>JAWZYU010000001.1:22825833-25751666 GCA_038380435.1 Ryuthela nishihirai
ACCTTTCGTGATGTACGTCGGGAATTAGACAATGCCAAAATCAATATAAATATCTCGATCGTTTGCCACGGGCTCTGAGAGCGCGCGCCGTCTCAGCAGTTACTTTTGCAACCAGGAAATTCTTTCGTTTGCCCGGGAAATTCCTCGTGTTCAAACTGTGATAAAATGCCGGGAGGGATAATCACCAATGTTAGTGCAGGAAACAACAGAATATTAAAAGTGAGATACCAGCTGTCACAATTTGTTTAGAAATGAAGCCACGGGCCAAGTGAGAACCTAATTTTTAAACCAATCACCGGGCAACACGGGGGATGCTGTGCAGGAAATTTGGACCGTGCGAACGAGTATCATGGGAGCCATAGGGTACCAAAATCTGTGGTAACCGAAATATCATCTCGATATCTTACGCAGAAAGTAAGCCACGGGCTATGTGGAATGCTCGCTGACGTCAACAACAATCCTGAGAAATTTATTCCTTTTGAAAATCTGTGCTAAAAGGGGGGGGGGGGTTGATCTTACAAAATTTACCTTTAATGCAAGGGAAAAGCAGAATATACAGGTTAATAGTCACACCTGGTCAACGAAGGGTAATTTCAGCTAGTATAATACGGTATCATTTGCAAATTCAATATCATCTCCAAAAAATTTTGTATCAAATATGCCATTAATAAAATAGTTAAATACAGGACCGAACACTGATGCCTGAAGCACACGAAATATTTCAAGTTTCAATTGACTATCAATATTATTCTATATTTGTTTTCTCTTTGTCATATAAGATGCCAGTCTCGTAAACTGCAGTTCACGGGTTCTGCCTTCGCCTGGATGAGCGTTGAGAATTATCTCCGTAAAACTCTCGCACTGCCCTCTGTTAGTATGAGATACTAAAGGGTTTGGGATGGCCGACATCCATCGAATGGGACGCTAAGCCATGGGCATAGGTGCAGGAGATTTTAAGGAAGTTTAACTTTATAGAAACACTTTTAAAGAATTTCCTTAATGGGAGGTCACCATCCGTCTACTAACAGCTGACAAGTGGAACTTGTCCCCCAACTTTCTCTGAGCCTTCGGGAGTCTTTGTGGCCTGGTCATTGAGCCAATTGTGTGCAAAAAGTGCCACTGAGAGATGTAGCACACCAACAGACACACACATATTTTAACGTGATTTATCTTATAATTCCGTAATTTCTTTACAGCAGAGGCCTCACTTTTAGGCAGCACAATCCCATGATAGAAGTTTAAAAAAAGGCTTAAAAATTACTCAGAAATTAATTCAGTGAAATGCAGAGTGGTATCGTGTTCATTCACGGTGCCGTTGCAATTACCTGAAAATGTGTTCTGGTCCGGGTTCGCATGCTCGTTTCTTCTGTCATAATAATAACAATTGCATTCTTCTGAATATCTCGAAATAATAGAAAATGCACAAATTGGTACACATGAAATATTCACCAAATATACAATATTTTCCTTAAATATGTTGAGAATGAATCCAAAGTGAAAAAATTAAAAGTGTTAAATTGATAATAGTATACTTGATAACGGCCGCCACACAACGAAGCAAGGACTCCACAAGCTTGCATAAATGTTCCTCAGGAATGGCGACCCATGCCTCCTCCAGAGCTGTCGACATTTATCTCAAGGTCATCTAATGGGACACGGACTCGGGTCCGTGTCCCATTAGATGACCATGAGATAAATGTTGATGGTATCCCAAAGATTATCGATGGAATTTAATTCTGGGCTTCTAGATTTTAAAAATTCACATCTAAACCAGTGTGCTATAATAAAGCGCGGATTTTACTCCGTTATGAAGAACGTGTGGATATGAAGAACCTGTTTTGACAAAGAAATGTGTCTAAGCTTTGATTCAACATTAAAATTTCACAATATTCGTTCAGTATTCAATGCACTTATATGAAGTTAATAGAGGTGAAACCTTTGGAGGATTATTCTATTCCGAAAATTATCTCAGACATTAAGTCAGGTAACGTAAACTTAATGATACTTATAATTATTTCAAACACTTCAGGTATTAACTCTTAAAAATTTTAATCATTAAAAATGGTGCTGTGTTAAATATCTTTATTTAAAATCGAAAGCCAGTGTGCGCTGCACACCTGACACACTCACTCCTCGGCCGCCCTGTTGCTACATTACAGGACAATCATATTCATTCTGCTGCTCCGCATTGACTCCAAATCTTTGTCTTCACGTACATCGGATCAAAATTATCAACCGTAAATGTATATCACAAACAAAATTAGCTCCGAATGACGGGCAAATTCAACCAGGAAATATTTTCCTATGACATTGAAAAGCACTGTGTCCATAGTAGCTAAATAAACGGTAATGTGGGCACGTTTTTATTCCGAAGACGAATTGCATGGAAATGGGGAACTCGACTTTGGTGGCAGCATTGGCACTACACCCGACTCACGATTAACAGCTCAATTCTTGACTACAAATAGTAGTATAAGAGCCACCCAACCCCCTGCCTTAGATATCATGATTAAATCACGAAACTCGAAAGGCACATCAAGAGTTTTCTGATTACTCGTAAATTAGGTCATATCAAGCAAACACCTAGATCGAGACCTTTATATGCCTGAGCACAAGATCTGGGTCTCTGCGAAGCCTCACCATCGAGTGAGTGTAACATAAAGGTCGTTGAGCAATTTTCTTAATATTCATTTTTTCTAAATATTCATTCTTTCTTGATTTGCCAGATATTGTGGAATTACTTCGAGTGATTAATGGCAAAGTTCACCGTGTGTTGCAACTGAACGTCGCTCTGAATGACGGGCTCATCTCAACCAGGAAACCTTAGCATTGAAAAGCACTGTGTCCATAGTAGCTAAGTTCGTTTGTTGGCAAACATGCAGGTATCTATTCCAGGGAAAAAAGGCCAAAAGAATGATAAATGAATAAACAAACATAAAAATGGATGGAATGCTCGACTGGCAGGTTGCAATCTAGCGACACGTGCAAATGGAACGTATGTGATTTACATAGCCGAAAAATCATTTCATGCACCGTCACTGTTTGTCTTGTAACCTCTGAAACCTTTGTGACTAAAGCCTACAATCTATACAATATTTATATTAATTTCAATAATGGAAAAATTGATTATGTAATCATTCATTTTTTGTTTCGCAGTATATTGTTGTGCAATCATCCTTCTAGTATTATCACCATTCTAGCCTCTCCCAGTCAGCATGAAAAATATCACAAATTATTATGCGTTTAGCAGATTTCTAAAAATATACAATTTTAATTTGATAATGTGGATACTTTTTTCGTTAAAATTCTATTAAACTATTTTTATATACACTGAGATGCCATTGAAATGGGGATAGCAACCTAGTAACGTTGGACCCCCTATGGCCCTGATAACGGCCGCCACACGACGAGGCAAGGACTCCACAAGCTTGCGTAAATGTTCCTCAGGTATGGCGACCCATGATCCTCCAGAGCTATCCACAATTCTCTAAAGATTCGTCGCTGATGGGACATGGGCCCGAACACTCTGCTTGATGGTATCCCAAAGATTTTCCATGGGATTTAAATCTGGGTTTCTAAGTGGCCAATTCATTATTTCAAAGTCAGCAGAATGCTCCTGCAACCATGCAGTAGTCAACCTGGACCTGTGAGATGAACAGTTGTCTTACTGGTAGACGCCATCTCCATTGGGATGCATGATGGCCACGAATAGGTGTAAATGGTCACCCATGACGTACCGGGATGCATTAAGAATCGTCGGTCGAAAGGTTCCACAGACGTCCAACTGAAGCAACCCCAGGCCATCACTGAACCACCATCAACTTGTACTGTTCCGACCTGACATGCAGAATCCATGGCTTCATGGGGTTGGCGCCATACCTTCAGTCTCCCATTGGCGTGAAGTTTAAATCAGGATTCATCACTCCAGGTTATGCATTGCCCATTTTCGATGATCCAGTTTCGATGTTCTTTAGCCCAAACAAGGCGTTGAGCTGCTGTTGTGTTAGAAGTGGGACTCTCATAGATCGGTGGCTCCCAAAGCCGAGACGATGAAGCGAGTGTTGCACAGTCCATGCACTGACTTCCCGGCAGGAACCCGGGTTCAGATGGGAGGTGATTTCAGATAATGTCTGGCCCCTATCGGTCCATACGATGCGGGTCAGACGGTGAAGCCTACGACCATTAAAGGCTGGATGTCCTTTGCAGTCTGTCCAGGTGCTTGTTTTTTGGCCGGAATTTTCACATTCCCGGAACACTCTTGAAGCTGTCGTACGAGAAAATTCAAGTTCGTTGACAATTTCGGAGATCGAGTGTTCCATCCGTTGGGCACCTACAATGTGCCCTCCATCAAATGTTACTCAAGATGATCTGGATGGCCTCACTTACGTCAAGGCCATCCAGCGTGTTCTTTAACGTGCACAGGGTATAGCTCTCCCGCACAGGGGACCAAGGCTTAACGTCCCATCCGACGGACGGCGGCCTTTTCAAGCCCATCAGTGTCCCCTACTGACCGTGGGCAGGGCGGGGAATTTTGCGGAGATAAATCTCAACGCTGACCCAGCTGGGACTCGAACCTGGGAACTACAGATTACGAGCCACCCCCGCCCCTACATTGCAATGGCCAATGAGGGCCATTCATTTTCTTTTTTCTTTTTTTTTTCAAATTTGAAGTATATTAATTGAATGGTTGTTGAACATACTCTTAACAATTATTTCGGAACTTGCCAAAATTTTTCAAACGAACTTTTTTTTTTAATTTTCTCCATTGCATTTCAGTATTATATATCGTCCGTGTGGGCAAATTGGAGGGCAAACGGACACAAGGCAGAAGAAGAATGAGTTTGATGGATGACTTTTGCGAGTGGACGAGCTTGGACACAGGACATAATCCATGATGAAAGAAACAAGGAATTATGGTATTTGTTAGCCGCCAACCTCACAATCGAAGTCGGCACTTAAAGAAAAAGAGATTTCTCAGTTAGTATTTAGAATTTGCATCATAGTTTAAATTAATTTCTCTATTCTATTACAGGTAAAGAGTTAAATTTTTAAGACAATACGATGTGGCCTCTGTTGAGGGATGCGTTGCTGGAAAACATCGGTGTAAGTAAACATGTTTGAATGTAGGATAATCCAGAATCCCCATTTCATATATATGTTTAAAAAAATTGTTAATTAAATTCCTATCGCTACCCGCAATATGTTTATTCAACATATAAATTCGTGAATACGGAAGATAGCTAAACGACGCAAAATTCTGCTGTATAGATTTGTTAAGGGCCCTACAAACGTCAGTTTTGCCTTCAGGTCTAACGGAAAATTTCAGGACTGAACAGTTCTGCATGCAGGTTAGCTTGTGTCTTCTATGTGAACGATTCTACGTATGGCGAGCCTTGATGAATTGCTGTGTTTCACTGCCAATTAGGGGGAGTAAAATTATATAGTTTGCTAATGATTTGGGTTATAATTAATAATATTAGGTGTGCCCGCATGAAATGCAAATTCGGCCCTGTCTAAAAAAATGAAAATAAATATCCCCCCCCTTCGAACAGCTGCTTACCAGACAAGTCAGACAAGAGCATGGTGGGGCCTCAGCAGAAAAATAACACAAACATTCATACCTTTCCCATGGCTCGAACCCAGGTCCCTTTCATCAATAGCCAAACACTCTAACTACTCGGCTACAGGGTAAGAAATATATCCTGCGGTTCTTAAAAAATTCCTAAATTTGAAAAAAAAACAGAACTATATTTTCGAAACGAACTATGAAAAGCAAATGAGTGATAATTGTAAAACTTTTAATAGATATAATTTCATGAATATTGCTGGTTTTTTTCATTCATACAAAAATTCGTTTGGCTTTTTTGCTATTGCCATAATTTGTGCTATCGATGAAAATAAGAAATCGAAAAATGAAAATTACATCTAGCCTAGTTATGCCTTACATATCAAACACCAAATGTACCTTATAAATTAATATGCAATTCTTAACTTAAGAGAAACTGAAGTTTTATATATAAAATCTCTCTGATATTTCCAGCTCGCAGGTAAACAGTTAATCAATGAAATGTTTATTACGACACAAGAGAGTAAACTTCATACCGGGGCGGGGGTGGCTCAGTCGGTAGTGCGCCAGGCTCGTAATCTGTAGTTCCCAGGTTCGAGTCCCAGCTGGGTCAGCGTTGAGATTTTGAGATTAATCTCCGCAAAATTCCCCGCCCTGCCCACGGTCAGTAGGGGACACCGATGGGCTTGGAAAGTCCGTCGGATAGGACGTTAAGCCGTGGCTCCGTGTGCGGGAGAGCCATACCCTGTGCACGTTAAAGAACACGCTGGATGGCCTTGACGGGAGGCTACCATCTGTCTCCCAACAGCTGTTCCAGTGGGTCCCCTCCCTGAGCCTTCGGGGTCCTTGTGGCCTGGCCATTTAGCCCATGGTGTGCAAAAAAGTGCCGCTCAGAGGTAATCCAATCCAAAAACTTCATACTAAAATAATTTCCTGTAAAACTTGCAAATGGGAGATTAATTTCTCAACTTGCACTGTGACCTGCATTACTTGAAATCTTATTCCCTGAATGTATGGATTCTAGTTTTTTTTTTTATTTTGTAATGCCATCTACATAACTATTATGAACACAAAACACTTCAGCGATATCGAAATCTTTTAAAGAGAATGAAGTATGCAGTTTTGCGACTTGAATACCCACTAATAACAATGATTTCAATCAATGGATGAATCGGATAAAGCTTTTATCTATAAACCATAAAAACGTTTCATTTCTTAAAACAAAATGGAACTAAGTGCCTACACCCGAAGAGACGAAAAAAGGGAAATAATAACTCTTTTTTTTTTTGTAAAACTAGCTATAGTAAATACCCATATTTTATAAGACATTGAGTGTGTCCCTCGTTGTCAGCATTTGTCAGCGTCAAAGAGTATCGTTAGCCATCAGCGCCAGTGACATTACAGTTTAATAAACGAAATTAGTTTTTTTTTTTAAAGTTTAGCAGAACTTTTCAGAAAAATTGTGTGACCAGTCCCTAATTTTTCTTACGGGATTTCCTTGGGTAATAATGTATTGCGTTGGAAAATCAAGTCTCTCTCTTTAATTGAACCGGAGATAGAATTTTAGAGCGCATTTTACCATTCTTCTGTCTGAAGCTGTAATTGAAAACCCGAGTTCGAATTTGAGACTGCCGAATGAGATATACATTTCCGTTCCCTCTAAACATTGGCTGGCTATCTGTTAATTTGGTAAATAGAATAAAAACTTAAATGAATAAATAGTCATTATTAGTTTCTATTTTGATTTTGTTTCCACTGTCGTACATATTTCTCGTCACGGGCGCCGACTCAACTTACGTAACATCAACAATATCCTTGTTTGATGCGACCCAGGACGAAGATTACATTTAGGTTTTGCCAAAGGCTGGACTTCAATAATACTGTTCAGCCGCGAAGGTGGGTAGTGGTAAAACATGGCATTATTCCAATAGATGTGGTGCATTCTTGCGGAACATCTGGGTCTTTTCATTAATCATATTACCTGTCAAACAAATTAGAAGACGAACTCATAGGAACATTCTGATCGACGAGAAACATTATCATATTATCATAATTTATATATATAAATAATTAAGTATGTAAACGTGTACCCGTATCAAGCACTCTAGATTTCATAACTTTCTTCTGGTCTTTTCGGAAAGTCTTGGAAAAAAAACGGTAAATAATAATTGAACCAGATCACTGCCTATATTTTGTTTCCAAATATTTTAATACGCATTTATATTAACTTTCGAATTCCAAATTTTCTGAATTTCCCTATATTTCTCACGTTTTTTCAAAAAATTTTAATGCATCTAATTACACATATATGAATGTAGTGCAATATAGTAGGTACCAGCTAAACGTCATTAATTGTTCTTTAAAACACGAAGCGAAAAACATTAAACATATCGATGTGAGCGAAATCTGACGGAATGTAGCCTAGACGAATTGTATCTACGCAAAACTGCTTGAGGGGGTATTTATTTATATTTTATTTATTTACGTAACTTTCTAATATCCAAAATAATTAAAATATTTAATTAAATAAATCCTACAACCGAAAACTCGGAGGTCTGATAGAATCTTATCAGTATAACGGATTACGAAAGAAAATGTCAAAAACACAGTCCGTAAAATACTAATTTTGTGATAAAGAATTACCGAAGTCATAAGTTTTATTAATGAATATCTCATTTGAAACGAAATGTGTTTTAAGTAAATAGTATTACTACTTATTTAGAACTAGTCATAATAGGTAATAACATGGAATTAAACTCAATACTGCAAAAGAAATATTAATGTTGCATATTTTAAATGCTTATGAAATAATATCACTTGTTAGAGAATGATATTCCGTGTTTGGTAAGAACTTTTGCCTTTGCTCCTAGATTAAAATATTAACCGGTAAATCGGTTAATTGTAATTAAAAAATGTAATTTGCTTTTGAAAGTGTCAAAAAGACTTCAAAATTAAAGTAATTATTTTTTAATCATAACTTCAACTTAAATTCACAAAACATTTCTTGTCAAATCCTCAGTGAAATGGTTGAAACTTTACAGCTAAAAATGCATTCCGGTTAATATCCCAAAGGAAGCGACATGAATATATGCCATTCCCTGATCTTGTCACAAATTCATTTCCATAAAATATTTAAATATACACATTCTCTTCCCTGAGACATTAGAGATGAGTTAGGGCTCAATTTTTCCATCCCAAACCTTTTTGACAATTGTTATGACAGAGCCGGATTAGGGTGAAAAAAATTATCTAATATATCATAAGACATATAAACATAAATGTATAACGTTACGCATTCATTTTATTATTATTTCATTAATTATAGTCATTTTATGACAAAATTGAAAATGTTGATGGTGTTTGAAACGAAAAATAATAGAAAACTATTAGAAACTAAAAATTCGTGGTATGGTCATTATAAACGGAAAAAGTCATTCATTTATTAATCATAAGAGAATACAGAAAAAAAATAATCAAAAGCTCCATCATATTTATTTTTAGTTGCTAAATATTGATTAAAAGGTTCAAGATATTATTTCAAAAATAGTTGAATTTTTACAATTACAAGAAATATTTTAAAATTTAATTATTCTGAGCTCGAACCCGACAAAGCTCGAGCCCTTTTCCCGCCTTTATTTCACATGGAATAACATTATCGTTTGATTAACTGCAACCCAATTTTAATTGATGAAAGTGACTGTAATGTCTGTCCACGATCAGGGCTTCCGCATTCAAGACTGAAACGTTCGGATAATATTTGGAATGACGTCGAAGAATTAGGAAATTTTTATGTATGATGACGGAAAAATTGAATGTGTTTCAAATGACCTTTTTTCGGCCCCAAAATATACGAGAGATTTTTCGAATGACCTTTCTTCAGACAGTTGCTATGGGTACCACTTATCAACAGTTACATAAATACGACTTTTCATTGCTGTTACGTTTCTTGGTGACTGACAGATTGAAGGATCCCGTGTCCACAGGACGAAGCCTATAAATTTATTATTTTATGTTTTTTACGTAGATTTGAGTTTTTCAATTTCTTCATAGAGTCCATCAGGGACGGATTTAGGAGGCATGCTCTCCTCCCCCCCCCCCTTGAGTATGATAATTTTATTTTTTCTAGATCCGGGACTGGAGTTCACCATTTATCAACATATTAATAAACCTGCATGTAGCCATTTTTACAATTTTTTCCCCTGAAGTTGAGAATTTAAATTTTCACTACCGTTAATTTTTTTAAGAAATATTTATATATATATAAATGTTTTACATCACAAAAACATTTTTGGCAAGATTTAACGTATTTAATACAACATTTTCTACAACAGAAAGCCGCACAACTACGTTATGACGTCAGCATAGATACTCCTAAACTCTAGACATTTCATATGTATTTATTTCTGTTATTACTACTGATAATTTTTAAGATTAATCTTTATACTAATATTTATTTATAAATATACATTATTAAAAATATATATATATTCGCAAGTGGTCCTGTGTCCGAGTGATTGGCACGCTTGGCTACTGATCTGAGGGACCTGGGTTCGAGCCCCGGGTAAGGTATGGATGCTCTCGTATAGTTTTTTTTTTTTTGCTGAGGGCCTGCCATCCTCACAAACTTTCTACTATGGCATATAAACTGGCAGGCTCCTGTCAGACCTCTGTAACAAGCAGCTGCTTGAAAGGTATTCGTTATTATTATTATTATATTCGCATTTATTACTGACAATTTTTTTCGCATTTATTTATGACAATGTTAATATATATATGAATAATTTTCCTCCTAAAAGGTATATTTATAAGTAAAGAGTAATATAAAGATTAGTATTAAAATTCACCAGTGGTAATAACAACAATAAGTTTATAAGAAATATCTAGATGCTTCGTAATTTCTGTGCTGACATCACTAACTTGGTTGTACGGCCTTTACTAATAGCAGATGTCTAATATCGAATCAGCTTTCAACAGACTCATATTGTAGTTCCCATTTTCTATTTAAAAACATCGACAATCCAACGTTTTGTGACATTTTGCCTCTCGACGTTATCTTTGAGCGACGCGAGACAAAAGATGAAAATTCGGGGCTGAAGTGTCTGTGTCTGTCCTAACCGACCAGAATGCAATTCTGGTTTATATTTATTCCCTCTATTTCGGGATCGTCTGTATATGACGTAACGCCTTGAGGGGAGATGTTGATGATTCCGTTACGTCACATTAAAAGGGAAAGGTCGTACGTAACTATATTTATTTCCTCAATTTCTCGTTTTTGTCTTCGTTTCCTGGTGACAAAAGTAATTTTAATTATTTTTTTTAAACTCAAATAATTTTTACGCTATCACTTATTAATATCTACTACTACAGTAACACTACAGTAACACACATCGGTCCAAGACAAGGCAGTAGAAAACGAGTTTTTTTGCCCCGTGTGCAAATCAAATCTAGGGTTCACTTTCAAATTATTACATGATCAAGCTTCATTTTGTAAAAAAAACTAAATTGTTCGATAGGTTGCAAAATAACTCTTGCCCAGGGTTCGAACATTTCCCCTCACTTGTCCGGGGCGCAAAATTGGTTAAGCAGGGCCTTGTGTGTGTTAATATTTTATTTAATTTTTAAATGTAAGGGTTTTTTTTTTCGTATAAAATATACTTATTTCATTATATTCATTATACACTAATTAAGAGTAATAAGCAATCATTCATTGGAATAGATCTGTAATTTTTTCCATTTCAAACTTTTGAACTCAATTTTCAATTTTAGTGATATTCACATATTACATCATTTTCAACGACACTAACAAATTCTTCACAGACAATCTCATTGGTTGGTAATGTTCTGGCAAAGATCAGAGTAATCATAATTGAAAGGACTATATAAGAAAGAAACTACATCTTAGCAGGAAGACAACTGATTCGAGGGATTCGAACCGAGATTCATTTGGTGCTAATTATCGCTGATCTATGATATGCACAGTTTTATAATTTGCTTCGTAGACTGAAGAAAGCGAATTGTCGATTTATAATATCCTCATTGGTTATTTTATAAATGTTTATCACTTACCTTCGTTGATGTTGCGAAAGCTCCTAACAGTATCAAAATTGGGGAGCGTACTGCTACCAGATAAATGTTCGTATAAATCCAACATGTACTGCGGAACCTGCGGCATTTGAGAGCGCTTCTGGATGATGTGTTTATCTGTTGAATGGCTTTCATCCATGCTCAATGGGTGGACGACATCGCTCTCAAAGACTCCGTCGACTTCAAAACCTGATGCAGACTTTTCATTAATCTTCCGATTATCATCATACTCTGTATTGTTCTCGCGAAGATTTGCATTTCCGCTGCTGTATCGTTGAGGAAAGTCTTTCAGAAGCGAATGAACTTCCTCTTCTGTGGTATGATTTCCCGCGCTCGTGCGATCACCCGCGAAATGGTTATCATCAGCGAATTTCTGCGGTAAAGCCAGAACGCAAAAAAACAATACGACGAGGCTGTACACACTTCCGACGCAGAGCAACGTCATGTCTCCCGCCATGGTAGAGTCAGCTGGGGTGATGCACAAGAGGATTACGGAGCTGCGGTCCTTCTCGTAGCCGATGGTGTTAAGGGCCGAATTTCCCTGCAGGGTCCGGAGCGCCTGGCATGAAGTTGTGTGGTGGCAATTTTAGAGCCACTTGAGCAACCTGCGTATATATAGGATGGCGATAAGACACGTGCCAGACCGTAGAGCGAGCACTATCGGGTTGCATGGAGAATGACCACCTCCTGCCCCTATCTGACCTTTGTCGGTGATGTGCAGGATCTGCAGCCACGCACACAGCTGGCGGCTATCCTTAGACCCAAAACAAAGCCATTGAGATTACATTTGCTCCGGGTTTCTAGTAAATTAGCTAATGGGTGTTTTTTGAGGAAAAGGCAGCGCAATGCAAAATTAAAAGATTATAAAGGAAATATATGTCTATCTATATTCATCTTTCATGACACAAGCCTAATTTCACAGGACAGCCAATGCTTATATTGAAAGGCCTTCTTTTTTTTGAATAATTTATGCAGACAGTTAGTGACTATTCTTTGCTACAACTTTCGGAAAATAATTATGAATGAAATGAAATTATAACTTTTGCAGATAAAAGAAGTTAAAAGAGATATTTAGAGAACTTCGCCAGAATTTCATCGTTAAAATACACCTGTTTCCATAAATTGAGGAACAACCCTAAGTTACGTCAATGGGAAACTAAAGACGAAAATCTATAACTGCTAAAATAAATTTTCTTTTCTGAAAAATGCGATAGCAAATAAAGATCTCAATCAAATATATCAATATCTCGATTTTCAACAATATTCTTTCAATATGTTATGAATGAAATGGATGGAAACTGAGCGTGAGTTCAAATAAATAGTATGTGGCAATTATAATTCTAAAAAATAATGTTATTTATTTCAAAAGTCTGATTGAAAACGTGTATACAAACTTAACTCAGTAACACAAATGGAAATCAGTATAAAAATAACTTTCTAAAGAACAAAGCACCCTTTAACTATATCTACTGAAAGCAAAAGAAAATAAAGCTTCTGTAACAGTCGTAAGTGGCACAATCATATTTGTGAACAAACCTGCAATCTATAAAGAATAACCTTACCATTTCCGAAACAACTAAAATATAATGATGAACTCTTCCTACAGAAAAGTTGAGATCAGATCTGCTTGTTCGACTAATTTAAAATCTCCTCAACCACATCTTCAGTAACCTAAGCATCCTTTTTTCTTGCGAGTCTTCTAACAGGATCAACTCTAATAAACTTATTTTACATCCCGCGCACACTCCACTTAAAACATTTCTTCTTTAGACAAAACTGCATAGACTAAAACAAACTAAGTTTTACTTTACACACATTCTTTTAATTAACATAATCATCATCATCCTCAAGCAGCCATGGGCTACGGAGGTCCAACCAGACCGTGCAATTCAGTTCTCCAAGCAAGTCTATCCTGAGCTACATCTACTGCATCTGACCACTGCACACCAATTCTAACAAGGTCCTGTTTGACATTGTCTGCCCACCGCATACTAGGTCTCCCCCTCCTTCTGAGGCCTCCAGACACACTGTTCATAACCCTAATCGCCGATTTATAATTATCCATACGGGCAACATGGCCAAACCAGCGGAGTCTCTCTCTGCACAATATGCTGCTTAAAGGAGGTTGAAGACTCCTTTGTCTAACCTCATCATTAGTTACAAAGTTAAACCACCTAATACCCAAGATACTGCGTAAGCATCTAGAATCAAAAGCATCTAGTTTCTTGTTATCTTGTTTACAAAGTGTCCAAGTTTCACTACCATAACTAACTCTAGAAAGAACCAAATTATTATACAGTCTAATTTTAGTCTTTAGGTGTATACGCCTATTTTTCCCACTCTCCATAGATTCTTAAATGTCCCGGCCGCAATCCCTATTCGTCTGTTAATCTCATGCCGCACATCACCAGTATCTGTTACATAGCTCCCAAGATAATTAAACTGTGACACCTGCTCAAGACTGCAACCATTCAGATTAACTGAATCACAGCCTGTCTGACCAATTTTCATCACTTTAGTTTTCTCTCTGTTTATAACCAAACCTACTCTACTACCAGTCTCATCAACAGCTCGAATGAAAGAGTTCATCTCATCAACATCATTTGCCAAAAGGGCTAAATCATCAGCATAATCTAAATCAGAAATTTTCATATCTCCAGTCCATTTAAGGCCAAAATCTTTCCCTTGAAGTGAATTTCGCTTAACATAATCAATAACCAAGCTAAAGAGAAAAGGAGACAAAATGCACCCTTGTCGAACACCAGAAGTAATGCTAAACCAATTGCTACAAGCCTTACCAACTCTCACACACGACTCAGTGTTATTATAGAGAGCTTTCATTATGTTAACTAACTTGTCTGGTATACCATACGATTTCACAATCAACCACAAATTATGACGATCAACAGAGTCGAAAGCCTTTTTGAAATCAACAAAGCTAGCAACCAAAGGTTTCTGAAACTCTAAACATTTCTCAAGAATCTCCCTAAGTGAAAATATCTGATCCACACATCCCCTACCACTTCTGAATCCACATTGCTCATCACGCAATTGACTGTCAACCAGATTCTTAATTCTATTAAGCACAATCATGGAAAGAACTTTACCTGGAACAGAGAGTAGGCTGATACCCCTATAGTTATCACAAGAACTGCGATCACCTTTTTTGAAAATAGGGATAACAATAGCTCTGGTAAAATCCTTAGGAACCATGCCTTTATCATAAAAGATATTCAGAATTTCAGTCATCTAAGTTCTAACCGAACATTTCCAGCTCTAAGCATTTCTGCAGTAATTTCATCTACGCCTGGGGTTTATGAAGTTTAAGTTTAGAAACAGCCAAAATAACTTCAGATTGCGTTATAGGGCCAACATTAAAGCCACCAATGCATCTATCATCATTGCAAACAATGGGAGTAGAACTAACTACATTGTTTAGAATATCACTGAAATGCTCAGCCCACCTAACCGTGACAGAATCCTCACCTGCTATAACTTACCTGGTCTTTCCTTCAATCCCTGTATAACCTGTCCGTTTTCTGCCACACAAAACATTAACTATCTGGTACAGCTCTCTGCTGTCTAACTGCTTCCTCGGCTTTGTCAGCCAAACCATCAAGCCAAAGATTCTTATCAGCAGCTAACTGATCTTTTACACATTTATTAAGTTCTCTGTAATGCTTTCTATTAGGACTAGTAGGGTAATGATTAAGGACATTCCTGAAGTTCTTTCTTTCCGAAATAAGCTCAAGTGCCTTATCACTCAGATAATTCTGTCTCTTCTGCTCCTTTTTTCCTAAAAGAGTACTGTTAGTGTCCAAAAAAGCCTGTTTAAAATGATCCCTTTCTTCCTCAACTTCAGTAGTAAACATACCATGACTGTCATAATGACTAAGTAACCTATCATGGTAAGCTTTGGCTATAACTGGGTCTTTCAGTGCTTCAGTATTAAAAGCAAATTTTTTAACCCTAGAACAACACTTTTTAAGTTTAAGTTGCAAGACACTTTTAGCAAGGTAATGGTCAGATCCAATTTCAGCTCCCCTATATGCCCTGGTATTCCTAACAGAACTAGCCCATTTTCTGTTAATTAATAAATAATCAATCATATTCTTATGCAGCCCATCGGGTGAAACCCATGTGTACTTATGTATGTCACGGTGATTGTAATATATATTAGTTATTCTGAAACCATTGAGTTTACTTACCTGTAGGAGACGTTGCCCATTGCCATTGCAGCACCCCTCCCCAAAGGTCAGAGCAGTACCAACTTTGGCATTGAAGTCACCAAGAACAAGGGTAATATCTCCTTTCTTGACAGAATTCAAAATATCCTGAAATTGTCCATAAAACCTATCCTTTCATCCTCATCGACATCCTCAGTGGTTGCATAACAGCAATAACATTCAAGTCTTTAACGCTTGTCTGAAATTTTGCTGTAAGAAACCTTTCATTAATGCACTCGTATCCTAGAAGAGCATTACTAGCGGGTCTGCTTCTCAGCAGACCCGCTAGTGATTAAGATTATTTTTAAAAATCTTACCTTTATCTGTCCATCTGGTCTCTTGCAAGCCGAGAATATCCTTGGTGATGCTTATTGTCGTCCCTTCCTGAAAAGAGAAATTTAAGATTATTTTTAAGAATCTGACCTTTATCTGTCCATCTGGTCTCTTGCAAGCCGAGAATATCTAAATTATAATGGTGGAATTCTTGTGTGAGGACATCAAGAGAAAAAGCTCTGTGCAGAGTCCTCACATTCCAACTACCTATGGAGAGAAAATGGTTAGTAGGATGTTTAAAGAAACTATGTTTATTGAGAGAAGAAATGCCGACAATATCAAACAGCCCCCCTAATCGCAGACATGGGGCAAAGACCCGTTCCCCCACCACTAAAGGCTGAAGCCATCTACACTGGAAGACTTCCTCCAATGTAGAATTTGACGATGCCAATAGAAGCAAAGCGTTCAGGTACCTGCGATGACCTCCTCTCAGGATTATCCACCAGCTGATAAACATATCCTGTGAATCTATTCACTTGGGGCTGTCAACCCACAAACAAACAGAAAACACAGCGGAAGATTTTCCCTCCACAGAAGTCCACCAGTGCAGCAAAATCAGGATCCATAATCAAGCTCAGAGCCATATTAACACTTGTCCCTTATTCTTTCAGTCAAGTTCGTTCGATGTCGTTGATGACATAACTAGCACGCTGAAGCACATGCGAGCACAAACACGATACATCACATCACAAGTTCTTTGTAGCATGTTCATCTGTCGTAGCATTACCCCTTCTTTAGTTCTTCTTCGTCCCGAATAATTCTGCATTCCGAAGCTTCTTCAGTTCTTCGATAAAATGGGGTCAAACGATCCACGTGAACCACTTGACTTTGTAGTTGGACGTCGACGAATGCGATACACCACGTCGTTAATCCTGTTAACTACTATGTACGGTCCATCCCAAAGTTTCCGAAGTTTTGGAGAAAGTCTTTTCTTTCTATGTGGATTGTACAGCCAAACAAGATCCTCTTGATTGGAAACAGTTCCATTTGTTTCACTGTCGTATCTCGTTTTGGTTCTCTCTCTTGCTAAATCGATGGTATGTCTGACGGAGTGATGGTTCTTCCAGTTGTTGTTTTTATTCTTGTACGTATTATGGAGTGGATACAGGCATTGCTTCGGGCTGACCATATAAAAGATCACAGGGAAGACGTAACTCTCTTCCAAAGAGCATCATGGAAGGTGTCTGTCCAGTTGTCTCGTGCACTGCTGTTCCGTATGCAAACAAAAGGAGTGGTATGTGGTGATCCCAGTCAAGTTGATGATCGTTGACAAACAATGCTAGATGTTCTGCAGTGGTCCTATTAAATCTCTCAACCATACCATCCGACTGAGGGTGTAGGGGAGTTGTTCTTGTTTTCTGAATGCCTAATAGTTGACAGATGCTTTTAAACACGTTGGATTCAAAATTCTGGTCTGAGTTTGGTCTGAGTGGAGTTGCAAAGGTACGCCATACCTACTAATCAAGTTATTTACTATCATCTCTGCAACTGTTGTTGCTTCCTGGTCTTGGATGGGATAGACCTCAGGCCACTTCGTGAAATAATCCATTACCACTAATAAATATCGATTTCCATCATCAGTCCTAGGAAACAAACCCATTACATCAATGACTATTCTCTCAAAAGGGACACCAATGTTACATGTCTGCAGCTTACCCCGACGCCTAGACTTAGGGCCTTTCTATACTGCACAGGCCTCACATTGCCTACACCATCTTTCAACATCTGACCTACTTTTTAGCCAATGAAATCGTTCCCTGGCTTTCGTTAATGTCTTATTAACACCGAAGTGTCCTCCAGTCTTTCACCACTAGTTACACTCGGAAGCGAAGAAGGATTCTCTACCAACGGATCAGCCGTCCAGTGGGATTCTCCCATCTTCTGTATAATACATCGTCTTTCACTTTTAAGGAGTCCCATTGCGTCCAATAACTTATGGTATTTGGGCTTTACCTCGAGATATGCTCCCAGTTAGGTCTTATATCAGATTTTTCAATCAAATCCATTATTGACCTTATATCTTCATCGTCTAGTTGGGCCTCTCAAATTTCTATTGGACTCCAGATGTTAGGAGTATCACTTTTTGCTTGTGTCGATGTTATTTGTCTTCTGGCCATTATATCATTTGTACCATATTTCAACTCTGCATTATAGGAATGCTTACAGTTGTCAATACATGGACATCCTAAAAGGGCATCTACACTCCTATGTTGTTTGCCACTCAATGCTCAATGGAGAAATTTTACTCTTGTAACCTGTGTTGTATGTCCGCCTAGCAATTTGTCCTTCAGGGTTTTTAAAGTTTAGTAACCACCTGAGTGCAGCATGGTCAGTACGGATAAAAAAATTTTGGCCATAGAGAAAATGATGAAAATGTTCTGTTGCTTTTATTATCGCTAACAGTTCTTTTCATGTGACACAATAATTTCATTTTAGTTTGGATAGAGTTTTGCTAAAATAAGCAATAACTTTTTCTTGTTCGTCTTGTTTTGATACTTTCAGCACCAACTCCTGTGTTACTTGCGTCAGTATTTATTATGAACTGTTTTCCCGTTTGTTTGCTAACATTGGTGCTGTGGAAAGAACCTGCTTCAACTGTTGGAAGGCTACGTCACATGCGGTGGTCCACATGAACCGCTGGCCCTCTTCTGTCAGACGATGTAATGGCCTTGCGATGATAGAGAAACTTTATTTTAAATTTTATTTAAATATTAAGGGTATGGCTCTCTCTCGCACACGGAGCCACGGCTTAACGTCTCATCGGTCGGACGGCAGATTTTCCAAGCCCATCAGTGTCCCCTACTGACAGTGGGAAGGGCGAGGAGTTTTGCGGAGATAAATCTCAACGCGGACACAGCTGAAACTCGAAATTGGGAACCGCAGATTAAGAGCCTGGTACGCTACCGACTGAGCCACCCCCACCTCGTCGTCCAAGTAAACGAGGCCAAGACAACCTTTGAGCACCGACTGCATTAGTCTTTCAAACGTTGGAGGTGGGTTGCAATGTCCAAATGACATCACTTTAAACTGCCAAAGTCTATTTCCTGCAGAGAAAGCTGTTTTCTTTCGGTCTTCAGGATATGTACCAACTTCTCAATAGCCGCTCTTCAAGTCTAACGTTGAGAACCATTCTGACCCAGGATAGAGTGTCCAGTGTATCATCAATCCTGATTAAAGGAAAGCAGACTTTCTTTGTTATATCATTCAATCTGCGGTAATCTACACAAAATCGGATAGATCCATCCTTTTTCTTGACAAGAACTACCGTTAATATCCAGGGACTTGATTATGGTTCTATAATGTCTTGAGCTTCCATGTCCCATATGAGTTGTTCTGTCTCTTCTCGTTTTGCTAATGGAGCCTTGTTGCTGGTAGATGGACTGGAGGAGAATCACCAATGTTGATCTGATGTTCTGTCAGGTTAGTACGGCAATAATCATTTGATGTAGCAGAAAAATATCAGAAAACTCTTTAAATAGGTTCTCGGCCTTAGCAGCTTGATCTTCAGTTAATATCATCCTTGTTTCTCTCCACAAGTCAGTAAGATGAGAGGGGATGTCTGTGTGACGTTGATTTGAGTCAGAACTTCTATTGTGTTTACACTTGTTACCCAACAAATAGGTTCACATATTGCTAATTCTTCACACTTTTTTAATATTCTATTGGATTTGTTACAGTTCATCACTCTGATATGAATTTATTCTTTATCTATTTTGACCAAAGTCCTTGCAACCAGGATATCATGAGCCAAAGCTCCTTTACCAGAGGTATCAGCGACTACCAAGCGGAAGGCCCCAGAAGTCTCCGCCCGATGTCCACGGACTATAATTTTACTTTGTGCTTGGATTTCTGTGTCTTCCGTCATTAATACTGTGGTCACACTTGATAAAGAATCAGATGTTCGGCTAAGCAGAGGGATCTTTTCTGTCTTATAGATGAGTAAGCTGTCACGGGGTGTAATACTGAATCCATGTTTATTTAGGAAATCAAGGCCTAATATGCATTCATCGTAGATGTCAGCGATGTAAACAGGATGGCGTACCAGACAGCTACCAACTCTGATGTTGAGTTCTATCTTTCCATGGACTTTAGCACGATTTCCATTGGCTGTTTGTAGGGTTATATTATACTGTCTAGCATTCCAGTTTGTGTGAGCCATTATCTTCCTTATTATCTTATTATGTCTGTTCTGAGTAAAGTTACATTTGCAACAGTGTCTAGTATCATACGGCAAGGCACTCCATTGATGGTTCTATCAGTTACCAATCCGTTATTTCCACCATGCAGTGCTGAAACGTGGGCGACTTCCCCTAGGGCCAACCAATCTACAGCCTACCTTTGCCCTTCACGTTGCTTAAGCTGGTTTTGCTGTCTGTTAGACGTGCTTGAATTTTGCATCCCACCACTCTTTTTCACCATGGCACCAATTTTTGCAGTTGGCTCGAATGTGTCAGGTCTTGCCACAATTCCAACATTATTTCCAATATTAAATTTTGTCTGTGAGCAGAGGTCATCGCAGGCACCTGAACTCTTGCTTCTACTGGCATCGTCAAATTCTACATTGGAGGTCTGTGGAAGTCTGTGGAAGTTTTTGAAGAGGAACCTTTTATCTCTTAAAAAACGGATAGTATGGCTTTGGTTAGTTCTTGCATTTCATTATTCTTTCCACAATTTTTTCTGCATTCGCAAATCTCATGTCCCTTTGTTTGCTCTGGAGGAAAGCCTGGAGCATTCGTACTTCATGGCATGTACCACAGCTGATTTTACCAACCTTCTAACATTCCTCAGGGATTGTTTAGTCCCAGGGTCAGCAATAGCATCAATAAATTGTATTTCAGCTAGGTTATCTTGAATTTCTGGTGGACAGTTAGTATAAGCCAATCTATCTAGGGGCTCAATATCAATAGCAAGTTCTTGCAGAGTTTCACCACTCTTCTGCATACAAAGTTTAAATTGAGTCATATAGTCATATAAATTTTAGATAACTACCGCCAAACCATGTATATTTATCATTTTGTATTATATTTTTCTGCATTCTGGCATTAGCTTTTTTAGCGTCTAATATGTGAAAGACGTTCCTCGATCTCCTTGCCTTTTTTTATTTCCTCCTTCTTATGGCAATTACGTTTTCTCTCCCAGGCATTGTTAACACGACACGTTTTGATTGTAAAAGTGGGGGTATCGTTTTCACAATTTTTTTATGTTTTCAGTGATATTATTATAGTTGTAGGGAAGTGATTCTTGATCTTTCCATAGTTCTTAATATTTATTCCAATTAGTCCTGTTAAACTTTCATAAATGTATTTCTTTAGAGTTTACTCCAGGTGGGATGATCACTGTGGGAAAGTGATCACTTCTCTAAACGCTACGAAACAAAACTGATTACATTTCCTTCGCCTTACAAAATGAAAAATTGGTTGGATTTCTTTCACCGTGTAAAACGAAACGTTGCCTTTCTTCACCGTGTAAAACGAAACGTTGCCTTTCTTCACCATGTAAAACGACACTGGTTGCATTTTCCTCACACTGCAAAGTGAAACTGGTTGCATTTTCTTCGCCGTGTAAAACCGAATCTATCACCGTGTAAAACAAAACTGGCTGCATTTCTTTCTCCGTGTAAAATGAAACTCTTTGCATTTTCTTCATCGTGGATTATGGATCCCGATTTTGCTGCACTGGTGGACTTCTGTGGAAGGAAAAACTTCCGATGTGTTTTCTGTTTGTTTGTGGGTTGACAGCCCCAAGTGAATAGATTCACAGGATATCTTTCTCAACTGGTGGCTAATCCTGAGCAGAGGTCATCGCAGGCATCTGAACTCTTGCTTCTACTGGCATCGTCAAATTCTACATTGGAGGAAGTCTTTTGTTTGTGGGGGAACGGGTATTTGCCCCATGCCTGCGATTAGGGGGCTGTTTGATATTGTCGTCATTTCCTCTCTTAATAAACATAGTTTCTGTAAACATCCCACTAACCATTTTCTCTCCATAGGTAGTTGGAATGTGAGGACTCTGCACAGAGCTTTTACTCTTGATGTTCTCACACAAGAATGCACCAGATGGACAGATAAAGGTCAGATTCTTAAAAATATTCTTAAATTTCTCTTTTTAGGGAGGGACGACAATAAGCATCACCAAGGCGTGGGTCTACTTCTTAGTAGACACGCTAGTGATGCTCTTCTAGGATATGAGTGCATTAATGAAAGGTTTCTTACAGCAAAATTTCAGACAAGTGTAAAAGACTTGAATGTTATCTGCTGTTATGCCCCCACTGAGGATGCCGATGAGGATGAGAAGGATAGATTTTATGAACAACTTCAGGATATTTTGAATTTTGTCAAGAAAGGAGATATTACCCTTGTTCTAGGTGACTTCAATGCCAAAGTTGGTACTCACTCTGACCTTTGGGGAGGAGTAATAGGCCCT
Organism: Ryuthela nishihirai; assembly: GCA_038380435.1. Taxonomy (NCBI): domain Eukaryota; kingdom Metazoa; phylum Arthropoda; class Arachnida; order Araneae; family Heptathelidae; genus Ryuthela; species Ryuthela nishihirai. The sequence goes on from JAWZYU010000001.1 coordinate 22,848,466, forward strand.
TTTGGTATTGGCAGCTGCAATGGCAATGGGCAACGTCTCCTACAGGTAAGTAAACTCAATGGTTTCAGAATAACTAACACTTATTACAAACACCTCGACATACATAAATACACATGGGTTTCACCCGATGTGCTGCATAAGAATATGATTGATTACACATTAATTAACAGCAAATGGGCTAGTTCTGTTAGGAATACCAGGATATATAGGGGAGCTGAAATTGGATCTGACCATTACCTTGTTAAAAGTGTCTTGCAACTTAAACTTAAAAAGTGTTGTGTTAGGGTTAAAAAATTTACTTTTAATATTGTAGCTGTGTAAGACCTAGTTATAGCTAAAGCTTACCATGATAGATTACTTAGTCATTATGACAGTCATGGTTTGCTTACTACTAAAGTTGAAGAAGAATGGGACCGCTTTAAACACCCTTTTTTGGAAACTAATATTACTCGTTTAGGAAGAAAGGCACAGAGGAGATAGAATTTTTTGAGTGATAAGGCTCTTGAGCTTATTTCAGAAAGAAAGAATTGCAAGAATTGTCCTTAATAAGTACTCTACTAATCCTAATAGAAAACATTACAGAGCTTAATAAACGTGTAAACTACTGATAAGAATCTTTGGCTTGATGACTTGGCTGACAAAGCAGAGGAAGCAGTTAAGACAGCACAACAGCATAGAGCTGTGCCACATAGTTTATGTTTTGCGTGGTATAAAACGGACAGGTATACAGGGATTGAAGGATAAGCAAGTTAGGTTATAGAAGGTGAGAATTCTATCATGGTTAGGTGAGTGTGAGCATTTCAGTGATGTTCTGAACAATGTGGTTAGTTCTATTTCCACTGTTTGTAATGATAATGCATGCATTGGTGGCTTTAATATTGGCTCTATAACACAATCTGAAGTTATTTTGGTTAGTTCTAAACTTAAACTACATAAATCCCCAGGGATAGATGAAATTACTACAGAATTACTTACAGCAGGGAATATTTCTGCTACCACAAAATTACTGAAATTTTAATATCTTTTATGATAAAGGAATGCTTCATAAGGATTTTACCAGAGCTATTATTATCCCTGTTTTTAAAAAAGATTATCGCAATTCTTGTGATAACTATAGGGGTATCAGTGTATTTTCTGTTCCACGTAAAGTTCTTTGCATGATTGTCTTAATTAAGAATCTGGTTGACAGGCAATTGCGTGATGAGCAATGTGGATTCAGAAGTGGTAGGGGATGTGTGGATCAGATATTTTCACTTATGCACATTGTTGAGAAATGTTTAGAGTTTCAGAAACCTTTGGTTGCTAGCTTTGTTGATTTCAAAAAGGCTTTCGACTCTGTTGATCGTCATAATTTGTGGTTGATTGTGAGATAACATGGTATACCAGACAAGTTAGTTAACATAATGAAAGCTCTCTATAATAACGCTGAGTCGTGTGTGAGAGTTGGTAAGGCTTGTAGCAATTGGTTTAGCATTACTTCTGGTGTTGGACAAGGGTGCATTTTGTCTCCTTTTCTCTTTAGTTTGGTTATTGATTATGTTATGAGAAATTCACTTCAAGGGAAAGATTTTGGCCTTAAATGGGCTGGAGAAACGAAAATTTCTGATTTAGATTATGCTGATGATTTGGCCCTTTTTGCAAATGATGTTGATGAGATGAACTCTTTCATTAGAGCTGTTGATGAGACTGGTAGTAGAGTAGGTTTGGTTATAAACAGAGAGAAAACTAAAGTGATGAAAATTGGTCAGGCAGGCTGTGATTCAGTTAATCTGAATGGTTGCAGTCTTGAGCAGGTGTCACAGTTTAATTATCTTGGGAGCTATGTAACAGATAATGGTGATGTGCGGCATGAGATTAACAGACGAATAGGGATTGCTGCCGGGACTTTTAAGAATCTATGGAGAGTGTGGAGAAATAGGCGTATACACCTAAAGACTAAAATTAGGCTGTATAATAGTTTGGTTCTTTCTAGGGTTAGTTATGGTAGTGAAACCTGGAAGCTTTGTAGACAAGGTTAGACGGAAACTTGATACTTTTGATTCTAGATGTTTACATAATATATTGGGCATTGTGCGGTTCAACTTTGTAAGTAATAATGTGGTTAGGTAAAAGATTCGGCAACTTCCTTTATGCAGTATATTGTGCAGAGAGAGACTCCGTTGGTTTGGCCATGTTGCCAGTACGGATAATTATAGAAAGGGTTATGAACAATGTGCCTAAAGACCTCAGAAAGAGGGGGAGACTGTCAAACAAGACCTTGAACAGATGTTTGTCTAACAGAATTTAGATAACAGGTTGTTAGAATTGGTGTGCAATGGCCAGATGCAGCAGATGTAGCTTAGGATAGATATGTTTGGAGAACTAAATTGCCCAGTCTTTTGGACCTCCGTAGCCCATGGCTGCTTGAGGATGATGATGATGATGTAAAACCGAGTTTATCACCATGCAAAAATAATTTTTCTCATATTCTTCGCTGTATAAAGCTAAACTATTTAAATTGAGTACCTTATAAATCAAAGAATGGGTCTACTCTCTTTGTAATTTTTCTAGTATGTATAGGCATAATGAATGTTATCATGCTACGATAGCAATCATTATAGCTACTGTATATTTATAATCTAGAGGGATGAGTTCGGGTTCTGGGGGATTCGAACTCAAAAGCGGCGCAGATGACGATTCGGGTTCAGTCACAGTTTTGCTTTTCTAATTGTGCTTGCAATATGGAAAATTGATTAAAAAAATTATTTTTAATTTTGATTATAATTTCAATTTTTTAATCACTTTTTAATAATTAAAAATTGACATTATTAAGTATTTGAATTTTTTTGGTATTTATTTGATCAGCGAATAAGTTCTAATTCTTTCTTTGCTATCAAATAATTAAAATTATTCTAAAGATTTAATAATCTGTAATATAAATTGCAGAAACGGTTTAGCATTCATTTCTGGGCATATGTTTCTTATGTGCATATATATATACATTTATTGCAATTTTTATACCAGTAATGAAACAAGTTCTCTGAACACTTTTGACCAGTAGAATGTGTACCACTCACTCCACGCTATAGAAGGGAATGAATGAACTGGGCCAGAAAACATCGTGATGGGATCGACGATCAATATTACTCAGCGTTCTTTACTTTGGTGTCCAGATATTCCCAGCAGCGTGACTCAACCGATATCGATCTAGAGAGACACGCCAGTATCCATCAAATAGCATCGAGAGATATACATGTGAAGGGAATAGTATCATGGTCTAGGCGAGCTTTTCAGTGATGGCCGCATATATCTCTATGAGCTTACTTCTAGCATGTTGACCTCTGAGCAGTCAGCATTCCGATTGGAACTAGGGCAAGTATTGGAATTCCGTACTGTCGATCAAAAAAGTATCCGAACACTACGGTTGATTACAGAATTCAGAAAAAATATCTGGCAACGATTTTTTTAGAAATTAGTGATCTGGCAACCTTCGTGTCACGTGACACGAAGGTTGCCAGATCACTAATTTCTAAAAAAATCGTTGCCAGATATTTTTTCTGAATTTTGTAATCAACCGTAGTGTTCGGATACTTTTTTGAGCTACTGTACCATCAGAATCCACCCCATTTTTCGAGATTTTTTCGGACATTTTTTCGGGCGTTTTTTCTCAGACACCTGCAAGCCGGTGTCTCAGATATATCACTCCGTTTTAGGTTTGACGATGCAAGAACTAGTTTCGAATGGTCAGATACCTGCGTTGGCTTTTGACTGGGATCATCTGCCGGTTAATATAAAGTATCTGAGTATTTTTTCAGCTGGTGCTGACAACTCATAAACAAGCTAAAACAAAATGGTAGATTCTAACTCAAGATACTCCCCCAAGTACATAAAGTACGAAATCCAAATCATAGTCAATAGCCAATCAGGTTAGCAGGTAGAGCCTGTAAAGCTGATCAAGAGTGAAATAAAAAAAAAATATGGTGACTGGAATCCAAATCAATAAACCAAACTAATCTGCTAGTTTTTCCTTTCCATCTTCCGGAGAGAGAAATATCTACCAGAAAGTTAATAACGGCCTGCATCAAGAGGAAGGCGGGATCGGATTTTAGATGCTATGTCTTGCTGGCTCTGCGCATCTTCACAGAGGAATATTGCACAACTCTCCTTCCATTTATGCCTTGCTACCATCTACAAGCTTTCAGCCTTTTTCAGTACAATGATTTGTTGCAATGACGTGGTTATTTTTAGGAGGAAGTATAGTGTTCATAGTGTTTTAGGTCTGCAGAATTTTTTGTTTGAAGCAATGGATTGGATTGGTTGATTGGTTGTTTTTCCTCTGAGCGGCACTTTTTTTGCGCACAATAGGCTAAATGGCCAGGTTATAAGGACCCCGAAGGCTCAGAGAAGATTGGGGGAGGGGACCCACTGGAACAACTGTTGGGAGACAGATGGTAATCTCCCATCAAGGCCATCCAGTGTGTTTTTTAACGTACACAAGGTATGGCTCTCCCGGACACAGACCACGGCTTAACGTCCCATCCGTCGGACGGCGGCCTTTCCAAGCCCATCGGTGTCCCCTATTGACCGTGGGCAGGACGGATAGTTTTGCGGAGACAAATCTCAACGCTGACCCAGCTGGAAAAATGGATTGGAACACACCGAAATGTTGTTCCGGTGTTATCAACTCTGTACAGGTAAATGTAAAGGAAATAAAGAATTATTATTATCAAATTATTAAAATTTGCACTACTAGAAGCAAGCTTAATTAGGTGGTCATTAAAATAGGGTTGGGTTGTTTTACCTCTGAGCGGCACTTTTTTGCACACCATGGGCTAAATGGCCAGGTCACATGGACCCCGAAGGTTCAGAGAAGGTTGGGGGAGGGGACCCACTGGACAGCTGTTGGGAGACAGATGGTAGCCTCCCGTCAAGGCCATCCAGAGTGTTCTTTAACGTGCACAGGGTATGGCTCTCCCGCACACGGGGCCACGGCTTAACGTCCCATCCGACGGACGGCGGCCTTTCTAAGCCCATCGGTGTCCCCTACTGACCGTGGGCAGGGCGGGGAATTTTGCGGAGATAAATCTCAACGCTGACCCAGCTGGGACTCGAACCTGGGAATTACAGATTACGAGCCTGGCGCGCTACCAACTGAGCCACCTCCGCCCCAGTCATTAAAATAACTTAACCAGTAACATCGAATGTACTTCAGCCCATGCCACGGAAACAAACGCCTAAACTATACCATATAATATCGGTATTCGACTGAGGATCACTGGTGCTCATCTCTCTGTAATAATGAGTCCATATTTGCCTGAAAAAGCAACTCAAGAAGGATATTAAGATGGAAGAAACAAGAGATATGCCATCATCCGTCGAGCATCATCAAGAGACACTTAAAGAAGGGACAGTGTCATGATTTGGGCAGGTATTTCCCTAAGTCTGTACATTGTTTCTATCAGCACAATGACAACTCAGAGGTACAGAGATGAGATCCTCAATCTTTATGTGCTACTTTATTCAAGTGCAATAAGGGATATTTGCATTTTGCAAGACAATGAAGACCGTTCTCACAGAGCTCAACTTGTCGATGATCCCTAGAGGTGAGCACATTTAGTCGTATAGAGCGGCCAGCACGTCCTCTGGAACTTATATCCCATGGATCATGCTTTGGATGCTCTAAAAAGTAAAGCTGCCTCCATTATTTTCTCTCCTTGTCCCCATCACGAACTGCAAGTGACATTTATATGCAAATCGTGGCTCATGTCTATCGCGCTTTTGGTTAACTCAATGCAAAGTATGATAACCTCTGTGAGATTTGTATTGATGTACACTTAGGTGCCAATTTATTAGGTACGCCTACCTAGTAGCGTGTTGAAGTTTCTTTGGTCTTCAGAACTGCCCGAATTGGTCGGGGCATTTTACTTGTTTTATGTTGGATGCGTCGTGAAGGAATTATGTGCCATGCGGAAATGAATGTGCCGCACAGTTGCTGCAAATTGGACAGTAGCACAGTCTCGCTGCAACAGCTCTTACCACCTAATCCCCAAGATGATGAATAGGGTTTAGGTCTGGGAACTATGCAAGCCAATGAAGCAAGTAAAACTCGTTGGCATGCTCCTGGAATCATTCGATGATGATATGTTCCTTGTGAGAAGATGCAATTTCATGCTGAACATGTCCATCCGAGTGAGAAAAACTTGTAGCCATGAAGTGATGAACTTGGTCAGCTACGATGTTCAAATACGCAGTGGCATTCAGATGTCCACTGATGGGTATCAGGGGGCCTAATGAGTGCCAAGAAAACATTCCTCAAACCATCACACCGTCACCACCGGTCTGTACTGTTGACACCACACAAGATGGCTCCATATTCTCATGTTGCTTCGCCAAATTCTGATTCAACAGCATGATACAAAAGGAATCTTGATTTATCATACCAGGCTACCTTTTTCCATTCCTCAACTGTCCAGTGTTGATTGATCTGTCCCACTCGAGACGTGATTTCGTGTTTTTCACTGACAGCATTGGCACTCGACATGGTAAAAAGGTTTTTGTAGTCCATTGGCGACAATGTCTGACATGTGATGCGCTAGGAGATGACATACTGCACACCAATATTTAATTCTGCTGTGATTGCCTGGTTATATTCGCTTGCACGATTCTCGCCAGTCTCTTTTGACCCCTCTGATCCACAAGCTGTTTACATCCACAAAATCGCCGATCAGTGGTAGTTTTTTTTCTTTTTTGCACCTTTCTCCGTAAACCCTTGAAACGCTTGTGCGTGAAAAGCCGAGGAGGTTGGGTTGTTTTACCTCTGAGCGACACATTTTTGCACACCATGGGCTAAATGGCCAGGTCACATGGACCCCGAAGGGTCAGAGAAGGTTGGGGGAGGGGACCCACTGGAACAGCTGTTGGGAGACAGATGGTAGCCACCCGTCAAGGCCATCCAGCGTGTTCTTTAACGTGCATAGGGTATGTCTCTCCCGCACACGGGGCCACTGCTTAACGTCCCGTCCGACGGACGGCGGCCTTTCCAAGCCCATCGGTGTCCCCTGTTGACCGTGGGCAGGGCGGGGAATTTTTGCGGAGATAAATCTCAACGCTGACCCAGCTGGGACTCGAACCTGGGAACTACAGATTACGAGCCTGGCGCGCTACCGACTGAGCCACCCCCGCCCCTAAAAAAAAAGCCGAGGAGAATGGCCGTTTGGGAGATGCTACAACCGGCATGTCTAGCATCAACTATCATGTCATGTTCAAAGTCGCTCAGGTTGCCCATTTTAGCCATTCTGAAGCTCAATTCAACTCTAACTGATGCTGCAGAGCTGTGTCTGCATGATTATAACGTATTACGTGTTGCAATGAATCATTTATGTGACGAAGGGTGATGCACCTAAATATACTGGCATCTCAGTGCAGACGTTGTCACACCTTATAAGCCCTTAGTTTGTGTCCCAAATGGAATGTTTCTTTTGACCTTTTGACACCATTATAACATTTGCAGGGATGATCTGTTAGAGCTTTAGTTATACTTTTAATTTTAATTCAATAAGTGCATATACAATTCCTCAGCAATTTGGCGAAACAATGAAGTATATACTACAATTTTCTTTAATTAAATACAAGAAGCTACAGGCAATAGACAGGGAAAAGGAAACATCCTCATCTTATGTGAATGGAGAATCCAGTTCCAGACTCCGTAACTGGTTAAAAAAAATTTTATGGAAACGTTACTGAAGAAAAATATAAGAAGACGTCGTTTAATCTGCCTAAATTTCGATTTTGATCACTATCCGTTCAATACTTAAAGAATTAAAGAAGTTTGAATATTGAATAATAGAGATGACAATCATAAGAATCCACCTCAAAAGTTAATTAAAACTTTAGAATATAAGTATCATTTCTAGTCTATTAATAAAATAAGTGCATGCTTTTGAATTTTGTGCAAATAGTTCTTTCAATAACTGTCAATCTTACACAAGTTATTAGACCTGACTTGTATTCGAGCTTCCATAGCTCTTTAAATACCGAACAAATATTGTTGAAAATCGAGATTTTGATAGATTTTAATGATATTTAAATTTATCTACTCCTATCTTCCTACAAAAAGTTTATTGTAGAAATGACGAATCTTCGAATTTGACACTCCATTGACTTAACATGGAAATGATTCCAATTTTCTGTTTATATGAACAGCTGCGGATTTTTAAATATTCTAAGAAATGTAGTCCTTTTAAACTGCTTTAATATTTTTATAGAACATTCGTGAAAATTACAGTGTTTTTATTTTGGCGGAATAAAATAAAATAGTTCGTAGAACACCTGTGAATTGCCCGCAGAACTCTGTTTCAGACATACCGTTCTATAGCTGCATAGCTTTCGTAGGTAGCCACGGAAACAAATTTCCATGTGGAGTGGGGGAAAGCCAGTTGCTGTCGATTTGCTGCTCGCCTCCTCCACTCCAGAGGAAAGGTTCAGATAAGACTATCGTACCTACAGCGGAGCGCATTCCTGTCTTTCGAGTTTACTCTTAACACATACTCCTTCGCGCATGGATACCGAGATTGCCACCCGCCGAGATGAAGCTCAATGCTATTTTTCACTGCTGCGTTAGCAGAGATTAAGAGGAGGGAACGTAACTTCCTTTTATCGGCAATTAGGAATAAGTTTTGACAAGTTTAAGCCCAAGGAAAAACCTTTAAACGATAAGATGTCGAAAAACGGCTGAAGGTTTTTGCATTATATGCTGAGTCATTAGTTGAGAAAGAATAGCCGTTATCTGTCTAATAAAATGTGCGTTTGGGCTTAGTTGCCTGTAGGTGTAACTCGGTTAGCGTTCCAAGATAAGTCAATTCCAAAAATTACGAGAGGTTGATAAGAGAATATTAAATGATCAGAGTTAGAAGTGCATCAAGAATAGTACGAGATTCAACAGAAAAGAAATGGATTTATTTTCACCACTGTCACGAATTTTGTTAGCCAAAATAATATGAGTTGATTAATAAAGTGTTTGTAATTCATTTCATTCAGTTGACAGAAACATGTTATAGTATTTAATGGGCATGCATTATAAGCCTCACTCACATGTTATGGCAATGGGAGAGGCGGATTTGAAATTCGCATCTTTAGAACAAAGTAGTTTGTGGAAACTTTTCACTGGAGATGACCCCCAAACAAATCTCTCATTTCCTGAATTTCAAAATTTCAAGAATAATCTTTCGGTTTTTAAAAGATTATAACGGAAAGAAAAATAAACAACAATGGATAAAGCAAAGACAAACTGAGAACGAAGAAGAAAAACAAAGAAACTTTTATTAAAAATTGATGCACTTAAGCTTTTATTATTTTTATTTCAAAATAAGCAATGGGTAGAGAGCAAACGATTTGAATTCAATTTACGAACAAAAGGATTAATGATTTAAATGCCATTGACAAAGAAAAATATTCTACAGATGCGCTTTGTCTATTTGGAAACAAAATTTTACATTTGGGTTGGGTTGTTTTACCTCTGAGCGGCACTTTTTTGCATACCATGGGCTAAATGGCCAGGTCACATGGACCCCGAAGGCTCAGAGAAGGTTGGGGGAGGGGACCCACTGGAACAGCTGTTGGGAGAGAGATGGTAGCCTCCCGTCAAGGCCATCCAGCGTGTTCTTTAACGTGCACAGGGTATGGCTCTTCCATACACAGAACCACGGTTTAACGTCCCATCCGACGGACGGCGGCTTTCCAAGCCCATCGGTGTCCCCTACTGACCGTGGGCAGGGCGGGGAATTTTACGGAGATAAATCTAAACGCTGACCCAGCTGGGACTCGAACCTGGGAACTGCAGATTACAAGCCTGGCGCGCTACCGACTGAGCCACCCCCGCCCCAACAAAATTTTACAATTCCTTACCAATAGATATGAGAATTTAAAAGAATTTGACACTCGTCAAAAAGTAATATAATAATATTTTGACAGTAATAGCTTGTATGCTATTATTGTCAGTATTATCAGTTACTCAGCCGGTAGCGCTCCAGGCTCGTAATCTGCAGTTCTCAGGTTCTAGTTCCAGCTAGGCCGTTGAGATTTATCTCCGCAAAACTCTCTCACCACTGCCAGCAGGGTACACCGATGGCCTAGGAAAGGTCGCCATTCGTTATACTGTGCCGCCGTGTGCGGGAGAGCCATACCTTTCCACATTAAAGAATATGCTGGTGTGTCTTGACGGGATACTACCATCCTGTCTCCCCACAGCTGTTTCTGTGGTGTTCCCTTCCCCATCCTTTTCTGAGCTCTCGGGGTCCTTGTGACCTGTGCATTTAGGCCATTGTGTGCAAAAAAAAGTGCCCTCAGAGGTAAAACAACCCAACAAACATTCACTTTCTTCTAATATTTCTATTATTTTTCGTCTCAAATACCTTCGACTTCTTAGAACTACTTAGGGCTCGGGTTGGGTTGGGTTGTTTTACCTCTGAGCGGCACTTTTTTGCACACCATGGGCTAAATGGCTTCGGGGTCCATGGCATAACACCATGGACACCGAAGGCTCAGAGAAGGTTGGGGTAGGGGACCCACTGGAACAGCTGTTGAGAGACAGATGGTATCCTCCCATCAAAGCCATCCAGCGTGTTCTTTAACGTGCACAGGGTATGGCACTCCCGCACACGGGGCCACGCTTAACGTCCCATCCGACGGACGGCGGCCTTTCCAAGCCCATCGGTGTCCCCTACTGACCGTGGGCAGGGCAGGGAATTTTGCGGAGATAAATCTCAACGCTGATCCAGCTGGGACTCGAACCTGAGAACTACAGATTACGAGCCTGGCGCGCTACCGACTGAGCCACCCCCGCCCCTACTTAGGGCTCGGACTGGAATCAGAAGCTTCTTACTTAGAACTACTTAGGATTCGGACTGAACAATTGTCCAAATGATTCGGGCGGACTTGGGCTCAGTAACTTCGGACTCGGACTTGAAAAATTGAGCCGGAACTCATATCTAATAGAAAGGATTATTTTTAGTATACAGTTCGGTTTGAGAAAGTGATGTCCAAATATTACAAATTTACACTTTTTTCTTCAAACAACTGCTCAAAAGGAGCTTGCTTCTTGAACAGAGAGAAATCATTCGATACATTTCTGACATTTTAATCGATGCTGCTAAATGACTTTGACTCTTTTTCAATGTAAAATGCATGGTTAAGAATTTATCGAGCTACTGACGACCAGGGAGACTGTCTGAGAATATTCTTTTCATAAACAAATGCTGAAAATATTTTTGCTGAAAAGCTTTTGAACGAAAAGGTTTCTAATTTAGGCTAAAATACACTGGCACTCAAAATTAAAGGTTGTTGGGTTGGGTTGTTTTACCTCTGAGCGGCACTTTTTTGCACACCATGGGCTAAATGGCCAGGTCACATGGACCCCGAAGGCTCAGAGAAGGTTGGGGGAGGGGACCCACTGGAACAGCTGTTGGGAGACAGATGGTAGCCTCCCGTCCAGGCCATCAAGCGTGTTCTTTAACGTGCACAGGGTATGTCTCTCCCGCACACGGTGCCACGGCTTAACGTCCCATCCGACGGACGGCGGTCTTTCCAAGCCCATCGGTGCCCCCTTCTGACCGTGGGTAGGGCGAGGAATTTTGCGGAGATAAATCTCAACGCTGACCCAGCTGGGACTCGAACCTCGGAACTACAGATTACGAGCCTGGCGCGCTACCGATTGAGCCACCCCCGCCCCACTCAAAATTAAAGAATAATCGACAAAAACGTATATAGCATCCGATGTAGTGAAAGAATACACTGAAAATGGGCGAACATGGAAAATACGCTACGCGGAAAACTATCCCGCATTTACAATTGACGTACGCAAGCCGGAATATGCAAATTAGGAATGCGTTATAAAGACGTACGAGTCTACACGCAGCTTGTAGCTGTTCTAGGCAACTCTTGCTTTCATTTCAGTGGCACGTCGAGCTGATTATGTCCCGAAGATATTGTAAGGATGATTTTCAGCGGTGGAGAGCGATTGCAAGGATGGAAGCAGGTAAGTCCCAGACGGAAGTTTCATTACCTTATTTATCAAGACCAATATTTATTGCATTACCTTAAAAATACTTCGAGTTATGTACGAGTTTATACATTATCCCTTAATTTTGAGCACCAGTGTACATTAAGGTGTTACTGCGCATGGCGGTACAAATTCTCCCATAAAGAGGCACAAATCCACCTCTTGAACCAAGGACCTAACTGGAGGGACCAGAGGATCCAGATTCCCATCTCCAGTTCCACCAGAGGATCCATATCCCCATTTCCAGTTCCACCAGAGGATCCATATCCCCATTTCCAGTTCCACCAGAGGATCCATATCCCCATTTCCAGTTCCACCAGAGGATCCATATCCCCATTTCCAGTTCCACCAGAGGATCCATATCCCCATCTCCAATTCCAACCCCCAACCCTCACCCCGAAATCCTGTTGTCTTATACGAAATCTCACTTTTACTTGCTTTGGAATCTAAAACAGGGTCTTTATACAATTTTATTTAAGTCCCATATTATGTGCCCGACGCTAAAAACATATTGAAAAAATAAATAAATAAATAAATAACAAACAAAAACTATAAAATTTTATGCCGTGAAGAATATTACGTTTCTTAACGTTTCCTGTCCAGTGGAGGATTTCAGTTATTGGGAAACCCTACTAAAGTCTTATTCTCGGACTCACTCCCGAAACTAAATCCTGGTTACGGGCCTGTCTGAACCAGGCAGAGAAATCATTCTTGTCACATACGACTGGGCGTATACCGGGTGATCCAAAAGTAACAGAAAAAGTAAAAATGCAATAATTCGAAAAGTATAGACAGTTGCACGATGCAGTTTTCACAGAAAAGCACAGAAAGACATGGGATTTTGAACTTGCTCACACAGAGCACCTGAGGTTGAGGCCTAAGACACCGTCACCATCCAACCAGTCGTCCGACCGGTCGGCGATGTTGTCGGCCTCGGTTGGTCTTGGCTATGTTCAACCGGGGGACCATTCTAGTCGGCACAGCCTTCGACCGGGTTGCTGGGCCCGAAGCCCACCACCACGCCAAGGTGGTCCCCTATCGGGGGGGGGGGGGGAGTAGTTTGTACAGTGGCGCAGTACAATTCGCAATGCAGCTAGGATTACAAATGTTTAATGTGACAGCCGTCATTCATGAGAATGGTCGTCAGACGTGGCACGACACTCTGCACAGCATCAAGAGGGTTTCAGTTGTTTCAGCTGTTTGAAGAGCGACGGCCGGCGGATCTGTTTAAATAGCGACAGGCATCAGCTCCGGGACCGCTACAGCGCCACCTATCGGTGACAAATGCAACTATTCTGGTAATAAAATATTTCGTTATTAAAAAAAAATCCCATGTCTTTCTGTGCATTTCTGTGAAAACCGCATTGTGCTACTCTCTATACTTTTCGGATTATTGCATTTTTACTTTTTCTGTTACTTTTTGATCACCTGGTATGTACAATACGCTGTGCGCCTGTGGTAATGATTTTTCTGAGTCGCTTAAAAATTTGTGAATCGAAGACACACATATAAAAATAATATATATTTTTTTTCTCCTTCCATGATAGTAATTATTCATCCTTCCCTTTTTTGGTGCGTATCTCCAACGATTTTTTTTACACGGCACTTACAGCTCGGGACTTGGACAAGTAAAAAAGTAATCATAAATTGCAATTATCATATTTCCCGGCATAAAAAGCGACTGCAAATAACTTTTTCGAATCATTTTATAAATTGCGACTTATTTTCGACAGAGTTCCCATATAATGATTCCACATTTCGGTATCTGTGTGGCACTGGAGCAGGTGAACACCTTGGCCAAGATTCTGTGTTGATTCCCATTGATATAGTGCAAAGCGATTATTGTCCAATGCATCTTTCTCCAAAGCATCAAGAACAGTGGTTCTCAACATTTGAGAACAAAATGTCCCTTTCATTTTCCTAACTCCCCGCTTCATGGAAGGATATGCTAATCTATGAAGTATTCGATTTTCTATTTGGGGCGGAGGGGGCTCAGTCGGTAGCGCGCCAGGCTCGTAATCTGTAGTTCCCAGGTTCGAGTCCCAACTGGGTCAACGTTGAGATTTATCTCCGCAAAATTCCCCGCTTTGAGCACGGTCAGTAGGGGACACCGGTGGGCTTGGAATAGGCCGCCGTCCGTCGGATGGGACGTTAAACCGTGGCCCCGTGTGCGGGAGAGACATACCCTGTGCACGTTAAAGAACACGCTGGATGGCCTTGACGGGAGGCTACCATCTGTCTTCCAACAGCTGTTCCAGTGGGTCCCCTCCCCCAACCTTCTCTGAGCCTTCGGGGTCCATGTGACCTGGCCATTTAGCCCATGGTGTGCAAAAAAGTGCCGCTTAGAGGTAAAACAACCCAACCCAATCGATTTTCTATTTAATCTATTTCCGCAGAAAAACTCAAAAAATACGCCCCTGCAAATTTCTGAATCATTTCTCTAGAGTAATTGCCAATTTTCGATTCGACTATGACACCCTATATAATATCAATGCATTGCCACGCTATATACATATTTCACACATTAACTATAAGCTAAAAAACGAATAATTTTTATATTGTAATGAGTAGGGCCGAATCTGAGGGGGAGGGGAAGGCAAGGGTCAATGCACCCCTTAATCTTTTGAGAATGTTAGTAATCTGAACGAAGTAGGTTGAGGATAATTGGGATCATTAATGCTGATGCTTTTCTTGTAACAATAGCCCTGTACGTGGTATAATGGAGCTTACAAGGGAGTCATAAGACTGTGCAGTTTTTTTCTGAAAGGAAGGAGTTCAAGGCTAAGTGAATCATACCCTTCTTGTTTTGACAGAAAGCATTACAAAAAGCTCAACAAACGCATAAATGAAAAGTTGAAAGCTGATCAGAATCTTTCTTTGGATAGCTTAGCTAATAGAGCAGAACATGCTTCTAGAAAACATAACAACAGAGAATTGTATCAAGTAGTGTCTATTAGGTTGGAGCACATGAAATGTTCGAAATGAGAGTGCCACCTGCAAACCCTCATAAAAATAGGAAGCAGTTACCTGTCTAGCTAATGTAGTCCACCCCCGCGGTATCGATATATTTCTACTAACGGGTTACGTGGTTGTGTATCCCATGGCGATAAAACTCTGGAGTCTGTGAGGCGAAGAAGGTGGCAACGACTTGACACACAGCTCGGTCGTTTGAGGTCTTCTCCGCCAAAAAAATGGTCCAGATGCAGGCAGTGGTGATAATCCGTGGGAGCAAAGCCAAGGGAATATGCAAGGTGCGACAGTTTTCGTATTGGCCAAAATAGCTGTTTGGTACGGAGCTACAGTATTTCATATAACAGTCCGAATTGATGGTCTCGCCTGGTCAGAGAAAAGAATAAAGGATTGCACTGGCAGCAGGCCACCATAAGAGAACCATCAGTTTCCGTGGGTGTAGGGGTGGCTTTCGACAAGGTTTCGGTGGCTCTGTGGTATCCAACCACTGTGCTGATCGATGACGATTGTGGAAGAGGACCCATATTTCATCACAGGTTAGGATCCGATGCAGGATTCCGTCCCATTTGTTCCAGACAATGAGGGAAATGCAGAAACACTTTGCCGTCAGCGGGCAGCTTCCACGATATTCTTCACCAACTCATCTGTTTCAGCTACCTGGTGGATGACCACGAGACTCATTTTCAAGCGATATTATATTATGAAATGCTGCAGATGCCCGGAAAACTCCGTACCAAACAGTTAATTTTGGTCAATATGAAACACTGCCGCACCTTGCATATTCCCCTGACCTTACTCCTACGGATTATCACCTCTGCTGGCATCTGGACCATTTTTGGCGAAGACCTTCCCACACGACGAGCTGTATGTCAAGCCGTTGCCACCTTATTCTCCTGCTTGGAATTTTGCGAATCATCGACTTATTCGTAGTACCCTGCCCAAATGCCGCATTAATGTTTCGGGCAGCTATACCAGCAGAAACTCCGAGTTTGCAATCATTTAGAAAAATTACATGCAACTGGCCTGTCTCCATAGTCTTTGATGGTGTTTGACCGAAACCTGTGCAGTCGTGGTTGAACCTCGTCACGAAATGAACCACATAACGCGTACATCAATTCGTTGAAAGCTGACATTTCATCTGCACCAACCAAACATTTCGGGTAGAAAAATAGAATGAATACGTGGATTGAAGGATAAAGATAGAAAGGTTATTGAAGGTGTTATTTACATTATGGCTAAATTGGTTGAGCCTTTCAGAGATGTCTTGAACAATGGGAATAGTTTTACTCCCATTTATTTGCAATGATGACAGCTGTATTCATGACTTTAATATTGGCCCTATTACCCGGGGGGCGGGGGTGGCTCAGTCGGTAGCGCGCCAGGCTCGTAATCTGTAGTTCTCAGGTTCGAGTCCCAGCTGGGTCAGCGTTGAGATTTATCTCCGCAAAATTCCCCGCCCTGCCCACGGTCAGTAGGGGACACCGTTAAGCCGTGGCCCCGTGTGCGGGAGAGACATACCCTGTGCACATTAAAGAACACGCTGGATGGTCTTGACGGGGGGGTTACCATCTGTCTCCTAACAGCTGTTCCAGTGGGTCCCCTCCCCCAACCTTCTCTGAGCCTTCGGGGGTCCATGTGACCTGGCCATTTAGCCCATGGTGTGCAAAAAAGTGCCGCTCAGAGGTAAAACAACCCAACCCTATTACCCGATTTACAGTAACTTTGGTTATCCCCTTGTTAAAACTATACAGGTCAATAGGTGTATATGAAATTACCACTGGAATATTTAAAGCTGAGAATATTTCTGTTTTACCATGGCTGACAATAGTGTTGACTATTTTCAATGATAAAGGGTTTATTCCTAGGTATCTTACTAAAAGTATTATTGTCCCTACTTTCGAGAAAGGTAATAGCAGTTCTTGTGATAATTATAGGGAAATCAGTCTACTCTATCCACGTTTAAGTTTTCATCGTTATTGTGTTAAGTAGAATTAAACATTTTTTTTATGGACAACTTGAGGACGAGCAGTAGGAGTTCAGATGCTTTCTCAGACCTATAGATTCTTTAACATGTGATTGGCCGAACATTGCTACTGGAATTCAACAAAGCTGAAATTTTGTCGTTTCTTTCTAGCTCGTTTAAAAAAAGAGATTTTTTCACTCTTTCGTTTGTCTGTCCCTCTCGAGATTTTCCAGTGTTATCGTTTTTATAGATAAAGGAAAAAAATATTTTTGTGTTGAAAAGTACTCAAACATTATTATAATTCGTACTTTCCAAATCTCCCAGTATCTAGAAGATATCCTAAGATTACAGATCCGTCCAACCAGCAGCTCATTGCAAAAGACTTACGGTTCCTAAAACATATAATCAATCATTTCTTCCACATTTTTCGACCAAACATTTTTAACGTATAACTAAACAATTTTACCAATTCATAGTACCCATTGAAATGTATAATTTTGTTTTTTAATCAAGATATTTTCTTGATTCCTTAAAAATATAGCGTTTTTGTTTTGTTTTTTTCAGTTTATTGCGCATTAGAAAGGTATGTTTTCAAGTTGAGAATCTTTCCTGAGGCTCTTTAAGTATATAGTTTTTTTTCTTCTACTGGCTCTTTATTAAGTTTCGGTTGGACGGGACTGATTCTAGAGATGTGAAAATATACTGCTTAGGTCAGGCCTGCGTAAACTACAGCCTCCTACCTCTTTTTGTACGGCTCTCGAGCTACGATTGGGAAACAAATTCGTAAATGACAAAAAGAACGTATAAAGGACAAGAGTGGGGAAGCAAATTCTCATCAGAATAATTAATTTTAATAAACTTACGTTGTTTATGCTTTGCTTTATATTTTCCCCTCCCCCCGTCGGTTATACATAAGCTATTAATTATATATTCCTCTGGCAACCCGTCCTTCTGTTTCAGTTTTCCATGCGGCCCGCTGTTCCATTTCAGCTTTTTATGAGATCCTTCAGCTAAAATGTTTGCGCAGGCATCACTTAGGTCATGTTCTCGATTTGCCGTAATAAGTTTCTCGGTTTAATTGTGCAGGGAGCTGCCCGATATTCTGGTAAAGTGCCACCTAAGATAAACAGAAGAATAGACATTAATGCTGGAAATTGTAAGAAACTTTTGAGATTGTGGAAAAAAAGGCGTACACACTAAAACACTAAAATTAGGATGTGAAAGAGTTTCATTCTCTCTAAATTAGTAGCGGTGGCTGGGTGATTAGCACACTTGGCTACTAATCAGCGGGATCTAGGTTCGAGCCCTGGATAATGTATGAATGTTTCTTTTCTGTATTGTCTTTCTGCTGAGGTCTCGCTTCTTAGACCTACTCTATGGCATATATACTTAGGGGCTCTATAACACATCATAATGATCTTGTCTCATAAAGGTCCTAAAATTGAACCTTTTAGCACTCCTTATTGGATGCATTCATCATTGCTTTAAATGCCGTAAGAAATGCCCGAGTACTGCTAAATTGGATGGTGGGTGGAGATTTTCATTGCTCCCGAAAAGTGCATTCAAGCTCTGGGAGATTTGTAGAAGTGGGATAGAATGGAGCAACTCATCTCCCGAGAGCATCCCATGCATGTTCTATCAGATTTAGGTCAGCAGACCGGGATTGGCACCCTGTACGATAAAAAGTACTATTCTCCAGATAACAAGCGACAAAGTGACAATGGTGGAGGGGGGCGTTGTCGTGCTGTAGGAGGAAGGTATCCCCCTATTACACCTGCATATGGTCGCTGAAAGGGTCCAAGATTTCATACCTATAACTGTAACATGTGATGTAGCCTGTTGCACACTGCATACAGAAATTTGCAGAATCCCTCCCCAAAGCATGACACTATCACCACCGTAGGTGCCCTGTTCAAGGAAATATCTGTGGCATGACAACGTGTTACTGGTTCCCTCCATATCAACTGATGGTGCGGATCACTGTGAAGAGCACGGACCGCCATTTTTCTTGGATCCAGTTGACATGATACTGCATCAGTTTAGATGATCTCTCCTATGGCGTGTGGCACACTACTGGAAGCACATGCAAAATTATCCCATAAAATCTTCTGCATAAGGTAGTAGCGGATATCGCCGTTCCATTCCCTGCTGTGAGGTCCAATCGCAGTTCACATCCTGCTCCTTCGGGTGCATATTGATAACAGTCCTCCCTTGAGGTTGTTGTCCATCGTCGTCCATAACTGAATCATTTGGATGCACTGTATTCTTATTGCTTCTGTTACGGCCTTTAGTACGTTTATTGCTGTCCCTACACTTCTTTCAGAAATAAACTCTATCATGACTCAAACGACTCTTCTACACTCCCTTTTATCCAGAATAATACTGTTGGTGTCAAGAATCTACTAAAAAAATATGATAACTTTGTAACTCTGTAACGCAGTGCGGTTGCCATATAGTCAAAGGAAACTATAACTTTACGAAATGTATTTTATAAGATTATGAGAAGATTAGTTTTCGTTGATGGCAACTTCATTTCCCCGTCACAGTAAACAGTTCGTACGTTACCTTCTAATCGTTCCACTTCCACGTTTTTTGCGATACTGGGAATTTTAAAGCATGGTACTAATGACTTTTGAATTTAAGTCAATAGAACGATTGAAAGAGTGAATTATATTTATATATACAAAAGTGTGCTATTACATATTTGAAAGGAAATCTACATCGACTATAAATCGAAATTTGTAATAGAAAAATGTATTTTACGAGATTATTAGAAGATTAGTGTTCACTGAATGACAACGTGACAGCACCCTCAGAGTAAACAGTTCTTATATTACGTTTTAATGATTCTAATGGAATGAATTTTAATAGTAGGCTGTGAAATATTTTCCGGAATAGCTGCATTTTTAAAGAAAGTGTTTTGTGTTCAATTTCCAATTCTATTTCCCGTGATGGACAAAAGATTAACTTTTGATAATATTTTGTGCAACATTCGAATATTATAGCATGGTATTGGTGACTTTTGAACTTAAGTGCATCATCCAACGACCGAAAGACTAGTTTATAGTTTTTTACACGAAAGTGTTGGGTTGTTTTACCTCTGAGCGGCACTTTTTTGCACACCATAGACTAAATGGTCAGGTCACAAGGACCCCGAAGGCTCAGAGAAGGTTGGGGGAGGGGACCCACTGGAACAGCTGTTGGGAGACAGATGGTAGCCTCCAGTCAAGGCCATCCAGCATGTTCTTTAACGTGCACAGGGTATGGCTCTCCCGCACATGAGGCTACGGCTTTAACGCCTCATCCACATTACATTGGCGGAGTTTCCAAGCTCATCGATGTCCCCTACTGACCGTGGGCAGGGCGGAGAGTTTAGCGGACATAAATCTCAACGCTGACCCAGCTGGAACTCGAAACTGGGATCTACAGATTACGAGCCGGGCGCGCTACCGACTGAGCCACCCCCGCCCCTATTACGAAAGTGTGTTGTGAAATATTTGCTGGAATAGCTGCTTCAATTGACTAAAGTCGAAATTTGAAGTTGAAAAGCTCATTTTACTATATTATCAGAAGGTTAATTTTCACTGAATGACAACTCAACTGCACCTTCACAGTAAACAGGTTTACGTTCCAATGATTCTAATCGAATGAATTGTAATAGTGGGATATGAAATATTTTCCGGGATAGCTGCATTTTTCAATAAATTGTTTTCTGTTAAACTCTATTTCCTGTGATGGACAAAGGTTTAAATTTTGATAATGTTTTGTGTAACTTTCAAAATTTTAAAGCATTTCTTTACTCACCCCGCTGATAAGGGGCTTGATGAGTCACTTCTCTGAAAGAAACGAATGAAGAGAACCAACAACGAGGGATCTAAGCTAGAGGAGCTCTCTTAGCAGGATTTGTCGGCCTAGGCAGCAATTGGGTTGTTTTACCTCTGAGCGGCACTTTTTTTTTACACCATGGGCTAAATGGCCAGGTCCCATGGACCCCGAAGTCTTAGAGAAGGTTGGGGGAGGGGACCCACTGGAACAGCTGTGGAGAGACAGATGGTAGCCTCCCGTCACGGCCATCCAGCGTGTTCTTTAACGTGCACAGGTATGGCTCTCCCGCACACGGGGCCACGGCTTAACGTCCCATCCGACGGACTGCGGCCTTCCCAAGCCCATCGGTGTCCCCAACTAACTGTGGGCAGGGCGGAGAATTTTGGGAAACATAAATCTCAACGCTGACCCAGCTGGGACTCGAACCTGGGATCTACAGATTACGAGCCGGGCGCGCTACCGACTGAGCCTCCCCGTAGGCAACAGTGCGGAGCCCCTATTTAATAATATTAGCATATCATATGGTCCCATTCTTCCTCAACCTCCATTTTAAACAAACCAGGATTGTCAGAGTGATTAATTAAGCTATCATGGTAAGTTTGACTCTCTCTGGATATAAGTTTCTGAAGCGTTAGTTGCAAGACACTTTTAACAAGGTAAAAGATTTTTTACCTTGTTAACCTTTTGTTTTTTACCGTTTAACAAAGATCAGAGCAAATTTCAGCTCGTCTCTATCACCTGATATTTCTTAAAGAGCTAGTCTATCAGCAACTAAACCAGTTTTCTATAAACTCGTTAAGTCTGAACAATGTATGTGATTTATAGCTCTGTATGAATTCCCTCCAAAATGTGTCCCAACATTTCCATGTTATATAAATGGAGAGCCACATTGAAAGCTCTCTAGAAAAAAAAACCTTTTTCGTAGAAATGTCACTGGAGATAAATTGAAGATCTCGCTCAAATATCTTTAGATATCTGTTTTTCGCAATATTCGTCTTAATATTTATAGAATTATGAAATCTTAAATATTTAACTATAACCAACCACTAGATTAAGCAGGGTCTAGTGGTTAGCGTACCTGACCACTACGCATGTCCTTTCTGTGTTTGTATGGTTTGGGTTTGTTTTACCTCTGACTTTCCAAGCCATTCGGTGTCCTCTACTGACCGTGGGCAGGGCGGGGATATGTTGTATGAGAAACCATGACAAGCCTAATGTAGGTTATCTCCGTTCTTTTCTAAAAATTATTAAAAATAAAAGGTTTTGCTACTCGTGATAATTTACTTCAGAAGATAAAATCACAACTGTTAAAACAAACCATTCACTAACATATGTTATGTTGAAAAAAGTGTGCGGACACTTTTTATGTGAATGGGAAGCCACTTTCAAATCTCCCTAACATTGAAAATAAACCTTTTACGCAAAAACTGTTTATTGGCGATAAATTGTGGATGTCACTCAAATCTCTCTAAATATATTTCCCACAACACTCGTTTAATATTTAAAGAATGAATGGAAGCTGAAGCATTAACTTTTGACACTTGTGAAAGTTAGTTTCATAGATAAAACACAACTCTTGTAACAATTTGTTCACTAACAAAAATTAAATATCAGAAGTTTGTATGACGATTTTTTTTAAGATTTTATGAATTTGGAGGCAATGTGACAGTGTCAATTTTCAACAATCTTCGATCAATATTTAAAGAGTCACTGAAGTGGGACTATTTAACAGCAGACGACACTGTCACATTGGCTCCAAATTGTTGAAATCTTAAAAAATCGTCATACAAACTTCAGATATTTAATTTGTTAGTGAGCAAATTGTTACAAGAGTTGTGTTTTATCTATTGAAGTATTTTATCACAAATATCAAAAGTTGAAAATAAATGCTTCAGTTTCCATTCATTCTTTAAATATTAAATGAATATTGCGGGAAATATATTTAGAGAGATTTAAGTGACATCTACAAATTATCGCCAATAACAGTTTTTGCGTAAAATGTTTATTTTCAATGTTAGGGAGCTTTCAAAGTGGCTTTCCATCCACATAACATGGAAGTGTCGGACACTTTTTTTAGAAATAGTGTAAATGTAATATTTGAAGTTTGCATAATGATTTTTTCAGTTTTTAAGAATTTGGAGGAGGGGGGAGAGGTTTATGAAGATCGTGATAGCAAAGTCTGCTGTTAAATATTTCAATAGCTGTTGAAATATAAAGCAACTATTGTTGAAAATTGAGATTTTAGGAGATATGAGTGAAATCTTCAATTTTTCTCCTGTGATATTTTTCCGAAAATAGCTTATTTTCGGAGTTAGAGAGATTTGAATGTGTCTTTCCATGCACATAACATGGAAGTGTCAGTTTGCTTTCCGGAGTATACTGTACATCTAAACGACATCTGATTTCGTACCATACACGGTCGAGCATCACCGGTATTACGATTTTCATAGCGGGAATCCTTCTGTCCCTGAAGTATCTTAGACTGCCTCCGGTTGATTTACATTGAAAATTTCTCCTCTCTTTGAACTGGCTAAGTCATCGTTGATATCGTTCTCATGCAATGCATCTTTTTGCTACTCGCGTCTAAAACCAGAGCTGAACAGAAACAATTCACTTGCACTCTGCCAACCACGGCAGAAAGCACTGAGCTTTTTTCTTTACCGATAGCCATTTTGGTATCGATCGTTAGATCGATGAAACAGTTACCCCACATAAAGATGATCGAGTTTCGAAATACGGCGCTGCAATATCCAGCTTTGTTGGCAAGCAGCTCAGAAGCACCATTATTTAAAAACATCCGATATAATCGATCATATTCCTGTGCTTTCAGGTGAATCCCGCAGTTATTTATAAATATCACGGCGTTTGTAGTAAGTGTTAGTTTCTCACACCATTAAGTCTGTTTACCTGTAGGAGATATTTCCTATTGTTGCTAATGCGTAAATGATTTATCACTGCTGCCAATAGTTCAGAGTCAGGAGCAACTTTGGCATTAGAGTCACCAAGCACAAGAGTAATATGTCGTTTTACTGATGGAATTCAAAATATCCTTAAAATTTATGTAAAATTCATCTTTCTCATTCTCATCCGGGTCCTTAGTGAGGGCATAGAAACAGATTACATTCAAGTTTTAACCCATGTTTTAAAATTAGTTGTAAGAAATGTGTCGTTAATACATCCATATCCCAAAAGAGCATCACTGCAATTCCTGTTGGGTAGCACAGCTGCACTTTGTAAGTTAGGTAGATTTTAAAGCATTAGTAGACAGCTTCTCAGCTGGTGCGAGGTGCAAACTGGTGTTCATCGACTGAAGGTGATTCAATAGTATTTTCTAATTATTTTAAATACAGTCAATTCTCGTTGATTCGAACTTCTATATCTCGAAATTTCTCGTTGCCTCCAATTTGTTTTTCCCAACAGAATCCTTATACATTTATTGTATTTTCTCTCTCTTTAACTCGAACTATTTTTTTTCATCGTCACCTCGATAACTCGAAATTTTATGAAGAATATTTGAAAGAATATCCCTTTTCTATAAGTTTTTTCCATTGAATTTTGTTTTCTTGCTGCTGATAGTAAGTTGCTGAAATTCTTGAAAGGGGGAAAAGCGATTCTCACTGGCTACGCATTGTCCTTACTGGAGAGAGGGATTCTTATTGCCTATATACTGCTTGCCGTCCCGTGGCCGAGTGGTTAGCGCGCTTGGCTACTGATCTACGGGACCTGGGTTCGAGCCCCGGGTAAGGCATGGATGTTCGTGTTGTTTTTCTGCTGAGGTCCTGCCATCCTCTCAGATCTTCTACTGTGGCATATAAACTGACAGGCTCCTGTCAGACCTCTGTGGCAAGCAGCTGCTTGAGGGGGTATTTATTTATTTATTTTTTATATACTGCTTTCCCCTCCCGTACGGAGGACAGATAGCAAAACTTTCCTCCCATTCCTTATAGAAAGGGGGCGGGGGTGGCTCAGTCGGTAGCGCGCCAGGCTCGTAATCTGTAGTTCCCAGGTTCGAGTCCCAGCTGGGTCAGCGTTGAGATTTATCTCCGCAAAATTTCTCCGCCCTGCCCACGGTCAGTAGGAGACACCGATGGGCTTGGAAAGGCCGCCGTCCGTCGGATGGGACGTTAAGCCGTGGCCCCGTGTGCGGGAGAGCCTTACCCTATGCACGTTAAGAACATACTGGATGGTTTTGACGGGAGGCTACCATCTGTCTCCCAACAGCTGTTCCAGTGGGTCCCCTCCCCCAACCTTCTCTGAGCCTTCGGGGTCCTTGTGGCCTGGCCATTTAGCCCATGGTGTGCAAAAAAGTGCCGCTCAGAAGTAAAACAATCCAATCCAATCCTTATAGAAAATGCTAGTTAATTTTAGTTTAGAGCTAGTTTCTGTTGGTACAGATCTCCCTGTATTACAATGGCAGCAAAGCTTAAGCTTAATGCGTTGAAATTAAGCATTTGTCATTAAGCGATAGAGAAAAAGCGATCACAGCTGTTGAAAGTAGCGGAAGGAATAAAAAAAGACATTGACAAAAATGTGAAATTCCTAGAAGTTCTCTGTCAACCAATTTTAATCATGTGGTACTGAAATAGCAAGATTCTGATAAAGGTAAAAGAAAAAGATTGAGGCATGCAGAATTTCCTGAAACTGAGCTGTAAAGTTGCTAAAATGGTTTACTCAATGTAGTAACAAAAGCATTCCACTATCTGCGAATCTATTGCGGATTCTGTAACTACTTTTTAAACTGCCTATGTGTATTTTTAGCACAGATTTCGATAACTGGAAGTTTTATTCGCTTCCTTTGTGCTCGATTTAACAAAAGTTGACTGTATTAACTTTGGTTTGCGGGAGGTAAGTGAACCCAGTGATAAGTGTGCAACCACGTAACAAGAAATTTAAGAAACATTGGTGTAGTCAATGAGAATAAGAGTATCCGGAAATTTGTTCGACAACACACCTATCTCTCGATTTACACGGTACTCAGTTCACACAATTTTGGCTTTGCACGGTCACAAAATGCAACCAGTTTCGATTTACACGGTACTGACTGAGACGCACATAGAAAGGAAATATCAGTCAGTACCGTGTAAATCGAAACTGGTTGCATTTTTTGACCGTGCAAAGCCAAAATTGTGTGAACTGAGTACCGTGTAAATCGAGGGATAGGTGTATTTGTTCGCTGGAAATTTGTATCTATCCAGTGCGAAAGATTTTAGTGTGTTTGTCAATGGAGGGCTGGTTGGTGGTGGGGTAGTTTATCTCGTTTTCAAAGAAAAGAGATAATAGTTTCGCTTTGTCATTTGTCTGTAGACATCGAAATTTTTTGTTTACAGAGATAAATTAAAAATTCTTTTTGCATTGGATAGGTATTGTTGGTTAAAATTTACTATATTCACTTTCCGAATCTCTCTAAACCTGTAATTATGCCCTCTATGGTGGAAAATGTTGAAAATTCCAAAATTTCAAACTAATATTGCATTGATAGAAATTTGAAATTTTGGTGGTGGAATATGAAAGTCACGAAGTTTCCATTACCAACAATGAGTTGACACCTTAGACCCAGAAGGGGTGGAAAAACACACCATTTTAGTTTCGTCAGACAGTTGTTAATTCTTAGAAATAAATGAAAATTATTTTTTGGGTTAGATAGGAATTGATAAAATATTAAGAGTCATATTTTTTAAATCTACCGAAAAATATAATTGCGCCCTCTAACCGTGGAAAAATTTGCAAATTCCAATATTTCAAGCAAATAAATACTAACGGTGTATTTAAGGTATATATTTTAAATTTTGGTGGTGGAATGCAAACGTTATGATGTTTCCATTGGCAACAATGAATTGATTTCTTAGACCACGGGGGAGACAATTTTTTTGTTTTAGCAGAAAATTGTTTTTATTTAAAGATAAATGAAAAAATCTTTTTAGGGTTAGATAGAAATTGATAAAATATTATGATTTTCACTTTCGTAATATTTCGAACACTATAATTGCGCCATCTAATGATGAAAAAGATTTAGAATTTCAAAATTTCAAACGAATATTGCAACGAGCTATTAATGACAGAAATATGAAATTTTGGTGGTAGAAGGTGAACATTGTGAAGTTTCCACTGCAAACAATAAAAATGATAATTAGAAAACACTTTTTAATTTGATTGGTACTAATGAAATATTATAATCGCATTTTTCAAATTCTTAGTACTTTTGATAGATATATCTTTACAATCACTAAATATGAAACGATAAAGCTGTTATCAAGTTTTACAAATATGTTTAGAATAGAAATTTGAAAAATTAGTGTCAGCGTTGAGATTTATCTCCGCAAAAATCCCCGTCCTGCCCACAGTCAGTAGGGGACACCGATGGGCTTGGAAATGCCGCCGTCCGTCGGATGGGACGTTAAGCCATGGCCCGTATGCGGGAGTGTCATACCCTATGCACATTAAAGAACACGCTGGATGGCCTTGACGGGAGGCTACCATCTGTCTCCCAACAGCCATTCCAGTGGGTCCTCTACCCCAACCTTCTCTGAGCCTTCGGGGTCCATGTGACCTTGCCATTTAGCCCATTGTGTGCAAAAAAATGCCGCTCAGAGGTAAAACAACCAACCAACAAATGAAAAAGTAGTGACTGCATATTATGATATTTGATTAGTGGCAATCAAAATTAAAAAAGAGTTTTATGATTATCATTTTTAATGTTTAAAAATGGAAACTTCACGATGTTCACATTCCACCACTAAAATTTCATATTTCTGTCATTAATACTTTTTTTGCACGATTCGTTTGAAATTTTGGAATTTTCAATCTTTTTCCCCGTTAGAGGGCACAATAATAGTATTCTAAAGATTCCGAAAGTGCGAATCGTAATATTTTATCAATTCCTACCTACCCTAAAAAGATTTTTTTCAATTATCTCTAAATACAAACAATTATCTGCTAATACAAAAAATTGCGTTTTCCCATCTCCCTGGGCACACGAGGTCAATTCATTTTTCTCAATGGAAATATCATGACGTTCACATTCCATAACCAAAATTTAAAATTTCTACCTTATATACGCCGTTAGTATTTTTTCAATTGAAATTTTGGAATTTTAAAATTTTTCCACCGTTAGAGGGCGCAGTTATAGTTTTCGATATATTAAAAAATTGTGAATAATACTACATCAGTAGTAAAGAATCACAGGGTGTGTCCTGTAGACATGGAACTCATGAAATAATAAGCTGAAAAAAAATTGTTTTGCAATGAGTGGGATTCGAACCCACGTCTCCTGGAAACATGCCACTACACCATCAATGACTATTTTATCAATTCCTATCTAACACAAAAAAATTTTTAATTTATTTCTAAAAACAAACAACTATCTGCCCAAACTAAAAAGGTGGATTTTTCCACCCCTTCTGGGTCTAAGGGGTCAACTCATTGTTGCCAATGAAAACTACGTGACCTTCACATTCTACCACCAAAATTTCAAAATTCTATCATAAGTATATCGTTTGCAATATTCGTTTGAAATTTTGGAAATTTCAAATTTTTGCACCGTAGATGGCATATTTATATGTTTAGAGAGATTCGGAAAGTGAATATAGTAAATTTTAATCAACAATACCTATCCAATGCAAAAAGAATTGGATAGGTATTGTTGAAATATACTCTATATGAAATATCGCTCTATAAACGAAAAATTTCGATGTCTACAGACAGACGATAAAGCGAAACTATTATCTCTTTGAAAACGAGATACAAAAATCTACCCCACCGACACCCACATTGAAAAACACACTAAAATCTTTCGCACTGGATAGATATGTTACCGCTAAAGTGCAGAAATCAGTTATTCTACAGATTATCTAGGTATTGTGCAGATTAACTAGGGTGATCCGTTAACGTGCGGAAAATTGTTTCATTTCTCAAATTACCTGGATAATCTGCACATTACCTACTAGGCACTCGTTAAAGTGAAAATAAGATCTTTGCTGGAACAACAGGAACGTTTCTGTACGCTTAAATTAACATAATGTTATTTATCTAGTGTCCGAGAGTAGAGTTGAAACCAGGGTCATCCCTCTGTCAACATGAATCAGTCGTCCGAATTATAAAAAACGCCCCCAAAATGAGCAAGCCAAGTGAGAACGAATCATTTCAGTGATTCGTTATCAAGAATGAATCACTTTACCGATTCGTTCTCACTTGGCCTCCGCTCATCCGGGGCGTTTTTTATAATGCAGACGAATGAATCACGTGACACGAAGATTCATATTCAAGAGAATCACCATTATGAGAGAAACAAACTTTTGAACTTTAACGATACGGAAGCAGTTAATGTGCACATTACCTAGATAAAATGCGGAAAACTCTTGATTCCGCACGTTAACAGAGCAAATCAGTTAATCTACAGATTAGCTAGGTAATGTGCACATTAGGCTTTCGAGCTTTAGCGGTAACAGATACAATAATCCCGACATTTTTCCTAAAATAGCTTTGATTCCATTTGGAAAAAATTCTGTTTCGAACAAATTTCCGTCCAACTAATGTTGTCGAACATGTTTCCGGATACCCTCATTAAGGTCCACCCCCGCGAAAATATCCCCACGAAGGGGGGAAGAATCGTGAAGAATAAAATTTGAAACCATCTACTACATCGTATGAGCTTTCATTTGACACCAAACTCGTAATTGTAGGCCTTCGCTTTCAGAAAACAGAGCGGAACAATCGTTTTCATATTTTCCATTTTTAGGGGAAAGAAACCAATCGAGGTAAGTTTTGTATCATCAATGACACTCCTCGTGTCATAAGCTTTTATTTGACGTAGAGCTTGTTACTTTTGGCACTCGGGTTGGGTAGTTTTACCTCTGAGCGTCACTTTTTTGCACACCATGGGCTAAATGGCCAGGTCACATGGACCTCGAAGGCTCAGAGAAGGTTGGGGGAGGGGACCCACTGGAACAGCTGTTGGGAGACCGATAGTAGCCTCCCGTCAAGGCCACACGCTGGATGGCGTGTTCCATCCAGCGTGTTCTTTAATGTGCACAGGGTATGGCTCTCCCGCACACGGGGCCACGGCTTAACGTCCCATCCGACGGACGGCGGCCTTTCCAAAAACATCGGTGTCCCCTACTGACCGTGGGCAGGGCGGGGAATTTTGCGGAGATAAATCTCAACGCTGACCCAGCTGGGACTCGAACCTGGGAACTACAGATTACGAGCCTGGCGCGCTACCGACTGAGCCACCCCCGTCTCATTTGGCACTCGCGCTGTGTAGATATAAAGGAACAATCGATTTCATATTTCTCCTCTCTTGGGGGTGAAAGAGAGCATAGGAGGTCAATTTTTTTATACCAAGGACACTCCCTGAGTCACAAGCTTTCGTTTGATACATAAATCTTCATCGCATTCAAAAGGTATAGTGGGACAACTCTTTGACAAATCCATAAACCAACAAAACAACAAATAACGAGCAAAAAGCAATATGAAGATAAATAAAAAAATAAATATCTGCTCAAACAGTTTCATGCCACAGAGGTCTAACAGCCAGGTGTGTGAATTGTTGGGACCTCAGCAGAAACATAATAAATATCCATGCTTACTCCTTTGTTCAGTAGCCAAAACGTGCTAACCACTCGGCCTATCTTAAAAGAGTAATGAAAACTGGGAGGAATTAAACGGCACCTAGATCGCCTGGGAAACAAGTGTTTTACTCTGCCTAATCTAAAACGAAGCCTTCTCTTTTGTCACCGCTATTCCCAGATCCACTCCCTCTCCGATAATCTCCCAGTAACAAAGCAGAAAAGAGCTTATTGAGGAGGACGCTCCCTATGAGTTTCATTCGAACAAATTTCCGTCGAACATATGTTGTCGGACAAATTACACCAAACCGATCATAAGTACTTGATTTTCTGGGGAGGGGGTGGCTCAGTCGGTAGCGCGCCAGGCTCGTAATCTGAAGTTCCCAGGTTCGAGTCCCAGCTGGGTCAGCGTTGTGATTTATCTCCGCAAAAATTCCCCTGCCCTCCCACGGTCAGTAGGGGACACTGATGGGGCCCCGTGTGCGGGAGAGCCATACCCTGTGCACGTTAAAGAACACTCTGGATGGCCTTGACGGGAGGCTACCATCTGTCTCCCAACAGCTGTTCCAGTGGGTCCCCTCTCCCAACCTTCTCTGAACCTTCGGGGTCCATGTGACCTGGTCATTTAGCCCATGGTGTGCAAAAAAGTGCCGCTCAGAGGTAAAACAACCCAACTTAATTTTCTTGGGAGAAAATGACGTATTTTAGCAACGACTACCTTTCAAATGAGTGTTATTGTCATTCAAAACACACCTGTTTTTGTTTCTTTCTTTCATTTGCAAGCATGTGTTTCTGCATGATCCATTCTTCTAAAGATTGAAGAAGAAAAGGAGCTAGCAGGGCTGGACGGTAGCCAGATGGCACGAGGGATCTGCTATCTCCGAACTAAGTGCAGCGCTCAAACCGTTGACGTGATGGATGGGATCGTCGCCCCAGCCTCGTCTCAGCACCACATGTCCGCATCTTGCAAGAGGAACATGAAGCCGTAAAACTGTCTTAAAATTTGAGCATCTTTTCGATTTACCATTCTTAAGGATGCATATTACACCTTAAAAGAAATGAAGCATTGAATTTTAAAATTGAGTATAATAAATTAATAATCGAAATATAATTCAAGTATTTGGTATAATATAAGAGGAATATTTTAATAAATGGCAGATGTAAAAGGAACATTCTTTTATCTAACTCTGAGTCATGCGCATTCTTAAGACGAAAAAAAAAGAACTCTTCATCTAAAATTTTCAAAAACATTCTAAACATGCGTGTGCATTAGCAAATGAAATATAAGCTATGAACTTTAGAAGTGGTTGTTTTCTTCCCCGCCGGTCTATTCCTTCGACAAAAATTCCATTGTTTTATTGGAAGGACGAGGGTTGGCTCACTTGGTATCGCTTCATGCTCGTGATCTGATGTTACCAGCCAGCTGTCCATACTGTGACTGCGTCGATATTTTCTCCGCTAACTTTCGTTGTGCCTTTGATGAGAAAGGAGACACCATCGATGTTGGAAAGGTTGATGTGCCTTTGGTGAGAAAGGAGACATCATCGGTCTTGGAAAGGTTGATGTGCCTTTAGTGAGAAAGGAGACGTCATCGGTCTTGAAAAGATTGATGTGCCTTTGGTGAGAAAGGAGACATCATCGGTCTTGGAAAGGTTGATGTGCCTTTGGTGAGAAAGGAGACACCATCGATGTTGGAAAGATTGATGTGCCTTTGGTGAGAAAGAAGACATCATCGGTCTTGGAAAGGTTGATGTGCCTTTGGTGAGAAAGGACACAGCAGCGATCTTGGAAAGGCTGTTGTGCTTTTGGTGAGAAAGGAGTTCCCCCCCCCCCCAGTTTCGGAAAGGATGCTCTGTCTTTGTTGAGAAAGGACACACCTTCGGTCTTAGAAAGACTGATGTGTCTTTGGTGAAAGAGTATTCGAAAAATCAATCATGGAAAGGGTGTTGTGCTTTTGCTGAGAAAGGGGGCATCCTCGGTCTCGGAAGGGCTGATGCGCCTTTGGTGAGAAAGGACACACCAGCAGTCTTCGAAAGGTTGATGTGCCTTTGTTGGTGAGAAAGGGTGAACTTTGGTAAGAAAGGTTTATGTGCCATTGTGACAAAGGAGACATCTGCGGTCTTGAAAAGGCTGATGCGCCTTTGGTGAGAAAGGAGATACCATCGGTTTTGGAAATGCTGCTGCGCTTTTCGTGAGAAAGGACACAGTAGCGGTCTTCGAAAGGTTGCTCAATTGCAATGAGTTCTGTTTTTGTGAGTTGATTACTACGACTAAGGTGTAAAATAGAAATCATTGCTCAATTGCAATGAGTTCTGTTTGTGTCAGTTGATTTCCACCACTAAGGTGTAAAAGAGAATCATAGCTCAATTGCAATGAGTTCTGCTTTTGTGAGTTGATTACCACCACTAAGGTGCAAAATAGAAATCATTGCTCAATTGCAATGAGTTCTGCTTTTGTGAGTTGATTACCACCACTAAGGTGTAAAATAGAAATCATTGCTCAATTGCAATGAGTTCTGTTTTTGTGAGTTGATTTCCACCACTAAGGTGTAAAAGAGAATCATAGCTCAATTGCAATGAGTTCTGCTTTTGTGAGTTGATTACCACCACTAAGGTGCAACATAGAAATCATTGCTCAATTACAATGAGTTCTACTTTTGTGAGTTGATTACCACCACTAAGGTACAAAATAGAAATCATTGCTCAATTGCAATGAGTTCTGTTTTTGTGAGTTGATTACCACCACTAAGGTGTAAAAGAGAATCATAGCTCAATTGCAATGAGTTCTGCTTTTGTGAGTTGATTACCACCACTAAGGTGCAAAATAGAAATCATAGCTCAATTGCAATGAGTTCTGCTTTTGTGAGTTGATTACCACCACTAAGGTGCAAAATAGAAATCATAGCTCAATTGCAATGAGTTCTGTTTTTGTGAGTTAATTACCACCACTAAGGTGTAAAATAGAAATCATTGCTCAATTGCAATGAGTTCTGTTTTTGTGAGTTGATTTCCACCACTAAGGTGTAAAAAAGAATCATAGCTCAATTGCAATGAGTTCTGCTTTTGTGAGTTGATTACCACCACTAAGGTGTAAAATAGAAATCATTGCTCAATTGCAATAAGTTCTGTTTTTGTGAGTTGATTTCCACCACTAAGGTGTAAAAGAGAATCATTGCTCAATTGCCATGAGTTCTGTTTTTGTGAGTTGATTTCCACCACTAAGGTGTAAAAGAGAATCATAGCTCAATTGCAATGAGTTCTGCTTTTGTGAGTTGATTACCACCACTAAGGTGTAAAATAGAAATCATTGCTCAATTGCAATGAGTTCTGTTTTTGTGAGTTGATTACCACCACTAAGGTGCAAAATAGAAATCATTGCTCATTTAAAATGAGTTCTGCTTTTGTGAGTTGATTACCACCACTAAGGTGCAAAATAGAAATCATTGCTCAATTGCAATGAGTTCTGCTTTTGTGAGTTGATTACCACCACTAAGGTGTAAAAGAGAATCATAGCTCAATCGCAATGAGTTCTGCTTTTGTGAGTTGATTACCACCACTAAGGTGCAAAATAGAAATCATTGCTCAATTACAATGAGTTCTGCTTTTGTGAGTTGATTACCACCACTAAGGTACAAAATAGAAATCATTGCTCAATTGCAATGAGTTCTGTTTTTGTGAGTTGATTTCCACCACTAAGGTGTAAAAGAGAATCATAGCTCAATTGCAAAGAGTTCTGCTTTTGTGAGTTGATTACCACCACTAAGGTGCAAAATAGAAATCATAGCTCAATTGCAATGAGTTCTGTTTTTGTGAGTTGATTACCACCACTAAGGTGCAAAATAGAAATCATTGCTCATTTAAAATGAGTTCTGCTTTTGTGAGTTGATTACCACCACTAAGGTGCAAAATAGAAATCATTGCTCAATTGCAATGAGTTCTGCTTTTGTGAGTTGATTACCACCACTAAGGTACAAAATAGAAATCATTGCTCAATTGCAATGAGTTCTGTTTTTGTGAGTTGATTACCACCACTAAGGTGTAAAAGAGAATCATAGCTCAATCGCAATGAGTTCTGCTTTTGTGAGTTGATTACCACCACTAAGGTGCAAAATAGAAATCATTGCTCAATTACAATGAGTTCTGCTTTTGTGAGTTGATTACCACCACTAAGGTACAAAATAGAAATCATTGCTCAATTGCAATGAGTTCTGTTTTTGTGAGTTGATTACCACCACTAAGGTGTAAAAGAGAATCATAGCTCAATCGCAATGAGTTCTGCTTTTGTGAGTTAATTACCACCACTAAGGTGCAAAATAGAAATCATTGCTCAATTGCAATGAGTTCTGTTTTTGTGAGTTGATTACCACCACTAAGGTGTAAAAGAGAATCATAGCTCAATTGCAAAGAGTTCTGCTTTTGTGAGTTGATTACCACCACTAAGGTGCAAAATAGAAATCATAGCTCAATTGCAATGAGTTCTGTTTTTGTGAGTTGATTACCACCACTAAGGTGCAAAATAGAAATCATTGCTCATTTAAAATGAGTTCTGCTTTTGTGAGTTGATTACCACCACTAAGGTGCAAAATAGAAATCATTGCTCAATTGCAATGAGTTCTGCTTTTGTGAGTTGATTACCACCACTAAGGTACAAAATAGAAATCATTGCTCAATTGCAATGAGTTCTGTTTTTGTGAGTTGATTACCACCACTAAGGTGTAAAAGAGAATCATAGCTCAATCGCAATGAGTTCTGCTTTTGTGAGTTGATTACCACCACTAAGGTGCAAAATAGAAATCATTGCTCAATTACAATGAGTTCTGCTTTTGTGAGTTGATTACCACCACTAAGGTACAAAATAGAAATCATTGCTCAATTGCAATGAGTTCTGTTTTTGTGAGTTGATTACCACCACTAAGGTGTAAAAGAGAATCATAGCTCAATCGCAATGAGTTCTGCTTTTGTGAGTTAATTACCACCACTAAGGTGCAAAATAGAAATCATTGCTCAATTGCAATGAGTTCTGTTTTTGTGAGTTGATTACCACCACTAAGGTGTAAAAGAGAATCATAGCTCAATTGCAAAGAGTTCTGCTTTTGTGAGTTGATTACCACCACTAAGGTGCAAAATAGAAATCATAGCTCAATTGCAATGAGTTCTGTTTTTGTGAGTTGATTACCACCACTAAGGTGCAAAATAGAAATCATTGCTCATTTAAAATGAGTTCTGCTTTTGTGAGTTGATTACCACCACTAAGGTGCAAAATAGAAATCATTGCTCAATTGCAATGAGTTCTGCTTTTGTGAGTTGATTACCACCACTAAGGTACAAAATAGAAATCATTGCTCAATTGCAATGAGTTCTGTTTTTGTGAGTTGATTTCCACCACTAAGGTGAAAAAGAGAATCATAGCTCAATTGCAATGAGTTCTGCTTTTGTGAGTTGATTACCACCACTAAGGTGCAAAATAGAAATCATAGCTCAATTGCAATGAGTTCTGTTTTTGTGAGTTAATTACCACCACTAAGGTGTAAAATAGAAATCATTGCTCAATTGCAATGAGTTCTGTTTTTGTGAGTTGATTTCCACCACTAAGGTGTAAAAGAGAATCATAGCTCAATTGCAATGAGTTCTGCTTTTGTGAGTTAATTACCACCACTAAGGTGTAAAATAGAAATCATTGCTCAATTGCAATGAGTTCTGCTTTTGTGAGTTGATTACCACCACTAAGGTACAAAATAGAAATCATTGCTCAATTGCAATGAGTTCTGTTTTTGTGAGTTGATTTCCACCACTAAGGTGTAAAAGAGAATCATAGCTCAATTGCAATGAGTTCTGTTTTTGTGAGTTGATTTCCACCACTAAGGTGTAAAAGAAAATCATAGCTCAATTGCAATGAGTTCTGTTTTTGTGAGTTAATTACCACCACTAAGGTGTAAAATAGAAATCAGCTCAATTGCAATGAGTTTTGTTTTTGTGAGTTATTTACCACCACTAAGGTGCAAAATAGAAATCATAGCTCAATTGCAATGAGTTCTGCTTTTGTGAGTTCATTACCACCACTAAGGTGCAAAATAGAAATCATAGCTCAATTGCAATGAGTTCTACTTTTGTGAGTTAATTACCACCACTAAGGTGCAAAATAGAAATCATAGCTCAATTGCAATGAGTTCTGTTTTTGTGAGCTAATTACCACCACTAAGGTGCAAAATAGAAATCATAGCTCAATTGCAATGAGTTCTGTTTTTGTGAGTTGATTTCCACCACTAAGGTGTAAAATAGAAATCATAGCTCAATTGCAATGAGTTCTGTTTTTGTGAGTTCATTACCACCACTAAGGTGCAAAATAGAAATCATTGCTCAATTGCAATGAGTTCTGTTTTTGTGAGTTGATTTCCACCACTAAGGTGCAAAATAGAAATCATAGCTCAATTGCAATGAGTTCTGCTTTTGTGAGTTAATTACCACCACTAAGGTGCAAAATAGAAATCATAGCTCAATTGCAATGAGTTCTACTTTTGTGAGTTAATTACCACCACTAAGGTGCAAAATAGAAATCATAGCTCAATTGCAATGAGTTCTGTTTTTGTGAGTTAATTACCACCACTAAGGTGCAAAATAGAAATCATAGCTCAATTGCAATGAGTTCTGTTTTTGTGAGTTGATTTCCACCACTAAGGTGTAAAATAGAAATCATAGCTCAATTGCAATGAGTTCTGTTTTTGTGAGTTCATTACCACCACTAAGGTGCAAAATAGAAATCATTGCTCAATTGCAATGAGTTCTGTTTTTGTGAGTTGATTTCCACCACTAAGGTGCAAAATAGAAATCATAGCTCAATTGCAATGAGTTCTACTTTTGTGAGTTAATTACCACCACTAAGGTGCAAAATAGAAATCACAGCTCAATTGCAATGAGTTCTGTTTTTGTGAGTTCATTACCACCACTAAGGTGCAAAATAGAAATCATAGCTCAATTGCAATGAGTTCTGTTTTTGTGAGTTGATTTCCACCACTAAGGTGCAAAATAGAAATCATAGCTCAATTGCAATGAGTTCTGCTTTTGTGAGTTGATTACCACCACTAAGGTGCAAAATAGAAATCATTGCTCAATTGCAATGAGTTCTGTTTTTGTGAGTTGATTTCCACCACTAAGGTGTAAAAGAGAATCATTGCTCAATTGCAATGAGTTCTGTTTTTGTGAGTTCATTACCACCACTAAGGTGCAAAATAGAAATCATAGCTCAATTGCAATGAGTTCTGTTTTTGTGAGTTTATTACCACCACTAAGGTGCAAAATAGAAATCATAGCTCAATTGCAATGAGTTCTGTTTTTGTGAGTTCATTACCACCACTAAGGTGCAAAATAGAAATCATAGCTCAATTGCAATGAGTTCTGTTTTTGTGAGTTAATTACCACCACTAAGGTGCAAAATAGAAATCATTGCTCAATTGCAATGAGTTCT
This sequence comes from Ryuthela nishihirai, assembly GCA_038380435.1. Taxonomy (NCBI): domain Eukaryota; kingdom Metazoa; phylum Arthropoda; class Arachnida; order Araneae; family Heptathelidae; genus Ryuthela; species Ryuthela nishihirai. Next base: position 22,886,282 of record JAWZYU010000001.1, read on the forward strand.
GTTTTTGTGAGTTGATTTCCACCACTAAGGTGTAAAAGAGAATCATTGCTCAATTGCAATGAGTTCTGTTTTTGTGAGTTAATTACCACCACTAAGGTGCAAAATAGAAATCATAGCTCAATTGCAATGAGTTCTGTTTTTGTGAGTTAATTACCACCACTAAGGTGCAAAATAGAAATCATAGCTCAATTGCAATGAGTTCTGTTTTTGTGAGTTCATTACCACCACTAAGGTGCAAAATAGAAATCATAGCTCAATTGCAATGAGTTCTGCTTTTGTGAGTTAATTACCACCACTAAGGTGCAAAATAGAAATCATTGCTCAATTGCAATGAGTTCTGTTTTTGTGAGTTGATTTCCACCACTAAGGTGTAAAAGAGAATCATTGCTCAATTGCAATGAGTTCTGTTTTTGTGAGTTCATTACCACCACTAAGGTGCAAAATAGAAATCATAGCTCAATTGCAATGAGTTCTGTTTTTGTGAGTTAATTACCACCACTAAGGTGCAAAATAGAAATCATAGCTCAATTGCAATGAGTTCTGTTTTTGTGAGTTCATTACCACCACTAAGGTGCAAAATAGAAATCATAGCTCAATTGCAATGAGTTCTGCTTTTGTGAGTTAATTACCACCACTAAGGTGCAAAATAGAAATCATTGCTCAATTGCAATGAGTTCTGTTTTTGTGAGTTGATTTCCACCACTAAGGTGTAAAAGAGAATCATTGCTCAATTGCAATGAGTTCTGTTTTTGTGAGTTCATTACCACCACTAAGGTGCAAAATAGAAATCATAGCTCAATTGCAATGAGTTCTGCTTTTGTGAGTTAATTACCACCACTAAGGTGCAAAATAGAAATCATTGCTCAATTGCAATGAGTTCTGTTTTTGTGAGTTGATTTCCACCACTAAGGTGTAAAAGAGAATCATTGCTCAATTGCAATGAGTTCTGTTTTTGTGAGTTCATTACCACCACTAAGGTGCAAAATAGAAATCATAGCTCAATTGCAATGAGTTCTGTTTTTGTGAGTTAATTACCACCACTAAGGTGCAAAATAGAAATCATAGCTCAATTGCAATGAGTTCTGTTTTTGTGAGTTCATTACCACCACTAAGGTGCAAAATAGAAATCATAGCTCAATTGCAATGAGTTCTGTTTTTGTGAGTTCATTACCACCACTAAGGTGCAAAATAGAAATCATAGCTCAATTGCAATGAGTTCTGTTTTTGTGAGTTCATTACCACCACTAAGGTGCAAAATAGAAATCATAGCTCAATTGCAATGAATTCTGTTTTTGTGAGTTCATTACCACCACTAAGGTGCAAAATAGAAATCATAGCTCAATTGCAATGAGTTCTGTTTTTGTGAGTTCATTACCACCACTAAGGTGCAAAATAGAAATCATAGCTCAATTGCAATGAGTTCTGCTTTTGTGAGTTAATTACCACCACTAAGGTGCAAAATAGAAATCATAGCTCAATTGCAATGAGTTCTGTTTTTGTGAGTTCATTACCACCACTAAGGTGCAAAATAGAAATCATAGCTCAATTGCAATGAGTTCTGCTTTTGTGAGTTAATTACCACCACTAAGGTGCAAAATAGAAATCATTGCTCAATTGCAATGAGTTCTGTTTTTGTGAGTTGATTTCCACCACTAAGGTGTAAAAGAGAATCATAGCTCAATTGCAATGAGTTCTGTTTTTGTGAGTTCATTACCACCACTAAGGTGCAAAATAGAAATCATAGCTCAATTGCAATGAGTTCTGTTTTTGTGAGTTCATTACCACCACTAAGGTGCAAAATAGAAATCATAGCTCAATTGCAATGAGTTCTGTTTTTGTGAGTTAATTACCACCACTAAGGTGCAAAATGGAAATCATAGCTCAATTGCAATGAGTTCTGTTTTTGTGAGTTGATTTCCACCACTAAGGTGTAAAAGAGAATCATAGCTCAATTGCAATGAGTTCTGTTTTTGTGAGTTGATTTCCACCACTAAGGTGTAAAAGAAAATCATAGCTCAATTGCAATGAGTTCTGTTTTTGTGAGTTAATTACCACCACTAAGGTGTAAAATAGAAATCAGCTCAATTGCAATGAGTTTTGTTTTTGTGAGTTCATTACCACCACTAAGGTGCAAAATAGAAATCATTGCTCAATTGCAATGAGTTCTGTTTTTGTGAGTTGATTTCCACCACTAAGGTGTAAAAGAGAATCATAGCTCAATTGCAATGAGTTCTGTTTTTGTGAGTTGATTTCCACCACTAAGGTGTAAAAGAGAAATCATAGCTCAATTGCAATGAGTTCTGTTTTTGTGAGTTGATTACCACCACTAAGGTGTAAAATAGAAATCAGCTCAATTGCAATGAGTTCTGTTTTTGTGAGTTGATTTCCACCACTAAGGTGTAAAAGAGAATCATAGCTCAATTGCAATGAGTTCTGTTTTTGTGAGTTGATTTCCACCACTAAGGTGTAAAAGAAAATCATAGCTCAATTGCAATGAGTTCTGTTTTTGTGAGTTAATTACCACCACTAAGGTGTAAAATAGAAATCAGCTCAATTGCAATGAGTTCTGTTTTTGTGAGTTCATTACCACCACTAAGGTGCAAAATAGAAATCATTGCTCAATTGCAATGAGTTCTGTTTTTGTGAGTTGATTTCCACCACTAAGGTGTAAAATAGAAATCATTGCTCAATTGCAATGAGTTCTGTTTTTGTGAGTTGATTTCCACCACTAAGGTGTAAAAGAGAATCATAGCTCAATTGCAATGAGTTCTGTTTTTGTGAGTTCATTACCACCACTAAGGTGCAAAATAGAAATCATAGCTCAATTGCAATGAGTTCTGTTTTTGTGAGTTAATTACCACCACTAAGGTGCAAAATAGAAATCATAGCTCAATTGCAATGAGTTCTGTTTTTGTGAGTTCATTACCACCACTAAGGTGCAAAATAGAAATCATTGCTCAATTGCAATGAGTTCTGTTTTTGTGAGTTGATTTCCACCACTAAGGTGTAAAATAGAAATCATTGCTCAATTGCAATGAGTTCTGTTTTTGTGAGTTGATTTCCACCACTAAGGTGTAAAAGAGAATCATTGCTCAATTGCAATGAGTTCTGTTTTTGTGAGTTCATTACCACCACTAAGGTGCAAAATAGAAATCATAGCTCAATTGCAATGAGTTCTGTTTTTGTGAGTTAATTACCACCACTAAGGTGCAAAATAGAAATCATAGCTCAATTGCAATGAGTTCTGTTTTTGTGAGTTCATTACCACCACTAAGGTGCAAAATAGAAATCATAGCTCAATTGCAATGAGTTCTGCTTTTGTGAGTTAATTACCACCACTAAGGTGCAAAATAGAAATCATTGCTCAATTGCAATGAGTTCTGTTTTTGTGAGTTGATTTCCACCACTAAGGTGTAAAAGAGAATCATTGCTCAATTGCAATGAGTTCTGTTTTTGTGAGTTCATTACCACCACTAAGGTGCAAAATAGAAATCATAGCTCAATTGCAATGAGTTCTGTTTTTGTGAGTTAATTACCACCACTAAGGTGCAAAATAGAAATCATAGCTCAATTGCAATGAGTTCTGTTTTTGTGAGTTCATTACCACCACTAAGGTGCAAAATAGAAATCATAGCTCAATTGCAATGAGTTCTGCTTTTGTGAGTTAATTACCACCACTAAGGTGCAAAATAGAAATCATTGCTCAATTGCAATGAGTTCTGTTTTTGTGAGTTGATTTCCACCACTAAGGTGTAAAAGAGAATCATTGCTCAATTGCAATGAGTTCTGTTTTTGTGAGTTCATTACCACCACTAAGGTGCAAAATAGAAATCATAGCTCAATTGCAATGAGTTCTGTTTTTGTGAGTTAATTACCACCACTAAGGTGCAAAATAGAAATCATAGCTCAATTGCAATGAGTTCTGTTTTTGTGAGTTCATTACCACCACTAAGGTGCAAAATAGAAATCATAGCTCAATTGCAATGAGTTCTGTTTTTGTGAGTTCATTACCACCACTAAGGTGCAAAATAGAAATCATAGCTCAATTGCAATGAGTTCTGCTTTTGTGAGTTAATTACCACCACTAAGGTGCAAAATAGAAATCATAGCTCAATTGCAATGAGTTCTGTTTTTGTGAGTTCATTACCACCACTAAGGTGCAAAATAGAAATCATAGCTCAATTGCAATGAGTTCTGCTTTTGTGAGTTAATTACCACCACTAAGGTGCAAAATAGAAATCATTGCTCAATTGCAATGAGTTCTGTTTTTGTGAGTTGATTTCCACCACTAAGGTGTAAAAGAGAATCATAGCTCAATTGCAATGAGTTCTGTTTTTGTGAGTTCATTACCACCACTAAGGTGCAAAATAGAAATCATAGCTCAATTGCAATGAGTTCTGTTTTTGTGAGTTCATTACCACCACTAAGGTGCAAAATAGAAATCATAGCTCAATTGCAATGAGTTCTGTTTTTGTGAGTTAATTACCACCACTAAGGTGCAAAATAGAAATCATAGCTCAATTGCAATGAGTTCTGTTTTTGTGAGTTGATTTCCACCACTAAGGTGTAAAAGAGAATCATAGCTCAATTGCAATGAGTTCTGTTTTTGTGAGTTGATTTCCACCACTAAGGTGTAAAAGAAAATCATAGCTCAATTGCAATGAGTTCTGTTTTTGTGAGTTAATTACCACCACTAAGGTGTAAAATAGAAATCAGCTCAATTGCAATGAGTTTTGTTTTTGTGAGTTCATTACCACCACTAAGGTGCAAAATAGAAATCATTGCTCAATTGCAATGAGTTCTGTTTTTGTGAGTTGATTTCCACCACTAAGGTGTAAAAGAGAATCATAGCTCAATTGCAATGAGTTCTGTTTTTGTGAGTTGATTTCCACCACTAAGGTGTAAAAGAAAATCATAGCTCAATTGCAATGAGTTCTGTTTTTGTGAGTTAATTACCACCACTAAGGTGTAAAATAGAAATCAGCTCAATTGCAATGAGTTCTGCTTTTGTGAGTTCATTACCACCACTAAGGTGCAAAATAGAAATCATTGCTCAATTGCAATGAGTTCTGTTTTTGTGAGTTGATTTCCACCACTAAGGTGTAAAATAGAAATCATTGCTCAATTGCAATGAGTTCTGTTTTTGTGAGTTGATTTCCACCACTAAGGTGTAAAATAGAAATCATTGCTCAATTGCAATGAGTTCTGTTTTTGTGAGTTGATTTCCACCACTAAGGTGTAAAATAGAAATCATTGCTCAATTGCAATGAGTTCTGTTTTTGTGAGTTGATTTCCACCACTAAGGTGTAAAAGAGAATCATTGCTCAATTGCCATGAGTTCTGTTTTTGTGAGTTGATTTCCACCGCTAAGGTGTAAAAGAGAATCATAGCTCAATTGCAATGAGTTCTGCTTTTGTGAGTTGATTACCACCACTAAGGTGTAAAATAGAAATCATTGCTCAATTGCAATGAGTTCTGTTTTTGTGAGTTGATTTCCACCACTAAGGTGTAAAATAGAAATCATTGCTCAATTGCAATGAGTTCTGTTTTTGTGAGTTGATTTCCACCACTAAGGTGTAAAATAGAAATCATTGCTCAATTGCAATGAGTTCTGTTTTTGTGAGTTGATTTCCACCACTAAGGTGTAAAAGAGAATCATTGCTCAATTGCCATGAGTTCTGTTTTTGTGAGTTGATTTCCACCGCTAAGGTGTAAAAGAGAATCATAGCTCAATTGCAATGAGTTCTGCTTTTGTGAGTTGATTACCACCCCTACCTACCTCTATACACACACACACACATATTGTGGTTTCTGGGACCACCCTGGTCATAAAATAATTTCCAAATAAAAGATCCGCCCTGAAGCTTAGATGTAATGAAAGAGGTAAACAGGAATAAAATTTTCTCCGTTACTATTTTGAAATCATAGAATTTTATAATAATAAAATCGGCAACAATGACAAACAGGCATTTCTCCTCTGTGTTTAACTTATTGCGTCACAAGGGGGATAACAAGAAACTTATCCCCCTTGTGACGCAATAAAGAGGTTAGGTTTAAGAAATACCTATTCTTGTGCAAGTTCGATTGGTAAATTTCAAATTTTAAAAATGAAGCTTAAGCCTGGAATAATCTACATATAAGAAATAGGGTATTTTTCTTTCAAAACCATCAATTTATTAAACGTTATAACTATTAATAAGATACTTCTGTTGGTCTATGTACTTTTTATTATTATAATTATCTATCTCGTTATGGATATTACTTTTCACTCGTCGTTTTGTCGGCTTGTGCATTTGTCAAAAAAGTTGTTTCACGATATCCTGAATGATTTATCTGTCAAATGAAAGCTTGTGGTGTAGGGAGCATCATAGGCTGTAAAAGAAATATTTTACAGCCTATGATACCCTTGTAAAAAATGATTCGTGATGCTTTCCTCGCCCTTAAAGAAGGGAAAATATGAAAACAATTGTTTTCCCCTATATCTCGAGAATGCGAGTGCAGAAGTAACAAGCTGTGCGTCAAATGAAAGCTCCTGACGCGGGGAGTATCATAAGATATAAAAAAAAATTGACTTCACATGCTTTCGTCCCCCCCCCCCCCAAAAAAAAAGTGCGTGTGTGGAAATTTAGAGGGGTCGGCCTTAAAAAATTACATCCCACATTTAAGCTTGTGACGTCTCTAAAAGTCAAGGGTTCTTCAAAGATGACTCCTAACCAAGGTGAAGAAAACTGTGGTTGATGTTTTTGTGTCATATGTCAAATGAAAGTTTCTGAAGGTTGGTGTTTTTTTAATCACCAAGAAAAAATATAAATAAATTGAAAAATTGAAAAGAAAGTATTGATCTTCCTATATGCGACCAAAAAATAGAAAAAGAACCTAAAGCATATGGATGGTGAAATCAGTCACTGAGTTTGTAATCTCTTCAAAGGAAGATAGGACGCCGATTTACTACTTACTTAACAAGATTGCGTCGATATGCTTTAGGTTAATTTTCTACTTGTTTGGGCACATATACAGAGATTTTTTCTAATTTAATTACCATTATTTTTTAGATCCTTATGGGATCTGAACCCTACTACTGTTTAGCATGGGCGTCTGCCAAGAATTTTTCTGGTGAGGGAGCAAACATTATTTCATATGGGGGAAAAAACAAATGGCCGAAAACAAAATTAGTAGAAAGTGAAACTTTTGTTAAAAATACATGTAAAAATATTCTTTCGTAATAATAATTAAAATTAACGATATGTTTCAGAAAAAAAAAGAAAACAACATGATTGCATTTTTTTTTAAATATATTAATTTTTGGTTTACCTTATGTTATTTAAAACAAATTAATTTTTTTCTCAATTTTTCCTTTTTTTTACGGGGAGGAGTTACTGCCTTCCACCCTCTGTCGATGGCATGCTGTTTACATATTAACTGCTTTGCATTTACGCATTTCATATTTAAAAGCGTATTTAGATGATATGTGTATTATTATATTTATGATCTCTCGTATACCCTACTTTCTCTTTTAGTCAACAGATGGCGCAACTTGGCTAATATTACTCTCCCTATACAACTTCCGCCAAATGCTGTTTTTTCATAAAAAAATAAATATTAAAAATTCGAAAGTTCTGAATTCCACAACGATATTAAAATTTTTTCATATCCGTAAATTTAAGAACACCATAAATAACAATTAATTATTTATTTATTCCTCTGCTGTGCAAACGTAAACCTTTTTTTTTCCTGAACTTTTGCTTTTCACTTGGTCCTTCGTCGATTTGTGGAGATCTCAAAACAGTTGTTCCACCATATCTTTAGAATGAGACGGACAAACATAATGATTTGTTCTCAAATGAAAGCTTGTGACGCTGGGGATGCCATAAATTATAAAAAATTGACCCCCATACTTTCTACCTCCCTAAAAAAAGGAAAATATGAAAATGATTCTTCCGTTATATCTTCAGAAAGCGAGTGCTGCAAGTAACAAGCTCTGCATCAAATGAAAGCTTGTGCCACTGCGATGCCACAGGTCATAAAAAATTTACCCCTCAATGCTTTCTTCCCCCCTAAAAAAAGGGAAATATGAAAACCATTGTCTTAATACATATTAGGAAATCCAAGATCGAAAGTAACAGGCTATGTGTCAAATGGAAGCTTATGACATGGAGAGTTCACAGGTTATAAAAAACATGCTCTCCTTGCTCTCCCCCCCCCCTCTGCTGTCCCATGTCCGAGTGGTTAGCACGCTTGGCTACTGATCTTGGGGACCTGGGTTCGAGCCGTGGGTAAAGCATGGTTGTGTGTGTTGTTTTTCTGCTGAGGTCCTGCCATCGTCTCAGATCTCCTACTATGGCATATAAACTGACAGACTCCTGTCAGACCTCTGTGGCAAGCAGCTGCTTGAGGGGGTATTTATTTTTATTTATGCTCTCCCCCCAAATGGGGGAAACATGTGAAGGATTGTTCTACTGCACCTTTCGAACGCGAAGGCTGAAAGTAACAGGTTGTTTATTAAATGAAAGCTTGTGACGTGGGGAGCGTTATGGCTAATAGAAATATATGCCCCCCCTAAAACACAGGAATGTGAAAGACGTTCTTCTAAAGTTACGAGTTAGGCGTCAAATGAAGGTAGCCTTGAACTATTTCGAATTTTGCCAACCACCATTCTTTCCCTCGACCTATAGCTGCTGTTAAATATTCAAACTTCCATGACTCGTTACTTACTGAATTAATATTGTTGAAAATCGAGATATGAATATATTTGATTGAGATCTTTATCTGCTAACATATTTTCTAAAAAAAAAAGTCCTTACACTGTTCTGTTTTAAATATTGAAAACATTTAGCCACAAATAAATCGGAAATTTACAAAATGATGATGCCTAAGAAGTAGAATTAAAAGAAACATAATAAAAATATTTGTAACAAGTTAAAAAAGAAAATTATTAGCTTCCATGTTTTCAAATAATTAGTTTTTTTTGTTCTTTTTCTAATGGGGGCATTGTCTTTTAAAGTTGACAAGTCCTGATCTAGAAAAAACTAAGGGGGAGGGGGCGTAAGAGATAATTATTTTAAATGTACATATGTGTCTACAAATCTATTACTGACTATTAAAGAAAAACTGAGGGGGGGGGGGCGTTTTATTTACATTTGCAGTAACATTTTATCCTTCATTTTTTTTTTTTTTAATATTTCTTTAAAATGCGTGAAATATGCACAAGTTTAATTGTTTTTGGTCTCCATTACCTTTACTTGCATTCCCAAACCAGAGGGGGTGCATGGCCCCCCTTGTCCCTACCCCCCCCCCTTACCCCCAAACACACACCAGTTGATATTGTGGTATTGTGGTAAAGATAAGTGGTGCTTGGTACGTTCGAGTATTACTTCGTTGTTGTTTTGTGCTTTTGGGCAATGAACAATAAATAACCAATACGACTACTAGAAACAATCAACTGAAAAATAGTTAATATTTTCAAGAAGTAATCCGATTTTTTTCTTTATCAAGTTACGAAACAAGACACTAAAGGAAATGTCATATAAATAGCTTCATTAAACTTTATTAACTAAGTTGGTTTGTTATTTTGGATTTTAAGACTGCAGCGTTAACTTCAGAGCAAACCTATGTGGCATGTACTGGACCAGTCGTTCCCAATCTGTGGTACGCGTACCGGTACCGGTACGCGATAAATGAATGAAATAATAATGAAAACAATATTTTTATATAATACATCGCCAAATTCGAGCGTATTGTCTGTCTTTTTTCAATCCGAATACTTTCTCTTTCTACGGTGGTAGGTAACAACATGACTCATAGGGGCGGGGGTGCTCAGTCGGTAGCGCGTCAGGCTCGTAATCTGTAGTTCCCAGGTTCGTCCCAGCTGGGTCAGCGTTGAGATTTATCTCCGCAAAATTCCTCGCCCTGCCCACGGTCAGTAGGGAACACCGATGGGCTTGGAAAGACCGCCGTCTGTCGGATGGGACATTAAGCCGTGGCCCCGTGTGTGGGAGAGCCATACCCTATGCACGTTAAGAACACGCTGGATAGCCTTGACGGTAGGCTACCATCTGTTCCAGTGGGTGACCTGGCCATTTAGCCCATTGTGTGCAAAAAAGTGCCGCTCAGAGGTAAAACAACCCAACATGACTCATAGTCATAAAATCACATGTGTTTGTAATAAATTTGCAAATAACATTGAGAGGGTATCTGTATCAGTTTCTGTGTATCTATTCATGTTTTAAGTGCAATATTCATAGCTAGTGTAGAGGATAGTGATAGATTTGTAGACACATATGTACATTTAAAATAATTATCGGTTTATAGATGTTCGTTTAAGTTACGTGGTTACGTAAATATTTGAAATTATTTAGTGACTTTCACTATTTTAATGCAGTGCAGTCTAGTGAATGTATAAACATAATCGACATAATAATTTTAACGTAAATTTTAAGTCTTATCTATCTATTAATCTATTCTATCGGTGTAAATGACTTACTTAAATCAAAAACTCTAGTTTTTCAGGAGAGCAAAACTAAATTTTAAAAATTCATGATGGATTGAATTTTCAAAAAATTTAATTTCAATTATCATTTTTTTTTCTCTTCAATGTGTATGTACACTCTTAATCAATTTTTATTTTAAATAATATTTTGAAGACTTTTTTCGAAACCCATGCTGAAGCCTGAACGGTTGGACCGATTATATTATTTAATTATATCTATAACAATTTAATTATATCTAAACTTAAACTTCGAATCTAGCTCAAACTCTCACTGTAATACTGGGCCTAAGTGTTTTATACCATCTGAAAGAAAATTTTCTTATATATGTTAGCACTCAAAACAGAAAATCGCTCTTATTTACATAAGTCCTTTATATCGTGCACGATAGATTTATTTGATTTTAATTGTCATTTTTATTGTCATTTAAAAATAGGAAGGACAATGGCCATGTAATGAAGAGATTTTTAGAGCAGGCTGGATGTAGTTATTCCAATTCAGAAGAAGATAAATCTTCAGAGGTGAGCAAAGATGAACCACCGAAAACGAAACGTAAAGAAACTTGGATTAGGCAGTATGATCCTGATAATATGAAGTATGGATTCTCAATTAAATCCGGCACAGAAACTCAACCTATTCCACAGTGTGTTATTTGTTTTGAATGTTTATCAAACGGGTGTATGAAGCCTTCTCTTTTAAAGAGACATTTATTAGCCAAACATCCAAATTTAAAAGATAAACCAGTTGATTTTTTGCAAGAAACATTCTGAATTATGCATTCAAAAGGCAGTTGTGTTCTCCTTTAGTGTTCTCCTTTAAGCACTAATTGTGTACGGGCATCATATTTAGCAAGTTTGCGTATAGCCAAGTGTGGGAAAGCACACACAATTGGAGAAACATTGTTGCTACCTGCAACTAAGGATATCGTCAAATCTGTGCTTGCAGATAAGGCAGCTAAGGAAATTGACAAAGTTTCTCTGTCTAATAAAACAGTCAAACGGCGAATAGATGATGTGGCATTACAGATTGAAAGCGTTTTAATCACGAGATTAAAAGAAAGTCATTTTTATTCTCTGCAACTAGACGAAAGTAATGACATCTCCAATCTAGCACAATTACTTGTGTATGTTCGATACGATTTCAACAATGAAATACAAGAAGAAATATTATTCTGCAAACCGTTATCTGCGAGAACAACATCGAATGAAATATTTAAAAAAATTAATGATTATTTCATTAAAAATAATATAAGTTGGCTCAAATGAGTTGGGGAGCGGGGATAGCTCAGTCGGTAGCGCGCCAGGCTCGTAATCTTTAGTTCGCAGGTTCGAGTCCCAGCTGGGTCAGCGTTGAGATTTATCTCCGCAAAAATTCCCCGCCCTGCCCACGGTCAGTAAGGGACACCGATGGGCTTGGAAAGGCCGCCGTCCGTCGGATGGGATGTCAAGTCGTGACCCCGTGTGCGGGAGAGCCATACCCTGTGTACGTTAAAGAATACGCTGGATGGCCTTGACGGGAGGCTACCATCTGTCTCCCAACAGCTGTTCCAGTGGGTCCCCTCCCCCAACCTTCTCTGAGCTTTCGGGGTCCATCTGACCTGGCCATTTAGCCCATGGTGTGCAAAAAAGTGCCGCTCAGAGGTAAAACAACCCAACCCAACTCAAATGTGTTGGAGTTTGCACGGATGGTGCTCGAGCTATGATTGGGAATTTATCCGGCGAAGTCACTAGAATTAAAGAAGTGGCGCCGAAGTGCATATCTACGCACTGTATATTATTCATCGTGAAACCTTAGCCACCAAAAATGTGCCCGCCAACTTAAGAACTGTTCTTAATGAGGCCACAAAAACAGTTAACTTTATAAAATCTCAAGCTCTTAATTCTCGCCTATTTTCAATTCTATGCAGTGAGATGGGGAGTGACCATAAAACACTTTTGCTTCACACCGAGGTACGATGGCTCTCACGAGGTAAAGTCCTCAGCCGACTTTTTGAGTTGGTCTCCGAGGTAAATATTTTTCTCATGGATTCAGAAGATTCAAAAAAAGATAATTTTACCGATGAGGAATGGTTATTCAGACTAGCGTACCTATCGGATATTTTTTCTCGACTAAATTATTTAAATTTAGGTTTACAAGGTACTAATAATTCTCTGTTCGACTTCAGCGATAAAATATTAGCATTCAAAAGAAAATTGCAGTTAATGATACAACAAAGAGAGAAAGGAAATATTAATATAAAATATTAAATAAAAATATTAATATGTTTTCTTCTCTTTGCAATTTTGATGAAGAAAACAATTTATCAGAATCACACTATGTGGGTTGGGTTGGATTGTTTTACCTCTGAGCCGCACTTTTTTGCACACCATGGGCTAAATGGCCAGGTCACATGGACCCCGAAGGCTCAGAGAAGGTTGGGGGAGGGAACCCACTGGAACAGATGTTGGGAGACAGATGGTAGCCTCCCGTCAAGGCCATCCAGCGTGTTCTTTAACGTGCACGGGGTATGGCTCTCCCGCACACGGAGCCACGGCTTAACGCCCCATCCGACCGTCGGCGGCCTTTCCAAGCCCATCGGTGTCCCCTACTGACCGTGGGCAGGGCGGGGAATTTTGCGGAGATAAATCTCAACGCTGACCCAGCTGGGACTCGAACCTGGGAACTACAGATTACGAGGCTGGCGCGCTACCGACTGCAGCCACCCCTGCCTCTCCACACTGTGTGATAAACGACATTCAGCAACATCTAAAATCGATGATAGAATGGTTTGCAAAATATTTTACCGAAGATTTTACTCCTCAAAGTTGGATTCGCAATCCATTCACATTCGCATAGAAAGTTCCAGATGATGTAATTGCGAAAGAATCCTTTTTCGATCTCATAAGTGACGGTGGTGGGAAATTAAAGTTTCAGAGCACCAGCTTATTTTCGTTTTGGCTTTCTTACTCTTACAGAATATCTAGAACTTTCTTTGCCAAGCTCTCAAATTTTTAATACCCTTCAGTGCCCCAATGTGAAACTGGATTTTCTGCTATGACAGCGATGAAAAACAAATACGATCTTTGCTTAATATTGAGTCTGATCTTCGCCTTAAACTGACCAAAATTGAACCAGATATTTCTACCCTGCTAAAAAGTAAACAGGTGCATCGCTCACATTAATTATAATAATTAGAATTATTATACCTATATATATACAGATACATTTATATTTAGTATAATAAAAGTATTTACGAATTAAATTGTTTTTATTGCAATTGGACATATAGCATTGCATTCTATGTTTCTAAAATATTTATCTAAAAAAAAGGTCATTACTTGAGAATTTAGGAAATTTTTTTTAGGACTCGTTTTTCCAAAAATATTTCTAAAAATATTTACCTACTGGTACAGTCGCTCAAAAAAGTATCCGAACATTATGGTTGATTACAGAATTCAGAAAAAATATCTGGCAACTATTTTTTTTTAGAAATTAATGATCTGGCAACCTTCGTGTCACGTGAATCTGTAATCAACCATAATGTTCGGATATTTTTTAATATATATAATGCGTATGAATATATAATGCAATGAATATGGAGCGTGTGCAGTTACCGTTCACAGCAAACTGGAGCGGTTGCGGTTAATGTGCACAGCACATTGGATCGTGTGAGCTCACAAAGACCTGGATCGTGTGAGCTCACAAAGACCTGGATCGTGTGGGCTCACTCACGGAAATATTGAGCGTGTGCAGTTACCGTTCACAGCAAACTGGAGCGTGTGCAGTAACTGCACACTCTCCAGTTTGCTGTGAACGGTAACTAGAGCGTGTACAGTTGCTGTACACGCTCCAGATATTTTTCCTGAATTCTGTAATCACGTGACACGAAGGTTGCCAGATCACTAAAAAAATCGTTGCCAGATATTTTTTTCTGAATTCTGTAATCAACCATAGTGTTCGGAAACTTTTTTGAGCGACTGTACGCCACCATATTGTCTACTATACATACCGGGACAACATCTTAAAAAGATTGGGAACCTAGGTACTGGACGATATAATTATTTATACAGACTCTTTTGAACAACATTTATAATAAATAAATAAATAAATAAATATCCCTCAAGCAGCTGCTTACCACAGAGGTCTGACAGGAGCCTGTCAGTTTATATGCCATAGTAGAAGGTCTGTGAGGATGGCAGGCCCTCAGCAGAAAAACGACACAAACAGCCATGCCTTAACTGCGGATCGAACCCAGTCATGAGAAAAAAAAAATGTGCAATAATAATAAATACATCCTCAAGCAGCTGCTTGCCACAGAGGTCTACCTGTTTTAAAAAATTTCTTTTTTTTTCACCATTCTTTCTCCTTTTATTAATTTTTTTTTTCTTTCCATAGAAGTCCAATCAACAACAAAACACAACAGATTTTAAGGAATATACAATTCATACAGTTAATTCATTCCGAATTTTTCTATACTCGCTGAAGAGTTGTATGAATTGCACAGGAAAAAAATGACACTATAAATTAATACAACTCTGGTAACGCACAAGGCAATAACAATTGAAGAGTTAATTGTAAAAATTGATTTTTCAGTGGGAGTGTAATCGAACTCATGTTTCTGTGAATAATTAGTCTGAGTCAATAGATAGCAGCACGAATATCTGCCAATGGTAGTATCAAAGTTCATAATTGCTCAGTTGGAATTGACTCAATAGGAGAACCTGGCGTGTTTTCGGGAGTTCATTGGTTCGATACCCACACTCGCAAAACTAAATATTTTTTCAGCGAACGCTCCAATTGTTATTTATTCACAGGACATTTATTACCTGTGCGTTACTACTGTTGTATTTCTCACTGATTATGCTGTTTGTACGTATTTGATTATAAATAATTTATTTTGTCGAGAGTTAGTCTTGTTTCAGTCAACAGATGGCGCTACGAGTACTTACCAATGGTGAATCAAAGTTCATAGTCCCTCGGTTAGCTACAAACGGAGAGAAATATGCGAAAATGCTTCGGGGTCGTTAAAGGGCGATTTTGGAATTGCACCGATGCTTTCGTTACTCAGCAAAATCAACTGCATCTAGGACCAACTTTACACCCTACACTCCCTTAGGCATAAGAAGCGGTAATGAGCACTTATCACGGTCTTCTTTTCTTAACTCTATAAAAAAATTATAAAACTTTTTTTCTTTCAGAACCATGACAGAAGGCAATACTGTAATGCAATCGAAATATATGTAAGAATTTTTAAAGAAAAGCAACAGAATCTTGCTACCAGATGCTGTGAAAATTATGGAATAAATTAAAAATTTATATTATTCATTTTCAAATTTCAACATTTTAATTTCCAGAACAAAAAAAAGCGAGAAGTAAAAAATTTTCTCTGGGATTTTAATTGTTTTACCTCTGAACGGTACTTTTTTTTGCACACAATGGGCTAACTGGCCAGGTCACAAGGACCAATGACTCAGAGAATATTGAGGGACCCACTCGCCAGCAGTTAGAAGATAAATGTTAGCCTCCTATCATTGCCAGTCAGCGTGTTCTTTAACGTGCACAGGGTATGGCTCTCACGCACACGGCGCCACTGCTTAACTGACGGACGGCGGCCTTTCTTTGATCATCGGTAAGCTCCTACTGACCAGGGCAATTCTTTTGTTGTTGTTTTTTTCACAATGAAACTTCATCGCAAATTTCATTATGTACAATAAAAGTGCTCCTCAGAGGTAAAACAACTTAACTTTTAAAAATTCATTTTCGATTGGGAGGATAGAAACTTATTTGAACGGCTCTTGAACCATGCACAATTATTCTTTATTCATTCTAAGAATTGAAAACTTCCGACACAAGAGGTAGCCAAGAGCTCATTTTTAAAATATGTTTGGGGAGAGTGAATTTGATTCCTTCAAAGGATTAAAACATAGGTAATCAATACATAATTTAAAAAAAAAGCTACTAATAAATAAATAAAAATCAGTGCTACATTTTGCACTTGCTTATTTTTGCACTCTTATTAAGACATCAGCTCAAAACTTAATAATCCTGAGCCGGTGATCGGCGGCCGGTAGCTCAGTGGTTCAGAGTACCTGACGTGCTATCAGGAGGTCGTGGGTTCGTGTCCCACCCGGCTCAAGACAATTTTTCATCTAAAATTCGAATCGACTCAAAAGTGGTAATTACTTAGTGCAGTGGTTCTCAACCTTTTATGCTTCACGTAGCCCCTGGAAATGTGTATGCAAGTGGCGTGCCCTTTGTATAGATAGATAAAACTATAGTTATAGTATAACAATGGGAATAAACTTTGTTATTAGATCTAGCGACTTTTGAACTCTCGCGGTCTACCCCAAAAAATTTTACAGCGTGCCCCACGTTGAGAACCCCTAACTTAGTGTATACTAAAAAAGTCTACTTTAATTAATATTTAATCAACTGTATACTTGTAACATACCGTCCCGTGGCCGAGTGGTTAGCGCGCTTGGCTACTGATCTACGGGACCTGGGTTCGAGCCCCGGGTAAGGCATGGATGTTCGTGTTGTTTTCTGCTGAGGTCCTGCCATCCTCTCAGATCTTCTACTTTGGCATATAAACTGACAGGTCAGACCTCTGTGGCAAGCAGCTGCTTGAGGGGGTATTTATTTATTTTATTATTATACTTGTAATATATACTTTCCATCTATATAGCATTTATCTGCCGCTTGTGTCTAGATGGTGATGCGACATAATGGAATATGTACTCAAGTAGAAAATGTTCATATCATCAATTAGGGGTCTTGATCGGCGGCAGGTAGATTAGTGGTCCAGAGCACCTAAGATGTTATCAGGAGGTCGTGGGTTCGTATCCCACCCTGCACAAGACAATTTTTCCTCTAAAACTGATCGACATTAAATTCAGAGTGATATCTTCCTTAATTATTATTTGATTTTTCCGAATCAACCATTAGTGCGGGTTTTTACCGTTCGAAGATGTTTGTCATTATTGTTTTTTTTTTTATTTTTGCCACCCCTAATAATTTGCCTCTCTAGGCTTAAACCTACTTAGCCTATGGGTAAATCCGCTAGTAGCTGCCATAACTTTAAGTGTCAAAGAAATATTCTTAAAATCCGAGATTTAGAGACATCTGAGTGATATATTCATTTTATCTCTAGACATTTTCCCATAGAAAGCATATATAATAGTAGCAAATATAATATAAAGTTTATATAAGTTTTCTTATAGGCTAAGTAGGTTTAAACCTAGAGAGGCAAATTATTAGGGGCGGCAAATTAAAAAAAAATTTATAATGATAAACATCTTCGAAGGGTAGAAACACGCACTAATGGATGATGAATGGTTCTTTCCATTCAGATTACTTGAAATGATTCCCATCTATAGAAAAATGTATAAATTACGCACGCATATATTTACAGAACGCAGTGGAGCGAACAGAATATTAAATCGGTAAATGAAAGTTCACTGATTTCGAGAGTGACTTGTCTAACGGTAATGTCAAGGTCAAGGTGGCTTTGCTGGGAGGGAAAAGAGAAAGGACGTTGACCCCTCCACGTGGAGTTGGCGTTTACATCGGTCTGCAGAACGTCGTTGGCTGCCGCCTTTTCTCTTACGGGCAAAAACAGGGAGATAAACAAGTGGTGCCCGTTGATGCGACTTTCACCTGCAACACAAGGAACTGAAAAAGCAGTTCATATCCGTGAAGCAAAATTCTGCAGATCTCATCATCACTTGACTTCAACGCAAGAAACTTCGTAGTAGCATCCTTGAATTGATTCGTTACTTCTTGCTGAAGAAATGAATGGCAGCAAATGGATTAATCTTCCGAGTTGAGAATGTTCCTGCAACAGGTCATCCTCACCGACAATTTCTCGTCTCGCTGTCTTGTGCAGAGTAACGCTGGCTGCTGTCGTAGCTCCGTTATTGCTGCGAAGAACCCGAAGATTAGCGATCACCTAAGCGCAACCAGTTCAACAGTCAGATGACGTTGTTCTAGCAGCACACGTCACCCTATGTGTGTGGCTCCGTGTGCGATAAGCTCAGCATTATTTGGCAAGACTCGAAACAGCTGTGTTCAGATTTCTGCTCAACCACCTCTATCGATGAAGATATTTCTCACGAGTGCGCTGTAGTAGGAGTTCGCGGTCAAAGTTCAGAGGTCAGCGACATCCAAAGTTGTCAAGAAGACGCTTTCCTTGCCGGTCTTCTGCCTGACGACAACTCTCGGCAAGCACGTGGTTTGGTTGACCTTCCGGTTATAGTGAGCGTGGCAGTAAACTTATTTTAAAACTTTACAATCAGTTCGCATCATTTTGAAGCACCATGAATGGGATTACAAGGATATTCTTCTTCCTGTCAGCATTTGGTGAGTTTTTTTCCCCGCTATTCTTTATAAAAGATCAAATAACTGTTACTCCTTTCATAGGAAGTGATTCAGGCATTTTTTTAGTTTTTAAAGTGGCTCTCTGAGACATGTTCGAAGGAAATCGATGCTAAAGTTCGCCCGATTAAAATAATTGCTTATCAATGTAAAGGAATATTATTCCGGCATGACGTGTTGTGGCCAGCTGTTAAGTGATCAAGGCTGACTTTTTAACTTCTGTGTTAACCTCAAGATCTGTTTTTTCCCACCCACTAAAAGAAATCAGAATTCTGGAAAATAGTTTACAGCCGCACGTTATTTACATTTTATTGATTATGCATTCATTTTAAGATCTTATTTTTTCTTAGAAACAAATATTGTATCATGCAGAAATGTATTTATCTCCTAACACATAGGCAGATCACTGTGGACAGGGCTGAGGAATTCCATTCGCCTAATCGCCATGGGGCGGGGGTGGCTCAGTCGGTAGCGCGCCAGGCTCGTAATCTGTAGTTCCCAGGTTCGAGTCCCAGCTGGGTCAGCGTTGAGATTTATCACCGCAAAATTCCCCGCCCTGCCCACGATCAGTAGGGGACACCGATGGGCTTGGAAAGGCCGCCGTCCGTCGGATGGGACGTTAAGCCGTGGCCCCGTGTGCGGGAGAGCCATACCCTGTGCACGTTAAAGAACACGCTGGATGGCCTTGACGGGAGGCTACCATCTGTCTCCCAACAGCTGTTCCAGTGGGTCCCCTCCCCCAACCTTCTCTGAGCCTTCGGGGTCCATGTGACCTGGCCATTTAGCCCATGGTGTGCAAAAAAGTGCCGCTCAGAGGTAAAACAACCCAACCCTGTGAACAGGGCTGAGGAAATCCATTCGCCTAATCGTCATTGGCAAGTGAATTTTCTGGCGTGGTTCCTTTCTACATTTAAAGCAAATCACTAGTTTCGTTGCTTGTTTTTTCATGTATGTAAAAGCATGAAGGGTATTTTGACTACTTTCCACGTTCCTATACATATCCTAGCCGTCCCGTGGCCGAGTGGTTAGCGCGCTTGGCTACTGATCTACGGGACCTGGGTTCGAGCCCCGGGTAAGGCATGGTTATGCGTGTTGTTTTTCTGTTGAGGTCTTGCCATCCTCTCAGACCTGCTGCTATAGCATATAAACTGACAGGCTCCTGTCAGACCTCTGTGGCAAGCAGCTGCTTGAGGGGGTATTTATTTTTTTATATATATTATACATGTCCTTGCTCTGGCTTGTGATAAAAGATGTGGCGAATCAGATATTTTTGAAATTATCTATGAATAAAAGAAATTATTACCGTAACGGGGAATGTTTCTATAATTCTTCTCAATGGCAACGTTTCTTCAAAATCGAAACTGCGATTTTCCCAACGCAAGAGAGTGTTTTCATTCCAATTCAAAATTTTCCATATGATCGTGACGTCTTAGTAGAGTATCTGTAACAGAGTAGCAATGACGAGAAAGTGTTGGAAAAAGTAGGATTCCAGAGTTATGATTTAAATATATTATGATTAAATAGGGTTATGTAAGTAAAAGAGTTTAGTGTAGCAAAAATAGAGTTTTACTACTTCGAAAAGTCCGTCTCAATACTTCAAAATCCAGTCTCTTAACAGTTAATTGCTACGGCCGTGGTGGTGAATTTGTATATGTATATAAGATCTGTATATAAATTCCCACCTTCTGCGGATATAGTGTGACTTGTTGAATAGGGGAAGCAATTGCAAAAATTAGGTTTGAAACTAAACTGTAAAGGATTTTTAAAAAAATGCTATAATATTTTCACTTTCTCGTCTGTCTGTTCGACTGTAGACATTCAACTTCCTTTTAATTTTTAGAGATAAATTAAAATTTCTTTTTATATTAGATAGGATATTCATGAAATATTATGTTTCTTACTTTCCGAATGTCCCAAAAGTTTAAGTTGTGCTCTCTAACGGCGGAAAAAAATTTAAAATTCCAAATTTTAATCGAATCATGGCCGAGTGGTTAGCGCGCTTGGCTACTGATCTAAGGGACCTTAGATCAGTAGCCAAGTCGGTTCGAGTAATCAAGTAGCCAATTGGGTTCGAGCCTCGGTAAGGCATGGATGTATGTGTTTTTTCTGCTGAGGTCCTGCCAGCCTCTCAGACCTTCTACTGTGGCATATAAACTGACAGGCTCCTGTCAGACCTTTGTGTCAAGCAGCTGCTTGAGGGGGTATTTATTTATTTATTTTTATTGCACATGTATTTATGCTAGAAATTTGAAATTTTGGTGGTGTAATGTGAAGGTCATGAGGTTTGCATTTACTGCAATAAATTACACCCTTTACCCCCATGGGGTGGGTGGGAAAAGCAACTATTTTGTTTTGTTTGGAAAATTCTTTTTTAGTTGGATAGATGCTATCGGGCGATTTACATTTTTGAGCCCTTAGACAGTTTCAATTTGCATCGCTAGAGGGCACTAAATACGGAAAAGGGAAAACTTTTAATGAATATTAAAAAGGATTTATTTATGGTAGAAATTTGAAATTTCGATTGTAGAGTGTCAAAAGATATTCCACTGACAGCAACAACCTGACCCTTTTTCTCAAAGGGGTGTGATAAAAGCAACTTTTTCATTTTAGGCATTAAAAGAGAAATACTCTTTATGTTATATAAATGCAAAAAAATATTGCTATTTGCATTTTCTCATCATCCATTAGTTCGAATTATAAAATTTAAGAATGAAAAAGTCTTTAAACGAAAAACTTCATTCTCTTTGAAAACGAGATTCCTATATTAGCCAGATGTGATATCCAGTGAACACAAAACCATTTTATCCGGTCCACGATTATTTTTATAGCTCATTTTAATACAGTTTTTAATAAAAAAAAAATTAATGACAGAAGATAGAGAGCCGGTAATTTTTTTCAGTTTGTAAGAGAAATCAGGTTTGGCGTTCTATATTCAGTTGAAACTAATGTGAATTCAATAAGTGATTTCATCTATTTTATATTTTTTTTCACTTTTTAAGAGTCGTATGGTAAGGTAAATAATTTTTTTATTTATATATATTGTCTTTTTAATGAAAACTTCTCAAGAAACTCTGTTATTCAAAACACAAATCTTTGCTACTTCGGGGAAGGGGTGGCTCAGTCGGTAGCGCGACAGGCTCGTAATCTGTAGTTCCCAGGTTCGAGTCCCAGCTGGGTCAGCGTTGAGATTTTTCTCCGCAAAATTCCCCGCCCTGCCCACGGTCAGTAGGGGACACCGATGGGCTTGAAAAGGCCGCCGTCCGTCGGATGGGACGTTAAGCCGTGGCCCCGTGTGCGGGAGAACCATACCCTGTGCACGTTAAAGAACACGCTGGATGGCCTTGACGGGAGGCTACCATCTGTCTTTCAACAGCTGTTCCAGTGGGTCCCCTCCCCCAACCTTCGCTGAGCCTTCGGGGTCCATGTGACCTGGCCATTTAGCCCATGGTGTGCAAAAAAATGCCGCTCAGAGGTAAAACAATCCAACCTTTCCTGCTTCGGAGAACAACATTGTTACTTTCCTTGTGTTATTCTGGACTTCTTGAGCTTTCATTTGACATACGACTCATTACAATCGACTTCCATTAGATTTTAGTGGGTGGGGTTACCAGTCGGTAGCGCGCCAGGCTCGTAATCTGCAGTTCTCATGTTTGAGTCCTCACCTAGGTGAGCATTGAGATTTATCTCCGCAAAACTCCCCGCGCTGCCCTCAGTCAGTAGCAGACACCAACAGTTAATCTGGACCTCTTGAGCCTTATGTTATTCTGCTGGTTGCAAAGGCCACCGTCCGTCGGATGGGACATTAAGCCATGGCCACGTCCATATGTGCGGAAAAGCCATACTCTCTGCGCGTTAAATAACACGCTGGATGACCTTGACGGGAGGCTACTGTCTCCCAATAGCTGTTCCAGTAGGTCCTTTTCCCCCAAGCTTCTTTGAGCCCTTAGGGTCCTAGCGACCTAATCATATAGTCCATTGTATGCAAAAAAGTAACGTTCTCAGGTAACCAGTGGGGCGGGGGTGGCTCAGTCGGTAGCGCGCCAGGCTCCTAATCTGTAGTTCCCAGGTTCGAGTCCCAGCTGGGTCAGCGTTGAGATTTATCTCCGCAAAATTCCCCGCCCTGCCCACGGTCAGTAGGGGACACCGATGGGCTTGGAAAGGCCGCCATCCGTCGGATGGGACGTTAAGCCATGGCCCCGTGTGCGGGAGAGCCATACCCTGTGCACGTTAAAGAACACGCTGGATGGCCTTGACGGGAGGCTACCATCTGTCTCCCAACAGCTGTTCCAGTGGGTCTCCTCCCCCAACCTTCTCTGAGCCTTCGGGGTCCATGTGATCTGGCCATTTAGCCCATGGTGTGCAAAAAAGTGCCGTTCAGAGCGAAAACAACCCAAACAACCCAACCCAGGTAACCAGCCCGTTAGATTTATATTCCCTTTTTTCGTGGGACAGGGGTATGTTGAAAGAAGCATAATTTGAAGTAGCCAATGACATTGTGGACGTCACAAACTTTTATTTGAAATGCAACTTGTTAAGATTGAACCAACGGGAAATTCCGCTCTCATTTTTGGGAAAGAAGAGGAGGGAGAAAATTTTTAGAGTAGTATTGTCCCAAAGAAATGAGCGCTCATTTTTGTTAATGTCCATATTTATCATAACTCGCTACTCTTGGTCTTCGCTTTCGGAAGATATGGTGGAACAATGGTTTTCATACACAAGTGTCCTCTTCAGGGGAGAAAAAAACATGGGGACAAATTTTTTATATCCTGTGGCACTCCCAACTGTGACATCACAAGCTTGACAACAAATTTGACAACTGACTGTTTCAATTCTACCTCTGCGTTCGAAAGACATAGAACAACTGTTGGTGACAAACACACAAATCAACAAACTGGGAAATCGACAAACCAACAAATAGCGAGCGAAAAGTATAATAATAGGAAGACAGTTATTTAAAAAAAGTTTATGTTTTTTACTTGTATTCCTATATGCGCCCATTCCCCGCCCTGCCCACGGTCAGTAGGGGACACCTCTGGGCTTGGAAAGGCCGCCGTTCGTCGGATGGGACGTTAAGCCGTGGCCCCGTGTGTGGGAGAGCCATATTCTGTGCACGCTAAAGAACACGCTGGATGGCCTTGACGGGAGGCTACCATCGGTCTCCCAACAACTATTCCAGTGACGCTGGATGGCCTTGACGGGCGGCTACCATCGGTCTCCCAACAGCTATTCCAGTTGGTCCCATCCCCTAACCTTTTCTGAGCCTTCGGAGTCGATGTGACCTGGCCATTTAGCTCATTGTGTGCAAAAAAGTATCGCTCAGAGGTTAAACAACCCAACCCTATATGCGCCTTAACAATTAAAATAAAACTGAATGAAAAAATCAATCAAAATAAAACTGGTGCAATCAGTCCCTGAATTCGTATTTACTTCAAAGGAAGACAGGGCGCCGGCAATCTTGTGTAGATAAATCGGCGCCTTATCTTCCTTTGAAGTGAATACGAATTCATTGACCGTTTGTACCATTTATATGTCTTAGATTTATTTTCTACTTTTTAGTGCACATACGATAATATGAAGATTTTAAATTTTTTAAATTTGTTTTACTTTTACACTAAAAACAAATGTTTTAAAAGCTTTCATTTAACATACAACTCGTAAAAATCGACATAACCTTTTTTTGCGGGGGGGGGGGGGGAGAAGAGATTAGAACGAGAGAGCATCACTTGAGGAAGCTCATGATATTGTAGATGTCAGAATCTTTTCGACCACTACGAAATTACCGTTCCCTTTCATAAGGGAAAGACAGGTGGCAGTCCAAATTCGAACTAGCCTACTGCAATTCCCACGTGAGAAGCTTTCATTTGACACTTAACTCGTAACTGCGCGCCCTCTTATTCAAAAGATATAATAGAAAGACGATTTTTACATTTCCACCTTTTAAGGGGGTTGTTAGGTTGTTTTACCTCTGAGCAGCACTTTTTTTACACACCATGGGCTAAATGGCCAGGTCACATGGACCCCGAAGGCTCAGAGAAGGTTAGGGAAAGGGACCCATTGGAACAGCTGTTGAGAGACAGATGGCAGCCTCCCGTCAAGGGCATTCAGCGTGTTCTTTAATGTGCACAAGGTATGGCTCTCCCGCACACAGGGACACGGCTTAACGTCCCATCCGACGGACGGCAGCCTTTACCAAGCCCATCGGTACTGACCGTGAGCAGGGCGGGGAATTTTGCGGAGATAAATCTCAACGCTGACCCAGCTGGGACTCGAACCTGGCCCGCTACTGACTAAGCCACCCCCGCCCCTTTTTAAGGGGAAGAAGCATGATGGTCATAAGCTTTCATTAGACATGCAACTTGTTATTTTTGGCCCTCGTGTTCGAAGGATATTAGAAAAGAATCTTTAACATATTTGCTATTTTTTTAAGGGACGTAAGTTTTCGAGGGGGGGATAAATTATTTATAGCCTATGAAGCTTCCCCCCATCAGAAGTTTCTTCTTTGACACATAGCACATTTAGGACCTCGCGTTCGAAATATGTGGTGGAACAATTGTTTGTTCCAGTTCCAGAACAATTGGTTGTTCTTATATGGCTTCTATTTTATTGCATTTCATTTCACAATAAATATTTTACATTACATGGATTTATTTATATCAGTTGTATATTTTGTTCAATTGTTCATAGCGAATTGCGGATTTTATTTTAACTCATTATGTTGTATAAGCATTATTTATTTATTATTAAGTGTATTATATGTTATATACATGTATAGTCAATAAACATTCATTCATTCAAACAAACCCACAAATGACAAGCAATAGGAAAATAGATTTAGACTCTTGATGTAAGAACAACCTTGCTTTCAGACACTGTGGTCATGATTAGGTTGATCTGCATATTTTGATAGTTGGATTACCACTAGTGTGGAATCTATATCATAACTACCCAATTACATTTCATGCTGGCGAAAATTTGTAATTATATTCATTTCGGTCTTATTAACAGGCCTGAAATAGACAAAAGAGATCCATTTCCTCTCGATTCAAATTGTGACTTTTTAACTGATATTGCAGTACAATTAATAAGTTAGGTCTATTATTTCACATTTTTAAATTTATTAATTAAAGAAATTTTAAATCACAGTAAAAGTTTACAGATCAGTTTAATGCTCTCTGCTGGTAACATGCGACATGAAATAAATAGGAGAATAGTCATTATTGCTGGAACTTTTAAGAATTTGCGGAGATTGCGGAAAAACAGGTGTATACACCCATTCCTCGATTTACACGGTAGATTGGTTTCAGGAAATCATCGTGTAAATCGAAATAACAACTTGTGGGAAAAAGGTGGAATAGGTTCTAAAAATAATCCTTGTTTTGAATAAAAGGTACCTTAAAAGTTTCTTTTATACATATTTATCTCAAATTTCAGTTCAGCAGTATAATAAACATTAATGTCATCATCATCATCCTCAAGCAGCCATGGGCTACGGAGGTCCAACCAGACAGTGCAATTTAGTTCTCCAAGCAAGTCTGTCCTGATCTACATCTGCTGCATCTGGCCACTGCACACCAATTCTAACAAGGTCCTGTTTGACATTGTCTGCCCACTGCATCCTAGGTCACCTCCTCTTTCTGAGATCTTTAGGCACACTGTTCATAACCCTATTATCAAATCTATAATTATCCATATGGGCAACATGGCCAAAGCAGCGGAGTCTCTCTCTGCACAATATGCTGCTTAAAGAACGTTGCCGACTCCATTGCCTAACCTCATCATTAGTTACAAAGTTGAACCACCTAATTCCCAAAATACTGCGTAAGCATCTAGAATTATTATACTTTATTTGCACTAATTCAGATAAGTTTAGATTAATTTCTCGTATAACAATGTTTATTATTACTACTGAACTGAAATTTTAGATATATATGTATAAAAGAAACTTTTAATGTACCTTCATTCAAAACAAGGATTTTTTTTTAGAACCTATTCCCCTTTTTTACTGGTCACGAAAAATACTCATGATTAATGTAGACGTATTAATTTGAAGATGAAATTTGAAAGAATAATATTGTTAACTGAATATAAATTTAGAAATTAAGCAGTTGTGACAACACATAGTGTTGTATTTTAAAATATGTGTTTATACGTTATTTTATGAAACACTGTACTTATTAATCAGCTCTATAGTCTAGGAAGTTAAACTTGTTGCTAAAAACGAGTTAAACACGGTTTTTGCTAGTCTGAAAAAATTTCAGTCTAGAAAAGTCAGATCTCGCTGCCTATTCAACACAAGCCTCATTAAGATGTCGCGAGACAGATTGCATTATAACGGCAAAAATATAATTTTGGCGAAAGAATATAAATATAACTTGCTACAATTGACGATTTGATTAATAGAGGAATTTATTATCTAATTGACTCTTCAAAATAAATGATATCATTAAAACCATTTAGTTGATTTTTACTTTGTGATGACAATCTAATAATTTCCCTTGACGTTATACCACTGCTTCTTCATAATATCTGTTATATTTTCATACATGCATACGTAAAAAAAATCTTAATCCCTACCGTGTAAAACAGAGTCTATAATCGTGTAAAACGAAACTAGTTGCATTTTCTTGACCGTGTATAACTGAGTGTATCACCGTGTAAATCAAACTGGCTGCCTTTGTTTGTCCGTGTAAATCGATGGTTAGCTATCCTTCTGAAAACTAATATTAGGTTGTAAAAATAAAATTGTTGAATCCGCTGTAAAGTTTGATGTGGTAAAGAAACTCTGTATACCTATCTTCCTATTGCTTTAGCAGTTTGTGCATTCGTCAAGACATTTAATTCAATATCTAAATTCAATAGCATATTTGAAATTCTGTAATTTCGGAATAATCATTTCGAATAAACCTTGGTGTACAAAAAAGTGCCACTCAGAAACAACCCAACTCGAATAAACCTTTCTGGGAATTACGTAATAAAACTACCGTCATAGATATAAAAGAAAATAATACTATTTCAATATTTCATTTTAAATGTTAAACTGATCTTTAATGTTGGAATTAATCAAGAAAGCATCCTTGTGGATGCATTATACACAGTCGTATCAGAACAATATGACCATCTACCATATTATACATATATGTATGGTAGGTGGTCGTATTATTCTTACACGACTGTGTAATGCATAGTAAATAAATAAAGAATTTCTTTCATACTTGCTGGAATTTAAATACGCTGTGAACGATTAGAATATAGACCGCAGCTATAGACGACTATGATGCATGCTTTTTAAAAGAATGTCAAATAAAATACTTTATTTGTTATGATTATATAATTAATTACTATCCTTTTACAAAGGAATAACAATCTGCTAAAATTTTAAAGCAAGAATATATACACTGAAGTGCCATTGAATTAGGGATAGGAGACATTATCAAAATTCAGTACGCAAGTCCCGTGTTTGCACGCATGCGTGGCTGAAACTCTGGTCATATATAGCTGTCAGCCTTGGCTTCCCCAAGCATTCGTCGTGAGAAGCGTAATGGGAAAGGCGCGGGATTTAGATGCATTTCACATCCGTCAGACATCGTAGGTGTCTGACGGATGGAACACTCGATCTCCGAAATTGTCAACGAACTTGGATTTTATTGTACGACAGCTTCAAGAGTGTTCCGGGAATATGAAAATTTCTGCAAAAAAAACAAGCACGTGGACAAACTACAAAGGATTACCAGCCTTGAATGGTCGTAGGCTTCACCATCTGACCCGCATCGTATGGACCGACAGGGACCAGACATTATCTGAAATCACCTCCCATGTGAATGCCGGTTCCAGCTGGGAAGTCAGTGCACGGACCATGCAACGCTCATTTCATCATCTCGGCTTCGGGAGCTGCCGACCTACGAGAGTCCCACTTCTAAGGGCACGACACCGGCACGACCGGGCTCAACGCCTTGCCTGGGCTAATGAATATCGGAACTGGACCATCGAAAATTGGCAATGGATAGCCTGGAGTGATGAATCCCGATTTAAACTTCATCACGCCGATGGGAGACTGAGGGTATGGCGCCAACCCCATGGAGCCGTGGATTCTGCATGTCAGTTCGGAACAGTACAAGTTGATGGTGGTTCAGTGATGGCTTGGAGTGTCTTCAGTTGGACGTCTGTGGAACCTTTATTACGTGTACCGACGATTCTCAATGCATCCCGGTACGTAGAACTCATGGCTGACCATTTACACCTATTCGTGGCCATCATGCATCCCAATGGAGATGGCGTCTACCAGTAAGACAACTGTTCATCTCACAGGTCCAGGTTGACTACTGCATGGTTGCAGGAGCATTCTGCTGACTTTGAAATAATGAATTGGCCACTTAGAAACCCAGATTTAAATCCCATGGAAAATATTTGGGATACCATCAAGCAGAGTGTTCGGACTCCTTGTCCCATCAGCGACGACCTTGAGAGAATTGTGGACAGCTCTGGAGGATGCATGGGTCGCCATACCTGTGGAACATTTACGCAAGCTTGTGGAGTCCTTGCCTCGTCGTGTGGTAACAATTTAGGGCCATAGAGGGTCCAACACGTTGCTAGTTTGCTATCCCCTATTCAATGACAGTTCAATGCTTTATTACTCAGAATTTTTTTTCTACGCGAGATGAATAAAGGGCATTCGGTCGTACGCACAGGTCATCCCAGTTTAACGCGGATTTGCTCCGAAGCAGTTTCTTTTCCACTCTTTGTTTCTCTCATTATCACTGCTCAAAAATGGATGGATTTCTTGGAGGAGCCTGATAATGATTTTTCACCAGGGGATGCTTTAAGATCAGCTTGTGACCAGCTAATGGAATGTTACAAAAATATTGCGCACGAAACAGAGATAAGCAAAACAAACCACGCTAGGTTCTTTCCTTATTAAGAAATTAGTTGTAAAATAAACTAATCGATCATTTATATATACACACATTTATATAATTTTTTATGTAATTTTCTAATAAAATTGCATTATAATACAAAGAGTTTAAAAAATCTGTTATAATACAAAGAAAACATATGTTAAAAAGATCTATAAAATATGCAAAAAATAAGCAAATTAAAAATTACTCCAGTTTTAACGTATAAATTGGTTTAACGCGGGTATCTCCAGAATTCCTACACTTTTTTATCGTATGGAAAGCAAATAACTTTTGTCTCCCACCTCTGTAGTTTCTGCAAAAGTTCTTTTCCAAAACACAGGCGTCCTTGGAAATTAATATTGTTGAAATGTTCCCATTGGAGGTATAGGGATTTAATACACTAACGTATATCTTATACTCTGTTCATTATATATTAACGCATAGAAAGTTGTTACAGAATTGGTATACCAGGAAAATAACCATCAGTTGGTTCTCAATTACTCCAGCTTTGAAACAGATCTCTTAGCAAGCTTTTTTTCTTATAGTTATTGTACTGAATATTCTACACTCAGCCCAACATCGACCTATTATAGTAGATCGTAGCTCGCCATTGTACAGTCGCCCTGCCTGTGGTCGAGGTTAAAGCTTCGTTAGTGTCTGGGATTGATATACAGAACAGTTCACAAAAGACGATTGTCAGATATATTCAATAAACTCAATCAAGAATAGTACCAACAATAAACAATAGAACAACACTTAACAACTAGATCTATCAATATATTGTGAGGTATATTCAGTGATATCACTAATATTGCTCATTAGGATGAGTGTAATAAATGGTGCACAAACTTTTTTTATCATCGAGCAGATGATGTTAAAATATTTTATTACATTTTATTTGTCATATGTTTAGGTAAAAATTAATAAGAAAAATGTTAAATATTAATATAAAATTAATTTTAACATCATAACTGAAGTTGGCTTTTCTAAGCAATATGTGAAGGATGAGATTGAATCTGAGAAATGATCTGCTGAATATTGGGATTCAATGACGTTCCAGCTAGTTGGATAATTTTATTCAAATTTTCGACTTTCGTCTTATTCAAACACCATTCACTTTAGTAGAATCAGATTAAAAATTATTATTTTATATTATTCAATTTTCAGATGGCCTAGAGTCTGTGCTCGCCTGGTGTAAGGGCGTAAACTTCCCGTGATTAGGGGATAAGTACATTTATTCATATTAAATGTACGTAGCAAAAGACGACTTCGAAAAGACGATTTCGAAACTGTTTAATTTCTAAAATATATTTTTTATGATAAATTGTTACTGATGATAAAAAACTGTGCAAATCTGTCCAATTCTCAATATTCAGTAATATTCGTTCAGTATTTAAAAATTTTATGGAACCTGGAATATTTAACAGTAGAAAGTCATAAAACACTTCTACAAAATTAATGAAAATTTCAAAAAAATTCATGCAAACTTCTAAAATATAAAACATTTCCCTCTAGCAAATGATTGGCCATAGGTCTGACATCAGTCTGTCAGTATAATACGCCAAAGGTTGGGTTGGGTTGTTTTACCTCTGAGCGGCACTTTTTTGCACACCATGGGCTAAATGGCACGGTCACATGGACCCCGAAGGCTCAGAGAATGTTGGGGGAGGGGACCCACTGGAACAGCTGTTGGGAGACAGATGGTAGCCTCCCGTCAAGGCCATCCAGCGTGTTCTTTAACGTTCACAGGGTATGGCTCTCCCGCACACGGGGTTACGGCTTAACGTCCCATCCGACGGACGGCGGCCTTTCCAAGCCCATCGGTGTCTCCTACTGACCGTGGGCAGGGCGAGGAATTTTGCGGAGATAAATCTCAACGCTGGCCCAGCTGGGACTGGAACCTGGGAACTACAGATTACGAGCCTGGCGTGCTATCGACTGAGCCACCCCCGCCCCAATATGCCAAAGAGCAAGTATATATGGAAGGCAATACCTCAGCAGAAAGACGACACCAGAAACATCCATACATTATCAGAGTCTCGAACTCAGATACACTTATTTTATTAAACGGTTTGAAATAATAATTACTGAGTTAGTTTCAATTAATTTCTGTGGTTATACACTATGCTGTTGCTAAATATTCAATTACCCAAATATAACACTTTAAAAACTAAAAAAAATATTGAAATATCGAGATTTAGGTACATTTAGATATCTAATTTTCTTTGGGAACATTTTATCATAAACATTATACTTTACAGTTGTACAGCTCCAAACCTAGCTTTCCAATGGCACACCATGAATTTACATATACTTAGCGAACAAAAAATTTCTTCCACAGACCGCCATTTCAACAGCTCAATGGTTCTCTATAACTGCCAGTAAATTGTGCTGATATTATCCCGCTTCCAGCAAATTGCATCAATATATGTCGGCGAAAATAGAGTTTTTGGGAAACTCTTTAACTTTTCTCCAACATTATTATTATATATATTGGTCCACATATCTTGCGAAGGCCAATAGTATAGAGTTATGTGTCAAATAAGCATTTTATGACGTGGTCACAGCAATGATGCACTTTTGATAATATATGTCATTTAATAGTTTGATGTTATTTTAGATTTTAAAATCTGTTCATTTAATTGAAATATACAAAACTACCTTTCTATTAATTTTGTGTGTTAACATTTTATTTTTTATCATTATTAAAACACATAGGCGCCCATAATGTATTGATCTCTCAATAACTGTGATCAATTGCATCAACTTCCAAATATTCAGATCATTGATAGTTATAGTTGCCGGTAGCCAATTTTTTATTTCCCCCGGATATTAGTTAAACGGTAGGAAATAGGACTTAAAAAAAATTTCAAACTGATTATTCAAAATTATTCAATAAAAAATATTTGATTCATTTAGTTAATGATTATAA
This sequence comes from Ryuthela nishihirai, assembly GCA_038380435.1. NCBI lineage: Eukaryota > Metazoa > Arthropoda > Arachnida > Araneae > Heptathelidae > Ryuthela > Ryuthela nishihirai. Next base: position 22,918,942 of record JAWZYU010000001.1, read on the forward strand.
CAAATTCTTTGAATTTTAATATCTTATTATTCTTAATTTCTTTTCATTTAAGTAATAATATTTAAACAACACCGACGCTTTGATGGGAGGATCACAAAAATAAATAAATTAAAAAATTTAAAAAATACCTATCTTCCTGTAGGACCCTAAAAAGTAGAAAATAAACTTAAAGCATATCGATGGTGCATCACTGTTTTCATTGCTTTATACGGATATGGCAACCTTCGTGATAACGTGACACGAAGATTGCCAGATCACTCATCTCTAAAAAAAATCGTTGCCAGATATTTTTATTGAATTATGTAATCAACCATAGTGTTTGGATACTTTTTTGAGCGACTTTACATTCAATTGATGAGGATAGAGATGAATCTCTAACAATAGAGATGAATCTGATGAGCGAATGAATAGAGATGAATCTGATGAGCAACGTCTGTAAAAAACGATGAATGAATGTAATACATTAAAGCAACAATTTAATCTTTTCAAGAAAACAAATAAGAGAACACCAAACTTAGGTTACCGTATAAAGCAACGAAAACAGTGATGCACCATTGATATGCTTAAGTTTATTTTACGATACGGTTTTCAATTGATTCGAGTAAATTGCAACTTTTCGGATTTCAATCCTTCAATTTTTCTGTTCACAAAAGGCAAAACTCCTTCAGCTCCAGAGAGATTTCAATGTTTTCAACCTAAAGCTTCAATTACCACTTTAATAGGCTCTATAGAATTGTTCAAAGTTTAAATAGTTCGAAATATTTTTTTTCTAAATCGAATTAAGGGAGTCTAAATTTTTTTAGTGCTTTAAGAAGTTCAGTTTTGAGCATTAAACATCTTTCTACGATGAGCGCAATTGAATTCCAGCGAACCTTTGTATCTACATTAATGTTCTTAACCTTTTCAGCCGGTGTATGGAAGCTTCTCTCTCACCCCCCTTCCCGCCCCCTTCAATTCTCCTAGCACTTCCTTTCATGTTTCCTTGGGATTGGTTAATTTTTGAAAATAAATTAAATGAAAAATTCCGATTTCCAAATATTTCTCTCGCACGCCCTGGACCCCCTTCTCTGTCCAGGTTAAGGACCCCTAATCTAGAGATTGATAATAAAATGATACAAAATTTTCGAAAAGAATGTGGACGCACACATCCACGTCCACATTCTTTTCGACGTAAGTTTCGAGAATGCAGAAGAATATCTAAAAAAAAGTTCAGAAGAATATCCAAAATAAGAAAAAATTTTCTTATTACTTCCAGCTGGCAAAATATAATTGTTTGTTTTCTCATATTGATTTCTCACATGATTTTCTTCACATGATTTTTTACACATGATTTCGACGATCTACTTCATCGGGAAGTAAATCATCGAAATCATCTTTATTCTAAATTCCTTGTGTTTCATCGCCTGTTACTAAAAGTGACATATCTACTGATGCTCGTTTACGATAAAAATAATCACAAACTTTTATTTTTTCTTCATCTCGTTGCTACTTATGACTTGTGACAGTTGTTTTTTTTTTGTAGTCTTAATTAATCCTTCTTTCTACTTCTTTTCAAAATTCAGCCGGAGATAAAATTGTTAACTGCCTGTCCAATAATTTTCATAAAGTAGTTAAAATTTGCGTAAAAAGCATAAGAAAAGATATTCCAAATTTTCGCTCCGGATACCGGATACGGATATGAGCCACGGAAATACCGGTTGCCGATATATCCGTTTTAGAAACCGTACTTCTTCTCACAGGCTTAAGAAATTTCCACTTTCATCATCTACTGATAACACCGAGAGCAGATTTAAGGGTTTATGGCGCCTCTTCAAACAATGATTCACCACTTTTCGGTGGTTTAATGATCCTCAATGTTTAGTTTCTCATAAAAATTGGTTATATAAATGTATTAACTACGAGATTAGCGATGAGCTCTGGCTCTGAATAATTTAACTTTCAAACAATAACAATAATTTAACTCACTTTTTGCACAAAATGGATTAAATGGCCAGGTCACAAAGACCCCGGGGTTGAGAGAATGTTGGGGGAAGGGAATCCACTGGAGAACTGTTGTGAGACAGATGGTAGCCTCCCGTCAATACCATCCAGCGTGTTCTTTAATGTGCACAGGGTATGTTCTCCCGCACACGGCGCCACCGCTTAAAGTCCCATGCGACGGACGGTAGCCTTTCCAAGGCTACCGTAGTAGTTTATTCACAACCCACCGATCCCCCTTTGCACAGTGCTTTCCCCCCCTATGACGTCATCGACCACGCCCCCTATGACGTAACAGGCCACGCCCTCCTATGACGTAACATTACGTAACATGACGTAATCATTACATAATCATTACGTAACAGGCCACGCCCCCTTTATTAATAATTAATAATTCCTCCCCCTTTATTAAACCCCCCTTTCCCCCTCAGTGGCGCCATCTGTTGACAGTGAGAAGTACTATTTTCCCAAAAACCCTTTATTTTCACTCTAATTTCTCGTTTTCGGACCCCCCGGTCGACCTACCTATATTTTAAGCCCTCCCCCTTATTAAAAACCCTCCTGGCGCCATCTGTTGACAGTGAGAAGTACTATTTTCCCAAAAACCCTTTATTTTCACTCTAATTTCTCGTTTTCGGACCCCCCGGTCGACCTACCTATATTTTAAGCCCTCCCCCTTATTAAAAACCCTCCTGGCGCCATCTGTTGACAGGGAGAAGTACTATTTTCCCAAAAAACCCCTTTATTTTCACTCTAATTTCTCGTTTTCGGACCCCACGGTCGACCTACCTATATTTTAAGCCCTCCCCCTTATGAAAAACCCTCTGGTTGACCATTTTAAGCCCCCACTCCTTCACTCGGCTGATGCAAGTCTCAGAATAATTGCATGGAACGATTGACTGGTCTTAGAATAATTGTACAGAAAGGAATGATACAAAATTCCCTTACCTCTATTAAAAATCATCCTACAGTTGAAACTCATTTTACTCTTACTGTTTCCATAGAAAATACCATAGGGTGAAATTAATAATGGTTTAAATTATTCGTAGGGATGACATGTTAAATCTGCTTTTAGAACAGACGTCTGCAGCGGAAAAATTTTCAAACTCCGTTAATCAACTCCCTAGTAATTAAACACTCGTCAAAATATTCCTCACCTTTATTAAAATCACTCCACGGTCGAAATAATAATCGGTTTCTGTAAATGTGTTTCACCGGAAAGAAAAAAAAAAATCGTCCCTCGCTCTGTGGATTCCAGGACTATGCCGTGTACTTGCTGTGGCTTAGATGCGTGTCGAACGGGTGGGACATTTCAGATTATTTATAACCTAGCATTCTTTATAACTAGCTTTTTCTATGTATTTCTTACACCAAAACCCGATAGTCCTTTCACATTAATATATGTATTTTAAGTCCGTTTCAGTAACACTTATTTCTTTTAACTCCGTGACTGTCGCTTACTAGATCTATCCACAGTAACTGTTTTTAAAAGACTGTCCCGCAGAAAATGCCGATGAGTAAAAAATCTGATTTTATTCGTCGTGACGAAAAATATTGAGGAGTGATAGGATCGACCTAATAGACTCTGTGTTCGGATCCTCACCCCTGGACAACGTTTCACTGACAGATGGTTAAGTCCTACGAAAATAAAAAATTCCAAACGGGGAATCAAATTGACGAATGAATCTGTGCTGCTTCAGGAGCGCTGTCTTACATCGTGAAAACTCACGGGCACTCTTTATCGTGGATTTCGGACTCGATATTTTCCCCAAGTCCGGAGACGGTTCTCTGCACAACCCTTTATGATAGGTTTCAACGCACCCCATGTAGACTTTTGAAATGACACGTCCTAAACCTTCAAGAGTTGTGCGTATTAGTCTCCATCGGGTTGGTGCCGTCAGATATCTGTGTTTCCACGCAGTAACGCAACACCGAAGAAAAATCGTCTCTCCCATCGTTTGCGTGCGAGCGTATATCTCATCACGCTGATGAAATCGGGTAAAAAATAACTTTTTGTACGAGGTAGAATGTTATAGAAAGTAAGAATGCTAAAAAACTTTCATCATGAATGCATATTAACGGAGTAGGGGAACATTAGTTTAAAACTTCGACTATAAAAATAATACATTGCTTCACGCACCCTCTCAACTTACCTCCACTAATCCACTGAAAAAATATATGCAACGGGGCTGATAGCCAAAATTTAGCAAACGAAACCGCTTAACTGACATGTATGCTCTGATCGCGCCTACTGCTTACAAGAGAGACGACCTTCTAACCCGTTTCGGCACCTTGCACACTCATCCCCATGTGATCTGGTGAACCATAGCAACAAGTGGGGTGGTGTGCAAAGGTCAACGGTGGAATGCTGCGTCTTTGAGAAGAGTGGCGGGTCCGTCCGAAAACCTAATGGGAAAGTCAAATAATTACTGTTTCCTCTCGAAATACAGAAGGAATTCTTCTGCTGATAGACTGCTGATAGAATCTATGAAATTCAAAGGGAGATTGTTGCTTTTTCCATATTATTGGGATTAATACCGATTCTCTGCAGATGTCCTTTAGGTTATGAAATATAACTGGAACCTTATTAGATCACTTAAAATCGAGTTCACACACCTTATGACCGACTCCTCGGAGAAGTGCTAAATCTATGTGGCGGAATGCTAAAAATAGAATTCATACGTTTCCGTAAAAAACTTTAGTTCCAATATGAGTTAAAAGGTTATGGTTCGACTCAGGAAAAATAGGATTCGACCTCGGACATTAGAAAAGATGTGCACCGTATAATTCCGTGGAAAAATACGAAAATCTTTAGCAATATCCCAGGCGTCTTTTGTTAGGCGATAGTATTAACATCCTTATACGTTCTCACTTCAAGCTTGCTTTCTCTATCATAACCCTCGATGCTTGCGAAAATTATCAAAGATGAACAGAGGTCTGAATGTACAATCTTCGGAGTTCATTTTACTGTAGATGTCTAATTCTGGCAGGATCCCTCTCCACTTTTAAAATTTAGATCTTACACCGACAGTCTTTTCATGTACGTATTTTTTATAACCAACACTTATTTCTTTTAGCCCTAGCGATTACTGGTTGTTTCATTTTTTACTAGAAGAAACCCTACCCCGCAGTAACAGCTCCACAGAAAATAAAAAATGTCGATGGGTAAAAGAAAACAAAAAAATCTGATGTCATGATGAAAAATATTGAGGACCCCGGACAACTTTTCACTGACAAACGGTTAAGCCCTACGAAATTATTCCAAACGGGGAAGCACAGACTTTTATTGACGAATGAATCTTGGATCTGTACTGCTTCAGGAGCGCTGCCTTTACATTGTGAAAACTCGCTCACACCCTTGATCCGTGTTTAAGTACTCGAAATTTTTAAAGTCCAGAGGCGGCCCCCACCATTCCCAATTTACTAGTGAAAAAAAATATTTTTTGTACGAGGTAGAAAGTAAGAATGTTAAAAGTACGTTGCGTAAAAACTTTAGTTCCATCGCTAATACACGTTGATGAGGGTAGGGGGACATTAGTTTTAGCAAATACTTCAACTATAAAAAAAATAAGTCTCACTTGAGCGCATCGCTCCCAACTTGTCTACGCTAATCCGATGAAATTTTATATGCAACGGGAGTGATAGACGAAAATACTTCTTCCCTATGTGCTCTGACCAGCGCCTGAAATGTTCGCCCCCCCACCCTACTGCTTCAACCCTCGTTTCGACACTCCCGCTCTATGTGATCGGCACGACGCGCTGATAACGTACAAAGGCCACTGGAGGAGCGGTGGTCAGCCCCTGTTGAATGCTATCTTTTTTTTTATTTCCAGCCGCAATAATACACCGTTTCTGTGGAACACTGGTGACTTCGCCGCAAAGGGTGATCCACACTAAAAAACAAATCCCATTGACAATGAAGAACTAAAAAAGTCATTAAAACAGTGAATGGACTTATGTACAGAGATTGACAACGGTAATATAGACAGGAACCCATCGCTCACTATCATAGCCCCCGAGAAATTACCAAATCTGTAAAGGTCTGGCCACACAATCTTCTGAGTTAATTCTGGACGGATCACAAGGACTTTTTCTCACATTCGTTAATCAAAATGTCTACACATCAGACTTGTCATTACCCCGACAAACTATCCATAGACTGAGTAAGCATTTAGAATGAAAAATTCAGTTTGCTTCAGTGTCACAGCTTTAATTTTCAGATGCACTCCACAGATTCGTAAAACACTCATTAGGTATGCGTTCACAAGACAGTTCATCACGGATTCACCCTCCCAATCTTTCTAATAAATCATACGCCCAAAGTAGATAATTATATTACGAAAATAAAATCGATTTTAAGTGATTCCGTATTCGTAATTTATTAATGCTAAAGAATCACGACGAAAATCTCACAATAGTCTACCCAATACTTTACCATAGCCGATACAGTCACAAGTTACGATAGTCAGCATCTGCTCCCATAGACCAGGGACGCGTGAATAGCGACCCGTGGGTCGCATTCGGCCCGCTAAGAGTTTTTGTTCCCCGCCAAGACAGAAAAATCCTCCCCGAGCGCGACCGAAGATTCGTCTCGTATTTTCCATTAGGACGGCCACGTCAATATGCATACGAAGTGTATGAAAACAATTGCCCACTCCGGCCATAGACAGTAGGTTAGTTACTTCTAACAAAGTCAAGGTTTGAGATCCATAGTAAGACACGAATGTTACCGAACGCCTATGTCGTGTGAATGATAACTGTTAAGACAGCTAGTTGCATATTTTTTTTAAAGATATGTCGAATGCACTCTTACATGAACGAAGCTTCCATTTCCTAAAGTGTGAGGGGGAAAGCGTGAACAGTCAATGCTGATTGCATGAAATATGACTCGAACGAAAGACAATCTGAACAGGTGCTTTTGTTTATAGTATTTCCGTGAAAAGTTGGGGAAGCCAGATGCGACTTAGCTTTGCGTTCACTGACTTCACGCCTACCCCCTTTGCAATTAGGAAAAAACTCTCGAGAGCAAATTATATCTAAAACCAGTTTCACTTGAGTTTTTTCGTAACCCTCTTGTGTCGTCGAATTAAGATTCAGACACTGAGCTGTCGGGCATAAGGTTAAACTAATTTCTCACCAAGGTACGTTTGCGCACGCTGCAAACACAAGTCTTTCGACAAAAGATAAGATGTTTCTCTACAACATAACACGGAGATGTCTGCTTAGTTATTTTTCCCTATTTCAACACTGTCTATGGAGCATTACGCCTCTACATACCATAACACCTCGCGATTCTAAGCGTTCCCCGAACCGATATTAATCTTATTTTTGTAGTTCAACGGAGTTTTTTGAGCTTGCTCAACCTATGTCAAGGGTTGGACCAGTGCTTGCACCGATGTTATTGCTCGTACTAGCAGAACCGGTACAAGGCGAATGCAAATCGGTTCATATCTCTATTCTTTCGTACACAAATGTTAAAAGATTTCATGTAGCTGCTAAGAAACAGTAAAAAAGTGATTTTCCGCATTTAACCATCTATCGGGTAGAGGAATCCTCAAAACTAAGTAACAATACTAGAAAAATCACTATCCATAACATTTACATTCATGTATTTCTTGTTGCGAGGCATCTGACCGAAACGTTAGCATTCATTACCTCAAAACAGATAAGACCGAATGCGGCGTCTTGAAAAACACCGAGAAGGCTAGTAACCACGGTTTAACCATTCATTTTTTAAGTATTAGGACGTTCATGTTACAATTTCTTGCAACAACGTTCATTTCTGGTAAAGATGCATGTCAGCACATTCACTTTACGTGTGTGATTTCAATCGTGTGTGAACCAGGCATTCAGTTGAGAAGAGTATGTGAATCAGTCACTTCAGAATACTAACACCTTTGCGCGCTCACTGAAACTACCTCCTTCTTGTGTCTCTCCATATACTATTCTTATGAGCACAAAAGATAGGATGTTTCACTACAATCTAACACGGAGATGTCTGTTTAGTTATTTTTTCCTCCTATTTCTACACCAGTGTGGAAGTCTTAGAACAAGTGGTTAGCACACGTTTTTAATATGTATCTTGTTTAGAAATCTGAAAGAACACTGTCTATGGAACATTACCCCCTTGCAAGCTAGTACTAATTACTTCACGATTCTGAGGGACGAAGGTTGTAATCGTTGGCGGATATTTTTCAGAATATGTAATCAACCATAGTGTTCGGATATTTGATCCATAGTAAGACATGAACGTTGTTTACCTCCCATCGACAATCCCTTCTACGGATCGTATGAGAGATAACTGTTACGACAATTAGCAGGGTGAAGTCGTATTTGTTTTTAAAAGCAGAGACACACTAATTACCGACTAGCTAGAGAACGATATATTAACCTGCTAAAGTTTGATTTTAACGATCAGATATACCATCACTTTTTTAGTTCATACTAATATTCCAACTTTTAAAGGAAATATTGTCTCGTTATAAGCGATTACATGCACACTCTATACTTTAAATCTATAGAGACAGCGATCACTAAACATGGAACACATCTGTGAAATATCACAACATTTTTGTTTTTAACGCACGGTCTACTAAGCTAGCTTTGGTTTCATTATGAGTGTGTTTTTTAAGATACTTTTGAAATACTCTGTTAATGAATTCAACCCCCCTTATCTGTTTGTAATTTCAGAGATATTCTGAAAGGTTTTTGTGATCAAAAGCTCCCACGATTTCCGTTTTAAAGGAGCACCACATGTATATTTCGAAAGCACGTCTATACAGGCTCGTAAATATTTGTAGACGTCATCATGTTTACTAAGAGATGGCAAATCTACCAGATCTCGACCAATGGGATGGAGTTACAGGGACACGTCACAGGTTTAAGGTATAAGTATTACCCTTCGACGGGGCTGTAAGGCATTATTTTTTCCAGTATCGACTTGCTATGGCTTGTGCTAAACGTTCCCTGACCGATGGTGATCTTCCTGCGAAGCGACTTGCTGTTAGAGATGATGATAGCCATATGTTTCAACTCGGATCGGATTTGTTTGCGAGCGTTTGTGAATATCGGTCATATCCTAAAGTGCACATACGTGTGTTCCAGAGTGACGACTCGTTAAAACTATATCCTACAAAGGACGGTGTGATGCTATCTGAAGAGCAGTGGCATGGACTGGTTTCGTATGCGTCTACAATCGTCGAAGCGTTCGAAGATGTCGAATACGGCGAGTATGAACTGGACGCTATGGTTTGCCTCGTCGTGCTCAAAGGTGGACACGGCGTGGTCATTAAAAAAAGCATCCCCCGTGACGGAGGACTTGTATTTTCGTCATCGGTTCGGCTCAGCATCGAACAGTGGCATCGGTTGACAGATTTATGCGATCCAATCACCTACAGTTTGATGGCTCTGAAGTTTGAAAACGGTAAATTTTGGAATGCAGTGCGGAAGGTGGAATTAGCGGCAAATCTTCCTCGAAGCCCACCATCTAACGATCGACCCCTTGAACAAGACAGCAGTGATTTCGTAAAGCTTATGGACTGTTTAAAGCGGACTTTGAAAACAGATCTCCGAAAAGAACTGTTTACGCTGCTACGTAAGAACTGTTTCGGGTGTGAAGTGGATCATCCGAGTCAACTTCGCCATTCGTGCCTCACCATAAACGCTGAATCAGCTTACGATTATTTCCCCGAAGTGGTAAGAAACGTTAATCTAACTGATATTGCCGTAAGTTTTGTGGAAGAATCATGTATCGAACTAAATCGTCCTGCTAATGTCGCGTTTATGTCTAAATTGAACTTTGCAACAGTACTAAAAGAGGTGCACGGTGAACTGGTATGTACGAACTAAATATTAATGTGACCTTAATGTAAATAAATATGAATGTCTCTGATATTTTTGTCAATGTGATTTCTTTTGTATAGTTAACGGGGATTTTAAGGTCAGCCTTAGAAGTGTTAATATTGTTCTCTGTATCAAGACCTCGCACAGCTAGCAAGCTATGTTGGGTCGAATGTTTTATATCAGGTGTAAAAGAAAGGGATGGGAAACCAAAGCTAGCTTAGTAGACCGTGCGTTAAAAACAAAAATGTTGTGATATTTCACAGATGTGTTCCATGTTTAGTGATCGCTGTCTCTATAGATTTAAAGTATAGAGTGTGCATGTAATCGCTTATAACGAGACAATATTTCCTTTAAAAGTTGGAATATTAGTATGAACTAAAAAAGTGATGGTATATCTGATCGTTAAAATCAAACTTTAGCAGGTTAATATATCGTTCTCTAGCTAGTCGGTAATTAGTGTGTCTCTGCTTTTAAAAACAAATACGACTTCACCCTGCTAATTGTCGTAACAGTTATCTCTCATACGATCCGTAGAAGGGATTGTCGATGGGAGGTAAACAACGTTCATGTCTTACTATGGATCAAATATCCGAACACTATGGTTGATTACATATTCTGAAAAATATCCGCCAACGATTACAACCTTCGTCCCTCAGAATCGTGAAGTAATTAGTACTAGCTTGCAAGGGGGTAATGTTCCATAGACAGTGTTCTTTCAGATTTCTAAACAAGATACATATTAAAAACGTGTGCTAACCACTTGTTCTAAGACTTCCACACTGGTGTAGAAATAGGAGGAAAAAATAACTAAACAGACATCTCCGTGTTAGATTGTAGTGAAACATCCTATCTTTTGTGCTCATAAGAATAGTATATGGAGAGACACAAGAAGGAGGTAGTTTCAGTGAGCGCGCAAAGGTGTTAGTATTCTGAAGTGACTGATTCACATACTCTTCTCAACTGAATGCCTGGTTCACACACGATTGAAATCACACACGTAAAGTGAATGTGCTGACATGCATCTTTACCAGAAATGAACGTTGTTGCAAGAAATTGTAACATGAACGTCCTAATACTTAAAAAATGAATGGTTAAACCGTGGTTACTAGCCTTCTCGGTGTTTTTCAAGACGCCGCATTCGGTCTTATCTGTTTTGAGGTAATGAATGCTAACGTTTCGGTCAGATGCCTCGCAACAAGAAATACATGAATGTAAATGTTATGGATAGTGATTTTTCTAGTATTGTTACTTAGTTTTGAGGATTCCTCTACCCGATAGATGGTTAAATGCGGAAAATCACTTTTTTACTGTTTCTTAGCAGCTACATGAAATCTTTTAACATTTGTGTACGAAAGAATAGAGATATGAACCGATTTGCATTCGCCTTGTACCGGTTCTGCTAGTACGAGCAATAACATCGGTGCAAGCACTGGTCCAACCCTTGACATAGGTTGAGCAAGCTCAAAAAACTCCGTTGAACTACAAAAATAAGATTAATATCGGTTCGGGGAACGCTTAGAATCGCGAGGTGTTATGGTATGTAGAGGCGTAATGCTCCATAGACAGTGTTGAAATAGGGAAAAATAACTAAGCAGACATCTCCGTGTTATGTTGTAGAGAAACATCTTATCTTTTGTCGAAAGACTTGTGTTTGCAGCGTGCGCAAACGTACCTTGGTGAGAAATTAGTTTAACCTTATGCCCGACAGCTCAGTGTCTGAATCTTAATTCGACGACACAAGAGGGTTACGAAAAAACTCAAGTGAAACTGGTTTTAGATATAATTTGCTCTCGAGAGTTTTTTCCTAATTGCAAAGGGGGTAGGCGTGAAGTCAGTGAACGCAAAGCTAAGTCGCATCTGGCTTCCCCAACTTTTCACGGAAATACTATAAACAAAAGCACCTGTTCAGATTGTCTTTCGTTCGAGTCATATTTCATGCAATCAGCATTGACTGTTCACGCTTTCCCCCTCACACTTTAGGAAATGGAAGCTTCGTTCATGTAAGAGTGCATTCGACATATCTTTAAAAAAAATATGCAACTAGCTGTCTTAACAGTTATCATTCACACGACATAGGCGTTCGGTAACATTCGTGTCTTACTATGGATCTCAAACCTTGACTTTGTTAGAAGTAACTAACCTACTGTCTATGGCCGGAGTGGGCAATTGTTTTCATACACTTCGTATGCATATTGACGTGGCCGTCCTAATGGAAAATACGAGACGAATCTTCGGTCGCGCTCGGGGAGGATTTTTCTGTCTTGGCGGGGAACAAAAACTCTTAGCGGGCCGAATGCGACCCACGGGTCGCTATTCACGCGTCCCTGGTCTATGGGAGCAGATGCTGACTATCGTAACTTGTGACTGTATCGGCTATGGTAAAGTATTGGGTAGACTATTGTGAGATTTTCGTCGTGATTCTTTAGCATTAATAAATTACGAATACGGAATCACTTAAAATCGATTTTATTTTCGTAATATAATTATCTACTTTGGGCGTATGATTTATTAGAAAGATTGGGAGGGTGAATCCGTGATGAACTGTCTTGTGAACGCATACCTAATGAGTGTTTTACGAATCTGTGGAGTGCATCTGAAAATTAAAGCTGTGACACTGAAGCAAACTGAATTTTTCATTCTAAATGCTTACTCAGTCTATGGATAGTTTGTCGGGGTAATGACAAGTCTGATGTGTAGACATTTTGATTAACGAATGTGAGAAAAAGTCCTTGTGATCCGTCCAGAATTAACTCAGAAGATTGTGTGGCCAGACCTTTACAGATTTGGTAATTTCTCGGGGGCTATGATAGTGAGCGATGGGTTCCTGTCTATATTACCGTTGTCAATCTCTGTACATAAGTCCATTCACTGTTTTAATGACTTTTTTAGTTCTTCATTGTCAATGGGATTTGTTTTTTAGTGTGGATCACCCTTTGCGGCGAAGTCACCAGTGTTCCACAGAAACGGTGTATTATTGCGGCTGGAAATAAAAAAAAAGATAGCATTCAACAGGGGCTGACCACCGCTCCTCCAGTGGCCTTTGTACGTTATCAGCGCGTCGTGCCGATCACATAGAGCGGGAGTGTCGAAACGAGGGTTGAAGCAGTAGGGTGGGGGGGCGAACATTTCAGGCGCTGGTCAGAGCACATAGGGAAGAAGTATTTTCGTCTATCACTCCCGTTGCATATAAAATTTCATCGGATTAGCGTAGACAAGTTGGGAGCGATGCGCTCAAGTGAGACTTATTTTTTTTATAGTTGAAGTATTTGCTAAAACTAATGTCCCCCTACCCTCATCAACGTGTATTAGCGATGGAACTAAAGTTTTTACGCAACGTACTTTTAACATTCTTACTTTCTACCTCGTACAAAAAATATTTTTTTTCACTAGTAAATTGGGAATGGTGGGGGCCGCCTCTGGACTTTAAAAATTTCGAGTACTTAAACACGGATCAAGGGTGTGAGCGAGTTTTCACAATGTAAAGGCAGCGCTCCTGAAGCAGTACAGATCCAAGATTCATTCGTCAATAAAAGTCTGTGCTTCCCCGTTTGGAATAATTTCGTAGGGCTTAACCGTTTGTCAGTGAAAAGTTGTCCGGGGTCCTCAATATTTTTCATCATGACATCAGATTTTTTTGTTTTCTTTTACCCATCGACATTTTTTATTTTCTGTGGAGCTGTTACTGCGGGGTAGGGTTTCTTCTAGTAAAAAATGAAACAACCAGTAATCGCTAGGGCTAAAAGAAATAAGTGTTGGTTATAAAAAATACGTACATGAAAAGACTGTCGGTGTAAGATCTAAATTTTAAAAGTGGAGAGGGATCCTGCCAGAATTAGACATCTACAGTAAAATGAACTCCGAAGATTGTACATTCAGACCTCTGTTCATCTTTGATAATTTTCGCAAGCATCGAGGGTTATGATAGAGAAAGCAAGCTTGAAGTGAGAACGTATAAGGATGTTAATACTATCGCCTAACAAAAGACGCCTGGGATATTGCTAAAGATTTTCGTATTTTTCCACGGAATTATACGGTGCACATCTTTTCTAATGTCCGAGGTCGAATCCTATTTTTCCTGAGTCGAACCATAACCTTTTAACTCATATTGGAACTAAAGTTTTTTACGGAAACGTATGAATTCTATTTTTAGCATTCCGCCACATAGATTTAGCACTTCTCCGAGGAGTCGGTCATAAGGTGTGTGAACTCGATTTTAAGTGATCTAATAAGGTTCCAGTTATATTTCATAACCTAAAGGACATCTGCAGAGAATCGGTATTAATCCCAATAATATGGAAAAAGCAACAATCTCCCTTTGAATTTCATAGATTCTATCAGCAGTCTATCAGCAGAAGAATTCCTTCTGTATTTCGAGAGGAAACAGTAATTATTTGACTTTCCCATTAGGTTTTCGGACGGACCCGCCACTCTTCTCAAAGACGCAGCATTCCACCGTTGACCTTTGCACACCACCCCACTTGTTGCTATGGTTCACCAGATCACATGGGGATGAGTGTGCAAGGTGCCGAAACGGGTTAGAAGGTCGTCTCTCTTGTAAGCAGTAGGCGCGATCAGAGCATACATGTCAGTTAAGCGGTTTCGTTTGCTAAATTTTGGCTATCAGCCCCGTTGCATATATTTTTTCAGTGGATTAGTGGAGGTAAGTTGAGAGGGTGCGTGAAGCAATGTATTATTTTTATAGTCGAAGTTTTAAACTAATGTTCCCCTACTCCGTTAATATGCATTCATGATGAAAGTTTTTTAGCATTCTTACTTTCTATAACATTCTACCTCGTACAAAAAGTTATTTTTTACCCGATTTCATCAGCGTGATGAGATATACGCTCGCACGCAAACGATGGGAGAGACGATTTTTCTTCGGTGTTGCGTTACTGCGTGGAAACACAGATATCTGACGGCACCAACCCGATGGAGACTAATACGCACAACTCTTGAAGGTTTAGGACGTGTCATTTCAAAAGTCTACATGGGGTGCGTTGAAACCTATCATAAAGGGTTGTGCAGAGAACCGTCTCCGGACTTGGGGAAAATATCGAGTCCGAAATCCACGATAAAGAGTGCCCGTGAGTTTTCACGATGTAAGACAGCGCTCCTGAAGCAGCACAGATTCATTCGTCAATTTGATTCCCCGTTTGGAATTTTTTATTTTCGTAGGACTTAACCATCTGTCAGTGAAACGTTGTCCAGGGGTGAGGATCCGAACACAGAGTCTATTAGGTCGATCCTATCACTCCTCAATATTTTTCGTCACGACGAATAAAATCAGATTTTTTACTCATCGGCATTTTCTGCGGGACAGTCTTTTAAAAACAGTTACTGTGGATAGATCTAGTAAGCGACAGTCACGGAGTTAAAAGAAATAAGTGTTACTGAAACGGACTTAAAATACATATATTAATGTGAAAGGACTATCGGGTTTTGGTGTAAGAAATACATAGAAAAAGCTAGTTATAAAGAATGCTAGGTTATAAATAATCTGAAATGTCCCACCCGTTCGACACGCATCTAAGCCACAGCAAGTACACGGCATAGTCCTGGAATCCACAGAGCGAGGGACGATTTTTTTTTTTCTTTCCGGTGAAACACATTTACAGAAACCGATTATTATTTCGACCGTGGAGTGATTTTAATAAAGGTGAGGAATATTTTGACGAGTGTTTAATTACTAGGGAGTTGATTAACGGAGTTTGAAAATTTTTCCGCTGCAGACGTCTGTTCTAAAAGCAGATTTAACATGTCATCCCTACGAATAATTTAAACCATTATTAATTTCACCCTATGGTATTTTCTATGGAAACAGTAAGAGTAAAATGAGTTTCAACTGTAGGATGATTTTTAATAGAGGTAAGGGAATTTTGTATCATTCCTTTCTGTACAATTATTCTAAGACCAGTCAATCGTTCCATGCAATTATTCTGAGACTTGCATCAGCCGAGTGAAGGAGTGGGGGCTTAAAATGGTCAACCAGAGGGTTTTTCATAAGGGGGAGGGCTTAAAATATAGGTAGGTCGACCGTGGGGTCCGAAAACGAGAAATTAGAGTGAAAATAAAGGGGTTTTTTGGGAAAATAGTACTTCTCCCTGTCAACAGATGGCGCCAGGAGGGTTTTTAATAAGGGGGAGGGCTTAAAATATAGGTAGGTCGACCGGGGGGTCCGAAAACGAGAAATTAGAGTGAAAATAAAGGGTTTTTGGGAAAATAGTACTTCTCACTGTCAACAGATGGCGCCAGGAGGGTTTTTAATAAGGGGGAGGGCTTAAAATATAGGTAGGTCGACCGGGGGGTCCGAAAACGAGAAATTAGAGTGAAAATAAAGGGTTTTTGGGAAAATAGTACTTCTCACTGTCAACAGATGGCGCCACTGAGGGGGAAAGGGGGGTTTAATAAAGGGGGAGGAATTATTAATTATTAATAAAGGGGGCGTGGCCTGTTACGTAATGATTATGTAATGATTACGTCATGTTACGTAATGTTACGTCATAGGAGGGCGTGGCCTGTTACGTCATAGGGGGCGTGGTCGATGACGTCATAGGGGGGGAAAGCACTGTGCAAAGGGGGATCGGTGGGTTGTGAATAAACTACTTACCGTCCGTCGCATGGGACTTTAAGAACAATCTGGCAACATTTGTGTCAGGTGACACAAAGGTTGCCAGATTGTTTCTTTAATCCACTAATTTCTAAAAAAAAAATGTGATGCCAGATCACTAATTTCTAAAAAAAAACGTTGCCAGATATTTTTTCTCAATTCTGTAATCAACCTTAGTGTTCGGATACTTTTTTGAGCGACTGTACTCTTGTTGGAGAATACTCCGCAACTCGGAATGAACGCATTTTGCAAGCTTTCCCACCAAGTTCCTTTTAAAATTTTGGAAGCAACCAAAATGGCATGGTGCAAGATCTGATGAATATGCAGGATGAGATATCTGATTTCTTCCTGCTGCAGATAGACCGTAACTTGCCCTGTTTTGTGAGCATTGGCATTGTCATGGTGAAAGAGGACCTTTGACATGCCTATTGTTGAACGTTGCTCCTTCATCTCCTTAACCATTTTGAGCAAAACAATGTTGGTGTAGTATTGACCATTTATAGTCATTTTTTCAGATAAAGTGTCGACGGCTACCACTCATTGGGAATCGAAAAAAACTGAGCTTCCTCTTGCTAAAGTCTTGTCGTAGGATTTTGAGACGCGGGTTATCTTCCGCAACCCAAACATAACTGTCCATCTTTCTGGGAGTTGTATAGTAAAAAAACTGATCACCTGTAACAATGTCTGTTAACCGTTTTGGGTCACTACATTCAAACATTGCCAGCATCTCCTTGCACGAGTGGGGCGGGGGTGGCTTAGTCGGTATCGCGCCAGGCTCGTAATCTGTAGTTCCCAGGTTCGAATCCCAGCTGGGTCAGCGTTGAGATTTATCTCCGCAAAATTCCCCGCTCTGCCCACGGTCAGTAGGGGACATCGATGGTCTTGGAAAGGCCGCCGTCCGTCGGATGAGACGTTAAGCCGTGGCCCCGTGTGCGGGAGAGCCATACCCTGTGCACGTTAAAGAACACGCTGGATGGCCTTGACGGGAGGTTACCATCTGTCTCCCAACAGCTGTTCCAGTGGGTCCCCTCCCCCAACCTTCTCTGAGCCTTCGGGGTCCATGTGACCTGGCCATTTAGCCCATGGTGTGCAAAAAAGTGCCGCTCAGAGGTAAAACAACCCAACCCGTATTTAAAGAGCTATGGAAGCTCGAATACAAGTCAGGCCTACGAATTTGTGTGAGATTGACAGTTATTGAAAGAACTATTTGCACAAAATTCAAAAGCATGCACTTATTTTATTAAAATGCTGGAAACGATGCTTATTTTTTAAAGTTTTAATTAGCTTTTAAGGTGGATTCTTATGATTGTCATCTCTATTATTCAATATTCAAACTTCTTTAATTCTTTAAGTATTGAACGGATATTGTTCAAAATCGAAATTTAGGCAGATTAATTGACGTCTTATATTTATCTTCAGTAAAGCGTTTCCATAAAACTTTATTTAACCAGTTACGGAGTCTCGAACTGGATTCTCCATTCACATAAGATGAGGATGTTCGCCTTGCACCCAAATGCCGCGAAACCCGTTTCTTCTGGCCCGTTGAAGGAATATGGATGCATTGTAATATTTTCGAGTGGTTTGAAAATTGCATATAATTTAAAAGAAACTTTTTCTATTATCAAAGTATCCGAATACGAAGGAATTTTATCTACCGATATGTGTAAATTTAAGAAACTCATATATTACGAATATTTGCGCTGTTGGATTGGATTACCTCTGAGCGGCACTTTTTTGCACACCATGGGCTAAATGGCCAGGCCACAAGGACCCCGAAGGCTCAGAGTAGGTTGGGGGAGGGGACCCACTGAAACAGCTGTTGGGAGACAGATGGTAGCCTCCCGTCAAGACCATTCAATGTGTTCTTTAACGTGCACAGGGTATGGCTCTCCCGCACACGGGGCCACGGATTAACGTCCCATCCGACGGACGGCGCCTTTTCAAGCCCATCGGTGTCCCCTACTGACCGTGGGCAGGGCGGGGAAAGTTTGCGGAAATAAATCTCAACGCTGACCCAGCTGGGAACTACAGATTACGAGCCTGGCGCGCTACCGACTGAGCCACCCCCGCCCCTATTTGCGCTGTAGTAACGAAAAACGAATGTAAACACACATGAGAAAACTGACGAAGATTCTAATCGCATTACAAACAATAAGTTTTTAGT
Source organism: Ryuthela nishihirai (assembly GCA_038380435.1). Taxonomy (NCBI): domain Eukaryota; kingdom Metazoa; phylum Arthropoda; class Arachnida; order Araneae; family Heptathelidae; genus Ryuthela; species Ryuthela nishihirai. The sequence goes on from JAWZYU010000001.1 coordinate 22,937,532, forward strand.
TCAAATATTTTGCATTCATCTAATATTCGCCATTTGTTTTCCTCATAATCTGCACTTCCTAGATTCGTGTTGCAACAGGACCAGCGTTAAATTTATATCCGCTAAGCCCCCATCCTCCCCTCGGTCAGAAAGGGAACACCGAGGATCTTGAAAGGGCGCCGTCCATCACATGGAACACAAAGCCATGGTCCCGTGTACTCGTTAAAGAATACCTGGATTGCCTTGAAGGGAGATTTCCGTTTGTTTCCTAACAACTATTCAGTGAGTCCCCTTTCCTCAACCTTCTCTGAACTTTTGGGGTCTTTATGACCTGGCCAATTAACAAACTGCGTGCAAAAAAAAGTGCCGCTCAGAGGAAAAAATAACTCAACATCACCCATTTGTTTCCTTAATAGCAAATTTACTTTAAATTTCTACCACAGTAATATGCATTCTGATTAGGAAATTATACCTCCTACTAAAAGACAAAACGATAAGTGATTAGTGGCGTAACTAATGTCTTGGAGGGGGGGGGGGGGGCTGGCATACTTCCATCATTGGTCCCGTCCTCAACCCCTCAAAAAACAAAATTATAAAATTATATTTGTTAACATACCAACCTTGGGTGACTTTGTTATAGAATATAGGAGATCTTTAAAAAAAAAAAGAAAAAATTGCATGAGATATGAGTAGTACATTGCAAGGTTATTGTAATTTTTCACAAATAAAATCAAATAACAATGTATACTTTTTCCAGGGATAACAGGAGGCCATTTCAAAGGTCACCAAACCTTCCCCAATACTATGTGTTTTACTTACTTATTAAAATCCTAAAGAACAATGAATTTAACATGCAGGTTGGGTTGGGTTGTTTTACGTCTGAGCGGCACTTTTTTGCACACTATGGGCTAAATGGCCAGGTCACATGGACCCCGAAGGCTCACAGAAGGTTGGGAGAGGGGACCCACTGGAACAGCTGTTGGGAGACCGATGGTAGCCTCCCGTCAAGGCCATCCAGCGTGTTCTTTAACGTGCACAGGGTATGGCTCTCCCGCACACGGGGTCACGGCTTAACGTCCCATCCGACGGACGGCGGCCTTTCCAAGCCCATCGGTGTACCCTACTGACCGTGGGCAGGGCAGGGAATTTTGCGGAGATAAATCTCAACGCTGACCCAGCTGGGACTCGAACCTGGGAACTACAGTTTACGAGCCTGGCGCGCTACCGACTGACATGCAGGTTAATAAATATGACAGTATTACTTATGGACATTAATTTTTTTTAATTTCTTTCTTTCTAGACTTTATCTTGCAAAGCTATCAATTATTTCTTCAAAGTAACTTTAAAGTAAACTTTATTTTCAATTTCGATTTTTTAAAGCCTGCATTGCTGTTCCGCTCTTTATTTTGGGTGTTTCCCCCGACCTTCAGACGTTTTACTTTCAAAATTAGTTTTTGCTCGCTATGTCTCTGCAACCCCCCCCCCCCACACACACACACACACACACTCACTCTATAATTACGGCTCTGTTAGCGATATGAACGTCATATTTTGGCATTTCTTTTCAAGCCACTAATAAACAATCAAAATGATTGTTTATTAGTGGCTTATTAGTAGCAGATGTTGAACATTAAAACTTAATCGCTCAAGAACTGAATGCTCAGTGTTCATTTAAAGCAGGGCTGCCAATCCAAACTTAACGAAGGCCACTATAAAAAAAAAAGCTATATTCTTAAAGAGCCTCAGGAAAAATTCACGAATTAAAAACGAAAACATACATTTCTAATAAGTAATGAATTCGTTATCTATGGAGAGTGTGAAGAAAATGGCGTATACACCTAAAGACTAAAATTAGACTGTATAATAGTTTGGTTCTTTCTAGAGTTAGTTATGGTAGTGAAACTTGGACACTTTGTAAACAAGATAACAGGAAACTAGATGCTTTTGATTCTAGATGCTTTCGCAGTATCTTGGGTATTAGGTGGTTTAACTTTGTAACTAATGATGAGGTTAGGCAAAGGAGTCTGCAACCTCCTTTAAGCAGCATATTGTGCAGAGAGAGACTCCGCTGGTTTGGTCATGTTGCCCGTATGGATAATTATAGATTGGCGAATAGGGTTATGAACAATGTGCCTAAAGGCCTCAGAAAGAGGGGGAGACCTAGGATGCAGTGGGCAGACAATGTCAAACAGGACCTTCTTAGAATTGGTATGCAGTGGCCGGATGCAACAGATGTAGCTCAGAACAAACATGCTTGGAGAACTAAATTGCACGGTCTGGTTTGACATACGTAGCCCATAGCCGCTTGAGGATGATGATGATGATAATGATGAATGAATTCGTTAAAAAGAAAAACTATACTTTTAAGGAGTAAACAAAATAACTTGATTAAAAAACAGGTCTATACATTTTTAATGAGTATTATGAATCGGAAAACCGTTTAGTTATGCACCTAAAAATGTTTGGTCAAAAAAATTGTAAGGAAAGAACCAGATTCGGTTTTTTGATTACAGCTATCCCTCGATTTACAGTACTCAGTTTACACGGTTACGGTTTCACACTGTCAAGAACTAGAGCTGACGCAGCGGAATATATATATATACGGAAATACTGCTAACCATTTTCTGTTCTTTGCACATAGATTATTACGCAATTTAAAATATGTATAATAATTTTAAATCAAAATTAAAAGTTTAAAATATTTCAAGCGAAAAATGCTATAAATTTTGAGCAGGGTTGGATCTGGGGGACGCAAAGTGGTATGCACCCCTCTGAGAATACTAGTAAGGGTAATGGAAAAGATTATTAAATTTATTATTAAAAATTATGGAAAACATTATTAAACGTGTGCATATTTCATACACTTTTCCATAATTTTTAGACTTCTGAAACGGAGGAGAAAAATTTACACAGCAATGAAAATAGTCTTTTATCACCCCCCCCCCCCACCTCTTTTTTGTTTCTATAAGGCTCGATTGCATCACTCCTCTCCCCTTATTTTTTCAAATCCTGTGATGATCTTGAGTAACATCATTATAAACGCTAAAAGTGACTATTTAAAAAGAAGAGAAAGAATGCCTAAAAAACATAATCAAGAATTGAATGGTGCCCATTTTTAATCACCAAAGACTGATTAAAAGGTTGAAATTGTAACAAATATAAAATTATTAATTTTGTATTATTCTTTTACTATATTTTTTTTCACAATTTCGAGAAAAATTAGAAATTTAAATTGTGATTGAGTTTTGAGCACGTAGTCGTCTGTACTATTTTGAGCTAAACCCGGCCTGTTAAATTCCTTGCCCAATAAATAACTGCGAAGAAATCACAAGTAAATACCTGTAGGTCAAAGTTCCAAGATAGTGTAAAAACTGTTTGAACCCGATGCAATACGAATCCACACTCTTCCTATAACACCTCAGTGATTTCTTGATGAGCTACTGGAAGCTAATAAGATTCTATACAATACTTATTCTCTAATTCAAGTCAATGTATGCTGTGGCAATGGCGGACTATTTGTAGGATTTCCACTAGAAGGGAGGCCGAGGGTTAGCTTAGTCCGTAGCGCACTTTACTTGTAGTCAGCAATTCCCAGATTCGATTATAAGCTGTACAGTCGCTCAAAAAAGTATCCGAACACTGTGGGTGATTACAGAATTCAGAAAAAATATCTGGCAACGATTTTTTTAGAAATTAGTGATCTGGCAACCTTCGTGTCACGTGACACGAAGGTTGCCAGATCACTAATTTCTAAACAAATCGTTGCCAGATATTTTTTCTGAATTCTGTAATCACCCACAGTGTTCGGATACTTTTTTGAGCGACTGTACAAACGTTTATCTCCGCTAGTTACCAATCTGCCCTCGCTAAGAAAAGGGATAACAATGGTTTTGGAAAGTTCACTGTCCTTAGGATAAGACTTTAAAACATGGTTCGGTGTAGAGAGGCAGAAAAGCTACACCCTGAGATCTTAAAGAACTGCTGAATGGCCTTGACAGAAGGTTTACATCCCTGTCCTAACAGCTCTCCAATGTATCATTTTCCCAACTCTCCTTGAGCCTTTAGGGTCCTTGTGGCCTAGCCATTTATCCCATTGTGTGTAAAAAAAATGCCTCTCAAAGATACGACTGACGTATTAAATGGTCTGTGTGAGAAGTGAATTTCTGTCAACGGCGATTGAGACCCTGTGAGCTCTGTCGACGTCTGCTAAACATTAAGCGCGTGAAATACGAGAATGAAGGACAGAGATAGCCCAGTTTTATGTTGACCGATTTGCCAAACCCGTGATGAATTCGGAAGTGCAGATTAAATCTTAGCCCTTTCTTTTATAGGCCAATAATGTTTATTTCGTCCATATTTGGTAGCTAACATCGAAAGAGACTTACAGTACTCAACAAATATCTTTAAATATCAGAGGCTGAATATACGTCATTAAGCACAGAAAGTACATTGCATATACGTGTATATTGAAATAATTGGCATGAAATTCATTCGATGAATACATTTAACTCTCCCAGTTGGGTTTTGAGATTTATCTCCGCTGACCTTGCCTTCGGTGAGAAAGGGGACATCCCTGGGGCTTGGGAGGGTTGTCGTTCGTCGGTTGGGAGCTAAGCCGTCGCTCCGTGAGCAGCGGAGTCATAACCTGAACACGTTAAATAACATTTCGGATGACCTCGACGGGAGGCTTCCATCTTTGTTCCAGAAACTGTCCAAGTGGAACCCCTTCCCTAAACTTTTCTCAGTCCTTGGCGTCCTTGTGACATGGTCATTTAGGCTGTTGTGTGCTAACAAGTGCCCAACTCAAGAGGTAAAACAACCCACCTCGTCAAAATGCCTTGACTTTTATTTTCAACTCTTCCTTATCTATAGTCTCATTCAGAGTGGCAGTAAATAGGACACAAATTTTATTAACTCTCCGTGGCCTTCTTGATTTTTGAAATTGTTCCAGTCGTCGTATTGTGTTGCATATGTGAACAAATTCAATAACAAATTCGAAATTTCATTTGAAGGGATATCATTGCCCCCCCCCCCAATTAAAACTTTCTAGTACGCCAGTGTTTCAGCCTGTGGTTTCGATTTACTCTCACCTTGCACTTCTCGAAACATTTTCTGCACTTTTAAGTAGTGTTTGATTGTTTCAATTGCAAGTTGATAATGATTAGAAACCTATGCGGATAGCAATGTTTTATACGCAGTGTCTTTTCCGCTTCCGCATCCGCTTATATTAGCTACTTCAATTATCATTGAGGTTTTACAAATGCTTCAAATCCGTTGTATATTTGCGATTCAAAGAACTCAGTTTAGCAGTTTATAACTGACTAATAATTAACTGAAAAGTCGTATACTGTGATGAAAAAGTAAGCCCGTGTTTTCGAAAAATATTCGTTGTTAAATATTTGACAAAATTTGATTAAATGCAATGTTATAAATTCTTCAGAATTAATTTTTCTCCTTCAGATGCAGTTATCCGCGATTAGATTAGGAGGGAGGGGTAGGGCTCAATGGGTAGCGCGCCAGGCTCATAATCTGCAGTTCCCAGGTTCGAGTCCCAACTGGGCCAACGTTGAGATTAATCTCCGCAAAACTCTCCGCCCTGTTCACTGTCAGTAGGGGAGACCTATGGGCTTGGAAGTGTCTCCGTCTGTTGGACGGGACCGTAAGCCATGCTCCCCGTGTGTGGGAAATCCATACCCTGTTTACGTTTGGCTTTGACAGGAGGTTACCATCTATTCCTAACATCTGTACCGTGTGTCTCCCGTATATAACAAGATTCTCTGAGCCCTCGGGGTTCTTGTGACTTGGCCATATAGCCCATTGTGTGCAAAAAAAGCGTAGCTAAGATATAAAACAACCTAATCCAAAGCTGTAAATAAAGATAAATTATTCAAAAAAGAGTTTTTCTGTTAAAAATATCACTTTCAGTTATCGTAATATCCGTATTCGACTCATAAAACCTAACTAGATCTATAACTAAGTGTTCCTTATCTATGCACAATGACTCAGAATGGAGATTATGATTCTAAAATTGGGCAGATGGGGATATATATAGTCCGTGTACTTTGCACAGGATGCAAATATGTTTAGCTAGAGCAGAGGTTTAACCATTCAACATCTTGTATCTTATCGTAGCCGATGAACAATATGTGACATTACATGTTCTCATTGTTTCGAATGATTACGCAAAAGTTTCATAAATTAGTTTTTAATAAAATATAGTCCTAGTCGCATTTTTAAAGTGTTAATTTATGATTGATTTTAGTATTTCGAATTCGCAGTTAGTATTCGTGGGCTCACATAAGGATATTTTTACAACTTAACTCATATACTTATTAAACGATTAGAAAGATTAAAAAGCTCAAATTTATGACATATCACTTTTAATAAATTGGAATAGATTTCATTTTAGTATTATTTTAACACATTACATAAATAGTACAACAACCATTTTTATGAAACAAATTAATAGGCAATTAAGGGTTGGGTTGTTTTACCTCTGAGCGGCACTTTTTTGCACACCATGGGCTAAATGGCCAGGTCACATGGACCCCGAAGGCTCAGAGAAGGTTAGGGGAGGGGACCCACTGTAACAGCTGTTGGGAGACAGATGGTAACCTCCCGTCAAGGCCATCCAGCGTGTTCTTTAACGTGCACAGGGTATGGCTCTCCCGCACACGGGGCCACGGCTTAACGTCCCATCCGACGGACGGCGGCCTTTTCAAGCCCATCGGTGTCCCCTACTGACCGTGGGCAGGGCGGGGAATTTTGCGGAGATAAATCTCAACGCTGACCCAGCTGGGACTCGAACCTGAGAACTACAGATTACGAGCCTGGCGCGCTACCGACTGAGCCACCCCCGCCCCAATAGGCAATTAAGATCGTCGTGGAAAATACAGCAGAGTAAGAGTTAAAGAGTAACATTACTGTATATGTATATACTGTATACAGCATGCCATGAACTGAAGCTCTGAAAGACCCATATATAGTTACGCTTACCATGATAGGTTACTTAATCATTATGACAGTCATGGTTTGCTTACTACTGAAGTTGAGGAAGAATGAGACAGTTTACACAGACATTTCTTGAAACTAACAGTACTCTTTTAGGAAAAAAGGAGCACAGGAGGCAAAATTATTTGAATGATAAGGCATTTGAGCTTATTTCGGAAAGAAAGAACTGCAGGAATGTCCTTAATTAATATCCTATTAATCCTAATAGAAAGAATTACAGAGATCTTAATAAACGTGTAAAGGATCAGTTAACTGCTGATAAGAATTTTTGGCTTGATGGCTTGGCTGATAAAGTCGAGGAAGCAGTTTGACAGCAAAACAGCAGAGAGCTGTACCAGATAGTTAATGTTTTGTGTGGTAGAAAACGTACAGGTATACAGATATTGAAGGATAAACAAGATAAGGTTATATAGAAGGTGAGGATTCTGTCATGGCTACGTGGGCTGAATATTTCAGTGATGTGGTTAGTTCTATTCCCATTGTTTGTAATTATGACAGATGCATAACTGGTTTTAATGTTGGTCCTATACCACAGTCTGAAATTATTTTGTCTATTTTTAAACTTAAACTGCATAAATCCCCAAGGGTAGATGAAATTATTTCTGAAATGTTTAGAGCTCGGAATTTTTCGGTTACCACCTGGATGACTGAAATTTTGAATATCTTTGATGAAAGCATTGTTCCTAAGGATTTTATCAGAGCTATTATTTTCTCTATTTTTAAAAAAGATGATCGCAGTTTTTGTGATATCTATAGGCGCATCAGCCTACTTTCTGTTCCAGGTAAAGTTCTTTCCATGATTGTGCTTAATAGAATTAAGAATCTGGTTGATAGTCAATTGCGTGATGAGCAATGTGGATTCAGAAGTGGTAGGGGATGTGTAGATCAGATATTTTCACTTAGGCAGATTCTTGAGAAATGTTTAGAGTTTAAGAAACCTTTGGTTGCTAGCTTTGTTGATTTCAAAAAGGCTTTCGACTCTGTTGATCGTCATAAATTGTGGTTGATTGTGAGATCATATGGTATACCTGACAAGTTAGTTTACATAATGAAAGCTCTCTATAATAATACTGAGTCATGTGTGAGAGTTGGTAAGTCTTGTAGCAATTGGTTTAGCATTACTTCTGGTGTTCGACAAGGGTGCATTTTGTCTCCTTTTCTCTTTATCTTGGTTTTTGATTATGTTATGCGAAATTCACTTCAAGGGAAAGATTTTGGCCTTAAATGGACTGGAGATACGAAAATTTCTGATTTAGATTATGCTGATGATTTAGCCCTTTTGGCAAATGATGTTGATGAGATGAACTCTTTCATTCGAGCTGTTGATGAGACTGGTAGTAGAGTAGGTTTGGTTATAAACAGAGAGAAAACTAAAGTGATGAAAATTGGTCAGGCAGGTTGTGATTCAGTTAATCTGAATGGTTGCAGTCTTGAGCAGGTGTCACAGTTTAATTATCTTGGGAGCTATGTAACAGATACTGGTGATGTGCGGCATGAGATTTACAGATGAATAGGGATTGCTGCCGGGACTTTTAAGAATCTATGGAGAATGTGGAGAAATAGGCGTATACACCTAAAGACTAAAATTACACTGTATAAAAGTTTGGTTCTTTCTAGGGTTAGTTATGGTAGTGAAACTTGGACACTTCGTAAACAAGATAACAGGAAACTAGATGCTTTTTTTCCAGATGCTTACGCAGTATCTTGAGCATTAGGTGGTTCAACTTTGTAACTAATGATGAAGTTAGGCAAAGGAGTTTGCAACCTCCTTTAAGCAGCATATTGTGCAGAGAGAGACTCCGTTGGTTTGGCCATGTTGCCCGTATGAATAACTATTGATCGGTGAATAGGGTTATGAACAGTGTGCCTAAAGGCCTCAGAAAGAGAGGGAGACCTAGGATGCGGTGGGCAGACAATGTCAAACAGGACCATGTTAGAATTGGTGTGCAGTGGCCAGATGCAGTAAATGTAGCTCAGGATAGACTTGCTTGGAGAACTAAATTGCACGGTCTGGTTGGACCTCCGTAGCCCATGGCTTCTTGAGGATGATGATGATGATATATGCCATACATATAAACATACAAAGGAAAATTAATATATACTACAGGAAAAAAAATTGCAATTACCAAGGGTCGTGAAAGGATTAATGTCATTTTATTGAAATGCAGGTAGCTGTTAGCATACACTAAGATGTGCGATTGATTACATTATCAAAAAAAAATATGGAAAATTGCCATTTTACCTATCCGGTAAAATGATATAATTAGTGTGATGTTCAACCGCCCCGCGCAGTAATGCATTCATGAACACGGCGGAGAAGGCTACCGTACAGCTCTATAATATCCTTCCGAGGGATAGAACGCCAAATAGCACGAAGTCGCTGTACCATTTCAGCGATAGTTGTTGACGCACCTCTTGGGTGTTGGTGAAGCTGTTGGCCCATTATGTCCCAAACGTGTTCAATAGGTGAAAGGTCCAACGAGCGTGCTGGCCTGAACGTTTTACTCGTGTAGATAATGCAGACTAATACGGGCTGTGTGGAGACGGGCATTATCTTGCTGGTAAAAGGTCCCGTGCTGTTGAACAAATGGGACAGCCGCTGTCTGTAAAATATTGGTATCATATCGTTGGGCAGTTAGAGATCCCCTTATGATGACTAGTTCTGACCGAGATGCCCGACTAATGGCACCCAACACCAAGACACCAGGTGCTGGAGCTGTGTGACTATATTGCACGCACTGGATCGCGTTCCTTTCCCCTGGATGACTGGAACACGTTGTCTACCACCGTGCTGACAAAACCGAGATTCGTCTCTAAACACCACGGTACTCCACTCTTGTTCGTTTCAGTTCTGTCTGAGGCGACACCACGGTACTCCACTCTTGTTCGTTTCAGTTCTGTCTGAGGCGACACCACGGTACTCCACTCTTGTTCCTTTCAGTTCTGTCTGAGGCGACACCACGGTACTCCACTCTTGTTCGTTTCAGTTCTGTCTGAGGCGACACCACGGTACTCCACTCTTGTTCGTTTCAGTTCTGTCTGAGGCGACACCGCGGTACTCCACTCTTGTTCGTTTCAGTTCTGTCTGAGGCGACACCGCGGTACTCCACTCTTGTTCGTTTCAGTTCTGTCTGAGCCACACCACGGTACTCCACTCTTGTTCGTTTCAGTTCTGTCTGAGGCGACACCACGGTACTCCACTCTTGTTCGTTTCAGTTCTGTCCGAGGCGACACCACGGTACTCCACTCTTGTTCGTTTCAGTTCTGTCTGAGGCGACACCGCGGTACTCCACTCTTGTTCGTTTCAGTTCTGTCTGAGGCGATACCACGGTACTCCACTCTTGTTCGTTTCAGTCCTGTCTGAGGCGACACCACGGTACTCCACTCTTGTTCGTTTCAGTTCTGTCTGAGGCGACACCACGGTACTCCACTCTTGTTCGTTTCAGTTCTATCTGAGGCGACACCACGGTACTCCACTCTTGTTCGTTTCAGTTCTGTCTGAGGCGACACCACGGTATCCACTCTTGTTCGTTTCAGTTCTGTCTGAGGCGACACCACGGTACTCCACTCTTGTTCGTTTCAGTTCTATCTGAGGCGACACCACGGTACTCCACTCTTGTTCGTTTCAGTTCTGTCTGAGGCGACACCACGGTATTCCACTCTTGTTCGTTTCAGTTCTGTCTGAGGCGACACCACGGTACTCCACTCTTGTTCGTTTCAGTTCTGTCTGAGGCGACACCACGGTACTCCACTCTTGTTCGTTTCAGTTCTGTCTGAGGCGACACCACGGTACTCCACTCTTGTTCGTTTCAGTTCTGTCTGAGGCGACACCACGGTACTCCACTCTTGTTCGTTTCAGTTCTGTCTGAGGCGACACCACGGTATTCCACTCTTGTTCGTTTCAGTTCTGTCTGAGGCGACACCACGGTACTCCACTCTTGTTCGTTTCAGTTCTGTCTGAGGCGACACCACGGTACTCCACTCTTGTTCGTTTCAGTTCTGTCTGAGGCGACACCACGGTACTCCACTCTTGTTCGTTTCAGTTCTGTCTGAGGCGACACCACGGTATTCCACTCTTGTTCGTTTCAGTTCTGTCTGAGGCGACACCACGGTACTCCACTCTTGTTCGTTTCAGTTCTGTCTGAGGCGACACCACGGTACTCCACTCTTGTTCGTTTCAGTTCTTTCTGAGGCGACACCACGGTACTCCACTCTTGTTCGTTTCAGTTCTGTCTGAGGCGACACCACGGTACTCCACTCTTGTTCGTTTCAGTTCTGTCTGAGGCGACACCACGGTACTCCACTCTTGTTCGTTTCAGTTCTGTCTGAGGCGACACCACGGTACTCCACTCTTGTTCGTTTCAGTTCTGTCTGAGGCGACACCACGGTATTCCACTCTTGTTCGTTTCAGTTCTGTCTGAGGCGACACCACGGTACTCCACTCTTGTTCGTTTCAGTTCTGTCTGAGGCGACACCACGGTACTCCACTCTTGTTCATTTCAGTTCTGTCTGAGGCGACACCACGGTACTCCACTCTTGTTCGTTTCAGTTCTGTCTGAGGCGACACCACGGTACTCCACTCTTGTTCCTTTCAGTTATGTCTGAGGCGACACCACGGTACTCCACTCTTGTTCGTTTCAGTTCTGTCTGAGGCGACACCACGGTACTCCACTCTTGTTCGTTTCAGTTCTGTCTGAGGCGACACCACGGTACTCCACTCTTGTTCGTTTCAGTTCTGTCTGAGGCGACACCACGGTACTCCACTCTTGTTCGTTTCAGTTCTGTCTGAGGCGACACCACGGTACTCCACTCTTGTTCGTTTCAGTTCTGTCTGAGGCGACACCACGGTTCTCCACTCTTGTTCGTTTCAGTTCTGTCTGAGGCGACACCACGGTACTCCACTCTTGTTCGTTTCAGTTCTGTCTGAGGCGACACCACGGTTCTCCACTCTTGTTCGTTTCAGTTCTGTCTGAGGCGACACCACGGTACTCCACTCTTGTTCGTTTCAGTTCTGTCTGAGGCGACACCACGGTACTCCACTCTTGTTCGTTTCAGTTCTGTCTGAGGCGACACCACGGTACTCCACTCTTGTTCGTATCAGTTCTGTCTGAGGCGACACCACGGTACGCCACTCTTGTTCGTTTCAGTTATGTCTGAGGCGACACCACGGTACTCCACTCTTGTTCGTTTCAGTTCTATCTGAGGCGACACCACGGTACTCCACTCTTGTTCGTTTCAGTTCTGTCTGAGGCGACACCACGGTACTCCACTCTTGTTCGTTTCAGTTCTGTCTGAGGCGACACCGCGGTACTCCACTCTTGTTCGTTTCAGTTCTGTCTGAGGCGACACCACTGAAGACGTGCTTGCATGTGGGCAGATGTGAAGAGCAAACGTAATGTCGGACGATAGGCTCGCATTGAAAACTGTAAAAGACTGTTGATTACTGTCCGCCTGGTACGTATTCGATGTGTTACCTGTTGCCAGTCCCTTTTCAGTTGCATTGTAGTTGAGAATCTGCCACGTAATGCCATGCATCGCAAATGGCAGTCCTGTCGCTTCGTTGCCATAAGTAGCCTTCCTAATGCTTGTCAGCGTGTGCTGGATTCTTTTTGAACCCACTGGCGCCATATGTGTATGATGGTGCTGGGATTGTGGCCAACTTTGTTGGCCACATCTCTGCACGACAAACCAGCTTCTGTAAGGCCGATAATTTTTCCACACTCAAAGTCTGTTAACTATTGGAACGTCTGTTGACGTCTGCATAAGGGCATCTTTAGCGGTTTAGAACAATTTCCACAACGTTTTGTCAACCAGGGAGTTTTGGTAGCCTTTATCAGTGTTTGACTGCTCTGCACCTATAACGTCAGCTCGCGCTTGTCCAATCGTATCGATCGTCCTGCAAACATAACCATTTCCATATATTACTGCTTCCCTAAAGTTCGTCACATTTGCATAACTTCTTGCAAAAGTTGCATTTTTTATTTCCAATGGTGTATATTCTTTAATATGCCTAATTTAGAATTATATACAATAGATTGCATACCAATGTCAAAAATATGAAATAAGGATCATAATAGACATTTTTGTATAACGGTGGCTTAAAAAGTGCAGTATTATATATTACAAATGCAACTTCTTTTTTAAACTGGAACGGAGATTATAATTTTATGTAATCAGCATTCTTTTCGGTTTCTTCACTACTCTAATTCTAATGAGCCTACAGAATTTCTCTTGTATGAATGGCACTTTTTTTACTGCTGCCCAGTCGGCTAGGATATTTGTGATTAACCATATTAGAAATATCTGAATGCTGAGAACAAAATTCTGGAAGAAAACCCACTGGATCGGTACGTAGTAATAGCACTGATATAGGAACCTCCAGTGGGATCACCTAGAGTGTTTCCAATGTGCATGTGTCTGAGGTGCCGCTGACCTTTGAAAGTGACTCCATCTCAACATCTTATCCGATATATAGCAGATTTTTTAATCCCATTGGCATGGACAACTCCATAGATGAGAAGTGGATAGAGACAGAAAGAACATTTCCTCCTCTAACTCGTAATAATAATAACATGCATTACTCTTCATTGAAATCGCCTAAACAGGAAACTAGATGCTTACGCAGTATCTTGGGCATTAGGTGGTTCAACTTTGTAACTAATGATGAGGTTAGGCAAAGGAGTTTGCAACCTCCTTTAAGCAGCATATTGTGCAGAGAGAGACTCCGCTGGTTTGGCCATGTTGCTCGTATAGATAATTATAGATTGGCGAATAGGGTTATGAACAGTGTGCCTAAAGGCCTCAGAAAGAAGGGGAGACCTAGGATGCGGTGGGCAGACAATGTCAAACAGGACCTTGTTAAAATTGATGTACAGTGGCCAGACGCAGCAGATGTAGCTCAGGACAGATATGCTTGGAGAACTAAATTGCACGGTCTGGTTGGACTTCCGTAGTCCATAGCTGATTGATTGATGATGATGATGATGATGATGATGATGATGATGATGATGATGATGATGATGATGATGATGATGATGATGGCGGCGGCGGCGGCGGCGGCGGCGATGATGGCGCCGATCATCATCATCATCATCACCATCATCATCATCTCACAAAGAGTGTTCACTTTAAGCTTAAAACAAGTGGAGGGACAAATAGCAAAAATAGCAATACAGACAAGAAATCATTAGGTTTGCGTATCAGATCATCGGTATTTACCTTCGAAAATACGGTTTGTATCAACAGGAGGTACGGCCTCCGTGAACACCGTGGATACATGATAATAAGTGGCCAAACCTCGCGGTAGGGAGTCGAAAAGAGAGCGAATGTCATTCTGGTGAACATTGAGCCATGCTTCATGAACTCGTGCTTTGAGCTGGACACCAATGGTAAGAGGCTAAGAGGTGGTATCAGTGAAAGTCTCATCATATCTAAATGTGTTCGATGGTGGACAGAGATCTGTGGAGCGTGCAGGCCAAGGAAGAATATCCATATCAAATTGGCACTATCGAGAAATGAGATCTTAGATGTTCTGGAATTGTGGTATTGAAAAATAGCGTTTGGAATGGAAAACGACCAAGGGTCCCAGAATAGTTTCAAGAAAATTTCTTCCTGTCAACGTGTCATAACGGCCAAGGGTGAGAGATTATTGTGATTCCCATATCGTGATTCCTGGTGTTGGCCTCATATGACGCACCCCTGATGCAGGCTGAATTTCAACTCTCCTTGGCATGTCCCTAGATGCACATGCGACTGTCATTGGATCTCAAAGGAAAACGTAACATATCACTAAAGATGACACGATACCAGTCTTGTCTGTAAGTAGTTCTGTTCCTGCGCCACTGCAGATGAGCATGCAATACATCAGAGAACACGAGCCAGCTAAAGGCGAAAATGCAGCATGATCCTTGAAGTCGTCTTCTAGCAGTGCTCACCGACATAAGCTATAATTATTTTACGATATGGAAAATCTGGTAGCTTCTGACAGATCTGCCTCATGTCGCTAGTCAGCGGATCCATCGACGCCGCCCCCCCCCCCTCCTTCGGACATTCTTCTGATGCCACCAGAGCCTTTGCGACGTATCTAGGCACTTTCCTGTACCCATTGTTCATAACAACGTCCAACAGTTCACAGTGGCGACGCTAACTCACGTGCCACTGCACACGGTGACACTTTTTTTTAAAGGCAGAAAACTTGCAAACAAACTAACGACCATAACTGCAGTAAGATTCACCAGAGAAAGTATGACCTATGTTTCAGCAGATCATTTTTATTTGCTTTAAAAATGACATCAAATTTAGCTAAAATTAATCATTAATATCTAGATCACACTTGGAAAAAGGGGCCGCAGAGTCCATGTTCGCTCCAGGAGACAGATATACAAGTTCGCTGCAGGAGATGCAAATCGTTTGCGTCCATGTATACGTCAGAACTCTATGCACATCATCAGGCCAATCCTTAAATTCTTTCTAGGCGGGGTCATTTCAATGACGAGCAGTGTATGTTAATCAATTAAACTAGAAATCTTGCATATCGACAACGAGACGCAGGGAGTGTCATAGGTTTAAAATATTACCCTCTACCCCACCCCCTCCATGCTTTCGCTCGCCCTAAAAAATTGGAAATATGAAAAGGATCATCCCACTATATCTCCAGAACGCGAGGTATGAACGTAACAATCCGTAGGGCAAATGAAAGCTTATGACGTAAGGCAGCGGTTCTCAACCTTTTATGCTTCACGTACCCCCTGGAAATGTGTATGCAACTGGTGTATCCCTTCTATAGATAGATAAAACTATAGTTATAGTGTAACAATGGGAATAAAATAAACTGAGTACTTTGTTACTAGATCTAGCGACTTTTGAGCTCTCACGGCGTACCCCAAAAATTTTTACCGCGTACAGTCGCTCAAAAAAATATCCGAACACTATGGCTGATTAGAGAATTCAAAAAAATATCTGGCAACGATTTTTTTAGAAATTCGTGATCTGGCAACCTTCGTGTACGTACACGAATCTACACCTTATATACCACCAATGATATATACGGGGATATATCATTGCTGATATAAGGGGATAAGGGGATAAATCATTGCTGATAATATGAATCTCTACAGACTTTCATATTCTAGAACAAAAATTTCAAATTTCTGCATTAATAAACGATCTCCAATATCCGTTTTAAATTTGGGAAATTTCAAACTTTTCCATCTTAGATGGCGCTATTAGAACTACAGTACTGGGAGGTTCATAAAATGAAAATCGTAATATTTCACCAATATCTATCCAACCCAAAAGAAATTTTATTTTATCTCTGAAAACAAAAAAAAATATTGTTCAGAGCCGAGCATAAAGCCGACATAGTATCGAGGTAATCGAGGTAAGAATAGTTGAGCTTTAAAATCGTTCTTTTTTTTTCGCCGGGACAAATTATAATTTTCCTTTATCTTCCTTTCCTTGCGGGGCGGGGGTGGCTCAGTCGGTAGCGCGCCAGGCTCGTAATCTGTAGTTCCCAGGTTCGAGTCCCAGCTGGGTCAGCGTTGAGATTTATATTCGCAGAATTCCACGCCCTGCCCACGGTCAGTAGGGGACACCGATGAGCTTGGAAAGGCCGCCGTCCGTCGGATAGGACGTTAAGCCGTGGCCCGTGTGCGGGAGAGCCATACGCTGTGCACGTTAAAGAACACGCTGGATGGCCTTGACGGGAGGCTACCATCTGTCTCCCAACAACTGTTCCAGTGGGTCCCCTCCCCCAACCTTCTCTGAGCCTTCGGGGTCCTTGTGACCTGGCCTGTGGTGTGCAAAAAAAGTGCCGCTCAGAGGTAAAATAACCTAACCCAATCCTTTCCTTTGCCAAAATCTTGTCAATGCCTGTGCCAATGTGATGTCCCCTTTCCCATCCAGAAGTGCAGGACGCGGCCAAGCGGATCTTCAGAGAAATGAAGATAGGAAGAGTCATCATTTGCTCTCTAGGCGAAAGAGTCTCAAGAATGTATCAAGTGAAAGTTTCGCGTTGCACAAAGCCGAGCGTGACCTTGAGATTGGTGAAGATCTTTGAGTTGGAAAGATTCGGAGATAGCAGTTGCAACAAACCGTTCTCTTTGTCATTTTGACCTTTGAACAGTGTGGAAAAGACTGCTTTGCTCTAAGTGACGTGAGAAAGCCAATTTGCTCTGTGATGAGAAAGATTAGGCCCCTTGTGTACAAGATGGCTGCTTTTCAATGACTGATCATCGTTGAATTATTTATTTGCAAATAACTATTTCGCTACTGAATTTTAATCCGTAACGTTGCTGAGGAATTTAGTTATCCGATCAGTTTTGTTGATCCGAAAGATTGAATTGTTTATAACACAAAAACTCCCTGAACTGAATTAACAGAGATTAACATTTATATTCAGAATTAATGAAAAAGTCTTTATTTTATCTGTAAAATCAAAAACGAATAAATATGATTTTAACATTGATTTATTCAGGAAAACTATTCCTACCTTTTTTCTGTGCAAAGACATTATTATTGCTTTATCTACATTAACTCGGTAGTATTTTAATTATGACCCATCATGTGATAAATTGGGTTGTTGTACTTCTGAGCGGCATTTTTTTTTTGCACACAACGGGCTAAATGGACAGGTCACTAAGTCCCAGAGAAGGTTGGGGGAAGGGTCTCCTACTGGAGGGAAGGGTCTCCTACTACATTGTCTCCTACTGGATTGATGGTAGCCTCTCGTTAAGGTCATCCAGTTTGTCTCTTTAACATGCATAGGCTATGGTTCTCTTGCCACACGGGATATTGTTTAACGTCTCATCCAACAGATGGCGACCTTTCAAAGTCCATCGATGTCACCTATTGACCGCAGGAAGAACAGGGAGTTTTGCGGAGATCGGGACTCAAACCTGGGAACTGCAGATTACGAGACTGAGCAACCCCCCCCCCGCCCCCGCCCCATTCTATGATGAAGAATGAACAGTTGAGCGGAATAAAAACAGGTGTATACCAAAAGTGGCTGCATGAAATTTCAGATGAACTATGTGAGATTTAGGAATTAAAAATTGACGTAAATAATAACCCAATGGCAAATTCTGATAAATATCAAATTTATCAGAATTTGAAAGATGAATGATTGTTGTTACAAGGTGCGTGGATATTTTTAATCTCGGAAAGAACACATCTTGTTGGGTGGTCCGGGGAAGACGTTGGGTTGTTGTACCTGTGAGAGGCACTTTTCTGAACGTAATGAGCTCATTTAAGTGCCGTTCAAAAGAAAGCGGCGGGAAGGGAACCCACTGGGAAGATTTCAGGAGACAGATGGTAGCATGTCATCAAGGCCATTCAGAGTTTTCTTTAACGAGTTTAGACTATTGCTTTCCCATACACGGCATCATGGTGCAATCTCCCTTCCGAGGGACAGCGGCATTTCCAACTCCATTCAATGGCCACTTTCTCACCGAAGGTATGGGCGCGGATGGCTCAGTCAGTAGCGTGCCAGGCACGTAATCTGCACTTCCCAGGTTCGAATCCCACCTGGGCCACTTTTGATATTTATCTCCGCAAAACTCCTCGCTCTGCCTTCAGTCAGAAGGGGACACTGTTGGCCTGGAAAGGCTGCCGTCCGTCAGATGTGGTGTTAAGCCATAGCCCAGGTGTGGGAGAGCCATATTCTGTGCACGTTAAAGAACATGCTGGATGGCCTTGACGGGAGCTCCATCTGTCTCCCAACAGTTGTTCCAGTGGGTCCCCTCCCTCAACCTTCTCTGAGCCCTTGGGGTCTTTGTCACCTCGCCATTTAGCTCATTGTGTGCAAAAAAAGTGCCACTCAGAGGTAAAACAACCCAACCTACCAAGGGCATGGGTTACAATGATAAATATCGACGCTGGCACAGCTGAGACTCGAACCTGGGAACTACAGACTATGAGCTCGACATGCCACCATTAGACTGTGACACACCCGCGCCCTTCACAGACAATATTTTAAAGGTATATAGCATTAGTGTTCAACCTTTTCGATTTGGCGAGCTTTATTTTTATCATAATTCCTCGATCTACTGATATTTTTAATCAAGTAAAAGTAAATTGTCTCCCTAAAACTCAACGAGTGTAAAAAGGTCTGCTGAAAAAAATTCAATCAAAAAATCAATCAATTTAAATAATGTTTCTCTTTGTACTACGCGTGTGAACTACTTGTCATATAGCAACAGCAGAATTAAGGTAATGAATCCCATGATGCATTGCACAGATAGCGCAAGTCCTTATGGAGTCATGGTCTGGGGGATATTTTGTTAGGATGCTACAACGTATGAAGGGTGTGAACTTAACAGTATTGCAGACCAAGTATATCCTTCGATTCTAACGGTGCTCCCAAATGGTGATGGCATCTTTCAACAAGATAATTTACCAGGTTATTGAGTTCATATTGTACAGGAATCGTTTGAAACACATTTGGATGACTTTACCTTCATTGCAGGATCATCCAACTCTCCTGATAGAAACTCATTTGTGGGAAGTTATGAAAAGGGGAATCCGATTGGTTGATACACCAGAGGTTACTGATACGTTTCATAATCAGCTTAGCTGAATATGCCTGCAGGAGTGTATCACTTAATAGCATCCATACCACATAGTGTTCCGGCACTTACTCGAGCCCTACTCTGAGCTGGATGGTATTAATTCAATGGACACTAAATGTAGTTCTTTGTACTAATCAATCGCTCTGGTCAAAAGGTATAAGCAGGAAAACATTTTTGGGTTGGGTTGTTTTACCTCTGAGCGGCACTTTTTGCACACCATGGGCTAAATGGCCAGGCCACAAGGACCCTGAAAGCTCAGAGAAGGTTGGGGGAGGGGACCCACTGGAACAGCTGTTGGGAGACAGATGATAGCCTCCTGTCAAGGCCATCCAGCGTGTTCTTTAACGTGCACAGGGTATGGCTCTCCCGCACACGGGGCCACGGCTTAACGTCCCATCCGACGGACGGCGGCCTTTCCAAGCCCATCGATGTCCCCTACTGACTGTGGGCAGGGCGAGGAATTTTGCGGAGATAAATCTCAACGCTGACCCAGCTGGGACTCGAACCTGGGAACTACAGATTACGAGCCTGGCGCGCTACCGACTGAGCCACCCCCGTCCCAAACATTTTTGGAGTTCTGAATGATGAAGTAGAGTAAATTGGTCGGGGTTTGACAAAAACATGATAATTGTTTTAGTTTGGTACTTACTTAAGGGGGGGATAGGTTAAACCACATTCCTAGATTCTGTACTCCTGTGGCAAAGCGAAATTGACTAGTGATAATTTGTCTTCTTCCTAGCATGGGGAGAAGAGCATTGTATGTTGAATGCACATCGGTTTTGGGTTGAAAAGTATCTCGTTTCAGTAATGTCGCTCAGGCAGTTTTTGTAAATAGCCCCCTCAAGCAGCTGCTTGTCACAGAGATTTGAAAGGAGCTTGTCAGTTTTAATACACCATAGATAAGATCTGTGAGGAAAACGAGACCTCAGCAGAAAGACAACATAAACATCCATGCATTATCCAGGGTTCGTGATAGGTAGCTAAGACTAGGTAGTAGCTACCTATCACGAGCCCCGGATAATGCAATAAATCCCTTGATACTCAGGCCCTGCTTACTCAGGTCCTTTTGATAGGTAGCTAAGAGCGCTAACCACTCGGCCACGGGACGGCTTATATTAAGGCATACGAAAATTATTCATTGCATTGGATGCAGATTTAGGGTCCTCTCGTAAATGTGCGGGTCCCGAAGGATCCGCCCCCTCCCCCCTGGGGAGAAAACTCGTGCTCCGTCTATACGACAATACACGAGCGGGATCCTGTGAACAGAGCGGGATCCTGTCTACAGAGTCCTGTGAACAGCCCTTTTCCGGGGGACCTATTCGTTCATCTGATTAAAGGGTATTTTGTACGAAAATTGAAATCGGGTGCCTCTCAATGGAAAGGGGCCCTATCTCTAAGCATACTGCAGATACCTATAAATCCGTCCCTGATTGGATGCCGTTTAGAGAAAACTGTTATTTGCTTCAGAGAGAATGGAAGCAATGAGTTCAGAGGCCTTTGCTATTCAATGGGATTGCTTCCTTTGAATGGGAAATTCTGCAAATGCTAAAATTAAAGACAAACAAGGAAGTGTTTCAGTTCCTGACTCATTGGAAACGGTAACAAAATGTCCATGACTGCCAAATTGTTGTTGTTGTTGTTTTACCTCTGAGCGGCACTTTTTTGCACACCATGGGCTAAATGGCCAGGTCACATGGACCCCGATGGCTCAGAGAAGGTTGGGGGAGGGGACCCACTGGAACAGCTGTTGGGAGACAGATGGTAGCCTCTCGTCAAGGCCATCCGGTGTGTTCTTTAACGTGCACAGGGTATGGCTCTCCCGCACACGGCGCCACGGCTTAACGTCCCATCCGACGGACGGCGGCCTTTCCAAGCCCATCGGTGTCCCCTACTGACCGTGGGTAGGACTGCCAAATAAAAGCATCTTTTGGCACTGAAAAATATGCTCATTCATAAACATATTTTAAGTGAATTAAAGATAAAACGATGTAAAATATAAAAACCCCTTCAAGAATTTTGCTTATATAATGATGAAGTTGATATAGTAATGTCTAGTGATAGTAGAGATGGAGAAGTTAGAAGTTTAAAGGTCCTGAGAATCACCCAGGGAGGATGCAGACCCAATAGAAGCTAAAAGAGTGACTATTGAAACTGGAAATCTGGTGATGAGTATTGGGATCTCTTTCTTTCCGTGTTGGACTTTACTTCAGTTGACAGTGCACCAGGCTCGTAATCTGCAGTTCTCAGGTTCGAGCCCCAGCTCTGCCAGAGCTGAGATTGATTTCCGCTAAACCTCCACCTGCTCTTAGTCAGAAAGGGGACATCGATTCTAGATCGATGGGTTTGGAAAAGCTGCCGTACGTTGGGCAGGACCAGGACCGGATATAGGATTGAGGGCGAAGGGGGCCCTCCATCCTTCCTTGGTCATACTCCCCACTCCCCACTTTCAGAATGACAACTTATTAAAGTAAGTAAAAAGGTAGCAAAAAATTATTAAACTTATTTTTATTTGATGCATCTTTCAAGATTTTTTTTAAAGACCTGTAAAACGGAGGAAGAAATGTTATACTGTTTTGTAAATCCAGTCTCTTGTCCCTCTTTTATATTTTTCAAGCTCGATTTTGTTCTTTGCAACTCCCCCCCCCCCCCTTGTCGATTTTCTTTTAAATCCGAACCCGGATGGGACGTAAAACGATGGCCCCAGGTGTGGAAGAACCATATCCTATGTACGTTAAGAAGCGGCACTTTTTTTTGTACGCAATGGCTGAATGGACAGGTCACAAGGACACCAACGGCTCAGAGAGGTTAGGGAAAGAGAACCCACTGGACAGCTGGTGGGAGACAGATGGAAGCATCCTGTAAAGGCCATCCAGTGTGTTATTTAACGTGCACAAGGTACGTCTCTCCCGCACACGAAACCACTGATTAACGGCAGCCTTTCCAAGACCATCGGTATCCCCTACTGAATGTGGGCAGGAAGGGGAATTTTGAGAAAATAAATCTCAACGCTGGCCCAACTAGGACTCGAGCCTGCCCCACCCCCCACCCCAAGTTCATTCAAGAGGTAAAGGAAAATATTCTTCATGGTTTGTAGAGGTATTAATAAATACTAATAATTGCATTTCCCGAATCATCCATTAGTTCGAATTTCCACTGTTAGAGGGCACTACAGAGAAAAACTCAGTAGCGCCCTCTAACGGTGCAAAAATTGGAAAATGGCAAAATTTTAAGCGACTGCTGCAAACGATCTATATAGGCTAAAAAGTTGAAATTTTTGTTGCACAACGCGGTGGATCAGGAGCTCTATATTGGCAGTAATGATTTTTCCTCTTACACTCAAGGCAATGAGATTGGAACTTTTTTGTTTTAATATGTAAATGGAAAAATTCATATTTGTTTACAACTACTAATAAAATTTTATTGCTTGCATTTTCCCACTCATCCATTACTTGGAATTTCCAATGTTGGACAAATTATAAACGTCGAAACAATTAGATTTTCTTTGGAAACGATAATCCTCTATTCGTCAAAGACGACTTCTTATTCTTCTGATTACGATTGATTTCGAATATATCTCTGATTTTAAAAGGTTTCGCTATGCTTTGGGTTCAAAATGTTTTCTCACCACTGATTAACAAATTAAATTAGATTGTGCAGAAATTAATCAATGTCAACTCGTGCTTGTCTTTTTAATTTTAATTTTTATCTCGTTTCCAAAACAAAAAATGAGATAATATACTGGCTCAAGCCGTCCCATGGCCGAGTGGTTAGCGCGCTTGGCTACTGATCTAAGGGACCTGGGTTCGAGCCCCGGATAAGGCATGGATGTATGTGTCGTTTTGCTGCTGAGGTCCTGCCATCCTCTCAGACCTTCTACTATGGCATATAAACTGACAGGCTCCTGTCAGACCTCTGTGGCAAGCAGCTGCTTGAGGGGGTATTTATTTATTTTATTTTTATACTGCTCACAAAAATTAGGGGATATTTTTATCGCTTCATTTTCATTTTGAAATATCCCCTAATTTTTCTGAGCAGTATAGTTTCGCTTTGTCGTCTGTCTGTCCGTCTGTAGACATCAAACTTTTTTTGTTTACAGAGATAAATTAAAAATTCTTTTTGTGTTGGGTAGGTATATTGATTTACGATTACGATTCATACTTTTTAAATCTTCGGAAAACTATAATTTCCTTCGGAAAACTATAATTTCCGTTAGAGGAAAATAATAATTTCCTATAATTTTCCTCTAACGGTGGAAAAATTGGTAAATTCCAAATTTTTAAACCAATATTGCAGACGACTTATTTAAGCTAGAAATTTTAAATTTTGGTGGTGGAATATGAACGTCGTGAAGTTTCCATTGGCAACAGTGACCTCTTAGACTCAGAGTGGGCGGTAAAACGCGACTTTTTTGGTTGGACTTCTTTTTAGGTTGGATAGGTATTGATGAAATATTACGATTTGGACTTTCCGAATATCCTAAAAGCTATAGCACTCTCTAATGGTGAAAAAATTTAAAAATTCCAAAATTTTAAACGAATATTGCAAACGATGTATTTATGTTAATAAGAAAAATAAAATAAATACCCCCTCAAGCAGCTGCTTGCCACATAGATCTGACAGGAGCCTGTCAGTTTATATGCCATAGCAGAAGGTCTGTGAGGATGATAGGACCTCAGCAGAAAAACAACACAAACGTCCATGCCTTATCCGGGGCTCGAACCCAGGTCCCTTAGTTCAGTAGCCAAGTGCGCTAACCACTCGCCACGGGACGGTTTGTATTTATGTTAGATATTTGAAATTTTGGTAGTGGAATGTGAAGATTACCGCGTTTTTATTTAAAAAAATAAAGTCATAATTGGAAAACCTGTTTACTTGAATTGGCACTAATGAAATATTATAATTCACATTTTTTTAAATACTCAGATAATTTAGATTCATATCGTTATGGATCACTAAACGTAGAAACAGCAACACTACTATGTAGCATGTAGCATAATTACGATTTTTCGAAGTACCAGGATGAAAGATCCATAACCTTCTCCATCTGAGGATATCCAATAAGTGGCATGAGTCGCAAAGGACAACACAAAAATCACCAAAAGGTGAGCCTCAAGGGGCAGGTAAACAATGATAAATATGGTAGATCAGGGTACTAGACCATAAAGTGTTCCTGATCGAAAACCAATGGTCTAGCCCTCTTGAATCTGCTCATAGGATCATGATCATACTTTGAAATGTTAGTAATGAAATTGCAGGATTCGTGTCCACAACTTCTAAGAATTTCTTAGAGATCTGCTTTATATGGGTGTAAATATGTTGGACGCCTAAATCCCCATGTATTTGTCTGTGGGTCACAAACCATGGGTCATTTACGGCCTGTCTCAAGATTTTATTTTGATAGACGTGGAGCAACACTACTAATAAATTTTGCAAATAATTTGTAATAGCACGAATTTGAAATTTCGGTGGTAACTTTTCAAAAGCTATTCCACTGGTAGTAATAATATACCCACTTTTTGCAGAGGGGTGTGGTAAATAAAACTTTTTATATTTAAGAAATAAAGTGCAAATTCCTTTTATGTTGTATAATTACTAATAAAATACTATTTGCATTTTCCCACCATCCGTTAGCTCAAATTAAAACTTTTAAGGAGTGGAAAAGTAGGTAAAGAAAAACTTCATTCTCTTTGAAAACGAGATTCCGATATGCGCCAGAGGCGATGTCCGTTCTAATAGTTAGCTTGTTCTTTTAGCTTCAGTGAAAGTACTCGCAGCGGAAAAAGCCTCCAAACTTTGAACTGTCTCGAGGCCCAGGCAGTGCCAACTAGATAGTTCCGCAACAGCCTGTTTCTTGACTGCCTGGAGATCTACCGACCCTCCGGGGTCAAGGTCAGCCCTTGTAGCTCGATCCTTTCTCCCCCACAGTGGGGAAGTGCTACTGTTCTACTGAGTTAAGATATCCTGTGTCTTTGCCAAAGGAAGTTTACCCCTAAAAGTGAAATAATACACCGGGCCCGGACACCCAACAAACAAAAGGAAGCAAAATAATGCTCCTAATGACTAAAGATACTTAATTTACATAGAGTCGTCCCGTGGCCGAGTGGTTAGCGCGCTTGGCTACTGATCTACGGAACCTGGGTTCGAACCCCGGGTAAGGCATGAATGTTCGTGTTGTTTTCTGCTGAGGTCCTGCCATCCTCTCAGATCTTCTACTGTGGCATATAAACTGACAGGCTCCTGTCAGACCTCTGTGGCAAGCAGCTGCTTGAGGGGGTATTTATTTTTATTTCATTATTTTAAAAATAACCTACTTTTTTTAGAGTAATGGGTTGGGTTATTTTACCTCTGAGCGGGACTTTTTTACACACCATGGGCTAAATGGCCAGGTCACAAGGACCCCGAAGGCTCAGAGAAGGTTGGGGGAGGGGACCCACTGGAACAGCTGTTGGGAGACAGATGATAGCCTCCCGTTAAGGCCATCCAGCGTGTTCTTTAACGTGCACAGGGTATGGCTCTCCCGCACACGGGGCCACGGCTTAACGTCCCATCCGACGGACTTTACCAAGCCCATCGGTGTTCCCTACTGACCGTGGGCAGGGCGAGGAATTTTGCGGAGATAAATCTCAACGCTGACCCAGCTGGGACTCGAACCTGGGAACTACAGATTACGAGCCTGGCGCGCTACCGACTGACTACCCCCTCTTAGAGTAGGGTAAAATAAAATAATTCATTATTACGACTTTATAAAAGGTTATAAATATTTTTAAATTAATTATTAAATTAAAAAATATTAATATTACCAGTTTTATTTTAAAACATTAATTTTAATTAAAAACTTTTATATACTTCTGTTAATAAACTTGTGAGACACGGGGCCCCCTGCATCGTAGCAGCGTCTTTTTTTTTTCACTTTTGCCAAATATTTTTAATTGACTCTTCAATATTTCTTGTCTAGGAAATGAGCATGCTTCATTTTATAACCGATGAAATGAATACCACAATTACAAAACGAAAGTAATTGTTCCGTTCATATTAGCAACAAGAAAACTTGACTTCTGCTACAGAAATGTACACAAAAAACTCGACAGGCATAGTCCAGAACTCTCGATAGCAGTTCGACAGACG
Source organism: Ryuthela nishihirai (assembly GCA_038380435.1). Classification (NCBI taxonomy): domain Eukaryota; kingdom Metazoa; phylum Arthropoda; class Arachnida; order Araneae; family Heptathelidae; genus Ryuthela; species Ryuthela nishihirai. Next base: position 22,964,213 of record JAWZYU010000001.1, read on the forward strand.
CTTGAAGGTTCACTGGCCTACAGAACCGGTTCTTCTGTCGCTAGTCGGAGGAAATGGAAATAGAAGGGAATCAAGACCTCAAAGCACAATCGGGGTAGAAAACGAAACATCTAATAGTTTTTGTCTGTCTGGAAGCAACCTTGCTCGTGAGAACTTGTCATAGGGCGCTAAGTGGTTGAAGTTACTTTAAATCGGGAAAGCTCTTTCTGTTCAACTTTATTCTGATCTTTTATCTCTCCAAAATTAGCGCCTTTCAATATGGCTGAGCTGCTTTGGTGCCTTAATAATCAATTATTAATTGGGATTATTTCTGTGAATTTAAGATCAATTAGAAGAGATAGAATGCTATATCATGTGAATATAATTTGTAATCTTTATCTGTTAGTTTCATCATCCTGTTCTTGAGAATCTATTGCCGACCTTTGGGTCGCAAACAATCTCAGTTTTTAATTGAGTGTCACACAGAAAGAATAAAAAGAGATGGTTCAAAGAAGAGGAAGAAATCCTGTCTTCGGCTTGATGTGAATCATAGTTTGCCCTGCAGCATCTTTATGTTAATCTGTTTAATCTGTAAATTGCAGATCTGGTTATATTCTCCGGTAGTTGTTGGTTTTTCTTATTTTAAGAAACATTAGGACCTGCTGTTGCATTTGAGATGTGAATTTTTCGTTTTCGTGTGCTAGCAGATTTTCTAGTGTGAGTTTTTCAACGTTGGCTTTTTTTTTTATTTCTTCTATTATAATATTTCTCTGCTGTTGGTAGAGGGGACAATTGAGCAGAACATGAGCGGTGGTTTCAATTGTGTTGCACTGGGTACACAAGTTTGAATCGGTTTTTTTCATAACCAACATTTTATCCTTTAGTTTGCAATGGACGTTCTGAGTCTAAGGATCTTTGTATTCTCTTGCGTGTTAGGCTTTCTAGAGTATGATATCTATATTCTTGTCAATTAGCCGTCTGTATTTGTACTTTTCAGCAGTTTGATTATTGAACAAGGTCTGTAGGTTATCCATTGCTTCGAGGTGTATTTTCTTTTTGAAACTGTTTATGTTTGATTGATTTGCTATTACAATAGAGTCTGCTGTGGTAGTTTTACTCAAGTAATCTGCAATCTCATTTCCAGTGAGTCCGATATGAGTTGGGACCCACTGAAAAGAGATAACAGTATTGTTATTTGTCTTGATATGATGGGAGATCTCTAAAATATTTTGTATTAGATTTTGATAATAGCTTTTGTAAGGTTCTCTTAATAAAGACAACAAGGAAGCTTTACTGTCAGTTAAAATAGCTATCTCTTTGTTTTTCTTTTCTCTTTTTGCACTCATTTTGATGCGTGTAGAACGGCTTTGAGCTCAGCTTCTGTTGGAGTGGATGCATATATTAAGTTTGAAATTGCATCTACAATTTTCTTGATCATAGAAAGCCCAAGTGGCAAGATTTCCTTCTGTGTTGATTGTGATCTGTCAGTGTATATTTTTTTATGCTTTTTGAATTGCATTTTAATTGAAGTCTTCACTTTGTCCAATATATCTTGCTATAGATATAGTTGTTTCTTTTTTTCGCAATTCCGGGTAGTTCTGCATTAACTGAGGGAATTTTTGTGATCTATGGCGGAACCTTGCTCATATTATCCTCCTAAAAAAACCGTAAAAAAATACCAAACTGTTCTACATTCTTATAAATCCATTGCATTAAGTTCTTATATGCTAGAAACATTTGAAGAGCTCATTAAACTCAGATTAAACTGGTACGTAGAACATGAGAATATCATTAGCAATTTTTCTACAGGCTTCCGAACGGCCAGAAGTAACCAAGATAATCTGATGGGCCTAATCATAGGCCCACAGTATGAACTAAAATATGACATGCCAACTGCAATTATATTTCTTAACCTGAAGAAAGCTTTTAACGAGATTTGGTAGGATGGCTTGTTGATTAAACTAAAAAAAAATTTTGAAATACATGGCAACATGTTTGAAGCCGTACGTTCGATGACTAAGAACAAAACTATCAAGATCAAACTTGAAAACTGCCTATCTTTGCCTAAACATCTGAATAAAGGAATTGTTCAGGGTAGCATTCCTTCTCCTACTCTTTTCAATATTTTCTTGTATGATTTACCTCATGTCATCCCCTCTCATTCTCCATCTATGCAGATGACATCATCGTCTTGAGCAGCAACACATTCTATTACAGGCTGGAAGATAATCTACAACATACTATCAACAATCTCGTGAAATATCTTGAAAAATGGCACCTGCAAATTTCTAAAGGAAAAAAATAGTTATTAATGCAAATCGTCGGAAAAGATAGAGGTGTCCACCGCTAGATATAAAAATAGAGGATTACCTAATAAAGCAGGTTTCCATACACAAATTCTTTGAACTTACAATAAATAACAAACTCACATGGTTAGATCACTGCCAAAACTTAATGCAAGCTGGGGGAAAACATCTCCAATTATTAAAGTGTTTAGCAGGATCTGCATGGGGCTATAAACCTGCATTTCTCTTTAAGTTATACACAGCTGTACTGAGACCGAAGTTGGAATATGCCCTACCTTTTACAAGCAACGCAATTGAAACTCTAATACAAAAACTGGAAAAAACGCAGAGTAAAATTTTAAAATTGTGTACCGGACAGCTTCCAACCTGCCCTATAATATCAATACAAGCAGAGACTAGTATGTTACTTGCATCCATCAACAAGTAAATGGTAAAGGGAAATCTCGCAGACTGTTATCGTTGAATTTGTATCAAGAATTTAAGATTTGTCTTTAGATTAACTACTTTAAAGGTTCCAGACAAAGTTGACTCAGTAGGTAGAACCGGGCTCGTAATCTGAAGTTCCCAGGTTAGAGTCCCAACTCTGCGAGGGTTCAGATTACGCTCCACTAACCCCTGACTCAACGTAATCCTTATGTTGTTCAGAAATGGCATTTTTAAGAGTGCAATGTTGCAGCAGTTCTTGCTGTTGCGGTGTGCCATAATTCGCTACAACAGAAACATTAACATGAATCTGTCTTTGAGCACCCTTAAAATTTGCGCCCTTTGATTACAGTCGCGTATGCAAAAGAGCCATGTTTTGCGTACATTATAGAATAGACTGAATGAGCTTGAAAGGAGTCTTCTCATCTGACTCGTAATACAGTGGTAGCTCGGTGGATTTCCCTTTGCAAAATGGGACGAAGGATACCCAGTTAGTAGGGCTCTAAGATCTTAAGTTGATGTTTTAGGTTCGAGTCCCAAGTGCGCCTGCATTGAGAGTTATCTCCACAAACCGCACTCTGCTCTCGATGACAAAGTGGATACCGATGGTCTTAGAAAGACCGGTGTCCGTTGAGTGTGATGTTAAGCCGTGATTCTGTGTGCAGATGAACCTTAATCCTTAGGCGTTAAAGAACACCTGGGATTACCTTGAAAACTGGAGCGTTAAAGAACAAAGGGATTACCTTGAGAGGCTTCAATCTCTCTTCTAACAGCTGCCCATTGTCTCCCCTTCCTCAAACCTTCTCTGAGCCTTCGGGTTCCTTGTGACCTGACCATTTAGTCCATTATTTGCAAAAACGTCCCATTCGTAAGCAGTGATGTAGCAATGGTGTAGGGGGGATCAGGAAGAAGGTCCCTCCCCCTAATTATATTATCAAAAAGTGGCGCCTTTTCAACAATATTTTAATGGTAATATGTTGACCTGACTTTTGTTAAGACTTTGATGAACAGGTGTTAGAGGCGACAGTATGAAAACAAGGGTCAGTCTGTTCAAGACCTAGTAAGTGTATTATTATTATTAATATAATTATTCTTATATGCTTTATGCCCTAAATCAGGGATGTGGATTCAGAATTCAGTTGGATCTTGTTTTTTTTTTTTCAATTTAATATAGAGTATGTATATTGCGAAAACAAGTCTAAGTTACTTCTTCATTTTATGAAGGTATGACATGTCTATAGTTAAGATTGTCTAAATTAACTCCAAAGACTTGCTAGTGGTATGGCGCTAGTTATGTGGTCGCTTTTCCTGATGATTCGGATGGCGCTTTTTTTACGTACTCGCTTCCCCTGATGACTTCGAGTGGCTCTTTTTTATGTGCTAATTTTTCCTGATGACTTCAGATGACACCTTTTTATGTGCTCGCTTCCTGGCTATGTTACTGTTCGTAGTTAAAAGCAACCCATTCGCTTCGGTTGGTTGGTTGGTTGGTTTACCTCTGAGCGGCACTTTTTTGCACACAATGGGCTAAATGGCCAGGTCACAAGGACCCCGAAGTCTCAGAGAAGGTTTGGGGGAGTGGACCCACTGGAACGGCTGTTGGGAAACAGATGGTAGCCTCCCGTCAAGTACTTCGCTTCGGCCTTGACTTGAAATATGTAAATGTCTAAGAGACACTAATCTAGCGAAACAATCCATCAGGTTCCGAAAAAAGTAACATTTTGGGAAAACAGTTCTGCATGACTCAACGGGTTTCAGGTAAAGTGCTTTTGGTATTTTATCGTCGATCTCTCTGGATGCAACTGATGCATCCGAAAAACAAGACGCGAAGAGAGTTGGGGAAATTATCCATGTAAGTGGCTCGGTCAAGTTCAAACGGAAATCTTTAAGCGTACGGAAGCGGCGATCGGCCTTGACCGTTCTGCTTCGCGGAGTTAAGTATGCGGCAGAGGGAAGATAACGTCACCCAGGATCTGCTCTTCAAATAGCTCCGAAACAAGAATTACTTCCTTTATTTGGTTCGATGTCTCTTTTAATATTTGTAAATGGCCAGATGATTTCGATGTTTGTGTTGCTTTCCTAGTTTCACGAGAGAAGATGTAGTAGGTAGATGTCGAGGAAGTTCCTAAGCGAAGTTCAAATTTTGGAGCAACTACTCTAACACAGAGCACCAATGACAAATTTCATTAAAATGAGGATCAAAGCTCTAACTAAAGCCAAAGTCAGCATTACTTATTTACATTTTTTTTTTAATAAACATGCCCGTGTTATACGAAAGTAAGTTTATTATTTTCAATTTATGTACAGTCGCTCAAAAAAATATCCGAACACTATGGTTGATTGTAGAATTCAGAAAAAATATCTGGCAACGATTTTTTTATAAATTAGCGATCTGGCAACCTTCGTATACAGTACACTCACGAAGGTTGCCAGATCACTAATTTCTAAAAGAAGTTGCCAGATATTTTTTCTGAATTCTGTAATCTATCATAGCGTTCGGATATTTTTTTGAGCGACTGTATATATACAGTGCATGGTTGCTCTACCGAACTTCTTCATAAGTTTAAAAACAAATTAAATCTTTACTACATACTATAAAAAAAGGTAAAAACGTATTTTTAGATTTAAGTACGTATCCCTCCGTTGATTTTAAAAATTCGGCTATTTTATTTGTCTTGTTTGTTTTCATTACAATGCCATTTCTATGCATATTCCGGGGCGGGGGTGGCTCAGTCGGTAGCGCGCCAGGCTCGTAATCTGTAGTTCCCAGGTTCGAGTCCCAGCTGGGTCAGCGTTGAGATTTATCTCCGCAAAATGCCCTGCCCACGGTCAGTAGGGGACACCGATGGGCTTGGAAAGGCCGCCGTCCGTCGGATGGGACGTTAAGCCGTGGCCCCGTGTGCGGGAGAGCCATACCCTGTGCACGTTAAAGAACACGCTGGATGGCCTTGACGGGCGGCTACCATCTGTCTCCCAACAGCTGTTCCAGTGGGTCCCCTCCCCCAACCTTCTCTGAGCCTTCGGGGTCGATGTGACCTGGCCATTTAGCCCATGGTGTGCAAAAAAGTGCCTCTCAGAGGTAAAAACAACAACAACCTATGCATATTCCACAATCGAAACATCCCACTAGAGAAACATTCATTTGTGACTTTAACAAAGATTTTTATCAGACACATTTGCGATGGTATTTACAGTATTTAAAGAATAAGTTTGTGTTGAATGTCTCCATTTTATTTTCTTTGGAAAAACTTTAAATCTTAATCTTAACTCTAATTATAACCATTTCCCAATTTCCTTACTAAATTCCTTTACGTTTCAGTAATTAATTATCACAAGAAAACTTCAAAATTTTCATTTTTTTTCATATAATTTGGAATCAACTTAAATAAGCTTGATGGCATATGAAGTTAACGCCTAGTAAGAGGCCATTCAATCCAGCAGAAAAAGAGAGTGCGGAAGCATAAACACTTAATTGAGCAAAAAAAAGTGACAAAAAAGGTCGGAAGCAAGAAACTGGATTTCCATACAGTATAACGTTTACTTTTCAGTTATAGAGGACTTTAAAAAATTTATTTAAAAATGTATTAATTGGCATAGAGGTTAGGGAGCTAGTGATTATTCCAACAAGGTTAACTTTGTGAGTTGTGTGTGTTAGCTTTAACTGAAGCAGTGGTCAGCAGTGATTTCAATCTTAGTAGGTCATGGCCTCGTATGAGAAAGCCTGTAAAACTAGGATTCTTCTCTGTCGTATGTGTCTCAAAAAATAAATATACATGAATTCAATAATTTTTTGCCTCCATTACCCTTACCAGCATTTTCAAAAAGGGAGGTAAGGGCCCCTTCCCTCCCTATATATAATAATTGCAATATAGACTTGTATAACAATAGTCTTTGATATATAAAAAAAACTCTTCAATAATAGGGTTTTAGATAATCTAGGATCCAAAAGTATCTCTTGTATTTTCCGTTCCAAGATTTTTTTGCTTATTTAACAACGTTAAACATATAGTTTTCTGAGTTGCAAGGACGCCTAATTCTTGATAATCTGAATTACTCTTTTTTCCTTTTTTGTATGCACCTAATTTCATGGTTTAGTGCTCCCTCTAATGGTTTAGGGCTCCCTCTAATGGTTAACATATTTAACATAAACTCCCTCTATGTATATTCTAGGTTGGGTTGGGTTGTTTTACCTCTGAGCGGCACTTTTTTGCACACCATGGGCTAAACGGCCAGGTCACATGGACCCCGAAGGCTCAGAGAAGGTTGGGGGAGGGGACCCACTGGAACAGCTGTTGGGAGACAGATGGTAGTCTTCCGTCAAGGCCATCCAGCGTGTTCTTTAACGTGCACAGGGTATGGCTCTCCCGCACACGGGGCCACGGCTTAACGTCCCATCCGACGGACGGCGGCCTTTCCAAGCCCATCGGTGACCCCTACTGACCGTGGGCAGGGCGGGGAATTTTGCGGAGATAAATCTCAACGCTGACCCAGCTGGGACTCGAACCTGGGAACATATGTATATTCTAGATTAAATATGTTAGTTATATATACATTAACTGTAATTTTGGGAAATATTATATATAAAATATGACAAATATCTAATATTAACATTATTTGATTTTGAAGCAAATTACGTATCATCAGAATAATGCACGAGTATGATGGGGCAAAGACTTTGGAAATTTTTAATAACTCAAAAGGAGGTGAAAACAAATAGACATATATGTTGCACATATTTTGCAAGCAAACCAGGATCTAGAAAGAAAAAAAGGGGGGGGGGGGGTATAGGGTAGGGACAAGAAGCACAATCGTGCCTAAAAATGTAAAAAGGGGAGAAGGGATGGAAATGACTGGATTCCAGTGCATTTAACAATTTTTTCTTGAAAAATGCATGAACTAAAAATAACACTAGACAACAAAAATTTTTTTATAACATTAGTCACATAGAGTGTTTTTAACTAATTTTGAGGTGCTAAATTCAAATATGGCTGTGGAAAATCTGCAGCATGTACAGTTTTTTTTTTAAATTATGGATTGCTGTATTTCAAATTCCAATGAATACGCATATTTGAGAAATGAAAATAAATGTGACTATTTTCTTAAAATACAACTTAAAACTCATTAATTATTTACATGATTAGACTGATAAAAATTAGAAATATCATAGCTATAGACCATTGAATATGAAGTAACAAATGAAATAATATTGAAACGCAAAATAAGAAACCATGGGTAAGGATCTTTTATGCTTACAAGAAGTTCATTTTTGTCTTTTATGTGCTGAGGTATCTTCCTTCTGCAAGAACCAGCAGTAGTCACCCATCATTGCTGGGTCCCACCTGCCTTGGTATCTCTCCTCCATGGTTCGGATATCCTGGTGAAATCTTTCCCCTTGCTCATCACTGCCAGCTCCTAAGTTCTTGGGAAAGAAGTCGAGATGCGAGTGCAAGAAATGGATCTTCAAAGATCCTTGGCAGTCAATATTTTCATAGTTTTTCAGAAGATCTTGAATGAGCTGATGGTAGTTTTCGTCTTTGTGATTCACCAGAAATCCTTGGACCACAGACGTGAAGGATTTCCATGCAGCGCGCTCCTTCATATTCAGTTTTTCTTCGAAGACAGTATCATTCAGTAGCTTCCTGATCTGAGGACCAACAAAGATCCCTTCTTTGAGTTTGGCATACTCAAAGCAAGTATTCTTTGAGTTTGGCAACAAAGATCCCTTCATAGTTTTGGAAAATTTTCCTTCAAGTGCAAAAAACCTTTACCAATTTTGTCCATAGCTTTTACAAAGTTTTTCATAAGCCCCAGTTTGATGTGTAGTGGTGAGAGCAAAACATCAGAGGGGTCAACTAAAGGCTTATACCTCACATTACTCTTTCCAGGAATGAAAACATCTCTTTTGGCCCAGTCTTTTGTTTTGTAGTGTTCCTTTCTGGCCCTACTGTCATACAAACACAGAAAACAGCAAAATTTTGTGAAGCCTCCTTGAAGCCCAAGTGAGAGAGATATGACTTTTAGGTCACCACATATTATCCATTTAAACTGGTCATTTTTATAGCAATGAGTATTTTTTTTTCAAACTTTCATAGGTTTCCTTCATTCCTACAGCCTGTGTCACTGGAATGGAAGGTTTTTGGTTTCCTTTATGCAAAAGGACAGCTTTTAAACTGAATTTTGACGAATCTATAAATAGTCATCATTCCTTAGGGTCGTAAGTTGTTCTTTCATCACACCTGAAGTATCTGTGCAGAAACACAAACTTTCTTGCATCTCTTAATAAGCAGATAAAGCCAAATTTCTCTTTCTGAACAGAGAAATTCTTGTATCCTTGCACAGAAGATTCCACTCTTGAAGTCTTGAACCTAAATCTCAGCTTGTTGTTTGTAAAGTTCTAGGTCTCGAACAAGATCATTTAGTTCATTTTGCTGAATCAGATGAGGCTCGTATAACTTTTTAGGGGTGTATGTAGGATCAGTATCTGTATGTGCCTCAAAGTCTTCCTCTGATGAATGTGAATCCATCTCGTCCCAGTTGGTTGGAGGTGTTGGTATAGGAAGATCTTCTCCATGAGGAACTGGCCTTATGGCTGAAGGCACATTTAGATATTGTATTTTGCTTTTGTTCTTTTTTTGAAAAGCCCGACACTTTAGTGAAACAAAAATAGCAATCATGCAAGTGATTAATTGGCTCACGCCAAACCATTGAAACTACATAGGGCATGGATTTTATCTTACCTTTCAACCATTCACTCAGGCCAACAAAGCACGAAATGCAGCACACATGTGGAGCCCATGTTTTGTCCTGATCTCCAACATGACATCTAAAATACAAATTATAGGCTTTCTTCACAATCTGAATCAAACAACGACCCGGGGTTTTTGAAATATACTTTCCACACACATAACAAAACTTATCTGGCACATTAACACATTCGCGACGCTGCCTTTGTGCCATTTAAACGCCAAAATTCACTCTTCAACATACAGCACGTATTCCTCCTACAATGAAAACAACAAGAATGGCGGTCTGGGGTTAGGTTACTGTTACACGTTTTCTCCCACTTGGCAATCACTGTTGCCAGCCACAAAAAGTAAAATATCTAGTATCCTCCCAGTTGCCTGGAGGTGTTGATATAGGAAGATCTTAATAGGAGTCAAAATAGGCAATAACATATAAACGTGACGTGCTAGCCATTTTTTAAAGCAAGATCTGAATTCAGCACCTGAAAAATAAAGGCAGCTACAATTGTTCATGTTATAAAAACCTTGTTAAACCAGTGTAATTTTTGCCTCTATTACCCTTAATGACATTCTGAAACAGAGAGAGGGGTGGGCATGGTGCCCTTGTTCCAGATCCTAGATCTAACGATAGCCTTAATGCAAGCAGAATTTTTTTAAAGAAAATTTTCTGAAAAATACTGGAAAGGCTTTCTAATTCGTTCCCAATCACCATATGAACATAGCTTAAATTGAAGTGTCCATCCAATTCTCAGTAGGAGTACACTTTGAACTCTAATTGGATTAACATCGTTTGTGTCACTGCTATGGACTTAAACGCGTTTTTTTTATCTTTAAACATCTTCAGATTTAAATCTTATGCGTATGCGGAGATCCTCTATTGCATTATCAGGACTGTAACTTGAGATTAGAAAATTCCACTCAGATATTAGTTTTGAGATTGTCTTTATTTAACTCTTTGAGGGATAAGGAATGCATTTTTGACAAATTTTCTTCAATTTGTGCACAGAATAACTGAATTTTCAAACCCTATCTTGAATAGAAAAAAAAAACAGAAATAGTTCATATTATATATATATATAATCTCTTAAGCAGCGTCTTGCCACAGAGATCAGTGCAAATGCTGACAAGAGACTCTCGATATAATGCGCCACAGAGAAGATCTGTGATGAAGAAGAGAGCTCATCAGAAAAACGAAACATCGGTCGATATCCGAGGTTCGAACTCTGGCCCCTTTGATAAGTAGCCAAGCAAGTTAACCATTCAAACAGTCACTTATATGCTAAATGAATTAGGGTGGGTTGCTTTACCTCTGAGCGGCACATTTCTGCACACAATGGGTTAAATGTCCAGGTGACAAAGATTCCAAGGGCTCAGAGAACGTTGGATGAAGGGGATCCACTGAGCCGATGTTAGGACTAGATGGAAGCCTCCCGTCAAGGCCATCCAGCTTATTCTTTAACGTATACTAGATGTGGCTTTTCTGTACACGATGTTACGGCTTAACGTCTCATTCGACAGACGGCGGCCTTTCCAGTCTCTTTCTGACATGGATCTTATCGGATCTCAACACTGACACAGGTGGGACTCCAACCTGGGAACTGCAAATTACAAGCCTGGTACGCTACCAACTGAGGAATCCCAGACAATAACAAAAAACTGAATCAGATGAGACTCGTCTAAATTTTTAGGGGTGTATGTATGATCAGGATATGTATGAGCCTCAAAGTCTCCATACCAAAGGAAAACAAAACGTTTAATTTTGAGTAAACAGAGAACGAAAATTTTTATCAAAAAGAAGACAACGTTGGTGTCATCTCAGAAATCTGTGATATGATTTCCAGTATTTAAGGCTTAAAAATAAACACGGAATTTGATTAGGATGGGCAAAAAAAAAACTGATTTTGCTGCCCGACACGAAACAATTTCGAACTTAAGAAAACGCTACAGAAGAACTTGCTGAAAGGATCTGGTCTGACAATCGGTGATGAAATTTACAAACTAGAGAGAGAAAAAAGATTTTGTTGTGCTTGCTGCTCAGTTATTTTTAGCTGACTCAGATTTACTGACATTGAAGAGGCAAAAGCGTCCATCCGTTTCGCTTCAAGAGATCTGTCTGGGTCAGTTCATGTTTCACTGGTGAGACTGCACGCGTTGCTGAACCGGCTCAAAAATAAAGTGCTGAAGCTGTCACAATTCGCTTAAATGTAACTCGAGCAGCAACTCTTGGCAAAAGAAGCAGATGTGAAATGTAGAAGAGAAAATTTAGTCGATTGGGCATGCAAAAATGCCTCTAAGAAGAAAATAGCCCAATCTAACACTGTCTCTCTTCTCTCAATCTAATCACTGTCTCTCTTCCCCCAACAATCTCTCTTCGAAAATCCTTTTCAAGTTTAGAGAACGTTTAAGAAAATCTTAATCTGAAGAATAAAAAAATCCCCCCCTCCATTTCCGTCTTTCGATGAAACAAACGTGTCAGCGCACTTTTCATTCTAGGCAGGTCTTTTTTGTCCCCCTCATTCGTAGCTTCGTTTCATTTTCTCATTGATATCTTTCACCCTCATTAAGAAAAGAGTTCAAAGGGTGCAATTTTTAAAGAACACTATCCTTCATCATCGGGACTTCCTACCGCCTTCACCCTATAGCAATAGCAATATTATCGTTCATAATCGGTTCAAATTCGCTGCCAAAATTTTCCATTATCGTTTTCATCTTTTGGAAGCACAAAGGTAATATTCACTTGTGTTTCTTCCTCTTTTCTATTTTTGTTTTCTTCGACAATTTCCTCTGTTTCAGCTCATTACTTTTCTTGCTACGATTTGTTTGTGGATATCATTTATCGAAGTCGGGGTTCAGGAAGCTAACAGCCTCCAGCGATGATATCGTCGATTCACCACTAAGAGACACCGATGGACTTGGATTGTATCGGATGGGACGTTAAGCCGTGTCCCCGTGTGCTGGAGAGCCATACCTTGTTGACGTTAAAGATTACGCTGGATGGCCTTGATGGGAAGATTTCCCAATATTAAAATGCTGTGAGGCTCCGATAATCGCCTCCACAGGTGCGAAGGCTACGATAATCTGTCTCTTAACAACTGTCCAGTGGATCCCCTCCCCCAACCTTTTCTGAGCCCTCGGGTTCTTGCGACCTGGCCATTTATCCCATTGTGTGCAAAAAAGTGCTTCTCAGAGGTAAAACAACCCAACCCACCACTTGGAGCAACGCTTGCGTTTTCGCAAGTCCCATGCGCTACGACTGTTGCTATGTTTATGAGCGTCCGCAGAATGGGGGCGAGTCAAGAAGCCCCCCCCCCCCCCCCCATGAAAAAAATTGATCGAAAAATAAATTTTTAATGAACAATACAGATGTATCAAAATATAATATCATTTTTTCCTTATCGAAATGTAATTTTTTACGTTTTATATTTTTTGAAGCACATCATTCAATTGTATTTATTAATACGAAAAAAACATTTTTCACGTGTATTTTCAATAATAATTTATTTTTTTTCATGCTATTCTCGAGCATCCATTAGTTGCCTTCGAGCCCCAGGAAAGGCATGGATATTGGTGTTGTTTTATCTGCTGAGTACCGCCATCCTCACAGACCTTCTACTATGCATATAAACTGACAAGCTCCAGTCAGACATCTGTGGCAAGCAGCTGCTTGAGAGGGTAAAAAATATAAATGATGTATGCCTGATTGCTGTACTGCTTTCATTAATGAACGGCTCGACCTGAATTTTTCTATCTTGAGACATTGATTGATTTCTTTGCCCTCTCCACTTCCCGAAAAATTCTGTTGACGCCCATGACTGTTTCTATGGTGATTGCAATGAAAAAGTACAGATTTCTTCATTTCCATTTATAGCTTTACGATTTCCCGCATCCTAGCCATCCTATTCTCCACTTTCTTTCATGCTTAACTGATAACACTCTCCGTAAGGAGTAAGGGAGGCTAAAGTTTCAATTATTCTTGATCAAATATCTGATTTTTCGAGCTATAACCTTAGCAACATCTGATCCTTCTTATTTTTCTCCTCCAACATAAATTTCACCAATTTTAAGCATTTGGACTCGTCCATTCATGGAGACAGGGGTGGTCAAAATGATCTGACCCATAAGTGTATATTGTACATATAAAGCTCTGGGTTGGGTTGTTTTACCTCTGAGCGACACTTTTTTGCACACCATGGGCTAAATGGCCAGGTCACATGGACCCCGAAGGCTCAGAGAAGGTTGGAGGAGGGGACCCACTGGAACAGCTGTTGGGAGACAGATGGTAGCCTCCCGTCAAGGCCATCCAGCGTGTTCTTTAACGTGCACAGAGTATGGCTCTCCCGCACACGGGTCCACGGCTTAACGTCCCATCCGACGGCCTTTCCAAGCCCATCAGTGTCCCCTACTGACCGTGGGCAGAGCGGGGAATTTTGCGGAGATAAATCTCAACGCTGACTCAGCTGGGACCCGAACCTGGGAACTACAGATTACGAGCCTGGCGCGCTACCAACTGAGCCACCCCCGCCCCTATTATCGGAGCCTCGGCAGCATTTTAACATGTAGGACGCACACTGAAGGCATAACTTGATACATAAACAGAATACTTCTCGCGAGAAAATTGCGGAAATAATTATGATTATTTACAAATATTGAAAAAGAATTACAACGATAAGAACAAATGTCAAATATCGTTTAAATTATCGACCTCAACATAAGCGATCGCGGGTCGCACAGAATGTAGTGGCGGGCCACATATGACTCGAGGGCTATGGATTTTTCACCATTGTTCTAAATGACTCCCGAATAATGTCCGCTGCTCCTTTCTGCACCCATCTCCCTAAAAAATAGAAGAAGAAGGAACTTTGACGGGTATCGCTAGTAAAAGGTTGTATATTAAAGACAATAGGCAGCGCCACAATAGGCAGCGTCGTCTACTACATATTTTAGAGTTCTAGTCTTATTTAAGAACCCGAGCAATGCCTGGTAAATCTGGGAGCGGGGTGGCTCAGTCGGTAGCGCGCCAGACTCGTAATCTACCAGTTCTCAGGTTCTAATCCCAGCTCACCATCATTGAGATTTATCTCCTGAAAACACCTGGCCCTGCCCACGGTCAGTGGGGGACACCGATGGGCTTGGAAAGGCTTCCATCCGTCGGATGGGATCTTAAGCACTGGCCACGTGTGCTGGAGAACCATACCTGTGCACGTTAAAGAACACGTTGGATGGCTTTCATGGGCGGCTACCACATGTCTTCCAACAGCTGTCCAGTGGGTCCCTGTCGTGCACCTGTGCCAAATGTTGTGGCCTCCGAGGACGATGAATTTTGTCCCTTAATTGCCTTCACCCTTAATTCGGTGAAATAACAGATTCGCGGTTGCTACACCCGTACCGATGTAAGCCTCAGACTTGCTGCGTCAAGTGATGTATAAAAATATGTCCAACAATTCACGCATTACAGTTGTATAGGAATAACTCCGTAGGCTTTTGCTGCTTTGCTGTTGCAAACAATTATACAATAAGGCGGAGAACCGCACTTTGCAATCTCTTTACCGACCTCAAACTCGGCAAAAGGATATTTAACCTTTGCCTACAATGTGGTTCACTAAGAACGCACTTCAGTTCCACAGAACTGTACTTGGTTTACCAAGAACCGAACCTTGATTCTCACATAGAATCGAACCCTCTCCTTAAGGGTTTTGTCCGAGTAAGAGCATCGTCCCTTGACGCGTGTTCAAGCGTCCTTCCCTCTGACCGCTACACTAAAAACCAGGCGTGTCCAACCTGCGGCCTGCGGGCTGCATGCGGCCCACAAAATCGTAAAGTTTACGTTTTTACGACATAAGCTTTCAACATGATTATGTGATTTTCAACGAGTTTTTGATATCCCACTTGTTTTTCTTGCCCTTTTTTTAATTTTATAATGAAAAACATAAGAAAATAGATGAAGTTTTATTATTCATATACATTAACTATATTATATATTTTATATGCGGCCCAAAACAATTCATCTTCACTCATTGTGGCCCAGGGAAGTCAAATCTTCACTAAATGTGGCCCAGGGAAGTCAAAAGGTTGGACACCCCTGCTCAAGTCTGTTGTTTCCTTATTGCTCAGCTCAACTCGCGCTCTGACACTCGCACCTCAGGCTAGTTGTAAAAATGCCATAAAAGGTTACTTGGACACGTCAATCCATGCAGGCAGCCAGCTCAGCCCGAAAACAGCATCTATGAGTCACATCCCCACAATAACAAAAATCAATAAAATGCAACAATAAATAAAAATAAATAATTCAGAGGGATATGACAGCCCCTTCCCCTCAACTTTCGCTGAACCTTAGGGACCACAGTGTGCAAAAAAAAAGTGCTGCTCAGAGGTAAAACAAACCAACCCTGGTAAATCTTCGAGTTCAGTAATAAACGTATAAAACTCTACTCTAATAATAGGCTAACTGCATAACGCAGTCCGGTTGCCAGATCGTCAAAGGAAAGTATCGAAATAATTTTAGAATATTATTAGAAGATTAGTTTTCGTTGAATGGCAACTTCATTTCACCAACACAGCAAACATTTCGTACGTTACCTGCTAATTGTTCTAATTTTATAATGTTTTGCGCAACATTCGGTATTCAAATCATGGCACTAATGACTTTTGAACTTCAGTGCATTGAACGATGGAAAGAATGAATTATAATTATATATATACGAAATACTTGCCGGAATACTTGACTATAACTCCAAATTTTCATACGAAAAATATATTTTATTAGATTACCAGAATATTATCATTCACTGAATGGCAACTCGACTGTACCGTCATACTGTAATAGGTCATAGATTACGTTCCAATTCGAAGAAACTGTAATAGTGTGCTCTGAAATATTTTCCAGGATAACTGCATTTTAAAATAAATTGTTTTCTGTAAAAATTTGAACTCTATATCCTGCGATGGATAAAAGATTAACGTTTGATAATGTTTCGCGCAACATTCGAAATTTAAAAGCCTTTTAGCCGTTCCACTGGTAAAGGGCTTGACGAGTCACTTATCTGGAAGGAGCGAGTCAAAAACGGGGTATCCAGAGGGCGGAGCGAGTCAAAAACGGGGTATCCAGAGGGCGGAGCGAGTCAAAAACGGGGTATCCAGAGGGCTGAGCGAGTCAAAAATGGGGTATCCAGAGGGCTGAGCGAGTCAAAAACGGGGTATCCCGAGGCTGGAGCGAGTCAAAAACGGGGTATCCCGAGGGCGGAGCGAGTCAAAAACGGGGTATCCCGAGGCTGGAGCGAGTCAAAAACGGAGTATCCCGAGGGCGGAGCGAGTCAAAATATGGGTATCCTGAGGGCGGAGCGAGTCAAAAACGGGGTATCCTGAGGGCAGAGTGAGTCAAAAACGGGGTATCCTGAGAGCAGAGCGAGTCAAAAATGGGGTATCCTGAGTGCAGAGTGAGTCAAAAATGGGGTATCCTGAGGGCAGAACGACTCAAAAACGGGGTATCCTGAGGGCGGAGCGAGTCAAAAACGGGGTATCCTGGGGGCAGAGTGAGTCAAAAATGGGGTATCCTGAGGGCAGAGCGAGTCAAAAACGGGGTATTCTGAGGGCGGAGCGAGTCAAAAGCGGGGTATCCTGAGCGCGGAGCAATTCAAAAGCGGGGTATCCAGAGGGCGGAGCAGGGGCGGCGGCTCTAGTGCAATATAATTAAGCAGAATGAAGTGTTTGTTATAGGACTAAGCATTCGCTCAGAGATTATTTTATATAGGCTTTCCGACCAGCAGAGTGTCAGTCAGGAACTATCTTCCATGTTAGCGAGGAAGTAGCTCAAATGAGGCTGCAGACAATATTTTGTCGGAAAAAAAATAACAATTACTCAAAAGCTCAAACGATGGCAGCATACGCACATACGAATCTTACGCAATTTTATTTATTCATTTCAGTAGGAGCAACTACTAGTTTTGTCACAGAATCTAGTTCAGTATTAATAAAATAATTAAAACGGAAAACTATAATAGAAATGGTTAAAAACATTTAGATCAAATGCATATATTTTCTTTTAGGAAATACTTTTCTGATTAATTAGATTTACCTATGCTACTAGCTAAATCATGATGCGGAATAATAAGTACCAAAGTGGTATAAATGCAAAGTACATGATGAAATCGAAATATCCGTACTGGATAACAAACTGTAGAAATGCAAAAAAGAAATTTTCACATTTATGACATGTCCTGCCATCTAGTGGCATAAATAAGAAGCAAGCAAAAGAAGTCCAACTAGAAATGTCTGTCAATGTTATATTTTGAATTTAAGGCAGGGGCATAGCGAAGGGACTATGATTGGGGGTGGGAGGGAAACGAAAATTTGCAAAGTAGGAAATTAAATTTTGCCAACTGAGAAATTAAGTACTTTACATAAATTTAATTATGTCTTTACCAGGATTTCGTTCCGTGTGTGTGTGTGTGTGCGCTCGCGCGGGGGACTTACCCAAGCCCCATATTTTGCCAACTCCCCTAGATTTGTCAACTTCCCTCGATTTTACCAGTTTCCCTTAATTTCACAAAAAAACTCAATATTTACAAGTGCTTAGATTTTGACAAGTCGCTTCGAATTTTGCAAACTCCAATTTACTTTGAAGGGGCTTCCCCCCCCCCCCCCAACCCCATAGCTATGCCCCTGATTTAAGGGAAACACAGTTTATAGCCCTTTGAAAAAAAATGTTGCTGAGATACTGACACATAATTTTTTTATACTTTTTATTTTTTATTTACTTTATTTTCTTCAACAAAAATCAATTTTTTTTTATACTTTTTATTTTTTATTTACTTTATTTTCTTTAACAAAAATCAATTAATTTTTTTATACTTTTTATTTTTTATTTACTTTATTTCCTTTAACAAAAATCAATTAATTTTTTTTTATAACCTGGAAGAACTCGAAAGCTCCTTGGTTGTTCATATATACCTATTGATGGTTTTACTTAGTTTTGTGCTTTTATTGTTTCTCTGTTCTTTGTAAAGTGTTGTATTGATAATGTATTTGACAAAGTGTTGTGCATTGTGTGTTTATTGTCCTCGTGTATTTCTTTATGTTATAATAAATTTGAATTTCAATCATTATCGTTAACTGAAGTCATGTCTTCATCTCTTATTGGAATCTCACTGCTCTTTAAGTTTATGTGGCCAGTAGTGTAGCTGTTAATTAGGTGTAATTTCTGAAGCACTGTTTTTGGCAGCAACATTAAACATGTGATAATTTCATTTATTCATTTCAAACACACATATTACTATTTCTGATGGTTTTATCTTGCTAATTTTTTTGCTCTTCCGACTCCTACTTTGAGGGGAGTAACTCTCTCGGTAGCGCACCAGACTCTTAATCTGTCAAGGCGCGAGTTCCAGCTGTTGAGATTTCTCTCCATAAACTCCCACCATGCCCTCGGTAAGTAAAGGGAACAGTGATGAACTTGTAAAGGTCATCGTCCGTCGGATGGAAGGTAAACCGCATAAAGAAGACCATATCTTGGGTACGTTAAAGAACACGCTGGATGAACTCAACGGGAGGTTTCCATCTGTCTCCTAACAATTGGTCAGTGGATCCTCTTCCCCAACATTTTTTGAACCAATGGAGTCCTTATGGATTGGGTTGTTTTACCTCTGAGCGGCGCTTTTTTGTACACAATGGACTAAATAGCCAGGTCACAAGAACTCCGAGAGCTCAGAGAAGGTTAGGATGGAGGGTACTCACTGAACAGCGTGTTGGGAGACAGATGGTAGCTTCCCGTCAAGACCATCCAGCATGTTCTTTAATGTGCACAGGGTATGGTTCTCCCGCACACGGGGTCACTGCTTAACGGACGGCGGCCATTCCAAGCCCGTCGATGTCCCCCTACTGACCAAAAGCAGGTCGGGGAGTTTTGTGGAGATAAATCACAACGCTGGCCCAGGTGGGACTCGAACCTAGGAACTGGAGATTACGAACATGGCACGCTACTGATTGAACCTCTCCCCTCCCCCACCCCAAAAACCATCTTAGCAGGGAAAATTCGAGTCCTTATGATTGGTCATTTAGCCTGTTGTGTGCATTCTGAAATTTGAAGACACAAATGCATCAAATACAATAGTAACATGAATGACCTAGAGGTAAGTAATCTACTATGGATATAACTATATACATTATTTTTCGGATAGATTGGCAGCAATAGTATCTCTAATATCTATAATGATATAATATTTAGTCCTAAAGGATGAACCATAGTTGAAATTTACAATATTTTTAAAGCTTTCCAATCTACTATTTCCAAGAACAACTTGGGTTTGACTTCTGAGCTCCCCTTTTTTGGAATACAGTAGGAGAAATGACTCAGAAAAGGTTTTGGGTTGTTTTACCTCTGAGCGGCACTTTTTTGCACACCATGGGCTAAATGGCCAGGCCATAAGGACCCCGAAGGCTCAGAGAAGGTTGGGGAAGGGGACCCACTGGAACAGCTGTTGGGAGACAGATGGTAGCCTCCCGTCAAGGCCATCCAGCGTGTTCTTTAACGTGCACAGGGTATGGCCTCCCAGACACGGAGCCACGGCTTAACGTCCCATCCGACGGACGGCGGCCTTTCCATGCCCATCGGTGTCCCCTACTGACCGTGGGCAGGGCGGGGAATTTTGCGGAGATAAATCTCAACGCTGACCCAGCTGGGACTCGAACCTGGGAACTACAGATTACGAGCCTGGCGCGCTACCGACTGAGCCACCCCCGCCCCTCTCAGAAAAGGCGATCCAGTTAACAATTGTTAAGAGACAGATAGGAAAACTCTGTCGGCCATTAAACTTATTCTTTAAATTGCACAGAATATGACTTTCCTTCAAGCGACACACTTCTGAAAAAATGCATTTGCCTCGACACACTTCTGAAATAATACATTTGCTGCGACACACTTCTGAAATAATGTATGTGCTGTGACACATCTTAAAAATAATGCATTTGTCGCGACACACTTCTGAAATAATGCATTTGTCGCGACACACTTCTGAAATAATGAATTTGTCGCGACACACTTTTGAAATAATGAATTTGTAGCGACACACTTCTGAAATAATGCATTTGTTGCGACACAGTTCTGAAATAACGAATTTGTCGCGAAACACTTCTGAAATAATTCATTTGCCGCAACACACTTCGAAAATAGTCTATTTACCACAACACACCTACAGGAAAAAGTTAGTTTTTTTTAATAACTCAAATTTTAATTCATTTAAGCAAAAGCGCATAATAACTTTAAAAAAAACATAATGTAAAATTTTAAAAACTACTAAAGTAGAAATTATTATGCATCGTCAATTTTCGGGACACACCTGGACTTAGACGCAAGACACCGGTTGGAAATCACTTGAAAAAACAATACAACCCAAAATTACTAGAACATTTAATTTAGACTATTTTTTATCTTAAGTTTGGTGTTTTCCCATATTTTCGGAGATAAATGAAATTGTCCTTCTGTTTTGTCACATTAATATACATATATTCACTAACGATCAGAGCCTTAACTAGACAGGTATAACAGGTCCATAAACACAGGGACCAGGACGGAAGGCCACTGAACAACCACACAATCGAAAAAGAAATTTTTTTCAACTGCCGTTTTAAAATTGTAGTTTCTGATCCGCGAAACTCACCAGGAATATTCTACAGTTGAACATATGAGATATGTAAATAATGTTATTTCTTTCACTTTTTATTCACTTATTTATTAAAATATGATCGATGAATTTGCTGAAATAAAAGCAAGAAAGGGCAATTAAAAAATTATTATTTTTTAAATATGTTACACATCTGCAATATCAAGAAATATATAAAAAACATTAAAAAATATGCAAAATTTATTACTAAACTCTACTGTTATACTGTATTTATTACTTGTATCATTATTATTATTTTTTTCATAAAAAAATAGAAAAAAAAGGCCCCAAAAAAGAAAATCTTGCACAGAACACAAGAAAGACTAGTTACGGTTTTACTAGCGATGAACAAAATCTTGCTCTCCTAGCTACCAACAAATTTCATTTTTTCTCCTTAGAATATTTTACTTTCTGTAAAATTAAACTTTACTTTCCCAAATTTAGACATTTTATTTAAAATCTGATTATTTTATACAAATATTTAATATCGTTTTTATTAATGTTTCAATTTTTCTTTCGATTTTTTTCAGGCTGGCTACACACTCATCCTGCACCAGGTAAGCAGTTCTCTTAGGCGTTTTTAAAGTTTGTTTATTGTTTGTTGCATTTTTGACATTTTTATTCATAGGTGATGCATTTTTTCAAATTAGGATGACTTATTTTAGCCAAGGCCTGACAACCTGCGGCTCATTAAAAAAATACTTGCATTTCATAAAACAAATCATTGATATATTAATATGGCTAATTTCTTGAATTTTTTTACCAAATATTTTTAGGTGCATAACTAAATGATTTTGAAAATTCATAGTGCTCATTAAAAATGTACATTTTTGGTTTTTAATGAAAATATTTTCTTAATTCCTTAAAAATATATATATAGCATACCAGACAAGTTCGTTGATGAAAGTTCTCTATAATAACACCGTGTCGTGTATGAGAGTTGGTAAAGCTTCTAGCAAATGATTTAGCATTGCTTGTGCTGTTCCACAGGGTGCATTTTGTCTCCTTTTCTCTTTATTTTCGTTTTTGTTAATGTTATGTGGAATTCACTCTAAGAGGAAGATTTGGAACTTAAATGGCCTAGAGATCTGAAAATTTCTGATTTATATTAGCTGATGATTTAGTACCCTACTAGTCCTAATAGAAAGGATTACAGAGAGCTTAATAAAGGTGTAAAGGATCAGTTAGCTACTGATAACAATCTTTGGCTTGATGGCTTGGCTGACAAAGCTGAGGAAGCAGTTAGGCAGCAAACCGCAGAGAGCTGTACCAGATAGTTAATGTTATTTGTGGTAGAAAACGGACAGGTATACAGGGATTGAAAGATAAACAAGGTAAGGTTATTGAAGGGGGAGATTCTGTCATGGCTAAGTGGGCTCAGCATTTCAGTGATGTTCTAAACAATGTTGTCAGTTCTACTCCCATTGTTTGTAATGATGATGGGGCATATAGGAGATGACCAGGGCATATAGGAGAGCCGTTAAAAGTTAAAAGTGTTAAAAGTGACTGGCAACTTAAACTTAAAACGTTTTGCGCTAAGGTTAAAAAATTTATCTTTAATACTGAAGCTCTGAAAGACCCAATTATAGCTGAAGCTTACAGTGATTAGTTACTTAGTCATTATGGTTTGCTTACTACTGAAGTTGAGGACGAATGAGACCGTTTTAAACAGGCTTTTCCTGAAACCAACAGTACTCTTTTAGGAAAAAAGGAGCACAGGAGGCAAAATTATTTGAGTCATAAGGCGCAAGACCTTGTTTCAGAAATTCAGAACTGTAAGAATGCCTTTAATCAAATCCCTACTAGTCCTAATGAGAAGCATTACCGAGAGCTTAATAAACGTGTAAAGTTAGCTGCTGATAAGAATCTGTGGCTTGATGGCTTGGCTCACAAAGCTGACGAAGCAGTTAGGCAGCACAACAGCAGAGAGCTGTACCAGATAGTTACTGTTTTGTGTGGTAGAAAACGAACAGGTATACAGGGATTGAAGGATAAACAAGGTAAGGTTACAGAAGGTGAGGATTCTGTCATGGCTAGTTGGGTTGAGCATTTCAGTAATGTTCTAAACAATGTGGGTAGTTCTACTTCCATTGTTTGCAATGATGATAGATGCATTGGTGGCTTTAATGTTGGCCCTACAACACAATCTGAAGTTATTTTGGCTATTTCTAAACTTAAACTTCATAAATCCACAGGGGTAGATGAAATTACTATAGAAATGATCACAAGTGGGAATCTTTCGGTTACCACTTGGATGACTGAAATTTTGAATAACTTTTATGATAAAGGCATGGTTCCTAAAGATTTTACCAGAGCTATTATTATCCCTATTTTCAAAAAAGGTGATCGCAGTTCTTGTGATAACTATAGGGGTGTCAGCCTACTCTCTGTTCCAGGTAAAGTTCTTTCCATGATTGTGCTTAATAGAATTAAGAATGTGGTTGACAGTCAATTTGCGTAATGAGCAATGTGGATTCAGAAGTGGTAGGAGATGTGCAGATCAGATATTTTCACTTAGGCAGATTCTTGAGAAATGTTTAGAGTTTCAGAAACCTTTGGTTGCTAACTTTGTTGATTTCAAAAAGACTTTCGACTCTGTCGATCGTCATAATTTGTGGTTGATTGTGAGATCATATGGTACACCAGACAAGTTAGTTAACATAATGAAAGCTCTCTATATAGCACTGAGTCGTGTGTGAGAATTGGTAAGGCATGTTGCAATTGGTTTAGCATTATTTCTGGTGTTCGACAAGGTTGTATTTTGTCTCCTTTTTTCTTTAGTTTAGTTATTGATTATGTTATGCGATATTCACTGCAAGTGAAAGATTTTGGCCTTAAAAATGGTCTAGAGATACGAAAATTTCTGATTTAGATTATGCCGATGATTTAGTCCTTTTGACAAATGATGTTGATGAGATGAACTCTTTCATTCGAGCTGTTGATGAGACTGGTAGTAGAGTAGGTTTGATTATAAACAGAGAGAAAACTAAAGTGATGAAAATTGGTCAGGCAGGTTGTGATTCAGTTCATCTGAATGGTTGCAGTCTTGAGCAGGTGTCACAGTTTAATTACCTTGGGAGCTATGTAACAGATACTGGTGATGTGCGGCATGAGATTAAGACGAATAGGGATTGCTGCCGGGACTTTTAAGAATCTATGGAGAGTGTGGAGAAATAGGCGTATACACCTAAAGACTAAAATTAGACTGTATAATAGTTTGGTTCTTTCTAGGGTTAGTTATGGTAGTGAAACTTGGACACTTTGTAAACAAGATAACAGGAAACTAGATGCTTTCGATTCCAGATGCTTACACAGTATCTTGGGCATTAGGTGGTTCAACTTTGTAACTAATGATGAGGTTAGGCAAAGGAGTTTGCAACCTCCTTTAAGCAGCAGATTGTGCAGAGAGAGACTCCGTTGGTTTGGCCATGTTGCCCGTATGAATAATTATAGATTGGCGAATAGGGCTATGAACAGTGTGCCTAAAGGCCTCAGAAAGAGGGGAAGACCTAGGATGTGGTGGACAGACAATGTCAAACAGGGCCTTCTTAGAATTGAACTATAGTGGCAGGACAGAAAATCTTGGAGGACTAAATTGTAAAGTCTGTTTGAACCTCCGTAGCCAATGGGTTATTGAGAATGATGATGATGTTTTCGTTTACAAATAGACAACATTTCCACCGGCTATTTAAGATTTTTTTCCCTAGTGGGCCTTCACTAAGTGTGGGCTGGACACCCTTGTTTTTTCCCAACCGAAGCGCAATAGTTCTACATTCCAACTATTTTCTCTCTAGCACCGGTATATTGAAATTTGCTCTTGAAGGACCCATCGCGTCGAAATTTTCCCAACGTATCTGAAGGCACCATTTCTTAGCTTTCTAGCACCGCACTTGACCTTTGATCTGTAAGAAACCATCAGATACGAAAATGCGCAACGTTCTGAGATCTACAACCGGAAACACCATCAGACACCACTTTTTCCATTTTTAGCACTCGTAGATCAAGGTTGGACTTCAATTTGACCTGTAGAAGGGGTTCCCAGAGTTCGATCTTTGAGAAAAAGTTCGAGAGGCTACGATGAAAATGGTGAACAGAGCGATTAATTTGTAACATTTTCCTCATAAGAGAAGAAGTATATGTAAAATATTTCTTTAATCTATTTTAATTAATAGTGAGAAGAAATATGGTGTATCGAAAACTAATGTGCGACTCGTGTGAGTACTTTGGGAACCACTGTTCTTGTTAACTCTTACACGTTTATTGACCTCTGTGTGTATCTGTCTATTGAAAATAACGACATTCCATTCGTATCTCTTTTTCGTAGATATTGTTATCTCTTTTAAGATATCACTGAAGAACGTAATCATCTTCTCGATACGCCCAAAACTCTTCAGCTTGTATTTTATAAAAATGAAACTTTGGTTATTCTCTCTTCCGTTTATAAGGGGCGGGGGTGGCTCAGTCGGTAGCGCGCCAGGCTCGTAATCTGTAGTTCCCAGGTTCGAGTCCCAGCTGGGTCAGCGTTGAGATTTATCTCCGCAAAATTCCCCGCCCTGCCCACGGTCAGTAGGGGACACCGATGGGCTTGGTAAAGTCCGTCGGATGGGACGTTAAGCCGTGGCCCCGTGTGTGGGAGAGCCATACCTTGTGCACGTTAAAGAACACGCTGGATGGCCTTGACGGGAGGCTACCATTTGTCTCCCAACAGCTGTTCCAGTGGGTCCCCTCCCCCAATCCTTCTCTGTGCCTTCGGGTCCATGTGACCTGGCCATTTAGCCCCATGGTGTGCAAAAAAGTGCCGCTCAGAGGTAAAACAACCCAACCTTCCGTTTATAAACAGTCCTCATTATAAAAATTAATATTTAAATATCAGCTTTTCTTCTTTTCTTATCACAATATATATACACTGCGCTATCAAATTATTAGAGAATTACCATGTTATGTGTCAAGGGGAATCTAATATCGAAACTTTATAACTTCTAAAATATGTATTTAATGGGAAAATACGATGGAAGATAAGTTAAAGATTACAATCAAATCTATTTAAATCTCGATTTTCGAACAATATTTGTTTAATATTTAAATAGTTACCAAAGCTGTAATATTTAACAATAAATTATCTTGTTTTATAAATCAATCATAAAGGTCTAATATTGAAATAATCATTACACAAACGTCTTAAATGTATACAGGGTGTTCAAAAAATAATGGTGGGAGTTCGAGAATCAAATTCTTACCTTACACGATGCAACACATAACTTTTTACTTGCTCAGTTGCTTCTCTCAATTCTGATTTTCCATGATTCGGATCTCGAATTTTGTCCATGTAAACATAATTATTTATAAAACACCATAATAAAGGGTGTCAAATCAGGTCTCCTTGGTGGGCATGGAATTCGATCACCCCTGCCAATCCCTCTTTTAGGAAATGTTGCACTAAGAAGTTCAGTAACATCTCTCGAGAAAGAATCATGAGATCATGAGATTACAATGGGCAAAGAAACATACACTGTGTACTGTATACTGTTCAGGACTGGAAAAAAATAATATTTGGTGATGCAATTCCGGTTTTTCCTTACTGGAAAACTACGTTATACTGCCTGAAGAAGAATTCAGCTCTTAGTGTCTTAAAGTTACTGTGAAACATCGAACTAAACTCATGGCTTGAGCACAGGCACGTACAGTCACTCAAGAAAGTATCCGAACACTATGGTTGATTACAGAATTCAGAAAAAATATCTGGCAACGATTTGTTTAGAAATTAGTGATCTAGCAACCTTCGTGTCACGTGACACGAAGGTTGCCAGATCCTGTGGATTGGCTCATCGTCCTGTGTATTGGCTCAGTCAGCAGCACGCCAGTCTCCTATTCTGTTGTTCCCAGGTTCGAGTCCTACCTGAGATTTATCTCTGCTAAATCCCCACCCTGCCCTTGGTCAGAAAGAGGACACCGATGGGCTTGAAAAGGCTTCCTCCATCGGATGGGACATTAAACCATGCTCCCTGTGCAGGAGAGCCAAAATCTATTCACTTTAAAGAATACCCTGAAAGACCCTTTCTCTGAAGCTCTTGGGGTCCTTCTAACCTGGCCATTTAGCACATTGCATTAAAAAAAAAGTGTCGCTTTGAGGTAAAAGAACCCAACCTTCCTTGGTTCATTATTGAAAATATATAAAATAAAAAAAATCAGAAACATTCTAAGCCTCGTTCGTGCACCCACTGAAACTCCTGCTCCCCTGTCAGGACGGTTCAATCAATTCTGGAGCCTGAAGCAGCTAAGGATTTTGGGACCCCTCCTGCTACCAGAAATCAATCAGAAATAAATTCGAAAATAATGAAATTAGTGAATAATGTCAGTAATAATGATTTACCTAGGTAAACATTTGTTTTTACACGTGCCACTCTTTTTAAGACACATGTGTGTCTCTTAATGCTCTTAACAGCGAATTGAGAGAAAAGTAATTTTCCTTCCTTATAGTCCAGATTTATTCATCTTTGAACTGTAAGGCCTGCTAAGTATTTGTCTAACGATATTGTCTGCGAAGTATTTGTCGTTTTTCCCTGGAAGTAGCTAGTTCAAATTTATCAATTTTGAACTCTTTTTTAAATTTATTCTTACTAATTTTAAAAGTTTTATGAGATGGAAAAATATTGATATCCCACTAGGCCTTTACAGCTAAAGAGGGACTTTCCCACCCCCCACCCCCCACTTTTTCGTGGCTCGTGGCCTGTGACCCGAAGGCCCAACCGTAACCTTATTACCCCCTGGGAGTGCAGGCTCCCCAGATTAAAATCCCTTGGTCTAACCAGAGGTTCCAAAACTTTCCCCTTCCCTTGGGTACGCTTCAAACAATAGTCTTATCTTAATACCAGGTGAAACGCAACAACTTAAAAAAAATTATTCAACATGCTGAAACTCAAGTAGCTGCTTGCCACAGAGATCTGATAAGAGCTTGTCAGTTTATATGCCATAGTAGAAGGACTGTGAGGATGGCAGGTCCTCAGCAGAAAAACATGTAACAACTTACCCGGACCTATCCCAGGTCCCTTAGGTCAGTAGCCAAGCGCACTAAGCACTCGGCCACGGGACGGCTTGGGCTAAAAATAAGTGACCTAATTTTAATTACGTGCATTAGGAGCAAACTAAATTTTAAAGCAGTAAACGGTATTTTAAAACAGAAAACGGTTTAGACAGGAATACTCTGCTCAATTAAACTGACTTCAATAGGCTGGTGCTTCCATCTAGTGATGACACATGAAAGTAATTATATCTTGAAGGTGGCAATCTTGAAACATGTACTTTTGATTAAACTAAATATTAATTAAACGTTATTGCATACGTTTTCTATTGTATGTGTGAGAAAGGGTTAGGAATTATACAAAATCTTTTAGTCATTATCTCTTTTTGCAAACTTTCTTTTTATTAAATACATCGGAGCTTTATTCTTTCGTAAAATCAAACTTTGCTTGGTATCAGTAGTTTTAGAACTTTTCAAGCCTAAGAAATCAAAGTGCAAACTTTGTTTCTGAATTTTTTTATTCCACCGAATACCAAGCCTAAAGATACTGATCTACAAGCATTTTAAACCATGTTTACCGTAGTAAGTATCCCTTCGCTCTTTACTCAGTGAAAAAGGGAAAAATCGATGTTATCGAGAAGGCCGATGTGATTCAGATAGGATGGGAAGCCGTGATGTTGTTA
Organism: Ryuthela nishihirai; assembly: GCA_038380435.1. Lineage (NCBI taxonomy): Eukaryota > Metazoa > Arthropoda > Arachnida > Araneae > Heptathelidae > Ryuthela > Ryuthela nishihirai. The sequence goes on from JAWZYU010000001.1 coordinate 22,993,019, forward strand.
GGAGAGCCATATTCTGTATACAGAATATGCTGAATGTCCAAGATGATTGTCTTTCTAACATGTTTCCTAATAGCTGTCCAATGTATCCTCCTTTACCTATACGGCTCTGAATCCTTGAAGTCTTTATGTCCTAGCTATTCATCCCATGGTATGCATAAAATTCCGCTTACAAAACAATCCAACAAAAAACACTTTAATTTTGTTTAGTTCCTGTCCTCATAAAAAATGCAATCATCATGTGAATAAAATAATGAAAGGAGTCCAGTAAGAATTGCAATCTTCTTGATTTCAAATGCTGTGTTTAATTTCAAGCAATCAAAGGGCTACGGAGGTCTAACCAGACCGTTCAATTTAGTTCTCCAAGCGTATCTGTACTGAGCTACATTTGCTGCATCTGGCCAATGAACACCAATTCTAACAAGGTCCTGTTTGACATTGTCTGCCAGCCGCATCCTAGGTCTCCTCCTTATTCTGAGGCCTTTAGGCACACTGTTCTTAACCCTATTCGCTAATCTATAATTATCCATAAGGGCAACCAAACCTACTCTACTACCAGTCTCATCAACAGCTCGAATGAAAGAGTTCATCTCATCAACATCATTTGCCAAAAGGGCTAAATCATCAGCATAATCTAAATCAGAAATTTTCGTATCTCCAGACCATTTAAGGCCAAAATCTTTCACTTGCAGTGAATATCGCATAACATAATCAATAACTAAACTAAAGAGAAAAGGAGACAAAATGCAACCTTGTCGAACACCAGAAATAATGCTAAACCAATTGCAACATGCCTTACCAATTCTCACACACGACTCAGTGCTATATAGAGAGCTTTCATTATGTTAACTAACTTGTCTGGTGTACCATATGATTTCACAATCAACCACAAATTATGACGATCGACAGAGTCGAAAGTCTTTTTGAAATCAACAAAGTTAGCAACCAAAGGTTTCTGAAACTCTAAACATTTCTCAAGAATCTGCCTAAGTGAAAATATCTGATCCACATATCCCCTACCACTTCTGAATCCATATTGCTCATTACGCAATTGACTGTCAACCAGATTCTTAATTCTATTAAGCACAATCATGGAAAGAACTTTACCTGGAACAGAGAGTAGGCTGATACCCCTATAGTTATCACAAGAACTGCGATCACCTTTTTTGAAAATAGGGATAATAATAGCTCTGGTAAAATCTTTAAGAACCATGCCTTTATCATAAAAGTTATTCAAAATTTCAGTCATCCAAGTGGTAACCGAAAGATTCCCACCTGTGAGCATTTCTGTACTAATTTCAACTACCCCTGGGTATTTATGAAGTTTAAGTTTAGAAATAGCCAAAATAACTTCAGATTGTGTTATAGAGCCAACATTAAAGCCCCCAATACATTTATCATCATTACAAACAATGGGAGTAGAACTAACCACATTGTTTAGAACATCACTGAAATGCTGTGCCCACCTAGCCATGACAGAATCCCCCCCCCCTTCTATAACCTTACCTTGTTTACCCTTCAATTCTTGTATGCCTGTCTGTTTCCTACCACATAAAACATTAACTATCTGGTACAGCTCTCTGCTGTTGTGCTGCCTAACTGCTTCCTCAGCTTTGTCAGCCAAGCCATCAAGCCACAGATTCTTGTCAGCAGCTAACTTTACACGTTTATTAAGCTCTCTGTAATCCTTTCTATTAGGACTAGTAGGGATTTGATTAAAGGCATTCCTACAGTTCTTAATTTCTGAAATAAAGTCTTGCGCCTTATGACTCAAATAGTTTTGCTTCCTGTGCCTACTTTGTATTACTTTTTTCCTAAAAGAGTACTGTTGGTTTCAAGAAAAGCCTGTTTCAAACGGTCTCATTCTTCCTCAACTTCAGTAGAAAGCAAACCATAATGACTAAGTAACCTATCATTGTAAGCTTTAGCTATAACTGGATCTTTCAGAGCTTCAGTATTAAAGATAAATTTTTTAACCTTAGCGCAAAACTTTTTAAGTTTAAGTTGCCAGTCACTTTTAACACTTTTAACTTTTAACAGCTCTCCTATATGCCCTGGTATTCCTAACAGAACTAGCCCATTTGCTATTAAATAATATATAATCAATCATAATCTTATGCAGTCTATCTGATGAAACCATGTATACTTAGGTATTTCGCGGTGTTTGTAAAAAGTGTAAGTTATTCTCAAACCATTAAGTTATTTACATGTAAGAGAAGTTGTCCATTGTCGTTACAACGACCAATATCAAAAAGGCTATCACCATCCCCAAAGATCAAAGTCAGTACCAACTTTAGCATTGAAGTCATCTAGAACAAAGGTAATATCTCCTTTCTTGGCAGAATTCAAAATATCCTGAAGTTGTCCGTAAATCTTATCCTTTCAACCTCATTGACATCCCCAGGTGGGGAATAACAGCTGATAACATTGAAGTCATCAGTTCTTGTCTGAAATTTTGCTGTAAGAAATCTTTCATTAATGCATTCATATCCTAGAAGAGCATCACTCACATGTCTGCTGAGAAGCAGACCTACGCCTTGATGATGCTTGTTATCTTCCCTTCCTGTAAAGAGAAATTTACGATTATTTTTAAGAATCTCACCTTTATCTGTTCATCTGGTATCTGGCAAACTGAGAATATCTAAATTATAATGGTGGAATTCTTTTGTGAGGACATTAAGAGAATAAGCTGTGTGCAGAATCCTCACATTCCAACTACCTATGGAGAGAAAATGGTTAGTAGTATCTTTAAAGAAACTATGTTTATTGAGAGAGAGAATGCCGATAATATCAAACAGCCCCCTAATCGTAGGTATGGGGCAAATACCCTTTCCCATATAAACTAAGGGCTGAAGCCATCTACACTGGAAGACTTCCTCCAATGTGGAATTTGACGATGCCCGTGGAATTAATAGCTCAGTTGACTTCGATGACCTCTGCTCAGGATTATCCACCAGCTGATAAACATATCCTGTGAATCTATTCACTTAGGGCTGTCAACCCACAAACAAACAGAAAACAGAGCGGAAGATTTTCTCTCCACAGAAGCCTACCAGTGCAGAAAATTCAGGATCTATAATGAAGCTCAGAGCCTTATTCCAGTTCGGACCTGTAAGTTATATGGTCTGCACCAGGACCCTCTGTGGTTAACCACTCCTCAGAAGGATAGAAAAAAAAAAGAAAGAAAAGTAGCCATAGTTGTCCAGATCAGTAGGTCACACTAATCTGGCAGTTCTCCTCTTCTTTTCACTTCCGCGAGAGAGTATCTCTTTTGAAAAAAGTTAGTAACAGCCTGCACCACGAGAAGGCAGGGTAGGACATTAGGTGTTAGGCCTAGTCGGTTCTGTGTATCATCACAGGGTATTGGTACATAGCTATCCTTCCAGTGAGTACCTAGCTACCATTTACAGACCAAGTAATATTATTTTAAAACATAATGAATAAAATATATAACGTTAAGTTTAAAAGTAATGTACATTACTTAAAAAATACAATACTTATAAAATGAGTAGAGACAAGGTTTCTAAAAAATTTCACTATACAAAATTCGCATATCAGAAACAGTTTTTCTGTTTTTCCATCGACTTAATGTTATCTTAAAAATAAAATTTAGACCATAGGGAATAATAAAATAACACAAAAATTTAATAAATATTTATTGAACTCCGATATTTTATAAATAATCCATAATCAAATTCAATGATCAATTATTAAGCTCTTGAGATATGCAATATATTTAGTAGTATTTTCAGTCCACGCAGTGATGTGAAACCTACATATCATTCTAGACGATTATTTCTCTTTATAATATAAAATCCGAATAGTTAATACAAAAGAGAATCAAAATATGTTTCTATGCTTCAAGAACCAAATATTGAATCATGTAATTCTGAATAAGAACTTCGCTATAACGAATTTTATAAAATTTATAGTTTGTATTGGCAAAAATTGTTAAATTAAATCTTCATATATTACAAGATCTGTGTGTACTACAATAATAAAATTTATATCAAAATATTAAATTTGATATAAATTAAAATATTAATTATTTAAAGTGAAATTATTAATGGTAATAAATTGATAAAAAATTAATTCAGAGTGAAATACAGGAAAAATGCTAACAATTTATCTTGTGCTTTGAAAATGATATAAAGCTGTTTTTCTGAAATCTACTTGTGTGCTTAATAGCACAACATGCCTTATTGAATTAAAAAAAATATCTGAACAAATAAATATGTGAGTTAATTCATTAAGTTGAACACAATATGAGTATAGGGTAGCACTGCAATAAACTCTCTTCTTGCTTTCCATCAGCATTTATCATGTGAACTTCAATAAAGTGTTGCCATATACAGTATAGTCTATCCTCTCTATGATCGAAGTTCGCTCCATAGTTTTTTGGAACTAAAAATCAAGGCCATATTAAGTTTCAGCCAAAGACAAATAACTATTTCAACCGTGACGTCATTATCATGCTGATGTATCATGCTGACGTCAACATCATGCAGATGTTTTACACCAAACTATGTATAATCCCACAGAATAGGGGAGTGTGGTATAATCCGTAGTTAGGAGTTACTGATTCTCGTGGTTAATTATTAACCATGCTATTAATTTTCCTTCTACTGAATATATCTTTTAAAATAGGTTCTTCCTTATAGTTTCATCGTCTGTAAAACGCTTTCTTTTTCTCTTAGATAACTTAAAATATTAATTAATATTAAGGTTTTCAGTTGCAAACATAAAATTATCAACTTTGCTCGATGTGAATTTTTCCTGTTGCTTTAATTTGGAAAATGTTCTTTATCTTTGTTAATGAATACTCTGATTTTTTAATTCATTAGTCAGATGATTCAATAATTTAACACAGAGTGTAATTACAAATAGTTCTAGGAAACCTCATATAGCAGCCATCTGACTTACAATACACAGGGTGTTTCAAAAGGAATCAACCCTAAATATAAGAGAGTAGCTCATGTACATTTTAAAATGTACATGTAAGCTCATGTACATTTATGCTATAATATTAGTCAGTTGGCATTACTGTACTCAAGGTTAACAGCCGTTAGCAGTTGAAATGACCTTGTCATGCGCTAGTCTCACTCAAGCTGTCATTCCTTTGTGGTGTCAGATATGTCGTTTTCCAAAACGAACGTGTATATATTGTTGAGACTTATTGTGCATACAAATCTTACAAACGTGTGAGAGAAGGTTTGAGTTGAAGTTTCCTCAGTCTGCAGTTCCCAACAATTCGACAATATCCCGTTTGATTGATAAATTTCGTGACACTGGGTCTGTACAGGATCAAAAGAACCCAGGGCAGCCATCAATGTTAACTGCCAAAGTTCTTGATGTGTCTTAGTATTTAACTCACTCACCCAGAAAATCTCTTAGAAAGTTATCGTCACAAGTTGGACTGTCACCAGCTACTGTTTTCAGGGCTACAAAGAAGTTAAAATTTCATGCCTACTGCATTGGTGTCGTTCATGAAGTGAAAGAACCAGACCATGAAAAACGTTTACGGTACTGTCATTGGTTTCGTTCTTTTGTTGATGAGGCTTGGTTTCACTTGGATGGGTATGTGAACAGTCAAAACAGTCGAATATGGAGCAGTGAAAATCCTCACACTTTTCACGAACGACCATTACACGCACGGAAAATTGGTGTTTGGTGTGTAATTTCCCATCGTCGTGTGATAGGGCCTTTATTTTTTGACTCACCTGTAACTGGTGAAGTTTATCGTGACCTCATCCAAAAGTTATTGCACTATTGTATGTGAATGAACGAGAGCGTTGGTTTCAACAAGATGGCGCGACCGCCTATACTGCAAACGGCACAATGGTCATGTTGCAGGAATTTTTTGATCATTTGATTTAAAAATGTTTGTGGCCCCCAAGATCCCCAGATCTTACTCCTCCAGATTTTTTCCTTTAGGGATATCTCAAATGTGTAGTGTTTCAAAACAATCCTCATACACTTGAAGACTTGAAGGCTAGCACTGAAAGAGAGATTTTAAACACAAAAAACAAACATTACTAAAAGTGGCTGCAAATATCATGAAACGGGTACGAACCTGCATCCAGGTTTCAGAAAATCACTTTCAACATCTGTTGTATAGGTGGATATATGTTTAATTTGCATCTTTTCAAATTTGTGTTTTTGTCAAGTTTAAATAGAAAAATACAATAGAGGGTTGCATCCCTTTTGAAACACCCCGTATTTAAATGCTTTCATCTAGTTTATTAAACTTGGCATAAATTGGTGTTTTTATGCCTATCTGCTTGATTTTCCTTCAGTTAAAATAACTATCTGTGAACACTAACAATTACTGTTATTGTGTAAAAGTAAAATCAGTCTGTTATAATCTGTTATAATGTAATAAAAAACAAATAAATACCCTTCAAGCAGCTGCTTGCTACAGAGGTCTGACAGGAGCCTGTCAGTTTAATATGCTAGAGCAGAAATCTGTGAGGATGCTGGGAACTCAGCAGAGAAACATTGATGTCTTACCCGAGGCTCGAACCCAGGACTCTTTGATCAGTAGCCAAACATACTACCCACTCGGCCACCAGGTACAAAACATTATTTCGATAGAAATGAACTCTACCGTCCTGCAACCATTCATTTTTTTCATGCAATATAATGTTCCTTTCGATGGAATATTAAGATGAAATTATTCTTCGAAACATTTCTTATTACATGTATTTAGACAGGCTTCAAAATTAATCTCTAAAGAATTTTAGGTATTACGAGCAGAGCTAGAAATATTTACTATTGTCCATTATTTTAAATTTTAAAGCAAGATATGACCACACCTAATTTTTATTTCGTTAAATAAAAACCCAAAATATATGTGTAAAGAAGTAAAACTAAATGAAAAGAAAAAGGCAACTTCATTTATGAATTATGTACGAAAATATAAAGGACTTTTAACTACAGTTGTAGTGTCGTAGGTAACAATAGCCCTCGCTTCTGATGTCACTCGCGTATGTATCTGGCCCGCACTTGAGACGGCACTCTTTGAAATGCTTCAAACTTGTCTTCAGAGCCTTCTTATTTTATTAAAAATTGGGAGAAAAATAACGCTATTATGGTAACGGAAAAGGGAAAGAATACTATCATTTATTATGAATGATATTTTTTAATCATCGGGATTTAGTATTATTTTTAAAAATAAATGTTATCAGATAAACTTATTAAATACATTTTCTTTTGGGAGGCTTAGTTTCATAGCCTCCATTGACGCTATTAAAAAAATTAAAATACCCCCTCAAGCAGCTGCTTGCCACAAAGGTCTGACAGGAGCCTGTCAGTTTATATGCCATAGTAGAAGGTCTGAGAGGATGGCAGGACCTCAGCAGAAAAACAACACAAACGTCCATGCCTTATCCAGGGCTCAAACCCAGGTCCCGTTAGGTCAGTTGCCAAGCGCGCTACCCACTCGGCCACGGGACGGCTATACGAATGGTTAATACTGTATTTAATTTTAAAGTGAATCACATACAGCTTGAACCTTGAACTCCTGTGTAACCACGAGACCATTATTTGTCTCTAATGAAATCTTTGTTATCGTTAACTTGAACCGTAACCGGGGCAAAAGTAGATGTGAGTGTGACACATAGAATGCAGTATTTATGAGACGTGCTTAAATTTTGTGTTGCAATATTTTCTACGTATTGAAGGATCTTGAAATATTTACCGAAATTTATGCCATTTGTTGAACTATCCACCAGCAAGGTTTCGTATAGATAAAATGAATCTTTTTATTGGAGTTTCTACAGTTTTTTAGTATAGTCTCCACTAAAATGGTATTCAAAGGAATGTGATTACACTAGTTTAAAATAAATCGTCTTTCTGGCATTTGAGTAAAATGGCAGTCAATAATATTTTACTGTTATCCCAAGCTACCGGATATTTGGTTGCTTTCATATTATCATTTTGCATAATTACTCCTCTCAGCCTTCATCTACAGTGTTTCAAAGGACATTGCTTGCTGTTTACTACCGGAGTTTTTGCTGATGATGGAAATTTCATGGCTGTATGGGCATCTACCGGATATTGCATATATTCACTTACAGTTAGTGTTGCTGTATTATTAGTGTCCTTAGTTCAGTCTACAAGAATGTTCGTTTTATTGTTTAAAGGAGTTGACAGTTCATTTCTTTCAGCATTTTTGGATTGTGTTCTAAACCTTTTCTTAACAATATGTATATTTGTAGCCTCTATATTAGTTACTATAGGCTTTAAGACATGGTGTGATGCTGTAATGCAGAGATTCCCATCATGTGATGAAGCCTCAGTAATGGAAATTGATAAAGCTGATAAAATAATAACCCAGGGATTTTACATGCAAATTGGTAGTGTTCAATTTGGTGTGTGGAGTTCATGGGTGTGCTGGGTACTCTTAACTGTACTTTCAACCTTGAAACTGTGTCGCTACCATGAACAAGAGAATATAAGGGTCAGTATGGCTAGACAAAGGCAAAAAATTATCCAATGTGATCAGCCAAGCTCATCTTCAATTTCCTGTGACTAACTGAATGTTGGAAAAATTTCTCATAGTGAACCACTTTTATTACTAGCTGAAATATTTTGGTAACTTTTTATTTAAAGCAAGAAGTAATAAAAATCATTTCTGAAATGAGAATATGGAATTGAAATATGTGAGTACAATATAGACATTTTATCTGGAAAGCAGTCTGATGTAATAAAGCAATCTGTTGTCTGATATATATATATAGTAGTTTTCCAAGAGTTAAGAATATGTTTAATAATTAACATGAATGTCTGTATCATGCATTTTTGTTGCATAACACATGTTAAAATAATTATTCAACATCTCATTTATGAAGTATTAGTGCCCTCTGATATGGATTTCTATTTTGTTAATTAACTCTAGATCTGTTGACATTTGTATATGTATAAATATTATTTTAGTGATGGAAGTAAATTTTTCTATTCAATTAACTTTGATGCACAACTTGCCATCAGTAAAGCTTCATGGTGACTTCATTTAGATCACCATGCAAGGTTTGGTCGACATTTTCGTTTTTAGGGAGGAACATTCCTAATATTAAATTAAGATATCACACAGCTAAAATAGTAATAGAAATTTATTCACGAATATGCTGTATTAAATATTTAAAACATTAAACATTAAGGTTTCTTGGGGGCAGGCCTCAAAAGTGAGAGAGTGCTGTACATATTATAACCCTGTTATAGGTTTTACCTTACGATTACCTATATTTCTATACTACTTATCTACGTGGCTCTTTTTCACATAAGAGCGACTAGAAAGATATGGAAAAGACATATTTACCATTTCGCTGGTACAATTGCACTTTGCAACATTTGCAAACGGTCGTTAAGTATGCTACCAGTCCGGTTTGATGGAGTATTCATACAGTTGTTATTAAGTTGGTATATTTGCTGTGAGAATGTCCTGACTCTTTCGTCCATTCTTGATGTTTTATTCTGTACTGGTTCTTGTTGCACCGGTTCCTTGTTATTGTTGATGAAGTCCACAGCTATTGCTTATTCTAACCAACTGTTGATTCTATATGTTTGCTGGGTGTAGCAATCAGTTCTTTTGTTGCTGTTAGCACATCTCCAAGATTTGAGTAGATATTAATTTTGCTCCCCTTTAAACCACCACAACTTTAATGTCAAAACTTTAAAAAATGTTTTCACGAAAACATTTAAAAACCTTGCGAACCACCCAGGTTCTTGGTACTTCTTGCTACGCGTTTCGCCACGATCTCGTCTATACGTGGCTTCATCAGGCAGGCGCAGTGGTAGAAATGTGTAGCATTTATAGCTAGCCTCGCTCTAATCTTGTCTGCTATGGTTTACATATTGCGTGCGCATTACGTGACGGGCTCTGCAACAGGAGACTCCATGCCGATGGAAGGGGTGGGATCTCGGTGTTGCAGACCACGTCACGTTGTTTGTATATATTTATTGCTTCGGCGTATTGTAATTGGAATTTAGATTTTGGGGCCATTCCCGTTTTATACTTAATTTTATCAACTTTAATATTGTTTTCAAGTATTGCTTTCGAAAATGCTGTTGTAGGATTCTTATTATTTATATTTGTGAGGTGTTCGTTCATTCTTACCTCATATTGCCTGTATGTTTTTCCTATATATTTGTTTTTATCTTCTAGTTTATTTTCTGGATCAGGAATTTCTATTTCATAAACTCCCCCCGTTGGTGGTTTTTGGTCTCTGTCGTTTATAATTAAGTTTTTAATAGAGTGTGTAACGGTAGTGGGTAATGTATAGTTGTATTTTCTTAATGTATTTTCTAATGTTCTTGTTATTGTTTTTATGTACGGAAAACTTCTAACATATTGTTTTTTATTTTCAATTTGCTGCGGATTTGGTTGAGTATCTCTTTTCACAATATATTTGGCCTCGGTATCCCATTTTTGTAGCAATTTTCGTGGGTATCCTATGTCTTGTACTGTTTTATAAATATATTGTAACTCCTCATGCAATGTTTTATATTGTGAGCAATATCGATATGCTCTGATCAAGTGTGAGATTATGTTGGCTTTCTTATATTTCATTGGGTGCGCTGAGTCTATTGATATGTAACTAGGGATATTAGTTGGTTTTCGGTATACTGTACTTTCACAATAATTTGGTTTTCTAATTAATTTTATATCTAGGTAAGCTAATTCGGCTTTTGTTTCAGATTCTATGGTAACTTTTATGGTGGGTAATATACTATTAAAAATTTTAACAAATTCGTTTAGTTTTTCAGTAGGATGTGGTCATAGTATAAATATATCATCTACGTATTGTATGTAAAGGTCAGGTTTTAAATTACTCCTAGATAGGGTGGTTTCTTCAACATGTCGCATAACGACATCAGCCATGAGTCCAAACAGAGGGGAGCCCATCGGGACACCCTCGGTCTGGAGCCATGTCTGTCCTCTGATATCAAAATAGTTGGAAGTGATCGCAAGGTCAAGTGCATCGTGCATGGCAAAGTAATGCGGGCGGGAGGCTTTGCCACACGAAGCCATTCTGCTTTTAGTCGCATAGCTGCATCCAATGTAGGAGTATTGGGATAGAGCGATATAACATCCAGCGAATGCATCATAACATTGGGTGATATGGAGGTATTCTGTATTCGATGTAAGGCTTCCTTGATGTTACTATATTTTTTGTAGGTGGGAAATATTGTTTAAAGTATTTGAATAGTGCTATTTCTAAATTATAAGTTGGGAGAGTTTCTTTTATTAACTAATGGTCTGAAAGGTTTTTCCTTTTTATGTAATTTCATTTTCACAAACATTTGGGGTATATCTGGGTATATTGGTACAATGCATTGCTTCGCTATTTCCTCTGGTATGAAGGGATCATTTTTTATGTTACCTAATTTTGTGATCATTTTTGGTATGGGGTTGTTCTTAACTGGTTGACATTTTAATTCTTGCAGCGTGTCGGTTACTTTTTTATCATAATGTTCTTTATCTATGATTACTATTTGATTTGTTTTATCTGCCATAACAATTTTAATATCTTTATTCTTTTTAAGATCTTGCATTAGTTTTATATTTGGATTCCCTTTATTGTTATTTTTTATTTTTTGAATGGATATGTACATCTTAAATCATTCCTTATCTTTAAATTTTTGTGGTATTTTACATAATGTTTGTTCGATTTGAGGTATTAATTGTTCAATATTAATATTATTATTTTCAAATGCATATTTTGCTCCTTTTTGTAAGATAGCATCTTGTTCCTTGCTTAATTTTACTCTAGATAAGTTTATATAATTTCCCTTTTTTTTTTAATCAGATTTTGAGTTTGTTTTTGACTATGTATTAGGTTATTTATTTTCTTTTTATGTATTTTCTGAATCCTTTTAATTTCTTTTCTAATCTATATGTTACTTTACCCATAAATTGATTTAAGTTATTAACTTTTAATTTTAAATAACTTCTGTATGTTTGCTCTTCGTGTTGTCGAATATTTTTCCGTGTTTCTCTAATCATTTTCTTTAATATTATGGTTTCTGCTTTCCGTAAGATATAGTGTAGATTTTTTTCAAATTTTGATTTTCCTATACCTATTGAATTTGGGATCACATCATATTTTTTACACTGGACTAAAAAATTTAACCGTAGCAACAAGTTATTTAGGGTGAGGCGGCTTTTCATAAATCTTTTGGCTTCCATATTGCTCTTTAAACAACTCGTGCGCTATGTATATTAAATTAAGATATCACACAGCTAAAATAGTAATAGAAATTTATTCACGAATATGCTGTATTAAATATTTAAAACATTAAACAATAAGGTTTCTTGGGGGCAGGCCTCAAAAGTGAGAGAGTGCTGTACATATTATAACCCTGTTATAGGTTTTACCTTACGATGAATATGAAATAGAAATTCCTGATTCAGAAAATAAACTAGAAGGTAAAAACAAATATATAGGGAAAACATACAGGCAATATGAGGTACGAATGAACGAACACCTCACAGATATAAATAATAAGAATCCTACAACAGCATTTTCGAAAGCAATACTTGAAAACAATATTAAAGTTGATAAAATTAAGTATAAAACGGGATTGGCCCCAAAATCCAAATTCCAATTACAATACGCCGAAGCAATAAATATATACAAACAACGTGACGTGGTCTGCAACACCGAGATCCCACCCCTTCCATCGGCATGGAGTGTCCTGTTGCAGAGCCCGTCACGTAATGCGCACACAATATGTAAACCATAGCAGACAAGATTAGAGCGAGGCTAGCTATAAATGCTACATATTTCTACCACTGCGCCTGCCTGATGAAGCCACGTATAGACGAGATCGTGGCGAAACGCGTAGCGAGGAGTACCAAGAACCTGGGTGGTTCGCAAGGTTTTTAAATGTTTTCGTGAAAACATTTTTTAAAGTTTTGACATTAAAGTTGTGGTGGTTTAAAGGGGAGCAAAATTAATATCTACTCAAATCTTGGAGATGTGCTAACAGCAACAAAAGAACTGATTGCTACACCCAGCAAACATATAGAATCAACAGTTGGTTAGAATAAGCAATAGCTGTGGACTTCATCAATGATAACAAGGAACAGGTGCAACAAGAACCAGTACAGAATAAAACATCAAGAATGGACGAAAGAGTCAGGACATTCTCACAGCAAATATACCAACTTAATAACAACTGTATGAATACTCCATCAAACCGGACTGGGAGCATACTTAACGATCGTTTGCAAATGTTGCAAAGTGCAATTGTACTAGCGAAATGGTAAATATGTCTTATTCTATATCTTTCTAGTCGCTCTTATGTGAAAAAGAGCCACGTAGATAAGTAGTATAGAAATATAGGTAATCATAAGGTAAAACCTATAACAGGGTTATAATATGTACAGCACTCTCTCACTTTTGAGGCCTGCCCCCAAGAAACCTTATTGTTTAATGTTTTAAATATTTAATACAGCATATTTGTGAATAAATTTCTATTAACATTCCTAATGTTCTCAGAAATCAAATGATAAGCTATTAAAATGTAAATTGATTGATAAATAATCTATTAGTAAAGTTAAGAGTATCATTTCTGAACTACAAACTCTCCCATGCAGCCCTAAATAACCCACTCCAGACCTATGACCACTCTTGCCATGAAGAATTGGGAAAAATCCAAGGAGCTGTCTAAATATTTATATTTCTAGATCCCAAATTTCCTGGCTGGTTCCTAGGATTTATAAAAATATTTCATATTCCTGTACTAGATTTTAATGTAACTTGATTCACAGCTTGCCATCAATAAGCATACTGACATTAGCTCATTTTTCTGGAATTATTATTAGATATTAATGTAACTAAACTATTCATTGATAATAAATATGGTAAATTGGCATAAATTATCTTTTTTATGCTAAACTTCTCTGGTATAGGGGAATACGAATAAAATATTCTTAAAGTTCTGCTTGAAACTTGCAGTATGACAGTCAGCAGCTGCACTAGCAGAAGAGCAGTTGCTTAACCCTTTCACTACCTTACCAATCCAAAATGGCCAAGATTTCAAGTGGACTTGCCCAACCAATGCTATTCTTTCCTCTTCACTACCTCCTACCTGCAGCTTGGACTGATACAGTAGTGAAAAGGTTAAATTGTAAATTTGTATATAGATTTTGATTCAAAAATGTTTGATTTTGTTCTTGATAGAATTTTTGTGGATTTCTTTTGCTTTGAAAAACTTTTTATTGTATTAATTGTTAATAGGATTTATATGTGTGACTTTTGTTATACACTTGCATCATCAAATAAGTATAAAATTTAAATTACTTATTTGTTCAGTGCATAAATACTGATCAAGGGACTTAGGTTTGAGCTTAGTCTCTAGAACAAACAAGCCAATCAATCTGTTTTTGACATCAAGCACAGTAAGCTCTTGCTGTGTCTGCTTGCTGTCATTAGCAAAATTATTGCCAATGGTTTCAGATGAATCAGTTTAATGCAGATTTAATTTATAAATCTTGAAATAAAGGTGGAATGTATATATATAAATAACAAACTTTGAACTAAAGTAAAACAAACATAATTAAAATTGAACCACTATACCTTTCTGTGAACAATCATAAAAAAGTGAAGTTTTGCAATATTCTGATGTTAGGTAGAAGTTGTTTAGATATCCTCTATTTTAGTAAGAGCTTTCCTTGAAAACAAATAAGTGACATATGTAGATTTAAAAAATATACATGTATGCTTACCTTTGTCATCAATATATGAATTAAAAATACACAGCACAAAGGTAAAATTTTTTAAATTAAAAGCATTAATACTTTAAAATATTCTCTATGCAATGATCAACCCATCAGGGTCCCCAATGAACATAGACAGAATCCAAAATGAGAGGCCATTAGTACAACAAAAAAAGATAGAGTTTAAAAAATAGAAATTGCATATATCTTCCATAATACATAATTCAAATTTGAGAAGTAATATTTTCTTTTTCCATTTAATACATATTTTATTACACTTCAATATAGATAATTTGCTGAAGCCATCTGATTGCCATTTCTTAGAAATGTTATGCTGTTCTAAGAAAATGTCAATTTGTTAATGTTGTTCTTTGCTGAAGCAACCTTCTGATTTAAGTTCACAAGCTTCATTTGAACTATTATCAGCAAATTTTTCCTTAAAGTTTTGAAAATCTAAAAATAAAAAAACTGCTGTTTTTAAAAAGCAAAAATTTTGGAAACCCCTGTTTTACACTCTTTTGTGTTAAACCACTCACTATTCCTAGAATTTTTATCATTTATCCCAGCATTCTATACATCTTTCTTACTCTTCAAATCAAAACTATAAGTTTAAAAAAGCCGGAGCTTCTTCAAGACTGGCTACAGCCCAGTGTCTCGGGAGAGAAGGTAGCAGGTGTTTTGACTGCTTGCTCATACATGCAAGAGTGGAGAGAGCCATCTGCTAAGTAGCTGCATAGAAGCTGTTCACACGTATGATTTAAATCCAAATACTTTCCAACCTATTGGATATAATCTCTCTTCATAAAGTTCGTATTTCATTTCCTATTTTATAATTAAGCCTTTGTTGTTCATTTTGTTTTTCTGCTGAGGACCTGCTATTCTCATAGACCTTCTGTTATGCATATAAACTGTCAGGTTGCTGTCATAACCTCTGTGGCAAGCAGCTGCTTGAGGGGGTATTTTTTTTTTTCGTTTCTGTAGATCTTTATTTCTTTAAATTATTGTTCTTTTGGAGTTATACTACATTGGATGGCCAACTTGTTACTGTGGATATTTTTATTTAACATCATATTAGGTTACATATTAGTTTTCTTTTATTATTTCTTCATTTTCATGGTAAAAAAAACTTTGATCTTGTATAATTTTCTGAAAATGAATGAATTTTTGGTTACAGAAGCAAAAAGGACTTCCTTGGCACAGAAATCAGTCCTTGTGTGGGAGGGCAGTTTCAGCAATGGTTTTTATCCCCCTGGCAAAATTTTACTTAAAAAAAATTGCAAATTTTTAAGTTTGTTGAATGGTTTTAAAACATCCTAGTATCTTGGCTGTTCCACTCTGATGATATAGATCTTTTTTTGCTTTGGTTTTCCCTTAGCAAAAATCCCCAAAATTAAACACCCAAAGAAAAAAAATCATACTGTTTAGTATAAAAAGCAGCCAAGGAAGTGTTCCTCCAATTCATAAACAAGACAGAAAATTCCATTAATATGAGCAATCCAAGTCACCTTGTATGCATAATGTTGGCCCTTATTTTAAAATATACCATATTGAAAAGAATCATTAAAAGAAATAAAAATCATATTTCAGATAAATATAGTATTTGGGAAGAAATTTCCTTTTGATTAATATATAATTTAACTGTTTTTATTTCTTAGCTTTTCCAAAATTAAGCCTTAATTGCATTGACTGATATATTTTTTTGCCATATCACTGGAGAAAAAATGTTAAAATTAATATTCTTGTAGATTTGCTTAATTTTCTTTACTTTCATAAAATTTGGAGTTAAATTCTTTTTATTTTGATATATAACATGACCTTCATGTGGGCCATGATTTCATTTACTGATAGAAGTGAAGCAATTTAGAATAATTTTTATGCATTAAGTAATGGCAAACCCAAAATAACTTACTGTAACTGAAGTGTTATTAAGATTAATAAACATAGGCACCAAAATAAAGTGAAAGCATGCCCAGTGTATGTGTAAGAAATAAATGTTAAAGTTAATAATTCAGATATTTGGTAGACACTAAACCAAGTAATGTCACCCCCCCCTTCCCCAGAGTTCTAGATATGTAGATATGTGAATGAATAAGCATATAGTTTATCAAAGTTAGTGTATAAAATTAATCATGTAGATGGTGATGACATGTACATAGTGGAAGGAGCCAAATAATTTCAAGTTTAGAAACAATTTAAAAAACACTCAGCTACTTTCCATATACACATTTTCACAGAAATTTCCTACCACTAATTTTACCTAATTTATATGCATTTTGGACATTGCATTACTGAAATTAAAGAGAAGTAATTATTATGCTGTTTCTTTCAAATATTACTATTCATAATGTTTCATTTATTTTACTTAATTTTAAATACATGCAAACTAAAAATAGTTATATATAAGATCAAAAAATGTAATTAGTTATACTCTGTGTAATATTGAGTTTGATTGAAAGTACCCAGAGCACAACATTTGATAAGATTAATTCTCCATAAATTTATATTTGGGAAACTATTTGCAGAAACAATTTTTATATATGCATGTATTATTATTCACAGCTTTATATTAGAAATACAACTAATCAATCCTACTCTTAACTGCATTTAGCTACTGTTAGTTCCTCTTCTCCATGAGCCAAAGTTACTTTAGTTTAACCCTAGTGTTAAACATATATAATTTATCTTATTAAGTTTATTTCCACACAGTATCATATGAATACTCATGTAAATTACTAAATAATTCAATCTTACCTTTTATGTAGAAAAGTGTATATTATATGTATAACACATATATGTAATGAAGACTAATTCAGTAGCACTAAAGGTGGGGCAGGGATGGCTTAGTCGGTAGCGCCAGGCTCGTAATTTGTAGTTCCCAGGTTCGAGTCCCAGCTGGGTCAGCGTTGAGATTTATCTCCACAAAATTCCCCGCCCTGCCCACGGTCGGTAGGGGACACCGATGGGCTTGGAAAGGCTGCCGTCCATCGGATGGGACGTTAAACTGTAGCCCCGTGTGCGGGAGAGCCATACCCTGTGCACGTTAAAGAACATGCTGGATGGCCTTGACGGGAGGCTATCATCTGTCTCCCAACAGCTGTTCCAGTGGGTCCCCTCCCCCAACCTTCTCTGAGCCTTCGGGGTCCATGTGACCTGGCCATTTAGCCCATGGTGTGCAAAAAAGTGCCGCTCAGAGGTAAAACAACCCAACACAACCCAACCCAGTGGCACTAAGGTGATACATGCACCTGTGACACAGTGTGATATTGCCTCTCACTGCTTACTGTGTGACATGGCTCACTAGGAGCCATTGTTGTTGATGTAGTACAGAGGTTGGTTGGCTTTTATTCTAGGTGATTTTGGTTTGAGCCCCAGGTAAGGGTGTTTGTGTTGATTTTTGCTGAGGTCCTCCCTTCCTCACAGACCTATTATGGTGTAAATAACAGGTTCCTGTCAGACTTCTGTGACAAGCAGGTGTTTGAGAGTATTTTATAAATGCAGTGTGGTGGTGAAAATTCTCATCCTCTATACTACTCTAAATTATTAAAAATCATTACTTGTACAATAAAAGTAAACTATATATGTAGTCTTGGAAGTCAAGCATATTTTCAGCTGATTAGGTAATATAGTCTCTTATTTTTTAGACCTAAATACAAAAACTTTTTTTGGGGGGTGGGGAGGTTTGCATGAAATTCCAGTGAGGTGATGTTATGTAATGCTGCCTTTAGGGGAGATTCTTTATGAAGAAACATGAGGGAAAGTTCAAACTTTTGTCTCAATAAAAAGTGTTTTGCATATATTTGGAGCTTTTAATTAATTTTTGTAAGAAAAAGCTTAGTCATAGTGTCGTTTTTGCACACACCCAAGTCATATAAGTATTATAAGAATAAGAAAGATCATATTGTTTGGATTTAGCCACATCTACATCTGATAAACAAAACATAAAAAAATGTGTTTTGTTTTTAATTAATATGCTTATTTGCTGATTAAAGGGACCTGGATTCGAGCCTCAGATAAAGAATGTTTTTTTTTTGTATTTTTGCTGATGGCTTCTTCACAGATCTGTAAGGCAGATTATACAGACATGCTCCTGTCAGTCCTCAGAAGCAAGCAACTGTTTGAGGGCAATGTATTATTTAAATAAATAAAAAAAATAAATACCCCCTCAAGCAGCTGCTTGCCACAGAGGTCTGACAGGAGCCTGTCAGTTTATATGCCATAGTAGAAGGTCTGTGAGGATGGCAGGACCTCAGCAATGTATTATTTACTGATTGTATAAAGCAGGGGTTCTCAACGTGGGGTACTCAGTAAAATTTTTTGAAGTATGCCATGAGAGCTCAAAAGTCACTAGATCTAGTAGCAAAGTCGCTAAGTTGGCATTATTATACTATAAATAAAAAAAAAAAAAATAAATACCCCCTCAAGCAGCTGCTTGCCACAGAGGTCTGACAGGAGCCTGTCAGTTTATATGCCACAGTAGGAGATCTGAGAGGATGGCAGGACCTCAGCAGAAAAACGACACACACATCCATAGCCTAAATCCGGGGCTCGAACCCAGGTCCCTTAGATCAGTAGCCAAGCGTGCTAACCACTCAGCCACGGGACTAACTATAGTTTAATCTATCTATATAAGGGGTACTCCAGTTACATACACGTTTTCAGGGGGTACGTGAAGCATAAAAGGTTGAGAACCACTGGTATAAAGAACAATGGGTAGACTAAGAAATATAGTAATTAATTTGGTTAAAACAATATTTACTGTTCAGTCATCTAAAACTTTAGCAACTATGTTTTGTAATTGTGTAAAAATTTAAAGTCTGTCAAGTCATATTATAAGTATTAAATTAATTATAATTGTTTATTTGATTATATGACTCAAATAACTTCATTAAACTCTTAGGTTAATGTCGATATCAAATTTAGAAGAAATATGTCTTGAGCCAGGTGGGAAATGAATCCATGACCTGATAACATGTCAGGTGCTTTGACCACTGAGCTACCGGCTGTTGATCAAGATCTCTAATTGATGTTATGAATTTTCTACAGTACACAATTTTCTGTCTCATGAAAGCATTGTCCCAGCTTCTCACAAACAGCCTCAAGAAGCAGATGACAAGTATGTCATTAAGGTGCCAAATATATTACGAGTATACAATTTTAATAAATCGAAGAAATTTTCCAACGTTTTTGTTCAACTGCTAAGGAAAGTTTTTGAGCAGCTGTAACAATGCCTTCAAGAGACACAAAAAATTGTGTACTGTAGGTAGAAAGTTCATAACATCAGTTAGAGGAGATCTTGATCAGCTGCTGGTAACTCTGTGGTCAGAGGACCTGACATGTTATCAGGAGATTGTGGGTTCTTATCCCACCCAGCTCAAAACAATTATTCCTCTAAAATTGATATCAACGTTAAACTATGAGTGATACCTTCCTTGACACTTGAACAAAAACATGAAGAAATTTCTTCAATTTATGTTGAAATCTTATGTTTTTTGCCACCCAAAAAGTATGCCACCTGAGGTTATCTTGCCTCCTTACCTCATGCAACTCTAGAGAAAAAGTTTATATTTCACTATCCTCAAGAAAAATGTGTTATTCCCATCACAGATTTCATAAGTAGGCTATTGTTGTATTTCTCATATATGAATCATGGAGTAAACTATAATTCATTAATTATAGTTGTTCTCTTGTTCTCTTTCTGAGGTATCTTAAGAGATCACTTTGTGCCTCAAGGTTGGTTTCAATTGTTTTTTGAGTGACAGTTTTTATGTATCTGAACGCATTGAAACAAATGATCAGTAATAAGGATACCAGAGCAAGTAAGGAAAAGTGGTACATTGACAGCTTGTAGAAGACAGATTGAAGCATCCTACCCATCTTCTAAAACTATTTGATTTAAATGTCGTGGACATCCAAAATGTTCTTCAACTGTTTCACTACCACACTGGCCAAAACTGCAGGTAGGAGGTAGTGAAGATGAAGAAATAGCATTGATTGGACGAGTCCATTTTATGATCTCAGCTATTTTGGGCTTGTATGGTAGTTAAAGGGTTAATTTATACCTGGTATGGCTCTCCTACATTTAGGGCCACAGTTTAATATCCCATCCGATGGATGGAAGCCTTTCTAAGCCATTGGTGTCCCCTTTCCCACCAAGGGCAAAGTGAGGGTTAACAATAAAAATTTTTAGTGTACAGTGGAGACTGAATTATGAGTCGACATCCAAAATGTTCTTCAACTGTTTCGCTACCACACTGGCCAAAACTGCAGGTAGGAGGTAGTGAAGATGAAGAAATAGCATTGATTGGACGAGTCCATTTTATGATCTCAGCTATTTTGGGCTTGTATGGTAGTTAAAGGGTTAATTTATACCTGGTATGGCTCTCCTACATTTAGGGCCACAGTTTAATATCCCATCCGATGGATGGAAGCCTTTCTAAGCCATTGGTGTCCCCTTTCCCACCAAGGGCAAAGTGAGGGTTAACAATAAAAATTTTTAGTGTACAGTGGAGACTGAATTATGAGTCTGGCACATTACTGAGTCAACTGTAGCCTCTTGTGTTGCAAGTATTTAAAGCACTTTTCATAGAAATAAGTTTGACTTATTGAAAATATGTTTCAGATATTATCTTAATAGTAATGGGTACCAACTGTAGAATAATGTATTTTTTATCATTGTTTTGATTACCCACCAGAGAAATAAATAAAAATTCATTAATATATACAAATCTTGCATTTTTTGATTTACTATTATTGTCATTTATTTTCATGTCCATTGTTTGGAATTTTTTTTTTCATGTATGTGTTCCTTGCTTTTTTTTTATCAGCAAGTGTTTGCAGGGGAAATTTTTCAGGTTATGATTTTTTTTTTACTATATTTTTTAACAGTTTTTTTTATCTGTATCAGTTGGTAAATTTTCAGAATAGAATAAATTTTTCAGTTCAGAGTAAAATAATTTCAGTTTTGGTTAGTAGCATTTAAGCAAAGTGCATAATCCCTTCTGAACTGAAACCAATTTACTATGTGAAGAAGACTAACCAAAACAATGGCTAGTATATAATTCTTTATTTTTATGTTCTGTTTAGTGTTTTTAAAGTGATTGTTTTTTGTATTGCCTTATAGATTATCTAATGGCAACTAGGCATACACTAGAATGAAAACTGTGCACTATTCACCTAGTGATGCACATAACAGGTCATAGCATATAAAATTTAATCCTTCCTTCCCATGGTACAGGCCATTAATAAATTTCAAAAGAATCATTCTCTATTTTGAAGGGGAATGGAAAGTAAAATCTGTGAGATCAGTTTAGCATATTAGTCTGGGAGACTATTACTTTTTTGCAGAGTGATCAACTTCAAGAGTTGACATAAACCATCTGGATTATTGGCTTTAATGATGATTACACATTTCAACTTATTTTACTGGAAGTTCACTGTTGAAATTGAATTTATTTACTGTATTTGTTAAACTACTATTATGCTATTATAATCTTATATTTAATGCTACTCAATACTACTCATAAAAGCATATATACACCGAAGAGCCAAAACATTACGACCATCTGCCTAATATGATGTTGGTCTTCCACGTGCCACCAAAACGGCTCTTACCCAGCAAGGTATACAGATTATCTGATGCAGATAACTAACGTAACTGTAAGTTACATGGTTGAGTTTCCACAAATCAGATATGCTGTTCCAACACAAACCACAGATGCTCAATTGAATTTATGTGTGGGGAATTTGGAGGCCACGGCAATACCTGGAAGTCTTCCTCATGTTCCATGAACAATTCTCAAACAATCTGGACAGTGTGACATGGTACATTATCCTGCTGAAAGAAGGCACTACTAGAGGGGAATACCTTTGTGATGAAAGGATGTACCTGGTCTACAATGATGTTTAGGTAGGTGGTAGGCATCATAGTTTCTTGCACGTGAATAACTGGACCCAGGGTTTCCCAGCAGAACATTGCCCAAAGCATTATACTTCCTCCATCGGCTTGTTTTCATCCCATGGTGTATTCTGGTGCCAATACTTCCCCAGGTAAACAACGCACATGTACCTTGCCAGCCACATGGTGCAACAAGAAACGAGATTCATTGGACAGATGACCTTCTTCCAGTCAATCAAGGTCAAGTTTTGATGCTTGCTTGCACATTGTAGAAGAGATTAGCATGGGAACATGGAGTGGCCGGCAGCTACACAGTCCCATTTACAGCAGGGTTTGATGTACTCTGTGTTTTGACCCATTACACCCATCACCAGCATTCAAATTACAGACAAGTTGTGCCACAGTATCCGTTCTGTTGGCTCGTACCATACGGGATAGCCTTCACTCACTTCTAGCATCGATGACCAGTGGTTGGCCCATATCTTGCTGACAGTTCATGGTTTTTCCCTCCTCGGACCACTTTCTGAAGGTAATAACCACGGCTGACCATGAGCACCCCACAAGCCTTGCTGTCTTGGAAATGCTCTGATCCAGTTGTCTGTCCATTACAATTTGGCCTTTGCCAAACTCACTTAAGTCCACTGCCTATCCCATCTGAAGAACAAGAATAGCACTGATTAACAGGTGTTAATTATGCAATTTCAATAACTTCACACACATCATTTAGCTGCAATTGTTTTGATTTGCATAAAGACCTGCTGACAATGTTTTGACTCTTTGGTGTATATGACTTAAAAACTTAAATACAAAGTATGCATCATATTTTCCTTTGTTATCCTTTTATCAGTTCATGATTTGTTTATTATTCCTAAGTATATCAGTGCATTATTTGCTTGCATATTACAGGTATACAGTTCAAACTGTAACAAACTTGCATGTTCTGGTCCACCTTATACTAGTATGCTGATATTGATCATTTGGTGAACCACTCTCTGACAACTACATCAGTCCATGAGTTGCTAGATGAGGTGAGAGTTGTTTCGTACTCAGCATTATGCTTTAAACAATGCACAATAAATAGTGCACACTCCACACTAAATATTCATTGGCCTTGGTTTCGATGCTACCTTATCAACAACTTCTGCGAATGATTACTGCTACTATTCAACCTGCATATGTTCAAAGATATATGTAGTGTTCTCAAGTGATACTTAATATAGACATATCCAAGTGAAAGAAAGGGAGAGAATACGAACAAGCCTCTAACCCCAGGTAAAAGGGAAGGGGGTATTGAGGAAGCTATAAACAGCTACCCCATCTGGAGAATGGCAGTTGAAACAGCTCTTACCCAGCAAGTTACCAGTTATGTACCAGCGACTCAGCAAGTTTGTTACCAGTTACATACTGCACACAAAAGGAATTTTAGCTTGTCTAAAATGTAGTTGTAAATTTGGTCTCTGCCATTCATGCTAAAACAGTGATTTATCTTTTGTTTTTTTACATTCCACCGATCTTTAATTCTGACTTCGTATGTTCTGCATGCCTGTCTGTAATAATCTGCCTTTTGTAATTCTTGCTTTGCTGTGTCACTGATTGGAATGATATACACCAGCTCTGAGGAAGCTCTGAGAAGGTTAACTGTAATAATTTTAATACTCTTTTTCAATGATTTGTAATAGGGTTCTTATGGGTATGTATGGCTTGAAAACTGTTTAATGTATGGCTCAGTCAGCCAATATTTGATGTTGATATACTGTAGTTGACTTGTTAGTGTTCTAATCAACCCCCTTCTTTCTTCTGTTCCTTTTCAATGTGTCTGTACAATGTATCACATAAAGGGATAGTGTGCCACTCAGCATATACATAGGTTGTAACAACCTACATTGCCACTCAGCATATACATAGGTTCTAACAACCTATATAAAAGAAGGAACAGTAGTAGCCTCCATCCCCAGATGGAGATGATGAGGAACACCAGAATTCAGATAGGGCCTGTGGATGTTGCAGTATCTATTGTTTCGTGTAATGTTGAGTAGACAACAATCCTCACTGAACAATATACAGACTACAGTACTCAGATGATCAAAAGCTAGTCTGGTTGTCAAAGAGTTTCACCAGATTTCCAATAAGGTCAGTATTGCAGTTGATCAGTCCAACAACCAGAACCTAATGATTTTGTTATAGTTAAAATTCTATACCTGTAATAGGTTAGCAAATGGCTGTATATACTAAGGAAGAGTAAGAAACAAATGAAATAAGAATAATACAATAAAATATGAGTGCCTGCTATGTATTTATGTTTATAGCCATATGTACACTGAGATGCTAGTTTATTATGTACACCACCCCTCATCACATAAAGAGTTCATTCCAACACTTAGCACATCATGTGGCCACAATGTGTAGTATAAACGGCAGGCCACCTCTTCAAGCATCAGTTAGAGTTGAATTGAGTGTCAGAATGGGCAAAATGAGTGACCTGAGTGACTATGAACATAGCATAATAATTGGTTCTAGCATCTCCCAAATGACTGTCCTATATTTTCAGGCTTAACTATTTCAATGGTTTACTGAGAATGGTGTGAAAAGCAAAAAAATATATGATCCTGTGAATGAAAACACCTTGTGGATCAGAAGATTCAAAGGAGACTGGTAATCATTGGTGCTTGAATACACTGAGGAGCTCGGGCCCACCCCTGAAAATTTTCTATTATATATCTAACAGACAAAATAAATACGTCTGGTATCCTGCTATTATATGTGAGCCCCCACTCCCATGAATTTAAAAACCCGGCACAATAATCATACAAGCGAACAAGATGGATCACAACCAGGCGCAAATCACAGAAGATTTAAAAATTAGTGTGCAAAAGATCATCTCCAAAAGCATCTTTTGTCCTTATCACGAACAGCAGCTGATGTCAGGGAAGTACACGAAAGCATGTCAGCAGTGGGTGCAGGAGCATCAACACTAGACCGTTAAGGACTGAAAAACCACGTCCTGTTTGGATGAATCAAAGTTTCCTTTGCATCATGCTGATGGGTCAGAATTTGGCACAAGGAAAAACATAAATTTTAGAACTTTAAAGTAATTAACAAACTGAAATAGTCATGAAGTATACCATGCAAAAAAGCAATTTATTCTGATTATTAAAAGAAATACTAAAGGAAAGAAAAGGTTGTATAGTCTCAATTTCAAGAATCAGTTCTCTGGCATTTTTAAGGGTTGCGGGCAAAGTCTAAAAGAATAAATATTTACATAGATTATCAAAACTTGAGAAATAGCAAACGTATATTACGATAAATTCCTTTATTGTAATATACTTATAACTGTGCCTATGTTGATTGTTTAGAAAGGACCACTTCTAATATTCTGGATGACCTTGATTGGAGATTTCCATCTGTTTCCTAACAGCTATCCAATGAGTCCTGAGTGGTTGGTATGCTTGGATACTAATCAAAGGGAGCTGGGTTCAAGCCTCAGATACCGTATCTTATGATCCTCCTGAGATCTTGCCTTCCTCAAAACTTGTCTGGAGTATTACATTGACATGTTTGTGTCTGAACTCTGTCAAACAACTGCTTTTGGTAATTTATATTTATCAATTCCCAGCTTCTCTGAGCCACTTGGTCCTTTTGACCCTGCCTGTTTACCCATTGTGTACCAAAAAGTGCCGTTCAGAAGTAAAACAATTCAGCTGCGACACCTGGGGTCTTTTAAACTAGCCATTCAGCCCATTGTGGTAAAAAAAGTGAATCAGAAGAACTCTGGTTGAGAAAGAATGGAACCATGTAAACCAGTGATTCCCAACCTTTTCTGGACCATCGCCCCCCTTTAGAAGACAACAAAAATTTCAACGCCCCCCTAGTCCATAATAGTTAATTTTATATGAAATATTAAAATATTGTTGCATATTATCTGTACCTAATTTATCTGTATATTTATCTATTAAAAATCATAAAGCAGAAATTAATAAAACGACAAACAAATGTACAATAAAATTGTTTATTAAAATTTTAAAAATAAACACAGAATCAATAAAAAATAAAAAAATGAGATAAACAAAATTAATAATAAATAAAAAAAATTAATGAGATGGTTGAGGCTGGTGGAGTGTTACCAATTTGTTAATGTCGGGTTCCAATTTCGTTAACATCAATCGCAGATCGCCACGTTAAGTGATGTGTAGTCTGTCCCTCTTCTTTGACAGTAAATTAGCTACTGCACTGAATCCACGCTCAGCCATATAGGACGAAGGAAATGCGATTAAAAACTTCTGTACTATTGCCCACAATCCAGGGTAGAGAACTGGTATTGATTTTTGAAGCCAGAACTCTTGGTATCCATGTTTGAATTTTACTTTGAATACTTTGTTAGTCGTGAGTTCTAAGAGTTCCACTTCCAAATTTGATGATTCTTCAGTATCTGTGTTTGCGAAAGGATCTAAAACCCAACTCGGTATATTCATGTTTAAAATATCTTGGAAACGCTCCGTAAAATCAACATGAAGAACTTCCAAGTGTTGGCAGTAAGTAAGTAAATCTTCCGGTTTTGCAGAGACTGCTGATAATGTGGGAAAGTGGTTGTATTCACCTCTACCTAGATTTCGTTTGAATAGAAGTTTTCCCGCAAAAGCAGCTATGACGTTTTTTGTTTTAATTAAATTCAACTCATCACCTTGCAATTGTAAATTAACTTGATTAAATATTTTAAACAGGTCTGTCAAATAAGCGATGTCATTTTTTGACGTAATCAGGTTTTCGCGCAATTTTTCGTCTCTGTCTTCAAGAAAGTCCAGTACTGAGTCAAATAGATTGAAAAAACGATTCAGACAAACACCTTTAGAGAGCCAACGTACTTCTGTGTGCAGCAGCAAGCGATTGTAATCTTCATCATTTTCATTACAAAGCTTACCAAATAATCGGTCATTCAATGAATTGCTTCTAATCTTATTGATTGCTTTAATAACGTAATGGAGCGACGTATGCAGACGTTCATTCAAATTTTTTGCAACCAAATGCTGACGATGAATAATACAATGTACAGCGAGTACATTTGGTACTGCTTGTTTCAAATGCGCTATGAAACCCTTATGACGCCCTGTCATTGCTGGAGCACCATCAGTAGCAGCAGACAAAATATTGCAAATAGGAATTTCTTTCTCTTGAAAAAACTTTTGCATGGTATTAAATATAGATTCTCCCTTTGTATCAGATTCCAAATTTTTAGCAAATAATAACTCTTCGTGAATTTTTTCTTCTTTTATAAATCGTACGTATGATAAGAGTAGAGCTTCGTTATTTGGTAGAGTTGATTCATCGAGTTGAATGGAAAGTTTGCAAGTCTTTAAGTAATCACATAATGATATTTCAACGTCTTTTGCCATTTCATCTATTTCTTCTTTGCACTGAATTATTACTGAGAGGAATTTTTTTGATGATATCTGACGGTGTCTTATGATGAAGAACAGTTTTTAATATCTCTTTGACTGCCAGCAAATTAATTCCTCGCCAATTGTGTGAGGTTTTCCTGCTTTTGCGATTAACAATGAAACGTTATATGAGGCTCGTAGTCCATCATCATCTTGTTTAGAAGACGACGCAAAAAGGTTTGACATAGTTGGCTGTTTTAAATATTGCTTTTCCAGTTCTTGAAAATAGGATAAATCTTTGTTCTTCTTATCAGCATGCATTTTATTTAAATGCTCTTGTAGCCTAGAAGGTTTCATAGCTTCATTTGAAAAAACTTTTCGGCAAATTAAACACATAGGTAATGATTGGTTTGTAGGAGAGTACGTAAATCCATATTTCAAATACTCAATACTGTACTGCCGGCATTTCTTTTTAGATGTAGATTCAGACATTTTCAAATACAAATTAACCTCTCAACAGGTTTATAGATAGTTATAAAAATAATGTTTATAATGATTTCTAACACTTATCACTCACGACTATTTATCACGGCGAAGCACATAAAAATAAAACATTCCTAGAGCTATCGCTTTTATAGATTTGATTTTGTGCACGCATTAACTTGTATGTTTGCGATGCCGGCGCTTGCTCCGTAAACAAGTCATTTCAAGCTCCTATATTCTTGTCGAAACATGTTAAATTGCATGAACCGCGTGTTTGCCTACCAACTTGCAAGGACTTGTCACCGTCAATCTATTCTAAGCTAAAACAAATTAGGTATAATAAAAATAAAATAAATACCCCCTCAAGCAGCTGCTTGCCACAGTAGGAGATCTGAGAGGATCGCAGGACCTCAGCAGGAAAACGATACACACATCCATGCCTAATACCGGGGCTCGAACCCAGCTCCCTTAGATACGGGAGGTATACCTAATCCTAATTTAAAAATGCTTATAAACGCGATAACAATAAGATAATTTACATAGCTAGATAAAATATTTATTCATGAAAACAGGTATTTTCAAAGTATTATATTAAAAAAAATTATAAAAAAATATTAAATATAATAAATTTATTATTATATTATTATTGCATCAAGGTTGATTTGCCTATCAGGACGGACACACATGTCCAACATAATAAGCCTGATATAGTAGTGCATGGTAAGGTATTGAATGAGATTACAATTATTGAAGTAGGAATCACATCTCGGGATAACCTGCAGACAATAGAGGTTGAAAAGAAGAGGAAGTATGATCTACTGGCTAATGAGTTGAGCCTAATTCACAAGTGTAATGTTAATATTATACCTTATGTCCTGACGTGGGATGGTATTGTAACTACGTACCATAAAGCATACTCAAAGCGACTTGGAGTGGGAAAACATATTGAAGCTGATATCCAATCTGTGATCTTGAAGAGAACTTTTGAGAGCATCTCAGTCTGTAGGCGTAGCAGGGAACTTATTGTCCAAGCTGCAGTTGAAAAACTGTACATGACGGATGGGGTAGTGGATGACCAGGAAGACACCACAGAATAGAAGAGATAAAAAGGTTGTCACAGAAAATTCCATTAAATTTATTTATTTATTTGACCGCCCCTCTTGACTGCCTCAACGCCCCCCATTTGCCTCTGGATCCGCTACCGCCCCCATGGAAGGCTCCAGCGCCCACTGGGGGGCGGTATCGCCCCCGTTGGAAATCTATGATGTAAACTATGTAAAAAAAGCAAAGAGGAAGGAGAAAGGGCCAATAAAGAGAAAGCAGATTTACTGAGTGTTAGGAAATGCAACATGTTTCTAAAAGAAGAGCTGGGATAGGTAAATATGGTTTGGAGTTGAATTTCCTTTTCGAAATATTTAATTTACATGACCAGTCGACCTTCTACGTTGCAATCTTGCCATTTTAAGGTTAAAAGGTTTGTGCATGGTGTTGTGGATAACCATTAAAATTTAAGAGCTAGTTTTATAACTATATGCAACCAACATGGTTATATTTCACTGATACATTTTAGTTGAATGTCAAATAGAAAATAAAATATATCAATGAAATGTAAGCGCGACAAATATCCATGCAAAATATATGGGCATCGGCATGGGGGATTATAGTTGCCCTCCGCCCATGTAAATATTGATTGAATCCCCATCTGTAAAAATTGATCGAAAAATTTAGGCTAAATTATGAATTCTACCAAAAATTAATGTTTTTTTTTTAATGAAATGTAAATTTTGTTACTCATGAAATATTCAGCTGAAAAAATTTGGTTTTGCCGCTAGTGGGATTCGAACTGTGAAAGGTAGGTTCGAATCCCGCAAAACCAATTTTTTTCAACTGAATATTTCATTAGTCTCATGTCTATAGGACATCTCCTGTGATACTTTACTACTATAGTAAATCTTGTTATTTTCTTTACGTTTTGTTTTCGGAAGGATATTAAGCATTTCTATACATTTTTTCCAAAAATAAATTTCCTTTTTTTTTTTCGTTTTTGTTCGGGAATTCTTAGTTGTATTATGGTGTAATATATTCATGATTGCTGTATTTGTAACTGCCCACTCATTAATGGAAGGCTCGACTAAATATTTCTATCTTCAAAATGTTTTTTCTGATGCCTATGATGCAATATTTCATCCATACTGGACTCAAAACGTTAAGTGTAAAACTGCAACGGCTTTAATGATTCTTTCCTTTAAATTTCGCTATTACTTGTTTTTCCTTCAGAAAAGTCCAGTAAGCAGTTAAGCATTAAATAAATAAACATTTCCTCAAGCATCTGCTTGCAAAGACATATGATGGGAGCCTGTCAGTACACCATAGAGTATAAGTCTCATGAGGAAGGCGAGACCTCGGCAGAAACACCACAACATCCATGCCTTACCCTGGGCTCGAACCCAGGTCCCTTTGATCAGTAGTCAACCACAGTCCCCCACCATTGGTCCAGACCAAATATTGACCTTTGAGCTACAATTACGCACGTGTATTACTATAGCAAGTGCCGTCCCATGGCCGAGTGGTTAGCGCGCTTGGCTACTGATCTAAGGGACCTGGGTTCGAGCCCCGGGTAAGGCATGGATGTATGTGTCGTTTTTCTGCTGAGGTCCTGCCATCCTCACAGACCTTCTACTATGGCATATAAACTGACAGGCTCCTGTCAGACCTCTGTGGCAAGCAGCTGCTTGAGGGGGTATTTATTTATTTATTATTTATATTACTATAGCAGACCCTTCCGCTCATAAAACAATATACTAAAATCTAACTCATTCCAATTTTTTAACTAAAACATTTTAACATGCATAACGAAACTGTTTTGACAGTTCATAATAGTCATTAATAGTGTTGTATTTCTGTTTTTCAATCAAGATATTTTCTTTATTTTTAAAAAATTGTTTTTTTTCCTTCCTGTTCATTAGTCATTAAAAATGCATATTTTAATTCTAAACAGGGAGTTTTTCATGCAGCTCTTTGGGGCGGGGGTGGCTCAGTCGGTAGCGCGCCAGCCTCGTAATCTGTAGTTCCCAGGTTCGAGTCCCAGCTGGGTCAGCGTTGAGATTTATCTCCGCAAAATTCCCCGCCCTGCCCACGGTCAGTAGGGGACACAGATGGGCTTGGAAAGGCCGCCGTCCGTCGGATGGGACGTTAAGCCGTGGCCCCGTGTGCGGGAGAGCCATACCCTGTGCATGTTAAAGAACACGCTGGATGGCCTTGACGGGAGGCTACCATCTGTCTCCCAACAGCTGTTCCAGTGGGTCCCCTCCCCCAACCTTCTCTGAGCCTTCGGGGTCCATGTGACCTGGCCATTTAGCCCATGGGTGCAAAAAAGTGCCGCTCAGAGGTAAAACAACAACAACATTAATTTACCCATGTTTTATCACACTATCTATCTGCGGGAAATAAATACTAATTGCTGAGTCATGTTGTTAGAACAAGTGATGGCATAATGTGGACAGTTCCAATAAAAATTGAAAAAAATGCAATGGTAAAACCAAAATCCAATAAATAGTGTAGTAAAAAAGCAAATTTGCATCATATAACCTGAAGTATAGCATACTGAACAGTT
Source organism: Ryuthela nishihirai (assembly GCA_038380435.1). Classification (NCBI taxonomy): domain Eukaryota; kingdom Metazoa; phylum Arthropoda; class Arachnida; order Araneae; family Heptathelidae; genus Ryuthela; species Ryuthela nishihirai. Next base: position 23,025,103 of record JAWZYU010000001.1, read on the forward strand.
TGCTCACAGCCAGGGAATCGGTCCGTAGTAAAACTTATAGGGTCACTATTGTGGTTAATAATGGAGACCTGCTTATTTTATCTAATTACGCATTGTTTTCATTAAAAAGAAAAAATAGCTATAGATGAAGCATAGTAATTTATTAAAATATACAACGAGGAGCATGGTTTAACCTTCCATACAACGGACGGCGGCATTTCCTCGGTGAAGAAGAGGACTAGAAAGAGTAGTAACTCGGTAATGACTGCATTTTGTGTAAACTGCTTTATTTTATGTTTCATTTATTTTATCTTTACATTATGATATTAAGAAATTCGTAATATGAGAATCTTAATTTTTTGGTAAATTTTTCTCTAATTTTACCAAAACGTGATGGTTTATACGAATAATCCAAATAAAATGCTTCATTTGTTCCAAGTTTTATTTTCGACATTAAAGCAAGGAATTAAAACGGTTAACACATCACCTATCGTCATATTACCAGTGACATTATTAGTGCTATATTTGGAGGACTTTGTTATGTATACCAATAATTTTTATTTAAACACCAGTTGCAGCTTTGCTGATAATGGAACCTCAATGCTCAAAGGTATAGAGATGACATCCTTAAGCTGGTGCAATAGGTGAAACATTCATCTTACAAGACGATAACGCTCGTCCACACAGAGCTCGACTAGTGGAGCAATACTTTCAAGAGACCATTATGCTCATGGAATGGCCCAGCTCTTGCGGGCGGGGGTGGCTCAGTCGGTAGCGCGCCAGGCTCGTAATCTAGTTCCCAGGTTCGAGTCCCAGCTGGGCCAGCGTTGAGATTTATCTCCGCAAAATTCCCCGCCCTGCCCACAGTCATCCGACGGCCGCCGTCCGTCGGATGGGACGTCAAGCCGTGGTCCCGTGTGCGGAAGAGACATACCCTGTGCACGTTAAAGAACACGCTGGATGACCTTGACGGGAGGCTACCATCTGTCTCCCAACAGCTGTTCCAGTGGGTCCCCTCCCTCAACCTTCTCTGAGCCTTCGGGTCCATGTGACCTGGCCATTTAGCCCATGGTGTGCAAAAAAAGTGCCGCTCAGAGGTAAAACAACTCAACCCAAGTGGCCCAGCTCGATCTCCCGACCTAAATCCGATTGAGCATATGTGGGATGCTCTAGGAAGACGTGTTGTTACCCTCAACCAGCCACCTACAACAAAGGGAGAGTTTGTTAATGCTTAAAAAAATGGTCGTTACTTCCTACTGAGCTGATTCACAAAATCATAAACAGCATGGAACATCGCTGTCGTGCTTGCATTGCTGTAAGGGTGATGACACTCGTTATCAAAGAACTCTGCTCATTGCATTCTGACATCTCATTTTTGGACAAGTTTCTGTGTTATTTTTTGACGAAAAATGTTTCTAATGCAAAATATTTTATTCCATTCTGAAACTAGCGTTGTAATTCATATTTTCATCAAATTTCATTAAAAATCATTCATATAGTTTTTTATTTATCATAATTTTTCTGAGTTTTCCTTCATTTATGGAAACCAGTGTATATGTATATGTTTAAATTTCTGAATGCATGTACATACCCCAGTCCTCAAATACCAGAGTTGCATTTAGCCACTGCAGGTCACATCTAGTAAACTTCTGTTTGACATTGTCCATTCACTCCATTCTAGGTCTGCCTCTTACCATGAATCATTTAAGAACACTTTTCATAGCTCTATTCGCTAATCTGCAGCTTTGTATGCAAGTAACGTTGACAACCTATCACTATTTCCCCTAAAGCGAGATATTCCTAAAGGTGATTAATGATTCCTTCGTCTGACCTCATTATTTACATTAATCCCCAAAGACGCTAATAAGAAAAGAAGGAAGCTTGATGTTTTTCATTCCAGATACTTCTTTGTAGGATACAAATTTGAATATCATAGCAACCTTTAGAAATGGCCAAATTATTATTTATCTAATTTAGCCTTTACCAGATTCTGCTTATTTTCCACGATCTCAACTGACTACTGAAAGTTCCAGCAGCAATTCCCAATCTGTTTAATTCATATCACACACTTCCCGAGATAACTAACCCTAATACATTCATATCTAACATATAAGGATCTTTTTTAACCCCAAAGTCTCGTGTGTAATATATTTAAGCAGGCCTCTTTTATAAAGTTTCCGTGGGTAATGTGAAACTTTAGTAGGATGGTACATACGAACATCTAATGGTGTAAACAGAAATTTCGAAGGGGAGGTTGAGGGTTTGAGTCTAATAAGAAGTAAGAATTTGATGTCTTCAGTTTAATGAGCGTTGGTGGGGGGTTGAATTTGGTTTTCAGAAACCCTTAGAAATTCGACGTTATTCAAGCCCTCAATGGGCAGGATGTTACAACCCCAAACCCACTCCCTTGGTTCTGCCATTCACTGAATCTATATACAGTCTGCCCTCGACTTTCGCGATTTGATTATTCGCGAAATAATTGCCATCAATAATTAAATGTGAATTTTTTTTTGGAGTTTTGCGGCCTACTGCGGAAAATCGCAGACGGCGCGAGTAGACTAGAAAATGTAAAGATAACTAAAAAAAGTTCAATAAGTCAAATGCATAAAATATATGCATTTGATAATAATAAAAAATATTATTGCTCTTTGTAAAATAATTATTATAATTTAAATTTTTTTGTAAATAATTATAATTTATAAAATATATTGCTCTTTGTATGTTACTGTAAGTCTCATAACTATACAGCAGAACTGTGTGTCAGAAATGTTTGTATTTCATCACCATCTGTACATAGTCATCGTGTGAAGACGAAGAAAAATTTAACAGCAAAAAATTATTAAAGTTTATAAAACACAGTATTGTACTGTACTGTATATAACTGTGTTTTATAAACTTTAATAATTTTACTGCTATCTAAATACTGTGCATGTATTGCATCACATACTGTACATGTGCGGAGCGGGGGTGGCTCAGTCGGTAGCGCGCCAGGCTCGTAATCTGTAGTTCCCAGGTTCGAGTCCCAGCTGGGTCAGCGTTGAGATTTATCTCCGCAAAATTTCCCCGCCCTACCCACGGTCAGTAGTGGACACCGATGGGCTTGAAAAGGCCGCCGTCCGTCGGATGGGACGTTAAGCCGTGGCCCCGTGTGCTGGGGAGCCCATACCCTGTGCACGTTAAAGAACACGCTGGATGGCCTTGACGGGAGGCTACCATCTGTCTCCCAACAGCTGTTCAAGTGGGTCCCCTCCCCCAACCTTCTCTGAGCCTTCGGGGTCCTTGTGGCCTGGCCATTTAGCCCATGGTGTGCAAAAAAGTGCCGCTCAGAGGTAAAACAATCCAATCCAAACTGTATATGTGCTGTATTACCTCTCTCTTTCTGTGTGTGTGTTAGCCTACATTGTTCGTACTGTAATTTTAAATTTATAAAACATACTGCTGCAGTACAGTGTATTGTTTTACTCTTTTTTGTGTGTTAAATACGGTTAACAGTATTAGGAGATAAGGTTTGGGGGGCCCAGAGATATTCGCTGTTTTTCCACAATCGCTGCTGTCCTGCGCCCCTAACCCCCGCGAATGATGAGGGCCGACTGTATTTAAAGTTTGATATGCATTTATTGTGACTACCGAAAGTTTATAATTGCTAGATATTGTAATTGATACACCCAGCAAGAGCGGTTGGATTTTAAATCACGTTATTTCATGACAGTGATATATGCAAGTGATTACGTTTCCACGATAAACAGTATCTGCGAGAGATAACGAATGAAAGCTAGGCAAACAAATGCTTCAGGCTCTGTAGTTATCTATAACCTGCTATGAAAAACTGTTGACAGCAGGTATTGAGGACGAACTTAGAAGATGTCACGACCATCCTTTCATCTACCATATTAGTAGTTGGATGCTTTTGAGTATGGCTCGATTGTAAGGACTGTGTGAAGACGTCAGGAGGCTGTAGCAGCCCCAACGAACTGTAACTGCTGCTATGGAAATTCTCTTCACGTCCGGCCTATTGTCAGCAGATCAAAGGCTGCAGCCCTAGTGTTCCTTTCACGGACTGTGCACCATAGTCGGGAGTGGCTGGACTGATGTCCCGTTAGAGCTACTTGGAATAAAGAATGGCAACACATTGCTTTCAGCGGGGCAGAGGGCGAATCCAATCACCATTGCACATGCCATACCACTTGCACACAGAATGCCCTTTCATTTGAGGAGACATCAGTTACAAAAGCAGGTGGCCTCTGGTGCATGTAAACGGTAATATGGTGTCCAGTAACACGTCTTGAGGCATAGTCACATTACCATTTCTGGTAAATATCCCTAATGTCATGTCCCAGCAAGAATATGAGATATTCTTACCCACACAACCATCTACCTTATAACAGACATATACTCCATCAGAGGCATTATAATCTCAAGATTCAAACTCTTTGTTGTGTATCCGTCAATATGGAAATATTTGTTTTATGGCGAGAGACCCAGATCTCAGGCCCAATATATCAACGGTGGAATTAATCTTATTCGATAAACATCAAAATGAGCTCGTAAGCTTTTTATATTTAAATGAAGTATAATGACATATTTTATCATTAACAACATATATTAATAACGTAGTAGAAAAAAATTAAATATTCCCACAAGCAGCTGCTTGCCACAGAGGTCTGACAGAAACCTGTCAATTTAATACGCCATAGTAGAAAGCCTGTGAGGTTGGTGGGATCTCAGCAGAAAAACAACACAAACAGCCTTACTCGACGCTCGAGCCCAGGTCCCTTAGATCAGTGACCAAGCCGTTAACCACTTGGCCATGGGATAGCTAGTAGAAAACCTTTTACAAAACATTATACTCAAAATTATCCCTGGAAGATCAACCTAGTAAGAGGTTCCCAAACTTATTTGTCCTACCGCCCCCTTTTCAGAAAAAAAATTACTCGGAGCGCTCCTGGAAATCTACCTTCTTTAGGGAACAAACAGAAAGATGCAGTCACAAATTTGCGTTCTTTTATGTATCTATATTTCTACCTACGTCCTACAACATAGTAAAGAAAGATGTTGTTGTAAATATGACATCTTGAAGCTTGAAATTATCAAATTATTTATTAAAATGAACCATAGTAACATTCGCATTGCACACAGAAAATTAAGATAACGAAGGATAATTTTATCAGTTTATTTTGAAAATAAAGTAATTACTACGACTTTAACTCTATGTTACACAACAGATGAAACATGGACGAACGGTTTTACAAAATTTTATTATCTTACCTTCTTTCTTTATGCTTCCACCTCCCCCCCCCCAATTGCACCCGAGGCTACTACCGACCTCTTGGATCGTTCCAGCGCCCTCCAGGGGGACGGTATCGCACACTTTGGGAAACGGCCTAGATCATTATAAAAAAGAACATATATAGGAATATAGAGGTATATATTAAAACAAAATATTGCATTCAGTTAAGAAAAAGAAGATGGCTTCTTAAATATTTAACAAAAATTTACTTAAATCTAATTTTACAAACTAGATTTAAGTGAGTTGAGTTTGTTGTTTTAAATAGAGATCGACGATTATGGGAAGCACTCCTTTTTATTTCTCACTTCTACACATCATTATGCAAACTTCATGATCTCCATTACTGAAATTTTACATTTCCACTTTACGTAGCACTCCAGTAATTTTTTGGATTTATATATTTACTTTGCTAGAAATAAGATCGTTTCTTTCACATAAGTTTCTTTTTAATTTATGGCTTTCACCCCAATGCATTTTTTTCTTTTTAAAGTGAACCCATCATTGATTCTACAAATCAGGTTTCTTTTTTCCGTTATCTCAAGTACTGTTTTTTTCACTCATGTCATTCATTAATAAAGTAGTGTTTGTTCATGTTCCTGCAAATCTTATCAAATTCAAGATTTTTCCGCTGTACAAATTAACATATTTTTTTATCCGCCGAGAGCTTTTTAATGCGGATATCCATACCGACAATCATGGTTGAGAAAGCAGTCTCAAAATGGTATGTCGAAAGAAATGGGAGAAGAGTTTTCAGAGTAATTTCAGCAAGTTCAGGATCTGTTTCCACTTTGATCCAAAAGGAAGTAAATGATGCTACAGTTTCGAAACTCCTCTGCAATCCTTGGATAGCAGGCAGCTACAAAGTGTTGGAACTCACGAAGCATATCAATGTTATGCTTCTGAAAACTTCTTTTCTGGCAACTCGCTGCGGACCGGCACCAATTTGCAGTTTCTACTTTGAGAAGCCCTCAGGACATCAGAAAACTCTGTGCTGCGATGTGTTGCTATGGTAAACATATCGCGATTCGCGATGGTTTCACTACATAATGGAAGACACGAATTTCACTGTATACCGTTCGTTGCAGTGACTTGTAAACAAAATCATGTCATGCGCATCTGTGTCAGTCATGCGTTTCAGAATATTACATAGACTCCTTGTGGATTTACTCAGCGCTCAAACTATGGGACCTTTACTAGTCGAAAGCAACATTTGTGGTTCCATTAAATATAAGTTTAGGAAGTGAATTTTATTGTACTGGGTTATTTTTTGGAACATACCACTTATACAGTAGAGTTAGGGATTGTAATCCTCATATAACGCCGAACTTTTGTGAAAACAGCTCCATTTTTACGAAAATCGGCATTTTATAAAATCATTTTATTCAAACTTCACTAATAACATGTTACACGGTTCATTAAAAACTATTCACAGGACTAGTGGTCCAGGTGGCGAATGACTGACCTGGCATAATTTGGACGACCCTCATCCGCAAAGAAGCAGTATAGTAGACTCAAGCATCTTTAGTCCAGTCTTTACGATCCGGGAGCATCCATGGTTAGGTATTATTAAAGAAATTAGGGAAAAAAAGTTACATAAGTATGTATTAAAAAACATACATAAGCTTTCGGGAGAAAATTCGTTTTTCACTGCATTTTTTTATCAAAAATGATTCGGAAAAAATCCAAGTTTCGGCAGATCTTATATCCCAATGCTACTAAAATAAAAACGATGGCCTGTAATAATTAAGATGTTTGCAATTTTACTGCTTATTCCATTCTTTACCAACCGAGATAACGCAATATTTTAATCGAAAAAAATTAAGCATTTTATAAATTTCTTTATTAAAACGTGGAATATAAATTGCTTTGTTTTGTTGCTTAATATTAAATACACTGCTGGCCATTAAAAGTGCAATACCAGGAAAGACAAGAGATATCAAAGCCATATTTTAGTAAATACATAGCATATGTTATAAGGATCGTTCTCTTTTGTTGCGATCTTATGCAACCACGGCAATTCCCGGTTCCGTCTGACGACACTACCTGGTTATGAAAAGCCATGACTATCTAGAGCCGGGGGCTAGAATGCGCCATATAGACGCACCTCAACCCCGACTTCACATGGCAGCAGTCCTATAAAAAGAAAGCTAACCACCGGAAGAAACCTAACTTTAATCTGTTCCCCAGTTAGCCATGAACAAGGATATATATAGATCCAAGTTCGCTCGGCATCCGGGGTGGAGACTCTTAGTGAGGCCCAGACGTTTAAGAGGGCTCGACCTACTGGGGCACAAATCTTTTCAGAAGAGCCCTCGAACTACTCACCCAGAGCACCTGGTGATAGGTGAGGTCTAAGACACCGTCACCGTCCAACCGGTTGGCGGCATCCTCGACCTCGGTTGGTCTTGGCTATGGCTAACTGGGGACTCAATCCGGCCGGCACAGCCTTCGACCGGGTTGCTGGGCTACCATTTGGCCCAGCAACCCATTATTATGTAGCCACCATGACCGGCAATAACCGCTGCTACACGGTCCGGCATTTAGAGGATGAGACGTTGGATGTGTGTTTGGGGAATGTCAGTGAATGCAATTCCGATGCGTAGCCAAAGTTCATCTGCTGTGATCTGGTGTGGTAGTCGTCGTGAGATCATGGACCAGACATGTTTAATTGGAGACAGATCCAGTGAACGCGCAGGCCAAGTCAGAAATGTCACATGGTGGCTATCCAGGAATTGTTGGATGATGCATACCACATGTGTTTGGGTATTTGTCCTGTTGGTAAATGGCACCAGAGAGCCCCTGAAGATAAAGTACGACCACAGGCTCTAACACCTCAGTGATGGATTCCGATACTTTGAACAGCTAATGCTGGCTGTTCAAAGTACCGGAATGCACACATGGCACTGCATCATGCATGTCTCAGTGAGCCTGTCACTGCGGTACCGTCAGATGCGAATTCGTCCATTATGGTGGTGCTTAGTGAAGTGGGATTCTTCTGGAAAGAAGATGCGATGCCATTCCCACATCCATGCGCGATGTTTTGGCGTCATTGCAGTCGCATATGTCTGTGTTGTAGAGTCAATGGTAGCCGAAGTAATGGCCGCCTAACAAAAATGCCCTGATGCTGCAGATGTTGAGCCATATATGCGGTCACTGGTTGATGTGTAACACACCCTAACTGTTGAGCTAAGGTGTTTGATGTGGCTGTACGATCATTCATAACCATGCACACGAGATGTCTGTCCTCTCGTTCGTTTGTATGACAGGGCCATTGAGATCCCTCACGTCAGTGAGTTCGTTCCTCCTCCTCTACCCTCTGACGCCATACTCTCAGCACTGTGGCAGCATTCCGTCCAACACGAGCACCTGATGTCTCGGTGCGATAATCTGCCTTCCCATAATCCCATAATTCTCCCTCGATCAAAGTCGGAAACCTGATCGTATGGGTGCCGTGTTCATCGAAGGGGGAAAATTGATCCTTTAGTGCACAAGAACTGCGAGCAAACACAATTCCAGTGCTTTACAATGGTTCTTTGTAATCTCCTCTTATACCACTTCCATGGGGCGTTACTGTCACACATGATGTGCGTATATGCTGCGCTTTGAATCATTTACATGTTCTCCCATGGGCTACCCATCTTGCATATTTCGGTACAATCTGATGAGTTCTTCCTGGTGTTGCACTTTCAATGGCCAGCAGTGTATTCGTTGTTTGATGCTTTTAGATTTTGATATTGGTTTTTGATGAATTTTTAGTACCATATATAGTACTGTCGATCAGAGACGTACCCGGGGGGGAATCCAGCCCCCTCTCCCGGTTCTTGCCGTTATACACGAAATCTTAAAGTTGTCTATCTGCTTTGGAATAAAAAACAGTTGTCTGTATAATTTTACTTCGACCCTATTGTATACGTCCGACATTAAAGTTAGATTTAAAAAACAATAATTTTTTTTCTTATAGAGTATCATTTTAACTTTTCCTGTCCGATGGAATATTTTAGTAATTGGGAAACCCTATTCAAGTCTTATTCTCAGACTTCCCCCCCCCCAACACTATATTCTCAGACCCAGCCTCTCTGAAACTAAATCCACGATACACAACACCTGCTGTCGATAACAGCAGAAGAAATTGAGTTTTCTGATCGTGCTCACCCAACAATAAAGTATGCATCGGCGAGTAATGTTAAAGTTCAGAACAGGTTTAGTGGTTTTCATTCGAGATGTTTATAATGAAGTCTCTTGGACAGTGTTTCAAAATATTTTTCGTCGGAGAAACTCTTTATAATGCAGGAAATATTTGGCGAAACACTTTCTGATGCAACCAAATGTTTGGCGGAGCACTTTCTAATGCGATAAAAAAAAATTGCAGGACACTTTCTAATGTTAGAGAAATTTGGTGGAACTCTCGTTAACAAATGCATATATCTTTATATGTAAGCTTTATTTTTTGTATTCAGAAGAAATAAAGGTGCAATTCCAAAAAAAAAATATTTTACGAGATAAATATGTAGCATCATACCTACAAAAAAAAAACTTTAATTCAAATACAACTTTATAAAGAAAAGGTAAAATTAAGCCGTGTGGTTCTTTATATACTTGTCTTTATATAGTTGTGTAGTGGGTGCCTAATAACCTCGTAAACATACGAAAAGGGTTGTTTTATCTCTGTGCTGCATTTTTTTGCACACACTGGGCTAAATGGCCAGGTCACAAGGATCCCTAATGCTCAGATAAGGCTGGGGGTAGGGGATCCGCTGGATATCTATTAGGAGATAAATTGAAGCCTCCCATCAAGGCCATCCAGCGTGTTCATTAACGTGCACAGGGTATAGCTCTCTCACAAACACGGGGCTACGGCTTAACGTCCCATACGATGGACGGCGGTCTTTCCAAGCCCATCAGAGTCCCCTACTGACCGAGGTTAGGGCGGGTATAAAGATCAAGCTCATCAGTATCCTCTACTGACCGAGGTTAGGGCGGGTATAAAGATAGCAGAAATAAATCTCAATGCAGCCCAGGAGGGACTCGAATTTAGTAACTGCAGATTATGAGCCTGGCGGGAGACAGAGTGAGACACCCCACTCCACAAAGGAAGGAGAAACATGGGTTGACATAATTGGCGACTAGAGAAAAGTTACCATCCTTCCTGAAATCGCTCTTTTTGCAGCAGTGTTCATTAACATGTCTAAATTAATAAAAATATATAAAAGCATTACATTAATGTATTAATAACATATCTAAATTAAGTATAATTTAAGATAGGACATTTCGCAGAAAACCTAGGCCATTGGTTCCTAAACACCAGTTGAAAAATATTAAGCATTAAGTTATTTACTTATGTTTAGAATGATGAATTGAGAAGCAGCTGCAATCAACCTCTTTAGCTAGCATTTCCCTAAGAAAAGATGCTTTTAATTTGACTCAATTCGCCGTTGACAAAGCTATAGATTGTCGAATTGAGTTATAAAGAGTGCATCTGAAAGCCTAATAAGAAGGGGCAGACCTAGAATGAGTTCCATTTGTGCCGGCTTTGAAATTTACTTCCTGTAGCAGCCCTCGGTCTCACCACCCTCCCTCGTTTAGAAAGGGAGCATCGATGAGCTTGAAAATGCCACCGTCGTCGAATGGGACTTTAAGCCGTGGCAACTTGTGCAACAGAGCCATGCCATATTAATATTAAAGAACACGCTGGATAGTCTTGAGGGGTTGGGTTGGGTTGTTTTACCTCTGAGCGGCACTTTTCTGCACACCATGGGCTAAATGGCCAGGTCACAAAGACCCCGAAGGCTCAGAGAAGGTTGGGGGAGAAGACCCACTGGAACAGCTGTTGGGAGACAGATGGTAGCTCCCGTTATGGCAATCCAGCGCGTTCTTTAACGTGTATAGGGTATGACTCTCCAGCACATAGAGCCATGGCTTAACGTCCCATCCGACGGACGGCGGTCTTTCCAAGCCCATCGGTGTCCCCTACTGACCGTGGGCAGGGCGAGGAATTTTGCGGAGATAAATCTCAACGCTGAGCCAGCTTTGACTCGAACCTGGGAACTACAGATTACGAGCCTGGTGCGCTACCAACTGAGTCACCCCCGCCCCAGTCTTGAGGGGAGGCTTCCATCTGTCTCCTAGCAATTCTCCCTTCCGCTAACCAACTCTGAGACCATGTGGTCTTTGTGACCTGGCCATTTAGCCCATTATGCGAACAAAAGTGCCGCTCAGAGGTAAAATAACCCAACCTAAAATGAGGTGGATAAAAATTAGGTATTTAATGCTAATCAAATGCAGGGGCGACTCGTGAGTTTCTAAATAGAGAAACCAATTAGACAGGGACGGTGATGGCTCAGTTGGTAGTGGGCAACGTCGGAGATTTTTGCCACTAACCCCAATTCTGTCCTCGGTGAGAATAAGAACATCGATTAGAACAATTTAAAAAAAATTATTAAAAAATACAAATGAAGAGATAACTCTATGCAGTTATAACTTCCTAATTTCAGTTTGTTGGGTAATAAAGAAATATTATCAAAGTTTTTTCACATAATTTAGAAAATTTCCACTTGGGCACCATTCGTCGCACGAAGTGCAACAAGACGGCATTCAATTTGCATCCACTTTCGTTCTAACGTTGCTTCATCAAGGTGGCTATGACGTCAGTGATCTTTTCCTTCAGGTCGTTGATGCCCCGAACTTTAGTCTTATAAACGATGATTTAACGTATCCCCATGAGAAGAAGTCCATGGGAGTGATATCGGAAGAACCTGATGGCCAGGGAATTGGTCCTCCTCTTCCAATCCACCTGTTTGGAAATGTTTCACTGAGGAACTGGTGAACAGCTTTTCCCCCGTGAGGTGGTGCACCATCCTACTAGAATATGATAGTTAGTTTCAGGCGTTCCAAATGCGGTACCACAAATTCTCTCAAAAGATTAAGATAAATATCAAAACTAATTGATATTTTTCTGAGAAGAAAAATGGTCCGAGGATACGATTGTGAATGATGCTCACCAAACATTAACCTTTGGAATTTCTCGTTGAAACTCCCTGGTCTCATGAGGCTGTTTTGATCCCCAAATCCTGACATTGTTTCTGTTCAGTTTTCCTGAGACGTGTAAGGTTGTCTCATCACTAAAGCAGACGTTTGAGGAAGTGTTCATCTTCGCTAAGGCGGTTCAGCAGGCGAACAGCAAACTCTTTCCTTTGGAGTTTATCATTTGGTTTGAGAACCTGCAGAAGTTGCACTTTGAATGCATATAGACGCAACTTCTTGTGACAAACTTTGTGAATTGATGATCGTGGTAATTATAGCTCCCTGTGGAAGCAATGTGGATGGATTTAGAAGGGCTACAAACAAATATGTACTTCACGAACACGATCGACATTCTCATCATATGTTATTGGTCGACTAGTCCTCTGGGAGTAATCCAACACATTCCCTGTCTCCATAAACGTCTTGTGTCACTCGTGAGTAGTCGAACGTGATGGTAGATTTTTTTCATACTTGGTCTTGAAATTTCTCTGAACCTGTGTATCTGATTTTGTTTCAATAAACCTTTTCTTGACTTGTAGTCATTTTCAATAGTTAGCACTAATTATCAGTTGTTATGCCGCTTACTTATCTGAAACAGAAAAAAAAATATGTGTATTAAAACTTCGATACTTACACTATTTATTGCGCACAAACTGCGCAGAGTTTTCTCTTCATTTGTATTCTAAAAAATTTTAAAATTGATCGAAGACTTTATGGGCACCCTGTATATATATATATACACAGTATATGTACGTGTTATAAAATTTTCATATACCGTATTTCTTCGATTCTAAGACGCACTTTTTTTCCCATATAAACATCTCTAAAAACGGGGTGCGTCTTAGAATCGCAGTTTTTTTTTTTTTCTTCAAAATTTCCCGCGCTTTGCACACGGTACCACACGTTTTCTTCTTACGCGAAAACCCAGCCTCCAAGTTTGACCGTTATCGTATTCTCTAATTCCATTGGAGAATAAAGTGGCGTGGGTATTTTCTCGGGCTTTCCAAATGTGAAGCCACCGTTATTTCATTATAGTGGAGCTCACTCAGCGACAACCAGGAAGTTGGAACCTGGCTGTTGACCTTCCGGAAAAATTAAGAAAGCGCCGGCATCAAAATTGGCGGAATCTGTATCAACAGCTTGGAAGCTAATCCCAGAAAGAATGGTGCAGCACTCGCTTAAGAATGTTGTATCATCAATGCTCTGGATGGCTCAAAAGACGATATATTATGAGATAATAGAGATAAAGACGGCTCAGAAGAATCGGATTCTGAATGCGAAGTAGACTCTGATATTGATTCAGATGCAGATATGACGGCGCAGAAGAATCAGACTCTGATATTGATTCAGATGCAGATATGACGGCGCAGAAGAATCAGACTCTGATATTGATTCAGAAGGAAGTGATGAATAGCATACCTACTGATAAATAGGTAATATTGTTGTTAGTAAAGCGAATTCTATTATAATAAAACTATTTGTTAGATATATTTTAGCGTTTTATTTATTTTTTTCTTACAATCAGTTTTTTTCTGTTGGTGGTACTGAAATTAAGGTGCGTCTTACAATCGATGGCGTCTTAGAAGAAATACTGTATATATATTGTGACATATGTCAGGCACGCGCCCCAGGATTTAGTTTCATGGTAGGGGGTAGAGAATTTAGCCTCTTGGGGGACTTACTTTCTCGTAATATATTTCGTGCTGATAATTAAGGCACAGAAGACAGTTTCGAGTGTATTACTTCACTAAATGCTTATTGAAATGAAAGAAACGGGCAATATATTTTAGAGAGAAAATATCCATGTAAAATATATTTAGTTATTCCGATTCGGAGTTTAATGTTTAATATATATAACCGTCCCGTGGCCGAGTGGTTAGCACGCTTGGCTATTTATCTAAGGGACCTGGGTTCGAGCCTCGGGTTAAGGCATGGATGTGTGTATCATTTTTCTGCTGAGGTCCTGCCAACCTTACAGACCTTCTACTATGGCATATAAACTGGCAGGCTCCTGTCAGACCTCTGTGGCAAGCAGCTGTTTGAGGGGGTATATATTTATTATTTATATATACATATATTATAGAAATGGTGGGGCCGGCCCCATTGTCCTTAATGACGGTCTGCCACTGATCAAATGCTAATCAGGTATTTAATGGAATTTACCAGCATTGGTTAATTGCAGCATCTGATATACTCCGATAGACATGTTGGGGAAGAAAATTGTAGTCTGGTTGGACCACTGAAATTAACGTTGGTTTGATGGCTTCTTGTGTATGCAGCTGATTTGAAATTATATACAGAAGAAAAATATACTACAAGAAGGATTAGTGCCATTTTATTAAAACGCAGACAGTTGTTACCATACACTGAGATGGGTGATTGATTACATTATCCAAAAAAATAAGAAAAATTACCACTTTACCTACCTGGTAAAGTGGTATAATTAGTGTGATGTTGAACCGCCCCGCGCGCAGCAATGCATTCGTGAACACGGCAAGGAAGGCTGTCGTACAGCTCTATAATGTACTCCTGAGGGATAGAACGCCAAATAGGACGAAGTCGCTGTTCCATTTCTTTAATTCATTCTTTAGTTCATTAAAATTTTTTGGATAATGTAATCAAATCACCCATTTCAGTGCATGCTAACAACTGCCTGCGTTTCAATAAAATGACACTAATCCTTCCTGTAGTATATTGTGTATAGTGGTTGGTGCACCTCTTGGATGTTGGAGCTATCGGCCCATCATGTCCTAGACATGTTTAATAGGTGAAAGGTCCGGCGAACGTGCTGACCATGGTAGTACCTGAACATTTTGCTCCTGTAGATACTGAAAATAATGCAGGCTGTGTGGGGATGGGCTTTATCTTGCTGGTAAAGGGTTCCGTGCTGCTGAACAAGTAGGACAGCCACTGGCTGAAAAATGTTGGTAAATATCATTGGGCAGTTAGAGATCTCATTATGATGACCAGTTCTGACTGAGATGTCCGACTAATGGCACCCCACACCAGGTGTTGAAGCTGTGTGACGCACGCACTGGATGACGTTCCTTTCCCTCCATGTCGTCTACCTTAGTGCTGACCAAGGCAAAAACGATATTCGTCACTAAACACCACGGTACTCCACTCTTGTTCGTTCCAGTTCTGTCTGAAGCGACACCACTGAAGACGTACTTGAATTTGGGCAGATGTGAGGGGCAAAGAGTGCCGGACGATAGGCTCGCAATGAAAACTGTAAAAGCTTGTTGTTTACCGTCCAGAAACTAAAGCGGTAGTCGACGTGTTATCTGTTGTTAGTCCCTTTGCAGTTGTGTTGTAGTCGCGAATCTGTCACGCAATACCATGCGATTGGCAGTCCTGTCGCTCCTTGGTCATATTTTGTCTTCGTGATCCTTGTCGGCGTGTGTTGGATCCTTCTTGAACCCACTGGCTCCATATGTGTACGATGGTGCTGGGATTGCGGCCAAGGTTGGACATATTTCTGTAAGACAAACCAACTTCTCTAAGGCCGATGATTCTTCCAAGCTCAAAGTCTGTTAACTGTTGGAACGGCTGTCGACGTCTTCGTAAGGGCAGGTTTAGCGGTTTAGAACAATTTCCACAAAATTTCGTTAACCAGGGAGCTTTGGTTGCATTGAATCTGTGTTTGACTGCCCTGCACCTGTGACGTCAGCTCGTGCCTATCCAATCGTTCCGATCGTCCTGCAAACTTAATCATTTCCATGCATTTCCATATACTACCGCCTCTCTAAATTTCGTGACATTTATATAACTTCTTGCAAGTGTTGCATTTTTTATTTTCTGTAGTGTATTTTTATACGTAAATTAAAGTGTGAGAGGCAATTAATTTTCATTTTTAAATTTCAGCATCTTTGTGGCCATATGAACCAGGAGTTGCGTACAAGTATAACTATCAGTTCATGATACTTCTCAATGAGGATTCGAATATCTCCAGTCAGAACGCTGCAATCGGAAGAAGTGTTGGCTATAAAGTTTCTGCAGATGTGATTCTCACAAACATTTGGCAAAATACAGGTGATCTCAGAGAAAAGCTGCTGAAGCTGGAGGTAAGAAATAGCATGTAAATCCTTTTTTTAAAAAATGCCTCCTATTCGGGAGAATTCCTTGGCACGTGACAAGTTAAAATCTTTAATCAATAAGAGTGAATTTATTTAAGCTATATTGTTATTGATCACGCTGATTAAACACGCTGATTTATGGTATATAAGAGAATGCGAAACGTCATTTCAGAAGTGCTGAAATTATGAACAAGGTTGGGTTGGGTTGTTTTACCTCTGAGCGGCGCTTTTTTGCACACCATGGGCTAAATGGCCAGGTCACAAGGACCCCGAAGGCTCAGAGAAGGAGGTTGGGGGAGGGGACCCACTGGAACAGCTGTTGGGAGACAGCTGGTAGCCTCCCGTCAAGGCCATCCAGCGTGTTCTTTAATGTGCACAGGGTATGGCTCTCCCGCACACGGGGTCACGGCTTAACGTCCCATCCGATGGATGGCGGCCTTTCCAAGCCCATCGGTGTCCCGTACTGACCGTGGGCAGGGCGGGGAGTTTTGCGGTTATGAACAAGGAGCGATCAGAGGATGAGTCAAAGTGTCATCATATATGGCAAATGAATTAGCATAAACGATCGTAGAAAAGTAGTTGTGAAATCCTAGTTAGACCTACGTACCGTCGTGTTAATCGAAAGCCAGCCATTTTTATTACCTATCTTTTGGCTTTGACATTTGTCGGTTGGTCGGTTTGTAGATTTTAAAAAACGTTGTTACACCATGTTTTTCGAACGCCTTAGAGAAACTAATGATTTATGTGCCAAATGAAAGCTTGTGAAGCGGGGAGTGTCATAGGCTATAAAAAATTATCCCGCTTTAAAAAAGGGGGAAATACGAAAATGATTGTTCTTCTATATTTCCTGAATGCGAGTGCGGAAAGTAACAAGCTATGTGCCAAATGAAAGCTTGTGACGCGGTGAGTGTCATAGGCTATACAAAATTGACTGCCATGTTTTCTTCCCCCCTAAAAAACGGGAAATGTGAAAGTCGTTCTACTATATCTTCCAAATGCGAGGGCCTACAGTACGAGTTAGGCTCATATAATGACGGTCGTAAACTATTTAGAATTTAACCCCACTATTCCCCCCTGGTAAAAGGGGGAGCGGATTTTCGCGGGGTTCGACTTTAATGAGTCGTATCTCAAAATAAAGTTTCTGATGTGTCCAATGTCATGTGTTACCTTAAATATTGCCTACAAAAAGGGGGGGGAAATGTGTTCGATGTTTATGAGTCATATACCAAATGGAAGGTTTTGAAGTAGGCATTTTTAGTGACAAAAAAAAAATTAAAAAATTTAAAATATATCTATCTATCTGCCTATATATAGCTCTAAAAAGTAGAAAATATACCTAAAACATATCGATGGTGCAATCGATCACTGAGTCCATATTCGCTTCAAAGAAAGATAGAACGCCGATTTACCTACTCAACAAGATTGCCGGTGCCCTATCTTCCTTTGAAGTGAATACGAACTCAGTGACTGATTGTACCACAGATATAAAAAGAATACCTCTTTAAGCAGCAGCTTGCCACAGAGGTCTGATAGGAGCCTGTCAGTTTAATACGCCATAGTAGAAGGATCTGTGAGGATGGCAGGTCCTCAGCAGATTTGTTTGCCAACTGCACGCGGTGTTCCCAGGTTGGTCACCCTCCCAGATACTGACCGCGCCACAAAGCTGCTTAACTTCGGTGATCGGACGAGAACCAGTATTTCCAGCTTTGTACTGCCGTTGGCTAATACTTTAGATTTATTTTCTACTTTTCAGGGCCATATAAGAAAATAGGGTTTGGGTTGTTTTACCTCTGAGCAGCACTTTTTTGCACACCATGGGCTAAATGGCCAGGTCACATGGACCTCGAAGCTCAGAGAAGGTTGGGGGAATGGACCCACTGGAACAGCTGTTGGGAGACAGATGGTAGCCTCCCGTCAAGGCCATCCAGCGTGTTCTTTAACGTGCACAGGGTATGGCTCTCCCGCACACGGGGCCACGGCTTAAAGTCCCATCCGACGGACGGCGGCCTTTCCAAGCCCATCGGTGTCCCCTACTGACCGTGGGCAGGGCGGGGAATTTTGCGGTTATAAATCTCAACGCTGATAAGAAAATAGGTATTTTTAAAATTTTTCAATTTATTTATATATTTTATTTTTAATCGTGTTAAACCGAAATCACGTTAGTCTGGAATTGAATGTACGTATATGATATTATTAAAAATGAAAGCTCGTTTCTCTTGTCATGGGAACCCCCTCTGAAGAAATTTCTCTTTCTGTTTCAGTTGCTGAGGACAAAACTCCACGTTCCCTCAACCCATTCTCCTATCGAAGAGACAATCAAGCATTCCTCGAAATTAGACAATCTCTCATATTCGCCAATGTATATCCATTGGAAAGACGGCGTCATTGAAAAGGTGTACCTCTCTCCCGACACAAGAACCATGACCAACATCAAAAAGGGTGTGGCGAGCCTATTTCAGCTGCAGCATAAAGGAGGAGCCAAAAAAGAGGTACAGAAGTTGTTTCATTAGCAAACTATTCAATACAAACTATATTAGTTAAAGTAATGGAACATTTTCGTGTCATGTGAATAGAAAGCCGTATTCGAAACGATTTAAAAATAAGCTTTTTGTGGGAAAATGTCAATGGCAGTAAAACGATATTCTCCCAAAATTTTTATCGGAATCTTGATTTCTCAATAGGATTTGTTCATTGTTTGAAAGTTATGGAAGCTGATACTGCTAACAGCATAATTTCTAGTGATAGGAATTTAAATCAAAAGTTTTTTAACCGTTCACTACACACGTGAATTTTTGTAATGTATAGTCGCTGAAAAAATATCCGAACATATGGTTGATTGCAGAATTCAGAAAAAAAAAATCGTTGCCAGATATTTTTTCTGAATTCTGTAATCAACCATAGTGTTCGGATACTTTTTTTAGCGACTGTACCCCCACATGTTAGGTATCAGATACGGATTAGGTATTAGCCAGATAAAAAATCAGAGTTTACTGCGAATCGTATAGCACAACTTTGGAAAATCCGAAGTAAAAAAAAATAATAAACAAATACATAAGTAATACATTAATAATGAATCCACAGAAATGCATTATAAAAATAAAAATATTACCTTATACATTGAAAAAAAAAGGCACATATTTTTTAATTAAAATGTTACAAATATCTTTTATAATGAGAGCAAATATTAAAAATTACAAAAAATAAATAAAATTTGATAATTACATCTAAAAATATCATTCGAATAACAGTATTAATCTTATTTTATTAAAACTGACTTAAGCACACCGGCTAGGTCTCACAGACCAAATGTTAGTTTCACGACGGCTAGGCTTAAAAGGAAAGATGATGAAATTCGAAAACTAATGTTGATTGGAGAGGGTGTTAGCTCGGTTGCTAGTACTTCAGACTCGAAATCTGTAGTTCCCAGATTCGAGTCTCACCTGGAGAGACATTTAAATTTTTCTCCGCTAAACCCGCAGCCTGTTCTTGATCAGAAGGAGGACACCGATGGGTTTGGAAAGGCCGCTGCCCTTCGTATGGGGACCTAAAGCCATGGCTCCGTGTGCGGGAGAGCCATACCCTGTGCACGTTAAAGACCACTCTGGATGGCTTTGGCGGTAGGCTTCCATCTGTCTTCTAATAGCTACCCAGTGGGTCCCCTTCCCCCAACTTTCTGCGAGTCATTGGGATTATTCTTATCTAGCTGTTTATCTCATTATATGCAAAAGAAAAGTGCTGCTCAGAGATAAAACAATCCAACCCGTTTTATATCTTAAAGAATATATTTTACGAATATACACTAATAACATATATACTCTCGTTTTGGGGCTAGATTGGCTCAGCCAGTAGAGTGCCATGATAGTAATCTGCAGTTCCCATGTTCGAGCCCTGTCTGAGCCAGTGTTGAGATAATCTCTGTTAAACCCCTATCCGCCATCGGTAACAAAAGGGGACACATTTGGGCTTAGAAAGACTGACTTCCTTTGGATCACAATGTGCAGGAGAACAATACCCTGGGTGCGTTAAAGAACATTGCTCGACAGTCTCTCGGGAGGTTACCATCTGTCTCCTAACAGCTGTCCTGTGGGTCTCGGGAGGGTACCATCTGTCTCCTAACAGCTGTCCTGCGGGTCTCGGGAGGGTACCATCTGTCTCCTAACAGCTGTCCTGCGGGTCTCGGGAGGGTACCATCTGTCTCCTAACAGCTGTCCTGCGGGTCTCGGGAGGGTACCATCTGTCTCCTAACAGCTGTCCTGCGGGTCTCAGGAGGGTACCATCTGTCTCCTAACAGCTGTCCTGCGGGTCTCGGGAGGGTATCATCTGTCTCATAACAGCTGTCCTGCGGGTCTTGGGAGAGTACCATCTGTCTCCTAACAGCTGTCCTGTGGGTCCTCTTCCCCTAACCTTTTCTAAGCCCTTGGGGTTCTTGTAACCTGGTCATTTAACCTCTTATGGACAAAAAAGTACCGCTCAGCTGTAAAGCAATCCAACACAAAGCGCTCTTTTTATCATGCGGAATATATAGAAAACAGTAAGAATATATTCTCTGCCCTTTCTTAAAAGAGGATATTTCGCGACATGTACAGTCGCTGAAAAAAAAATTCCGAACACTATGGTTGATTACAGAATTCAGAAAGTACAGTACACGAAGGTTGCCAGATCACTAATTTCTAAAAAAAATCGTTGCCAGATATTTTTTTTTTTTTTTTTTTTTTTTTAATTCTGTAATCAACCATAGTGTTCGGATATTGTTTTGAGCGACTGTATGTGTATTTTTTGTTTGGCAGTTGCTTGGCTTCACAAATATGTTCTCTTTTTATTTCCTCTGAAAGTGTGGTAATTCCTGCCAGTGGCTGTTAAGTTGCTGCTAGAATCTGATAATATAATAAAAGACTATTAGGTAGTCCGATTTTATAGAAATTGCCAATCTTATTACCACAGAAGTAAAAAGGTAAATAATTTAACAGGCCTAAAATATTTTTTTGAAAAATGGCTTTTATTTTTTCTGCTTGATTTTGTATTGTTCACAGAATGAAGATAATTGCATGTAACAAAGTTCCTAATTATCTAATTTCTTTTGAAAGGATGATAATCCATATTAATTCGTGGTACAGTCTCTCAAATAAATATCCGAACACTATGGTTGATTACAGAATTCAGAAAAAATATCTGGAAACGATTTTTTTAGAAATTAGTGATCTGGCAACTTTCGTGAACACGAAAGTTGCCAAATCACTATCGTCTGATGTGATCTGGCAACTTTCGTGTTCTGGCAATGCGTGTTCTGGATGATCTGGCAACTTTCGTGAACACGAAAGTTGCCAGATCACTAATTTCCAAAAAAAAAATCGTTTCCAGATATTTTTTCTGAATTCTGTAATCAACCATAGTGTTCGGATATTTATTTGAGAGACTGTACCACAATTATTTTTGATGGAAACCAAGGCAGAAAATTTAACTCTGATCCGATTGCATTTGTTTTGTTCGTTTATAGACATCTGTTATTGAACTAGTTTCATTGAAAAATCTGTATATTATTGCATTTACTTTTGTTTTAAAACTGGTTTTTTAAGATTATGTCTCAAAATTAGTCTAATATTAAACTGAAAACGTGAATACACATTTAGTTATTAGTTAGGCACAATTAGAAGTGTTAGTTTAATAATTAGTTATTTAATGATCAACGCAACATGGTAATATCTTTTCCAGTTAGATGTCTCTGGACTTTGTGATGTTTTTTATAAAGTTGACAGCAAAACTGTCAAGAAGAATAAACAACTATGTAGAAGCCCTACAAAAAATATACAGACTTGTCAGCCTAGTCAGGTATGTGAAATTTTAATCCTCTTTGTAGATGATATAGGAATCCGTAGACATTAAGATCAAAGGACGACAAACTAAAAGTTCTGATGAGGTGGTTATAATGGGCTGCTTTGGATTACTCACTTTTACATGGTATAAATAATAAGGTCATTAGGACCAAAGCCTCCCATATCTTACCAGACCTGGACAATGTAGTAATTGAAGAAATGTCTACTAAATAAATAGTTATTTTGTTTAAATGACAATTTTTTAAAATTAAACTAATAGATAATTTTTTTAAAAATCTGGTATTTAATTTCAAAACAATCATAAATATTTAAATGTAATGAATAAATTATTTTATATTATTTGCTTTAAAAATAAATAGAGTTTGGTTTAATTTTAGAAAAATCAAATTGTTAAAAATTTAATGCATATTTAATTTTGTTCCTTTTGCTCAAAGGCTGTCCAGGTCTAGTGTAATCAATGTGGCCTTGCCAGTGCTAAGGGCTGCAATTGATTTATTCGATATCAAATAAAGTTCGATCTTCAATTGTGCATGTGCTGAGATTTTCTCCTTTAACTCACACTCTGCCATTGGTATAATAGGAGCCATTGGTATGGACACTATGAGATTGGAAAGACGACGTATGTCGAATGGGATGTTAAATCTTGGCCAATGACATCAAGTAGGCTTTTAAATACGAACAGAGTATTGTTTTCTTGGACACAAGGGTAGGGGGTTAATGCCTCATTCGACCGAGAGTGTCGCTCCAAGCTCAACAGGAACTGAGGATAAGGTTTCGGTGAAGTCGAATGGGATATTAAATCTTGGCCAATGACATCCAGTAGGCTTTTAAATGCGAAGAGAATATTGTTTTCTTCAACAGAGGGTAGCGTGTTAATGCTTCTTTTGACCGTGAGTGGCGCTCCAAGCTCAACAGGAACTGAGGATAAGGATTCGGTGAAGGAGGGTGTGGATGAGTGGAGAAGATCTCTACATTACCACAGGGTCGGATCTAGGGGATGGAGCTAGGAGGACATGCCCCTCCCTATCAAAATGGTAGTAAGAGTAATAGAGGCAAAAAATTATTAAATTTGTTTACATTTCATGCTTTTTTCAAGAAAGTTTTTAAAGACTCGTAAAACGGAAGGGGAAATGTTATACAGCATTGAAAATCCAGTTCTTGCAACCTGCCCCCCGTTTAGACTTTTTTAAGCCCGATTTGTGTCCCCCCTCCACGTGGATTTTTTTCTAGATCCGAGCCTGTACTGCCACAATGGGGAATCGAACTTCTCACTCACGAAATTCGCCAAGCAACTGGCTACTATTGTAAAGACAGGAGGTAAAACTGGTTAAACGTGAAAATATAACACTTATTTACATTTCCAACAAACTTATAGTTTTGTAAGTAATATATGAGAGGCACAATCACGATGCATTAGTTTAATAAACTGAGAGGAAAAGGGAGAAGCTTCTAAAACATCATAAACGTATATTTATATTCATAATAATTATGTTTAACTTAGAGTAAGTTGCTCTTTCTTTCATATGTATCTAATTAATTCCAATTATTAAAAATAGCCGAATTCAAGAATTAGAAAAAATATTTCACTTTTTTCTGCGTGTGACTCTTGAATCTACAAAACATTTTCTTTTAGATTTTTAATACTTTATTTTTATCACTAAATTGATAGATTATTGTTAGATCGGATAATATAAATATTTATAATGTTATACATATATGTATACAAAATTTATAGTATTTTAATAAATAAATAAAGTAAATTTTAATTAAATAATAATAATTGTAGAAATTATGTTGAATTAATTGCATAACTACTTTTAATTATTAGAATTAATTATTAAAATTATTAATTTATTTTACCTATCAATTTTTCATAATTTATAAGCAGCATGCGTTGATATATACGTTACCGCTAAAGCTCGAAAGCCGTTAATGTGCACATTACCTAGCTAATCTGCAGATTAACTGATTTGCTCCGTTAACGTGCGGGATCAAGAGTTTTCCGCATTTTACCTAGGTAATGTGCACATTAACGGCTTCCGTATCGTTAAAGTTCAAAAGTTTGTTTCTCTCATAGTGGTGAATATCTTGAATATGAATCTTCGTGTCACGTGATTCACCCGTCCGCATTATAAAAGGCCTAGTGAGAACGAATCGGTAACGTGATTCATTCTTGATAACGAATCACTAAATGATTCGTTCTCACTTGGATTGCTCATTTTGGGGGCGTTTTTTATAATTCGGACGACTGATTCATGTTGACAGAGGGATGACCCTGGTTTCAACTCTACTCTCGGACACTAGATAAATAACATTATGTTAATTTAAGCGTACAGAAACGTTCCTGTTGTTCCAGCAAAGATCTTATTTTCACTTTAACGAGTGCCTAGTAGGTAATGTGCAGATTATCCAGGTAATTTGAGAAATGAAACAATTTTCCGCACGTTAACGGATCACCCTAGTTAATCTGCACAATACCTAGATAATCTGTAGAATAACTGATTTCTGCACTTTAGCGGTAACATATACACACACACACACAAAGGTTTTCTCCTGATATACTGAGTACTATATGTCTAGCGGTAGTTTAATTGATTTCAATTGATGTAAAAGTATTTATTCAAATTAATCGGATGTTTCTTTTCTCTGAGGTACGATTTCTTCTTCTTCTATTTCCTTCAGCTCCAGTCTCCAGAAGTTACAATAGCATCTCAACTGGTATATAATTTACTTCCTGATGCGAATGTTGTTCAGACAGTCACAGGAAGAGAAGAGATACGGATGAAAGTGAATATTTGGAAACAAGCAGCAGTTTTCGTTAAATCGAAGTAAGCAATATATAAATTGGATTTCAGACTGAATTTAACCTTTACACCTGTTGTCCTTGAAGTGCGATTTTGTTTTGCAGGAAAAAATAGAAGAATCTCTCTATTTTTCGTTTATTACTCTCAAGCACTTTTCGAGTTCTAGAGAGTTTACAAATGTGCAGAGTGAGAGAGAAACCAGTAATTTTTGTCAAAGTGATTGAGTCTTGCGTGAAACATCAGTTTGATCAACTGATTTTTTAAAATGAGTACATACCTAGAAGTCTCTCTTTCTGAGAAGAAAATATCCAATAATTTTGCTACAAATATTTTACAGTTACTTTTCGTTTTTGATGCCGGGTTTTATCTCTTTTTAAACAAGAAAAAACAAGGTAAATGCTTTCATTTTTTCCTCTTGTCTTTTCGTCTGTAGATATCGAATTTTTTTGTTTATAGAGATATATTAAAAATTCCTTTTGTGTTGAATAGGTATTGATGAAATATTACGATTCGAATTTTCCAAAACTCTGAAGCGATATATTTGTGCCCTCTAACGACGAAAATTTTTGAAAATTCTAAAATTTTAAACGAATATTACAAACGATGTGTTTATGGTAGAAATTTGAACTTTTGATGGTAGCAATGAGTTAACCTTTTACTTCCAGGGTACATCGAAGTAATCGTGACAACCCCGGTGCACCGCAGTACAGAGACTGCATATCACCATATGGGAGAAGTCACTGAAACCACCATCGACTAAAAAGGTACCTGACATTCTAAGCTTGCCTTACATTGTACCTGCCTACAACGGGAGAAGACCTTGTGAAGAGAGAGGCACTGCTTGGGATTTAATAGCCTGCTTGAAGATATAATCATTGAGGTGCAGTGAGAGTGGGATTTTTTGAAATTTTGTGAAGTGCCTAGGAAATGCCCAACACTCACTGAATTTTGTCCAGAAACTTGTCAATATATAAAATAAAAGATCTTGTCTTTTGAATTTTGAGCCAGAAAATATAAAGAAGTCCTATCTTTTAGAGTCCTCTGCAGCAGAGGCTCCTAGGTGCTTCCATCGATAGGACACACCTAATCGGGGCTCCAATCCTTTCGGCATGACCTTCAATTTCGTCCTCTCCATCGAGCCAGGCAACAACAGCCCGCTCGCCGTCTCGGCCTGAACCGTGCCGAGGCCGCTTTGGGGACACCTGGCCAGTAAACCAGAAAACCCAGCCGGCGGCCCTCTCACAACCCCGACAAAGCCATCAGCCTACAGGGGCTCACAAGACCGCAGCACCCGGACCCCACTTCGCAGAGGAACCCAAGTTCCTCCACTGCAAACGCTATAGAATCCAAATCTCATTCTGTGGGACTCTTAGTTTGGCTGTTCCATCGATAAGCCCGCTGGCCATGGTGGCCAACCTAGGCCGCGAGCCTCCAACTTCTACCTTTCCATTGTGAACGGGCCGAAGCCCCCCAGTGAACATCCGTCCACCTCGATATCACAGAGATCGTATCGAAGAGCCCACGGACGAGTGTACGAAGAGGTGCACAACTCAATCCGCAGTACTCTCCGATCGGCCTGCAGAAGACAGGGTTCTCCAAGCTCTGTCCGATGCCCTTAGAACGGCCCCTCAACCGGGGCTGCAACCCCCAGCTTCGCTGGGGGACAAATCAATAAGCCGACTGGACCGGACCCCCCAGCACGGTCCGCCAACCTTCAACAGGCCCCCCTCCACCGGGGGCCACCAGACATCAAGAACTCCAGAGTGCCAGCGATCCGAACCCAACTTCTCAGAGGCACCGTAAGTTCCCCACCCCCCCTTGTCAAGGAGGTCCCATTCCGGGGTACAGTCGCTCAAAAAAAATTAGTGATCTGGCAACCTTCGTGTCACGTGACACGAAGGTTGCCAGATCACTAATTTAAAAAAAAATCGTTGCCAGATATTTTTCTTGAATTCTGTAATCAACCATAGTGTTCGGATACTTTTTTGAGCGATGTAAGTGGAAAACGCAGCTGTTTTTGTTTTAAGAGATAATTGCATAACTCCTTTTTAGTGCATTGGAACTAATGGAATATTACAAATCGCATTTTTCGAATACCTGATGTTTGAATTTTCAACCTGATGTTTGTGGGAGAAAGTGTATACTGCGAGGGTGGGTGGGGGGGGGAGTCGGACTGCAAGTCGAAATAAATGTAACTTCGGTTAGTGTCAAAGTTCTGAATAATGAAATCAAATAATATGTGCATCAAATCTGATTTGATGCGTAACATCAAAAATGCAATTGTTCTCGTTCATTTAAATAGAAAATTTTCTTTAAAAAATAAGGCAGATTCTCTAATTATGATAATTTAACAAATATGCAAAATGAAACTTTTCTAAGCAAATTCAATTCTCTTATTATTTACGAATGAATTAACCCCTTTTTGGATGTCAACACTATCTAAGTATTCCTTCTTATAATACATATCCCAATCGGGACTTCTAAAACTCAAATTTAGTAATTAGTGTTGTAGAAAAAAAAATAGAAAATTTCTTTACCTACTTTACATTTTTAGTACCGTTCTTAAATATATAATAAACGGCAAAAGGAAGCATATTAACCGTAAGAAATTCAGGTCATAGACGGTTGATCATTAACTCAGTGACGAAGGTGACATTTTATGTAGGTTGATGCAATTAACAAAAAGCAATTAACAAATACTGCAACTAAATCTAACACAGTTCCGCTAATCTCTGCTTCCGAATCATTGAACCGGAACGCAGTTCCACTACACGATGTTTCCGAATCACTGAAATGCGTCCCTAGATAAGCTACTAGATAATTTCGAATCATTGAATCAGAACGGGTTCCCGTACTTGATGATTCCGAATCGTTGAGGGGTCGTTTTACCTAGGCGCGACACTTTTTTTCACATAATGGGCAAAATTGCCAGGTCACAAGGACCTCGAGGGCTCAGAGAAAGGTGGGAGAGGGGACCCACTGCAACAGCTGTTGGGAGAAGGATGGTAGTCTCCCGTAAAGGCCATCCAGCGCGTTCTTTAACGTGTATAGGGTATGGCTCTCCAGCACAAAGAGCCACGGCGTAACGTCCCATCCGATGGACGGCGGTATTTACAAGGCCATCGGTGTCCCCTACTGACCGTGGGCAGGGCGGAGAATTTTGCGGAGATAAATCTCAACGCTGACCCAGCTGGGACTCGAAACTGGGAACCGCAGATTACGAGCTTGGCACGCTACCGACTGAGTCACCCCCACTGCCTCCCATCGAATCGTTGAGTGAAATAGTTCTATACTTTCTAAATCAATTGTTAGTAGTATATGTACAGTCTAGTAGCGAAATACGGTAAGTATCTCCCCATCATTGAGAAAAGTTATTTTTAACTAACTGTTCATCGGTGTTCCGATGCCTGGGGTGGTTAGGGTGCTTGGCTACTAACCTTAGGAACCTGGGTTCAAGCCCCATCTATAGTGCATGAATGTTCTCTTTCTGCTGAGGTCTCGCCTTGCTCATCAAACCTTCTCTGTGGCATATTGATGAGAATGAATGAATTTGAATCAGAATTTTAAGGGAACCATTGCTTCCTTTGCTTCCATGGACGCTTCGCCACTGAATTAACTTAAGAATGTTCCACATAAATGGAAAAGAGCTAACTATAGATAACTTATCTTAAAACATGCAGCAAAGTTTCAAATACAGTTTTAATGATTAACTCATAAACATCTCCTTTCTCAAACTAATAATTGCTTTCTTTATTAAACCCATTAATGTCACCTTTCCGAAGTTCATGATTGTCTCCTTTCTCAAGTTCATGATCATTTTCTTTTTTAAGCCCCCGATGGTCCCCTTTCTCAATCCCATAATCATTTCTAAAAACCATTATTATCTACTTTCTCAAGCCCATGTTTTTTCTTTCTTTCTTGAAACTCGTGATCTTTTCTTCCTTAAAGCCCATGGTTGTTTGCTTTATCAAGCAAACAACCATGGATCTCCTTTCTGAAGCTCATGACCTTTTCTTTTCTAAAGCTCTTGATAATTTTTTCAATAGTCCATGATTGTTTCCTTTCTAAAGCTCATGATGGTCTTCATTCTCTTGCTCATGAGCGTTTTTTAAAATCCTTCATTTTTTATATAGTTTATGATTGTTTCCGTTCTGAATGAAATCCATGATGGTCTTCTTTCATACGTACAGTCGCTCAAATAAATATCCGAACACTATGGTTGATTGCAGAATTCAGAAAAAATATCTGGCAACTATTTTTTTAGAAATTAGTATCTGGCAACCCACGAAAGATAGATACTAATTTCTAAAAAAATCGGTGCCAGATATTTTTTCTGAATTCTGTAATCAACCATAGTGTTCGGATATTTATTTGAGCGACTGTCATGATCATTTCTCTCCTAATGCGATTGTTTCCTTTTTGAAGCCCATGATTGTCTCCTTCCCCAAATCCATGATCATTTCCTTTTTAAAGACTATGGCTGTTTCCTTTCTCAATCTTCATATTATTTCCTTTCTCATAAGGAGCGGGGATGGCTCAGTCGGTAGCGTTCCAAGCTCGTAATCTGTAGTTCCCAGGTTCGAGTCTCAGCTGTGTCAGCGTTGAGATTTACCTCCGCAAAACTCCCCGCTCTGCCCACGGTCAGTAGGGGACACCGATGGGCTTGGAAAGGGCGCCATCCGTCGGATGGGACGTTAAGTCGTGGCTCCGTGTGCGGGAGAGCCAATACCTGTGCACTTTAAAGAACACGCTGGATGGCCTTGACGGGAGGCTACCATCTGTCTCCCAACAGCTGTTCCAGTGGGTCTCCTCCCCCAACTTTCTCTGAGCCTTCGGGGTCTTTGTGACCTGGCCATTTAGCCCATTGTGTGCAAAACAGTGCCGCTCAGAGGTAAAACAACCCAACCCTTTCTCATAAGTGTACATGTTCAAAGAATAGCAATGATATCAAGATCAGGACTCGAATTAGAAAATTTCAGGATATACGCTTGGTGCTCTATTTGCTAGTTTATTCGTGACAGCAAATAGAATACCAAAATATTTAAAAACAGAGTCTAATATAGAGATGGGAGAGGCAAGAGGACCTGCTCCGTCTTCCTTTCTTCAGAATGCTAGTGAAATAAATGCACGAAAAAATTATTAAACTTATGCACATTTCAAGAAGTTTTCAATTATTTTTTCAAGACGTGTAAAAGGGAGGGCGAAATTCTATACTGCAATGGAATTCCAATCTCTTTCCTCGCTCCCCTTGTTTTTTTTTTCTGCTCCATCGAGTCACTCCCAAATCCACCTTTATTTTTTTTCTAGATCCAGGTCTGTTCGAAACTAATGACACGCTTAAAAATGTGTTACATTGGTGGCGTTTTCAAACTACAAATAGTCTTAATAATCCTCATGATCATTGTACCTCTTTGCAAGCCACCTTGATGGATGAGCTTTATGTGAAATCTAATTAAAGTTAAGATTTTGTCACAAAATTCCTGAAATTAATAGGAACCTTGTATCTGAGTCATAAAATCTAACATTCTAATAGTTAGGTACCTATCACTTAGTTGTACGTGTCCACGAAATTCTGCTGTTCTGCAAAGAGTAAAGTTGATTCGATGCTGACCTAATATAAAGCTGTATTTACCACCAATTACAGAAAAGAAGCAATCGTGGTTGTTTACATAAAGCAGCGAAAAACAACTGGCAGTGGACTTTGGATCGCAAACTCTGCAGTCGCATGAAAATGATGAAATCAGTGACTACTTGTTGATCGCAAAGGATGGAGATGATAGAGCTTAGATGATCAATATCCGAAATTTTACTCCGCGATACAGATATCGCTGGAATGCTTACCCGACCTTGAATTATCAGTAGATATCTGATAGTGGCACATTAACCTTTAACCTTCATTTCATCCTCTTGTAGTGTTCCTTAACTCGAATAGCTAATGGCGGATACAAGAAATAGGTTGTTGTTGGGTTATTTCACTTCTGAGCGGCACTTTTTTGCACACCATGGGCTAAATGGCCAGGTCACAGGGATCCCGAAGGCTCAGAGAAGGTTGGGGGAGGGGACCCACTGGAACAGCTGTTGGGGGACAGATGGTAGCCTCCCGTCAAGGCCATCCAGCGTGTTCTTTAACGCACAGGGTATGGCTCTCCCGCACACGGGACCACGGCTTAACGTCCCATCCGACGGACGGTGGCCTTTCCAAGCCCATCGGTGTCCCCTACTGACCGTGGGCAGGGCGAGAAATTTTTTCGGAGATAAATCATAACGCTGCGCAGCTGGGGCTCGAACCTGGGAACTGTTTTTTGCGGAGATAAAATCGGCGCGGAGATAAATCTCAACGCGGACCCAGCTGGGACTCGAACCTGGGAACTGCAGATTACGAGCCTGGCGCGCTACCGATTGAGCCACCCCCGCCCCCAAGAAATGGGAATCAGAAATTAATTTACTGTTTAGAGATTAAATGAAATATCAATAATGTAAACAATAGTAATATAATAATTTTTTTAAATTGCATTATATCGGATTATCAAAATATGAATAAAAAATAATATAAAACTGATTGATAAAAACCATTTTCACCGAACTAGGTAGTATAAATTATAGTTTGGAAAAATTCCAAATAACGTCACAAAATATTTGAAACAAATTCTAAAAATGGGGTACTTTCTTAGACGCCCGATCATTTCGAATTAATACGTTATATTGTCAGTCTGGAATATCCGATACTTTATGATGCTTGAAAGAAAACGTTTAGGCGACTCAGAAAGATGGTGAGCAGTTGGAGGTTTTGAGATTTTTCAAACAATCATAGAGGTCGCTGTATTCTTTGCTGTCAACCATTATGTTATCTAAAGGTATGGGCAGCAATTCCAAACAACCCAAACAGTTACAAGAAGGCGTCCTAAGGTTGCATATCTCAGCAAAACTCTCCGCCCTGCCCACGGTCAGTAGGGGACATCGATGAGCTTGGAAACTCCGCCAATGTAATGTGGATGAGACGTTAAAGCCGTGGCCTCATGTGCGGGAGAGCCATACCCTATGCATGTTAAAGAACACACTGGATGGCCTTGACTGGAGGCTACAATCTGTCTCCCAACAGCTGTTCCAGTGGGTTCCCTACCTCAAATAGGAGCGGGGGTGGCTCAGTCGGTAGCGCGCCAGGCTCGTAATCTGTAGTTCCCAGGTTCGAGTCCCAGCTGGGTCAGCGTTGAGATTTATCTCCGCAAAAATTCTCCGCCCTGCCCACGGTCAGTAGGGGACACCGATGGGCTTGGAAAGGCTGCCGTCAGTCGGATGGGACGTTAAGCCGTGGCCCCGTGTGCGGGAGAACCATACCCTGTGCACGTTAAAGAATACGCTGGATGGCCTTGACGGGAGGCTACCATCTGTCTCCCAACAGCTGTTCCAGTGGGTCCCCTCCCCCAACCTTTTCTGAGCCTTCGGGATCCATGTGACCTGGCCATTTAGCCCATGGTGTGCAAAAAAGTGCCACTCAGAGGTAAAACAACCCAACCCAACCCTACCTCAAACCTTCTCTGAGCCTTCGGGGTCCATGTGACCTGGCCATTTAGCCCATGGTGTGCAAAAAAGTGCCGCTCAGAGGTAAAACAACCCAACCCAACCCTACCTCAAAACTTCTCTGAGCCTTCGGGTCATTGTGACCTGGGCATTTAGCCCATGGTGTGCCAAAAAAGTGCCGCTCAGAGGTAAAACAACTCAACCCAACCTAAGTTTGGAACTCTTCAAAATAATGCTATATTGGAATACTGTCGCGAAGAACAACAGACCAACAGCTTTATCTTTGCCTTCAGACCTCAGTGCAGACACAGGAAGGCAGGTATCTATTTCAACTGTGACCGAAAGGCTTCACAAAGCCATACTCTATGCCCGTTGACGCGCTGTATGAATGTCTAACCTCGAGACACGTACAGACCAACACTTCCTATAACAGAAGACCAATGTATCAAATTTTTGACATCATTTAAATAGTCCTGCTTAGACTAACTTAGACTGCTACATAGACAATTTATTCGTATTCCTTATGAAATATAATAATGCTAATTAATACAAATAAATTTTTTCCTAAATAAAATATATTTATAAATAAGCATTATTATAAAGTTTAGCACAGAATCCACCAGTAATAATATTAGAATAGAAAGTAGGACTTTTTAAGTTGATGTTATAAATTTGGTCCCCTGGCTTTCTGTTATACGAGGCTTTATACAGGACCGCTTCAAATGGTGTCAGGATCATGTAATCTAGTGATCCTGTATAGTTGGGGCGGGGGTGGCTCAGTCGGTAGCGTGCAAAAGCGAAACGAGTTAACTGAAAACCAAAAATAATATCTTTTTAGTTCGTTTGCAAACGAACTAAAATGTTTTCACTTTGTCGTCTTCCTAAGCAATATTTGTTCGTTTTGTGTTTGTCCGTCTGTCAACAGTTGTCTGTCTGTCTGTCTTTATACCTGTCCGTCTACAGGCAATAAACTTTTTTTACTTTCAGAGATAAATGAAAAATACTTTTTACGTTGGATAATTACGTAATTAGCGATCTGGCAACCTTCGTGTCACGTGACACGAAGGTTGCCAGATCGCTAATTTCTGAAAAAAATCGTTGCCAGATATTTTTTCTGAATTCTGTAATCAACCATACGTTCGGATATTTTGTTGAACGACTGTACTGATAAAATATCATGATTAACGATTTTGAAATATTTCAACAGCTTTAATTGTGCCCCTAATGATGAAAAAATGGAAATGTTAAAATTTAAAAATGAACGTTGCATATGATATATTTACCCTGGGAATCTGAAATTTTGGTAGTAGAGTGTTATGGTCAGAAAGTTTACAATGGCAACAAGGCTATGCCCTCTTACCCCCAAGGGGGTGGAAAAATTAAACTTTTTTATTTTAAGAGGTAAAGGAAAAATTAATTTTTTGTTTATCTCTTAAAAATACAGGGCGAGGGAGGCTCAGTCGGTAGCACGCTAGTCTCGCAATCTTCATTTTTCAGGTTCGAGTCCCAGCTAGGTCAGCATTGAGATTTATCTCCGCAAAATTCCCCGCCCTGCCCACGGTCAGTAGGGGATACCGATGGGCTTGGAAAGGTCGCCGTCCATCTCTTAAAATAAAACGTTGCGTTTTCTATCTTCCCTGGGCATAAGGGGTCAACTCATTGCTGTCAATGGTATCTTCAAGATCGTTACATTCCACAACCAGAATTTCAAATTTCTGGTATAACTACATCGTTTGTAATATAATTTTAAATTTTTGAATTTTTGTTGTTGTTGTTGTTGTTGTTTTTCCACGTTAGTGCGCGCGATTGTAGCTTTTGGGAGATTCGAAAAGGGCAAATTATAATATTTCATCAACCTAAAAGAATTTTTAATTTATCTCTAAAAACATACAATATTCTGTTAAGACAAAAAAGTTGCACTCCCCCCCCCCCCCCGGGGTCAACAACGAATTGACCATTTAGGGTAAACTCATTTGTTGTCAGTGGAAACTTCATGACCTTCACATTTCAACACCAAAAATTTTTAATTGTAACATAATTACATCGTTTGGAATATTCGTTTGAAATTTTGGAATTTTCATATTTTTCCACCATTAGAGGGCATAGTTTATTTTTTTTCGGAGATTCGAAAAGTGCAAATCGTAATAATTCATCAGTTCCTCTCCAACAAAAAAAATATTTTTTTTTTATCTGTGTAAACAGAAGTGTTCGATGTCTACAGACAGACGACAAAGTGAAATTATTGTCTTTTTTTTTTTAAATGTCATAATTTACTTTTCCTTTTTTGCCGTTTTCTAAAGTGCTTCCAAATCGTGAGCACTGAAATCTGTATCGAATATTACTCTACCTTTTAGGGAATCCATAAGTATCCATGCAATACCCTTTTAGGGAATCCATAAGTATCCATGCAATACCCTTTTAGGGAATCCATAAGTATCCGTGCAATACCATTCAGCTTTGCACGCCAAACAATGCGAGGGACGACACAACATGGCGTCCAATTTTGAATTGGCCAACCTCTACCTATATAGGGCCTCTATTGTAACCTGGACCTGAGGACCAGGCTCATTCCCAGGATTTAACTTCTGCGGGGGGGGGGGAGTCAAGTATTTAGTTTCCGGGAGAGTGCGAGAATTCAATTTCGAGAGTCTAACTTTTTTTTTCGAGAGTCTTCTTTAAAAACTGGACCATTTTGTAAAAGGGACCTTGGCCCCTTTATCATCTGGTCCACGAGAAAAAGTTTTTTTTGTGTGCGTCAAAAGTAGGGACCAGTACAATGAAGTGCTAGCGACCCTACATGATAGCGATAGGCTTTTGGCAGCAGGCCGCCTAATAGTGAAGGAGATGGTTGAAGTTTCGTGCCACGGAAGTGCTGCGTCGTAGTTTTGTGGCAAGGGGGTGGGGAGGGGAGAGGTTTGGAGTAAAATTCTTCTGGGAGGGGAAATTGTAGCGTGTGTGATCACTGTGTGGCCCATGTTGGCCGGAAGTTGGTAAGAAGGTCCAAATATTTAGCTTCAGGAGGAGTGGAGCGGTGTCTGAGAATAAGACTTGAGTAAGATCTCCCAATTGGTAAAATATTCACCGAACAAGAAAGGTGAAAATGATATTCTCTATGGAATAAAATTTTGCAAAAAAATTTTTTTAAATCTCTTTTTAGTATTGTCATAAAATATGGGACTAAAATATAATTATGCAAAGACAACTGTTTTGAATTTCTAAGCAGGTAGAGAAGTTAGAGATTTTGTTTCAGATGACCCGATTTTCGGGGGAGGGGATTTGGTCTCCCCCGGAGGGTTCGTCCCTGCTGAGAACATTGGCATCACATCACGTTGGCGGAAGAGTCGAGGGTTTCTCTTCAATCGGAGAGAAGTGGAATTGTTTAAAGAAGTGTGTTTATTACTGCCAGATTTTCGTTATATGACCATATTAACCTCCTTGTGTTTCATGGAGGTTCTGTGCATGCTCTGAGATTAACAAGAGATTATTGATCCTCACGTTAAGTCCTATACTGGTGGTGAAGTGGCATTATCGCCCATTAGGAGGGGGGCCTAAAGGGCGATAATGATCGTCGTTAGAGAGCAAGACTGACTAACCAACATCTTTAGGACTAACTTATTCAATGAATAGAGTGACCTGAATTCTCTCTGGATCTATGGGATGCTCTGGGGAAACAATTGACTCCCTTCATCCCAAACCCTCGGTCTCCTCTTATTGTTCAGTGGACTATATTGTCCTTGAATTCTTTGGATTATCTTATTGAAAGTACGATTCGACGATGTCAAACCCACATTAGTACTAAAGGGAACCATATCGCCTACTGGCCATGCATTTTGAACGCAAGTACCCCTCCTTTTCAAGTACTTTCTTTTATTCGTTTTTACAGAGTACATGCAAATCATTTTGTCCAAAATATTCATGACTTATTACAACATTAACTTGGTATATTTCTGTGAAATTTGATTGAATTTTTCCAAATATATTTCGAGATATTGCGCATTTGATTGATCCATGCTTAACTTTTGACTAGCATTTTACAAATAGCCGGTGAGTTGTTTCAACATCAACGAAGGCTTACTGTGCATGCCTTATTCGATTAACTCTGTTCGTTTATGAATAATTAGAAAATAAACTTTTAAAATTAGTGAATAAAACTTATTTTATCATTAAGCAATCAAATCCACATTAATAAGAGCTTTTTCTACGCGAAATTTGATTTTACATATAAAGAAATGCCTAAAGCACACTGTGACCAAATGATAGATATTATGTGTCCGTTATGAGATTTATTAAAACATGAAATAATAAATAAATAATTACTTCCTCAAGCAGCTGCTTGCCACAGAGATCTGACAGGAGCCTGTCAGTTTATATGCCACAGTAGAAGTTCTGTGAGGTAGCGGGACTTCAGCAGAAAGACAACAGAAACATCCATGCCTTATCTGGGGCTCGAACCCAGGTCCTTTTGATCAGTAAATAATAATTTATGTTTCAGTTAGCAATTCAGAAGGGTGTTTTGTGATTCAGTTCGTAAAATTAAATGAGAGTTATTATTAATATTATTTATTATATTTTATTTTAGAGTAATTATATTCGATTAGAATTTTTCTTATCGTGACACTTTAATTGGAGAAATTTTCGTTGAGACGCTTCTGTTGGGTTAACTTTCAGGATTCTATTCATTTTCGATACTTTTATGGCTCACTTCCTTACGAATAATAAAACTTTCATTGGAGAACATTCATTGGGCCATTTTAAGAAGACTCATTGGATCGTTTTATAAAAGAATTTCAACGAAAGAGTCTCTGGGAGACTTTCATTCAGACAGCTTCGTGGGAGAACTTCATTCAGACAGTTTCATTGGTGACCATCATTGAGATAGTTTATGGTAGATCATCACTGATACAGTTTCATTGGAGACCATCATTGAGACAGTTTCATTGATGGCCATCGTTGAATCTTGAGATAGTTTATGGTAGATCACCATTGAGACAGTTTAATTAGAAACCATCATTGAGACAGTTTCATTGGTGGCCATCATTGAGACAATTTCGTCGGTGATTATAATTGGGACAGTTTCGTTGGTGGCTATCATTGAGACAGTTTCATTGGTGGCCATCATTAAGATAGTTTGTGGTAGATCAGCATTGAGACAGTTTCATTAGAGACCATCAGTGAGACACTTTAAGACATTTTCCTGAAAAATTTTCTATTTACCCTTTCAATGAGGATTGCAATGAAAATGTCCCAAATAAAGTGCCTCAATAAAGTATATTGGGACACACTCATAGAGATGCCTCGTTTCAGACACTTTCATAGGAATATTTCTATTGATATGCTTTTCATGTTCTCTTTCATAGAACTTTTACTTTAGAAAAATAAAACGTAGAACAAAGCACATCACACGAGTTGAATATTTTTGCTTTTCTTGACACCTGTAAGTCTCCTTTTTTGTTGCATAAATGTCCTTGAAGATATTTTTTGTGTTGATGATTGAAAAACAATTCAAAAATAAAAAACGTTTTTATTGTTTCTAGATTCAAACTTGATTTGGAAGAACAACTCGCAGAACAGAATGTTATCGACGTCGATAGCTTAAAATCGGCGATAGAATACATATCCAGAGGTAAGAGAAAATATTGAATTTTAACACGTGTCCTAATATTCCGGCTTATTGAAACATATTAGGATGCATTAGAAATAGTTTCTTAAATTTAAGAAGCACAAATTTTTCGTGTTTGAACTATCGTAGTTTTTTGCGGCAGTTGCTGTTGTTTCTTTCGAGAGCTGACTTATTGGAAAAGCGTTATTTAAAAATACAGTGGATCCCCCCCCCCTCGTTCCTCATATCGAATTTTTGCTTAACGAATTGCTTCACATGATTTCCCGCTGACTCACATAACGAATTGTTTACGTCAGTGTCTCGCAAACTTTTTTACTCTGCGGCACACTGAATCTAATTTTTTTTTCGCGGCACACTGAATCTAATTTTTTTTCCGCGGCACACCTAAAAAAGAATAAAAGCAAACTCTATATAATCATCATTATAGTTGCGCTTTGTTGAAGTCATCAGCCTGGTTTTACTTGAAGATTTGCTCTCGTTCTTTAATTCATAACTCGGTGTTTGTTTTAAATATTTGTCCATTCTATGGCTTGAAATAATCAAAAATTAATACCAAAATTTGGAAAAAGCTTGATAAATACTTACAAGATCCCAGTTGATAAAATCTGAAAGATTTTTATTAAAGCACGTCGATAGCACATCGATAACACAAGTCAAGTCAAATTGAAATCTTTGGAATATCTAGTGTAAATTTGAAAATCTCTTGCGGCACACAGTTTGCGAGACACTGGCTTACGTAAT
Organism: Ryuthela nishihirai; assembly: GCA_038380435.1. Taxonomy (NCBI): domain Eukaryota; kingdom Metazoa; phylum Arthropoda; class Arachnida; order Araneae; family Heptathelidae; genus Ryuthela; species Ryuthela nishihirai. The sequence goes on from JAWZYU010000001.1 coordinate 23,063,979, forward strand.
CAGGCAGTTGCCAATTTCGGCCAATCAAAATGCTCCTAAATGGACTCAGCCAATCAGCTCCCTTTTATTAAAAGAAAAATCATGTTTCTATTAATTTGAATCTTCTACCATATTTTTATAATATTTATTTGTCAGAAATTAGTGTTTAAATTTTGTAAACTATGGTGTTACGGTCAAAGAGGTTGACTTACAATGGTCTCTGAACGAATTAGGCCTTTAACGTGTATTTCCGAAATTCGCATAACAAAAGTTTTACGTAATGAAAGTTTTTGTGTAACGAATTAAATTCAGTGTGTGGGAATCCACTGTACTGTCTTTCTAAATAGCGCTCCTCCATTAAGCATAGCTGCTTAAAGATGCAAAAAACGATTGCCAAAAACAGACACAGTAATGCAGTTGAAAAAAAGTTTTCTCTTTCGAAAATTTAAGAAACTATACTGCTTTCTATAAATTAAGGAATAACTTTATGTTAAGTCAACGGGAAAATAACGTCCAAGCTCTCTAACTTCTGAAATAAGTTTTTTTTTTGAAAAATGTGATAGCAGTGAAAGATTTCAAACAAATATATAAATATCTCAATAATATTTTCAATAATATTCGTTCATTATTTAATGAGTTATGGAAGTTTGAATATTGAACAATAGTAATGTCAGTCTTAAGAGACTTACGAAACTTACAAATGTGAAAGAATGTTTTGCAGAAATTACTGAAACACACACTTATTTTATTACACGTTTTCATACAATACTTTTTGCTAAGTTAATTAATTTTATTTTATAATTAATTTTTATAATTAATTTTGTTAAGTAATAACCTTTTGAATTCAATTTTATGACTTGATTTTTTGTTGCACAACCATTTTGGAACCATTAGAAGTAACCATTATGGGTCTCAAGTTCAGTTTCAAAATGGTTGTACAACAACCATTTTGCAGCTTTTTCTCTTTTCTGCACGTAATATTTTTTAATAAGGGAAGTTTGATCATAAAACCAAACAGGATGGGGAAGCTGGGTTTGTGTTGGGTACGGTGTTAATGATATGCTTGGAGAAAATGTTATACAGAAAATTAACACAGTGAATATTGTGTAAAGAACTGTGAGACACTAATCTAGATATCACAATCGGATCTGGATGTAGAAAAAAATAAGGGGGAAGAGGAGAGGGGGATAGGAAGACATAATCGAGACGGAAAAAAGTGTCATTATAAATATTTCCCGCATCATTTTAATATCTTTAAAAATTTATTCAAAATTGCATAAAATATAGTACGTTCAATAAATTTTTGCCTGTATCACCATTGCTAGCACTTTTAAGGGGGGTGGGGGAAAGGCCCTCTAGCTCCCCCCTTTAGATTCGACCCTCATCACAAATATTAATTTGCCTTATACTAATTTCTTATATCAGTGTCAGTGTTAAACATGTGATATTGTGAATGTCTTAAGAAATTTTTTAAATAAAAGAATATTGATAAATTTTATTTCTTTCTGTATAAAGCACAGGACTTCAAGTTAAGTGAAGATACCCTTGAAGCAATACAGGAGCAAAGCGAATGTGGTGGCAATTGTAAATCGGTACGTAATTTTTTTTTTTTGAATTTCACTTTTGGCTGTTAGAAAAAAATAAAGTAACTTACTTGTGAAAAATCATACAGAAAAGGCGAATAGGCAGAACTAGGCAGAACTGTGAATAGTTCACATAGAAATCTTCGATTACCAATATTTTATCATTATATATGCCATATTCTGTCTAGAGACAGTCCTTAAAGTTCCTTTTTTATTCCTATCCATAACCCCAAACCGTTTCGGGAAAAAAAAAGTTTTTTTTAGTGTTTGAAGCCCTTGGAATGAACATAATAATAGAGCCACTTTTTTGAGTTCATTGTTGATATATAGGAATTCAAAAAAGTTTCAAATGCCTAAAATATTTTTTTTTACTTTTTGTATTTGATTCCAAAATAAGAAACAATTCAAAATATAATATTTACTTTAAAAACATCGGAAAAAATTTTCCTGCAATTCTGGATTAATTAGCTAAATTTCTCGACAGTAGTAATTTTTAGAAATGTCAGCAGAAAATTCGTTTATCTGGCAAGAATATAAAATGACCGGAAAACGACTTGAATGGTTTCCAGAACTAGAGGGAAAAATTGATATCGTAAGCACCCCATGATAAACATGAATGAAATTAATATAGTTTAATAAAAAGCTACACTGAATGTTGTGGTTCAGTTAATCTGAATAGTTCCACTCTTGAGCAGGTGCCTCAGTTTAATTATCTGGGTAACTATGTAACAGATACTGGTGATGTGAATCATGAGATTTACAGACGAATAAAGATTTCTGCTGGGACGTTCAAGAATCTATGGAGATTGTGGAAAAATAGGGACACATTATAATTAAATATTAAAAATAATCCCTAATATTGTCCCTAAATTAAAAATAATCACTAATATTGTCCCTAATATTAAAAATAGGGACAAAAATAGGAAAATTAGGAATACACCTAAAGACTAAAATTTGACTGTATAATAGTTTGGTTCTTTCTAGGGTTAGTTATGGTAGGAAACGTGAACCCTTGGTAGGCAAGATAAGAGGAAACTAGATGCTTGCGCAATGTTTTGGACATTAGGTGGTTCAGCTTTGTAAATAGTGATGAGGTTTGTCAGAGGAGTTAGCAACCTCCTTTAAACAGCATATTGTGCAGAGAGAGATTCCATTTGTTTGGCCATGTTCCCGTATGGATAATTATAGATTAGCGAATAGGGTTATGAACAGTGTGCCTAAAGGCCTCAGAAAAAGGTGGAGACCTAGGATGCGGTGGGCAGACAATGTCAAACAGGACCTTGTTAGAATTGGTGTGCAGTGGATAGATGCAGCAGATGTAGTTCAGGACAGATATGCTCGGAGAACTAAATTGCACAATCTGGTGGGACTTCCGTAGTCCATGGTAACTTGAAAAGGATGATGATGATGAAAAGTAGTGTCGTTACCTTCCGTATTTGCGAATATGCGATTCGTTAAATTTATTTTGGAGAACGTCATTGTGCATTTCGTTGCAATATTCCTATGCTTAAATGCATTACTGCTCCAGCTTATAAATTATCTCCACTATTGTAAGGTGGTCCGAAAGCGAAAGGGGCGGGGGTGGCTCAGTCGGTAGCGCGCCAGGCTCGTAATCTGTAGTTCCCAGGTTCGAGTCCCAGCTGGGTCAGCGTTGAGATTTATCTCCGCAAAATTCCCCGCCCTGCCCACGGTCAGTAGGGGACACCGATGGGCTTGGAAAGGCCGCCGTCCGTCGGATGGGACGTTAAGCCGTGGCCCCGTGTGCGGGAGAGCCATACCCTGTGCACGTTAAAGAACACGCTGGATGGCCTTGACGGGAGGCTACCATCTGTCTCCCAACAGCTGTTCCAGTGGGTCCCCTCCCCCAACCTTCTCTGAGCCTTCGGGGTCCATGTGACCTGGCCATTTAGCCCATGGTGTGCAAAAAAGTGCCGCTCAGAGGTAAAACAACCCAACCCAACCCGAAAGCGAAAATAGGTTAAACGTCCCTGCTCTAGGAAAATATGTGTGACTGACTACCTTAAACGTCTCCACCCCACTACACGAGACACATGGGAATTCGAAGGCCTTTGGTGGAGTAGCGGACATTCGTATCCACAAAGTTCCTGAACAGTCTTACTCAGTGTTTCTCAAACTGGTGATCCTCAGACCAGTGCCGGTCCACGAATCATCATTCTCCAGGTCAAAGTTGGTTGGTTGGTTTTCTGGGATTTTTTGGCGCAATGGCAATTAAGGCCATATTGCGCCAAACATATGATAAAAGGTAAAGAGTAAAAGTCATGAAACCCTCCTCAACCTAAAGTTAAAATCAGGTAAATTGTAAATGATGTAAAATGCCAAATGATATATAGCAAATTAAAACCAGGAAAGAAATATGTTTTTAGATGACATAGCGCTAAAGTTCTTATGTTCCAACATTCCATATGACGTCATATCCTGAGGGGCCCTGATGGGGGGTGAGGAAAGTAGAATGCGCATAGATATACAGTGGACCTTCGTTATAGCGCTGCTCGCTATACCACGCACTCGGTTATAGCGCGGGCGATGTTCGCGATAAGTTCAAACATGTTTATACAGGTCCGTGCGGCGTTAGTGAGTATCGCATTTTATTGTTACTGCCTATTGAGTAATTGTGTATGTATTGAGTTCCTGCATGTATTTTGAATAGTGTTTAATTATTGTATGCATGATGAGTAAAAGAAAAGCTTACAGTGTGAAATTTATTGTGTCGCCACCGCGCCGCTCGGTATAACGGGGTTCACCTTATAATGCTGGTGTTGTTTCTCGCCCGACATGCGTGTTATATCAGGGGTCCACTGTACCTTGTTTCTTGTGGCAACACGTGGTTAGAAGCTCTAGCATGTTTTTTTGTTGTTGTTGTTGCGTTTCTTAACTTGTATATGTTTCCAGCTCTCTTATCGTATTTTAATGCTTATAACACCAATAAAACTCAACAATTTAAAGTATTATTTTCAAGGTTTTTAAATTAATTTGGGTACTGTAATATTACAATTTGAGAAATATCCGTGCCTAGTTATTTGTGTCTCATTTATTGTACATTTAATTTGAAGAATATTATTTTGATTTGTTTTAACAAAATATCAAAAAAGGTGGTGCACCTCAAATTATCAATCTTACTTTTTCAGCTAACATCTTTGGTAAACGAATACAAAGTACATTTAATGCCAGAAAATCTCTCCCGAATAAAGTCAGCAGCAGGTTTTATCAAATTAATAGATGGATTTCGAAGAGCATCGAGAAAAGAACTCTTCGTACTTTTGAAGAATGCAGATAAAAATATTCTGTAAGTGGATTTCAAGCATTAAATTTACTATCAGTAAATATGTATGAAATAATACTGCTATGAATTTTTAATAGAAAATTGAGCGTTTGTTGAAAAGAACGCTGAGCAAAAAATTATAAATGAACTAATTCATTACAAAGGTATAAGATCACATATATAAAACAAATTTAACTAACACAAATCCTTGCTTTCATCAGTATGAAGCTGAACCATAAAACAAGTGTTTTACATCTCTTAATTATACTTCAAATATTTGTACTAAAATTATTTCAATATCTACTCAAAGCACAAATGGAATATTTATTAAACATTTGACAAGTGACGAACGTTTCTTTGTTGAAATACCTAAAGTTACCAAGGTTCACGTTATCAACCTTTTATGCACTATGTTGTCACTAAACCCTATTTGCTTTTCCTGTTGGCTTCTTTTCTCCAATGGAAATAACTTCATCTTATACAGGCGCTCAAAAAAGTTTCCGAACACTACGGTTGATTACAAAATTCAGAAAACATATCTGGCAACGATTTTTTAGAAATTAGTGATCTGGCAACCTTCGTGTCACGTGATTGCAGAATTCAGGAAAAATATCTGGAGCGTGTACAGCAACTGTACACGCTCCAGTTACCGTTCACAGCAAACTGGAGCGTGTGCAGTTACTGCACACGCTCAATATTTCCGTGAGTGAGCCCACACGATCCAGGTCTTTGTGAGCTCACACGATCCAATGTGCTGTGAACATTAACCGCAACTGCTCCAGTTTGCTGTGAACGGTAACTGCACACGCTCAATATTTCCGTGAGTGAGCCCACACGATCCAGGTCTTTGAGAGCTCACACGATCCAATGTGCTGTGAACATTAACCGCAACCGCTCCAGTTTGCTGTGAACGGTAACTGCACACGCTCCATATTCATTGCATTATATATTCATACGCATTATATATATTAAAAAATATCCGAACACTACGGTTGATTACAAAATTCAGAAAAAATATCTGGCAACGATTTTTTAGAAATTAGTGATCTGGCAAACTTCGTGTCACGTGACACGAAGGTTGAAGAAATTAGTGATCTGGCAACCTTCGTGTCACGTGACACGAAGGTTGCCAGATCACTAATTTCTAAAAAAATCGTTGCCAGATATTTTTTCTGAATTTTGTAATCAACCGTAGTGTTCGGATACTTTTTTGAGCGACAGTACATTAAGTTCATCACGCATCAGATAATGAACTCTTCATGCGAAGAAATTAAAGTCAACCAGACGCTTGCTCGAGTAACATATTGCCTCTTCGGTTTGATTGCCATATCTCTTGAAAAACCATCACTTTGAATACGGGTTCTCAACGTGGGGTACTCTGTAAAGTTTTTTGGGGTTACGCCATGAGAGCTCAAAAGTTTATAATTTAATAAGATTTTCTTAAAAATGCTTATAATTTTATAAGATTTGTTAAATTTTTTATTCTTTTTTTGTGTTTATCGATATATGTAATTTATGAATATAAAATTAATGTGTATATATATGTTTTATTTTATTCCCATTGTTATACTATAACTATAGTTTTATGTATCTATACAAGGGGTACGACAGTTACATACACATTTTCAGGGGGTACGTGAAGCATAAAAGGTTGAGAACCACTGCTCTATTAAATATATATAAAGTTCAAGGGGATAACGTCATAAGCGTAAAGCTAACAAAGCCAAACCTAGAACAAAAAAAATGTCGTAAAATAATAATATTGTTATGATAAAAAGTAGATGAAACCCACAAAAAAAGAGTGTAGAAATTCTGTATGTACAGGTAAGTAGGAAATCCACAATGCACAAAAAAAAGATAAAAAAAAAATATCGTAATAAATCAGCAAATTACCGTACGATCAAGCTATTAAAAGCACAAAGTATGTAATCAAGTGATCCGAATATGGCGTCAATAGGCCAAAAATCTTAATATTTAAAATCGGCGAAAAATTGAAATCTGGCAACAAGTGCGCACCGTTGTAGATTACTAAACCCCGCGATTACAGAAATGTATAGAAGTTGGGTAAAAGTCACAAAAGAAAGACGGTACAAAGGGTCAAAAGTCACAAAAGAAAGACGGTACAAAGGGTCAAAAGTCACAAAAATGCACTATATTGCAGAATGAATTAAGAAAGCTTGTTGCCAGATTCCAATTTTTCACCGATTTTAAATATTAAGATTTTTGCTATTGAGCAAGTGTCTCAGTTTACTTATCTTGGGAGCTATGTAACAGATACTGGTGATGTGCTGCACGACATAAATAGAAGAATAGGGATTGCTGCTGGTACTTTTAAGAATCTATGGAGAGTGTGGAAAAGTAAGCATATACACCTAAAGACTAAAATTAGGCTGTATGATAGTTTGGTTCTTTCTAAGGTTAGTTACGGTAGCAAAACATGGATCCTTTGTAAGCAGGATAACAAGAAACTTGATGCCTTTGATTCTAGATGCTTACGCAGTATCTTGGGCATTGGGTGGTTTGACTTTGTAAGTAATGATGAGGTTAGAAGGAGTCATCAACCTCTTTTGAACAGCATATTGTGCAAAGACAGATTGTGTTGGTTTGGCTATGTTGCCCGTAGGCATAGCTGCAGATTGGCAAAGAGGATTATGAACAGTGGGATTTTTCTGATACCTAAGGGTATCAGAAAAATCCCACTGTTCATCTCCCCCTTTTTCTGATACCTAAGGGTATCAGTTCTGATACCTAAGGGTATCAGAAAAAGGGGGAGACCTAGGATGCGATGGGCAGACAATGTCAAACAGGACCTTGCTAGAATTTGCCTAGAGTGGCCAAATGCAGCAGCCGAAAAAAAAAAACTGGAAAAAATCCGAAAAAAAAAACTCGCAACAGATTGAAACCAAAGTCAACTGAACATAGTCCAAAGTCCCCTGAGTCAGAATATACATAGACATGTGAGAAAAAGTTGATAAATAAGCCACAAAGAGGGGTCAAAACGCCATATTTCGCATTAAATTGACATGCACTTAAAACAGAATGGTAACGAAGAACTTCAAAAAATTACTATAAATCATCAAATTACGTTAGAAAAAAGCTGCAAAAAGGTAGATCCATATAAAAAGACACCCGCTATCCGCTGATAATGTCAAAATCGCGAAATTCTAAAATTTGTATTCCGCCCGGGGGAAAAAAAAGTTACACGGAATCGGGCAACAAAGCCCACCACAGTGAAGTACTAATTCTCCTGAATACGAAGATATATAGCTATTAGGGTAAAGTTGTCCCACTGTGTCCCCAACCTTTTCTGAGGCTTCGTGATCCTTGTGATCTATCCATTTAACCCATGGAGTGGTAAAAAGTGCTGCTCAGAAGTAAAACAACCTGCCCCCTAAAATATACCTCTCAAATCTTACATACTTAAAACGGTAATGTTAACGCTTTCTCATAAGACTACCGCATATTAAAATATTAGCACTAAAATTGCACGAACCTATTATACAGTCAAATCCAAATATAACACATCCAGGATATTTTTTCAAGGCCCTTATGAAACTGATATGCAGAGGCTTTTTTTTTCTTTCTTTCCATTATTGTCGGTTTGTGTTCGTTTAGCCCTCCTAACGGAAGCTATAGTTAGTACTTTAAAAAAAATTAAATATGTAATAATAAATTGTGAATACTTATTTAATTGTAAAACAGTTACTTTATCATTAATATTTGGAACGTTTAAATTATTAAATAATAAATAAATACCCCCTCAAGCAGCTGCTTGCCACAGAGGTCCGATAGAAGCCTGTCAGTTTATATGCCACAGTAGAAAGTCTGAGAGATGGTCCCGTAGATCAGTAGCCAAGCGCGCTAACCACTCTGCCATTATTACTATTATTAAATTCGGTAAAAAGTTCACAGGCGATTGGCCAATGAAATGAGGTAACGGGTATAACAGCAATTTTTTTTTATCTCTTACGTACTGAGTTGTTTTACTTCTAAGTACACAGAGGACTAAAAGTCACAAGGACTCCGTGGAGTCAACGAAAGGGCAGCTGTCAGGAGAGAAATGGCCATCCAGCGTGTTATTTAACAGGCAAGATATAGCTCTCCTGCATATGAGACCACGATTTCTTTCGAATGAAAATGGCGAAATAAATCCCATTTTAAATCAAAAATAACATTTCATAAACTCTTCGAAAGTTCCATCCATTACCAAAATGCATGAATAGGACGAAATTTTGCCTATCGGCAAATTTCAAGTTAAAAAAAGTCAACGAAAAAAAAATGTCAACACGCGAGAATTTCTTTGTTAGCAAAATCACTTTTAAAATTCCCATCAAGGTAATTCTTCAGAATCGTACTCGGGCTCGCTTTAAACGCCCCAAACGCTCCGTGAAACGATTCAAGCGCCTAAAATACACGTTATTCTAAGTGTTGACATCATGACTCGCCGAAAACGCTTAATTTCTTGCGATTTATTCTTCTAGCACAAGAGTCAGAGTTTAACATCCGAAGTAATACATTGTTGCAGAGCTTAATATCCCATCTAAAACACGGTTAGAGAGCTTAACGTATCATCCAACACACAAGGGCATAGACGTCCACATCTCCTAACATACGGAGGAGAGCTTAACATCCGATCTAACACACGGGTTGCAGAGCTTCATTTCCCATCTAACACACGGGTTGCAGAGCTTCATTTCCCATCTAACGCACGACGCAGAGCTCACAACATCTTCAAACACACAGAGGCAGAGCTTAATATCCCATCTAACGCATGGTTGCAGAGCTTAAATTCTCATCTAACGCAAGGGATAAGAGCTCACCCATCTTCTAACACACGGAGGGAGAACTTAACATCACATCTAATACACCATTGCAGAGCTTAACATTCCATCTAGTTCTTAATATTCCATCTAGTTGTTTTCATTCACCATCTAATACATGCGGCGGAGCTCACCACATCTTCTAAAACATGGAGACAGAGCTTAACATCCCATCTAATACAGGATTGCAGAGCTTAACATCCCATATGATGCAAAGGAGCAGAGCTCACCACATCTTCTAAAACACCGAGGCACATCTTAATATCTTATCAAATACACGGTTGCAGCGTTTAATGTCCCATTCAATTCACAAGGGGAGAGAGCTCATCACATTTTCTAACACACGGAGGAATATCCCATCTATAACATGGCTGCAGAGCATATCATCCCATGTAACTCACGGAGCAATGTTGACCACATCTTCTAACGCACAGAGACAGAGCTTAACGTCCCATCTAATACACAGTTGCAGAGCTTAACATCCCATCTAATACACAGTTGCAGAGCTTAACATCCCATCTAATACACAGTTGCAGAGCTTAACATCCCATCTAAGCATGGGGGAACAGCTCACAACATCTCCTACAATATGGAGACAGAGCATAACGTCCCATCTAACGCACGGAGGCTGGTGTGACGACATTTTCTAATACACGGAGACAGAGTTTAGCATCCTATTTAACACATGGTTGTAAAGTTTAACGTCCCATCTAACACACGGGATCAGAGCTCACCACATCTTTTAACACAGGGCGCAGAGCTTAACATCCCATCTAATACACGGTTGCAGAGCTTAACATCCCATATAAAGCATGGGGCAGAGCCACCACATCATCTAACACTCAGAGAAAGAGTTTAGCATCCCATATAATACACGGTTACAGAGCATAACATCCCATCCAATACACAGTTGCAGAACGTAATGTACCATAAAATGCACGGGGCACAGACGACCACATCTAACACACGGAGGCAGAGCTTAATATCTTATCCAATGCATGGGGCAGAGATCATCACGTCTTCTAACATAGGAGGCAACACACGGAGGCAGAGCTTAACATTCCATCTAATATACGTATGCAGAGCTTAACGTCCCATCCAATGCACAGGGCAGAGCTCATGACACTTCTAACACATAGATGCAGAGCTTAACTTTTCAACTAATACATGGCGCATAGCTTAGCGTCCCATCTAACCCATGGGGAAGAGCTCACCACACCTTCTAACACATGGAGGCAAAGCTTAACATCCCATCTAATACAGGGTTGCATAGATTAATATCCCATCTAATAAATGAGGTAGACTTCACTGTATCTTCTAATACACGGAGACAGAGCTTAGCATCTCATCTAATACAAGGTTGCATAGATTAACATCCCATCTAATACATGAGGTAGACTTCACTCTATCTTCTAATACACGGAAACAGAGCTTAACATCCCATCTAATACAGGGTTGCATAGATTAACATCCCATCTAATACATGAGGTAGACTTCACTGTATCTTCTAATACACGGAAGCAGAGCTTAACATCCCATCTAATACAGGGTTGCATAGATTAACATCCCATCTAATACATGAGGTAGACTTCACTGTATCTTCTAATACACGGAAACAGAGCTTAACATCCCATCTAATACAGGGTTGCATAGATTAACATCCCATCTAATACATGAGGTAGACTTCACTGTATCTTCTAATACACGGAAACAGAGCTTAACATCCCATCTAATACAGGGTTGCATAGATTAACATCCCATCTAATAAATGAGGTAGACTTCACTGTATCTTCTAATACACGGAGACAGAGCTTAACATCCCATCTAATACAGGGTTGCATAGATTAACATCCCATCTAATACATGAGGTAGACTTCACTGTATCTTCTAATACACGGAAACAGAGCTTAACATCCCATCTAATACAGGGTTGCATAGATTAACATCCCATCTAATAAATGAGGTAGACTTCACTGTATCTTCTAATACACGGAGACAGAGCTTAACATCCCATCTAATACAGGGTTGCATAGATTAACATCCCATCTAATACATGAGGTAGACTTCACTGTATCTTCTAATACACGGAGACAGAGCTTAACATCCCATCTAATACAGGGTTGCATAGATTAACATCCCATTTAATACATGAGGTAGACTTCACTGTATCTTCTAATACACGGAAACAGAGCTTAACATCCCATCTAATACAGGGTTGCATAGATTAACATCCCATCTAATACATGAGGTAGACTTCACTGTATCTTCTAATACACGGAAACAGAGCTTAACATCCCATCTAATACAGGGTTGCATAGATTAACATCCCATCTAATACATGAGGTAGACTTCACTGTATCTTCTAATACACGGAGACAGAGCTTAACATCCCATCTAATACAGGGTTGCATAGATTAACATCCCATCTAATACATGAGGTAGACTTCACTGTATCTTCTAATACACGGAGACAGAGCTAACTCCCCATCTAAAATACGATTGCAGAGCTTAACGTTAAATCCACTGCGTGGAGACAGAGCCAACCACATCTTTTAACATGTCGAGAGAGAGACTAACATCCCATCTAAGACAAAAATTGCAGAACTTAACGTCCCATTTAACGTATGGGCCACATCTTCTAACACACCGAGGCAGAGCTTAATATCCCATCTAGTACAGGGTTGCAGAGGTTAACATCCCATGGGTCAGAGCTTACCACATCTTCTACAACACAGAGGCAGACCTTAGCATCCGATTCAACACATGGTTGCATAGCTTAATGTCCCATCTAACACACGTGGCCAGAGTTCACAAGATCTTCTAACATAAGGTACAGATCTTAACATCCTATATAATACACGGTTGCACAGCTTAACGCCCCATTTAAAGTACGGGGAGAGCTCACCACATCTTCTAACAGAGGCAGAGCTTAACATCCCATATAATACACGGTTGCAGAGCTTAACTCCCCATTTAAAGCACGGGGAGAGCTCACCACATCTTCTAACACACAGAGGCAGAGCTTAACATTCCATATAATACACGGTTGCAGAGCTTAACATCACATCCAATACACAGTTGCAGAGTTTAATGTACTATAAAACGCACGGGAACAGAGCCCACCACATCTTCTAACACACCGAGACAGAGATTAATATCCCATCTAAAACACCGTTGCAGAACTTAACGTCACATTTAACGCACGGGTGCACAGCCCACCACATCTTCTAACACACGGAAGCAGAGCTTAACATCCCATATAATGCACGGTTGCAGAGCTTAACATCCCATCCAATACACAGTTGCAGAGCTTAACATCCCATCCAATACACAGTTGCAGAGCTTAATGTACCATAAAACGCACGGCAACAGAGCCGACCACATATTCTATCACACGGAGGCAGAGCTTTAATATCCCTATTTAACACATGGTTCTAGAGCTTAAGATCTCATCTAACGCATGGAGAAGACCTCACCACATCTTCTAACACACGGAGAGATTGCTATCCCATCTAACGGACGGTTGCAGAGCATAAGGTTCCATCTAACGCACGGGAACGAGCCCATTACATCTTCTAACACAGTAGGCAGAGCTTAACATCCCATCTAATACACCGTTGCAGATCTTAACATTCCATTTAACGCACGGGAGCACAGCTCACCACATCTTCTAACACACGGAGGCAGAGCTTAATATCCCTATTTAATACATGGATCTAGAGCTTAACGTCTCATCTAACTCATGGAGAAGACCTCACCTCATCCTGTAACACACTGAGAGATTGCTCTCCCATCTAACGGACGGTTGCAGAGCATAAGGTCCCATCTAACGAACGGGAATGAGCCCACTACATCTTCTAACACAGGAGGCAGAGCTTAACATCCCATCTAATACACCGTTGCAGATCTTAACATTCCATTTAACGCACGGGAGCACAGCTCACCACATCTTCTAACACACGAAGGCAGAGCTTAATATCCCTATTTAATACATGGATCTAGAGCTTAACGTCTCATCTAACGCATGGAGAAGACCTCACCACATCTTCTAACACACGGAGAGATTGCTATCCCATCTAACAGACGGTTGCAGAGCATAAGGTCCCATCTAACGCACGGAAATGAGCCCACCACATCTTCTAACACAGGAGGCAGAGCTTAACATCCCATCTCATACACCGTTGCAGATCTTAACATTCCATTTAATACACGAGAGCACAGCTCACCACATCTTCTAACACACAGAGGCAGAGCTTAATATCCCTATTTAATACATGGATCTAGAGCTTAACGTCTCATCTAACGCATGGAGAAGACCTCACCACATCTTCTAACTAACACACGGAGAGATTGCTATCTCATCTCATAGACGGTTGCAGAGCATAAGGTCCCATCTAACGCACGGGAATGAGCCCACCACATCTTCTAACACAGGAGGCAGAGCTTAACATCCCATCTCATACACGGTTGCAGAACTTAACATTCCATTTAACACACGGGAGCACAGCTCACCACATCTGCTAACACACAGAGGCAGAGCTTAATATCCCTATTTAATACAAGGATCTAGAGCTTAACGTCTCATCTAACGCATGTAGAACACCTCACCACATCTTCTAACTAACACACGGAGAGATTGCTATCCCATCTAAAAGACGGTTGCAGAGCATAAGGTCCCATCTAACGCACGGGAATGAGCCCACCACATCTTCTAACACAGGAGGCAGAGCTTAACATCCCATCTAATACACGGTTGCAGAACTTAACATTCCATTTAACACACGGGAGCACAGCTCACCACATCTTCTAACACACAGAGGCAGAGCTTAATATCCCTATTTAATACATGGATCTAGAGCTTAACGTCTCATCTAACACATGGAGAAGACCTCACCACATCTTCTAACACACAGAGAGATTGCTCTCCCATCTAACGGACGGTTGCAGAGCATAAGGTCCCATCTAACGCACGGGAATGTGCCCACCACAGCTTCTAACACAGGAGGCAGAGCTTAACATCCCATCTAATACACCGTTGCAGATCTTAACATTCCATTTAACACAGGGGAGCACAGCTCACCACATCTTCTAACACACAGAGGCAGAGCTTAATATCCCTATTTAATACATGGATCTAGAGCTTAACGTCTCATGTAACGCATGGAGAAGACCTCACCACATCTTCTAACTAACACACAGAGAGAATGCTATCTCCTCTAACAGACGGTTGCAGAGCATAAGGTCCCATCTAACGCACGGGAATGAGCCCACCACATCTTCTAACACACGGAAGCAGAGCTTAATATTCCTATTTAATACATGGTTCTAGAGCTTAACGTCTCATCTAACTCATGGAAAAGACCTCACCACATCTTCTAACTAACACACGGGGAGATTGCTATCTCACCTAACAGACGGTTGCAGAGCATAAGGTCCCATCTAACGCACGGGAATGAGCCCACCACATCTTCTAACACAGGAGGCAGAGCTTAACATCCCATCTCATACACCGTTGCAGATCTTAACATTCCATTTAATACACGAGAGCACAGCTCACCACATCTTCTAACACACAGAGGCAGAGCTTAATATCCCTATTTAATACATGGATCTAGAGCTTAACGTCTGATCTAACGCATGGAGAAGACCTCACCACATCTTCTAACTAACACACAGAGAGTTTGCTATCTCCTCTAACTAACACACAGAGAGTTTGCTATCTCCTCTAACAGACGGTTGCAGAGCATAAGGTCCCATCTAACGCACGGGAATGAGCCCACCACATCTTCTAACACAGGAGGCAGAGCTTAACATCCCATCTAATACACCGTTGCAGATCTTAACATTCCATTTAACACACGGGAGCACAGCTCACCACATCTTCTAACACACAGAGGCAGAGCTTAATATCCCTATTTAATACATTGATCTAGAGCTTAACGTCTCATCTAACACATGGAGAAGACCTCACCACATCTTCTAACACACAGAGATATTGCTCTCCCATCTAACGGACGGTTGCAGAGCATAAGGTCCCGTCTAACGCACGGGAATGTGCCCACCACAGCTTGTAACACAGGAGGCAGAGCTTAACATCCCATCTAATACACCGTTGCAGATCTTAACATTCCATTTAACACACGGGAGCACAGCTCACCACATCTTCTAACACACGGAGGCAGAGCTTAATATCCCTATTTAATACATGGTTCTAGAGCTTAACGTCTCATCTAACGCATGGAGAAGACCTCACCACATCTTCTAACTAACACACGGGGAGATTGCTATCTCATCTAACAGACGGTTGCAGAGCATAAGGTCTCATCTAACGCACGGGAATGAGCCCACCACATCTTCTAACACAGGAGGCAGAGCTTAACATCCCATCTCATACACCGTTGCAGATCTTAACATTCCATTTAATACACGAGAGCACAGCTCACCACATCTTCTAACACACAGAGGCAGAGCTTAATATCCCTATTTAATACATGGATCTAGAGCTTAACGTCTCATCTAACGCAGGGAGAAGACCTCACCACATCTTCTAACTAACACACGGAGAGATTGCTATCTCATCCAAAAGACGGTTGCAGAGCATAAGGTCCCATCTAAAGCACGGGAATGAGCCCACCACATCTTCTAACACAGGAGGCAGAGCTTAACATCCCATCTAATACACCGTTGCAGATCTTAACATTCCATTTAACACACGGGAGCACAGCTCACCACATCTACTAACACACAGAGGCAGAGCTTAATATCCCTATTTATTACATGGATCTAGAGCTTAACGTCTCATCTAACACATGGAGAAGACCTCACCACATCTTCTAACACACAGAGATTGCTCTCCCATCTAACGGACGGTTGCAGAGCATAAGGTCCCATCTAACGCACGGGAATGTGCCCACTACATCTTCTAACACAGGAGGCAGAGCTTAACATCCCATCTCATACACGGTTGCAGAACTTAACATTCCATTTAACACACGGGAGCACAGCTCACCACATCTTCTAACACACAGAGGCAGAGCTTAATATCCCTATTTAATACATGGATCTAGAGCTTAACGTCTCATCTAACGCATGGAGAAGATCTCACCACATCTTCTAACTAACACACGGAGAGATTGCTATCCCATCTAATAGACGGTTGCAGAGCATAAGGTCCCATCTAAAGCACGGGAATGAGCCCACCACATCTTCTAACACAGGAGGCAGAGCTTAACATCCCATCTAATACACGGTTGCAGAACTTAACATTCCATTTAACGGACGGGAGCACAGCTCACCGCATCTTCTAACACACGGAGGCAGAGCTAAGCATACAATCTAATACACCGCGGTCTTTCCAAGTTCATTAGTGTTCACTTTCTTGTCTAGGGCATCGTGGGAGTTGGCGGAAATAAATCTCAACTCAGGTGCAGCTGGGACTCGAACCTGAGAACTGCAGATTACAAACCTTTCGCTCTGCAGTCTGAGACAATTTTCGCTCCCTGAAGAGGAAGAAACAATGGGCTAAGATACTAGATTATACAGATCCCCATATTATAATATAAATAAAACTATAGCGCCAACCTTCTCTTAACTCTTGAGTGTACTTATGATCTGGCCACTTAGTCCATTGTCTGCAAAAAAGTGCCTCTCAGAAATAAATCAATTCCACCCTTTGCTCTTTATTCCGAATATAATGTTTATACAAATCCGAAGAGAATAAATGCACTAAGTTTAAAAAAGAAGTTGTAACATGCTGAAAAGAAGTTTAAAGAGAAGTTGTAACATCCTGAAACGCAATGTTTATAACAATACCGAAACATGATGCTTATAATAATACTGAAACATAATTCTTATAACAATACTGAAACGTAATTCTTATAACAATACTGGAATAATGCTTGTAACAATACTGAAACGTAATGCAGATGACAATACTGAAATGTAATGCCTATAACAATACTGTAAAATAATGCACATGACAATACTGAAACACTATGTTTATAACAATTTAATATCAATTGTATCTTATATCATTTTTTTGCACACAGTGGCCTAAATATGGCCTGGACACAAAAGGCTCAGAGAAGGTTGGGGGAGACGACCCACTGGAATAGCTGTTGGGAGACTGATGACAGCCTTCCGTCAAGGCCATCCATCGTGTTCTTTAAAGTGAACAATGTATGGCTGTCCCACATATGGAACCACGGCTTGACGTCCCATCCGATGGACGGCGGCCTTTCGAAATACATTGGTGTCCGCTACTGACCCTGGGCCGAGCGGGGAGTTTTTCGGAGATAAATCTCAAATCTGACCCAGCTGGGACTCGAACCTGGTGGATGGTGCGCATTCCAGGCCTAAAGGAGGGAGATATGGTAAAACTGCAGTTTTGATAAACATAAAAGCAAACCGAGAAACAAATCAACAAACTGGCCAATGACGAATGAAAAAACAATACAAAGATATGTAAAAAAATGGAGTAAATATTCTCTGGATTAATTTTTATCCCTCTTTTTAGGGAAGGAAATGAGCATGTTTCGAAGTACCTTTCACCCCTCCCTAAATCAGAAGTTTCTAAAACAAAAAACGAAATTGCCTCTCTCAAATAATCAAACTTTTCAAATCATTTTGTACCCACCAGAGTTCTTCGGATATAATGTGCCAAGAATATTTAACTTTATAAATAAAAAATAAATACCCCCTCAAGCAGCTGCTTGCCACAGAGATCTGACAGGAGCCTGTCAGTTTATATGCCAAAGTAGAAGATCTGAGAGGATGGCAGGACCTCAGCAGAA
This sequence comes from Ryuthela nishihirai, assembly GCA_038380435.1. Classification (NCBI taxonomy): domain Eukaryota; kingdom Metazoa; phylum Arthropoda; class Arachnida; order Araneae; family Heptathelidae; genus Ryuthela; species Ryuthela nishihirai. The sequence continues at coordinate 23,082,433 of JAWZYU010000001.1, forward strand.
AAACAACACATACAACCATGCCTTATCCGGGGCTCGAACCCAGGTCCCTTAGATCAGTAGCCAAGCACGCTAACCACTCGGCCATGGGACGGCAATATAGAAAAAGAAAAAAATATGGTTTGAGTTGCCCACAAAGTGTTTAGAAAATTATGTCACGAAAAAAAAAAGTGTCACAAAAAATTTATTATTATTATTGGAAAACCTTATTTTTTACTTTAAATATATTAAAACGTTTATTAGTTAACGTTTGAAGTATACGTTTATTAAATTTTACATATTTTTTTACAAAATAAATTAATGAATTTAATTTCCAATACAAATTTTTAGTTTTTGAAGCTTTTATTTCAACAAAGAATCTCGTTTTCTGCTCGTGCTTAATTCGAATCACTTCAATATTCACAGACGTTAGTGCTGAACCAACAAACTAAACAATGATTTTATCATGCAAAATCAAAAAGATATTAGTTTTATGCATTCCTTCTTTCAAATTTATTGGTGGCAACAGTTATTTTGAATAACTTTCAACCGTTAATGTTAAGTCTATGGGTATTTTGAGAAATTCAATCTCCCCACCCCCACCCCAATTTTGGTTGCTCCCAGCGGACACACAAACACAAAACCTATGTTCTTCCATTGGGTGAAATAAACGCTCAAGCAAAGTTTGAAGCATCTAGCTCTTCTGGTGCATAGGATTTTTTTGGGTTGGGTTGTTTTACCTCTGAACGGCACTTTTTTGCACACCATGGGCTAAATGGCCAGGTCACATGGACCCCGAAGGCTCAGAGAAGGTTGGGAGAGGGGACCCACTGGAACAGCTGTTGGGAGACAGATGGTAGCCTCCCGTCAAGGCCATACAGCGCGTTCTTTAATGTGCACAGGGTATGGCTCTCCCGCACACACACGGGGCCACGGCTTACCGTCCCATCCGACGGACGGCGCCTTTCCAAGCCCATCGGTGTCCCCTACTGACCGTGGGCAGGGCGAGGAATTTTGCGGAGATAAATCTCAACGCTGACCCAGCTGGGACTCGAACCTGGGAACTACAGATTACGAGCCTGGCGCGCTACCGACTGAGCCACCCCCGCCCATCTGGTGCATAGGAGGAGAGACAAAACATACTTCCTCCTTTATATATTAAATGATCCTACCAGTACATTTCCATATTCTATCAATATGTATATGCAGAGCTCTATATATGTATATAGAGCTCTGATGAAAACATCACTTATTTCTACAACACATATGGTAATCCTTCGCCAAGAGCTAACGTTATTTTCATGATTCAACCGGCATATAATCTGCTGTTAAAAGGTCCAGGGCTTAGATAAAAGTTTGGTTTAGAGTGATCAGGTTGTCTTTGGAAAAATTCCAGACATCTCAAAAATATCCGTTTCTAAAATCTAAAACTGGGATATTTCTCTACACTGCCTTCCAAAAATAAGAAACAACCTTATGTTTTATAAATGGGAAGCTAACATCGGAGCTCTAGAACTTTTTTTTTTATTTCTTTTTTTTTGATAAATGGGATAGCAGATAAAGAACTCAACAAAATGTATTAATATCTCGATTTTCAACAATATTCTTTCAGTATTAAGAGTTGTGGAAGTTTAAATATTTAACAATAACAATGCCAGTCTTATGGAACTTATAAAGAAAAACTAATGAATTTCGATTACATTCTTCACAAAAATTTCTGAAATACATACTTATTTTATTAAACACTTTGATACAATATTTATTACTAAGTTTTAATTAATTTCAAAAGTTAACATTTGTGACTGGTAGTTCTAAATTGTTAGGGATTAAACAAGCTTGCAATATAAAAACAGAAAGCGAAAAGCTATTTATAGCTTGTAACAGAAATCATTTCAAGCGCATTGCTATCACAGGATAAATTTATAAATATACTGACACAATAAAAAATATTTTATTTAATTGCAACGGATTACAGGAATGTGAGGGCGGGGGTGGCTCAGTCGGTAGCGCGCCAGGCTCGTAATCTGTAGTTCCCAGGTTCGAGTCCCAGCTGGGTCAGCGTTGAGATTTATCTCCGCAAAATATCCCGCCCTGCCCACGGTCAGTAGAGGACACCGACCGGCTTGGAAAGGCCGCCGACCGTCTGATGGGACGTTAAGCCGTGGGTCCGTGTGTGGGAGAGCCATACCCTGTGCACGTTAATAGAACACACTGGATGGCCTTGACGGGAGGCTACCATCTGTCTCCCAACAACTGTTCCTGTGGGTCCCCTCCCCCAACCTTCTCTGAGCCTTCGAGGTCCATATGACCTGGCCATTTAGCCCATGGTGTGCAAAAAAGTGCCGCTCAGAGGTAAAACAACCCAACCCAACAGGAATGCGATCTAATTGATGCGAGTTTAGAGAGAGATGGGAGTTCTCCGTGTGAAACCAGCTTGTTCTTTTGCATGTACAGTGATCATTTCTATATTTGACATTGTATCTATATACGAAATATGAAGAAAAGATCTTCATTCTATTGTCTGGAGGATTCTGTTGTGAGAGTGTTCTTTAGTTAATTAAAGTTTCTTTAGTGGTAAAGTGGTAGTTTGAGAAATTCCTTCAATGATGCGGAGTTAGTTCCATCAATTAATAAAAAGAAGAGGAGGCACAAAAACTACCGTTAATAATAAAACGCGCAGTAACACTTCAACGATAAGAAAAGATATCGGGAGAAAAGTCTGTCGGCAGGTATATCACGCATGCATTGATGATAGCCACAAATATTACAACATTGAAAATAAAAAGAAATAATTTTCGTCCTAAATAAAGCAATTTTTATAAATATACATTAATATAAAGATTGGGATAAAATTTAATCAGAAAAAATTATAGAAGTAAATAAATAAGAACAGTCTCGATTAGAAGACTTCAGAAATAGGATGTTTAACAAACTAAACTTTCATAATAAACGCAAATTTAACTACCTAACTAATTAGAAGACTTTTCGTGATCACTTCTTCCACAGAGTTTGCTATTGAAGGCGTTTCTTGAACTACAATTGCAAAAATTGTCAAGTTCAAAAACTTCTTTAATATCTGGAAATAAACGATGTCTTGTGATTATAAAGAGAAACTTAAGTAGCGTTTTTGAGATTTCAAAGACAAATCATTCCTCAAGTATCATGAAGACATGAGAGAAATATAGAATTATTATTTAACGCTAATAGACATATCTTTAACCCAAAGGGGAATAAACTCACATGTTACATACAAGTAATCGATTTTTGGTTTACTCAAGACGATGATAACATCAAAAATAATTTATTTTAATTTAATAGTTTTGAATGCTTAACACTAATAGTAATTGAAATAAATATTGCATGTTAACTCAACAAAAGCAAAAATGAATTTATTATATTTTCCTTTTTTAGAAAAGTGGTAATGATGTAATGAAATTTTTTATTACTTATATTTATTATGATATTTATTATTTAATAAAGTGTTAAAGAATGTTAGGTGAAGCCCGTTTATACAAGTTGTGTAATAATATATTAGGTGACTGAAGATATAGATAACTTATAGATAACTTATAAAGTTGTATTACTTTATATCTTCATCACCTACTATATTATTACATTATAGAGGTTGACACGTGACCACTTCGTTCCACAATATGTCGCTCAAATCTTTTGCAACAACACTCCGAAGAAGTCGCAGGAAAATTGCAATTTTCATATCCCCTCTCAGCCGATTTGCGATTGCTGCGGTGTGCGGTACAGTCGCTCAAAAAAGTATCCGAACACTATGGTTGATTGCAAAATTCAGAAAAAATATCTGGCATTGATTTTTTTAGAAATTAATCATCTGGCAACCTTCGTGTCACGTGATTGCAGAATTCAGGAAAAATATCTGGAGCGTGTACAGCAACTGTACACGCTCCAGTTACCGTTCACAGCAAACTGGAGCGTGTGCAGTTACTGCACACGCTCCAGTTTGCTGTGAACGGTAACTGCACACGCTCAATATTTCCGTGAGGGAGCCCACACGATCTAGTATCAAAATAATATGACCACCTACAGTCGCTCAAAAAGTATCCGAACACTATGGTTGAAAAATATCTGGCATTGATTTTTTTTAGAAATTAGTCTTCTAGCAACCTTCGTGTCACGTGACACGAAGGTTGCCAGATGACTAATTTCTAAAAAAATCAATGCCAGATATTTTTCAACCATAGTGTTCGGATACTTTTTTGAGCGACTATACATGCTCTATACATGCATTTTTAAGAAGCAACTGCAATCATCGTCGCATTGCTATTGCAAATTGCAGCGGTATGAGCCCTCCCTTAGCGTTTTCTGGGAGCGTGTTGGAGAGTGTCCACGTGACTTTTCTCATAGCTTGGGTTGTTTTTGGTTGTTTTACCTCTGAGCGGCACTTTTTTGCACACCATGGGCTAAATGGCCAGGTCACATGGACCCTGAAGGCTCAGAGAAGGTTGGGGGAGGGGACCCACTGGAACAGCTGTTGGGAGACAGATGGTAGCCTCCCGTCAAAGCCATCCAGCGTGTTCTCTAACGTGCACAGGGTATGGACATACCCTGTACATACATTTCTAATGAGTAATGAATGGCCAAATCATATATATAGACGACTTGTCAGTGATTGATGGCTGACTGACTCATATACATAACATAAATAATAACCTATTTATATTAAATATATCAGTCAGTCAACCAACATAATTTAAAACTAGAAGAAGGCAATCGCCTCTAGCGCATATGAGAAAATCGTTTTCAAAGAGAATGAAGTTTTCCTTTACTTAATCTTTCAGTCCTTAAAAGTTTCATTTTGAGACAGTAGATGATGGGTTGGGTTGTTTTACCTCTGAGCGGCACTTTTTTGCACACCATGGGCTAAATGGCCAGGTCATAAGGACCCCGAAGGCTCAGAGAAGGTTGGGTGAGGGGACCTACTGGAACAGCTGTTGTGAGACAGATGGTAGCCTCCCGTCAAGGCCATCAAGCGTGTTCTTTAACGTGCACAGGGTATGGCTCTCCCGCACACGGGGCCACGGCTTAACGTCCCATCCGACGGACGGCGGCCTTTCCAAGCCCATCGGTGTCCCCTACTGACCGTGGGCAGGGCGGGGAATTTTGCGGGGATAAATCTCAACGCTGACCCAGCTGGGACTCGAACCTGGGAACTACAGATTACGAGCCTGGCGCGCTACCGACTGAGCCACCCCCGCCTCTTTCTCATAGTACTGCTCAGACCCGTATCTAGAAAAAAAGCGAGGGTGGGGAGGGGCTACAAACACAATCGAGCAGTAAAAATGTAAAAGAAAGGGGAGGGTAAGAGACTGGATTTACAATGCAGTATAACATTTCCCCTGTGCTTTAGAGGTCTTAAAAATTATAGAAAAATTAATGAAATATAGAAAAGTTAAACAATTTTTGGCCTTTTCACTCATTAGAATTTTAACCCCCCCCCCCTCCAATATCTGGCCCTTGCACTGCTAATTGTAAATTGTAAGCCATCATGTGCGATACTTGCGATAAAAAATTCGTACCTCGCCGAGTGTACCGACTGATTAATGCTCAGTGCAAACCGCGTTATTCTACAATAGGAAAAGTGTCCAGGTAAATTTAAAAAAAGGACCTAAAATACAGTTGCTGAGTTATTCGAAAAACGCGTTAATTAAATCCACGTAAATCGAAAGCCGACTACTTATTGTCACATAAAACCGGAACATTTGGACGTCCCGAAATTTCTGTAAAAACCGGAACCTATGGACACCCTCCTTTAAGGCATATCTAAGTATGTTTCTTTTCTTGTCTGTGGGGCGGGGTGGCTCAGTCGGTAGCGCGCCAGGCTCGTAATCTGTAGTTCCCAGGTTCGAGTCCCAGCTGGGTCAGCGTTGAGATTTATCTCCGCAAAAATTCCCCGCCCTGCCCACGGTCAGTAGGGGACACCGATGGGCTTGGAAAGGCCGCCGTCCGTCGGATGGGACGTTAAGCCGTGGCCCCGTGTGCGGGAGAGCCATACCCTGTGCACGTTAAAGAACACGCTGGATGGCCTTGACGGGAGGCTACCATTTGTCTCCCAACAGCTGTTCCAGTGGGTCCCTTCCCCCAGCCTTCTCTGAGCCTTCGGGGTCCATGTGACCTGGCCATTTAGCCCATGGTGTGCAAAAAAGTGCCGCTCAGAGGTAATACAACCCAACATTAAAGAACACGCTGGATGGCCTTGACGGGAGGCTACCATTTGTCTCCCAACAGCTGTTCCAGTGGGTCCCCTCCCCCAGCCTTCTCTGAGCCTTCGGGGTCCATGTGACCTGGCCATTTAGCCCATGGTGTGCAAAAAAGTGCCGCTCAGAGGTAATACAACCCAACATTAAAGAACACGCTGGATGGCCTTGACGGGAGGCTACCATTTGTCTCCCAACAGCTGTTCCAGTGGGTCCCCTCCCCCAGCCTTCTCTGAGCCTTCGGGGTCCATGTGACCTGGCCATTTAGCCCATGGTGCGCAATAAAGTGCCGCTCAGAGGTAATACAACCCAACATTAAAGAACACGCTGGATGGCCTTGACGGGAGGCTACCATTTGTCTCCCAACAGCTGTTCCAGTGGGTCCCCTCCCCCAGCCTTCTCTGAGCCTTCGGGGTCCATGTGACCTGGCCATTTAGCCCATGGTGTGCAAAAAAGTGCCGTTCAGAGGTAAAACAACCCAACCCAAATTTTCTTGTCTGTCTTTCTGCTAAGGTTTTTCCCTTCTCATAGACTTTCTCTATGGCATATTATACTGAACAGGCTCCTGTATGCTTTCTTTGGCAAGCAGATTCTTAGGCAGTTGTATACCCTTCGGTTGGAAAGTTTATAAAGTTTTATAAAGATATTTAAGCACTGAGGTAGACAACAGTGTTAAGTCATATTGTAAATCTAAGAAAAAGCTGAGGTATAGAACTATATTATACATAGTTAACAAATAACTTATCCTAGATCTTTACTGTTATAGTTTAGTTAAGCACAATAACTTCATCACTTGTGTTTGACAATTCGCATAATTGAATTTTGCCACGTGATGTGTTATCACACACGCGTGACAACACATCACGTGTGTTTGTACAATTTCTAGTTTTTGCACTGATTCGTTTAGAGTTAGACTGTCAGAGCTCTGACCGCTAAACGTAATCTCACCATCACTTAGTGAACTTTAAGACTTTTGACACCCAAAAATTAGGCCCACCCGCAAAGGTTGGCTCCGAAACATCTGCCCATTAACAATTTCTCTGATGGATAAAGTACTACTCCATTCATAACTTTCTAATCTGTATTCCTAAAATATGCCGCTGCAGAACCCCATAATTTTGGATACTGGAGGCTAGTTCAAATCCTACCCACCGCAGGTAGGAACCCGATCTCCAAACCCTGCGTGGCCAGAACTAAGTGGGATCACCACACCAAATTCGGGACTGATCGATTCAGTACGTGCGGAATTACGGGGAGTCGAAAACTTCCCCCACAAGTGACGCCATTTCGGATGTTAACGAATGTCCGCGAACTTATTCGGAATATGCATGCTACTCTGAGTCCTAATAATGAAGCCCGAGCAAAGCAAGGCAATTCTGCCAGTATTCAGTAAATATAATTCTATTCTCTGCTTTTCGCTCTGAATTGAACGGTGGATTAATTTTCAATTCAGTATTTCATTTGAGAATTCTTTTTTATTGCTTTGAAGTGCATGTTAAACTGATAATATTTTCAGTTGCAAGTGAAATAACATTAGGCAAAGAAGGATAACTACGAACAATTTGATACTATTAAGATCCGACAAACTTCTGAAAATCAAAACGAGGTAATTTCCACTCTCCCTGCATCTTAGGTTAATGGTTGGGCTGCTTTACCTCTGAGCGGCACTTTTTTGCACACCATGGGCTAAATGGCCAGGTCACATGGACCCCGAAGGCTCAGAGAAGGTTGGGGGAGGGGACCCACTGGAACAGCTGTTGGGAGACAGATGATAGCCTCCCGTCAAGGCCATCCAGCGTGTTCTTTAACGTGCACAGGGTATGACTCTCCCGCACACGGGATCACGGCTTAACGTCCCATCCGACGGTCGGCGGCCTTTCCAAGCCCATCGGTGTCCTCTACTGACCGTGGGCAGGGCGGGGAATTTTTGCGGAGATAAATCTCAACGCTGACCCAGCTGGGACTCGAACCTTAGGTCAATGAAAATTTCTATTAAAAAACATTCAGTGGAATGAAAAGAAATTAAAAAACCTTATTAACTGGATCAGAAATGAATTAGAAATCACCGTTTTTAACTGGCTAAATTTCATAAAAACTTGCTAAAAAAATTCTATTTTATTTCCGATGTAAAGAAATTAAGAAAACCATCTGATGAAAATTTTCATCTAAAAAAAAAGTGTAAAAATGTAAATTCAAAATTTACCTAATGAGTAAATTATCCAGTAAACGGGCTTCGAGTATGGGCAGTTTCCGAAACATTTTTCCATACTGAAAGCAATAGGAGGGACTCTTTTGACACTTAAACAAATTATTTCATTAGAACAAATTGCTTTATTAGTAATAATTTATTTCATCTACCGACTGGTTGGCATTAATTAATAAGGAATAAAGGAAGACAGTATTAATAGAAGATGAAAAATATGCGGAACTAATAAAAAAATTAAGAATATTTATTAAAATATTTCAAAATAAAAGTATTAAATGTCAAAATCGGTTAAAACAAATTATGACATAAACTTCCATCTCTGGAAGTAACAGTTGTTTGCTTATTGAAAAAAGCGGCTTTAATCTGCGGTCGCATGGTTACTGTGCTTCGTTATTGATCCAAGAGACCTGTGTACGATCTCCTGATAAGATATGAATGCTTCTTATTTTCTAGTCATGAGTTCTACGTACCGGGATGCATTGAGAGTCGTCGGTAGATATACCAATACTCCCACAGACGTCCAACTGAAGACACCTCAGGCCATTACTGAGCCACCAGCAGCTTGTTCTCTTCTGATCTGACATACAGCATCCATGGCTTCATAGGGTTGGCGTCATATCCTCAGTCTGCCATCGGTGTGATGAAGTCTAAATCGGAATTATTCATTCTAGGTTATCTGTTGCCAATTTTCGATGGTCCAGTTGGTATTTTTGATTCCAGGCAAGGCGTTGAGCCAGGTGTCATGCCGTTAGAAATGGGACTCTCATAAGTCGGCAGCTCCCGAACCCGAGACGATGAAGTGAGCATTGCACGATGCGTGAATTGACTTCCTGGCTGGAACCCGCATTCACATGGGAGGTGATTTCAGATACTGTCTGACCCCTATTGGTACGTACGATGCGGGTCAGAGGGCGAAACCCACGATCATTCAAGGCCGGTTGTTCTTTGCAGTTTGTCCGAGTGCTTGTTTTTTTGCCGGAATTTTCAAATTCCCAGAACGCTCTTCAAACTGTCTTACAAGAAAATCCAAGTTCGTTGACAATTTCGGAGATCAAATGTCCCATCCGTCGGGCACCTACGATCTGCCCTCTGTCAAATGCATCTAGATTCTGCGCTTTTACAGTATAATTTCTTCTTCCAATGATGAATTATTTATACACACATATATGGAAGTTGCGAGTTTTTTCGCCGTGATTGCTATGCCAGATTTAGATCGTTTTACCTCTGAGCAGCAAGCATTTTTGCGCTTACAAGGGGGGGGCTCAGTCGGTAGCGCGCAAGGCTCGTAATCTGTAGTTCTCAGGTTCGAGTCCCAGCTGGGTCAGCGTTGAGATTTATCTCCGCAAAATTCCCCGCCCTACCCACGGTCAGTAGGGGACACCGATGGGCTTGGAAAGGCCGCCGTCCGTCGGATGGGACATTAAGCCGTGGCCCCGTGTGCGGGAGAGCCATACCCTGTACACGTTAAAGAACACGCTGGATGGCCTTGACGGGAGGCTACTATCTGTCTCCCAACAGCTGTTCCAGTGGGTCCCCTCCCCCAACCTTCTCTGAGCCTTCGGGGTCCATGTGACCTGTCCATTTAGCCCATGGTGTACAAAAAAGTGCCGCTCAGAGGTAAAACAACCCAACCCAACGCTTACAAGGGCCTCAAAGCACTCAGAGTTGAGTAGAGGAAGGTAATCCCCTGGACAACTGTTATGAGACGGGAAATCTCCCGTCAAATTCATCCAACGTATCCTTCAAAGTACACAAGGTAGAGTTCTTCTGACCAAGGTTCCGCCTCATCCAGGAGAAGGCGGTATTTCTAAGCCCAACGGTGTCTCTTTGCCACCGAGGGAAGTGTGTTAGTCAATGGAAATAAATCTCAACACTGACACGGTTAGGACCTAAACCTGGGAACATCAGAATACTAGTCTGACGCACTACAAACTGAGCCCCACCCCGCAATATACTGAAGCGCAAAGGCTATTGTGATCACTTTTGACAGGCGTCAAAAAAAAAGAATCATGAAAGAGACCGTCTAGTGAGAAACTTACAAATATTTGTATTGTATAATTTCGAGTTTAACCGTTCCGAAACTAAGTAGAATTAAGCGATAATTAATTTGATTCTCATTTAATTTAGCCTAAATTAAATCTCGTAAATATAATATATTAGACTACTGTGCAAAATCGTTTAATGTTGAATAAGCTTGTATTATTAGTAAATAGCAAAAAAGCCAAACGAATTTTTGTGCGAATGAAAAAACCAGCATTATTCATAAAATGATACAGTATGTGTTTAATGTTTTACAGTTTTCACCCATTTGCATTTCATGGCTTTTCATTGCTCTCTTATCTCCGCAAAATTCCCGCCCTGCCCACGGTCAATAGGGGACACCGATGGGCTTGGAAAGGCCGCCGTCCGTCGGATGGGACGTTAAGCCGTGGCCCCGTGTGCGGGAGAGCCATACCCTGTGCACATTAAAGAACACGCTGGATGGCCTTGACGGGAGGCTACCATCTGTCTCCCAACAGCTGTTCCAGTGGGTCACCTCCCCCAACCTTCTCTGAGCCTTCGGGGTCCTTGTGACCTGGCCATTTAGCCCATGGTGTGTAAGAAAGTGCCGCTCGGAGGTAAAACAACCCAACCCATTGCTCTCTATAGATACTTGCAGGCCGTTAAAATTGAAAAAGACAATTTTTTGGCTATCAATTTTGTTGTTATTTATATGAGCAAACTGCAGCATTTAAAGGATGATGCCCCTACGCTAATGCCAAACGGGAAATCTAGGCTGGCTGAAGTCAGCTACTTTAGTAGGCTTCATACATACTAGTTTGAAGATTAAATAATATGCACTCTTGTTCCCTATATTCGCAAGATGAGAGTTCACAATAGTTTATCATTGGAATGGCGAATAAGGGGGCCCCTATCCCCTACTAAGCTTTTTCGTTCATTAATGTAATTTTTTATTTCAATCATATTAGTTGAAAGCCTGCTGAAAATTCTGACACATTAATAAAACTATACACACTGTTCGACATAGAAAATGCCACACAAGGGAGTATTTGTCGAAGCACCATGCAAATGGTGGGTAGTGTCGACAGTTGGGTTATGCAAATAAGTGAGTTGGGTTGGGTTGTTTTACCTCTGAGCGGCACTTTTTGGCACACCATGGGCTAAATGGCCAGGTCACATGGACTCCGAAGGCTCAGAGAAGGTTGGGGGAGGGGACCCACTGGAACAGCTGTTGGGAGACAGATGGTAGCCTCCCGTCAAGGCCATCCAGCGTGTTCTTTAACGTGCACAGGGTATGGCTCTCCCGCACACGGGGCCACGGCTTAACGTCCCATCCGACGGACGGCGGCCTTTCCAAGGCCATCGGTGTCCCCTACTGACCGTGGGCAGGGCGGGGAATTTTGCGGAGGTAAATCTCGATGCTGACCCACTGGGACTCGAACCTGGGAACTACAGACTACGAGCCTTGCGCGCTACCGACTGAGCCCCCCCCCCCCCGGCCCTATGTAAATGAGTGAAGTTGCGAGCCAATCACATTATAGGTGAGGGTGATAACAGGTCAAAACCGCTTGTAGTAGCTAAGCTTGGTCGTCCTCACCTGGACGTGTTGCCGCTGCATCGGCACGTGAAAGGAGTGAGGATGCCTGGGCGACGTCATCGAGAATCATCACATGGACACTTTTACCAGAGGCTTCATCATACGACTACGTATGGCTGGTTGGTTCCTGCATTGCATCGTGGCAGAAACGAATTGGGATGCAACAACTGTCAACCGAATTTGGCGACCGTGGTTGGAAGAAGATACGTGCATCGTCATAGTAGGACTATTGAACGTAGGTGGACGTTCGAACGCCGCATTCGACAGCAAGCCGTAGCGTAGCAGACACACTCCACAGTGGACGACATTCAACGTGGTGTACAGCAGCTACAGACATTACCATGTCGACACGGATTATGAATCGCAGATTGGCTGAGGCAGGTTTGCACTCTCGCCTGTCATGGTTGCAGGCAAGGTTGCAGGGATGCCATTTCAGACATGCATGGTGGGATGAATGGAACCATGTCGTATCCCAAGACAAATCTTGCTTATGCCTCAATGGCGGCGATCAGTTATTGAGAGTCTGAAGATGACGTGGTCACAGGGCTGATCTTGCTGCCACATGTGAGCATCATGTGGCTCCTGGGGCGGGGGTGGCTCAGTCTGTAGCACGCCAGGCTCGTATTCTGTAGTTCCCAGGTTCGAGTCCCAGCTGGGTCAGCGTTGAGATTTATCTCCGAAGAATTCCTCGCCCTGCGGTCAGTAGGGGACACCGATGGGCTTGGAAAGGTCGCCGTCGGATGGGACGTTAAGCCGTGGTCTCGTGTGTGGAGTGCCATACCCTGTGCACGTTAAAGAACACGCTGGATGGCCTTGACGGGAGGCTACCACTTGTCTCCCAACAGCTGTTCCAGTGGGTCCCCTCCCCCAACCTTCTCTAAGCCTTCGGGGTCTATGTGACCTGGTCATTTAGCCCATGGTGTGCAAAAAAGTGCCGCTCAGAGGTAAAACAACCCAACCCATATGGCTCCTCAGCCTGGTGTCATGGTTTGGAATGCTATCAGTTTCAACAGCCGTTCACTGCTCGTAAGCATAGTGGGTACAATGACAGCATGATGATATGTCGATGAGGTGCTGCAGCCCGTTTTTTTGCCGATCTCTGTGGAATTCCCGATGTCCAGTTTCGACACAATAACGCCCGCTGCACACTGCCAACATCAGCAGACAGTGCCTACAAAGTGTCCAGGTGCTACTTTGGCCAGTGCGATTCCCAAACTTCTCCCCAATAGAGAACGTGTGAGACGTCATTAGCATATGACTTCACCCTCTGCACAATTCCCTCGCAATTTCGATGAATTAAGGACACAGGTCAACGATACAAGGTCTGCGATTATCTCAGCAAATCATCTGGGGACTTTGCCACGCCCTGTTTCTGAATGTATAGCCCAGCATGGCGGTTACACGACCTACTGACTCAGGCCACATTATCCTTTTGACGGCGCTATTATCGGTTTCTCTACGAATTCTTGCCAAATTTCCCGCGAAATTCTTGCAGAGAGGTTAGGAAGAGGTGAGGCACTACTCCCAGTTTCCAATGACCCTCTCCATCCACTAGCGCTCCCACCTTGGTTGCTCCATACCCTGTGCACGTTAAAGAACACGCTGGATGGCCTTGACGGGAGGCTACCATCTGTCTCCCAACAGCTGTTCCAGTGGGTCCCCTCCCCCAACCTTCTCTGAGCCTTCGGGGTCCATGTGACCTGACCATTTAGCCCATGGTGTGCAAAAAAAGTGCCGCTCAGAGGTAAAACAACCCAACCCAACCCAACCTTGGTTGCTTCTAGGCATACCATGTCGTGAGTGTTGCTTCTTGTGGTTCTACTGGACCAAAAATGGAAACATTTCCATGTTATCTCAATCACATTCAGAGCTCAATAACTTATTCAATGTGATTTTTAATGAAAAACAGGGCTAACGATAAATTAAAATTTCCAATTAAATCTGTCTAAATCTCTATTTTGAAAAACATTAGTTCAGTATTCGAAGAGTTATGAACGCTAGAACATTTAACACGCTGAGAAAAAAATGATCTCAAAATTTAAGTGAAACATTAAAACAGGTAAAGAGATCAGAGATCAAAGTTGACTCTCACGGTACTCTACTAGCGTCAACTATATATTATCTCTAATTTTTAACCTGTTTTAATGTTTAAGTAAAATTTTGGGGTGAGTTTTATTTTGTAGCCTTTTAGATTTTCTATAGTTTATACCTCTTTGAATACTGGACAAATATTGAAGAAAATCGAAATCTAGATAGAGTTGATTGAAATCGTTAATTTATCTTTATATATATTTTTCATTAAAAAACATATTGAAGAAATTATTGAGCTCAGAATGTGATTTTCTACTGAGTTAACATGGAACTGTTACCATTTCTCTGTCCTGTACTTGTATTCAGACACGTCCACAGGATTTAGTTTCCTGGAGAGGGGGGGGGGGGCGGGATTTAGTTCGGGAGGTGAGAATAAGAGTAAAATATTCTATCGGACGACAGGAAATTTTGTAGTTTCCTTTTTAATCTGTTTTTAGTGTGGGACATATATTGCATATTAGGTTAAAGTAAAATTACAAAACAACGGTTTTGGATATCAAAGCAGGTGAACAAGCTAGAGATTTCGTATAAGATGACCGATTATTCAGGGAGGGGGGCTCTTGGGTACCTCTTCCTACCCCTCTGCAAGAATTTGGCAAGAATCCGCTACACTCACGACATGGTATGCCTAGAAACAACCAAGGTGGGAGCACTAGTGGATGGAGAGAGTCTCTGGAAACTGGGAATAGGGCCTCACCTCTTTCTACCCCTCTGCAAGAATTTGGCAGGAAATTTAGCAAGAATTCGCCGAGAAACCAATAAAGCCGCCTTCAAAAGGCCTGAGTCAGTAGGTCGTGTGACGGCCATGCTGGACTATACATTCAGAAACATGGCGTGGCATCGAATGACAAAGTCCCCGGATGGTTTGCTGAGGTTATCGTTGACTTGTGTTCTTAATTCATTGAAATTGCGAGGGGATTGTGCAGAGGGTGAAGTCATATGCCAATGACGTCCCATACGTCCCTTGTGTATGTTGAAGGATACGTTGGATGAATTTGACGGAAGATTTCCCGTCTCATAACAGTTGTCCAGAGCAGGGGCGTAGCCATGGGGGTGATGGGTGGGAGGCTCTCCCCCCAAAGTAACTCGGAGTTGGCAAAATTCGAAGCGACTTCGTAAAATCTAGGTAAGTTGTGAAAATTTGTAATTTTTTTGGGGAAAATTAAGGGGAGTTGTCAAAATCGAGGCAACTTGGAAAATCTGAAGCAGTTTGGAAAATGGAGAGACGGCAAAATTTAGAGCAGTTGGCAAAATTAGAAGCCACTTAGTAAAATACAGGTGAGTTGACAAAATCGGGACAACTTGGCAAAATCTTAGGGAGTTGGCAAAATTCGAAGTGATTTGGTAAAATCGTAGGGAGTTGGTGAAATTCAGGTGAGATGTAAAAATTAGGTTTTTTTTCTGTAAAATTATGGCGAGTTGGCAAAACTTAGGGAGTTGGCAAAATCTAGGGACAGTTGGCAAAATTCAGAGTGACTTGGTAAAATCGTGGGGAGTTGGCAAAATTCAGGTGAGATGTGAAAATTTGGATTTTTTTTCTGTAAAATTATGGCGAGTTGGCAAAAACTAGGAGCAGTTGGCAAAATTCTGAGTGACTTGTCAAAATCGTGGAGAGTTGACAAAATTCAGGTGAGATGTAAAAATTGCAATCTTTTTTCTGTAAAATTATGGCGTGTTGGCAAAATCGAGGTAGCTTCGCAATATCTAGGAGAGTTGGCAAATCTTGGGGGAGTTGGCAAAATTCAGAGTGACTTTGCAAAAATCAGGTGTGGTGTAAATTTGGGATTTTTTATTTTGTAAAATTGTGGCGAGGTGGCAAAATCTAGGGCAGTTGGCAAAATTCAAATCCACTTGGTAAAATACGGGCGAGTTGTAAAAATTAGGATTGTTTTTGTAAAATTAAGGAGAGTTGACAAAAGCGAGAAAACTTGGCAAAATCTAGGGAAGTTGGCAAAACTGGAAACCACTTGGTAAAGTACAGGTGAGTTGTAAAAAATGGGATTGGTTTTGTGAAATTAAGGAGAGTTGGCAAAATTTGAAGTCGCTTGGTAAAATACAGGGGAGTTGTGAAAATTGTGCCTTTCTTGTGCAATTAAGGACAGTTGATAAAATTCGAAGTGACTTGACAAATTCAGGGAAGATGTAAAAATTGCGATATTTTCTGTAAAATTACGGCGAGTTGGCAAAATCTAGAGTAGTTGGCAAAATTCGAATCCACTTGGTAAAATATAGGCGAGTTATGAAAACTGAGATTTGTTTTGTGAAAATAAGGAATATTGGACAAATTGAGGAAACTTAACAGAATGTAGGGCAACTGGCGAAATTCGAATCCACTTGAAAAATACGGGCGTGTTGTGATAATTGGGATTGGGTTTGTGAAATTCAGAATAGTTGACTAAAATCGAAAAAACTTGCAAAATCTTGGGACGTTTGAAAAGTTTGAAGTGATTTGGCAAATTTAGGAGAGTTATAAAGATTGGGATTAGTTTCGTGAAATTAAGGAGAGTTGGCGAAATCAAGTGAAAATTCACACGCGACGAGATGTAAATATTGGAATGATTTCTGTGAAATTATGGCTAGTTGGCAAAATTTTAAGTTAAATGTAAAAATGCAGGAGAGTTGTGAAAAATGCCTCCCCCCCCCTCCCACACGGAGCGAAAATCTAAGTAAGTTTGCTCAGTTGGCAAAATTTGAATTTCGAGTTGGAAAATTTTTGATTTCTATCCCCCCCCCCCCAACCATAATCCTTCGTTACGCCCCTGGTCCAGGGGATTACCTTCCTCTACTAAACGGGGGCGGGGTGGCTCAGTCGGTAGCGCGTCAGGCTCGTAATCTGTAGTTCCCAGGTTCGAGTCCCAGCTGGGTCAGCGTTGAGATTTATTCCGCAAAATTCCCCGCCCTGCCCACGGTCAGTAGGGGACACCGATGGGCTTGGAAAGGCCACCGTCCGTCGGATGGAACGTTAAGCCGTGGCCCCGTGTGCGGGAGAGCCATACCCTGTGCACGTTAAAGAACACGCTGGATGGCTTTGACGGGAGGCTACCATCCGTCTCCCAACAGCTGTTCCAGTGGGTCCCCTCCCCCAACCTTCTCTGAGCCTTCGGGGTCCATGTGACCTGGCCATTTAGCCCATGGTGTGCAAAAAAGTGCCGCTCAGAGGTAAAACAACCCAACCCAACCCAATCCTCGACTCAACTCTGAGTGCTTTGAGGCCCTTGTAAGCGCAAAAATGCTGCTCAGAGGTAAAACGATTTAACCTGGCATAACAATCACGGCGAAAACAATTCGCAACTTCCATACATGTGTCCCCGCCCTGCTCACGGTCAGTAGGGGACACCGCTGGGCTTGGAAAGGCAGCCGTCCGTCGGATGGGACGTTAAACAGTGGCACCGTGTGCGGAAGAGCCATACCCTGTGCACGTTAAAGAACACGCTGGATGGCCCTGACGGGAGGCTGCCATCTGTCTCCCAACAGCTGTTTCAGTGGGTCCCCTCCCCCAACCTTCTCTGAGCCTTCGGGGTCCATGTGACCTGGCCATTTAGCCCATGGTGTGCAAAAAAGTGCCGCTCAGAGGTAAAACAATCCAATCCAATCCATACATGTGTGTATAAATAATTCATCATTGGAAGAAGAAATTATACTGTATTTATTATAAGAATTATTATATCTTTATTCAAGCGCACTCACAATGACAGAGAGAAAGCAACGAAACTGAAATTTAGAAACTATTCATATGCAATCAGTGAGGTGGCGAATATTGGTCAAAACGTTTGGAAGTGTGCCATCAACCTTTTGTTATCATTTTATTATACTTTTAATATATGTTATCATTAATCAAGCCTTTTGTTAACATTTTTATTAATACCAGTTAATGAACAAAGAAATTTCCCTTCGAACAGTTGTTTGCCTCATAAATCTGACAAGAGCTTGTCAGTACAATAGGCCATAGAGAAGGTTTCATGAGAAAAGCGAGACTCTGTCAGAAAGTAAACGTTCATGCCTTTATATCCGGAGCTTGAACCGTTGGAAAAGTTCATTTATACGTAATCAAGTCGTTTCATACCTAATCAAAATTAAAAATATGAAAATTATCACGACTGCGATAATTTCCATCTTTTTTTATCCCATAAATTACAAGGAGCTCGAATGAAGTCATTGGTCATCTCAGGAGGAGTATCCCTTGCAGTGATCATGCGCATTGGGTGCGGCAGAAATTTCCAAGGCCGTTTATGGTCACGTGAACCAACGTGAAAATGGAAGGCCGAGAGAGGTGACAAAAGTGGGAAAATAAAGGTTGGTGGAGAAATCAAGAGGAAAAAATGAAAAAATTTATAAGCTGAGAGTCGTTTTTTTTTCTGTTCAAAATAGTCAAATACTGAAAACACAAACTATGTATTATTATTAACAAACCTTCATTAAATTATTAATGCTTTAAAATGAAACAGTCCAACGATATTTGTTTTTCAGTACACAAGGATGATCGTCGGTATTTTCGTAATTAATATTGTATTTTTTCATTTTGTCTTTTGAGCGGTAGTTCTCTGCACACAACGTGCTCAACGGCAAGGTTACAAGGAGCCGAGGACTCAAAGCTGTATGGGAGGGGATTGACGATCGTCAAGACAACTGTTAAGAGACAAACGACAGGCTCAACTCATCTAGTGTGTTTTTTAACGGGCCCAGGGTGTGGCTATCCTGCACAAGCACCACGATGTAACGTCCCACGCGACAGATGGTAACTTTTCCAAACCCATCGGTATTCTCTTTCTAGGCAGAGCGGAGGTTGCTGGGCAAATCTGTAGAGTAGCCCCGTCCAACTTGCAGCTCGTTGCAAAAGAACTTGAGAATAAATAATCTGATTCTGGCTCATTTCTTCTGATTTTTTTGAATAAACACTTTTAGGTACGTAAGTTAACGATTTTGCCAATTCACAGTACTCATTAAAATGCATATTTTGGTTTTTTAATCCAGCTATTTTCTTGATTGCTTAAAAATATATATATTTTTTTCAATTCATCACTCATTAAAAATGTATGCTTTCACTTTGAAATAGAGAATTTTTCATGTGACTCTTTAAGTAGTTTTTTTTTTCTAGTGGTTCTTCACTGAGTTTGTGCTGGAAGGGTCTACTCTAGATACAGTCGTTCAAAAAAGTATCCGAACACTATGGTTGATTACAGAATTCAGAAAAAATATCTGGCAACGATTTTTTTAGAAATTAGTAATCTGGCAACCTTCGTGTCACGTGACACGAAGGTTGCCAGATCACTAATTTCTAAAATAACGTTGCCAGATCACTAATTTCTAAAAAAAGTTGCCAGATCACTAATTTCTAAAAAAACGTTGCCAGATCACTAATTTCTAAAAAAATCGTTGCCAGATCACTAATTTCTAAAAAAATCGTTGCCAGATATTTTTTTTTGAATTCTGTAATCAACCATAGTGTTCCGATACTTTTTTGACCGACTGTACTAAGAGATTAGCGGTGAAAGTTTGAAATAGGTTTCATTAATTACATCTTTTATGCATTCCCTCAAATATCATGCTTTATAAATTTTACTATTTAACTTTTATACCTATTTTTTTTATATTTTATCGATATTGATGTTTCTCTCCTTTGTGCTTTCCTTTAAAATAGCCCCCAGCTCCTGGACGTATTAGCAGCTGCTCAGACGAAGGATGCCCTGGATGCAGCCTTCGAGATAATCGATTTCGATAACGATGGCACGGGAATCGCAGAGCGCTTCCTTCTCTGCCTCTCGACCTCATTATGTCCCACTAAAACTGTAATTGCTGAGACAATGGTAAGTAGAAACCTTTAATTCTCTACTCGAATTCTTATTGCACAGAAATGAAACTCTGCAATCTTATGGGGCGGGGGTGGCTCAGTCGGTAGCGCGCCAGGCTCGTAATCCGTAATTCCCAGGTTCGAGTCCCAGCTGGGTCAGCGTTGAGATTTATCTTCCCAAAATTCCCCGCCCTGCCCACGCTCAGTAGGGGACACCGATGGGCGTGGAAAGGCCACCGTCTGTCGGATGGGACGTTAAGCCATATCCTGTGCACGTTAAAGAACACTCTGGATGGCTTTAACTGGAGGCTACCATCTGTCTCCCAACAGCTGTTCTGAATGCACACATTCACTTTTACGCAGACGGGCGGGGGTGGCTCAGTCGGTAGCGCGTCAGGCTCGTAATTTGTAGTTCCCAGGTTCGAGTCCCAGCTGGGTCAGCGTTGAGATTTATCTCCGCAAAATTCCCCGCCCTGCCCACGGTCAGTAGGGGACACCGATGGACTTGGAAATACAGCCGTCCGTCGGATGGGACGTTAAGCCGTGACGCCGTGTGCGGGAGAGCCATACCCTGTGCACGTTAAAGAACACGCTGGATGGCCTTGACGGGAGGCTACCATCTGTCTCCCAACAGCTATTAAAGTGGGTCCCCTCCCCCAACCTTCTATGAGCCTTCGGGGTCCATGTGACCTGGCCATTTAGCCCATGGTGTGCAAAAAAGTGCCGCTCAGAGATAAAACAACCCAACCCAACTGCAATCTTCACCATTGTAAATATTGGCTGCTATTTTATTCTGAATTTATTGCAGGCATGTGAAGTGGCCCATCAATTCTCAAATTGTTTTCACGTTTAACTTTATGCTTTTAAGAAGTATATAGCTTGAATAATGTTTGATTTACTTTATATTATAATTTTAAACAATAATTAAGGTAACAAATTGTAAGCATAAAAGGAACAAGAATTCTCAATTATTTTAGATTTTATGTACATTTCCTCTTGCCTCTGTGATGCAGTAGTATCTCATTGGCTCGTGATCACGCTGCAGCTGCTTGGGTCTGGGTTCGAGTGCCGGCATGGGTGTGTATAAGTTTCTATATTATATGAGTAACCAGGAAAATTCTGATAGAATTTTATGTTATATTTATTAAAAATCTAAACCAAAAGTTCCAACTACTTCTGGTAAAAACGTAATGCTCAGTTTCAAAAAAAAAGTTTTGTAACGTTCCAACTTTAATGTCTTCTAACAGTGTAAAAACTCAATAGAGTGTGTATTTCAACCAATCCAGGTCAGAGATAAAATTTCCATTTCTCTTTTTAAACAAAACAACTTTTCCTTTCCGGAGTAAGAGATCAAACATTGTTATCAATACAAACCATTTGACCACCACATTCTATCACCTAAATTTCAAATTTTAGCACGAATAGATCGTTTTTCAATTTTATTCAAATTTTTGACATTTTTTTTTATACTCTGGATCCCTCTAACGGTGGATACTCAAACTATCGAGAGACTCAGAATATGCGAATCTTATTTTTTTAGCATCTATCTAATAAAAAACGATATTTTTATTTATCTATTAGAATAAAAACGTTGAACATCTACAAACATATATGCATGCAGAATCCTGAAGCAGTCAGTGGTTACGGAGATCTAATCTGACTGTGCAATTTAGTTTTCAAGTTTTTCCTGAGCTTCAGGGGGGTGGCTCAGTCGGTAACGCGCCAGGCTCGTAATCTGTAGTTCCCAGGTTCGAGTCCCAGCTGGGTCAGCGTTGAGATTTATCTCCGCAAAATTCCCCGCCCTGCTCACGGTCAGTAGGGGACACCGATGGGCTTGGAAAGGCCGCCGTCCGTCGGATGGGACGTTAAGCCGTGGCCTCGTGTGCGGGAGAGCCATACCCTGTGCACGTTAAAGAACACGCTGGATGGCCTTGACGGGAGCCTACCATCTGTCTCCCAACAGCTGTTCCAGTGGGTCTCCTCCCCCAACCTTCTCTGAGCCTTCGGGGTCCATGTGACCTGGCCATTTAGCCCATGGTGTGCAAAAAAGTGCCGTTCAGAGGTAAAACAACCCAACCCAATCCTGAGCTTCAGCTGATGCATATGCGAACACCGCCGACCAATTCTAACGAGGCCCTGTTCAGTAGTATCTGCCCATCGCATTTTAGGATATAGACAGAAAACAAAGTGAATCAGTAGCTCGTTTTCCTTTTCTTGAAAACGAACTAATAAAGTGTTAAAAAAATTAAATTTTTCTGGTGATAAAATGTATTAATGAAGAACAGAAGTATTATTAGTAATCATGTGTTTTACTCAAAATATATTAATTAAAATTCGACCGGTAACTTCTTATTTTTTATAAATTTAGCATTTAATTTTAAAATTTTCAGTAATATTCCAGTACAGTAATAAAAAAAAATTATTTATTTTATGTACATTGGAGGATTTGCCCCTTAACCCTATTGGATAAGAAAATCCAAGGTTTCCATTTTTTGGCATATATGAGAAATGCTTTTTCCATTTTATAAAGCTAATAATATATTATTATTTACATTTTCCAATTACCGATTATTACGAATTACCACTATTAAAGGATGAAAATTTCAGAAAATGAAAACTTCATTTTCTCTGAAACCGAGCATCCCACATTCACCAGAAGCGATATGTTATCTTTCCAGTTTAGAAAAGTTATAGTATTTTGTTTTCAACGTTACTTTAATGCAGGCATGTCAAAC
Organism: Ryuthela nishihirai; assembly: GCA_038380435.1. Taxonomy (NCBI): domain Eukaryota; kingdom Metazoa; phylum Arthropoda; class Arachnida; order Araneae; family Heptathelidae; genus Ryuthela; species Ryuthela nishihirai. The sequence goes on from JAWZYU010000001.1 coordinate 23,105,054, forward strand.
TGGTTAACCACCGAGGGCCATATTAAATATTATATATTAAATCGCGGGCCACAAAACAAAAAAAAAAACAAATGGAAATAAAGATGAAGCATAGCTTTTATTATAAACAAATCAATACATACAAAATAATAATACACAGAATATAAACATATTAAAAATACATATGTATGTAGGAAAGTTTCTTTTTTTCAATTTAACATTATTTAAATAAAATAATATCATCTTTTTTTTTTTTTGAAGAAACTTGGCAACCTTTTTCATTAACCAAATCTTCAAAATTTGGTTGAATTTGTTGAGCTGTAGTTATTTTTAAAATTGATTGCACATGCTTGTCTGTTAATCCTGATCTTTCCGCAGTTTTAATATTTTTTAAAGTGGAAAATAGTTGTTCGCACAAATATGTGCTACCGAACATAGATAAAATACGTTTAATTGCTAATAACACATTGGGAAATCGGTCCGGTGATAAATAATTATAGAAATGTGGAATCCCAACATTCATATATTTTTGTTTCAATACGGAATCGCACTGAATTTCGATTAGTTCCAGTTGTAAATTTTCATCAACAGTTTCAATATCAATGGACAAAGGAGAAGTAAATAATTGAAATTGATTTTCACATTTCTTGAAGTCCAAAAATCTTCTTTCGAATTCATTTTCTAACGATTTAATTTGGTTGGCATATTCTGAAAACTTCAATTGTTTTGATTTTTGTAATAATGTTTAATAATGTAATAATGTTTTAATAATGTAATAATGTTTTAATTAAAGAATCCAGTGTTGTCAAAAGTTAAATAAACGTATTGATTATCAATCTTGGCGGGCCGCGTGTTTGACATGCCTGCTCTAATGTACTGTATCTTTGTTAGTGTATCAAATAAATACAGTATAGTAAAAAAATAAAGAATGGAAGAAATAAATGTATGTATAAATTTTGAGGCAGAGTAATTATTTTCAAATTATGCTTTTGCAAAATTATGCATTTTTACCTTAAGCTGCCATCTTTTAAGAACGAGTTGGGTTGTTTTACCTCTGAGCGACACTTTTTTGCACACCATGGGCTAAATGACCAGGTCACATAGACCCCGAAGTCGTAGAGAAGGTTGGGGGAGGGGACCCACTGGAACAGCTGTTGGAAGACAGATGGTAGCCTCCCGTCAAGGCTATTCAGTGTATTCTTTAATGTGCACGGGGTATGGCTCTCCCGCGCACGGGGCCACGTGCTTAACGTCCTATCCGACTGACGACGGCCTTTCCATGCTCATCGGTGTCCCCTACTGACCGTGGGGAGGGCGGGGAATTTTGCGGAGATAAATCTCAACGCTCGAACCTGGGAACTATAGATTACGAGCCTGGTGCGCTACCGACTGATCCACCCCTGCCCCTTTTAAGAACGATATCCTCCAGTTAAATCCAAAGCCACCTCTATTGAAGCTTTAAAGGCCTAGGTTTTAAATCCCCCAAGGCCCATATTAGAGACACCTAGTTAGGACTGAGCCCGGGCTACTCATTAACAGAAAAATTCAATAATTTCTTGAATGGGAGGATTTAGCCTCCCATGCATGAACTGTACTTTCGATACATATTAAACCTAACTCTACTGATACTAGAAAAGAATTAAATTTAGTTTAGATGTGCCAAGTAAACGCATCATTACGCTTCTGTGTCACAGCGTTTCATATTGTGTCTTATAACAGTTGTCATATTAAATATACATAAATCTTGTATAACACAATCTTTTGAATATCTAATGTTTATTTTTGTTGTTTATTTTTATTATTCACAAAATATAATTTCCATATTTCAAAGTCACTTTTTCTTTCAGAAATTTGCCGGAAGGAAGTTCCAAAATGAAAAAATTAGAGCCACTACTTTAATAACTTTGTCGTCTCTCATCAAGACTTACTGTGCGAACAATCCTGGAAGGTACAATTCTCCGGTAATAACAAACACATTTCTAGATTTCTTCTGATTCAGATGTGTAATAGTTAAAGTCATTGTGCTTTCAACGCTAAATGGGTGACGACTCTTTTGGAAAGGAACCCCATTTTCACTTGTAAAGTGGAAAGATGCTAATAATGATAATAAAATGTAAAAAGCGAACTAAAACTTTTTATTTCACTACTACAATGGCAAAATGGTTACAATCGATATTGATACATTTAATGTGACATATTTCAAAAAGTATTTCAATCTTCCTTTATTATTTTTCTGGAATATGTCACTTTCCCTGACTTCTGCATTATGAAATGTTTGTATTTGTATACAAACTCTTTAAGCAGTCAAAGGACGCCATCCGTCAGAAGGACATAAAGCCACGGTTCCGTGTACATGAGAGCCATACCCTGTGCACTTTAAAGAATATGCTGGATGACTTTGACGGGAGGCTACCATCTATCTGCTAACAGCTCTCCAGTCCTTCTCTGACTTTTTTCTCCCCCAACCTTCTCTGTGCCATCGGAGTCCTTGTGACCTGACTGTTTAGCCTATTGTGCGCAGAAATGTAAAGCTGAAAAGTAAAACAACCCAACCGCTCAGATCATTTGCAATTGCCTTGTATTTTATACTTAATATGTTGAATTAGTTTCTGTTTGTAAAGTTAGAATTTAGATTTCAAAAAACCTTAGTTTGCCACAATAACAAGCGACCAGTCTTCAAAAAAGCAGGGCGATCTATTGGCATAGGCAAAGTAGAGAAATGCTGGGAGCCCGCGATTCTTGGGGCGTATTTTCGTTACCACATATCGTGACGAGAGGGAAAATTTAGCGTAGGGGAGAAGGGCATATTTTGCTTTATCCTAGGGGCCCAGGTAAGGCTTAAGATAGCTCTGCGTAAAAGGGTTGTTGTTGGGTTGTTTTACCTCTGAGCGGCACTTGTTTGCACACAATGGGCTAAATGGCCAGGTCACATGGACCCCGAAGGCTCAGAAAAGGTTGGGGGGGGGACCCACTGGAACAGCTGTTGGGAGACAGATGGTAGCCTCCCGTCAAGGCCATCCAGCGTGTTCTTTAACGTGCACAGGGTTTGGCTCTCCCGCACACGGGGCCACGGCTTAACGTCCCATCCGACGGACGGCGGTCTTTCCAAGACCATCGGTGTCCCCTACTGACCGTGGGCAGGGCGGGGAATTTTGCGGAGATAAATCTCAACGCTGACCCAGCTGGGACTCGAACCTGGGAACTACAGATTACGAGCCTGACGCGCTACCGACTGAGCCACCCCCGCCCCGTCTGCGTAAAAGTGAATGTGTGCATTCAGCAAAAGAATCAACAGACAGACGGCGATGCAGCAAAGCCGTTGCAAAGAACCACCTGTGCATTATCAGCTGGTGGATAAGTTCATTGTAGGATCTAAAGGAAAACGCTGAAACAGAGAAACACGAAAACGTATGTAATATGACTGTTTTATCATTCACCACTAGAGTCTGAATTATTGCGAGGCAATAGAAATTGTGGCTTCCGATTTGTTTTGTAATAATGACGCAAAACAAAATGTTTTATCATAATAGCTGAATGTGGTTATATTTTAGCTAAAAACCACATTTTTTACTTAAATCTAAAATAAAAGTAATAATAAAATTCTTAGATGGAAATATCAAGATTAATCCAAATACTTTAAATTCAAATGGACAGTTTCCTCGATACAATTTCAATGTCTAGCCGTAAGATCCACATAAACGTGGGGCACTTGCAAGATGAAATTTAGGAGATGGCTGATTTGGAACAAGAAAGTAAAATGATGCTGGTGATGATGATGATGATACGTTTTTAAATAATGTACTAAAATGTTCAATATTTATTAACGCACAAGTGTTATATTTTCAGAATTCCAACGAAATTATTGATGATTCATACTCTTTAAAGCAAGTAAGCTCTTTCTCTGTCCTCTTTCAGATTGTATTGTTATTCATTTTCCATAGGATTTCTAATCCTAATAAAAAAAATACTTTATAATGAAGGGGGGAGGGGAAGTAACAATCATCCCCGAGGTGGTAAAATCTTTCCATCCACCACTGACTGTAATAATTGTCAGCAAATAAGACTTCAAGAAGAAGGTTGGGGGGTTTCTTCATCACTTAAACACAAAATCTTCTTATCTTTTCACCAGTGGTTCTATTGGCAAATAGACTGGCTATTCTGTATCAGTAAATTAACTTAAAATACTAAGTATTCAATCACTATTAATTTATTTAAATAACAGGATGAAGATGTGTACAGGAAAAATTATCTTTGCCATGTAGGAACCGAACCCATTCCTCTTTAGTCCACGCCCACTTTCAATGTGTTAGGTGAACAGCTTAATAGTGATTAAATACTTAATAAATCAATGATGAGCTGTGGATTCATTCGTGTTACTTAGAATATCTTACTAATGAATAGCGTCGGCAATATCAGTTGTCATTACTCATTGGTTAGCTATCTATCTAGCACTGAATCAATGCCTAGAACACTGCATCAAGCAGTAGGCACCTGAACCAAAGAAAATGCTTTTTTTTACAGCAAAAGAAGAGCAGTTTTTAACGTTCACGTTCAAAATGAAAAAAACTTGCCAAGAAACTTTTATTTTAAAAAACTAATGTTAAATAAATTCGATCATTATCAACGATAATTTATTTTCCTAAAAGTAAGTTTCCTTCAGCAGCTCATGAAAAGAAATCTTCGTCGTAAATTCATATCTAATATCAAAGAGAGTGAATGAAGAACCGACAATGTCGAATTAGTAAGTTTCGGACATTTTCAGAGGGGGCGGGGGTGGCTCAGTCGGTAGCGCGTCAGGCTCGTAATCTGTAGTTCCCAGGTTCGAGTCCCAGCTGGGTCAGCGTTGAGATTTATCTCCGCAAAATTCCCCGCCTTGCCCACGGTCAGTAGGAAACACCGATGGGCTTGGAAAGGCCGCCGTCCGTCGAATGGGACGTTAAGCCGTGGCCCCATGTGTGGGAGAATCATACCCTGTGCACGTTAAAGAACACGCTGGATGGCCTTGACGGGAGGCTACCATCTGTCTCCCAACAGCTATTCCAGTGGGTCCCCTCCCCCAACCTTCTCTGAGCCTTCGGGGTCCATGTGACCTGGCCATTTAGCCCATGGTGTGCAAAAAAGTGCCGCTCAGAGGTAAAACAACCCAAACCAATTTTCAGAGGGAGTACTATGAGGCACCCGGCAGCTAGGAACCCGATCCCTTAACCCAACAGAGCATGATATAAGTGGAACCTCTCAATAAGTGGGGTGTGGGGCGGGTCCTTCGGGACCCCCCCCCCCCATGGGGAAAGCTCGTATTCCGTCTTCCGACACTACACGAGCTGACTTGACCAGCACACCAAATTTGGAACCAATCGATCAAGTACCTGCGGAATCACAGGGAACCGAAAATTTCCGCCACTAATGACGTCACCGCTGACGTACAGGAAACGGTAGTCGCCCAGCTGATCGTCTGTTCAGAATGCGTATATTATATAATATGTTGTTATTCATTTCTAAAGAAAATTTACCCCCACCCAGTAATTTATTAAAAAAATATTGAATCCACGTGCTAACGTACAACTATTGCTCATAAAAGCGTGCGCATTGCATCATGAGGTGCATCACGTGTTGTGAAGAATACGTCATCCGAGTGGTTAGCACGCTTGGCTACTGATCTAAGGGACCTCGGTTCGAACCCCGGGTAAGGCATGGATGCTTGTATTGTTTTTCTGCTGAAGTCCTGCCATCCTCACAGACCTTCTACTATGGCATATAAACTGACAGGCTCCTGTCAGACCTCTGTGAACAGCTCTGTGGTCAAGCAGCTGCTTGAACGGGTATTTATTTATTTTATATTTATATAATGGGAAGAACAGTTAGTTTTGAGGTTTTGTGTTATTATAGTTAATGGTTTTTCATGTAAGCAAGACATAATGGAAATGAATTATTTGAGTAAGCATACATGTTTTAGTTCTTTCATATGCATGTTACAGGAAATTTCGTTTCCACTAATTGTTTTTAAGAAGTGTAAAGAGTCTTGGGTGGAGTTCTGTCTACAAGTTGTACGATAGCATTAGGAGACACTGACAATTAAACCCTTTTATTTTCTAGTAAGAGGAACTCAGTTCACACTTTATTATGGTTATAGTTAGTCCATTTGATCATTAAGAGAATCATTTAAGTGTTCATATTTCTTGTAAGAATTAATTGTTTTATCTATTAAAAGTTTATTAGATATCAGTTTGGCTAATTCGAACCCATTACACAATACTGTCAAATAAACATTGGAATAAATCATCGCAACAATTCAGTAGTAAAGAATCACAGGTTGTGTCCTGTAGACATGGAACTCATGAAATAATGAACTGAAAAAAATTGGTTTTTGCCGAGAGTGGGATTCGAACCCACGACTCCTGGAAACGTGCCAGTTATGCTACGGCTACACCATCTGTTGTGAAATAGTTTATATGTTACAGAAGCTGAAAAAACGGTAGCCGATGATGGTTTAGCGATAGCATACCTGGCACGTTTCCAGGAGACGTGAGTTCGAATTCCACTCTCGGCAGAAACCAAGTTTTTTCTTCGCAACAAAATCTTTCACTGCAACAAACTTCTGAATTTATAGGAAAACTACATTTCATTAGTTCATATTTGTATCACTGTAAATATATTTTAATAAATATTGAAATATGAATATATATAAAATTATTAGTGTCTTTATATTTAGATGTTAATTTTTTATCGCTTTCTTTTTTCCTTCACAGGTTGTTGAAGATGTTCGAAATTTCCTGCAACAAAGGCTTTTAAGTTGCACTGAAGAACAATGCATGATGATACACCTTCAAGCTTTAAAGAACGCTGCTTTGCCTGGAACAATTCCTGTCTTAGTAAAATATATCAAAAGTGGTGGAAAGAATGGCATCGTGGCACTGGAAGCTTTGAAAAGTATCGGTGAAGATCATTTCACGCTCGAGGTAGAGTCACATTCATTCAACTAATAGCTCAGTTCACTCTATAGAACAGATCCTGGAAGTTTAACCTTTGGTTCACAGGTTTCTAAAGTTTAAAAATTTCCCTTTTAAATGAATACAAGAGTTTTAAGCCAAGATAAATTATTCACAAACATTTTCCTTTTTCTCTTTTTCTTGCCCTAGACTGTATTAAAGAAACAAGGGACACAATTGAATTTGGAATGAGAGCAGTTCTTCGGATGGAATAAGCTAATATTTCTTATATATGTTCATTAATCGATGCTCACATCTTCTCTTAATAACCATTTGCTGGAGATGTGTTTAGGCTAAGTTAATATCAACATATGTCTCGATGTCCTGGGGGCGGGGGTGGCTCAGTCGGTAGCGCGCCAGGCTCGTAATCTGTAGTTCCCAGGTTCGAGTCCCAGCTGGGTCAGCGTTGAGATTTATCTCCGCAAAATTCCCCGCCCTGCTCACGGTCAGTAGGGGACACCTATGGACTTGGAAAGGCCGCCAACCGTCGGATGGGACGTTAAGCCGTGGTCCCGTGTGCGGGAGAGCCATACTTTGTGCACGTTAAAGAACACGCTGGATTGCCTTGACGGGAGGCTACCATCTGTCTCCCAACAGCTATTCCAATGGGTCCCCTCCCCCAACCTTCTCTGAGCCTTCGGGGTCCATGTGACCTGGCCATTTAGCCCATTGTGTGCAAAAAAGTGCCGCTCAGAGGTAAAACAACCCAACTCGATGTCCTGAAACAAAGTTTCAGGGCATCTAAATGTCCCTGTTTTTCGTAACGATATACGGTGAGATCACTATTTCTGTTGATTTAATAACACATTTTTCGAATAATGTGGTGACTATATTTAACCCTTTATTTTTAAATTTAGTTGAACTTTTTTTAATAATGCACTTTGCACTGAGCGTCAAAGAGTCGGAACACGCTGGCAGCGTAGTTGAATGTTATCAGCGAGGTATGAGTTTGCCGCAAGCACCGAACGCGCGCAATTAGCCATGCCACGATAAAAGTCACATCTCCCCAAAATGCTCCCAGCAACAGGAAAAGTCACACCTCTGTGAGTCATAGGCTTACCGGCAATCTATGCAGCATAACTATGCAAAATGCAGATTACGTACTTTAGAGTGGGTGAAATTTTTGAGCCTCCAACCTACTCCGAATTGTCCATCATGACGTCATCATACTTATTGTCTCGACTTACTGCGCCTGGGGCGGTGGTGGCTCAGTCGGTAGTGCGCCAGGCTCGTAATCTGTAGTTCCCAGGTTCGAGTCCCAGCTGGGTCAGCGTTGAGATTTATCTCCGCAAAATTCCCCGCCCTACCCACGGTCAGTAGGGGACACCGATGGGCTTGGAAAGACCGCCATCCGTCGGATGGGACGTTAAGCCGTGGCCCCGTGTGCGGGAGAGCCATACCCTGTGCACATTAAAGAACACGCTGGATGGCCTTGACGGGAGGCTACCATCTGTCTACCAACAGCTGTTCCAGTGGATCCCCTCCCCCAACCTTCTCTGAGCCTTCGGGGTCCATGTGACCTGGCCATTTAGCCCATTTGTGCAAAAAAGTGCCGCTCAGAGGTAAAACAACCCACCTTACTGCGCCGCAGTACAACTGCCTTAGTTAAATTATCTGTGGTTTTAAACCTCTGAGAAGAAAGGTCCCAGTTTCAGTGAAGCGGGGTGGCTCAATTGGTAGCATACCAGGCTCGTCATCTGCAGTTCCCAGGTTCTAGCCCCACCTGGGTCAGCGCTGATATTTATCTCCTCAAAACTCTCCACTCTACCTATGGTCAGTAAGAGCTACCGATAGGCTTAGAAAAGCCTCCATCCGTCAGACCGGACGTTAAGCCGTGGCGCCGAGTGCGGAGAAGCCGTACCCTGTGCGCGTTAAAGAACACACTAGATGGCCTTGATGGGAGGTTAGAAAATGTCTCCTGTCCAATAGGCAGAAAATCAAAATTCTCTGAGCCGTTGGGGTGCTTGTAACCTGCTCATTTAGCCCATCGTGTTCAAAAATGTGCCACTCAGAGGTAAAGCAATTCAACCCAGTTTCAGTGAACTAAAATAAGAATATTTCGTAAATTCTCCCCGTTTCAGCTTTCCCAATACATACGTGAATGAAATATCTAGTTTATGAATAGCCCTGTCGCAAAAGAAGGAGTCACACAAGAAAGAAAGAAATATAAAAGGAATAGACTCCATAATATGGCTGAAATGATTATACTGACATTACTTTGCACGTTGTGAGTAACGTCTTTGTCTCCCCCCCCCCCCCCCCCCACACACACACACCCTCAGAGATTTGCATAAATCTTTCAATTTTTTATTTAGCCATTCAAGTATGTATCACACGAATAAAACCTGTAGCCCTTTTATTTCTCACTCCCTTAGAATTTATTTTACCTTGCTTCATGTGTGAGATTTCTGTTCAAATCCAATTCTTCTTGACGACCATGTGGGTAGTTTTTAATATTATGTAGAAGTCAGCTTGAAAAAAAATAAAAAAAGAAACAGAATAAAAAAAAATAAACATAAATAACTCAGAATCAGCTATGAGCTTTCAGGAGTTTTATATTATTTGTGTTTTTATAGTATTCGCTACTATAGTATTACGGTGAATAAATCTTTGCTTTATGTTAAATGTACATAGAGATATCAATATTATTTTTAAAGCTTTACATTTTTTAAAGGTGTTGAAATAATAATTTAAACTCTGTGTAAAGTTGTATCAATTAAGAACTCAACCGGAAACCTCATATGCCCCAAAATACTATGCTGCTGTTAATTATTATTATTCAATCCCTAACTTCTGTCTGTGACGGTTTTTGCTGACGCATTTGTAGTATTTTTGTAGAAATATTCAACGAAATCATTAAGAGTTTGCTAATGAGTAGATATTAACTAGCTTAATTGTTTTTTTTTCTGTAGGTTATTGAAGTTCTTCACAACGTGTACAACCAATTCTGGCCTCATCAAGACAGCACGGCTCGAGCGTTGGCAGCTGAGCTCTTGGTAAAAAGCAAACCAACTGCAGAAACTGTTGGTGATCTCATCTGCTCACTGTCGGAAAGGGAGCATGCCGAACTCAATTCCTTAGTGCTAGCGAAGATAAGGGACATTCAAGCTACTAATATTACTGTAAGGTAAAGTTCTCTTTACACGTTAACTGGGGATGCTTCTATATGAATGTTTCATTAGCATTTACTGAAACCATTTTTATATTAACAAGTATTTAAAGATCATTATTCTTTTTTTAAACTATGTGAGATGTATAGTTGTATGGGTTGTTTTACCTCTGAGCGGCACTTTTTTGCACACCATGGGCTAAATGGCCAGGTCACATGGACCCCGGAGGCTCAGAGAAGGTTGGGGGAGGGGAACCACTGGAACAGCTGTTGGGGGGCAGATGGTAGCCTCCCGTCAAGGCCATCCAGCGTGTTCTTTAACGTGCACAGGGTATGGCTCTCCCGCACACGGGGCCACGGCTTAACGTCCCATCCGACGGACGGCGGCCTTTCCAAGCCCATCGATGTCCCCTACTGACCGTGGGCAGGGCGGGGAATTTTGCGGAGATAAATCTCAACGCTGACCCAGCTGGGACTCGAACCTGGGAACTACAGATTACGAGCCTGGCGCGCTACCGACTGAGCCACCCCCGCCTCAACGTATAGTTGTACAGAATGTCACAAACACATGTCATAACATTCACTAGCCTTAAAATTATTTTTAAAAAATCCATAAAGTTTAAATAAATATATAATAATAGAACTGTCTGCTATATTTTGAAATTAAATTAATAACTTACACCACTAAAATTTAAATAAAATAATATAAAATGTGTATTCTTACGTATATATTATATATGCATTTTGTATGTAGCCAGACCCACTACATACTTTTTCAGAAAAATGCTTAAAATCATCTATTGACGTATCATGGTACACAAGAAACAGCAACATACGCAAGGATCTGCAAACTGAACACATCAACATATTCATCAAAAGAAATGCTAGAGATTTCTTCAAAATTATTGGAACCAAACCATATGAGTTTATTCAAACAATTGCTGGCTACGAACACACTTTTAATACAATAGTCAAACTACTCAAATGTATTTTGAATAATGGTCTATTTTTCTTCTGATTAAGACTAGTATTCATTAGTACCTTTCGGTCCAATCATGTTTGTATTAGTCAGAAAATAGCCCACCTATATAAATAGTTTCGCCAGTTGCCATCATGCAACAAAAAAAGGTTATATCTCCCTTTGAGGGTTTCAATAACATTTATTGTTTAGGGAAGTCCTAGAAATTCATAGACTTCAAGCATTCTATCGCCCCTTCCATTGCATTTAAACATGCCAAACCCTGAACAGCCGTGGTCTGGGACTACCCCCATTCAGGGGTAGTCCCAGGAACCACATTTTTTTTCTTCTTTTTTTGGGGGGAGAGGGGACTCACAGATACGGAATTCAATGGAACTTCAATGATTCTGAGTAGAGTCATTTATGATCAATTAACCTGTTTTAATATTTTAATTACATTTTCTGAGCAATTTTTTGCAGCCTGTTAAATATTCCTGCTTTTCTAATTCTTTGAGTGGCGAGAAAATATTGTTTAAAATATCGAGATTTAGGTAGATTTTTATGGAGATCTTCAATTTACCTTTAGACATACTTTTCTTTAAATATTATATTGAAGAAGTTATTGAGCTCTGAATGCGATTTTTTATTGAGATATCATGGAACTATTTCCATTTTTCTGTCCAATACCTCTATGTAAGGAGAATGATACAGACTTATTGTGAAATAGTTTTCGATGCATAATACAAGTGAGGTTAAATAGGAAAACTGTAAAGGCATTATTCAAAACACACAAAAATTAATAATCCAATCTTGGAGGTTTTCAATAAATTATACAGTTCCTCAAGGGGGGAGGATGGTTAATTATTTTGCATCGTCGCATTACATGGAGGAGATAGGGGATGAGAAGGTAGCATTAGGTAATGCCAAAATGCTATATTTATTTTGGAAGATTTTCTTTTCGTCTTTTTGTAAAAATAATGTAGACAGCACTCTTCTCTGCCTGTCTGGGCTGGTTCTTTTTCTAACTATGTGTGTGTGTGAGAGAGCGTTTGCAGAAGGGTACAATCTCATCAGGATGATAACTTAGGTGGCTGAGTACACAAACTCAGATATTTCAACTATGTACAATATTTATTTACACATTAGCTATATACATACAGTGACTGTCCACCAGGTACAGTCACTGACCGAATACACACAGGCTATATGAGCCTCAGTGGTTCCACCACTAGATACGGAACAAAGCTTATGCTAGCTGCAGACAGTTGTCTGACATCCGAACCGTCTCGTAGTCCGCATGCAAGTCATAGTTTGAACAAACCCGCCGGATGAGGTCACGTGTCCTTCGGGGACGTTAGGGTGTTTCAGCCAATAGGGTACAGACACGATCGCCGAGCCAGGTCGACTCTTGTCGCCTTTCTTCATCTTGCTCTCAAAACTGGATCTGCCGCCTGCGCTTTGTCAAAATGGCGATCCTGGCCCTCACTCCTTCTGCCGAGTCCCTACAAATGCCGAGCTGCTGCCGAGTCCCTACTGCTGCCGAGTCCCTACAAATAATATCAGTGAATTAATAACATTATCACATATAACTAAATGCTCATATCTTAACACTTGTTTACTAGAAGAGGATCCAGAAAGAAAAAGGGATCGTGAAACGAACGAAAGGAATAATCTGGAACAAAGGGAAGGATCTGGAACGAACGAAAAGACCTGGAATGAACGAAGGGAAGGTCCTGGAATAAAGGGTAGGTCCTGGAATAAATGGAAGGACCTGGAACGGAGGAGGAAACCTGGAAAGGAGGAAAGATCTTGGAAAAAAAAGGGTGGGTTTTCGACCAAGCATTAGGTAGCGTTATATAAGAGGGAAGGAGTTAAAATTAGACTAAAACAGCCTTGCATAATTCATGAACGCAAGGGTGTCTACCAAGATCTCAGTGCATACAGTATATTCTTGGCAGAAATATGTAAATCGTGTAGAAGAAATGTTCACTGCAGAGGTGAAATATTTTTCGGTCCCAGAATGATGTCAGTGAGAAGTCATATAATAATCATCAATTATGACAAATTGTGCCTTAACTCGCATAGGGGTTAGGGAGCTAGCGACTGTTCCAGCAAGGCAAACTTTGTATATTGTGTTAGCTCTGAGACAGTGGTCAGCAGTGACTTCGGTCTTAGTATGGCATGTCCTTGTATGAGAAGGCGTGTAAAAGCTAGGAGTAGCTTCTAGGATTCTGTTCTGTCCTAAATATCGCAAATCAATCAAATATACAAGGATCTGTATGCATTAGGTTTGTTTAAACGAAAAGTGAACAAGTTGGAAATGAGGCGTAAAATCATTTATTGTGCTGTTCAAATTCGCCACACCAATTGATACATTTGCCGCAACATGAAATCAGCAATTTGATACCCTCTTTCTATAGAGCGATTATGGCTGTTGCAGGAGGAAATATCTAACAATGCAATGCCTTTTTTTTGTCCGACTTCGTTCTTTTCATAGCGTTTTTTAGAGGTCCATAAATGGGAAAAAACGACCAAGAAATGTGTTAGGACTTTAGGGAGGATGTTGCAGGCATTCTCAACCATACCTGTTCAACGTTACTTGGGCAGTACGGGAGCAGTCACTGTCATGCAACAAAATAAACTTTTTTTTATAAAGTCCTGATCCCTTCGATTTTATTTGCCTGCCTTTAAATGTCCATATTTGTGGCAATATCGTTACGAATTGAGGTGTCACAAGGTCCAGAAACTCAATGAAGAATCCTGATAATTATGAATTAAATGTCAACATATTGCGCATTATTGAACTTTGGATGCTTCCATGCAAGGTTTGTTTGAAATCCACACAATATCAATCACATTCAAGCCAATACTTCTCACTGATTAGTTTAACCTGTGATGCAATATCTAAATATAAATCGAGAAATATGGGATCAAACTGGCAGAAATGACTTAAACATTTAATGATTAACTAATGATTAATTGAATGATTAAGAAGGTCCGAATTTTGAAAAACCATTCATTAAACAAATGAATTGATACTTAGTACTAAACAATCATCATATGAATCCTTGTTATTCTTTTAGTAGCGGTATCTCAGAAAGAAATATATTCCACCCTCATGTTCCTATGAAATTCTTTTATTGTTTCGGTCCATTAAACAGTCCCAAAATTTTTCAAAACAGAATTTTGACTCACCTTGTGCATGCATACATTTTCTAGAAGTGATATGCATTGATCAAATTGTTCTAAATGAGTTTCAGAAAATTAGAAGATTGTATTCACTGCCATATTGTTACTTTCCAAAACTAAATCTTGAGGATTTGTTTGGGATCATTCCAACTGCATCTTATGAAATAGGGGCGGGGGTGGCTCAGTCGGTAGCGCGTCAGGCTCGTAATCTGTAGTTCCCAGGTTCGAGTCCCAGCTGGGTCAGCGTTGAGATTTATCTCCGCAAAATTCCCCGCTTTGCCCACGGTCAGTAGGGGACACCGATGGGCTTGTAAAGACCGCCGTCCGTCGGATGGGACGTTAAGCCGTGGCTCCGTGTGCGGGAGTGCCATACCCTGTGCACGTTAAAGAACACGCTGGATGGCCTTGACGGGAGGCTACCATCTGTCTCCCAACAACTGGTCCAGTGGGTCCCCTCCCCCAACCTTCTCTGAGACTTCGGGGTCCATGTGACCTGTCCATTTAGCCCATTGTGTGCAAAAATGTGCCGCTCAGAGGTAAAACAACCCAACCCAATCTTTGCAATTGCCAATCTTTACCTCAAATGCAAATGAGCCATTCATTGCCCTTCAAAGGACCTGGGCTTCCAATCCTAATTATAGACTCCATAGGATTTCACAAAGAATGCTGACATGGTGCAGAGTGTCATATTTAACAGTGGATAATGCCCAACGTAATAACGAAATATGACAAACAACCAAAAAATTTTAAAAGATGTACAACTTGCAAAAGAACGTTGTTCTATTAGTAAAACGAGGTAAGTTCAAAACCAGAAATAAATTACTCTTTACCTAAACTGCTTTTGCGTGGCTTCACATCCTGAAAGAAGTTGAGACTCAGAAACGTCTCCAAGACACAATTTACGGAAAATAAAAAGCTGGGGACATCAAGAGAATATATATTCATTATCAAACTGTGCAACTTCGATACAGAAAAGCAGCTGCACTTAATAGTCAAGGAACTCGAGTTTCTTCTAATAATAAGTTTCTAATGACTTGAAAGTTAAATTTTGAATCTGATATCTATGTGAACGAATGCAGTAAATGTTCAGTAACGATAAGTAGATAATGGTGGTATTAGACACTGAAGTATCTAATGTCACAAAATATCTCTAGATGACGCTGTGCGATTTGACTCGTTGAGGGCATGAACTCTTGTCTACAGAATTCTATCTTTCCTGGAAAGCTAAAATTTAGTAGACAAAACTTAATCCCAAAACTTCGATTTCCTCAACAAATATGATCTTTGAATTTACAAACAATATAAAACATTCCAGATAGTCCTAGAGATCATGTTGTTTGGGTTGTTTTACCTCTGAGCGGCACTTTTTTGCACACCATGGGCTAAAATGGCCAGGTCACATGAACCCCGAAGGCTCAGAGAAGATTGGGGGAGGGGACCCACTGGAACAGCTGTTGGGAGACAGATGGTATCCTCCCGTCAAGGCCATCCAGCGTGTTCTTTAACGTGCACAGGGTATGACTCTCCCGCACACGGGGCCACGGCTTAACGTCCCATCCCACGGACGGCGGCCTTTCCAAGCCCATCGGTGTCCCCTACTGACCGTGGGCAGGGCGGGGAATTTTGCGGGCATAAATCTCAACGCTGACCCAGCTGGGACTCGAACCTGGGAACTACAGATTACGAGTCTGGCGCGCTACCGACTGAACCACCCCCGCCCCAGAGATCACGTTACTGACACTTATTATACAACTTCTAGTCGGTTACTGGTATAACTTGGACTTTACACGATGCCCCGCGATAGAGATTTCTCTGCGAATTTCACCCATCAGTACTCATTATTGACTTTACCGAAACGTACTCAATCACAATTCAAGTCTCCATCATTTGTTGCAATTTTTGTATATCTTGATTTTGCTTTGCTTATAAACGTTAGCTCTTTTATTATATTTCAGTGCTATTTATTAGTTTCTTCTTATTGATCTAATGCATTATTCTTAAGTACCGGAATAAATGAACACGTTTCTTTTACAGGTCTTGTATTGAAAAGGGGATGAGAAATATATCCGTTGGGAACTACGATAACTTAGCTCAGAATGGAACATCAACTGTGTATACAAAACTACTGCAAGGTATTGATTCTTTTGATACTTAAATAATCGGAACAAAAAAAAATACACTTTTTTTTATCATACGTATCATATGTACTGCTCTACAAAAATATTAGAAGATTTCCGCGTAATATCAATGGAAATCTAACTTCGAAGCTATATCATTTCTAAAAAAAAAAATCCATTTAATTGAAAAATGTGACTGACATAAAATAATGAGCATTATTAAATAAATTTAAATATGATTTTCAATTAAACAGTTAATTCTCGTTATGCTCAGGGGTTGCGTTATTAATAACACACCATCTTCCTTAATCCGCATAAAACAGGAGACTTTTAACGTGCAATAATAAAGGTTGAGCACATACATTGAACGTTTCAAGATTGACCATTAATACAACTATGTTCCATACATTTTAACACTCAAGAGCGAAAATTTGTTATAAAAACAACATATAACTAATAAAAACATTCAACTAATAATATAAATTAAAATTAATCCACCTTGTACGAGGGTGGATCATTTAATTCATGGATCTTTTAATTTCCATCGCTGCAGTCTGCAAGTGTTTTCTCATTCTCAAAGTGTTCCTCATTGAAAGCAGTACACTTACGCCATCGTCTAATCCATAGATTCCCAACGGGGGCGATACCGCCCCCCAAGTGGGAGCTGGAGCCTTCCATGGAGGCGGTAGCGGATCCAGAGGCAAATGTGGGGCGTTGAGGCAGTCAAGAGGAGCGGTCAAATAAATAAATAAATTTAATGGAATTTTCTGTGACAACCATTTTATCTCTTCTATTCTGTGGTGTCTTCCTGGTGATTCTGGTCATCCACTACCTCATCCGTCATGTACAGCTTTTCAACTGCAGCTTGGACAATAAGTTCCCTGCTACCGCCTACTAACGTACTGGTACGTCTGAAGTCGACTGAGATGCTCTCAAAAGTTCTCTTCAAGATCACAGATTGGATATAAGCTTCAATATGTTTTCCCACTCCAAGTCGCTTTGAGTATGCTTTATGGTACGTAGTTACAATACCATCCCACGTCAGAACGTAAGGTATAATATTAACATTACACTTGTGAATTAGGCTCAATTCATTAGCCAGCAGATCATACTTCCTATTCTTTTCAACCTCTACTCTCTGCAGGTTATCCTGAAATGTTATTCCTACTTCAATAATTGTAATCTCATTCAATACCTTTACATGCACTACTATATCAGGACTACTATATTGGACATGTGTGTCCGTCCTGATAGGCAAATCGACCTTGATGCAATAATAATATAATAATAATAAATTTATTATATTTAATATTTTTTATAATTATTTTTAATGTAATAAAATACTTTGAAAATACCTGTTTTCATGAATAAATATTTTATCTAGCTATGTAAATTATCTTATTGTTATCGCGTTAATAAGCATTTTTAAATTAGCATTAGGTATACCTATACCTAATTTGTTTTAGTTTAGAATAGATTGACGGTGACAAGTCCTTGCAAGTTGATAGGCAAACACGCGATTCATGCAATTTAACATGTTTCGACAAGAATATGGGAGCTTGAAATGACTTGTTTACGGAGCAAGTGCGCCGGCATCGCAAACATACAAGTTAATGCGTGCACAAAATCAAATCTATAAAAGCGATAGCTCTAGGAATGTTTTATTATTTTTATGTGCTTCGCCGTGATAAATAGTCGTGAGTGATAAGTGTTAGAAGTCATTACAAACATTATTTTTATAACTATCTATAAATCTGTTGAGAAGTTAATTTATATTTAAAAATGTCTGAATCTACATCTAAAAAGAAATGCCGGCAGTACAGTATTGAGTATTTGAAATATGGATTTACGTACTCTCCTACAAATCAATCATTACCTATGTGTTTAATTTGCCGAAAAGTTTTTTCAAATGAAGCTATGAAACCTTCTAGGCTACAAGAGCATTTAAATAAAATGCATGCTGATAAGAAGAACAAAGATTTATCCTATATTCAAGAACTGGAAAAGCAATATTTAAAACAGCCAACTATGTCAAACCTTTTTGCGTCGTCTTCTAAACAAGATGATGATGGACTACGAGCCTCATATAACGTTTCATTGTTAATCGCAAAAGCAGGAAAACCACACACAATTGGCGAGGAATTAATTTGCTGGCAGTCAAAGAGATATTAAAAACTGTTCTTCAGATATCATCAAAAAATTTTCTCTCAGTAATAATTCAGTGCAAAGAAGAATAGATGAAATGGCAAAAGGCGTTGAAATATCATTATGTGATTACTTAAAGACTTGCAAATTTTCCATTTAACTCGATGAATCAACTCTACCAAATAACGAAGCTCTACTCTTATCATACGTACGATTTATAAAAGAGGAAAAAATTCATGAAGAGTTATTATTTGCTAAAAATTTGGAATCTGATACAAAGGGAGAATCTATATTTAATACCATGCAAAAGTTTTTTCAAGAGAAAGAAATTCCTATTTGCAATATTTTGTCTATTGCTACTGATGGTGCTCCAGCAATGACAGGGCGTCATAAGGGTTTCATAGCGCATTTGAAACAAGCAGTACCAAATGTACTCGCTGTACATTGTATTATTCATCGTCAGCATTTGGTTGCAAAAAATTTGAATGAACGTCTGCATACGTCGCTCCATTACGTTATTAAAGCAATCAATGAGATTAGAAGCAATTCATTGAATGACCGATTATTTGGTAAGCTTTGTAATGAAAATGATGAAGATTACAATCACTTGCTGCTGCACACAGAAGTACGTTGGCTCTCTAAAGGTGTTTGTCTGAATCGTTTTTTCAATCTATTTGACTCAGTACTGGACTTTCTTGAAGACAGAGACGAAAAATTGCGCGAAAACCTGATTACGTCAAAAAATGACATCGCTTATTTGACAGACCTGTTTAAAATATTTAATCAAGTTAATTTACAATTGCAAGGTGATGAGTTTAATTTAATTAAAACAAAAAACGTCATAGCTGCTTTTGCGGGAAAACTTCTATTCAAACGAAATCTAGGTAGAGGTGAATACAACCACTTTCCCACATTATGAGCAGTCTCTGCAAAACCGGAAGATTTACTTACTTACTGCCAACACTTGGAAGTTCTTCATGTTGATTTTACGGAGCGTTTCCAAGATATTTTAAACATGAATATACCGAGTTGGGTTTTAGATCCTTTCGCAAACACAGATACTGAAGAATCATCAAATTTGGAAGAGGAACTCTTAGAACTCACGACTAACGAAGTATTCAAAGTAAAATTCAAACATGGATACCAAGAGTTCTGGCTTCAAAAATCAATACCAGTTCTCTACCCTGGATTGTGGGCAATAGTACAGAAGTTTTCAATCGCATTTCCTTCGTCCTATATGGCTGAGCGTGGATTCAGTGCAGTAGCTAATTTACTGTCAAAGAAGAGGAACAGACTACACATCACTGAACGTGGCGATCTGCGATTGATGTTAACGAAATTGGAAACCGACATTAACAAATTGTTAACACTCCACCAGCCTCAACCATCTCATTAACTTTCTTTATTTATTATTAAATTTGTGTTTATCTCATTATTTTTTTATTTCTTATTGATTCTGTGTTTATTTTTAAAATTTTAGTAAACAATTTTATTGTAGATTTGGTTGTCGTTTTATTAATTTCTGCTTTATGATTTTTAATAGATAAATAAACAGATAAATTAGGTACAGAAAATATGCAACAATATTTTAATGTTTCATATAAAATTAACTATTATGGACTAGGGGGGCGTTGAAATTTTTGTTCTCTTCTAAAGGGGACGATGGTCCAGAAAAGGTTGGGAATCATGGTCTAATCCAAGCATCGAATGCTTCTTGCAAGCCATTTTGCGAGAGTGTTCGAAGAACCACCTTTGTTACCCCTTGAGCTTCTTTGTCATTTCCGAAGCGATGGCGTTGAGACTTTTATCCGCAAAACTTCCCGCCCTGCCCATGGTCAATAAGGGTACACCGATGGGCTTGGAAAGGCCGCCGTCCGTCGGATGGGACGTTAAGCCGTGACCCCGTGTGCGGGAGAGCCATATCCTGTGCACGTTAAAGAACACGCTGGATGGCCTTGACGGGAGGCTACCATCTGTCTTCCAACAGCTGTTTCAGTGGGTCCCCTCCGCCAACCTTCTCTGAGCCTTCGGGGTCCTTGTGACCTCGCTATTTAGCCCGTGGTGTGTAAAAAAGTGCCGCTCAGAGGTAACAACCAAACCCGAAGCGATGGCCTTGTAACGATGTTTTCAGCTTTGGAAGCAGATGAAAACCACAAGGCGGAAGATCGATTGAGCAAGAGGCATGCTCTAGCATCTCAGCATCGATGTTGGTTACCAAACTTTGAACCAAAGAAGTAGAATGGGTCTATCAATTTCCCTTCAGAATTCTGGTCGTTTTTCATGAACTGTGCCATGAAGTTTTGTTCGAAGGAATTTTACATATCACTTATTCATTGTTGCCCCTCGTAGCATAAAATATATTTCAGGAAAGCTTTTACAATGAAAAAACACCAGAGTCATTTGTTTTCGAGAGGATCTCAGAGTTTGAAATTTCTTAGGTCGTGGTCAACTTGAATACTTACATTCGCTAGATTGGCGTTTCGTTTCTTAATTACAGTGGAAAATCCAAGTCTCTTCTCCATTCACAATACTCTGAAAGAATCATTCACCTTCCTCCTCAAACCTTTTCAACCAGTTCTGACAAACATTAACACGCTTTTGCATTTGTTCGTGACTCAGGTTGTGCGGGATGCAACAAGCTCAAATTCTTGGCATTTTCAAATGTTGAATAATATAGAATTAATATATAATTTAGAATAAATACGAAAGGCTGATCCTTACTGCTGCTGTAGTCAGGGTTATTCTGTGGTACTGTGGCATTATTTAAAACGTTTTCAAAAATAAATATACATTTTAGAAATTTATGTAATGATACTTTAGTATTAGACAATTATGAACGTGTTTATAACACAAGATAATTTATTGTTAAATATTTCATTTTCCGTAACTCTCTAAATACTGACTGAATTTTGTTTAAAATTCATATTGAAACAGATTTGACTGATATTTTTAAATTATCTTCAGGCACTTTATTTATACAAGAAAACGTATTTAAGTAGTTACTGAGTTCTGTATCTGAACTGCTATGGACATAATGTACCTGAGAAAGTGACTTCTGAATGTAAACTTCAATGCTACGATCTTTCACAGACTGAATCATCAGTCGACAGGTGAAATTTAAAATTTAGTGCATCACAGTTGTTATTTGGGCTTCTTTTGCACTATATTGACTACAACAGCAATTTTTAATCAGCCTTTTTTAAGATGTGATGAATTCAATTGCTATTGTGTATTTATATTTATTTTATTACTAGCAATCATTCTGTGCCTTTGCATTTCTGGATTTCTAGACTGTCACTCCGACCCCTATCTGCGACACCAGATTAGAAAATTACTTAATTTCTGAGTTGAGTTTCTTGAAATATCCTTATTCACCAATTTTAACTCTCCAGCATCGGAATATTGAAATTTCATCTTTCACCTCAAAGGAGCAATCGAATTTAAAATTTGACAAAACTTCTGAGATCTATGACTCAGAATACTCCAGGAACCAATTTTTAGTCCTCTAGCACTGATGATAGTTTTATATTTAACCTTTGACATCAAAGGTCTCTTTCACATCCAAAATTTTACAACATTTCCGAGATCTACAACCCAAAACACCCTCCTGGAACTAATTTTCAGCTCTCTAGCACCAGTAGATCTAAATTTGACTTTTGAGCTCGAAGAACTCTCTGGATGCAAAATTTCATAGCATTTTCGAGATCTACAGCCTGAAACACCCTCCGATACCAATCTTCATGTTTCTAGCATCGTTGATCAAGGTGTGACCTCCGTGTCACCTTGAAAGGACAAGTCGAAAGTCAAATTTCGCAATTTTCTCGAAATCTACGACCCGGATTACCCTAAGTGCAAATTTTCAGAGCTCCAACATATCTGCATTATAGTTAGAATTATCGTAATCCACTGTCAGTCAATCAGGCAGCCGCCAATCAATAACAATCCTCTGTATATATCAAATATTTTAATTTTAAAAGTTTCTTTCAATGCAATTTGCAGTGAGATTCACTCCAGGGAAATACTAATGTTTGGTGTGTATTTAGTGCATTTTAATCGCATATGATACCAAAAATTAAGGGGGACCTCTTGAAAACGTCTAACCATTTGCAAATGCAGAAGACTGTTCAATTTTTATCCGCATATTTTCTAGCATTGTTTGTTTACTGCATTTTTCTAGCATGCTGTTTTGTATGTATTTTGTTTTCTGGCATTTTCTAGCATGTTTCTGTCAGATATAATTACACCTAAAATAAATTTCAATGCTTTCGAGGACCCCAAAATAAGCTGAGGTCATGACTTTGAGAGTTACAGTCGCTCAAAAAAATATCCGAACACTATGGTTGATTATAGAATTCAGAAAAAATATCTGGCAACTATTTTTTTAGAAATTAGTGATTTGGCAACCTTCGTGTCACGTGATTGCAGAATTCAGGAAAAATGTCTGGAGCGTGTACAATAACTGTACACGCTCCAGTTACCGTTCACAGCAAACTGGAGCGTGTGCAGTTACTGCACACGCTCCAGTTTGCTGTGAACGGTAACTACACACGCTCAATATTTCCGTGAGTGAGCCCACATGATCCAGGTCTTTGTAAGCTCACACGATCCAATGTGCTGTGAACATTAACCGCAACCGCTCCAGTTTGCTATGAACGGTAACTGCACACGCTCCATATTCATTGCATTATATATTCATACGCATTATATATATTAAAAAATATCCGAACACTATGGTTGATTACAGAATTCAGAAAAATTATCTAGCAACGATTTTTTTAGAAATTAGTGATCTGGCAACCTTCGTGTCACGTGATTGCAGAATTCAGAAAAAAATATCTAGAGCGTGTACAGCAACTGTACACGCTCCAGTTACCGTTCGCAGCAAACTGGAGCGTGTGCAGTTACTGCACACGCTCCAGTTTGCTGTGAACGGTAACTGCACACGCTCAATATTTCCGTGAGTGAGCCCACATGATCCAGGTTTTTGTGAGCTCACACGATACAATGTGCTGTGAACATTAACCGCAACTGCTCCAGTTTGCTGTGAACGGTAACTGCACACGCTCCATATTCATTGCATTATATATTCATACGCATTATATATATTAAAAAATATCCGAACACTGTGGTTGATTACAGAATTCAGAAAAAATATCTGACAACGATTCGTTTTAGAAATTAGTGATCTGGCCACTTTTTTTGAGCGACTGTACATAAATGAGCCTGACTGCAACGTGTTGCTTTAAATACAATGTATATATATATTTGATTCAATAGTTGAAGTATAACTTTTTCTATCCAGGTACAAACGATGTGAATGTTACATTTGGCATCAACATGGAGATGCGCCCAAGTGGAATGCTGAAAAGGACGAATTTTGATTTGAAACTTGGAAACGAAAAAGAGGATCTGCTTTTAATGTCGGTAAGTAAAATGAATTTAACAAAAGGAAGATTGCCTTTAATTATGGAAAAGGAAGAAAAAAGTCAAAATCGTCATCCTGTCTTCAACGGCTAACAACTGAGTGACCAAATAAAAAAAGATTCTGCTGGGAAAAAAAAATATATCTTCACTTCTTTTCGTGCCTAAGTTCTTGTAGTAGAGCTGGTTTCCTACTGTACGCCACATCTTTCAAATAAAGATTAAAGTCCAATAGGTTTAAACCAGATAAACATGGTAGATATTTATGGGTCATGCTGGTCATGCACAATCAGCTAAGCCAATGGTTCCCAAATTTTTCGGCCAAAAACCCCTTTTTTCAGCTAAACGTCTCTTTTACCAAGTATTATTAATTATCAAATGAAAGTTTGTGACGTGAGGTATAATCACATGCTATATAAAAAAATTTATCGCTGTAATTTTTCCTCAGCAAAAGAGGAGAAAGTTTTAAACTATTATTCTACTATATTTTACTAACACGAGAGCATATAAGAATTATTTCTCAGCTGATAACATGAGGAGTGTTACTCGCTGCCTCGAGTCCTGCCCTTCTGCACTCTAAAAATGAGAAAGGAATTGAAACAGGAATTTTAAATGCAGTGAGTTATATCTCAAACGAAAGCTTGTCACGTTGAAAATGTCATGGGCTACCTCAAGTGATGCTCTATTTCCTCCCTCTAAAAGTTAAAGAGAAATTCAACTGCGGTCTATAGTATCGAGTCATGCATTGCCTGGTCAAATTATTGCGAATACCTATTTATACTTCGTCGTATGTATCATGCTACAATTTCCAGATTGTACCATTGATTATCTCTGTCTTTCCTGATGTTGCACTTTTAATGGCCAGCAGTGTAAGTAATATAAAGAATGGAGTTGATAATAGACAAGGAACATATAGCGTAATGTAAATCATGTACTAGTAATATAAGAAAAACAATTATATTTTGCTATTAATTCATGGTTTAGCAATGAATTCAAGGTTATTTGATTTATTTTCCTCTTTTTCATGAATAGTGATTTCCCTTTTATTTTCAGCGAAAGCTACACGTAAAAAATACTAACAGTTCTTTTTTCTTTTGTTTTTCTTCAACTAAACTTGATATCAGCTTGGACTCTTCGTGGAAGGATTCGGCTTGAGTGAAGAAGAACAGAATGAGAAAGAAAAGCCAGAGGAGCATTCAGCAGGAATGGAATTATCCGTGTTAGGAGTACACCTGAGGCCGTACACATTTTTTACCGGCACAGCTGAGCTCATGGGTTTGGTTTGGTCATCAGCAGGAAGTGAACCGACTCCTGCATTACAGGTAGCTAGATCCTATTTTTTCTGTTTTCTGTAGAAAATTGAGAATTGAGCTAATATAAAAGTTTCGAAATGTATTCCATCAGGTTTTTAATGAATTTTATGCTTATTATTAGAGGCCTGCGCTGATAGCAAAAGTCCTATCGCAACAGCATCCTCATCCGCAATACTACATCAGCATTCGCAACCCTTTATCAGCAACAGCATCCTCATCCGCAATACTACATCAGCATTCGCAACCCTTTATCAGCAACAGCATCCTCATCCGCAATACTACATCAGCATCCGCGTATATTGACTACTTAATGACCGTCGAGATTTTGTGAATGTTTGAGGTCTGATGATGTATGCGAGTAAAAAAATCGGTCTTTGTTTATTAATGACTAACTGTTAACAGAAAAACTATACTGTGATAAAAATAAAAGCCTTCAGTTCGTTAAAATATGCTTTATTAAATATTAGACCAAAATTTACTTAAACCTAATTTTGCAAATTCTTTTGAGTCAGCTTTGCTCTTTTAAATGCTGCAGTTATAGTTGATTATGGGGAGATATTCCTTTTTATTACCCAGTAACTCCCTTCTACATTTTGCAAACTACTTCTATGCAAACTTCGTGATTTCCACTATTGAAATTTTCACACATTTAATTTCACTTTTAGGGACAGGGGTGGCTCAGTCGGTAGCGCGCCAGGCTCGTAATCTGTAGTTCCCAGGTTCGAGTCCCAGCTGAGTCAGCGTTGAGATTTATCTCTGCAAAATTCCCCGCCCTGCCCACGGTCAGTAGGGGACACCGATGGGCTTGGAAAGGCCGCCGTCCGTCGGATGGGACGTTAAGCCGTGGCCCGTGTGCGGGAGAGCCATACCCTGTGCACGTTAAAGAACACGCTGGATGGCCTTGACGGGAAATTACCATCTGTCTCCCAACAGCTGTTCCAGTGGGTCCCCTCCCCCAACCTTCTCTGAGCCTTCGGGGTCCATGTGACCTGGCCATTTAGCCCATGGTGTGCAAAAAAGTGCCTCTCAGAGGTAAAACAACCCAACAACCCAATTTCACTTTTCTACGTAACACTACAGTAATTTTTTTGAATTTATATATCTGCTTTGCCAGAAAAAAGACCTTTTCTTTCACATAAAGTTTATTTTTAATTTGTGGCTTTCCTCCAAATGCACTTTTTTTTTTCATCTGTTTAAAGTGAATACCATCATTGATTCTTCAAATCAGGTGTCTTTTTCCATTATCCCAAGTAGTTTTTTTCCCTTCATGTCTATCTCCGCAAAATTTCCCCGCCTTGCCCACGGTCAGTAGGGGACACCGCTGGGCTTGAAAAGGCCGCCGTCCGTCGGATGGGACGTTAAGCCGTGGCCCCGTGTGCGGGAGAGCCATACCCTGTGCACGTTAAAGAACACGCTGGATGGCCTTGACGGGAGGCTACCATATGTCTCCCAACAGCTGTTCCAGTGGGTCCCCTCCCCCAACCTTCTCTGAGCCTTCGGGGCCCTTGTGGCCTGGCCATTTAGCCCATGGTGTGCAAAAAAGTGCCGCTCAGAGGTAAAACAATCCAATCCAATCCCTTCATGTCAGCTATCAATAAAACAGTAATGTTTGCTCATGTTTCTGAAAATATTACCAAATTTGGGATTTTTAACGCTATACGCGTTAACAACTTTTTTTTTTATCCGCTATCAGCATCAACAACAGTTTGTTTATGCAATATCAGATTTAACATAATTTTTTTTTAATAGCCGTTTTATCAACTATCCCCGTTAACATTAACCTTTAAACACTGTCAAGTAACCTTTAACTGTCAAGCGGATATCCGCATTCGCGCAGGGCTCTACTTATATATCAAATAAATGATGTAGGTACTAAATATTAGCAAAATGATTGCTCTAGTTAAAGAACTGATTTCCGCACCAGTCTAAGAAAATGCTTCAAACTGGAAAGCTTCCACAACTAAAAACTGTTTAAACAAAACGTTCATAATTATCTTTGCCATTATGAACTTCATATCTAAGTATATTTGGTTTCATTGTTACACTGTGAAAAAGAACTGAAAGGTGGATGGAGGAGATTGTAATATTATCAATATAACAGTTTTCATCCAGCATTTCACTTTACTAAAACGTGTATACGCCTTTAATTCAATTATTAGGTAAAACACCCTATCCAGTCATCCACCACAGCCGTCAACTCCGGTCAGTTTTGATTGAACTAGAATGGATTTTTCATCCTTCATCATGACCAGAACTTCAACATATTCATTTTGAGCGGTGTTCCAATTCACCGGAAACCTTCACATTAATGAGGCCTTTCATTAGACAAAGAAATCTCAATTAGTATTCAGTTTCTCGATGATAAGATTTTCTGTGTCCACCTAGTGCTGTTTCAAGTGCCAAGAGAACACAAAACAAAATAGCTCATCTTACGTATTTTCTTTCAAAATACAAATCAAGAAGGCATAATTGTTTTAAAAACATTGATGCCATATTGATCAGTTTTGGAGTTGGGTTGTTTTACCTCTGAGCGGCACTTTTTTGCACACCATGGGCTAAATGGCCAGGTCACATGGACCCCGAAGCCTCAGAGAAGGTTGGGGGAGGGGACCCACTGGAACAGCTGTTGGGAGACAGATGGTAGCCTCCCGTCAATGCCATCCAGCGTGTTCTTTAACGTGCACAGGGTATGGCTCTCCCGCACACGGGACCACGGCTTAACGTCCCATCCGACGGACGGCGGCCTTTCCAAACCCATCGGTGTCCCCTACTGACCGTGGGCAGGACGGGGAATTTTGCGGAGATAAATCTCAACGCTGACCCAGCTAGGACTCGAACCTGGGAACTACAGATTACGAGCCTGGCGCGCTACCGACTGAGCCACCCCCGTCCCATCAGTTTTGGAGAAGGCTATTACTTAACTAGATCATTTAATTCGTGGACTGCCGTCGCTGACGATTAGCAGCTTTTTGTACGAGTTAATACATGATATGTTGTAACACAGAGGCTCTTCAGGGGCATGGAGCAATGTGTGGAAGTTGAAACACGCTGCACTAGTCTCATCTGACTGCCTAGTGTTCTGTAACAGCAGAACACTAGGCATTCAGTCTCTCGTTTTCTCGCATTGGAAGGTGTTCATTGTGTATGTGTGATAGTTTGCACACTATGGATGATATGGAAACTGAGCAGCGGCGTGCCTTAGGTGGAGCACAGACAATCGAAGAAATGGCTCAAGTGTACGGAGAACACTGCTTGTTTGCGCAGACCTTGTAGTGTCGTCCATAGAATCGCGCCAGTCTGTGAAATGTTTGTGCCATTTGAAAATCAGGCATTTTTTCAAGCACCTTGTAAAAGCCGCCGTCCGTCGAATGGAAAGTTAAGCCTTGAAACCGTGTGCAGGAAATTCAAACCCTGTTGACGTTAAATAACGGGCTGGATGGCCTTGACAGGAGCCCCCCCCCCCCCCATCTGTCTACTAAGAGCGGTCCAGGGGATCCCCTTCCCGAAACTTCTTTGAGCCCTTTGAAGCCTTTTTGGACTGGCCGTTTAGCCCATTGTGTGCAGATAAGTTCTGATCAGAGGTAAAGCAACCCAAACCAATCCTTGCAACAACAACTAATGATGTATTAATTTTTTAACCATTTTCTTGATAATGAGAGAGAGAAATTGCAAATGCATTGGAATACCTATGTCCTGTATTGTCCAGGATTTTTGGAGCTGAAAAAAATAAATGTCTGATTTTACTGACTTAGACAAATGGACATTAACCCTCATTATTAAGATTCTTAAACATTTTTTTCTCGTTTTTGAGGACACTAAAACATTTTCTTTTACCCCATTTTAAAAACAAATCGAACTAATCTTTTCACTTTGTCTGTCCATCTGTAGACTTTGAACTTTTTGTATTTGGAGATAAATTTAAGAATTGTTTTGTTTGCATTTGTTAGATATCGATGAAATATTGCAATTCCCATTTTCCTAATATCCCAACAGTTTCAACAGCCCCATCTAACAATGGGGAAATTTGGAAAATGCAAAACTTTAAACGAATATCGAGAACGATCTATCCAGTGTTGCCAATTCACACATTATAAAATAAACGTGACCAACTTAAAACAAAAAAGATTTTAGTATGAAAAAAAGTTAGATTTTTTATTATTTGACAAAAATGCATAATTTTTGCATTGAAAACTTTCACTTTTCTTTAATATTGTGATTCCATAAAAATGATCTAAAAGAGTCTTATATTTCTCAGGCTAATCTTCTGTGGATGGATGCAGTGACTTCGATTCCTCTTCAGAGTGGTCTCTTCATTGACCTCGTTGCAAAAGGAGCAATATCCGCTGATATATCTGGAACTATAGAAGTCTCGATGTGGAACAAAAACTCGCATGCCGTTGTTAAAAACAGGTGAATACACTTTCAGAATTATCTCCGCAAAATGTTATATCTACCTTAGTTTTGATGTAAAGTAATCCAGTTAATTACTTATTAATGATTTGTGGAATAATTGTCCTTATTTCATTTTAATATCATTAGTACACTCATGAGCCATAACATTATGACCACTTGCCTAATAACGTGTTGGGATGGCTTTCACCGCGATAACCGCTTGCATCTGGCATGACATCGACTCCACTTGACTGCGGAAGATGGCCTCAGGTATTCTTTACCAGCCTGAAAGAATGACATCCCGGAGTAGGGTATTGGCGTGGACTAATGAATGCTGCTTACCACTGCATTCCATAAATAGTTGGGTTGGGTTGTTTTACCTCTGAGCGGCACTTTTTTGCACACCATGGCCAGGTCACATGGACCCAGAAGGCTCAGAGAAGGTTGGGGGAGGGGACCCACTGGAACAGCTGTTGGGAGACAGATGGTAGCCTCCCGTCAAGGCCATCCAGCGTGTTCTTTAACGTGCACAGGGTATGGCTCTCCTGCACACGGGGCCACGGCTTAACGTCCCATCCGACGGACGGCGGCCTTTCCAAGCCCAGCGGTGTCCCCTACTGACCGTGGACAGGGCGAGGAATTTTGCGGAGATAAATCTCAACGCTGACCCAGTTGGGACTCGAGCCTGGGAACTACAGATTACGAGCCTGGCACACTACCGACTAAGCCCCCCCCCCCCCCCCCCCCCGCCTCCCATAAATAGTCGATGGGATTGGTGTCGGAGGTATTTAGCGGTCAGAGGAGCACACAGAATTTAAATTAAATGGTGACACCCGATGCTCCACTATACAAGATAGTACTACATCTGATGGGTGCCACCACTAGCCTCCTTCTCTAGCGATTGGAATCTTAAAATTTAAAATTGACATTCTTGCTGCTTAACAGCAGAGAAAAGACCTGACGTAAGAGTTTGAGTAAGCGCAATGCTTGGGCATGATACTCGAACCAATTCCTGTACAAGGCTGGTCTTGTTGACATGGCACATTGCCATGCTGAAAGAGTCCAGTGCCATCCAGATACTCGGTCACCACTCGGTCTAGAACAATGCCTAGGTAGGGTCTGGTAATGAGTGTGTGTTCAACTGTTCAGTCTGGTTGCAACTGTTCACCTGTACTGCATCCAATAAGACCCATCCATCGGCTGGTGGAGCTAGAACTTGGACTCATTGAACCAGGCGACTCTATTTCAGTTATCCAATATGAAGTCACGGTGTTCCCATGCCCACTGCAGGCAGAGCTGTCGATAACTATCGGTCAACATTATGGACATATGAACAGGCAGCCGATTCTGTAGGCCCATCTGCAAGAGTGTCTGCTGGATTGTGAGCTCGGGAATGTTTCTCTGTGTGCCCCGGTTGTAGTCTGCCATTAAATGAGAGATCGTGAGCCATCTATTGTCCCAGATAACACGTAACAACCGGCGTTCCTCTGGCTGATAAACATTCCCTTTTCAAACTCCATGACTTGACAATTCTGTCAAGTCCTTCCCTTTCCACATTGCATAGGCTTTGTACTGAAGCACTGACATGCCCTGCCCATGCTGTCTATATAATTATATTCCGCTCCTGTCGGTAACGTCACTGCTACGTGCTATGGGACGCATTCACTCATGGAGATAGAGGTGGTCATAATAATCTAACCCATGAGTGTAAAACAGCATTTGAGTAGATAACTTTGCAACAAGTTTCATTTAGTGTTTAAGGATATAAGCATATTTATAATTCGTTCAAATTTTTCTAGAACAAATATTACTGATACCTGCAGAATATCAGCAAGTAGATGGTAAGGTGCATTTCACATTACAATATTAAGCAAAATGAACGAAGCAAACGAATAAATTGAAGAAGCTTTTCGACGTTTCCGTTCAACTATCGAGAAAGGTATCACTCTGAATTTAACATCGATTTCAAATTTTTAGAGGAAAAAATTGTCTTGAGCCAGGTGGGATACGAACCCACGACCTCCTGATGACATGCCAGGTGCTCTACCACTCAGATACCTGCCGCCGATCAAGATCTCTAATCGATGTTATTAACTTTCTATCAACAGTACACAATTTTATGTATCATGAATTATGTCCTCTGGTAGTCGTAGTTCGTATTAGATCTTGCTCGAGACAATATTTCCTCTAAAAATTGATATCGACATTAAATTCAGAGTGATACCTTTTCTTGATAATTGAAACAAACGGTTATTGTCACATTCTCTTGGTTGGAATTACACAAGATTTCTTCAATTCCTTTATCATCTGCGAGGAGACATGAGGTTAAGCTACGAAGTGTAAATGAAATGACTATATTTTGATATGTGTTAATTAATCTGTCATGCTAATTGCAGAGTGAAACAAAGCCCGCTTAAATGAGAAACAGAGCCATGACCAACGCAAATTTTAGGCGTTCGTCATTTATATAAATGTATGTACCTGATTCAAAACAACTTGAAACTGCATGACTCTGTAATCTGACTGTGCATATTCCCGTGAATTTTAAAATTAAAAGAAATATTAACTGCCTTTTTGATGGCTAAAAAGTATATTCATTCCAAGCAGCAAAAAAACATAAATTCATTTTGGGAAATAAAATATCGTCCAAAGTCCCAGGTGAAAAATAAAAAAAAAACTGTTTTCATTTTGAAATATCATATTTAAATGATATCTTTGTTTCTGTGTTACCTAATCAATGATAAAAAAAGTACGTTTTTTACAAACAAGATTAAATTTTCAGATGCGATATTCTAATTAATTAATAATGATTCAATATTATAACCAAATAATTAACTTTTATTTAAACTGAATGGAAGTGATAGTAATATATGGCAATATGAGGGATTTTTCCTGCTTCTGCGCGTTTCATTTTCCTGAAATAATTTCGAAATATTTTTCTTCCTTACAGTGCAGCTTTATTAGTGCAAGGATTTGCCCGCATGGGAACATCGTTTGCTGAAAGTCAAGTGGACTTCGCCATGGGTGGAAATGCACAGCTGGATCTTATTGTTGATCTCGATTACTCAGTCAAACCCATGAGGATTTGCCTTCAGGTGGAGCAGCCTGGGTTTACTTTTAGGTAAGTAACATGTAATTGTCTTCACTGCAACTGTATTAATTCATTATAACCTTTAATATTATTATTAGTGTTATTAACTCTTTGAGAGCACCAATCTAAGGTTTTAAAATCTTTTGAATTTAAAAGCATTTTTTAATTTTTTATCTTTAACCAAAATATTTGAAGAGCTGCGTCATATATACATGGTGGTTACAAAGCAATACCTGTATTTTAAAGTGTTATATATTTTTTTTTAAATTACGAAACAAAAGAATTGTATGTTCAAAATGCCATTCCTTTTTATGACGGTGTAGAGTTAGTATCAGATGGAAATGTTTTAAATGCTAAATATCCAAATCGATGGATTGGTAGTGGTGGACCAATCTTGTGGGCCCGAGAAGTTTCCTACTTAACACCATCGTGCTTTGTTTTCGAAATAGTTTAAAAACATTGTTTGTTCCGAAAAATTTGTAATTTGTATCATTTAAAGGAAAGAATCACTGCAGTATTACACTAGACGTGCTGAATCCAGCAGGCTCATAATCATCAGCTCCCAGGTTCGAGTGCCACCTGGGCCAGCGTTGAGATTTATCTCTGCAAAAAAAAAAAGCGCCATGCTCTCGGTCAGTAGGGGATACTAATGCGCTTAGTAATTACACCATCCGTCAGATGGGATGTTGACTCGTGGCCCTGGAGGAGCCATACCCTGTGCACGGTAAAGAATACTCTGGATGGCCTTGAAGGGAGACCACCACCTGTCTTTTAACAGCAGTCAGGGGCGGGGGTAGCTCAGTCGGTAGCGCGCCAGGCTCGTAATCTGTAGTTCCCAGGTTCGAGTCCCAGCTGGGTCAGCGTTGAGATTTATCTCCGCAAAATTCCCCGCCCTGCCCACGGTCAGTAGGGGACACCGATGGGCTTGGAAAGGCCGCCGTCCGTCGGATGGGACTTTAAGCCGTGGCCCCGTGTGCGGGAGAGACATACCCTGTGCACGTTAAAGAACACGCTGGATGGCCTTGACGGGGGGCTACCATCTGTCTCCCAACAGTTGTTGCAGTGGGTCCCCTCCCCCAACCTTCTCTGAGCCTTCGGGGTCCATGTGACCTGGCCATTTAGCCCATGGTGTGCAAAAAAGTGCCGCTCAGAGGTAAAACAACCCAATCCAACAGCAGTCAGATAGGTCCCCTCCAACCTTCTCTGAATCCTCGGGTTCCTTGTAACCTAATAATTTAGCCCATTGTGGGCAGAAAAGTGCCGCTCAGAGATAAAACAATCCAACCCAACCCTGAGCCGAGTATGAACAGAAGTTGATTATCTTATGGATTATTTACTGCGCCATTAATGACTCTCACATTGTAGTCTTTTAAACACAAAACGAAACTCTTAGCATTTCCATACATTTCGAGCACACAATTACTTTAATTACTTGACTATTTAATAAAATATAGTACTTTAAAATATGGATATTCTTTTACAATGATTCTGTATATACGAATACATTCACACACATACATAGAACCTAAATGTTCGTCCAAATGACTAGAATTATGGGAAACAGTAAGCTAAGTTAGTAAAACTGACTTATGCAGAATTAAAAGTGAACTTTTGCTTTTCCTTTTATTACTCTGTACATGAAATTTAATTAAAAATTTGATGTATCAGTTACTTTTAATGCGTTGTTGGTTGAAACTTGGTTGATGTTAGGCGAATGCACTGAGATTTTCAGGCAAAATTGGAGACTCGCATCATTCATTAGTTCTTCAGTTTGCTTCTAAGAAAATTCATTTTGTAAAACAATTAGTTTCAGACGTATCTCGATCCAAAGATTGAGAAAAGCCCAAAAGTCAAGAAGAATATCGTTTACAATCCTTGTGTTATCGATCCTGCCTTTGGAGAATGCAAGAATATATTTAGTCTGAAAACAGGTATTTAAATAATTTTAACATTGTTATTATTTTTTATAATACAAATTGTATATTTTATGATGAGTATTGTGAAAAAGAAGAAAAAAAAAAAAGAAAAAGAAAAAAAAAAAGAAAAAAAGGTATTGCATTCAAAAATCCGTAAGTTATCGACAGCTGAACTATCCTATGGCTCATCGTTTAAAATTCATGTGTACTGTTATCAAGTGTCATTTACTCATATATGTGATCGACTGTTTTGGGTAAGAAACGGGACAAAGTTTAATAACTAATATATCGATATTACATTTTCATATTAGGTTTGAACGGATTGGAAAAAGATATTGTGAAGCAACTGATATATTGAAACAGTTAGTTTTGTTTATATTATATTGTTACGACAGATGAACGTGCTACAGTGAATTTATGATAAACGCGCCATGAACGCTCGCGTATGCTTCTGCATGAGAATTACGTAACCAACGAAATGGGACGAATAACCCAACTGAAGAATAAGAAAGACAGAATTGTTATGTTGGAGTTGTGGATATGAAAAAAGGGGGAATAATTAGTCTCAGTATATATGTTACCGCTAAAGCTCGAAAGCCGTTAATGTGCACATTACCTAGCTAATCTGCAGATTAACTGATTTGCTCCGTTAACGTGCGGAATCAAGAGTTTTCCGCATTTTACCTAGGTAATGTGCACATTAACGGCTTCCGTATCGTTAAAGTTCAAAAGTTTGTTTCTCTCATTTCCTTTCCCTACTCCTTCCCCCCTCTCCCTCCACTTTTAGTTTCGTTCTCACTTGGCCTCCGCTCATCCGGGGCGTTTCATGATAATTCGGAACATTGAGTCACGTGACCCGAAGATTGAGACTCGAGAGATTCATCACTTGACAGATTCGTTCTCACTTGGCCTTCGCTCATTTGGGGCGTTTTTTATAATGCGGCAGGCGGTGTACTGTAGAGCTAGATACGTTATCTGAATAATAGGATAGTTAAAAAACGAAAAAGTACAATGTACCGGCTATTACCAATTCCGATAACAGCCGATACGCCATATTTTATTTTCACTTTAACGAGTGCGTAGTAGGTAATGTGCAGATTTTCCAGGTAATTTGCAGATTACCTAGATAATTTAAAAAATGAAACAATTTTCGGCACGTTAACGGATCACCCTAGTTAATCTGCACAATACTTAGATAATCTGTAGAATAACTGATTTCTGCACTTTAGCGGTAACATATATATGATAAGTATTTAAAAAGAAGAAATATTTTATATGGTGAGTGCGCGGAAGATTGATTAGTTTTATTAGTGTAAATTCTATTAGTGAATTAGTAAGAAAAATAAGAGTGGTTTACGCTTGAAATGAAAGGACATAGTTATATAAAGGACACTGACTATAAAAAATGAAAAGGTAAACGTTAATCGAAGAGACAGAGCTAGTCTTAACTGTTCTGTAGGAAAAAATTTTTGCTTTACGTACGATGCAATAAATTGCAATTGTTTTGTAATTAACATGGTAAAAATATTTACTTGAACTCATGCTTAGTGCTTATTCATTTTAATTCGTAATAATATGTATATAACCTCATTGGTAACTAGATTCATTCTTGTTATTTTCAGGTTATTTTACTTCTATACGGCAATTTTTTCCATACAATTGTATAAGTGGTGGATCTCATTGATTCGCAAAGACCGTAAAGCTCGGTAAAAAGAACCACTGTGTAACTGTTAAGAAAAAGACTTCTGTTAGAGCCAGTGTGTTTTTAACGTGCATGGGGTATGATTTTACCGCTCACAGATGAGACAAGGGTCGGCTCAGTCGACAGCACACCTGTCTGAGGCTACAAGTTTCGATTCCTCCCTAAGAATGCGTTCATATTTCTCCATTAATTTCAGTGTTCTTTAGTAACAAAGGGGACTCTTATGAGCCTGACTAGCCCATTTCTCATTCGATGGGATGTTAATCCATGATTCTTTATGCAGTAGAGTCATTCCTTGTGCATGTCAAACAACAGTCTGGATGGCTTTGACAGCCAGACTGTTCTTTGACATGCATAAGGTCATCATTGGAATTTCATTCCATTGATGACCTTATGCATGCATTATTTTGAATTATTTGATTGATATATTATTTGAAAAAAAATTGAATAATATAAATGATTTAATCATGATTATCAGGGATAGATCTTCAAGCAATCGCAACAACTATCTCTCAGACAGCTTTAATAAGAATAAATATTTTATTGAAATTCCAGAGTCGCAATTCAAAGCAGACTACTAAAACAAGTGCTGAATAGGCCCCCTTCCTTGGAAATGCCCTTGGAATTCTTGTAACCTGGCCATTTAGCCTATTTTGTACACAAAAGATGCATTCAGAAGTAAAACAACCCAATTAACTGCACAGATTTAGACGCTCTGGAGCGGATCCTTTCGCATCAAATTACTTGTAGCTTTTCCAAAAAGTTCTAACTTGAATTTTAATAACTATTTCATAATTAGCCATAAAAATGTTTATGAAATTCCATTGAAAATAAAAATTAGATGCAAAATAATACAGTCAAGTTTTATACGTGGTCGCAAATAGACTAACGTAATATCAATGATTTAATCATGATTATCAGGGATAGATCTTCAAGCATCGGAACAACTATCTCTCAGACAGCTTTAATAAGAATAAATATTTTATTGAAAGTCTTAGAAGAAAGAAGATTTGAAGTCTTAGAAGATTGAAAGTCTTTTTATTGAAAGTCTAAAGAATACTTTAGCGTTGATGTTTAAACTGTTAAACATCAACGCTAAAGTATACAAATATTTACAATACAGTGTTGTTGTTTTTTTTCATTTTTTTGAGTACCTAGGTGTAGAAGCAGAAGATGGCGAGAATGTAGTTGCTGGTTATGTTGGTAATTGCTCTCTTGTTTACCAGAAGATGAATCCGTGTGAGATATCTCTTTGCAACTGGTCACAATTCACCCTTTATACTGTCCTTCGCCGTCTTTCCCACTCTTATTAGGGGCGGGGGTGACTCAGTCGGTAGCGCGCCAGGCTCATAATCTGTAGTTCCCAGATTCGAGTCCCAGCTGGGTCAGCGTTGAGATTTATCTCCGCAAAATTTCCCCGCCCTGCCCACGGTCAGTAGGGGACACCGATGGGCTTGGAAAGGCCGCCGTCCTTCGGATGGGACGTTAAGCCGTGGCTCCGTGTGCGGGAGAGCCATACCCTGTGCACGTTAAAGAACACGCTGGATGGCCTTGACGGGAGGCTACCATCTGTCTCCCAACAGTTGTTCCAGTGGGTCCCCTCCCCCAACCTTCTCTGAGCCTTCGGGATCCTTGTGGCCTGGCCATTTAGCCTGGGGCGGGGGTGGCTCAGTCGGTAGCGCGCCAGGCTCGTAATCTGTAGTTACCAGGTTCGAGTCCCAGCTGGGTCAGCGTTGAGATTTATCTCCGCAAAATTCCCCGCCTTGCCCACGGTCAGTAGGGGACACCGATGGGCTTGGAAAGGCCGCCGTCCGTCGGATGGGACGTTAAGCCGTGGCCCCGTGTGCGGGAGAGCCATACCCTGTGCACGTTAAAGAACACGCTGGATGGCCTTGACGGGAGGCTACCATCTGTCTCCCAACAGCTGTTCCAGTGGGTCCCCTCCCCCAACCTTCTCTGAGCCTTCGGGGTCCATGTGACCTGGCTATTTAGCCCATGGTGTGCAAAAAAGTGCCGCTCAGAGGTAAAACAACCCAACCCAACCCAGCCATTTAGCCCATGGTGTGCAAAAAAGTGCCGCTCAGAGGTAAAACAATCCGATCCAATCCACTCTTACTAAACTAGTGGACTCTTGTTTAACAGCATTCTATGTCCTTTTTCACTAATACTTAAGAAAAACATGATTCCATATCATATGGAAAAAATCAAGTTATTCTCATTCAAGTTCAAGTTCATCAAGTTATTCCCTTACAGTCATTGAATTACAAACTGATAGGCCCTTGGGCAATTGGAGGGAAGCAGAGAGAGGTTTGGTACCTTTCGTAATGAAAATCATATTTTGTAAATCGAGTCCTAAGTTTCATTTCGTATAGTAAGATATATACTACGCATTTTAATTTAAATCTAATCCCTTACTAATTAACTGAATATGCTAACTAAATGGTACAACATGTTGTATTGCACAGTTTTGGTGGATAAACCTGGTTAACCTAGTTAAGACTCAAATTGAATTATTCTCCTTGGAAAAAGAAAACTGCAGTGTTTAAATTAACTGAAAAGTTTGAGAGAAGTGTCTTGATCATAAAAAGGTTTGGGAAATAATGTA
This sequence comes from Ryuthela nishihirai, assembly GCA_038380435.1. NCBI lineage: Eukaryota > Metazoa > Arthropoda > Arachnida > Araneae > Heptathelidae > Ryuthela > Ryuthela nishihirai. The sequence continues at coordinate 23,143,977 of JAWZYU010000001.1, forward strand.
TTAAAGATAAATCAAAGAAACCTTTTTTGTCGCTTGAATTTTTGTAGAAGATAAGCCAATTTTTTTGCCTCTTCTATTAATGTTGCAAGATCTGTGAATGCAAGATTGCTAATTATAGATTGCTTTTGTTTTTCTTAATCCTAGGCATAATGTAAGGAAGAGTGAGAGCATTCCAGGTAGCAAACATCTCATCAGAACTCTGAAAAGAAGAAATATTCATTTTCCAGGAAGGTCATTTGCGTTACATCAGAAAAATTATAACAATTGTAGGCAGCTTCTGCTTAAGACACAGCAAAGTTTTTGGTGAGTAAAATTTTCAGATTTTAAGTGCAACATATTAAAAAATCAAGATACTGAATAAAAATAAAAAATAAATTAAAAAATTTTAAAAATACCTATCTTCCCATAAGAGCCCTGAAAAGTAGGAAATAAAACTAAAGCACATCGATGGATTCGTTTTCACTTTAAAGGAAGATAGGGCGCCAACAATGTTGTTAAGTAGGTAAATCGGCGTCCTATCTTCCTTTGAAGTAAATGCAAATTCATTGAGTGATTTAGCTTTATTTCCCACTCTTCAGAACGCATATGGAAAGACAAGTATTTTTAATTTTTTTTATTTTATTTATATTTTTTTCACTAAAAACATTTTCCTTCTGAAACTTTTATTTGACATATGACTCATAAACTTCGACCACGTTCTTCCTTACGCTGTTTTTGGAGGCGTGTTTAAGCTAATCCACGACATTTGAGATCTCAAAAGCTTTAATTTGAGATATAACTCGTTAAAGTCTACCCCCACGAAAACCCGCTCCTTTTTTTAAAGTTGGGGGACAAAAATTCGAAATAGTCTACGACGATCCTCATATGAGCTTTCATTTGGCAGCGGAATAATCTGAGGAGAAGCATATAAAATGAGCATTCACGGTTGCCTCTCATCCAATTATTTTTGGTAGGAATCCTTACATTTAAAAATTGGTATTCTACATCCAGACCAATTTTCGTTCACTTACCTACTTTGCCACTCAGTATACTTGTACCATTACAATCTTTATCCATTTAAGAAAAAGGACCAGTCGTAATATAAACTGAAAGCATTTGGTTCCTGAACTTGAAATATCAACAAAGCGGAAACTTCTCACATAATTGATTACTTTGGGGGCAAATTGTCAATAAAATTCCAAACATTAAAACGAAATCAGAAATAATGTTTATAATTAATATACTAAACTGACTATTACAATATGATAAGTTCGTCGCAATTTTATATAAGTTTATGAGTTTAATTGTTTCTTATAATATTATTAACTATGCCATTTGAAATATGATTTATAGAAAAGAACAAATTATATTGCCAGAATTTAAAAGTCATTCAAATTTAACTCAGTACAACAATGTATGCAAAGTATAGAAGAGCATTTAGAACTCTAGCCCGCAATTTTTGAGCCCAAAGCGCAAACCACCTCAATAATTACACTGGGCAACCAATTTTCATAAAAGTCATGCCTCTAAGATAAAAGAAGCCATTTCTTAAAGATTTCGAGGTGCTAAACACGAATTTGACAATGAAAATGCAAAATTGGCTAACAATTTCTAAGAAATCCGCAGTAGTTTCTTATATAATAGAGTAATACATACATATTACATATATCAGTAAAACTCCACTTCTACTTCCGACGTCGCTTTACCCGTCGCTTGTACAGCTGCTCAGGATCATCTCTGGCGAGCGTCCAACAGTAGTCAACCAACATTGAAGTGGACCAATTTCCCTGGTATTGTTTTTTCATCGTTGCAATGTCCGGGTGAAAACGTTCACCGTGTCACAGTTGTCGGGGAAGAAATCTAAGTGGAAATGTAGAAAGTGGATCTTTAAGGACATATTGCAGCCAAGTTTGTGATACAGAGACAACATATCCTTAACCAGTTTCTTGTAGTTGTCTGCCCTGACATTCCCGAGGAATTCAGTTGACACCAGACGAAACGCGTCCCAAGCCTTTTTCTCGTCACCCTGAAACGGTTTGTCGAACATCCGGTCTCATCCGGAACAGGTCGCGGATCTGAGGACCCACAAAAATTCCCTCTTTTCCTTTAATTTTCGCTTCGCTGAGTCGAGGGAATTTGCCAGCCAAGTACTTGAAAGCTGATGCAGTCCAGTCCACAGCTTTTACGAAGTGTTTCATCACACCGAGTTTGATGTGTAGGGAGAGTAGCAGGATTTTGTGCGTTTCTGCCAGTGCTGGGTGTTCCACATTCTTTTCTCCAACCTTCAGAGATTTCCTCTGAAGCCATTTTCTCTTCACGTAGTGCAAAGTCTTTGCCCGGCTGTCCCATTCAGATACGAAACAGCAGTACTTCGTATATCACAGCTGCAGACCCATCAATAGAGCCACTACCTTCAAGTCACAACAGAGATGCCAGCCATATTTGCTGTATTGAAGACAGTTCAACAGCTGTTTTAGGTTGTCGTAGGTTTCTTTCATGTAGACAGCGTGTCCGACCGGAATGGATGGAAGTCGATTTCCATTATGCAGCAACATCTCCTTGAGACTCAATTTCGAGGAGTCTATGAATAGTCGCCATTCTTGAGGGTCATGTATGATTCCGAGGGCATTCCTCAGGCCATCTACATCGGAGCAGAATACAAGGTAATCTTCCTTTCTGGAGTAAGGTGCAAACTGCTTATGACGAGTTCGAAACGAAATCACTTGGACATTTTCCTTGAGGAGATTCCATTAAGTCTTGATTCAAGTAACCCTGCTTTGGCCTTGGGCAGCTCCAGGTCGCGAACAAAATCGTTCATTTCTTTTTTGGTGAGAATGTAAATGGCGCAGATGACGCACCATGGCAGACGTGTGGATCATCATTAGACACCGAAGGCTGCAGAGAATCTGACATCGGTTCGCCTCCCTCCTCATCATTTGAATTGATGGAAAATTCTTTTGGAGGTTCGGTAACGGGAAGGCCTTTGCCATGCGGAACTGGTCGGAAAGCAGATTGGTATATTCGAGTTCCCTATTGTCCACTTCTTTTTTCTTGTGATGCCTCCAGAAACAGGTGGAACCATGCAGAAGTAGCAATCATTTGCGTTATTGCTTGGCTCTCTCTAAACCATAGGAACAGCAAACGGCATCGCCACTTTTTCACCTTTCAGCCACTTCGGAAGATTTTTGCACTCGTACTGCAGCATATGTGTGGGGCCCACGCCTTGTTGTGGCCCCTGACCTTGCATCCAAAATAAAAATCATAAGCCGCTTTAGTTTGCTTGGTCCTTTTCTGGCTTCGCAAATGTAACAAAATGTATCTGCACTCTTAACACAGTTACGAGGCATCATTACTGCTGGATTAAAACTGCAAGGATCATTTGTGTTGTACTTATGACTCAGGGGTAAATGGGAGTCGCTCAAAAGACTTGCTCACCCTACGAGACGTCACTTAAAACTAACGATTGCATCATCTTTTCTCTGCGATCCTAAAGCCGTGATGTCAGGACTCAACTACATTGCATCAGACAATGATGCAATACCTTCGGGAGTTGTGTGTATGGCGGGCTGATGCAACACAATGCAATATGTTGAAATCTTGAGTTTAAAATACAGCTTTTCGAAATGGTTACCTCTGTACTCAATGTGGACTGAGTCATTTATACTTGACCATCTCTGTCTCTCCTAAACCAATGGACAAATTTTATTGTGAATTTCGTGTTCACCACCTTAAAATTAGTAAAGATTGGCTATTTTCATTTCAAATCCCTTTGGTGTGTTGCCCAGTGTTATTGAACCTCAGCCTAGTTAAAGGAAAAAGAAATGCTCGGACACATCGTGAAACATATATACAGAAATGCATGTCGCGAAACCAATTTTTAATCCTTTATAGTATAAAGTATTATAAACTTTAATAAAAATATTTCAAGACTAAATAGAAAGCTTAACGTCATTTAGAATGAAAAATATTAGAAATAATTCGTAGAAAGCGAAAAATTCTTGAATAATATCATTGTAAATGCTCAGAGCAGGTCATTAATAAAAGAGAGAGAACTACTAAAAAGTATCAAATGTTCAATGGTACTCATTTTCAATTACTAAAGACCGACTATTAAAATATTGTTATAAACAATTTTTTTTATTCTTTAACTAATTTTTTGTTAATTTATAGCGAATCACAATTAGGGGAAAAATTATAAATTTAAATTATGCATGAACCTGAGGCCAAAGTCGTCTGTGCTATTTTAAGCCCTATAGACCCTGATTATTTCATATCTATTAAGACATAAGATTAACATTTTCATATGTGATTTAAATTACCCTTGCTACTGAATATATGTATGTTTATATATATTGGTAGAATAACAAAAAAAATAACAATAATATTTTTTTAAATAGGTGATGAAGATAGACTGCTAACGCGTAGTAAAGAAAAATAAAACATTTTGCAGAAAAAACAAAATCAAGAAGTTGTACAGATGTATTCAATGATTCCCACAATTTTTGAAAATTTTACAATGTTTTGTGGTATATCGATTTTATTTGTAAATTTAAAACCAGTTTTTTTTAAATATTTATAAAAATAAAAACTAGATTATAGGAGAACTGCCAAAAATTTTATTACTTCCTGTAGAAAAAACTGTAAATAGGTAGACACAATTTGTTTTTAATTGAGAAGATTCCGTAACTCTTAAAAATTTATTTCAGCCAATTGAGAAAAAAATTGCTTTTCAACCTATTTTAAGAGAATTATAGAAAAGCGTTTGGCACACTCCGCCATACACAAAAAAAAATAATGAATACAAACGAACAAATAAAGTTTTATTAAACTTATAAAGTAGTAATAAAACTGTGAAGAGAATAAATGTTTTGTTTCGGACATTGAAATATACAAATCATTTTATCTTTGTTGACGATTTAGATCAGTGGTGGGTGAACCATGTCCAGTGGGAGAAATGAGGCCAGAAATATTGTTTAATTTAGACCGAAATGTATTTGTGAATCTGTTGAAAACTAAACCAAAATATTGCTTTTATATTCCCATTAATGCATATTCAGCCTTTATTAAATTAAAATTCTTTATAGTTAGCGGGATTCGAATAATTAAAGCAAAGCGAAAAATGTTTAATGGTACCATTGCTTAAAATTTTGGCACGTCAAATAATGTTGCACATCTCTACTGACCCGAAAACGGAAAAGTTCCCCCATCATTGATTCAGATAAACACAGCATTTTTTTTTACTGTAAGACTATTATCTCTTTAATAATTTTGGTCCAAAAACTTCAGTGCTAAGAGTTACTGTTATGGAAATTATCAAACATAAAGAAATATATTAAAGTGAGGTAGGTTTCGTATTAATTACCACAACAAGAAGTGGAAAATTCTCTTATTTTTACTGCAATCAGTGAAATGCGATGTCAAAAATATTTTGTTTTAATTGAGATGTGAAGAAAACTATGTTTTTTTTTAAATTATATAATGTTTTAAGAAGTTAAATGTGCCATGAATTAGTGATTTGCAAACGATGAGGCTTCCCTTTTGGAGCCTTAGGTCCCTGCCAGAAACGTGGGCAAATTTTCTGCTAAAGAATGGTATGTTTTACAGTCCTAACCTTCATTCCTCTTTTGCATGATTGGTTATACCAAGGCTACCCAAAAGAGACTACCCGAGACTACCAAAAGTGTTCTTAGAGGGAGATTTTTTTTTGTTGCAGTCTGACAACAACTGACTGCAACAAAAAAAATCTCCCTCTAAGAACATGTGTAAAACTAAAACTAAAATGAAACCAGAAATCAAGTTTCTTTAAAATTGTTTCCTTAAAAGGAGTATAGTAATCAAAGGAAAAATATTCAGAAAATGAAAATCCCGTTGCTAGAAAATGTAATTAAGTATCTCTGAGTTATTATATAATATTGTGATTTAAATGCCTACTAATGTGGTGATAGAAATTGCAAAAGTGGACGATATCCACATGCAGTAAGATAATCGAACTGTCATATCCTCAAGATTTTAACGACGGATTCGATTAAAATCCTACTCCCTCAAAGTCTGAGGTGTCATATGAAGATTAGAAAACTCGGGGGCAGGAATGATAAATTTGAAACTTAACACAAGGAGTGGCGTGAACATTGGCAAACTCTAAGGAAGGGATACAGGAATATAATCATGCTCAAGGGAAGGTGGGTAAAACTTTGTAAATTTAACAAAAATTTACGAAGTTTCTTCTAAAAATTTTCATTTTCTAAAAAAAACCTCTAATATTTTGAGGCATTTTCATCATTTCTCCAAAAAATTATTTTTTTTTGTTTGTCTCTACCTACTATTTGCCTTGAAGATAGGAATGATATATATTACTTAAGACTTCGTGAGCGTGCTACGGTATTAATGTTATTATAAAAGTTTATGATGCTTCACCTTCATTTTAAATACCTATTTAGTTTCGATGACTTATAAAGTATGCGAAGCATATATCATTGGACAATATCAACAATTTATTGTGCCTGCTTTCATGCTTCACATTAATAATATTTGATCCCGAAGCACATTAAAAAAAATCACTAATTATTTGCTAATCATTTTCTGTAAGGACAACATGCTCTCGAATAATGGATATATGACATGTACAAAATCTGAGTATAATGTTAATTATTCCACATAATAATAAACAAGCAAATCATCATTCTGTGTGAAATTTTAAACATATTTGTAGGTTAAATTAAACTTTAGGATTAACTTTTTGCCCTGATATTTGTATACTGATTGTTTGCCAATAATTTCTGTATTAATATATGACTTTAACGAAAAGCAAAGAGCCAAAGCAATCATACATCTTCTGGTATAGCTATAGGTAATGGACTACCAACACTTTTCATGATTTCCGAAAACTGTTCTGTATATTTCTGTTCATAAATTCTGTAATAGAAACTAAAACTTCTTTCGAAATAAGTCATTTAACAATGCTTGTACATAAACTGTTTACTGCTTTTGATGTATCTTGTTTATAATGCTCTACCTCAGTACACTTTTCTCATTTTGATAATAAATGGTATGAATGAAAAGCGTTTTATGTCGTTTGTTTTCAGTAAATGTATTTTGAACATACACTGACTGCAACATATATATGGAAAATTCTATGACATTTAAATCGAAAACCATATTCAAAACTCCCTAAAGTTAAAAATAAACTTCCTAAGAAAAAATGTTGCTGGGGATAAAATGAAAATTTCACTGAACTCCTCTAATTTTTGATTTTCAAAAATATTCTTTCAGTATCAAACCAGGGGTGAAGCATTTAAACTTACCCAACTAGAAAAAAAAATACTACATTCTTACAAGCAGCAGGTTGAAGGAAGTTTTTACCTCTAAGTTGCACTTTTTTGCACACAATGGGCTTAATCGCCAGATCATAGGACCTGAAGGGCTCAGAGAAAGTTGGGGAAAGGGATCCATTAGATTGCAATTTTAGATGTAATGAGTCCTTCGACGTCAAAGATCAAATTCGATTCATTTTTTAAAACCAAACATTTTTAGCTGCATAAGTAAACGATTTTGCAAGTTAAAAAAATTAATTAAAAATGCATATTTTTCTTAATCTAGCATTTCTATCATAAATACATCGTTTGCAATATTCGTTTGAAATTTAAGAATTTTCACATTTTTCCACCGTTAGAGAGCGCAATTATAGTTATCCAAAGATTCCGAAAGAACGAATCATAATATTTCATCAATTCCTATCTAACCCGAAAAAGAATATTTCATTCATCTCTAAAAGAAAATAGGAGCCATGTCAAAGCAATCCAGCACATTCTTTAAAGTGCACAAAGTATGGCTCTCCTACACACGGAGCAGCGGCTTTACCGATGGACGGTGGCCTTTCCAAGCCCATTGATGTTCCCTTTCTCACCGAGGACGGAGTAGCAGTGATAAATATCAACGTAGACACAGTTGAAACACGAATCCCGGAACTGCAGATTGCGAGCCTGACATGCTATCGACTGAGCCACGCCCCGTCCTTAATTAAGAACAGCAAGAAAATTCTCTGTTTAAAAACGAAAATATACTTGGGTTGTTTCACCTCTGAGCGGCACTTTTTTGCACACCATGGGCTAAATGGCCAGGTCACATGGACCCCGAAGGCTCAGAGAAGGTTGGGAGAGGGGACCCACTGGAACAGCGTTGGAAGACAGATGGTAGCCTCCCGTCAAGGCCATCCAGCGTGTTCTTTAAAGTGCACAGGGTATGGCTCTCCCGCACACGGGGCCACGGCTTAACGTCCCATCCGACGGACGGCGGCCTTTCCAAGCCCATCGCTGTCCCCTACTGACCGTGGGCAGGGCGGGGAATTTTGCGGAGATAAATCTCAACGCTGACCCAGCTGGGACTCGAACCTGGGAACTACAGATTACGAGCCTGGCGCGCTACCGACTGAGCCCCCCCCGCCCCCCGAAAATATACATTTCTAATGAGTAATGAATGGCCAAATCATATATATATATAGATGACTTGTCAGTGATTGATGGCTGACTGACTCACATACATAACATAAATAATAACCTATTTATATTAAATATATCAGTCAGTCAACCAACATAATTTAAAACTAGAAGAAGGCAATCGCCTCTAGCGCATATGAGAAAATCGTTTTCAAAGAGAATGAAGTTTTCGACCCACTGGAACAGCTGTTGGGAGACAGATGGTAGCCTCCCGTCAAGGCCATCCAGCGTGTTCTTTAACGTGCACAGGGTATGGCTCTCCCGCTCAGGGGGCCACGGCTTAACGTCGCATCCGACGGACGGTGGCCTTTCCAAGCCCATCGGTGTCCCCTACTGACCGTGGGCAGGGCGGGGAATTTTTGCGGAGATAAATCTCAACGCTGACCCAGCTGGGACTCGAACCTGGGAACTACAGATTACGAGCCTGGCGCGCTACTGACTGAGCCACCCCCGCCCCAGTAGATGATGGATAAATGCAAATGATACATTATTAGTAATTATAAAATGTAAAAGTATTCTCCTTTTAATTCTTAAATTTTAAAATTGCATTTTCCACATCTCTCACAGAAAAACAGGTTGATTATTGCTGTCAGAAGATTATTTCTTAAATAGCTACCACTGAAATTTCAAATTTATATTATGTACATAATATTTGAGAAGCATTTACAGCTCTGCGATCATCAGACCGGTGATTTTATATGCTTCACCCATATGGGCGAATACTACACCCAACAATAATCGGAAGATTCAGGTCTTACAAAAAAAGATTTTGAGAACTGCGGTCGATGACCCCTGGTTTGTCACTAACAGACAACTCCATAAAAACCTGGGCATCGACCATATATATATATACACATATAAAACGCATCTCAAAAAGATTTTTTGAGGCTGTAAGCAATAATCCCAATGAGATTATTTCTTCCCAGATTCTTTACGATCATACTGTTTTGAACAAGTACAAGAGGCCTAAAACGGTAGCGTTCTTTGAGGAGACCTATCCGTTTTAGGTTTCTTATACAATTTTACTGCTATTTTTAGCTTTTCTTATGATGGCCCTTAGTGGCCCACCTAAGGGTGGTTTACTTATATATTTTATTCTTACTCATGCCAAATAGGCATATCTTTCTGATGGAGATGGTTAGAAGTAAAATTATTATCCGGTACATTAAATATGATTATACGATCTACGATAACAGCTCTGCCGTTTCCATATTTAGTGATCTGTAAAGATATATATATGAAAACATCCTAACTATTTGAAAAATTCGAATTATGATATTAGTACTAATACACCTTAAATAAAGTTTTCTAATAATTACTTTCATTGTTTCCAGTGAAAACTTCATGACGTTCACATTTTACCATCAAAATTTTAAATTTCTATCATTCATATATCGTTGCAATATTCTTTGGAATTTTCCACTTTTTTCATCGTTTCCGAAAGTCATAATATTTTATAAATTCCTATCTAACCTATAAAATAATTTTTCACTTATCTCTAAAAACAAGTAATTATCTACTAAAACAAAAAAGTTGTGCTTTCCCACCCGTCTGGGTCTAAGGGGGAAAACTCATTGTTTGACAATGAAAATTTCGTGTCCACCACCAAAATCTCCAATTTCTAGTATAAATACATCGTTTGCAATATTTGTTTGAAATTTTAGAATTTTTACAATTTTCCACCGTTAGAGGGCGCAATTATAGTTATCGGAATATTCCAACAGAACGAATCGTAATATTTAATCAATTCAACTCGAAAAAAAATATTTCATTTATTTCTGAAAGCAAATAATTATCTGCTAAAACAAAAAAGTTATGTTTTCCCATCTCCTTGTTGACAGTGGAAATTTCGTGATCTTCACATTCCACCACCAAAATTTCAAATTTCTAGTATAAATACATCGTTTGCAATATTCGTTTGAAATTTTTAGAATTTTCACATTTTCTACCCCTAGAGGGTGTAATTACAGCTTTAGAGAGATTCGGAAACTGCATATCGTAATATTTCACCAGTACCTATATAACACAAAAATAATTTTTAATTCATCTCTCTAAATAAAAAAATTTCATGTCTACAGACGGACAGACGACAAAGCGAACATACATACATCATAGTTAGAATTAGCGTGATCCCCTACTTTCTAACTATGATGCAGAAATGGCTGAAAAATGTGGACTTAGCAAATTGCACCTAGCAAGTCCGGGTCATAGATATGAGAAAAATCGAAATTTTGACCTCCGACGTGTCCTTCAAGGTCAAATAGAGGTCAAACTATGATCTAAGAGTGCTAGAACCGTTAAAATTGGTGTCTGGAATGTTTCTATTTGTACATCTCGAAAATTTTACGAAATTTTGGATCAGTACAGTCTTTGAGGTCAAATTTAGAGTTATCGGTAGTAGAGAGCTAAAAATTGATTCCTGTGGGTTATTTTGAGTTCATAGATCGCGGAAATGTTGCGAAATTTTGGATCCAATGGGACCTTCGAAGCCAATGGTGAAATATCGATCTATCAGAATTAGAGGGATAAAAATTCGTGCCTGGTGGTATTTTGAGTCCTAGATCTCAGAAATTATGCTAAATTTTAGATGCAATGGGTCCTTCGAGGTCAAAGGTCAAATTTGATATACCAATGATGGAGAGCTAAAAATTGGTGAAAAGGGTTATTTTGGGCAATAGAACTCAGAAATGAGAGGAATTTTCAGATCCGGTGTCACATTCAAGGTCAAATAGAGGTCGGAGTGACCGAAATCAAGAAGTGCCGAAAGCACCGATTGATTTCTAATATTTATATTTTTTAAAGAATCAAGAAAATATTTCGATTAAGAAAAATATACATTTTTAATTAATTTTCTTTAACTGGCAAAATCGTTTAGTTCTGCAGCTAAAAATGTTTGGTTTTAAAAAATGGAAGAATTCATAAATCATCGATATGTTACCGGCAATGTATGAAAAGCCGGCATTCTATAGAATACCCGGCGTTTTTAGGCAATGTATGAAATATGAGAATTATTACATACTTTGGCCGAGTGGTTAGCACGCTTGGCTATTGATCTAAGGGACCTGGGTTCGAGCCCCGGGGAAGGCATGGATGTATGTGTCGTTTTTTTCTGTTGAGGTCCTGCCAACCTCTCAGATCTTCTACTATGGCATATAAACTGACAGGCTCCTGTCAGACCTCTGTGGCAAGCAGCTGCTTGAGGGGGTATTTAATTATTTATTTTTTTCCCCTAAGCATTGTATAGAATACCTAGGCCTTATATAGAATGACAAATACTATTTCGGCAAAGTATGAAAAGGCTTTTATTGAAAAGATGCATGTGAAAATGTAAGAAGTGCAAAATATAAGATACGGGATTTTTCTACAAAAAGAGAAAAAACACCATTGCTGAACTACCGCCAGAAATATTAACATCATAACCTGTAATGAATCTGTCGTCCGCATTATAAAAAACGCCCCAAATGAGGTAAAGTCAAGTGAGAACGAATCAGTAAAGTGTTGACTATTCGAAGTTTGCAATTCGAGTTAGGATACTCGTATTTCACTTTACTACTTGTCAAATCTATTTCAGTGGAGTTCCGAGATGCTTGTGATATGTCGTTTTTTGATGACTTTTTTTATGTTTTTTGACTTTAACTCTCTTTCTATGGAAGCTAGGGTTCTGAAACTTTGGGATCCCTATTGAGGCAACCCTCTTTTACACTCTTACAACGCTAGGGGGCGCTTTTCCAAATAGAAGGGTGTCTTTTTGGTGTCCAAAGTGACCAACTACGGCTCTCTTTTTTACCGAAACTATGGACTGGCGGATCTGGCAATCAGGGTGAACCTATAGGGGACCCAGGGGAACATTTACTGGTCAATTCGAATTGGACTGAGTGCTCTGGCTCTCTGTTTGAGGCGAGCCCCCCCCAATAGGGGACCACCTTGTCGTGGTGGGGGGGCCTAGGGCCCAGCAACCCGGCTGAAGGCTGTGCCGACCGGGTTGGGCGCCGGTTGGACATGGCCAAGGCCAACCGAGGTCGAAGACGCTGCTGGCCGGCTTGATTGCCGGTCGGGTGGTGACGGCGTCGGAGACCTCACCTCAGGGACCTTGGGTGGTCAGTTCGACGGCTCGGTCGAAAGGTCCCTCCTGCCTAGTAGGCACGAGCCGTCCAAAAAGTCTGGGTCCTACTAAGAGTCTCCACCCCGGGTGCCGATCGAGCTTGGATCTTTATATCCTTGCACATTTGCAAACCGGGGAATAGATTAAATTTAGGTTTCTTCCGGTGGTTAGCTTTCCTTCTATAGGACTGCTGCCATGTGAGGCCGGGGTTGAGGTGCGCCTATAGGGCGTATTCCTTGCCCCCGGCTCTAGATAGTCATGGCTTTTCTTTAACCAGGTAGTGCTGTCAGGCGGAACCGGGAATTGCCGTGGTTGCACAAGATCGCAACATAGAGATCAATTGTTTGAGGCGAGCGTCGAGAGTCACGTGACTCGCATTGCGACATTAAACATCACTGCCGGGAGTATTTTATTCTTTGCCGATTTGCCTTTTGGCATTCTATAGAATGCCTAGGAAATGTGTGAAATATGAATCGTTTCATACATTGCCGGCTAGTTTTAGGCATTATATACAATGCCTAGGCATTCTATAGAATGCTGGATTTCAAACTTTGCCGGTGACAGATACACTAAAATCTGGCTCGGATTAGTGTATCGATGATTTATGAGCAGCAAGTTCTTTTCCGATGAGCAGCGAGTTGAACGGGCTACATTTAAACAGTTATTAAAGTTTGAACATTAAACAGCATACGTCACAGTTATGCTCCTTTTCCTTGAAACTGAAGAAGCTGGATTATTATACAATATTCAACCACATTTTCGTAACGATTTGAGTAAACGATATTTATAAGAATTAATAGAAATTCTAAAAAATTTTGAAAAAATTCTTATGATCAACTACGCTGCCTTTAAATGTTTCAACTACCATTGTTAAAAATCAAGGATTGGCTGAGATCAACATATCTCCTGTGGTATTTTTCTAGGCAAGTCACGCATTTCAGCTGTGTGGTGAACGCTCTGCCTCATTTACTACAAAGTGTGTCCAATCATATACACTCGAACAGCCTAACTACTATTGGCTATTTAGTCCACACAATGGGTCGGGAGCTGAGACTTAGTCAATAGCGTGCTAGGCTCGTAATTTGAAGTTCCCATGTTTGGTTCTCACCTGGATCAGCATTGAGATTTATCTCCGCTATTTTTAACCGCAAAAAAACCTTGCTTTCGGTGAAATAAAAGACACTGATGGGCTTGGAAAGACTGCAGTTTGTCAGGTGGAGCGTAAAGCCGTGTTTGGGAGAGCCATACCTGTGCACGTTAAAGAATACACTGAATGGCGTTGATGGGAGGCTACCATATGTCTCCTATCAGCTCTCAAGTGGGTCTCTCCCCAACTTTCTCTGAGCCCTTGGGGTCTTTGTGACCTAGCCATTCAACCCATTGTGTGTAAAAAAGTGCGGCTGAGGTTTTATTCCCTCTTGATGTAAGACGTCATTGATTTGTCCTTATATGGCTATTGATGTGTGACGTCATACGCAGATTGAATGCTCGATGAGATCAGAGAGTGCACTTGCTGACTTATACTACAGCACACCTTATTTAAAATGTATAAAAAATTTCCATCACGTGACTTTTCAGAATCTGTTTTTTTACCTTTACGACACAACCCAATTCCGTATAAACTTTGTTCAGTCAAACACATTAATAACTGTGACAACTGAAAATTTATTTTATGGTAATATAGTTTCTGATTCACGTCTCACGAGAAAAAATAAAGCTACTCCTACTGCTATAAAAATGTTCACGATTAATAAAAGAAATCTGTTTGGTCTCCCAATCTTCCCTTCAAATTAATAACGAATTAAACAAGTGCGCTAAGACTTCAATTATCCGATATCTACCGGATAATACGAGTATCATTTAAATTAATTTTTAATTTTTACTCTTTAGAGCAGCGTTTTTCAAACTGGGAGTCGCGACCAATTAGTGGATAATGAAATTAATTTAGTAGGTCGCAATCAACATTTTTTAATGAAATAGAAGTTTAGGATATATGTGTGTGTGTGTGTAGGACTGTCGTACGAAAAAATCTAAGTTTGTTGACAATTTCGGAGATCGAGTGTCCCATCCGTCAGTCACTTACGATCTGCCCTTTGTCGAATGCATCTAAATCCCGCACCTTTCCCATTATGCTTCTCATGACGAATGCTTGGGGAAGCCAAAACTGACAGCTATGTATGACCAGAGTTTCAGCCATGCATGCACGCAAATATGGGACTTGCGATACTGAATTTGGATGACGTCTCCTATCCCTATTTCAATGGCACTTCAATGTATACAGATAATATTTATTTCGAAAATCAACCACCAATTCGAATATTTCTTAAATTTACTGTAATGTTTTCTAAGAAGCTCAAAATATATAATCTTAGTGAATTAATAACTGCTCATTTACTTTATACAGTGTATGGATTGAGGTAGTAATACTAGAGACAGAACTCCGATTCCCGTAGCATTGACCGCCACGATCACAGACGACTGTGTCTGCCGACTGCTTGGGGGCGGGGGTGGCTCAGTCGGTAGCGCGTCAGGCTCGTAATCTGTAGTTCCCAGGTTCGAGTCCCAGCTGGATCAGCGTTGAGATTTATCTCCGCAAAATTCCCCGCCCTGCCCATGGTCATTAGGGGACACCGAAGGGCTTGGAAAGGCCGCCGTCCGTCGGATGGGACGTTAAGCCGTGGCCCCGTGTGTGGGAGAGCCATACCCTGTGCAGGTTAAAGAATACGCTGGATGGCTTGACGGGAGGCTACCATCTGTCTCCCAACAGCTGTTCCAGTGGGTCCCCTCCCCCAACCTTCTCCGAGCCTTCGGGGTCCATGTGACCTGGCCATTTAGCCCATGGTGTGCAAAAAAGTGCCGCTCAGAGGTAAAACAACCCAACCCTGCCGACTGCTTAGTGAGGCAAGATACCCATGATGCCTTGCGAATTGACTGCGAACAACGATGAAAATAAAATATAAATACCTCCTCAAGCAGCTGCTTGCCACAGAGGTCTGACAGGAGCCTGTCAATTTATATGCCATAGTAGAAGGTCTGTGAGGATGGCAGGACCTCAGCAGAAAAACGACACAAACAGCCATGTCTTAACCCGGGGCTCGAACCCAGGTCCCTTAGATCAGTAGCCAAGCGCGCTAACCACTCGGTCATGGGACAGCACAACGATGAAGGCTATTTAAAAATGTTTAACAAATTATTTAAATGAGGCAGAACTTTGCTGTTTTTTGTTTCAATAAGGTTATTCCAGTGTAATAATTAAAGCAAAAGAGATTACTACTGATGATTACATACCGATTTATATTGGATGAAAAGCGTAGACGCTGGAAACTGCTTCTCTTTCAAATCGAGGTTTTGTATGAAAATTAAAAAAAATTCGATATGTTCTTAATATGTGATTAAAGCTGAACTAAATTGACTGTAAACTTAGCAGACTTTAATTTGAGCCCATTTAAAACAGGAACAATGGTAAACATATTTTAAAATCTAATACATGATAAAATCATTCAGCTTAAGCGAAAGCCCTCAAAATTTAGACCTTAATAGTGCAAATCCTCGCCTCATTTAAAAAAACACGAAAAGTCACATTTATTTTCTTCTTTCATTAAAAAATATTAATTTTTATTAAAAATTGAAAGAAATAATCAGGAAGTGTAAACTTTTTTTTTTAATTCAGCTGAGTCAGGAAATCAAATTTTCTCCCAATCAATGACAGAATTTAATTTCATGCTATAAAAAAACCCAAATATTATAAGCTTGTTATTCAGCTGAAGCATAAAGAAATTCAAGCCCCCCTCCCACACAAACAAACAAATGGCATAATTGAAATTTGATGCTATGAAAAAACAAATATTGTAAACTTTTATATCAGCTAAGGCAGAAGGAAATTCAAGGTCACACACACGTAAATGACATAATATGAATTTCATGCTATACATATAAAAAGCAACAATTTACACTTTCTCTCATTTCAAAAGCCCCCAAACCCTCTCCCCCCACACACAAATGGCATGATTGAAATTTCATGCAACAAAAACCAAATATTCTAAACTTTTATATCAGCTGAGGCAGAAGGAAATCCAAGGTCACACACACACACACAAATGACATAATTGAAATTGCAAGCTATACAGGGTGAATCTGAAAAAGTGGGCAAAACTTTACGGGGTGGTAGAACGCAGCTATACGAGCAATATTCGTCACAGAAAGTATGGGCGGAACGCAAACGGCGAGCCGCTAGGTGGCGTTGGAAATGGTATAAAAGGGTCGGTCCTCGCACCCAACGGCATTTCTACCGTGGATTGCCGAGAGGATGGCTGGTTATACTAACCACGAAATGGCGGATATGCACTTTGTGTACGGTGCGGCGGACGGGAATGCAAGTGAGGCACAGAGTATCTCCTCTCCTTCTTGTGTTCATTCTTTAAATGTGACAGTGGAAAACTACCTTTTAACTTCTCACCGCTTGCGTTCCGACCATACATTCTATGACGAATATTGCTCGTATAGCTGCGTTCTACCACCCCGTAAAGTTTTGCCCACTTTTTCAGATTCACCCTGTATATATAAAAAACAATAATTTATACTTTCTCTCATTTCAACTAAGGCAGAAAGAAAGGCAAGACCCCCTCCCACAAACTCACAAATGACATGATTGAAATTTCATGCAACAAAAGACAAATATTGTAAACTTTTATATTAGCTAAGGTAGAAGGAAATTTAAGGTCACACACACTCAAATGACATAATTGAAATTTCATGCTATAAAAAAAATAAAACAAAAATGCAAACTATTTTCATTTCAGCTGAGGTAGTAGGAAATTCATATCACACACACAGAATATAAGAAATGAAGTTACTGCAAAGTATATTTTTGTCACTGTGTTTTGTGCAAATTTAAATGTTTGCTCTAATATGATGCCTTTTAATTTTTCTCCCATTGTGTCTCTAAATGGTGCATCTAATTTTAGCATATTCTTTTGTAATGATTCTTTTTCATATTATAAGTATGATTGTCAACTACCACATCCAATTCCTTATTACGGATATGACTATCTAGTGATATGAACACCAACATGCATTGAAGCCTATGTAGGACATTAACCTGAATTTTTTAATTAGGTATGAAATGGTTGTTATTGAGAATATAAAGTTTTCTCCTGGTAGACACTGTTCAGTAATTTTTGCAATTGCACATACATACTTTGAGAAGGGCGAGAAAACCTCAATTTTTAATATTAACCGTTAAAGTGACAGAAGCTGATTAATCAGTTTCCAAAAATCCCTACGAAAGAACCTGCAACATACTTTTTTATGCTTCCCTACCATTTTTTTTCCAGAATTATATGCTTTTTCTTTTGATATGTAATATGGACTATTTCATTCATTAGTTTTTCATAATAAGGCTCAAAAGTTGTTTCTAAAAAGAAAAAAAAATTTCTTTATAAGGGTTAATAAGTGCAGACACAGAAGACTGCATTAGGTCAGTCAATTATGCTAATTTACATTCAATGCAAGAAATTTTTCATAATTGTTTACAATAAAGACAGCTTGTAACATTTTTCAATTTCAGAGAAAAGAGGCACAATGACCTTCATTGCTTTACTGTGATTGCTTGATATTATCCACATGTGAGAAACACCTAAAATGTCACTGGATATTCGTTATTGCTGCCAATGATTTTAATTTTATTGAAAGTTAAACAATTGCCATTTTCTTCTTAATTATCAGCTGGTTAATTATTAACTGCATGTGTGCACTTTGGAACTAAAGATCATTAGGTTACTATAGTCCCTCTTTTGCTCTTATAGCTTTAAAAAAATTAGATATGATCCTGGCTGAATTTGTGAGTAAAAAATATATTTTGAGCCAGACAAACCAACTGTTAAAAAAATAACCTATGGGGTTTTCCAGCTATATAAAACTGAAATAAACATAAAAATTAGACTTTCAGAAGCTATATCTGAATTTTTATCATTAGTATTATTACCATAATCTACATATCCACAATAGCATTTGCCATTGAACAGTATTTGTTTCCTAATTGATTTATCCTCCAATAATAAAGTGAATATCATATGCTTTTGCTTACTATCAGTAAAATTTTCCATGCAGAAAACTTCAATAAATCCAGGAAGGACATCTACAGATCTGCACGTTAAAATTGTGGAGCTATTGGGAAAGAAGATTTTCTCTTACGAATTCATAAGCCTTTTTTAAAAAAAATAGAACCTCAATTTTTAATAAGCCTGTGGAGAATGAAAATATCACGGTAAACTTATTTACCTGTTGGCAATAAAATATGCCTTTGCTTCTTTCAGCATTTTGCCGTGAATTTCTGAAAAGGTTTAAATTTACATCTAGAAGTACAGGCTTTGGTGTCTCAATGTCATCTTGATGTGCTTTTGAGCCTTAAACAAATATAATATATCTTTTAAAATAGAAGAGTCTGATTGCTTGGCTCTTAGCTGGCAGTAATCTCACCACAGCATTTTCTTTAAGCTCTGGATTTCATTTTGCACTGATATCAACTTTCTCTTAAATTTTCTAGGACTCTTCCCTCGCTTCCCTCTTTCACAGCATGAGTAATCATTTTTATTGACAATATCTGTTCTCATTGCAGTTTCTATCATATCTTCTACAAGTGTCTCTCAATATAGGCATTTGTTACAAATGTGAATAAAGTTGGCACAGCATCATTAATTAATCCTACTGTGCCATTTTCTGGATCTTTATTTTTAAAACAATAAAATGCTGGGAACAGATAGTACTAGCTACTGTTTAAAGAGAGACAGTGGAGTTTCAACCACAATTAACAAGCCTTAGCATTTCAACCCATAAAATTCTTATCAAATATGAAGAGCAAAGTTTTAGGCTTCATTTATCATATACAAAAATTATAAAATCCCTATTTCAGGAGTTTCGTTTGAGAAAAAAACAGCAATTTGTGTTATTTTGCCAAAATAAAAATGCAATGCAGAAGTCTCATAAAATTGATGTCTAAGTTCAATATTTCTTTTAGAAACAAAATTCACGAAAATATTCTATAAATGCCATGCTGTTTGAATTTATAAATCGCCTTTTTTTCATATGTAAATATTATTAGTTTCATTTATGAAAAAATCGTGAACTACATCTGATATTACACTAAGACAGAACGGTATTTTAAAATGCTTTATTTATTTTTAGGCCTCTCTGCTTTAACATTTTAAATTTAAAAGCATTTCACAATATTCGTAAATTACTAACCTATGAAATGTCGAATTGCTGCTTTTATAGTACTTTTCAGTAGTTAGTACACGATTCGTGTAAATATAAGAACATGGTGAAATGTTTGTTTACCTTAATCCAACACGCCTCTCGCTCTGCCTCACTGAGGATTAGGCTTAAGATTTTTTACATGTTCATGGCGTCCGTCGCCAGTCCTGTCTCTAATGAGTGTATGTATAACGAGAGCGTGTGACACTGTCACCCGTAAGTAGTATAGTGCCATTATACCGATCCCCCACTAGTGCTTTCCCCCCTATGACGTCACCGACCACGCCCCCCTATGACGTCACCGACCACGCCCCTATGACGCAGCATGACGTAATCATTACATAATCATTACGTAACCGACCTTTATTAATAATTCCTCCCCCTTTCCCCTCAGTGGCGCCATCTGTTGACAGTGAGAAGTACTATTTTCCCAAAAAAAACCCTATTTTTATTCTAATTCTTCGATTTTTGATTTCCCCCTTTATAAAAAAAATTCCTCCCCCTTATGAAAAAACCCCTGGCGCCATCTGGTGCCTGTGAGGAACACTAATTCCCAAAAAGCCCCTATTTTTATTCTAATTCTTCGATTTTTCTTTATTTTACCCCAATGGTTGACCGGGACTACCGCAGAGTGTTGTGCAGGCTCTGAGACGTAAACGACAGAGACGTCTGTAGACCCTGCCAGTGTGAAGACGTCAAGTGTTTTCATCTCCAGATACTCGAACTAGTACAACTATGCAAAACATCTGTATGGTTCTAGACCTCGACGGTTTCCGTGTAAATGGTCGTTTCCTAGTGCGTGAACTTGGATATGCAACTCTGAATGGGAAATGTGGTGTCTATCGTTTCAATCTTCGACAGCACCAACCTTTGTCAGCAAAAGACAGAAGGACAGCCAACTACGTGTCTAAATATGTGATAGGTCTACCCTTTCATCCTCTACCTCGAGAAAAGGTGTGGTCGCTAGATCACGTCCCTAACATCGTGAAATATGTTTACAAACTTGCACGTACTGAAGAAGCTGCTGTGGTGGGTTACAAAGGAGGTACTGTGGAAAGAATTCTCTTGGAACAATTAAATCTTCCCAGTGTTAATCTCGAACTTTACGGCTGCCCCAAATATTGTGATCTCCCCAAAGTTTCCAAGTTCGAATGCGGATATCACACCGGAGAGGACGTCCACTGCTCTTTAGCAGAAACAGTTGCTTTCTTTGGATGGATCGATCGTCGAGAGCATGTCTCAACAAACACCTGCTTATCAGCTCGTTCCTGATTGGTCGTCTCAGGTGGTGCGGCTCTCTAGTTAAATAGGGAGCGAGTGCTCTGTGCCGCATTGTTCACGATGCAGCCTAGCAATCCAGATGCGTGGTGTCTCGGTGAAGATGTGTACGTCGTGCCCTCACTGTTCAAAAATAAGTTTTCTGTGCACGTACGCCGCTACAAGAAATTTGAAAATGGTGAACTCATCTATCCTACACCAGCAGGAGTTAGCCTCTCCATACCTGAATGGGAGGCTTTGTGTGCCGCGGTACCCCACATAGAGGACAAAGTGAAAATCGGACCCGATCAACAGACATGGTACGTGATGCACAGTTTACGTGCCTACATGTATCGCACTGCAGGTGGTGAACGCTGTGTCGACTTCATCAAAGAATCAGCAGACCAAAGAACTCTACAGTTCCGTGTGGTGAGACGCTGTATAACATTGAACGCTTCGCAGTTGTTCACGCTGGCTATTCACTTAGACGAGGTGATGCGCATTGTGCACAATGTGTGCGGTACCCCCAAAGATCACCAACTCCGTACAGCCATTATGGAACATTCTGAATCCATTCGTCCTTTCCTACTGAGTCCTGTTTTTGACGGTCCCGATTGTGTTTACCCGCTGCTGCTGAATATTTTTCAGCAAGAACTTATGCGTGTGATACCGTTAGATGGACTGCAACCCGAAGAAAAAATACCGACCATCGTAGGGTGGTCTGGTGACTTGGACATTAATGGTCTAGCACAGGTATTTGTGGATACGGCCTGGAAGCGAGGTCTATTGAATTTTGTAGATTCTGGTTTTGTTTGCAATCTAAAATATAATGCTATTGTCGACGAGGCAAAAAATGAAATGTATAAATTAAATAAATAATTATAACCTTATATAATGTGTCTGTCTTTTCATCCTTTGTCATTTTAGTCTTGGTATGGATAGGAGAAAGAAGGTATTAGCTAGTGTGGGTAGTGTAATCGTGACATTGTTAACGATAGCCTTACTTGTATTAGAACTTGTAGCTCCTAGTAAAAATATTCAGTGTGGGGAGTCAAAAGCCTTAGACGGAGAATACAAAATTCGTGTGTGTAACTTAACAGTGGATATCAGACAGTTTATAGGTGACGTTCCTACAGTGACAGGTGTCACACTTTCACTACATCAATGGCAAAACCTGGTGGGGTACGACGTCTGGGTGCAGCACAAAACAAAACTTTGGAGTCCCATTATTTCGACCCCGAAAGAGGATTCGGTAGTGTAAAAAAGTTGGCACAGAATACGGGACTGCCACTCAAACTCGTCCGAGAATGGTTAGAAAAGCAGCCTGCCTACACGTTACATAAACCTGTTCGCAGAAAGTTCCCTCGTAACAAAGTTTACGTCACAGGGTTAGACGAACAATGGCAAGCCGATCTCATGGTCGTAAAAAATCTAACTCGCTTCAATGACGGGTATCGCTACATATTAACAGTCATCGATGTGTTCTCGAGATACGGGTGGGCGCTGGCCATGAAGGCTAAAACGGGGAAAGAAATGGTGTCGGCTTTCAAAAAAATCCTTTCCAAGGGTCGATCCCCAATGAATTTAAATACTGATCAGGGTACGGAATTTACCAACAGAGTGTTCCAGAAATTCCTGAAAAAGAAAGGTATTTGGTTCTTTGCTACATACTCCGACAAAAAAGCAGCTTTGGTGGAAAGATGGAATCGTACCCTACGCGAGAGACTAGGGAGATATTATACACGCAACAATACCTACCGCTACCTGGACGTGCTGCAGCGTGTTGTAAGGGGATACAATGCCACCGTTCATAGTGCACACGATATGGCCCCCAAGGACGTGACCTTACGCAACGAAGACGTCGTGTGGGTTCGACTCTATCGCAATCCGAGTGTAGTAAAAGAAAAACCAGCATTTAAAGTAGGTGACACAGTTCGACTAGCCAGTGTAAAAGCGCCCTTCAAGAAGGCAGGTACACATTTGTGGACCGAAGAAATATTTATAGTCGACAAGGTATTACAACGGCAGCCCCCTGTGTATGTCGTAAGGGATTCTGAGGGAGAAGTGTTGAAAGGCACATTCTATAAATCGGAGCTTCAAAAAGTGACAGAACCCGAACTTTACACGGTTGAGAAAATAATCGAGAGAAAAGGTCAAAAGGCACTGGTCAAATTTCGCGGATATCCCAAACCTTCCTGGATCCCTAAAAAATGGATAGTTTCTACCTGACTCTTCCCTCCACGGCTAGTCAGAATATTTATCCGAACAATTCGCAGACCGATTTCACAGTCCGTCTGGCACAACCCCTAAGACTGAGAGGAAAATGGAAAGTGGGACTAGCAGAAGTTCACTTACCGGTGAGCTGGTACAATGTGGATGGTTCTAACGACACATATGAATATTACGCCCCTGCCACCCCTGAAGAATACAGGAAAATCAAACTTAAACCGGGTAAAATAACTCGAATGGAGCTGTTGTCTCTCCTCACCACACAGCTCCCCAAAGAAATAATAGTTTCCTATAACGGTGGTTACTGGGTATTCAAACCGAGTGAGGGGTACGGACTGATGTTTCCTAAAACGAATTTCGGCAAACTTCTGTGTATCGGCGAGGGAGAAGTTGACAAACCCTTCCACCAACGATTTGCCAGCAAACTTTGCAATACACCAACTTTCGACATAGATGACGAGTGTTATTTCTACGTGATACCACCAGGTAGTTTCCAAGAACGAAAGGTACCCCACGGACGATACGAAACTGTCGAATCGTTATTCGATGCAATGAACCAGATGTTACCCTACAGGCTGAGAAAAGCTTACCGTTTCAAGCAGCAGGCAGATCACACCGTGTTGATGGATACAGACAAGTCGCATTACATTAAATTTCCTCGATCGAACCCCGGATTAGGTGACATGCTAGGAATTGCTAAATTAGATATACCGCTGAATAAAGTCCTGGGTGACTATCCCATCGATATGAACAGAGGAATGTATGGTATTTATTTGTATTCAGATCTGATTGCTCCTCAGTTGTTAGGCGATACTCACAGTGAACTGTTGCGTGTCGTGAATCCTGCCGTCAGAACCAGTAATAACGAAGCCATTGTTGCTGTATATCAACAGCCTGATTACTACCCCCTTGCAAGGAACAGTTTCGAGAGTGTGAGAATCTTCCTTCGTACCGACACCGGAGAACAGCTGCATTTTAAATTCGGTAAAGTTTTAGTCAAGTTACATTTCTGTCATGAGGGTTAAATTCGTTCCCCCTTCTGCAGACGCCTACGTGAGCTACTACAAGAGCCAGACAGGGAAGGGTGTGTTCCGTGGTCCTCGTTATCAGAGAGGCGATGGGCTAGGAAGCATCTTTGCTAGGATTGGACGTTTCATCAGCCCTCTCGTACGCCCTCTCGTACGACCTGCGCTGTCTACCCTGCGTAAGGGCGGGCTACGGTTCGTTTCAGAGATGTCCCAGGGGCAAAACTTCAAATCTGCAGCCAAAGCGGGGCTCCGTGAAGCGGGTGCCGACCTCTTGCAGCGTGCCAGTTCAAAGCTGCAGGGAGGGAAAGGAATAAAACGTCGTCGTCAGCATCCCAAGGTTCATAAAGTGAAGAGACACTGTACTGTGCAGGACGTGTTTTCATCATGAGCATTCAGAAAATTCACGCTGATTCTGGCGACTGTGCCAATTCAGAACTGGATCTGTTTCTGGTTCCACCCACTGTCTCACAATTAGAAAGAGGCTGTTATGTCAATTATTTACCTGTGGCTTCCCTGGAAGGTAATGCACCACTCGAATTCATTGTGAAGGGGACGGACGATTACATTGATCTATCTCGATGTCACCTACGTCTCGTCTTGAAAATTGTAAAATCTGATGGTACAGCACCGTCGGAAGTGATTGCCCCCTGCAATCATTTCTTCCACGCCCTCTTCAACCAGGTAGACGTCTTCCTCAACGATCATCTCGTGAGTGCTTCTCACACCCTGTACCCCTACAGGGCGTATCTAGAGACTCTATTGAATTACGGGGCCGATGCCACACGAAGTCAGCTAGGCACCTCGCTCTGGTACCTCGACACCCCAGGTAAAATGGAACTGACCAGCAGGGAGAATGAGGGGTGGCATCAACGCAAGGGGTACGTCAAACCAACAGGTATCGAACTCATCTCGTGGATCCACGCCGACCTGTTTAATCAAGATCGTTACCTACTCAATCAAGTCGACCTGAGACTGCGTTTGCTGAGATCCAAACCCGAATTCTGCCTCATGACAGGTGAAGCAGACCCCTCTTACAAAGTACAGATACACGAAGCTGAATTTTTCATACGTAAAGTCAAACCCACTTCGGGTGTCATCCTTGCACACGCTCGTCTGCTGGGTTCGGAGAGTGCCAAGTACCCTCTGCGAAGAACGGATTTACGTATGTTTTCCATCGCTGCAGGCCTGACGAGTGTGAACCGTGACAATTTATTTCTCGGCCAGCTCCCTGTACGACTTGTACTAGGTATGCTGGAAAGTACCAGCCTGAATGGATCGTACGAAAAAAATCCCTTCAACTTCCAACATTTCGACTTAAACTACATCAGTCTTCACATAGACAGTGATCATCAGTCCTACACCCCCGACTTTGCGAATGGGCGCTATCTCCGCTGTTACCAAGGATTGTTGGAAGCTGTGGACGCCTGGAAATCCGATAGCGGTATTAACTTATCGCGAAAAGCCTATGGAGAAGGTTTTACATTATTCGGATTCCAATTGACCCCCGAGCAACGTGAATGCAATCAAGTATTTTCTTTAATAAAGAGTGGGAGTGTGAGAGTCGAATTAAAGTTTGCCAAGCCGCTACCTGCATCGGTCACTGTGATCCTGTATGCCGAGTACCAGAATTTGTTGGAAATCCCATTGGACCGTAAAGTCCTGTTTGACTACAGCTCATGAATTCCTATCAGTTAGAATCCATCCTTTCGATGTTACCCACAAGTCTCGGAGTGTTCCCCCGTGACAGACTACCTCACAGAATCAATCAGTCAGAAGCCTTGTTTATCTACAATACCGATCCGTCCTCCCTGCCTGGAACCCACTGGATAGCTGTTTACAAGAAAGGAGTGCAAGTGGATCACTTTGACCCCCTGGGTACGAGTCCCGATGCCTCCATGCAAGAATACTATAGTCGACTAGGCATACGTCACGTCTTACACCCCTCGATACCTCTGCAGGACCCCCTGGGAGACACTTGTGGGGCTCACTGTCTGTATTTCCTGTTTAAAAGAGCGTGTGGTTCGACTCTTCCCACAGTACTGCATCGTGATTACACGTGTCGAGTAGACTTTAACGACTGCATGGTGGTGCGATGGCTCTCCGCACTCCTTCAAATATTATAATTGCAGCACCTTCACAGTGTGGGAAGACGACTTTCACTCTGAAACTCATCAAAGAAGCAGCTCAAGTATTCGAGCTGCTTCTTTGAGCTTCCCAGCGTTTTTTTTTCTTTTCCCAGCGTGTCGTTTACTGCTACGGTGAGTGGCAGCCTGCCTTTGAACCCTTCAAGAAAACGGTGGAATTTTATGAAGGACTACCTACGGATCTGGAATTTGATCCTCACAGACCTACACTTCTGGTACTGGATGACTTGATGGAACAGTCTGTAGCCAGTGAGCGCATATCACAATTGTTTATTCGTGGGGGTCATCATAAAAATATCACGATTGTCCTGATCTTACAAAATCAGTTTTTAAAGGGAAGACATTCGAGGACTATATCGCTCAATGCTCACTACATGTTTTTATTTCGCAATTGTCGGGATGCATCACAAATAACCCACCTGGCGAGACAAGTGTTCCCCCATCAATCTAAACTCCTGACGGATGCCTATAGACTGGCTACACAGGTAACCTGCGGTTATTTGTGTGTTGACCTTCATCCCAGAACGTTGGACAGTGAAAGGCTCCGTGCAAAGATTCTTCCATCAGAAGAACCCGAAATACTTTACGTTCCAAATGAAAGTTAAATCTCAAGGCCCGTTCCTTCAGTGCTTACCAAAGCTAGGGGGAAAGCAGCGTACAGCTCTGATGAAGCACATCTCCGACCCCCAGATGTATGCTCTATGTGAAGTGTGTTCCAATTTCTTAAAAGGAAATATACCTGTTTCCCACAGAGTATTAAAGAATTTACGCCAGCACAAGACGGTCATAAGGAGTCTAGCGTCCAAACGTGCATCTTTACGTCACAAGAAGCATCTGCTGCAGCGTGGTTCAGGGTTCATTATACCCCTGCTGACTGCTGCCCTCCCCCTGTTGGTTTCGCTATTTAAAAAAAATGATTTCTGTAAAAGCTGTGCAGAGAAAAAACATAAGAAAAAAAGTATGTGATTTGGACTCAGAGATGAAGAAAATATTGGAGTCTGACGATGCTGACGATAAATCCGAAAAGTATCTGACTGCTTTGAAAAATTATTTGTTATTCTCAAAACAGCTTGACACTCCACATGAACTAAAAGTCAACATCCCCAGAAGCACTATAGCTGAAGAGCGCCCACCAAAAGACATTGCCGTACCCATCCGACGTAAGAAAAGAAAATTATCCGAGTGGTCAGCATATTGAAACCTTCTGTAAAATCCAAGCCCTGTGCGCTTGAAGATTTGTGTTAAAAAACCCATGTATTTAAAATGTGCATTACAAAATATCCAATAAAAGAAAGTAAAACTGATATTTGTGTCTCTTGCTTCATTCACTCTTCTACGCCATTCCGTTAATTAGTTTTACAAATCCGTGCAGTGTCCCCCCAAACACGGTCTGCCGCGCTCCACAGTCTCGCTGGAGTAGTTCTCTAAGCACAGATGCATCCAAGCTTCTCATTGGTCCGTCTTCGGAGCGCTCTAAGCTTGGATGCACCGGTGGTTTTTATCGGTTGCCGTCAGCATGCGCTCGCACTGTGGAGCACGGCATTGATAAAACTTTCCCCCCTGCCGTAGTGTGTTTCAGCTGGGTAATAAAGAGGCAGATTTTTTGAAACCTTTTTTATTGAAACAATTCACGGACAATAATTTACATGACATATCCAATGCTGGACAGTAAAACAATGACCGATCCTTTGTAGTTTTAAATACAATAAGTTAAATACAATAAGTTAAATACAGTAATTCAAAAGCTGACGACGCCTCAGTGCTGGGTCATTACGTGTGAACTAAGGTTCCTTAGGAACATTGAAATAATAAGTTTAAAAAGGTCTGTTACGGATACAAGATCCACTACAGATACTGAAATAATAAGGTTCCTTAGGAACATTGAAATAATAAGTTTTAAAAAAAGGTCTGCTACGGATACAAGATCCACTACAGATACTGAAATAATAATAATAATAATAAGGTCCCCTAGGAACATTGAAATAAATAAAGTGTGCCGTGAAATAATAAGGTTCACTAGGAACATTGAAATAAATAAAGTGTGCAGTGAAAGAAATAAAGCGTGTAATGAAATAATATTTACACTGGTGAGCAACGAAATAATATTTTCACTGGTGAGCAACAAAATAAAGCGTGTAATGAAATAATATTTACACTGGTGAGCAACGAAATAGAGTTGTAATACTATGCACACTGAAATAATAAATGAAGATGCAATAATAAATAAATAATAAATAAATAATAAATTAGTTTACAATAATACATTAGTGTACAATAATAAATAAAACTGTGCAATTACTCATCCATGAGTTGGATAAGGGTATCCAGGCCCAGGTCATTGTAACCATAAGGTACAGTGAGAGTCGAACCCGGGCTGAGATACCGCTTATCGAGGTTAGCCTTAAACCTTTTTACCATGGGCCTGTTCGTAAGTGACCCATCCACTTTATTACGAACCACATTAAAAGGGACATCGAAGGTCTCGCTGGCTGGGGAATTCCCTAGGACCATGGATTTTAGAAGTTCAAAATTATATTTACACCTGTTTTGCTTCGTGAGAGATATGCCCTTGGCGCGAAGAATTTCATCGCCGTTGCTCAACCGAAGGGCATAACTCTTGGCCCCGGCACTAATGTAGTCCGTGATGTGTACACCGGGGCCATACTTTGAAGAAATTTCGTCGAGACCTCCAAGGAAGGGATTTTGTGATGGTGTGTAGGTGTCGCGAGGAGACGTTGTATAAATCACCGAATCCGTGTCAGAATACATTGCACGACTATCTAATTTCGATAGAAGCTCGTACAGCTTTAGTCTGGCGTGACTCGTCACCATTGCAGCGAGAATCAGGCTTCCACGGGTGTTCGCTGGAGTGGCAGACTCCGCCGGCTTGTGCGTGACAAGTACGGCCTGATCACTGATAACAGCGACGTCAGTGATGACTAGCGATGCGTCCGTCAAGAGCTCCATCTACTTGACAGGACAACTCACAATGGTCGTCTGGGTTCGACTCATGTTCTGCGCATGCTTCCCCCATGACGAATTAAGCGAGACCTTGGAAAGAGTTCGCTTAAGGTTGTTTTTCTCAACTTCCGAGGGGAGGATCCGAACCCCCTCCGCCTGGAAGAAGGCCTCACAGAAGGCTTCCTTTTGCTCCTCGGTCTGCACGTCAGGGGGAAACCCGGAGTAGCGCTGCTTCAGTCCCAGAAAAGTGTCTATGTACCCAGCATAGACACCTCCCTTTTTTGTTGTACGGTCATATTGCAGGATGGTATTAAAGTGCCACACATCGTGGAACTGGAGAAGTCTATAGCCAGCACGCATCGCAGCATAAATTTCGAACGTAGGCCAAGATCCTGTCAATGCGCGCTGGTTCACTGTGTGCCGACAAGGGGGTGCCAGCTGTCCATCCGCACAGATCCTACAAAGGGGAAAAAGCAGCTTCCCATTACACCTATAGGGCAGTACAGGGATGAATAAACCGTCGGGGGGTAACAGTGTGGCGTGTGCAATGCCAAAATAGTGGTCGAGGTCTGTGGCGAAATCGGAGGTGATCCGAACCGGGTGACCTTTACCGAATGCAGCCTTCTTGCAAACATAGGGGTACAGGCTGTTGTAATCAACGTAGTTAAGGCTACATCCTAAGTCAACCGATGCAAAGATGGAGAACACCTCCACGCGCCCTCCGTAGAGGTAGTCACGGGCCCCTATACGCCTGATAGGCTCGACGGATTTATAAATTAATGCGACGGACTGGTTTTTGCGCATCAACTCGTCGAATTCGTGCTCCCACATAATTTTGCATGTGTACCCGTTCATCAGCACTTTCAAGGTCTCAAGACGATCCATGGTCCGGGTGTTTAGCAGACCAAATGGCTTTCTCGTGCGCTGATCTATTTTTTCAGGTTTGAAACATTTCAAGCAGTGATGAAAGTAACAACCTAAAAACTCGTAATAACAACGGGTACTGTGGCACACGCCGTCCAATTTGTACTGCCCTATCTTATACTCACCTCCGGGTGATCGCGCAGTTTGAATTTCGATGTTGTCCTTGGAAGCCTCATACTCTAACCACGCGAGAGCTTTCAAGGACTGCCGGTCGTTACTCGCCGAATACCCTTGGGCGGGACACACACCGAGGGTATTCTTTTGCAAAAACTTTCCACGGAATATGCGAAGGCAAGCACCGGCAATAGTCAGGTCACGCGCAAATGGGTCTACACCTGTGAGATTTAAAAATTCCTCACGGAAAGCTTGGGCGCCTCGCCGCAGCAGCTCTGTATCTGCCTTGCAGTAATACAGAAGCTGCTGTTGAAAATCCCAGGGTTCAAGGCTTGCTGCGGCATACCACTCATTGAATGCTGACAGAGTTTCAGGCTCCATGTCTTCCGGCTGGAAAAAAAGCCGATCAGGAATGGGTCCTGTATATTGTAGATTTTCCTCCTTCACAAATTTAAAGGGGAAAAAGCCTTTCACCGTCTCCAAGTTGAAGGTCTTCGTGAATGATCGAAGAGGAGCCTGAATAAAGGATAACGTGTCGATAAACCTTATTTTAAGGCCAGGTAAAAATATACCTAAAATCTTGGATCCATCGAACACGAGATCCGGTTTTAAAAATTTTCTGTACAGGTAACTAATGATGAACATGCCGTCAAAGCCTTTGAGATTATGCGCTAGGACTGTGGCATCCTTGAATCGTTGAACCCCGGGACGTTCTTCGGCTAGAATCCAATCCATAAAGGCGTCCGTTTCCGGGAATGAAGCATAGACCCACTCGTCATCCACTTGGTATGTGACCACACACAGTATCGGTTTCAGCAATCCGTCGGCACACTGCACAGTCTCTACATCAAAGTAGAGATAAGTCTGACCGACAGGGTCAATCTTGCAGGGCTCGACGAATTTTAAAGTGTCAACCTTGCAAACGTGTTTTTTCAGGGGATCGTAAATGTTGATGCACTTAACACAGCGATGTTGTGTCTGACATGCCTTCAGAAGATGCGCCTGAAAGCATTCAGCCCCGCGCAAATACACACAACACACTGTGCAGAGCAACAACTCCCCTGCATGAACCACATCGGTTGACAGGCACCTGTTGCAGGTCCCCTTGCAAACGTGCCCGTGATTAAACCCCTTTAAACACTTATGGCAGAAATGCCTAGCCCCGAAAAACCCTGATGGCTTGGTAATCACATCGTAATGCCCAGCACTAAACAATAAATAGATGTTGTCCCCTCCTTCAGGACCAATGAAGATGGGGAGGAAGGCGTCGTCAGCAGAATACACTACAATTCGGTATTGCACCATGTGCGCTTGAAACAATTGTACTTCCGGGAGTCCACAGGGGGCAACAGGGACCCCGGCATCCAGGTGAAGCTTAAGGGCCTCTGTCTGCTGGAGTGGTCGACGGTAATCAGCAATTTTCGAATAGCTGTTTGCCAGCCCTTTATTTTTAAAACAGAGCTCTCGTGCAACGACGAGAGCCCTTGCAAGACAGATATCGTCACGGTTCACAATTTTTGTGAGAGCCTTCTTATTGTGGATGAATGACTGAATGTCGACAAGGCTGCGTTTCTCCAGCCCTGCACGTCTCCCATCATTGCCGCTGCCGACCCTGTCCAAGTCCGCACAGACGAAGTCAAATTCTAGTTCACTCCCAGGACCGAGAGATTCATTTGACTGCACTACTTTGTCTAATGCAGTCATGAATCTCTCACCCGTCAGGGCATTACGCCGAATTAGGGACAGGTTGACGGGGTTTTTCAAATCCCGGGAGCGCAAGCATAGCCGCACGTGGCTATATTCGCCTGTGGGCACGATATCGGCTACCATCCGCTCGTGCAAGTCGTGCAGGACCGGAATGAAATTATGGGGCTGTACATCCTCCATTCCGCCAAGCCGCACACTTGTTGAAACAAATTGTGTGCGAAACTTGGCGGAGTTGTAGTGGCGTGTGTTCACAACGGTGTAGTAAGGTGCTGCTGCAGCAGGTCTGACTGTGGATGGTCCTGGAACGTTGAAGGACTCGACAGACCTAGATAGATAATTTATTCTCAGAATATGCAGTACTTTACGTGTTTTTTATCTTAGAACTGAAGTTATAATGCTGTATTGCTCAGATACACGTTTTTAAAGTATTACATTTTTAAAGTATCACATTTTCCCCAGATACACACTTTTAAAGTATTACATTTTTAAAGTATCACATTTTCCCCAGATACACACTTTTAAAGTATTACATTTTCCCCAGATACACACTTTTAAAATATTACATTTTCCCCAGATACACACTTTTAAAGTATTACATTTACTAATATTCTTCTTTATACATAGTTTGTCCAATAAAAATCATATATATATATAGAAATTTTTCCTATAGTACAAGTCTGAGAAAAAAAAAAATGTTCCACGTGAGTAAACACTCGACTGTGGAAAAATTTAACAGTTGTAATAAAAGACAACACACATTGCTAGTATAATTTTGCCTACAGTACAAGTCTGAGAAAAAATGTTCCACGGGGGTAAACACTCGAATGTGGAAAAATTTAACAGTTGTAATAAAAGACAGCACACATTGCTAGTATAATTTTACCTACAGTACAAGTCTGAGAAAAAATGTTCCACAGGAGTAAACACTCGAATGTGGAAAAATTTAACAGTTGTAATAAAGGACAACACACATTGCTAGTATAATTTTACCTACAGTACAAGTCTGAGAAAAAATGTTCCACGGGAGTAAACACTCGATTGTGAAAGAATTTAACCGTTGCTAGCTCGAGCAAAAGGTCTAATTAAATATTTAACTAATTTATAAGTAGAATAAAGAAAGTAAAATGGCTTTACAGGCTATAAAACTATATATGCTTTAGTAAATGATTGAGCCGTTTAAGACCTGCTCTACATCAAATGAAATTTCATTTACCTGACTACAGAGCCGCTGAAGAGTCCCGAGATGACGTCATCACCGGCTACTTCGTTGAGGGGGACGCCATGGCCCACGATAGGCGTCGGGGTCTTGACAGCAGCGTCCAGCGTCTTGAAACGCGCGTCATTGGTTGAGACGGCATCAGCTGCGGGGGCCGCGCGGTCCGGAGCATTGATGGGTCTAGAAAGATAATTCCGTTTCAGAATATGCAGAACATTTACATGTTTTTCATCTTAGAACAGAAAAGACAATATGCAGTACATTTACTAGCATGATCAAAATATCTAAGTAACTAAAGTTTGAAAATTATCATTTAGACTTTACTAGATAGAAACAAATATAAAACTCTATATTGAGCAGTTATGTTGTGATAAAAGACAGCATGCCTCACAGCTTGAGCAAAAGACCTAACTAAATATTTAACTAACGTTTGAGAAATAAATTTAACAGCTGTAATAAAAGACAGCACGCAGTACATTTATTAGCGTGAGCAAAAAATCTAGGCAACTAAAGTTTGAAAATGACTTTACAGGTTAGAAACAAATATAAAACTCTATATTGAACAGTTATGTTGTGATAAAAGACAGCATGCGCCACAGTTTGAGCAAAAAGACCTAACTAACTATTTAACTAACGTTTGAGAAAAAAAATTTTTTTCTTTTTTAACAGTTGTAATAAAAGACAGCACGCGGTACATTTACTAGCGTAAGCAAAAAATCTAAGTAACTAAAGTTAGCATTTACAATAAAATGACTTTACAGGTTAGAAAACTCGATGTACGTTAATAAATAGCTGAGTTTCTTAAGGACAGCGTTAAATAAAATTTCATTTACCTAGTTGCCGTTGAAGGGAGGGCAGGGCGTCAGGCCGGACGACAGCGGGTGGTCTCATCTCCACTGCTGCTTTTGCTGCGGCGGCTGCCCTACGTCTGTGGGTCAGCGACAACCTCGTAGTCCTCTGTCGTAAATCCTGCCTTGTCTTTTGTTGCATGCAGACGCGCTTCGCAGCCCTGTCCTCGGACTGTGAAGGTCTTTTAATCGCCTCATCAAGGAGCTTCACGGATTTTAGGAGCTTTTCGAAATGCTCCATATCCGTAGTTTTCCTAGATAGATAAATACGGTCTCAGAATATGCAGCACATTTACTAGCGTGATCAAAATATCTAAGTAACTAAAGTTTGAAAATTAAGATTTACAATAAAACTCTATGTTGATCAGTTTGTTACCCCGAGCAAAAGATCTAATTAAATATTTAACTAAAGTTTGAGAAAAAATTTAACAGTTTGCTAACCTGAGCAAAAGATCTAATTAAATATTTCACTAAAGTTTGAGAAACAATTTAACAGTTTGCTAACCCGGGCAAAAGATCTAATTAAATATTTCACTAAAGTTTGAGAAACAATTTAACAGTTTGCTAACCCGGGCAAAAGATCTAATTAAATATTTCACTAAAGTTTGAGAAACAATTTAACAGTTTGCTAACCTGGGCAAAAGATCTAATTAAATATTTCACTAAAGTTTGAGAAACAATTTAACAGTTTGCTAACCTGAGCAAAAGATCTAATTAAATATTTCACTAAAGTTTGAGAAACAATTTAACAGTTTGCTAACCTGAGCAAAAGATCTAATTAAATATTTAACTAATTTATAAGTAGAATAAAGTAAGTAAAATGACTTTTACTGGATAGAAACAAATATAATATTTTATGTACGTCAGTAAATGATTGTGTCTTAAGGACAACATAGCATTAAATAAAGTTTTATTTACCTGTTAGCTGTTGATGATCCAGCAGGAACTTGCTCAGTAGACATCTTGGGATAGTCAGCAGCGTTGATAACTCAGTAGAGAAGCTAGCAATGGAATGTCCTTGGGCTGACTTGACCCCGTATATATACACCCCCAAATCCCACTATCTAATACGTGTCACAACAAGATCAGAATAACGTGGACTGTCCAGCGAGTGACACGTCACTTACCCTTAGAGAGCAACAATCACAGGACACTCACCCCTAGGGCGATTGCATCATTTGT
Organism: Ryuthela nishihirai; assembly: GCA_038380435.1. Taxonomy (NCBI): domain Eukaryota; kingdom Metazoa; phylum Arthropoda; class Arachnida; order Araneae; family Heptathelidae; genus Ryuthela; species Ryuthela nishihirai. Next base: position 23,179,411 of record JAWZYU010000001.1, read on the forward strand.
CACGAGATGTTTCGTTGCTACCTGACACGTATGTGCATGATGAAACCTCCGAGTTTGAAATTTTTCCATTGCAGGTTGGTTCTTGTTCAAGAACAGAGTGAAGGTAGCGCGTTCGACTCTCGTTGGCCGGAGAGAAGTTTTTTTTTTTTTTTCGATAAAACGCCTCTACAGAAAACTGTTTTATTTAATAAAGGTAAGGGAATTTTGATGAGTGTTTAATTACTAGGGAGTTTAATAGCAGGGAATTTTAATTATAAAGGAATCGTTTAGTCGTCCTGGCTAAATGAATAGCAAAGAGTTTTAATTACTAAGGAATAAATACAACTCTGTGAGTTGATTTACAATTTGAGATCTACATTCAAAAGAATTCAGTGCTAGTGTTGGCTTTGATGTAAGAAATACATAGAAAAAGCTAGGTTAATATTTGAAATGCCTGACCCGCATCAAGGCCACAGCAAGTACACGGTATAGTCAGGGAACCCAAGACAGTCGGACGGAATCCACAGAGCGAGGGACGATTTTTTTTTTTTCCGGTGAAACACATCTACAGAAAAACTGATTTAACCGTGGAGTGATTTTAATAAAGGTGAGGAATATTTTGACGAGTGTTTAATTACTAGGGAGTTGATTAACGGAGTTTGAAAATTTTTCCACTGCAGACGTGTGTTCTAAAAGCAGATTTAACATGCCATCCCTACGAATAATTTAAACCATTATTAATTTCACCCTATGGTATTTTCTATGGAAGCAGTAAGAGTAAAATGAGTTTCAACTGTAGGATGATTTTTAATAGAGGTAAGGGAATTTTGATGAGTGTTTAATTACTAAGGAATTTTGTATCATCCTTTTCTGTACAATTATTCTAAGACCAGTCAATCGTTCCATGCAATTATTCTGAGACTTGCATCAGCCGAGTGAAGGGGTGGGGCCTTAAAATGGTCAACCAGAGAGTTTTTCATAAGGGGGAGGGCTTAAAATATAGGTCAACCATTGGGACAAAATAAAGAAAAATCGGGAATTAGAGTTAAAATAAGGAGGTTTTTCCGAAAATAGTACTCTTCATTGTCAACAGAAGGCATCAGGGTTTTTTCATAAGGGGGAAGAAATTTTTAAAAGGGGGGAGTAATTTTTAATAGGAGGGGGAAATCAAAGAATTAAAATAAGGGTTTTTGGAGAATTAGTGTTCCTCACAGGCACCAGATGGCGCCAGGGGTTTTTCATAAGGGGGAGGAATTTTTTTTATAAAGGGGGAAATCAAAAATCGAAGAATTAGAATAAAAATAGGGTTTTTTTGGGAAAATAGTACTTCTCACTGTCAACAGATGGCGCCACTAAGGGGAAAGGGGGGTGAAAGGGGGAGGAATTATTAATAAAGGTCGGTTACGTAATGATTATGTAATGATTACGTCATGTTGCGTCATAGGGGGCGTGGTCGGTGACGTCATAGGGGGGAAAGCACTAGTGGGGGATCGGTATAATGGCACTATACTACTCCCGTAGCTTCTGCCCTCTTGTGGCAGAAACCTGTTTACGAGTTGCCAAGCGTTCAACGGTAACGCGTCAAATTGATAGCCACCTAGTTACGGAGACTAGAAGACTACGAGTGGTAACGTTTACAGTTGCTATTCTCATGGAGGTAGAAAGAGGGGGAGGCGCCCTTACTATGTCTTAACATAGGGCGCTGGTGTGGCCTGGCAGAACAGCGGTAGCCATGTTCTTGCTACTCAGAAAGCCGCACGCTGCACGTAAATTGTAATGTATCCGAATGCTTTATACCAAGATTCCCAACGGGGGCGATACCGCCCCTCAGTGGGCACTGTAGCCTTCCATGGGGGCGATAGCGGATCCAGAGGCAAATGAGGAGCGTTGAGGCAGTCAAGAGGGGCGGTCAAATAAATAAATAAATTTAATGGAATTTTCTGTAACAACCTTTTTATCTCTTCTATTCTGTGGTGTCTTCCTGGTGATTCTGCTCATCCACTACCTCATCCGTCATGTACAGCTTTTCAACTGCAGCTTGGACAATAAGTTCCCTGCTACCGCCTACTAGCGTACTGGTACGTCTGAAGTCGACTGAGATGCTCTCAAAAGTTCTCTTCAAGATCACAGATTGGATATCAGCTTCAATATGTTTTCTCACTCCAAGTCGCTTTGAGTATGCTTTATGGTACGTAGTTACAATACCATCCCACGTCAGAACATAAGGTATGAGTGAATTAGGCTCAACTCATTAGCCAGCAGATCATACTTCCTCTTCTTTTCAACCTCTACTGTCTGCAGGTTATCCTGAGATGTTATTCCTACTTCAATAATTGTAATCTCATTCAATACCTTAACATGCATTACTATATCAGGCTTATTATGTTGGACATGTGAGTCCGTCCTGATAGGCAAATCAACCTTGATACAATAATAATATAATAATAATAAATTTATTATATTTAATATTTTTTTATAATTTTTTTTAATATAATAAAATACTTTGAAAATACCTGTTTTCATGAATAAATATTTTATCTAGCTATGTAAATTATCTTATTGTTATCACGTTAATAAGCATTTTTAAATTAGCATTAAGTATACCTATACCTAATTTGTTTTAGTTTAGAATAGATTGACGGTGACAAGTCCTTGCAAGTTGGTAAGCAAACACGCGGTTCATGCAATTTAACATGTTTCGACAAGAATATGGAAGCTTTAAATGACTTGTTTACGGAGCAAGTGCGCCGGCATCGCAAACATATAAGTTAATGCGTACACAAAATCAAATCTATAAAAGCGATAGCTCTAGGAATGTTTTATTATTTTTATGTTTATGTCGGGCAGCAGCGTCGCTCAAGGAACGGCTCGACGTCTTCACCGCCGCAGTGTGATGTCGCAGCTATCGGGAAGCGGCCTCCCCTTCCGGGACTGACCTCCATGTCCGGGAAGGGGTTGGCACCCTAAATAGGAAAATTTGAAAAAAGAAATAAGTGAAAATAAAAAAAAAACCAAAAAAATTTTAAACGTTCAAACAATAAAAAAAATGTAAAAAATTTCTTAAAAGCAAAGAGTAGACACTCTCGCTGTTTCCTGTATGTTTGTATTTCTTGTATGTCACTTTTGCTGTGCATTGTATTTTTTTTTTCTATGTCGTTGTAAAACTCTGCACATTGTGCTATAATACCAAGTCTACCAGAGAGACAGACAACTTTTAAACACGCCAGCGCAATGCGCTGCCAGTCCGAAGCCTGGATAAAGCGTGAAGGGAAGTTGAGAGTCACCCGACACCTCATAATAAGGGACAAAAAATATAATTCACAGGTCCTCGACACCCAACCCACATAACCCCTACCTCTTAGAGGAGGGGGGGGATACACCGAAAAATTTTCACACGGTACCTACACCCAACCCACATAATCCGTTCCTGTTAGAGGGGAGGAGGGGAGAGTACACCGAAAAAATTTCACACGATACCTATACCCAACCCACATAACCCCTTCCTATTGGACGGTGGGAATACACCAAATTAGTCTGAGTGATAAGTGTTAGAAGTCATTATAAACATTATTTTAATAACTATCTATAAATCTGTTGAGAAGTTAATTTGTATTTGAAAATGTCTGAATCTACATCTAAAAAGAAATGCCGGCAGTACAGTATTGAGTATTTGAAATATGGATTTACGTACTCTCCTACAAACCGATCATTACCCATGTGTTTAATTTGCCGAAAAGTTTTTTCAAATGAAGCTATGAAACCTTCTAGGCTACAAGAGCATTTAAATAAAATGCATGCTGATAAGAGGAACAAAGATTTATCCTATTTTCAAGAACTGGAAAAGCAATATTTAAAACAGCCAACTATGTCAAACCTTTTTGCGTCGTCTTCTAAACAAGATGATGATGGACTACGAGCCTCATATAACGTTTCATTGTTAATCGCAAAAGCAGGAAAACATCGCAAAAGCAGGAAAACCAAATACAATTGGCGAGGAATTAATTTTGCCGGCAGTCAAAGAGATATTAAAAACTGTTCTTCATCATAAGACACCGTCAGATATCATCAAAAAAATTCCTCTCAGTAATAATTCAGTGCAAAGAAGAATAGATGAAATGGCAAAAGACGTTGAAATATCATTATGTGATTACTTAAAGACTTGCAAATTTCCCATTCAACTCGATGAATCAACTCTACCAAATAACGAAGCTCTACTCTTATCATACGTACGATTTATAAAAGAGGAAAAAATTCATGAAGAGTTATTATTTGCTAAAAATTTGGAATCTGAAAAAAGGGAGAATCTATATTTAATACCATGCAAAAGTTTTTTCAAGAGAAAGAAATTCCTATTTGCAATATTTTGTCTGCTGCTACTGACGGTGCTCCAGCAATGACAGGGCGTCATAAGGGTTTCATAGCGCATTTGAAACAAGCAGTACCAAATGTACTCGCTGTACATTGTATTATTCATCGTCAGCATTTGGTTGCAAAAAATTTGAATGAAGGTCTGCATACGTCGCTCCATTACGTTATTAAAGCAATCAATAAGATTAGAAGCAATTCATTGAATGACCGATTATTTGGTAAGCTTTGTAATGAAAATGATGAAGATTACAATCACTTGCTGCTGCACACAGAAGTACGTTGGCTCTCTAAAGGTGTTTGTCTGAATCGTTTTTTCAATCTATTTGACTCAGTACTGGACTTTCTTGAAGACAGAGACGAAAAATTGCGCGAAAACCTGATTACGTCAAAAAATGACATCGCTTATTTGACAGACCTGTTTAAAATATTTAATCAAGTTAATTTACAATTGCAAGGTGATGAGTTGAATTTAATTAAAACGAAAAACGTCATAGCTGCTTTTGCGGGAAAACTTCTATTCAAACGAAATCTAGGTAGAGGTGAATACAACCACTTTCCCACATTATCAGCAGTCTCTGCAAAACCGGAAGATTTACTTACTTACTGCCAACACTTGGCAGTTCTTCATGTTGATTTTACGGAGCGTTTCCATGATATTTTAAACATGAATATACCGAGTTGGGTTTTAGATCCTTTCGCAAACACAGATACTGAAGAATCATCAAATTTGGAAGTGGAACTCTTAGAACTCACGACTAACGAAGTATTCAAAGTAAAATTCAAACATGGATACCAAGAGTTCTGGCTTCAAAAATCAATACCAGTTCTCTACCCTGGATTGTGGGCAATAGTACAGAAGTGTTTAATCGCATTTCCTTCGTCCTATATGGCTGAGCGTGGATTCAGTGCAGTAGCTAATTTACTGTCAAAGAAGAGGAACAGACTACACATTACTGAACGTGGCGATCTGCGATTGATGTTAACGAAATTGGAACCCGACATTAACAAATTGTCAACACTCCACCAGCCTCAACCATCTCATTAATTTTTTTTTATTTATTATTAATTTTGTGTTTATCTCATTATTTTTTATTTCTTATTAATTCTGTGTTTATTTTTAAAATTTTAATGAACAATTTTATTGTACATTTGGTTGTCGTTTTATTAATTTCTGCTTTATGATTTTTAATAGATAAATAAACAGATAAATTAGGTACAGATAATATGCAACAATATTTTAATGTTTCATATGAAATTACTTATTATGGACTAGGGGGGCTTTGAAATTTTTGTTCTCTTCTAAAGGGGGCGATGGTCCAGAAAAGGTTGGGAATCACTGCTTTATACGAATACTGCTCAATAAAATCGCAATTGTTTCATGTACAAAAAAGGAATTATTTCGACAATATTGCTAAATCGATTTTTTTTCTTGGAAGGTCAAGAGATATTTAACATAAATTATATATAACAATTTATATATAAAAATACAATTTTCCGCTTTAGTTTTTGGTTTGTTTACGTTTTTAAACACAGTTGTTTATTCACACTTAAAATTAATAATAACAAATTACATATCAAATGAAAACTACACCATCTTTTTCATAAAATAGGGACTGAATTCCTCTCCCCTGCATAATATTTCAAAGTTCTATCAATGTTTAATCAAGTTTCTAATGTTCAGAGTAAACTGTAATAAGTCAAATCTCTTACAGAAGAAAAAATGTAAATATTAACAAAGACAATCTCTTTGGAATAAAAAGCAGGAATTTTGTTGTGAAATATCCAGACTTTAATATAGGCTTAATTACTGAATATTGTTTAAAATAGAAATTTAAATAGTTTTGATTATGATCTTTATTTATTTTCAGTCATATTCTTCCATTAAATTGCATGAATATCGTTCAAAATGGAGATTTAAATAGAATTGATTACGATCTTTAATTTACCTTCTGTCGTATTTTTCCATTAAATGCATATTTTAATAGTTATAGCACTTCACAGTTAGATTTTCATCGACATTGAACATAATTTATCATGAAATATTCTAGCGTCCATAACTTTTTAAATACTTAACGAATATTGTTTAAAATCGAGATTTAAATAGATTTAATTACGATTTTTAATTTATCTTTGGTCAAAAATTTCCATTAAATGCATCTTTTAGAAATTACAGAGCTTCGAAATTAGATTCTCATTGACATAACAGGAAATTCTCTAGCGTTTCGGTAAGGTACATCAAAAACATAAGAAATGACGAATGATATCAGTATCACATTTTCCCCTGTTTATTGATTTTTTTCTCTTTCTATGAATTTATAAGACATTATTTCATCAGTTTACATTAAAAACACTGAGAAAATTTCGCAACCTTTCCTTCCGCCTTCCGCTAGGCCTGACTACACTACTGTCATAAATTATTTGAAATGACGAAATGGTTTTCAATTTACAAAGCAAAACTTTAGCATTACTTCTCACCTATGAAATGTTACCCTTTTGATCTTTTTCCCAAGTTCATTACTGTAATCAAACGCGTTACCCAAATCCATTTTTTCAATGCAGTTGTCGTTCTTTAACACAGTGATAGCAAGATTATAAGTTGCGACAATATGGCAACGCTCGGTTACAGTTTTCAAGAGATAGGACGCCATGGAGGTAGGAATATAAGGAGACGCCTTAACGTGCTTTCCCTGTGCAAGGAAAATGATGCTTAGGCAGCAGGGCGGTAGCCATATTGTTGCATTCAAAACAAACCGTCTGCCGCTGCAATCAAGCCTACTTTTCACGTGTTATACTCACTTTTACTGTGCGTTATATACGGGAAGATTATTTTTTTACGACTAAGAGAAAACCCATTTAAACTATTTGGAATTTGTATTGCTTTTTTTTAATGCAATGAATATTTCCATACAGAATTACTATATAGCAGAACTATTTATATATTTCGTTGAATACGACTATAACAAATAAATTACAAGATTTTAAAAGTTTATTTATACTGCACTGATAATAGCAGAAACATTTTATGGATAAAACACCAAACATTACATGCAATAACAGCATTTAAACTGCAAAAAAATCATATTTGTAAGATTCAGAAAATAGCTGTTTTACGTTAAAAAAATTCTCATTCCACAAAAATAAAAAAATTTGCTTAACAAAACTAAATAAAGCCAATAGTATAAGAAGTAAAAAAAAAGAACTAAAAACGTATATATATTTATACAAAAAAAACGCCCCAGATGGTGGCTCGAACCCACCAGCTCTATGTTTGTACCCTCAGCTTCACATCTCTCCCCAGTCTCATGCTCATTCTGCTCCCTCAACCAGAGTTAACAATCAATACAAAATACACAATTATTACAATCTCTCAAAAAAGAATCTCATAAGGATTGAAATACATGCTTCCTCAGCCACAAAGTAAAATTTCAAAATAATATCTGAAAAAACTATATGAAAAAAAAGAAACTAAAAATTATACTAAGCAAAAATAATAAAAAATTAAAAAAAATATAAAAAAAAAGAAAAAATATATATCCACAGGGTGAAGGGAATATAATATCCATTAAAAAAAAAGGCAACGTTCCAGACAGTGGCTTGAACCCGACATCTCAGTGCCTGACTCCTCAGTCTCTCATACCTATCTTCATGTACGCCTAACCTACCCCTCAACCAAAGTAAAAATAAAATAACTACAAACAATAAACTCGCTCTATTTGAAATCCATACAGAATTAAATAAATTCAGTATTCACCTTAAAAGGGACAATTAGAACCCTATCAGAAGAATTAACGAAAAGGAGAAAAGCATTACACTCTCCTCTCTTAACTAAAATTATTTAAACAATTTGAAAAATTTTCACCCTAACTAATGATCACTGTCACTCACCTATGACAATTTACACCAGATACATTAAATTAATCTAAAAAGAAATTCAAAAATATAAGACTCCAATCCAAGAAAAAAAGGGGGCATTTAAACAAAACCCTTAAATGCTATCCAAATTAAAAAAAAGAAAGATTATATTTCTCATCTTATGAAAATACTTTATTGTAATTTACTTTTCCCTTCTTACACTGAACTTATTAAATCATGAAGAGAGGATTTTATACACTGAAACATTTAAACAAAATAATATCTAATACTTCCACCTAAAATAAAATAAAAAACAAAAAAGAAACTCCTTGATATTTTAATCACCTCTATTTAAAAGTATGTAAATTCATCATCCATTAAATAGAATACACACTAATATTCAATTACAGCCAACAAAAATTTTTAATTGAGAAAGCCTGCAGAAGGAATTCTCAAATAGGTGTAACGTAAAATCAATCAATCAATGTAAGAAGTACATCTTCACATTTATCACTGAGTACAATCCGAAGAAAATAAAAAAAAATCTGGTGAAGAATCGAGGTTTGTAACACGAAATAAAACCGATTTCATAGCGGCGTAATTTCAACACGAAGTTGCTTGTATCATTATACAATTATTTAAACTTTTATAAAAATGACAAACTTACCGATGAAAGGTAATTCCTGGTATCTTTTTTGCAGGACGATTCGTGCAGCCGTAAGCTGAACAGGCTGCCATAATACAAATGTCGAAAAAAATTAAATTTTTATAGCGCAACACTTCATTACTCACCTATACTACTGATCAATGTTTTGAATAGAACAACATGGCTGCCGCGCAGTCGCCGAAGCATCATTTTCAAATACTTAGGGCTCCTCCTCTTATCTTCCTACCTCCATGGCCCTGATTTTCTAACCAAACATGGGGTCGGGCAGGGGGAACCCGCCTACGAAATTTGGGCACCTTTCGGTAAAGTACGTAGGAAATTACAGAATGCCAAAATCTGATGAAATAAGTATCTCTATCGTTTGCGACGGGATCTGAGAGCGCGCGCCGAGTCAGCAATGGCCTTTGCAACACCAGGAAATTCTTCGTGTTCAAACTGTGATAAAATGTCGTAAAATGACCTACCTTTAGTGCAGAATGCAACAGAATATGAAGATTAAAAGTGAAGCACGAGCTGTCACAATTTGTGTATAAACGAAGCCACAGGCCAAGTAAGAACTTGATTTTTAAACCAGTCACTGAGTAACACGGGGGATGCTGTACAAGAAATGTGGACCATGCTAACGAATATCACGGGAGCCAAAGGGCGGCAAATTATAACGTAAATAAAAATCTCGATAGATTAAACAGAAAATAAGCCACGGGCTATGAGAGAGCTCGCTGACGTCAACAACGATCCAAGCCAACACCGAGCAAATTTCTTCCTGTTGAAAAGCTGTGCTAAAATGTCGGGAGGAGGGACTTACAAAATTTACCTTTATTGCAGCGAAAATAAGAATATATTGATTAAAATTTACACCCGGGCAGCGCCGGGTACGTTCAGGTAGTAAATAATAAAGTAGAATTATCACAGCTCAATTAAACACTAAAATTATTACGAGTTCATACTTTTCCTAAGTACGTCTTCAGATCGTGGGGAATAAATACATAATTTAGTTATTTTTCTAAGGCGAGATGTTTATAAAGGCTGAACAGCTCGAGACCGTAGTAGTGTCATCTCTATTATAACGCGGTGTGATGATGCTTGTTGATTATAGAATGAAGGCAGTGGTGGATTTAATATTTTGACAACCCAAGCACGGAAATTATTTCAGCATGCCCCAAAGAGAGATTGGTTTGTTAAAAATGCCAACGTTTCATGACGAAATTTCTAAATTCAAATATTATGTTTTATGTAAATGGTATATCGAATATAGAGAAAATACAACATATAATATACACTGCTCACAAAAATTAAGGGATATTTCATCGCTTCGTATTCATTTTGAAATATCCCCTAATTTTTATGAGCAGTATATATCTTCGCATATAATAATAAATAAAATAAAAATAAATATCCCCTCAAGATCTTAGTTTTTTATTTCGTTATCCGCATATTAATATGCCAATTTCAACATATAGTAAGTCTATATATAACTCTACATATAGTAATTATATATAATTATCTCGGATATTTTTTAGCCAAAATGTACTACTGTTATGGAGGTAACTTCCACCTGACTCTTTTAATCATTCAGACAAATTGATGGACTTCCTTTCAACTCATTCAGCCAATGGGATAGCGATCTCTTAACTCCTTCGGTCAATGGGACAAGCTTTCTCTTAACTAACTCTATCAATGGGACAAGCCTTCTTTTAACTGATTCTGACAATGGGACAAGCCTTCTTTTAACTGATTCTGACAATGGGACAAGCCTTCTCTTAACTCATTCAACCAATGGGACTACCTCCTCTTTTATTCAGTCGGCAATGGGACAAGCCGCTCTTTACTTATTCTGTCAATGGGACAAGCCCGCTCTTTACTAATTCTGTCAATGTGAAAGCTCTCTCTTTACTCATTTGGCCAATTTGATTAGAATAAAAATAAATAAATGCTCTCTGAAGCAGATGCTTGCCATCTCTTAACTCATTTGGCCTATTGGACGAACTGTCCCTTAACTCATTCGGCCAATGGGACAAGCATTCTCTTAACTCATTCAGCCAATGGCACAACCTCCTCTTTTATTCAGTCGGCAATGGGACAAGCCCGCTCTTTACTAATTCTGTCAATGTGACAAGCTCTCTCTTTACTCATTTGGCCAATTTGATTAGAATAAAAATAAATAAATAAATAAATAAATGCTCTCTGAAGCAGATGCTTGCCATCTCTTAACTCATTTGGCCTATTGGACGAACTGTCCCTTAAATCATTCGGCCAATGGGACAAGCATTCTCTTAACTCATTCAGCCAATGGGACAACCTCCTCTTTTATTCAGTCGGCAATGGGACAAGCCCGCTCTTTACTAATTCTGTCAATGTGACAAGCTCTCTCTTTACTCATTTGGCCAATTTGATTAGAATAGAAATAAATAAATAAATAAATAAATAAATAAATAAATAAATGCTCTCTGAAGCAGATGCTTGCCATCACGTAACTCATTTGGCCTATTGGACGAACTGTCCCTTAAATCATTCGGCCAATGGGACAAGCATTCTCTTAACTCATTCAGCCAATGGGACAACCTCCTCTTTTATTCAGTCGGCAATGGGACAAGCCCGCTCTTTACTAATTCTGTCAATGTGACAAGCTCTCTCTTTACTCATTTGGCCAATTTGATTAGAATAAAAATAAATAAATAAATAAATAAATGCTCTCTGAAGCAGATGCTTGCCATCTCTTAACTCATTTGGCCTATTGGATGAACTGTCCCTTAATTCATTCGGCCGGACAAGCCCTCTCTTCACTCAGTCAGCGAAACCGAAGGGTCCTCACTTAATATATTCGGACAACGGGTAAGATTTTTCTTAATTTATTCGACCGAAAGGATGGACCCTAATAACTCCAGCCAATGGGACAAGCCTCCTCTTAACTAATTCAACCAGTGAGACAATCCTTCTCTTAACATATTCGGCCAATGGGACAAGGCTTCTCTTTACTTATTCTGTCAATGTGACAAGCCCTCTCTTTACTCATTTGGCCAATCTGATTAAAATAAAAATAAATAAATAATATCCTCTTTAATAGACCTGAAACGATTTGAAATATAGTCGAATCGCGTGAAAAAAAGTAGAATTCTTGGAAACTTATTAAACAGATGAAGATTTATCGCAGTTCCACAATGTGATTCGTGGGCAGAATACGCGATGTATAGTCTTGTCTATTCTCTTTCAATAATATTTACCATTAAGTCGAAAATTATTTGAGAAAATCTTTCATTCTCTTTTAAGCTTCAATTAAACTGCTAAAGATACCAAAATTTTGATACCCGATATTGATTAAATAATAATAATAAATAGTACCTCCTCAAGCAGCTGCTTGCCACAGAGGTCTGGCAGGAGACTGTCAGTTTATATGCCACAGTAGAAGATCTGAAAGGATGGCAGGACCTCAGCAGAAAGACAACACGGACATCCCTGTACAACATTTAATTTAAAAAGCATGTTCTAATACTACAGAGGCGTAGGTGGCTCTATAGGTAGAATGCCAGCCTCGTAATCTGCAATACCAGGTTGGTTGAGATTTCCGTAATAAATATACAGATTATCTGCAGAAATAGATTTCAACAATTATTTCAAATATATGAAAAAATGTTGCTAATGATTAGAACAATTGAAAAAGTTGCCTCTCCTGAAGTATAGGTGGCGCAAGGTCCCCCACATCTCAGTGAAAGATTTATAGGTCTTGTTCTGGAAGATTTTTTGCGTCTGATGCGTGGTTTAATGGTAGCGCGCTCTGACATGTATCTAGAGAGTTGCGGGTTCGATTCCCGGCGTCAGCGTTAATGTTTTCCAGATGTTTGTAATAATCGTTGAGATTTATCTACGCAGCCTTTCCCATCCTGATCTTAGTCAATAGATGACACTTAGAAGCTTGGGAAAGCCACCGTTCGTCAGATAGAACGTAAAGCAGTGGCCCCATATGTAGGAGAGTTATATGCTGCGCACGTTAAAGAACAAGTTACATGGCCTTGACGGGAGGCTGTCATCTGTCAGCCTTCTCTGAGCCTTTGGAGTCGTTGTAACCTGTCATTAAGCCCATTGTGAGCAAAAAAAGTGCCGTTCTCAAATATACAAGAGCCAAAATGTTTTAATGATCTATATTATGGTGTCCAAATGATTAGCTTGTTCGGCAACTAGTCAAAGGAGTTTAATTTTTTTCAATCAAATATGGTTCAAGCAAGGTCACCTATATAATGATATAGATGGTTCTGGTTCGAACCCTGGATGAGGCATGGATGTTCTAAGGGGAACCTGGATGAGGCATGTAATCTAAATATTCAGCGATACGTCTGCTTAAAGACACTACATATTTGTTATTTTTGCAATAAATATTTAATCCAGCTGGGTGATAGGAGCCTGTCTGTTGAATTCCCCATAGTAGGTCTGTGAGGATGGCGAGACTTCAGCAGAGAGATAAACATCAATGCATTTCCTGGAGCTTGAACGCAGATCCCTTTTTGAGTAGTCGCCAAGCGTGCTAATCTCTCGCCCACAGGACGATACTTCAGTTTAGTTGAAATTTCCTCTTCAGTTTCGAGAGAATTGTTTTTTCCCACAGTCTAAACTTAAATTTCTCCCCTTTGTGAATCTTCATTGTCCAAGGGCAATTACTCCGTCCTCTAATATTCCAAAATTTAAATATAAAGAAGAGAAACTTGAAGGTTGTATACTCTCTTCTTCAGAATTAACTGTGGTAAAAGTATAAAAATAAATACCCAATCAATCAGCTGCTTGCCCTAGAGGTGTGATAAGAGATTCCCAGTTTAATTCGCCATTTTAAGTCTTAGGATGGCGGCACCTCAGGAGAAAGATAAACGCAAACATCCATGCCTTACCCAGGGCTCGAACCTAGGTTCCTTTTTATTAGTCCCGGGGCTCGAACCTAGGTCCCTTTTTAGCAGTAGCCAAGCACACTAACCACTCTGCCACGGGGAAGGCATGTGATAAAAGTACCGAATTGTTTTTTATATTTTATAATTGACATTTTCAACGAGAATTTCGTTAGGTAGCTCCTTTACAGTGTGAGAAATGCTAGGCAATATTTCGTAATTACTAGTGGTACAATTTCTCGGTGAGAAACTTCATTTATCAATCTCAATATCATTTAAAAAAAATTGCAATTTTTTTTTTGAGCAGGAAATACTTGAAGATTATTTCAAAGCAAAGAAGTCTAACTGAATCTTTATAAATAATTAATTGTCAGTCTTTATAAACAATAATCCTCAATTAACAAATGTTGATATTCTGCACCTCGGTGTAAAAGTCTTCGCAACATGCCTCCGAAATTCAATTTCGGAATTCTTTGCTAAGGTTCCATTTTACCTATTTTTTTTCAAGTTTTTAAATTAATTTGCTTAAACTGTGAAACATTAGGGTAGCAGCGCCCGGACTCCATCAGAATCTCCTGGTTCAAAGTATTTTCTCGAGTAACATTCTCGGGTTGAAAAAAATCGCATGGAGGGGGAGGATGTTAATTATCAGGAATCTTTCTTTTCAAATTCAGGTTACAATAATCCAAATTGTTATAGCGAGAACACCAAACAAAACACAGTCGATCGGAAAAAAATGTAAAGGGGGTTAGGCAATACTGTATTTGCAATGTAGTATAACATCCCCATCATTTCACGGATCTTTAAAAATTTAACTTTTCAAAAATTTAAGTTAAATACTCTGTAAAGTGGAGTAATCCTCCCTAAATCCTGCCCTCCATCAAAGAGTTTCGAAATACCAGACAAGACTCTGTTATGCATCTGAAGTCCTGTTTCAAACCCCAAATTTTTCACTTGGCCTCCACACAAAATGGGAACCTTCTTCATGCGTGATATTTTTAGTTCACACTGCTGTCGATACTTCTTCCTTTGCCACTTTACACCATCTCTTACCTCTGTAAATACCTGAACCAGTGACCCTAGCTACAACTAAATCACACCTTTCCTCATCGCTCCTTTCATCGCCATCATCCTCTGCGATGGTTACCCTTCGCACCTCGGTAGTAGTTTCTTTCTTCTTATGTGGACATTCGCGAGCAAAATGATTATATTCCCCACAGTTAAATCATTCTTTCCTTTTTCGAAGGGATTCCCGTTCTTTGGGACTCTCATTTTCTCTATAATTAGTGGTACTGCCATTCCCACTGTATCTTTTCATTGGGGGAACATATCTCCTCTCATTCACCCTCGATTCATGGTTTGTCATTCCTTGTGCTCTGTATCCCCACCTGGTTCCACCAACTCCTGACTCCCGACGGCTATCTAAATGCAGCTCATCTAAATGCAGTCTCCAGAATGCCAATTCTGGAGCCAATTCTGGAGACTTCATCCTTCCCATCAGCTTCTTCTCTCTGCAATACAAATTGTCTCGTAGCTGTTGGTAGTTCCCGTTTGATCTTATCAGACACCATGAGATTCTTACACTCCTCCAGATCTTTCATTTTTCTTCTGTCCAAGTAATGAGAAAGCACAGCAGAAATTCTAACCGAAAATTCCGCCCAGCTTTCGCTATCCACCTTTTCTGCTTCTTCGAAACGCCGGTGATACTCTGTGGCTGTCAACAATCGACACTGACGTAAAATTACCTTTTTCAGCTGCTCATAATCTCCTGCCTCTGCTGGCGGTAGCTGAGCTATAACCGGCCGCAATTTCTCGCCTAATAGTGTTGCTAACAGTTCTCCTCTTATGGAGGCAGGGAAATAACGAGTCTCATAAACTGCCTCCACTTGCTGGAAAAACAAAGGCATCTCGCCAATCTATTGTGGAGCCTTGTCCAATGTATGCTTTAGTAGCTGGGAATACCTATGCAGCCTATCCAATTCCGAATTTTGGGGTCGGCTCCTTCCATAGCCAAGGCTGTCATATCGTCGCCCGAGGCTGAGCTGTCTCTCCTGAGCCTCAATTTAGCCAGCTCCAATTCATGAGCTCGGTCTAATTCTTCTTTCCTAATCTTATCTTTCCTTTCTTGCTCCCTAATTCTATCTTCCCTCTCTTCCCTCCTAAGCAGCATCTCCATCTGCTTCATATGATATCCATTCATCTCCCCAGACGTACTCACTCTCACAGACTGCGCTCTCGATGCAGGTAGTCGAGTCGCAAAAGTCGCATCATCCCCGTCTTCACTCCAAGGGCAATCTTCCTCCCCTCCGTTAGCATTCACTTCCCCCTCCATGTCTGTGTCAGGTAATGGAGTCGAGTGTTGTGTGTCCTTTTCCGTGTTTGCATCGTCGCTGGTCTGATCCAGCGTTTTCATTGCCCTCCTCGTATAATACATAATACACAATAGCACTGAGAGAAAATCAAAACAGGCAATAAAACTAAGCTTAACTAGTCTCGCCCAAACTTTCGACCGAGGTGATGCTCTGCAACAGCTGACGCTGATAGCTGTCGTCTATCCAAGTTGTCTTCCGTTCCAAGGCGAGGTAACGATTCTTGCAGAATGAACTGTTCAATTTGGCGAAAGCCTCTTAGTTCCGGTCCCTTTCTCCCCCCCCCCCATACTATAATTTAGGGAAGAATTTCCGGTTGGTATCTCCCTTCGACTATATGCTCACTCATAGTAGAATTATTTTGTGATTACAGCTCTCACTGCAACAGTTATCTGCCGGATGGTTTAGTGAAAAGCTCTGACGCCACGTCAAGGCACCATCCATGTCAGAGTGTTTTGCTCTAACCCAGGAGAAAACCCCTCCACACATAGGCAGCTAATGTGGAAGGAAAAAGAGGGAAAAGGCTCCATTAAATGTCATTATTGATTGATGACACTAAGCCGACGGCGAAACTTCTCCTTCATAGAGAGGAATGCCTCGGTGACTCGGGACACCCTGTAGAAAAAAAGAGATTATTTCCATGCAGTATAACATTTCCCCCTATATTTTAGAGCTTTTAAAAACAATTTGCAAAATGCTTGAAATATACGTAAAGAGGTGTAACAATTTTTTCCTCTGCCAGATATTTTTTCTGAATTCTGTAATCAACCATAGTGTTTGGATACTTTTTTTGAGCGACTGTAGTGGTCATATTATTATGATACTAGATCGTGTGGGCTCACTCACGGAAATATTGAGCGTGTGCAGTTACCGTTCACAGCAAACTGGAGCGTGTGCAGTAACTGCACACGCTCCAGTTTGCTGTGAACGGTAACTGGAGCGTGTACAGTTGCTGTACACGCTCCAGATATTTTTCCTGAATTCTGTAATCACGTGACACGAAGGTTGTCAGATCACTAATTTCTAAAAAAAATCGTTGTCAGCTATTTTTTCTGAATTCTGTAATCAACCATAGTGTTCGGATACTTTTTTGAGGGACTGTAGGTGGTCAAATTATTTTGATACTAGATCGTGTGGGCTCACTCACGGAGATATTGAGCGTGTGCAGTTACCGTTCACAGCAAACTGGAGCGTGTGCAGTAACTACATTGCTGTGAACGGTAACTGGAGCATGTACAGTTGCTGTACACGCTGCAGATATTTTTCCTGAATTCTGTAATCACAGACACGAAGGATGCCAGATCACTAATTTCTAAAAAAATCTTTGCCAGATATTTTTTTCTGAATTCTGTAATCAACCATAGTGTTCGGATACTTTTTTGAGCGATTGTACCTACTTGATGCGGCCCTGAGTGAGCATAATTATTTTCATTTAACGTTGCAATTTTTTTTAATCATTACGGTATGCCAATCGTCAAATTAAAAGTCTGAATTTACTGAATGTGCAAAAGAGATTGCAAATTCGTATTGAGAAATGTGTTGAACAATAAATAAATAATCTCTGAATCAGCTGCTTGCCACAAAGATCTACAAAAGGTTAGCAGATTGATAACCATAGAGAAGACTTACGAACTGAAGGACAACACAAGAAAGAAAAGATCCATTCCTTATACGGGGCTTGAGAAGAGGATCCTTTTTATTAGTAGACGAGCACACTATGTAGTTGACCACCAGGACAGTTGAAAATATTGCTAATACCTTTTTATCTTTGTCTTTCATTAATTAACTGATATTGGTGATCGTTTTACTAAACTGTACTATTTGAAATACTGCATTTAAATCCAACATTAGTTCCCCTTGATGCAAAATATTTGTGAATGCTCTTTTAATAATGGGCACCATACTCTTGGCCTTTGTGAAATGAGCACTACACAGCTTATTGAAGTTAAAGGGCTCCCAGTCTCTCATTGGTCGCATGAATCCAACTTGGCAAAACTTCTGGATATTTTAATGAAAGCATATAAAAATGAAATGAAAGTGAATGAGATTCCTGTTATTTACGCCGAAGAGTGAAAACATTATGAACACCTGCCAAATATGATGTTGATCCTCCACGTGCCGCAAAAACAGCTCTTACCCGGCGAGGCATGGATGCTACAAGATTTCTAAAGGTGTCTTGTGGTATCTGATACCAACACATTACCAGCAAATCCTTTAACTCTTGTAAGTTAGTGGATGCGCCGCCGCAGATCGGATATGCTGTTCCAACACAATCCACAGATGCTCGATTGGTGTCTGGGGAATTTGGAGGTCAGGGCAATACCTGGAAGTCTTCCTCATGTTCCGCAAACCATTTTCAAACAATCCGGACAGTGTGGCATGGCGCATTATCTGTTGAAAGAAGGCACTACTAGAAGGGTATACTGTTGCCATGAAAGGATGTACCTGGGCAGCAATGTCATTTAGGTAGGTGGTAGATGTCATAGTTTCCTGCACATGAATGACTGGAAATAGGGTTTCCCGGCAAAACATTGCCCAAAACATTACACTTCCTCCACCGGCTTGTTTTCGTCCCACGGTGCATCCTGGTGCTAACACTTCCCCAGGTAAACGATGCACACGTACAGTCGCTCAAAATTTTTTTCGAACACTATGGTTGATTACAGTGAGTGATCTGGCAACCTTCGTGTACAGAAGGTTGCCAGATCACTTACTCCTAAAAAAAATCGTTGCCAGATATTTTTTCTGAATTCTGTAATCAACCATAGTGTTGGAATATTTTTGAGCGACTGTACCAGCCGTCCATATGGTGCAACAGAAAACGAAATTCATCGAACCATATGACCTTCTTCCAATCATTCAAGGTCGAGTTTTGATATCGCGTGCCAATTGAACTCTTGCTTCTATGGGCATCTCCAAACCTACATTGGTGGAAGTCTTCCAGTGTAAATGGCTTTAGCCTTTAGTACCAGCGGAACAGGTCTTTGCACCATTCTTGCGATTAGGGGGCTGTTTGATATTGTAGACATTTCCTCTCTAAATAAACATAATTTCTTTAAACAGACCACCAACCATTTTGTCTCCGTAGGTAGTTGGAATGTGCACAGAGATTAATCTCTTGATGTCCTCACACAAGAATATCAGAGGACAGATAAAGGTCAGATTCTTAAACGTCACCGTATCAAATGAAGATGCTGCCAAAGGAGGATAGTCGATATTTCATGTATGTATAGCTTTTTAAATAAACTGATTCCTATTTGTTTAACTTATTGTATGGTCAACCTTATTAGCATTTTTATGTTGTATAAATGAAAAACAAAATTTGAGTTTTTCTTTTTAATCTTTTTATGTCATGTTTATCGTCGTTCCCCTAACTCTTCATGGTTTTCTATTGCACCTTAGTGTTGCCAAATGCGATACTTTCAGGAACGTAATCTCCACAGTTGGCGAGAGATTACTGTAGCATGCCGCTTTCTTAACTCGCATCAAATGTTATTTCGAATAAAGTATCCTATCCTTATATGTATGTATCTATTAGGTTTCACTTTCATATACCCTTTCCTATATGCTATAATGCTGCATCAGGCCTTCAAACATTTTGGGAGGAGAGCAGCGAGGTGTCCAAAGACGGACTTGGCGAGCATCAATAATTCCCAAAGACCAGCTCATCGAAATAACATTTTTGCATTTGAACAGTTTATTTCAATGGCTTTCAACTATGGGATATCGCAATATTTCAACTGAAGAAATTTCTTCTAGGTAGGTGCTTTTAAATCTCTCATTATTAAAAAGGCGAAATGTAAACTTCCTTGTTGCAGCAAATATATAAAATATCGATTGTTTTTGCGTTGGTTTTAACAAATACTTCACTGTGTTTAAAGCCAAATATAGCGCTACGAAAATAAGGATTTCACTTTGACTGCAAAAAAGGAAATCCCGATTTCTCGTGTATGGGAATGAACTACGATAACATAAATACAGTTCAATAAATTCTACCCATTACAAGGGAAAAAAATCTTATAGAATTTAAAAATACAATGTAAAACACCTGTGTAAAATCTAATTGCGATGCGATAAATATGCAATTTCAGTTACTTTAAAAGATTAAATCACTATTTAGGAAAATAACGATTTTAATTACAAAACAAATAAGTTAAAAATACCTTTTGTGGTGGTTATCCCTGCCTGTAGTGTCTGTTCTCTGCCATTCTCATTGGCAGAGGCAGCAGAGGCTGCAGAATGTGCCTCCTATCCAATTGGCCAAACGGCTTTTCCAAGATTTTTTCGGTTTGAAGGTACGCCGTTTGACCCCTCGCCTTTTGGCGGGCTCTTCTGCCATTATGGTGTCTGAAAAAAAGAGGAAAATGCAACTTTACGATGTTTATTGGTTGCGAAATATGAATAAGAAATATCTATATTTGAAATTTAGGAATTCAATAAGAACGGGACAATCTGTTAAGTGTTCTACGGCGCATCTTCAATTGCTCTCTTACAATTTTCATCTGAAACAGCTCATTCTGCATAAAAGTCATATGAAGAATTAAAGATGACATGAGTTGGGTTGTTTTACCTCTGAGCGGCACTTTTTTGCACACCATGGGCTAAATGGCCAGGTCAAATGGACTCCGAAGGCTCAGAGAAGGTTGAGGGAGGGGACCCACTGGAACAGCTGTTGGAAGACAGATGGTAGCCTCTCGTCAAGGCCATCCAGCGTGTTCTTTAACGTGCACAGGGTATGGCTCTCCTGCACACGGGGCCACGGCTTAACGTCCCATCCGACAGACGGCGGCCTTTCCAAGCCCATCGGTGTCCCCTACTGACCGTGGGCAGGGCGGGGAATTTTGCGGAGATAAATCTCAACGCTGACCCAGCTGGGACTCGAACCTGGGAACTACAGATTACGAGCCTGGCGCGCTACCGACTGAGCCACCCCCGCCCCAAAGAAAGATGACATGAGTCAATGGGCAAGGGGTCGACTGTCAACTGAGACGTTCATCGTAGGTTAACCGCCAAACTTTTTTTCTTTCCTCATAAAAGGTAAGTCCACGTACAGTTTTCTCTTATAGTACCTAAGAACAGCGTAAATGTTTAGTATTTAAACTTTCTTCCCCCCCCCCCCTTCACAAAAACAGGGAGAGCAATTCCTCCTAAACGACCACCAAATTCTGCATATCCACTGGCGGAAATTGAAAAATGAACACCCAGAAGGTATTTCTTTAGGAACGTCATAATATAATACTTTAATAGTTAAGGGCAGCAGAAACAGTGAGCCAGGATTGAAAGTCATTTGATGAAGTAAAGACGTCACTAAGGACGACAACATGCAAATGTCGGCAGCGCGTATTTAAGGACTAGGGTGTGAAGAAAGAAGTTATTCGTCTTGTGTCATGTTGTTCAGTGCTCTTTGAAGAAGCTACCATGCCTGGACGATGCAGACGCACAACGTTTGTTCATTAGCGCAGTTTGAGCGAGGTCATATAGTGGGTCTTAGGGAAGCAGGTTGGTCTTTTCGTGAAATTGCACACCGCGTTGGACGAGGGGTATCAGAAGTGGTATGATGGTGGCGTCGATGGTCAGACGAGCATTCGCACCCTCGCAGACGTGGGTCCGGGCGACGCAGAGTTATGAACGCACGAGAGGATCGGTGCATCAGGAGGGAGGCTGTGGCAGAGCGGACGGATACGGCATCACAAATTCGATCCTCTGTCCTACCAAGAATGTCTACGAGAATGATACGCAATCGTCTTTTGGAAGCAGGACTAAGGGCACGTGTGCCGTTGGCATGGTTACCACTCGTCAGTGTCGAGCACGTTTGCAGTGGTGTCAAGAACGAGGTCACTGGAAGGAAGAATGGCAGTCTGTGGTCTTCAGTGATGAAAGCCGATTCTGCTTAGGAGCTCTGATGGTGGTTTACGCATCTGAAGGCGACAAGGTGAGCGGCTTCTTCCATCGTGCATCCACAGCGACGCACAGGGCCGATGCCGGGCATCTTGATATAGAGAGCGATTAGTTATCATTCTCATACGTGGCTGGTGTTTGTACAGGGTACACCGAGTAGCATTACGTACATCAGCGATATCGTACAACCGGTCGTCTTGCCATATTTCAGTGTAATCTCAAATGCGATATTACAGCAGGATAACGCCCGCCCTCACTCCGCCCCCCCCCCCCCCCCCCAACTCCCTTGGCCAGCACACTCTCCAGACTTGTCTCCAATCGAGCATGTCTGGGACTGGATCGGACAAAGACTCTTCCGCTGACCGCGGCAGGCAACGACCATCGCTGAATTGCGCGTCCAAGTTGAAAGTGCATGGAATGGTATCCCCCAGCGTGATATCCAGCATTTGCACGCCAGATTGCATGCCAGATTGGAAGCTTGTATTACTGCTCGAGGAGGTTCAACACCTTATTAAAATGTGCCTTCTGCAAAATGTAATACTCGTGAAAAGGTAAAATAAACATTAAATCACTTCACACGTGTGATCACTATCCTTTCTGAACAAGTTGTTTCTGCTAAATGAATCTCATAGATTACGCTTCAATTGTTTATGGTGTTCTTTTTTCAATTTCCGCCAGTGTAGTTAGTTACTTTACATCATAAACATTGTAGGGATTTGTCTCCAATAAACCAGGAAAAGAACTTATTAAGAAACGGGAAAAGCTTAAACTATTACAGAGCCTAATGCTAAATGAAAGTTTCTGAAGTACGGAATCATGGGATTTTTCAAATTACGTTTCCTCCTCTCCGTTCTCTTCCACTATAAGAGAAATTCCACGAGAGTTGATCCTAATGATTTAAATCCTAAATGTATTGCAACTTTGCAAGTGTCATTTATTATATATGTTACCGCTAAAGTGCAGAAATCAGTTATTCTACAGATTATCTAGGTATTGTGCAGATTAACTCTGGTGATCCGTTAACGTGCGGAAAATTGTTTCATTTCTCAAATTACCTAGGTAATCTGCAAATTACCTAGGTAATCTTAAAATTACCTGGATAATCTGCACATTACCTACTAGGCACTCGTTAAAGTGAAAATAAGATCTTTGCTGGAACAACAGGAACGTTTCTGTACGCTTAAATTAACATAATGTTATTTATCTAGTGTCCGAGAGTACAGTTGAAACCAGGGTCATCCCTCTGTCAACATGAATCAGTCGTCCGAATTATAAAAAACTCCCCCAAAATGAGCAAGCCAAGTGAGAACGAATCATTTTAGTGATTCGTTATCAAGAATGAATCACTTTACCGATTCGTTCTCACTTGGCCTCCGCTCATCCGGGTTGTTTTTTATAATGCGGACGAGTGAATCACGTGACACGAAGATTCATATTCAAGAGATTCACCACTATGAGAGAAACAAACTTTTGAACTTTAACTATACGGAAGCCGTTAATGCGCACATTACCTAGATAAAATGCGGAAAACTCTTGATTCCGCACGTTAACGGAGCAAATCGGTTAATCTGCAGATTAGCTAGATAATGTGCACATTAACGGCTTTCGAGCTTTAGCGGTAACATATACATATTTTGGAAAACTGAAGTACTCGAGAAACCAGAACAAATTGGTTAATAAATATATAAAAATCCCATTTCTTTAACCCATCAAGTATCTAAAACCAGTTAACCATTTTTTTTTTATTAAACATTAGGCCTAACTTGGTTTAATTTTTATTTTAATATTCATTGTCATTCAAAATAAAATTCCCTTTCATTTAGTACATAACATGGCTGAATATCTAGAGAAAGTTTTAAAGTCCATTCATTTTTTCTGCTGTGAGAAAGATAAAAATTTTCTGGCTACAATTTCGTGTTTTTTTTTATAGATCTTAGAGGTTAACAGGATTAATTCTTTAATAAATATTTTTGGCTACGGCTGACCAGTGTTTAGGGAAACTATGATGATAATTTTGCTCTCTCTAATAACTTTAACGTCTGTATTAGAGATAAGTTAGGGTTCAAATTTTGGATATCGATCTCCGTTACAAGAGAAATTATGACATCGCAAGATTTATATATGCAAAAATGTATCCAGCTATAACTTTTTCTTTTAAATTCTTTAGAATATACGCCATTGAAATTTTAAAACACTTAAATTTGTTTGAAGACAAAATTCGAATCTCAATGTTGTTTGAAACAATAAGTATGATGATGGCAACCACGGTGGCCAACCATTTTCTGCAACATGCCACGTTTGTTTAGAAATTCCTACCGAACACACGGGGGCAGATTTAGAAGCCACCAAAGGCAAAGCTACAGGGGAAGGCGGTCATGCCCCCTCCATCGTAGATCCTGATCTGTTTTCTTCTAATAAAATGTTAAAAAATATGTAAGTTTTAAGTTATATAATATGTGGTAGAGACAAGATCTCATCGCACAAATACTTCAGCAAAGCAAAAGAGATTAATCGACCGAACATCACATAGGGCTATGTTTATGGATGAAACAGGTATTTAAGTGCAGAAAGACATTTGTTCACTACTGCACAAAATTGCGTTTAACCTCCTACCCCAAATTTTGTGTATACGACACTGGGATTCATATTAATGACTATATATTTACATTTAGAAGCCACCGTTATTCTAGGGGGCAGGGATGGCTCAGTCGGTAGCGCTCCAGGCTCGTAATGTGCAGTTCTCAGGGTCGAGTCCCGTCTAGGCCAGCTTTGAGATTTATCTCTGCAAAACTCCTCATCCTACCCTCGGTCAGGAGGATCATCACATACACCGATGGGCTTGTAAAGGCATCGTTTGTCCGTCGTTAGCCGTGGCCCCGTGTGCGGGAGAGCCAGACCCTACGAACGTAAAAAACACGCTGGATGGCCTTGACTGGAGGCTACCATCTGGCTCCCAACAGCTGTGCAGTGTGTCCCTTTCCCCCAATTTACTCCGAGCCTTCGGGTCTTTGTGGCCTGGTCATTTAGCCCATATTGGGCCGCTCAGAGATAAAACAATCCAACCATTTGTTATTATACAACAATAATTATTAGAAGTTATAAAAGATATTTAAAAGAAAGCAAAGTAAATTTAAAATACGAAAGAATAATCAACTGAGCCAAGTTGGTGGGGAAAATGTATGATTAAAACATGAACGACGGTGACAAAAATAACAATCGCAAACATCGACAAAGACGAAACGATATCACAATGAAAGCAGTATAAATAGGTACTCACTATAGGCGAGGAAGGAGGACTTCTTTGGAGCCTTCCACACGTCCTATAAACGGAACATAGTTGTAAGTGATTGCAGTGGTTATTCTAATCACATCAAGTGAAACTATTGCATTTACCTTTAGACATTAAAATTATATTAATAACAATATTATATTTTTAGAAGTTCAATTCTTAGAAAAATATTTTTCGTTATCATTGGCTGACAGATCTTTGTTCATGTAGTTATTAAGATGCCAATATCAGGAGTTCATAAACTTTTACTTTTAAAAAAATGAGTGAATAAAATGCACTCTCAACATTAATAGTTAATATTTTGTGGATAACACATAAAATTTCTATTAATATTTAAAGTAAGTAAGTTTAATAAAAATGAAATTGGGTTACCGCATGCAACAATTTGGGAATACTTGATTTACTGTTCTAAAGATCCCTACTGTTCTAAAAGTCTCTACTCTAGTAATCCTAGCTGGGTCAGCGTTGAGATTTATCTCCGCAAAATTCCCCGCCCTGCCCACGGTCAGTAGGGGACACCGATGGGCTTGGAAAAGGCCGCCGTCCGTCGGATGGGACGTTAAGCCGTGGTCCCGTGTGCGGGAGAGCCATACCCTGTGCACGTTAAAGAACACACTGGATGGCCTTGACGGGAGGCTACCATCTGTCTCCCAACAGCTGTTCCAGTGGGTCCCCTCCCCCAACCTTCTCTGAGCCTTCGGGGTCCATGTGACCTGGCCATTTAGCCCATGGTGTGCAAAAAAGTGCCGCTCAGAGGTAAAACAACCCAACCCAACCTAGTAATCCTATCTTAAAGATCTTCAGAATTTTAGCAGCACTATCATTTTCCAAAGTATTTTAAAATAATCATCGAAATAAACTTACATAAAGACGGACTTCAGTGACTCCTGTGAAAGTGACTTTCTTCTGAAAAGTCAAGGAGCATTTAATTAGAAAATATTGCAAACTTTATAGGTATATATGTATACAACTTGTTAAACAATAAATTGATATATACTGCCATAATACAAAAAACTAAGATTTAGACTTATATTCTTTTCGCTATACCTCTTTTGTAATGTTTCGAGGGAGTGGCTCAGTCAGTGGCGCGCCACGCTCGTAATCTGTAGTTCCCAGGTTCGAGTCCCAGCGGAGTCAGCATTGAGATTTATCTCCGCAAAATTCCCCGCCCTGCCCACGGTCAGTAGGGGACACCGATGGGTTTTTAAAGGCCGCCGTCCATCGGATGGGACATTAAACCGTGGCCCCGTGTGCGGGAGAGCCATATACTGTGCACGTTAAAGAACACGCTGGATGGTCCTTGACGGGAGGCTACAATCTGTCTCTCAACAGCTGTTCCAGTGGGTCCCTTCCCCCAATATTCTCTGAGCCTTCGGGGTCCATGTAACCTGGCCATTAGGCTATGGTGTGCAAAAAACGTGCCGCTCAGCGGTAAAACAACCCAACCGATAGAAGGGGCGAGGGTTACTTTCCAATCAGAAGGATGGTGTCCTTTCCAGGCCCCTTGGTGTCCGCTCTCTCACCGAGGGCGGGGAGTTTTGCGGAGAAATCTCTCAATGCTTGCCCAGCTGGGACTCTAACCCGGGAACTAGAGACTGCGAGCCTAGCGCCCTGCCCACTGTCAGTAGGGGAAACCGATGGGCTTTGAAAGGCTGTCGTCCATCGGATGGGACGTTAAGCCGTGACCCGTGTGCCGGAGAGCCATACCCTGTGCACGTTAAAGAACACGCTGGATGGCCTTGACGAGAGGCTACCATCTGTCTCCCAACAGCTGTTCCAGTGGGTCCCCTCCCCCAACCTTCTCTGAGCCTTCGGGGTCCATGTGACCTGGCCATTAGGCTATGGTGTGCAAAAAAAGTGCCGCTCAGCGGTAAAACAACCCAACCCAAAAGCTTTTGTAACGATACTCTTGTCTATCCAAATTATTGTGAACTGACATCCTGCTCGAAGTACATGAAACATGCCATTTTATGGAAATTTCTTACTTCTACGTCACTACGGAGTCATTAAAAGTCGTAAAAGCATGGTGAAAAGCAAAGTCAAATGCGATGTGGATAAAAAGGCTGGTCGATTGACTTCGAAAAGAGATTCATCTTTGGAGACCGATGATCCGTGACAGAGGTGATGGAACTCAATAGGAGATGGAACTCACTGGCACCATATCCCTAGTGTATGGAGTTGGGTTGGGTTGTTTTACCTCTGAGCGGCACTTTTTTGCACACAATGGGCTAAATGGCCAGGTCACATGGACCCCGAAGGCTCAGAGAAGGTTGGGGGAGGGGACCCACTGGAACAGCTGTTGGGAGACAGATGGTAGCCTCCCGTCAAGGCCATCCAGCGTGTTCTTTAACGTGCACAGGGTATGGCTCTCCCGCACACGGGGCCACGGCTTAACGTCCCATGCGACGGACGGCGGCCTTTCCAAGCCCATCGGTGTCCCCTACTGACCGTGGGCAGGGCGGGGAATTTTGCGGAGATAAATCTCAACGCTGACCCAGCTGGGACTCGAACCTGGGAGCTACAAATTACGAGCCTGGCGCACCTACAGATTATGAGCCGCCCCAGTGTGACCAGGCAATGTGTGTAACACTCTACATTGGAATCATCAGCATAAACTTTCTTAATCGTTTCGTTGGAGTCTTGTCGTTAAGAGTCAAAATATTTCCTTAAAGGAAGCATTTGTGTAGAACAGTCGAAGTTAAAGTACAATGGAACTAACTGAAACGATGATCCGATAAATAGGTTTAATTTTTTTCCTGTTTAAATTTTAATGAAACCGACATACTTATGTGAGATGTGAAATCCTGTGTAAAAAAAAATGTAATAAGCAATCAGCATTGTAAAATTTGTTCTAAATCCCTCGTCAAAGTGGAATTTTTTCTTGCACCATTAGTTTATACAGTTGTTTCATCAACTGTATGTTTGTGTTGTTTAATCAATCATCAGTGTTTTTGTTATAGCCAGTCACAATCACTCCAAAGCTGAAATAAGGCTTTTGAGAATGCGATCCATTTTGAAGCTTCGAACAGACAAAAGTATTGAGAAATGCATTGCTAAGCATTATCTGATGATATCGAAGGGGCGCTGCTCTAAGAGTCATGTTCGCTTAGCATCCCTAGACAACTTCCAGGAAATGAGCATTTCGATACTTGGAACATTCCCGTCGAATGGAAAATTAGTAATGACGGCAATGACTTTTCATTGGAAAAGTAAGTGCAAATAAACATTAAGTATTTTAAGTATTGGAATAGCCACATACACAGAATTTAGTTCAGAGGAGGGTGGGGGAGGTCCAAGAATTTAGTTTAAGGGATGGTTCGAGAATTTAACCTCGCTAGAGGTGTTCTGAGAATAAAACGTGAGTAGTTTTCCAGTTACTAAAATATTCCACCAGACAGAAAAGATTAAAATTTTATAATTATTTGTTAAACCTAATTTAACGTCAGGAATATGCTATGAGGCTAAAAAATTATACAAAGACAACTGCTTTGGATTTCAAAGCAGGTAGACAGGTTTAAGATTTCTCATAAAACGATCGATTTTTAGTGGGGTGGAGTCGGGACCTCTGATCCCTTCCTGGATACGTCCCTGTATTCTAAGCTGAATTTCAGTCAGATAATTGATATTTCCTTTGCTGTTGTTTTAAAATACTTTATAATGTTCAAGTTTTAGTTCCCGGAATGGTATAGTTTGTTTTGGAAATTTAAACACAGAAACTCAAAAATTACTTTTACATGTTATTTTGGTTTCTTATGATATCACGGGTTCAGGTTCATCGAATACAGATGTGTCGCAAAGTACGCGAACTGAGAGCACGGGAACCTGCTAATGCGCGATTAATCCGCGAAACGATTGTTAACGTTGTTTCTCAGGCAGGTAGGTAAAGAGCTCATCGACATGACGAAGGACGATATAGAAGAATTTCTGAATGGGACGAGTTAACAGGAAAAGATTAGCAAGAATTATTAGAAGAGATGGGACAGGCATAAGGTCAGCGAAGTCTTTCAACTCGTAAAACAGCCAACTGATAAGGTGCAGGAGTACGATCCTTTGACGGAAAGGAGTTTAACGTTCACTCGAGAAGTGAACATGTCTCTTTCCGACAAAAGAGTTGTTGAAAGAACTCCACTGCAAGAAGAAGCAACATATTCTTGAAGAAAGTGTTGCAAAGAAGGCCATCTCCGTTTTCTGCTCTCGTGCA
The DNA here is from genome assembly GCA_038380435.1 of Ryuthela nishihirai. Taxonomy (NCBI): domain Eukaryota; kingdom Metazoa; phylum Arthropoda; class Arachnida; order Araneae; family Heptathelidae; genus Ryuthela; species Ryuthela nishihirai. The sequence goes on from JAWZYU010000001.1 coordinate 23,208,902, forward strand.
GTCTCCCACTGCATCCCCCCCTCACAGAGCATCCTCGTACTCTCCTGCTTCTCTGACTGCATGAATAAAGGTCGTGAAATATCCGACCAAAACGCCAGCCAAAACTGAAGCCGAAGTCGACCCCTTCGCTCGCCTGTCTATTGAAGAGTTGGAGGAAGAGGATCACGAGCAAAATAATTGTAGTTTTCAGGTACAGCATTTTTTTAAATTTCAAAGTTAAAAAAAAAAAAAAAATTTTTAAGATTTAATAAAAAAATGAAATATCTCCTCAAGCAGCTGTTTGCCACAGAGGTCTGCGAGGTTGTGACTGGAATCTGTGAAAATCAGGCGTGGGAATCTGGCGCAGTACTAATATAACGCTTTCATCATTTTATCGAAAAAACAGTTCACTCAAATACGTCATCATTAGTTGAGAGTGGTCAGCGTTCTCTCATCTATAGGCGTATCATAATCTTCGTATCTGCTTTGCATTATTCCAATCAGCATATTCTACCCACTATCAATTAAAACTCGTCAATTCAGTTGTTGTTCGTAGCTTAATCAGTCGCTCACTGGATTGTCTTCGATGTCTATGATCTTGATTGAATATTAAATATTTCAGGTTTTGTTACTTTTTAAATATTAAACGAGAATTACGAAAAATCGAGCTGTGTAATGACTTCACTAAGGAATTCAATTTGTCCGAAATAAAGTTGTTTCGAAATATCCCGCCACAGAGCTCAGTTGCTAACAAATAGCATCTTAAAGGAAAACGTCCAGTTGTTTTGGGTTAGAACGTTTTATCACCGAGTGGCCAGGTCACAATGATCCCTAAAGAGTTGGCAAAGGAAATGGAGTCATTGGATATCTGTTAGGGGATAGGTGGAAGCATCCTCCAGGACCATTCTGCGTGTTCTTCAACGTGCACAGAGTTGGCTGTCATGCACACGTGACCACGGCTTAACATCCCATCCGACCGAAGGCATCCTTTTCAAGCCCATCTTTTTCCCTTTCTCTAGAGCGGCAGAGGAAGTAGAGAAAATATTTACGCATGCGCATACGATGGTGACTACAATTTGGGAACAACGTTGCTGTTTAAGACAAGCCGCGACCTTCAAATAAACGCATATCGCGTCGAGGTTGGGGGTTCATAAAGTATATAAAGAAAACTCCTTAGAAAACCGGAAATTAAAAATATTTTCACCGGATGAGAAATATTCAGTCTTTTCTTCTGAATACGATAATGTTTAGTGCAATAATATTATAAATTTTGTACCTAACATAATAGTATGATTTACTATACCGTAGGGCGGGCGTGGCTCAGTCGGTAGCGCACCAGGCTCGTAATGTGTAGTTCCCAGGTTCGAGTCCCAGCTAGGTCAGCGTTGAGATTTATCTCTGCAAAACTCTCCGCGCTGCCATGGTCAGTAGGGGATATCGATGGCTTGGAAAAGTCGCCGACCGTCGCATGGGACCTTAAGCCGTGGTCCCGTGTGCGGGAGAGCCATACCCTGCACACGTTAAAGAACACGCTGGATGGCCTTGACGAAAGGTTACCATCTGTCTTCTAACAGCTGTTCCAGTGTGTCCCCTCCCCTAATCTTCTCTGAGACTTTGGGGTCATTGTGACCTGGCCATTTAGCCCACTGTATGCAAAAAAGCGCCGCTCAGAGGTAAAACAACCCAACAATACTATACTGTATAACAAAAGTTTATAGTATCTTACTGGATTGGGTTGTTTTACCTCTGAGCGGCACTTTTTTGCACACCATGGGCTAAATGGCCAGGTCACATGGACCCCGAAGGCTCAGAGAAGGTTGGGGGAGGGGACCCACTGGAACAGCTCTTGGGAGACAGATGGTAGCCTCCCGTCAAGGCCATCCAGCGTGTTCTTTAACGTGCACAGGTTATGGCTCTCCCGCACACGGGGCCACGGCTTAACGTCCCATCCGACGGACGGCGGCCTTTCCAAGCCCATCGGTGTCCCCTACTGAGCGTGGGCAGGGCGGGGAATTTTGGGGAGATAAATCTCAACGCTGACCCAGCTGGGACTCGAATCTGGGAACTACATATTACGAGCCTGGCGCGCTACCGACTGAGCCACCCCCGCCCCTAGTGTCTTACTGTATTTGCTCTATGTGCTAATTGCAAATAATGTATAACGTTTGTTCCTGAAGACCAGCCCTCAGAGCATGTTATGATGTTTATCTCTGTGCATGTAAATAAACACTTAGTGAATTTAGTAATGATGATATATAATTATGAGGATGAATGAAATTATTATAAGCAGCGGCACAAATGTGTCGGAGCATGTTCTGGTGCAATTCGTGACGAATAACTGTCACCAAATATTTAGTACAATTTCATCTTAACATTAACCATTTCATTTGTTAATATCACTTTAGGCAAATCGGAATTAACAGCTTGGTATTAAATTTTAAATGGAAAATAGAACTCCGAAAGTACACTGATGAAAGATAAAATTGTCCAACCCAGCAGGTACGGTCGACTTTACACGTAAATATACATGTAATAGCAGAGATTATTATTTAAATAATCTGTTGTAAAAATTTTATGTAAATGATTACGTTAGCCATCAGTTACAAAAACAGATCACTTCTAGTAGGTGTAAGAGGTAATATGAATTTCTGGTTGATATGTCGATACCTACGGCCAGTTGTTGTATTAATTCAAACGATTATCTCTAATGACATCTGTCAGCATGATAACACTACTCCTGTCCAGGATGTTGTCTACAAGGACAATTCCAGACTATTGCGTGGCCAATCATATCCCCCTCCCATCGAGCATGTTTGCGACATGATCGGACTTTCTCTGCACTCACTCTCAACTGACCCATACCACATGCACGTGGGTGGTGAGATATTCCTCAGGACAACGTCAGAAATCTTTACACATCAATGCAGCAATGTGCTACTGAATGCATCACAAATAAAATGATTTCAGTACGTATTATATTAGATGCATTTATTTTAATCCTTTCGTTCAGTTCATTGCATTCAGATGTAAATAAGATCATGTGATACAAATCTCATCATCCTTGTCTGTGAAGAGTTTCGCAAAATTCCAGCCATTCCTTCTGGTTAGAGCAATTTCACTAACGAGCAATGTGTTTAATAACGAAGAAAAATTACAAATTGAAGTTTGGAACGTAATCACATAAATATTTTAACAACTACCTCTGCTTTCATTCCATAATAAATAAGTTTTAGAAGTTAAACTCTATTGTCACACAGAGTTCGGAATTGCATCCTGTAACCATTTCTTTACCAAATATAGGAAAATCATATACAAAGGAACTCTCGCTCAGTTAACATAAAACTTAATCCTAAAGAAATGATGAAGAGAGATAAATAAAGGTGTTTTGTTTCTCTTGAGACACTGAATTTCATATTCAGAGGAGAAAAAAATATCTGCAGCACAAGCTTGGGATCCAGGGGGGATGGCAATGAGCTATGGCCCTCCCCCTTTCCAAATATTGGGCGGGGGTGGCTCAGTCGGTAGCGCGCCAGTCTCGTAATCTGTAGTTCCCTGGTTCGAGTCCCAGCTGGGTCAGCGTTGAGATTTATCTCCGCAAAATTTCCCCGCCCTGCCCACGGTCAGTAGGGGACACCGATGGGCTTGGAAAGGCCTCCGTCCGTCGGATGGGACGTTAAGTCGTGGCCCCGTGTGCGGGAGAGCCATACCCTGTGCACGTTAAAGAACACGCTGGATGGCCTTGACGGGAGGCTACCATCTGTCTCCCAACAGCTGTTCCAGTGGGTCCCCTCCCCCAACCTTCTCTGAGCCTTCGGGGTCTTTGTGACCTGGCCATTTAGCCCATGGTGTGCAAAAAAGTGCCGCTCAGAGGTAAAACAACCCAACCCAAATCCAAATATCGGTAATGGTAATAAAGGTAAAAAAATTATTAAACTTTTGCTCTTTTACGCGTTTTTCAAGATATGATTTAAAGTACTGTAAAACGGTGGATAATATGCTATATTACAATGGAATTACAATCCCCTTTATTTTGTTTTTCTGACTCGATTGCGTCACTTGCCCCCCCCCCCCCCCGCCCTCTATTTTTTTTTCTAGATCCGCGCCTGACACTAATTTTACATAAACTCATTTCTGCAGCTGTTATATTAATAATGGCGATCTTAAAATAGCTGGCTTTCCTTAAAATATATTGTAACTTTCAATGACTTTAAGCAAATTGTGAGAGGCCAATTCATTCTTTTAACAATTCTAAAACTGATAGAAAAGACGGATAAAATAAGAATATCCGAAATCAAACTGTTCTTACTGCAGTGTTTGCGTAAAGGATTAAAACATCGAATAGAATCGAGATGATTATGTATCTCTTACATACTTCAAAAATGGGATGGGATATTTTTCAAATTATTTAATACCAAGATACGCCTAAGAAGGAAAGCAAGCAGAAATCGATGCGTTATCCATTGAGAAAAAAATCTGTTCTGCCTAATTTACCTTTGATGTTTATTAAGAATTGTCAATAATCTATATTAAATTCATTCTTAATATTGTGTAAAACACCCATAAAAATATATTATGAAGATACATTTATTTTTATTACCACGACTCTTTACCTTATTGGCCACTGAAGTTACGACTACTTTTACCTTATTGGCCATTGAAGGCTTGTATCCAATGCAGCTGTCTTTGCTGCATATTTCGGTTATGACGTCATCCAGCACTTTCCGTGCTACTTCCTGAAAATGCAAATGAAAACACTTTGTAATAATCACGAAAGAAGGCTAATCATACTATTGTAAAAAATAATAAATGTAATTATTCTATATCCTGCAAATAAGCTTTAAGCTTTGCGTGTCACCTGTAATGATAAAATTTACTTGTACTATGATCAAAGCAAAATAAACAAATTTTAAAAAAGATAAATTTTCGTTATTACTATTGCTTCTGTGTGAATGATTTATTGAAGTGGTTTAAGCATGTTGCAAATTGAGTCATTTCACCTTTGAGCGGGATTTTTGAACATAATATAATGGTTTCCACTTCAACAGTTAGGAGACAGATGGAACCTCTCGTCAAGGTCATTCTGCGAACTCTTTAACATGAGAAGATTATGGCTTCCTGCACACGGAATCACAGCTTAATGTCGCATTGACGGACGACACATCCTTTACGAAGCCATCGCTGTTGTTTTACTCGTTGAAGGCATAGCGGGGCTTTGCGAAGATAATCTTATTTCAAGCAAAGTGGGGATTCAAACCTGGGATCATCAGGTTATGATTCAAACACGCTGACGACTGAGTTAATTCCTGCCCCTTGTTGTTCCTCCTTTATTTGTATTTATTTCTCCTGTGATTAATGGCAGGATTCCATGGAAGAGAAGTGTTAATGTGTTGTGTGGAGAAGAGTTGGTTAAGGGGAAGAAAGGAAAGTGTAACAGACGAAGAACAGGAAGGAGCTAGAGGCGGTTCCAGATAGGTGTGGAGATGAGAAACTTAAACAGGAGGCCATAGATTTTAATTTTGCCCTGATGACTGGGAGTCGCTAGTCAAGCGGGCTCATCGGCTTGTCCCCCGAGAAGTTCCGGGTTGCAGCCCCAATGGAGGGGCTGTGACCGAGGGTTCTGCTGACTGGGCTTGGGGAACATGGTCAAGCGGGCTCATCGGTGCAGCCTTGGTGAAGTTTCCGGTCGGCAGACTGCTGCTGGGGGCCGCGGGTTCGTGGCTCTAATGGAGAGGACGAAGGTGAGGGCTTGCGACTGGGAGTGGGATCCCCGGTTGACGGGCTTATCGATGGAAGAGCCAAACTAAGAGTCTCCACCCCGGGAGCCGAGTCAACTTAGATCTATATATCTGTGTTTGTGGCTAACCGGGGAACAGATTAAATTTAGGTTTTGACCGATGGATGAACTTTCCTTCTATAGTACTGTTCGCCATAGGTAGTCGTGGGGCGAGCTGCATCTATATGGTGTTGTCTTGCCCTCGACATAGGTAGTGGAGATTATGGCATTATCCCGATAGATGTAGTGCTATGATCAGTTAGCGGATCATCTGGGTTTTGTCTTCATTAATTTCCTGCCCCTTGTTTTGTGTAGTATCGTAATAAGAAAAATGTTTTCATCAGATAAAATCAGAAAAAGTGTTCGCTGCCTAGTCTCGCTCAGTTAACACAAAACGTAATCCTAAAGAAATGATGAAGAGAGATAAATAAACGTGTTTTGTTTCTCTTGAGACACTGAATTTCATATTCAGAGGTCAAAAAAATATCTGCCTATCTAGTCAAAGGTCAGATTCCCCCACAAAATAAAGTGTAAAGAACTATTTTGCTACTTCAGTCTTTTCGTTATCCATTGCAGTTGTTTCCCGTTATCCATTGCAGTTTCTTCAACTCTTTATTAAAAAAATGTTTCCTATATACGCACTTAAAGTGCTAAAATATATCTCCATCAAGCTACTTCCATTTCAAAGGAATTAATAACCATGTATTCGCTTTTGATTCTTTAATATAATGTTTTTGAAAGAGAGTGAGGCCTTAAAATTTGGTAAAATAAAATTAAATTGAATTTCAAAACAACTTGAAATAAAATTGTTAAAATTAGTTTAGGGTATTGTTTTGAATACAGCACTCACCTCAAGCATTATTTCATCCATTGCCTCACTTAGGGCTTTAAATATGATCCAACGACTGATATTCTGGACGCACCCTTCTTTATATTTCATCTCTGTTCATCTAGAAATAAAAATGCTTCTGTCATTTAAGAGATCTTTTTGAAAGTAAATGGATTTAATCAGTTTAACAAGACTCGCAATGAACAACCTCATATGCACAAGAAATAACTAGATATTAACGTATGACTTTTATTTAATAATATTGGTAGTGTGAAATTAAGAGCAATGTTTTGTAAGCCCAACCTTAAAGAATTAGAATCAAAAACAAAATTATCTTGTTTCGAGTTTAGTTATTTCGAAAACGAAACCACGTGTCTATGATTACGAGTTACAAATCATTGGGAAGAAGATGATGACGGAATCATTGGGAAGAAGGGATTCCAACTTTTACAAAGTCAATTTATTTCTTATATAAAAACAATAATATAATAATTATATCGCTGCCTTTTAAAATATTATTTTTAATAAAACTTGAAATTAACTAATATTCTATTTATCAAATATATTTCTACGTAATAAGAACCGTATGAATTCTGAAATTGTACGCAGTAGGAGACTACTAAGTGAATGCAACATTAGCTCTACGGCTAGAACTAAGAAACGGCTAGAACTAAATAAGAAACTGAATGTGAGTCCCAAATAAACCCCGTGTGAGGGAGAGCCATACCCTGTACACGTTAAAGAACACGCTGGATGGCCTTGACGGGAGGCTACCATCTGTCTCCCAACAGCTGTTCCAGTGAGTCCCCTCCCCCAACCTTCTCTGAGCCTTCGGGGTCTATGTGACCTGGCCATTTAGCCCATGGTGTGCAAAAAGTGCCGCTCAGAGGTAAAACAACCCAACAACAACCCAAATAAACATTATGCAACTGAAGCAAATTTTGTTTTGGAGTAAAAAATATTGAGATTTGTTTTAAAATTATGTGAGATATAAAATGTTTACATACCTATAAAACGGCTACTCTAATCGGAAATGTTGAATCAACTTTTTAACTAATACTTATCAACCAATGTTATTTAGCAACAAATCGCTTTTACTGCTCCTCATAAAAACATTTACAAAATGTTAAATTTCCCGCGTCACCAGGAGAGTTCTAACCAGAATGCTTCTGTTATGCAACAGAACCCTCGACCGGAACTTCTTTAAATCTCTGTTGTTCGAACGAGTGCGTCACAATTAATCATCTCATTCTACAGAGTATCTATTTATTCAGTTTTAAAAATTCGTAAAAATTCGTAAAAATTTTGATTGTTTTTGGATAGATTTCTGGTATTTTACGGAAATCCGTCCTTTTCAAATTTCGGTTTGTACCGGTTTCTTACTGTGAGTTTTTGCGTTCGAAATGTTCGAATATTTTACATATATTTTTGTAAATTTGTTCTATTTCTTTAAACTGACTTCTCAGTCGGTAGCGCGCCAGGCTCGTAATCTGTACTTCCCAGGTTCGAGTCCCAGCTGGGTCAGCGTTGAGATTTATCTCCGCAAAATTCCCCGCCCTGCCCACGGTCAGTAAGGGACACCGATGGGCTTGGAAAAGCCGCCATCCGTCGGATGGGACGTTAAGCCGTGGCCCCGTGTGCGGGAGAGCCATACCCTGTGCAAGTTAAAGAACACGCTGGATGGCCTTGACGGGAGGCTACCTTCTGTCTCCCAACAGCTGTTCCAGTGGGTCCCTTCCACCAACCTTCTCTGAGCCTTCGGGGTCCATGTGACCTGGCCATTTAGCCCATGGTGTGCAAAAAACTAATTTCTGAAAAAATCGTTGCCAGATATTTTTTCTGAATTCTGTAATCAGCCATAATGTTCGAATATTTTTTTGAGCGACTGTAGGTGGTCATATTATTTTGATACTAGATCGTGTGGGCTCACTCACGAAAATATTGAGCGTGTGCAGTTACCATTCACAGCAAACTGGAGCGTGTGCAGTTACCATTCACAGCAAACTGGAGCGTGTGCAGTAGCTGCACACGCTCCAGTTTGCTGTGAACGGTAACTGGAGCTGTACAGTTGCTGTACACGCTCCAGATATTTTTCCTGAATTCTGTAATCACGTGACACGAAGGTTGCCAGATCACTAATATTTGAAAAAATCGTTGCCAGATATTTTTTCTGATTTTTGTAATCAACCGTAGTGTTCGGATACTTTTTTGAGCGACTGTACTAATGAATAATACGATTTATTTTTTTCTAATAATCATTTGGTTCAAATTTCCACCGTTAGGGGCGATGAAGTCGGAAAATAAAATACTTCATTCTTCTTGGAAACGAGCATTCCATTCGCCAGAGTCGATGTGTTTTCTTTAAGTGGAAAGATGGCAATATGTTTCTTAGATCCAGTAATTTATTGCTTTAAAATACTCAACTATTACGTAAAATATTAAGTTAAAAATATATTTTAAAAAAATCCTTCTAAAACGTTAATATGAACAAGCAAATAACACAAAAAAGCTACCCTCATGAAATTATGAAATGAATTACAATTTTTATGAAAGTAGGGTATAAATAAATAAATAAATAATAAATACCCCTTCAAGCAGCTGCTTGCCACAGAGGTCTGACAGGAGCCTGTCAGTTTATATGCCACAGTAGAAGATCTGAGAAGATGGCAGGACCTCAGCAGAAAACAACACAAACATCCATGCCTTACCCGGGGCTCGAACCCAGGTCCCGTAGATCAGTAGCGAAGCGCGCTAACCATTTCAAAAAGTACTTGACACCTGTCTGTAGATTTGCACTCGTTCTTCCGAAGTTAACTATACGACTTGTTTCAAAGCTTATCTAAACATGTCACTGCGTGTTAAAATCGAAGATCGTATCATTATTTCTCCCTTCGCTGGAGGCGCGTCAATTTCGGTCTGCAAAATCTGTACGTTGTTGATAAGGAAATTGTTAAAGAAAGGAAATATTTTACATTTTCACAAGGATACAGGTTGTGGAAGACGCGAAAACAATTCATGCCGATTTATCGTAGCTATATGGGGATCATTCCTGTTCATATGGGACTGTTACGGGATGGGTGGGGCGGGGGTGGCTCAGTCGGTAGCGCGCCAGGCTCGTAATCTGTAGTTCCCAGGTTCGAGTCCCAGCTGGGTCAGCGTTGAGATTTATCTCCGCAAAATTTCCCGCCCTGCCCACGGTCAGTAGGGGACACCGATGGGCTTGGAAAGGCCGCCGTCCGTCGGATGGGACGTTAAGCCGTGGCCTCGTGTGTGGGAGAGCCATACCCTGTGCACGTTAAAGAACACGCTGGATGGCCTTGACGAGAGGCTACCATCTGTCTCCCAACAGCTGTTCCAGTGGGTCCCCTCCCCCAACCTTCTCTGAGCCTTCGGGGTCCATCTGACCTGGCCATTTAGCCCATGGTGTGCAAAAAAGTGCCGCTCAGAGGTAAAATAACACAACCCAACCCAACCCAACGGGATGGGTAAGCAAATTCAGAGAAGGACGTCAGAGCTTCAAAGCCCTCCCTCGTGCAGAAAGACTGAAGGAAGCCATGAACGAGTGAACCATTGTTGCTGTTCCTGAACTTATTAGGGAAAATCCACACATCACAGTTCAGAAAATAAGTTTAGATGTCAGCGTATCGATTGGCAGTGTGGATACAAATATTCATCAACATTTTAAAGTTTCGAAAGATCTGTGCCAAATGGGTACCCCACAAACTTTAGTAGTAGCTCTTTTTTACGGTTCGTAAAAAAAGAGCTACTACTAAAGGCTGAAATCATCTGCACTTCCCCAGTGCAGGATTTGATAATACGTAGAAGCAAGAGTTCAGGTACCAACGAAGACCTCAGATCAGGATTATCCACCACCTACAAGCAAACAGAAAACACAGCAGAAGATTTTCCCTCCACAGAAGCCCATCAGTGCAGCAAGTCCAGGATCCATAACCAAGCTCAGAGTTCTTATTCCTTCCAGTTGGTGTGGTTAGAACAGGACCCTGTGTGTTCAATCACTCCTCAGCAAGGTAGAAAAAAAAGTAGTCATAGTAGTGCAGGTCAGTAGGTCACATTAATCTTGCAGCCCTGCCCTTCTGTTCCTTTCCAGAAGCGAGTATCTTTTGAACGGTACTAACGGTCCGCACTGCGAGAAGGCGGGGTCAGCCTTTAGATATTAGGTCTGGCAGTTTTGTACATCATCACAGGGGATTGGTGCATAGCTTTCCTTCCAGTGACTACCTAGCTGCCATTTACAGACAGAATAAATAACTAAATTGCTGTGATGAAAGCATTATACTAGCATTGATATACAATAATGACTGAATAAAGCTAAAATGAATAGTGGCCGAGTGGTTAGCACGCTTGGCTACTGATATAAGGGACCTGGGTTCGAGCCCCGGATTTGGCATGGATGTGTGTGTCGTTTCGTTTTTCTGTTGAGGTCCTGCCATCCTCTCAGATCTTCTACTGTGGCATATAAACTGACAGGTTCCTGTCAGACCTCTGTGGCAAGCAGCTGCTTGAGGGGGTATTTATTATTTTTTTTAATGGATTAATTTAAATTAAAAAATTTGTGACACAGTAAACTTCAAATTTAATTTTTCAGGTCCCTCATAATCGTGAGGTCCTAAGCTGTAGCTTAGTTAGCTTATGCATACGTCCAGCCCTGGTTATGATGGTTCAACAAGACTGCACAATTTGGGTCTCCAAACATGTCTTCTGAGTTACAGCTGCTGCATTTAACCACTGTAGGGCAACTCTAATGAGGGCCTGCTTGACATCAGGAGCGTAGCTATGGGGGGATGTGTGGGAGGCTCCCCCCAAAGTAACTCGGAGTTGGGGGCGGGGGTGGCTCAGTCGGTAGCGCGCAAGGCTCGTAATCTGTAGTTCCCAGGTTCGAGTCCCAGCTGGGTCAGCGTTGAGATTTATCTCCGCAAAATTTCCCTGCCCTGCCCACGGTCAGTAGGGAACACCGATGGGCTTGAAAAGGCCGCCGTCCGTCGGATGGGACGTTAAGCCGTGGCCCCGTGTGCGGGAGAGCCATACCCTGTGCACGTTAAAGAACACACTGGATGGCCTTGACGGGAGGCTACCATTCTGTCTCCCAACAGCTGTTCCAGTGGATCCCCTCCCCCAACCTTCTCTGAGCCTTCGGGGTCCTTGTGGCCTGGCCATTTAGCCCATGGTGTGCAAAAAAGTGCCGCTCAGAGGTAAAACAATCCAATCCAATCCAAACTCGGAGTTGGCAAAATTCGAAGCAACTTCGCAAAATCTAGGTGAGTTGTGAAAATTTGTAATTTTTTTTTGTAAAATTAAGAGGAGTTGTCAAAATCGAGGCAACTTGGCAAATCTAGGGCAATTTGGAAAATGGAGAGTAGGCAAAATCTAGAGCAGTTGGAAATATTCGAAGCCACTTAGTAAAATACAGGTGAGTTGGCAAAATTTGGAGTGACTGCAAAATCTAGGGCAGTTTTGCAAAATTCGAATCTACTTCGTAAGATACGGGCGAATTGTGTTAATTGGGATTGGTTTTGTGAAGTTAAGGAGAGTTCGCCAATTGTAAGGGAGTTGGGAAAATTTACACTGACTTGCTACAATTCAGGTGAGATGTAAATATTGGGATTATTTCTGTGAAATTGTGGCTAGCTCGCAAAATTGGAAGACAAAGGGCGAAATGCAGGAGAGTTGTGAAAATCGGTCCCCCTCCCCCAGGGAGCGAAAATCTAGGAGACATTATTTTCTCAGTTAACAAAATTTTATTTTCGAGTTGGAAAATTTTCGATTTCTCCCCCCACCCTGGGACGGGAGTGGGTCAGTCGGTAGCGCGCCAGGCTCGTAATCTGTAGTTCCCAGGTTCGAGTCCCAGCTGGGTCAGCATTGAGATTTATCTCTGCAAAATTCCCTGCCCTGCCCACGGTCAGTAGGGGACACCGATGGGCTTGGAAAGGCCGCCGTCCGTCGGATGGGACGTTAAGCCGTGGCCCCATGTGCGGGAGAGCCATACCCTGTGCACGTTAAAGAACACGTTGGATGGCCTTGACGGGAGGCTACCATCTGTCCCCCAACAGCTGTTCCAGTGGGTCCCCTCCCCCAACCTTCTCTGAGCTTTCGGGGTCCTTGTGACCTGGCCATTTAGCCCATGGTGTGCAGCAAAGTGCCTCTCAGAGGTAAAACAACCAACCAACCAACCAACCCCCCACCCTCAACCATAGTCCTTCGCTACGCCCCTTGATTTAACACAACCTAATAACGACTGACTAACGATCCTATTAACGACCGCACTTTAGGCCATCAGAGCACCTGATGCTCAATATCTGGGAGCGTGTGACACTATTATAGACATCTTTCATTATGTTAACTACCGTATTTTAACGTGTATAAGGAACCCCTTTTTGCCAAAAATTGGGTCCCAAAAATAGAGGGGGTTTCTTATACATGGATAGTATTATAGATATTAACAAATTACTCAATTCCTCAAATTTTGATGAAAAATCGGGGGGTTCCTTATACACGTTAAAATACGGTAACTTGTCTGGTATGCCATAAGATCTCTCGATCAATCACAAATTATGATGATCAACAGAGTCAAGACTTTTTGAAAACAGCAAAGCTAGTAACCAAAGGTTTCTGAAACTGTAAACATTTGTCAAGAGTCTGCCTGAGTGGAAATTTCTGATCTACATATCCCGTCCCACTTATGAATCCACACTGCTCATCATACAATTGTCCGTCAACCAGATTCTTACTTCTGTTAAGCACAATCATGCAAAGAACTTTACCTGTAACAGAAAGAAGGCTGATACCTCTATAGTTATCACAAGAGCTGCGATCACCTTTTTTTTTACAAATACGTAAATCTAGTAAAATCCTTAGGAATTTATCATAAAAAGGAATTAAGAATTTTGTCATAAGATATATTCAAAATTTCAGTCAGCCATGTGATAACAGAAACATTCCCATATCTAAGCATTTCAGTAGTAATTTCATCTACACCAGGGGATTTAACTTCATAAGGATTAGCCAAAATAACTTCAGACTGTGTTATAGGGCCAAAAGTAAAGCCAGTAATGCATCTATCATCATTATAAACAATTCTCCAAAATTCTCAGCTCATCTAGCCATAACACAATCCTCACCTTCTATAACCTTACCTTGTTTATCCTTCAATACCTGCGTACTTGTCCGTTTTCTACCACACAAAACATTTACTATCTGATACAGCTCTCTGCTGCTGTGCTGTCTAACTGCTTCCTCGGCTTTGTCAGCCAAGCCATCAAGCCAAATATTCTTATCAGCAGCTAACTGATCCTTTACACGTTTATTAAGCTCTCTTTAATGCTTTCTATTAGGACTAGTAGGGTATTAATTAAGGACATTCCTGCAGTTCTTTCGTTCAGTCTCTCATATCTCCCTTCATGTACGCCTATACAGAATTAAATAAATTCAGTATTCACCTTAAAAGGGACAATTAGAACCCTATCAGAAGAATTAACGAAAAGGAGAAAAGCATTACACTCCCCTATCCTCTTTTAACTAAAATTATTTAAACAATTTGAAAAATTTTCAACCTAACTAATGATCGCTGTCACTCACCTATGACAATTTACACCAGACACATTAAATTAATCTAAAATGAAATTCAAAAATATAAGACTCCAATCCAAGAAAAAAAGGGGGCATTTAAACAAAACCCTTAAATCCTATCCAAATTTTTTTAAAAAAGAAAGATTATATTTCTCACCTTATGAAAATACTTTATTGTAATTTACTTTTCCCTTCTTACACTGGACTCATTAAATCAGGAAGAGAGAGGAAATTTAATCAGGAAGAGAGAGGACTGGACTCATTAAAATCAGGGAGAGAGAGGAATTTAAACACTGAAACATTTAAACAAAATAATATCTAATACTTCCACCTAAAATAAAATAAAAAACAAAAAAGAAACTCCTTGATATTTTAATCACCTCTATTTAAAAGTATGTAAATTCATCATCCATTAAATAGAATACACACTAATATTCAAATACAGCCAACAAAATTTTTTAATTGAGAAAGCGTGCAGAAGGAATTCTCAAATAAGTGTAACGTAAAATCAATTAATCAATATAAGAAGTGCATCTTCACATTTATCACTGAGTGCAATCCGAAGAAAATAAAAAAAAATCTGGTGAAGAATCGAGGTTTGTAACTCGAAATAAGACCGATTTCATAGCGGCGTAATTTCAACACGAAGTTGCTTGTATCATTATATAAGTATTTAAACTTTTATAAAAATGACAAACTTACCGATGAAATTTAATTCCTGGTATCTTTTTTGAAGGGCGATTCGTGCAGCCGTAAGCTTAACAGGCTGCCATAATACAAATGTCGAAAAAATTAAATTTTTATAGCGCAACACTTCGTTACTCACCTATAAATAAATAAAAATAAATAAATACCCCCTCAAGCAGCTGCTTGCCACAGAGATCTGACAGGAGCCTCTATACTACTGATCAATGTTTTGAATAGATCAACATGGCTGCCACGCAGTCGCCGAAGCATCATTTTCAAGTGCTTAGGGCTCCTCCTCTTATCTTCCTACCTCCATGTTTTCAACGATCTAGAATACATAGACAGCGGCGGCCATGTTCATTTAGGGCAAAACGCCAGCGCCATCTAGCGTTGGTAGAAGCTGATACCTTGGCAATATTGTATTCGAGTGGTTTTAAACGATTACTTTAAATATATTTCTTATTCATTTACATTGTGAAAAACAATAATATATGTGTTAAAATACATATACATGTTTGATAAGAATCGTACCTAGAAGTCGCAATTTTAGCGTGGTATTTTCTATGCATTCAAATTTTGAAAGCCTAAATAGGTACATTTAAGAATGGACTGTAAATGAATTCAGGTTAAAACTACCCACCTGGAGAATTTTAACGTCTGGAAGGACAGCGGGGTGAAATAGTAAATATCATATTTGTTTTAGATCACCTGGAAAAGAAAATGAGTCATTTAGCACTCAGTCCTCCTTACCTTTTTCCCCCAGGATGATCTTATCTCTGACAAATTCATGTTTAATTTTCTCATAATACCTACCTGACAATGACAATATAAAATAATGTTGCTTAGCTTTCACTACTTGCAAATTTTTGCCACTGTCAACCTTTTTTATTTAAAAATATATTAATTTAAACAGTACACAATACTTTAATGCCCAAGAATTATGAACTGGAAGAGTCAGTAGACATGTTCAGAACTAGATTTTTTTTATTTCTTAAAAGTTCAATAAAGCATATTTTTTGCATGTAAAAAATGACATGAAATTGAAGATTGGTCATTGAATTATGATCATCCCACTCCATGTTATATTGTCATAGAGCTTCAAAAATAGCTACTGATCAACTTCTAACATAAATCTTTTATAGGAAAATATGGCTGAAAAGAAATTAACTTTCCCAATCAAATCAATTTAAATATCACTTTTTAACAATATTCATTCAATATTTAAATGGCTATAGTGTTTAAAACTTTTACCAGGAAAAGCATTTTAAGAAAATTATAAAAACAGTGATGACTATTTAAATTTTCTCACAATCCTGTGGCCTCAAGGATTATGAGGACCTTTATACATATTACTTCTGTTAATTAAAATGACATTGGTTAAAGACTAATCAAAAGAGAAATGAACATTGCATATGACATTTATTAAACCAACATTATTTCATTTCCAATTGTTTCATTTCATACTGAATGCTCAAACTATACTAAAAGTTACGAATTTTACATTTTTAATTTCCTGTTCAAACTATCTACAGATTCATTATGCCATTTTATGTTTATTAATCTTATCTAAAATAGTCTTGTTTAAAATGCACAGAACAAATTTTTGTGTTTTATTTCAGTGTCCAATTTAATCTTCTTACTTGATGTATACATTTGTTACACAGATATCTATTTCGCAACGGAAATAAAAAAAAAATTGTAAACAAATTGCTAAGAATATGTTCTTAAAGTAGCGAATATCGAACAGTTATTCATCTGAAAAGAACTATTGCTGAAGGGGCGGGACAGTAATATTTCTTAACAGATGAATTCTATATCTAGCACAGGTAATCTTTGTATTTACTATGGCGCGAACATTGATTCTCACAAGTATAACATTAGTAACTATAAATTGCGTTTGCATACCCAAGAAAGGTAATTCCATTATCTTTTCTGTACCTATTGGTGCGAAAATTAATTACACAGCATGAATTCGGCATTTTTCTCACCGTTTAAGGTACTTATAAACCTAAATAACTTGCAAAATTGCAGTCACAGAAACAAGGGAAATGCTACGGAGTTGTAGCACGTTGACAAGGAGTTGCCCTAGAGTATCATGGATGCGAAGTTTCCCGAAATCACCTGTTGGTGGCGCTGAAAGCAGTGATACGACTAATCTATGTATTCTAGCTCGTTGGTTATTCACTATAGTGTTGAGCATGTATCTTAATCTTAATCGCATAAATAGCAACATGGTTCAGAAATGTGTACTATGATAAGAATATAACTTTATTTTGATTACTTTTTTTTGTAATAATGAATATTATGTATTTATTAGCAGAAAGAGGCGTTGATATTTTTGCAAATGGTTGTAATTATCAAGTCTTACGCTGTGTTCGATCGTTGAGTTTCACCAAGAGTTTGAAATTTAGTACTTTTGAAAGAATTACACCTGGATCAAGAACTTTACATTCAGTAACGAAGGTACAGAGTTCCAACTTCTCTTCCAAATGGACTAAAAGGATGTGCCAACAGGAGCTATTTTCTTTATATACAAGAAATTGTGAGCAACCTTTGTTTATTACTGGGTGAAAGTGTTACAAATACAATAAACGATATAAAGTTGCAAACTAAAAAAAAAAAGGTTGAATAATATTTGAAAACAAAGTGTCCGCAACCCGAGTCACACATTCAGCTAATGCTCCTAGTTCAATTGAAATGCAATTTTTAGTTTTAGCTAATAAGAAATGTATTTCGTCATTTAAAGCCATGTAGGAGAGTAACTATTGTCATGGCATATTTAGGATATTGTATTTCATAAGTCATACAACTAGGTTGTCCACATAGCAAAAACAATTATCCAGAATTTACTCTGATGTTTAGAGAACTGTCCTAATTTTACACACAGTAACAACTCCTTTTTGATGATTCCCACAACCTCCAGACCCTAACCCAAACAGGGGTTTCTAGAAAAAAAATATATTTTTTTTTTGTTACCATTGTAATAATAACGTGAGTTTACATCAAATGCAATGTACAATTATCATCATCATCATCAAGCAGCCATGGGCTACGGAGTTCCAACCAGACCGTGCAATTTAGTTCTCCAAGTAAGTCTATCCTGAGCTACATCTACTGCATCTGGCCACTGCACACCAATTCTAACAAGGTCCTGTTTGACATTGTCTGCCCACTGCTTCCTAGGTCTCCCCTTCTTTCTGAGGCCTTTAGGCACACTGTTCATAACCCTATTCGCCAATCTATAATTATTCATACGGGCAACATGGCCAAACCAACGGAGTCTCTCTCTGCACAATATGCTGCTTAAAGGAGGTTGCAAACTCCTTTGCCTAACCTCATCATTAGTTACAAAGTTAAACCACCTAATGCCCAAGATACTGCGTAAGCATCTGGAATCAAAAGCATCTAGTTTCCTGTTATCTTGTTTACAAAGTGTCCAAGTTTCACTACCATAACTAACTATAGAAAGAACCAAACTATTATACAGTCTAATTTTAGTCTTTAGGTGTATACACCTATTTCTCCACACCTCCATAGATTCTTAAAAGTCCCGGCAGCAATCCCTATTCGTCTGTTAATCTCATGCCGCACATCACCAGTATTTGTTATGTAGCTCCCAAGATAATTAAACTGTGACACTTGCTCAAGGGTGCAACCATTCAGATTAACTGAATCACAGCCTGTCTGACCAATTTTCATCACTTTAGTTTTCTCTCTGTTTATATACCAGACCTACTGTACTACCAGTTTCATCAACAGCTCGAATGAAAGAGTTCATCTCATCAACATCATTTGCCAAAAGGGCTAAATCATCAGCATAATCTAAATCAGAAATTTTCGTATCTCCAGTCCATTTAAGTCCAAAATTTTCCCTTGAAGTGAATTTCGCATAACATAATCAATAACCAAGCTAAAGAGAAAAGGAGACAAAATGCACCCTTGTCGAACATCAGAAGTAATGCTAAACCAATTGCTACAAGACTTACCAACTCTCACACACAACTCAGTGTTATTATAGAGAGCTTTCATTATGTTAACTAACTTGTCAGGTATACAATATGATCTCACAATCAACCACAAATTATGATGATCAACAGAGTCAAAAGCCTTTTTGAAATCAACAAAGCTAGCAACAAAAGGTTTCTGAAACTCTAAACATTTCTCAAGAATCTGCCTAAGTGAAAATATCTGATCCACACATCCCCTACCACTTCTGAATCCACATTGCTCATCACACAATTGACTGTCAACCAGATTCTTAATTCTATTATGCACAATCATGGAAAGAACTTTACCTGGAACAGAGAGTAGGCTGATACCCCTATAGTTATCACAAGAACTGCGATCACCGTTTTTGAAAACAGGGATAACAATAGCTCTGGTAAAATCCTTAGGAACCATGCCTTTATCATAAAAGATATTCAGAATTTCAGTCATCCAAGTGGTAACCAAAACATTCCCTGCTCTAAGCATTTCTGTAGTAATTTCATCTACCCCTGGGGATTTATGAAGTTTAAGTTTAGAAACTGCCAAAATATCTTCAGATTGTGTTATAGGGCCAACATTAAAGCCACCAATGCATCTATCATCATTGCAAACAATGGGAATAGAACTAACTGCATTGTTTAGAATATCACTGAAATGCTCAGCCCACCTAGCCATGACAGAATCCTCCCCTTCTAAACTCTTACCTTGTTTATCCTTCAATCCCTGTATGCCTGTGCGTTTTCTACCACACGAAACATTAACTATCTGGTACAACTCTCTGCTGTTGTGCTGCCTAACTGCTTCCTCAGCTTTGTCAGCCAAGCCATCAAGCCAAAGATTCTTATCAGTAGCTAACTGATCCTTTACACGTTTATTAAGTTCTCTGTAATGCTTTCTATTAGGACTAGTAGGGTATTGATTAAGGATATTCCTGCAGTTCTTTCATTTTGGCCTTAAATGGGCTGGAGATAAGAAAATTTCTGATTTAGATTATGCTGATGATTTAGCCCTTTTGGCAAATGATGTTGATGAGATGAACTCTTTCATTCGAGCTGTTGATGAGACTGGTAGTAGAGTAGGTTTGGTTATAAACAGAGAGAAAACTAAAGTGATGAAAATTGGTCAGGCAGTTTGTGATTCAGTTAATCTGAATGGTTGCAGTCTTGAGCAGGTGTCACAGTTTAATTACCTTGGGAGCTATGTAACTGATACTGGTGATGTGCGGCATGAGATTAACAGACGAATAGGTATTGCTGCCGGGACTTTTAAGAATCTATGGAGATTGTGGAGAAATAGGCGTATACACCTAAAGACTAAAATTAGACTGTATAATAGTTTGGTTCTTTCTAGGGTTAGTTATGGTAGTGAAACTTGGACGCTGTGTAAACAAGATAACACGAAACTAGATGCTTTTGATTCTAAATGCTTACGTAGTTATCTTTGGTATTAGGTGGTTTAACTTTGTAACTAATGATGAGGTTAGGCAAAGGAGTCTGCAACCTCCTTTAAGCAGCATATTGTGCAGAGAGAGACTCCATTGGTTTGGTCATGTTGCCCGTATGGATAATTATAGATTGGTGAATATGGTTATGAACAGTGTGCCTAAAGGCCTCAGAAAGAGGGGGAGACCTAGGATGCGGTGGGCAGACAATGTCAAACAGGACCTTGTTAGAATTGGTGTGCAGTGGCCAGATGCAGCAGATGTAGCTCAGGACAGATATGCTTGGAGAATTAAACTGCGTGGTCTGGTTGGACCTCCGTAGCCCATGGCTGCTTGAGGATGATGATGATGATGATGCAGTTCTTTCTTTCCGAAATAAGCTCATGTGCCTTATCACTCAGATAATTCTGCCTCTTCTGGTCCTTTTTTCCTAAAAGAGTACTGTTAGTGTCCAAAAAAGCCTGTTTAAAATGATCCCATTCTTCCTCAACTTCAGTACTAAACATACCATGACTGTCATAATGACTAAGTAACCTATCATGGTAAGCTTTGGCTATAACTGGATCTTTCAGAGCTCAGTATTAAAAGTAAATTTTTTAACCCTAGCACAACACTTTTTAAGTGTTAAGTTGCAAGACACTTTTAACTAGGTAATGGTCAGATCCAATTTCAGCTCCCCTATATGCCCTGGTATTCCTTACAGAACTATCCCATTTGCTGTTAATTAATATGTAATCAATCATATTCTTATGCAGCCCATAAGGTTAAACCCATGTGTACTTATGTATGTCGCGGTGTTTGTAATAAGTGTTGGTTATTCTGAATCCATTGAGTTTACTTACCTGTAGGAGACAAAGCCATTGCAGCTACCAATACCAAAAGTGCCTATTACTCCTCCCCAAAGGTCAGAGTCAGTACCAACTTTGGCATTGAAGTCACCAAGAACAAGGGTAATATCTCCTTTCTTGACAGAATTCAAAATATCCCGAAGTTGTTCATAAAACCTCTCCTTCTCATCGGCATCCTCAGTGGTGGCATAACAGCAGATAACATTGAAGTCTTTAACGCTTGTCTGAAATTTCAGTCAAATTTCAGACAATTATCATGGTAACAATCATAGTAACAATAATTTGCATTGTAAACAAATGCAACATAGCAAAAAAAACTGCAATTTCCCTACCCCCTAAAAAAATTCCTCACAACCATATATTACTTAAAAAAATTAAATAAAAAAAAACATAAATGTAAACCAAGACAACGCAACAATTGCTTTCCCATGTAGTTCAACTCCATAAATATATTCTTCAGACAAAATTCTTAAATCACACATACAAAAGTTAACCTAAATATATCTCCAGAATTAATCTAATCGAACACAAATCTTAAAAGAAAGAATCATGAACAATACACCATCAATATGCATATGAAAAAGCCCTCAGAACTAAATAATCTCATCGGAGAACACATCTCACAAAAAGAAGAAAATCAGAAACAATGTAATTCCAATCTGCATTGTAAAAAAACTCTCGAAACTGAATAATCTCATGATAGGCAACACATACCAAAAAACAAGAAAATCGGAAACAGCTCACTGCTAATTCGAATTATAAAAAGCCCCTGAAACTAAATCTTATCAAAGACAACACATATAAAAAAGCAAGGAAATTGGAAACTGTGCCCTGCTGATCTGAATTATTAAAAGCCTTAGAAACTAAATCTCATCGCAGACAACACATATCGAAAAGCAGAAAAATCGGAAACAGTGCACCACTGATACAAATTATAAAAAAAAAAACTCGGAACTAAATAATACCATCAAAGACAACTAAAAATCATGTATCCTACATTATTCCAACCTGCAATATCTATCACAACACTAATTGCATTTCTTCACCTATTAATATATTACCCATCATTTTAGACAATTAAATATCTGTATTAAACTTCTTAACCACAAACAGTAATGAACAAATATTTAATTCCATAACAAATATATCAATACCATCATTATTAATATTCATAACCAAAATATTAATAAAAACATGCATAAGCACACTGAATTAAGCTAATGTAAAGTAATTTAATTCTCTATGACACTGTTAAACGTTTTTAAGCACTTTGACACATGGACTATGCTATCAAGTATCAATAATTATTAAAGAGAGATTTACATACCAATGCCGTTCCAATGGAAAGTAATGGGAGCTACTTGGATTTATTATTTATAATAAATAACAGGAGCTTCTTGGAAGCTCCCGGTGCTTCCCATCCTCTATGGCATTGGTATGTAAATCTCTCTTTAATAATTATTGATACTTGATAGCATAGTCCATATGACGAAGTGCTTAAAAACATTTAATAGTGTCATAGAGAATTAAATTACTTTAATTACTGCACTGTGTACCTCTACTGTAATTTTTGCTGAATTAAGCTATCAGGAAAACTACAGACCCTCCCTCTATCCATTAAAAAAGATTTGATATTTCTCCCCCTCCTCCCAAAAATCCCCTCCCCCGATTAACTCTTTAATCTTCCTGCCTCCATTATGAACTGCAATTTTTTCACACTGACATCATCCAAAATTCTATGTATTAATAACATTAAAAATGTGATAAATATCTAACAAAATTAATATATTGAAATAATACAATAATAATAATTATACTATACATAACTATAGTAAACTGTTATACTATACAGAACTATAGTAAAAACAATTCATCTTAAACTATGAGATACCCTTACTCATTACAACTGCTATGTTCACTCCCACACACAAAACTTCATTCTTTTGCCGAACATGCTCCAGTCTGACTACATTAGAATTCTCTGAAAACCCATTGTACACATTTCCTCAAAAACTATTCTTCTAAAACACTAACACCCGATTAAAAACTCTACTTTTTACCACTTCATTTCCCTATATCCCAAACTTTTGCCATTTTTTTCCATACTCACAACAAAACACATACTACATCCTACTAAACACAAAAATATGATTAAAAATAAGTCCTATATCATCCCTTTAATCCCTCAAAGGATCTAATTAAAACATCCCCCCCCACACACACACAGCCTATAAACTACTAAACTCCCACTTCTGAATAAGCTGGCCATAATACAAAAGACAAGCACTTTCATCAACAACCCTCCTTATATTAAATAATTTCATTTCCTAAATATTCTAAAAAAAAAATCATTATTTACCATATTTTAATGAAATTTTGAAAATAGGGGATGGACTAATCACCCCTTTTCTGCTTATCATTAAAAACCTTCATAAAATATATGTTATACATAATCCTCTTACCTGTGACCATCTTGAGCAAGTAATCCAAGCACATGACAAATATTCAACAGGGTCTTCCATGTCTATTCAACTAGGCCAGTTCACTGCCCATCACAGACTTCAATGATCTTTGGCATAAATATTATTACACAAAAGATGTCTTAATTGTCTGAAATATTTTGTCAAAAAATTTTTTGTAACAAGTTATAAATATTTAACCTAAGGGGAAAGTATACAAATTGTGTTTTTTGACTAAAGGTTTTTCTTTGCTTCTATGGTCCATGAGAAGCTGATTGGGTGACAAGGCAGAGGAAGCAGATAGGCATCTTACTAACAACAGAGTGCTGTACCAGATAGTTAATGTTTTGTGTGGGAAGGAATGGGCAGTTGTACAGGGATTCAAGGATAAACATGATAAGGTAATGGTAAGGTCATGGCTAAATGGGCTGAGCATTTCAGTGATGTTCTAAACAATGTGGTTAGTTCTGACTCATTCTAAAGATTATAGGTGCATTACTGGCTTTAATGCTGGCCTTATATCACAGTTTGAAGTTATTTTGGCTATTTCTAAACATAATAAAATAAATAAATACCCTCTCAAGCAGCTGCTTGCCACAGAGGTCTGACAGGAGCCTGTCAGTTTATATGCCACAGTAGGAGATCTGAGAGGATGACAGGACCTCAGCAGAAAAACGACACACACATCCATGCCTAATCTGGGGCTCGAACCCAGGTCCCTTAGATCAGTAGCCAAGCGTGCTAACCACTCGGCCACGGGACGGAAACTAGATAAATTAACAGGGGCCAGGCCTAGCACCTAATGTCTGGCCCTGCCTTCTCCTGGTGCAGACTGTTAATATCTTTGAAAAGAGATGCTCTCTTGAAAAATTATAATATCTCTTTGAAAAGAGATACTCTCTTGTGGTAGTTAATGGAAGGGGCCAGCTACCAGATAGTGTGGCCTACCAAAGCCATCTGAAGGGAAAGCCTGATGTCACATGATGGCAGAAACAGAGGTCATGCATCGCATCAGAGTTTTAAGTCAGTGGATTTGATTCATTTCTAATTTGATGTGTATGTTATTTAAATAATTTCATTTCCTGTACTTAATTGAATCAAATATCAATTATAAAGCAAATTATCATAAATGCAGAGAAGCATTTCATTCTTGCAGGAAATATTTTATTTTCACAGACATAAAAAGAAACCTAATTTCTCGATGTCAAAATATTCAATAAACATATTATCTGAACATAGTTATACATATTTTTTATTAATTATATTAAATTGTAAACAATATTATAAGAAAACAGAATACACCTGAATTTTAAAACAAAATTTTATTGATTTTTTTTTAAGTTTTTGAAATGCAATATGTGAGCTATATTTACAAACATATATATTGGAAGAGATAAATATCTATTCTTAAGTTAGCCAAATATATTCATACTAATTTTATGCAGGGTTTAACAATATTGATAAATATTACATATTCAGTCTGTCACTAAAATTAGGGCTATATTTCATATAAAACTTTCAAATTTCACATAGTTTATGTTCTAAGAAGAAAGCTACTGATATCAGAATTCATTCACAGCTGACCAAATCATCAGTACAATTCTATTATTTTATTAATAATTCTTTTCTTACTAATATTTAAATCAGCAGCATCGCATAATTGAAATAAATTTCAATGGAAACACCAAAATGAAAGACTCGTTTAACAAACAGATCGACATAAAAAATTTAATGCAAATATTATGTTGAATTTTTTACAGCTAAATATTTTGACTACACATACATCCAACAAAAAAAGTAAATATTTGCAATCCACATCAAATACAAAAATGATAACTCAGTCATATTGTATGCTTCAAAAAACATTTTGCCATAACCAATGTCTATCATTGAGACATACCAGTAGATAAGTGAAAATTAATAAGTACATCATGGGAGCACTATGTGCTTGCCTAACAGAGATTCTAAGAGAATACATCATCATCATCATCCTCAAGCAGCCATGGGCTACGAAGGTCCAACCAGACCGTGCAATTTAGTTCTCCAAGCAAGTCTATCCTGAGCTACATCTACTGCATCTGGCCACTGCACACCAATTCTAACAAGGTCCTGTTTGACATTGTCTACCCACCGCATCCTAGGTCTCCCCTTCTTTCTGTGGCCTTTAGGCACACTGTTCATAACCCTATTCGCCAATCTATAATTATTCATACGGGCAACATGGCCAAACCAACGGAGTCTCTCTCTGCACAATATGCTGCTTAAAAGAGGTTGCAAACTCCTTTGCCTAACCTCATCATTAGTTACAAAGTTGAACCACCTAATGCCCAAGATACTGCGTAAGCATCTGGAATCAAAAGCATCTCTTTCCTGTTATCTTGTTTACAAAGTGTCCAAGTTTCACTACCATAACTAACCCTAGAAAGAACCAAACTATTATACAGTCTAATTTTAGTCTTTAGGTGTATACGCCTATTTCTCCACACTCTCCATAGCTTCTTAAAAGTCCCGGCAGCAATCCCTATTTGTCTGTTAATCTCATGCCGCACATCACCATTATCTGTTACATAGCTCCCAAGATAATTAAACTGTGACACCTGCTCAAGACTGCAACCATTCAGATTAACTGAATCACAGCCTGTCTGACCAATTTTCATCACTTTAGTTTTCTCTCTGTTTATAACCAAACCTACTCTACTACCAGTCTCATCAACAGCTCGAACGAAAGAGTTCATCTCATCAACATCATTTGCCAAAAGGGCGAAATCATCAGCATAATCTAAATCAGAAATTTTCTTATCTCCAGCCCATTTAAGGCCAAAATCTTTCCCTTGAAGTGAATTTCGCATAACATAATCAATAACCAAGCTAAAGAGAAAAGAAGACAAAATGCACCCTTGTCGAACACCAGAAGTAATGCTAAACCAATTGCTACAAGCCTTACCAACTCTCACACACAACTCAGTGTTATTATAGAGAGCTTTCATAATGTTAACTAACTTGTCTGGTATACCATATGATCTCACAATCAACCACAAATTATGACGATCAACAGAGTCGAAAGCCTTTTTGAAATCAACAAAGCTAGCAACCAAAGGTTTCTGAAACTCTAAACATTTCTCAAGAATCTGCCTAAGTGAAAATATCTGATCCACACATCCCCTACCACTTCTGAATCCACATTGCTCATCACGCAATTGACTGTCAACCAGATTCTTAATTCTATTAAGCACAATCATGGAGAGAACTTTACCTGGAACAGAGAGTAGGCTGATACCCCTATAGTTATCACAAGAACTGCGATCACCTTTTTTGAAAATACCGATAACAATAGCTCTGGTAAAATCGTTAGGAACCATGCCTTTATCATAAAAGATATTCAGAATTTCAGTCATCCAAGTGGTAACCGAAACATTCCCAGCCCTAAGCATTTCCGTAGTAATTTCATTTACCCCTGGGGATTTACGTAGTTTAAGTTTAAAAACAGCCAAAATAACTTCAGATTGTGTTATAGGGCCAACATTAAAGCCACCAGTGCATCTATCATCATTGCAAACAATGGGAGTAGAACTAACTACATTGTTCAGAACATCACTGAAATGCTCAGCCCACCTAGCCATGACAGAATCCTCCCCTTCTATAACCTTACCTTGTTTATCCTTCAATCCTTGTTTGCCTGTCCGTTTTCTACCACACAAAACATTAACTATCTGGTACAGCTCTCTGCTGTTGTGCTGTCCAACTGCTTCCTTGGCTTTGTCAGCCAAACCATCAAGCCAAAGATTCTTATCAGCAGCTAACTGATCCTTTACAAGTTTATTAAGGTCTCTGTAATGCTTTCTATTAGGACTAGTAGGGTATTGATTAAGGGCATTCCTGCAGTTCTTTCTTTCCGAAATAATCTCAAGTGCCTTATCACTCAGATAATTTTGCCTCTTCTGCCCCTTTTTTCCTAAAAGAGTACTGTTAGTGTCCAAAAAAGCTTGTTTAAAATGATCCCATTCTTCCTCAACTTCAGTACTAAACATACCATGACTGTCATAATGACTAAGTAGCCTATCATGGTAAGCTTTGGCTATAACTGGATCTTTCAGAGCTCAGTATTGAAAGTAAATTTTTTAACCCTAGCACAACACTTTTTAAGTTTAGGTTGCAACACACTTTTAACAAGGTAATGGTCAGATCCAATTTCAACTCCCCTATATGCCCTGGTATTCCTAACAGAACTAGCCCATTTGCTGTTAATTAATATGTAATCAATCATATTCTTATGCAGCCCATCAGGTGAAACCCATGTGTACTTATGTATGTCGTGGTGTTTGTAGCAAGTGTTAGTTATTCTGAAACCATTAAGTTTACTTACACATGTAAGCAGATATTGCCCATTGCTCTCATTGAAGCTACCAATACCAAAAGGGCCTATTACTCCTCCCCAAAGGTCAGAGTCAGTACCAACTTTGGCATTGAAGTCACCAAGAACAAGGGTAATATCTCCTTTCTTGACAGAATTCAAAATATCCTGAAATTGTCCATAAAAACCTATCCTTCTCATCCTCATCGGCATCCTCAGTGGTTGCATAACAGCAGATAACATTCAAGTCTTCAACGCTTGTCTGAAATTTTGCTGTAAGAAACCTTTCATTAATGCACTCATATCCTAGAAGAGCATCGCTAGCGTGTCTGCTGAGAAGCAGACCCACGCCTTGGTGATGTTTATTGTCGTCCCTCCCTGAAAAGAGAAATTTAAGATTATTTTTAAGAAACTGACCTTTATATGTCCATCTGGTCTCTTGCAAGCCGAGAATATCTAAATTATAACGGTGGAATTCTTGTGTGAGGACATCAAGAGAAAAAGCTCTGTGCAGAGTCCTCACATTCCAACTACCTATGGAGAGAAAATGGTTAGTGGGATGTTTAAAGAAACTATGTTTATTGAGAGAGGGAATGCCGACAATATCAAACAGCCCCCTAATCGCAGACATGGGGCAAAGACCCGTTCCCCCACTACTAAAGGCTGAAGCCATCTACACTGGAAGACTTCCTCCAATGTAGAATTTGATGATGCCAATAGAAGCAAAGAGTTCAGGTGCCTGCGATGACTTCTGCTCAGGATTATCCACCAGCTGATAAACATATCCTGTGAATCTATTCACTTGGGGCTGTCAACCCACAAACAAACAGAAAACACAGCAGAAGATTTTCCCTCCACAGAAGCCCA
Source organism: Ryuthela nishihirai (assembly GCA_038380435.1). Taxonomy (NCBI): domain Eukaryota; kingdom Metazoa; phylum Arthropoda; class Arachnida; order Araneae; family Heptathelidae; genus Ryuthela; species Ryuthela nishihirai. Next base: position 23,237,707 of record JAWZYU010000001.1, read on the forward strand.
CCAGTGGAGCAAAATCAGGATCCATAATCAAGCTCAGAGCCATATATCTGTCCATTCCAGTAGGCTTATATGGTCAGCACCAGGACCCTGTGTGGTTGACCACTCCTCAGCAGGGTAGAAAAAAAAGAAAAGTAGCCATAGTTGTCCAGATCAGTAGGCCACACTAATCTGGCAGCCCTCCCCTTCCATTCACTTCCACAAGAGAGTATCTCTTTTGAAAGTTACTAACGGTCCGCACCACGAGAAGGCGGGGTCGGACATTAGGTGCTAGGCCTGGCCGGTTCTATGCATCATCACGGGATTGATGCATAGCTCTCCTTCCAGTGACTACATAGCTACCATTTACAGACCCAGAGAATACATAGGGGAAAAATATAGATTTCAGTGCAACATTGAGGGATGTTCCTTAATAACAAGAAATATAACCCATACAGATTATTAAAAAAATGATAATATTGAATACCATATACTGATAGTAACTACAAAACAAATATTTTAAACCCATATCCAATATACCAATGATAATTCATTCGTATTGTATGCTTCAAAAAATAATTTGCTACAACCAATGTCTATCAGTCAGATATACCAGAAGATAAGTGAAAATTAATAAGTACAACATGTTAGCACTGTTATTGTCTTACATAGTTTGTAAGAGAATAGATAGGAATATAAAAACAAAAATTACAGATTTCAGTGCATCATTAAAGAATTTTTCATAATAATTTAGAAATATAACCCTGCGGCTTGTTAAGGAAAATGATAACATTCAATACCCTATACTGATGTTAGTAACTACAAGCTGAATAAATATTTGAAATCCACATCAAATATGCCAATGATACCCAACCATACTGTATGCTTCAAAAAATAGTTTTAGACAAGTAATATTGATCATTGAGACATACCAGTAGACAAGTGAAAATTAATAAGCACATGTGAGCACTATGTTATTGCCTTACTGAAGTTTTTAACAAAGTACATAGATATATAAAAAAAATTACAGATTTCAGTATAACATTGAAGAGTATTTCATAATAACAAGAAATATAACCCATACAACTTAAGAAAAATGGTAACATTGAATACTATTTACTGAGGTTTGATGATAGTAACTAAAAGACAAATAAATAATTTAAACCCACATCAAATATACCAATGATAACAATCATATTGTATGCTTCAAAAAGTAGTTTGCGACAACCAATGTCTATCATTGACACATACCAGTAAAGCAATGAAATTTCAAGAAATAGAATAAATGAGCAGTATGCTGTTGTCCCACTGCAGTTTACACCAGACTACATTTGCAAGTAAAAAACAATTTCAGAATTCAGTGCAACATCCAGGAGTTTTCCATAATCACAAGAAATATAAACCATACACCTTATCATTAAGAGAAGCATATATTGATGAATATGAGCATTATATAATTGTCTTACTGAAGCTTATTATTACATTTGAAAATATTGAATAATTATAATTTGAAAATATTGAATTATATATTCTATTTACATTTGAAAATATTGTAACAGAATTCAGTGCAATATCTAGGAGTATTTCATAATCACAAGAAATATAACCCATACAGCTTATTATTTTTAAAAAATGGTAAAATTAGCCACCTTATACTATAGTGTAATATTGAAATATACATCAAATATACCAATTTTGCACTAAGTTGCACGGTCTGGTTGGACCTCTGTAGCCCATGGCTGCTTGAGGATGATGATACCAATTTTAATATAATCATAGTGTATGCTTTAAAAAAATAGTTTGCCATAACTTGTGTTGATGATTAATACTAACTAGAAGAGCAGGGAAATTTCAGGAAATAGAATATATGAGCAGTATAATAATGTCTCACTGAAGCTTATACCATAATACATTGGCATATAAAAAATAGTTACAGAATTCAGTGCAACATCCAGGAATGTTTCATAATCAGAAGAAATATAACTCGTACAGTTTATCATTAAGAAAAATGATAGCATATATTGAGGTTTAATATCTGAGAATGGGGAATACATAAAATTCCGTAATGGCATGCAAAATCATGTGAATGAACAGTGTGTAGGCAAATAGCATCATATTTGAAGAATAACATAATGGGTACATTAAATACATTTAATTATTGGATGATAAAAGGAATAAAATTAATTCTACACACTCTCTAAGTTGAAATGTCTTTCAGATAGCTTCAGATTTTGGTTAATGCAATAACAGGTTTTCTGTGGTTTAAAAATCTTTTAACAACTGAGTTATGGTAAAAGTGTAATGATTAAAATTCATAATATTATTAAAAGCTCCATTTTTATTCGTCACATGTAGATGAAGCATTTCATTTCAAGAATTGAAGCAATATGTAAACATTAGAATTTTACAAATTTTAATTTGGGAATTTCAACATTATCAATATAAGCAGTATATGATGAATTATTACTTATAAGAATAAGCTTTTGCCTGAGATGGAAGCTTTTAATTTTCTAATAAAATAAACTCCACGTTATTAGCATTTTTGACACAAATCCAATTACAGCATAAATTTTAACAAATTATCAAAATCTTTAAATTGCTTTGTGCAAAATTCTCAATATTGAACTGAATCTGAAGAACTGAGCTTCAAAACCACTTAGCTAGAGCTGTGGCTCTTTTTTTCTTGCATGTTGCTCTTGTTGAGATTTGGAAATATATCACTGGGAAGTTCATTATAATATATTATGAACTTACCCTCAAATTGTTTATAATACATGATACTCTCCTTACTGGAAATAAAATCTTTCTGTAGAATATTTTTTCACCATAGTTGTTTTGCAACATTGTCTTTTTAATGTAAGTTTTGCATATACGATCCACCATAATTACAGCAGCTAATGCTGACAAGTCATGATGACTATAATGATTACTTAATATATATTAAATAAAGGTAATTCTTAACCCGAATGGCGGCTTGCTCTGCACAATAGCAGCAGCAGCAGAAACGAGTTTCATGCGCTAACAGCATCTGATCTGGTAGACCTCCGGTGGCACAGCCCAAATCATGTGACATCAGGCTTTCCCTTCAAATGGCTTTGGGTCTACTGATCTGGTCAACTATGGCTGCTTTCCTTTTTTTTCCTACCCTGTTGAGGATTGGTCAACCTCACAGGATCCTGGTGCTGACCATATACACTAACTGGAATGGAATAAGGCTCTGAGATTGATTATAAATCCTGAATTTTCTGCTTTTGTGGGCTTCTGTGGAGGGAAAATCTTATGAAATTTTTTCCTTTTTTTTCTATCCTGTTGAGGAGTGGTCAACCACACAGGATCCTGGTGCTGACCATATACACTAACTGGAATGGAATAAGATTCTGAGCTTGATTATAGAACCTGAATTTGCTGCTTTGGTGGGCTTCTGTGGAGGGAAAATCTTTTGCTGTGTTTTCTCTTTCTTTGTGGGTTGACAGCCTCAAGTAAATAAGATTCACAGGATACATTTTGTCAGCTGGTGGATAATCCTGAGTAGAGGCTGTCGCAGGTACCTGAACTCGTTCTATGGGCATCATCAAATCCTACATTGGAGGAAGTCTTTTAGTGTAGATGGTTTCAGCCTTTAATAATGGGGGAATGGGTCTTTCTCCCATTCCTGTGATTAGGAGGCTGTTTGATATTATCAGCATTCGCTCTCTCAATAAACAGTTTCTTTGAACATCCCACTAACCATTTTCTCTCCTTAGATGGTTGGAATGTGAGAACTATGCACAGAGATTATTCTCTTGATGTCCTCCTTGCACAAGAATTCCACTGTTATAATTTAGATATTCTCGGCTTGCAAGAGACCAGATGGAGAGATAAAGGTCAGATTCTTAAAAATAATCTTAAATTTCTCTTTTCAGGATTGGGAAGATAAGGTGTACGTTTGGTTCTGAGCAGACACGCTAGTGATGCTCTTTTAGGATGTATGCATTAATGTAAGTTTTTTTAGAGCTAAATTTCAGATAAGCATTAAAGATTTGATTGTTATCTGTTATGCTTCCACTAAGGAAGCCAGTAAGGATGAGAAAGATAGGTTTTATGGACAACTTCAGGATATTTTGAATTCTGTCAAGAAACGATATATTACCTTGTTCTAGGTGACTTCAATGCCAAAGTTGGTACTGACTGTGACCTTTGGGGAGGGGTAATAGGTCATTTTGGTATTGGTAGCTGCAATGAGGGCAATGGGCAATATCTGCTTACATGTGTAAGTAAACTTAATGGTTTCAGAATAACTAACACTTGCTACAAACACTGCAACATACATAAGTACACGTGGGTTTCACCAGATGGGCTGCATAAGAATATGATTGATTATACAGGGTGTCCCTGAATTCATGGCCCAAATGTGAGGGGATGGTAGTACACACCGAACCCACCAATATTCATCATAGAATATGCGGCCGCAAATGCAGCGAGGAGTCGGAAATGAAGGACAGACACAGGTTTCCAGAGTGACATTTATTGTAGATCATTACAACAAATGCTCAAATGTACGCCCACCAATGTTGATGCAGGCGGCACAACGGCAGAGTAGTGATCAGCTTACCTGCTCATAAACACTGGGCTTGTCACACACATCGGCGGCTGCGACGGACAGTCGGGCTACCAGATCCTCTGCAGACTGCATGGGCATCTCGTACACGACACACTTCAAATGTCCTAACAGAAAGAAATCGATACAAGAAAAATTGGGCAATCTGGGGAGGCCATGGGATGGGACCACTGTGCCCAATCCATCGGTTCCCAATTGTAATATTAAGATGCTGAAATGGGTGGGTGCCCCATCGTGCTGGAACCACATAAGGGCAGGGATTGCGACTGGAGCATCCTGAAGTAATTCCGGCAAAACCTGTTGCAGAAAAATACGGTATGTTTCCCCATCGAGGTGGTCTGGCAGTAGGTAGGGTCCAATTAAGTAGTCATGCACGATCCCCGCCCAGACATTGACAGCAAACTGTTGCTAGTTCGAATTTGGATGTGTACCATGGGGTTTTTTGGGCCGCCCACAAATGCACATTATGGACATTCACTACGCCTTCACGTGAGAATGTGGATTCATCCGTAAAGAGCACATGTGCGGGGAAATCGAGATGTGTGGCTCTTTGCTGCAGGAACCACTGGGTGAAATCCATGCACAGGGGATAATCAACAGCTGTCAATGCCTGCAGTCGCTGCAAGTGATAGGGGTGTAGTCCTTCTTCATGCAGTACGTCAGACACTGTCCCGTTGCACACCTGGGCGGCAGATCACGTGCTTGTACCTGAGTTCTGTGTCAGTTCTCTGTCACCATACGCAAGATGTCCATACTCATAGCTGGCGTTCTGACCGTCCGTGCTCGTCGTTCTCCCGGAGTGGGACCTCCTTATCGAGGGGGGGGGGGGTGCCTCTGAGAAGTTGGGTTCGGATCGCTGGCACTCTGGAGTTTATGATATCTTGTGCCCCCCGGTGGAGGGGGGGCCTGTTGAGGGCTGGCGGACTGGTTGGTGCTTGATGGTCCAGTTGGTTTATTGACTTGTCCCCCTGAAAAGCTTGGAGCTACAGCCCTGGTTGACTGGCTGTACTTAAGGGTTCTGCAGATAGGGTTTGGCTAGCCCGTCCAGTAGGCTCATCGATGCGGTCTCAGTGATATCATGGGTTGGAAGATTGTTCGCTGGGGAGCTTTGGCCCGCTCACAATGGAGAGGACGAAGTTGAAGGCTCGCGACCGGGTGTGGCTGCCCTGGTTGATGGACTTATCGATGGAAAAGCCAAACTGAGAGTCCCACATTAATTGATTTGGCTACACAGTTGTCATAGTGGGGGCACTTGGGTTCCTCTGTAAAGTGGGGTCTGGTGCTGCAGTCCCGTGAGAGTCCCTGTTGGCTGATGGCTGTGGTGGGGTTGTTGGAGGGCCGCAGACTGGATTGGGAGGTCTCTGGTCTAGTGTGCTCCAAGGTGGCCTCATTGCGGTCTAGGCTGGATTTGCAGGGGGGGGGGGGGCTATGGTCCCGGCTCGATGGAGAGGACGATGTTTAGGGTCATGCTGAAAGGACTGGGGACCTGATTAGGTGTGGCTCATCGGTGGGACAAGCCTGGATGTCTCTGCTGCGATGGACTCAAAAAGATAGGAATTTTTTTTAAAGTTTGGCTTTTAAAATTCTAAAATTACCATCTTTTGTTTTGGCAGATATTTGGACAAAATCCAGTGAGTGATGGGCATATTCCTAGTCTCTATTTCAAAATTCCCAAAAGATCCCAGTCTCACTGCACCTCAATGATTATTTCTACAGACAAGTTAAAAATCCCAAGCAGTGTTTCTCTCTTCACGAGGTCTTCACCTGCAGCAAGGCTGAACAAATTAAGGCAGTCCAGACAAGCAGGATCCTGGTTAGTTGATGGTGATTTCAGTGACAACTCCCTAATGGTGATATGCAGTCTCTGTACTGTGGTGCACCGGGATTGTCACGCATTATTACGTTGTCTGTGCTCGTCCAGCATCATGTCGACTGATGTGGAAGGTGCTGGTCTCAGACAGCTGGCGGTGCAGTCACCTAAGCATTTTATGATTGGGCACACGGCACATAGGATATCGTTCACAGTAGAGTCTTTGTGCCTCTTTACCAATTGCGCTCAGCTACGGCATACATCAGGTGCATATTGGCTTTCTCTGCATTCATAAACTGCTCCATCTCTTGTCCGATCGATGCTGAGAATGCTGAGGTTTGACCAATCCAGCGCTTTTAAGCCATGCCACCTCATCTATGCCCCCTATCAGCACCGGGCTGCGTTTGCAGCCACATATTCTATGACGAATATTGGTGGGTTCAGTGTGTACTACCATCCCTTCACATTTGGGCCATGAATTCAGGGACACCCTGTATATTAATTAACAGCAAATGGGCTCGGTCATATAGGGGAGCTGAAATTGGATCTAACCTTTACCTTGTTAAAAGTATCATGTAACTTAAATTTAATAAATGTGGTACTAAGGTTAAAAAGTTTACCTTTAATGTTAAAGTTCTGAAAGACCCAGTTGTAGCTAAAGCTTACCATGATAGGTTACTTAGTCATTATGACAGTCATGGTTAGGAAGAATAGGAATGAAAACAGGCTTTTCTTGAAACTAACAGTGTTCTTTTAGGAAAAAAGGAGCAGAGGAGGCAAAATTATTTGAGTGATAAAGCATTTGAGTTTATTTTAGAAAGAAAGGACTGCAGGAATATCCTTAATCATTACCCTACTAGTCTTAATAGAAAGCATTGCAAAGAACATAGTAAATGTGTAAAGGATCAGTTAGCAGCTGATAAGAATATTTAGCTAGATTGCTTGGTTGACAAAGCCAAGGAAGCAGTTAAACAGCATAACAGCAGAGAGCTGTACCAGGTAGTTAATGTTTTGTGTGGTAGAAAATGGACAGGTATACAGAAATTGAAGGATAAACAATGTAAGATTATAGAAGGTGAGGATTCTGCTCTTGCTAGGTGGACTGAGCATTTAAGTCATGTTCTAAACAATGTGGCTAGTTCTACTCCCATTTTTTGTAATGATGATAAATGCATTACTGGCTTTAATGTTGGCCGATATCTTATAGGTATAGGGTAATGTACTCTCTTTAATGTTGGCCCTATTTAATTGCACCATCTGATTGGACCTCCACAGCCTTGGGCTGCTTGAGGATAATGATGATGATATATTTTTCCTAGATTGTTCAATGTTGTTACAGCATTCATTGCAAATCATTTTTTCGTTGTCTTGTTTCTGAGTCACAAAGACTTTTCTTATCTCGTTCCATAACCAAGTGAGGTTCTTTTGCTACTGAAACTAAACTGCAAACTCCCCCCCCCCCCCCCATCCATTGCTAGGCAATATGGAATTGCTCAGATTTTTATTTTAGATGGCACATTTATTGATCACATTGATGTCCACTAAGAAATAGTTTTGTATGTTAGGTAACTTTTTTATTTCAATTAGGGTTATTGAATGAAGATATAGGATATTGAAATCAGTCATATCAGATTAGAAAATTTTGCTTGGAGTTATGAAATTTGACCTATTGGATTCAATCAGAACCTTCAGAAAGTTTCAGGTTAATTTTTATTCATTCACCAAGAATAACTTAAAAATGTATTTGGATTTTTTGGTTTTAAACAAAGAATTATTTGTGTTTCTGTGGTGTTAAACTTGTGTAAATAGCAAATGTATGTGAAAAGATTTGGTCACTTTTTTAAAGAAATTTTCAATTTCCTAAAACCTGATAAAAATGAATAAAATATAATCAGTGTAATAAGAGTTTATGGCTTCCTACTGACTCTCAAATTATTGGATTTTATTATCTACTTTAATTCATTCATGAATTAAAATAGATTTTTAGCTCTTTCCTATTAGTTTCCAGTATTGACTTGGCTATGTATAATTTTTGCATGGTTTAATAACCATATCTCAGACAGTACCAAGTTAATAGATTATTTTTGATGATTGAAGATCCTTGCCCAGTTTTATTTATCAGTCATAATGTGTCAATTGCTATATTTTGTTTTTTCATCTATCCTTTTTCATGCTCTTGTGCCCAGAGATCTTTGGATATATTAATAAGTATTTTGTGGAAAAAATTTCGCTGACATACGGAACTTTAACCTGCATCTCTCCAGAAACATGCCAGAGTATTCTACCACTGAACTAATGCTGACTCATCTTTTTTCCACTAATTTTAAAGACTTTAAACTCTTTATCGATGATTTTGGCGCCTACCATTGGCACCATCTATGATCTCAGGTGGCAACTATTTCTTTTTATATTGCACTGAGTGTAAATAAATCTATTTATATATTGAATGATGATTGAACTTATTGATATATTGACATTAAAAAGTCAACAGGTAATGCTGTGATTTTCATCTATGTTTAAATCATTTATAATGCTAAATAGCGTGATGAGAATTATTTATTTCCATCTTACTCAGTGCAATATAAAAAGAAATAGTTGCCACCCAAGATCATAGATGTTGCCAATGGTAAACACTGAAATCATTGGTGAAGAGTTTAAAGTCTTAAAATTAGTGGGAAAAAGATAAGCCAGCATTAGTTCAAGAGTATAATACTCTGGCATGTTTCTGGAGAGATGCCTGTTCAAGTCCTGTAATAAAATAAATACCTCCTCAAGCAGCTGCTTGCCATAGAGATCTGACAGGAGCCTGCTAGTTTATATGCCATAGTAGAAGATCTGTGAGGTTGGCTGGACCTCAGCAAAAAAACAACATAAACATCCATGCCTTACCCAGGGCTCGAACCCAGGTCCCTTAGATCAGTAGTGAAGCGTGCTAGACACTCAGCCATGTGATGTGCTGCATGTTGGCGAAATTTTTTCCACAAAATACTTATTAATATATTGACATTAAAAAGTCAACAGGTAATGCTGTGATTGTCATCTATGTTGGATATATTAATCATTTGTCAGTAAATGAATTATAATTGAACTGCTTTCACTACTGAAAGTTTTTTGTTTTTTGAACAATGTTTATACAAATTTCTTTGGCATTTCTGTTTTGCTTGATGATCAATCCTTAATTTCAACTCAGAAAAGATAAATGTGTGGTAACTTATTTGAATTGTAACCAGACCTCATAGTTATTCAGCTGTTAACTTATGCAATATGAATGTGACAAACCTTACAAGGGCATGCTTTAACTGTCAAATACAAAATGTGCTTCCATTAGTTTTATTGGATTTTTAAATCCAGTAAAACTAATGGAAGCACATTTTGTATTTGAATTATATATTATATGCATATTAACATGTTAATGAAGATAATAGTAAATCTCACGTTTATGATAATTCACCCATAAGAAGTGACTCATTAAATTTTTTGCACTTTTTACTCCTAGTGTGTAGTACTGCTCCTCCTGTTGAATCACAAGAAAGCCAGACTTTCAAAAATATATTAACATTTAGACAGCAGCAAGCACAACACAGTATAATTGTAGAACTGGCCTCTGGTGAAGATCTTCGTGATGCTTGTAGTTTTTGTGAGCAGTTTGGTAATGTTAGAAAACTTATCCATTATCATTCCGGGTCCAAAAAAGTAAGTTGAGTTTTTTTTATGAAAGTTTGAAGTAGTTACTGTATGATGTAATTGGCAAGTATAAACCATTAAATTTGCTGGCTGTATTGTTTTTCCAGTTAAAATTGTTTTCGATTTTGAAGTTTTGGTGTACTCAGGATGGGGAAAGGAGACACTGGAATTTTTCGTAGTTTATTCAATTTCTTTAGCGTGCATTGTGAAACATTCTCCTGAACATTTTGTCAGCGTGCACAGCAAATGATTCTCCTGAACATTTCGTCATGATTTAGTAGTACAAGAATGATTTAAGCCATAATAATATGGCATAATGTATAGTGGTTAGGGAGCTAGCGACTGTTCCACAAGGCAAACTTTGTGTGCTGTGTTAGCTTTATCTGAGGCAGTCGTCAGTAGTGACTTTTGGTCTTTGTAGGGTATGTCTTTATATGAGAAGCCTGTAAAAGCTAGGAGTAGCTTCTTGGTTTCTTCTCTGTCCTATATATTGCAAATGAAAAACAAAATAAAAAAAAAAACTTAACGTTAATCAAAAGAGAAAAAAATGTGATATTTTCATGAGAAATGGAAATACACCAAAATAAAGAAGGAATGCAATAAACAAAATATGTGGCAAAAAATTTATTAAAGGAAAATAACAAATTTTTTTAGCAAACAAAACAAAATCTTATTAGTGGAAAATCATGAAACAAATGTCAATGTTTTCATCATCATCCTCAAGCAGCCATGGGCTACAGAGGTCCAACCAGACCATGCAATTTAGTTTTCCAAGCAAGTCTATCCTGAGCTACATCTACTGCATCTGACCACTGCACATCAATTCTAACAAAGTCCTGTTTGACATTGACTGCCCACCGCATCCTAGGTCTCCCCTTCTTTCTGAGGCCTTTAGGCACACTGTTCATAACACTATTCGCCAATCTATAATTATTCATACGGGCAACATGGCCAAACCAACGGAGTCTCTCTCTGCACAATATGCTGCTTAAAGGAGATTGCAAACTCCTTTGCCTAACCTCATCATTAGTTACAAAGTTGAACCACCTAATGCCCAAGATACTGCGTAAGCATCTGGAATCAAAAGCATCTAGTTTCCTGTTATCTTGTTTACAGTGTCCAAGTTTCACTACCATAACTAACCCTAGAAAGAACCAAACTATTATACAGTCTAATTTTAGTCTTTAGGTGTATACACCTATTTCTCCACACTCTCCCTAGATTCTTAAAAGTCCCGGCAGCAAACCCTATTCTTCTGTTAATCTCATGCCGCACATCACCATTATCTGTTACATAGCTCCCAAGATAATTAAACTGTGACACCTGCTCAAGACTGCAACCATTCAGATTAAGTGAATCACAGCCTGCCTGACCAATATTCATCATTTCAGTTTTCTCTCTGTTTATAACCAAACCTACTCTACTACCAGTCTCATCAACAGCTCGAATGAAAGAGTTCATCTCATCAACATCATTTGCCAAAAGGGCGAAATCATCAGCATAATCTAAATCAGAAATTTTCGTATCTCCAGACCATTTAAGGCCAAAATCTTTCCCTTGAAGTGAATTTCGCATAACATAATAAATAACCAAACTAAAGAGAAAAGGAGACAAAATGCACCCTTGTCGAATACCAGAAGTAATGCTAAACCAATTGCTAAAAGACTTACCAACTCTCACACACGACTCAATATTATTATAGAGAGATTTCATTATGTTAACTAACTTCTCTGGTATACCATATGATCTCACAATCAACCACAAATTATGATGATCAACAGAGTCGAAAGCCTTTTTGAAATCAACAAAGCTAGCAACCAGAGGTTTCTGAAACTCTAAACATTTCTCAAGAATCTGCCTAAGTGAAAATATCTGATCCACACATCCCCTACCACTTCTGAATCCACATTGTTCATCACGCAATTGACTGTCAACCAGATTCTTAATTCTGTTAAGCACAATCATGGAAAGAACTTTACCTGGGACAGAGAGTAGGCTGATACCCCTATAGTTATCACAAGAACTGCGATCACCTTTTTTAACAATAGCTCTGGTAAAATCCTTAGGAACCATGCCTTTATCATAAAAGATATTCAGAATTTCAGTCATCCAAGTGGTAACCGAAACATTCCCAGCTCTAAGCATTTCCGTAGTAATTTCATCTACCCCTGGGGATTTCGGTAGTGCGCCAGGCTCGTAATCTGTAGTTCCCAGGTTCGAGTCCCAGCTGGGTCAGCATTGAGATTTATCTCCGCAAAATTCCCTGCCCTGTCCACGGTCATTAGGGGACACCGATGGGCTTGGAAAGGCTGCCGTCCGTCAGATGGGATATTAAGCCGTGGCCACGTGTGGGGGATAGACATACCCTGTGCATGTTAAAGAACACGCTGGATCGCCTTGACGGGAGGCTACCATCTGTCTCCCAACAGCTGTTCCAGTTGATCCCCTCCCCCAACCTTCTCTGAGCCTTCGGGGTCCATGTGACCTGGCCATTTAGCTCATGGTGTGCAAAAAAGTGCCGCTCAGAGGTAAAACAACCCAAACAACAACCCCTGGGGATTTATGTAGTTTAAGTTTAGGAACAGCCAAAATAACTTCAGATTGTGTTATAGGGCCAACATTAAAGCCACCAATGCATCTATCATCATTGCAAACAATGGGAATAGAACTCACCGCATTGTTTAGAATATCACTGAAATGCTCAGCCCAACTAGCCATGACAGAATCCTCCCCTTCTATAACCTTACCTTGTTTATCCTTCAATCCCTGTTTGCCTGTCCGTTTTCTACCACACAAAACATTAACTATCTGGTACAGCTCTCTGCTGTTGTGCTGTCTAATGTTTCCTAGGCTTTGTCAGCCAAACCATCTAGCCAAAGATTCTTATAAGCAGTTTAAATGTTTATTAAGCTCTGTAATGTTTTCCATTAGGATTAGTAGAGTACTTATTAAGGACATTCCTGCAGTTCTTTCTTTCCAAAATAAGCTCAAGTGTCTTATCACTCAGATAATTCTGCCTCTTCTGCTCCTTTTTTAATAAAAGAGTACTGTTAATGTCCAAAAAAGCCTGTTTAAAATGATCCCATTCTTCCTCAACTTCAGTAGTAAGCATAACATGACTGTTATAATGACTAAGTAACCTATCATGGTAAGCTTTGGCTATAACTGGATCTTTCAGAGCTTCAGTATTAAAAGCAAATTTTTTAACCCTAGCACAACACTTTTTAAGTTTAAGTTGCAAGACACTTTTAACAAGGTAATGGTCAGATCCAATTTCAGCTCCCCTATATGACCTGGTATTTCTAACAGAACTAGCCCATTTGCTGTTAATTAATATATAATCAATCATATTATTATGCAGCCCATCAGGTTAAACCCATGTGTACTTATGTATGTTTCGGTGTTTGTAATAAGTGTTAGTTATTCTGAATCCATTGAGTTTACTTACCTGTAGGAGATGTTGCCCATTGCCATTGCAGCTACCAATACCAAAAGGGCCTATTACTCCTCCCCAAAGGTCAGAGTCAGTACCAACTTTGGCATTGAAGTCACCAAGAACAAGGGTAATATCTCCTTTCTTGACAGAATTCAAAATATCCTGAAATTGTCCATAAAACCTATCCTTCTCATCCTCATCGGCATCCTCAGTGGTTGCATAACAGCAGATAACATTCAAGTCTTCAACGCTTGTCTGAAATTTTGCTGTAAGAAACCTTTCATTAATGCACTCGTATCCTAGAAGAGCATTACTAGCGTGTCTGCTGAGAAGCAGACCCACTCCTTGGTGATGCTTATTGTCGTCCCTCCCTGAAAAGAGAAATTTAAGATTATTTTTAAGAATCTGACCTTTATCTTCCATCTGGTCTCTTGCAAGCCGAGAATATCTAAATTATAATGGTGGAATTCTTGTGTGAGGACATCAAGAGAAAAAGCTCTGTGCAGAGTCCTCACATTCCAACTACCTATGGAGAGAAAATGGTTAGTAGGATGTTTAAAGAAACTATGTTTATTGAGAGAGGGAATGCCGACAATATCAAACAGCCCCCTAATTGCAGACATCGGACAAAGACCCGTTCCCCCACCACTAAAGGCTGAAGCCATCTACACTGGAAGACTTCCTCCAATGTAGAATTTGACGATGCCAATAGAAGCAAAGAGTTCAGGTGCCTGCGATGACCTCTGCTCAGGATTATCCACCAGCTGATAAACATATCCTGTGAATCTATTCACTTGGAGCTGTCAACCCACAAACAAACAGAAAACACAGCGGAAGAGTTTCCCTCCACAGAAGCCCACCAGTGGAGCAAAATCAGGATCCATAATCAAGCTCAGAGCCATATATCTGTCCAGTCCAGTGGGTTTATATGGTCAGCACCAGGACCCTGTGTGTGGTTGACCACTCCTCAGCAGGGTAGAAAAAAAAGGAAAAGTAGCTATAGTTGTGCAGATCAGTAGGCTACGCTAATCTGGCAGCCCTCCCCTTCCATTCACTTCCACAAGAGAGTATCTCTTTTGAAAGGTACTAATGGTATTCACCACGAGAAGGCGGGGTCGAACATTAGGTGCTAGGCCTGGCCGGTTCTATGCATCATCACAGGGGATTGGTGCATAGCTCTCCTTCCAGTGACTACCTAGCTACCATTTACAGACTAGGCAGGCCATTAAAAGTAACTTTAAATTCTCTTTACAGGAAGGGAGGATGGAAAGCATCACCGAGGCATGGGTCTGCTGTTCATCAGACATGCTAGTGATGTTCCTCTAGGATATGAGTGCATTACTGAAAGATTACTTACAGCAGAGTTTCAGACAAGCATTAAAGACTTGAATGTTATCTGCTATTATGCCCTAACTGAGGATGCTGATGAGGATGAGAAGGATAGGTTTTATGGACAACTTCAGGATATTTTGAATTCTGTCAAGAAATCAGATATTACCCTTGTTCTGGATAACTTCAATGCCAAAGTTGGTACTGACTGACCTTTGGGGAGGGGTGCTGCAATGGCAATGGGCAACGTCTCTTACAGGTAAGTAAACTCAATGGTTTCAGAATAACTAACACATATTACAAACACCGCGACATCCATAAGTACACATGGGTTTCACCTGATGGGCTGCATAGGAATATGATTGATTATATATTAATTAACAGCAAATGGGCTAGTTCTGTTAGAAATATTAGGGCATGTAGGGGAGCTGAAATTGGATCTGACCATTACCTTGTTAAAAGTGTCTTGCAACTTAAACTTAAAAAGTGTTGTGCTAAGGTTAAAAAATTTATTTTTAATACTGAAGCTCTGAAAGACCCAGTTATAGCCAAAGCTTACCATGATAGGTTACTTAGTCATTATGGCAGTCATGGTTTGCTTACTACTGAAGTTGAGGAAGAATGGGATCATTTTAAACCGGGTTTTTTGGACACTAACAGTACTCTTTTAGGAAAAAAGGAGCAGAGGAGGCAGAATTATCTGAGTGATAAGGCACTTGAGCTTATTTTGGAAAGAAAGAACTGCAGGAATATCCGTAATCAATACCCTACTAGTCCTAATAGAAAGCATTACAGAGAACTTAATAAATGTGTAAAGGATCAGTTAGTTGCTGATAAGAATCTTTGGCTTGGCTGACAAAGCCGAGGAAGCAGTTAGACAGCACAACAGCAGAGAGCTGTACTAGGTAGTTAGTGTTTTTTGTGGTAGAAAATGGATAGGTGTACAGGGATTGAAGGATAAACAAGGTAAGGTTATAGAAGGTGAGGATTCTGTCATAACTAGGTGGGCTGAGCATTTCAGTGATGTTCGAAACCAGGTGGTGAGTTCTATTCCCATTGTTTGCAATGATGATAGATGCATTGGTGGCTTTAATGCTGGCCCTATAACACAACCTGAAGTTATTTTGGCTGTTTTTAAACTTAAACTACGTAAATCCCCAGGGGTAAATGAAATTACTACGGAAATGCTTAGGGCTGGGAATGTTTCGGTTACCACTTGGATAACTGAAATTCTGAATATCTTTTATGATAAAGGCATGGTTCCTAAGAATTTTACCAGAGCTATTGTTATCCCTATTTTCAAAAAAGGTGATCACAGTTCTTGTGATAACTATAGGTGTATCAGCCTACTCTCTGTTCCAGGTAAAGTTCTTTCCACGATTGTGCTTAATAGAATTAAGAATCTGGTTGACAGTCAATTGCGTGATGAGCAATGTGGATTCAGAAGTGGTAGGGGATGTGTGGATCAGATATTTTCATTTAGGCGGATTCTTGAGAAATGTTTAGAGTTTCAGAAACCTTTGGTTGCTAGCTTTGTTGATTTCAAAAAGGCTTTCGACTCTGTTGATCATCATAATTTGTGGTTGATTGTGAGATCATATGTTATACCAGACAAGTTAGTTAACATAATGAAAGCTCTCTATAATAACACTGAGTTGTGTGTGAGAGTTGGTAAGTCTTGTAGCAATTGGTTTAGCATTACTTCTGGTGTTTGACAAGGGTGCATTTTGTCTCCTTTTCTCTTTGGTTATTGATTATGTTATGCGAAATTCATTGCAAGGGTAAGATTTTGGCCTTAAATGGACTGGAGATATGAAAATTTCTGATTTAGATTATGCTGATGATTTAGCCCTTTTGGCAGGTGATGTTGATGAGATGAACTTTTTCATTCGAGCTGTTGATGAGACTGGTAGTAGAGTAGGTTTGATTATAAACAGAGAGAAAACTAAAGTGATGAAAATTGGTGAGGCAGGTTGTGATTCAGTTCATCTGAATGGTTGCAGTCTTGAGCAGGTGTCACAGTTTAATTATCGTGGGAGCTACGTAACAGATACTGGTGATGTGTGGCATGAGATTAACAGACGAATAGGGATTGCTGCTGGAAGTTTTAAGAATCTATGGAGAGTGTGGAGAAATAGGCATACACCTAAAGACTATAATTAGACTGTATAATAGTTTGGTTCTTTCTAGGGTTCAATCAGCAGACACTTTTATGTCGATTTTAGTTCTTGAGGAAAAATTGTCCCGAGCCTGGCAGGACATGAACCCACGACCCCCCGACAACATGCCAGGTGCTCCGGGCCACCAAGCCACCGGCCGCCGATCAAGATTTCCTCTAACTAGCGCTATGAACATTCCTTCTATTTTTCCCGTTGGCGCTTTTGCCGACAATATTTCCAGCCACAAGCGGCACTTATATTGCCCAATAGATGTAAGCATATATGATAAGTATGCAGATATAGTTAATTAATGAAATGACTTCATTAATGAAATAACTCATCAGAGTTAACTCGACAGATATTCAAATCAATCAGCAGACACTTTTACGTCGATTTTAGTTCTTGAGGAAAAATTGTCCCGAGCCGGGCAGGACACGAACCCACGACCCCCCGACAACATGCCAGGCACTCCGGGCCACCGAGCCACCGGCCGCCAATCAAGATTTCCTCTAACTAGCGCTATGAACATTCCTTCTATGTTTCCCATTGGCGCTTTTGCCGACAATTTTTCCGGCCACAAGCGGCACTTATATTGCCCAATAGATGTAAGCATATACGATAAGTATGCAGATATAGTTAATTAATGAAATGACTTCATTAATGAAATAACTCATCAGAGTTAACTCGACAGATATTCAAATCAATCAGCAGACACTTTTACATCGATTTTAGTTCTTGAGGAAAAATTGTCCCGAGCCGGGCAGGACACGAACCCATGACCCCCCGACAACATGCCAGGCGCTCCGGGCCACCGAGCCACCGGCCGCCGATCAAGATTTCCTCTAACTAGCGCTATGAACATTCCTTCTATGTTTCCTGTTGGCGCTTTTGCCGACAATATTTCCAGCCACAAGCGGCACTTATATTGCCCAATAGATGTAAGCATATACGATAAGTATGCAGATATAGTTAATTAATGAAATGACTTTATTAATGAAATAACTCATCAGAGTTAACTCAACAGATATTCAAATCAATCAGCAGACACTTTTACGTCGATTCTAGTTCTTGAGGAAAAATTGTCCTGAGCCGGGCAGGACACGAACCCACGACCCCATGACAACATGCCAGGCGCTCCGGGCCACCGAGCCACCGGCCGCCGATCAAGATTTCCTCTAACTAGCGCTATGAACATTCCTTCTATGTTTCCTGTTGGCGCTTTTGCCGACAATATTTCCAGCCACAAGCGGCACTTATATTGCCCAATAGATGTAAGCATATACGATAAGTATGCAGATATAGTTAATTAATGAAATGACTTCATTAATGAAATAACTCATCAGAGTTAACTCGACAGATATTCAAATCAATCAGCAGACACTTTTACGTCGATTTTAGTTCTTGAGGAAAAATTGTCCCGAGCCGGGCAGGACATGAACCCACGACCCCCCGACAACATGCCAGGCGCTCCGGGCCACCGAGCCACCGGCCGCCGATCAAGATTTCCTCTAACTAGTGCTATGAATATTCCTTCTATGTTTCCCGTTGGCGCTTTTGCCGACAATATTTCCAGCCACAAGCGGCACTTATATTGATATTTATCATATGTGCTTACATCTATTGGGCAATATAAGTGCCGCTTGTGGCTGGAAATATTGTCGGCAAAAGCGCCAATGGGAAACATAGAAGGAATGTTCATAGCGCTAGTTAGAGGAAGTCTTGATCGGCGGCCGGTGGCTCGGTGGCCCGGAGCGCCTGGCATGTTGTCGGGGGTTCGTGTCCTGCCCGGCTCGGGACAATTTTTCCTCAAGAACTAAAATCGACGTAAAAGTGTCTGCTGATTGATTTGAATATCTGTCGAGTTAACTCTGATGAGTTATTTCATTAATGAAGTCATTTCATTAATTAACTATATCTGCATACTTATCGTATATGCTTACATCTATTGGGCAATATAAGTGCCGCTT
Source organism: Ryuthela nishihirai (assembly GCA_038380435.1). Classification (NCBI taxonomy): domain Eukaryota; kingdom Metazoa; phylum Arthropoda; class Arachnida; order Araneae; family Heptathelidae; genus Ryuthela; species Ryuthela nishihirai. The sequence continues at coordinate 23,256,665 of JAWZYU010000001.1, forward strand.
GTGGCCGGAAAAATTGTCGGCAAAAGCGCCAATGGGAAACATAGAAGGAATGTTCATAGCGCTAGTTAGAGGAAGTCTTGATCGGCGGCCGGTGGCTCGGTGGCCCGGAGCGCCTGGCATGTTGTCGGGGGGTCGGGGGTTCGTGTCCTGCCCGGCTCGGGACAATTTTTCCTCAAGAACTAAAATCGACGTAAAAGTGTCTGCTGATTGATTTGAATATCTGTCGAGTTAACTCTGATGAGTTATTTCATTAATAAAGTCATTTCATTAATTAACTATATCTTTCTAGGGTTAGTTATGGTAATGAAACTTGGACGCTGTGTAAACAAGATAGCAGGAAACTAGATGCTTTTGATTCTAGATGCTTACATAGTAACTTGGGTATTAGGTGGTTTAACTTTGTAACTAATGATGAGGTTAGGCAAAAGGAGTCTGCAACCTCCTTTAAGCAGCAGATTGTGCAGAGAGAGACTCCGCTGGTTTGGCCATGTTGCCCATATGGATAATTATAGATTGGCGAATAGTGTTATGAACAGTGTGCCTATAGGTCTCAGAAGGAGAGGGAGACCTAGGATGCAGTGGGCAGACAATGTCAAACAGGACCTTGTTAGAATTGGGGTGCAGTGGCCGAATGCAGCAGATGTAGCTCAGGACAGATATGCTTGGAGAATTAAACTGCACAGTCTGGTTGGACCTCCGTAGCCCATGGCTGCTTGAGGATGATGATGATGATGATGAAATAATTTTATTTTAAGAAATAGTTGAAATTGTTAAAAAAATTTATGAAGGTGAGTCAGAAAGTAAGGGTCTCTGTTTAATTTTCTGCAGAATTAATTACACTGTTGTTTGACAATATACAGGATTCCCCCACATACATGTATTATATTTCCCATGTGTTTTTTGTGACATAACAATAGAAGGGCATATCCTACTCCTGAACCCACTTTTGGACTTTCTCTTTCATGTTATCATATAATGGAAAGCATCATCTTAGAGATGCTTCTTCAGCTTCCCAAGCAAGTGAAAATCAAACATTTCATGTCTGGACTTGATATATGGTCTGCATATAATATATATGATTTCCATGTCTGGACATGATATGTATGATGGGTGATGAACAGTTGCCCTTTGATAACGTGACCAGTTTTCATTTGATGATATAACCAGTTTTTCATTGGTAAAAACCAGGACATTTTCATTAACATTTCTCAGTTTTTGGAAACTAGAGCATTTTCTTCTCACACTACTCCTCTTGCATATCCTCATGTTGCATTATAAATTCAAACTTCTACTTATAATAGGACCCAATTTTGAGCAATCAATTAATTAAGAATGCACAGTGAAATTGACACTAAAATCACTTGTCATTGCAAAAATATGTATTTCTCACTAGATTTGTTTCATAAAACACAAATGATATCAATTGAAGGTAGCTGTGTGAGTACATCACCCATGCAAACCATATGTAAAGATAGACATGTTGTATATATAAAGAGGCACTGTAATGTAAACAAACATTATACATTAACTGACTATTGCTATTAATTAACCAGCTATTGTTAAAAAATAATATGACATCTTGTTTCCACTGAAACTATATTGTTGTAACACATATTGAAATTATATTTTAATTGTTTCTTTTCACAGAAAATTTGAAAACTGGTATAAATATGACATTTTTTTTAAATCTTTCAAGACACAAGGAAGCAATTTGAAATCAGTACATATGGTCACCTTACTCATTTCCGTGTGCAAAGATTCTCATCTACTACAGTCACCAAACCTATTTTTATTCGCAGCACCATTTTCTCACTGTTGCACTTTTAGAACATCCAAGCCATACACAGCCATAAGCTGTTGATAGATTTCCAATAGTAGTTGGGTCTTTTGTGTGCACAGAAAATGAATTACTGCTTGGATTTTCAGTTTCATATACACATGCAGTATCTTGACCATGTTCACTCTGAATGGCAGCATGTAATGACACAACAGTGATGACTGCTACCACTTAGTTACCTATTTGGTATTAACACATGGTGGTGGCAGAGCCTCAGGTGTTTGTTAGTTTGGCAGGGAATTAAGTGGGACTCTTACTTTCTGACTAACCATTATAAAATCCTACTTCACATATTTGTATTCCTAATGTTTGTTTGCTCATGTGAAGGACAGAAATGGTGGTAAGATGTTTGCTTAATTAAATGATTATGAAAATGAGTGTGGGGCTGAGGAGAAGTAAGGTACTAGTAGTGTTTCAATCTTCTGAACTTGTTAGCTTTGTGACATCTGGGTATTTTCTTTCGACAAAGCTGCAAGATATATCATGGAGTTTGAAACTTGTATGAAACAGAAGTTCCCCACAATGGGTGTGGTAGGTCAAATGCAAGGACCAACCTTGGTCTCAGTGATGCCACCAGGTATACAATCCTAGGCAGACAGGAAGCAGGCTGTTGCAGAACCCATGATATCCATGTTATCAAGAGTAATAATAATTCCTTCATCAGAATTCGACACCTTTGTACTTCATCTGTCATCCTTTGACCTTCATCATCTATTATATAATTAGTAAATGAAGTGTAGAGTTATCCATACAAATAATCTGCTAATATAAATTTCCACATCTTGGGATTTTTGGATTTTTAAAATTTATTTTTTTTTTTTTTATTTGCTTTAAAATGATATTGAACTGTCTACAAAAGTTCAGAAAATCTGGTACTAGAATGATATTTTGGTTAATTTTTTAGAAACTTCAAGTACTGAAACAGCTTTTCAGGTTCAATATCAGGGCTAATTTTGGTAAAACTGCTTCCCCTATTTAAAAAGTCATGCTTTGCCATTGGTATATTTATAATAAAGTTCCACAATGCCATGCAAGAATGCAGATATAACTGTTTCCCAATATTAATGCAATTAATGACCACCAACTGTGCACTAAGTTAGTGAAAATAAGTCCCACCCAAAAAGCTAAATAGCAATATTAAAACTTCGTGTTTTGTGTTATCCTTTCAGCACTTTGGCAGCATGCCATTGATGTCTATAACATTAATATTGTGTATCCAGATTCTATGTCTCCAATAATTTCAAGCAGTTAAACTTAGATGCTTAGTGTTTTAATACATTTCTTAAAAAATAAAATAGGATGTGCAGTACATCTCACATAAAAGTTAGCTGAGTAAGAAATGTGCTGAAGCTTCATGACCTGGTTTTGCACTTAATTTGTTTTATCAGATGAGAACAATATGTAATAACTTCTGAGGTTAACTATTTCCATTGTTGGAGACTTAATCAATATGCACATACAGAGTACTTCGAAAACCATTAATCAGCCTTATGCTAAGCCTTGATGGTTACTATTTTCATCACCTACAACTAATACAGAATTTATTTGTTTGAACTGTACAATGGGTGAATTGTCTACCCTCATCACGTTTCTGTTTAAATTGGTATCTTCTATTGATGATATTCAATGGATATTCAACTTGCACAATTACTGATATGCTGAATTGTGTATCAGCAGATATCCATTTCAGAATTTCAATATGCAGTTTACTGTACTTGCAAGCAGTTTTTCCTTCTCAGTTTGACTATATAAGTGGTAAAATTGTAAAATTGTATATTAATTGTAAAATTGTAAACATTATCTATTAACTTAGTTTAACTGAATGTTTCAATTTTAGTGCTTTTTATCCTTTATTTACAATGTTACTGAGCATTTAATATTTAATGGTAGGCATGCATGCTTTAAAAGTAAAGGCAGAATTTACTATAATTATTAGTATGATTTTAATTAATTTCTGTTATTTAACATTATTAGCAGTTTTTTTATATAAAGAACTATTTTCATTTTAGGACTTTTTAATTGTAGAATACAGTAATGCAGAAGTTTTACGTGCATTGCTAAAATCATGCAAACACAATGTTGTCGAAGGTATGATACCAGTGTATTCTCGTCTACTGCACTTTGAGAAAAACAAAAAGTATTCTAAAGGCAAATCTGAAGTTGCATGTGAATCAGTGCATCTTCATGATGAAACCAATATTAATCAACAGCATCATGGAACTGCAACGGTAAATATGTTTTTCACTTTTTAATAGCAATGACTTTTTAATGATCACTACTTAGAGTGTTATGTTCCATCATTATGATTTGGTTTTGGGACAAAAATGCTTCACTGAATGAAAAGTAGCATAATCACGATGAGCACATTTGCTGATGAACATGTTGCATTCAATCACACATTTTCCAGCGAGGGCAATAACATATCTTATGCAAACAGGCATAACACAGACACTATTCACTGATTTGAACGTGTGAGCAGTTGTTAGAACCCAAAAACACCAGCCTAAAGAGGCTTGAATTCTTTGATTACTGAGGGGTATTATTAAAACTATTCATGCAGTGTCATTTCTTTTTTGCCGCACTTGTGTACTTCTAACTTCTTAAGCTTGACTCTGCAGTTTTTTTTACTAATTTTGACCTAATTAAAAAGCTTAACAAAAGTAATATATCAAAAATTAATAAAATAAAAGAATTCAGAGACAAAAGTATAATAATAAGAAGTTTACAAAATTCAGAAGAATGGCAAAGAGCAGCTAATTAAGTATTTTAGTGTTTTCTCCTTATTTCAACACTGGCAAAATTCAAACATCTTGCTTGTGGTTGACTTAGTATTCCACATCATTTTAAGTACTGATCAGAACATTTTATCAATAACTATAATGCAGCAATATTAGGAGGAAAATTTTTTTGGGATTGCTTAGATTCTGGGTTCTTGAACACTGGGGTATAAGAGTATTATTTAATACTTTAATGTCCAATGCCAGCAGAGATTTTAAATGGATTCACCCAAATGATGTTGTTTTTTAAACATAGAATGTTATTAACCATGTTGGTTCATGGATCTCTAATCACAATATACAAAGTGTCAAAGTTTGTAATATGAAAATATGAAGAGGGATTCAATTTAGATGACTGCTTATGCTAAAAACTATGCCAGTGATGATGAGTACCTATACAGAAACCCACTACAATTATGAATAATAATTAGCCTGAATTGTCCAAAATGGAGAACATTTCAAAAATGATTAAAAAAAAAACTTATTACAATTAGACAATGAAAGGGGCCTTTACAGAAGTTGCAGATCCTCAATAGCGCTTGTTAGAAGACATACTAATATTTATATAAAAATTAAAAACTTGTAATGACAGTCATTTTTGGTGCTGATTAATCAAATATACAAAGCGTCAAAGTGTGTAATATGAAAAATTTAAAAATCCAACTTAAATAACTGCTTGAACTGAAACTAAATGCAATAATAAATTAGCCAGAATTGCCCAAAATGGAGAATGTTCCAAAAATGTTCCAGAAGACATTTACTACAGTTTGGCAATGAAAGGAAACTATAAAAGTTGTATATCATTTGAATGTGTAATGTATAATGATAATAAGTTGTTTGATCCCCAGTGTATCTTCTGATACCATTTTTGCACTGGCCTTCAATACCATTTTTTTTTTTGTAATTTGTACACTGTAGAAGCATCTACACCATATTCTCAAAAATATTTTTATGATACCCCATTTTCTTATAATAATTTTCATTTTCTTGACGTGTCAACATCTTTAAACAAAGATGTTTTCACTGCTGAAGTTTGAGAAAATAATATGCATGTAAATTTTCTTAAAATTTTAAAACTATATATATATTGCTTCAGGGTTATATAATCTGAAGATCCAAATAAACTGGATAAACATCCAGTTTATCTGATGTTTATCTTAATGAAAACAACAAAAGTATCTACATTACTTATTTGTTCTTATTCTCATCAGGCATGCTTTGCAGCACATAAATTCCTTGTCATGACTTAACCAGTAAATCAGAGAGATTTTAATTCTTATTCCTGCTTATTCATATGTAATTTGAAGAATGTTTTACCTTGTATAAGTCTATTTAATCACTTTAAATGTGCATACACTCTGCTTTTATAGGTTTCAGAAAAAATTGAAGAAATGTACCAAAGAGAAAGGTTGACAGATTTTGGGACAAGATTAAGGTTCTTAGTTTGTACACAACTTGAAGATGCCCTTAGTGGAATGTTTCCTCAATGCAAAATTTATCCATTTGGATCATCTGTTAATGGGTTTGGAAGAAACAACTGTGATCTAGATGTAATATTAAGACATTATCCTCATCAGGTCAGTTATCTATTTTCTGAGGTCCTAAGTGTTTTGAAAGGCTTAATGATTATAGACTTTGAAAATCTGAGTGACTCTGAATACCATAAAAAATAAATAAAAATGCTCCCTCAAGCAACTGCCTGCCATAGAGGTCTGACAGGAGCCTGTCAATTTATATGCCATAGAAGGTCTGTGAGGATGGCAGGATATCAGAAAAGCAACATAAACATCCATGCCTTACCCGTGGCTTGAACCCAGGTCCCTTAGATCAGTAGCCAAGCACTCTAACCACTCAGCCACCATACTGACCAAAATTTGTAATGACCTCATCCTGACAGTGTTATTCCTAAACCTGTACTATTTATATATATATGTATCAGTTATCTTAGCCATTGTGATCATCAACTGACTCTGGTGGTTTAAACCACTATGGTAATTAAAAGGTTAATTTAGGAAAAAGACAAATCACTAATATATGGTAAGGTTGCATAACCTTCATTTGATATTGCATATGATATCTCAAAACCAATATTCAGTAAATATTTCGATTTTTTCTCGTTTGAATATATACAGTAGAGCTGCAGTAATTTGCTACCTTGTTAACATGTCATTCTGTTTTATTTGTCATATTTCTGTTTCTCATAAAATTAACATGGAAAGCTATTAATTTTGCTTAGTTTTCACCCAGAGACTTTAATTACCCATTGAGATTTCCCACTTGGACTAGAGTAAAATTTGAGTGGGAAGACTTTAGTTTATCCCAGTCAGATTTTACTCTATTTAGTTTATCAAAGTAGTCCCAGATTCTTTGTATTTCTTTTGCCATAGGAATGGTGTGTGAAATGAACCTTTGCTACCCCTTTGCTAATAGAATTATTGCCTTTTCCTCTCAAAGATACTCTTTGCTGTATAAGCCTGTCATGTGTACAACTGACTATCAGCGATTTGTTTGCTTGGAATGTGAATAATTTCCAAAGGGAACAATTCTTTGTCTCAATAGCTACTGAACTTAAGATGGCTTCCACCACTAGCATGATCAGAAAATTTTAATGAAGAGAGTATGATATACTTAAGCCTCTGATTTTTATAGACTGTCTTAGTAAATGTATGCTATTTCAAGTGTTTGGGGAGGGAGTGGGATTATAAGCACCTCTCTTTGAAGGCTTCTCATTAGCTTCCATAGCATTACCCACTTAACCCTTCCAGTGCCCACATTGTATGTCAGATGGCCAACTTACAACTTGTTGCTGTGGATATTTGATTTAACATTACATAAGGTTATATATGCTAATTTTTCTTTTTTTATTTCTTCTTTTTCCAGTATAAAAAACTTTGATTTTGCATTGTTTCCTGAAAATAAATGAGATCTTTGATACAGAAGCAAAACAGACTTCCTTGATAGGCAAGTTAATTGCACTGACGATTTATGTCAAATACTTCCAACAAATTAAATTATAAACTCCTTGTGCAAACTTAGATTTTTATTTCCTTTTTTTAATAATTAAATCTTAGGTTTCAATTCAGTAGATTTACTTTATTACCTTAAGATATTGATCTTTTCATCAGTCAATAATTGTCCATATTTCAGAATTATGCTACATTGGTTGGCCAATTTACAAATTTTTGCTGTGGATATTTGATTAACATCACATTAGGTTATATGTTATTTTTTTCTTTTTATTATTTCTTCATTTTTCCAGTAAAAAAACCTTGATTTTGTATCTTTTCCTGAAAATAAATGAGGTCTTGGATATGGAAGCAAAAAGGACTTCCTTGGCATGGAAATCAGTCTTTCTGTGGGAGGGCAATTTTGAATAGGTTTTTACCCCACCCCCTGCTACACTCACTGTTGATGTTTTACTTCCCCACTGGCAAAGTTTCATTAAAAAAATGAAATTACAAATTGTTTAAGTTTATATACAAAGGTTTTGAAAGATTTTATTCCCTCCCCCTCCTCAGTAACTTGGCTGTGCCACTCTGATGATATATACATTTTGTTTTGGTGCACTAACTTTTTGGCACTTAGCCAAGACCCCCAAAATTCAACAACCAAAAAAGAAAGAAAAAAAATAATGCTTAGTAAAAAAAAAAGCAGCCTAAAAAAAGTGTTCCTTCATTTCATAAAACCAGACAGAATATCCCATTAACGTGAGCAATCCAAGTCACCTTATATAACTCTTACCCATGCTTTAAAATGTCTCACAATGAAAAGAATCATAAAAAAGAAATAAAAATAATGTTTCAGGTAAATACAATATTATTTGGGATGAATTTTACTTTCAATTAATATATAATTTAACATTTTTATTCAACACGTTTTCCAACATTAACTTAAATTTATAGTCTGATCTATTTTTTCACTATATCACTGTGAAAACGTCTTATTAAAATTAATAATGCTTGTAAATTCGTTTAAATTTTTTATTTTCATAAGATTTGGAGTTAAATTCTGTTTAATATGGTATATAACACGACCTGTTTCTGTTGATTGGTTATTTTTAAAACAAATTTTAAAATTGACTTCTTTATCTGACTCAGCACAATTGGCCAAAAGCCTGGATTTTTCTCAAAGTATGGTACTGAAAAAAAATTACAAATCAGGAGAAATATTTATTTCAAATAAGAAAATTAATTTTGTTTGTTTTTCAGAAATAAATAGCCTTTTTATTCATGTGCATTATAATCATTTCTAGTTTATAGTGCATTGTAATCATTTTTAGTTTTTTTTTTAATAATTTATTTTTACTACAGAACTATTTTAATATGACTACAAGTCCTATTAAAATAAAACTAACCTTTTTTTGTTAAATATTGTATTTAAAAAAAATCAAGAATTCGTCATCATCCTGAAGCAGCTATGGGCTAACCAGACAGTGCAAATTTAGTTCTCCAAGCATATATGTCCTGACTACATCTGGCCACTGCACATCAATTCTAACAAGGCCCTGTTTGACATTGTGTGCTCACTACATCCTAGGTCATCCCTTTTTCTGAAGCCTTTAGGCATATTGTTCATAACCCTATTATGCATTCTATAATTATCCATACGAGCAACATGGCCAATCCAATGGAGTCTCTCTCTGCACAATATGCTGATCAAAAGAAGTTGCTGATTCATTTGCCTACCTTATCATTACTTACAAAGTTGAACCACCTAATGCTCAAGATACTGCGTAAGCATCTAGAATCAAAAACATCAAGTTTCCTGTTATGTTGTTTGCAAAGGGTCCATGACAAAGGTTAGTTATGGTAGTTTCACACCATAAATAACCCTAAAAAGAACCAAACTATTATGCAGTCTAATTTTAGTCTTTAGGTGTATAAGCCTATTCTCCACACTCTCCATAGATTCTTAAAAGTCCAGCAGCAATCCCTATTTGTCTGTTAATAACGTGCTGCACATCACCAGTATCTGTTGCATAACTCTCAAGATAATTAAACTATGACACCTGTTCAAGATTGCAACCATTCAGATTAACTGAATCACAACATGCCTGACCAATTTTCATTGCTTTATTTTTCTCTCTGTTTATAACCAAACCTACTCTACTACCAGTCTCATCAACAGCTCAAATAAAAGAGTTCATCTCATCAACATCATTTGCCAATTCATAGATTCTGGTAAATTTCTGGAATTTCCCTAGTTAGGGTTTGTCCTTTGGTTGCTGGAGTGGCTTTTAAATATGCTCGATCAAAAAGCAGTTCGACCTTTCCTTCTAGAGTTGGTTTTGATAGATTTATGCTGGGTTTTTGATTTCATAAATCTAATTTGTGATCTTAGATCCTATGTTTTAGGGTAGGAATTTTTCATCCAATATATGAAGTAAGAGTTTGATTTCTTGAAAGAGATTTCAATGGGATGCCATAAACACCTTTTCTTTCTGCATTTGGTATAGGATCTTGATCTGATTTTATCATTTTTAATATGTTTGGTTGGGATCTGCAGGGAATGTTTATCTGGGATTTCTTTCCAAGATTTCTTATGGGGAAGAACAAATTTTGTGAATATTTCACTGCTGTTGTGAATTTGGGCTCTCTCTTGGGTTCTGCTTGTATGTTCAGGTTTTCTATTTATTTCTGGTGATTCTGTATATTTCATTAATAGTTCTGTTGGTGTATTCTGCTTCTCTTCCTGTATGAAAAATGTAGTCGATCTCTGCTTTTAGGGTTTCTGACTTAGAAATGTATTTAAGTGCTCGATAAAAGAGAGAGAGAACTTCCACACAGCAAAATAGCCCCACCCAACACATATCAACAAACAGCTCACATACCAGCACCAAGCCATGTGTCACGCATGCGTAATAAAGACTACCAGGTCAAAACAATAGCGGAAATAGTGAACAATGCTCTCTTCTTATACAGACTATTCCTATAATTTTGTTCCTGACTAAAGAAAAAACCAAAAAACTCAAGTAAGAACTTTTATATTATGAAATAAAGCACGGAAAACCCTGAGTCAACCATAGTTAACAAGAAACAGATACCCGAAGGAAGTGATGCAGCGTGACCACTGGCTCAATGACAAGAGGCAGCCACAGCCAACGTATATGCTAATCCCCAAGCATTACCCCTAAATGCAGTAGACCAAGATTATATTAAATATCTGGACAATACCCTGAAAGAAACTCCATTCGTTATGCGTAGTGAAAAAGCTTTAAGACCAAGACTCAAAACTGTTACATACATGTGCTATGATGTGTAATAAGATCCCAAATTTATTCTTGTTATTATAGAACCAAAAAAATAGCTAAAAATAGAAATTACTTAGACCATATGGCATAAATTGACTAATGCTGAACCACCTAAATAAACATTGTCATTTAAAATAGAGTACAAATTTCATCTTCTTACATATAGTAGTGGCGAGAAAAAATTAATTTTTATAGGTTATTAGTGAATCTACGTTCATTATGGAATTATACAAGGTGTTCATTATAGAACCCAACAGCAAGTTAGCTCTTCCAAAATTATACCTTAATTAAGATTTTTGATTAACTGTTGTTGAGAAGAAGACATCACTCCAAAAACCTTGTGAATTCAATTCACTTCCAAAACACCACATGAAAGTAAATTATCTGAAATGTCGAAAAAAAACTTCTGCGATCAGAAATTCACCAGATCAGAAGTGTGATAGCAAGGAAGGAGAAACTAATGTTCCAACAGCACATGGAATTCACCACCAGATACCCCCACGCACCAATTATATATCCGTTTGCAAAAAATGAATGCGGAAGTCGAAAATTTGAAGAAAAAAAAAAACAGAAGCAACATAAAGAGAAAATAACAAAAATAACTTCAAATAAAATACCACAAGGTAACAAAAAACAGCTCTACCTTATCTGAATCTATCAAACCAAGATTCACTGCAGGTCTCTAAGCTTTAGAATTGGGCCTAATTTTACCCTACCTCCTGCACATCTCGACGTTAAAGACTACGTCTCAGAAATTGAGGATGTCCTGAATTACCTGCCAGAAAAAGACAGGGACAAACTCGGATTCCAAATTTTCAGGCTAATAAAAAAAGAAATAATTTCAACTACATCGCTGGACAACCAGACACTCATGTTTCACAGAGTTGTAAGTGAAATAAAAAACAACCAAGACTTTATTGTTCTATTAGATGATAAGTGCAACCAAATAGTTTTATTGAACAAAAAGGACTTTATTGAGAAGGGCGAAAAAGCTATTTGAGAGTTAAGCATCAAGACATTAATTCGAGATCCCACACAATATCTAAAGAGAAAAGTGAATGAAATTCAAAATAATCCTTACATTCCTTAGTAAATAAAAAAGGCCAGTCAAGCACTCACCTCCTCGTGCATACCACAAATATTTTTCATGATCAAGACTCACAAGGAAAATCTCCCTTTACGGTCATTAGTATCAAAGTACTGCTGACCTACATACAACCTAAAGAAAACATTGCAAAAATTCTTGATAAAATACTTCCCCCTACACAATACACAGCAGGCTCAGCCATCAAGGTAATCCAATGATTAAAGAACACCTCCATACTGAAACAAGCAAGGATATACACTCTCAATGGGGAATCTTTATACCCAAACACCCCATCTTGACACAGCCTTAGAAATCATAACACAGAAGCTGAGAAATGATCCATTATTATCAAGCATTGAAGCTGAAGAAATTGTGTCGATGGTGTTCGATGCAAATTATTTCTCCTTCAACAAAGCCATCTATAAGCAACTAAAAGGAGCCCATGTGGGATACCCACTTTCCTGCTTCGTTTCAGACACAGTCGTAAAATCCTTAGAAGAGAATATACATTGCTGGCCATTGAAAGTGCAACACCAAGAAGAACTCATCAGATTGTCCCAAAATATGCAAGATGAGTAGCATATGGGAGAATATGTAAATGATTCAAAGAGCAGCACATATGCACATCATGTGTGACAGTAATGCCCCCTGGAAGTGGCATAAGAGGAGATTAAAAAGAGCCAGTGAAAAGCACTGGAATTGTGTTTGTTCACAGTTCTTGCGCACTAAAGGATCAAGTATGTCCCATCAAAGAATACAGCATCCATATGACCTGGTTTCTGAATTTGATCAAGGGAGAATTGTGGGATTATGGGAAGGCAGATTATCATACTGAGACATCAGTGCTGGTGTTGCACGGAATGTTGCCACAGTGATGAGAATATGGCGTCAGTAGGTAGAAGAGGAACGGATTCACCGAAGTGAGGGATCTCAACAGCCCTGTCACACAAACGAATGAGAGGATAGACATCTCGTGCGCATGGCTACGAATGATAATACAGCCACATCAAACACCTTAACTCAACAGTTAGGGTGTATTGCACATCAATCAATATCTGCATATACAGTTTGATGTCATCTGCAGCATTGGAGCATCTTTGCTAGGTGGCCATTGCTTTGGCTACCATTGACTCTACAGCACAGGCATATGCAACTGCAATGGTGCCAAGAATGTTGCACATGGATGTGCGAATGGCATCACATAATCTTTTCAAATGAATCCCACTTCAGTATCCAGCACCATGATGGACAAATCCGTATCTGGTGGCACTGCAGTGACAGGCTCAGTGAGACATGCACGATGCTGCACCATACAGATCCGGCTCCTTGTTTTATGGTATGGGGTACCATTGGACTCCACTCATACACGCGCCTCATATGCATTACCGGTGCTTGAACAGCCAGCATTACATCACTGAGGTGTTGGAGCCTCTGATTGTGCCTTATCTTCAGGGCTCTCTGGTACCATTTACCAACAGGACAATGCCTGACCACATGTGACATATATCATCCAATAATTCCTGGATAGCCACCATGTGATACTTCTGCCTTGGCCTGCGCGCTCACCGAATCTGACCCCAATTGAACATGTCTGGTCCATGATCTCACATGACTAGCACACCAGACACCAACAGCTGCTACAACAGATGACCTTTGGCTATGTATCAAAATTGTATAGACTGACATTCCCCAAACACACATCCAATGTCTCATCCTCTCAATGCCGGACCATGTAGCAGCGGTTATTGCCGCTCATGGTGGCTACACAAGATACTGATTTATTTGTATTCCACAAATCTAGCCGAGTTGTCTTTGTAATCATTTGATCCTTGTAACATAAGCTATGTATTCACTAAACATGGCTTTGATATCTCTTGTCATTCCTGGTGTTGCACTTTTAATGGCCAGCAGTTATTAATTATTTAGCCAAACAAAATTACCCTATGGCAACGTTATATAGATGATGCCCTCATCATCTGGAATGCCAATGAAGCATCATTTTCAGAGTTCCTAAAGAACCTGAATGAATGTTACCCAACAATAAAATTCAAGGAAGAACAGGAGCTCGACCACTGCATAGCATTTCTAGATATTCTTATTACAAGAGCACCCAACTGTACATTAGAAACCCAGTATTTACAGAAAACCTACATTTATCCCAACTTTCATCCCAGTGGATTCATATCATCTACAAACATATAAAATGGCAGCTTCTTGATCCACCTTTCATTGGGCATTTAAATACATTTCTAAGCCAGAAACATAAAAGGAGAGATCAACTACATTTTTCATACAATAAAGCAGGATACACCAATAGAACTATTAATAAAATCTACAGGATCAGAAATAAAATTGAAAACCTGAACATACAAGCAGAACCCAAGAGAGAGCCCAAATTCACAACAGCAGTGAAATATACACAAAATTTGTTCTTCCTCATAAGAAATCCCAGATAAACATTCCCTGCAGATCTCAACCAAACATATTACAAATGATAAAATCAGATCGAGATCCTATACCAAATACATAAAGAAGTGGTGTGTATGACATCCTATTGAAACCCCTTTCACAAAATCAAACTCCGACTTTATATATTGGTTGTTCAATTCGTACCCTAAAACAAAGGATCTACAAACACAAATTAGGTTTATGAAATCAAAAACCCAGCACATCTCTAGAAGCAACTAACTCTAGAAGGAAAGGTTGAACCACTTTTCGATCAAGCGTACTTAATAGCCACCCCTGCAATCAAAGGACAAACCCTAACTAGGGAAAGTATAGAAATTTACCAGAATTGTGGAATTGTCTGTAATATAGATGCACCCCTACTTCTAGCAGCATGGCGGCTGATTCTGAAAGAAGCAGAGAACCCCCATGCAGTGAAAGCTCACATGCCAGTGCCAAGCCATGTGGCGTGCATGCATAATAAAGACTACCAAGTCACAACAATAGTGGAATTAGTGAACAGTGATCTCTTCATATAAGGACTATTCCTATAAATTTGGGGCTGACTGTGGAAAAGTAGAACAAAGCTCAAGTAAGAACATTTTATATTATGAAATAAAGTGTGGAAAACCACGAGGCAACAATAGCTAGCAAGAAACAGATGTCCGAAGGAAGTGACAGTAGCGTGACCATTGACTCAATGAGAATGAGTGGCAGCCGCAGCCAATATATGGCTGTGAGATGGACACTCTGATCCCCAAGCATTACCCCTACATGCAGTAGGCCAAAGCGAAATTAAATATCTGGACAGTACCTAAAATAAACTCCATTTGTTACATGTACTGAAAAAGCTTTAACACCAAAACTCAAAACAATTACATACATGTGCTATGATGTGTAATAGGATCCTAAATTAATTGTTGTTATTATAGAACCAAAAAGTTAGCTAACACGTTTAATAGCCTAAGATATGTCTCTGAAGATGTGTAGCTACAATAGAGCTGCATGAAAGCTCTCAGATCATATGGCATATATTGCCTAATACTGAGCCGCTTAAATAAACACCATCATTTAAAATAGAGTACTAATTTCATCATCTTATTATACAAGTTCTTGTATAATGAAGATGAATTCTTGTATAATGAAGAAATATACTAATTTCTTCATTATACAAGTTCTTTGAACATAAGTTCAGAGTTTGTGAGTATAAACACCCATCTTTGTGGTGAATATTTGTCCATAAAAGAAAAAAATAATCCATTTCATTTTATAATTTGTTTATTTATTAGTATTGTTAAAATATATGAATTATTTCACAGCCTACTTTAAAGTCACTTAATAAGATAACTAGTGTTTACCTGCACATGCATAGTGTATACTGTATTGCTAAAAATGATTGTACACTTCTATTTATTTGAATGGAAATCCATGCTCAAAGCTCCTTAACATAAAATAAGATTTATATGGAGGATTATATTTGGAGATAAAATGAAGATATCACTCAAATCTCTCTAAGTCTAAAATTTTTACCAACATTCATTTAATATTTAAAGAATGATTCATATTGGAACATTTAACAGCAGACACTGCTAGTAATAAGAATTTATCTTACAAGCTAAGTAAAACAAACAATAACTGTTAAAAAACCATTTACTATTGCAATTTTAGTATTCTTGGTAATGATTTTTTTCAGTTTTCACAAATTGTGAAAAAAGAAGCATTTAGAAAGAGCATGCTTCTTAGTTAAGTATTCCGACTTCAGTAACTCTTTTAGTGTTAAATTTGTGTAAAGTTTCAGTATAATACTAATACATACCATACTAAATTATGAAACTGTTTTATTTGTAGAGTAATCCTGGTTCTCCACTATTTTTTAAAACTAAAAAGCCACTGTCAAGTCTTCGTGTTCAAGATAAACGTAGCTTAGAAACTCTAAGTGATATTCTGCGAAATTTTCTCCCTGGCATTTCTCATGTTAATGAGATACTTAATGCTCGAGTACCTATTGTAAAGTTTCACCATGACCTACTAGAAATGGAATGTGATCTGTCTGTAAGCCAAATGTAAGTTAATTCTTTGCAAAACTATATTTTTAATATATTAACAATTAGCCATGGTAAGATGTTGTTATAAAATAAAAATAATTTATTAAAAACCATGAGTTAATGATTGTAATGAAATTTCATTGGAAATAAAAGGCATATTTCTTTATAAATTTTGATGTGAACAAGACTGTATTACTGCATAAGAAGGTAAAATTGTCATGTTAGACTCC
The DNA here is from genome assembly GCA_038380435.1 of Ryuthela nishihirai. Taxonomy (NCBI): domain Eukaryota; kingdom Metazoa; phylum Arthropoda; class Arachnida; order Araneae; family Heptathelidae; genus Ryuthela; species Ryuthela nishihirai. The sequence continues at coordinate 23,273,336 of JAWZYU010000001.1, forward strand.
AAGCTCAGAGTTGAGTTAATTTATCCTTCAGCAGCACATTTTTTGTTCACTGTAGGCTAAATGCCCAGGTCAACAAAGAGCATGACAAAGAGGAAAAGATTAATTGGAAAGATTGAAGTCCACTGAAAAATCATCCATCATGTTAATTAAAGTGCACAAGATATATCTCTCTTCTGTGGAAAAGGCCATTAGCCTTTATCAGAAAAAAATTAAGTATGCATGGTTATTCTCTGTGAAGGTTCCATGAATATTCTTCAATCTTATCAATGAATTGTGGCAAATGATGGCTAGTAGGTTTTTTTAATCTTTGAGTGCCATATGTACAGTACAGAATTTCAAAATGCTGCAGATTAAGAGCATAGACACTGGTCAACATCTCTATCACAACAAAAGAAACTTAAATGTTTAAAAAGTAGAAATCTCCATTTGAAATTTATTTTACACATATATATTAGAAAAATATATAGTTCAGCCTCATAAAATAGTGTTAATCTTTTTAATTTGGATCATATTTTGTTAAGCTACAACATAAATAATCTCTTCCAGCAATATGATTGCCATTGCTTAGTAGTAATATTCAGATCACAGTGAGTTCAGTTCATATCACCACACATTGAAACAATCCCCTGACTTCAGCTCACATGTTTGATCTGAACTGCTGCCAAATCATTTTTACATAATTTTTTTAAATGCTCCTGAAAATGAATAAAAAAATTATTATTATTATTATTTAAATTGGAGGATTTCAGTAGCAGTACATCTCCCCCCCCCCCCTATCTCCTCATTTTACACTTTCCTGGTTTAAATCTATTTCAATATTTCTTAAATTATGGTTTATGGTTTTCATTCATCACATCATTCACCACATTATTTCCCAAGACTGAAACCAAAAATGTTGAATTCCTTGGTTCTAAGATATTTTTGTTCAATTAGAGTGAAGCATAGGACACCTAATTGGATGCACTTGTAGCTATTGTATGCTTTTCTGCAGTAAAAATTCTGTGGTAATTTGGCTTGGCTTTAAATACTGGATAATATCTGTTTTTGCTAAGTTAATATGTGATACTTTTATTAAACTTTCAATTTTATTTCCACCGATTTATTTTGATTTCCATAGATTTAATTTAATATCCATATGAGGGTCTTAATGAAAGTGATGCTTGTAGGGCTTTATATGCACATAACAATAGCTGTGTGTCAGTGCGAAGTGTGACTTTTTGCGTAGGGGAAGCAATTACCAAAAGCAGTGCTACAATTAAATTGGAACACCGTTCTGGTACTTGATGCTTCCAAATCACTGAACCAGAATGCCGTTTCAGCACTCTCTGAATCATTGAACGGGATTGGTAAATCTATGAGTGAAAATAGTTCTATACTCTTTAAGTCAAATATTATGAAATTAGTATTATATGTGGTGTCTTTTCTAGGAAAAATGTGGGGATACTGTGGCCTTGTAACAATGTTATTTTGAGAGTCGAGGGTGGTGGTGGGGTTAAGAAAATGGCTCAAGCACATGAGAAATTTGAATAATTAATTTAATAATTTCATTTTATTTACTGGTAAGTTAGAACGAAAGTACAAATCAATATTACAAAAAACAATTAAAAAAATCACCTTCAGAAAAGTTGTTTAACAAACTCTAAATTTGAGTCATGCATTCTGAGGAATATCTCGATTTTGCTCTTTGTTTTTGGGGTTGAACGATGTGAAATTGTAGTCCAGTCAAAAATGGGGTAAAGAAAAATCTTTATTTAACAAACTCTCAACTAAAAGATAATAATTCAATTTCATTTTTTATGGATGGAAACAGGTGGGGATATGGGGCATACTTGCATATCCTCTAACAAAAACAAACTTTGCTTGACATACAGGTATTGGACAGAAAAATGGAAACAGTTCTGTGTTATCTCAATAGAAAATTGTATTGAGAGCTCAATAACTTCTTCAATATGATTTTTTAAAGAAAAATATATCTAAAGATACATATATCAGTAAATTCTGTCTAAATCTCGATTTTAAACGATATTTATTCAGTATTCAAAGAATTGTGAACGCTGGAATATATTTAACAGGCTACAAAAAAATTGACCCCAAAATTTTATTAAAACAGGTTAAGAGATCAGAGATCATGGGTGGACTCTAGTAGAGTGCAGGGTGCATTGCACCCATTGCTGATCTCTTAATTTCTTTTAATGTGTTAATTAAAATTTTTGGGTCAATTTTTTGTAGCCTGTTAAATATTCAAATATTTATAATTCTTTGAATACTGAGAAAATGTTTGAAATCTGGATTTAGTCAGATTTGATTGAAGTCTTTAATTTAATTTTAGACATATTTTTCACAAAAAATCATATTGAAAAAATTATTGAGCTCTGATATTACTGAATGTGATTATCTGTTGATATAATATGGAATTATTTCCGTTTTTCAGTCAATACCTGTATATATAAATATGAATTATCTCATAGTAACAAAGGAGGGATGGGAACTGAGGGTACAATCTCCCCCTCATTCAGGAAATTTATTTTTAAGAAATCATTTATTTATCAGCCAGTGGTTGATGATTAAATGAGAATTCATTAACCATTCAACCACCAGGATGGAGGCTGAATGGTTAGCTTGTTTGGCTATTGATTTTAGGAACCTGGGTTCAAGCTCTGCATAAAAGAGTTCAAGGCTCCTTTAAGATTTATGTAGGAAGCATCTGTTTTAGAGGTGTTTTATTTATTTGTTCATTAACTTGCATTAATAAAAATACTACTCAAATTTTTGAAAAACCTAATAATTAGAAATGCTTTGGTTAATCTTGGCTATGTTACTGATTGTATATGAAAGAATTATGTGTAAATTCTAAATTTCATTCTTGCTATTTTTCATTTAATTGATATTTTGTTTGCATTTGAGTAAAGACATTATTATCATCGCTATAATTTCTCCTTCCAATATTGAATTCTATAAGCAAACGTGTAGAACGTGTGGAATTTTATCGCCTTCATAAAACAGGTGTGCTTATCATTGTTATTCCAATTTTGAAATGCTTTACCTCAGAGCTATACTTTTGTATACACAATGGGTTAAGGATCAGGTCACAAGAACCCACCCCTCCCTCCAAGGCTGAAATTCAGAAGGGGACCAACTGGATAACCATTAGGAGACAGGTGTAAATCTTTTCAAAATCATCTAGCGTGTCCTTCAATGTACTCATAGTAGGGCTCTCCTGAACACGTGGTGGGGATGGCTTTGCCGGTAGCCCACCAGGCCCGTAATCTGTAGTTCCCAGTTTCGAGTCCCACCTGGATCAGTGTTGAGATTTATCTCCACAAAACTACCTGCCTTCTGTCAGTAGGAGACACTCATGGACTTAAAAAGGAAGCCATCCATTGGATGCGACGTTAGCCATGGCCCTGTGTGCGGGAGTGCCATAGCCTGTTGATAGGTGTGCCCATAGCCAGTATATTAAAGAACACACTGGTTGGCCTTGACAGGAGGCTACCATCTGTTTCCTAACAGCTGTCCAGTGGGTCCCCTCCCCCAACCTTCTCTTAGTCTTTGGGGTCTTTGCAACTGGACATTTACCCCATTGTGTGCAAAAAAATTGCCACTCAGAAGTAAAACTTAACCTGAACAGGTTGTGATGACTTAATGCTTCATCCAAAGGATGGTAGTTTTTCTGAGCCTATTGGTTCCCCTTGTTGAGAGCTAGCTGTGGGTTAACAGAAATAAATCACAATTGGAACTCAAGCCTGGAAATGCCAGAAAACTAGTCTGGCATGCCATACACCCCCAACCATATGCCTAAATGCAAAGCAATTATGGTACACAATACACTCCCAACCATATGCCTAAACGCTAAGGCTATTATGGTGAATTTTGATTGGCCATTTACCCCATTGTGTGCAAAAAAATTTCCACTCAGAAGTAAAACTTAACCTGAACAGGTTGTGATGACTTAATGCTTCATCCGAAGGATGGTAGTTTTTCTGAGCCTATTGGTTCCCCTTGCTGAGAGCTAGCTGTGGGTTAACAGAAATAAATCACAATTGGAACTCAAGCCTGGAAATGCCAGAAAACTAGTCTGGCATGCCATACACCCCCAACTATATGCCTAAATGCAAAGCAATTATGGCACACAATACACTCCCAACCATATGCCTCAACACAAAGGCTATTATGGTGAATTTTGATTGGGATGTCAGAGAAATATATGCAGAACATCAAAGTTCTAGTAGTTAGTTAGAAGTGGAAATGATTTTGGGACTCAGGTTTTCAAGTCCGCACCCACATGAGTCTGCTTTGGGAAAAAAAACTTCAGACGCGTCACAAAACACATATACTGAAACAATTGTCACTAATCAGCTATTTTATTCTTATAATATTAATGAAAATCGTTTTATGACAAAATTGAATATCACTGCTATTTGGAATGAAAAATACTAGAAATACTACCAAAAACTGAAATTTTGAGGGCAGCTTCATTGCAAATGCAAAGAACCATTAATTTATTAAAAATAAGAGAATATGCAAAAAATAAAACTACATGGTGCTTATTTTTAATTACTGATGATTGATTAAAGAGTTGAAATTTAAATTACTTTGAGTGCGAGCCATAATCGGGTTCAACCTGACAAAGTTCAAGCCAGAACTTACCATTAGCGAGAAGGGTACAAATGCTTGCATTGCATAGTTTTGAGTGTGGCCATTCCAAAATTAAAATGAAATGAGAGAGGGGGATGGGGGACTCAGTTGGTAGTGCCACCAGGCTTGCAATCTGTAGTTCCCCAGTTCCCAGGTTCGAGTCCCAGCTGGGTCAGCATTGAGATTTATCTCCGCAAAATTTCCCGCCCTGCCCATGGTCAGTAGGGGACACCGATGGGCTTGGAAAGGACGCGTCTGTCGGATGGGACGTTAAGCTGTGACCCCGTGTGGGGGAGAGCCATACCCTGTGCACGTTAAAGAACACGCTGGATGGCCTTGACGGGAGGCTACCATCTGTCTCCCAACAGCTGTTCCAGTGGGTCCCCTCCCCCAACCTTCTCTGAGCCTTCGGGGTCCTTGTGACCTGGCCATTTAGCCCATGGTGTGCAAAAAAGTGCCGCTCAGAGGTAAAACAACCCAACTGTAGTTCCCAGGTTCAAGTCCTAGCTGGGTCAGCATTGAGGGGGACACCACTGGACTTGGAAAGGCCACCGTCTATCAGATGGGATGTTAAGTTGTGGTCCCTTATGCGAGAGAGCCATACACTATGCACATAAAGAACACGTTGGATGGCCTTGACTGGAGATTACTATCTGTCTCCTAATGGTTGTTCTAGTGGGTCCCCTCCCCCAACCTTCTCTGAGGGTTTTTGTGACCTGGTCATTTAGCCCATTGTATGTAAAAAAAAAGTGCTGCTCAGAAGTAAAATCCAATGCAAAAAAATCAGAGAGAATTAATTTGATTCTCAGTTTATTTATCCTAAATTAAATATTCTAAAATTAACAATGAATTCTGTGAAAAAGCAACGATATGTCATTAACCTTGAATAAACTGTATCATCAGTAAACAGAAGAAAAAAAAAAGCCTAAAGAATTATGACTTGAATGCAAAATAGAAAAAAGGTTAAAAAAATCATGGCTTGAATGCAGAAGCGAAATGTTTGATAAAATTACATGCATTTAATGTTTCACGATTTCTAGCCATTTGTTTTTCATAGTCCTTTTTCAAAAACACTGTTTTTGTATTTTTCAGAATTTTTCAAGGGCTAAAGAATATACACAGTCATATCAGAATAATATGATCACCTACCTAATAATGGGAATAACCACCCTAGGCCCGGATGACAGTGGTGAGATGGCATGGCATGGACGCAATGAGGCCCTGGAAGATTGCCAGAGGCACATGTACCCATTCGGACTCCAGCAGAGCATGGAGGTTCCAGAGATGATGTGGTTGTGGGTCTGCAAGCCGAACCTGTCAATCCAAATGGTTCCACAAGTGCTCTATGGGATTGAGGTAGGGCGATTTCACCAGCCAAGGGAGAACAGAGACATCGTTGTTGTATTCCTGGAACCAGTCATGCACCACCTTAGCGACATGGCAGGGAGCATTGTCCTGTTGGTAGACACCATCACTACCAGGGTAAACGTCCAACATGAAGGGATGCATGTGATCAGCGAGGATGGACAGGTAGTCATTAGCATTCAGGGACCCATCCAGTGGTAGCAGCAGTTCCAGGTCATATCAGGAAAACATCCCCCAGACATGCACACTGCCACCACCAGCCTGTACTTGACCAACAAGCGTGTCCGAGTGTTGGTTCTTGTGTGTCCAACGCCGTATCTGCCACTGCCTATCACTTCTGTGTAATAGAAACCCTGATTCGTCAGAGAAGACAACCTTTTTCCACTCTTCCACTGTCCAATGACGGTAGTCCCATGTGAACTGCAGGCATCGCTGCTGATGGACCTCGGTTAACATGGGCATCTTTACGCAGCATCGACTCCAGAGACCTATGTGTAACAGGGTTCATTCTACCGTTATCAGGGACACGTACCTGTGTGCCCCAATGTTCATTTGAGTTGTCAATCGCTGCACTGTTGTGTGTCGATTGCCCTTTTCCAGTCGATGGAGGCGATGTTCTCCTCTGGGGTTGATTGCTTTTGGTTCTCCACTGTTATGACGTCTGGAGGTACTCAGTGTGCCAGCTGTCCATTCTTGGTACACCCTTACTACAGCACCTTGTGAACAGCTCACGAAGTCTGCTGTTTCCAACATGCTTCCACCTTTGATGCGGTAGCTGATGATCATTCCTTTTTGAACGTCCGTCAAATCAATACCTCTGCCCGTTGTGCTCACGTTATGCACTATGGCTCATTTGTCCTGGCCGGCTGCTTATATCTCTGTCTTGACCTTGTCGTGCAATCTGTGACATGCCTGGGCAGATACACTGTGATTCCGTGGGTGGTCATATTATTCTGATACAACTGTGTATTTCTTACACCATAGACAGCTACTTAGTAGCCTTGATATTTATCAATTAATATTATTTTGCTTAGTATACGTGATATATTTTAAAATTACCTATGTTTGAGAGAGTTCAATGGAAAATAACCTATTGTGTATCCTTATTAACAATTTCAATGGAAAACAATCTATTGTTCACAATAGGTTATTTTCCATTGAAATGACCTATTGTGAATAGGATGTTAATAAGGATGAGTTACCAGTGACTGAGTTTTTTCATTTATTAATACATTAAAAAAAAATCATACTAGTAGAATGCCACTTGAAATTTCAATGAGAAATATTAATAACATTTTAAAATTTCACTCTAAACAATTAACTCTGAAATGTGGCGGAATTTTTTATATGAACTGTTTTAAACTTTCCTGCCACTTCGATATTTAGGTCCTTTAGAATTTACATAATGTTTGAACTAGTTTCAAGTTTAACCTAGATTCTACAACATTGGTTTCCATAAATTAAGGAAAATCCCCATGTTAAGTCAATGGGAAGCTAACATCAAAGCTCTATAACTTCTAAAATAAGTTTTTTATTTTAAAAAATGTGATTGCAGATAAAGATCTCGATCAGTTAAATCACTTGATTTTCAAAAATATTCGTTAAGTATTTATGTCGGCGAAATTTTTTCCACAAAATATTTATTGATATATTGACATTAAAATTTTATTGATATATTGACACCCAGGTAATGCTGTGATCGTCATGTTTAAAAAGTATTTAATGAGTTATGGAAGTTTGAATATTTAGCAATAACAATGCCCCATAAAAATTGACTTCAGAAGTGAATTAAAACTTAGTAAGACATATTGTATCAGAGTGTTTAATAAAATAGTTTGTATTTTAGAATGTTATGTAAAAAATTCTTTCACTATTCTTCAGTTTTTTATGTTTCTTAAGACTGACATTGCTGTTGTTAACCCTTTCAGGACCATAAGGTTTCTAAGAGTAAATATTAGTATGTAACTGTTTATTTTAGTTTGTTTAGACGTAAAATAAATAAAAATCATAAGAAAAATACATAACAATGTGTAGTTTTTTTTGAATTTTATGGGAAATATTTTTCCCAATGGACTATAAAGGTAACACAAATTATAGTTAGGCTTATTATGCAATGTCTTTTATTTATTGGTTTATTAGAACAAAATGTTAACTAAAATAATACAAAATTATGAAATAAAATAACTATACAAAATGATGTGCTAATTATGATATTCTGTGAAGCAATTTCTTTTGGTAGTGAGGCAAAGATGGACATTGCACATAGTACATATATTATGTGTCCTGACAGTTCTGTTTTCGTTTTCTAAACGTTTCCATTTACATAATTGCATTTGGCATATGTTCTATTTTGACATTCTGTATAAAAAATGCAGATAAGGTTATAATTAAATACGACAATCACCAATTTTAAAATGGGAAAAATGTTTTCTTAGTGGGGTTAAATATTCAAACTTCCATAACTCATTAAATACCAAACAAATATTGTTGAAAATTGAGATATTGATTTATTTGATTGAGATCTTTATCTGCAATCACATTTTTCAAAACAAAAAAAAAAGTTTATTTTAGAAGTTATAGATCTTTGGTGTTAGCTTCCCGTTGACTTAACATAGGGATTTTCCTTAATTTATGGAAACCAGTGTATTTTGAACTTTTAAGACAATACAATACAGTTTATGCTGAGTTCCTGGAAAACATCAGTATAAGCAATTTTTTTTAATAGGGGAAGTGGGTAATTCTAACTCAATATTATATCTATTTGTGTTTGCCTCAATAGTAATTTGTGAATTTCGCTCAATAGTAATTTGTGAATACTGAAAGAAAAAAGTGAAATGATGCACAATTCTGTTATAAATTTGTTACTTTAGGATCAAAAGTTTTCTCACAAACTTAATATCTGGCAATCATTTCTGGTATCATCCAGCACAAGGCACATCATTTACAAGAATTATGTTGACGAAGTTGAAAGCTGTTTTTTATACAAGATTCATTAGATGCGTTTTCATGTCTTTCTATGTTAAAATAAAAGTAAAGTAAAAAAAAAATTACATTTGTACAGACCCAGTTGTTAATAAATTTGTGTTAGAGCACTGCCTGTAGGTCATTTTCAAATATTTCAATGATTATTACAATTTCTTTCACACACTTCTATTCATTTTCAAAAACTTTTCAATGCATCTAATCACATATATTTGAATGCAATGCAATACAGTGAGTACAGCAATACAACATTAAGTTTAGCTAATTATAATACATTAGTTATAACCTTGATGTGAGTGAAATGTTTCACAAATAATTTTTCATGTACTTGAGTATAGCTGTGACGAATTGTAGTTAGTAAATTATTCCACTTTGTCTCCAAAAAATTATATCAATATTTTTTATGTTTTCTATTATAACCCATAGCAGAAAAAAATCTCTAGTTATTTTGGTAATGATAAGAACAGTAAAATGTAGTAATAAAGTTATAAATCTCTTTGACAAATATGCATCGAATCAATTAGTTTAAATGGTATCTGAACAGAAAAAAGCACAATTAACAACTTTCACAACAAAATATTACTAATAGATTATTTTATAATTTGGAATGAGTTAAAACTGAACATAGGACAGTTAAGGAAAAGGGAGATTTACTACTTAAAAAAAAATAAAAATTATCACTCTTACCATTGCTTGGTTCATATTGTCTTGAGATCTATGGTGATAAATGGCGGAATCTAATTACAGAGTGAACACTTTAGCAACCTCTAGCAGTTAGTGAGAAGGGTATGACATAATCTAAAAAGTGACAAGATAGGTTGAATCCATAAGAAAAATTTTTGCTGGTTGAATATGGAAAATGGAGACTTCCATTGTGCACAGTGCAGTAGCAATAAAGCGATGTACTTCATACACTCCTAGCTCAACTAGTCTGGGAAACTGGTGCTAAATGCAGTATAATATAACAGGGAAACTCGAATAATATTATATAAATATGAAATTTATGTAAGAATAAACTTATTGAAATTAAGAAAATCTTTTACTTATATGTTAAAATGTTTATATATATTTAATTTGTAATTTTTTTCATGTATTATAATTTTAAGGGAACCATTGCTTCCTTTGCTGCAATGGATGCTTCGCCACTCCTGTGTATTTATGAAATTTGTAAAATACATAAATTTCACCTTCACATGTCTTTCAATATCTTTTCAATGGATCAGTGCTGATAAACCATGGATATGAAGCTAAAACAAAGAACTTTCATTGATTTCCTGACAAAGGAGAGATGCAGTGCTTCTGACATTCATGCCAGGTTAACCAAGGTGTATGGTGAGCAGACACTTGATGTCTGAAATGTGCAAAGGTGGGTGAAAAGGTTTTACTGAAGAAGAAACAACTATCAAGGACAGACCATAAAATGGGAGGCCATCAACTGCTCACCACAGTTTTTCCAAACAGGATTCCAGTCTTGGCTTCATCTATGGTGCAAGTGCATTGCATTGCATGTGCCAGGGATTACTTTGAAGGGTAGTTTTGTGTAGCATAACAATGGATACCTACATGTGTAAACAGTGTAACCTACATGTGTAAACAGTGTAACCTACATGTATAAACTTACATGTGTAACAGGAACCTTCTATTCATTATAATAAAAATGTTATTACCTAACAGGCATTACTTTTTGGCCAACCCTACATATTTATATATCATTATCAATCTTTTAGAGTTATGGCTACATCTTTGTCAGTTGTTTTTTCTGCTTACTAAGTTTTACAATTTGGTGCTATGAATGATTTTTTTTTATCATTTCTTGGTTTTCCAATTAAAAAAAAGTTTTTTTTTGTGTTCAGCACCTCGAAATTAGTAAAGATCGTCTATTTTCATTTCAAAGCCTTTCTTTGGTGTGGCCTAGTGTTATTATCATGCATCACCTGATATAAAGTGCCCTTCATATTTCTGTAATTGATCCTGACAATCCACAAATAAATGAAAAATGCAAAAAGCGATTCTCTTTTTGAAAGAAGTCACCATTACAGCATGTTCAGGATGAAATATTCAAAATCACAAACAGTAGATCAGTTGGATTAGATGATCAGCATTGAGACTTAGTGAAATGACCATCCTCAGCAAGGCATAAAAAATTAAATGTCCACAGAAGTCTAGATCAATAAGCCAAAACTTTTAAAGGTTTTCTATTTATTATTTTTATTTTTAAACATCTGCACCACAAGAAAGTAAGGTTGGACTCTAGATACTATGCCTAAGCAATTTTGTACATCATCATGGAACAGTGCATATCTCCTCTTCCTGCATTTGCCTTGCTACCATTACAGGCCACATGAAAATTTATACATAAAAAGGAGAAAAAACCTACTAGAATTGCATTATTATTTTCATACTATACACTATTTTTTGAAGTAAATAACAAGTACCTGTTTAATATTCATTGAAAAATAGAGAATGTCTCAAATTTTATTTTCAAAAAAATTTGCCTGTTTTAAGCAATTATATTTTTTTGCGTGTTAATTCTGTAGTGTAAAAATATATATTTATTTATCATTATTTTTTTTAATGAAGTGTTTTTCTTTAGGTCAGGTGTGCATATGTCAGAATTACTATATCTGTGTGGGGAGCTAGATCCACGAGTGCGACCATTAGTCTTTGCTGCCAAGAAATGGGCACAAACATCACATCTCACCAATAGTAGTCCAGGATATTGGATCACCAACTTTTCTATTTCATTACTTATGATATTTTTCCTTCAGACACGGCCTTTTCCTATTCTGCCCCCATTCAACAAAGCCATCAATCCTTCAGGTTTGTAATTATTCATAAGCAAGTTATTTATAATTGAAATATTGTTTTTTTTATCATTATTTGGTAGACTGCATTTTATACTGCACTGAAACAGTAAATATGTGTGGAAAAAATTTAGTGTAAATGAAATTTTTTTTTTTGCAATACTGCAACATAAAATTGTTTCCATTTTTTAAAAACAAATTTCTCCATTCCAGTAGCATTCTGGTAGCCCTCCCCTCAGATATGGGTTTGGTAAGACCCAACTTTTTTCTCCAGTAATAATCTGGTGTTCCTAACAGACTTAGACATCTTACTGTTACCTAATATTCAAAGATCATTCAAACGAAAATCACAAATGTATAATAAAAGTTGTTTTATTCAAACAAAGAAGAAAATATGTATGTCAGTCTTCAATGTTTCCATTACATTTGATACACTTCTCCAGCATTGTTTTGATATATTGGTTTCAACAAAGCAGTGGTCAACTCTCAAAGAATGCAAATAACATTCATGAGCAAAAGTTGTCAGTCACCTGATTAAGACAGACAAAGGAAGACACAAGTGAGGCAATAGGTGAGCAATGGCAAGTTAGTCAACAGTACAGAAATGTAATCAGTTTACTTTGGCAGCTATCATGAAGAAAGTTCATGAATTCTTCAGAAATATACTTCTGATTTTAAACAAAATATTAATATTGATTAGTTGAGATTCTGGTTTCAGTCAACCAACATTATATGTATTGCTAAAAGATGTCAACTTTAGATTTTTCTCTCGCACATGAAGTTGCTTTAACTGAACGAAATGATATAATAATATTGAGGTGAAATTATTTATGGCAAATTAAAGTATATTATGGAAAAAAATACTTACTACTTAGATAACACTTAGGTAAATTCAGGGCACATAGTCTCTAAAGTGTGGTAGTCTATGCAATAAATAAAAAAAATAAATTTTCCCTCAAGCAGCTGCTTGCCAAAGAGGTTTGACAGGAGCCTGTCAGTTTATACACCACAGTAGAAGGTCTGTGAGGATCCATGCCTTACCAGGGCTCAAACCCAGGTCCCTTTGATCAGTAGCCAAGCACCCTAACCACTCAGCCACAGGATGTACGCTAGCAAATTGTTGAAAATATGCTTGTTGACTTACAAAGCAGCAGTAGTGATGATACTATAACCAGTTATCAGAGGATAATGATTTTCAGCCACTCACAGACTTTCACCTAAAGTTGAATTCATTTAAATGTTTTTATCACTATTCCTTGTATTATTACATATTTTCATAAACATTTACATAAGTGAACAGTGACATATATTTAGCACTGAAAATACAGGGTTAGCACTTCCCGGAGTGCAATAACTGCTTCCACAGGGGCTGAAGAATTGAAACTAAGTTGTTGTTCTATATAATTATTCTAAATATCTAAGTATGAACACATCTCTAGTACTATTTTTTTATCGACATGTTTGACTTGCACTTAAAACTGAGACCTCAAAATGTGATCTATAGTAGTTACTTCTGTATGCATTGTTACTAGGAAAGTTGTGTCATATGATTTGTTTTATGTTAGGTCTCAATTTAGATGAAAGAGAGTTTAGAACAGGCAGTGTGATGGTTGGCATTGTCGTGCTGCAGGTACACACCTGAGGGTAACAATTCATGATATTTCTTCTGAATTGCTGGTTTTAGATGATTCAGAAGCACATTACAGTATTTGCACTTATCACAGTTTCTTGTCTCTCCAGATAGTGTCCCAGAATTATCCATGTGTGATTTTAGAATGCACTGAGTAACTTTTCTGATTCCTGCTTGGATGCAGATATTCTTTGGTCAAGGTGAATTTGTATGGCACCACTTTGAATCCTTGTCCAGGTTGCGGAGCATCTTCAACACATTCAACATTGTTAAATTTATCTACCCATTTGTAGATTTGCTGTTTACTTATGCTTGTTATTACTTATGCATGTATTACTCCACCATACTGAGGCAACATTCTGTGATAAATTTCAGCTAATTTTATTTCTTCAACATTCAGAAATTGAATTACAGATTGCATCTCTATTTTGGTGCATGCCATCTTTAAGACGAAAATGCAATCAGACTTAAATAATGCAATCAGATAGAACCACATTGTAAACTCAATAATGTGATGCAAGATTATCATTGGTTTTTGCATTTTATGATGGTTTTGTGGTTTGCATTTAAATTATGTTTGTATAATTGATCATATTCCTGCACTAACTATCAGGTAAAACCCATGTATATTTATGAATAACACATTGTTTGAAATGCTATATTTTCAAACCGTTTGTTTACCTACCTGTAGGGAAGGTAGTCCTAATGTTAGGCTCAATTCCAAAAGAGCCTAACATTCCTGAATGGGCAGAGTCAGTACCATGTTTGACATTTAAGTCACCAAGTATTGTAATATCTTCTTTCTGGGTAGAAGTCAGATATTCTGAAGTTGTTTATAAAACCTATCTTAATGTCCTCGGTGTGGGATAACAACAAATAACATTCAAGTTTTTGCTTCCTGTTTTAAAAGTAATGATATTAAATGGATACCCACTGTATTGCGCTACATTCAAATACATGTAATTAGATGTTTTTGAAAGTGTAAGAGAAGCATATAAAAATTCAGGAAATTGTAAAATTATGTAAATATGCATTAAACTATTTGAAAATGAACTACAGGCAGTGGTCTGATTAAAATTTATTTATCAGGTCTCTAATTTTTTTTTAACTCTTATTGTTAACATATATACAGGGGTTTATCAAAATAATGGAAACATCGACAGTAACTGGAGTACATTCAATGCATCATATGCATTTTACAGGGATGACATCACCTGCAATGTGAAGTATATAAAGGGAGAATCACTTAGCAATGCCACAGGTACAGGTGACACAGCTGCTGTGGTGTAATTATCAACAATGTCAGATCTCAGTGATCTCCAAAAAGGCATGATCATTGGTGCACATCTTGCAGGAGCTTCAGTAACCAGAATGTCAGAAATAGTAGGTGTAACATGAGGAACTGTAGAAATAGTAGGTGTAACACGAGGAACTGTATCGAAGATTATGACTATCTATCAAAAAGGACAGGGCGTTGCCTCCAACATGAAAATTGCAGACATGATATGAAGTTATCAGATAGGGATAGGCAAATGTTGGCACGGATTGTGCAATATAAGCACAAGACCACCACACCACAAATAACAGTAGAGTTGAACACCAATTAGAATGATCCCAGTTCCGTCATAATAGTTCATCAGGAACTTCATTGTGCCGGTATTTATGGCCATGCTGCAATCCACAAATCTCTGATTACCAACATCAATGCAACAAAATGTGTAAGGTGGCATAAAGCACATAAAAACTGCAATACTAAAGGCTGCCAATGTGTCATCTGGTCTGATGAATTGTGCTACACATTGTTTCCCACCACTAGTAGAGTGTACGTCTAGTGAAAACCTGCAGAAGCGTATTGTCCCGACTGTTTGGTTCTGGCTGTGAAGCATGGAGATGGATCCCTGATGCTGTGATGTGCCATATCATGGCATTCCTTAGGGTCATTAGTTATTCTACAGGGTCATGTCACATCCGCAAAGTACAAATCCATTCTGAGACCACCTGCACCCATTCGGGCATTGTTTCCTAATGATCGTCCCTGGTTTCAAGCAGATAATGCACCCATGCATTGTGCAAAACATGTCAAGTTGTGGTTTGCAGGGCATGGGGATGAGGTACAACAGCTATCCTGTAACATAATGTAAACAGTACATGTATCCATTATTTTGATAAACCCCTATAGATACGAAATGCCTCTAATGGAATCAGTCTTGGAATTGTCTTTCCAGATGTACTAATCAGTCTTCAACTACACTGCTCACAAAAATTAGGGGATATTTCAAAATGAATATGAAGCAATAAAAAAAGAAGCATTTGAATTGTTTTTATTAAACAAGAACATCAGAAAAGCAAACGACAAATCAAAGAAAGTTGTTTGATTATGCAAATGAGATGCAAAATCAACTTTTATTTCATTGGTGAAAATGCACTATACAAAAGGCTGAAAGTACTGGAGTATCTGCACTTCCCTGATCTTGAAAGTGCACATCCTGCAATTTCCCAGCCCTTGCAGTGCCCTGCAACACGATTTGCCTGAATGCGAAGCCTGGAGAGCCATAGGATGGCTTGAAGCTGGTCAAACACAGACGACAGTGGCAACAGCACTTGGAACATCCCAAAGCGTGATTAGCAGACTGTGGAATTGCTTTCAAGAGACTGGCACAGTACGAAGCAGATGAGGGTAGGGTCGCCCATCTGCCACAACAGCAAGAGATGACCACTACTTGACTTTATTGGCAAGAAGGAACAGGTGCAGCAATGCAACAGAGCTGCAGGGACAGTTTCTTGCTGTCACTAGACAATGGATATGCACCCAGACCGTATGAAATCGACACCATTGTGTTGGACTGCATGCCCGGCAACCAATGGTATGCATTCCATTATCTACTGAACACCGTAGAACCCGTAGAAGGTGGGCTGATGAGCATCATCATTGGACCCGTGATGAGTGGTCAACTGTCCTCTTCTCTGATGAGTCATGGTTCAGTCTGCAGCCTGACAATCATCGTGTCCTGATCTGGCGTGAATGAGGAACATGGGAGGATTCCCCCATTGGTGGTCGTACTGACCTCCACGTCATCAGAAACGGGTCGCTGACTGCTGTCAGATATCGAGATGAGGTCCTGCACTCTATAGTGGTACCCTATGCTGGAGCAGTTGGAAACAACTTTCTTTTCATGGATGATAATGCAAGGCCCCACCGTGCGCATCTCGTCAACACATGCTTCAGGAGACAGGAATCGAATGCATGGACTGGCCTTCACATTCTCCAGACCTGAATCCCATTGAACATGCTTGGGATGCACTGGGAAGACGTCTGGCAAACTGTCCAATGCCTCCCACAACACTTCTTGAGCTGGAAGTTGCCCTGGAGCAAGAGTGGCAGAGGATCCCACAAGAACTGCTGGACATTCTGATCCTGTCCATGCCCCATCATTGTCAGTCATTGGCAGTCTTGGGTGACCATACACCCTACTGAACAGTCAGTGTGGCACTCTCGTCCAGTTTGACATGCTTCTGTTCACCCCCACCAATATGTCACTTGCTACTTAATCACGACAATTGAATTTGCATCTCATTTGCATAATCGAACAACTTTCTTTGACTTGTTTGCTTTTCTGATGTTCTTGTTTAATAAAAAAAATTCAAATCCCATGATAAAAGTTAAAAGTCAGTGCTTATGTGTGTATTTTAAAATTCAACACTGGAAAGATAAATTGTACTGTATTTTTAATAACAATAATGCATTTATTCAAGCACATACACAGTGACAATTGTTAGATGCCCAAAAAAGTTCATGTGGTTTTCATGTAGTTAATATTTTTTTTAAATTGTTTTCTAAAAGAAAATGCAGATGCACCTACTCCACTAATAATGCAATCTATCTCACAACACTTGAATAAAATAGCACCTGTTTTGGATTTGGCAGCAAGAGCTAACTTTTCTACACTGAATTCTTTCAGTTTATAAAAAAAAAATGGTTTATTTTGGTTTTAGCAGCAAGTTTAACTTTGCAGCTGCTATGTAGCTACATTCTTTCATAAATTATAACATAATTTCTTATCTTGTAAAATAAGTGTTTAAGTATTGATACAAATGCTTAATTCTAAATTATATTCAGTTCATAAACATTCTTCTTTCAAATTTCATCTTCCAATTTGCTAGTATACATATTTGTGTTGTTTTTCTGCTGATATCTTGCCTTCCTCACAGACCTTCTACTATGGTATATAAATTGATAGGCTCCTGTCAGACCTCTGTGGCAAGAAGCTGCTTCAGGAGTATTTTTTTTATTTTGTGACATTTAGTAACTATGTGTCACTGATTTTAATGTAATAAATGTAATATATGCCACTGATTTTTATTTGCTTATTGGTTGCCTTATTTAATATTTACTTATTGATTACCCATTTTTTTAATCTTTTGAAAAAAATCAACTTCTCCACCCCCTCTCCAAACATACTTCAAAATATGTAACTGATTAATGTTTATTATTACTGCTGAACCACCAAAATCTCAGATAAATATGTAGAAATAAAACTTTCAATGTGTATTTTATTAATATTAAAGATTTTTTTTTGAACCCACACCCCTAATTTCTATAAGTTGTTAGTCTTCATTTGCACCTTTTTGATTTATACAGTATTTTTTCAAAACTTATCTACCATGTATATTGAGGGATAGGTGTATATGTAACTTTTGACGTTCAAATTTCCTGACTTTTTATGTTTCTTCTACTCTTTTAAAACTTTTTTAATACAGTAGACTTTCTCTTATTTGGTCTCACCTGAACCAGCCTCCGCTTTAACCGGTCTTTCCAAGAAGTGGAAATAAGTCACTGCATTTGTTTTGTTTATTTGCTTCAGTTCCAAGAAGTGGAAGCAAGTCGCTGGGTGTTTTGTTTATAGTACAGTACATATTTGCTTCAGTTCCTCTTTGTGAATATTACAGTGTATCATGTGTATTGTGTATATAGGAGTGTGTGTTGTAATCTATTAATTATTGTGTGGTACAAAATGAATGGGTGCAAACGTAAGCGTAATGTCATTACGATGGAGATGAAATTAAAACCGTTAGAATGTATTGGCAAAGGTGATTCATAAAAGCATATTTGTGTTAGTAAACTATATGTTGGTAAAAGTACGGTAAATGACTGGAGAAGGAATAGAAAATCTTTACAAGATTTTTGCACTCAAGTCGAGTCTGAAAAAATGCTTTCTTCTCGATGCACTCTTAAAAAGCTGAAAAATGAAATTGTCGATGATGCACTTTGGTTGTGGTTCATGCAAGAGCATTGAAAAGGATTGCCAATCAGTGGGCCAATCTTGAAAGAAAAAGCATTATTCCTTCATTCTAAAATCGATAATGGGGGAGATTTTTCAGCAAGTGAGGGATGACTTTCTCGCTGGAAAAAATTGCATGATGTTCAGTACCTTGGTGTTTGTGGTGAGAAATTGTCAGCTGATTTGTTAACAGCAAAAGAATTTTTAGAAAAACTTTTAGTGCTTATTGAAGAAGAAGGCTTGTGTGCAGAACAAATCCACAATATAGATGAGACTGGGTTAAATTTTAAACTTCTTCCAATGAAAACGTTTGTGACAGTGCAAGAAACTCAGCATCAGGATTTAAAACAAACAAAGAAAGAATCACTGTAGCTGTGTGTACAAATGCTGCAGGTACACACAAACTTCCTCGTTTTGTAATTGGGAAATCAGCAAAATCCCAAGCATTTAAGCATTTAAATTTAGCTGCTCTGCCAGTTTACTACAAAACTCAAAAGTCTGCTTGGATAGACTCATATTTGTTTAAAGAGTGGTTCTTTACAGAACTTGTTCCAAAAGTAAAAAACCACTTGGCAAGTCTTAAAATGCCTGTAAAGGCCCTACTCATTCTCAACAATGCCTCAAAACACCCAAGTAGACTTATTTCAGACAACATAAAAGCCATGTTTTTGCTACCAAATGTAACATCTTTAGTGCAACCAATGGATCAAGGCGTGCTTGTAAGTTTAAAAAGGTGATACAGAAGAAAGCTTCTTTCAGAAATTTTACAGCAAACCAAAAATGATGGAATAAGACTTTTAAATGCTTTGAAAACAATAAATATCAAGGATGTAATCTACATGTTAGCAAGAGCTTTTGAAGAAATGCCTCGTACAACATTTGTGAAATCATGGGGGAAACTTTGGTCTGAAGTTGAAAACTGTAGAAAGTACCAAAGACTTATTACATGAAAGTATCAAATGAGCCTGTGCCTGCCAAAGGTATGATGGATAATGACAATATTTCGCTGCTTAATGACTTTAAACTGCTGCCTGGATGTGACATACTTGAAGAAGATGACATTGAAAAATGGTTAAAAGGTGATGAACAGTTGGAAAATGAAACACTGAATGATGACGAAATTATCAATGCAGTCTGCCAAGAAGGGAATGGAGAAGAAGCAGTGAATGAAGAAAAAATGAAGAAAGTTAACCCTATTGAAGGAAAAGAAGCTTTTGATTTTGCAGTAAGATACATTGAACAACAGGCCTCTTCTGCGATTGATGTGATGTTTATTAAAAAATGGTAAGACTTTACAGGTAAAAAAGGTGTTAAGTTCAAAGAAACAAAAGAAATCATGGACTTTTTCAAGTGAGTGTGAGTAAATTGTTAATATTGTACAACAAATTATTAATTAAAATGCAGTACAATTAGTATTTTTGTCATTTGCCATTTTTATTTATTTTCTGACACAATTTTCGGATTAACCGGCCTTTCATTCATCCGGCCAGGGGTCCGGTCCTGTAAGGGCCTAATAAGTGGGAGTCTATTGTACATCTAATTATGTAATTTTGAATTTAGTGCAATACAGTAGGTACTCACATAATGCCTTTAATTTGCTCTTTAAAACTCAATATTAAGTGAAAGAACATGAAAGAAAATGTAATTTGTCATAGGAAGCAATGCTAAAAAATCACAGTTGTTTCTGAAACCTGTAACCCCTAAACTTCAAAATGGTTATTTTAACTATTTAAGGATGCATCCACCATCCCTTGGCCGAGTGGTTAGCATGTTTGGCTACTGATCAAAGGGACCTGGGTTCGAGTCCCGGGTAAATCATGGATGTTCATATTGTCTTTCTACCAGTGTTGGAAAACGTTATTGTAATGTAATGAAATAACATAATGATGAAATGATTTTTGTGTAACATAAACGGAATTTCAAAATATTTATAACGATAAACGTAACAAATAACTAAAAAATTAATTTTGTTATTTCATTATTTTTGCTTTTTTTTAAAATACATTTCTTATTTTTCTTTTATAAGATATATTTAAAAAATGTGTGAAAGACAGATGCGCAATTTACTTTTATGATCAACAAAGAAAGCCCTTCATTGATACATTTCAAAAGAATTTGGTAAGCATCCGTCTTAGCCAGCTTCGTCGCAATTGGCACTCAGAGAAAGTGCTTTGTGATAGCCAGATAAGAGTTGCATTGGAAAAGAAAGGGTGAGTCTCCATTCGTACAGAAGGAAAACAAGGTAATCACAATAGGGTGAATATCCCAGGTATATTACAATTCCCTGTGATCCACTTAAACTCTTAGAGAAGGAACTATGTAGATGGGGGTAATTTGGGTATAGGATAGAGAATTGGAGGAAAAGGCCATTCACAATAGTCGAAATTTTTGGTTTTGGTCTTCCCTCCCACCAACAAACGTTCAACCTCTCTTCATATGCCCCCCCTCCCCCTAAAACGCTTTCATTGTATATGTTTGCAAATCTCTTAACAATCAGCCTCACCTTGTACATATGTTTTAAAAAAATAAGATAATTCTCATGTTTCAATATCTGCAGCTCCTTTAAGAACAGACTATTGGAATATTATGCAATATATCATAATTGTTATTAATATTGATAATTTTCCTTTTTCCATTTTTTTTCCTGTTTTTGACAAGTGGACTGCATAAAGTTAAAAAAGTTTAATAAATGATGTTTTCAATTTCTTTACTTATATTTATTCATTACATTATTTTTTTATGTTATTTGAAGTGTCAGTGAAAACCCATTTCATTAATTTTCCTGAGTATATTCAAAAGCACAGTAAATCTCTTCTACAGGAAAGCATTGATAAAAATCAGTGTCATTGAAATGACTCGACAAATGATTTGCTGGAAACTTATCTTGATGAAACCGAAAAAACTGTTGGTGAAAGGAAATAAAATTGAGATAAATAAATTTGAGAGAGCAAAGAGAATTTTTATAAAAGAAACTATTTTTCACTACTGGAAAAATCAAGACAAAACATTGCAAATACTTGCAAGAATTGTTCCAGCAGTACCTGCAACTCAAGTATCTACAGGCTGTTTTTTCCATGCTGTCTGACAAAAGAAATAATTTCAATTGAAAATTATTAAAGACATTTTGCTTATATTGATGAATAAAAAAGTAGAATAACATTGATTGCATTATAACAACAGTATTTTTGAATAAATTTCCCTTTTTTTTAAATTGACTATGCATTTTAAAGTTAATATTTCTAAAGGAAATTTCACTTTTTTAAAAATTTTCCTCAGGTGGTTTTAGCAAATAGTTTTAGAAATATTAATCTGTGCACAAAATCATTAGAATAATAAGAACTATGAGTGCATACTTATGCTTAGAAATTTTTATTAATAATTCTCCATTTTACTGTATAAAAATTTTATAACTAAAGAACCAAGAAGAATAAATTTTTAAATTGTCCCTTTGTAATTATAAACAAGCCGTCCCATGGCCGAGTGGTTAGCACGCTTGGCTACTGATCTAAGGGACCTGGGTTCGAATCCCCGGGTAAGGCATGGATGTATGTGTCGTTTTTCTGCTGAGGTCCTGCCATCCTCTCAGACCTTCTACTGTGGCATATAAACTGACAGGCTCCTGTCAGACCTCTGTGGCAAGCAGCTGCTTGAGGGGGTATTTTTAATTATAAACAATTTAATCCAAATTCTAACAGTGTGCTGAATATTTCCTAGAAATTTGGTGTAAATTTCTTCAGTAGTTTTCAATTGTATGGCTCACATTGGGTTGGGTTGGGTTGTTTTACCTCTGAGCGGCACTTTTTTGCACACCATGGGCTAAATGGCCAGGTCACATGGACCCCGAAGGCTCAGAGATGGCTGGGGGAGGGGACCCACTGGAACAGCTGTTGGGAGACAGATGGTAGCCTCCCGTCAAGGCCATACAGCGTGTTCTTTAACGTGCACAGAGTATGGCTCTCCCACACACGGGGCCACGGCTTATAACGTCCCATCCGACGGACGGTGGCCTTTCCAAGCCCATCGGTGTCCCCTACTGACCG
This sequence comes from Ryuthela nishihirai, assembly GCA_038380435.1. Taxonomy (NCBI): domain Eukaryota; kingdom Metazoa; phylum Arthropoda; class Arachnida; order Araneae; family Heptathelidae; genus Ryuthela; species Ryuthela nishihirai. Next base: position 23,296,071 of record JAWZYU010000001.1, read on the forward strand.
TGGGCAGGGCGGGGAATTTTGCGGAGATAAATCTCAATGCTGACCCAGCTGGGACTCGAACCTGGGAACTACAGATTACGAGCCTGGCGCGCTACCGACTGAGCCACCTCCGCCCCATATGGCTCACATACATTATTAAATGCATACAGTTGTATCACCCTGTTTCTTCATAACTGGGTCTCCTAATGGCAATTTTTATATTATTATTATTTTTATATCATTATTATTTTTAAACCACAGTTTTTAAGAAGTAGTAACAGAAAAAACAAGTGGAATAATTCTATTTGCATGCATTCATTTGATTTTGTTAATGATAATTGTTATTAATATTGATAATTTTCGTTTTTCCAAATGTTTCATCTGTTTTTTTAACAAGTGGATTGATTGAACTGGTGTGAATCATTGGACAATGCTACTGCATACATGTATAATTAAAATTATCATATATTTCATTATTTTGCATTTGTGCTAAAAATATTTTGAAATAATGTTAATGTAACTTATAATGAAACTTAACAAAAAATGATATTAAAATTTTGGCTGTGACGAAAAACGTGACAAAATGTTTTTTATTTTATTTGCCAACACTGCTTTCTACTGAGGTTTCACCTTTCTCACAGACCTACTATGGTGTATTAAACTGCCAGGCTCCTGTCAGACCTCTGTGGCAAGCAGCTGCTTGAGGGGGTATTTATTTTTTATTTTAATTTTAATTTATAAGGTTTTATGCTATTTGAACTTGAAAATAAGTTAATCTCTTATAAAAAGTCAATAAGTGAGCCCTTTTTTATTTTATTTTTTAATCATTCCTACTGATTCTGGGGTACATAATACTCCTTAGGATGAATCACTACTGCTCCAAGTAATATCTTACTGCCAGTAAACTGTACGCATATCTTTTTATTCTGTTTTCTTTAATTGGAGAACATTGAGTTAGGGTTTAAACTGCACTTAAAAAAATGCACAAGGTACAATCAGAATTACTCTATAATTTGCAAAATTTTTAATTGTATTAGACCTATTATGCCTCTAAATTTTAAAATCTGTTTAATGATAATATTTTATATTAAAAGTTGGTTGCAGGAGTTAGTCCTATATGTAATAGGAGTTATTTTCTAACATATCTTAGCTGGTGTACAAAATAAAGTATAATTAATATATATATATTTTTTCAGTTCTCCAATTTTGTGATTCATTAGATGATATTGGAATCAAAAACTGTTGTGAAATGAAATCAGCATCCCATAATTCTAATACAGAAACTTTAGGTATGTGAAAGTTATTCTCTTTGTAATGTACTTCTAAATTAATATTTGTATAAGTTGTATAAAATAGGTGCATGTTTTGAATTCTGGTCAGAAGTTCTGTTAAAATGCAGAATTAATAAATTAAAAAAATAAGAAATTTAGTGAGAATGAAACTTTATTGCTCCTATGAATGTTTGGGGTTGACGTTCCTTGAGGAGTGAATAATAGAGGTTAGCAATGGATGAAGTTGCATGATAAGATAAACTTTCTGAAAACTGTATAAAGCTTTGACATCTATATATGCTACAAATAAAAATGCTCTACTATGTGTGTGTGCTGGATGATTGAATGAAAATGTTAAAAAAAATACCCCCTCAAGCAGCTGCTTGCCACAGAGGTCTGACAGGAGCCTGTCAGTTTATATGCCATAGTAGAAGGTCTGAGAGGATGGCAGGACCTCAGCAGAAAAATGACACATACATCCATGCCTTACCCGGGGCTCGAACCCAGGTCCCATTGATCACTAGCCAAGCGTGCTAACCACTCGGCCATGGGACGTTAACACATTTTTTTGTTGCAGTCAATAGAATAACATGCAGTGGTATTGACTCTGATCATTATATTGTTTAAAAATAGTGTCCTTTTTTTATAGTTCACAGAGGCTTTAAAATTATTTTTAAATTCTATTTAATCCTATGTAGAATTATAACATAAAAGTGCAAAATGTTCACTTTGGGGGGAAAATATATGTCAGATCTTGGCTTTACATGTCATTGCAGATAAATGCAAAATGGCTGTAGGTAAATTGTTCAAAACTCAATTTTTGAAAACCAGTTCTTCAAAAGTCAGTTGTTCAAAAAACAGTTGTTCGAAAGTCAATTGTCTGAATGACGAGTTTTTGAATGGCTAGTTTTTCGAAAGTCAGTTTTTCAAATAATAAATAGTATAATAATACAGTAGATTAATTTTTTCAAAAGATGAATTTTTCGAACGATAGTTTTCTGAATGACGAAATTCGAAAAACGAGGGACCATCTACTTATTGCATAAGAAATGATTTTTCTTGTTCCTAGAGATAAATTAAAAATTCTTTTGGGTTTAATAGTTATTGATGAAATATCATTTCAATTTTCAAAATTTCCCAATACCATGAGTTGCGCTGTCTAAAGGTGAAAATTTTTTGAAAATGACAAAATTTTAAATGAATATTTTACATGATTTATTTATAATGGAGATTTGGAATGTTGTTGGTGGCATGTCGCACTCAAGTATTTCACTGACAGCAATGCTTTAGATCCTTATAGGAGGGGGGGGTCTTTTGTTTTTAGACATAAATGAAAAATTATTTTCTCTCGTTGCTAACAGGGCCGAATATAGAAAAAGACGAGATGGGTGGTCAAGTAATTCCAGTTGAGCAATGGGAGGGGGGGGGGGGGGGGGCAAGGTCTAGCAAGTTCTTGCAAGAACAACTTGTCATACATTTTAAAATTCCCCTGTTACAGGGTGACAAGTTGAAAATAAAACTTTGATTCTCTTTGAAAGTGAGCATCCAATATTTCTGGCCAAGGTTAGCTAAAACGTTTTCAAAATATGCACTTTCCAAAAAATGTGTTAACATTTTCCTTAATGTCAACTGTGTACAAATGGTTTCTGAAATAAAAAATTCCTTAATGATGATGGTATTAGGCTCTCAATCTCCCCATCCTGATTACTAAACTAAATCTTATATTAATCATCATATTATATAATAACCATAATTCCAGATCAGATGATGGGGGGGACATGTGATGTCATCGCTGGCAGAAATTCTCATTTTCCCCATGCTACTTGAGTGATCAATCCCAAATTTGGCATGGTACTTTGAAATTAGAAAGCATATTGATATGTGGTCCTTTTCTTTGGTGTTATCTGATTTCTTGAAATAATTTTTTCATTTGTATTTCTTTAATTTAGTTTCTTTTGAGTCAGCCCCAAGCTACTTAAATGTTTGACTTTCTAGAAAAGTAATATTGGATTTTTATTTTAATATGGATATTTATTTATTTCGTTTCTAAAACATTTTTCGTGTAGTTATTTAAACACATTCCATATTTTTATATCGGTGGTTTCCGATTTTTTTTATGCTTGAGAAAACATTGAAAACCCAATAACTCTCACTGAGAATCGTAACCCATTCATTTTCAAAAAATTCCATTAATTTATTTAATCTTGAGTAAAGTCAAATTCATAAAAAATTGATGGATGTTTATATATATATATAAACACAAATATATATACACTGGTGAGCAAAAGTTAAGTTACAACCAATTTTATATCAATAGGAAACTAACTTCGAAGAGGAAAAATTATTCTTTATGAAAGTGATCATGAAAGTGATAAATGGCATTAAATCTTAAAAAATAATCGTGAAATGTTTATGTAAGAATAACTTAGTTTTAAAGGTATCATTAGAAAATGAAATTGAAGGAAATTTAAATCGTGAAATATTTTTCAATTTAATTGAGGTAGGAAGTAATTAAAATAAATTATGAAACAATATTTAATGAACAAAACTAAAGAATAGATAAGTTTTTATGTCCCAACATACAAAATTAATTCATTCAAATTTTGACTTCTAAGGCTAGAACTAAAATATCAAATGAATAAAAGAAACAAAATATTTTAGCATTAGTTTTGAGAGAATTCCTATTATGTTCCATTGATAATGTATCCAATTATAAGATATGTGAAAAATCAGTGGTGAAAATGTATGTATTGAAGTATGGTTTATTCGTTTATTTGTTCAAAAAATAAACATGGGAAAAACCTTCCATTAACCAAGAGAAATATTAGATAAACTGTTGGAAGATGGCTTAGCTTTAAGTAATATTAGAGGACAAGTCTGCGACGATGGGGTATATATGGCAGGAAATCATACAAGTGAACAGGCTGAGATATTATGACAAAATTCTTTGGCAAAAATATATTCCTTGTGTTGTACACTCTCTACACTTGGTTGGAGTATATGCACCTAGTAATAATGGAGAAATCATATTATTATTTTTTTTTTAATTGTTCCAAATTATATATTTTTTTTTGTAATATCAATGGTGGGACAAAATAAATTGTTACGAATATTTGACTGATATAGGGGTATGTTTTTTGGTATTTGCAATAAAAGCGAAATAACTTAATAAAATTATTTATCAATTTTTTGCCACTCACAGTAGGTTGAAGTCAATGTGAAGCACATTTTAAATCGTGATATCAAATAATATTTGCAATAAACTGCATTTCTGGTGACAAAGTGCGATTTCAGCTATATTCCCGCTGAAAACAGCAATAGGTTAACACACAGCTATACTTTATAAAGAATTTAATCACGATAATGCTGTGGTACAAAGTTAAAACATAAAACTTCCAGGGAGTAATTCTCAAACTAGGAAAGTGCTGTACATACCATTACCATATATGGGATCTACTTAACTAATACCTTAGAATTACCCTTAATTTTATACATTAATTCAAAATTAACTCTTCCTTCAAGAGACCAATTAGAACCATATATATATATAAAGCGAAAGCGTATTTACCACTTATGCTGGTACAATTGCATATTTTGCAGCGTTGTCATGCTGTAGTTGGTAATATAGATGCTACCAGTCCTGATAGTAGATGTTCTTCTAGCAGTTACAATGCTGGCATAGATGTTATGAACTGACACTATTTTCTTTAGTTTCCTCATCCACAAGTTTGAACTTCATTCATTTGTGGTGCACAAAAAGATGGTTTAAGTTGTCAGTTGTTCGTGGTGGTATAAGTTCTATTTCTTTTACGTAGGATGTTACATACAGCGATGCTTTTAGCCATGTTGTTGCACATTGTAACCTCAAGGTAATAGTAAATTCTCATAGAGCATTACAATGAACAGTTCTTTTGTTGTGAAAAGCCCTTTTCCCTGCTTGAAAAGATTTTAGATACGCTCCTTACTGGAAGAAAGCTAATGTTCTGATGACCATTAATTTAATATTGGCCAAAAGCTATTGCTTTTACAACATTAAATCTTTTAAAAAACATCTTAAAAACACGAACCTTCCAGGCTCATTACGCGATGCGTTTCACCACTAACTCATAACATCGAATCATCCTCAGGCAAATATGACGATAGCTAGGTGAAGTTTAAGTTTTCACTCTGAACAGCCTACTGCTGCATCTGAGTTTCTTAGTTAAATGTAAAATTCAAGGGGTTATTCCAAAATCATTGGTTATCGATAAATCAAAATTTAATAGAAAATTACATTACACGTTACAGCGAGCAGAAACAATAATGTTAAAAAAAGTAATTAGAAAGACACGAAAAGACATTTGGCAGCAGGAAGAATACATCTATAGGAGTTACTTAAATTTAAAAACTAATAACTTAAATCAATTTATGGGTAGAGTAGCATATAGAATATAGCAGGAAATTATAAAGATTCAAAAAAAGCACGAAAAGAAAATAAGTAACTTAATACAAAATCAGAAAAAACATAACTGAATTCTACTACAACAAAATGAGAACTATATAAATTTATCAAAATTTAAATTAAGTAAGGAACAAGAAATGATCTTACAAAAAGGAGCTAAATATGCCTTTGAAAATAATAATGTTAATATAGAACAGCTAATACCACAAATTGAACAATCATTAAATAAAATACCGCATAATTTAAAAGATAAGGAACGATTTAAAATGTACAGGACTATCCAACAAATAAGAAATAATAATAACAAGAATAATAATATTAAAATAATACAGGATCTTAAAAAGAATAAAGATATTAAAATTATTTTGGCTGATAAAACTTCAAATAGTGATTATGGATAAAGAACAATATGATAAAAAAGTAATGGAAACTATAAAGGAATTAAAATGTCAACCCGTAAAAAATAACCCTATTCCAAATATAATAACTAAAATGGGCATCATAAAAAATGACCCATTTATACCGGAGGATATAGCAAAGCAATGTATAGTACCAATGTACCTGGATATACCTCAAATGTTTGTTAAGATAAAATTGCATAAAAAAGATAAACCATTTCGACCATTAGTTAATAAACGAAAATCACCAACTTATAACCTAGAAACAGCATTATTTAACTTTTTTAAACAGTATTTTCCACCCACAAAAAATATTGTAACATCATGTCATGAAGCGCTTCATAGAATTCAGAACACCTCAGTTTCAGCAACGGTAACAATGCATTCGCTAGATGTCGTATTGCTGTATCCTAATACCCCGGTATTGGATGCAGCGATGCGGCTAAAAGCTGAATGACTTTGCACAGCAAAACCATCACACCCTCAATATTTTGCTATGCACAAAGCACTGGACCTTGCTGTAAAATCTAACTTCTCTGACATAGGAGGGCGGACATGACTCCAGACCAAGGGCGTCCCATTGGGTTCCCCTCTGTCTGGACTCATGTCCGACGTGGTCATGAGGTACGTCGAGGAAACTGCCCTTTCCACCTGCAAGCTAAAACCGGATCTATATATACAATATATAGATGACATTTTCATCTTCTGACCCCATCCAGTAGAAAAATTGAAAGAATTTGTTAACACATTAAATAGTGTAATGCCCACAATTAAATTTACCACTGAATCTGAAATAAATGGAATATATACTATAATATCCATGTATAAATGGATATTATACTACTTGGATATTATAATAATCGACATACTTGGATATTAAAATAACTCGAAAATCACACTTTTGTGAGAGCACAGTATATCGGAAACCAACACATACTCCCAATTATATACCAATAGATTCATCACATCTGATGAAATGTAAAAAAGCGAGTATTATTCCCCATTATGTAAGGGCATACAGATACTGTTCAAAACAAAAAACTCTACAAGAAGAGTTACAATATATTCGAACAACTGCACAAGAAGTAGGATACCCAAGAGAGTTACTACAAAAATGGGAAACGGAAGCAAAATACACTGTAAAAAGAGATACCCAACCGAATCCACAACAAATAGATATTAAAAAACAGTATGTTAAAAGTTTTCCATGTATGAAAACTATATCGAAAACACTCGAAAATACTTTAAGAAAATATAATATTATTTTACCCAGTACTATCACCCACTCCATTAAAAATCTAATTTTAAATAATAGAGATCAAAAACCACCCACAGGGGGAGTATACAAAATCGAAATCCCTGACCCCAATAACAAATTAGAGGGCAAAAATAAATATATAGGAAAAACATACAGACAATATGAGACACGGATGCAGGAACATATTACAGACATAAGTAAAAAGAACCTCACAACAGCATTATCAAGAACAATAGTAGAAAATAATATTAAAATTGATAAAATTAACTTTAAACCTGGAATAGCCCCAAAAACAAAATTTCAACTACAATATGCCGAAACTTTAAATATACATAAACATGACGAGGTCTGCAATACCGAGATTCCACCCCTTCTGTCAGCATGGCATCTCCTATTGCAACCTTCGTCACGAGTTGCACACGCAGCACTCAGTACGCAAAGGGCTGGGCTAGACTGAAGGCGGCTACTTAAACTTCACCTAGCTATCATCGTATTCGCCTGAGGATGCCACGTGTTATGAGTTTGTGGTGAAACGCGTCGCGTAATGAGCCTGGAAGGTTCGTGTTTTTAAGATGTTTTTTAAAAGTTTTAACGTTGTAAAAGCAATGGCTTTTGGTCAATATTAAATTAACGGTCATCAGAACATTAGCTTTCTTCCAGTAAGGAGCGTATCTAAAATCTTTTCAAGCAGGGAAAAATGCTTTTCACAACAAAAGAACTGTTCATGTAATGCCCTATGAGAATTTACTATTACCTTGAGGTTACAATGTGCAACAAAATGGCTAAAAGCGTCGCTGTATGTAACATCCTACGTAAAAGAAATAGAACTTATACCACCATGAACAACTGACAAACATGGCAACTGACCACCATGAACAACTGACAACTTAAACCATCTTTTTGTGCACCACAAATGAATGAAGTTCAAACTTGTGTATGAGGAAACTAAAGAAAATAGTGTCAGTTCATAACATCTATGCCAGCATTGTAACTGCTAGAAGAACATCTACTATCAGGACTGGTAGCATATATAATTACCAACTACAGCAAGACAACGCTGCAAAATATGCAATTGTACCAGCATAAGTGGTAAATATGTTTTCGCATTATATATATATGTGGCTCTAATTGGTCTCTTGAAGGAAGAGTTAATTTTGAATTAATGTATAAAGTTAAGGGTAATTCTAAAGTATTAGTTAAGTAGATCCCATATATGGTAATGGTATGTACAGCACTTTCCTAGTTTGAGAATTACTCCCTGGAAGTTTTATGTTTTAACTTTGTACCACAGCATTATCGTGATTAAATTCTTTAGAAAACAGAAATTTTTATGGTTCAAGAGATTTTTTCTGAGTCTTATCCAAATGGAGAAACACTGAGCTAAACAACACATAATTGTCCTCAGTCCAAATAAGGATACGGCAGATTTAGTGGGGTGGTTGATGTACCCATAGAGGTCACACCGGGTGGCCAATGACATCCAAGCAGTGAATCCATTGACAAGCATCGACTTTCTCACTACACCACCAATTTAGCATTTCCTTGTAATCCTGCTTTGTGAATGGAAACTATGTTCCTCAACCCTTGGCAGACAATTCACACCAAACTCCCCTTGAACACAACCTAAACAATGTAGGAGGGGCATGATGGTCATCTTGCAGGGCTCATTAACACAGTGAATGTGGGGAGGGGGGATATGATCATTGAAGTGCTTATGTTATGCAGGCTTAGGCAATGGAAAATGAAGTGATCTACAGTTTCACATTGTCTACATTTGGGACAATCAGTGTTATTGGCTAGATGGCATTTGTGGAGGATTGATTTGAGTGGTGCCATGTCAAACATAAGCGAATTATTAAGATTTCCATATTTCTTGAAGTATATATATATATCGGTTTTTTTACTTGGAATCTACTTAGATGTGGGAACATATTTGAGAGAGAAGAAGATTCCCATTCCATCCTCATGTCATTATATAAATCTTTATGAAATAGAATGATGATATCCTCTGCATATAACGTTGACTCAGGGTGCAAATTTGGAAGAGTTGTTGCTCTTTTTGCCAGGGAGTCGCCCGACTCATTGATCTCAAGGTTAATTAGCTAATTTGCAGCTAATCACAATTTGATTTTCATATTTGATTGAGTAGAAGTACAATAAATATGTTATGTGAAGAGGAATTTAATGATAGTGAAAGTGAATATGATTCCCGATGAAAGTGATATGTATTAAAATGGTACTGATTTTTCTGAGCTTACTGATAATGAATTTGAGGATGAAGAGAGAACCCCAGGAAATGGTGGGAAGCTAGAAGCATATTCCTGAAGTATTTGGGGCGGGGGTGGCTCAGTCGGTAGCGCGCCAGGCTCGTAATCTGTAGTTCCCAGGTTCGAGTCCCAGCTGGGTCAGCGTTGAGATTTATCTCCGCAAAATTCTCCGCCCTGCCCACGGTCAGTAGGGGACACCGATGGGCTTGGAAAGGCCGCCGTCCGTCGGATGGGACGTTAAGCCGTGGCCCCGTGTGTGGGAGAGTCATACCCTGCGCACGTTAAAGAACACGCTGGATGGCCTTGACGGGAGGCTACCATCTGTCTCCCAACAGCTGTTCCAGTGGGTCCCCACCCCCAACCTTCTCTGAGTCTTCGGGGTCCATGTGACCTGGCCATTTAGCCCATGGTGTGCAAAAAAGTGCCGCTCAGAGGTAAAACAACCCAACCCAACCTGAAGTATTTGATGATGTGAGACCTCAACAAGAGCCACAATTATCAGATATGCTATTTGTTAAAAGTCCAATAAAATTCGTATTTTGCACATAGCGCAAATATCAAGACTCGTGCAGAAGGGGTTAAGAAAAAATCTGTTGATAATAGTTCAAATCAAAATTGTGGGCTCAAATCAGGGAATTGCTTCAGCATAATGGTAACAAACAAATCATTAATATCATGTAGCACCTCTAAGAAATGGCAATCAGAAGGTTTTAACAAATTATTTATATTGTAGTTTAATAAAATATGCATCAAATGAAAAATGGAAATATTATTTTTCAAGCTTGAATTACATATTTTTATAAATATATATAAGAAAATTTCAAGCAGCAATTTCTATATTTTTGTAAATTAAAGTTTTTTTTTTGTAGTTAAAATGAACATAGACATCTTGGGCCTCACTTTTCAGATTCTGTCAATGTCTATATTTATCAGGGACCCTGGAAGGGTTAAGTCACATTATATAATGCTATTGAAAAGTTAAATTGATAAAAGATTGTAATTGAGTAGGAGTTACTTTTTCTTAAGTCACAATATAAAAAATACTATGGAAAAGTGAAATTTAAAACAGCAGTAAATATATCATTTAAAAATTTTAATTTCTTAACGCTAGTTATTTGAAATTGCTTCAGTTTAATTAAAAATATCACAGAAAAAACATACCTTTGGCAGCTGTGCATTTGAATATGTGTGTCATGTGATTACTGGCAAGAAATTTGCATGATTGAAATTTTTTTGTTACAATGGCAGCCCTGCTGACTACTGCACAATTATCACAATGGTGATTATCATAACTATGATTAGTCTTCCACAGTTATCTTTCATATCCTGTTCATAGCACACTACCTGTTCTCAAAATTTTCTTTCTATTCTGATGAACACCCTTTGTGCAAGTTTCAGAACCATTTTCTTTTTCATGCATAATTCCCTTCCCCATTGTCTCCTTAATATGGTTACCAAATTTGAAAGCTGTCTGTTAAATGGTTTTCACTGCATAGGCCTTGGGGTAAGTGAACTTTAATTATGTGCTTGTACATGTAATTACCTGTACCTGTATGTATATATATTATATATGCCTATTTTGTAACCTGTATAAAAGAACCTCAATCAATAGTGATAATCCTAAGCATAAGTAGCAGGAGCAATCCTTGAACTAAAACCACTTGTGTCATCTTTGCTGTGACAACTTTGGTGGTTACGATTTAAATATATGTACAGTATATTTGCTATATTGTAATATACATTCAGTAAGTGTTAAAAAATAATCATAGAAATATCAAAATGAATTTTGTAGACAGGTATCTCTGTCAATCTGTCAGGGCTAGGTTCTTTTCTAACCAACTGTGTGAGAGTATGTGCAGAAGGGTACTTATCTCTACCTTGTCAGGATGTTGTTGCTCTCTAGGTCTCTAGGTCACTGATAAATGCACAAATTCTGGTGTACTAGTATATGTACACTTATATCTACAATTAATATACATATATATATATACAATAAATAGTGACTGCCCACCCAGTACAGTCACTCATATCGATTACAACAGGCTGCACAAAGTATCAGCAGTCCCACTGCTAGATATGAGGAAAAATGAACTGAAGATAATAAATTAAAAGTCTCAATCAAATCTATCCAAACCTAATTTTCAACAATATTCATTCAGTATTTAAGATGTTATCGATGCTGCAATATTTAATAGCCACAATAACAATTAAATTGATCTGAAATGTTAATTCAAACTAGCTAAAACGAAAACAGTAACTATAATATTAACAGTAACTATTGTATCCAGAATGCAAGTGTTGAAAATAACACACTGTTTGTCAAATGAAGCTTCTGATGTGGGGAGTGTCATAAGCTATGAAAAAAGAACCCTGAAACAAAGCCTCAGGAAATCCGTCTGGCACACAGAAGGTCTCGTTGTCAGAGCACAACTCCCTCAGCTAAAAACTGTTCTCTAGTTCGAAAGAACCACCAGATGTGGTCATGTGATATTTTCTTTTGGGAAAATAAAGTATCTTTGCCAATGGGATGTGGACACAATTCCCTGTGTCACATCAACTCTTGTTCCTATGTAAGGGGGGTGCTGGAGCTTTAACCAAGCATACATGTTGTATTTCTTCACCTGGCTCCTCCAAACTGGATCTACTCTGGCACTCTTTTGCTAGGCAGAAAGGACCCTGCTGCCAAAACAGTGATTCTGGCTCTTTTCCCTTCTGCCCTAACTGACCAAATCCCTACAAGTTGAAAGCAAGAAAGAGAGTAAAATAAAAATCAAGAATAGAAGTACATTCTTGGTAAATGCTTGCAAAATTCTCCGATATAAAAAAGAAAGTTTAATAGTTAATTTTTGAATACCTTTCAAAACTTTAGGACAAAGCAATGGCAACAATTCAGTTAAAATTTTGTAACTGCAAAATTAACAGTGGGAAAACTTTACTGGAATATGAAGAAGGAATGCTGTGATATTGTGTATTGAGTTCTTAGAATTGTGGCACAGGTTCTTTTTTCCACTGCCAACTGAAATTAATCATAATTAAAAAAATAAATATTTTTTATAAAATGTAAATTAAAAATTTAAATTGGATATTTTTATTTAAAAAAAATTGAAGTTTTATTTGTTGTACTAGGAATATTTGTTTCAGAACTGTCATTTCAAATTCTGTTGTCTGCAGACAAGGGAGACCATGGAAGGGTTAAACAAACTGCTAAAATATGGATTTTGGTAAAGTTTAATATAATAGTTACTGTTTTTGTTTTAGCTTGTTTGAATTAACATTTCAGATCAATTTAATTGTTATTGTGACACACATCAATAACATCTTAAATGCTGAATGACTGTTGTTGAAAATTAAGTTTGGATAGATTTCATCTTTTTATTATCTTCAGTTACATTTTTTTCAAAACAGATTACGTATGAAGTTGTGAGCTCTTGATCAGATTTTATGTTGATGTAACACAGATTTGTTCCTAATACTGAATTTTACAGCATTATAATGTTTTATATGTACCGAAATCTTTTTGTGTTTTATATGTGCTGAAATCTTTTGTGTTTGGACATCTTGAATGTCATTTAATAATATTTTTTAAAATTTTTAATTAATTTGCATTATTTTTACCTATCTTCCTATTGCTTTTCACTTTGACATTTGTTGATTTGTCAGTTTGTGGATTTGTAAAAAAATTGCTCCACCATATCTTTTGAATGTGATGGAGAAACTTAATGATCTATGCATCAAATGAAAGCTTGTGATGCGGGGAGTGTCAGAGGCTATAAAAAAATTGCTCCCCCCTCATGCTTTCTTCTCCCCTAAAAATGAGGAAATAAGAAAACTATTCTTAAGCTCTGTCTCCAGAACATGAGTGCTGAAAGTAACAAGCTATATATCAAATGAAAGCTTCTGATGCGGGAAGAAAGATATTAAATATAACCCTTTTTTAGGGCAAAAGAAAGTATGTGGTGTCAATTTTTTATAGGCTATGACACTTCCCACATCACAAGCTTTCATTTGACACATACTTGTTACTTTCTGTACTTGCTTTCAGGAGATATGGCGGAACAGTCATTTTCATATTTCCCCCTTTTTTTAGGAGAAAGAAATCATGATGGCCTTTTTTCATAGCCTATGGCACTTCCTGCATCAGATGCTTTCATTTGATATATAGCTTGTTACTTTCAGCACTCATGTTCTGGAGACAGAGCTTAAGAATAGTTTTCATATTTCCCCATTTTTAGGGGAGAAGAAAGCATGGGGGGGACAATTTTTTTTATAGCCTCTGACACTCCCCACATCACAAGCTTTCAATTGATGCATAAATCATTAAGTTTCTCCATCACATTCAAAAGATATGGTGGAGCAATGTTTTTACAAATCCACAAACTGACAAATCAACAAATGTCAAAGTGAAAAGCAATAGAAAGATAAGTAAAAATAATGTAAATAAATTAAAAATTAAAAAAAATACCTATCACCCTATGTGGGCCCTAAATAGTAGAAAATAAACTTAAAGCATATCTATGGTGCATCAGTCACAGAGTTTGTATTCACCTCATAGGAAGATAGGACGCCAACAATCTTGCGTTGGGAAATTGATGCCCTACCTTCCTTTGAAGTGAATACGAACTCAGTAACTGATTGCACCATCGATATGCATTAGGATAGTTTTTTTTTTTTAATTTTTTAATTTATATTATTTTTTATCACTAAAAACACTTACTTTCAAAAACTTTCATTACATATATATGATTCATAAACCTCGACCACATTTTCCCTCCCTTTTGGAGTCATGTTTGAGCTAGTTCATGACATTGGAGATGTCACAAACTTTAATTTGATATATGACTCATTAAAGTCTAAATGGGAAAATCCTCCTCCTCCTCCCCCTTTTATCAGGGAGGGGGGAAAATAGTGGGAGCAAAAGTCAAAATAGCTTATAATGGTTATTATATGAGCTTTCATTTGACACCTAACTTGTAACTGTAGGCCATCTCTTTCAGAAAATGTAGTAGAATAATTTGCACATTTCCCATTTTGTAGGGGGGAAGAAAGCATGTGGCCAATTTTTTATAGCCTATGACATCCCACATCACAAGCTTTCATTTGACGCATAGCTTGTTACTTTCTTCATTAGCATTCAGGAGATATAGGGTAACAATTATTTTCATATTTCCCCCCCTGCCTTTTTTCAGGGAGGAACAAAGCATGGGGGAGTCATTTTTTTTATAGCCTATGAAATTCATTACCTCAGAAGCTTTCATTTGATGTATAACTTGTTACTTTCAAAACTCACTTTCTGAATATATAGCAGAACAATAGTTTTAATATTTCCTCTTTTTTATGGGGGATCAATTTTTTTATAACCTATGACATTCCCCGTGTCACAAACTTTTATTTGACACATAAATCATTAAGTTTGCCCATCACATTCAAAAGATATGGGAGAACAACTATTTTGACAATTCTGCAAACTGAAAAACCAACCGATAAATGTCAATATGAAAAGCAATAGGAAGATAGGTAAAAATAGAAATTCCCAATTGAAATTTTTTACATATATTTGATAAAAGTGCATAATTAAATTAGTTAATAAATTTCTCATAATATAATTAAAGCTCCAAAATAGTATTTAGCTTTTCCATTTACTGCACATTTTATTAAATTGCAATATAAATAATTTCTTCCACAACTCTAATCACCAGCCCATAGATACAATATACAGTAATACCACTTTCCAGATTTGAATCTAGAAAAAAATTGAGGGGGAATCTAAAAAGACTGGATTTTCACTGCAGTATAACATTTTGCCCTTCATTTTAGAGTTCTTAAAAAGGAATTCTTGAAAAATACATGAAATGTGTGGAAGTTTAATCATTTTTTGACCTGTATTACTCTTATTAGCATGTCCATGTGCCCCTTCCCCTTCTGTCTTTTTGTTTTCTCCATTTTGAGGCAACCTTCTGATTGAAACCCACAAGTTTGATTTGAATTATTATGAACATATTTTTGCATAAAGTACCAAAAATTAACCAAAAACATTTTTTATAATTGCATGGTTTTACAAACAATTATAGCTTTTGTGATACAGAGTGCCAAGAGACTGAGGAGACCCTTCTTCATTATCTCTGAGTTGGAACCATATACAGCAATTCCCCTCTACACACTCTTGGTGTAGTTAGTAGCCACAACTGCACTACCTGCAACATGCCTGAAATTATACCCACATCCTGTTAAACTACTTCCATTCCACTGATCATATGTTTGCTTTCAGAAAAGAAACTTAATGCCATCATATTTTCCAACTTCACTGTCACCTTTCTCTTAGGTATAGGGTGGGGGTAGCTCAGTTGGTAGCATTCCAGGCTCATAATATGCAGTTCCCAGGTTCAAGTCCTACCTGTGCCAGCATTGAGATTAAATCTCAAACCTGCCCTCAGTCAGTAGGGAACATTGATGAGGTTGGAAAGGTGTCATTCCTTGGTTGTACCATAAAGCTGTGGCCCTGTGTGCAGGAAAGCCATATCCTGTGCACATTAAGGAACATGCTAGATGGCTTTGGTGGGAAGTTCACATTTATTCAGTGGTCTCCTCCCCCAACCTTCTATGAGTCCTATGAATTCTTATGATCTTGCCATTTAGCCCATTATGTGAAAAACAAGTGCCACTCAAAGACAAAACAACCCAACCCTATTGGTATTCACCAGCACAAGAAGCTTCAGTGAATGCACATGCATCTCTTCATTAAATACTTTGAGAACATCGACCTTTTCTGCAAAATTTAATGCTTCACTTTCCTTTGTTGTTCTTTAGCATTAACTTACATTTTCCTTTACAGGCCCTAGTGGAATAATACAAAGGCATCTTTTATTCCCTCTATGTATTCCCTTTTCTGTTTTGATTGATGTAGGGAGCTCCTTATTGGAGGCTAATTTCATCAAGAGTTAATATTAACTTGAAACTTGTTTTCTATTTATATAGGAAGTTTTACAACTTCTTGCTGTGGAGTTTGTTTTTTGTCAGTTATTTTTAAAAAAAAATATTCTTGGTTTTTCTGTATTAAGAAAACTTTGATCTTTTATCATTAACTGAAAAGGAATGATGTCATGGATACAGAAGCAAAAAATGTATATCCTTGGCTTGAGTGGCCTACAGCTGGGAGGAAGGTGTTGCAGTTTTGTCGAGGGCATTTTACCCCATTCACCTTTTCCACCATTAGACTGAGGGATTTTTAGCCTCCCCCCTCCCTTCCCTTTCATTGGTAATTTTTTTGAATTTTTTTTAAAAGAAATTTTAAGTTTATATAAAGTGATTTAAAAATAGGTGTGGTAACCCCCTAGTATTTTGGCCTTGACACTCTGAGGATACTGAAATGTTTTAGTCTTAGTGCATTAACTTTTTGACTCTTTCACAAGATCTCCAAAATGCAACATCCAAAGGTGAAAATTCATGGCATTTGAAAAAAACAGCGAAGAAAGCATTCTTTCACTTCCATAATGTAACTAGTATTTTCTGTCTGTAACTAGTACATAAAATCCCATGAATGTGAGCAGGTGCCAAGTCATCTTATATAACACTGGCCCATGTTTTAAAATATACCATACTGAAAAGAATTATAAAAGTAAATGGGTTGGGTTGGGTTGTTTTACCTCTGAGCAGCACTTTTTTGCACACAATGGGCTAAATGGCCAGGTCACATGGACCCCGAAGGCTCAGAGAAGGTTGGGGGAGGGGACCCACTGGAATAGCTGTTGGGAGACAGATGGTAGCCTCCCGTCAAGGCCATCCAGCATGTTCTTTAACGTGCACAGGGTATGGCTCTCCTGCACACAGGGCCATGGCTTAACGTCCCATCCGACGGATGACAGCCTTTCCAAGTCCATTGATGTCCCGTACTGACCGTGGGCAGGGCGGGGAATTTTGCGGAGATAAATCTCAACGCTGACCCAGCTGGGACTCGAACCTGGGAACTACAGATTACGAGCCTGACGCGCTACCGACTGAGCCACCCTTGCCCCATAAAAGTAAATGAAAAGCATGTTTCATTTAAATATTATATTATTCAGAAAGAAATTTTCTCTCCATTGATATATAATTTAACTGTTTTTATTCATTAGGTTTTCCAAATTTAAGCTTTAATTGCCTAGTCAGATCTATTTTTCACTATATCACCATGAAAAAGTCTTAAAATTAAAATGTAGTAAATTTATTGAAATATTTTCTTTCCTTAAAATTCAGAATTCTGTTTAATTTGGTATACAATATAACAAATTTCTTTCTGTTGATTAGCTATTTGTTAAAAAAATTCTGTAGTTGTTTATTTGACTCAGCACAGTTTGGAAAAAGTATGGACTTTACTCAAAGTCTAGTACTGAGAAAAAAATTGTAAAACGAGGGTGATTTTTTTGTTACAAGTTACTTATATTTTTCTCTGTTATTCAGAAATAAATTTTCTTTCATATGTGTTATAGTTGTTTTGGTCCCAGTTTTATATATATATAAACTTTTATTTGTATTTCCAGAAGCTTTGTTTTAGTGAATGACTGATAAAGACCTATTAAAATTAAACTTATTATTATTTTTGCTAAATGTTTTATTTCCCTAAAATCCAGAAATAAATGCTAATTTGACTTAGAACATGCCACAGTTGCTTTCTTTAGTTATTTGGAAAAAAATTATAAAATTAATGTTTTTTTTTTTTTCCTTAGCACATTACAAAAATAGCCTGGCCTTGAAAAACATTCCAGTTTTCGTGCTGGGCACTGGAAGGATTAAAAGTTTATTTTTTTCATCTTTATAGATTAAAAGGGTGAAAAGTGAAGTTAAAATTTAAATGATATATACATTATTTATTCTTCAGCATAAGATGAATTTCCAGCAAACAAAATTTATATTTTAAGGTTTTCCAGGATTAAGTACTTCTGTTACAGAAAAGAGGAACTTATACCAATGCATTTTCATAGTGTTGTTGTGAGTGTTTTTTTGTAAGTGTTACATTTTTCTTTGTACATTTTAACACCTGTTACACAAGGAATTTGAAACACCTGTTCAACAAGTTACATTTTTCTTTGTACATTTTAACACCTGTTACACAAGGAATTTGAAACACCTGTTCACAAGTTACATTTTTCTTTGTAAGTGTTAAAAGAAAAATGCTTAAGAAACATTTGCTCTTTGTATTCTATATCTGGTTTGTAAACAGTAGCTAGGCATAAACTGGAAGGAGAGCTGTGTACCAATCCCCATTGATGATGCAAAGAACTGGCCATGCCTAGCACCTAATGTCTGACCTTGCCTTCTCGTGGTGCAGGCCATTAGTACCTTTCAAAAGAGGTATTCTCTTTTGGAAGGAAATGGAAGAGGAGGCTTGCCAGATCAGTGTGACCTACTGATCTGGTCATCTATGGCCACATTTTTTCTTTTTATTTTTCTGCTCTGCTGAGGAGTGGTCAACTTCACAAGGTCCTGGTGCTAACCATTTGTACATTGGACTGGATTATGGCTGTGAGCTTGATTATGGATCCTGGACTCTGCACTGGTAGGCCTCCGTTGAGGGAAAATCTGTCACTATATTTTCTGTTTGCCTATGGGTTGCCATCCCTAAGTAAACAGAGGATCAAATGAATGATCAGTGAACATTCTGATTCTGAACAACATTATCAGTGATTCACTGATCTAATGAACAATGAACAGATCAAACAGGATACCCTATATCATCAGTTGGTGGATAATCCTGAACAGAGACTATCACAGGTACCAGAACCCTCACTTAGATAGTTCAACATTCCAATCCTACACTTGATAATAACCAGTAATGTGTCTCAGGCAGGTCAGTTTCTGGTTTTTGAAATGGTTCACTTGAAAAGGTTGTGTCTGAAGTTCCTACCAGCATGGGTGCATTCAGCCTTTAGCAATGGGAGAATGGGTCTTTGCCCCATACTTGCGATTCATTTGTTCAAATATTTCTGAATTGTTGCAATGCTAAAATAAATACATACAGCACAAAATACAGAAACAGACTAAATGCTGAGCAAAATATAGAGATAGACTAAATGCTATTCAAAATTTGAGAATTCAACTTTTCATTATCAAGCAAAACATAAAAAGAATTTTAAGAAGAAAAAAAAACTTCCTCACATTGAAAATTGCAAATATGTGGCATGTTAGTTTTTTTAGCATAATTTTCCTTATACGTGTTTTTCATTTTTAAATATGTGCAATTAAATAATTTGTTGATGTAATATCTTTGTTTAAGCTTAACAAGGACAGTTTATTTTCAAAAAATGAAAACTTTTGAATAAAATTATAACCTTTTATTTTAGGAGATACAAATATAAAACACATGAACAATTCTATCATCAATAACCAGTTGCAATAGGATGCATATGAAAGGGGCAACAATTGGTGCCACTGGACAGGAATGGAAAATGCTGGTTTAAAATTTACATCACACTACTTGAAATGTACACATATGTGCCAATGTGCTAGAAGAGGTTAACATTTATTTATTATCATTACTTGTCATCTGTTTTTTTTTAGCTTCATGTATAAGAATTTTATTAAGGATTCCACAAAATGTTTTTGACTGTGAAAGGGTTTCATGGCAAAATTTATTTAGGAAACACTGGCTTAGAAAGAATTTCCCTACAGTGGGCCTCTGCATAATGAAGTCATCAGATAATGAATTTTACTTTAACAAATTGCCTCTCATTGGCCACCATTGATTCACATAATAAATTTTTCCGACATAACAAAATGCTTGTGAGGTCCTGCAGTCACCGATTTCAACCAATCAGAGGTACTTCTGGTTGGATTGAGTCATAGGTGGGGCTCAATTTGTAGTGCACCAGGCTTGTAATCAGCAGTTCCCAGGTAAGTCTGAAATGTATCAGCATTGAAATTTATCTCTGCCCCCCCCCCCCCCCCCCCTGCCTTCAATCAGAAATGGGACACTGATGGGCTTGGAAAGTGGAAAGGTTACTGTACATTGAAGGAACATAAAAGTCATGGTGCCATATACAGGAGAGGCATAACCTTATGGGCTTGAAAAGGCTGCTGTCCATTGGATTAGATGTTAAGCTATGGTTCCATGTGCAGGAAAGCTATACCTTGTGCATGTTAAAGATAATGTTGGATGGCCTTGATAGGTTTCCATCTGTCTCTTAACGTTTTCCCTTCTCCAACCTTCTTTGAGACTTCGGATTCTTGTAACCTGACAATTTAACCCATTGTGTGCAAAAAAAGTTCCACTTGTAAAACAACTGAACTTATTCTGCATTTTTAATTTTTGTAGAGTTTTATATTTTCAGCTGTACTTTTTGAAAAATAACCAATTATATTAAGTAATGTGATATGGGTCAATAAATATTTTCCTTAACATTTTTGTATTTTGACATATGTAAAATTTCTCATGTAACATTTTTCTTTCAGATTTCCTTCTAAAAGAATTTTTTCACTTTATTGAAGCATTTCCTTATAAGGAAAGAAGCATTTCTGTGTTTGATGGACATGCACCTTTTAAACTGGATCACAGTCCTTTGCATATTCAGAATCCTTTGGAACATCAACTTAATGTAAGCAAAAATGTTAATGAAGATGAAGTTAATCGTTTGCGTGAAGCTGCCCGTTCTACTTTATGGGTTATAGAAACCAATAACAATAACAGCGATATAAAACCATGGAACTTCTTAAACATATTTGACTCAGCTACTAAAGAAATTAGAAAGTTAGAAAAAGTTATTTTTAGTGATTTATTTAATAAAGAAAATAATGCAGACTATCAAGTTGTAGCCACTGCAAACTCTGATAAGGAAATAAAAATTTCATTTCCAATCCGGAAACACATACAAGATAAAAGTAATGTATCAAACACATCAAAAAATCAAGTAGTGCCTAATATTAACAGCAAAAGGAAATCGAAACAGAATAGAAGACATTTGCTTTCAGCCAAAGATATATGGCGCAGATGGTGATATAAATTTATACAACAGTTATTCAATATTAAGTTATTTACTTATTGGTAATTAGTTGTATGTAGCAAATGTTTTTAAATAATCTTTTAACTTATCCATGAATGTGAAATAAAATTTTCTACAAAAATTTAGCCTTTTACACTGTGTTCTAATGTTAAATGAATTTGGGAAATTATGTAAACAGTTGAATTGAATTTGAACAATTTAAAGTGAATTTGTGTAAACAGATTTCACATGAAATAGAAATATCACAGGACTGAATGAAACCATTTTAAATTCTTCTCACAATTACTCTCTGTAATCATAATTATAATAATAAATAATAGCTATGTCCAGATGAACAAACAGGCAGATGGACACCATGCAGATGTTTCTTCTATATAGCATGCTGATATCAGTGCATGGACTAGCTTAATCTTTCCAGGGTCAAGATGAATATAAACATTGACAGAATTCAAAATGACGTGCCCAAGATGTCTATGTTTGAGTTAAAAAAAATAGAAATTGCCATTTGAAAATTTTCTTACATTGCATCTTATAAAAAATACATAATTTAAGCTTGAAAAATAATATTTTTCTTTTTTCATTTGATGCATATTTTATTAAATTACAATGTAAATAATTTGTTAAAGACATCAGATTGCCATTTCTTAGAAGTGCTATATGATACTACTGATTTGTTTGTTAACATTATGCTGATGCAAACCTCTGATTTAAGCTCACAAGTTTGATTTGAATTATTATCAACAAATTTTTCCTTAAAGTTTAAAAAAATTCCTGAAAATTAACAAAAAAATTGCTATTTTTAAAAATGGAAGATTTTGGAAGTAATTATGAAGTATATACCTGTTTTTTTCCCCCATTTTACACTGTTTTCTGTCCTAAATCTATTTCACTCTTCCTAGAATTATTTTTATCATTTATATCATTGATCCCAGCATTCTATGAATTGTTTCTACTCCTCAAATTGAAACTATAATTTAAAAACTTTCATGACCAGAGCTTCTTCAAGACTGGCTGCAGCTCACAGCTTCATGGGAGAGGAAGTCACAGGTGTTTCAATTCCTTGCTCGCGTGTCCAAGATTGGGAGAGCCGTCTGCCAAGTGGCAGCATGGTAGATGTTTGCATGGTTTATTTAAGTCCAAATACTTCCCACCCACACTTTGAATATCATCTCCTTTCATAAAGTTAGTCATTTTATTTCTATTTTATAATTAAAACTTTGTTTTCATTTCTGTAGATTTATTTTATTTCTTTAAATTATCGATCTTTCAGTAGGTTCATGTGTTGATAGATTATTATCAATCTTTTGGAGTTTTGCTACATCAGATGGCTGGGTTACAAGTTGTTGCAGATATTTTATTTAACATCACATTAGGTTATACACCGAAGGGCCAAAATGTTATGACAGCGCATATTTATGCAAATCGAAGCAATTGCAGGTAAACGACAGCATGTGTGAAGGTCATGAAACGGTATAAATAATGCCTGATACTGAGTTCTGTTAATCAGTGCTATTCTTGTTCTTCAGATGGGAAAAGCAGTAGACTTAAGTGAGTTTGACAAATGCCAAATTGCAATGGCCAGCCAACTGGGTCAGAGTATTCCCCAGAGGCAAGGCTTGTGGAGTGCTTAATGGTCAGACATGGTTAGTACCTTCAAAAAGTGGTCCGAGGAGGGAAAAACCATGAACCCTGGCAAGGTGTGGGCCGACTACTGCTCATTGATGCTAGAGGTGAGCGAAGACTGCCATATGGTATGAGCCAACAGAAGGGATACTGTGACGCAACTCGCCCGCAATTTGAATGCTGATAACAGGAACAATGTGTCACAACACAGTACATTGAACCCTGCTGAAAATGGGGCTGCGTAGCTGCAGGCTGCTCCAAGTGCCCATGCTAACCTTGATTCACTGTGAAAAGCACCTACAATGGACATGCGAGCATGAAAACTGGACCTTGAATGATTGGAAGAAGGTCATCTGGTATGATGAATCTTGTTTCCTGTTGCACCATGTGGACAGCCAGGTACATGTGTGTCATTTACCTGGGGAAGTGTTGGCACCAGGATACACCATGGGGTGAAAACAAGCCAGTGGAGGAAGTGTAATGCTTTGGGCAATGTTCTTCTGGGAAACCCTGGGTCCAATTATTCATGTACAGGAAACTATGACATGTACCACCTACCTAAACATCATTGCAGACCAGGTACATCCTTTCATGACAACGGTATACCTTCTAGTAGTGTCTTTTTTCAGCAGGATAATGCACCATGCCACACTGCCTGGATTGTTTGAAAATGGTTCGCGGAACATGTGGACTTCCAGGAATTGCCCTAACCTCCAAATTCCCCAGACATCAATCCAATCGAGCATCTGTGGTTTGTGTTGGAACAGCATGTCCAATCTGTGGCAGCTCATCTACGTAACTTACAAGAGCTAAAGGATCTGCTGGTAACATGTTGATACCAAATACCACAAGACACTTAATATAAAATTATTATATTAAACTTAAAACAATATTATAGCATCCATGCCTTGCCAGATAAGAGCAGTTTTGGCAGCACATGGAGGACCAACATCATTTTAGGCAGGTGGTCATAATGTTTTGGCTCTTTGGTGCGTTTCTTTATTTTTTCTTTGTTTTCCAGTGAAAAACTCTGATCTTGTATTGTTTCCTGAAAATGAATGAGGTATGGGATACTGAGACAAAAGGGACTTTCTTGACATGAAATCAGTCCTCTTGCAGGGCAGTTTCGATAAGTGTTTTTATCACCCCCTCCCACAATACTGAGGGTGTTTTACTCCCCCACCTGCAATATCTTGGCTTATCCACTCTGATAATACACACTTATTTTTTTTGTGCTTTGGTGCACTAAATTTTTGCCACTTACCCGAAATCCCCAAAATTTTATACATAAAGAAAAAAATTCATGATGTTGAATTAAAAAAGCAGCCAAGAATGTGTTCCTCCATTTGATAAACAGGACAGAAAATCCCATTAATGTGAGCAATCCAAGTCATCTTGTATTTGCTAACCCATGTTTTAAAATATACCATGCTGAAAATAATCATTAAAAACAAATAAAATCGTGCTTCAGATAAATATTATAGTATTTGGGGAGAAATTTCCTTTCAATTAATATGTAATTTAATTGTTTTGATTCATCAGGTTTTCCAAAGTTAAGCCTTTTTTTTTTTACATTTGGAAGCCATTGGTTTTCCAAAGTTAAGCCTTTTTTTTACATTGGAAGCCATTTTTTCACTATATCACTGTAAAAAGTCTTATTAAAAATCAATATCATATATATAATATGCTATAAATTTATTTAAATTTTTTAGTTTAATAAAATTCAGAATTAAATTATGTTTAATTTGGTATATAACATGGCCTGTTTTGATTGATTTTTTTTCTTTTGTTCTAAAGTTGACTAATTTTTATGACAGCACAGTTGGGAAAAAGACTGGAGCCCCTTAGAGAAACTGCCCCTAGATTTTGCCAACTCGCCATAATTTTACAGAAAAAAATCCCAATTTTTACATCTCACGTGAATTTTCCTAAGTCACTCCGAATTTTGTCAACTCCCCAAGATTTTGTCAAGTCACTCCGAATTTTGCCAACTCGCCAAGATTTTGACAAGTCACCTGTATTTTACTAAGTGGCTTCGAATTTTGCCAACTGCACTAGATTTTGCCGTCTCTCCATTTTCCAAACTGCCCTAGATTTGCCCAGTTGCCTCGATTTTGACTTAATTTTATAAAATAAAAGATTAGAAATTTTCACAACTCACCAAGATTTTACGAAGTTGTTTCGAATTTTGCCAACTCCGAGTTACTGTGAGGGGACCCCCCCCCCATAGCTACACCCCTGTGCGAACCCTACTCAAGGGTTGCTCTGACTAGAGATAATAACTTCAAGAAAGAAAACAATAAAAAACTATGAAAAGAAGCAATGGAAAGGATTATTCCATCCTTGCCATTGTTTCTATTACATTAAAATGAGTCACATGTATGAAATATAAAATAAATAATAAATACCCCCTCAAGCAGCTGCTTGCCACAGAGGTCTGACAGGAGCCTGTCAGTTTATATGCCATAGTAGAAGATCTGAGAGGATGGCAGGCCCTCAGCAGAAAAACGACACATACACCCAATGCCTTACCCGGGGCTCGAACCCAGGTCCCTTAGATCACTGACCAAGCGCGCTAACCACTCGGCCACTACTTGAACAAATAAAAAAAAAAACAATGTAATATCGTAATAAAAGAACAAAATTAAAAATCAGCCAATCAAGATTCTTTGCGAAGTATGTTATTGTCAGGATCTACCAGGTCAGCTGGGACAATATGCGGCCCCTCTCTTTCCGTATGTACAGGAGCAGGGAAGGTAGCGCCCTACTTGCATTCCACGAGAATTAGCAGAGCTAGACAGGCCCGAGTGCGAGGACAGAAGGGAGCCCTCTATGAACAAGGAAAAAGGAACTTTAGGTCAGTCTGCCAGGTAGTCGTGCTCAGGAGGTCAGCGCTGGCGATCCTACTTACGGGCGTCAGGTATATTTGTAAAAAAGAAAATAGCGAGAAACCTGCGCAGAGAAAAGTAATCCCTGGCAGGGTAATTTGTTATGTATTTTGACGAAGGAAAATAAAACGTGTTATTGTTACTTAAGTAAAGTGGTTTCGGGTCTGATTAAACCAAATTACCAGAAAGGAGTAATATTTAGTCAAATTCGTGTAAAACGCGTATATGCTGCCCCACGTCCAGTACTACACACCACTCGGCAGTTGAGGTCTTGTCAAAATGTGTATGGTGTGATGATTTTATTTTATGTTTATTTTATTAAAATTTGTATAATTATGCTGTTAAATTACCTTGCGGGTCTTCAAAAAAGGCCATTTTTCAATATTATGGCATAATATTATCTGTTATAAAATTACAAAGGAATATTATCGAGAACTGACTGGCAACGGTTAACCCGACCGAATTTTAGAAAATGTGAAGCTTTCGTCAAAACTGTTAAAACTTGGCCACGCAGAAATATTTTATTCCACGCAAGAAGTAAAAAATTAGAGGGAACATTGGTTCGAATGTATTTTATTTTTAAACGCTCGTTTAATTCGAATGCATTTTATTTTTAACCGTGCTTGTTTACACTGCGAGTGGATTTATTAATAGTTTTTAACCATAACTAATGAATTAGCGATGATGAAACGGCAATGCAGCATAAAAAACTTTTTTATGAAAGCAAAGAAAGCTAAAGAGGAAGATGATCTTCAAGAAACGAAAGAATCTGGCCCAAGTATATCGAAAAAGACAGCTACAGGAACTGTAATTTTGAATATTGAAAATAAATTGTCCATTTGGTCTGAAAAAAAACTCACGAATTCTTTTTGAATCAGTATCCATGGCTATTGGTTACACAATTCAACACTGTTGGTTGTAAACTGTGTGCTCAGTTCACGTCTTTGAATGTAGAAGCTCGCAAACATATTCACACATCAACAGAGTGGTGCAATGCAAAAGTTACTGCGAATGGTTCAACCAAACGAATTCAACCATCGTCTATTCGTAAATAAATTACGAAACATTCATTAACAATGTCCCATGGTAAAGTTGTACAATTATTAGATGAATCTAAAAAAAAAATCGATTAGTTGTAGCCAGATATAAAATTAACGAATATTATTTAACTTCAACAGTTCATTTTTTCAACCCAGTTTACAGTCTTGTAAAACGCAATCGGCCAATGATGGACAGAGAAAAAGAAATAGAACTACAAGAAAAAACGGTGTAGACATGGAAATTTTCTTACATTCAAGACAAATAGCTATGTCCATTGTACAACACATAGCCACTGAATTAAGAAATCAAGTTTTTGTCAAAGTAATTAAGCAAACATTTGTATAATTATTGATGAGGCAAGCACAATATAAAAAAATGTGCCTTAGTTATCTTTTTACGATGCAGCATTGAAAAATACGAAGAACCAATAAATTTATTTATAGATTTAAAAGAATTAAATTCCACAAATGCAGAATCCATTTGTAACACTTTCTACACTAGAAATGCACGGATTTACTGAGTCTAACATCCTTCTTTAAAAACTAGACCATTTTGTAAAAGGGACCTTGGCCCCTTTATCATCTGGTCCAAGAGAAAAAGTTTTTTTTTGTGTGCGTCAAAAGTAGGAACCAGTACAGTGAAGTGCTAGCGACCCTACATGTTGGCGATAGGCTTCGGCCGCCTAAAAGTGAAGGAGGTGGTTGATGTTTCGTGCCAAGGAAGTGCTGCGTCGTAGTTTTGTGGCAAGGGAGTGGGGAGGGGAGGGGAGAGGTTTGGAGTAAAATTCTTCTAGGAGTGAAAATTGTAGCGTGTGTGATCACTGTGTGGTGGATTTACTGAGAGCTACCTAAAAGAACATTTAATTGGTTTCTGTCCCGTTGGTTAACTCGGTTACCGGGCTTAATAATCTGTCACTGCTTAAGTCATAGGATTTAGTTGGCATTGGACGTTGCAATTAAGACTTAGAAATTATATACTCAAGACTTAGAAATAGAAATTATAAAAATTGGCAGAGTTTTGCGACCCCAATGGACAGCTTGCAGTGTTAGAGCAACTAAAGCTGTGTGTCGAGCGTATCCAGCACTGCACGAACATTTTTGAAAAAATAATATGAGTGGCATGAAGCAGAGAATGGAAAATATACATTTTATTGAGGACTTGTCCCTGATGATAGATATTCTCGAAGAATTTTCTCTTCTGTCACTTGCTACACAAAGCCAAGATAATAATAAATACCCCCTCAAGCAGCTGCTTGCCACAGAGGTCTGACAGGAGCCTGTCAGTTTATATGACTGAGTAGAAGGTCTGAGAGGATGGCAGGACCTCAGCAGAAAAATAACACGAACATTCATGCCTTACCCGGGACTCGAACCCAGGTCCCGTAGATCAGTAGCCAAGCGCTAACCACTCGGCCACGGGACGGCTTGTTCCTTCTATAATTAAATCCGAACCTTCTAAAAATATTATATTTGTATCGAACAATGAACGTGTGCGCTTACCAAGATGCCAACTAATCCAGAGCGTAATCGACTGTATGAATTATAGATTTTGAAATAATGAAAATGAAGAATATGCAAATTTGGCAACTCTATTTAACTTTCTTGATACTTCAACTTGGCCGAAAGATATTACAATCTCCCCGTGGGTTGATTGGGAGAAAAAACTTCTAGAATTAAGTAATCTGATAAAATTTACAATATCTGTTAGTGATTTCAAGAGATTTTACATTCTATCAGGTCCCCAAAAGTATAAAAGAAGCCAAAAAAATATTAAAAGTCATTGCTGGCAGTTTAGCAGAATCTGAACGAGCATTTAATTTAATGATTGATATATGAACTGAGCAAAGAAATGCATTACTTTTCGAAAATATGTCAAATATAATGACAGTCAAAAATTTTACTAAACCAATTTCTGACTGGGATGCAACGCCATATTTCAGAACGTGGTTACGGCGGGGTCATCATACTGCAAACGACACGAGAATCAGAAAACAAAAAGATAGAAACAATTCTGAAAATCAGCTGGCAATTTTGAGTTTGCTTTAATCACTTATGCATGTTATGTTTTTCATATGTATCCTACAGTTGCATGAAAAATAAAATATATTGCTCTTATCTAGAGTTATATTTATTTACAGAATCACTGCGACTAATTGCAGGTTTATTTCGATAGAGGTTAGTTTTTAATATTTTCAGATAGGGTCTGCATTCTGTGTGACGTTTTATTTGAGATGCAACTTTTGCAGTTCAAGTTAGTTAATGTATGTATATTGATACCTATATGCAATCTCAAATGTAATATTTTTAAAAGTTTTTCCCCAGGGAGGATTCATCCCCCCCCCCCCCAGAATGTGGTACCAGTGTCTAACAAACTAAATTGCCGATTCGTCCACATCCCTTCCCCCCCTCTAGGTATGGAAACCAGTTGTTAATAAATTGGGGTAACACCACTGAACGGGTCGACACGTGTGACGTCATCTGTGACAGAAATTGTCAGCTTTCCTGATTCCGCGATTGCTTCAAAAATTGGTCCCACTCTTTCTAATTATCTTGGGGTAACAGATCGGGTTCCTATTTACCGTGGGTCGGGGCTGATCCCTCGCAAAATGTCCGAAATTTTTTTTAGGGGGGCGCTGTCGTCGCCTACCTTTTGAATGGTACGTGTGGAAAGCTGTGAAGGAAGGGTTATCAATGGTATCAGTATAAATTATGAAAATTCGAGGAAAATCGGGGACTTTTCAGGGGGAGGCTTAAAATAATACAGGTGGGTCAACCAGAGGGTCTTTATGAACTATTAATTATGAACATTAATAAGGGGGCGTGGTCAGTGACGTCATATCATGTGACCGGGAGGGGCGTGGTCTGTGGCGCCATAGGGGGAAAGCACTGTGCAAAGGGTGTACGCTATTCTGGGATCATACTACTAACACAATTACAGCTCCGGATCGATTGTAAGAGTTACAATTGAAGAAACATAACGAGGAAGAAGGACGGATCTAATGTGCCCCTACCCCACCTACTTTTGAAAATGCTAGTAACGGTAATAGAGTCGAAATATTGTTAAAAGTATGCATATTAGTTATTTTTCAAAATGCAGTAATCCTTTGGTATAACCCTGTTTATTTAGAGTTAATTCATTACAATGCTGTCATTGTATTATAACCTCACTACAGCGCTGTTTCAGCTCGCTATAAAGGCTGTTATCACTCTCCTGCGACATATTATAATGATCATCAGACCGGTGATTCTCTATGCTGAACCCATATGGGCGAATACTACACCCACCAATATATGTAAGATTCAGGTTTTACAGAACAAGATTTTGAGAACTGCGGTCGATGCCCCCTGGTTTGTCACTAACAGACAAGTCCATAAAGACCTGGGCATCGACCATATTTATACACATATAAAACGCACCTCAAAAAGATTTTTTGAGGCTGTAAGTAATAATCCCAATGAGATTATTTCTTCTCTGATTCTTTACGATCATACTGTTATGAACAATAGGCCTAAAACGGTAGCGTTCTCTGAGGAGACCTGCCCGTTTTAGGTTTCTTATACAATTTTACTGCTATTTTTAGCTTTTCTTATGTTTGCCCTTAGGGGCCCACCTAAGGGTGGTTTACTTATATATTTTGTTCCTACTCATGCCAAATAGGCCTAAATACGCCCTAACGCGCTTCCCTGTCGAAGGTCATGATGTTGACGCAGCAGGGCGGTAGCCATCTTGTTGCTTCCAAAACAAATCGTCTGCCGCTGCAATCAAGCCTACTTTTCACGTGCCATACTCAGTTTTACTGTGCATTATAAACGGGAAGATTATTTTTTTACGACTAAGAGAAAGCCCATTTAAGCTATTTGGAATTTATATTGCTTTTTTTCAATGCAATGAATATTTTCATGCAGAATTACTGTATAGCAGAACTATTTATTTATGTATTTCGTTGCATACGACAATAACAAACAATTACAAGATTTAAAAAGTTTATTTATACTGCACTGATAACAGTAGAAAACATGGATAAAACATAAAAATTATGTGCAATAGCAGCATTTAAAGTGGAAAAAATCACATTTGTAAGATTCAGAAAAGAGCTATTTTATGTTAAAAAAATTCTGATTCCACAAGAATAAAAAAATTTGCCTAACAAAACTAATTAAAGCCAATAGTGCAGGAGTCAAAATGGTAGATTTTAAAAACACTTTAAACGTTGGTGGAGAAATCATGTATAACACACCTACATTAAAATGCTTTCCAGTGATTTTTCACAATAGTCAACTCCAAAAAAATATGTTAATAAGTTATGACACCCACTATTAAGACAATTATGAGTGCAATGAATTTTCATTTTGACTTCAAAGTCAACAGGTAGCTCTGGATTTACTATTTATTGATAAATTAATTCTACTGTTTTATTTGGAGAATTTTTCTGTTAACTCTTTCCTTCTCTGACAACAAAGTGCAGAAAGTGATGCAAATTAGCTTAAAAGTATGATTTATAACATTTAATTATAACTTTTTAAATTTTAACTGCTGGAAGTCACTTGTAACATAATTTGTATTACATCATTATTAAAAACATTAAATTGCAGTTATACTATTCATATTCACTGTTCTGATTGTAGCAATATGTGTGTTATTTTGATATGAAGCACCAAGATCTCAGGATCTCAGGACTTCATCTATACCACATAAGTAACCTTTAAGTATTGATTAGACATTTTTAAAACTTTGTACTGACTTTGTTTAAAATTTTCTAATATTTCAGATAATGGATAAAGGTAGAATCACATCTATTCAAGATATTTTTTGATAGATGAGGAACTTAACATCTTTTACAGACAAAGCATATCATCATCAAAATACTTTGTTTTGTGATAAAGTCAAAAATTCATGAAACTAATCAAACAGGCACATTAGCAAAACTGTTATCTATAATGCTTCTCGTCTCTCTTTATTTAATGGAAAGCTGAAATAAAAGATAATTTCTACGTATTGGCCATAAGCTGACACTGCATTTTAGTTTACAGTGCAAAAAATAAAGAATCTTTTCAAGAAATTTATTTAAATAAAACAGTACCGAACAGTAAACCATAGAATTAAGTTTAAAATAAATATGTAAAATTTGTAACACACCTCTAAACTAGTAAAAGGAAAAAAAATCTCTGGTGTGATGACACTCCCGACATTTAGAGGTAGCTACACCCCTGAATTTTTGCTTATTTATAAATATATTGCTGTTGTTAATATAAGAAGTAAAAAAAAGAACTGAAAATAAATATATCCAAAAAAAAAAAAAAAAAAAAAAACAGATGGTGGCTCAAACCCACCAACTCTGTGTCTATACCCTCAGCTTGCATCTCTCCCCCCTCTCATGCTCATTCCCCTCCCTCAACCAGAGTTAACAATCAATACAAAATACACAATTATTACAATCTCTAAAAAAAAAAATCCGTAATGATTGAAATACATCCTTCCTCAGCCACAAAGGAAAAATTCGAAATAATATCTGAAAATACTATATAAAAAAAGCAACTAAAAATTATACTAAGCAAAAATAATAAAAATTAAAAAAATATAAAAAGAAAACAAAAAAAAAATCCACAAGGTAAAGGGAATATAATATCCATTTGAAAAAAAAAAAGGCAACGTTCCAGACAGTGGCTCGAACCCAACATCTCAGTGCCTGACTCCTCAGTCTCTCATATCTCCCTTTATGTATGCCTAACCTACCGCTCAACCAAAGTAAAAATAAAATAACTACAAGCAATACACTCGCTCTATTTAAAATCCATACAGAATTAAATAAATTCAGTATTCACCTTAAAAGGGAAAATTTCAACCCTATCAAAATAATTAACGAAAAGGAGACGTTTTATTTAAATAAATTTCTTGGAAAGATGCTTTATTTTTTCAGTGTAAACTAAAATGCATTTTCAGCTTATGGCGAATACATAGAAATTATCTTTTATTTCAGCTTCCCATTAGATAAAGAGAGACGAGAAGCATTATAGATTACACTCTTCTTTCCTCTTTTAACTAAAATTATTTAAATAATTTGAAAAATTTTCACCCTAACTAATGATCACTGTCACTCACCTAGGACAATTTACACCAGACACATTAAGTTAATCTAAAACAAATTCAAAAAGATAAGACTCCAAACCAAGAAAAAAAGGGGGCAGTTAAACAAAACCCTTAAATGCTATCCAAGTTTAAAAAGAAAGAAAGATTATATTTCTCGCTTTTTGAAAATACTTTATTGTAATTTACTTTTCCCTTTTTACACTGAACTTATTAAATCAGGGAGAGAGAGGAATTTAAACACTGAAACATTTAAACAAAATAATATCTAATACTTCCACCTAAAATAAAATAAAAAACAAAAAAGAAACTCCGTGATATTTTAATCACCTCTATTTAAAAGTATGCAATTTCATCATCCATTAAATAGAATACCCACTAATATTCAATTACAGCCAACAAAAATTTTTAACTGAGAAAGCCTGCAGAAGGAATTCTCAAATAAGCGTAACGTAAATAATCAATCAATATAAGAAGTACATCTTGACATTTATCAGAGAGTACAATCCTAAGAAAATAAAAAAATCTGTTGAAGAATCGAGGTTTGTAACTCGAAATAAAACAGATTTCATAGCGGCGTAATTAGAATGCAAAGATACTTGTGTCATTATATAATTAATTAAACTTTATAAATATGACAAACTGACCGATGAAAGGTAATTCCTGGTATCTTTTTTGAAGGGCGGTTCGTGCATCCAAAACGCTGAATAAATTAACATAACACAAATATCGTATAAAATCAATTTTTTATAGCGCAAGACACATTGTATTCCAACACTACTGATCAATGTTTTGAATAGAACAACATGGCTGCCGCGCAGTCGCCGTAGCATCATCTTCAAATGTTTAGGGCCCCTCCTCTTTTCTTCCTACCTCCATGGCCTTTGGTTTCATAAAAACGGATCAGGTATGCATTTGCTTCGCATGTAACTTTTTTAGGCCTTTTTCTCGAACAAGATTAATATGTAGTTAGTGTTTTTTAAGTTGCGACAATGGGTGGTGATAAGTGCACAAGAGCATCGACATCTAGTGTGCCTTTGAAAAACGAGAAGACGATATGTGCAATCACGTAATAAAATAAAAGAGCATGAACAATTATAAAAATATAAAGAATCAATTATTTTAGCAGCGGAAGAGTTAGATGTTCCTCTGCAGGCAACAAATTCACTATTACTGAAATGGAGAGACTTCAAAATATTTTCATCGATGATAATTCCTGACGTAAAATTCCTTAAAGTCAAATCTCATTCGAGAAAAGGCCTATATGAAGATCTGAAAAAAAAGCTCAGCCTGAGAAATCTGTGGAGCCATTTACCGCACGTAAGGTATGGTTCGACATAATTGAAACGCGCTCTAACCTCCACAATGTACAGTCGCTCAAAAAATATCCGAACACTAGGGTTGAATACAGAATTCAGGAAAAATATCTGGCAACGATTTTTTTTAGAAATTAGTGATCTGGAAACCTTCGTGTACGTACAGTGTAATGTTTGGATACTTTTCTGAGCGGCTGCACACTGCTCCAAGTGAAAATCGTAACACCAAGAAGGAATGGATGTAGAGATGTGTAAATCGCAAGGAGGCCATCGGTCATCGGAGATATTGAAATGATCAAAGTTCCGCAGAGAATGGACACCTGACACCACAGCTGAGCCGTACCCACGAGCTCATACCCGAGCCGTACCCACGAGCTCATAGAACGAGCGACAGTGAGGTTGGAATGCATGCTGAGAAAATGTTCCGAACATGCCTCGGAGACGCCGGCAGACGCTTTATGCGCAATTGACACCTGAGAGAGAGCGAATCGCCGATATGCGAGAGGTCAGATTCAGCCTTCGAGCGATCACCACACGCATGGGGTGCAATGTGAGCACACTCACGCAACATCGTCGATCATCAAATGGCAAGAAGGACAAGTACAGGACCAGCACAACACCACAGGACGTGAAGATTGCTTGCTTCATAGAAGGGCTGTTCACGACACTTTCGCCAAAGCGACTGTGCTGAAATGTGATTTGCAGACTGCTACAGGTGCCATGGTCTTCCCATAAACCATTAGACAATGTTTGCGTGATGCAGAAATGAGGATGAGGCGTCTAGTCAGGCATCTGTCATTGCAGCAACATCACCGGTTATGCCGTCTCCACTGGTGTCGAGTGAAGCAACGTTGGACTAGGGAAGGGAGGAGAGTGTTGTTCACAGACGACTACCAATTCTGTTTTGGCATGCTACGCGGCCGTTTGTCTGCATGGCATTGGTGTCGTCAACAACATGAGGAAGCCTATTCCATTAGCCACCATGTGGCTCCCCACCACACTACGTTGGTATGGGGTGGCATCACATATGGCACCTCTCCATGTTTCATGTTTCTAACATGCTAACAGCGAGACATCGCATCGATTGTCAATCCTGTGGCACGACCCTTTCTTACCACCATGCCTGGATTACTTCTGAAGCAGGACAGCGCCACCCCACACACTGCACGTGCAACGATGGATAGTCTCCAAGGTGTGGACATTCTGCCATGGCCTCCATACTCCCCTAGCACCCATTGAGCATGTGTCCGACCTTATGGTTCGCCATCTTCGCCAGTTCCTCCAACGACCAACCTGGTACAATTGCATGCTCAATTGTATGCTCTTTGGAACACCATACCTGAAGACGCCATTAACCATCTGGCTGAGGTAATGTCGAGACGTTACAGGTTTATATGACCGCCCAAGGTGGGCCTAATATGCACTGATGAATCTGCAATAAGCGAAATCTTTGATCCTTCGCACATCTGATCCTCATACCTTCCGTCCTATCAGTTTCGGGTTTATCCATCACTTCATTCGCGACGTTTCCACTTCGTGCAGTGGATTAATCCAGGGAGAAGCTGCAAGTGGAGATCCAGAAATTTCAAAGAAGAAGGTTAAAATTTTTGAACAGTGTGTTATACTGCTCTATAAGTTTTTATCTGCGCTACTAACAATTGTACTATTTGTTGCCAGATGTTCAGCAACCACGGCTAACCCCGGTTCCGTCTGACTACACTACCAAGTTAATGGAAAGCCGTGACTATCTTGAGTCGGGGGCAAGAATGCGCCATACAGACGCACCTCATCCCCGACCTCACATGGCAGCAGTCCTATAAAAGGAAAGCTATCCACCGGAAGAAACCTTAAATTTAAACTATTACCCGGTTAGCCGTGAACAAGGATATGTAGATCCAAGTTCGCTCGACACCCGGAGTGGAGACTCTTAGTGAGGCCCAGACTCTGAAAATGCTCGTGCCTACTAGGCGGGCTCAAACCGTTCAGCCGAGCCCTTGAACTTGCTTCACAGAGCACCTGAGATGAGGTCTTGACACTGTCCAACCAGAACGCCCAACCGGTCAGCGATGTCTTCGACCTCGGTTGGTCTTGGCTCTGTCCAACCGGGGACCCAATCTGGTCAGCAAAGCCTTAGACCGGTTGTTTGGCCCGAAGCCCCCCACCACGTCTAGGTGGTCCCCTATCGGGGGGGGGGGGGATTGCGCTACTAATAACGTAACTATCGAAACAACCAATCGGAATGTCCGGAACTTACCTAAATAACATATTTTTTAACGGAAATACGTCGTTCGCCTAGCGCTGAGTCGCTTAGTACTCTGTTTTGCTGAATCAATTAGAAATTAGACGCAATAGGGCAGCGTTAATCAAGGGATTGCTGTACAGTCGCTCAAAAAAGTGTCCGAACACTATGGTTGATTACAGAATTCGGAAAAAATATTTGCAACGATTTTTTTAGAAATATTTTTTAGTTTAAATTTTTTTAAATTTGTTAAAAAATTTTAGAAATTAGTGATCTGGCAGCCTTCGTGTGACACGGAGTTTGCCAGATCACTCATTTCTAAAAAAAATCGTTGCCAGATAATTTTTCTGAATTCTGTAATCAGCCATATGTTCGGATATTTTTTCGAGCGACTGTACCACTAAAACGGAGGGGAAAATGTTATACTGCAATTAAAAATCAAGAGTATCCCCCCCCCCCCTTTGTGTTTTTCCTTTCGATTGAGTTTTCCTGCCGACTCCCCGCCTTTTATTTATTTTCTGTAGATTTGAACCTGCCCAGGAATATTATACAGTTTAAATTTTTTTCATTAATTAGAAAAATTCCAAAAGTATTAACCCATTTCTTCCCATTCCAAAAGTATTAACCCATTCCATTTAGTAATTCCATTTTCTTGTACACGCAACACTTCGTATTGCGTGTATGCAACACTGGGAAGAAATGGGTTAAAGGTTCATCAAATATTTTTCTAATACTTCTTACATTACAATATTGAATTAAAAAATACGATTCATTCATTTTCTACATATTTCTTGAATATTTAATGGCAATGATATTCATATAAATGGTAACTTTTAAAACTTAAGTGTGATTTAAAAATAAACCGCAGAAACTGCTTCACATAATATCAAAAAAAAATGTTTTTATGATCAACATTTCTCCGGAAAGTTTAACTTCTTATTTATATTTATTTACGAAACTAATTCTAATAAGGTGACTTTATGTTCCTTTTTTCCGAAATACGCAAATAAGCGGTTTAGAATAATATGGCTGTACATTCCTTCAGTTAGTAACAATGCCGTAATATCGTAACAAATTAGTTTTCTTGTTAACAAAGTTTCGCTTAACAATGGTCGCCAGGGATACCATTGCTGCTCACAGATGGTCTCCAATTCAATCGATTTCGATTTTCTGACAAGATAAGAGGTATGTGCATGATTAGTATGTGATATGAGATTTATTTGTAAAGGCAAAGTGAATTAAAGTGTTATAAAGTGCATAAGATATATATGCTTTAAAGAGGGGACATGGTAATGACATTCCGCAGATTGAGGGACTGGTTGAGGTCCCGTTTCTCTCGCAAAAAGAGAGCGAAAGGTGGCATTTCATCGTTGTTTTGCTGCCTAACATTCGCAAAGGAAGACGGTGGTCTAAGAGAAGATGCTGGACAGCCAATTCATGATCGTGGTGAAAATCGGGCTGAAAATTCTCGACCCGATGGTGCTAAACAGCATGCCAAGTGGTGTCGGTCTAAATGCTTCCTGAAAGAGCTAGCTTTATTTGAGAGGATTGAATGCATTTGTCCGTGTCCAATAGAGGAAATTGATGAAACCAAACTGAAACAGTTGACTGATTATCCAAAAGACTGAGAAAGATTTTTAGCAGATGTGTTGATGCTAAATACATCGAAGCAAAAATGGTATCGCTGTCTCAATTAGGAGCAGGAGGCTTTGGATGCGTTTACTTAGTTCGAGATTTAGAACGGGGAATCGATCTGGCAGCAAAAGTAATTTCTGTGAAAACTAGCAGTGATGAGATGGTAAAAAACGAACTTAAAATCCTGCGAAGTGTAAAAGAGAATCCTCTGTGTGTCCAGTATGATAATTATGTGAAATACAAAGTTTCTTCAGATGTGCAGAAGCACTTTCTGTTTTTTGAGCATTTCAAAAGCGTCACCTTAAGGCAATTTCCTGCTCTGTATCGTATCACTACAGATGTTATTCGTCTGATTCTGGGACAGATGGGAATGGCACTGAAGTACCTTCACGGTAAAAATATTATTCACAGAGACATCAAAGGCGCTAACGTCTTAATTAATGATCTATGCAAGATAAAAGTAATAGATTTTGGATTGTCTGCCATTGGCACTTCATTTAAAGGTTATTGTGGCACACCATACTACGTGGCTCCTGAAGTGCAGATTCATTGTGTGGAAAAGAATGCAAAGCCATACTCATTTGCTGCCGATTACTATTCTTTAGGCATAACTGCGTATCAATTAATATATGGAATTTCCCCCTGTAGATACAAATTAAAACTCCTCGGTCTTAAGGATAACGACAGTGCTTGCAGGAAGCTTGCATTTAGAGAAATAGCAGCAGGGCGCACTGACTTTCCACTCGATTTAGATGCAAGCGGACAACAAGATCTTGTAAGAAAGCTCCTGTTGAAAGATCCCGAGCAACGACTCGGAGATAAAACCTATTTGTCGCATTCTTTCTTCGAAGGAAAAGATCTGAAAAAACTGGTGAGTTCATTGATAATGGTTTTGCTTCTCGTGATTCTTTAAGAGTTCCTTTCGCTATAGTACTGTTGTAATGCTGTTCATTTATTATTTATTGCCAGAGTTGGCAACATTAGATACAATGCAACCTCTTGCTCTTTAAGATCGATGTCTTTTCAAACATCAGGTGTTAAAAATTAAAACTTGTTTCAGTGTCCGTACAGATATCCGAAAAGCAGCTAAACTTGTTTAAGTAAGAATTGTAATTAATGTGAAAATGTTTTCCTTGTATGCGTATGAATATGCAATGAAAGAAAAATGGTAAAAGAGTATACATTATTAATTAGTATATATATTATATATATAATGAAGAAGCAATTAAAAATTTATAAAAAAAATAAAGATCCCGTCAAGCAGCTGCTTGCCACGTTGGTTTGACAGGATCCTGCCAGTTTATACACCATAGTAGAAGGTCTGCGAGGATGGCGGGCACAACACAAACATCCATTCCTCACCCGGGGCTCGAACCCAGATCCCTTTGATCAGTAGCCAAGCATACTAGCCACTCAGCCACGGGACGGCTAGAATTGTTCAAAACACAAATGAAATTTCTCTAGTTGTTTGTTCTTCAAAGATCTCCTTTTGATACGGATTTCATTTCTCTTACGGATTATTGAAAAAACTTCATTAAGTGTTTAATGTTGTCTTGCTTAACAAAATATCTGATCGGATGGATATTTAAAATGTATTTTGTAATGATTCAATTCGAATGGCAAATATAAAGAATGTAGAATCGATATATAGATTATCTTAATCGCATGTGATTTTTGTCTTGAACGGCTGGTTTAGTGTAGATCTGACAAATCTGATGTTTGCTATACACTCAGAGTTCGTTGAATTTTGGCCATTCCTCTCCATGTTATGGTAATGCAAAAGTTTCGACTCACCATAACTTCTAAAATAAGCTTTTTATGGTAAAATTAAACATAAGTAAAAATTCCTCAAGCAGACGTGAAGAATGAAGTCTGTGAGGAAAGCGACACCTCGGCAGAGAAGCATCCATGCCTTACCCAGGACTCGAACCCAGGTCCCTCCGATCAGTAGCCAAGCCTTCTCT
This sequence comes from Ryuthela nishihirai, assembly GCA_038380435.1. Taxonomy (NCBI): domain Eukaryota; kingdom Metazoa; phylum Arthropoda; class Arachnida; order Araneae; family Heptathelidae; genus Ryuthela; species Ryuthela nishihirai. The sequence goes on from JAWZYU010000001.1 coordinate 23,336,444, forward strand.
AACCATCACTGATGATAAACTACAGGTCTTAACTACGTCTATCTAAACCTCAATTTTCGTAATTATTCATTCAGTATATAGAGAGTTATGACAGTGTGAATAATTAATATCAGTAATGCAATCGTAAGGAACTTATACAAAATTGAAGAAAGATTGAAAATATTACATAAACTTTTATAATGTTCAATTTTCTTATAAAATAAAAATAAATAAATACCCCCTCAAGCAGCTGCTTGCTACAGAGGTCTGAAGGATTTAAAATAATGTTTATTTATAAAAGATCTGAACTTTTTAGGTAAATTCTTGTCTCGCGTTGCTGTTGTTCAACGTTTAAACTTTCGTAACTATTTAAATAATGAATGCATAATTTTGGAAATCGAGATTTAGCTAAATGTAGTTTTTAAACGCTGCAATTTACACGAGGGATATTTTATCATTAAAAGCTTATTTTAGAAGTTATAAAGCATCCAAATTAGATTTACGTTCCCTTATCGTGAAGTTGGGTTTGGCTGTTTCACCTCTGAGCGGTACTTTTTTGCAACAATGGGCTAAATGGCCAGGTCACAAGGTCCCCGAAGGATAAGAGAAGGTTGGGGGAGGGGATCCACTGAATTGCTATTAGGATAGATTCCCGTCAAGGCCAACTAACGTGGTCTTTAACATGCACAGGGTATGGCTCTCCAGCACACGGAGCCACGGCTTAACGTCCCACCCGACGGACGGCGGCCCTTACAAGCCCATAGGTGTCCCCTACTGACCGTGGGCAGTGCGGGGGGGGGGAGTTGCGTAGATAAATCTCAACCCTGGCTCAGCTGGGACACGAACATGGAAACTGCAGATTACGAACCTTAACATGAATTGCAGTGATCATAATTTAATGAACACTGAGTGTATGTTTCGATTATCTATATTCAGATTTAATATTACAATTTCTACTTTTTTTAGATTTTACAGTTCAAGAGGTAAGCGTTCAATTCTTTTAACCTTATGCATCAGAATTTTGCAGACTATTTTTATGCCATGATACTCTTTTTTTTTTCTGCTATGATTCAATACTTTGATCTTTTACAGTTAGAGTGTGGATTGAAAGTGAAGAAAAAGTATCGGCTGATAGATCCTGTGAAAAAAAACATCCCAGTTGTAGAGGGTAAAGACAAGCTTCCTAATGCCGTCCCCTCTCTTGCCAACGAAAGGTTGATCTAAAGAAAGGTAATGATTCGGACTCTTTGATTTCTTGCTGAAAAACGAATGATTTAATTTGTGCTAAGGTGGTTTCATAGTTTTCCTAATTTGTGTTACTAATGTCAATAGGCAGAGATGATTAACGTATTTGGCTGGAAGGCATAAAATCATTGGTAAAAATTGTATTTAAATTGAATAAGAGAATATTGTAAAGAACTTTTGTATCCTCAAACCAAGAAATTGTCTTAAAAATCTGATAACCAGATAGATGCCATATAAAGAACCTCAAGAGGTAAATTGTTGCATGGTCTTCAACGACAGAATGGGGAAATTGTTATTCTGGATGTTGTAATTCAACAAAAATATTTCACATTGAAAGCATTTGATTAATTTAGAATTTCGCCTGTCTGTATGTACCGCACTGGCAATTCATTTCATTAGTTTTAATGAAAGAATTTATTTCGGCATTTTGTTTCAAATGAACCATTTATTTAATCAATATTTTTATTATTAAACATAATGGAAACGACTTTTTTTTAAACTATTCTTCAAATAAGCTTTCAGATCCAGCATAATGACTAACGAAAATTCCGTTTTTTAAATATTTTCACTGGAATAACTCTCCAAAATATTTCAAAGGCCAGCTATAAATTGATATATTTGCTTTAACGTATCTAAAAATAAGAACAATTAATCCAGATTCTGTGAAAAATTCTTTCAGTTGGGAACACTGATTGAATTGCCCTAATACTAAAAGTCAGTTTATGTAGAGTGTTGAAAATTTGGTATTTAGTTCTCTTTATCGAAACGTTTAAAGTGATCGAATTTATTATGTGCAAAAGTGTTGAATTCTCTTGTGATATCTTTATCAGAGTATGATTTGAAGAGTCACCGTAGTAGGAACAGAGCGCTAAACAAAAAATTAATAACCCTCCCTGACCTGTGGACGAAATTCCTGACTTTTCTCAATGTCAATTCTCATGTTTCCGAATGTCAAAAAATTTAAATGAATCGAAATATTTTATAAGCTCGCCTAGTGGTCATAATAGTTCAAATAGCCAGATTTCGTAATTTTGCGATGAAAATCAAGTGTTTACAATTTGAGGCTGAGGAAAGAGCTCAACAACTTCAAAAAGTTTTTTAAAGACCATCAGGATAGTATCCTTTCGCACTGCTCAGGATAGTACCAGTGATAATTCCATCTATCGCATTGGAACTCCAGAAATAAGAAAAATTGTCGAGGGGGTGTCTAAGATTTTACGACAGAACCCATTGTTAGTGTTTTTCCTAACTTTCGTTTTGTCTCTACTTTTTCTATTTTTTTTTTTTTGCTTTATTAGATAAGGATTTCATGCACAATGCATTTAATAACAAGTTATATCCAAGCTTTATATTTCGCTCTCCTTTTTGCCTAGTTACAAGTTTATGTTTTGTAAGTTTAGCAATATGTTATCCTTATACGAATAAGCAAAACGTCCTTCCGATATTCTAACGGACTCTTCTCTCTGTCTTTCAGGTTCTATGCGTCGCAAAAACCAACAGACGAGCATAGAGTGGTGGGTGGTGGGGCCTCTCAAAATCCAACCTCAACTTCCACGCAGTGAGAGGCGGGCAACATCAAGGGCTGATAATTTCTCCTTCTTACTTAAAGTATCGAAACTACGACCTTATTTCTTTTACTCTTATGTTCCCTCCAACAGAGCTAAAATCACTTAATCATCAATCGGGAAATTATCAGCTCTAGATGGCTAATGAGGCTCTGGTGAAAATACGCTTAAATCCAAATCACACCACTAATTAGAAAGTACAATTACACAACAAATCATAGCACCTTCTGTAAAATACAATTAAACAAGAAAAAACGACGCTTATTGGAAAATATAACTATCCAACAAAATTAGAACATGCATTTGAAAAAATATGCGTATGCCAAACAAAAATCACAAGAATTACTGGAAAATACAACTAAGTAGCTGAATTACAAAACTGAATGGAAAACACCATTATACCCTGGCCAGCTGGGCCAGAGGTGAGATTTAGGTCCACCCTCCGCCACCACCACCATCACAACCGTGCCGTCGGCCAGTGGAGGACAACCATGGGTATGGGAAGGCCACCATCCGTCGGATGGGACGTCAACCCGTAGCCCCGTGTGTGGGAGAACCATCGCCTGTGCATTTTAATGAACACGCTGAATGGCTTTGACGGTAAGCTTCTAACAGCTGTGACGGTATGTCTACTGACAGCTGTCAACCGTTCCACAACTCATAACACTGTTTCATAATTCATAACACTGTTTCATAATTCATAACACTGTTTTCGAAATTACCTATTACAACCTATTTACAACACTTGTTTCAAAAAAAAAAGGGCTAGAGTCGATTCGTGCAAGGGGATCTTGGCAATGTTTGAATCTAGTGGCCCCAAAAGGTTAACAGACATTGTCACAGCTGATGAGGCGTGCTTTTATTACTATACGGCTCCCAGAAAGACAATCATGTTTGGGTTGCGGATGATGAATCTCGTCCCCAAATTCTTCGACAAGACTTTCGCTCAAGGAAGAGGATGTTAACAATTGTTTTCAAGTCCCAAGGAGTGATAGCAGTGGACATCTTACCTGAAAAAATGACTCTAAATGGCCAATACCGCACCAACATTGCTTTGCTCGAAATGGCTAAGGAGATAAAAGATCAGTTTCCAACAAAAGGCTTGTCAAGGGTTTTCCTTCCTCATGGCAATGCTCACAAAACCCTGCAAATTATGGCCTATCGCGATCAGGAAAAAATCTTGCAAAATACGATTTTTTTTTGTTTCGAAAAAATTAAAAAGAGGAGCCTGATTGATGGGAAGCCTTTTCAAAGGGTGCAAGATCTTGCGAAATGCGTTCATTTAGAGTAGCGGGGTATTCCCCAACAGGACAGGAACAAAGCGTTCCAGAAATGAAGCAGATGACTGAAAGTTGCATAGATGCTGGGAGTATTTTAAAGGGGAATAAAAGTGTTGTTGTGGTAAGTGCAATGGTTATTCTTCTGCAGATGCATGTCAAGAACTTTTTGAACTCCCTTGCACAAACAAGGCAGCGGCTGAACATCCAATGCAAAAGATGGATGATCATGAAAACCCATTAGGCTTAAGTTCCTCCCCGAGGGGCAAAAAGGAGTTTAGTGGAGAAAATCTCAACAGAGTTAGATAAGAACCTTTTAACATCAGATTACGAGATTGGTGTGCTATTCACTGAATAAATTCTCATTCTTATATTTCTCCAACATTTTTGTATATTTGCCCAATATATTTTCCCAAAGTATTGACCTAACGTATAAAAAACATCTGGTGTAGTTCCAAGAATTAGCATTTTGTAGACTACAGTATAACTTATTTGATCACTATTGCAATCTTAACTGAATTTGGTTGATCATATAGCTTTTTTCATTAGCAAATTGAAGGCGAAAAACTCTTTAAACTGGATTTAAAAAAAACTTTGACTGTAGGTTTCTAACAGCTGTGACGGTATGTCTGCTGACAGCTGTCAACCGTTTCGCAACAAATTCATAACACGTTTTTTCGAAATTACCTATTACAACCTATTTACAACACTTGTTTCAAAAAAAGGGCTAGAGTCGATTCGTGCAAGGAGATCATGGCAATGTTTAAACCTAGTGGCCCCAAAAGGTTAACAGACATTGTTACCTCAGTAAACTTCCAAAAGAACTTAACTGATCAATAATAGCGAAATCTGGTCTAGAAAACATAGCGGAAATAACGCAATATCGTTTTCATTAATTTTAAGGAACACTATTCCAGTTTGTTACCAATCTTTTATTTAGTCTAACAATGCAGTATTTTTACTCTAATGTCACAATGTGAGAACGTGACGACATTCGTCAACTAATGGAACTTTTGGGTGCCACTCCAAGAGTTAAATGAGCTCGCGAGAGAACTTCGCTCTCTGAGCGAAGAGGTGGAAAACGGTACGAAAAGGGTGAAAAACGAAGAGGTGGAAACGGTACGAAAAGGTGGCATGAAAGAGCGACAGAATGCGTCGAAAGCTACTCGAAACAAGGAGTTGATTATCTGATAGTCCTGGATCTTTCACACAGAAAGATTGTTCGATTTCTACTCTAGACAGAAATCGATGTGACTGATGCCGATCTGATCATATGTAGAATTTTAAAAGTCTAATAGAAGACTTCTTTTTTTAGCTCCTCTACCCTCCAAGATAATTTAAGTTTAACATCGAAGCCACAAACTTCTTTTCTGATGTTCTATTCAGAAGAATTATGTTGTTATCCTTATAATATTTTTATTTTTACCGTAATGATATGCTTCATTTCAATTTACTGCTCCAGAAACATCCTAAGCTTATAGGATCATTATCGCACAGCTTAGTAGGAGCATTTTTATTATTTCGTAAAGAAACTTTAAGAGACAGAATATACTTTCACACTTATTTGAGAACCTGATTAAAAACCAAAGGTAATTTAACATAACAAAACCATTAGTTAAAATGAAAAGTTAGGATATATTTCTCGAAAAATATATTCCATTTGTCCTCTGTTGCCATTTCTCGTAGGGGCAGGGATGGCTCAGTTGCTTGTATGTCACTCGTAATCTGTAGTTGCCAGGTTCGAGTCTCAGCTGCGCCAGTGTTGAGATTTATTTCTGCAAAACTCGCCACCGTATGGGACGTTAAGCCGTGGCCCCCGTGTGCGGGAGAGCCATACCCTCTGTACGTTAAAGAACCTGCTGGATGGCACTGACGGGATGCTACCAGCTGTCCAGTGGGTCTCCTTTCACTAATTTTACCTGGGTCCTTGTGACATGGCCATTTAGCTCATTGTGTGCAAAAAGTGCTGCTCAGAGGTAAAACAACCCAACCTTTAATTACGAGATAACTTTTTTAGTAACTTTTTTTTTTTCATATTTTTTTTCATTTGCACACACATAGGACAGCTTACAAGGACAGGACTTACAAGCTCCGCCTAGCTGTTACAGGCCTTCTCATGCAAGGACATGCTCCCCGAAGAGCGAAGTCCCTGCTGACCACTGCCTCAGCTAGAGCTAACACAGTACACAAAGTCTGCCTTCCGGGGCAGTCACTGTCTCCCTAAGCACTATGCCAATTAAAGTTTGAACTGACCAGCCGAGTGAAAAGCAGAAGAGGGCATCAGACTGCCTTGTCCAGTGAGACTCTGAAGCTCACTGTACGTTTGTTTCTATTCGACTCCTGAGGGAAAAGGAGGAACTCAGACAGATCCCCCCCTCCAGTTGCATTTTGATAGTCACATAGCCTGCGTCTGATACACTCAGTAAGCCCTCGGCAGGGGCGTTGCGAGGGACTATGGTTAAATAAAAAATAAATAATAAATACCCCCTCAAGCAGCTGCTTGCCACAGAGGTCTGACAGGAGCCTGTCAGTTTATATGCCACAGTAGAAGGTCTGAGAGGATGGCAGGACCTCAGCAGAAAAACAACACAAACAGCCATGCCTTATCCGGGGCTCGAACCCAGGTCCCTTACATCAGTAGCCAAGCGTGCTAACCACTCGGCCATGGTTAAGGGGAGGGAGAAATCGAAAATTTTCCAATTCGAAAATCAAATTTTGCCAACTGGGAAAATAATGTTTCCGTCAGGTTCGTACCTAGATTGTCGCTCCTTGGGGGTGGGGGGAGGAGGCAATTTTCACAACTCTCCTCCATTTTGCCATTTGACTTCCAATTTTGCCAACTTCACATAATTTCACAGAAACAATCCCAATATTTACATCTCGTCTGAATCGTGGCAAGTCAGTGTGAAATTTCCCAACTCCCCTTTATTTGGCTAACTCTCCTTAATTTCACAAAACAATCCCAATCTTTACATCTCTCCACGCTTGGCTACTGTTCTTAGGGATCTGGGTTCGAACCACGGGTAAGGCATGGATGTTCGTGTTGTTTTCCTACTGAGATCTTGCCATCCTCTCAGACCTTCTACTGTGGCATATAAACTGACAGGCTCCCGTCAGACCTCTGTGGCAAGCAGCTGCTTGAGGGGATATTTATTTTTTTTATAAATATGCCAAGTCATTTCAAATTTTTTCAAACTATCCAAGAATTTGCTAAGTTTTCTCGATTTTGTCAATTCTTCTTAATTTCACAAACCCATTCCCAATTATCAAAACTCTCCCGTATTTTCGCAAGTTGCCTCGATTTTACCACCTCTTTAATTTCGCAAAACAATACCAATTTTTACATCTTTCCTAAATTTGCCAAGTCACTTCAAAATTTTCAAACTCCCCTAAATTTTGCCAAGTTTTTTCGATTTTGTCAACTTTTCTTAATTTAACAAAAACAATCCCAATTTTCACAACTCGCCCGTATTTTACCAAGTGGATTCGAATTTTGCCAACTGCCCTAGATTTTGCGAAGTTTCCACGATCTCGCCACAATTTTACAGAAAAAAAATCCCAATTTTTACATCTCAACTTATTTTTCTAAAGTCACTCTGAATTTTGCCAACTCCGTCAAGATTTGCCAACTCTCCTATATATTGCGAAGTTGCCTTGATTTTGCGAACACGCCATAATTTTACAGAAAAAAAGATTGCAATTTTTACATCTCACCTGAATTTTGTCAACTCTCTACGATTTTGCCAACTGCCCTTAGATTTTGCCAACTCGCCATAATTTTACAGAAAAAAATCCCAATTTTTACATCTCACCTGAACTTTGCCAAATCCCCACGATTTTGCCAAGTCACTCCGAATTTTGCCAACTGGCCCTATATTTTGCAAACTCCCTAAGTTTTGCCAACTCGCCATAATTTTACAGAAAAAAATCCCAATTTTTACATCTCACCTGAATTTTGCCAACTCCTCAAGATTTTGCCAAGTCACTCCGAATTTTGCCAACTACCCATGATTTTACCAAGTCTCTCCGAATTTTGCCAACTCCCCAAGATTTTGCCAAGTTGTCCCGATTTTGCCAACTCACCTGTATTTTACTAAGTGGCTATGAATTTTGCCAACTGCTCTAAATTTTGCCGTCTCTCCATTTTCCGAACTGCCATAGATTTGCCAAGTTGCCTCGAATTTGACAACTCCGATTAATTTTACCAAAAAAAAGATTACAAATTTTCACAACTCCCCTATATCTAACGAAGTCGCTTCGAATTTTGCCAACTCCGAGTTACTTTGGGGGGAGCCTCCCATCCCATCCCCCCATGGCTACGCCCCTGGCAGTGACTAAGGCTTTCCGTTTATTAATGCATTAAAAATGAATCATAATAGTTGAGTGTCGCTTGAAAACTCAATGAGAAATATTAATAACATTTTATAATTTCACTAAATCACTTTTGAAATGTGGCAGAATTTTTTATATGAACTGTTTTAAACTTTTCTTCCACTGGGAACAGTGGTTCTAAAGAACGATATTTCGGTTCTTTAGAATTTACATAATATTTAAACTAGTTTCATGTTTGACCTAGATTCTGTTATAGGTACGAATCGAACTTTAAAGATCATAAGTACGATACAACTTATGCAGAGTTCCTGGAAAACATCGGTATAAGCAAACATTGTTCAAATAGGAAAAGGATAATTCTAATTCCCACATTATATCTGTATGTTTAAAAACAATTAGTGATTAAATCACTATTGCGACGTATCCTTTTTGTTCTCCAGTACTCGTACCTATGAAGATGCAGCCCCCAGGGGTCAGAACGTTGGTAAATCAGGGCAAGGTGCATTCCACCTGAAGACTTCCTACTGAAGAAGGAATTCGACAAAGATAAACACAACTGACTCATCCCGCAGATACTGTTGTCCAGCCATGCGACACCAACGCTGGCCAATTTACGCGATCCACGCAGTTCCAGAAGCCCACGCAGTTCCAGCAGCCCAAAGAAAAGCACGCTTTTCCTCTTCGGCAACAGACTCTGATGCATGAAGAATGTAATGATTTTGTCTTCTGCAGCTTTCGTGCCCCTGACATCTGCAGTCTGGCCAGATAGACCATCACAGACTCCCAGCACCACTAGATCCACGAGATGCAAATGAGAGCCACTGACGAAAAGAGAAAACAATATTCTGTGTTGAGCAGAATAGGCCTCCAGACAAACGGAGAGGAACGGCACTAGTTGGGCTGGAGCTTGACACCACCTTTGTGCCAAGGAACCAGGCAAGGACATTTTCCCTGGTCTGGTCCCTTTATCGTAGTTATTTAATATTTATCGCCCAATTTAGCCTAGGCCACGCTGTCTCAGACTGTTGAATCAATGAGGTCCCTCTACCTACTGTTCTCACAAGAGTGATGTGCCAACATACTTATGTGCCAATAAATTTGCTTTATTGGAAATATTTTAGGTTCTGTGGTGTGTATAGAGATCCCCTTTTTGCCTGTACACTAAGAACAGGGGGGCGAAATAGCCCCAAATGAAAAAGTGAAACGTTTGGGTGAGGTCAAGTTCGGATTTTCTTTGACGGGGCAAGGGTTTTCTTTGAATCAGGGCAAGGTGCATTCCACCTGATTCTCTTTGACGGCTTTTATCTGTTCGGTCAACGAGACTAGATTTTCATGCATCTGTCGGATTGGCAGGTAGTGCAGTAATGCTTCCACTTCCAGCAAGATATGGGAATTTTGGGGTCGGTCATGTAGATTCCGGGTTCACCTCTCCGAACAGGGGGCCATTGATGTGCTACGTGTTCGTTGCTCTCCTCCAAGGATGCTTTTTCCACTGAATATTCATGGACGCGCTCCCTGTCAAGAATGTTCCCATCTTCGAGTTCATGTGCATCCCCTTGGTACGACAGTGATTAGGTGCGATCCACATGCTGCACACGTGACCTGTCAGACTGTGGAGTTTGGACCTAACGGAACGACCCTAAACGGGATGGGTCAGTGCGGCTATGCGTCGACTTTCGGCACTTAAATACTCAAATTGAGATGGATGCTTTACCCATGGGGCTAAATGGCCAGGTCACAAGGACGCCGAGGTCTCAGAGAGGGTTGGAAGAAGGGGACCCACTGAACAACTGTTAGGAGACCGGTAGTAGCCTCCCGTCAAGATCATCCAGTGCATTCTTTAACATGAATAGGGTATGGCTCTCCCACACACTGAACCACGGCCTTTCGTTCCATCTGACGGACTGCGCCCTTTCCAAGCCCATCGCTGTCTACTACTGACTGAGGGCAGTGTGCGGGTTTAGCGGAGAGAAATCTCAATGCTAGGACTCGAACCTGTCAACGGCAGATTATGATCCTGATGCGCTACCGACTGAGTGAACCCCCACCCGAAGAATACAAGGAAGAGATGAGCAAAGAGGCTTAAGAGCAATGCAGCTTCATAAAGAGATGAACCTTCTTGGTCTTTCTAACCAAGATACCTAAGTCCGAAATTTAATTTTGTTTTGGTTGTTTTAATGCCAATTATACTGTTAATAAATTTCTCTTTCCGATATATTCGGATTAAAATAAATTATGAAATCACCTCAAGTTATTACGGCCTACATTGGAATACATGTTAAATAGACTACGAGAACTAAGTGTATTTATTTTATCTATACATACAATTTTGATTCATTCTTATATAAACTGAAGCAAACTGTAAACGATAAACATCAAATAGTGCGCTGAGACTACGGGGGTGAAATATTCTTACGATTACCGAGACAACGAATTTTTACGCATAAATGAAAACAACTGGATTTGAGTATAATTTTAACACCTATACAGTAAATAGTAATTTTCTAAAACATATTGCTCAAAACTACTCAGATTTTATTCATGATTTGAGGATTAATGATATAAATGAATAGTCTTAATTTTAAACGCGGATCATTCCACGTACAGTATTGCTTTTAAAACGTTGCAGAAGTTTGCTTTTTCCAATCAAGTACATCATAAACCTGTAATCTAAATTTTATGTTTTTGTTTGATAATGAAACGTTTAAGGTAGAAAATGTTTCTGTGTATACCATATGGCATTTATTGTAACACGTGGATAGCACGTGGGTGTATGATGGAACTGACAACCGAAAGAAGTGGGATCTACTGTATACTCTTATACAGATATCGCTAAATAAGCCTCAAAATTATGTTTTATGATAGAATATAATAACTCTAATGAAAAGAAATCCAACCCATTGTGTAAATGAAACAAATTTTAAAGTTTTTGAGCATTGAATTGGTTAAGTTGGAGGAATTCTAAAGATGAAGTTAGAAGAATTCTAATTTAGAAATAATTTTAATAAAACAAAACTATAGTTGAATGTTGTTTAAAAAAAAGGATAAATTACACTCTACCTTTCTAGCTGAATCATCATGTCTTTCCCTTCTTCTCCAAAATCACCTATAACGTTTTGTATCAAACGTAAGCACATATAACACACTTATTTACTCAAGCAAAGAATATCACCAAATCACACAGAGATGCGGTTGCAATGTTCGAAATTGACAATTTAGTGACGTCACGGAACGTGAGAACGGACATTTCAATTTCGTGCGGTTAATGGTAGCTAGGCGTAAACTGGAAGGAGAGCTGTATACCAATCCCTAGTGATGATGCACAGAACTGGCCAGGTCTAGCACCTAATGTCCGACCCCGCCTTCTTGTGGTGCAGGCCGTTAGTACCTTTCAAAAGAGATATTCTCTTTTGGAAGGGAACGGAATGGGAGGACTACCAGTTCAGATGGCCTACTGATCTGGTCATCTATGGCCACTTTTTCCTTTTTTTTCAACCCTGCTGAGGAGTGGTCAATTTCACAGGGTCCTGGTGCTGACCATTTATACCTACTAGACTGGATTTGTTTATGGATTTGAGCTTGATTATGGATCCTGGACTTGCTGCATTGGTGGGCCTCTGTTGAGGGAGAGTCTGCTGCTGTGTTTTCTGTTTGCTTCTGGGTTGCCAGCTCTAAGTTAACAGAGGCATGGGATACCTTATATCAGCTGGTGGATCATCCTAATCAGAGGCCATCGCAGATACCTGAACCTTACTTAGCTAGTTGGGCATCGTCAACCTAAACTGGAGTAATGTGTCTAAGGCAGGTCATGTGGCTCTTGAAAAAGTCCACTTGAAAAGGTGGTGCTTGACGTTCCTACCAGCATCGGTGACTTCAGCCTTTTAGCGGAGGAGGAACAGGTCTTTGCCCCATGCCTGCGATCAGGGGGCTGTTTGATATTGTTGGCCCTACCAATCTCAATAAACCTAATTCTTTAAAAATCCTACTAATCATTTTCTCTCTGCAGGAACGTGGAACGTGAGGACATTACATAGAGATTATTCTCTTGATGTCCTCATGCAGGAATTCCAGCGCTATAACCTAAATATTCTAGGCTTGCAAGAGACCAGATGGACAGATAAAGGTGAGATACTTAAAAATAACTTCAAATTTCTCTTTACAGGGAGGGAGGATGGAAAGCATCACCAAGGCGTGGGTCTGCTGCTCAGCAGACATGCTAGTGATGCTCTTCTAGGATATGAGTGCATTAATGAAAGATTTCTTACAGCAAAATTTCAGACAAGCATTAAAGACTTGAATGTTATCTGCTGTTGTGCCCCCACTGAGGATGCTGATGAGGATGAGAAGGATAGGTTTTACGGACAACTTCATGATATTTTGAATTCTGTCAAGAAAGGAGATATTACCCTTGTTCTTGGTGACTTTAATGCCAAAGTTGGTACTGACTCTGATCTTTGGGGAGGGGTGATAGGCCCTTTTGGTATTGGTAGCTGCAATGACAATGGGCAACGTCTCCTACAGGTAAGTAAACTCAATGGTTTCAGAATAACTAACACTTATTACAAACACCGCGACATACATAAATACACATGGGTTTCACCTGATGGGCTGCATAGGAATATGATTGATTATATATTAATTAACAGCAAATGGGCTAGTTCTGTTAGAAATACCAGGGCATATAGGGGAGTTGAAATTGGATCTGACCATTACCTTGTTAAAAGTGTCTTGCAACTTAAACTTAAAAAGTGTTGTGCTAGGGTTAAAAAAATTACCTTTAATACTGAAGCTCTGAAAGACCCAGTTGTAGCTAAAGCTTACCATGATAGGTTACTTAGTCATTATGACAGTCATGGTTTGGTTAATTCTGAAGTTGAGGAAAAATGGGGCCATTTTAAACAGGCTTTTTTGGAAACTAACAGTACTCTTTTAGGAAAAAAGGAGCAGAGGGGACAGACTTATTTAAGTGATAAGGCACTTGAGCTTATTTCAGAAAGAAGGAACTGCAGGAATGTCCTTAATCAGTACCCTACCACTCCTAATAGAAAGGATTATAGAGAGCTTAATAAACGTGTAAAGGATCAGTTAGCTACTGATAAGAATCTTTGGCTTGATGGCTTGGCTGACAAAGCTGAGGAAGCAGTTAGGCAGCACAACAGCAGAGAGCTGTACCAGTTAGTTAATGTTTTATGTGGTAGAAAACGGACAGGCATACAAGGATTGCAGGATAAACAAGGTAAGGTTATAGAAGGTGAGGATTCTGTCATGGCTAGGTGGGCTGAGCATTTCAGTGATGTTCTACACAATGTGGTGAGTTCTACTCCCATTGTTTGCAATGATGATAGATGCATTAGTGGCTTTAAAGTTGGCCCTATAACACAATCTGAAGTTAGTTTGGCTATCTCTAAATTTAAACTTCATAAATCCCCAGGGGTAGATGAAATTACTACAGAAATGCTCAGAGCTGGGAATGTTTCGGTTACCACTTGGATGACTGAAATTTTGAATACCTTTTATGATAAAGGCATGGTTCCTAAGGATTTTACCAGGGCTATTATTATCCCTATTTTCAAAAAAGGTGATTGCAGTTCTTGTGATAGTTATAGGGGTATCAGCCTACTCTCTGTTCCAGGTAAAGTTCTTTCCATGATTGTGCTTAATAGAATTAAGAATCTGGTTGACAGGCAATTGCGTGATGAGCAATGTGGATTCAGAAATGGTAGGGTATGTGTGGATCAGATATTTTCACTTAGGCAGATACTTGAGAAATGTTTAGAGTTTCAGAAACCTTTCGTTGCTAGCTTTGTTGATTTCAAACAAGCTTTCGACTCTGTTGATCGTCATAATTTGTAGTTGATTGTGAGATCATATGGTATACCATACAAGTTAGTTAACATAATGAAAGCTCTCTATAATAACACTGAGTCGTGTGTGAGAGTTGGTAAGGCTTGTAGCAATTGGCTTAGCATTACTTCTGGTGTTCGACAAGGGTGCATTTTGTCTCCTTTTCTCTTTAGTTTGGTTATTGATTATGTTATGCGAAATTTACTTAATGGCCAGATCACGATGACCCCAAGGATTCACAGAAATTTGAGGGAAGGGAATCCATTTGAAAACTGTTAGGAGACAGATGGTATCCTCCCACCAAGTCCATCCAGCGTGTTCTTTAATGTGTACAGGATATGGCTCTCTCACATGCACGGGGCCACGGCCTAATGCCCCATGCGATGGATGGTGGCCTTTCTAAACCTATAGGTGCCACCTACTGACAGAGCGCAAGGCAGGGAGTTTTGCGGAGATAAATTCCAACTCTGAATCCAGCCGAGACTGGACTGGAATGCTACCGACGACTCAACCACCCCCTGTGAAAATGGTAGTGTCATGATATGGGTAGATATTTCACCAAGTGACAGCATAAATCTCTGCATCATTGCTACAGTCGCTCAAATAAATATCCGAACAATATGGTTGATTACAGAATTCAGAAAAAATATCTGGCAACGAGTTTTTTAGAAATATGAATTTGGAAATTTTAGAATATGTATCTGGAGGGTTCGATTTCCGCCGCGTCGGCAATAATTTTTTTTCACATAAATATTTAGATGTCCGGCAGCCAAAGGTAACCAATGACGCCAAACTGGTCAGTCATGGCGGCAGGTGATTGGTGAGGTCAGCGGAGGTCACCTGATAGGTACAGTCGCTCAAAAAAGTATCCGAACACTACGGTTGATTACAGAATTCAGAAAAAATATCTGGCAACGATTTTTTTAGAAATTAGTGATCTGGCAATCGTCGTGTCACGTGAAACGAAGGTTTCCAGATCACTAATTTCTGAAGAGATTCGTTGGCAGATATTTTTTTCTGAATTCTCTAATCAACCGTAGTGTTCGGATACTTTTTTGAGCGACTGTACCAGCAGGCCAAGACCTAGAAAAAAATAATGGGTGTGTGTGTGGAGGGGGGGAAAGCCACTCGATTGAACTGGAAAAGTGTAAAAGGGGTGGCCAAGAGATTGGAATTCCATTGCAGTATAACATTTTCCACTTAGAAATAATATATATATAATACACACAAGTTAAATAATTTATGCCTTTTCCCATTCTCAATGATTATATAATCCAAAAAGCATGAAAAATATGTTTATAAGTAAATGCAGTAGTGTTAAAGATGAGATAATGGTTAATCTAATAAAATCAATTATCCCTTTCACTGTAGAATTTTTTTTTTGCATGCCCAGTCAAGTGTTGGGAAAGGTTTTATTAGAAACAATTGGAAAGAGAGAAAGAGAATTTGTCAGTGTAATTTTTGTGATGGCAACATAAAAATAACTGAAGGAGTGACATCCATTCTTCTTTGGATGAAATTAATAGTGATGCATATGTGGAAAGTGATTTTGAGGTGGCAGATTTTAAGGGCATATCTTCTGATTCAGAGTCTGAGGAGCCACCCCATCTGATGAAAAGGTTTTCACATCAGTTTGCCAGTAATATGAAATAGTTGTTGATAGACAACTCTATCTTTCTCTATCACTTTCCATTACTGTACTACAGATGTGCAGTCTTTCAAGCATGGATCTATTTAGACTGATTTTGACTGAGTTTAACATGTATGCTTGGAAACGAAACATTTTGCCAATGAAAATACAACTTTAATAAGTTTCCATGAACCAAAGCATGGGTGGCTACCTGAAAAATTTATGTTTCATTGGCTTCTTGATTCTTCAAGGAATGATCCATAATCCTGTAGAGAAGTAGTACTAATCCACCAAAAGAATGATTCCCTTCAATGCAAAGACTGAAGTTGTATTATGTGCCATGTTTCAAACTTTGTCACAAAGTGAGAGAACGCTAAATACTGTTGTGGAAGAGTAATATTAGCAAGAGATTAAAAGTATTACAATAAACATAATCTTATTTGGTAAATACAGTTTTCAAAGAATATTTTGTTTTTATGTGTTTAACACTTGTAATAACACTGGGCAACACACAAAAAGGCTTTGAAATGAAAATAGACAATCTTTACTAATTTCGAGGTGCTGAACATGAAAATGACAATAAAATTTGTCGATTGGCTCTTGTTTAGGAGAGACAGAGATGGTCATGTATAAATGACTCGGTCCGCATTGAGTACATAGGTAATCATTTCACAATGCTGTATTTTAAACTTCCGATTATTGTGGCAACATATTGCGTTGTATTGCATCAGCCTGCCATACACACAACCCCCGGAGGTACTGTATCATTGCCTGATGCAATGTAGTTTAGTCGTGACATCGCGGACAAAAGATATGCAATCGTTAGTTGTAAGTGACGTCTCGTAAGGTGAGTAAGTCTTTTGAGCGACTCCCATTTACCCCTGAGTCATAAGAACAACGTGAGTGATTCTTGCAGTTTTAATCCTTGTAATTGTGATACTAGTGCAGATACATTTTGTTACATTATTGGAGAAGTGACGTTTGCAAACCAGAAAAGGGCTATCGCTCCAATAGTGAAAGCAGCGTATGAGTTTTATTTTGGATGCAAGTTCGGGGACCAGGACAAGACCTGGGCCCTACACATATGCTGCATTATGTGTGCAAGAAATCTTCCAAATGGCTGAAAGGCCAAAAAGTAGCGATGCTATTTGCTGTTCCTATAGTCTGGAGAGAGTCGAGCAATCATGCAAATGACTGCTATTTCTGCATGGTTCCACCTGTTTCTGGAGGCATCACAAGGAAAAAGAAGTGGACAATAGCGTACTCGAATATGCAATCTGCTCTCCGACCAGTTCCTCAAGGTGAAGGCCTTCCCGTTCCCGAACATCCAAAAGAATTTTCCATCGATTCAGACGATGAGGAAGGAGGCAATTCGATGTCGGTTCTCTGCAGCCTTTAGTGTCTAATGATGATCCATATGTCTGCCATAGTGCGTCATCTGCACCACATATTCTCACTGAAGAAGAAATTAACTATCTTGTTTGCAATCTGGAGCTGTCCAAGGCTAAAGCAGAGTTACTTGGATCAAGACTTAATGGAATCTTCTCTAGGAAAATGTCCGAGTGACTTCATTTGGAATTAGTCACGAGCAGTTTGTGCCTTACTTGAGAAAGGAAGATTACTTTGTTTTATGCTCCAATGTAGATGCCCTAATGAATGCCCTCGGAATCAAACATGACCTTCAAGAATGGCGACTGTTCATAGACTCCTTGAAATTAAGTCTCGAGGTGGTGTTGCTGCATAATGGAAATCGACTTCCATCCATTCTAGTCGGACATGCTGTCTACATGAAAGAAACCTACGACAAACTAAAACAGTTGTTAAACTGTCTTCAATACAGCAAGTATGTCTGGCATCTCTGTTGTGACTTGAAGGTAGTGGCTCTGTTGATGGGTCTGCAGCTGGGATGTACGAAGTACTGCTGTTTCTTATGTGAATGGGACAACTGAGCAAACACTTTGCACTAAGTGAAGAGATACTGGCTTCAGAGGAAATCTCTGAAGGTCGGAGGGAAGAACGTGGAACACCCAGCACTAACAGAAATGCACAAAATCCTGCTACCATCCCTACACATCAAATTCGGTGTGATGAAGAACTTCGTAAAAGCCATGGACCAGACTGCATCAGCTTTCAAGTACTTGGCTGGCAAATTCCCTCGACTCAGCGAAGCAAAAATTAAAGAGGGAATTTTTGTGGGTCGTCAGATCCGCAAGCTGTTCAGAGACTAGATGTTCGATAACCTGCTGCAGAGTGACGAGAAAAAGGTTTGGGACGCGTTTTGTCTGGTGTCAACTAAATTCTTCGTGAATGTCAGGGCAGACAACTACAAGAAACTTCTTAAGGACATATTGCCTCTGTATCACAAACTTGGCTGCAATTTGTCTTTAAAGATACACCTTCTCTATTCACACTTAGGTTTCTTCCTCGACAACTGCGGCATGGTTAGTGATGAGCACGGTGAACATTTTCACCAGGACATTGCAACGATGGAGAAACAATACCAGGGAAACTGGTCCACTTCAGTGTTGGCTGACTCGGGATGCATTGAGAGTCGTCGGTATACGTACCAATGGTCCCACAGACTTCCAACTGAAGACACAACAGACCATCACTGAACCACCAACAGCTTATACTCTTCCGACCTGACATGCAGGATCCATGGCTTCATGGGGTTGATGTCAAACCCTCAGTCTCCGATCAGCGTGATTAAGTTTAAATCGGGATTCATCCTCCAGGTTATCCATTGCCAATTCCGATGTTCTTTACCCAGGCAAGGCGTCGAGCCCGGTGTCATGCTGTTAGAAGTTTGACTCTCGTAGGTAGGCAGCTCCCAAAGTCGAGATGATGAAGTGAGCGTTGTATGGTTCATGCACTGACTTCCCAGCTGGAACCCGCATTCAGATGGGAGGTGATTTCAGATAATGTCTGACCGCTATCAGTCCGTACGATGCGGGTCAGACGGCCCACAATCATTCAAGGCTGGTTGTCCTTTGCAGTTAGTCCAGGTGTTTATTTTTTGCTGGAATTTTCATATTCCTGGAACACTCTTGAAACTGTCGTATGAGAAAATCCAAGTTCATTGACAATTTCGGAGATCGAGTGTTCATCTGTCGGGCACCTGCGATCTGCCCTCTGTCAAATGCATCTAAATCCCGCGCCTTTCCCATTACGCTTCTCACGATGAATGCTTGGGGAAGCCAAAGCTGACGGCTATATATGACCAGAGTTTCAGCCACGCATGCATGCAAATGCGGGACTTGCGTTTCTGAATTTGGATAGCTGAATTTGAATAATGATTAGGGCATTAGTTATTCCTATCCCTAATTCAATGGCATATCAGTGTATTATTATATAGGAATAAGGATCGGTCAAGTGAAAAGTAGACAGGTAGGAAATGAAACTAATATCATTTGATTGTTCAAAGTCGCTATGCTTAGTGGGGCACTTGTTTCAATATAAAATTAACTCATGTCACTAAAATGTCAGGCTGTTGAATAAAGAAGTCTGTGACAATGCACTGCATCTCTTCATCTACCTTCAACTTTTTTCATGATGTTTAGTCCAGAAATTGGAAAATCTAATAAGGGAGATGACAGGATTATAGGGAGGATATTCTCAGCTATTCTCAACTAACTATTCATTTTTAGCTAACCTAGTTCAATATGGTTATGAAGTTCCCAAGTTACAGTGCCACTTGTACAGCATTAAAAATTTATCTCCGCAAAAATCCGCGCCCTGCCCCCTATCAATAAGGGACACCGATGGGCTTGGAAAGGCTGCCGCCCATCGGACTGAACGTTAATATGTGATCCTGTGTGCGGCAGAGCCATACCCTGTGCACGTTAAAGAGCACGCTGGATGGCCTTGAGAGGAGGAGGCTACTATCTTTCTCTCACCAGTTGTCCAGTGGGTCCCCTCCAACCTCTGAACCCTTGTAAACTGATCATTTAGCCCATTACGTGCAAAAATTGCCGCTGAGAAGTAAAACAACAACCCACATCAATACGGTTGTTATTGTTTAATACGGTTGGGCAGTATGGAAGCGGATGTTGTCATTCAACAACACATTCTTCTTGCTCAAAAGTTCTGGCCGTTTCGATTTTACTGTCTGCCTTTAGATTCGCAATATTTCAAGCTGATGGTGTCATCATGGCCCACAAAGTTTATCGACAATTGAATCTGATAATCAAAATGGCAATATATCTAATCGACTATGCGTCCCTATTTTGACAGGACAGTCCCAATCAATGGATCCATGCCCAGCTTTCCCCCAGAAAAGCTGGCAGAACGCTAAATGTCCTGCAGAGAAAATAAAAATTAAAAAAATTGAGTTGTAATTGAGAAAATGTCCCGTTTTAAAAAAAAATGACATTGTCAGAAAATAAATCACTTATAAAACTAGGTTATCGTGTTATATTAAAACATTGCAATTCGGCCAGATTGGAAAAAAAGCGGCAGGACTTAACTGATATTTATTACCATTAGAGTGCGTAAATTAATTTTTCTGCGTTTTTATTTTGTATTTTTTTTTTCAAAACTAGATAGTTTCGCTTTGTCGTCTTGTCTGTCTGTCTGTCCGTCTGTAAGCATCGAACTTTTTTGTTTATAGAGATAAATTAAAAATTCTTTTGGTGCTGTATATTGATGAAATATTACGATATGCACTTTCCGAATCTCTCTGAAGATGTAATTACGCCCTCTAGCAGTGGACAACGTTGACAATTCAAACGAATATTGCAAACGATGTATTTATGCTAGAAATTTGAAATTTTGGTGATGGAATGTGAAGGTCACGAAGTTTTTACTGACGACAATGAGTTGACCCCTTAGACTCAGAAGGGGTGGGTAAACACCTTTTTTTGTTTTAGCAGATAATTGTTTATTTTCAGAGATAAATGGAAAATTCTTTTTGGGTTAGATAGGAATTGATGAAATATTATGATTTGCGCTTTTTAAATTTTCCAAAAATTATAATTGCGCCCTCTAACAGTGGAAAAATTTGCAAATTCCAAAATTTCAAACAAATATTGCAAACGACGTATTTATGCTAGAATTTTTTAATTTTGGTGATGGAATGTGAACGCCATGATGTTTCCATTGGCAAAATTGAATTGACCTCTTAGATCCAGGGGGGATGGGAAAACACAATTTTTTTATCAGATAAATTATTTGTATTTAGAGATAAATGAAAACATCTTTTCAGGGTTAGATAGGATTTGAAAAAAACATGATTTACACTTTAATCATTGCACTTTGCATTAAAGTGATTAAAGTATAAATCATGATTTACACTTTAATCATGATTTACACTGATCAGTAGCGCTAATGTAGAATCTTTCGAACGCTATATTAGATCTCTCTAACGATGAAAAAGATTGAAAATTCTAAAAATTCGAACGAATATTGCAACGATGAAATAATAAATGTAAATGATATGATAGAAATATGAAATTTGGTGGTGGAATGTGAACGTCATGAAGTTTCTGTTCGAAACTATGAAAATGATAATTAGAAAACTTTTTTAATTTGATAAGTACTACTGAAATATTAGAATTCGCATTTTTTAAATACTTTGATATCTTTACAGATCACTGAAATGATGAAACGGTAGAGTTGTTATCGAATTTTGCAAATAATATGAATGGGACAAAAATTTGAAAAATTCGTGGTAGTTTTTAAGAGATATTCCATTGACAGCAATAATCTACCCACTTTTCTGAGAGAGGTGTCGGAAATGCAACTTTTTAGAATCAAGAATTAAAAGATGAATACTATTATGCTGTATAAATTACTAATGAGATGCTATTTGCATATTTCCCACCATCCGCTAGCACAAATTAAAATTTCAAAGAATGAAACAACAGATAAATGAAAAACCTCTTTCTCTTTGAAAACGAGATTCTCATATGTACCAGAGGCAATATGCTTCCATTTTCCTATTCATTTTGTTATAATTAAATTTTTCCGCCATTGTTTGCCCTTTAATCGCCAATTAATGAAGACCTTCATATACATGTGAGATTACATGGTTCAAGTATACTTGTATACGCATGACTCGATGACTTATGGTAGTGTGTCATCGAGTCATGCGCATACAAGTATACTTGAACCATGAACTATTATAGAGGAGCACACTGGTCAGTCGTTTCAAATTGATAAGTGCAAACAAACATTGATAATTTTTGCTGATTTTTCTTTCCTCTTCGAATGTTATTGTTTTCAATAATTTTTTTATTGTGCGTGGTCTTCAAAATGAGTACGCAAAAGAGGAAATATATATATGATGACAAGACCCACTAGTTCCACCTAAATCACTACCAGTATAGGGAAATGCCATATTCACCACTACCTACGGTCAGGGGCAAGACAGTACCATATAGATACAGCTCATCCCCGACTACCTAATGGCGAACAGTACTATAGGAGTAAAGATCATCCATCGGTCAAAACCTAAATTTAATCTATGTCCCGGACCGCCACAAACAAGGATATAGAATCCAAGTTGCTTCAGCTCCCGTGACTGGGACTCAGTCCGGCCCTACCGTTGGGGCCCTGTCCAACAGGACACAAACCTAGTCAGCAGGGCCCTCAACTTCTGAGATGGAAATCTTATCCTGTCCAACCGTTGCCCAATCGGGTCAGCATAGTCTTTGACTTCGTTAGGTTAGCATAATTCTTCGACTTCGACCTCAAGCCCCCCCCCACCTCGACAAGGGGGTCACGCAAAAGCGGAAGTGTACTTTAAACACCGAGCTAGGAAAAAAGATTTTTATTTTTCAGCAAATCAAAACTAGACAGTGACATTTGTTGTATAAAATGCCGTTCGCTGTTCTCCATTTGTCACGGTGGATCATCTGACATCGAAAAGCAGAGGTTAACTGAAGTAAGTGCTTCCTCAAGAAAATCTGTGAGTAGTTATTTCAAAAACTAATGCCCGGCGGAAAAGATCTAGAATTTACAGCAGCTGAAAGACTGTGGGATTTAAGATATTGTTCCTCACACAAGAATTCCACCATTATAATTTAGATATTCTCGGCTTGCAAGAGACCAGATGGACAGATAAAGGTCAGAATCTTAAAAATAATCTTAAATTTCTCTTTTTCAGGGAGGGAGGGACGACAATAAGCATCATCAAGACTTGGGTCTGCTTCTCAGCTGTCTGTTGAGAAACACACCCACGCCTTGGTGATGCTCTTCTAGGATATGAGTGCATTAATGAAAGGTTTCTTACAGCAAAATTTCAGACAAGCGTTAAAGACTTGAATGTTATCTGCTGTTATGCCCCCACTGAGGATGCCGATGAGGATTAGGATAGGTTTTACGGACAACTTCAGGATATTTCGAATTCTGTCAAGAAAGGAGATATTACCCTTGTTCTTGGTGACTTCAATGCCAAAGTTGGTACTGACTCTGACCTGTGGGGAGGAGTAATAGGCCCTTTTTTATTGGTAGCTGCAATTGCAATGGATAACGTCTCCTATAGGTAAGTAAACTCAATGGTTTCAGAATAACTAACACTTATTACAAACACCGCGACATACACATGGGTTTCACCTAATGGGCTGCATAAGAATATGATTGATTACATATTAATTAACAGCAAATTGGCTAGTTCTGTTAGCAAATACCAGGTCATATAGGGGAGCTGAAATTGGATCTGACCATTACCTTGTTAAAAGTGTCTTGCAGTATAAATATATAGAACTTTTATTAAACTTAAAAAGTGTTGTGCTAGGGTGAAAAAATTTACTTTTAATACTGAAGCTCTGAAAGACCCAGCTATAGCCAAAGCTTACCATGATAGGTTACTTAGTCATTATGCAGTCATGGTATGCTTACGACTGAAGCTGAGGAAGAATGGGATCATTGTAAATAGGCTTTTTTGGACACTAACAGTACTCTTTTACGAAAAAAAGGAGCAGAAGAGACAGAATTATCTGAGTGATAAGGCACTTGAGCTTATTTCGGAAAGAAAGAACTGCAGGAATGTCTTTAATCAATACCTTACTAGTCCTAATAGAAAGCATTACAGAGAACGTAATAAAAGTGTAAAAGATCAGTTAGCTGCTGATAAGAATCTCTGGCTTGATGACTTGGCTGACAAAGCCGAGGAAGCAGTTAGACTTCACAACAGCAGAGAGCTGTATCAGGTAGTTAATGTTTTGTGTGGTAGAAAACGGACAGGTATACAGGGATTGAAGGATAAACAAGGTAAGGTTATAGAAGGTGAGTATTCTGTCATGGCTAGGTGGGCTGAGCTTTTCAGTGATATTCTAAACAATGCAGTGAGTTGTATTCCCATTGTTTGCAATGATGATAGATGCATTGGTGGCTTTAATGTTGGCCCTATAATACAATCTGAAGTTATTTTGGCTATTTCTAAACTTAAACTTCATAATTCCTCAGGGGTAGATGAAATTACTACGGAAATGCTTAGAGCTGGGAATGTTTCAGTTACCACTTGGATGACTGAAATTCTGAATATTTTTTATGATAAAGGCATGGTTCCTAAGGATTTTACCAGAGCTATTGTTAAAAAAGGTGATCGCAGTTCTTGTGATAACTATAGGGGTATCAGCCTACTCTCTGTTCCAGGTAAAGTTCTTTCCATGATTGTGCTTAATAGAATTAAGAATCTGGTTGACAGTCAATTGCGTGATGAGCAATGTGGATTCAGAAGTGGTAGGGGATGTGTGGATCAGATATGTTCGCTTAGGCAGATTCTTGAGAAATGTTTAGAGTTTCAGAAACCTTTGGTTGCTAGCTTTGTTGATTTCAAAAAAGCTTTCGACTCTGTTGATCGTGATAATTTGTGGTTGATTGTGAGATCATATGGTATACCATACAAGTTAGTTAACAGAATGAAAGCTCTCTATAATAACACTGAGTCGTGTGTGAGAGTTGGTAAGGCTTGTAGCAATTGGCTTAGCATTACTTCTGGTGTTCGAGAAGGGTGCATTTTGTCTCCTTTTCTCTTTAGTTTGGTTATTGATTATGTTATGCGAAATTTACTGCAAGGAAAAGATTTTGGCCTTAAATGGACTGGAAATGCGAAAATGTCTGATTTAGATTATGCTGATGATTTAGCCCTTTTGGCAAATGATGTTGATGAGATGAACTCTTTCATTCGAGCTGTTGATGAGACTGGTAGTACAGTAGGTTTGGTTATAAACAGAGTGAAAACTAAAGTGATTAAAATTGCTCAGACAGGTTGTGATTCAGTTCATCTGAATGGTTGCAGTCTTGAGCAGGTGTCACAGTTTAATTATCTTGGGAGCTATGTAACACATAATGGTGATGTGCGGCATGAGATTAACAGACAAATAGGGATTGCTGCCGGGAATTTTAAGAATATTTGGAGTGTGTGGAGAAATAGGCGTATACACCTAAAGACTAAAATTAGATTGTATAATAGTTTGGTTCTTTCTAGGGTTAGTTATGGTAGTGAAACGTGGACACTTTTTGAACAAGATAACAGGAAACTAGATGCTTTTGATTCCAGATGCTTACGCAGTATCTTGGGCATTCGGTGGTTCAACTTTGTAACTAAAGATGAGGTTAGGGAAAGGAGTTTGCAACCTCCTTTAAGCAGCATATTGTGCAGAGAGAGACTCCGTTGGTTTGGCCATGTTGCCCGTATGAATAATTATAGATTGGCGAATAGGGTTATGAACAGTGTGCTTAAAGGCCTCAGAAAGAGGGGGAGACCTAGGATGCGGTGAGCAGACAATGTCAAACAGGACCTTGTTAGAATTGGTGTGCAGTGGTCAGATGCAGTAGATTTAGCTCAGGACAGACTTGCTTGGAGAACTAAATTGCACGGTCTGGTTGGACCTCCGTAGCCCATGGCTGCTTGATGATGATGATGATGATGATGATGATGATGATGATATAGAGAACCAAAGGTACGGTAGAATTTATACCCAAAGTTACTTACTGAATGCCCTTTTTTTTGTTTCAGAAATCTGACATATTTTGCACAGTAATATGAAACTTGTTTCAACTGTACTGCATTTGTAATTTACTACGCGGGACAATAAGTGAAATATCCAGCTTTTAAGTTTCGAAAATCTGGTTGCTTTAAACATATCGTGCATTGATAAACTTTGGATACCTCCATGCGAGTTTTACTTTCGATCCACAAAACGACTATCACGTTCATGCTTTACTTGCCACCGATTCTGGTGATGAGTTCCTTTTATGTATACCCATTTTCCTGTGTGAAGAGAGCAGGGGTTGACTTAACCGGTAGAGCTCCAGGCTCATAATCTGTAGTTCCAAGGTTCGAGTCACAACTGGGCTAGAGTTGATATTTATCTCCTCTAAACCCCCATCCTGTCCTTAGAAAGGGGACACTGATGGGCAATGGGAATCAATGCTCCCTTTCTGGCCCCATCCGATGGACGCGACAGGATGACTGAAGTAAGTATTTTACATCCTGTCCATCGGATAGGAAGTAAAATGGTATCCCTGTGTGCAAGAGAGCCATACCCTATGCACATTGAAGGACATGCTGGATGATTTTTATGGGTGGCTTCCATCTGTCTTTTAACACCTGTCTAGTGAGTCCCCTTCCCCAACATTTTTTGAGCCCTCAGAAGCCTTTCTCAGGTCATTGTGACCTGGACATTTAACCTTTTGCTTGCAAAAAAAGTGGAGCACAGAGGTAAAAAAAATCCAACCCTGTGTGAAGGCACAATATCACCCTTTCCATTACCTTGTCATTTGAACAGCCCTTAAAATAGTATACATGGATATATCTGAGAGCTTTGGTATCGGCATTCACTGTTGTGGAGTTTACTGTTTTCTGAAAACTGTAACTCGGTTATGCAATGATCTTAAACATGGAAAAGTTTAAATTTTAATTAAAATGTTTAAACTGAATTTTAAAATACAAAACATTTATTATAACATATACATTGTAAAAACAATTCAACGAACTGAAGTAAATTTATGCTGTTGTCGCAGCCGAATTTTCCAAAACGCTTTCTATTAAGTGCAGTTCAGGAAAATTCAGGAACTACACTTAATGGAAAATTTTTGGAAAATTCACGAACAGGCCTAATTTCTACAGCTAAGTAACTGAATGCTTGGAGGTACGAAGGAAGTTTTCTCTTGTCAACCAGTGAAATATTCAGGAATGTTCAGCTTCCAACCAGTAGGTTTTCATTAATCCTTTTCCCTAAAAAAAAAATAATCGTATCAATTACGTATATATCATATAAATGTTTAGTGTGAAATTTGTACAAGTCAGAAATATTCAAATTGCTTTAACTCATGTTTTTTTAAAATTGGGAAAGTTTAGAACATATTAAGCAGATATTAAAACTGAATCTATTAGTTATAAAAGTTCGTTAATAGCACTCACAGAAAACAGAATTTTGAAAGGTAGAAAACTTCTGTAGTGTAGGAATATTATGAAATTTTAATATATTTCCCCATAATTTTGTAGAATTTGTAATGTAAATGTAAACATGCAGAGGGTTTCTCTACAGATTGATGTGGTTTCATTAAAATAGCGAGAAATCGGTATTAAACCATTTTTTGGGGAAAATATACTTAGATGGTGTTTTGAATCATCGATTAATTTTTTTGCTTAAGTTATATAATGGCCAAAAGTTGTACACTGAAAGAAAATTCCTTTTACTTAAAACTGTTTTATTTAAAAAATACTCAAGCATTAAATTATTTTTCGTTCGTGAGAATTATATAAGGTTTGCATCGCATTTGATATTGCACTTATTTAATTCTTAATAGTAGGGATTACCAAAATATTGTTCGTGATTTGAACGCATCATGCAGCTGGTAACATTTCTTTTATTGCCTAAAATGAAACTCAGAAACGAAACTCTTTAAGAGTTAAATTTTAGAGGAATAGACAAATTTATGCAATATGAATATTATACTATTAATTTTATCTTTCAGAAAAAAATGCTGTAATTTGTTCAGTGACAATTACAACTTCATTAAATAGCTATTTTCTAAATTTCGCCAGTTACTAATCGGAATAATTGATATCCTGTTAAAGAGAGTTACTACTTAAGCAAGTCATTGAATATTTATTAGTTTCAGTTTGTCTAAATTCAAAACAAAAGACACTATATGCTGCGACTTGTCAGGAGTGTTAAAGTTCTTAACTGCACCATATTAGGCTTGAATCTCTTGTGGGAGGAAATTTTTTTACTAATGATAAGAATCTTGGGGGAAATTTAAACCTTCAGTCATTTGGTATATAGCCCTTTCTGTCCTAATATATGTATAATCTTAATAGCTGCAGAAAGGCTTCAGAAAAAGCTTCCTGGCTGACATCGCCCTACAACATCAAGCTGTTAGGGCAAGATAGCAGTCACCCTGTGCTATTGTCATTCTTGGATGACCTTGCACTCATCTATGGTTAATGTCTGTTGGGACTGTCCCCAAAGAAGTAAAAGCACTGATTGGGGGACATTTGTAGCCCTAGTTACATCTGTCGGTGATCGACATTTAACCCATTGCTCTACCACATGTAAGAGACATTGCTCTACCACATGCTTTAACCATTGCTCTACCACATGATGTCTCTATGCCATGTTGTTGTTATGAAACACTCTGCCACATGAACACAGTGCTTGCTCAAACAGAAAATGAGTGGTACAGAATCAGAACCAGCTTTTATAGCACTCTAGATTGGCTTCTTGACTCATATATGCAAATGTTGCCAGATGATTTTGGGAGGCATACGACCTTGCAAATATTCTATTTATTTTACATATGTAAAAATCCAATGTTAATAATTTCAGTCGTTTGTGGGATATTTAACAGTTTGTGAATTATACTTAATTATTCGACACCATTGGAGATTATCCACGCCCGGTTATTTTTATTTGTTTCGAAAAAGAAATGTTTGAATATGAAGACTGATATTTTCAATAATATAATTCAATTAATGGTGAATATTGCAATATTGTAAAACGAGGATAATGTCAAGAACCAAATATGAATCAGGTGCAGAAAAGCGAAAAAAGAAATACAGCCGGTTCTCAATTACGTGGGGTTGCCTTCTTTAAAATGTTGGGGCGGGGGTGGCTCAGTCGGTAGCGCGCCAGGCTCGTAATCTGTAGTTCCCAGCTGGCTCAGCGTTGAGATTTATCTCCGCAAAATTCCCCGCCCTGCCCACGGTCAGTAGGGGACACCGATGGGCTTGGAAAGGCCGCCATCCGTCGGATGGGACGTTAAGCCATGACCCCGTGTGCGGGAGAGTCATACCCTGTGCACGTTAAAGAACACGCTGGATGGCCTTGACGGGAGGCTACCATCTGTCTCCCAACAGCTGTTCCAGTGGGTCCCCTTCCCCAACCTTCTCTGAGCCTTCGGGGTCCATGTGACCTGGCCATTTAGCCCATGGTGTGCAAAAAAGTGCCGCTCAGAGGTAAAACAACACAACCCAACTTTAAAATGTCGCGTAAATTAACCATATTTTTGACATAAAGCAAATGACAGGGATAGGAGAGATACCCTGCCTCAAAACTCATGCTTACATATGTTTCCTCTACTGTTTAATTTCTCACTATACAGTAATTATTTGATACAGTAATATATATTACAGTACATTACAGTAACGCTACAAACGAAAGAATACAACCTATCTAAAAAACACAAACTATTTACAATAATAATATAATAATTATTTATGAGCATTTTTTTTTTTCTTACACACCCTGGGTGCTGCCTTTAATGCCTTGCTGGTTGTGGTGAGATTAAAGGGAGGTGGGAGTTACGAGGTTAGAGGATAATATGGGTCAGATGACTGAGTCAGAGAAAGTTTCTCATCTAATGCCATTTGTAAGGCAGGGGTTGAAGTTCAGGTTTTACGCTTTCCGTTTTCTTAAGGTTGCCTTAGTGACGACCTAAAGCAGATCTTGGTCAGGCATGGTATCACGTCGGTTCTGAGGATAAATCATACAATTAGTAATATTATGAAGGATAAATCAAAATTCTAGTATCGGTCTTCACCTCATTTTAGGTGATTACATGCCTTACGATGTTTCCCTTCTAACTCAATTCTGTTGTCAAAGAAATTGTCATAAGAGTTGTTATGAAAGTTTTTACTAATGATAAGAACCTTGAATTTCATATTATTCCTTTTTCTTAATGGTTAAGTATATTTCTAAATTAGTTTTAATTAAATTAATCATAAACATGTTATCAACAAGTAGTATACCTACCATAGCGAAATCATCTGGTCCAGGACTCGTGAGGTCCTTTTTCAAATGTATTAGAGTTGATGAAATATATTGTGATGTTACTTCTTCGGTTGTCTGTCTATTGGGATCACTTAGGAATGTCCCTCCGGTTCGATCGCAATACGCGACGGGTGAAAGGGTCTTTCAGAACAAAAATCAAAGATCTTATTGCAATTGAAGGGACTCAATACTGAGGCTCCTCCCCAAATAAATGGTTCAACTTAGTCCTTGGTAAAACAATAACTATCCTTTATTGATATGAATTAAATTGACTGGTGAGGAAAAACACACTCGTAAGTCATTTACTATGAATTATAAAACCAGCTTACTATCCCCGTTCAGCTGTTTTCACGAGAGCCTGAGTACCGCTAATACCATCTCCGCAAATATTCCCCGCCCTGTCCACGGTCAGTCGGGGACACCGATGGGCTTGGAAAGGCCTCCGTCCGTCGGATGGGACGTTAAGCCGTGGCCCCGTGTGCGGGAGAGCCATACCCTGTGCACGTTGAAGAACACGCTGGATGGCCTTGACGGGAGGCTACCATCTGTCTCCCAACAGCTGTTCCAGTGAGTCCCCTCCCCCAACCTTCTCTGAGCCTTCGCGGTCCATGTGACCTGGCCATTTAGCCCATGGTGTGCAAAAAAGTGCCGCTCAGAGGTAAAACAACCCAACCCAACCGCTAATACCAGTCGGCACTCACGAGCTTTTCAATTTTGCGTCTTTCCGCTCTCGTCCTTCGACTGGCTCTCTCCCTCCTCGTCGTTGCTAACCCTCTTCCCCTCTTCTCCCTTCTCTCTCTGCTTCGGCCATGTGGCAAAGTCGCTGGCCCCCGGGTCCAGGGTCACTTGTCAGCGGACACCAGCAGTGGGTGACCTCCATCCCCCGGTCGCTGCTACTTCGATTAACATTCCAGATGCTGGGACAGAGGGCCTCCCACGTAGCATATGCCTTTTTGGTGAAATCGAAAATAACGTACAAAACACAAACAAAAAATTTAAAAAGGCCTCTAGCCTGACATATATGCTGAAATTTTTTTTTGCCGTGTGTGGGATTCGAACCCACGTCTACGTGTAACATATCCGGTATACTAACCACTAAACTATCATCGGCTAACGTTCTTTTCCTCAGCTAGTGTGACTTATAAATTTTCTCGCATTTTTTATTCGCACTGTGACGCTATCTGTTAGGACACGGACAACTATGTTGCCACATATGATGCAATATAATATTTGTTATTCACACTCATTATTGATTTAATTGCATGAGCGTGAGTGACAAACGTTATTTTGCATCTGACAACGTAGTTGTCTGTTTCCTGACAGACTATCATCCTCATTTAACTTTTTTTTTCTGTTTTCTACCATCCTCATCGACCTTCTATAATGCGGGAAAATTTATAAGTCACACTAGCTGAAGAGTTGTTGGATTGTTTTACCTCTGAGCGGCACTTTTTTGCACACCATGGGCTAAATGGCCAGGTCACATGGAACCCGAAGGCTCAGAGAAGGTTTGGGGAGAGGACCTACTGGAACAGCTGTTGGGAGACAGATGGTAACCTCCCGTCAAGGCCATCCAGCGTGTTCTTTAACGTGCACAGGGTATGACTCTCCCACATACGGGATCACGGCTTAACGTCCCATCCGACGGACGGCGGCCTATTCCAAGCCCATCGGTGTCCCCTACTGACCGTGGGCAGGGCGGGGAATTTTGCGGAGATAAATCTCAACGCTGATCCAGCTGGGACTCGAACATGGGCACTACAGATTACGAGCCTGGCGCGCTACCGACTGAGCCACCCCCGCCCCCGTGAATTTACTATGGATAAATTTTTTCAGCTTATGAGTTGCACGTGACATGTGTGTGGGGTGGAGTGTCATCATACTAAATTTCATAGGAGCACTTGTAAACCTCGTGATGCCAATTCCGGAATCGCATAGTCATTTTTTCTGTCATAACGTGCAGATAAGCTAGTAGGTGTGCGGTTCGGATCGTAAATTGGAAAAGTAAAACTATATGTGATTGGTTTTTATATTCTTTTAAAATTTCTCAATTCAGATCGGGTTATTCCAACAAAAAAATTGGCCGTAAATTGAAAAAAATATAGAAATATGGTAATCTTGCTATTTCAAAAACGCGTTAATCAAATCCACGTAAATTGAGACTATAATTGGAAAATGCGTAATTCGCATGAGAAAAATCTTTCATATTCAGCACTAAGTTGAACACATACCAATAGAATGGGGGTCTCATAAATGCATCTTTTGTGTAAAACTTTTATTACGTTGCAAAACTCACATTTTTAAGGATCGAAATGACAGACCTAAATTATTAATTATTTTCTTTCGCGATGGTCCTGATGCAGCCAAATGTCTAGGATCAATCCCGTTGACATGAAAAAATACATTTCTGCGGCTTGTCATTTCAATTATAAATAAAATAAATAATAAATACCCCCTCAAGCAGCTGCTTGCCACAGAGGTCTGACAGGATCCTATCAGTTTATATGCCATAGTAGAAGGTCTGTGAGGATGGCAGGACATCAGCAGAAAAACGACACATACATCCACGCCTTACCCGGGGCTCGAACCCAGATCCCTTTGATCAGTAGCTAAGCTCACTCATTTTCCTCCTTCCATTTACCTGCCCAGGAAGCTGCAGTACATCAAAATCTACCTGATTCTCAAAAAAATCAGAAGTTAATCGGATTATAGCGGACCATACATTTAGAAGACTATTTCGATTAATTTTTTCTGTAAAAATTTCAATGAAATTTAGGCAGCGAAATTTGAATGACCTAAAACAGATTATTATGATCCAGTGGCGATTTTCTATCTTTTGTCAAGCAGTCAATGCATTTGACACAAACATACGCATGTCGTCAAAGTAAATAAAAACCCAGTAGAGCTGAAATATAATAAGAAATAAGGAATCAAAATTTTCAAAAAAAAAAAATACTAAGAGAGTATATAGATTAAATCTAGGTGGTTTATTTCTTTATAAATTTATTTATTTTTTGAATGCAATCTTTCAAAAATTTTGGGACATATCGACGCTTGGCTACTGATCAAAGGAACCTGGGTTCGAGCTCCGGGTAAGGCATGGTCTTTCTGGCATTGTCTTTCTGCTGGAGTCCCGCCATCCTCATCGATCTTCTACTAAGGCACATAAACTAACAGGTCGGACCTCTGTGGAAAGCAGCTGCTTGAGGGGTAGTAATTTTTTTTCCCGTAAGCAATATAACATACATTGACCTCTTATTGGAAGTTCCTAAGTTCGAGTCTAAACTTTGCTAACATTGAGATTTATCTCCGCTTAATTCCTCCTCTGCTCTTGGTCAGAAAAGGGACACTGATGGGCTTGGAAAGACCACCGTCCATCGGATGGGAGGCAGTAAGGTGAATATGGCGTTCATTGGTTGGGTGGCAATAACTGAATATGACGATAAGATGAAGGAGGTTAACCCATGGTTATCATGCGCAAGGCATTGGGACCCATGGTCCCAATGCCTTGCGCATGATAAAGAACTAATATAATAATGATAATAAACACTGGATGGCCTTAACACATCGGACAAGATTAATTATTTGATTTGTATTGGCCCGGGACTCATGGGGCCCTTTTTCAAACTTTTTTTTTCGAGAGAGTTGTATTGGCCCGGGACTCATGGGACCCTTTTTCAAACTTTTTTTTCGAGAGATTTGTATTGGCCCGGGACTCATGGGGCCCTTTTTCAAACTTTTTTACGAGAGATTTCCATCTCTCGTAACAGTTATCCAATCGATTCCTTTCCCCAACCTTCCCTAACCCTCGCTGTCATTGGTCATTTAGTCCAGGGGTTCTCAATGTGGGGTACATTTTAAATTTTTTTGGGTTACGCCGTGAGAGCTCAAAAGCCGCTAGATCTAGTAACAAAGTTTATTCCCATTGTTATGCTATAACTATAGTTTTATCTATCTATACAAGGGGTAGGCCAGTTACATACACATATCCAGGGGGTTCGTGAAGCATACAAGTTTGAAAACCACTGATTTGGTCCATTGTATGAAAAAAAAGTGACGTTCAGAGGTAAAACAATTCAACCTATTTTTGAAAAGTGCGTAACAGAACTTGAATCTTGAACCTGAATAATTCAACAGAAAATGAATAAGTTCATAAATTTATGAAATGAAAGAGCTTGATCGACTATAGACTCTCAAATTTTTCAATCGCTGTTCTCTTTCATTTCTTGATCTTCCTCTTTCTGGGTTCAAAATAATATAAATATCTCTATTTCCCATATAATAAGAATATTCAGGCATTGTATATTCTTAGCGTATATCGTAAAGAGACTGAAATAGTTGAATGCCACTAAAATTTTTAAAGAAATGTAACGTCTTCAACGGCAGTTTGTTTTGTAAATTTTTGCAACATTCCATCTACTGTTTGTCGAAATTCCCTTTTATGCTCAATAAAATAGCAACCTGCAGCTATTTAAAGTTTGTAATTCGAAACAAATTCGATTAGTCCCCAAATTTCGACCGAGATTGTCACTCGTTATATATATATAAGGTTTTTTGGATTACAGAAAGTCTACTCTGCATAAGTAGGAACTTTTAAAAAATTCAGAAAAAACTATTATTTTTATTTTCTACATTGTGATTTACACGTCCGATTCTTTGTTTGGGATAGCAGGAAGCCCATTGTTGAAGGGTTTCTAACCTTCCCATCACATTTTATCACATCACAACACTAAAATGTTGAATAAATTTTCAAAGCGATTGGCCAATTATACATAATAGAAACAAGACCAAATAGTTATTAATTACAGTTTGTACTCATAGATGGCAGCAGTGGTTACGAACTGAGAGAAATCCAGTGTTCGTTAGTGTGGAGTTTCAACATAGAATGATAGTAATGAATAGTTGCAGATAAAGAAGACAGATTGATTTACAATCAAGTACTAATACTATACTTTCAAAAATATTTCGAAAGCGAACCGTGGTGTTGTGCAATATAACTTGATTACTGACAGAGAGGTTTCTGGTTCGAAATCAAACGCAGCTGCAATTTTTTCCGGGCCTCTTTCATTGAGGCGTGGGGCGGGGGTGGCTCAGTCGGTAGCGCGCCAGGCTCGTAATCTGTAGTTCGCAGTTCGAGTCCCAGCGGGGTCAGCGTTGAGATTTATCTCCGCAAAATTCCCCGCCCTGCCCACGGTCAGTTGGGGACACCGATGGGCTTGGAAAGGACACCGTCCGTCGGATGGGATGTTAAGCCGTTGCCCTGTGTGCGGGAGAGACATACCCTGTGCACGTTAAAGAACACGCTGGATGGCCTTGACGGGAGGCTACCATCTGTCTCCCAACAGCTGTTCCAATGGGTCCCATTCCCCAACCTTCTCTGAGCCTTCGGGGTCCATGTGACCTGGCCATTTAGCCCATGGTGTGCAAAAAAAGTGCCGCTCAGAGGTAAAACAACCCAACCCATTGAGGCGTTCCGATCGCTTCATTTTAATCATGGAGTCTAGGGGAGTTACCATTCTGTACTCTCCTTATTCTGTGATGAATAGTAACCTAATAGGGTACACTTGGACGTTACTCGAAGCGTTGACACCCAAATAGGAACTTCGAATATATTTTTACAGACAAGATTTTTTCCATTTATTGGAACATTTCTTTCAATGTGCAAGTGTAAAGAATGCTGTAAATAATTAGAACAACCCAACTAGATACCAATGTAGTAGGTGGACAAAGAACATATTCAGTTGGGTTGTTTTACTTCTGAGCTACACTTTTTTTGCATACAGTGGGATAAATGTCCAGGTCACAAGAACCCCAAGATCTAAAAACGTTTGGGGGAAGAGGATTTACTGGATAGCTGTTAGGAGACAGGTGGTAGCCTCCTGTCAAATCCATCCATTGTGCTCTTTAACTTTCACAGGGTACAGTTCTGTCACACACGGCGCCACGACTTAACGTCCCATCCGACAGATGGCGGCCTTTTCAAGTCCATCAGTGTCACCTACTGACTGTGGGCAGGGTGGGGTTCCAAGACCATCGGTGTCCCTTACTGACCAAGGGCAGGGCGGGGAATTTTGCGGAGATAACTATCAATGCTGACCCAGCTGGGACTCGAATCTGGGAACTAAAGATTACGAGCCTGGAGTGTTATCGACTGAGCCACCCTCGCCACTCTATCATGCTAGTTTATGTTTGCTTCTTTGCAAGACTATTTGAACCCTCAAGTGAAAATGGCCAACAGGTTGTACTACCTACTCTTTCGATATAGTGACCCTATATAATAAAAGAGGTTGGCTAACGGAGTGGAGAGACACCAGGTTTGTGCTGTTAGATGTCACTAATGTGATTAGAAGGACTGATTATAGAATCAAAATAATCAAGGTTAAAAGTGTAAGATCATTAGCTAAATAATCTGGAAAAAAAAAACTATCGGTGACGCGATGGGAATTGAACCCGCAACTCTCCAGATTGATACCAAAGCGCGCTACCGTTACACCACGTATCAGACGCTAAAATCTTTCAGAGTAAGGCCTATAAATCTTTCACTGAGATGTGACGGACCTTGCGCCATCTATAATTCAGGAGAGGCAACTTTTCCAATTGTTGCTAATGATTTAGATGTTAATGAAGAGATCAATCACGCTCAAACGTTTATTATTAAAAACCATTCATAATAAATTCATAGATTACTTGTAGAAATAGACTATTGTTAAAGTCTATTTCTACAGGTAATCTGTGAATTTATTATGGAACCCTTATCAGCTTTTTCGGAATACCATTTTGTTACTTTAAGAAATTTTAATTGAAATATGCCTCTTACCCTTACTGTCACCCAGTCCAAAGGGGGCGGAGGTGGCTCGTAATCTGTAGTTCTCAGGTTCGAGTCCCAGCTGGGTCAGCGTTGAGATTTATCTCCGCAAAATTCCCCGCCCTGCCAACGGTCAGTAGGGGACACCGAAGGACTTGGAAAGGCCGCCGTCCGTCGGATGGGACGTTAAGCCGTGGCCCCGTGTACGGGAGAGAGCCATACCCTGTGCACGTTAAAGAACACGCTGGATGGCCTTGACGGGAGGCTACCATCTGTCTTCCAACAGCTGTTCAAGTGGGTCCCCTCCCCCAACCTTCTCTGAGCCTTTGGGGTCCCTGTGACCTGGCCATTTAGCCCATAGTGTGCAAAAAAGTGTCGCTCAGAGGTAAAACAACCCAACACCCAGTCCAAATATGGCATCAATGGAGGCCGTTTACAAACTTCTACTTATGTATCTAGGATCACTATTTTGACAACTTATGTTCAGCTGGATGAGAATTGAATAATCTTTAAGTATACGATAAATCTTATATCAGAATTATTTCTTTTGATTATTTTTGCAATGAATTTCAATTTTTTATATTTGACTAATTAAGTATCGGTAATTTTATGATAACGCATATACAGTAAATCTTCGTTAGGCCGGTTAGTGTTCAACACGTTTCAACATGTTTCGTTTGAAGTGTTCAGTGGTGTTGTTGCCTATGTGATGGACGGACGTTATTACTTATAATTCATCATTTGTGCTCCGGTTTTTAATTAAGTTGAAATATTTAATTTAATTATGGGTCCTAAACAGTTGAAAAGTGATCTAAAAAGGAACCATTTTTCGTTTAACTATCGTTAAGAAGGTAAAAGTGATGGGACAACTTGACAAAGCTGTTTTTGGAAGATTGCTGTTTTCAACTGGACCAGTGCATAAGAGGGACATTAAAGCGGAAAGTTTAGTCAGTTGCTGTAAAGAACTCTTGCAGGGATTGCAATAGATGGTGACTTTGACGTTGAAGAATATGAGATAAATGACTCTCAGATTATGCTCAGAGCAACCTGTAAAGACTTAGACCACACAAGAAAAAGTCCAAAATTGGTTTGAACTGGATGAACAAAATCCTGGATTTCAGCAGCTGACAAAGGAAGAAATTGCTGTAGATGTTGCTCAGGTTTCTGCTATGGAAGAGGAATTAGGTAATGGAAAACTAGATGAAACTGATGAACCATAAGAATCTATGATTAAAAAGAACACTGCAAGAGATGGCATTGATATTAGTGATCAATTGCGTGAGCTCTTTATCAAATCAAGAGTTGCAGGTCTATTATGAGCCATTAAGAACACTGAGGGTGATCATAATTAAAGAAGAGCTGCAGAAAGCTATTCAGACACTTATTTCAAGCCTGGATTACTACACTGAAGAACAATTTCTACTTCTGGTCCAAGCTTGGAGGGTTTTCAGATTTTAATGTCATTATTCCTGAAGAATCTTCGAATATTTTTGAGTCATCTGTTGATGAATAAATGTGCTGGGCTTTTATACTTTTTAAAAGAGTCAAGTTGCAGTTTTTGTGTGAGATAGAAACTCAATATTAATAAATAGAGAAAGTAATTTTACATTTACTTACATATTTAATTGTAAAATCAGTACTAATGACTAAATTTGCCATTAATTTATGTTCTAGGCTTTTCGTCTTTTAGGACCATCTTTTGCTTCACTAATCGGTACGTCCCCTTCCCCTCAATTGATCTGGATTATTCACTAATCCGCACCTTCCTTTCCCCTCAATTCATCTGGATTATTCACTAATCCGCACCTTCCTTTCCCTTCAATTCATCTGGATTATTCACTAAACCACACCTTCCTTTCCCCTCAATTCATCTGGATTATTCACTAATCCGCACCTTCCTTTCCCTTCAATTCATCTGGATTATTCACTAATCCGCACCTTCCTTTCCCCTCAATTCATCTGGATTATTCACTAATCCGCACCTTCCTTTCCCTTCAATTCATCTATATTATTCACTAATCCGCACCTTCCTTTCCCTTCAATTCATCTGGATTATTCACTAATCCGCACTTTCCTTTCCCTTCAATTCATCTGGATTATTCACTAATCCGCACCTTCCTTTCCCCTCAATTCATCTGGATTATTCACTAATTCGCACCTTCCTTTCCCTTCAATTCATCTGGATTATTCACTAATTCGCACCTTCCTTTCCCCTTAATTCATCCGGATTATGAATTTGAAAAGTTTATAATACCTCAGAATACTATTTTTATATTTGGCAACTACTAGCATACAACTAAAAAAAGCAAAATTAAACATAACTTTTGGTGATTCATTTAAACTTTATGTTGTATGCGAGCCCTTGAAGGTTAGCTTTTCTACATTACTGTTTAACCCTCAAATTAAATTCGCCGCAAGAGGGCGCCCTTTACGGTTTTGCTCGCTGTAACTTCTTATGCGTTCTTTGGTAGTATTTCCAAACAACCGATTTCCAACTCCCAGGTAATTTAATTCAGTGCTTTGCGAATTCAGATTGTTTCAATCTTTTTAGAGCGACAGGACAGTAAATAACGGAAAAGCGTAGCGGAACAGTGGGGTTGATAGTTACAATATTTTTCAAATATTTTATGAACATCTAACAATTACCTACAGAACGGAAACGTTCTGCAGAGCACCAGTTGTAAATACTGATCTAATCAATTGAAAAAAATTAGTTGGAATTCGGCCGATGTAAACCTTCGCAAGTAACCCAACTTGAACGCAATTTGAAATTCCAAATCGGCACGATCTGGAAGCGAAACCGATTCGAATTGAATCTCGAGCCATCGCAGTAGCATCGTATATTTTTCAATTTATTAAACATGTTATGCTTTGCAAGAGTTCGTCCGAAATGTCGTTCTGATTCTTAAATATCACGATATTCTGTCAAACCCACGGTTGGATTTATAGCTGACAGCAGGATATTTAAAAGCAGGTCCTACTGGATGAGTGTCCCTGAATATTTTCACATTTAAGTTAACAAATAGGGCCCTAAGAAAGTGCTGGCGAGAGAGCCCCGTGGACCATAAACCTGCCACTGGGCATAGCCCTCAAACTACAGACAGGTTACAAGAATCTTTTCAGAACATCTGCGAAAAATTCCTTTGAAGTCACTTACTTTTATTTCCACTTCTCCTCTTGATATAATGACGAAAATACCAAACGTCTCCAAGATGTTTTTAGTCTGTTGACTGATGTGGATTTTTAAAGCTGCAAATAAAAAAAGGATGGATTATTTTTCTCAAGATTTCTCGTTGAAATTTGCAATTAAAGAAATTTTTATAATGTAAGAGATATTTAGAAAACACCTAGAATGTTTTTTAAAAACAACCACCGACAGAATGTGAAATGCAATATTTAAAATAAAATAACTTCTTTCAACCATTCACAGATGTAATTGTTGTATACATCACTTTCTAAGATTGCTATTGATATTACTCTCTATTTCTGCTGACCTTATTTTCTCTATGATTCATACTGATATCCCTATCTTATATGGTTCCTACTGATATCGCTATCTTATATGATTCCTGCTGATACCGCTATCTTATATGATTTCTGCTGATACCGCTATCTTATATGATTCCTACTGATATCCCTATCTGATATCATTCCTACTGATATCGCTATCTTATATGATTCCTAATGATCATGACATTTATAGCTGCCCGCATGATATGTATTGCTATCTTATATGATTTCTGCTGATACCGCTAACTTATATAATTTCTGCTGATACCGCTATCTTATATGATTCCTACTGATATCGCTATCTTATATGATTCCTACTGATATCATTATCATATGATTCCTACTGATATCCCTATTTTATATGATTCCTACTGATATCGCTTTCTTATGTGATTCCTATTGATATCGCTATTTTATGTGATTCCTGTTAATACCACTATCTTATATGATTCCTACTGATATCGCTATCCTATGATTCCCACTGATATCTCTATCTTATATGATTCCTAATGATGTCGCTATCTTATATGATTCCTTCTGATATCGCTATCTTATATGATTCCTATTGATACTTATATGAATTCGATATTACTTTTTATGTGATCCCTACTGGCATCATTATCTCCTATAGGTTGCATTATTTTACGACCAGTGAGGTATTTAAGAAAAAAAAAGTTTATAAAAATATTTTTGAGATTTTTCGTATTGCATGTATGCATCTATTACTACTCTTGAAAGAATGAAAAACTTGTAAAAATAAATAAAGGGCCCAATGATCCATGAAATGTATTTTTATTTTTGAACCTTCTGGAACTTCAGATTGGTGGAACCATTTCATCTGACTGCAATAATCCATCAAACACTAATTTTTTGATAAAACCAGTTTGAAGATATTGCTGCTATTCCTTGAGGTTTATGATACTCCTTTATTAAGACAATTCTTAATAAATAATATATTAGGCTTATATATGTATATCTTGAACCAAAGAGATACATTAAAAGAATGTTCTCAACTCTTTTGTAATTGTGGAAATTTTCTCCCTAGGGAGTTACTGGGATGCGAATGTTTTAGAATTTTGTAATTAAAAGGGAATTGCTTATTAAAGTTATTCTAACTCCGTAATTTATTAAATTTTAATTTCTGTCAATTTGTTTTTACAGTGTATTCATGGGCGCCGGCAGAAAGTTTTCCAAATGGAAAGATTTGTTTCAGAGAGGGGCAAAATATTTCCAGCGATGGTAGGGGGGTAACAATCCCTGTTTCAAGATTTAAAATCACGCGAACTGAACGCTTTTGAAGATAATGTTTTAAATTTAACTGTTAAACTTAAGACACAAGTGTCAAATTTTTAAATTTTTTTTTCATAGAAAATAACTCGCAAAATTGGTTAAGAGTTATTGAGCTGTGCAATCGGGCGATGGAAACTTCATGAAAATGCAATCAGTTAATGTCCATGGCATAGAATCAGATAGAGTGATCAACCGCTGTGTTACAGCACCCCCAGAGGCGAATGTTGGCTTAGTCGGTGGCTTGTCAGGCTCGTAATCTGCCGTTCCATGTTTGAGTCCCAACTGGGCTTGCGTTGAGAATTTTCTCAGCTAACCTAGTTGTGTTCTTGGTGAAATAGAGGGCACCAGTGGCTTGGAAAAGCAGCTGTCCGTCCAATGAGGCATTACGACATGGCCCCGTGTACGGAACAGCCATCTGTGCACATTAAAGAACACATTGCCTGGCCTCGACGGAAGGTTTCCATCTGTCTCTTGACAATTGTCTATTTAATCCCTTTGGAGCTTGGGAAGGCCGCCGTCCGTCGTGTGGGACGTTAAGCCCGTGTGTGGACCCGTGTGTGGGAGAGCCATACCCTGTGCACGTTAAAGAACACGCTAGATGGCCTTGACGGGAGGCTACGATCTGTCTCCCAACAGCTGTTCCAGTGGGTCCCCTCCCCCAACCTTCTCTGAGCCTTCGGGGTCCTTGTGACTTGGCCATTTAGCCCATGGTGTGCAAAAAAGTGCCGCTCAGAGGTAAAACAACCCAACCCAACCCTTTGGAGCACTTCTCACTTGATCAATGTGTGCAAAATGGTGTTCATAGCGGTAAAACAACAGAAGCCAAAGGAAATTCATTTGATTTCCACACTCTTCAGTCCGTTTACTTTATATGGTGAAGATATGTCTCTTCCAGGGGCGTAGCGAAGGACTATGGTTCGGAGGGAAGAAATCAAAAATTTTCCAACTCGAAAATCAAATTTTGCCAACTGCACAAATAATGTGTAGATTTTCGCTCCGTGAGGGGGGAGGATAGGCAATTTTTCACAACTCTCTTGCATTTTGCCATTTGATTTCCAATTTTCCCAAGAAGCCATAATTTCACAGAAATAATCCCAAAATTTACATCTCCTCTGAATTGTAGCAAGTCAATCTGAATTTTCCCTTGATTTGGCAAACTGTTCTTAATTTCGCAAAACCAATCCCAATCCAAAAACATCTCTCCTAAATTTGCCAAATCACTAGAAAATTTTCAAACTCCCCAATATTTTGCCAAGTTTTTTCGATTTTGTCAACTCTCCCTAATTTTACAAACCCAATCCCAATTTTCACACCTCGTCTATATTTCACCAAATGGATTCAAATTTTGC
Organism: Ryuthela nishihirai; assembly: GCA_038380435.1. Lineage (NCBI taxonomy): Eukaryota > Metazoa > Arthropoda > Arachnida > Araneae > Heptathelidae > Ryuthela > Ryuthela nishihirai. The sequence continues at coordinate 23,379,492 of JAWZYU010000001.1, forward strand.
CAACTACCCTAGATTTTGCCAACTTGCCTATATTTTACCCAGTGGATTCGAATTTTTCCAACTCCCTTACAGTTTGCCAACTCGTCATAATTTTACAGAAAAATCCCAATTTTTACATCTCACCTGAATTTTGCCAACTCCCCACGATTTTGCCAAGTCACTCCGAATTTTCCCAACTGCCAACTCCCTAAGTTTTACCAACTTGACATAATTTTACAGAAAAAGATCTAAATTTTGCCAACTCTCAACGATTTTGCCAACTCCCAACGATTTTGCCAAGTCACTCCGAATTTTGCTAACTGCTCTAAATTTTGCCGTTTCTCCATTTTCCAAACTGCCCTAGATTTGCCAAGTTGCCTCGATTTTGACAACTCCCCTTAATTTTGCAAAAAAAAAAGATCACAAATTTTCACAACTCATCTAGATTTTACGAAGTCGCTTCGAATTTTTCCAATTCCGAGTTACTTTGGGGGGGAGCCTCCCTCCTATCCCCCAATGGCTACGCCCCTGACCACTTCATTCCTAAGTCTCAATATTTTAACCTTTAAATTTGAATATTCTGAAACTGAAACAACTTTTTGTGTTAAGGCATAAAGAAGTAAGTGTAAGGTGCAAAAATAAAGAGGAAATTTTTTAAGCGAGACAGAATTGTGATTAATATACAGGGCGTCCCTGAATTCATGACCCAAACGTGAGGGGATGGTAGATACACCGAACCCACCAATATTCGTCATAGAATATGCGGCCGCAAACGCAGCCCGGTGCCTGTAGGGGACGCAGACGAGGCGGTACGGCTTAAAAGCGCTGGATCAACTAAATCCCAGCATTCTCAGCGTCGACTGGACACGAGATGGAGCATTTTACGAATGCAGAGAAAGCCGATATGCACCTGATGTACGGCGTAGCCGAGGGCAATGGTAGAGAAGGGCAAAGACTATACAGTGAGCGATATCCTATGCACCATGTGCCCGATCATAAAATGTTTGCGCGACTGCACCGCCAGCTGTCTGAGGTAGGCACCTTCCACGTCAGTCCACATGATGCCGGATGAACACGGACAGTCAGAATGTCACCTATGAGCAACGACATCTTGTGTATGGTGACAGATAACCCAGGTACAAACTCGCGATCCGCCGCCCGGAGCCTGGGTGTGCAAAATTATTTGGTATTTTCTAGTTAGCTGATTTTTGTGTTGTGTTTTGTGGATTTATTTGATGTACACCATTTTTGTGGCTGAATGACCTATGTTTAATATAATTTATTCATTTTCCTGCAGATAAGCTATTTATCTTTTGCGGGTCAAAGTGTAAATGTATTTGTATTCTTTACTCTTATGAATAAAAATTATATTCTAAAAAAAAAACAGTGTCTGGCGAGTATTGCATGAAGAAGGGCTACATCCCTATCACTTGCAGCGAGTGCAGGCATTGACACCTCTTGATTGTTCCCTGTGCATGGATTTCGCCCAGTAGTTCCTGCAGCAAAGTGCCGCACATCCCGATTTTCCCGCGCATGTGCTCTTTACGGATGAATCAACATTCTCACGTGAAGGCATAGTGAATGTCCATAATGCGCATTTGTGGGTGGCCTAGAACCCCCATGGTGCACGTCCAAATTCGAACCAGCAACGGTTCGCCGTCAATGTTTGGGTGTGGATCGTGCATGACTACTTAATTGGACCCTACCTACTGCCAGACCGCCTCGATGGGCGAACTTACCATATTTTTCTGTAACAGGTTTTGCCGGAATTGCTTCAGGATGTTCGAGCTGCAATCCACGCCCTTATGTGGTTCCAGCACGATGGGGCACCCGCCCGTTTCAGCATGGATGTGCGTCAGACAATGAATTGGGTCCGTGGCGTGGCCCCCATCCCGTGGCCCCCCAGATTGCTCGATCTTCCTTGTATCGATTTCTTTCTGTGGGGACATTTGAAGAGTGTCATGTGCGAGACGCCCGTGCAGTCCGCGGAGGATCTGGTAGCCCGACTGTCCATCGCAGCCGCCGATGTGCTCGAGAAGCCCGGTGTTTATGAGCAGGTTAGCCGATCACTACTCCGCCGTTGTGCCGCCTGTATCAACGTTGGTGGGCGGACATTTGAGCATTTGTTGCAATGATCTCCAATAATGTCACTCTGGAAACCTCTACAAAATTCTATGTGTCTGTCCTTCATTTCGACTCCTCACTGCGTTTGCGGCCGCGTATTCTATGACGAATATTGGTGGGTTCGGTGTGTACTACCATTCCCTCACGTGCCATGAATTCAGGGACACCCTGTAGAATGATCCAATAGCATTACCGACGTTATTGGACCAGATAGCTGTGGCTGGGAGAACACGTCCCGGCTATCTGGAGCCGACATGCAACAGTGTCACCTTACATGCAACCGATGGACTTAACCAGGGGCATTTTTTTACGGGCGGCAAATTTTACAACAAACGAAAGACCTTAGTTGAGTGAGGCCGACAGGAAAGTACGACCTATTTTTCTACAGATGATTCTTGATTGCTTTTAAAAATGACATTAAATTTAACTAAATCGATCATTAATATGTAATATGACGTGGAGAAAGGGGCGTCAGAGTCCAAGTTCGCCCCTGGTAGCAGATATCAAAGTTTGCTCCGGGCAGCAAAATAGCTAGCATTGGCCCTGCACACAGTTATTGTTTACCAGTTGCTGTGACGTTTAAGAGCCCAACAGAGGGATAGAAATGTAACGTTTGAAGGGTTCCGTAGCAAAGCGTACTAATCATTCAGCCACTGGGACGTTTGCAGATAATAAAAGCTCTTATGATTCAAATTTCAGTAGATGAAAAGGACTTTGTGGCTGTTAAAATTATGTTGATTTCACTTTTATATACTTTTATACCAATGGTATGAGCTCTGCCCCTGAGACCTAGGCTGTCAATCCCACCAAGGGAGCTCCTCGCCACTGTACCCGAGTTGGTATGTCGCTTTGCTCGCTCTTTCCGATGAAGTGACTCATCAAACAAAGCTACACCAAAGAACCAAAACATTATGACCACCTGCCTAATATGATTTTGGACCTCCACGTGCCGTCGAAACAGATCTTACCTGGCGAGGCGTGGACGCTACAAGATTTCTAAAGGTGTCATGTGGTATCTGGTACCAACACGTTGCCAGCAGATCTTTAACTCTTGTAAGTTGCGTGGTTGAGCCGCTGCGTATCGGATGTGCTGTTCCAACACAAACCACAGATGCTTCATTGAATTGATGTCTGGGGAATTTGGAAGACAGGTCAATACCTGAAAATCTTCCTCCTGCTCCTCGAACCATTCTCGAACAATTCGGGAAGTGTGGCATGGCGCATTATCCTGCTGAAAGAAGCCACTACTAGAGGGTATACCGTTTCCATGAAAGGATGTGCCTAGTCTACAATGATGTGTAGTTAGGTAGTAGACGTCATAGTTTCCTGCACGTGAATGACTGGATGTCCCTAATGCCAAAACTTCCCCACGTAAACGACGTACACATACCGCATGTGCACATGGTGCAACAGGAAACGAGATTCATAGGACCAGACCACCTTCTTCCAATCATTCAAGGGTCAGTTTTCATGCTCGCATGCCAATTGTAGGCGCTTTCGACGGTGAATCGAGGTTAGCATGGGCACTAGGAGTGGCCTCTGGCTACGCAGGCCCATTTTCAACAGGGTTCGATATACTGTGTGTTGTGACAAATTACTCTCGTCACCCAGCATTCAAATTGCGGGCGAGTTGCTCCACAGTATCCCCTCTGTTGGCTCGTACCATATGGGACAACCTTCGAACCGTGGTCGGCCCACACCTTGCCGGCAGTTTGTGGGGTTTCCCTCCTCGGACCACTTTTTAACGGTACTAACTACGACTGACCATGACCACAAGCCTTACCGTCTTGGAAATAATCTGACCCAGTCATCTGGTAATTAAAATTTGGCCTTTGTCAAACACATACCGGCTGTGCACATTGTGCAACAGGAAACGAGATTCATAGGACCAGACAATCTTCTTCAAATCATTCAAGGGTCAGTTTTCATGCTCGCATGACAATTGTAGGCGCTTTTGATGGTGAATCGAGGTTAGCATGGTCACTCGGAGCAGCCTACGACTATGCAGCCCCATTTTCAACAGGGTTCGATGTACTGTGTGTTGTGACAAATTACTCTCGTCACCAGCATTCAAATTGCGGGCGAGTTCCGCCACAGTATCCCCTCTGTTGGCTCGTACCATATGGGACAGCCTTCGCTCACATCTAGCATCGATGAACCGTCGTGGTCGGCCCACACCTTGCCGGCAGTTTGTGGGTTTTCCCTCCTCGGACCACTTTTTGAAGGTACTAACCACGACTAACCGTGCCCACCCCACAAGCCTTACCGTCTCGGAAATGATCTGACCCAGTCATCTGGTCATTACAATTTGGCCTTTGTCAAACTCACTTGAGTCCACTGCAGATGGGATACATCTGAAGAACAATAATAAAACTGATTAACAAAGCTTATATCAGGTGTTATTTATACCGTTTCATGACCTTCACACGCTCCGGCGTTTACCTGTAGCTGCTTCGATTTGCATAAAGACGCGTTGGTCATAAAGTTTTGCCTCTGCGGTGTATATATACATTAAAGTGAAACAGAAACGGAGTAGGAAAAGAGAATAGTAAGACTTGATTAGATTTTGCTCTGAAATGTTAACTATCCTTGATGCTAAGTTTCAGTTAAAAGATATGGAGGGTAAACATCAAAGACACGAAATGGTGTTATAGATAGGTTTTGGGTTGGGTTGTTTTACCTCTGAGCGGCACTTTTTTGCACACCATGGGCTAAATGGCCAGGTCACAAGGACCCCGAAGGCTCAGAGAAGGTTGGGGAGGGGACCCACTGGAACAGCTGTTGGGAGACAGATGGTAGCCTCTCGTCAAGGCCATCCAGCGTGTTCTTTCACGTGCACAGGGTATGTCTCTCCCGCACACGGGGCCACGGCTTAACGTCCCATCCGACGGACGGCGGTCTTTCCAAGCCCATCGGTGTCCCCTACTCACCGTGGGCAGGGCGGGGAATTTTGCGGAGATAAATCTCAACGCTGACCCAGCTGGGACTCGAAGCTGGGAACTACAGATTACGAGCCTGGCGCGCTACCGACTGAGCCACCCCCGCCCCCTTATAGATAGGTAATACATAACATGAAACTATTTTTCCTTTCCATTTTTAAATTCAGAGGTCTGGTTCAGAACAGAATGACCGCATCGGACAATTTTGAATTTAAAGTTAATATGATTTTATTTTTGTGTATCAGTGATGATGCATAGAAGTCATTTTTCGGCAATTTCGCGGCATACTAAATTTACTGCCACGGAACACTGCTGTAGCTTGTCAGTTTGCAAAAATGTTTTAGTGAACTTTATAAATACAGATGAGTTGGGCTAAAATTTTCGAGCTCAAGACCGACCATCTCGATAATCACCAATTGCAAGTTTCCCAAAGATAAAAAACAAAATTCTGACAGAATGCAAACTTTTTTCATGTTGTGACGTACCTAATACTTGGCTCACTTCGTCTTGCCACCCTAGTATGCGGTTTACATTGCCGCAGCATAACAAAGTTAATGCAATTCAGCTATAAAAAAATTCTTGTACTGATAATCACGACGGTGGTAACTCAGTCTGTACTGAGCCAGGCTCGTAATCTTCAGTTCCCAGGTTTGGGAGGGGCGGGGGTGGCTCAGTCGGTAGCGCGCCAGGCTCGTAATCTGTAGTTCCCAGGTTCGAATCCCAGCTGGGTCAGCGTTGAGATTTATCTCCGCAAAACTCCCTCCCTGCCCACGGTCAGTAGGGGACACCGATGGGCTTGGAAAGGCCGCCTCCGTCGGATGAGACGTTAAGCCATGGCCCCGTGTGCGGGAGAGCCATACCCTGTGCACGTTGAAGAACACGCTGGATGGCCTTGACGGGAGGCTACCATCTGTCTCCCAACAGCTGTTCCAGTGGGTCCCCTCCCCCAACTTTTTCTGAGCCTTCGGGGTCCATGTGACCTGGCCATTTAGCCCATGGTGTGCAAAAAAGTGCCGCTCAGAGGTAAAACAACCCAACCCAGGTTTGAGTACCACCTCGGCCAATGTGGAGATTTATTTCTGAAAATGTCCCTGCCCTTGGTCAGTAGATGACATCGATGTGCTTGGAAAGGTCACCGTCCGTCGGATGGGACATTAACCCGTGCCTCCGTGTATGGGAGAGTCAAGTCCTGTGAATTTTAATAAACCCGCTAGGTAGCTTTGACGGGAGTCTTCCATCTGTCTCCTAACAGCTGTCCAGTGGGTTCCCTTCCCCAAGCCTTCTACGAGCCTTCAGGATCTTTGTGACCTGGCCGTTTAGCACATTGTGTGCAAAGAGAAAAGTACCACTCAGAGGTAAAACAACCAACGCTTCCTGAACAAAATGTTACTCGAAGGCGGTTGTTGATTCTAACATCATCATTTGCTGACATACTCAAAACATAAGATAATCAACCTCATACACGATCAAAAAGTATTAAATTGGCTCTTATGTGACTTGCAATATGAGGCGGGGGTGGCTCAGTCGGTAGCGCGCCAGGCTCGTAATCTGTAGTTCCTAGGTTCGAGTCCCAGCTGGGTCAGCGTTGAGATTTATCTCCGCAATAATTCCCCGCCCTGCCCACGGTCAGTAGGGGACACCGATGGGCTTGGAAAGGCCGCCGTCCGTCGGATGAGACGTTAAGCCGTGGCCCCGTGTGCTGGAGAGCCATACCCTGTGCACGTTAAAGAACACGCTGGATGGCCTTGACGGGAGGCTACCATCTGTCTCCCAACAGCTGTTCCAGTGGGTCCCCTTCCCCAACCTTCTCTGAGCCTTCGGGGTCCATGTGACCTGGCCATTTAGCCCAGGGTGTGCAAAAAAGTGCCACTCAGAGGTAACCCAACCCAACTTGTAAAATGTCCACGTTTTACTACCATAGCAAATTTAGAATGGACTACACTCTTTTACAGTCAAATGTCGATATAACGAACTCCAGAAAAACCAAATATTCAGTAAAACGAATTTTTTTACCGACCCGGATATTTTACTGTCATCTCTCTCTATGTAAAAATGTTTCATTTTAATGAATACCAGTAAAACGGTTTAATATCAGTTTAATGAACTAAAATATTATTCCGCTGCAAAAAATATCATCAGTATAACGTAATTTATAAAAAAATAAAATCCTCAAACAATATGTATAACGTAGATTTTGTTGTTGTCATCTTTACGTACTTTGGTTTTAGCATCTGGCAACGCTGTAATGATTTAAACGCTGTGAAATATCTAACCAATCACAGCGCTACGAAACATTTATTCTATACAGTATAACGAAACAGAGCTAGTGACCCAAATATATTCATTATACTGAAATGCAAGGAAAAACGTGCTCTGATAGTTCCATACTATAAAATAATCATTACGAAAGTTGTGTTGTTTTACCTCTGAGCGGCACTTTTCTGCACACCATGGGCTAAATGGCCAGGTCACGTGGACCCCGTAGGCTCAGAGAAGGTTGGGGGAGGGGACCCACTGGAACAGCTGTTGGGAGACAGATGGTAGCCTCCCGTCAAGGCCACCCAGCGTGTTCTTTAACGTGCACAGGGTATGGCTCTCCCACACACGGGGCCACGGCTTAACGTCCCATCCGACGGACGGCGGCCTTTCTAAGCCCATCGGTGTTCCCTACTGGACGTGGGCAGGGCGGGGAATTATTGCGGAGAAAAATCTCAACGCTGACCCAAACCTGGGAACTACAGATTACGAGCCTGGCGCGCTACCGACTGAGCCACCCCCATTACGAAAGAAATTTACTACCTATTAGAGTTTACTTCTTAAAAAAGTTGACATTTTTTTTAAACATGTGTTCCAACAAGCATCGTTCCATGAATTCTTAAACGATTTCGTAATTCTCCAACACTTTGTCCGGTGTATTTTTCCGTGTCATTTCCGAAATGGTGAAGACTTCGCGCCATATTGGCTGCTAATAACGAAATGAAACTGCGTAATTAACTATAACACTAATAATAACGACTAAAATATATGATTAACGAATAATAAAATAAAACGCATGGATTGGAACTGTTTCGAAGGAACTTTTCGCTGGAACTGCCGCCACTTGTAATGCAATACAATCACAATATCGTTGATTAACAAATTTGAAAATCCCTTTTTATGCTAGGATAACGTGGCAACACCACTTTAAAGTCGGCAATGTTGCGAGCACATGCCGTTTAAGGATTTTTCTTTTTAAAAATTTTCGTTATGCTGGTCATATTGTTTTGTATCGGAATAAATATTTATTTCGTTAAACTGATAAACTTATTTTCGTTATACTGGCATTCAGGGGCGTAGCTATGAGGGATGGGGGAGGCTCCCCCCCCAAAGTAACTCAGAGTTGGCAAAATTCGAAGCGACTTTATGCAATCTAGGTGAGTTGTGAAAATTTGTAATCTTTATTTTTGGAAATTAAGGAGAGTTGTCAAAATCGAGGCAACTTGGCAAATCTAAGGCAGTTTGGGAAATGGAGAGACGGAAAAATCTAGAGCAATTGGCAAAATTCGTAGCCACTTAGTAAAATACAGGTGAGTTGGCAAAATCGGGACAACTTGGCAAAATCTTGGAGAGTTGGAAAATTCGGAGTGACTTGGTAAAATCTTGGGGAGTTGGCAAAATTCGGAGTGACTTGGCAAAATCGTGGGGAGTTGGCAAAATTCAGGTGAGATGTAAAATTTGTAATCTTTTTTTCTGTAAAATTATGGCATGTTGGCAAAATCGTGGCAACTTCGCAATATCCGGGAGAAATTCAGAGTGACTTTGCAAAAATCAGGTGAGATGTAAAAATTGGGATTTTTTTCTGCAAAATTGTGGCGAGTTGGCAAAATCGAGGAAACTTGTCAAAATCTAGGGCAGTTGGCAAAATTCGAATCCACTTGGTAAATTACGTACGAGTTGTGAAATTGGGATTGTTTTTGTAAAATTAAGAAGAGTTGACAAAATTGAGAAAATTTGGCAAAATTTTGGAGTTTGAAAAATTTGAAGTGACTTGGCAAATTCAGGAGAGATGTTAAAATTGGGATTGTTTTTGAAAAATTAAGGAGAGGTGGTAAAATCGAAACAACTTGACGAAATCTAGGGGAGTTGGCAAAACTGGAAACCACTTGGTAATGTACAGGTAAGTTGTAAAAATTGGGACTGGTTTTATGAAATTAAGGAGAGTTGAAAAAATCGAGAACTCTTGGCAAAATCTAGAGGAGTTGGCAAAATTCGAAGCCACTTGGTAAAATACAGGGGAGTTGTTAAAATTGTGCCTTTTTTGTGCAATTAAGAAGAGTTGATAAAATTCGAAATGACTTGGCAAATTCAGGGAAGATGTAAAAATTGCGATTTTTTTTCTGTAAAATTACGGCGAGTTGGCAAAATTGAGGCAACTTGGCAAAGTCTAGGATAGTTGACAAAATACGAATCCACTTGGTAAAATATAGGCGAGTTGTGATAATTGGGATTGGGTTTGTGAAATAAAGGAGAGTTGACAAAATCGAGAAAACTTGGCAAAATCTTGGAAAGTTTAAAAATTTGAAGTGACATGGCAAATTTGGGAGAGATGTAAAGATTGGAATTGGTTTTGTTAAATAAAGGAGAGTTGACCAAATGAAAGGGAGATGGGAAATTGCTACAATTCAAGCGAGATGTAAATATTGGGATTATTTCTGTGAAATTATTACTATTTGGCAAAACTGGAAGTCAAAGGGCACGAGAGTCGTGAAAATTTCCTCCTCCACGGAGCAAAAATCTAGGTACGAACCTGACAGAGACATTATTATCTTAGTTGGTGAAATTTGGTTAGGAGTTGGTAAAATTTTGGTTTTCGAGTTGGAAAATTTTCGATTTTCTCCCCCCCTCAACTATAGTCCTTCGCTACACCCCTGCTGGCATCCACTAAAATGAAACATTTTTTTACATGGAGATACATGGAAATTGTCCAGGCTCGGAAAAAAAATTCGTTCAATATTTCACTATTGTGGCATTTGTTATTCTAACATTTCAGTGTATTTTAAAATATGCCACTAACAAACACTCAAATAGAAGAGAATAATTAAATTTTATTTTTATACGGATGAAAAAAGAAGGGGGACGACGATTACCCTATTTTTTATGGTGCTACAGTGTACAATTTGAATACACATTCGTCAGAACCCAAATTACTAGAGGATTTTCTCTTAACGTAAATTTAATAATTTATAGTCTGAAAAGAAGTTTCTTGTTTGATAGAGGTGGCGTGTGTTGGAACCAGGAAGCCACGTGAAAACAACGTCTTTACGTCATAATAGGAATTGTAGCTTCGGTTCTAAGTATTTAATTGTGCGTCACAATTCCAGGAGCTCGTGACGGGTTAACATTAGTGATCGACGTCCAGCATTAGCTCGAGCAAACAAGACGGTGAAGAGAACCCGTGGATAAACAACTTCTTACCTTCACTTGTGGACTCCATCCTTGATGCAGTATTGACCGTATCACCAAACAAGCAGTAACGAGGCATCTTCAAACCAACCACTCCCGCTACACATGAACCTGGGGGGGAAAAAACATTCGGTAACAGTCAGGTGCAAACTGAGAAGTTGGCAGTTTAATAAATATTTAAAAAAAATACATATATCCAAAATATGGTTTATATCACTAAAAGTAGACAGAGCCTTTATACACAACGAATAATAAATAAGCGTGTGATCAGTATGGAGAAGGCAAAATGGATAGAGGCAAAATGGATATTTCCAGAAACGTATTATTTGATAAAGTTTAAACATCTATTTTCGAAATAAAATATGAATTACAATTTGGATTCTCGAAAGTGTTACGTGAATTTAAAACGGTCCGGAAGCATTGCATTATAGAATACCGCTCATAGGTCTTAGTGCTGTGCGATAATGTGACATATTTGGCTTAAAAATACCCAGAAATTAATGACGAATTTTTTTTCTTTAGAAAGTCGTGAAATGGATGTAAATAAAGAAAAACAATGAATGTTCGTAAACATTAGGTGTGGCAATAAGACACGTTTTAAATAACGATGGTTTTTTAAAACGTGCCTGGATTTATTCACTCAAATGTAGTAAGACTTTTTCAATAGATTTCGGAATTTCTTCAGAAGACACTAGGTATTGCAAATGATATCGATCTTCCCTTTTTATTAACATAATCTATTCTACTCTTCTCGTTGCAATAGCATTCATAACATTGAAAACATTCACATGAACTTCTTTGAATTTTGAAATTTTTGGTTTTATTTTGAAATAAATGAACATTATTACAATGTAAATAACCAAAGAACATATGCTCATCCCGGTTATTGAAATATTTAACACAGGAATAAAGCAATGATAACATATTTTAACGAATAGTGTACACAATCTCAAACATCTTTAATGATAGTTGAATGTGAGAAGACAGAAAAGTAACAGAAAAGTATACATGTCCTTTTCTCGAACAACAGGGGCAAATATATATATATACAGGGTGTTTCAAAAAGGACGCAACTGTAAATATAAGAGAGTAGAACTTACTCACATGTACACTCTATGAATAATATTAGTCAGTTGGCATTACTGCACTAAAGGTTAACAGCCTTTAGCAGTTGAAATGACCTTGTCACGCGCTTGTCTCACTCAAGCAGTCATTCCTTTGTGTCGTGTCAGCTATGTCGTTTTCCAAAAACGAACGTGTATTTATTGTTGAGACTTACTGCGTTACAAATCTTACAAACGTGTGAGAGAGGAGTTTGAGTTGAAGTTTCCTCAGTCTGCAGTTCCCAACAAGTCGACCATATCTCGTTTGATTGATAAATTTCGTGACACTGGGTCTGTACAGGATCGAAATAGCCAAGGCTGGCCATCACTGTTAACTGCCGAAGTTCTTGATGATGTGTCTCAGTGTTTAACTCGTTCACCCAGAAAATCTCTTAGAAAGTTAACTTCACAGGTTGGACTGTCACCAGCTACTGTTTCAGGGCTACAAAGAAGTTAAAATTTCATGCCTACCGCATTGGTGTCGTTCATGAACTGAAAGAACCAGGCCATGAAAAACGTTTACGGTACTGTTGGTTTCGTTCTTTTGTTGATGAAAATGGAATAGTGGTGTTGGACCACGTTTATTTCAATGACGAGGCTTGGTTTCACTTGGATGGGTGTGTCTTTTCACGAACGACCATTACACGCACGGAAAATTGGTGTTTGGTGTGCAATTTCCCGTCATCGTGTGATAGGGCCTTTATTTTTTGACTCAACTGTAACTGGTAAAGTTTTTCGTGACCTCATCCAACAAGTTTATTGCACTATTGGATGTGAGTGAACGAGAGTGTTGGTTTCAACAAGATGGCGCGACCTCCCATACTGCAAATGACACAATGATCATGTTGCAGAAATTTTTTGGTGATCATTTGAATTCAAAAAATTTGTGTCCCCCAAGATCCCCAGATTTTACTCCTCCAGATTTTTTCCTTTGGGAATATCTCAAATGTGTAGTGTTTCAAAACAATCCTCATACACTTGAAGACTTGAAGGCTAATATTGAAAGAGAGATTTTAAACATAAGAAAACAAATATTACGAAAGGTGGCTTGCAAATGTCATGAAACGGGTACGAAGCAGGTTGTATCCAGGTTGCAGGAAATCACTTTCAACATCTGTTGTAAAGGTAGACAGATATATGTTTAATTTGCATCTTTTGAAATTTGTGTCTTTTGTCAAGTTTAAATAGAAAAATACAATAGAGGGTTCCGTCCTTTTTGAAACATCCTGTATAAGTGATTTCATTTTTCTATACAGATTATTTTTATTTTTGTGTTCAAGTAGACAGAAAAATTTAACTTTTAGCAGCTAGCTTAAAGTGTGAAAGTAAGGCTCCATATCAGTTATATTTTGGAGGAACTTCTTCCGTTTTCTTTATAAGTGGAATATCCACAAATGCAATTTCTGAGATCAGGTGGTAGAGAATTGAATGACTTAGGTGCAAGATATAAATAGTATTTGTGAAGTATTTCTTTTTTTTGACTTGGGAACCACATATTTCATTTCTCCGTTTCTTAAACAATATTCATAAATTTTCATTTGAAACTCAGAATTATGTTTATAAAGATAAAGCATAAGTTTGTACGTATAAAGGTGTCTTAAAGGAAATATGTTTAATTCACAGTGTACGTTTAAATCATTTTTTGTGGAATGGTTATATTCTTTATTATTTTGTTTTGCAACCTAGACATAGGTTTAAGTGCAGTTTTATAAGTTCCACCATAGCTAAAATTCCATACTCAGGGCAGATTGGATCCAAGAAAAGTAAGTACCCCTTAGCATATCAGTATTCAATATTTTTCTTAAACATTACAACTTGTGAAGCATTGATCTAACTTATTTTGGTCTGTTTATTTATGTAAGGCTTCCAGCTTAAATTTCTATCAATTTTTACTCCAAAATAATCAATCTCTTTAACATTTTCTATTGGATTACATTTACAGTCAATCATTTTAGAACAACTAAGGTCATGAATTTTAATATTAAGAGAACTATTCTCTTTAGCTTTAAACAATATAACACATATTTTGTCTTTGAAATATTGATAGTTAACTCATTCAATTTGAACCAGTTCTCAATAACAGATAACTCATTATTAGTAATTCCAATCAGCTCATCAAGGTTATCAGCATAGAATGTCACTGCAGTGTCATCTGCAAACGTATAGAATTTTCCCTTTACATTCAAGGAACAAAAATCGTTAATGAAAGTAAAGAAAAGCACTGGACCTAAAACTGACCCTTGAGACAAGCCATATGAATAGTCATTTGAGAAATAATAGTACTGTGTATTTTTACAATTTGTGTTCTGTTTTGTAAATAACTTCTTAATCATTGTAGAACAGTGCCTCTGATTCCAGTTTGTTCTAGTTTACAGAGTAAAATCCCATGTGACACAGTGTCAAATGTTTTCTGAATATCCCGAAACACAGTAAGAGTTTGTTTATTTTTGTCAATATTTTTATAAATGATTTTAGTAAAGTTGAATAAGGCACCCCTCGGAACCCAAGACTCTCCTAAATCGAAATTGATTTGGTGAAAAAAAAGTTGTACTTTATAAGAAAGTCAGTTAGTCGTTTTTTAACCAGTTTTCTAACTACACTAAAATGTCACTAAAAATGTCCACACTAAAACTACACTAAAATGACACTAAAATGTCCACACTAAAATGTTTCCAAAAACTGAGATTACTGATATTGACTATAATTAGAAAATTAATTTTTTTTCCCTTTTTATATATAGGTACTACAACTTCCTTTTTCAATTCATCATTAAAAATTCCCTTTTCAAGAGATAAATCATAAATATGGGTTAGGGGTTTGACAATATAATCCTTACACTTTTTTAAAATGATATAGATATTCCATAATTTCCCACACTTTTGTTATCTTGAAATATCAAAATTATATTTAATATCTCATCTACAGTTGTTGGAAATTAAAACATTGTATTATCATTTCGAGCCGTCCCGTGGCCGAGTGGTTTGCACGCTTGGCTACTGATCTAAGGGACCTGGGTTCGAGCCCCGGATTAGGCATGGATGTGTGTGTCGTTTTTCTGCTGAGGTCCTGCCATCCTCTCAGATCTCCTACTGTGGCATATAAACTGACAGGCTTCTGTCTAGACCTCTGTGGCAAGCAGCTGCTTGAGGGGGTATTTTTTTATTATTATCATTTCGAGTAACATGATGAATATTTCTATTTAGGTTTTTAGACTGAACTCTCTTAATGTTTTCTTTAAGACTAATAAAGTGCAGATTAAGTCATTTGCTAATGCCTTGATTTTCACATCATTGTTTAATTTGTCCAAAGAATTTGGAAGAACTGTGCATTTTTTGCTCTTGTCAATTAAATTATTCACAAACTTCCATTCTTTCTTGCTATCTCCATGTCAACTAAGAAATTGTCTTCTGTAGTAATTATTTTTAGCATTTACAATTGTCACATTTAGTTTATTTCTGATGATTTTAAAATTTGTCTCGTGAAGAATATTATATGGATTTTTTTGTACAATTGATACATTTTATCTCTTAGTTTAATCATATTGTGCTTAGAACATTCAATTTGTTCCAATAGTTGTTTCAGAAAAACTTTGCAAGCAGAGTTAGGATTATTGTCAAATAATATTGCATCCCAGTTGCATTTCTTTAAATTATCTCATAAAACAGAATAATTTATTCTATATGTGATATTAAGAGGCTCTTTCTGAATATGGCAACTATCTGAATTAGGTAATTCAATTTTAATAGCTACAGGATAATGGTCAGATATATCAGTTCTTGCTATTGCAGCACTAATTAACACCATTTGCTTTCCTACGAAAAACATGATCTAGACATGAAACAGAAGTACTTGTTTCTCTAGTCTCACTAGTTACGTAGGACTGGAATCCTTGAGGTGAGAAAAGATCGAAATAAATAAGTAAATCAATATTGAGATCACCAGTTAGAATTATATTTCTACCTTTAATTTTTTGTAATACAGTACCCAGTTCTTCAACAAACTGATATGAGCTATACTGATGGGAACCATGTAAAGCAAGTATATAAAAATCTTGTTTACTTATTGACAAGCATAAGAATTCAGTTGTTACCATTTCAATTCTACTTGCGACACAAATATAATATTTAAAAAAAAATCAATATGCTACCAGCTTTGGGAATCATTTGAATTTCGGCTCTAATGCTTTCTTTGACTTCAGTGAAGGTGTATGACCTGCTTAAATACAGTTTTTTTTTTAAATAAATATCTCTGTGTGAAATAATCAGAAAGTCTGAGATAAAGACCTTTCGGATCAAACAACTTCCAAATTTGGAGATAAAGTTTTGGGGAAAATGCTCTCGGACCGATTCCATGCAAATGCACCTAAAATTCAGAGTTTAGTAAATAAAACATCACAGAAAAAATGTTCGGTACACAAGAAATACTTGAAATATTTAGCTGAAAAAAAAAACAACATTGTTGCCTGAGTGGGGTTCAAACCCACATCTCCTAAAAAAAAAAGCATGCCGACGTCATAACAGCTAGACCACCAGAGAATAGAAGTTTTTCTTTAACATTGTGACATATAATACATTTTTCCATTCCCGCATTTTTTGTTTATCCGCCACTGGCGCCATCTATGTCGGGAATCGAGCTTCCAAGCTGCAAATTTTTTTAAATAATTAGGATCAGAATCGTTGCTCGTTCTAAAGATCTTCCCAAAAGGTAAATGTTTAGTAGCAAAGAATCAAAAGAGATGTCTTGTAGACACGGGTCTCATGAAATATTTATCTGGAAAAATGTTTTCAACTAAATATTTCATGAAGTAAGCGTTTCTTCATGAGGGGAAACTTTTGAAAAAATAAAGACACCGTTCAATGTAGCATATTGCAGTCATTATCATATTTCGTAATGATGATAGTAGTATTCAGGTGTAATACATCTCATTTTACAAGGTACCAAACGTGTTCTCTATCTCATGCTTTTATTCTCATGCAGAATCGATAGTGTGATGAACAGAAAATGAATAATAAAAATCATAATAAATTGAACCATGGAAAATTTCAACAAAATTTGTTATTGCTATAATAGCTTAATTGCAATAGAATTATGCATTTAAATACAGCATTGAACAAGGAGACCCTGCTCCCCACTTATGCGAATGCTAGTAACTGGAACAGAGACGTAAAAAAAGATAAAACATATTTATATTACACCAGGACCGTATCTAGGGGAGAGGCAAGGACCCATGCCTCCCACTTTTGAGACGGCTAGCAACTGTAAAAGGAGACGAAAAACATTTTCAATATATATATATAATTTCTTTAAAGACCACTAAATTTTAAGATAAACCTTTACACCAAAATGGTGTCCCGGGCTCAATCTAGCACCCCACCCTCCCACTCAGATTGCTTGTCTCCCCCCCCCCCACTTTTTCATTTTCATTATCTTTTTTAGATCCGGCCCTGTATTACCCTTATTACAATACCACCACTGAAACGAAGGGAAAAATCATATACCGTAACGGGATTCTGGTTTAGTTTTGGCGCCTCTTTCATTTGGATCACTTCCCCCTCCCCTCCTTTGTTTTTTTATAGATCCAGGCTTGTTTGCATGCATGCAATTCTTAACTGAACTATGTGACAAAATAGAAGAAATAGGCTGTTCCAAGACATTAGAAAAATAGTGCGCACGGGTAACAAATGGGGCCACAGGAAAATTGTTCACCCAAAGCGATTAATGGCGGGTTAAAACTATGA
Source organism: Ryuthela nishihirai (assembly GCA_038380435.1). NCBI lineage: Eukaryota > Metazoa > Arthropoda > Arachnida > Araneae > Heptathelidae > Ryuthela > Ryuthela nishihirai. Next base: position 23,396,817 of record JAWZYU010000001.1, read on the forward strand.
AATAATTCAAATTTCTTTTCTTAACGTAGAAGTGTTGATTTTTTTATTATTGGTAATTCGGGAATTAAATTGAAAGTTTGTTTGTTGGGCGTTAAACGATTTTATATTTGTTCACATATGTTATTTTTCCATCTTAATCCTTGTGAACATTAATTTTTATAAGTGTAAACTTTATTAGAGTGGTAAGCTTAGATTTTTTCAATAGAAAACTTTTCAATCCTTTTCAAATTTGTACAAAATTTCGCAATAAATGTTCATTATTATTTTCGAGAACTGCAGGATACAAATCTCATTTCGTACTGCAAAACGTATATATCCACTCTGAGTTCATCGTATTTGCTAGTGTTATTAGAGAATTTCTGTTTTATTAAGAGAAATATGTCACATCGTCTACCAACAGTAAGATCACTCCGCGATATTAGAATGTAAAATTTTTTGTTCATAAATTTTATTTCTATAAGCTATTGTTTCTATATAAACACATCTTGCTGAAATTTTCCGTTTTTCGAAATATTATGAAATTTGCTATTCGCTTTCAATTCATCGCGTTGTCGATTCTTCTCTATAAGATAAAGAACAACCATTCATAATGTCAAACATTTGCACTCAATGCTGCAATTCTCAGATCTACTTATGCAAACACATCTGTATTGATGAAGCTGTTCTTGAATGCATAGAGGAAGACTGATTCTCAGAACCCGTCTCCGTGGATCTTTATCAAGCTGTCACTTTTTTAAGGTCGATTTTGTGAGAATCAGGAGGCAGTTCATCAGTTCATTATTGTGTTGATGTTAGTACACTACGCAGAACAGTCTCTTAGCTATCTTGAAAAGAAGCTCTTACTAATTTCCAACGTATGTTTATCGATCTAAAAACAGCAAAACACATTACGTAGAGTTGAACCAAGGTTCTCAAAAAGACATTAAAGAAAGTAGTAGGAACGTTTATTAGATTATTATGACAAGCTTAATCGACTTGACGTGTCCTACAAAAACTCCATTAGGTCCAGTTCCATATCATGTCAATAGTTACTCAGATAGAGAACTCAGTAACTTCTTAAATAAGCTTTTTATCAAAAATGTGACTGAAAATAATTTAAAGATCTCATTCATCGCTTTTCAACAATATTCGTGCAATAAATAAAGTGTCTTGGAGACTAAAATGTTTAACTTGCCTCGTCCTGCAAAAAAAAAAATCATTCAAAATTAACGGAAATTAAAATAATAATTACACGAGCTGCTAATAATACTCTGACACATCTGATTAATATTTTGATTATGGTCATTACGTTCATTTTTACCTGTTTAAATAAACTTTTCAGATCGCTTGTTTCAACTGGAATTGCTGCAGTTAAATATTGCATCCTCACAACTTCTTTAAATACTGAAAGCATTTTGTTTGAAATTGAGATTGAAAGAGATTTAACTAGCATCTTTAAATTATCTTCAGTCACGTTTTAACATAATACGTGAGCTTTTCCTTAAGACGTTACGAGTTATGTATTTCAATTTCTATTGACATAACATGAAACTGTACAGTTCAAACACTGTACAGTTCAAAAACTGTACAGTTCAAACACTGTACAGTTCAAAAACTGTACAGTTCAAACACTGTACAGTTCAAAAACTGTACAGTTCAAAAACACTGAAGTACACTTCAAAAACACTTAAAATGAACTGTACTGCTTTTGAAACTGTACAGTTCAAAAACACTGAGTGCATCGTCTTAGAATATGATGAACTTAAAAATCAATTCCCACTCTTCTTCGATTTTAATGTAATTTCAAATTTTTAATCTTTTGATTAGGAGAGAATAAAAGCTTTAATTTCAATTTCTCTTGACCTTATTACTTCTTCCTCTTTGATATCACTATTTTTTATCGAAATTTAGTTCTTAACTTTTCGAGAAACACTCTTAAATGAAGTGGCATCGCATCATTAGAGGCAGGGCCGGACTTTGATCTTCTGAGTCCCTGAGCTTGGTAAGTTTAAAAGGCCCCAAAAATTCGAAAGTCGAAATATATATTTATTACATTGATTGAAGAGAACATTTAAAAAAATAAACACGAATTTGATTAGATAAAAATATTGTACTAAAATTGGTATACAACGATGAACAGTTGGGTTGTTTTACCTCTGAGCGGCACTTTTTTGCACACCATGGGCTAAATGGCCAGGTCACATGGACCCCGAAGGCTCAGAGAAAATTGGGGGAGGGGACCACTGGAACAGCTGTTGGAAGACAGATGGTAGCCTCCGGTCAAGGCCATCCAGCGTGTTCTTTAACGTTCACAGGGTATGGCTCTCCCACACACGGAGCCACGGCTTAACGTACCATCCAACGGACGGCGGCCTTTCCAAGCTCATCGGTGTCCCCTACTGACCGTGAGCAGAATTTTGCGGAGATAAATCTCAACGCTGACCCAGCTGGGACTCGAACCTGGGAACTACAGATTACGAGCCTGGCGCGCTACCGACTGAACCACCCCCGCCTCACGATGAACAGTACTTGCACAACAGGTTAATTAAAAAAAAAATTCATAACACAGTAAACTTCAAACTCACTTTATGGATTCCCTTCATAATCATGAAGCCCTAAGCGTAGTTTAGTTAGCTTATGTGTAAGTTCGTCTTTGATTAGAGACTACTATGGTTCGGCGAAGGTTAAGGATATAGTAAGTGATTTTGATACCTTTATCATCATGGATCATTGACTAACATAAACAGAGCACTGGATCTACAGGAAACCCATAATCTCCTTCATCGGATGAAATGTAATGCCTCTAATGGCAAAAACAGAATAATTAGGGAAAAACCCTACGAAAAATACACTGGAACAATTAGAGCCAGAAGGCTACAATAACTGTTTAGAAGAGGATGATAGCTCGTGACTTTTTGAATTTATTTTCAGGAGTATGTTCATAGTTACACAAATTTGATATAATAGGAAATGGATTTTCTCCACTTGTTGGAAGAACTTGTCTGATGATTCTTTAATAAACTGTGTAGCGCGCCAGGCTCGTAATTTGTAGTTCTCAGGTTCCAGTCCCAGCTGGGTCAGCGTTGAGATTTATCTTCGCAAAATTCTCCGCCCTGCCCACGGTCAGTAGGGGACACCGCTGGGCTTGGAAAGGCCGCCGTCCGTCGGATAGGACGTTAAGCCGTGGCCCCGTGTGAGGGAGAGCCATACCCTGTGCACGTTAAAGAACACGCTGGATGGCCTTGACGGGAGACTACCATCTGTCTCTCAACAGCTGTTCCAGTGGGTCTCCTCCCCCAACCTTCTCTGAGCCTTCGGGGTCCATATGACCTGGCCATTTAGCCCATGGTGTGCAAAAAAGTGCCGCTCAGAGGTAAAACAACCCAACAACAACTTTAATAAACTGAAATATAAGTGGAATGTTGAGATCCGATGAATGATTGACTTACGGACGAACACGGCACAGCAGCTGCGATCTCAGATATTTATTCTGAAACGACTGACGTTTATTCAGGCGATTAACTCCATTTTAACCTCATACAGGTGAGGCATAACATAGGAGAGGTGAAAGATGTGTACAGTAGAATTTTATTCTCCTGAGAAAGCGAAGAGTTGCTGCAAATCAATGAGTTTGATTTACATCTCAAGCCTTGTGCTTTATTCACAGTTCCTATAATATGACGGCTCCAATTGAGCTTATTATGAATAACGATTCCGAAATATTTTTAAGAATCTTTCCAATTGATGGCTTCATCAAAAATTTGATCTTTGGAAAGACGTGCTTGAGTGGAAAAATGGGTTGGGTTGTTTTACCTCTGAGCGGCACTTTTTTGCACACCATGGGCTAAATGGCCAGGTCACATGGACCCCGAAGGCTCAGAGAAGGTTGGGGGAGGAGACCCACTGGAACAGCTGTTGGGAGACAGATGGTAGCCTCCCTTCAAGGCCATCCAGCGTGTTCTTTAACGTGCACAGGGTATGTCTCTCCCGCACACGTGGCAACGGCTTAACGTTCCATCCGACCGACGGCGGTCTTTCCAAGCCCATCGGTGTCCCCTACTGACCGTGGGCAGGGCGGGGAATTTTTGTGGAGATAAATCTCAACGCTGACCCAGCTGGGACTCGAACCTGGGAACTACAGATTACGAGCCTGGCGCGCTACCGACTGAGCCACCCCCGCCCCGTTGAAAAATGGTGTTATTGCATTTGGTAACGTTAAAGGATATGCTGTGAAGGAAGTAGACGAATTTGCTGGTGTTCCGGAATGAAGTCCAACGAGGATATAAACAGTGGTGTACATCCATTTCGACCGCTAACTGTCAGCCTAGGTAAAATGCCACATGATGCTATGGAGAAAGCTGGAAAATTTGTTAATAATATTATGGGAGAAAATTAATATTTTGATATTACGGAGGTGACACGTGTGTGTAGATTTGCAGTCGTTCCTCTGAAGTTAACGAGTTACGACTTGTTTGAAGGCTTGTCTGAACTTGTCATTACGTGTTAAACCAAAGCCATATCATCCTTTTTCTTTTCACTGGCGGCTCGTAATGTTTGGTCTGCGAAATCTGTGCGTTGTTGCTATGGAGACTACTAAAGAAGGGGAAAGATTTTACATTTTCACAAGGATGCAGCTTGGGAACGATGCGAAAATATTCATGACGATTTATCACAAGTACAGTCACTCAAAAAAGTATCCGAACACTATGGTTGATTACAGAATTCAGAAAAAAATATCTTGCAACGATTTTTTTAGAAACTAGTGATCAGGCAACCTTCGTGCACAGTACAGAAGGTTGCCAGATCACTACTTTCTAAAAGAAGTCTTTGTCAGATATTTTTTCTGAATTCTGTAATAAACCATAGTGTTCGGATATTTTTTGATCGACTGTACATGGAGATCATGCCTGTTCATATGGCACTGTTACGGGATGGATGCGCAATTTCAGAGAAGAATGACAGAGCTCAGAAGACCTCCCTCGTGCAGGAAGACCGAAGGAGGCCGTGAACGAGAGAATCATCGCTGCTGTTTGATAACTCATTAAGGAAAATCCACACATCACCGTTCAGGTAATAAGTTTAGATGTCAATGCATCGATTGGCAGTGTGGAAACAATTATTCATCAACATTTATAGTTCCGAAAGGTTTGTGCTAAATTGGTACGCCACAAATTGACAGAACAGCAAAAAAGGGCTAGAGTAGACCCGTGCAAGGTGATGCTGACAATGTTTGAACCTAGTGGCCCCAAACGGTTAGTAAGACATTGTCATAGGTGATGATATGTGGTTTTATTACTGTACAACTCACAGAAAAATCGACAACTATGTTTGGGTTGCAGAAGATGAACTGCGTCTCCCAATCCTCCCACAAAACTTTTGCTCAAGGGAGAGGATGTTCAGAAGTTTTTTCGATTTCCAAGTAGTGGCATCTATGGAGATTTTACCTGAGAAAATGACTATCAATGGCCAATACTACACCAACATTGTTTTGCCCAAAATGGTTAAGGAGATGAAGGAACAGCGTCCAATAACAGGTATCAAGGGTCTCTTACTTCATGACAATGGTAATGCTCTCAGAACCCGGCATGTTACGGCTTATCTAGAACAGGAAAAAATCAAACAACTACCTCATCCTTCATATTCACCCGATCTCCCACCACATGATTTTTTGTTGTTTCTAAAAATTATAATGGAACTTGCTGGGAAACATTGCAGTATCCATGTTATAGTGTGGTATTGCAGTGTCGATGTTACAAATTATTACTAAATATAATTTTAACGTTTTCACTTATTTAATTAATCACTACAACAAGAAAAATTTATTGCACTAAAATATGTTTCATTTCCCCGATTTCAAAACCATGTGCGTCGTTTACCTGGGGGTGTCACCCGTGTGCATCGTTTATCTTGGCACCAGGATGCACCATGGGATGAAAAGAAGCCGGTGGAGGAGGTGTAATGCTTTTGGCAATGTTCTGTTGGGAAACCCTGGGTCCAGTCATTCATGTGCAGGAAACTATGACGTCTATCACCCACCTAACCATCATTGCAGAATAGGTACATCCTTTCATGGCAACGGTATACCCCTTTAGTAGTGCCTTCTTTCAGCAGGATAATGTGCCATGCCACACTGCCCGGATTATTCGAAAATGGTTTGCGGAACATGAGGACCACTTCCAGGTATTGCCCTGGCCTCCAAATTACCCAGACATCAATCCAATCGAGCATCTGTGGTTTGTGTTAGAACAGCATATCCGATCTGCGGCGTTTCAACCATGTTACTTACAAGAGTTAAAGGATCTGCTGCTAACATGTTGGTACCAGATACCACACGATAACTTTAGGCAATCCTTTAGAACCTTAGAAACCTTTAGAAATCCTGTAGCGTCCATGTCTCGCTGGGTAAGAGCTGTTTTGGCGGCACGTGGAGGTCCAACTTCATATTTGGCAAGTAGTCATAATGTTTTGGCTCTTCGATGTATATGTATTGATTATATGTGGAAATAAAATGCTATTCATTCATAGTTGCGGAGTATGCGGAGTATTCCGTAACAGGTGTACCACTAAGCGTTCCAGAATTGCAACTTCGAATAATGCTGCAGGGAAGTACTTTGAAAGACAGTAAAAGTTTCCCGTGACCGAGTGGTTAGCGCGCTCGGCTACTGATCTACGGGACCTGGGTTCGAGCCCCGGATAAGGCATGGCTGTGTGTGTTGTTTTTCTGCTGAGGTCCTGCCATCCTCTCAGACCTACTGTGGCATATAAACTGACAGGCTCCTGTCAGACCTCTGTGGCAAGCAGCTGCTTGAGTGGGTATTTTTTTTTATTTTTTTTTAAAGTTTTGATACGTGCAATGGGTTTTGTTCTGCAGATTCATTTCAAGAACTTTTTGAACACCCTCGCAATGATAATGGAGATAGTGATAAACGCAATTGTTAATAATCAGAATGAACTGGGGTTCCCGAATGCCTAAAAAAACGCCAAGTTTTTACAAAGTTTTGCCAACAATACTTTTTAAACTAGTGCTACCTAAGATGCCATTAAGAGATCATCATCTGAAAGAGTGGTTCCCAAATCTTTTTATACAGGAGAACCCTTAACATTATGCAAATGGCTTGTGGAGCCCAATGTATCACAAACATGTTGTATTATGCATATGTGCTACATGAGATTTTCTTAACATAATTGGCCTATATATATATTCGTAGTAAAATGTGTAACTTTTGAAACACTGCATGCATTACACTTCATGTATTTGTTTCCGTTTGGTTTATCCATTTATTCTTGTTTGTATTAACAGTCCAATGGGAAATATTTATAAATATGAAATAGAAGAATAAAAGCATAAATAGTATGGTTGAGTGTGTGATTAAATAAATACGCTAAAATCATAAACAAGAATAGATGAGTGAGACAACTGAAATAGATATATTATGAAATATACAAAATATTACATTTAAAAAATTGTACCCGAGTGGTTAGCGCGCTTGGTTGTTGATCTAAGGGACCTGGGTTCGAGCCCCGGATTAAGGCATGGATGTTCGTGTTGTTTTTCTGCAGAGGTCCTGCCATCCTCTCAGATCTTCTACTGTGGCATATAAACTGACAGGCTCCTGTCAGACCTCTGTGGCAAGCAACTGCTTGAGGGGGTATTTATTTATTATATACCTTTTAAGATGTAATACGTTCCAAAAATAATGCATTGTACAACCTATGTTCAATTATTATTTTAAGGCCGTAGTATCTAAGTTATTTAGGAACATATTTATTGCAAAAACAAACTGACAGAAAAAAATTAAAAAAAAATTAAATGGAAATTGAATTGATTGTTTTAAGCTCCGGCAAACTACAAGTAGTTTAGTTCTCACAAGATGGCCAAATCAAGTTGAGTTGGAAGAATACCTTATACTTGGAAGAAACTGTAATCTTTACTTTTATGAGGCAATTTCGACCTTTATTTAAATTTTCCGCCATTGCAGATATTTGTTCGCGGAACCCAGTTTGGGAACCACTGATCTAAGAGATAACTCACCTGAATGTATTCCGATGCGAAGTTTTAGCTTCCTGTTTGGACGATGTCGTATCCGGAAACTACCGATCGCCGAGAGGAGGTGCAAGGAGAGCCGAGCGATCTCTCGGGCATGCTCGTGGCCATTCCTCACGGGTAAACCCGAGGCCACCATGTAAGCATCGCCAATTGTCTCCACCTGTAGGAGGATCAGAGGAAGGGTTATATAGGCTCTCGACATCAAGAAGGAGGTTGAGATGAAATAATAAGCTCATTATTATTTAGCATATAGAAATTGCTTCGTTGTGATAAGTACTACGTATTTGTATTTAATTGGGAAGTTGGAGTGAAATACAGTTCAATTTATGATTTACAATCGTAAAAAAGTAGAATTTGTGAAGAGAAGGTAATTTTCTTGAATTATTTGAAACTTTGTTACTTTCTCTCTTTAAACGAGTATAATATTTGTTTTGAAGCATTAAAGTATTCAAATTGAAAAACTGAAGAAAAACAAATTAAAAAAATGAATAATAGAAATAAAACGAATATAATAGTAATAAATAAATAAAATAATTATTTTATTTTTTTATAATATTTATATGTATTATTATATAATTATATATTATATTATTTATAATATTTATATATATTTTTATATAATTATATATTATTTATAATATTTATATATATTATTACATAATTATATTATTTATAATATTTATATATATATTATATAATTATATATTATATTATTTATAATATTTATATATATTATTATATTATAATATTAAATTATTATTTTACTTTTTATATTTCACAAATATACAAATGTGAAATATAAAAGTAAAATAATAATTTAAAAATAATCATTATTGGAAGGAGAGCTGTGTATCAGTCGATTATGATCAGGACCGGATTGGGGTGGGGGGGTGCCCCCTTGCCCTTTTTCCCTCGATCCCTTGTACCCCTTCCCCAACTAGAATGAAAGTAACCGGAATGGAGGTTAAAAAAATTATTCCATACACCGAAGAGCCAAAATATTATGACCAGCGCGTCTTTATATAAATCGAAGCAACTGCACCTGATACTATAACCTGTTAATCAATGTTATTCTTGTTCTTCAGATGGGGAAGGCAGCGAACTTAAATGAGTTTGACAACGGTCAAATTGTAATGGCCAGATGACTGGGTCAGAGCATTTCCGAAACGGCAAGGCTTGTGTGGTCCTCACGATCAGCCGTGGTTAATATCTTCAAAAAAGTGGTCAGAGGAAGGAAAAACCACGAATCTCCGGCAAGGTGTGGGCCAACCACTGCTCATCGATGCTAGAGGTGAGCGAAGGCTATCCCGTATGGTATCCCGCCAACAGAAGGGATACTGTGGCGCAACTCGCCCGTAATTTGAATGCTAGTGACGGGAGTAATGAATCACAACACACAATACATTGAACCCTGCTGAAAATGGGGTTGCATAGCCACAGGCCGATCCGAGTGCCCATGGTAATCTCGGTTCACCGTTGAAAGCGATTACAATGGACATGCAGGCATCAAAACTGGACCTTGAATGATTGGAAGAAGGTTGTCTAGTCCGATGAATCTCGTTTCCTTGTTGCATCATGTGGATGGCCGGGTACATGTGCATCATTTACATGGGGAAGTGTTGGCACCAGGATGCACTGTGGGAAGAAAACAAGCCAGTGGAAGAAGTGTAATGCTTTGGGCAATGTTCTTCTGGGAAACCCTGGGTCCAGTCATTCATGTGCTGGAAACTATGACGTCTACAACCCACCTAAACATCATTGCAGACCAGGTACATCCTTTCATGGCAACGGTATACCCCTTTAGTGGTGCCTTCTTTCAGCAGGATAATGCACCATGCCACACTGCCCGGATTATTCGAAAATGGTTTGCGGAACATGAGGACAACTTCCAGGTATTTCCTTAGCCTCCAAATTCCCTAGACATCAGTCGAATTGCACATCTGTGGTTTGTGCTGGAACAGCATATCCGATCTGCGGTGACTCAACCACATAACTTACAAGAGTTAAAGAATCTGGTGTTAACTTGTTGTTACCAGATATCACATGACACCTTTAGAAATCTTGTAGCGTCCATGCGTCGCCGGGTAAGATTTGTTTTGGCGGCACGTGGAGGATCAACATCATATTGGGCAGGTGGTCATAATTTTTTGGCTCTTCACTGTATTTGTAAATTGCACGTATCATGTTTTCAAGAAATTTGTTAAAAATAACTAAGACGTTAGGGGAAAATATATTTGAAGGAACGACATTCCGGTTCATTCCAGATTGATCTTGGCCCCCCATTTTTTCAGTGGTATTATCCCCCCTCTCTATTTTTTTTATATCCCTGTCTGATTGTGACGATATAACATAGAATGTATTTTCAGGTGTAGATATTCTGTTCAATAACATTAGTAGTGAGCTGTTTCTCACATAACTACAATTTCCAGAAAATATCCATACGCTATCTAATGGATATCCATTCATTATTCATCTGAGATATGTTCTGGATGTATTCTGGATATTGTGGTTGTGTGAGTTTCGGATATGTTTGCATTATTCAAAATTTTCTTACATCTAAATTTAAAACAGGGATTAAAGACTTGAATGGGTTGCATAGGAATAAGATTAGATAAGTATTAATTAGCAACAAATGGGCTAGCTTTTTTTAGGAACACCAGGCAATAAACGAAAGCTGGAATTGAATATAATACTTGACATGTTAAAAGTGTCTTGCAGATGAAGCTTAAGAAATGTTGTGGTAAGGTTAACAGAATTGCCTTTCGCACTAAAATTTTAAAAAAGCCAAAGACAGCCAAAGCTTACCATGATAAATTAGTGCTTACGAAAAACTTCGTTTATTTACTACTGAAGTTAATGAAAATTGGGATCATTGTATCAATCTAGTCTTGAAACCAAGGTATTGATCTGAGTAATAAAGGTTGGGTTGTTTTACCTCTGAGCGGCACTTTTTTGCACACCATGGGCTAAATGGCCAGGTCACATGGACCCCGAAGACTCAGAGAAGGTTGGGGGAGGGGACCCACTGGAACAGCTGTTGGGAGACAGATGGTAGCCTCCCGTCAAGGCCATCCAGCGTGTTCTTTAACGTGCACAGGGTATGGCTCTCCCACACAGGGGGCCACGGCTTAACGTCCCATGCGACGGACGGCGGCCTTTCCAAGCCCATCGGTGTTCCCTACTGACCGTGGGCAGGGCGGGGAATTTTGCGGAGATAAAGAGTAATAAAGGAGCATAGGGGTGAGTATCAATTGAGGGTTAGGCAATGGAACATATTTCTGGAAAAAAAAAAGGATAAATTGCATTAGTACCCTACCAGTCTTAACAAATAGCATTGCAGAGAACGCAATCAACGTTAACTGATCAGATGAAAATGGGTAGTAATTTTTGACTTGATATTTTGGTTGACAAAGAGAGAGTAATTAGAGAACATAACAAGACAGATTTGTATCAAATAGTAAATATTTTATGTAGAAAAAACAGATTGATATGCAGGAATTGAGAAATAAAAATCTTATGTTTATTAATATTAGGATTCTGTCATGACTAGGTGGGCCTGAGCCTTTCACAGATATTCTTAATAATGCAGTTAAATTTCAATAATACTCTTGTTTGCAATGAAGATATATGCTCAATTTCAATTTCAATTTATTATTCTGTTTTTGATATTTCGTACAATTTACATTTTATATATTTTATGCAATTTGAGTTTACACAAAAAATTAATTTGTTTCAGTTGTACAAATTTTATATTACCAAAAAAAATTAAAAATTTTAAAATAATAAATAAAAAGTGAAACATGAACAATATATAAGCAAGATGATTGTAATCGTAACCTATAAATCACACGGTTATTATAATTATCAATGTCAAAACGGACTATCAGCCTTTGCCAAAGGTCAGAGTCAGTATTTGACGATGAAGTCCCCGATTATATTTCATTTCTTGACATTATTAAAAATATTTCAAGTCATTAAAAAAACTTTTATTTTAATGTGTGTTTATTCTTTTGATTCTAGATGCTTACGCAGCACCTTAGGCAGCACCTAGGTTTTTGGTGGTTTGAGTTTGTGAAAAATAATGATTTTAGACGAAGAAAATTCGAAGATTTCGAGAGGAAAAATCCTGTGAAGATTTTCGGGTTTTCGCTAGTATGCTTAAAATACGCAAATAACCTTACTTTCTCCGTACGTTTTTAGTGTCAGTGATCGCAACAGTGATTTTGAATATTTTAAGAATGATTCTTATTGGCGTGGTCGGGTGTTAAAAGCTATTATTGTTTAGTCACAAGAAAGTTTTTTCTTACCTTATATACGTCGTAATTTTCGATGATGGCATCGAAACAAGAATATAAATCATTCAACAGATCGACCACCTGAAAAATAACAAAACAACATTAAAAAAGTGTTTTTTTTTTTAAATCTTTTAAATGTATTCTCAGAAGTAATGCTTTAGACTTTTTTCGTGATTAGGATCATATAACTTGTGGTGAAACTTATGTTCAGATTTTGTCATTGGCCGAAGAAGTGAGATGGGATGATCTGCAGAGAATATGAAATAACTGGAAAAGCTTTTCATAGTCGAAAGGGTTGGAACTAAGTGGAAAGTTGTTCCGGTGAAACCAAATATGGTTCCTATTAAAATTTATAAATTTTTGTTAAAAGTTACACTTAAAAGTTGATTATTGTGGTAATTTACCTTAAAGCTGATGAATGTTGGTGTGGAAATGAATATGAGTAATGCTTAGAAACATGAACCTGAACCCGATCCAACGCAAATTGTTTTCGTGTGACTCTGCTCGGGTTCCCTCTAGCGTAGAAGCGGAGGAAACGTATCCACTGTGGGAATAACTGATGCACGGGATGTGCACTTTAAAACGCAACTCAATGTTGTGTATTATATATTTTCAAAGTAATCTGGGCAGAAATATGAAAACATTCTCTTGTTAAGTCAATAAAATAGAGTCAAATTCGAAGATCTTTAATTTTTAGAATAAGCGTTTAAGGGGAAAATAGGACTAGATAAATTTAAATCTCATTCAAATTTATCTAAATATCGATTTTCAACAATATTTGTTGGGTTTTTAAAGGGCTGTGGAAGCTCAAATACTTAACATCAGCAAAGTTAGATCCAAGAACTGGTGCAAAACTGATAATTATTGAAAGAACTATTTGCACAAAATTCTAAAACGTACACTTATTTTATTAAATGGTTAGAAATAATGTTTACTTTTTTAATTTTTAATTAACTTTTCAGATGAATTCTTATGACGGACATTTTTGTTATTCAGTGTTCAAAATTCTTTAACTCCTTTAAATACTGAACGGATATTGTTCAAAATCGAAATTTAGTTTACAGTTTAATTGACATCTTATATTTATCTTCAGTCATATGTTTCCATAAAAATGCTATTTAACCAATTACAGAGTCTCGAATTTGATTCTCCATTGATATAAGATGAGGAAGTTTCCTTTATTCTGTCCTTTGACTCTAAATGTAATAAACAAGTTTCAGTACAATTACAGCAGATGCTGGACATGTCCACCACCTTCTGGAAGGCAAGAATCCATCCTTTTTAGTGTGTCTTCCAACTTTTCGGGGGCGGGGGTGGCTCAGTCGGTAGCGCGCCAGGCTCGTAATCTGTAGTTCCCAGGTTCGAGTCCCAGCTGGGTCAGCGTTGAGATTTATCTCTGCAAAATTCCCCGCCCTGCCCACGGTCAGTAGGGGACACCGATGGGCTTGGAAAGGCCGCCGTCCGTCGGATGGGACGTTAAGCCGTGGCCCCGTTTGCGGGAGAGCCATACCCTGTGCACGTTAAAGAACACACTGGGTGGCCTTGACGGGAGGCTACCATCTGTCTCCCAACAGCTGTTCCAGTGGGTCCCTTCCCCCAACCTTCTCTGAGCCTTCGGGGTCCATGTGACTTGGCCATTTAGCCCATGGTGTGCAAAAAAGTGCCGCTCAGAGGTAAAAACAACCCATCTCAACTTTTCGTAAAGTTTGCTTGTCAACATTGGCAACAGTCTGTTCAGCGTTTAAGTTCCTCCAGGTTTCGTGTGCTATTGCGACAGACCCTTTCTTTAAGATATCCGCCATAGAAAACACTCAAGTGGTTTGAGGTTTGGGGATTATGGTGGCCAAAAACCGTTTCCGACAATACGCTCACCAAAGAAGTCCTGCAAGAAAGCTGTTGTTGTGTTCGCAGTATGATAAATCGTCCCATCATGCTGAAACATAGTATTGTTAAAAGATTTCCCTTGAAAAACCTGCTGTTATTTTTTTTTCGTTATTTAAACAGCTCTGTTCTTTGGGTTACGTTTTAAATGCTACACAGTGTATTTTCCAAAACAAGTAACGCAGAACTATATTTTGAGCAAATTATAACATTACTTTTATTGCAGTACTCCATTCCACGAGTAAAATCAGCAATATTATAATAAATATTTATTCTTGTATTTGTGTGTGGGCGCAGCTTGTCTCAATCAATCGTGTGCCAGGCTCCAAATCTACAGTTTCCTGGTTCGAACCCCAACTGTGCCTGGGTTGAGATTTTTCTTCTAAAATCCCTACTCTGGGCTCATTCAGAGAAAGGACACAGTGATGGGTTTTAAAATTCTGCCGTCTGTCGGATGAGATGTTCAGCAGTGGCTCCATGTGTAGGAGAGTCACATGCTGGATGGCCTTGATGGAATGATATGATCTGTCTCCAAATAGATGTCCAGTCGATCGCCTTCACCAACCTTTCTCCGAGATCTTCCGGTTTTGTCATCTGGTCATTTAGCCCATTGTTTGAAAAATAATTGACATTCAAATGAAATATGTACAACCAATGCATATTTGTGGGATTGTTTTAAATTAAAGCATGCCTTGAATGCAATATTCAAGCATTTCGCAGGAAATAATTTAAAATATCTCCACCAGCATCATGAACTGCATATTTTGAACTTCTCTAGTAAAATATAATAATTTCCTTAAAATCAGTATTTCATACGTGACATTTTGATAAATGTCACGTATGAAATTCGTCACTCGGAATATTTCGACGTGCCACTCAATATTGCAAGGAAAGAACTAACCTGTGAACCTAGAAGAGGTATGTTGAGCAGACTTCTTCCAGAAAGGCTCTATTAAGATAATATTTAAGTTTTCTGAGCGGTTGTGCGAATTACGATGAAGTAATAACAGTTTTGATATTCATATTCGTGACTGACGTAGCTATGCTAGAGAGGTTAGGTTGGGTTGTTTTACCTCTGAGCGGCACTTTTTTGCACACCATGGGCTAAATGGCCAGGTCACATGGACCCCGAAGGCTCAGAGAAGGTTGGGGGAGGGGACCCACTGGAACAGCTGTTGGAAGACAGATGGTAGCCTCCCGTCAAGGTCATCCAGCGTGTTCTTCAACGTGCACAGGGTATGGCCTCCCGCACACGGAACCACGGCTTAACGTCCCATCCGACGGACGGCGGCATTTTCAAGCCCATCGGTGTCCCCTACTGACCGTGGCAGGGCGGGGAATTTTGCGGAGATAAATCTGAACGCTGACCCAGCTGGGACTCGAACCTGGGAACTACAGATTACGAGCCTGGCGCGCTACCGACTGAGCCACCCCCACCCCTGAGAGAGGTTAGGTTGTGCTATACAAAGAGTAAAGGTAAATTATTTGACAAAGGCGTTAATGTATGTAATGGTTCAGCAAACTGGTAAAGTATAACAGGTGAACGTATTTTATCGTAAATGGCTGTATATGAATCTGTATTTGTGTATCTTAACAGTACAAGCTATTTTGTTCGTTCCATCCATTATATGGCACATTCTGTTCTTTGATCCATGGTTTGCTAATAGCAGACGCCCTTTCCTTTTCCAAGAGTTACTATACAGCCGACTTTTATTACATCGTAAAACGGTTGGGTTGTTTGGGTTGTTTAACCTCTGAGCGGCACTTTTTTTGCACACTATGGGCTAAATGGCCAGGTCACATGGACCCCGAAGGCTCAGAGAAGGTTGGGGGAGGGGATCCACTGGAATAGCTGTTGGGAGACAGATGGTAGCCTCCCGTCAAGGCCATCCAGCGTGTTCTTTAACGTGCACCAGGGTATGGCTCTCCCGCACACGGGGCCACGGCTTAACGTCCCATCCGACGGACGGCGGCCTTTCCAAGCCCATCGGTGTCCCCTACTGACCGTGGGCAGGGCGGAGAATTTTGCGGAGATAAATCTCAACGCTGACCCAGCTGGGACTCGAACCTGGGAACTACAGATTACGAGCCTGGCGCGCTCCCGACTGAGCCACCCCCGCCCCAATGTAACGAGGCCTCTTATAAAGGTTCGTAAAACGGTAACCTGAGTCGTTCAGTATTAAAATTCTCCGCCTAACTCATGTTCGGCCCTCGATTAGAAATGGAACACTCCAATTTTGAGTTTGTAAACGCCGCCATCCGTTGGATGGGACGTTAAGCCGTGGTTCAGTGTTCCGAGGAGCCATTTCCTGTGCACGTCATAGAACACGTTGGTGACCTTGAAGGGAGGCTTCCATCTGTCTTCTAATGGCTGTCCAGTGGGTTCTTTCCGAAACTTTGAGCATTTGGGGTCATTGTAACCTGATCATTTATACCCACTGTTTTACTTCGTGTGATCATTAGACCAACACTTCCTATAACAGAAAGTCAGAGGACCAAATTTATGACGTCATCTTAAGTAGTCCTACTATATAGAGACTTCTTATATTTTTGATTTTAATATTATTACAGATGGACTCTTGTGCTAATCTTTATACTAAAGTTTATTTATAAATATATTTTATTTAGGAGAAAAATTATTTGTATTAATTAGTATTATGATGTTTAATAATAAATATGAATAATTTTCTTTCTAAATAAAATGCACTTATAGATAAACATTGGTATAAGATTAGCACAAGAGTCCACCAGTAATAATATTAGAATTAAAAATATAAGAATTAGCTACATGGTAGGACTACTTAAGCTGACGTCATAAATTTGGTCCACTGGTCTTCCGTTATAGGAGGTGTTGATTAGACCCACTGCGTGTCTCTCCTCCTATAGCAGAAAGCTGTACAAATAAGCTATGATGTCACAGCATATGCAATCCTAACATCTATTATTATTACTGGTGTGTTTTGATAATACTAATCTTTATATTAATGTTAATTTGAAAAATACCTTTTCGTTATGATAATGTTAATAAATACAAATAATTTTACTTCATAGAAAGTTGTATTTGTAAATCAACATTAATATAAAGATTAGTATCAAAACATACCAATAATAATAATAGAAATTAATGTATGAGAAATATCTTGATGTTAGAGCTACCTAAGCTGGTGATAACTTCGTTATACCCTTCTGTTATAAGAGATGTCGACTGTGTGATGAAAAGTGCCGATTAGAGGTGAAACAACCCCACCAAACCGATAGTTAAAAGAAGAAAGGAAAACGTGCACTTGCCTCCATCGGCGTGCTTTCAGCGGAGAGGGAAGTGAAGCCGACGATATCGCTGAAGAAGATAGTCACGGAATCGAACATTTCCGGTTTCACATGACAACCTTTTTTCAGCTCTTCTGCGACGTATCTGAAACGATGAAGTGATACTATTTGAATCGCTCTAATTTATGGAATTTTTTATACTTATTAATAATAAATTCTCTTATTACGTACATTCTTTAATTTCGTGATAAGACAAGGTATCGACGAAAAAGCATTTTTTTTTATTTATACTGCTCGCCTATATTGAAATGGCGACTGGAAAGATGAATGTTTCTCGTTAATCTCTGAAGGTGTATGATGTGTGAAATGTTGATTGATAGTGGATTATCAATCAATGAAAAATATAATTTTAAAGAATCTGAAATTAATTTTTAAAGAAAAACATTTACGAGCAAAAACCTTCCAAAGCGAAGAAGGATAATAGTAATAATGGATAAATATAAGGAATAAAAATTATGATTCCTCTCACTGCAATATAGGAATTACGACAGTGATTCTTGCTGATCCTGGGGCGGGGGTGGCTCAGTCGGTAGCGCGCCAGGCTCGTAATCTGTAGTTCCCAGGTTCGAGTCCCAGCTGGGTCAGCGTTGAGATTTATCTCCGCAAAATTCCCCGCTCTGCCCACGGTCAGTAGGGGACACCGACTGGCTTGGAAAGGCCGCCGTCCGTCGGATGGGATGTTAAACCGTGGCTCCGTGTGAGGGAGAGCCATACCCTGTGCACGTTAAAGAACACGCTGGATGGCCTTGACGGGAGGCTACCATCTGTCTCCCAACAGCTGTTCCAGTGGGTCCGCTCCCCCAACCTTCTCTGAGCCTTCGGGATTCATGTGACCTGGCCATTTAGCCCATGGTGTGCAAAAGAGTGCCGCTCAGAGGTAAAACAACCCAACCCAACTTGCTGATCCAGTGTCGAATGGTGAATCCAGTGGGATTAGGGCAGACTCCCTATCGAGTTTTTCTTAAATTTGCGAGATGCTCGCTAAGAGTTGGTTTCGCGGACGGGATGTGACAGAACAACTCATATCTTAATTCTATATATAATCTGTTTACCTTATGGTTGATAATAAATTCGGATGACACCATACCTTTCCTGTCTCGAGTCATGTGCTCGTTCCCATTCCACGGAAAGGGAATAGCATTTGCTGTAAGCCTTCCAGTCTCTGATTTACTTTGTTTGTGAAGTTTTCTTGGTTCCTTCCCGTTCTGTCAAAGGAGCACAGATTAAGACAGAGAAATGGATTCTATCAAGAACTGATTGGAGACAAAATATCTTTTATGTGGAAATAGATTCTTCAGGGAAAAGTAATTATTTTGAAATGCGTTTTAATGGTTTTAGTGAAACGTTTAACAAAAGCAGCACAGGCTTAATTTCAGTTTCCTTGCATCTTTTACATTTCGAGATATACATAATCCGATAAAACTTTGCCATTATTTTCCCATACACGTCTCTTTTTCTCTACAGTTGTTGCATTTCGCTGCTTCACACCAGTTCTAAAAAGGGACTTTTTTGGCATTGTTCACCCACCTCATTCTATGTTCCCCTTTTTCTGAAACCTTTGGGTAAACTGTTCACAACTCTATCCACTGATCTATAGTTCCGCATGTGGGTAAAATAGCCAATACAACGCAATCTCTCCCTTCACAAGATGCTGCTCAAACGTGGTTGCAGAAGCCTTCGTCCAACTTCATAATTTCTTACATAGTCAAACCATCCAACATAATACGCAATCATTTTCTAGGCGAAATTACAAGATCTCTGATATCAAGTTTCTTGTAATTTCGCCTAGAAAAGGATCCAGATTTTTCTACAGTAATAAACATTAAAAGGGACTAAACTAATATAGACTAATTTTAATCTTTAGAAGTATACGCCTATTTTCCCGCAATTTCCACAGATTACTGAAAGTCTCATCAGCAATGTCTATTCTCTTCGTTTATTTCATGTTGCACATTACTTATCTGTCAACAACTCGCGAGATGATTAAACCGAAAACTTGTTGAAGAGCACACTTATTTATAAAAACTGGAGTTCCAAACGGCAGGCCAACTTTTTTCGCTTTAGATTTCTTTCACCTATTCAGTTCACAATCACAAAACCTATTCAGTTTTATCAATAATTTTAATAATAATGTTCATCTTATCAACGTCATTTACAAAATGGTTAAATCATCAGCATAATTTAAGTCAAGTTTTTTCTTTTCATATTTCTCCACCGTCTAAGATTCCTCTCCTTTGCAGTGAATTCCGCATAACATTCCAGTAATACAAGCTAAAAGAAGTGCTGCCAAAATGCACCCTTGTCGAACTCCAGTAGCAATGCTAGACCAATCATTTTAAACTGTACCAACTCTCATACACGTGTCATAAACAGACATCATTATATTAACATTTTCAGCTTATCAGACAATTTGACGATTAATTGCAAAATATAACACTAAACAGAGTAAAAGCTATTTTACAAATCTAAAAACGTGGTAGATGTAACTCAGGATAGACTTGCTTGGAGAACTAAATTGCACGGTCTGGTTGGACCTCCATAGCCCATGGCTGCTTGAGGATGATGATGATGATGATGATGATGATGAAAAACATGTTAACCACGGGATTTCGAAGCTTTAAAATTTACTTAAGAATCTAAATGAAAACATTTGGTCTATGCAGTAAATACTATTAAACATAATCACGTAAGGATCCTGGGACAGAAAACAAAACTGTAGTTTTCACAAGAACTGTGATCTTGAAAATAAGATAATAATACTTCTAGTAAAATCCTTTGGAAGAAACCTTTATAATAGCCTTTACCTGGTTTAATGGTTAGCGTATCTGACTATTAAACCATTGGGCATATCTCTGTGTATGTGTTTGTATGAGAAATCAAGAGCAGCCCAATAGAGCTTCTAGGCCATCCTTTGTGTAGGGAAGTACATTTTTCCCTTTTTCAAAAAACTTAAGTAAATAGAAAATATTAGCGAGCCTTCCCACGTTTCAAGCTTTTATTTGACATACCATTTCTCAGGTAGAATTTCGATTCCCATCTTTTGGAGGCTGAGAGAAAGGAAGAGCCAAATTTTGTATACTGAATGGTTGATTTCCATTCCAAACTCTTATGTTGCGTTTAATTACGATAAGAGGAAGCTGTATTCCGAATTCAGTCATCCTAGCCATGGCTCAGAAGGACTTCTTCCCTAGTTTGTATGTCTGTTGGAGGGATTTTCCTTTATGTAACAAGGGAGAAATAAAGGTTGGGGGACCAAACCTTTACATTGCTTGAAGGTATGGTAAAAGGAAACTATATACTGAATTTGGTGATCCTACAGCGCTTAGCAGAAATTCTTCTCCCATGTTTTTGGGAGATGTTTTTTGGGTAAGAAAGGGGATTTATCATAATGGCTTATGGTTCCTAAAGGATTATTAGAATCATTTTGATGTATAAAGAGAAGGAGAATTACTAGCAATGCTAATAAAGCTTTATTCTATTTTATTATTGCTATTTTACTATTGCCTTTCTATTACAAATATACATTTTCAAATATATAGTATTTTTTTATTGTTGAAATAACTAGTTCTGGAAATAGAATCTAGCCACGAAAAGTTGACTAGGCTAAAAAACTGTTGCTGGAATAGCGTTCCGACTCATTCTGGTGCAATAAAATCAATTAACTCACTTCCACGTTCGGATTTTTTTATTCCTATATCCTGATATGCATACACACATAAATTTGAAACATTTACTGATCACTACAAATGTGAATACAATTCTTACCATTATCCCTTAGAATTGTGCCATACAAGTTTATGTAAAATTAGAAGATTGAAAATCTTCTAATTTTAATTTCATATGAAAAATGAAATTTTAAGAGATGATCCGATTAGTTCGACATAAGACAAGATTAGTTCGTTGTGAATGAATCATTGTCTTCGACGTGTGAAAAAGAAAAACTCTAAACACATTTGTAAACGTTTTTTTCGAAATTGATAAAAACATAATTAAAATAAAACCATCTATTTGGTTAATAATCATTGGATTCTGCAATAACAAAGAAGTAAAAAATTCCGCCTCCAGTAACATCAATTCAGGGTGTGGCCTTCGTGTGTTTTCAGAGTTTCGTATGCAGATGGGTGTGCAGTGTTATGCTGTTATTGTCAACAGTATTTCTTTTATGAAGAGCTCTACTATTGTTAACGGGTTTGCTCTGGTCATAAGTAGCTCACTTGGCTTGGACGGCAGATGAGCTGAGAATGAGTCACGCTACGAGATGGACCCAGGACAACTGCGAGTGGGAACAGAGAGGAGGGAGCGATCTGCCTCTCGAGAGCAAAAGCACGAGAGGAGGAAGAGGATGTATTGGGTAACAAGTTGGAGAGCAGTGCGGGTAATTTTCCATTCTGAACACATTACGAGATAACGGAAGAGTCGTAAATGCGTCGTGCTGCTATTCATTCTCGTTTACTCTAATTAAAATCTTTCTAGAAAGCCATTCAGAAGCTGTTCTCGCTATTTCCGCTTTTATTCCCTCGTCAAAGGAGTGTTCTTAGTAGAGTGATGGATTCGTGACCTGAATCTTGCAGGTTTGGTACTCTTTGCGCACTCTCCGACATCTTGGGTTCGAATCCCATTTGTGCAGCGTTGAGATTTATCTCTGCTAGCCCCCACTGATGGGTTTGGAAACGTTGCCATCATCGGATGGGACAACGTGACCTCTTGTGAAGGAGAGACATACAGTAGCTCAAAAAAATATCCGAACACTATGGTTGATTACAGAATTCAGAAAAAATATCTGGCAACGATTTTTTTTAGAAATATAGATCTGGCAACCTTCGTGTCACGTGACACGAAGGTTGTCAGATCAGGAAGTTGTCATACAGTGTTCGATATAGTGTTATATATGTAGTGTTCCACATAGTGTCATATAGTGTTACACGGAAGTTGTCATATAGTGTTCGAATATTTTTTGAGTGACTGTACCTTGTGCACGTTAAAGAATATGTGCCTTGATAGGAAGTCGCTATCCATCTCCTAACAGTTGTCCAGTGTATTCCTTTCCCTAGCTTCCTCTGAGCACTTGGGGTCCCCATGACCTGGCCATTTGACCAATTTTGAGCACAAAAGTGCCGTTCAGAAGTAAAACAGCAAGCACCCGCCTTCTTGAGAAAGGAAATTCTAGTGAATTTGGAGAGGAAGTCATCCATCTGATAGAAGGTTAAGTTATGGCATCCTAAAATGCCTTCGCTGTGAGTGTTAAAAATATTCTCAATGATGTGGGTGAAGTTAGACTTACGCTATGCATTGACGATATACATAAATGAGTTCAGGCTCAAACTTCCGAGTTCGGTCCGAACTATTTCGATAATTATTGAGGCTAAGCCCATCAGAGTCTAATTAGAGGGGAAAAAAAATCATGATACCGTCGTAATATACAGGGTGAATCTGAAAAAGTGGGCAAAACTTTACGGGATGGTAGAACGCAGCTATACGAGCAATATTCGTCATAGAATGTATGGTCGGAACGCAAACGGCGAGCCGCTAGGTGGCATTGGAAATGGTATAAAAGGGCCATAGCTTGGCCACCAAGATCGCCCGATCTCTCGTGTTTGGACTTT
The DNA here is from genome assembly GCA_038380435.1 of Ryuthela nishihirai. Classification (NCBI taxonomy): domain Eukaryota; kingdom Metazoa; phylum Arthropoda; class Arachnida; order Araneae; family Heptathelidae; genus Ryuthela; species Ryuthela nishihirai. Next base: position 23,419,949 of record JAWZYU010000001.1, read on the forward strand.
TTCCTGTGGGGCCATATGAAAAGCCTAATCTACGAGTGCCCCATTGAAACCGATATGGATCTAGTCGCCAGGATCGCCGTTGTTGCCGGCGATATTCGGGAAATGCCTAGTGTCTTCGCAAATGTGCGTCGGTCCCTATCCCGCAGGTGTGAAGCCTGCATTACAGCTGGCGGCAGCTCTTTTGAGCAATTTCTTTGAGCATGTACCTCAATTACATTCCTGTTAATAAAATGTTTTCTGAAGTATCTCCTCTCCTTCTTGTGTTCATTCTTTAAATGTGACAGTGGAAAACTACCTTTTAACTTCTCACCGCTTGCGTTCCGACCATACATTCTATGACGAATATTGCTCGTATAGCTGCGTTCTACCACCCCGTAAAGTTTTGCCCACTTTTTCAGATTCACCCTGTATATATGCCCCTAAACTATTTTTTGAAATGCTTTGTATTATACAACATGTAAATGGCTTACACTGGAGAGAGAGCTGTGTACCAATCCTCTGTGATGAATCACAGGAATTGGCCAGGCCCAGCACCAAAAGACCTACCCCGCCTTCTAGTGGTGCAGATCGTAAGTACCTTTCAAGAGACAAAGAGAATATCTCTTTTGCCAGATCAGTGTAGCTTACTGATCTGGTCATCTATGGACACTTTTTTCTGCCCTCTTGAAGAGTGGTCAACTGCACAGGGTCCTGGTGCTGAGAATTTATATTCACTCTACTGGAACTCGTCTACTGGAACTACTTTGAGCTCGATTACGGATCCAGGTCTTGTTGCACTGGTGAGCCTCTGTTGAAGGAACATTTGCCGCTGTGTTTTTTGTTTGACTACGGGTTGCCAGCCCTAAGTGAATAGATGCACAGGATACTTTATATCATAATATAATAAAAATAAATAACCCTTCAAGCAGCTGCTTGCCACAGAAGTCTGACAGGAGCCTGTCAGTTTATATGTCATAGTAGAAGGTCTGTGGGGATGGCAGGACCTCAGCAGAAAAACAACACAAACGTCCATGGCTCCACACATACCAGGTCCCTTAGATCAGTAGCCAAGTGCGCTAACCACTCGGCCACGAGACGGCTACTATCAGCTGATGGATAATCCTGATTAGAGGCCATCGCAGGTACCTGAACCCTTACTTTAGCTAGTTGGGCATCGCCAATCATTCCCTGGAGTAATGTGTCTCAGGCAAGTCATTTTCTACTTTGATTCTGGCTCTTGGAAACGTCCACTTGTAATGGTAGTGTCTGATGTACCTTCAGCAGGGATGGCTTCAGCTTTAAGTGGTAGAGAACGAGTATTTCTTCCATGCCTGAGATTAGGATCTCAGAGCACCTAGGGCTGTTTGATATTGTTGACTCTACCTTTCCTAATAAACCAGTTTCTTTAAAAATCCTACTAATCATTTTATCTCTTCTAGTACGTGGAACGTGAAGACGTTACATAGAGATTATTCCCTTGACTTCCTCACACAGGAATTTGAGCGTTATAACGTAGATTTTCTAGGCTTGCAAGAGAATAGATGGACAGGTAAAAAGGTGAGATACTAAAATATAATTCTAAATATCCCTTTTGAGGGAGGGAGAATGGAAAGTATCTCCAAGATGCAGGTTTGTTTCTCAGCAGACACGACAGTGATGCTCTTCTAGGTTATGACTGCATTAATGAATGATTTCTTACAGTTAAATTTAAAACAAAAATTAAAGACACCTGAATACCACCTTTTGCCACGCCTACACAGAGGACTCTGATGACAATGAGAAGGATAGGTTTTACAGATAACTTCTGGTTATTTTGAATTCTGTCAAGAAAGGCGAAATTTTTCTTGTTCTAGGTGACTTTAATGCTAAAACTGGTACTGACTCTGACCTTTGGGAAGAGTTGTCAGGTCCTTTCGGCATCGGTGGTTGTAAATGATATTAGAGAAGTCTAATACAAGTAATTAAATTTAATTGTTTGAGAATACCTAGCACATTCTACAACACCCGGACATTTATAAACACAAATGGGTTTCACCTGATCGGTTGCGTAGGAAAATGATCAATTAGATATCGATTAATTGCAAATGGGTTAGTTCTGTTAGAAATACTAAATCGTATAGGGTGGCCGAATTTTTTTAACCTATTACCTGGTCAAAAGTGTCATACAGTTGAAGCTTAAGAAAAGGTTAAAAGTGTGTTAAAAGTGTGCTAAGGTTAAAAGAATTATATTTAACACTGAACCTCGTAAGATCCATATATAGCCAAAGCACCGATCTAAGGGACCTGGGTTCGAGCCCCAGATTAAGGCATGGATGTATGTGTTGTTTTTCTGCTGAGGGCCTGCCATCCTCTCAGACCTTCTACTATGGCATATAAACTGACAGGCTCCTGTCAGACCTCTGTGGCAAGCAGCTGCTTGAGGGGGTATTTATTTTATTTTTATACATTGATCGGCTACTTGGTCATTGTCGTGTGTGATTACTACTGAAGTTGGGGAAAAATGCGATCAGTTTAAACAGGCTTCTCTTGAAAGTAATATTAATATTATGGGTAAAAAACAGAAAGAAGACAAAGCAATTAAAGTAAAAAGGTTATGGAGCTTATTTCTGAATAATGGAATAGTAGGAAAAATTTAAATCAACACCCTACTAGTCCTAACAGACAACATTACAAAGTTCTTAATACATGTGTGAAGGATCAGTTAACAGCTGATAAGAATTTTTGGCTTGGTAGCTTAGCTGACAAAGCTGAGGAAGCAGCTTGACAGCATAACAGTAGAGAGATGTACTAGTTTGTAAACCTTTTGCGTGGGAAGAAATAGGCTGGCATGCAGGAATTGAGGAATAAACATGGTAAGGCCATTGAAGGTGAGGATTCTGTCATAGCCAGATGGGCTGACCATTTAAGTGATGTAACAATGTGGTTTGTTCTATTCCCATTGTTTGTAAAGGTGATAGATGCATTGGTGGCTTTAATGTTGGCCCTATAACACAGTCTGAAGTTATTTTGGCTATTTCCAAACTTAAACTACATAAATCCCCAGGGGTAGATGAAATTACTACGGAAATGCTTAGAGCTGAGAATGTTTCGGTTACCACATGGGTGACTGAAATTTAGAATATCTTTTATGATAAAGGCATGGTTCTTAAGGATTTTACCAGAGCTATTATTATCTCTATTTTTTTAAAAAGGTGATCGCAGTTCTTGTGATAACTATAGGGTATCAGTCTACTTTCTGTTCCAGCTAAAATTCTTTGCATGATGGTGCTTAATAGAATTAAGAATTTGGTTGACGGGCAATTGCGTGATGAGCAGTATGAATTCAGAAGTGGTAGGGGATGTGTGGTCTGTAAATGGTAGCTAGGTAGTCACTGGAAGGAAAGCTATGCACCAATCCCCTGTGATGATGCATAGAACCGGCCAGGCCTAGCACCTAATGTCCAACCCCGCCATCTCGTGGTGCAGACCGTTAGTACCTTTCAAAAGAGATACTCTCTTGTGGAAGTGAACGGAATGGGAGGGTTGCCAGATTGGTGTGGCCTACTGATCTGGACAACTATGGCTACTTTTCTTTTTCTTTCTACCCTGCTGAGGAGTGGTCAACCACACAGGGTCCTAGTGCTGACCATATAAACCCACTGGACTGGACAGATATATGGCTCTGAGCTTGATTATGGATCCTGATTTTGCTGCACTGGTGGCCTTCTGTGGAGGAAATATCTTCCGCTGTGTTTTCTGTTAGTTTGTGGGTTGACAGCCCCAAGTGAATAGATTCACAAGATATGTTTATCAGCCGGTGGATAATCCTGAGCAGAGGTCATCGCAGGCACCTGAACTCTTTGCTTCTATTGGCATCGTCAAATTCTACATTGGTGGAAGTCTTCCAGTGTAGATGGCTTCAGCCTTTAGTAGTGGGGGAACGGGTCTTTGCCCCATGTCTGCGATTAGGTTCACACAAGAATTCCACCATTATAATTTAGATATTCTCGGCTTGCAAGAGACCAGATGGACAGATAAAGGTCAGATTCTTAAAAATAATCTTAAATTTCTCTTTTCAGGGAGGGACGACAATAAGCATCACCAAGGCGTGGGTCTGCTTCTCAGCAGATACGCTAGTGATGCTCTTCTAGGATATGAGTGCATTAATGAAAGGTTTCTTACAGTAAAATTTCAGACAAGCGTTAAAGACTTGAATGTTATCTGCTGTTATGCCCCCACTGAGGATGCCAATGAGGATGAGAAGGATAGGTTTTACGGACAACTTCAGGATATTTTGAATTCTGTCAAGAAAGGAGATATTACCTTGTTCTTGGTGACTTCAATGCCAAAGTTGGTACTGACTCTGACCTTTGGGGAGGAGTAATAGGCCCTTTTGGTATTGGTGGCTGCAATGGCAATGGGCAACGTCTCCTACAGGTAAGTAAACTCAATGGATTCAGAATAACTGACACTTATTACAAACACCGCGACATACATAAGTACACATGGGTTTCACCCGATGGACTGCATAAGAATATGATTGATTATATATTAATTAACAGCAAATGGGCTAGTTCTGTTAGAAATACCACCTCATATAGGGGAGCTGAAATTGGATCTGACCATTACCTTGTTAAAAGTGTCTTGCAACTTAAACTTAAAAATGTTGTGCATCATCATCATCATCATCATCATCCTCAAGCAGCCATGGGCTACGGAGGTCCAACCAGACCGTGCAATTTAGTTCTCCAAGCAAGTCTATCCTGAGCTACATCTACTGCATCTGGCCACTGCACACCAATTCTAACAAGGTCCTGTTTGACATTGACTGCCCACAGCATCCTAGGTCTCCCCTTCTTTCTGAGGCCTTTAGGCACACTGTTCATAACCCTATTCGCCAATCTATAATTATTCATACGGGCAACAATCTATAATTATTCATACGGTCAAACCAACGGAGTCTCTCTATGCACAATATGCTGCTTAAAGGAGGTTGCAAACTCCTTTGCCTAACCTCATCATTAGTTACAAAGTTGAACCACCTAATGCCCAAGATACTGCGTAAGCATCTGGAATCAAAAGCATCTAGTTTCCTGTTATCTTGTTTACAAAGTGTCCACGTTTCACTACCATAACTAACCCTAGAAAGAACCAAACTATTATACAGTCTAATTTTAGTCTTTAGGTGTATACGCCTATTTCTCCACACTCTCCATAAATTCTTAAAAGTCCCGGCAGCAATCCCTATTCATCTGTTAATCTCATGCCGCACATCACCATTATCTGTTACATAGCTCCCAAGATAATTAAACTGTGACACCTGCTCAAGACTGCAACCATTCAGATTAACTGAATCACAGCCTGCCTGACCAATTTTCATCACTTTAGTTTTCTCTCTGTTTATAACCAAACCTACTCTACTACCAGTCTCATCAACAGCTCGAATGAAAGAGTTCATCTCATCAACATCATTTGCCAAAAGGGCTAAATCATCAGCATAATCTAAATCAGAAATTTTCCTATCTCTAGCCCATTTAAGGCCAAAATCTTTCCCTTGAAGTGAATTTTGCATAACATAATCAATAACCAAACTAAAGAGAAAAGGAGACAAAATGCACCCTTGTCGAACACCAGAAGTAATGCTAAACCAATTGCTACAAGCCTTACCAACTCTCACACACGACTCAGTGTTATTATAGAGAGCTTTCATTATGTTAACTAACTTGTATGGTATACCATATGATTTCACAATCAACCACAAATTATGACGATCAACAGAGTCGAAAGCCTTTTTGAAATCAACAAAGCTAGCAACCAAAGATTTCTGAAACTCTAAACATTTCTCAAGAATCTGCCTAAGTGAAAATATTTGATCCATACATCCCCTACCACTTCTGAATCCACATTGCTCATCACGCAATTGACTGTCAACCAGATTCTTAATTCTATTAAGCACAATCATGGAAAGAACTTTAGTTGGAACAGACAGTAGGCTGATACCCCTATAGTTATCACAAGAACTGCGATCACCTTTTTTGAAAATAGGGATAACAATAGCTCTGGTAAAATCCTTAGGAACCATGCCTTTATCATAAAAGATATTCAGAATTTCAGTCATCCAAGTGGTAACCGAAACATTTCCAGCTCTAAGCATTTCTGTAGTAAATTCATCTACCCCTGGGGATTTATGAAGTTTAAGTTTAGAAACAGCCAAAATAACTTCGGATTGTGTTATAGGGCCAACATTAAAGCCACCAATGCATCTATCATCATTGCAAACAATGGGAATAGAACCAACCGCATTGTTTAGAACATCACTGAAATGCTCAGCCCACCTAGCCATGACAGAATCCTCACCTTCTATAACCTTACCTTGTTTATCCTTCAATCCTTGTTTGCCTGTCCGTTTTCTACCACACAAAACATTAACTATCTGGTACAGCTCTCTGCTGTTGTGCTGTCTAACTGCTTCCTCGGCTTTGTCAGCCAAACCATCAAGCCAAAGATTCTTATCAGCAGCTAATTGATCTTTTACACGTTTATTAAGTTCTCTGTAATGCTTTCTATTAGGACTAGTAGGGCATTGATTATGGACATTCCTGCAGTTCTTTCTTTCCGAAATAAGCTCAAGTGCCTTATTACTCAGATAATTCTGCCTCCTCTGCTCCTTTTTTCCTAAAAGAGTACTGTTAGTGTCCAAAAAAGCCTGTTTAAAATGATCCCATTCTTACTCAACTTCAGTGGTAAGCATACCATGACTGTCATAATGACTAAGTAACCTATCATGATAAGCTTTGGCTATAACTGGGTCTTTCAGAGCTTCAGTATTAAAAGCAAATTTTTTAACCCTAGCACAACACTTTTTAAGTTTAAGCTGCAAGACACTTTTAACTAGGTAATGGTCAGATCCAATTTCAGCTCCCCTATATGCCCTGGTATTTCTAACAGAACTAGCCCATTTACTGTTAATTAATATATAATCAATCATATTCCTATGCAGCCCATCAGGTGAAACCCATGTGTACTTATGTATGTCGCGGTGTTTGTAATATGTGTTAGTTATTCTGAAAACATGGAGTTTACTTACCTGTAGGAGACGTTGCCCATTGCCATTGCAGCTACCAATACCAAAAGAGTCAATTACCCCTCCCCAAAGGTCAGAGTCAGTACCAACTTTGGCATTGAAGTCACCAAGAACAAGGGTAATATCTCCTTTCTTGACAGAATTCAAAATATCCTGAAGTTGTTCATAAAACCTATCCCTCTCATCCTCATCAGCATCCTCAGTGGGGGCATAACAGCAGATAACATTCAGGTCTTTAACGCTTGTCTGAAATTTTGCTGTAAGAAACCTTTCATTAATGCACTCATATTCTAGAAGAGCATCACTAACGTGTCTGCTGAGAAGCAGACCCACGCCTTGGTGATGTTTATTATCGTTCCTCCCTGAAAAGAGAAATTTAAGATTATTTTTAAGAATTTGACCTTTATCTGTCCATCTTGTCTCTTGCAAACCGAGAATATCTAAATTATAATGGTGGAATTCTTGTGTGAGGACATCAAGAGAAAAAGCTCTGTGCAGAGTCCTCACATTCCAACTACCTATGGAGAGAAAATGGTTAGTGGGATGTTTAAAGAAACTATGTTTATTGAGAGAGGGAATGCCGACAATATCAAACAGCCCCCTAATCGCAGACATGGGGCAAAGACCCGTTCCCCCACCACTAAAGGCTGAAGCCATCTACACTGGAAGACTTGCTCCAATATAGAATTTGACGATGCCAATAGAAGCAAAGAGTTCAGGTGCCTGCGATGACCTCTGCTCAGGATTATCCACCAGCTGATAAACATATTGTGAATCAGCTCAGGATATCAGATGTTTATCAGCTAGTGGATAATCTGCTCAGGATTATCCACTAGCTGATAAACATCCTGTGAATCTATTCACTTGGGGCTGTCAACCCACAAACTAACAGAAAACACAGCGGAAGATATTTCCTCCACAGAAGGCCACCAGTGCAGCAAAATCAGGATCCATAATCAAGCTCAGAGCCATATATCTGTCCAGTCCAGTGGGTTTATATGGTCAGCACTAGGACCCTGTGTGGTTGACCACTCCTCAGCAGGGTAGAAAGAAAAAGAAAAGTAGCCATAGTTGTCCAGATCAGTAGGCCACACCAATCTGGCAACCCTCCCATTCCGTTCACTTCCACAAGAGAGTATCTCTTTTGAAAGGTACTAACGGTCTGCACCACGAGAAGGCCGGGTCGGACATTAGGTGCTAGGCCTGGCCGGTTCTATGCATCATCACAGGGGATTGGTGCTTAGCTTAAAAAATTTACTTTTAATACTGAGTTGGGTTGGGTTGTTTTACCTCTGAGCGGCACTTTTTTGCACACCATGGGCTAAATGGCCAGGTCACATGAACCCCGAAGGCTCAGAGAAGGTTGGGGGAGGGGACCCACTGGAACAGCTGTTGGGAGACAGATGGTAGCTTCCCGTCAAGGCCATCCAGCGTGGTCTTTAACGTGCACAGGGTATGGCTCTCCCGCACACTAGACCACGGCTTAACGACCCATCAGACGGTGTCCCCTACTGACCGTGGGCAGGGCGGGGAATTTTGCGGAGATAAATCTCAACGCTGACCCAGCTGGGACTCGAACCTGGGAACTACAGATTACGAGACTGACGCGGTACCGACTGAGTCACCCCCGCCCCAAAATACATCCGAAGTGAACATAAAATCTTCATTGAATAGGCTGAGACAGGAATCAGTCGGAATTGAAAACTGTACATTTAAGGTTTTTTTTTCGAAATGTGATTTTTTTTTATACTTTATTTCAATTACTAATTAGCTATATTATCCAACAGAAATAACTAGACTTTTGATCTTTGAACAATCAAAAGTCATTCGGTAAACTAACAGGTTTGCTGACCTTAATAGCAACGAATTGCTTCACGAATTGTCACGCAATGATATGAACACATTTCTCTGGTGTACAGTCGCTCAAAAAAGTATCCAAACACTATGGTTGATTACAGAATTCAGAAAAAATATCTGGCAATGATTTTTTTAGAAATTAGTGATCTGGCAACGATTTTTTTAGAAATTAGTGATCTGGCAACCTTCGTGTCACGTGATTGCAGAATTCAGGGAAAATATCTGGAGCGTGTACAGCAACTGTATACGCTCCAGTTACCGTTCACAGCAAACTGGAGCGTGTGCAGTTACTGCACACACTCCAGTTTGCTGTGAACGGTAACTGCACACGCTCAATATTTCCGTGAGTGAGCCCACACGATCCAGATCTTTGTGAGCTCACACGATCCAGTGTGCTGTGAACATTAACCGCAACCGCTCCGGTTTGCTGTGATCGGTAACTGCACACGCTCCATATTCATTGCATTATATATTCATACGCATTATATATATTAAAAAATATCCGAACACTACGGTTGATTACAGAATTCAGAAAAAAATATCTGGCAACTAATTTGTTTTAGAAATTAGTGATCTGGAAACCTACGTGTCACGTGACACGAAGGTTGCCAGATCACTAATTTCTAAAACAAATTCGTTGTCAGATATTTTTTCTGAATTCTGTAAGCAACCATAGTGTTCGGATACTATTTTGAGCGACTGTACATAAGGCTCGTGTAGCACAGTTCAAGTTACATTCGCTTATCTTCAGGAAGTCTAATCTATCAATTAATAACATGTTGACTATCTATCACATGGTTTAAAAACTCATCATTCTCTAAGTGGCTCCAGTTTGGGCCCATTGCTCCAGAACCAATATCACAAAACTTTAGACCTTCCAAAATCAAAATTCGGATCAGCTTTGGCAGCATTCTATTTTGTGAGAAACAGTCTCATCATTCGGCGAGATCTGGGTTGGCTCCCAATTCGGGAATTCAGCAAAGAAACAAAGTCACCAAAATAAACTTATTTCTAGTGCTATCAACCATAATGTTTCTATTCAGGCCCTGATCTATAAAAAAATAAGGGGGGGGGGGGCTTATTAATCGAGCCGGAAAAAGGTAAAGGGGTGGGGGATAGAAACTGGATTTCTGTTGCAGTATAACATTTTCCTTTACTTTTAGAGGTTTTTTAAAAAAAGTGATAAAAATGTGTGAAATATGCATAATTTAAAATTTTTTTGGCTTCCATTACCCTTATTAACATTCTCAAAGGGGAGGGGGCATAGCCTCTTGCTCCCCAACTCTCCAGATCCGCCCCAGCTTCTATTCAAGATACTAGGAGAATTGCCCCGCATTATTTGGGCCTTAACCCTTTCGCGACTAAGGGAAACATTTTTCCCATTTTAAAATTGGTGATTGTTGTATTTAATTATAATCTTATCTGCATTTTTTATACAGAATGTCAAAATAGAACGTATGCCGAACGCAATTACGTAAACGGGAACGTTTAGAAAACAAAAACAGAACTGTCAGGACGCATAATATATGTACTATGTGCAATGTCCATCTTTGCCTCACTACCGGAAGAAATTGCTTCACAGAATATCATAATTAGCACATCATTTTGTATAGTAATTTTATTTCATAATTTTGCATTATTTTAGTTAACATTTTGTTTTAATAAACTAATAAATAAAAGACATTGCATAATAAGCCTAACTATAATTTGTGTTATCTTTATAGTCCATTGGGAAAAATATTTCCCCAAAAATTCCAAAAAAACTACACATTGTTATGTATTTTTCTTATGATTTTTATTTATTTTACGTCTAAACAAACTAAAATAAACAGTTACATACTAATATTTACTCTTAGAAACCTTATGGTCCTGAAAGGGTTAACGTAGTGAAAATAGCCCAAAGTAGCACGCTTGCAGGCGTGTTCCGAACCCCAGTGCTTACGTGGACACTACGTCTAGAGTGATGTCACTGGTAGAGGAAATCTTCAGCTCCTTGAAAATGCGTAGGTTCTTGACCGATTGCTTCCAAATTTAGTGTGGTGATCCCACTTGGATCTTGCTATGCAGGGTTCAGAGATCAGGTTCCTGGCTGTAGTGAGTCGGGATTAAACCCGCAGCAAGCGTCCGTCGTTTCTGGGAGCGCTACCGTCGCTTATGAATAGAGAGTTGAAAGTAAAGAATGGAGTAGCAAATTATCAATGGACCGACATTTCGAGTTCGGGTTTTGGCTCAACTTTTTCCACCCTTACTGTGCACTAAATTGCGATGAGATGCAGCCGTAGAAGAAATTTGGTTGTCCTAGCTCTCTCCATACAGGAGGAGTTCTCATTGAAACAGACGACAGAGAGAAACTTTAAAATGTACGTAAAATAGATGTATGATTGTTCTAAACTAGCACATTCTATAGGGGGCGGGGGTGGCTCAGTCGGTAGCGCGCTAGGCTCGTAATCTGTAGTTCCCAGGTTCGAGTCCCAGCTGGGTCAGCGTTGAGATTTATCTCCGCAAAATTTCCCCGCCCTGCCCACGGTCAGTAGGGGACACCGATGGTCTTGGAAAGGCCGCCGTCCGTCGGATGGGACGTTAAGCCGTTTTCCCGTGTGCGGGAAAGCCATACCTTGTGCACGTTAAAGAACACGCTGGATGGCCTTAACGGGAGGCTACCATCTGTCTCCCAACAGCTGTTCCAGTGGGTCCCCTCCCCCAAACCTTCTCTGAGCCTTCGGGGTCCATGTGACCTGGCCATTTAGCCCATGGTGTACAAAAAAAGTGCCGCTCAGAGGTAAAACAACCCAACCAACCCACATTCTATACTTTAAAGCTTGAACGAATTGTCATTGCCAAAGCTATTTGCACATTCTTGATTCAGTCGTAAACATCCCTTTATGGGTGAAATGTCCGATGACAGAAATAATGGTTTTAGCCCACTACTAAGGCATATCATTATTAATCTCTGATCTCTATCACGCAAAATCATAAAAAATTATTTCTCAAACAGCCACTTACCCGGAAGTCTGTGAGAGTTTCTCAGTACCCCTACGGAGATTTTTCAGAAAGACTACTTCGATATTCATTCGAACCCAGTTCCTTTTACTTTCTTAACAAAGCACTCGAACAATTCGGTCACAGGAAAGAACTCTGATTTCGATATTTGTATTGATTACGGTTGTCATTAAAGCACTAATGCACTGACATGTTAAAACTAATATATAAGAAGGGAACTTACTTGGGAATCATTTGGAAAAGCAATTCATCCGTTTTCTTTTTCTCTTCCAAAAGCGACTGAGTTTTCTCTTCAACTAAGCCTTCAAGGTTATTTGCATATTGCTCCATCCTGTTCAGTAGGTTGTCCAGAAAGTTCCCACTAGACACGCCCCTGCGGAGAAAGGAAAAACGAACTAGTGATCTCAATTAACTCTTCATTGCTTCAACACGCCACAAAGGTTTCTTTCTTAATTCGATATCGATTTTTCCCTCTATTACTATTTCTTTGAGCAAAGAGACAGGAAGGAATAAGAATGCGTTTTACTTCACTGAAATTTCGATATTCAGGACAGCTGGATTACAAGGCTGACACCGCATAAATGATTAATTTGAGGATAAAAGGATTCGAGCTTTATTCTCACTGAAAAAGTTTTCGTGAACGAAAGATTTTGATTTGTCTCTTAGACAAAAACTGCTTTCATTTAAAATCCCTGCTGATAATCGATTAAAATTATATTGAAGATTTCAGCATTTTCAGTTTAAGATTTGTGCATTTAAACATCTGATATATCGAATGCAAGTCGCTAAGGGTTGGGTTGGGTATTTGTAGAGTCGCTCTAAAAAAGTATCCGAACGCCATGGTTGATTACAGAATTAAAAAAAATATCTGGTAAAGATGTTTTTAGAAATTAGTGATCTGGCAACCTCCGTGTCACGTGACACGAAGGTTGCCAGATCACTAATTTCTAAAAAAATCGTTGCCAGATATTTTTTTGAATTCTGTAATCAACCATGGCGTTCGGATACTTTTTTGAGCGACTGTACTTCTGAGAGGCACTGTTTTGCATACAGTGGGTTAAATGGAAAGGTCACAAGGACCCCGAGGGCTCAGAGAAAGTTGTGGAGAGAGAATCCCCTTTAAGCTATTGTGAGACAGATGTAGCCTCCCATCAAGGCCATCCAGCGAGTTCTTTAACGTGAACAGGGTATGTCTCTCCCACACACACAGAGTCACGGCTTTAAATCCCATCCAATGGACGGCTGCTTTTCTAATCCCATCCAGTCTCCTTTGTTGACTGAGGACAGGATCGGTAGTGCGCCAGGCTCGTAATCTACAATTCCCTGGTTCATGTCAGATTAAAGATTCAAAAACTGTTAAGATTCAAAACTGCCGCCCTACCCTCGGTCAGTAGGAACACCGATGGTCTGGAAAAGGCCTACATCCATTAGATAGGATGTTAATCCGTAGGCCACGTGTTCAGGAGAGCTATACCCTGTTAAAGAACACGCTAGATGGCCTTGACGGGAGACTACCATGTTTCTTAACAAGTAAACTCTGTGTGTGTGGGAGAGACAAAACAAACAAAAAAAGAGACAAAAAAAAAGACAAAAAAAAAAGGTATGTCTCTCCCACACACACAGAGTTGTAAAACTCTGTGTGTGTGGGAGAGACATACCTTCAGTGGGATCCCTCCCCCAATCTTCTCTAAGCCTTCGCAGTCTTTGTGACCGGGCCATTTAGCCCAGTGTGCGCAAAAACAGTGCCGCTCAGAGGTAAAACAACCTACAACAACAACCCACGTTGAAACGGAGCGTTCCATATCCACCACGAGTGATAAGTTATATTTTTAGTTTTTGACTCAATACATCAGTGAGGATTCAACTGAAAGGAGAATGAGGTACAAAAAAAGGTCAAAATGACCATGTCTTTGAGGTCAGTTTCAGGCAACCATTTTTTCGTGAAACGAAAATCTAGGCCCAATCTGACAAAACAATGGCAAGTGTTGTTTGTGTTTGTGTGTGTGTCTGTCTGACAAAGTTTAATCACTTATGTTAATGTTGTCTTAATGTTATGATATGTAAATGTTTCGTTCGTTTCATTTAATTTACAAAATGTCAATAAATGGGTAGGATGAGTCAGCTGACGTTTTTCTTCAGGGAAAGATGTCGAAGATTATTATTTATTCTTCCTAAAGAAAATTAGAACGTAAAAAAGATGGAGGCGCACTGAAATAAATTTCAAAACGGAACAGTTTCTATTCTAATTATATATATTTGTATAAATGGTGACGATAGTGCAGAAAAAAGTTCAACTATCAAGAAAATTGTTTGGGTTGTTTAATCCCTAAGCTGCACTTTTTTTTTGCACACAATGGGCTAACTGGCCACTTCACCAAAACCTTGATGTATTAGAGAAGGAAGACTTATTGAACAGCTGTTAAAAGACTGATGATAGTCTCCCGTCAAGACTTTCCACATGCTGTTTAGCAAAGGCAGGGTGTAGTTCTCATTCCCCCAGACTACGTCTTACAGTTTCATACGATGGGCGGCGTCCTTTCCAAGCTCATTGGTGTTCCCCTTTCTCACCGAGGACAAGGTGGTGGTGGTGGTGGTGGGGGGGGGGGGGGTTAAGGGAAATAAATCGCGATGCTGGCACAGTTGGGACTCGAACCTGGGGTCTGAAGATTACGAGCGTGGTCCGCTACCGATCCCCCTCGAAGGGAACCACCTTGTCGTGGTGAGGGGGCTTGCGTGCCTTAGTGAAGTTGAGGGCTATGCCGACTAGAGTCACTCATGTCGGACAGGCCAAAACAGAAAGGCCAGACTAAGAGTTCCCAATCGAAGTTGACTCCACAGGGACAGCAAAAAAGTGCGTGGATGTCAGTTGACAATAAGTCAACAGCCTTTAGGCTTTAGTGCAGCTGGAGGTGGGCTGTAAGGAAAAGGTAGGGTAAAAGAAATGATGGTGATCTAGGTGAAGTGGGAGAAGGAAGAGATGAATGAGAATAGCGGAAATAATGGAGCACAAGGTGGCTAAAGGAGATGGAGATGAGAGGAGTTGGAGCAGATTTGAATTTGGAATGGAGGTGTAAGATGAATGAATGAGTTGGTTGGTTAAAGTTGATATGTAAAATTAATACATTTGCAGTATGATAGATGGATATGAAAACTGCAATGTAAGGACTGAGGATTAAAAATAGAGAAGCTAAGTGAATATACTATAAAGGAAGAGAGGCGAGCAAACGCCTAGTGGCTTAGGGGAGAGCCAAAAATACAGGTCTGTTGCTATTAGGGGGAGGAGGCTTGGGTCGAAGGACACAGGCTCCTCTCCCATTTTTCTTTTCTTTTTCAGGTTAACTGGTCTAATAATCATTTGGCGAGATTAGGTTGAGGTCGCAACTCATTAACACGGGGGAGGTGAGGAGCCCTTGGTCCTTTGGACATGGGTTCCTCTCCTCCTCCCCCTGGTACTTTGGACATGGGCTACTCTCCTTCCCCCTGGTCCTTTGGACATGGGTTCCTCTCATTCCCCTTGATCCTTTGGACATGGGTTCTTCTCCTCCCTCCTTGGTCCTTTGGACATGGGCTTCTCTCCTACCGCCTTGGTCCTTTGGACATGGGTTCCTCTCCTCCCTCCTTGGTCCTTTGGAGATGGGTTCCTGTCCTCCCCCCTTTTTACTTCGCCAATTTCCCGTTTCCGGGTGGTTTCTTCCACGAACGTAACCCGGAAACTGCACCCTTTTACGTCCAAGGTGTGCAGGCCTCACATCCAAAAGCTGAACTCAAGGGTGGACACTGGCCTTAGGTTGCTAAAATTGAGCAACATGTCAAGTAGGGAAATGGCAAGCCAGTTGAACAGGTTAGGATGGGACCAAATTGGGCATAAGGGTGATATATCATGGTCGACACGCTTATGAGTGGCCCACCAGTTTACCGTAGGTGGAGACCCGTAATGTGGAAAAGGGGATCCTGGCGGTTGAGGGTCAGGAAAGCTGGTAGCCCAATACACTGTTCTCGGCCCCTGCTTCAATAAAAAGGGGCAGTCTGAGCTGGCTCACTCATATCAATCAGTTCGTGAGGCATCCCCTGTCCTACCTCTATGTCCGGGTTGGGTCAGGGGCGGTTGCGGGAGCCAACCGGGTGGAGGTGATTCCTGACGATAGGGGTTGGGTCCGGACCAGGACCCGATTTAATCCGGGTCTTGGCCTGGATCATGCTCTGGTCTGAGGGGAGATCTGAATTCTGGGTATAACCTGGGCGTAGCTCTGAGGTACCTCGAGTGATAAACTCTAACTCTGAGGCCTCCCCTTGTTGGGCTCGGTAGTGGGTGGAGACCGCCTGGGTGGAATACCCTATAAACAAATATGAAACCGACGATGACAATGACGGAATCAGGAAGTACCCGACTAAAACGGACTGGAAAGAAAGACAGCAAGCCCACGGAGGCTGCTGATCTTAAAGTGGTAGTGGAGGAAGTCCCAGAGACTCCCCCTCCCACCACAAGTAGCGATGGTGATAAAGAAGGGCCTCCAACACGTCCAGAGGACCCTAGTGAAGGTATTGATAAAGGGTGCCAAAACAGCACGAAGGCCCCGGATAAAGAAGTGGTGGAACCCAACGGTAACGAGATGGGTTCGGGGAGGTTGGCTACTGCTGCCAACATTCTGAAGGAACTCGCGGTGGCGATGTTTCAGTCGAAGGCGGATAGAGATCTTAAAGATAAAGTAATGGGTGCAGCAAGGAAGCTGCACGCCACTGTGTGTGAGCAAGAGCTCCAGATAGCGACTATGAAGGGGCGCATCACCGAGAGAGCTGCGTGTCCCCCAGTGACAAATGGGAAGCCACCAACTTATGCAAAGGCTGTCGGTGGACAAGGGTCTGACAAGGGCGGTTCGGTGGCGGCTAAAAAGCCCCCCCCCCCCACAAAGCAAAGGGACACCATGCTGATCTTCTCTAAAGATAAAGAGAAGACAGCCATTGAAGTTAGGGGCAGCCTGAAGAATAACATTAACCTTTCCGAGTTAAATATCGGGGTGATGACCGTTAAACCAATGAGGAAAAACGGTGTCATCATCGAATGTAGCAAGCAGGATGACATGGACTGTCTACAAAAGGCAGTAGACAGCGATGATGCTCTGAAGGATGTGTTAGAGGCCAAGTCAGCCAAGAGGCTAAGGCCTAAAATCATAGTCTACGGAGTCGATAAGGACATCCGCCGTGAGGACCTTCAGAAGGTCATCCAAACCCAGAATGGGCTGACAGACGAACATGCGGATCTTGCCCCGATGTTCTCCTTGAAAAGCCGAGACGATAATACAGTCCACTGGGTTATGGAAGCCAGTATCGCCTCCAACAGGAAGATGACACAGGTAGGTGAGATGAACGTGAGTTGGTCACGTTGTAGAGTAAAAGAATACATGTGTGTGCTCAGGTGCTATAAGTGCTACGCCTTTGGGCACATGCAAAAAGATTGTACGGAAAAGATGCCACTGTGTTCTCAATGTGCGGGCAAGCACTCATACAGGGAATGTAAGAAACCCAAGCCTAAATGCATAGTTTGCAAAAATGCAAACAAGGAGCACGGAGCCAAGTATGACCTTGGCCACAGTGCGATGGACAGTATCTGTCCTTCGTACTGTAGAGAGTTGAAGTTGTTGCAGAAGCGCACCGATTATGGGCAGTAGGCTTCCTGGTAGGGCGAGTCTGAAATTTCTTCAGATAAATTTGAACAGGGCAAGGGCCCAACTCAGTCAGGAGATAAAAGAAAAAGGAGTCAATGTTACTCTAGTGCAAGAACCTTATTGCACAGAGAACATCATTAGGGGGCTCCCTCTGACCAGCAGGCTATTTTGCATTAAAGGAGCTAAGCCAAAAGCTGGAGTTGTCGTTTTGAACCCCAAAGTGAATGCAATCCTGGCATATTACTCTGACACAATGGTGGTAGTGGAGATTGGCTATGGAAGACTAATATTACATGCCATCTCCATCTACTGTCCTCCGAGTCATAACATTGAGGACTCGCTGACCGAGTTGCAAAACGTCCTGGCTCGAGTCTATTCTAAGAATTAAGTGATAGGAGGTGACTTCAACGCGAAGCACCCTATGTGGGGAACAAATAGACAAGAAGTCAGAGGAGATATGACTCTGGATTTTATCAACTCTGCTGATCTTATTTTATTGAATGATTTAGATACAATATCATGACCCTCGAGGCCAGAGATGGATCGACTTGACACTGGCAACACCTCGAATGCTTCCTCAGATCCAGGATTGGTGCATTAGCCACAAGGTCACTAACAGCGACCACAACTATATAATGTTCCTTGTGGGTGGCATAACACCTCCCCCCACTATATTAAAATGTTTGCGGTGGGTAAGACCCCTGACTGGTGTAAACTCGCGCGCTGTGTTGCACCGGGTCTGGCGAAGATCAGCCAGCACATCCCAAACATTGGTGATTGTCTAACTCTGAACAACATCCTCAGAGACCTAACTGAATGCTTAAGTTCTAGATGTGAGATAACCTTTGGGTTCAAGAGGCAACCCAGCACAGGCAGCAGATCGGTGCCCTGGTGAACACCTGAGCTCAGTCTTAAGAGAATAAGGGTTAGAGCACATAGGAAAAGGTATCAAAGGTGCCGCAATGGGACAGAAGTTCCAGAGAAGAATTGTGTAGGAAAGAACAAGCGGAGTATAAGCTCGCTATACGCCAAGCACAGTTGGCCTTTTGGCAGCGGTTTTGTAGTGAAGTCTCTGCACAGAACCCATTTACTCTGCAGTACAAGCTGGCTACGGGGAAGGACATAAAACCCCTGGATATTGAATATGTTTGCAAAGAAGATGGGTCCAAGACCTCTTCCTTTGGCGAAACAATCCAGGTATTATTAGAAAATCTATTCCCGCCAAATGACAGGAGATCTGATGATGCCCAACATCACCTCCTGTGGGAATATAGCAGTCTTCCACTGAATACGGATGATGACGTTCCGTTTACGGAAGAGGAGGTGGGAGAGGTGATCAAGGATATGGCTCGAGGTAAAGCCCCTGGATACGATGGTCTGACAGTGGAGATAGTGTCACAGGTGTTTAATGAACACAAAGATCTGTTCATCCAGATCTTCAACATTTGTTTGAGACTGGGAAATTTCCCACAAGCCTGGAAACAGGCAGATCTAGTCCTATTTAATAAGGCAGGCAGAGATCCGGCAGATGTAAGATCATACAGACCAATTTGTCTGCTGCCAGTGCTGGGAAAAATTCTAGATAAGCTCCTGACAAACAGGACGTATTTCCACTGCTATAAGAACAATTTCCTGAACTTTAAGCAATTTGGGTTCAGGACAGTCCACCGATGCCGCTATCAAACAAGTGGTGGACATCATTAAGGTTAATAAAATGCGCAAGATGCATACCTCTCTCATCGCCTTGGATGTGACGGACGCCTTCGATAACGTCTGGTGGCCTGCTATTCTTAGTCGACTAAATGATTGTTCTTGTCCTAGGAACATCTACGTTCTAGTGGCTAATTACCGTAGTGAGAGGGTGGTCAGCTATTTCCATGCCAGCGGGACAGCCTCAAGAAACTTGGAAAGAGGCTGCCCACAAGGTTCGTGCAGTGGACTATTCCTCTGGAACTTGGTCGCCGATACTGCCCTGGAGTTGACCCTACCAGAGGGAGTCTGGCTTCAGGCTTATGCTGATGACATGCTGCTTGTCATATCGGCATCCTCCAGAGCGAGACTGGAGATTGCCGGCAACGCAGCATTGTCAGTACTTGAGGGGTGGAGTCTGCGCAATAAGCTTGGGTTCAGCTTTGCAAAGACAACATCCATGACCGTGGCTAAAGAGGGCGTCCTCAAAAAGGGGTATTATTATTTATTATTTACAAATTGTAATTATTTACAAATGTATTATTATTATTTACAAATTATAGGGCAATAATATTCGCCACATGACGACTTTAAAATACTTGGGGATCACTCTGGATGAGCTGGATCCCACACTTGCAGGACCTTAAGGTTAAATGCACAAATGTTATGTGCAAGCTGGGGCGCATGGCTCGCGTCTCGTGGGGACTCAGAGGTGAAGTCCTCAAAGAAATTTATCTCAGGGGCACGGAGCGGATCCTAACTTATGGAGCGGGCGCCTACTGGCGCAAAGACGGACCACTCCATTATGTGTAGAAAGCTGATTGCAGCCCAACGACCAGCTTTACTGCGAATCACCAGGGCTTATAGTACCACATCTACGGATGCTCTCCTGGTGTTAGCAGGGATCCCCCTGCTATTTTTGACGGTCGGAAAAGAAGCAACCATTTGCAGAGTCCTGCAAGCTAAGGATAAAGCAACATTCCTTAGAGTCCAGTGTGACCCCGAGGATTATGAACGAGAAACCGCTAAGTGGGATATCCATCCCACCAGAAGACTGAGTGTGTCATGGTCCAAGGAGTTACCACCAGGATTAGGAATTGAGATATGCACTGATGGTTCCAGAGCGAGGATGGTGGGCTTAGCCTACACTGTCTACAATCAAGGAGCCAAAGTGTATGATTATAAAAGGAAGGTTTCAAATAATGGCTCAGCTTTCTAAGCGGAGCTGCTCGCCATCAGAGAGGCCCTTAACTGGGCCCTCTATGATGGCAGTTATAACAGGGACATCCGGCTGTACATGGACAGCCAGGCAGCTCTGCATGCGCTTGAAGATGCAAACAACAGGCATCAAACTGTTAACGAGATTAACCGTATCCTGGGTAATCAGTACATGCCCAGAGTTTCCTTATCCTGGATCAAGGCACACGTAGGTCATGAGGGGAATGAGCGGGCAGACCAACTGTCCCGCTCAGCAGGTAATAATACTCAACCTGTGATAGCAGTCAAGACTTTGAAAACTACCCTGAAGTCTTTACTATGTCGAAGAGAAATGGACGAGTGGCAGAGGCTCTGGGATACGACTGAGAATGGTCTTCAAACGAAGACATTCTTGCAAAGAGTGGGTCTATCCCTGATGTCCTCTGACCACTATTTGACGCACGTCCTGACGGGACACGGGAGTTTCCCAAAATATCTGGAGCGCTTTAAGATCCCTACCCACAGTTACTGCGGCTGTGGGGCTCCAGATTCAGATGTCTGGCACTACATCATCCGGTGCCCGATTACGGAAGGGTTCGCTAACGAACTCATGAGCTCCCAGGCGATCAATGAGGTAGCAAGCGAGGCGGTCACGGTGTCCATCGAGAGTGTCCGAGTCAGGGCACATCTGAGGAACATGGGCTGGCTCGTCTGCCGGTTCCGGGACTCTCTTCTTTGAGGCCGAAGCTGCTTTCGCTCTCATCCTTATTTACCACTTTCAACCCGGGCTGCATTCTGCACTCCCTTTAACACCACCCATACTCCAAGTCCCTACTGGTCTCCTCTGAGACAAACTTTATCTTCTACTTCTGGCTGTAGTGTGGTGAGACGGAATACGTGCTTTCCCCATGGGGGGGCGTATCCTTCGGGACCCGTTCCCCACCCCGAAATAAAGGTCCGCTACCGATGATTGAGTCAAACGCAGCCCATTTTACAAATATAAGTAATCTCTCTGAAGAATAAAACGATATAACTGTAGTCATTATTTAATTCTGGAGTGAGAAACATTTTGAATGGAAGACCACTTTGTTTCCCTTGGCCTTCCCCGGTCAACAATGCAGATGCACGCGCTTTTTTTGGACGTGACGTGTCGTGCAGTGCTGAACATGCAATCACAGTTTAATATGACACCCTGATTGACATCTTCAATCGTATCATCATCATTTTGATAATGAGGGCAAGGCTTACACAAGAAAAGCAAATGGTGTCGATGATGCTATATCGCAGTCTGGAGTTCGGTTGGGATTATTTTAGTTTATTCAGCTCAAGGATTTACGTGTCTGCTCTGTTTGGAGTTAAATTCAAAAATCGAAAACATGACACTTAGTAATTTGCACAAGAATCTGCATAACATTTGCCTGGGTTTGAGGATTTAGGGGTGGAATAAATACCCTTTTGCGATTTCTAAGGAGGGAAGATATTGGCTGGGTGAATTGGTATTGGAGGGAAGATATTGGCTGATTCCACATGATGCTTCTCCATTCCCGTAAAAGAATGATATTTTGAGTATTTATGTTATTCGACTTTCCAAGGAAGAATTGGTATATATACTCCATCGTACCCTGAAACACCTATAACATCTGCCTTCTTGTCGGTGCTTTGCGTATTAAAACTCCTTATTCGTTTAACTTCCTTCTGCTTCTGAAAAAGGTGAGGGAGTTCTGTGGTAAAGGGTTCGGTTGTTTTATCTCTGAGCAGCATTTCCTTTGCACACAATGTCCTAAATGATTAGGTCACAAGGACCCCGAGGGCTCGGAGAAAGTCAGGGGAAGGGAACCTACTTGAAAACTATAAGAGACAGGTGGTATCCTAGATCAAGGCCATATAACATGTTCTTAATGTGCACAGGATACGGCTGTCCTGCACATTGTACCACAACTTTACGTCCCATCTGACTGACAATGGACTTTCCGTGCCAAGAGTTGTCCCCCACTGACCATAAATAGATGTCCCCTACTGACCGTGAATAGGTGTTCTCTATTTATCGTGAATAGGTATCCCCTACTGACCGAGAATAGATGTCCCTTATAGACCGTGAATAGATGTCTCCTACTGACAGTGAATAGGTCTCTCCTATTGACCATGAATAAGTGTCCTCTACTGACCGTGGATAGGTGTCCCTTACTGACCATGGATAGGTGTCCCCTACAGACCATGGACAGGTGTCCCCCTACAGATTGTGGACAGGTGTCAACTACTGACAGTGAATAGGTGTCCCCTACTGACTGTGGAAGGTGTCCCATACTGACCATGGACAGGTGTCCCCTACTGACTGTGGAAGGTGTCCCATACTGACCATGGACATGTGTCCCCTACTGACTGTGAATCGGTGTCCCCAACTTACCATGGACAGGTGTCCCCTACTGACCATGGACATGTGTCCCCTACTGACCGTGAATATGTGTCCCCCTACTGACTAGGTTTAGCTGAGATAAATCTCAACGCTGGCCTAGGAGAGACTCGAACCCGGCAACTGAAGATTAGGAGGCTGGCGTGCTATCGACTGAGCCCTCTCCTCCCCCCCCCTACGTCCCATTTTTTGGTCAAATAGTAAATAATGAATAATTGAATAAACTTACGGAAAATTTGACAAAGGGAGAAAATGCTTTTTAAACTAATGAATGTCGACAAATTGCGCAATTCCTCGTAGACTTGCATTCCGTGTGTTCCTCGTGAGTTCATCAGGTTCTGCTTTAGCAGATATTTATGCCAAACAACAGAATGAATAATATTAAGTGGAAAAGAACCTCATTAGGTTGCAACAAAGCAAGTCGTTATATGCATTTAGCAGAGCACAAATACAGTTGGAAAAGTAATAAAGCTCCACCTCTTTTGAAGAAAAGGACTTTCCACTCTAATTGCATTTACATGAAATTACTTACTCGACTACTATTCATTTCGCATTACTTGAAATGTGATGGACTGGATCCTTTTTTCTAGAGCAGCGGTTCCCAAATATTTTGTTTCCAGCATAGCGTCAAATAACTAGCATTTTCCCCCAGAATACCGTCAAATAACTAGCATTTTTTTCCAGAATAGCGTCAAAAAACTAATATTTCCCCCAGAATACCGTCTAATAACTAGCATTTCCCCCAGAATACCGTCTAATAACTAGCATTTCCCCCAGAATACCGTCAAATAACTAGCATTTATTTCCACCATACCGTTAAATAACTAGCATTGTTTTCCAGCATACCATCAAATAACTAATATATTTTTTCAGCACAGCGTCAAAAAACTAGCATTTTTTTTCAGTATACCGTCAAATAACTAATATTTTTTCCAGAATAACGTCAAATAACTAGCATTTCCCCCAGAATACCGTCTAATAACTAGCATTTCCCCCAGAATACCGTCTAATAACTAGCATTTCCCCCAGAATACCGTCAAATAACTAGCATTTATTTCCACCATACCGTTAAATAACTAGCATTGTTTTCCAGCATACCATCAAATAACTAATATATTTTTTCAGCACAGCGTCAAAAAACTAGCATTTTTTTTCAGTATACCGTCAAATAACTAATATTTTTTCCAGAATAACGTCAAATAACTAGCATTTCCCCCAGAATACCGTCTAATAACTAGCATTTCCCCCCAGAAGACCGTCAAATAACTAGCATTTATTTCCAGCATACCGTTAAATAACTAGCATTTATTTCCAGCATACTGTCAAATAACTAATATATTTTTCAAGCATAACGTCAAATAATTAGCATTTCCCCCCAGAATACCGTCAAATAACTAGCATTTATTTCCATCATACCGTCAAATAACCAGCATTTATTTCCAGCATACCGTTAAATAACTAGCATTGTTTTCCAGCATACCGTCAAATAACTAATATATTTTTTCAGTACAGCGTCAAATAACTAGCATTTCTCCCCAGAATACCGTCAAATAACTGGTATTTTTTCCAGTATACCGTCAAATAACTAATATTTTTTCCAGAATAGCGTCAAATAACTAGCATTTTTTTCCAGCATACCGTCAAATAACTAACAATTTTTTCCAGCATACCGTCAAATAACTAGCATTTTTTTCCCAGCATAGAAAGCAATGCAAAAGAAAGATTTTGGCCTTAAATGGTCTGGAGATACTAAAATTTCTGATTTAGATTATGCCGATTATTTAGCCCTTTTGGCAAATGATGATGAGATGAACTCTTTCATTCGAGCTGTTGATGAGACTGGTAGTAGAGTAGGTTTGGTTATAAACAGAGAGAAAACTAAAGTGATGAAAATTGGTCAGGCAGGCTGTGATTCAGTTAATCAGAATGGTTGCAGTCTTGAGCAGGTGTCACAGTTTAATTATCTTGGGAGCTATGTAACAGATAATGGTGATGTGCGGCATGAGATTAACAGACGAATAGGGATTGCTGCCGGGACTTTAAAGAATCTATGGAGAGTGTGTAGAAATAGGCGTATACACCTAAAGACTAAAATTAGACTGTATAATAGTTTGGTTTTTTCTAGGGTTAGTTATGGTAGTGAAACTTGGACACTTTGTAAACAAGATAACAGGAAACTAGATGCTTTTGATTCCAGATGCTTACGCAGTATCTTGGGCATTAGGTGGTTCAACTTTGTAACTAATGATGAGGTTAGGCAAAGGAGTTTGCAACCTCCTTTAAGCAGCATATTGTGCAGAGAGAGACTCCGTTGGTTTGGCCATGTTGCCCGTATGAATAATTATAGATTGGCGAATAGGACTATGAACAGTGTGCCTAAAGGCCACAGAAAGAGGGGGAGATCTAGGATGCGGTGGGCAGACAATGTCAAACAGGACCTTATTAGAATTGGTGTGCAGTGGCCAGATGCAGCAGATGTAGCTCAGGACAGACTTGCTTGGAGAACTAAATTGCTCGGTCTGGTTGGACCTCCGTAGCCCATGGCTGCTTGAGGATGATGATGATGACCGTCAAATAACTAGCATTTTTTCCAGAATTACCGCAAATAACTAGCATTTTTTCCAGCATACCGTCAGATAACTAACAATTTTTTTGTACCAATACTAAGTTTGTGCATCATTATTCTAACGAAAAGACATTTTACAAGAAGATATATGAATAAAATAAGTAGCACTAAAAATGATTTATTTTCTTGCATTTATTATAGAACAATTTTGTGCAAATTCACGTGTTAAAGAATGATGACACTAAACTTGTGTACTACTGGCGGCAGCTACAAATACTACTAGAGATTTACAGACTACAGACCACAGTTTGGTAATCGCTGCTCTAGAGCATAAAATATACTGGTATCACGGAAGTCAGCGTATTTGTAAAGTCAAATACAATGTGGATGTTAAATTTCTTGATGCCCATGCTATCATCGTAAGTGTGTTTGATCCTTTTAACCCATCTATGTTCGTTGTCTGGCATTGGAAATTTTTCTATTGTCCATTCCGGAGAGAGAAGACAACGGATTTGTAAAGCACATTTTGTATCAAATCTCATTTGTGAAAGTTGGCTTTAGGTAGAGAGTCCTCTGAGAATGATGAAAGAAATATTCGCATCCCTTCGCAAAGCTCGTCTAATATCTCCATCCGCAGTTGCGGAAATTTGATTACCAGCAGAAGATTATACTTTTCTGATTTAATTTTATGACAAATGTCCATTAAATATTGTCTTTGAATCTATGATAACCTGATCTATGCCCTTCGTAAATTGAATCTGAAATCTAATCTTTACATTTAACATTTTGCAGTCAAAGAAAGGAAGGAGAAAACCACCTTTAGTTTCTTCTTATATTCATGTGCGAGCTAATATAAAACTTTTATGAGATGCTAATTTTTAATTTAATTTTACTACTGATGTCTGTACCGTCACAGGGACAGAGTTTTATGCTTTGCGTATAAAAGGAGTGTGAATTCTTTCACACTCCTTTGGAGGAGTTGTGAATTCTTTCCATGTAAGGCCCTTTTATGGTTGTCTTGTTGCCTTCCTTCATTGACGTCTGGGTAAACGTACTTTGGACAAGCCGCAGGATATCTCGTAGAGTTTGAAATTCATTTAGAACAGAATTTTCTCACAATGATTGAGAAAGAGTTGAGCCACAAGGTCTGCCTTTGAACCCAGAGGGTCGTATACACCCGAGTCAGATAGGAAACATGGTGTTGTATAACCAATCCTTAAACAATTCTATTCTCAGTTATGGAAATTTTGCGATCTGACTAATAGCGTCTTTAGACTTCAATAGCTTAGCTCAAATAATAAGGTTGGGAACTATAAAGCTACGATAAAAAGGAAAACAAAGGATCATCATGAGTAGTAATGAAAAGGACAGTAATTGAATGAAAATAGAATGCCTCGTCAAGTCCACTCCAAATCAGATTGCGAGTGAACTTGAGTAGGCATTCTATTTTCATTCAAAAACAAATTCTGGTTTTTTCAGACAGAAAATCTTCCCTCCAAGCTCTTCTGGTTAATCCACGATGTACCTACAATTGTGTTTTAAATTAAGATATATTATGGCAATGCAATGAACATATTGAAGAACAGGAAAACCAAATTGTGTTCCAGTGGATTCCTAGCCATGTAGGAATCCATGGAAAGAAGAGACAGATAAAACTGCTAGAGAGAGCTTATAGAAAAACCACAAAAATAAAAACTTTGCAACATACAGAGATTTTTGGAATGAAGGAAAATAAAATGAATTATTTGAAATTGATTAAATATTATCAAAATAATCATAAAAATATTGGTATATTCTACCACAGCATCTTTGACAGTCCTCCCACCTCAGTTTCAAACGTTTCATCTAAAGATAGGAAACTGCTTTTTTTAGGAATAATCTTTATCACTGTGCTTTAAATGAAAAGCTCTTCAACATTAACAAAAAATCTTCTCCCCTTTGTGCTGTATGTAAAACTCCAGAAAATATTTCCCATGTTTCTCTACAGTGTTCTCTTTATCACTTTCAAAGGCAAATTGTCAAAGAGGAGTTAAGAGGATTTCTGATGACGAGTTTTCAATGAAACTTTACCTCAGTAGAAACTAAAGGACTCCACCAGATACATAATCCAAACACTGCTTCTCAGATTCCTGGAAGATAGGTTTCTAATAAACAAAATCTAGAAATCATCCTTTGGTATGGATTTCGCTTTGCTCTTTGAAAGAAGAAAAATTGGAGAAAAAATCCTACAAGGATTTATTATTGATTTTTCTAGCAAAATGTGTTTTACCTTAACTTTATGAAGTGACAACTTAACCTCTTAGTTATTTTAAGTTATGGAACTGAAGAGAAGGAGGTGGCTCAGTCGTTAGCGCGCCAGGTTCGTAATCTGTAATTCCCAGGTTCGAGTCCCAGCTGGGTCAGCGTTGAGATTTATCTCCGCAAAATTCCCTGCCCACGGTCAGTAGGGGACACCGATGGGCTTGGAAAAGCCGCCGTCCGTCGGATGGGACGTTAAGCCGTGTTCGGGAGAGCCATACCCTGTGCACGTTAAAGAACACGCTGGATGGCCTTGACGGGAGGCCAACAGCTGTTCCAGTGGGTCTCCTCCCCCAACATTCTCTGAGCCTTCGGGGGGGGGGGGGGGTCCATGTGACCTGGTCATTTAGCCCATGGTGTGCAAAAAGTGCCGCTCAGAGGTAACCCAACCTGAAGAGAAGGAACTGTGACTTTGATATGTCGAAGCCTGTTTTTGTGCAGAAAGGAAAGCAAATTGGGATCCAAGAATTACTGGATCATGAAAAGTTTTACTCTTTTCAAATTCGAACTTTTAAAAATTCAGAACATTAATTTTTCCTATACTATAATTTTTTTTGTTCTACTGTTTGCTTGGGATAGCAGGAAGCCCAGATATGAAGGTCTCCTGACCTTCCAAAAACATTTTTATCTAACGTCTAATGATCAGTCGAATTTTATTTCTCTCCAAATAAGAAACTCATACTGATATGGATATTTCACTTAGAGTTGCCATCTCTTCCGGTTTGAAACAAAGTGCCTGACTTTAGAAAAGTTATCCTCTGGCTGAGTATTAATTCTGTAGATCAGTTATAACACACTGCAGAAGCATTCAAAATGCTGTTTTTTTTCACCGATGAATTTTGAAATCGTAGGAGTTTCTCAAGTGCTGATCATGTGAAATAAATCGGAAACTTGTGGATAAAATCTTCTCCAGTTGTAGAAATAATGCACTGAGAGAATTTTCTTCGTGAGCGAGAAAGGTTGATGTGGTAGAAATCGAATGACAACAGTCAGTAAAAATTACACATTGCGCTTGATTTCATTATGAGTTGTCGGAAAGTTTTGGATTTCATTAATAAGCTTAAGCAAGTGAACCGAAATACCCTTCAGCTAAGTTTATTACCGTTAAGTAAGAATCATAAATGTTGCATCAGTATTAAAAAAATTTTTTTTTTTTTAGTTTCCTATAAGATTTTTTTTTAGGAAGGCAGCATAAAAAATTAGCAGATTATATAAATATTAGCAGATTTATCCAGGTTGCTAGGGTCTGAAACCCTCTAAAGAAGATTGATTTGCGACAAATAGGACAGAGAAGTATCCTAGAAGCTACTCCTAGCTTTTACAGGCCTTCTCATACAAGGACATGCCCTACTACAACCGAAGTTACTGCTGACCACTGCCTTAGTTAGAGCTAACACAACACACAAAGTTTGCCTTGCTGGAACAGTCGCTAGCTGCCTAACCACTGCCAGTTAAGGCATAGAGGAGCCAAAAAGTCGGTCGCATTCAACTGTTTAGGCGATCACGTAGCTGCCATAGCTGGCTATCAGCATATACTAATTGTGAACGCCCTGGTCACTGCCACTACTGTATCACAAGTGTTTGTGAGCGAATTTGCAGCTAGATTTTTTTTTCAATAAAGTGTATAATTCTAGTATAATCATGTAAGTCTAATATGATTTATAATTTTAATTTTTGTTTTATGCTTAGCTGGCCAAACAGTGTTAAATCATTATTATGACTTATGTACTATGGTCGATTGCGAAAGATTTTCTGTCTTAAAAGTCAATAACAGAGTCCAAACGTTTGGACCTTCTTGCTCTAAAGTATATAGTAGATGGCACTGCCCAAGTCGCAAGCTTTCATTTGACATAAAAATCATTACAATCGTTTCGTCCACCTTTTTCCCCCTGTTATAAAATTTCTCATCCTCTTTAAGGGAAATCTGAAACTTTCCAAAATTGTAATAGATTGGACTCCCCACTTGAATTTGAATAAATGTTAATTCAAAGTCCGTGAGAGACACCGAGTTTTAATCTCTAATGTTAAGTCTACGGGAATTTCGAGATATTCAAATCCGATCACCCCAGTTTTGGTTGATCCCAGTGGGTTCACACATAACCTATATTCTTTCCCTTGGTAAAGGGAACGTGCTTCTAGTTCTTCAGGGGGCCGAATGCATAAGCGGGCAGACACACAAGCAAGCAAACACACAAGCAAGCAAACACACAAACAAACGTTCTTCTGTATACATTAAATAAAAATAAAAAAATAAATACCCCCTCAAGCAGCTGCTTGCCACAGAGGTCTGACAGGAGCCTGTCAGTTTATATGCCATAGTAGAAGGTCTGTGAGGATGGCAGGACCTCAGTTTTTAGATTTAGAAATAACAATAGAGGTGAATTTTCAATTCAGTTTGAGCTAAGGCCCATAACGAAATTCTATTTAACAACAAAAATATGAAACATAAGAGAGCATTTGGACCCGAAAACAAACGACTGTATAAATTTCGTTTCTTATATCTCAAAATTAAAGAATCGTTAGCTGGCCTTGACCCATCAAAGGAGAATCAATCGAGGGAATCTCCCATCTTCATCTAAACAGCTGTCTAGCGAATGTCTGTTCAACTCTAGGATTATTAAGTTCTACGAGACTTGGAAATTTAATTCACTCTGCTCTTGAGTATATCAGACTGAATTTTTTTAAAACTAACTCCTTTTCTTACTTCTTGGACTAAATTGAAAACAAAGGCGAAAACAGTGTTTTACTCACTTGGTGATTTTCTTCAGCATGGCCTTTATCTCCGGAAAGCTTGGTCTCGTCTCTGGATTCTCTGCCCAACAAAGTCGCAGCAGAGCAAGCATATTGGGAGGACATTCATCGGGAGCGATCTCTGGGCGGAATGGAGGGGAAGTGCCCATTCGCACACGATCCAGAATCTCTGAAACGGAAAGAAATAGCAATGAATACGTTAATCGGATTAAACAACCAGAGGAGCAGATCTGTTAGGTAAGTTGTTTTACCTCTGAACATAACTCTCTTTTTTTTAAAGAATATAATTTTTATTCATAAGAGTAAAGAATACAAATACATTTACAATTTGACCCGCAAAGCTGAATAGCTTATCTGCAGGAAAATGAATAAATTATATTAAACATAGGTCATTCAGCCATAAAAATGGTGTACTTCAAATAAATCCACAAAACACAACACATAAAAATCAGCTAACTAGAAAATACCATATAATTTTTTAATTCCATTTTAAGTCTTCTAAAAGAATCTATATTCAGTAATTCTTTTGGAATAGCATTAAATATAAGTGGTACTTGATATTCGGAGGTATGTTTCCCGTAATTATTTCGAAAATTTGGCAATTTGTAATAACCTTGTTTTTGAAGTCTTGTATTTTTGTTATGTAGAATTTTTAGTTTGTAAGTTTCGTCAAAAAAATTTTTAATTATTACATTATATTTATATAAATTGCTGTAGGATAAAAGATTTAAAAAATTTAATCTATCGGTGGAAGTTTTATAAATTTTTTGCAAATGAAACAGAATAATATTTTTAGCTATTATAGACTGCAGTTTTTCTATTTTGTTTATGTTAGTTAAGTTAGTTGTTATTTTCGTAGTGATTAATATATCACTATTTTCATAGTGAGTTAAATGACTAGGTCAAAAGGATTCCAAAAGACTCAGAGAAGGTTGGTGAAGAAGATCCACTGGACAGCTGTTAAAAAACGAATGGAAGCCTCCTGTCAATGCTATCCAACTTCTTCTTTGACGAGCACAGAATCTTCTACAAATACGGACCACTGCTTAACGTACAATCTGATATACTGCTGCTTTTGCAAGCCCAGCTGTGTCCTGTTTCTTTCCGAGGAAAGGGCTGTTTAAGAGAAGATAAATTCCAAGCTGACCACGTTGGGACTCGAAACCGTGAACTTCAGAACACGAGCCTCACGTGCTACCTATTGAGACCCAAAACACTACCCAAAGATAAATGAAATCAGGATTTTAAAAAGGGGATTAAATATTTTACTACTGAAATATGAATTAACAGTAGTACTATAATCTTTATGAGGATTCGATGAAAGTAAGTGCTAATGCTGCCACTGAAGTAATCCAAATGTTTTACAAGAAATTATCTAGGTAGGAGATTTTTTTATTCAAAATGTGTTTAATTCTATTAAACCAGTATTAATACTGGAATCACATGCCTTCCGAAACTTTCATTTCGCAACAGTTAAAATCCATGTCTGATTTTAAAGAGATAAAATTACCGTCTGATTCTTGTACTTGGAGGAAATTTGAGTATCCTAAGTTACTCTGTCATCCAAAGAAACTTAGGATACTCAAAGAATTCGTAAAGTCGTCCCCCTTTTCATTTGGATCTTCAACACGGAAATCTGATTTACTATGAAAGCATGATGGGCAAAATGATGAAATGAGATTCAGAAATTATTGAAACTTTTAGGATATGCTAACCATCATGGGGGATTATCAAATGATACATCAGTATGTGAGGAAGAAGATACTCGGATTGGGTTAGGTTGTTTTACCTCTGAGCGGCACTTTTTTGCACGCAATGGGCTAAATGACCAGGTCACAAGGACCTCGAAGGTTCAGAAAAGGTTGGAGGAGGGGACCCATTGGAACAGCTGTTGGGAGACAGATGGTAGCTTCCTATCAAGGCCATCCAGCGTGTTCTTTAACGTGCACGGGGTATGGCTCTCCCGCACACGAGGCCACGGCTTAACGTCCCATCCGACGGACGGGGGCCTTTCGAAGCCCATCGGTGTTCCCTACTAACCGTGGGGAGGGCGGGGAATTTTGCGGAGATAAATTACTCAGGATGAAGCACTAAAGCCTAAGATATTATCAACCAAGGAGTTAACAAAAGTTGTTTATTTTTCATTGCTTAATATATAAAAGTTTGATCTAAGTGATGTATTTTTTATTCATCTTCAAAAAACAAGTGTTTTGGAGACTTGAGTGAGTATTATTTTCATTTGATTAATAAAATTACAATCCTGCCCAGAAAAAAAAAGTGTATTCTATCGTTTTTAGCTTAAAAAGAACTTTCTTGGCGATATTCAGAAACGTAAACCTTTGCTGTTTATATAATACAGTGTGTACCATTTGAAATGCAATCCAATAATGTGCACCCTATATTTCCAAAGATAGCGAGGATATAAATGTAATAAACAAGTTTCGATATAGTTACAGCAGATGCTGAAAATGTCCACACACCTCCTTGAAGACAAGCAGCCGCCCTTTTTAAGTTTCTTGAAAATTTTTGAAGAGTTTGTCAATACTGGCAATAGTCTGTTCAATGTTAGGTTTAAGTTCATCAACGCTTCGTGCATTATTGCAAGAAACTTCCTTTAATATATCCCCACAGAAAAATGCCAGCTGGTGTAAGGTGTGGGGATCATAGTGGCCTAAGGCCACTCCCGACAATGAGCTCACCAAACAAGCCCTGCAAGAAAGCCGTTGTTGTGTTCACTGTATGGGCAATTGCCCCCATCATTCTGATGCCTAGTATCAATCAATCAGTCAATCAATCAAAATACTTTATTTTCAACACATTAGACTATATATTTAGTATAATATAAACAACCCAAAAGCACTCTCTTATCAAGGTTGATATAGTTAGCATTATGTGAAACAATAAAAAAAGTTCAACTTAATTCTCACAAATTAATTACAGCTAATGATCCACACAAGGTGGATTGTGACAAATTATAATAGCCTCACATTTTTGCAAATACTGTATAAAAATGAGTATTTTCATTTAAAAATAAACTAAAATATAAAGGAAAACAAGTTTACTACAATACTGTATTTTGAATTCTTTACTTTTTTAGTGTGTACAATATATATTTCGCTTCATACATATTTAGAGTTAGCTTATTTATTTTAAACCATTTTACAATATCTGTTATCTTTTTAATAATTTTATTTCGGAGGGCAGTCAGTGGTTTCAGGGTTGACCTATAAGTACCGCTGTAGCATGATAGCCCATAATACACTGTAGAATGAATCCAAGAATAATAAATTGTTACCAACATTGGTGATTCACAATTCTTTCAAATAGTACACTTTACACAACACTGCTCTAAGGTTTTTGATTAACTTTTGAACGTGTGGCTTCCAATTCAGATTTTGATCAATTGTTATTCCTAAATACTTTATTTCATCCATTTTATCAATAGACATACAACAACAGTCCTCATTATTATCATAATTAATTTCATGGATTTTAACTGTTAAATTATCTACAATATCAAATTTATGTTAGAGTGCACAATATATATTTTTTCGTTTCATATAAATTTAGAGTTAGCTTATTTATTTTAAACCATTTTACAATATCTGTTGATTCATTATTTATTATAATTTGTAGGTCAGCAAGAGTTTCTGCTGTAAATGTAACAGCAGTACCATCGACAAAATTAATCTTACCATTAATTTTTAAAGAGCAGAAATCATTGATAAAAGTTAAAGAGAGAATTGGCGCTAAGACAGAACTCTGAGGAACCCCGTGTTTTATTTCCAACTCAAAGCTAAAATTTCCATTAATCTTCACAATTTGTATTTTTATTACGTAAATAACTCGAAAACCGTTTGAGAGCAACGCCTCTGATTCCCATACATTCCAATTTATGTGATGGGAAACAGTGTCAAATTCTTTTTTCATATAGACTCATAAACATGTTTAGTGTAGTTTATCATAGCATCTTCTGTACTTTTATTCTCTCTGAACCCAAATTGCTTATCGGAGTAGAAAGCATTACTAACTAGATAATTCTTCAGTGTTATTTTTACAAGTTTTTCCAAAATGTTTCCAAAGAGCGGAATAATAGATAGAGGTCAATAATTTGAAAGAGTGTTTTCGTTTCCTTTTTTCCCAATCGGAATCACGACTGCCTTTTTCAATCTATCAGGAACTACAACTTGGAAGCGATAAATTAAAAATGTATGTTAATGGTGTAACAATATAATTAAAGCATTTTTTTATAATTGTTGAAGTGAAGCCATCATCTTCTGGACTCTTATTTTCCTTAATATGATTAGCGATATCTTGAATCTCTTCTTCGTATTTGAAATTAAAAAAAATGGAATTGCTATTCCTAGTAATATAATTACTTACGGTATTTAAATTATAATTAACTTGGTTTCCACTCTCATTGTCTGGAATGTGAACGAAGTATGATTAAAAGCATTGGCAATTTTCGTAATTACTTTCTATTGGATCAGTATTAGGAAAATTTAATAAGACAAGTTTATATTCGTTTTTATTATCTATTAAACTATTGATAAATTTCCATTGCGTTCTACTGTCGTCGTTGATTTAAGGAATTGTGTTCTGTGATAATTATTTTTAGCAGATATCAATAAAGCATTAAGTGTATTTCTAACTATTTTGTAATTGTCTTCGTGTATAATATTGTGAGGATATTTCTTATGCTTCTTATATAATTTATCTTTCAATTTAATATCGTTTTTGATATCATCTCTTATCTGTGGATTTTTACTTCTATCGTTAGATTTCTTAATGGTACATTGTTTAGCATCTTCCACCAATTCAGAAAATTTATTAGCATCATTAGTTTTTTTAAGTTCTTCCCATATACAATTTATTAGTTTTTCCTTTAATGCTACGAAATTTATTTTATATACTACATTCGGAACTATTAACTGATCTTCGTCCCTCTTTTGATTATGTATATCAATTCTTATTCCTACAGGGTAATGATCAGCAATTTCAGTATGTATAACAGCTGTTCCCACTTCAATGTTATATGTGTGTCTTACAAATACATGGCCCAAACATGAAACACTAATTTGAGTCTGTTTTGTAATTTCATCTAAATATGGTTGGAATCCATATGAAGAAAGAATATCCAAATAACTGTTCACATAACCAATTATCAAGTAAAAGGTCAATATTAAGATCACCTTTAAGAATAGCTGTACAATTTTTAATTAAATTTAAATCGTCATTTAATTCTTCTATAAACTGTTTTGGTGTGTAAAAAATGAGATCTATATACTGCGTAGAGAAAAATATCATAATCAGCCCACGTGAAACAAACGATTCAGCAATCACCAAATCATTATTTTCACTTAAAATAAAGTTTTATTTATTTTTAAGAAAAACCAGTGTTCCACCTGTTTTGTTTAATGCCTATATTTGCAAAAATTATTATAACTGTTTAAGTTATATAAACAAACTTTAGCTTCCTTTATCCATATCTCAGTCAATATAAGAATATCAACTCGATAATTCAAATAATCGATACTTGCTTCAATAGATTCCTTTTATTTCGCCATTAATATTAAGGATGCATAATGATTCACTGTTGGAATAAAGATAAAAAAAAAAACTTTAAAACATCCAAAGAAGTGCAATGAAATATATATATATATATTCAGTAGTTCAGTTAAGAAATATACTTGTTTAATATTCTAGCTCAATGTTTCCCAAAGTGGGCGATACCGCCCCCTGGGGGGCCCTGGAACGATCCAGGGGGTCGGTTGTAGCCTCGGGTACAATTGGGGGACGGTAGAAGCATAAAGAAAGAAGGGAAGAGAAGAAAACTTTGAAAAACCGTTCGTACATGTTTCATCTGTTTTGTAAAATAATTTTATAATTTCAAGCTTCAAGGTGTCTTATTTACAAAAACATCTTTTTTTACTATGTTGTAGGACGTAGGTAGAAATAGAGAGACATAAAAGAACGCAAATTTCTCACTGCATCTTTCTGTTTGTTCGCTTAAAGAAGGTAGATTTCCAGGGGGGCGCCGAGTAATTTTTTTTCTGAAAAGGGGGGAAGTAGGACAAATAAGTTTGGGAACATTTGTTCTAGCTACATTGAACAATATTATTTATATCATCCTCATTTTTAACTCTCCATATTTTCACTGTTTCGTTACGTCTCATAAATATTTTACAATCTTTAACCCATATATATTTAAATCCAGATTTTCTGTCCTCCAATTTCGCTTTATACAACAGTTGCTTCATCGTACGAGTCAGATGTTCATTTAGGTACACTGTAGACTTTTTAAATTTTACATCAATATCGGGACAATTAATACTTAAATTTAGAAGCTTTTTTAGAGCTTATCCATTTATCACCTATTATTTTGCTTTTAAATTTAACATTAATGGTTTAATTTTATTTTTTATTAGCCGGTGTAACCCGATGGATAGCTAGTATGTCATTCTTATTATATTCAACTTCAATTTTTTTTTTAACAATTTTGAATAAGTCCTCATTAGGCTCTTCCGGAATGCCAACGATCTCTAAATTCTGTCCTCTTGAATGTTGCTGTAGATTATTCATCTCGAATTTTATGCAATTCTTTCCTTAGATGCCATACCCTGTGTATGTTAACGGACACTCTGGAAGGCCTTGACAGGAGACTTCCTTCTGTCTCCTAACATCTGGCCAGTGGATTCCTTCCCTTAACTGTCTCTCAGCCATTGGGTTCTTTGTTATCTGGCCATTTAACTCAATGTCTACCAAAAAAGTGCCGCTGAGAGGTAAAAATAACACAGCCGAAAATTTTCGTATTGGAAAAACAACAGCCTGAACTGATAACAAACTCATTTCGATAAAATCAGGAAAGATTCTGTAAATGATAGTAAGAAATCGTTAGCTGATTTTTCAAACGAAAGCATCATTCATTCATAATATTGACAAAATTTCATTTCGCACTCCAGTTATTTTACACGACAGTTAAATTCCAGTTTCCTAACAATGCCTCCGGATTCTAATTCTGAGGCGTTGAAAGTTTCTGAGTTCTGAAATTAATTAACCACTAAATATATTTATGCTACATCTTAACATCACTTTACAATCCGAAGCTTACAAAGTCATAAAATTCTAGAATTCACACCTTTCTGTTTCTTGAAGTGTGATATATTTTGCCACTTCGGAATTACGTTTAAAAGTCAAAATAATCTATAAATATATATTATTCTCAAATTATTTTAATATTATTATAAATACAAATGATTTTACAGAGCCTATAACGTCTGCAATAACAAGTATTTTTTGAATAAAGAACTTTCCTCTATATATTCTCTATGTGAAGATGCAGGATTACCTCAGCAATTCTTAAAGAGAATTCACCTCTCCACCAGAAATAAAATCAACAACTTCGGTCTTCAAGACAACTCTTCTCAAGATGTAAAACATACCTCATCCATTTTACATTTTCCAGCCATCACCAATATTACGAAAAATTATAATTAGAAAGTGCCTACCAAATCCCCTACCACTGTTTTATCTCTTGTGAAACGAGACAGAGATACATCTTCACTGACAGGTGGTGTGTATCTTGTACCTATCATTTACCCTAAATCAGACTCTTGCAATTCTTCCAAACCTCTCGGCTCGTAGAACAAACTAAAAGAACTCTCCAAGAAAGAATAAAGGGACATCAAAGAAATATCAAATTAATGCAAACTGTTACAGCCCTTTCATCTACTGTTATTCTTGAAGGAGCTAAACCTCTATTCAACCAAGCTTTCATTATCAGCATTCCTTCATCCATCTTCAAATTATCGTTTACTGAAAATCTACTAGTTTTTGTCAATAAAAACTATTATTGTAATACCAACCAAGCCCAACTAAATCCCGCATGAAAAATTCTATTACAAAATTTTCCACAAAATAATATCTCTGCCACAGTTATTGAACAAAAATTCATCAACCAATCTCAACTCCAACAATCACCAGCACCTCTCGTGACAGCTGACCGTGCATATCATTCTGCATGACTCGTGCCTCTCATCTCTCTACATCTCTCTCATCTCTCATCTCTCTACTTGAAACAGAAGTTAGAACTTTGAAATTTACCTATGTTTTATAATGTGATTTCTAGTCATTGTATGTCTGATGAAGTCCTAATAGTTAGGACGAAATCGATCACAGCTTTTATATATTATGTTGCACTAGTTAACAATCAACTCATTTTTTAATTTTATACATCTTCAAGATTAGTGTAAAAAATAAGTTAGTATAAACTTCTAAAAAAAGCTGTTTAGCCTTCCTATTATTCCATCTAGTACACTATTCAACAAGAGACTGTGCAACATCGACAGATAAACCAACTCTAGTGAAACAAACAAAGGGACTATCATATGTATTTGACAAAATAATCTTTCAAATTTGCAAATTTCTTATTAATGTGTGGCAAATTTCAAAAATATTTACATTTGTAGAAAACAACGCAGTCCTTACCTTCTGGTTCCATGATCTGATGTTTTCTACCCAATCTCTCAAGGGATTCGAAAGGACCGCACCTGGTGATGATTTCCTGAAGAATTATTGCAAAGCTGTAGACATCGCCTTTTTTCGATCCTTTTTTCAATGTGTCTTTTTGTCGCAAATGCTCTGGAGCAGTCCAGAATAGAATCCCTGAAACGATATAGATCACAAATTAGTGGAATGTGACCATCAAAGATTATAAATATAGGACAATATAATGTTAGCCGTCCCATGGCCGAGTGGTTAGCACGCTTGGCTACTGATCTAACGGGACCTGGGTTCAAGCCCCAGATAAGGCATCGACATTTGTGTTGTTTTTCTGCTGAGGTCCCGCCATCCTCTCAGACCTTCTACTATGGCATATAAACTGACAGGCTCCTGTCAGACCTCTGTGGCAAGCAGCGGCTTGAGGGGGTATTTATTTTATTTTTATAATGTTAGCTCTAACTGATGTAGTTGTCAGCAGTAATTTCGTTCTTGGTAAGGCATATCCTTATTAAGACTTAGTTATGCCCTCCCTCCCTTTCAGAATGCTCGTAAGGGTAATAGAGGCAAAAAATTATTAAACTTATTCATATTTAAAGCATTTTTCAATAAATTCTTTATAGCCCAGTAAGATGGAAAGGGGAATGTTATACTGCATTGGAAATTCAGTCTCTTGGCCTCCTCATTTACATTTTTTCGGCTCGAATTTCTTTCTTGCCCCCCTCCCCCTATTTTGTTTTCTAGAACCGGGCCTATCCTTATATGAGAAAGTCTGTAAATGCTAGGAGTAGCTTCTAGGATTCTTCTCAGTCCTATGTGTTGCAAAATATTAAGGTTTGACTCTTCCATGACCACATTTTGCTCTAAATTGGCACTAATTTTTGCTCTAAATAGGAGCGAAAAATAATGCTAGGTCACAGAAATGTAGACCGTAGCAAGGTAGTGACAAATTTGATTGAGATCTAGAAGTTACCTTCAATATTCAGGCACCATCATGAGTGGAAATGGGATTTCGGAACCAGGTGGACGCTACGTAATCAGTTGCAAAGAGACCCTATAGTTGATATGGCGTCGTTGAGCAATATATAAAGAATCTGTTTAAAAGCCCAGGAATTATGATCAAAAATATTTTAAAGGAGTGAGCACACATACAGTGGATCTGATTTCCTGTCGCTAAATGTACGGGATAAACACACACACACACACAAAAAAAAACAATGCCAAGGGGAATGGCGTCCACTGGTGTTCCTCATTTCCATCCCTGGACACCGTGAATGACCACCAGTAAGGTTTGGAATATATTTCTATGTGACTGAAATATCCGTTTACTTGAACAAGAGGCATCAACTGCCTTTAAGTAGCATCTTACGCAGGGCGAGATTGCTTCGGATATGCTGTGTAGAACTTCAGATTAGCATACAAAATTATGAAAAGTGTGAATTAAGATTAATGAAAGGAGTTAGACCTTAAAGAGACGAGTTCTCCAAAGAAGACTTAATTAGAATTGAATGGGTTGTCCGAATGCAGCAGTTGTTACTTAAGATGGATTTGTTTTGAGAACTAAATTTCAGTTTTGTTGGATCGTCATAGCCTATGTATGCTTAAGGATCATTTTTCTGTGTATCTAAGCAGGATCATTCATCACATTCAAGATAACAGGTGACTATTGACAGGTGACTTCGTAACGAAAACTAGAACGACATGACACAATAGAAATATATAAAGTTTGAAGTTAGTAAGTTTAGGTTCTAATAAGTTTATGTAATAAATGTAATAATCACCTATCATCTTGAATGTAATGAATGACCCTGCTTAGTTTTTAATTTTGGTTGAGGGTTAAATGTCTTTTATCTGTTTATATACCTTAGTTTGTCGCAATATAGCCTTCGCTACTCTTGCTCCATATAAAACCCCAAACAAGTAATCTCTTGTATCAGAACCCGTATATTTTCATGATTTTAGAGGGCATTGGTTTAAAAACGTTTATCGCCTAATTCAGTTGTTAAAGATATTTTCAATAGGAAATTTATTCCAAAGTGGTTTTCAAAGTTGTGTTAATTTTTGTGGAATTAATAGTTTTACTTTTGACAAGCCTATATAATAAAATGAATAAACGATTAAAATAATTCAGGGATTCGAATAAATAATTTAGTGGAATTTGATTTTTATTTAATAATTGTCCCATGGCCGAGTGGTTAGCGCGCTTGGCTACTGATCTAAGGGACCTGGATTCGAGCCCCAGGTAAGGCATGGATTTATGTGTTGTTTTTCTGCTGATGTCCTGCCATCCTCACAGACCTTCTACTATGGCATATAAACTAACAGGCTCCTGTCAGACCTCTGTGGCAAGCAGCTGCTTGAGGGGGTATTTATTATTTTTTTTCACTGAATGAAAATTTAAAAGTTTCAGACTCTATGATCTGCAAAAGGTGTTGTGATTTTCTTGCAACACTGCACAATTAAGAGATGAGAATTAAGACAGAAATATACAATGAAAATAATAAAGAAAAGCAACACCGTAGCAAATAATAAAAAACACAGCAAGGTAAGAATAGCACATAATAAAAACACAACAAGATAAGAATAGCAGATAATAATAAAAAAAAAACACAACAAGATAAGAATAGCAGATAATAATAAAAAAAAAACACAAGGTAAGAATAGAAAATAATAAAAACGCATAAAGTAAAATAACAAAAAATAAAAAAAACAACACGGCAAGAATCGCAAATAATAAAAATGCAACAATGTAAGAATAGAAAATAATTAAAAGCACAACAAGGTAAGAATAGGAAACAATTAAAAACACAACAAGGTAAGATTAGCACGTAATAAAACACACATTAAGGTAAAAATAGCAGGTAATAGAAAATGGAACAATGTAAGAATATCAAATACCGTATTAAAAAAAGCAACAAGGTGAGAACAGCACATACTATACTGACCACTAAGGTTAAAATTTTTAATTTATATTTTGTTTGTTGTCACTAAAAACCTACCTTCCAAAACTTTGAATACGATTCATAAATATCGAGAACATTTACCCCTTTTGGAGTCACGTTTTTGGTAGATTACGACATTGGAGACATCACAAGCATTAATTTGAGACACGACTCGTTAAAGTCGACCCCTCGAAAATCAGTCCTCCCCCCACATTTTATCAGGGGAATAGACGGGACTTCGCCGTCCCATGGCCGAGTGGTTACCACGCTTGGCTACTGATTTAAGGGACATGAGTTCGAGCCCGGGTAAGGCATGGATGTATGTGTCGTTTTTCTGCTGAGGTCCTGCCATCCTCACAGACCTGCTATGGCATATAAACTGACAGGCTCCTGTCAGACCTCTGTAGCAAGCAGCTGCTTGAGAGGGTATTTATTTTTTTATTTATAGTCGGGACGAAATTCGAAATAATTTACTACCGTCATTATACGAGCTTTCATTTGACACCTAACTCGTAACTGTGGGCCCTCGCTTTCCGATGATATAGGAGATATGATCAGATTCCCGTTTTCTAGGAGAGGGAGAAGCACGGGGGATCAATTTTTCATAGTCTACGACACTCTCCCGCAAAGCTTTCATTTGACACATGGCTCGTTACTTCCCACACTCGCATTCAGGAACAATAATTTTCATTTCCCCCTTATAAAATGTGAACAATAATATTCATTTCCCCTTTATAAAATGTGAACAAAAATTTCATTTCCCCCTTATAAAATGTGAACAATAATTATTTTCATTTCCCCCTTATAAAATGTGAACAATAATTTCATTTCCCCCTTATAAAATGTGAACAATAATTTCATTTCCCCCTTATAAAATGTGAACAATTATTTTCATTTCCCCCTTATAAAATGTGAACAATAATATTCATTTCCCCCTTATAAAATGTGAACAATAATTTTCATTTCCCCCTTATAAAATGTGAACAATAATTTTATTTCCCCCTTTTTTAGAGGGGGAGAAAGCACGGGGGATCAATTTTTAGTAGCATACGACATTCCCCGCGTCAGTAGCTTTCATTCAACGCATAGTTTGTTACTTCCGGCCTTTGCGTTCTGAAGATATAGCTTAAGAATAATTTTTTTATTTCCCCTTTTTTAGGGGGGAAGAAAGCAGGGAGAATCAATTTTTGATAGCCTATGACATTCCCCGCGTCAGAAGCTTTCATTTGGCACATAAATCATTAAGTTTCCATCGCGTTCGAAAGATATGGTGGAACAACGTTTGGTGAAACCGACAAACTGACCAACGGACGAATGTCAAAGCCAAAAGCAATAGGATCCAATAGCCTTCAATTAATTTACTTAAGATGATAAAAAATAGAGATGGATATCCAAAACAACCACTTTTTAATTGCTGCAAAACTGATATATAACAACTAAAATGTGATTGGAAACTTTTCATAAGTAAATTAGTTGAAGTGTTTACTTCCATTGTCCAATGTTGCAATATGTCGACAAATCAGAGAAGAGAGTCTTAAGGTGATAGTATTTTAAATATATTATTGTAGTATTTTAAAATATTATGTAGATTAAAATATTTAATTGCCATCTTAATGTTTTTCGAAAGCCATAAATTAAACCTTACTCGGATTTTCGATTTCTTCCTCAATTATCTGGCTGTACAAAAACCTCATTCCAAAGTCGCTGAGTTTGACGACGAATCTTCCATCGATGAGGCAGTTGTCCGATCTTAATCTTCCGTGATACTCGATGAAACTGTTTTGCAAGAAGTTCATTCCCTGAAAGAGAAAAACATACGATGGCATTAACCGTCATCTGGATGAAAGGCAAACCGACGTTATTGCTCTTTTTGTCCTTCAATTAATACCCTAAGACAGAATTTGAAAGATGGTATTTTCTCACGTAAGAATTCCCCCCATCAGAGTTCATTGCTCTGCGCCCAAGTGTCAATGGTCGACATTGAGATTGCTTTGTTTCTGACTCTCAAGAATCGCGTGGGAATGGGTCAGATGAATACGCAGTCGTTGCACTATAGCTATTGGATCCTAGTATCAGGAACAGTGTGTTAATGGTGGAAAATAAAACAATTTTCGCTTCTAATTCAAACCATATTGATATCTACTATTGCGACAAAGCTAAGGGGGACTGATAAACTAGGGTTGGGTTGTTTTACTTCTGAGCGGCGCTTTTTTGCACACTATGGGCTAAATGGTCAGGTCACATGGACTCCGAAGGCTCAGAGAAAGTTGGAAGAGGGGACCCACTGGAAAAGCTGTTGGGGGACAGATGGTAGCCTCCCGTCAAGGCCATCCAGCGTGTTCTTTAACGTGCACAGGGTATGGCTCTCCCGCACACGGAGCCACGGCTTAACGTCCCATCCGACGGACGGCGGCCTTTACCAAGCCCATCGGTGTCCCCTACTGACCGTGGGCAGGGCGGGGAAATTTTGCGGAGATAAATCTCAACGCTGACCCAGCTGGGACTCGAACCTGGGAACTACAGATTACGAGTCTGGCGCGCTACCGACTGAGCCACCCCCCGCCCCAATAAACTAGGCAATTAGATCAATCTTTAAAGTGTTAATATAAAATTCATTGTTTGTGAACAATAACGTTGCAAGTTCAACTCTCCAAAGAAAGTTACATTTAAAAATTTATTTCCGTGTATGACTCAAATGTTTTTCAGAGCAAAAGCAACACTCATTGATCAGTAAACAATACCAACTAATGCCACTAAGATTCATATAATGATCTACTAGTTAAAGAAGAAAAGATTTTAACAAATAAAAATAATAATTGTGCTTACAAAGCAGAAAGGATTTTATGAACGTGACCTACTTCGAAATCATATTTAAAGAATGTCAATTGTTTCGATACCGTATACTGTCGATACTGTTCGTTTCTTTCTTTTTTACTAATTCAATACGTACTCATTCCTAGCATTTGTTTATATAAAG
This sequence comes from Ryuthela nishihirai, assembly GCA_038380435.1. Classification (NCBI taxonomy): domain Eukaryota; kingdom Metazoa; phylum Arthropoda; class Arachnida; order Araneae; family Heptathelidae; genus Ryuthela; species Ryuthela nishihirai. Next base: position 23,464,840 of record JAWZYU010000001.1, read on the forward strand.
GGTACACGACTATTTCTTATCTTTGAAGCTGTTGTGCATCTTGATGCTTTTGTACAATGACACTTATGCTCCTGAACATCATTGCATGTTTTATCCATTCTCTCAATTCGAATATTACAATATCTGTTGCCATGTTTCAAAATTTGAATCTTAAAATGTTGAGAAAATTTAAGTTGAATCAATTTAACTGAATATTATTAAAATTTCTGAATAATAACTACAACAAGATGTTTTGAAAATTATGTAAATTTTAGCGGCATTTATTACTGAAAACGACAGCTCGTACGAAGCAAAATAACCCTGGAATTCGAATATATATTCGTACACATCAATAAAAAATAAACCATTAACTTCCAAGAAGTGTATTTTGCCCCATTGCTTCTGATCAAATTCAATTTAAAGCTCTCTAGCTGAAATATCGTGCGGATGCACTCTACCTGAAAGGCTACTTAAAGGTTGTAATTTATTTCCGAGGAAACAAGTTGGAGTCTTTCTACTTATAACTTACCTCGGATATATCTGTGATCATGGAATATCGGAACATCCAGTCAATGTTCATGGCATCGTTTTGTAACATATCCTGAAATGGAAGAGGAATTTAGAAAGTGTATCTCTTTCAGTTTCACGATGCTTACGAAAGAATTAGAAAGAAACCTTAAAGGAATATTGTTAAATATCTTATGAAATAATTTTCGAGACTGGAAATCAATTAATCTAAGGGACCTGGATAAGGCATGGCTGTTTTTCTACTGAGGTCCTGCCATCTTCACAGACCTTTCTACTGTGGGGTATAAACTGACAAGCTACTGTCAGACTTCTGTGGCAAGCAGCTGATTGACGGAACATTATTTTTTTTTATTTGCCAGCACTATATAAAAGTAAGAGAACAAATTATTTTTACTAATTATTATGTGTATCAAGCGTGCTAACTACTGATGAAAGATGCGGGACGCCATGTTACATTAGATTAATGCAGATAGTTATTGCTATAACGAATTAAATAAAGTTCCAGAATGTCACTCCATAGACAAAAATGAAAATCTCATATTACTGTAAGAGAAAGCTGAATATTCTTTCTAGTCATACTGCATAATAGCAAAATGTCGAAAAAAATCAGAGTAAGAACAAATTTATTTATATTACAATTATTTGAAATATGTAAAATACTTCCCATGGCCGAGTGGTTAGCGCGCTTGGCTACTGATCTAAGGGACCTGGGTTCGAGCCCCGGGTAAGGCAAGGATGTATGTGTCGTTTTTCTGCTGAGGTCCTGCCATCCTCTCAGACCTTCTACTATGGCATATAAACTGTCAGACCTCTGTGGCAAGCAGCTGCTTGAGGGGTATTTATTTTTTTATTTAGGTGCGTTAAAAACATCATTTATATATATATGAATTTGTTGTGAATTTAAAAGAATTAGACGGAAGAGTCTGAAAAACACACAAAAGCAATCTCTCTGAACAAGTCTAAGTAATATACACAGAAGAACCAAAACATTATGACCACCTGCCTAATATGATGTTGGTCCTTCATGTGTTGCCGAAATAGCTCTTACCCGGCGAGGCATGGACGCTACGAGATTTCTAAAGGTGTCTTGTGGTATCTGGTACTAATACGTTACCAGCATATCCTTTAACACTTGTAAGTTACGTGATTGAGCCGCTGCAATCGGCTTAATCACGTAACAGCATATACGATGAACAGCATATACGTTGAACAGCATATACGATAACAGCATATACGTTGAAACAGCATATACGATCAGCTCATGCTGATCGTATATGCTGTTTCAACATAAACCACAGATGCTCGATTGAATTGATGTCTGTGGAATTTGAAGGCCAGGACAATACATGGAAGTCTTCCTCATGTTCCGCAAACCATTCTTGAATAATCTGGGCAGTGTGGCATGATGCATTTTCCTGCTGAAATAAGACACTACTAGAGTTATACCATTGCCATGAAAGGATGTACCTGGTCTGCAATGATGTTTAGGTAGGTGGTAGGCGTCATTATTTCTTGTACATGAATGACTAGACCCAGGGTTTCCCAGCAGAACATTGCCCAAAGCATTACGTTTCCTCCACCAGCTTGTTTTCGTCCTACAGTGAATCTTGGTGCCAACACTTCCCCAGGTAAATGATGCACATATACCAGCCGTCCACATGGTGCAACAGGAAACGAGATTCATCGGACCAGACGACCTTCTTCTAATCATTCAAGGACCAGTTTTAATGCTTGCGTGCCCATTATAGGCGCTTTCGACGGTGAATCGAGGTTAGCATGGGCACTCGGAGCGGCCTGCGGCTACGCAACCCATTTTCAGCAGGGTTCGATGTACTGTGTTGTGACACATTGCTCCCGTCACCAGCATTCAAATTACGGGCGAGTTGCGTCACAGTATCAATTCTGTTGGCTCGTACCATGCGGGATGGCCTTCGCTCACCTCTAGCATCGATGAGCTGTGGGTGGTCCACACATTGCCTGAGGTTCGTGTTTTTCTCTCCTCGGACCACTTTTTCGAAGATATTAACCATAGCTGACCGTGAGCATCCCACAAGCCTTACCGTCTCGGAAATGCTCTGATCCAGTCGTCTGTACATTACAATTTGGAATTTTTCAAACTCACTTAAGTCCGCTGCCTTTCCCATCTGAAGAACAAGAATAACATCGATTAACAGGTTATAGTATCAGGTGTTACATATACCGTTTCATGACCTTCACACGCGCCGTTGTTTTCCTGCAGTTGCTTCGATTTGCATAAAAACACGCTGGTCCTAATGTTTTGGCTTTCCTCTGCAAATGTTATTATATTTAAATAACAAAATTATTACTTAATACCTAAAAATCTGTATTAGTTTTATTTCCAACCGAATTTGAGAAACGATTTGGATTACTACTTTTTCAAGAAAACATTTCTCTAATTATTATTCCCCCTCCCCCATGGAGTTTTTGTTAACCTAAAATAAGTCATATCCTATTAATAGATGATTCAGAAAATACATATTAGTAACATTCCATCAGTACAGTCGTTCAAAAAAGTATCCGAACACTATGGTTGATTACAAAATTCAGAAAAAAATATCTGGCAACGATTTTTTTTAGAAATTAGGGATCTGGCAACCTTCGTGTCACGTGCACGTGACACGAAGTTGGTCAGATTACTAATTTCTAAACAAATCGTTGCCAGATATTTTTTCTTAATTCTGTAATCAACCATTAGGGTTTCGGATACTTTTTTGAACGACTGTACCGAAGGATTTGTAAAATGAGAATTATAATATTTCATTAGTATCAATCCAACTATAAAAGAATTTTCCAATGGGCGAAAGAATTAAAGTCAATTTTCAGGCTAAATACATCATTTGCAATATTCGTTAAAGTTTTAGGAATTTTTGATTTTTTCCCAATGTTAGAGGGAACAGTTATAATTTTTGGGATTTTCGGAAAGTGCAAATCGTAATAGTTTATCAATACTTATCCCACACAAAAAGAATTTTAATTTTGGTAGGTCCTGCCATCCTCTCAGATCTCCTACTATGGCATATAAACTGACAGGCTCCTGTCAGACCTCTGTGGCAAGCAGCTGCTTGAGGGGGTATTTATTTTTATACAAATATCTGTTAAAAACAAATATCTGTTAAAACAGAAATGCTGCATTTCCCCCCTCCCCCTCCCTAAGGGTCAACTTATTGCTGCCAATGAAAACGTCATAACCTTCCCATTCCACTACGAAAATAAAAAAACTTCCTGGCATAACCACATCATTTGCAATATTCGTTTGAAATTTTGCTTTCGGGAGATTTGGAAAGTGCAAATCATAATATTTCTTTAATATCTTCAACATAAAAATAATTTTTATATTTATCTCTATAAACAAATATTTTCTCTTAAAACTAAAACAACAACAAAAAAATTTCCAACCCTCTGGGACTAAGGGGTAACCCATTGTTGCCAGTGGAAACTGCGTTACCGTCACATTTCACTACCAAATTTCAAATTTCTAGCATAAATATATCGTTTGCAATATTTGCTTGAAATTTTGGCATTTACAAATTGTTCCCGGGTTACATTTTTAGCTATACAAAGTTTCCGAAAGTGGGAACCGTAATATTTTTTCCATGCCTATCGAATAAAAGAATTATTTTTAATTTGTATCTGTAAAGAAAAAAGTTCGATGTCTACAGACTGTTAGACAGACGACAAAGTAAAACTATTATATCGTTGTTGTTGTTTTTTTGGCAAATGAGTTAAAAACACAGTGCAAAAATAAAGTTTCTAAACGAAAAGTACCCGGTTGACTTAATACTGTTATTATACTGTTGCGGATTACAAAAATGGATAGCCACTGAGCGTGAGTATTAAAAGCTATATTTCAAAACCAAATTCAATACAAGGTAAATTGTTACAAAGGAAATATGGATGAAGTATCTTATCAACAAATCAACTATTAACATGCACAAGTCATCAATCTTCCTGCGTAGAGCACACAATATCAGCTCTGTGTATTTTACTAAATACTACCTTTTACTTGATTTACCAGGTCACCCGAAGATCTTCACTCGTAAACCAATTCTCGTCCTGTGCTAATAACTTTTCACACACTAGCCGAACAAAAAGACAGTCCGTGTAGACATTCGAAGTTAGCCATAAAAGTTCCCACTTTTATACTTCCGCGTATACACAACACATCAAGTTACTTCTTGATACTTAACGATAAAAGATCCCACTTTTATCCTTCCGCGTATACACAACACATCAAGTTACTTCTTGATACTTAACGCGCACTGTCTCAGAACAGCCCACCGGCCATTTTCGAACTCTTCGACCGTTACAACACAACGACCGTTAACGCTCCACTCTTCTTCTCCAAATTCTCCCAACGTTCTTATTCGTTGGCTGAAACTTTTTGCTTTCGGTTGCCAGATTCCTTCTGTCGTAACAATACCTAATAGTGGGAATGGGGTGGAATGAGATTGGACGGCGTCCCACTAGTTCCCAAAACAACGAAAATTCCAAAAAAAAAAAAACCGCAGACTTGTCATCTTTCACTTTGGCTGGCTACTCTGAATGCTACTTTTGATAAACCTTTTTTGGTGCAGTGGTGGTGGTGGGGGGATTTATAAAAAAGTTTAAAAAATATTTTAATAAAACCAATTGCAAAAGATTGAATTATAATTCATTTTTTCTGTTTTATATTTTCTTAGTTTTCATATTTTTTGTTATTTTATTTGCTTCGTTTAACATATGGGTAAAAATAATATTAACAATATTTTATTATAGAAATTAATTTTTTCTGCATTTATTTTGAAATTACAGGTTAATCTATATAATAAAAGGAGATGTCTGTCTGTCTGTGGCAGCCATAACTCATCGGGAAATCAACGTATACGCTTCAAATTTTCAGAGAATGTTTCTGGTTGTGGTCCGGATTGCAGTGCCAAATTACAGGTCGAAGGTCCAAAAGGGGGGCTTGCTAGAAGCAAAAATATTTACCATGCTATTCCTATGGCAAACGAGAATCGCTGTCAAATTTACTGTTGCCATTTACTGCTCCCTAACTGTGAAAATAAACAGTTAAAATAGCATTTAAATCTACTGCCGTTGCCAGATTCCCCACATTTCCAAAGGCATTATTGAGGCGTTCCTTTGCAGCTAGGGACCTGATTTCCTACCCAAACATGGGGTCGGGCAGGGGAACCCGCCTACGAAATTTGTGTCCTTTCGTCCGGAATTCAGAATGCCAAAATCTGACGAAATAAATATCTCACTCGTTTGTCACGGGCTCTGAGAGGCCCGCGCCGAGTCAGCAATGACCTTTGCAACACCGCAAAATTCTTCTTCTTCGAACTGTGATAAAATGTCTGAGGGGGATACTTACAAAACTAACCTTTAGTACAGGAAACAACAGAATATGCAAATTAAAAGTGAGACGAGTTGTCACAATTTGTGTAGAAACGAAGCCACGGACCAAGTGAGAACCTGATTTTTAAACCAATCACCGGGCCACACGGAGACGCTGTGCAGGAAATTTGAACCGTGCGAACGAGTTGGGTTGGGTTGTTTTAGCTCTGAGTGGCACTTTTGTGCACACCATGGGCTAAATGGCCAGGTCACATGGACCCCGAAGGCTCAGAGAAGGTTGGGGGAGGGGACCCACTGGAACAGCTGTTGGGAGACAGATGGTAGCCTCCCGTCAAGGCCATCCACCGTGTTCTTTAACGTGCACAAGGTACGGCTCTTCCGCACACGGGGCCACGGCTTAACGTCCCATCCGACGGACGGTGGCCTTTCCAAGCCCATCGGTGTCCCCTACTGACCGTGGGCAGGGCGGGGAATTTTGCGGATAGAAATCTCAACGCTGATCCAGCTAGGACTCGAACCTGGGAACTACAGATTACGAGCCTGACGCGCTACCGACTGAGCCACCCCCGTGCGAACGAATATCGCGGGAACCATAGGGTAGCAAAATCTATGGTAAAGGAAATAAAATCTCGATAGCTCACGCAGAAATTAAGCCATGGGCTATGAGGAATGCTCGCTTGACATCAACAACGATCCGGGCAAATTTCTTCCTGTTGGAAATCTGTGCTAACTGGGGGGGAGGGGAAAGTTCTTACAAAACTTTCCTTTAATACAGTGAAAATGAGATTATACATATTAAAAGTGACACCCGGGTATGTTCAGCTAGTTCATAAATAATTTCCGTTTTTTATCACTTGTTGTTGAACGAATGTAATTTGTTTGTACTAATTTCTGTTACATTAGACTCTCGATTATCCGCAGTCGGATTAACCGGGAAATCGAAAAAAATAATGCATACCTGAAAATGATATGGAATACGAAAGCAGCAGCTAAAATACGATGCAACAGTTAAACGTTTCACGCAGAACAGTGTTTACAGCACCATTCGCTGAAAGATTTATGAAGAGGGGAAAAAACAAACTCCCTTGATATATGTTTTTAAATGAATAAATTAAGTCCATGTTACGATATTTTGTAAACATTTTGAAGTTTTTCGTACATTCCAAATGTATGGCTGAGTATACTGGAATTCGATAATCCGGTATTGTTTTTTAACAATCGTTTTCGATAATCAAAAGTCTAATGTATTGTATTTTATAGCGAAATCTTAGAAGAATATTTTTATGAGAACAATTTTGTAATTGTACATTGAACTACGAATGGCAGAATGGAAGATGAATACCACATTTTCGATGCTGTATTTTGTGGGAGTTCCACAGCAGAGCTCAAATGTTCTGAAGACGACGAGAAAGTTATGCTACTTCTTTGGAGACTATCACAGTGACAAATCCGGCAGTGACAAATTGGGTTGCAGTAATTCCGACCAGGAGATTTATCATTCAAGTATGAACCACGTCCTTGTCACCATTCTGAGCCTGATAAATGTGCATTGATTGAGACAAAATCGGCGTAAATCCATTTATGAATTGGGAAAAGGACTTGAAACTTCCCGACTGAGCGTCTTTCATCATCTTCGTGTCATAGGAAATTTATGTAAATTAGGGTTGGGTTGGGTTGTTTTACCTCTGAGCGGCACTTTTTTGCATACCATGGGCTAAATGGCCAGGTCACATGGACCCCGAAGGCTCAGAGAAGGTTGGGGGAGGGGACCCACTGGAACAGCTGTTGGGAGACAGATGGTAGCCTCCCGTCAAGGCCATCCAGTGTGTTCTTTAATGTGCACAGGGTATGGCTCTCCCGCATAGGGGGCCACGGCTTAACGTCCCATCCGACGGACGGCGGCCTTTCCAAGCCCATCGGTGTCCCCTACTGACCGTGGGCAGGGCGGGGAATTTTGCGGAGATAAATCTCAACGCTGACCCAGCTGGGACTCAAACCTGGGAACTACAGATTACGAGCCTGGCGCGCTACCGACTGAGCCAACCCCGCCCCTATGTAAATTAGGAATATGGGTCCCTTGCAAATTATTTGATAAGGACAAAGATGATGAACTCTGCATTGCCATATCCCTGCTCTCTTTCAAAATGTTTATAAGTAAATAATTTCCTGACCGTATCGTAACTGGATACGAAAAATGGGGTATATCACGTTAACGAAGGCCTCAAGAGACAATGGATAAATCAGGATAAATCAACAACCCTAGCAGGGAACCAAACTCGACCATCATACAAAAAAGATTTCAATGCATGCAAAGAAGATTTTGCCCGAGAAAAAAGAAAACTCCCTTGATATCCACAAAGATGGGAAAAGGCCACTGAAGGTGGCTGTGAATATCTCGTCGACAGAAATCCGATAAAAAGGAGAAAAAAAGGGAAATGAATTAACCTAATCTAATACTGATAGGTAACGAATGTTGTGTTGTTTTTCTGCAGAGGTCCTGCCATCCTCTCAGACCTTCTACTATGGCATATAAACTGACAGGCTCCTGTCAGACTTCTGTGGCAAATAGCTGCTTGAGGGGGTATTTATTTTTGCCGTCCCATGACCGAGTGGTTAGCGCGCTTGGCTACTGATCTAAGGGACCTGGGTTCGAGCCCCGGATAAGGCATGGACGTATGTGTCGTTTTTCTGCTAAGGCCCTGCCATCCTCTCAGACCTTGTACTATGGCATATAAACTAACAGGCTTCTGTCAGACCTCTGTGGCAAGCAGCTGCTTGAGGGGGTATTTATTTTATTATAATTAACGAAATTTATGCTACGAGTAATTCTATCAGTATGAGGCTATTTCGAAGTCTTGACAAATCCGGTATTTCTCTGATCCTGAGATTCATCAGAGCATTTGTAAGATAGAAAATCATAACTCACCGGTAAGGTTCCTCTCATTGTAAATTCATTCACGATGGCTATATTGGGTTCGTCTATGCATAAACCGACAAATCTGAGAAGATTCTCATGAGCTACCTCTCTCATCTGCTAGAAGAAACGGAAATATTAGTGCTGTTATAAAAATTAAAAATAGGAATGATTTTAAAAATTAAAGCAAAGCGTAATACAATGGAACTTACCTCTGTAATATAACATCCCTGTAATAGTCAGAATATATATTTGGTTTTAATAATCAGGCAAGTGTGAAAAAAGCCCACCAATCTGTCTCTGGACTCGAACACCAAAAGTCCTGCGTTTGAGTCCGAGACGTGGGTTGGTTATTTTTTCAGGTTTACCTAATTGTTTAAGCAAAGTATTTTTATGAGATTTCATGAGAAAATTAGATTTTTTTTCGAGTCTTTTATAAATCGTTTATTAAATCTGGATGAAAAAGGTATAATAATTGTAGTAGTTGGAACAAACGATCACAGTTTAAAAGACCAATTTTTTTCTGTTTTATGTTAAAGATTGACAGAGTCTGTTACATTTCAGGCAAATTAAACTAACGATTCCCCCTGTGATGGAAAGAAAAAATCAAACATAGCCCCTATCATCCTGGAGTACAAGCTGTGACTACTTTTCAAAGAAGATGTTCTCTCCTCTGTAGAGAGATAGAAGGATTCCAGTTCATCGGGGAAGTAGAACTAACAATGCTAATAACACCTTATTAGGGGGGGGGGAGTATTCGATACTGTTGGCCTTATCATTTAAATCAAAATTTTTGGACATCTTAACAGATGTTTTCATTATAGAGATATTTAAACTATAAGGATTCAAAGAAATTCAAAGGATTGCAATTTTCTCTTCTGTTCTTTAAGAATCTTATGTAAAAGGGGCGGGGGCGGGGGTGGCTCAGTCGGTAGCGCGCCAGGCTCGTAATCTGTAGTTCCCAGGTTCGAGTCCCAGCTGGGTCAGCGTTGAGATTTATTTCCGCAAAATTCCCCGCCCTGTCCACGGTCAGTAGGGGACACCGATGGGCTTGGAAAGACCGCCGTCCGTCGGATGGGACGTTAAGCCGTGGACCCGTGTGCGGGAGAGCCATACCCTGTGCACGTTAAAGAACACGCTGGATGGCCTTGAAGGGAGGCTACCATCTGTCTCCCAACAGCTGTTCCAGTGGGTCCCCTCCCCCAACCTTCTCTGAGCCTTCGGGGTCCATGTGACCTGGCCATTTAGCCCATGGTGTGCAAAAAAGTGCCGCTCAGAGGTAAAACAACCCAACCCAACCCATTTTGTAAAATCAATATCATTAACAATTAAATGTGTTTTATCAGTCCATCGTATTATTGTAATACTCTTATTTTGGCAGAGGAATATACTATATATGCGTAAAATACGACGCAGGATTAAGGTATGATGTGCAAATGAATGGCGTTGTCAATGGTGTATGCAAATATGTAAAGTATTTAAAGCCGGTTTTTCGAAGCTATTCTGCAATTCTCCTACTTCTCGTCAGAAGTGCGAGGTGGAGATGTTGAGATAACAGATTTGTTGGGTATGTCACCAGACATCATTTATCAGGAGAAGCGCAGTGGCGAGCCATCGCCACTGCACTTCTGCGAGGTCGGCTCGAGGAATGTCAAAGTCAAGCAGATGTTGCTACATGGCTTAATGTGAGTTGTTCAGTGATGCATATATTCTGGCAGAGATTCCAACAAGGGTACAGTGCCTCCGAATGATTCAGTGGACCACGACGAGCAACATCCCCAAGGAAGAACTATCTAGTGTTATGTGCCAGAGGGAGCAGATGTGAAAACTTGCGAATTGCGATCGGATCTTGCAGCAGCATGTAGAATGACGATATTCGCTGTTGCCCTAAGCCAGACTTCATGAGCTGTGCCTGTATACTATGAAGCCAATAATGTGCATGCCCCTGGCTCCATACTGGTCATCCCATCCCCCATACAGGAGGGACCCATCTAAACTGGGCAGACATCATGCCATCTGGATTCAGGAGCTATGACGGTCTGTGCTATTCATGGATATATTGAGATTGGCTTTCTACAGTGATTCGTGTCATCAGTTGACATGGAGGAAACATGGCAACGCTATCATGCCACAAATGATTCAGAGAGAGATATCTTTGGGGTGCAAAACATAACTGTGTGCATGCTTCGAAAAGGCTACGTCACTGGTCACAGATCTAGGGATGAAATCTTGGACCCCTTCCTGATACCATATGTAGGAGCAATAAATGATAACTTCCTCCTACAGGATGATAATTCCCACTGCACTGTTGTCGCTTTGTCAATTGCTATTTCGAAAACAGTACCCAGGTTCGAGTCCCAACTAAGTCAGCTTTGAGATTTATCTCCGAAAAAATTCCCGCCCTGCCCACGGTCAGTAGAGAACACCGACAGGCTTGGAAAGGCTGCCGTCCGTCGGATGGGACGTTAAGCCGTGACCCCCTGTGTGGGAGAGTCATACCCTGTGCATGTTAAAGAACACGTTGGATGGCCTTGACGGGAGGCTACCATCTGTCTCCCAACAGCTGTTCCAGTGGGTCCCCTCCCTCAACCTTCTCTGAGCCTTCGGGATCCATGTGACCTGACCATTTAGCCCATAGTGTGCAAAAAAGCGCCGCTCAGAAGTAAAACAACCCAACCCTACCTATGTTACGGTAATTATTATTATAATAACGGTGTTGTAAGTAAATGTTATCTTAGTAATATCAGATTCCCTGCAACGGTAAATTTTTTTAAAGAAAACTTTAAATGCTTGATTTTCATCAAAATAAAATATTCAATTTAAACTTTTTCCGTTACAAAACACAATTACAAAAGACTTACTATTATGTAAAGACCATTCGTCTTTGGTGAATATGAAATGATCGTTTTTAAAGAGAGCAAAGTTTGTCATTTTTTCAACTTTAAGTGCCCAAGTCCAAACTAATTTTATATTCGGCAAATGGGAAAAGTAATATCTACTAATCGAAAAAAAAAGAATTTTTTTCAATCATCTCTTAAATAAAAAAAAAATTTCTACAGAAGAAAACAAATGATGACGTAAAAATCATAAGTTCGTCTTATGAAAACTAGCTGAAATGTCAAACGTTTTGCAATCACCAACCTGTTTCATTTCCATCAGCATTGCTCGTGGCAGGTGAAGTTTGTTCACGCTCAAAGGTTTCACAGCCACTTTGCATCCCTGAAAGAACAGAAAGAAGACTTCAATGGAAAGAAATAATCTTCCGAAATATTTCTTTTTGTTAACGAGTTCATGTTGATTTTCGCTTCTCTCAAGGTCAAACCTTCTTGTGCGTGAAGGGGCGGGGATGTCTCAGTGCGTAGCACGCCAGGTTCGTAATATGTAGTTCCCAGTTCGAGTCCCATTTTCGCTAGCGTTGAGATTTATCTCCATTAACTCCCCCCCCCCCCCACCCTGCCCTCGGTCAGAGGGGACACCGAAAGGCTTGGAAAGACCGTATCCATCGGATGGGACATAAGCCATTGCCCTGTGAGGGAGAGACCCTTATGCACGTTAAAGAATATTCTGGATAGTGTTGACGGGAGGCTTCCATTTATTTGCTACCAGTTTTCCAGTAGATCCTCTCCCCTACAACCTTCTCTCAGCCCTAGGGTCTTTGTCACCTGGCCATTTAGCCCATTGTGTAGATAGAAAGAATGTGCCGCACAGAAATAAAGCAACCCAGCACTTCTGCATGTAAAGACCTGCTTACGGTAAACTTGTTCACTGGTGCTGTCGCTCGCTTAATTACTTGAATGTCATTTGTTTGATAAACTGCGGAGATGGCAGAGTCAATAGCATGCTAGACTCATAATAAACAGCTCCCGGATTCGAATCCTGCCTGGGGTAGCTTTGAGATGATCTCCGCAAAATTCCGCCCTGTGCTCGATGGGTAGGGGGCACTGTTGGGAGTTGGAAAGACCGCAGTCCATCGGATGGGACATTAAGCCATGGCCGTGTGGGCGGAAGAGCCATACCCTGTGCAGTTAACGAACACGCTGGATGGCATCAACGGGATTTCGGACACGGAATACTGTGGGTGGCATCAACGGGACCCATGGGACACAACACTCTGGATGGCATCAACGGGACCCATGGGGCACAACACGCTGGGTGGCATCAACGGGAGCTCGGATATCAATGGGACCCATGGGGCACAACACGCTGGGTGGCATCAACGGGAGCTCGGATATCAATGGGACCTATGGGGAAGAACACGCTGGGTGGCATCAACGGGAGCTCAGACATCAATGGGACCCATGGGACACAACACGCTGGGTGGCATCAACGGGAGCTCGGATATCAATGGGACCCATGGGGAAGAACACGCTGGGTGGCATCAACGGGAGCTCAGACATCAATGGGATCCATGGGACACAACACGCTGGGTGGCATCAACGGGACCCATGGGACACCACATACTGGGTGGCATCAACGGGACCCATGGGACATCAACGGGACCCATGGGACACAACATGCTGGGTGGCATCAACGGGAGCTTGGACATCAACGGGACCCATGGGTCACAACACGCTGGGTGGCATCAACGGGAGCTTGGACATCAACGGGACCCATGGGGAACAACACGCTGGGTGACATCAACAGGAGCTCGGACATCAATGGGACACATGGGACACAACACGCTGGGTGGCATCAACGGGAGCTCGGACATCAACGGGACCCATGGGGCACAACATGCTGGGTGGCATCAACGGGAGCTCGGATATCAACGGGACCAATGGGGCACAACACGCTGGGTGGCATCAACGGGAGCTCGGATATCAACGGGACCCATGGGATACAACACACTGGGTGGCATCAACGGGAGCTCGGACATCAACGGGACCCATGGGGCACAACACGCTGGGTGGCATCAACGGGACCTCGGACATCAACGGGACCCATAGGCCACAACACGCTGGGTGTCATCAACGGGTGCTCGGACATCAACAGGACCCATGGGACACAACACGCTGGGTGGCACAACGGGAGCTCGGACATCAACAGGACCCATGGGACACAACACGCTGGGTGGCACAATGGGAGCTCGGACATCAACGGGACCCATGGGCCACAACACGCTGGGTGGCATCAACGGGACCCATGGGACAGCTATTAGGAGACAGATGGTAGCGGGTTCTACCATTGGTCTCCTAATAGCTGTCCCATGGGTCCCTTCCCCCTAACCTTCTCTGAACCTTCGGGATAATTGAGACCTAGCCATTTAGCTCATTGGTGCAAAAATGTGCTGCTCAGAGTGTCAATGTGTGCTCTCCAACTAATAACTGCAATTTATTAACGTTGCTCTTTGAAAGTATCTATATGTTGGCTTTGTAAATTTACAATTGACAGTGAAAACAGAAAAATACACGAAAGCAAAAGTGCAGTTCGTATATTTGAAGTTTATTCTAAACGTTTTCTTTGCAAAATTTTCGAATTACTGTAAATGTGGAGACCAAAGTTCAGGGTCATGGGGTCAGTGTTAAAATTTAGTTTTTCGAACGCAACATTTGTGCAATTAAATCAAAGATCGCACGGAGCTTCAAAAATGTGACAACAATAAAGGAATGAAATTACTTTTGAGCATTTGAGAAAAGCACTGAAAATATGACAGCTTCCACATCTTTTTTCACTTCAATAATTTTTTTTTGCTAGTGAATGCAAGTGAAAAACAGTTTTTGCATCATTTTGCATATTTTCAGAAGTATTTGCTTTTGTTATACACACTCCTACAAAATCATAGAAGAATTCAATGACCTATCCCTAGAAAGAAAAATCAGAAAATCAATACTCATGTGAAAAAAATTATTGCTGACAGATTGGGAATCGAACCATGAACTTCGTCAGACACATGCCAGAGCGCTCTACCGTTAAACCACCCACCAGGCGATAAAATGTTTCCACGATGTGACCTATAAATCTTTCACTGAATGTTGCGTACCTTACGCCATCTATAATCAGTAGAGGCAACTTATTTTCCAATTGCTGCTAATGATTCGGATGTTAATGAGGAGGTTGCATCTCCGGATTACAGATGGCGAAAGGTCTGCCACATTCAGTGACAGATTTATATGTCACATCATTTAATATTATAAAATATATCATGTGTACAATATTAGTATATTAATTTTTACGGTAATTGGTAATAAAACTTTACATTTATTTATAATTTAATACTCTACTCCCATTGAATTACATTATTTCTTCTCTGTATGGTAGAAAAGATAAACAAAATTTGTGCTTTTTATAAAAAATTAAAAAAAGTTTGCATTTATGAAGCGATACCAATCCGTGCAGCTAGAGGTGTATGAGATGCAAATCTGGCTTTGCCTGTACTTATGAAAACACTCTTCTTAAACATAGAGGTGAATACCATCTTGGTGGTACAGTGGTATCGCATTGGCTCGCCATGATAGGAAACTGTCGGGGAGTCATTTGGTTTGAGGTCTATGTTATCATTGTCCTTCACTCTACATGTCTGCAATTCTCTACACATGTAGAAAATCACATTTCTCACCTTTTTTTGTTCATTGTTCTCATTTGGGGACATAAAACGCAATTGACTATGTCTCATTAACAAAGTGCATTAACTAAAGTGCAAAACGAAAAGGGTTTGTTCTTTACGTTAATCATATTCATCACACATACTTTTCCTCAATGGTAAAATTTCCTTTTTGGAGCTATGAAGCAGATTCATCTAACCCAGGTGGCATTCTGGAATCTGTTCCTTCGTGTTTCTTGTAGATCCTCCTTTTTTCATATGAACATCGAAGGATTCGTAAAATATGAAGAAACCCTACTCCATCACTGGAATCACATGCAGCCACTCTAACCAACACATTATTGGAAGAACCAACAGTCCGAACTACGTAAATAATATGCAACCCGACTGATAGCTGACTGGACCAAAGATATCACTTCTTTCAGGAGTTCAATTTCATCGGCATCACTGATCATACTATCACTTCGATCCTAGGCACCCAAAGGAACAACAGCTCTAGAGTACCGTCTTACACATGTCATTTAGAGCAATGGACTCTTTGATAAGATTTAAATCTTTATATCTGTTTCCTTTATGGGACATAGAGGAATAGTCCTGAGGTACAGTCGCTCAAAAAAGTATCCGAACACTATGGTTGATTACAAAATTCAGAAAAAATATCTGGCAACGATATTTTTTCTGAATTTTGTAATCAACCATAGTGTTCGGATACTTTTTTGAGCGACAACACACACGACTAACTCTACTGTTTTCCTCCTAATTTGATTGGCGTAGGTAGCTCCAAAAGGAGGCTGATCTTACCATATTCCAATAGAAATCTGATCTTGATCTCAATACAAGAAAATTATTCGTTTAGCTATGGTTTTTCTGCAACTACCCCCTTTTATTGTTGTTATTGTTGCTGATTTTGAGTGCAAGGTATGGATCCCCATCTTCGATTGCAAACATATTTTCGATTCTTCATCACTGCCATTTTGCTCTTGAGTTTTATCCACCGACCAACAGTTCAAAATGCCTAAATAACATATAACACTGTTACCTCTGTGTCCCATAAAGGAAACAAATATAAAGGTTTAAATCTCATAAAAGATTCCATTGTTCTCAATGACCTTTTGCATATTGGGAGGGTCACGGAAAAGAACCAAAGTCGTAAACAATACCCTTCAGAACAGTAACAACAAGAAAGTCAAAAGTGAAGACAGTGCAAGAGTTGGGTTGGGTTGTTTTACCGCTTAGCGGCCCTTTTTTTCACCCCATGGGCTAAATGGCCAGGTCAAATGGACCCCGAAGGCTCAGAGAAGGTTGGGGGAGGGGACCCACTGGAACAGCTGTTGGGAGACAGATGGTAGCCTCCCGTCAAGGCCATCCAGCGTGTTCTTTAACGTGCACAGGTTATGGCTCTCCCGCACACGGGCCACGGCTTAACGTCCCATCCGACGGACGGCGGCCTTTCAAAGCCCATCGGTGTCCCCTACTGACCGTCGGCAGGGCAGGGAATTTTGCGGAGATAAATCTCAACGCTGACCCAGCTGGGACTCGAACCTGGGAACTACAGATTACGAGCCTGGCGCGCTACCGACTGAGCCACCCCCGCCCCGGTGCAAGAGAGGATTAACACATTAATAAAGCCACATTGAATAGACTGTCATTTATACCAGACAGTAAGTTTAAGATATGACAGAATTATTAGAACTGCTCGCTTTTCGATGGTCAGCTACATCTCGAGAGGTCGCCAAGCACCCGATCATGACCACGGAGACAGAAACAAATGGTCAGGTATCCAAAATTAAACAAAACTCAAAACAGGAGGAAAATGAGAGATAAATGACGTCAGGATCTCCAAAGTAGATTGGACGGAGGACGTGAAGAGCAGATTGGACAGGTTGGATACGGAGATTGCAGAGAGAAGTGTACTGAGCAACCAATACCTTTTGTGACTCAAGAGCGGACCTGCCAATTAACCTCTGTGCACGAGAAGAATTTGACGTAGTCCTTTGTCAGAAAAGAAGGGCCTTTTCAAACAACAGTGTACTCAAAACCGGGGTTCGTCTGGAAATTAACTCCTAGCTCCCCAGACACGTTATTCACCAGCTAGATTAACACACCTCTCCATAGCATTCCCAGAAGTTGAGTGAAACAGTCCTCATCCAAATCGCAGTCCAATTGCCAAATGCCTCAAATATCCGCGATGTAGGAAAAAAATCAGTTCAGCTTTCTACCCTTTTCCCCCTTCTAGCAGTGGGACCATAACAGTCCATTTCAATACCTGTGGAAGTGAATACGTGGCTAGAGGAATTCAATAAACCATGATTAGTGCTTTTTGTGAACTCAATGAAAAGGCACTTTTTCTAGACCATAACTTTCCCTAATGAAGTGGAATCTGCAAAAGGTGATCCAACCGTTGGCATGGAATGAAGGTACACTTTTCTTATTTTTAAAATTTCCAGACTTGCAGACTGTTCCCCATTGAAGATGTAATACGGGACTAAGTAATCGGTCGTTCAAAAGGTGGGAAAGGTCATTTGATCAGCGGCAGTGTTGTGACTTGGTGCAGTACGATCCAGTAGATCTGTGTATTGTTTTCAATTATTGGATCGTGAGAGAAGATAAGTCAGTGCTCCCCAGTTGTATTTTTCATGGGACTGTCTAATAACATACACCTGCTACCCTTAGTAGACTTCTCACCCCACCCAGGTCGAGGCTAATTGATTGGTTCTCATGAGATATTATTATCCCCATTAATCAGTATCATAAGTAGATGTCAGGGGCGTAGCGAATGACTATGGTTGGTGGGGGGGGGGGGAGAAATCAAAAATTTTCCAACTCGAAATTCAAATTTTGCCAACTGAGCAACTTACTTAGATTTTCGCTCCGTAGTGGGTTTGAGGCAATTTTCAAAAATCTCCTACATTTTGCCATTTAACTTCCAATTTTGCCAACTAGCCATAATTTCACAGAAATAATTCCAATCTGAATTGTAGCAAGTTAGTCTGAATTTTTCCCTTCATGGACTGTAGAGTGCCAAATTTGGCCAACTCTACTTAATTTCACGAAACTAATCCCAATCTTTACATCTCTCCTAAATTTGCCAAATCACTTCAAACTTTTCATAGTACCCAAGATTTTGCCAAGTTATCTCGATTTTAGTCAACTATCCTGAATTTCACAAACCCAATCCCAATTATCACAACTCGCCCGTATTTTCAAAGTGGATTCGAATTTTGCCAACTGCCCTACATTTTGTTAATTTTCCTCAATTTGTCCAACACTTCTTATTTTCACAAAACAAATCGCAATTTTCACAACTCGCCTATATTTTACCAAGTGGATTCGAATTTTGCCAACTACTTTAGATTTTACCAACTCGCCGTAATTTTACAAAAAAAATCACAATTTTTACATCTTCTCTGAATTTGCCAAGTCATTTCGAATTTTATTAACTCTACTTAATTGCACAAGAAAGGTACAATTTTCACAACTTCCAAGTGGTTTTACTAAGTGGCTTCGAATATTACCAACTCCCCTAGATTTTGCCAAGAGTTCTTGGTTTTTCCAACTGTCCTTAATTTTATAAAACCAATCCCAATTTTTGCAATTCACCTGTACTTTACCAAGTGGTTTCCAGTTTTGCCAATTTCACAAAAACAATCCCAATTTTCACAAATCGCCCGTATTTTACCAAGTGGATTCGAATTTTGCCAACTACCCTAGATTTTGCCATCTCACCACAATTATACAGAAAAAAAATCCCAATTTTACATCACACCTGATTCTTGCAAAGTCAATCTTAATTTTGCCAACTCCCCCAAGATTTGCCAACTCTCCTAGATATTGCGAAGTTACCTCGATTTTGCCAACACGCCCTAATTTTACAGAAAAAAGATTGCAATTTTTACATCTCACCTGAATTTTGTCAATTATCCACGATTTTGCCAAGTCACTCTGAATTTTGCCAACTCCCCCTAGTTTTTTCAACTACCCCTAGATTTTGCCAACTGCCCCTTGATTTTGCCAACTCTTCTAGATTTTGCCAACTCGCCATAATTTTACAGAAAAAAATCCGAATTTTCACATCTCACCTGAATTTTGCCAACTGTCGCTAGATTTTGCCAACTCCCTATGTTTTGCCAACTCGCCATAATTTTACAGAAAAAAATCCGAATTTTCACATCTCACCTTAATTTTTGCCAACTTCCCACGATTTTGCCAAGTCATTCCGAATTTTGCCAACTCCCCAAGATTTTACCAAGTCACTCCGAATTTTGCCAACTCCCTAAGATTTTGCCAACTCACCTGTATTTTACTAGGTGGCTTCTAATTTTGCCAACTGCTCTAAATTTTGCCGTCTCTCCATTTTCCAAACTGCCTTAGATTTGCGAAGTTGCCTCGATTTTGACAACTCCCCTTAATTTTTCAAAAAAAAATTACAAATTTTCACAACTCACCTAGATTTTACGAAGTCGCTTCGAATTTTGCCAACTCCGAGTTACTTTTTTTTTGGGGGGGGGGGCTTTGGGGGGAGCCTACCCCCATTCCCCCCCATGGCTACGCCCCTGGTAGATGTTCACTATCTTTATCGACTTAAGAGTACTTTTTCAACTTATCGTTAACATTGGTGCCAACGATAACTGGAGGGATACTTAGTTGTTGGCAGGGAAACGGGTTTTCCCACCGTAGTATCTTCAGTTATCTTTTATCCACATGGTCTCCATGTGACAGCCATAAGTTGTTCGTGCGTGGTGTTGACATACACAAAGCAATTCATTATATTTCGCATTTTGGCCATTGCTCATGCTTCTCGCCATCTGGGACCTGCAACAATATTCATGAAACTGTTCATCTGTCTCTTCATGTTACATGGTTCCAATATTCATTGTTGCAGATATAAACTCTGAAACCTTATCTTTGTAAGAAACAAGCAAATGTGATCAGTTAGTATTTCTGATTCCAAACAGATTTAGTTTTCAGAGATATCAAATTAATTAATACTAATGAGCTAGTTTTCACAGCCATTGTCTGAATCTATCAATAACTATCCTTTCAATTAATTTAATAGAAAAATTTCTTTTCACCTTGTATAAGCCAATGAGAACTCCTGGAATTGTTGGAATCATACTTCCGGTTGCAGTTGATGGTTTCTAGAGAAAAAATTAAACCAAAAATCAAGAGATCATTTTTAAAACTTGATTGGTTGAAAGAAATGAATGAATAAGATATTCACAAAATTAAGAATGATAACCATCTAGATATAAACTCCATTCTCTTAACTGGATTAATCCTCCGTACTATTAACTTTACAAGATTAATAAAAATAAAAAATAAATACCCCCTCAAGCAGCTGCTTGCCACAGAGGTCTGACAGGAGCCTGTCAGTTTATATGCCACAGTAGAAGATCTGAGAGGATGGCAGGACCTCAGCAGAAAAACAACACGAACATCCATGCCTTAATCCGGGGCTCGAACCCAGGTCCCTTAGATCAACAGCCAAGCGCGCTAACCACTCGGCCACGGGACGTAATCAATCTAAATTTTGCAAAGTGCTTGCTTTGCCAAAATTAGGTGTTCATTTCTGTCAAATATATATTTTGTGTCGGATACAACGTTCGGTCGAATATAGTTTAGCAATATGAAAAGGCAGTAACACTGAATTATGGGAAATTTGTGCGAAAAGAAAGGAAATGTTTCTTGATATTTGTTTCCTTATGAAAACCTGTTCGGTTTATAGAGGTAACAAAATTCCAAACGTTTGGTGCTTCGAATGTTCGGCCAAAGTGTTTGGTTTGGTTTAATGCTTTATTGTGGGATGAAAGAAAAATAGCAATCCGGCCATCTCCATCCATTCATTAATTTTGATATCGATGTTTAGATTTCCCATACAAACTGGATATGAATCCAAAACTGAATGTAGTTACATATCTGTAGTTTTTTTGAAGATAATTTCAATATAGCAAAATATTTTGTGGCTTTACTCAAACTTAAAAATGATTAAAACATTACGACACAAATACAGTACAATTTACCGATCACAGAAATGCTAATTAGTAATTTATCAGATGGAAAAAAAATCAACCAATTTAAAGTGAAACCCATGATTAAATATGTGATAAAATATTTATTCTAGCGTAGTTCATATTATCATTACGTAGTAGCAATAATTTTCAATCTGTCATATTTTCGAATATAAATTACACTGCCTCGCAAATTCTACTCCAAGAATAGCTGACAAGTTTCCCAAATGTTCAAGAAATGCATAGGCAAAACTGTTTAAAGTTCTTTTAATTAGGAAATTTTTAGCTGTCCAGCACTGGTATATCGAATTTGCCCCATCGGATCAAAAATCTGGCGTAATTTCTGAGATCTATAACGGAAAATACCCACCAGAAACCAATTTTTAGCCCTCTAACACTCGCAAATCTATATTTGACCTATGACCTCAAAGAACCCATCACATCCAAAAAATTCGCAACATTTCCGAGATCTACGGCTCAAAATACCCTTAGGAAACAATTTTTAGCTGTCTGGTTCTGATAGATCCAAATTTGGTCTTTGACCTCTAAGAACCCTCCCATCGAGGCAATATTATTAGAGATAGCAACGGACGCCATGAACATGTACAAAATCTTAAGCCAACTCCTCAGAGAAGCGGAGAGAGAGAGAGGCGTGTTTGAATAGTGTAAACTGATCTTTCACCACGATCGTAGACATACTTGAATTGTATACTAACTATTGAAAAGTACTATAAAAGCAGCAATTCGACATTTCATAGGTTAGTAATTTACGAAAATTGTGAAATGCTTTTAAATTGAAATTGTTAAAGCAGATAGGGGTAAAAATGAATAAAGCATTTCAAAATACCTTTCGGTCCCAGGAATAATGTCAAATGTAGTTCACGATTTTTCTCATATGTAAAATTAATAATTTTTGCATATGAAAAGGTGGTGATTTACAGATTGAAACAGCATGAAATTTATAAAATATTTTCGTGAATTTTTGCTACAAAAAGAAATGTTAAACTTGTGACATTAAATTTATGAGGCTTCTGCTTTGCATTTTTATTTTGTCAAGATGACACAAATTGCTTTTTTTTTCTCAAAGGAAACGCCTGAAATAGAGATATTTAAAATTTTGCATGTGATAAATGAAGACAATAGTCAACAATTTTAACTTTGTGCAGATCTGTAGATGGCCTTTCTGGATTTACTGAAGAAGTTTTTATGCATGGAAAATTTTACTAATAGTAAGCAGAAACATATGATATTCACTTTATGATTTGATGAGAAGTCAATCAGGAAACAAATACTGTTCAATGATAAATGCTATTGTGAATATGTGAATTATGGTAATAATGCTAATGATGAAAATTCAGATATAGCTTCTGAAACTCTAGTTTTTATGATTGTTTCGGTTATATACAGCTGGAGAATCCCCATTGTTTTTTTTTTTTAACAGTTTGTCTGACTCAAAATATCTTTAGATTTACAGCCCGGACCATATTGAATTTTTTTCGGCTATAAGAACAAAAGAGAGAAACAAAAATAATCGAATGATCTTTAGTTCCAAATTGCACACATACAGTTAATAATTAACCGGCTGATAATTCATACGAAAAATGACAATTATTTAATTTCAATGAAATTAAAATCATTGGCAGCAATCATGAAATGCCCAGTGACATTTTAAGTGTTCCCACATGTGGGGAATATCAAGAAATCAGAGTAAAGCAATGAAGATCATTTTGTCTCTAAAATTTTCTGTGAATTTGGAAAATGTCCCATTTTATAAGTTGTCTTTATAGCAAAAAAATACATGAAAAGTTTTCTTGTATATAATTTAAATCAGCATTAACTGACTCTGACCTAACGCGGTCTTCTGTGTCTGCACTTATTAACCCTTACAGGTAATTTTTTTTTTTCTTTAAGTAACAGCAACTTTTGAGCCTTATTATGATGCAATTAATAAATGAAATAGTCCACATTACACATCAAAAGAAAAAAACATTTAATTTTGGATGAAAATAACAAAAGGGAAAAAAATGGTAAGGAAGCATTAAAAAGCATGTTGCAGGTTTATTTATAGTGATTTTTCAAAACTGATTAATCAACTTCTGTCACTTTAAAGGTTAATATTAAAAAATGAAGCTTGCACACCCTTCTCACAGTATTTGTATACAATTGCAAAAATTACTGAGCAGTGCCTTCCAGAAGAAAAGTTTATATTTTCAAGAACAACCATTTCATACGTAATTAAAAAATCCAGTGTAATGTCCTACAGACTTCAATGCATGTTGGTGCTCAAATCACTACAGTTATATCACTGATAGGGAACTGGATGTGGAAGTTGACAATCATGCTTATATCATGAAAAGAAACGTTATTAAAGAATATGCTGAAATTAGACTTCACCATTTAGGGACAGAAATGACCGAAAAATTAAAAGTCATCAGTGCAAATGTATCTAAATGTGCACAAAACATAGTGACAAAAATATATTTCGCAGTAACTTTATTTCTTATATTGTGTGTGTGTGTGATATGGATTTTCTACTGCCTCAGCTGAAATGAAATTAGTTTACAAATTTTTACTTTTTTTCTATAAACACGAAATTTCAATTATGCCATTTGTGTGTGTGATCTTGAATTTTCTTCTGCCTTAGCTGAAATAAAAGTTTATATGTGTTTCTTCATAGCATGAAATTTCAATTATGTCATTTGTGTATGTGTATGTGTGTAATAGTGTTGAAGAATAATCGAAAATTTAAAAGCCAGTTTTTAATCGATTTGTTTTTTAAAAATCGTTTTTAACCAAAACGTACAGTAATTTTTAAAAGCCAAAATGAAAGGTACTGACTTGAACTCTTAACAAGCATAGTTTATCGTCTATTTTTTGGTAAAAAAATGCCAAAAAAGGCAGCATCATACGCATGTATGTGAAAAAGAAAATGACAACTTTGAAAATTGATATATTTATTTTAGCCAAAATAATACACCATTTATACAACTAACACTTATTACAAACACCGCGACATACATAAGTACACATGGGTTTCACCTGATGGGCTGCATAAGAATATGATTGATTATATATTAATTAACAGCAAATGGGCTAGTTCTGTTAGGAATACCAGGGCATATAGGGGAGCTGAAATTGGATCTGACCATTACCTTGTTAAAAGTGTCTTGCAACTTAAACTTAAAAATGTTATGGTACGGTTAAAAAATTTACTTTTAATACTGAAGCTCTGAAACATCCAGTTATAGCCAAAGCTTACCATGATAGGTTACTTAGTCATTATGACAGTCATGGTATGCTTACTACTGAAGTTGAGGAAGAATGGGATCATTTTAAACAGGCTTTTTTGGACACTAACAGTACTCTTTTAGGAAAAAAGGAGCAGAAGAGACAGAATTGTCTGAGTGATAAGGCACTTGAGCTAATTTCGGAAAGAAAGAACTGCAGGGATGTCATTAATCAATACCCTACTAGTCCTAATAGAAAGCATTACAGAGAACTTAATAAATATGTAAAAGATTAGTTAGCTGCTGATAAGAATCTTTGGCTTGATGACTTGGCTGACAAAGCCGAGGAAGCAGTTAGACAGCACAACAGCAGAGAGCTGTACCAGATAGTTAATGTTTTGTGTGGTAGAAAACGGACAGATATACAGGGATTGAAGGATAAACATGGTAAGGTTATAGAAGGTGAGGATTCTGTCACGGCTAGGTGGGCTGAGCATTTCAGTGATATTCTAAACAATACGGTTAGTTCTATTCCCATTGTTTGCAATGATGAGAGATGCATTACTGGCTTTAATGTTGGCCCTATAACACAATCTGAAGTTATTTTGGCTGTTTCTAAACTTAAACTACATAAATCCCCAGGGGTAGATGAAATTACTACGGAAATGCTTAGAGCTGCGAATGTTTCGGTTACCACTTTGATGACTGAAATTCTGAATATCTTTTATGATAAAGGCATGGTTCCTAAGGATTTTACCAGAGCTATTGTTAAAAAAAGGTGATAGCAGTTCTTGTGATAACTATAGGGGTATCAGCCTACTCTCTGTTCCAGGTAGAGTTCTTTCCATGATTGTGCTTAATAGAATTAAGAATCTGGTTGACAGTCAATTGCGTGATGAGCAATATGGATTCAGAAGTGGTAGGGGGTGTGTGGATCAGATATTTTCACTTAGGCAGATTCTTGAGAAATGTTTAGAGTTTCAGAAACCTTTGGTTGCTAGTTTTGTTGATTTCAAAGGCTTTCGACTCTGTTGATCGTCATAATTTGTGGTTGATTGTGTGATCATATGGTATACCTGACAAGTTAGTTAACATAATGAAAGCTCTCTATATTTTGTCTCCTTTTCTCTTTAGCTTGGTTATTGATTATATTATGCGAAATTCACTTCAAGGGAAAGATTTTGGCCTTAAATGGTCTGGAGATACAAAAATTTCTGATTTAGATTATGCTGATGATTTAGCCCTTTTGGCAAATGATGTTGATGAGATGAACTCTTTCATTCGAGCTGTTGATGAGACTGGTAGTAGAGTAGGTTTGGTTATAAACAGAGAGAAAACTAAAGTGATGAAAACTGGTCAAGCAGGCTGTGATTCAGTTAATCTGAATGGTTGCAGTCTTGAACAGGTGTCACAGTTTAATTATCTTGGGAGCTATGTAACAGATAATGGTGATATGCGGCATGAGATTAACAGACGATAGCGATTGCTGCCGGGACTTTTAAGAATCTATGGAGAGTGTGGAGAAATTGGCGTATACACTTAAAGACTAAAATTAGATTGTATAACAGTTTGGTTCTTTCTAGGGTTAGTTATGGTAGTGAAACGTGGACACTTTGTAAACAAGTTACAGGAAACTAGATGCTTTTGATTCCAGATGCTTACGCAGTATCTTGGGCATTAGGTGGTTCAACTTTGTAACTAATGATGAGGTTAGGCAAAGGAGTTTGCAACCTCCTTTAAGCAGCATATTGTGCAGAGAGAGACTCCGTTGGTTTGACCATGTTGCCCGTATGGATAATTATAGATTTGCGAATAGGGTTATGAAGAGTGTGCCTAATGGTCTCAGAAAGAAGGGGAGACCTAGGATGCGATGGGCAGACAATGTCAAACAGGACCTTGTTAGAATTGGTGTGCAGTGGCCAGATGCAGTAGATGTAGCTCAGGATAGACTTGCTTGGAGAACTAAATTGCACGTTCTGGTTGGACCTCCGTAGCCCATGGCTGCTTGAGGATGATGATGATGAACGCATTATGTAAAAGCTCTAAATTTTTGCTCTTTTTTAATGTGGCTTCAAAGTATTAAAATCATCGTTGACATTAAAATCTC
The DNA here is from genome assembly GCA_038380435.1 of Ryuthela nishihirai. Taxonomy (NCBI): domain Eukaryota; kingdom Metazoa; phylum Arthropoda; class Arachnida; order Araneae; family Heptathelidae; genus Ryuthela; species Ryuthela nishihirai. Next base: position 23,491,502 of record JAWZYU010000001.1, read on the forward strand.
TGGAATCTTTCATAGGCAGCATTTCTAATTTATTCATTTCGCTCAACTACTCGTGCATTAAGTCGTCATCTTCGTTAGTTTTAGCAATGCTAGCTGCACCTTGCACTTCTGACTCTGCGTTATCACCTACCTCGGTGGTTTCACATTCATTAGGAAAAAGCCTAAGGAACGTACGTTCTGCGATTTTCTTTACTGTTTGCCTGGGTTATAAAGGGAATAAATCAGACGATTCATTTTTAAAATCCTCTGGATTGGTTAAGCATCTCAACAATGAAAGGACTTCCCTTTGTCGTCTTGATGAATAGCGTTTGATAAGGCATTCTTTGAGATTGGCAGCAATAGGATTTTCCTTCTCGTCTAGTTTCTTAAGGCAAATTCTCATAAGCATGTGAGCTTTAAGTAAAGTTGTTTCTTCAGAGCATAGAACCTTCAAAACAAATTCAAGTGGACGAAGAGTTTCAGCGAGGTTATCTAACAAATTCCATTCCTTCTCAAAGACAATTTCTGTTGAAGCTAGTACTCGTAGAGCCTTAGGAATGCAGTTCCTTAGCTTTAGAAAACGTTCAATCATAGAAAGGAGACTCTTCCACAGTGTCTTGCAGTCTAAGATGATTCTTTTCTTATCCATTGAATTCCTCCTTTACGAAATCTTGAAGCCTGCCATTATTCAAGGTGATTTGCGAAACATTCGACAGATTTTTATGAGTTTCTTAATTACTCTCAAGTTATCTGCACTAAGTCGCGGTGCCTCATTTGTGTCAATATTTATCTCAAACATAGGATCCAAATATAGGTCTTGATTCACTCATGCTCATCTTCATTTGTCTTCATCATCATCCTCAATATCCTACTAGTCCTAATAGAAAGCATTACAGAGAGCTCAATAAACGTGTAAAGGATCAGTTAGCTGCTGATAAGAATCTTTGGCTTGATGGCTTGGCTGACAAAGCTGAGGAAGCAGTTAAGACAGCACAACAGCAGAGAGCTGTACCAGATAGTTAAGTGTTTTGTATGGTCGAAAACGGACAGCTATACAGGGATTGAAGGATAAACAAGGTAAGGTAATAGAAGATGAGGATTCTGTCATGACTAGATGGGCTGAGAATTTCAGTGATGTTCTAAAACAATGTGGTTAGTTCTACTCCCATTTTTTGTAATGATGATAGATGCATTACTGGCTTTAATGTTGGCCATATAACACAATTTGAAGTTATTTTGGCTATTTCTAAACTTAAACTTCATAAATCTCCAAGGGTAGACGAAATTACTATGAAAATGCTTAGAGCTGGGAATGTTTCAGTTATCACATGAATGACTGAAATTTTGAATACCTTTTATGATAAAGGCATGGTTCCTAAGAATTTTACTAGAGCTATTATTATCCCTATTTTTAAAAACAACAATCACAGTTCTTGAGATAACTATAGGGGTATCAACCTACTCTCTGTTCCAGGTAAAGTTCTTTCCATGATTGTGCTTAATAGAATTAAGAATCTGGTTGACAGGCAATTGCGTGATGAGCAATGTGGATTTAGAAGTGGTAGGGGATGTGTAGATCAAATATTTTCACTTAGGCATATTCTTGAGAAATGTTTCAAGTTTCAGAAACCTTTGGTTGCTAGCTTTGTTGATTTAAAAAAGACTTCCGACTCTATGATCATCAAAATTTGTGGTTGATTGTGAGATCGTATGGCATACCAGACAAATTAGTTAACTTAATGAAGCTTTTCATCCGTAATAAATTGATAAGTGTGCATTAATTATTTTTATTTTGTTGTTTTAATTACTACATTGGAATAATCTCAATGAAATACAAAACAAAAGACAGAAAAGTTCTGCTTCATTTCAATCATTTGGTATGCATTATTTAATAGCATTCATCGTCATTTACCAGCGATTCGCAAGTCATCATGGGTATTATTGCCTCCTCAAGCAGTCTGCATACACATCTGCCTGTGATCATGACTGCCAATGGTAGGGAATCGGAATCCTGTTTCTAGTATTACTACCTCAATGGACCCTCCGGAACTGAAATTTCGTAACGTTTCCAATATCTACAACCCGAAACATTCCCAGATCCAAATTTTCCGTTTTCTAGCACTCATTGCCCACGGTTTGGCATCTATGTAATTTCTATTTGACTTTAAAGGACTAGTCGTAGTTCAGATTTCGAATTTTCCCTGAGATCTACGACCGGATTACATTAAGGTGCAAATTTTCAGATTATTTTTAGCAAATTTTTCAATTTTTGTTTTTCAATTTCAGCAAATTTTTAGAATTAGCGAGATCCTCTATCAATCAGTCATCAGTCAATCATTCGCAATTGTCTAAGTTCGACATAGAAAATGCCACACCAGAAAGTATGTGTCAAAGTGTCATGTAAATAGGTGAGTAGTGTCAACAGTTGGGTTATGTAAATGTGTGCAGTTGAGAACCAATCACGTGAGAGGTGAGGTAGATAACAGGGCAAAACGGCTCAGAGTAGCTAAGTTTGGTTGACCTCACCTGGGTGTGTGGACCACTGCGTCGGAGTGATCTCGATGGCAAAAGCACGTGCAAGAAGTGAGAATGCCTGGGTATCATCATTGGGAATCCCACCATCACACAAACACCTTTACCAGAGGAGGATTAATGATAGGACTACCATACGGCTGGTTGGTCCCCGCATCGCGGCGTAAGCGCATCGGGATGCAACAACTGTCGGTTGAATTTGGCAACAGTAGTTGGAGAAAGGTAACATGCGTCGCTGTAGTGGAACTGGTGCCTGAATGCGGATGTCTGAACACCTCAATCGCCGTATTCGATGGCAAGCCAGAGCAACCCACAATTCACAGCAAACAACATTCGATGCAATGTGCAGGCAGCTACGGACATTCCCGTGTCAGCATGGACTGTGAAACGCAGATTGGCTGAGGTAGGTTTGCGCTCTTGCCAGCCATTGCCGACTGCCACTCACCACAGCAGATCGTTGCTCAAGATTGCAGTGCTAGACATGCATGGCGAGACAAATGGAACCATGTAGTATTCAGCGATGAGTCTCGCTTCTGTCTCAGTGCCGACGATAGCCGATCGAAAGTCTGGAGACGATGTGGTCACCAGGCTGATCTTGCTGCCATGCATAGGTGTCATACAGCTCCTCAGCCTTGTGTCATGGTTTGGGGGTTGCTATCAGTTTCAACAGTCATTCACCACTCGTACGCATAGTGGGTACAATGACAGCATGATGATGAGGTGCTGCAGCCTGTTTTGTTGCTGTATCTCCGTGATATCCCAAATGCTTAGGTTCAACACGATAATGCCAACATCAGCAGACAGTGCCTACAAGGTGTCCAGATGCTGCCTTGGCCAGCACAATCCCCAGACTTCTCTTTAATAGAGAACGTGTGAGATGTCATTGGAAGACGACTTAACTCCTCTGTATGATTACCTCGCAATGTCGATAAATCATGGACACAGGTCCACGACGCAGGGTGTGCGATACACTATCCAGGAACCTTTCTGCTCTATACCACACTATGTTGCTGTATAGCTCAGCAGGACTACTGACTGAGGTCACATTATACTCTCCTCACCCATCATATTCATGTAATCCCTCAGAAATTAAATCACTTCTTTCCCACCTACTTTTCTACATGTGTTGTTCCATCTACTTGTCTACATGTGCATGTTCTTGAAACATTATATACATTCATTAAAATCACATTTATTTCGCAATACATACTGTACTTGTATAATGTAAATAGGTAGGCATTACTGACGAGAGGAAGCTCCTGGTTTTCGTCGTCAGGGTCGACTGGATCATTTTCTGCCGTCTCTGGATGCTCATTATGCGTATGGCTTGCCTTCAGTTTCGTCTCATTTCGTGCATTCCTTCATGGTGTGGCATTTTCTATGTCGAGCAGTGTATATTAGATGATGATTTTTGTAAAAAATAAATGCTTATATTCTAGAAGAGTACTACTGTTTGCTGCAGACATACATACTATTACCTGTAGATGAACACTGTGCTATCAAAAATGGTTGGTCGACGAATAAATTGCAAGAAGCCTGGTGTTAGGTTTCCCCCCCCCCCCCAAAAAAAATGAACACATGAAAGATAACTACTAGTTTTGAAGCGAAAAAACACGGTTACATGGTAACTTAAAAGAGTAATTTTTAAATAATTTTTTTATTCCTCGAAGGTTTGAATTGGGACTATTACAAGCTGGTATGAAATTAGAGAAAAATGGCTAGTAGCTGATTTTAAAATTTTAGTTTCAGTGAAATAAGCTTATATGTTTGTGCTAGGTTTCTTAAAATTCTTGACACATGAACAATAAATAGGACAGGGCTCAGGTCCAACTTACCGTAGAGCATGATGGTATGTCATCTTTCAGAGTGAAACTAACTGTGGATCTCCAATGGCTCTGATCGATAAATTCAATGTCCTCCCAACGGATTCTCCACCACAGGTCAGCAAGTTGAGCTTCAAGCCGGAGTTTTCTATATGGAAAGGAAAAGAGAAAGGAATCTGGTGAACCTCGAATATTCTTCTCAAACCATTACTAATATGGCAATATCTAGAAATTAAATTATTGCAATGCTCTTTCGAGCTCATTTCTCTGATTTAATTTCAACTCCATCAAAATATAAGATATTTATTGGGTTGTTTAGCCGTCCCATGGCCGAGTGGTTAGCGCGCTTGGCTACTGCTCTAAGGGACCTGGGTTCGAGTCCCGGGTAAGGCATGGCTGTTGTGTCGTTTTTCTGCTGAGGTCTTGCCATCCTCTCAGACCTTCTACTATGGCATATAAACTGACAGGCTCCTGTCAGACCTCTGTGGCAAGCAGCTGCTTGAGGGGGTATTTTTTTTACTTCTGAGCGGCAATTTTTTTGCACACAATAAGCTAAATGGCCTAGTCACAAGGACCCCGAGGTCTCAGAGAAGGTTTGGAGGAAGGGAACCCACTGGACATCTATTAGGAGACAGATGGTAGCCTCCCATCAAGACCATCCAGCATGTTCTTGAAACATTATATACATGCATTAAAATCACATTTATTTCGCAATACATACTGTACTTGTATAATGTAAATAGGTAGGCATTACTAACGAGAGGAAGCTCCTGGGTTTGGTGGTCAGGGTTGACTGGATCATTTCCTGCCGTCTCTGGATCAGTTAAGGGTTTTTCAGATTCTTTTTAAATTAAGAAAGGAGGGTCGTTTGCATTTGCTTTACGCCTCCTTTCCTGCAAAATATGGTATTAAGGCTGAAACACTGCATTGCTTCCTCTTCTAATCGAACAACTTCGTTCCCAATCAGGATCGATGGTGCCTAGCCTCTGCAGATACCTATCAATCCCAGCCAGAATTTCCTGCAAGTCACTGGTTTCTATACCATAAAACGGGCTGTTCCTGAGTCAACTGTGCAGCCAAATCCTTATACCACGGCCCTTTGTTTAGGTTCCAGACTCTAGAACCTTCAACGCAGGTCGAGTCCACCAGCCCAGTAACGCTATGCAGTTAATATTTTGGGTGGAATATCGGAATAGAAGTTTCCAGAATTTTTGAGGGAAACTAAGGAAATTACTAGAAAAAGTTTCGAACTGGCGGATATTCAAACCATCGTAAATCAAAGGCCTACTAAATATAGAGAGAGAAAGCTGAAATAATTATATTTTAATGTACTGAAATTCCAATAGTAACCATTTATTTAAAAAAATTGTAATTAATTATAAAATAATTATAAAAATTTAATAAAATAAAAATAAATAAATACCCCCTCAAGCAGCTGCTTGCCACAGAGGTCTGACAGGAGCCTGTCAGTTTATATGCCAAAGTAAAAGATCTGAGAGGATGGCAGGACCTCAGCAGAAAAACAACACACACACATCCATGCTTTACCCGGGGCTCGAACCCAGGTCCCTTAGATCCGTAGTCAAGCGCGCTAACCACTCGGCCATGGGACGGCTAAAAAAAAATTTAATACATTCATGTAAATAACTATTTTTATCTTTAAAAATAAGCAGGTTTTAGGTAAACTTTAGAAAAATTAAATCAGTTAATTTTTATGCATATTTATTTCCCTAGGTGGTCCCCTGGACTGAATCACCCATCACTGGGCTATGATAAGTCGGTAGTGATCAATCGCTAAAGTTATTCAATTCTTTGTTCCAATGAGAACACTAATCCTTTAATATTAGACGTCAGTAGCTGATGAAGGCATCTTTCTTATATTCATTCTGTTTCTCTTGATAATGTTATTTTCTTTCCATTTCTCCTCGCTCGCAATGTCCGAAAGACTTATCAGATACAAGCTGTTTAGGAAACTTCAAGTTGCTATTGAAATATTGGTTAACTTTATGAGGGAGGCGAATCGTGATTGTTTCTGTCAGCAAAAATGAATAAGTGGTTCTTCACGGAAAGCGTCCTCTTGGGGAAACTTGCAGTGACACAAGAACTAACCCACTGGCATGTATTCCCTTTTTGAAGCATGATGATCTCTCGAAAATATGTAAACTATCTGAAGGTTAATTGCTTTCAATACTGAAGCTTATTATACTATCTCATGATTCTTAAGCGATATCATACAGTATTGGCAACAGAACAAATTGTTTCCGCGAAGAAGAATATCACTTCTATTAATGATGTTTTTTGTTTCATATTTAAAAGATTCGTTTATCTTCCTTTCTTAGATGTTTTAAATCTTAATTTACGGTATCATATTCGATATCAGAATCTGATTTTCTTCTACACCTTGTGGTCATTTCAGACAACCAATCAATCTTAACTGGTAATGGTGATCAGGGACATAACCAGAGGGGAGGATCAGGTGGTCCCTCCTCCCCCCCCCAAAAAAAAGGAAAAAATCCGATTGTCTTATAGGAAAGATCAAACTTCTCAATTTTCTTTATGCAATTTTATTTTGGCCCGTAACATATGTACGACACTACAAATAGATTAAAAGAACAACTATAAAATTTTATTCCACAGAGAATATCCTTTTAACTTTTCTTATAAGGCGCAATATTTTAGTAATTGGGAAATCCCCCTAAAGTCTTATTCTCAGAGTCAAGCTCTTCACCCCCGAAACAAAATTTCAGACCCCCCCACTCCGAAACTAAATCCTGTGTACGTATCTGATTCTGACTTGCAGATAATAGCGTTAGACACAGCACTTGGACAGTTATATTAGAACTTAGTGAATATCATCTTAGGTACACAAACAGGTTACTACGAATCTATTTTGATCGTTAGGTTTGATTCACAAAAATCATGAATTTCATTATTTCACCTTTTCTTAATATAAGCAAAATGACTTACCTGTAAATAAGGAAACCAACAGCAGCACCGAGAACAGCCAGGATGCCCATGGTGATGGTGATCATGCCTCCAACAGGAAAAGAAGCTTGAAAGAAAACAGTTTGCTATTTAAAATGATTACTTTTGCTAGGTATATTCACTTTTGTAAAAGTCATTTTTTTTTTATTCAGCATTCAAGTATATCTTGAATGCCTGGAGAAACATTTTAGCTGAAACGACTACATAGGAAATGGAAATGAAAGGGCGGCAGCCAAAAATTATATAATCAATAACGCATATATTTTTAAAAAATCTAAAGTGAGACAAACAATATAATTTGATTGAAATTAATTATTTTAATGAGAATTTGCGAAAGTTTGATTTCTTGTCCTCTTTGCATCATTTTCTCTCTTACAATTTAATTTAATTGCAGTAAGTAGTCGCGAGCCACACAAAAAGAGTTGGCAGGCCGTAGTTTTTCCAGGCCTGACATAATATGAAGTATCTATCATCATCCTCCTCAAGCAGCCATGGGCTACAGAGGTCCAACCAGACCGTGCAATTTATTCTCCAAGCAAGTCTATCCTGAGCTACATCTACTGCATCTGGCCACTGCACACCAATTCTAAGAAGACCTGTTTGACATTCTCTGCCCACCGCATCCTAGGTCTCCCCCTCTTTCTGAGGCCTTTAGGCACACTGTTCATAACCCTATTCGCCAATCTATAATTAATTATCATACATGATATACATGTTTATCATATACATACCTCCGTGTATATACATACATCAGTGATATACACAGTATACATATATGATATAGATACATAGATACATACACACATACAAAATCCTCTTGAAGAGATGGCACACGGAGGTTCTACCAGACTGTGTAATTTTTCTCTCCAAGACCTCTGTTCTGAGCTACAGCTTCTGCATTTGGCCACTGTAGGCCAATTCTAGCAAGGTCCTGTTTGGCATTGTCTGCCCATCGCATCCTAGGTCTCCCCTTTTTCTTGAAGCCTTTGGGCACACTGCTCATAATCCTCTTTGCCAATCTTCAACTATGCTGACGAGCAACATGGCAAAACCAACGCTGTCTCTTTCTGCACAATATGCTGCTCAAAGGAGGTTGATGACTTCATCTTCTAACCTCATCATTGTTTACAAAGTCAAACCACCCAATGCCCAAGATACTGCGCAAGCATTTAGAATCAAAGGCATCGAGTTTCTTGTTATCCTGCTTACAGAGGATCTATTTTTCACTACAATAACTCACATTAGAAAGAACCAAACTATTATACAGTCTAATTTACCACACTCTCCGTTTTCTATATTCAATCTACTCATATTTCCATTTGTTATATTACCTAGTAGTGAATTTCTATTTAAATTTTTTTCTATAAGATAAAATGGCTTTGCGAATCGTAATGATCAAAACGAGTTTGTTGCAGATTATTATCATTTCTTTTATTTAAATTCGCAATTTTCGCAATTTTAGTTTCTACATATGCAGAAACTTTTCAGGAGGAAAACATTAAATTACGCTTATGAAGCACTATTTAGCATGTAGCATAATTGCGATTTTTCGAAGCACCAGGATAAAAGATCCATAACCTTCTCCATCTAAGGATATCCAATAAGTGGCATGAGTCGCAAAGGACAACACAAAAATCACCAAAAGATGAGCCTCAAGGGGCAGGTAAACAATGATAAATAGGGTAGATCAGGGTACTAGACCGTAAAGTGTTCCTGATCGAAAACCAATGGTCTAGCCCTCTTGAATCTGCTCATAAGATATGAAGCACTAGAATACATATTTTAACTTATATCACAAAAAATAATCATTATTCCGGTAGTTTTCTAGTTCATAAAGCAAATGAGAACTGGAAGACAATCTTAACAATTTATCAATAACATCGAGGTATGCTCACTTTTTTAAAAGTGAGCTTAACTTGCAAAGTACAACTGCCATTCGTAAAATATTTTAAATAAACTCTTTTAAATAAGGAAAAGTTCTTGTTGTTTTATTTGCTTTCATCTCTTTCGAATTATTGCATCAGCATAAGTATTTAAGTTAATGAAGTTGGCGTGATAAACATTTCATTTTATTTATCTGCAGATTTATTATTTTCGATACGAAACAAGGAAAAATGGATAAATTTAATTAAAAATTGATTAATAAATAAAAAATTCATTAAAATTAAAGAAAAACGATACAAATGGACTAGTAGAATTTTATCGAAAATTTCGGTTGGTTTGCTTTAATTTGATACACAATGTAAGATGTGTGATAGATTATCCTATAGATGACGACTTTGAGTGACTTACGGCTGAATGACTGACAGCAGATCGCAATTCTAACTCCATGTAGAAGTGGTACATCTGTGAAAATCTGTACATTTCAGTTTGAGGTAATCGGGATCGTAAATCTTGGAAAAATCTGAAATATGACCTCCAACATGTCCTTCAAGGTGAAATGGAGGTCACATAGAGGCCAAACCTTGATCTACCAGTGCTAGAAACAAGAAAATTGATGTCTGGCGTGTTTCGGGTTGTAGACCTCAGATATTTTACGAAATTTAGGATTGGGAGATCCTTTAATGTCAAAGGTCAAATATAGATCTACCAGTGATAGAGGGTGCCTTGGGGTATTTTGAGCCGTACATCTCCGAAATAATGCCAAATCTTGGATGAGATGGGTCGTTCGGGGTCAAAGTTCAAATATAGATCTACCAGTGTTAGAGGGTACCTTGGGGTATTTTGAGCCGTACATCTCCGAAATAATGCCAAATCTTGGATGAGATGGGTCGTTCGGGGTCAAAGTTCAAATATAGATCTACCAGTGTTAGAGGGGTACCTTGGGGTATTTTGAGCCGTACATCTCCGAAATTATGACAAATCTTGGATGAGATGGTTCGTTCGGGGTCAAAGTTCAAATATAGATCTACCAGTGTTAGAGAGGGTACCTTGGGGTATTTTGAGCCGTACATCTCCGAAATTATGACAAATCTTGGATGAGATGGGTTCTTCAGGGAACAAAGGTGAAATTTCGATATACCAGTGCTGGAGAGCTAAATATGGGTCTACCAGTGTCAAAGGTCAATTACAGATCTGCCAGTGTTAGAGGAGGTGCCTTAGGGTAGTTTCAGCCGTACATCACCCAAATTATGCCAAATCTTGGATGAGATGAGTTCTTCAGGGGGCAAAGGTGAAATTTCGATATACCAGTGCTGGAGAGCTAAATATAGATCTACCAGTGTCAAAGGTCAATTATAGATCTACCAGTGATAGAGGGTGCCTTGGGGTATTTTGAGCCGTACATCTCCGAAATAATGCCAAATCTTGGATGAGATGGGTCGTTCGGGGTCAAAGTTCAAATATAGATCTACCAGTGTTAGAGGGTACCTTGGGGTATTTTGAGCCGTACATCTCCGAAATAATGCCAAATCTTGGATGAGATGGGTCGTTCGGGGTCAAAGTTCAAATATAGATCTACCAGTGTTAGAGAGGGTACCTTGGGGTATTTTGAGCCGTACATCTCCGAAATTATGCCAAAACCTGGATGAGATGGGTCCTTCGGGGTCAAAGGTCAAATTCGATATACCGGTGTTGCGTTCAAGGTCAGATAAGGGTCGTAGTGATTAGCTAGAAATCAAAAGTTGACGAAGGCATCCATTGATTTCTAGAAGCGATATAAATGTCGGAGGTACTATCACATTATACATTTGAGTTGTTCATGTTATTTAAAAGTTCCTTTTATTTTTGAAAACAAGTAAATAGCTTTTACCTCAGATAGTCAATGAAATGTGTATTCAGATATTGCTATCTTCTGAAAGGTGTATTTGTTTTAAATATTCAGTTAACTTTCGAACTCCCACTTTGCTTTCACGCCATCTTCCAGCACTCTTATTTCATATTTTAAAGCTTACAGCTTTCGAGACATATTTTAAGTGTTACTGGGCCTCGAACTATAAAATTTCTGTAAACAATGTCAAAAAAATCACTTTATACTTGAACTTGAGGGAAAACCTAGAACTGCGCTCTTAGTTATAATAAACCCGAATGTTTACCTGGGAGCGCCAAAGTGTGAGGAAAAACAGAGAGGTTAAAAATGCAAAAGGGACACATTCTGAAGTGTTCGCGTCCGCATTGGAGAGTGTCCGTTTTGGAGAGGTTTCTTAATATGTAATTCTAATGCTTCTGGCAAGGACCCGACTGAAAGTGTCCGCAGACGAAGATGTCCGTTTTAGGGAGATGTCGCTGAATTAAATAAACGGAAAGACAGAAGGAAATAACATGTAGTCATACTTGTTGTTTGGTTGTAGTATCATCCATCCATCCATACGAAAATCATACATACAGGGCCCAAAATTGGGGGGAAGAGGCACACCCCCCTTTTAAGAATGCTTAAGGATAATGGAAGTCAAAAAGAAGCCAGAATTTTTCATGAAACGTTTTTAAAACCTCTGAAACGAAAGGGAAAATGTTACACTGCAATAGAAATCCAGTCTCTTGGTAGTTTTTTCAAGATGAACAGGACACCTTACAAGCTGGTGGGAAATCCTGATCAGAGACCATCGAAGGTACCTGATCCTTGTTTCTAGGGGCAACGCCGACCCGAGACTTGAGTAATTTGTCTCAAAGAGGTCAGTTTCTCTTTTCATTCTGGTTCTTGAACAGATCCAGTTTCAAAAGTGGTGCCCGAAATCTTTAGTGAGGATGGGAAAGGGTTTCGTCAAAGCATGCGATCAGGATGATGCTCTCTCGATAAACCTAGTTTCTTTAAAATTCCATTAACTATTTTCTTTTCACAGGTACCTGGAATAAGAGGACTGGACATAAAGATTATTCTGCAGAATATTCACAAGAATTTCAACATTATAACCTAAACATTCCAGGCTTGCAAGAGATCAGATGGACCGGTAGAGATCATACATACATACATACATACATACATACATACTAAATCCTCATGCAGCTATGGGCTACGGAGGTCCAACAAGACTGTAATTTTCCTCTCCAGACGTGTCTCTTCTGAGCTACAACTGCTGCATTTGGCCACTCTAGGCAAATTCTAGCAAGTACCTGTTTGACATTGTCTGCCCATCGCATCCTAGGTCTCTTCCTTTTTCTCAAAGCCTTAGGCATACTGTTCATAATCCTATTTATCAATCTGCAGCTATGCATACGGGTAACATGGCCAAACCAACGCAGTCTCTCTCTGCACAATATGCCACTCAAAAGAGGTTGATGACTCCTTCTTCTAACCTCATGATTACTTACAAAGTCAAACCAACTAATGCCAAAGATACTGCGTAAGCATCTAGAATAAAAGGAATCACGTTTCTTGTTATCCTGCTTACAAAGCGTCAACGTTTCGCTACCATAACTAATCTTAGAAAGAACCAAACTATTATACAGCCAAAATTTAGTCTTTAGGTGTATATGCCTCATTTGGTGTATAGTTATTTAGTTGTTTAGGAATTGGTAAGGTTATTCTCGATAGATTGCAGGTTTGTTCACAAATATGATCATGCCACTCATTAAATGATGTAAAAAAACTTATTTTATGCTTTGAATGTAGATAGTAAGAATTATAGAGGAAACAAACCTTTGTAGGAATTGCTAAGTTCTTCCGAAGATTTATTTTCATACTGATATAGATTTATGTTAGTTGAGTTTATATAAATGTTTTAATTCATACTTTTGTAACAATTTCCATTATTTTAGAATTATAATCGTTAAATACTATTTTTGAATTCACGCTCGGTTTCCATCTGTTTGATGCATAGCAGTATTTATCTTTGTGTGGGAGGTTGACCTTATGCCTTCGGTCAGATGTTTGGCAGAAGTTTAATTAGTGCTTAGCAGATTTTGTCTCTATTTGGAAGAGCGAAACTTGCTTTAAACTATGCACAGATTATTTTGGCTCGTCAATAATTTGTGATACTATACTTTAACTATTTTAAAAAAGGAAACAACGCAATGTTTGAAAATGATCACGCCACTTAATACAAAACGGAGGATTGATTTTCTGCTCATACCCCCTGTATAACTCACAACCCTGAAAGAATGTTTTTTTTTTAATTGTCCGTATTTATTATATTTGATGGAGCATTAGTTTTAAGGGGAGGACGCATAACATTAGGGGCCTCACGGGCCGTCAAATCCACGCGTGTCCAACCTGTAACCCAGTAGAGAATTGTGTCGCAGGTTGGACACGCGTGGTGTTAGTTTTATATGTAAGATAAACTTAAAAACCATTCCAAAAACATAATGAAAAACCCAGAACTTCAATAAGAAAATTAAATAAAACAGATTAAATAATAAACACATAAAATTTCAATGCCCCCTCAAGCAGCTGCTTGTTACATAGATCTGACAGGAGCCCTCCATTTGAATGCGACATAATAGAAGTCTATGAGGATGGCGGGCCCACAGCAGCGAAACAACACCAACACCCATGCCTTAACTAGGCCCCTTTGATCAGCAGCCAAGAGCGCTAATCACTTGGTCATCGGGACTAATAAACACATAATAATAACAAAAGTTTAAACTTATCGGGGAAAATATATAATTTAAAAAAGATGAAAATAACTGTTCGGGAAAACTATGAAAAGCTCTTAATCTAAGCAACAGATGTCGCCATATCAACGACCATTCTGGCTTGGTACTTACTCGTGGAAATCCGTTTCTGAAATTCATTTTCTGCCTCAAAGGTAGATTCTCTGATGGAGACATTACAAGAGAACGAAAACATTTCCGATCGGTTTTATGTAAGAAAAATCCTTTATATTCTGCACGTAAAATAATTATTACAATTAATGGAAGAAAACCATCACAAACACAATTTAAATATTTTCAATCATTTTGTTGTCAAAGGTTCAGCATTTTTCTTTTATCAGCTTCGTTCAACAAATAAATCAGAACTTTATTAAAAATTTAATCACTATTCGAGATGTTTTATTACTGTTTTAGTAAATCAAAATAGAATTTCGATCGGTTAATACAGGATAGTAGGGATGTGAGTTACTTCTTGTAGCCCTTTCCTGTTGCACACACAATAATATTTAGACTAACTCTAAAATCATTGTGTGATCCGTGCAACAGGAAAGGACTTAATTCACATATTACTACAAGAAGTGACTAACATCCCTACTATCCTGTATTAACCGATTCAAATGCTTTTTTGATTTAATAAAACAATAATAAAAAGCTCGGAGAGTGATTAAATTTTTAATTTAACTCAGCTGTATTAAATTAGAGCTTTATATTTCACTCATTTTATTGCTGAGAAAATAAAAAATATCACTGAAACATCTTGCCCACTGTAAAATATATCTATATTCTAGCTTTCTAAATAAGGAAATTATGGGTTGATACAAAAGTAACGGGGGAGAAAAGTTAACCACGCGTTTGCCATTGTCAGGAAATGTGCAGCGGTCTTGTAAGCAAAGTAAAAGACTGCGCATGCGTAGCTCCGGTATTTAATGATGTTCTGTATCGATATTTTTAGTTCAATAATAACAAGTGGCAACAGACATTTCACAATGACGACGCAAGATGTGTGTGTTCGTTCCATCATGCAGTACGGATTCAGAAATGATGTAGGTATCCAAGAGTGTTTGCTCAAACTGTGCAAAGCTTTTAGGGACAAAGTCATCTCTAAAAGCACCTATTATTGGTGGTATGACAAGTTCCATTTAGGTGACTTTCAGTTCGGAAACGAACCTCGAAGTGACTGGCTGGTGGAGTTAAACGATCACCGTTTAAAAGTACTGTTGAATGAAAATCTACATCGGACATAGCATATGCTGTGGCAACTGATCTGAGAAATAATGATGCATGCTACATATTACAGTACTGTGCGAATTAGTTGGGACAAGCATCATGAAGCTGCATAAGGAGACAGGGTCCGTGGACACATAAAGGACATTGTGGAAGAAAAAGAAAAACCACCCTTAGAGATGATAGTCCAATTCGGAGAATTAGTATCATAGACCCGAAGAAGACCAGTGGAGACATCAAAAGGGAGATTGCGTCTCATGGAGTTAATATAGATGCTTCCACCGTATGTCGTTGCCTTCTGGAGTGTGGCCGCTGGTTCGACACCCCTCTAAAAAGCAGCTTTTGACACCCACTATGAAGCAAAAAAGGCTATCCTGGGCAAAGAAACATCGAGATTGGACTGTGGAGAATTGGGAAAAAGTGATATTTTCCGACGAAACTCACTTTGAGGTACATGGTTACAGGTCAAATTTCGTTTCTCGCTCGCCTGGAGAACATCTTCGATCTGGCCACGTCCAGCAATCCCCCAAACACCCACCCAAGGTCATGTTTTGGGGATGTTTCACAGCTTCCGGGCCACAGACGCTTCACCCCCATTGAAGGAATGATGGACAGCATAAAGTACATAGGCGTTCTGGAGGAGAAAATGGTCCCAACACTGCAGAAGCTGTTTCCTAACGGCGATGGTGTATTTCAACAGGATCTGGCTCCATGCCACAATTCTAAGCTTGCTAAGAGCTTCTTTACCCAGCAACATTTGAAGGTATTGGAATGGCCAGGAAATTCACCAGATCTAAACCACATTGAAAATTTGTGGGCCATTATTAAAGCGCGCATATCTAAGATGGATTGCACGACGAAAACCAAAATGATAGAAAGTGTCATGAAAGTGTGATACCACGACCCTGAAGTGAAGGAGATGTGTGGAAAGCTAGTGGCATCAATGGTTGAGAGGGTGGGTTGGGTTGTTTGACCTCTGAGCGGCACTTTTTTGCACACAATGGGCTAAATGGCCAGGTCACATGGACCCCGAAGGCTCAGAGAAGGTTGGGAGAGGCGACCCACTGGAACAGCTGTTGGGAGACAGATGGTAGCCTCCCGTCAAGGCCATCCAGCGTGTTCTTTAACGTGCACAGGGTATGGCTCTATCGCACACGGGGCCACGGCTTAACGTCCCATCCGACGGACGGCGGCCTTTTCAAGCCCATCGGTGTCCCCTACTGACCGTGGGCAGGGCGGGGAATTTTGCGGAGATAAATCTCAACGCTGAACCAGCTGGGACTCGAACCTGGGAACTACAGATTACGAGCCTGGCGCGCTACCGACTGAGCCACCCCCGCCCCCGTTGAGAGGGTGTAAGAAGTAATTAAAGCTAAAGGGGGGTGGGTCACATTCACTATTAACTACACTATTAAACAAATAAATATTTTAGTTGTGTCTTTGTTACTGCATTTTCCTATTGTCCCAACTAATTTGCACAGTACTGTAGCTGGACCTGGCTCCTTCAGATTTCCATCTGTTTTGATCCCTGCACAATTTATATTCTGACAGGAAGTTTTGGAATGACGACTAGAAGAGAAAGAGAAAGAGAGAAACTCTTATCCTTCGTGGCCACAAAGAACAAGAGTTTCTATAGGAATGGCATCAACAAACTTGTATATCGTTGGAACATGGTCATATCTACTAATGGTAATTTAGTTCTTGATTAACTAAAACATTGGTTAAACATGGGAACGGAAATTATTGCATCCAGCTCTCATCATCAGTAACAAAGGTAATGGTCCTATGAACGAAAAAGAGGAGCAAATCCCCCATTTGTCAGAAGGACGACAATAAAGGTTGTTCAAATGAAGAGTAGACAAATAACAAATGAAATCTGAATCATTCAATGATCAGTTCAAATTCGCTTTCCTATTGAGTCATTTGTCCTAACATGAAATTAGCAACATGATATCCTTCTTCTAAAAGAGAATTTGGCTATTGCTTGGGTTGGGTTGTTTTACCTCTGAGCGGCACTTTTTTGCACACCATGGGCTAAATGGCCAGGTCACATGGACCCCCCTAAGGCTCAGCGAAGGTTGGGGGAGGGGACCCACTGGAACAGCTGTTGGGAGACAGATGGTAGCCTCCCGTCAAGGCCATCCAGCGTGTTCTTTAACGTGCACAGGGTATGTCTCTCCCGCACACGGACCACGGCTTAACGTCCCATCCGATGGACGGCGGCCTTTCCAAGCCCATCGGTGTCCCCTACTGACCGTGGGCAGGGCGGGGAATTTTTGCGGAGATAAATCTCAACGCTGACCCAGCTGGGACTCGAACCTGGGAACTACAGATTACGAGCCTGGCGCCCTACCGACTGAGCCACCCCCGCCCATTGGCTATTGCATGAGGAAGTCTGTGACAGTGCACTGAGACGCTTGGTCCGACTTCTTGTTTTTCGTGGCGTTTTTTAGAGGTCCAGAAATGTAAAAATTTAATAGGGGTTATACCTGGACTTTAGGAAGGATGTTGCGGGCATTTTCAGCCATCCCTGTTCAACGTTGTCATTGTTGTTTGGACAGTATGATATTATCATACAGCAAACAACCTTCTTATTCAAAAGTCCAGCAAAATTCTCCACTCTGCTCTCAGTCAGCAGAGGACACCGATGGGCTTGGAAAGGCTGCAGTCCATCGGATGGGACGTAAGTGTGTGGACACCATTGAGGGAGAGCCATATCCTATGTACGTTAAAGAACACGCTGGATGGGCTTGATGGAAGTCATCTATCATTTTACAGCTGTCTAGTGAATCCCCTCCTCCAACCTTCTCTGAGCCCTTGGGGTCCTTGTGACCTGGCCATTTAGCAAACTGTGTGCAAAAAGTGCCACTCAGAGGTAAAACAACCCAAACTTATCCTACTGAAAAGTGCTGGGTGCTTCGACTCTATCGCCTGTCTTCAAATACCCGAAGTTTCTCAATTCTGTTGCAAGTTTTGTCACCATGATCCAAAAAGCAAATTAACAGCCGATCCTTATATTCAACTTAAAATGTCGGCATACCGTATATTGTTCGACTTTGGATGCTTCCACGCAGGGTTTATTTGGAATCGACAAAATTCGGAATCGAAAATATGGTTCAAGATCCATATTTGCCACTGATTCTGGTGTTGATGAGTTCCTTCTATATGTAAACCCATTTCCCAGTGGGAAGGCTCAAAGATCATTACATCCAATATCAGTATAGGGGTAGTGAAGAATCACAGGATGTGTCCTGTAAACATGTCTACAGGACACATCCTGTGATTCTTTACTACTGAATTATTGATTTAATCCGATGAGTGTGAGTGACAAATATTAAATTCCTCTCTATGTGACAACACAGTTGTCCACTTCCCAGAGAGATGGCGCCACTGTGCGAATCAAATAAAAAAAGTGCGGAAAGTTTAAAAGTCACACCAGCTGAAGAAAAAATTTTAAACGATGACGTTGGGTTGGGTTGTTTTACCTCTGAGCGGCACTTTTTTGCACACCATGGGTTAAATGGCCAGGTCACATGGACCCCGAAGGCTCAGATAAGGTTGGGGGAGGGGACCCACTGGAACAGCTGTTGGGAGACAGATGGTAGCCTCCCGTCAAGGCCATCTAGCGTGTTCTTTAACGTGCACAGGATATGGCTCTCCCACACACGGGGCCACGGCTTAACGTCCCATCCGACGGACGACGGCCTTTCCAAGCCCATCGGTGTCCCCTACTGACCGTGGGCAGGGTGGGGAATTTTGCGGAAAACGATGACGTAAATGACATGTTTGCAGGAGACGTGGGTTCGAATCCCACTCACGGCAAAACCAACTTTTTCAGCTTTGTTTATTTTATATATTTTTTCCACTTTTCATTGGAATGATCCCTTGTACGAAGTATATTCCATTGTTATGCAACGTTTTTCGAAATACTGACTGTTGATAATGAAGACTCAGTTGATTGATTGGTGAAAGAGCCAACCTACTTGGTATGACGCAATGTATTGCGTCTCCTGTGAAGCCACAATAGGGAATATCTGGAGGTGGACCGTTATTGCCTGGCCATTTGATCTCTGAACCGTCGATTTTCTCGTACACCCTTCGGACTCCGATGTATGCAGCCACGGGCTAGAATCGAAACAGAGAAGAACAAAGATATAATAATTTCTTTTCTCGCCATCGAACAATTTTTGACAAAAAAACTGTTATTGTTTCTATTGTTACAAATTCAATTCTACGCGTTGAGTAAATTGTTAATTGCCTAAATTGAAAGATACTAAACATTTTCTGTATAAAAATGATTTTAATTCCCATAATAATCAAAGTTTAGATATATTGTATTTATCGCAAAAAATAATATGGAATTTGTAAGTCACAAGTATTAAAACTGACACGTGCTAAATAATAGATAACTTATATATTAATTTATAAAAAAAATACCCCCTCAAGCAGCTGCTTGCCACAGAGGTCTGACAGGAGCCTGTCAGTTTATATGCCAAAGTAGAAGATCTGAGAGGATGGCAGGACCTCAGCAGAAAAACGACACATACAACCATGCCTTATCTGGGGCTCGAACCCAGGTCCCTTAGATCAGTAGCCAAGCGCGGTTACAATTCGTTATCAATCGGCCATGTTACAATTTGTTAACTTATATATTAATGTTCGATACGTTTCTACTTCGTGAATAAGAGTATAGAGGTTGGGGAAAGAAGCAAAAATATTTTTTGTGAGAAATGAACAGGAATATAACAGAAGAATCGAAAAATTTCAATGTTTTTATGCTTATATGGAATAAGGAATTACAGTTATAGGGGCTAAATTGATGCAACCATTTTGTGCACCGACGTTTTATTCGATTTAATGCAACAAAATTTGGCGATTTGTTTTAACTAGTATTGCGTCTGGAAATATTTATCAATTCTTCATGTTCATTCTTAAATGTATGGCTTTGTATTTAAATAATAAAAACTATGGATTATCCTGCTCTCATATAATTAACTTAAGTGTTGAATAATTTGTGTTATGACGGCGGAGTTCCTAATTATTTCATTAGAATTATAATTTTATTTCTATTTCCAAAAGTCCATACTGCAATCAGTGATCTGATATTTTTTGTTACCATTATAAGGGCATTTGTATAATCTCTGTTCCCGATAAAGTTTTTTGCAAAAATGTGCACAACAGAATCAAATATACTGCTCACAAAAATTAGGGGATATTTCATCGCTTCATATTCATTTTGAAATATCCCCTAATTTTTGTGAGCAGTTTATTTGGTGATAGAAAACTTCGAGATGAACAGTGTGAGTTCGGAAATGGTGAGAGCAAATTAACAGCAAATTAAAAACCGCAGAGACTACAATTTTTTCTCTCATCCGATTTAGGTTTCAAAAAGGATTTTCACTCTGTTGATTAACTTCATTTGTGATTGACCAAGAGATCACATGATATTCCTACAACTTTAGTGAAAATGATGAATATCTATAATAATACTATACAGGGTGATTCAAAACTCTTGGGCCAAACTTTAAGGGGTGATAGAACACACCTAAACAAGCACTTTTCGTCATGCAATGCATGATCGGAACTCAAGCGGTGAAGCGCTAGAGGGTGCTTTCCAGTGAACACTTATAAGCGCTGGTTTTCGCATTCGTTGTTATTTCTACCGTGGATTGCACAGTCTTTGGGCTTCCCTCGCATTCCTGTCCACAGTTCCGTACGTGAAATGCATGTCCGCCTTCTCCTGATCCGTGAAACAATCCATCCGTTCTGCAATCCACGGTAGAAATGACGACGAGTGCGAAAACCAGCGCTTATAAGTGTTCACTGGAAAGCGCCCTCTAGCGCTTCACCACTTGAGTTCTGACCATGCATTGCATGACGAAAAGTGCTTGTTTAGGTGTGTTCTATCACGCCTTGAAGTTTGGCCCAAGAGTTTTGAATCACCCCGTATAAGTCGTGAGTGAGAGTTATTAAAGCTTGTAGTGATTAATTTAGCATTGCTACTGCAGTTAGATAAGGCTGCATTTTGCCTGTTCACATTAATTTCAGTTACGTTTCTCTTACTTTAGAAAAATCAATTATTGCTATCCTCTTTTGATGTGAACTAATTCAATGAGTGCATTCATCATTGGTAATATGTTTTACATTTATTTTTAGGATAAATATTAAGAGACAGTTTTTTTTTTTCAATTTATGCACTTTATTTAAGAAAAACACATAAATTGGCAGATGGGAATAGTTCTCTTTCAAATTTATCAAAAAGTGTTTTGAACGAAAACACTTCCTAAAACTCTTACATAGGGTCAGGTTACAAGGACCCCCTAGATGCGAGCCCAGGATAAAGCATGAATATTTGTGAGTGGGAAATCCAGGGGGGGGGGTAGCATATGTGCACGTTCATCCCCCCATGAAAATTAATTGAATTATTTATCAACATTAATTCATTCACAATGAGCAACTTCTTAGTTGAATGTGACCATTTTTTCATGCGCTCCCTGTCAATTGTTCCTGGATCCGCCACTGATGCACTGTGTTATCTTTCTTCTGAGGTCTCGCTTTCCGCACAAACACCTCCAATGATGTATTATTTTGACAATTCCCTGTACTCTTTGCTGTGGAAAGCAGCTGCTCGAGGGGTAATTTGTTTTATTTACTATGTAGCGTTGTTATGATGAGAGATATTCAATTGAAGTATTTTTTATTACGAATTGTAACGACTAATATTATTATTATTGTATGAGTGGTTAGCACACTTGGCTACTAATTTAAGGGATCTGGGTTCGAGCCCGGATTAAGGCATGGATGTTTGTGTTGTTTTCTGCTGAGGTCCTGCCATCCTCTCAGATCTCCTACTGTGGCATATAAACTGACAGGCTCCTGTCAGACCTCTGTGGCAAGCAGCTGCTTGAGGGGGTATTTATTTATTTATTTTATATTTTCAAAATTAATTCATTTGTACTATGTTTCGAAAGAACAAAGTGATATTTTTTCCTGAGCTTCCAATGTTTTAATATTTGCAGTTGGAACTTACTATCATTATTCCTGTTTCTGGATCGAGATCATTGAGGGTGTAGTCAGCTTCTCTGTCTCCATTCTCATTGATGAAGATGTCGCCCGTCAGTCCTACTGAAAGATATATAGAGAAAAGAACACCCATGTATCAGTAAGTTGTTTTTTAAGAGAAAAACTCAGACAGCAAAAAATGATATAAAGAAGTTTCAAAATTGCAAAATTCTTATCTGAAGTGATTAGTGAGGCCATTTGAAATATCTCATGAGTTGGGGGAGTTGAATCTGAGTGGCTGTATTCTGCACACAATGCACTAAATGGTCAGGTTACAAGGACCCCAAGGGCTCAGAGAGATATCAGGTTACAAGGACCCCAAGGGCTCAGAGAGATATCAGGTTACAAGGACCCCAAGGGCTCAGAGAGATATCAGGTTACAAGGACCCCAAGGGCTCAGATAGAGCTGGTGAGGGTAAGGGAACGTGTTGGATAGAAAAGCTACCGCTTTATGATAAAGAATATTAAAAATTTCAGTCAGCTTTGTGACAACAGAAACATTCTTTGCTAGGATTTCGCTTTTCGAAAAAAAAAAGAAGGAATTCAATCGAAAAATATAAAATATTGACTGTTAAAAAAATGTGTGCTTTTTACAAACTTTCTCTAGTGGCCAGTATCTCAAGTGATAACCTCATGGTTATTTTTGTCATGAAACTGAAGAAAAAACTGTGACTCTGTTATTTTTTATGCCTTGTTTGAAGTGTTAATTTTTGTTTTTGAAATCTGTTTTGGTGCAGAAAGGAAAGGAAATCGGGATCCAAGAGTATGAGGCCACAGAAAGTTTACTCTGCACAAGTAGGAACTTTTAAAAATTCAGAAAAACTGTTATTTTTATTTTTTACATTATGATTTACACGTCCTATTCTTTGTTTGGGATAGCAGGAAACCCAATTGGTTTCTAACCTTTCCATCATATTTTATCACATAACAGAAACATTCCTAACTCTAAGCATTTCAGTAGTGATTTCGTATACGCTTGGGGATTCGTGTAGTTTTAATTTTGAGATAGCCAAAGTAACTTCAAATTATGATACACTCCAATACTCAGAACCAGTAAATAATCTATTTTGATTGTAAGAAAGAGGAATGGAATTAACCACATTGCTCAGACCATCTCGGAGATGGTCAGCACACATGGCCATGACAGGCCTTAGCATGTTGATATCGCAATCCCTGTGTACAGTCGCTCAAAAAAGTATCCGAACACTAGGGGTGATTACAGAATTCAGAAAAAATATCTGGCAACGATTTTTTTAGAAATTAGTGATCTGGCGACCTTCGTGTTACATAACACCTAGTGTTCGGATACTTTTTTGAGCGACTGTACTAATCTGTTTCTTCTCAAATAGAATATTTACTATCTGGTAATAACCTCTGTTTTTGTATTATCTGTCTGATTTCTCTGGTTTTCCGCCTATCAAGCCAAAGTTTCCTATCAGCATTCAGCTGATTTTTTTACACGTTTATTAAATTCTCTGTAATGCTACCTATTACGACTGACATTAATTCAGTTGATCCCTGAAACTCTTTCTTTCAGACATAAGTTCCACAGCCTTATCATTAAAATGATTTTGATTTCCCTGTTTCATTTTACCCAGAAGAGTACAGTTTGTTTCAATATTAACCTGTTTAAAATGGTCCCATTCTTCCTCAACATCAGTTATAAGGAAACCACGATTGTCATTAATGACTAAGAAACCTATTTATGATAAACTTTAACTACTTCTAGATCAATCGGAGCTGCAGTGTTAAAGGTAATTTTTTAGCCTTAAGTTTTTAGTAAATTTTTTCAATCTGTAAAAAGTCAGCTGCTTTCTACAGAAATAGTATTAGCATCTTAGCATAGTATTTCTAAAGCTTTAGTTGCAAGACACTTTTAACGAGCTAATGATTAGATCTAATTTCGGCTCACCTATAAGACCTGGTATTCCTGACAGAGTTGGAACTCTTTTGCTGTTGGTTGGTTGGTTGGTTGTTTTATCTCTGAGCGGCACTTTTTTGCATACCATGGGATAAATGGCCTGGTCACATGAACCCCGAAGGCTCAGAAAATGTTGGAGAAGGGGACCCACTGGAACAGCTGTTGGGAGACAGATGATAGCCTCCCGTCAAGGCCATCCAGCGTGTTCTTTAATGTGCACAGGGTATGGCTCTCCCGCACACGGGGCTACGGCTTAACGTCCCATCCGACGGACGGTGGCCTTTTAAAGCCCATCGGTGTTCCCCCTACTGACCGTGGGCAGAACGGGGAGTTTTGCGGAGATAAGTCTCAACGCTGACCCATCTGGGACTCGAATCTGGGAACTATAGATTACGAGCCTGGCGCGCTACCAACTGAGCCACCCCCACCCCTCTTTTGCTGTTAATTGAAGCATAATTCATCATATATCTATCCCATCAAACGAAACTAGGGATCACATTCGTCTCGAATTTTCCGGGACAATCCCAATTTTATGGGTTTTGTCCCATAAAATTTGGTGTCCCTAAATTCGGTGTCCCACAAATTCGGTTCGGGACACCCCGGTGTCCTACAAATTCGGTTCGGGACGCCAATTTTCCTGGGTTTTTTCCAAGTCATAAAAATACGATAATTTCACCTAATCCTATGTATTTAAAAAGTTAGATAATCTAACAGATAAAATTTCGAGTCTTACGTATTACAATTCTTCGAAAATATATAATAATAAATTTTAAAATAAGCCACATTAAAATAAAAGATGAAAATATAATTTTAATTGTGCATTGCAACAACGTAGGTTGAGTGGGAAACTCGATGTCATATCATTTTTCAATGATGGCCAGTTAATGGACAATAGTGGTTTGCTAATTAATAACAATGACCGGTTAATGTGCCCCGTTGTATATGTCCGCATTTCTATATATTTACATGGTAACAGGTAAATAATTGGTACAGGTAAAATAATCTTAATGTTTTGATAATAACTCTACAAAACGCAGGGATATGTATAAATACACGGTTTCACCTAGGGTTCCCATTTTTCCTTTTTCTCAAATGAAAACCGAAACATTTTAGGATATTTCAGTATATCTTCCTTCAATTCAGATCATTGGTGTTTTGCGAAGAAACTGATAAGAAATATAGATATATATATTTCATAATACCTATTAATTTCAGTGTGAATCCTACGTTATGTTTTAAATTAAATGAATTATATTAACTTGCGTGTAATCGTAAATAGTATTTTCTCCTAGACACTCTTATAGGAAGAATCATAGCTTCTCATAGGAAATATAAATTTAATAGTAATTTGCAGAGAGAGAACTGTTTCGTTATAAGCAGATAGTCCCCGGCTTTCCATAATTATCATGGGTACTCGATTATTTGTATAAAAACTGTAAAGGAAATATTTTCTTCATTGTAATTGATTTTGAATTAACTATTTTTCTCGGTTTCAAAAAGCTGAAACTGGGACACTTACTAAAATGTCTCAGTTTCAAAAGTTGAAACTTGGACACTTGTTAAAATGTACCGGTTTCGAAAAGTTGAAACTTGGACACTTGCTAAAATGTACCGGTTTCGAAAAGTTGAAACTGGGACACTTGCTAAATGTCCCGGTTTCGAAAAGCCGAAACTGGAACACTTACTAAAATGTCTCGGTTTCGGAAAGCTGAAACTGGGACACTTATTAAAATTTCCCGGTTTCAAAAAGCAGAAGCTGGGACACTTACTAAAATTTCCTGTTTCAAAAATCTGAAGCTGGGACACTTGTTAAAATGTCCCAGTTTTCATCTCAGAAAAATGGGAACCTCAGATAAAACCCGTGTAAATTTATACATGTCCCGGCGTTTTGTAGAGTTATTCTCAAAACATTAAGATTATCTTCCTGTAGGAGACATTCCTCGTTGCTGTTGTAACTACGAATGCCAAAACGGCCTATCACACCTTCCCAAAGTCAGAGTAGAACCGAACTCTGGAATTAACCCTTTCAATCCGGAATTAATTTCCTAATCAGAAAAATAGTTTATCACTATAGCATTGTCCCTTAGACTAAAATAAATTTTTTGGATGAATTTTGGATGATTTTATCAATTAAAAGTTTATTTTCTCCACAAGGGCCGCACTCGACAATAAACGAAAAGCTGAATTTCAACAGGAATAAATAAACATATCCTTGAACACAGTAGTTTTAATTAGAAGAACGAGTATTGCTTCTGGCGCATATGGGAATCTCGTTTTCAAAGAGAATGAAGTTTTTCCTTTACCTACTTTTCCACTTCTTAAAAGTTTTAATTTGAGCTAACGGATGGTGGGAAAATGCAAACAGTATTTTATTAGTAAATATACAGTATAAAAAGAATTTGTGTTTTATTTCTTAAATGTAAAAAAGTCGCATTTACCTCACCCCTCTGAAAAAAGTGAGTATATCATCACTGTCAATGTAATATATCTAGAAAAGCTACCACCGAAATTTCAAATTTCTGTTATATACATATTATTTGCAAAAATTTGTTAGTACTGCTACAGTTTGTACATTTAGTAATCTGTAACGATATGAATTTAAATTATTAGGTTTAAAAAAATGTGATTTCATTAGTACCAATCCAAGTAAATGAGTTTTTCAATTATAACTTTATTTTTTTCAATAAAAACGTTGGCAACCTTAACATTACCAAAACTACCAAAATTACAAATTTCTAGCATAAATGCATCGTTTGCAATAGTCGTTTGAAATTTTGGGATATTCCGAATGTTCAAATCGTAATATTTCATCAATACCTACACAACTTAAAAAGAATTTCTAATTTATCTTTGTAAACAAGCAATTTTTTGAGAAACAATTTTCTTAAAACAAAAAAGTCGCGTTTCCCGTTTAGTCAGGATCTAAGAGGTCCGTTGCTAATAGAAACTTCATGACGTTCACATTCCACCACCAAAATTAAAAATTTCTAGCTTAAATACGTCGTCTGCAATATTAGTTTGAAAATCTGGAATTTTGCAATTTTTCCACCGTTAGAGGGCGCAATTATAGTTTTCGGAAGATTTAAAGAGTGTGAATCGTAATATTTCATCAATTCTTATGTGACCTAAAAAGAAGGGGCGGGGGTGGCTCAGTCGGTAGCGCGCAGGCTCGTAATCTGTAGTTCCCAGATTCGAGTCCCAGCTGGGTCAGCGTTGAGATTTATCTCTGCAAAAATTCCCCGCCCTGCCCACGGTCAGTAGGGGACACCGATGGGCTCAGGGGGGACACCGATGGCCCCCAACCTTCTCTGAGCCTTCGGGGTCCATGTGACCTGGCCATTTAGCCCATGGTGTGCAAAAAAGTGCCGCTCAGAGGTAAAACAACCCAACGCAACCCTAAAAAGAATTTTTTACTTGTCTCTAAAAACAAACAGTTATCAGCTAAAACTAAAACGGTGTGTTTTCCCAACACCTCTGGGTGTAAGAGGTTAACTTATAGTTGGAAATGAAAACTTCATGACCGACACATTCCACCAGCAAAATTTCAAATTTCCAGCATAAATACAGGGTGGTTATAATTAAACTGACAGCACTAAGAGAGATGTAGAGAAGGATCTAGTCGACGGATCACAGCAAAAAGTGGTCGATACCTTAATAAGAACATGGGGTAGAGAATTTAGCGAATAAAAAATATAGTTAGTGTTAGCACCACCAGGTGGCGTGGGTGAGCTAAAATAAATAAAATACCAAGTTGAACAAACATAGCCTTTATTTTACAAATCAAGATTCTCAATCTACTACGGCATGGTCCACAGTTGCTTGAAACATGTCTCCGGGAATGGCTGCAACATGTTGTTGTGTTATTCTTGCCTTCAGTTCAGCAAGCGATTCAACATTGCCTTGGTAAACTCGGCTTTTCAAAATAACTCCATAACCAAAAATCGCATGGGCTTCGATCGGGGGAACGTGGTGGCCAAGCATTGGATAACGTTCGAGAAATTATTTTGTCCTCACCAAATATGGTACGCAACAACTGCGTTGCCGTACGTGCAATATGGGGTGACGCCCCATCCTGCATGAAGGTTATGGAGTCTCAGCAAAGCCGAAATAATCTTGCGGAGAAGATCTGTGCAACATGGTCCATTCTTATTTCTATACTTAACAATATCTATTATAGCGATGTACTATAGGAGGTGGATCTCCATTTTGTAGTGAACTGTGATACTTGATTGACTGATTCTACCTGTACAACTAATAATCGAAGATTGAGTACGTAGCAAAAATCTCCATTTAACTGTACCAGGGTCAACAGGCCAAAGCCTACCTTGTAAAATGTGTCTAAACTGAA
This sequence comes from Ryuthela nishihirai, assembly GCA_038380435.1. Classification (NCBI taxonomy): domain Eukaryota; kingdom Metazoa; phylum Arthropoda; class Arachnida; order Araneae; family Heptathelidae; genus Ryuthela; species Ryuthela nishihirai. The sequence continues at coordinate 23,519,904 of JAWZYU010000001.1, forward strand.
TTTAAATTAGGTTCCCAAGTTTTTATTTTGCCAAGAAAGTATAATTATGTATGAAGAGTTTAAAGCAAACATTAAATATGTAAATACAAAAAGCCTTGAACTACAAAGGAATACTAATAACAAATTTTAACGCAAACAATCCCCAGCAATGATTAGCATAGTCAGCTAAGTGCACTTTCTTTTGGGTTGGGTTGTTTTACCTCTGAGCAGCACTTTTTTGCAAACAACGGGCTAAATGGCCAGGTCACAAGGACCCAGAAGGCTCAGAGAAGGTTGGGGGAGGGGACCCACTAGAACAGCTGTTGAGAGACAAATGGTAGCCTCCCGCACACGGGGCCACGGCTTAACGTCCCATCCGACGGACGGCGGTCTTTCCCAGCCCATCGGTGTCTCCTGCTGACCGTGGGCAGGTAGGGAGTTTTGCGGAGATAAATCTCAACGCTGACCCAGCTGGGACTCGAACCTGGGAACTGCAGATTACGAGCGTGGTGCGCTACCGACTGAGCCACCCCCGCTCCCACTTTCTTTTGGACTTCAGATCAAAGGACATCTGTTTGATAACAGTTGCTTTAATAACAGTTTTTTTTTTACTTCGGTCATTTTTTTCGTTTTATTATCATATCACTTGTTCTTTCAATTCATTGTTAAAAAATTAATAAATGTAATAAAATGAATATTATCATCCCTCAAGCAGCTGCTGACAACAGAGGCCTGCTAGTTTAATATGCAACAGAAGGGGGATCTGGGAGGAAGGAGAGACCTCAGCAGAAAGACAATACAGAAACCTCCATACCTTATCTGGGGTTACGAACATGGGTCCCATTTGAGCAGTAGCCCAAACGCGCTAGCCATTAGGCCACCGGGACATATTTTAAATTAATTTTAACCAAAATAGATAACTCCTTAAGTGATAATTTACTATAAGCTCAGGATAGACTTGCTTGGAGAACTAAATTGCACGGTCTGGTTGGACCTTCGTAGCCCATGGCTGCTTGAGGATGATGATGATGATAATTCAGTTTGAAATAAGAAGTGTAAATTTATAATCGACAGGAGTAAAAATAATAATACACCTATATATTTTTATATTTTTCATAAAATGCCATCTAGAACGAAGAGGAAAAATACACACACAACATTATATAGGTAATTATTACAGGAGAGGGACAAAATACCTTTGTCCTAAAAGATTGTCCTTTCTAGCCCTGCCCACGGTCAGTAGGGGACACCGATGGGCTTGGAAAGGTCACCGTCGGATGGAACGTTAAGCCGTGGCTCCGTGTGTGGGAGAGTCATACCTTGTGCACGTTAAAGAACACGCTGGATGGCCTTGACGGGAGGCTACCATCTGTCTCCCAACAGCTGTTCCTGTGGGTCCCCTCCCCCAATCTTCTCTGAGCCTTTCGGGTCCTTGTGACCTGGCCATTTAGTCCGTAGTGCGCAAAGAAGTGCCGCTCAGAGGAAAAACAACCCAATCCAATTGTCTCTTCTAAGGACAAGAATACAAATAATTTTTCAATAATGCTTTTCGAGAATAGCTGAAAAAAGAATATATGCATTATGCAACATCTTTTCAGTCCGATTTGGTTCAATTGAATGCCAAGCATCTCGCAAATGTTTTCCTACATTCCGAACCGTGACTGTTCTCGGCAAAGTGCCCCATCAAAAATTTTAGTCAGTAGACGCTACTGCAGATAACAACTCTAAAGAGTCGTTAGTCAAAGAGCAACTGTAATCTGAGAAAGGGATTAGATAACAACTCTAATTTTAGGTAGTGGCCAGATAATAATTCTGATCTGAGACAATAATTCTGATCTGAGACAATATTCGGAGAAATAGCTTGAACTTGATAAACTGGTCAAAGTTTACAATTCTAATCAAAGTCAACGGATAAAGAATAATACTGATTTAATGCTGTGGTTAGCGAATAATTTCAATCTGAAAGTAATGAAGGTAAAACCGTTGATGGAGGAAGTTCTAACGTAAGGCAGCAGTAAGAGAACAATTCTAATCAGAAGAGATCTAATCTATGAAAGTGATAAAGAACAAAGGTAACTGAAGCCCTGCGATATATCCCATATGGGAAATCTTGCTTAAATTTGGATTATCCGCTAGATTTATACTGCCCTATGTATCCCACAAAATACAATGATACTCATTGAAAACCTCGTATATTTTTTCGGTTGCTCTCGAAAATTTCCAAAAACCTTACGTCTGAAACTTTTAAAGGCATCATCAATAAGAAGTTTATTTTGAAAATTAAATATTGCTTACGCTATTTTTACATAATTTTATAAAAATGTTAATACATTATACATTATTATAAGTGTAGCATAATACAGAAAAAATATAATAACTTAAAGAGATATAGTTAACAAAATCATTTTACGATTCATGAAAAGCAAGGTTGTGAAGCTGAATGCCAAACTGAAGATTTACCTCCAACAAAAGTTGTGTTCCACAGGATTCGTGACAGAGTATAGCCATCAGTAGGATCGCCTCCTTCAAACAAAGTTTTATTCAGAGACCAGGCATACATGAGGACGGAGTCATAGAATGCAGCGACCACTGGGTTTATCTAGATGCCATCGAATATAATCAACAGAAAAAAATGAATGTGAAAATAAAAATCTTTAATCTAAAACTCTTCATTTATTTTGAGTTTTCTTATTCCCTTTTAACTACCTTAGACAGCAGACGATGATGTACAGCAGTGTTTTTTAAAAGTTTTCAGCAGCGAAATTCTTTTTCAAACTCAAAAAAAATCGCTGACCTTGAAATTTTATATAATTAGTGATAAATACAAATATAAATGCACACATTCAAAATTAATCTTCTCTCAAGGCCTTTCGCTTTACATATAGTCAGAACATTTTTACCGAAAATTATCCATTCGTTGAATCCCGAAAATTCCTTTCGCCGAAAATTATTTGCTAAGTAATGGCGACTATTAGCTGGATAAAAGCGCTGTTTTCTGGTGCATGCATTCACTCTGCACTGAAACAAACGCATGGAACTTTTTGCTACTGCCAGACAGACGTAGGGGCAGGGGTTGTTTAACAAACGCTGCGGTTGTTTTTATATAAATAAATACTGTAAAATACTGTAAAATATTTTTTATTTGGAAAATAACGTCTTTTTTTCGCCTATTTTGCTCATTATTTTTAATATTGAAAACAGCAGCCCTCTGCTTAATGCAAAATCGCTTATGTGGCCCGTGGAGCGCGGGGGTGGCTCAGTCGGTAGTGCGCCAGTCTCGTAATCTGTAGTTCCCAGGTTCGAGTCCCAGCTGGGTCAGCGTTGAGATTTATCTCCGCAAAATTTCCCCGCCCTGCCCACGGTCAGTAGGGGACACCGATGGGCTTGGAAAGACCGCCGTCCGTCGGATGGGACGTTAAGCCGTGGCCCGTGTGCGGGAGAGTCATACCCTGTGCACGTTAAAGAACACGCTGGATGGCCTTGACGGGAGGCTACCATATGTCTCCCAACAGCTGTTCCAGTGGGTCCCCTCCCCCAACCTTCTCTGAGCCTTCGGGGTCCATGTGACCTGGCCATTTAGCCCATGGTGTGCGAAAAAGTGCCGTTCAGAGGTAAAACAATCCAAACAATCCAGACAGACGCCATCTAGTAGCAACAAGCATCTTAATTAATAACGTTTTTTTAATTGGCCTACCAAATAATATTTTTACTCTGTGTAAAATAAATATTAAATTAATAGTTTGCAACTTTAAATATGGTTAGAAAAACATACAGAATATCGAAATTTCCCTGAACTTTTCTCTGAACCGAGTTTGGAAATTACTGATCGTAGATCGTATAATCATATTCGATGTACCGGGTAATAATTTTACCTCTAACCATCTCCATCATAAAGATATGCCTATTTGGCATGAGTAAGGACCAAATTTACCACCCTTAGGTGGGCCCTAAGGGCAAACATAAGAAAAGCTAAAAATAGAGTAAAATTGCATAAGAAACCTACAACGGGTAGGTCTCCTCAGAGAACGCTACCGTTTTAGGCCTCTTGTACTTCTTCAAACCAGTATGATTGTAAAGCATCAGAGAAGAAATAATCTCTTTGGGATTATTGCTTACAGCCTCAAAAAATATTTTTTTGAAGTGCGTTTTATATAAGTATTATATATAGTCGATGCCCAGGTCTTTATAAAGTTGTCTGTTAGTGACAAACCAGGGGGAATCTACCGCAGTTCTCAAAAAGGAAATTACTGATGTACATCATCATCTTTTAGTTAAAAACATTAAAGCAAACATACTGCTGTGAATAATAATGATAAAAATAATACTGATACAATATATTTAGCTCTAAATAATAAAAGGTTTGTGAATATGCGACGAATAGTTTATGAGCTGCCATAGCAAAATAGATTTCGTCGAGTTTTTCGTTTACTGTTTGCTAATAGCATTCTTCTAATCTGATATCTTATAGACAATGTTTTTTTACACTTTTTTTCTGCGTTATACATGTTAGATTATTTTTTATGTGAACAAAATATCAAATATTATAAACTTTTGACATAATTGATAGCTATTTGACACTGCACTGGTTTCCATTAAAGTTAAGGAACCTGAAAACAATTCGATCTGTTTCATATAAATAAGTAGAGAGGCGTATATGAACACTGTGCGTAAGAATAACAGCTGAAAATGGAATAACACTATTAATTCCCAAAATTATATATGAATACACACGCGTGGTAAAATGGTTAAGGTCAAGTGAAAGAGCCTAAGATGTTCAATACAGTGTGTTGTCACCTATAACTGCTATGCAGGCCTCACAGTGATGTCTCATGCTGTTGATAAGACTGTCCAGTATCGCTGTGAATAGAAATCTCCAATGCTTCTCAGAAGCTCGTCGAAGCTCCAGGAAGCTTACAGAAATGGGATTCAGGACCATTCATTAAGGAACCCATTCATTTTCTATCGAATTTAGGGTGAAGAACGGATTGTCCACTCCATATAGATAACAACGCTCTTCTCCAGATAGTGATCCACAAGGCGATGATGGTGCATTGCGGATCTGTTATACTGTAGGAGGAAGATATCATCTATTGCTGAAAGGGTACAAGATTTCATTCCTGTACAGTCGCTCAAAAAAGTATCCGAACACTACGGTTGATTACAGAAGTCAGAAAAAATATCTGGCAACCATTATTTTAGAAATTAGTGATCTGGCAACCTTCGTGTCACGTGATTGCAAAATTCAGAAAAAATATCTGGAGCGTGTACAGCAACTGTACACGCTCCAGTTTGCTGTGAACGGTAACTGCACACGCTCAATATTTCCGTGAGTGAGCCCACACGATCCAATGTGCTGTGAACATTAACCGCAACCGCTCCAGTTTGCTGTGAACGTTAACTGCACACGCTCAATATTTCCGTGAGTGAGCCCACACCATCCAGGTCTTTGTGAGCTCACACGATCCAATGTGCTGTGAACATTAACCGCAACCGCTCCAGTTTGCTGTGAACGGTAACTGCACACGCTCCATATTCATTGCATTATATATTCATACGCATTATATATATTAAAAAAAGTATCCGAACATTATGGTTGATTACAGAATTCATAAAGAAATCGTTGCCAGATATTTTTTATGAATTCTGTAATCAACCATAGTGTTCGGATACTTTTTTGAGCGACTGTACCTGTGACATTGACGCAGACTTCTGAATACAGATCTATGAGCCGCCCAAGATATCCCTTCCATGACACTACCATCACGACCATAGGTGTCCTATTCACGAATATATGCGGCATGATAGCATGTTCCTGGTCCCTCCATATCAACTGATACTTCTGTGAATTGCTGTGGAGGGCAAATCTCAATTTATCCATGAATAGCCTAATATACCATTGGTCCTAGATTTAGTTTACATGATGTCTGCACCAATTTAAATAGTCCCTCTTGAGGCATTGGGCCAGGAACATGCACACCAGCAACTGCCTAGCATACAGGCACACTTCATGAAGTCTTCAACGTATGATGGCACTAATCATCCTTCCACCGATCATCTGATATCATAAATGACACATGAAATATGGCAACCTCGAACAACTTGGAAACGTCATTCTGGGATGCAGAATGGCGTCGTGTCATTTTAGTCCTGATTTTGTCTAGCAGCCAATGATCCTCACATACACGTCGAAACGAAGCTGTCAATGCTCTGATCCAGCTGACCTGTCGAACAACATACTGTCAGAGCAGTAGGAATTATGTCTGAGGTGCGATAAAAGTCGATAACCAGTCTTCTCTGATGTCTCTCAGGCACTTTGACTACACAGAGCTACTTCAACGACGTCCACCATGCCTCAAGATGATATTCGATGCGTATATGTCTCCATACACGCATCTTATCATATTATGTGACACATGTACCATGGTATAGACATGGTGCATGTGTCACGAACCATGGATTATTTTACAAGGTATTGAATATCGTCATACAATTCATTTGTGCGTGAAAAAAAGTTTTACCTTTGTTCTCCACACTATAATGATGTCTTACTCATATTCCAACCTGTCTGTCTATGATTATCATCTGATTCAAATCACTTTTTCTAGGTCGTGCAATTACTCAAAGCACAAATGGAATATTATTAAACATTTGAAAAGTAACGAAAGTTTCTTTGTTGAAATAACTATTAGTTACCAAAGTTCACCTTACCAACTCTTTTTATACACTATGTTGTTACTAAAATCTATTTGCTTTCTCTATTTGATTTTCCTGTTGGCTTCTTTTCACCAATGGAAATAAGCTTCATCTTATACGTTATGATCACCAAGTATCAGACGATGAACTCTTCCTATGCAAAAATTAAACCAGCCAGCCGCTTGCTCGACTAACATTTCGCCTCTTCGGTTTGATTGCCAAGTCTCTTCAATTTTCTTCACTTAGATTACCTAATGCTAACTTACTAAAAGGAACGTAAATCTACACTTTCAGCTACAAACTTTCCAATATTTTTTTTCCTTTTTTTTAACGCCGTTAATATTTCAAGTTTCTCTGTTCCAATAGACTAGTGACGTAATTTTCACGCTGAGGTACAACGCGAGCATCAAATGACACATTACATCATAATTTTATTGTTGCTCGTTCATCTATCGTAACACTGTCCCCTACTTAAGTCTTGTTCTTCCCGAACAGTTCTGGATTCCGAAGCTTCTTCAGTTCTTCGATGAAACGAGACCAAACGATCCACGTGAACCATCATGCATTTTAGAGTTGGGCGTCGTCGAATGCGATACACCATGTCGTTAATCCTGTTAATTACCGTATATGGACCTTCCCAAAGTTTCTGAAGTTTTGGAGAAAGTCTCTTCTTTCTATGTGGATTGTACAGCCAGACAAGATCTCCTAGATTGAAAACAGTTCTATTTGTTTTACTGTCATACCCGTTTTGGTTCTCTCTCTTGCCAAGTTGATGTTATGTCTGACGGAGTGATGGATTTCTTCTAGTCGTTGTTGAAATTCTTGTAGGTATTGCTTAGGGATTCAGACATTGCTTTGGGCCGACCATATAAAAGATCACAGGAAAGACGTAATTATGTTTCCTGTTTGTCCAGTTGTCTCGTGCACTGTTGTTCTGTATGCCAACAAAAGAATGGTATATGGCGATCCCAGTCACGTTGATGGTCGTCGACACACAATGCAAGATGTTGTGCAATTGGCCTGTTAAATCTCTCAACCGTGCCATCCAATTGAGGGAGTCGTCTGGTTTTACAAAAGCCTAATAGTTTACATATGCCTTTAAACACATTGGTTCGAAATATCTTCCTTGGTGTGAGTGGATTTGTATAGATACTTCATACCTACTAATCAAGTTATTCATCATCGTCTCTGCAACTGTTGTTGCCTCCTGATCTTGGATGAGATAGACTTCAGGCCACTCCGTGAAATAATCCATTGCCACCAATAAATAGAGCTTTCCATCATAAATCCTAGGGAATGGACCCAGAGATAAATGGCTATTCTTTCGAAAGGAGTACCAAAGTTATACGTTTGCAGCTTGCAGTCGTTGTTCCTAGTCAAGCTCCTAGTCCTAGGGCCTTTCTTTGCTGCACAAACCTAACATTGCCTACACTAGTGGTTCTCAACCTTTTATGCTTCACGTACCCCCTGTAAATGTGTACGTAACTGGCGTACTCCTTGTATAGATAGATAAAACTATAGTTATAGTGTAAAAATGGTTATTTTTACTTTGTTACTAAATCTAACGACTTTTGAGCATTTACGGCGCACCCCAAAATATTTCACCGCGTACCCCACGTTGAGAACCCCTGGCCTACACCATTTTTCAAAGTCTGCCCTACTTTTCAATCAATGAAATCGTTCCCTGGCTTTCACTAATATCTTATGAACACCGAAGTGTCCTCCAGTGGCACTATCATGCACATCTTTCAGCACTAGTTCCACTCGGGAGCGAGGAAGGATCACACTAGACAACAAATTGAAACTTTTTTTTTATATCATTGATCAAATAGAATGTTTTTAACTAATTTTGCGGTGCTAAATTTAAATATGGCTGTGAAAAATCTGCAGCAGGTACAGTTTTTTTTTAATTACGGATTACTGTATTTCAAATTTCAATGAATACGCATATCTGAGAAATGAAAATAAATGTGACTAAAATAAATTGCAATTTAAAACTCATTAATTAATTACATGACTACAGTGAAAAAAATTAGAAACATCTTAATTATAGACCACTGAATATAAAGTAGCAAATCAAATAATATTGAAACGGAAAATAAGAAAACATGGGTAAGGATCTTTGATATTTACAAGAAGTTCATTTTTGTCTTTTATATGCTGAGGTATCTTCCTTCTGCAAGAACCAGCAGCAGTCTCCATCATTGCTGGGTCCCACCTGCCGTGGTATCTCTCCTCCATAATTCAGATATCGTGGCGAAATCTTTCTTTTTGTTTATCACTGACAGCTCCTAAGTTCTTGGAGTCTCAGTTTGATGTGTAGTGGTGGGAGCAGAACATCAGAGGAGTCAACTAGAGACTTATACCTCGCATTACTCTTTCCAGGAATGAAAACATCTCTTTTGGGCCAGTCTTTTGTTTCGTAGTGTTCATTTCTGGCCCTACGGTCCCACAAACACAGAAAACAGCAAAATTTCCTGAAGCTTCCTTGAAGCCCGAGCAAGAGAGATAGGACTTTTAGCTCACCACATATTGTCCACTTAAACCGGTTATATTTTATAGCAGTGCGTAATTTTTCCATGCTTTCATAAGTTTCCTTCATTCCCACAGCGTGTGTCATTGGAATGGAAAGTTTTTGGTTTCCTTCATGCAAAAGGACAGCTTTTAAGCTAAATTTTGACGAATCTATAAATAGACGCCATTCCGTAGGGTCGTGAGTTGTTCCAATTTCTTCCATCAGCCCTGAAGTATCTGTGCAGAAACACAAACCATCTTGCATCTCGTAATAAGCAGATAAAGACAAATTTCTCTTTCTGAACAGAGAAACTCTGGTATCCTTGGCCAGAAGATTCTACTTTTGAATTATTGAACCTAATACCTCAATTGCTGTTTGTAAAGTCCTAGGTCTCGAACAGGATCGTTTAGTTCATTTTCCTGAATCAGATGAGTCTCGTCTAACTTTTTAGGGGTGTATGTAGGATCAGATCTGTATGTGCCTCAAAGTCTTCCTCTGATGAATGTGAATCCATATCTTCCCAGTTGGTTGGAGGTGTTGGTATAGGAAAATCTTCTCCATGAGGAACTGGCCTTATGGCTGAAGGCACATTTGGATGTTGTATTTTGCTTTTGTTATTTTTTGAAAAGCCCGGCACTTTAGTTAAACAAAAATAGCAATCATACAAGTGACTAGTTGGTTCACGCCAAACCACTAGAACTGCAAAGGGCATGGATTTTATCTTGCCTTTCAACCATTCACTCAGGCCAACAAAGTACGAAATGCAGCATACATGAGAAGCACATGTTTTGTCCTGATCCCTAACATGGCATGAAAAATATAAGTTACAGGCTTTCTTCACAATCTTTGTCAAAAAACGATCCTGGGTTTTTAAAATACAGTTTCCACACACATAACAAAACTTCTCTGGCACATTAACACATCCGTGACGCTGCCTTTGTGACATTCAAAAGCCAAAATTCACTCTTCAACGTCCTCCTACAATGAAAACAACAAGAATGGCGGTCTCAGGTTAGATTACTGTTACCTGTTTTCTCCCACTTCTTCTATCCACTGTTTTCCCCACTCCACTTTTTGTGCCAGGCAGCAATTAGTGCTGCCTGGCACAAAAAGTAAAATATCTAGTATCCTCCCAGTTACTTGGAGGTATTGGCATAAGAAGATCTTAATAGGAGACAAAATGACGAATAACGTAAAAAACGTGACCTGCTAGCCATTTGTTTAGGCCAGATCAGAAATCAACACTTGAAAAATAGTTAAAGGCAGTTACAATTGTTCATGCTATAAAACCCTTGTAAACCAGTGTTATTTGTTCTTCAGTCCACTAAAGGTTGAGAAACATTACTATAGACAAATGTAAACAAATCTGGTGTTTCTTCTTCATCGACACTGTCTGAAATCGTAAAACGCAAATTGGCTTTTATGCACCAGGTACAGTATATTCCATAAACATTTCTCTATCTTATGGAGAAGTAATTATGGCTACGAGAACATGGTCCCTTGGTTTTCCTTTGTCAAGGTTTGGTTTGAAGAATGATTCATGATAGTTAGAATCTAAAGAACTGTAGACTCTTGTATTGATGTAAAATATGCGTATGAAGCAGGAGAGTCTGCAGTGATATCTCCCATAGTGGACACACAGACCTAACATTTTATGGAAGGGTACCGCGATAGCAATGATATATTGAGACGGCATTCTTGGCTAATATACGAAGTCTTATTATGGAGTAATAATAATTCATGGAGACGTGAATTCGAATCCCACTCATGGCAAAACCAATTTGTTTCATCTCATTATTTCATGAGTTCCATGTGTACAGGACTTATCCTGTGAGTCTTTACTACTGATTTACTGATTTAACGCCCTGAGCGTGAGTCACAAATATTAATTCCATCTCTAATGAGGCAACAGAGTTGTCCACTTTCCGGATAGATGGCGCCATTGGGTGAATCAAATAAAAAAATCCAGAAAGTTTATAACGTCACACAAGCTGAGAAAAGGTTAGCCATTGATGGTGTAGTGGTAGCATAACAAGCATGTTTCCTGGAAACGTGGGTTCGAATCCCACTCATGGGAAAACCAATTTTTTTCAGCTCATTATTTTATGAGTTCCATGTCTACAGGACCTTATCCTGTGATTCCATTAAAACTAATAATTCATTAGTTTTAATGGATGATGATGGCACATCACATAGATATTGTTAGGGCAAACGACGATTTGCTTTCTTAATGGATGATACAAGAATTGCAGAATATTATTTAGGAAAAAACTTATATTGGAAGAATGTTGCCTTATCCTCCGGAATCAAATCCCATCGTTCAGACATGCTAGGGAAGATGGTGAGAAGACAGCTAGAAGCATATAATGTTCTGACTTATACTATGTAATTGGGATGGTGTAAATGATCATTGATGTTATCAATAGGAAATCTTTGGCTTTGTTGTTTAAATCGGATTTTTAACCTTTAAAATAGAGCACACTCACGGAGGATGGACTAATAGCAGCAGCCAACTGATTCTGGGCCATTTCCACAACTCTTCTTACAAATATCTGGTATTCCTCACTCACTGGTACTTGAACAGCAATGATCATCAGGGACTCATACATTTTTCGAGCCTCCTGTGAAGAGATGAAGTTTTAAATTATAAGGAAAAAGTACTAAAAATATGATTTATGAATCCAACACAGAATTTATCAGTAAAAGCAAGGAACAAATTCTTTTCAGCAAAATAACACAGTTCAAACTTTTTGTTGTGATTAAAAATTGTTTAACATTTGTAAGAAATGATCTCTGACAAACACGAAAAGAAGAGAAAAATATAAACAATAAAGTCAAATTTTTGTCCTTTAATTGCTATAACGTTACCTTCATTACGTTTGTTTGTGAATTTGTTATTATTATAGAAGAAGAAATTTAAATGATTTTCTGTGCAAGATGAAACAGGAATTGCTAAAGCATGTTTTGAAAATAATATTGGAATATCTACTAACGAGAAATCTGTCCAAAACACTGGGCAACAAATTTTCATAAACGTCATGCCTTTGATATTAAAGCAGCTATTTCTTAAAGATTTCAAAGTGCTGAACACGAATATGACAACTAAAACGCAAAATCGGCTACGATTTTTTCAGAAATCCGCAATAGTTTCTTATACAGGGTGATTCAAAACTTATCGTTCAAATTTCGTGGGAAGGTAGGGAATACGTCAGGAAACCGATTCCACATAGGAAAGTATGTCCGCAAATGTACGCATGCGTATGTAGAGGGCGCTGTGTGTACCCAATCAGTGTACAGCTCGCCGGACCACTCCCTCTGTCATCAGTGTACGAGCTGACTTACTAGTGATAAGATGAATCGTTTTACGCATCAAGAGCTAGCGGATATGCATCTCGCATATGGGGCAGCTGGCGAAAGCGGCCGCCGAGCTAGGCAAGTTTACGAAGACCGATACCCCAACAGAAGAATACCGCAGCATCAAATGTTTGCACATGTGCATCGCAATCTGCGTGAACATGGTTCACTGCGCAGCAACATGCAGGATACGGGGAGAAGACGACTGACGTGGACTGTCAACGTTGCAGAACAAGTCCTACAGTCCATCGAAGATAATCCGAATACCAGCACACGAACTATTGCTAGGCAGCTTGGGGTCTCTCAGTCAGCAGTGTGGCGGATACTGCACGAGGAACATGTGCATCCTTACCATCTGCAAAGGGTGCAGTTACTGCATCCTAACTATTATCCGAAGCATGTGGAATTTGCACAATGGTTCATGCAGAAAGGTGCCGTGGACCCCAGTTTTCCAGCTTCTGTCCTTTTTACAAATGAAGCTTCATTCACTCGTGAAGGTGTGTTCAATACACACAATTCACATGTGTGGGCTTACGACAACCCGAATGGTACGAGAAGTCACGCTGCGCAACATCGTTTTGCCGTAAATGTGTGGGCTGGAATCATTGGTGACTGTTTGTTAGGACCTTACTTGCTACCGCCCCGATTGGACGGCCGGAAATACATAATATTTATCGAGACAGTGTTACCGACTTTTCTGGGCGCTGTTCCTGCGCATATCCGCCGAGATATGTGGTATCAACATGACAGGGCTCCAGCCCATAGCACAATTGTTGCGCGTGATTACCTGAACCGAACATTCGGAGCTCGATGGATCGGAAGAGGTGGACCGATCGCTTGGCCACCCAGGTCACCTGATTTATCGCCCATGGATTTCTTTTTGTGGGGGGCCATGAAATACCATGTGTACGAGACCCCCGTCGACAGTGAAATGGACCTTGTTGCACGAATAGTGGCCGCCACAGGCATTGTCCGTGATATGCCAGGCGTTTTTGAAAATGTTCGGCGGTCAATGCAACGGCGCTGTGAATCCTGTGTCCGTGTAAATGGTCGCAATTTTGAGCACCTACTGTGAACCTGTACTTTACCTTGTTGGAATAAAAGTCACATTCGTTACCACTTAACTATACTCTTTCCTTGTGTTCACTTTACTTGTCCATTTTGTTCATGTAGATGACGTTTGCGGACATACTTTCCTATGTGAAATCGGTTTCCTGACGTATTCCCTACCTCCCCACGAAATTTGAACGATAAGTTTTGAATCACCCTGTATAATAGAGTAATACGTGCATATGACATGTAGCGGTAAAACTCCGCTTTTACTTCCGACGTCGCTTTGCCCGTTGCTTGTACAGCGGCTCAGGATCATCTCTGGCTAGTGTCCAACAGTAATCAGCCAACATTGAAGTGGACCAATTTCCTTGGTATTGTTTCTTCATCGTTGCAATGTCCTGGTGAAAACGTTTACCATACTCATCACTAACCATGCCACAGCTGTCGGGGAAGAAATCTAAGTCGGAATGGAGAAAGTGGATCTTTAAGGAAATATTGCAGAAAAATTTGTGATATAGAGACATGTCCTTAACTAATTTCTTATAGTTGTCTGCCATGACATTCCCGAGGAATTTAGCTGACAACAGACGAAACATATCCCAAGCCTTTTTCTCGTCACCCTGAAGCAGGTTGTCGAACATTTGGTCACTCAACAGCTCGCGGATCTGAGAACCCACAAAAATTCCCTCTTTAATTTTCGTTTCGCTGAGTCGAGGGAATTTATCATCCAAGTACTGGAAAGCTGATGCAGTGCGGTTCATGGATTTTACGAAGTTTTTCATCACACCGAGTTTGATGTGTAGGGACGGTAGCAGGATTTTGTGCGTTTCTGTTAGTGCTGGGTGTTCCACATTCTTTTCTCCGACCTTCAGAGATTTCCTCTGAGGCCAGTTTCTCTTCACATAGTGCAAAGTCTTTGCTCGGCTGTCCCATTCACATAAGAAACAGCAGTACTTCGTATATCCCAGCTGCAGACCAATCAATAAAGCCACTACCTTCAAGTCACAACAGAGATGCCAGCCATATTTGATGTATTGAAGACAGTTCAACAGCTGTTTTAGGTTTCGTAGGTTTCTTTCATGTAGACAGCATGTCCGAACGGAATGGATGGAAGTTGATTTCCATTACGCAGCAACATCTCCTTGAGACTCAATTTCGAGGAGTAATTGAATATCGCCATTCTTGAGGGTCATGTTTGATTCCAAGGGCATTTATCAGGCCATCTATATGGGAGCAGAACACAAGGTCATCTTCCTTTCTAAAGTAAGGCGCAAACTGCTCATGACGAATTCGAAACGTAGTCGCTCTGACATTTTCCTTGAGAAGATTCCATTATTTAAGTCTTGATCCAAGTAACTATGCTTTGGCCTTGGACAGCTCCAGTTCGCAAACAAGATCGTTCATTTCTTCTTCGGCGAAAATGTGTAGTGCAGATGACGTACCGTGGCAAACGTATGGATCATCATTAGACACCGAAGACTGCAGAGAACCCAACGTCCGTTTTTCTCTCCCCTCATCTTCTGAATCGACGGAAAATTCTTTTGGAGGTTCAGAAACGGGAAGGCCTTCGCGCATGCGGAACTGGTCGGGGAGCAGATTGTATTTTCGGGTACATTATTGTCCACTTCTTTTTTCTTGTGATGCCTCCAGGAACAGGTGGAACCATGCAAAAGTAGCAGTCACTTGCGTGATTGCTTGGCTCTCTCCAAGCCATAGAAACCGAAAACGACATCGCCACTTTTTCGCCTTTCAGCCACTTCGGAAGATTTCTTGCACATGTGCTGCAGCATATGTGTGGGCCCAGTCCTTGTCCTGGTCCCCGATCTTGCATCGAAAATAAAACTCATAAGCCGCTTTCACTACTGGAGTGATGACCCTTTTCTGGCTTGCAAAACGTCACTTCCCAGCAAAGGTAACAAAATGTATCTGCACTATTAACACATTTACGAGGCATCACTACTGCTGGATTAAAACTGCAAGGATCATTTGTGTTATACTTAATATTCAAGGGTAAATGGGAGTCGTTCAAAAGATTATTTCACCCTACGAGACGTCGCTTACAACTAACGATTGCATCATCTTTTGTCCGCGATCGTAAAACCGCGATGTCATGACTCAACTACATTGCATCAGACAATGATGCAAGACCTCCGGGGGTTGTGCGTATGGCGGGCTGATGCAATACAACGCAATATGTTGCAATCTAGAGTTTAAAATACAGTGTTGCAAAAAATTGCCTCAGGACTCAGAGAAAGTTGGGGGGAGGGAATTCAGCTGTTAGGAGACAGATGGTAGCCTCCCGTCAAGGCCATCCAGCGTGTTCTTTAAATGCACAGGGCATGGTTCTCCTACACACGGGGACATTGCTTCACGTCCCATGCGATGGACAACGGTGTTTCCTATCTTCTACTGACCAAAGGATGCGCGGGGAGTTTTGCGGAGACAAATCTGAATGCTGGCCCAGGTGGGACTCGAACCGGGGAACTGCAGATTACGAACCTGGTGCGTTTCCGACTGAGCCACTTCCCCCCTTCCCCGTTGACTGAGACTTATTGTCATTTGTTTAGTATCAGTCCTTCTTCGTGAGAGTGGAGACACCGATTGTCTTTCAATGGCCGCTGTATGTGGTATGGATATTACAATTGAAAACTGGTGAGCTCAGTCTCTTCATACAAATTTTATCCTAAATCTTGGGCAACCTGTGATCTGATCTTTCTTCCTCTTAAGCGGTACCCTCGGATTTATATCTAGCGATCTGAATCTGATAAACGACCCATAAATTTAGTAGGAATCCACACAGGTATTATTGAAAGACGGAGTGGTGGAGAAAGCAAGAGTTGGAAAAGTGAGAAAAGTTCAAAAAGGTGCAAAGAAAACAATATACCTCGAAAAGGAAGGAATGCGGGGAGCCGCCTCCTACCAGCATCTCAGAGATTAGGCCTATTAACCAACCAATCTAGCAGTCACCGAAGAAGAGTGTTCAGGAGTAACCATACACGATTCATACATGTGCTTTCAGAGCTTCAATCCAAAAGCGCTGAAGATCTAAGATCCCTGGATTACAAGCATAATCAGCTCCTACATGCATCTACATCTCAGCAAAATAGAGGATCAATTAGCATGGAACTGATGCAAAGAGTTTATTTCACTTCACTGAACATTTTAGGGGTAAACTTTCTTTGGCAAAGCCTCAGAGTATCTGTAACTCAATAGAACAGTAGTACTTTCCACTATGGGCGGACTTTTGAAAAACTTACTTTTCCTAAAAAAAAACGTGTTCGTGTCCTTTCAAAAGGTAGCATACTTCCAAGGCATCAGTTTTTTTTAACTTTGTGTGGAAACACTACTGATAATTAACATTCTTGTTCTGTCAGGGTTTTGTGCATTCAAATTTCAAACTTTTCATTTTGCAGGTTACGATTTTTGTAAAAATATTATTATTATTTTCGCTTCTAATCAACTAAGTAAAAGTAATTTTTTTTTATTCATCTTTATCGTTTTTTAATTAAAAAATATACAGAGTGTCCCACAAAGGGGTTTACACTGTTTGAATGTTGATAACATAGAAAGTATTATAGATAACCTGATGGAACTTTTTGTATCTGGATCTGTCAATGATTAGTGCTTGTTGCCATTCATTTGCTTTTCTTTTATTTTCAGTTCAGTTGCCAGTAGTGACAAGTAATTGACAAGATGGCTGGGAACCTTTCCTTTGAGCAACGGAAGTGGATTTTAAAGTGTTTTTGGAAATGTGAGAACATGAAAGAAATGCAGAGACGATGACGGGCAGAATTTGATACTATGCCACCGTCACGTGTGATAATTACGAAATTACGCGACAAGTTTGAGAGGGAAGGAACTGTGTGTGATCTGAAGAAGGGACGGTGTGGCAGGAAGAAATCAGTATCGGACGAAAGAGGGATGGAAGCAGTGGTACAAACTTTCACAAGATCCCCCAAGAAGTCCATACGGCAAGCTTCGCGTGAGTCAGGTGTAAGCTAATCAAGTGTCCACCGCATTTTAAAGCACGCAAAGTGGAAACCCTACATTCCCAGGTTGCTTCACGCGATAAATGAGGACGATCCGGATAGGCGCCTCCAATTTTGTGAATGGATTTGCTGAATGTGAATGGATTGACTGATTTGTTTGTTTGGTCTGATGAGGCGACTTTTAAATTAAATGGAACCATCAATCGCCACAACTGTGTGTACTGGGCAAGAGAAAATCCCAACGAGCTGTTAATCTTCCTGGGTTATCAGTGTGGTGTGGTATGTCTGTCAGAGGACTTGTAGGGCCATTCTTTTTTGAAGGAACAGTGACAGGCGCTGTGTACCTTAATATGTTGCGGGAAGCAATTGTGCCAGCTGTTCACCAACTCTACCCAGGTGAAGATTGTTTTTTTAAACAAGACAACGCACCGTCACATTACCATCGAGACGTGCGGCAATTCCTGGATGAAACATTTGTTGAGAGGTGGATAGGCCGACGAGGAAGTGTCGAGTGTATACCCAGATATCCCGATCTAACGCCGTTAGACTTCTTTCTGTGGGGAACTCTGAAGAACACTGTCTACGCCACAAAACCACGTACGCTGGATGCCATGAGAGAGGCAATTGTGACTGCCTGTGAATCCATTCCTATGGTAACCATATCACATGTTTGTCGATCTGTTCCATAGCGTTCCAGACGATGTATTTCTGCCAATGTAGGACATTTTGAACATCTTCAACATTAGAACATCATCAGTAATGTTTTGAACATCTTTGTGACTTAAAAAAATCATATTTTTGTTTGAGTTATTAAAGTTCAAACAGTGTAAACCCCTTTGTGGGACACTCTGTATATATAGGAATTCTCAAAAAATTATTTCTTGGCAACACAAGGAATAATTTTTTTTTTCAACACATGTTTTCCAGTCTGGTATCATGGCCACCACAATTCCACGATTTAACTCCACTAGACATTTGCTTATGGAGATTTGTTAAGGATAAAGTATACTTTCCACCTATACCTGCAAATGTTAATTACCTACGGGAAAGAATTACATGTGCAGTTGCAAAAATCAAGACAACTACATCGCACCTGGGAAGAAATTCGTTATAGGTGGGATATTTGTCGTGATACATCTGGACGTCACAACGAACTATCACTCTGATGCATCTGACAAAACCTGATGTGATGTTTCTCTTGATCGTCTGTCTATTGGGATCCTTTGGAATGTCCCGCTGCTCCGATCGCAATACGCTAACGTGTGAAAGAGTCTTTCAACAACTTTGGGGATTTTGTGGCAATTGTGAAGGCTCAACCCTGAGGCTCCTCCCAAATAAATGTTTGACTATAGTCTTTGGTAAAACAACAATCCTTTATTGATATGATTAATATTGACTGCTGAGAAAAAAACATACTCGTAACTCATTTGCTATGAATTATAATACCAGCTTACTATCCCCGTTCAGCTGTTTCTCGAGAGCCAAGTGCCTTTAGTTCCAGTCGGCCCTTTCCGAGCTAAAAAACTTGCATCTTAACGCTCTCGTCTTTTCACTGGCTCTCCCCTCTTCTGTTGGTCGTTGCCAACACTCCGCTCAATACTCCGACTTCGGACATGGGACAAGGTCGCTGATCCCCGGCCAAGGGTCACTTGTCAGCGGACACCAGCAGTGGGTAATCTCCTTCTCACCGACACTGCTACATCGATTAACATTCCAGTTGTTGGACAAAGGGCTCCCACGTAGTATATGCCTCTTTGGTGAAATGCCAAATAATGTAGAAAACAAAAAAAAATTTAAAAAGTCCTCTAGCCTGACACCTGATGCGTTTGATTACGTTTCTATGCATTTGATTTGTATCTTCCATTTATTAATAGTAAATGTATACTTTCTCTCGAAGTTGTAAACCTACTTTTGAAACACCCTATATTCTGAATTAAGGAGTTTCGAATTTGTCACCCCATTAATGTAACAGGAAAAAATCTCGGATAGTGTTAGATTTAAATCAATTTTATTATAATCTGCTGATTTAGAGTCCAGAATTCAAAATTAGGGTCAGACGATTTTAATTTCTGATGTTCATGAAAATGATATCAATAAAAAAACTTTACACTTCGAGGAAAATATTTCTTATAGAAATAAAGAAATTCAAAGGAAAATAATTCAAACTTAAACTGAAATTAGGATTGAAAAGGACATATTAATCTGTAATAATACAGTAGTGTGTCTACTGGTGCACAGAATCTCAAATCGGCAGGAGAGGTCACATTGCTGATGACAAAATTCTCTGGCAAAACTGTTTGTAAAAACTATTTTCCGCTTTTTTCTTAGACACTGATATTCAGTTGAGAAATACAATAAAATTAACATTCTCTTTTCTTTATGAACTGTGATATCATG
Source organism: Ryuthela nishihirai (assembly GCA_038380435.1). Taxonomy (NCBI): domain Eukaryota; kingdom Metazoa; phylum Arthropoda; class Arachnida; order Araneae; family Heptathelidae; genus Ryuthela; species Ryuthela nishihirai. Next base: position 23,539,884 of record JAWZYU010000001.1, read on the forward strand.
GAAGCATAATAGTTTTGGGAGCAGAAAAATTTGAAAGAAAATCGATCTCGGATTAAAACCCTTTGCTTGACTACTTATTTAATACATTAGATGCGTTTATACGTCTTGAAATCGGATTTACCTTGTTTCGTTTGTCTCCTGGTTGGTACCAGGAGAAATCTCTCGTCGATTGCTTGTTCTTGATGAGCTCAATGGAGAGGAAAGCAAACTCTCCACCTCCCATCCCTAGAGCATGAGCCTCCAGGAGGATATGGCGAACGATATCTCCTGCCGCAACGAGGACAAACACTGGAAAATAAAATGAATTAATATTAATTTGATAAATTTAAATATACAAGACTGAAGAAGGAGCAAATATATCGAAAACATGAAAGAATAGGAAAAATCAGTTGTTGGGAGCATGTAGGAAATGATATGGGGAAAATTCAATAACTCTTATTTAAATGACCTTCGAGAAGGGTTCGAGATTTTAGATTTAGGTTTAGGGTGGGGACCAGCGAATTTAGTTTCGGGCTGCATTTGAGAATAACACTTGGGTTTCCTGATTACTAAAATATTCCACCGGACCAAAAGAGGATAAAAATTAAAATGAAATGGCTAAAATGGTATTCTATATATTTTATATTCCATATGGAATAAAATTTTACAGTTGTTTTTCTAAATCTAATATTAGTGTCCGACGTATACTATGGGCTAAATTTAAATTATAAAAATGCAATTGATTTGGATTTCAAACCAGCTAAATAAGTTTGAGATTTCGTTAAAGACGACCAGAGTTTCGTAGGGGGGGGGGGGTCCGGACTACTGGGTACACCACTGGCCTAGTGGTTAACGAACTTGACTACCTGATCAAAGACACCTGATTCGATCCTCAGATAAGGTATGGATGTTTGCTTTCTATGTTGCCTCTCTGCTGAGAACTCTCCTTTTCACTAATCTTCTCGATGGCCTCTTATAATTACAGGCTCTTTTTAAAACTCTGTGTCAAGCAGCGGCTTGATGGGTAACTTATTTTTATTATTATTATACACAGATAGGGAAAAATAAAGGGCACCCAAGTGCTATGTTAATGGATATTCGAGTGTTTTTAACTACAAGATAAAAGTTGTATGAAATAATGCAAAAATAGGTAAATTGAACAGCCACTTATTTGTAATAATACAGTAGTCTGCTTATTGGTGCACAGAAATTATTTTATTATTTTAATAAAAGACCTTTCGAAATGATGAATTTTCATCGATTTTCTTTTAGACTTTGGAAAAGATATAGATAGAAAGGATTTGTTGTTGACTGATTCCAAGAACACTTTACAGGAGCTTCTCTTCTAGTACAATTGTTGCTGGTTCCCCTATAAAAAAATAAAAAAAATACCCCCTCAAGCAGCTGCTTGCCACAGAGGGCTGACAGGAGCCGTCAGTTTATATGCCACAGTAGAAGATCTGAGAGGATGGCAGGACCTCAGCAGAAAAACGACACAAACATCCATGCCTTACCCGGGGCTCGAACCCAGGTCCCGTAGATCAGTAACCAAGCGCGCTAACCCAAGCAAAATCTACTTTTATGCGCACGAATTGGCATTGCTTTTCACTATATTCTTTATTTCACTTTGGTTTATCAAAGGTTTCTGTTTCTTTCATAGGAAGCACAGTGATGGTGGACACCCACGTGTCATATGTTTTCCTTTCAGCAGCACAGTCTGCTCTGTAGAGAACATTTGAAGTGTGGCTACTTCTGCTTTCGGCCGAAGCCATGAGCTACACCACTTTGACCTTGGGAGGGAATAAATAGGTGAGGCATGTAAGAGTGCCACGGGGAGACTCAGCACGTGAAATTGCGCTAATTGGTAAATGATGTTACAATTTCTTAGAAAGCATCAAACTCTTTCGTTTCAGAAAACCAGCAAAAATGTTCAAAACAAAACACATGGTTTGTCAATAGCATTTTTAAATTTTTGCAAATACTTGAAACGTGAAAAACCTACTGATGTTAAAGATTTGATTTTCTTGGGTCTACGACAACTGGGTGGAAGACAATTGGGTGGAAAAAGGAAATGATTAGAGATAATTTGCGATTACTAGCAATTACCTTAGGACCGCCACTGGTAGGAAAGGTGTATTTATTAAAAAAACATTTGTCTAAAAACTTTCCTTTCTTCACTTAATATACTTAGTGTCTCGGATAAAAGTTCAAAATGTTGAAATGATGATTATTGATATGAAAAGGAATTGTGAATATGAAATTTATCAAAAGAATTATTTGGAGATAACTGTTTCCCATGATAGACAATTTTATATGGGACACGTGTCCATCTAGTAGAGTTGGTATCATCAACTTTGTGAACAAACTTAATATTCTTCTGGTTTGGATAGTGGTAAAAAATAAATCTGTGATTAGGCAAATGGGTTTTATTAATTGTCCTAAAGGCACTACAACTAAAGTTTTTTTGCATTGTTTCACAATGGTCATAGAAAGCATAGGTACTTCTGCAGAAGATGAGCTTTATAATATAAAATTAATAACTCTAACTGATTTTTGTGAATATGAGAATCATACTTTAAGTGAATTATCAAATGTGTCTGTAATTCACTTTAATATCAGAAGTTTGAGACAAATTTTAAAGAATTAATTGTGCTAATGGAGGAGATGGATTACAGATTTGATGTGATATTGTTGTCTGAAATATGGATGAAAATTGAAGAGGTTGAATTATATAACATAGAAGGAGACACAAGTTATTATCAGTGTAGGGAATCTCACCAATCAGGAGCACTAATAATATATATTAAATTAGAAACACATTCTTGTACCCAGCTATGCTTCCACATGTTGAGTGCAAAGGTAGTGCATCTTCACTTAGATAACATTAACTTGTCTATTATTCTGATATATAGGTCTCATGAGCACACCAAAATTTATTTAATGATGAACTGCAGCAGAAACTACATTCTTTGAGGATAAATAACATTCTTTTTATTGGAGATATAAATATAAATATTTCAAAAGAATCTAGAGATGTAAATGATTATTTAAATATAATGAGTGAGAATGGTTATTCTCAGTGTGTAGTCACCTACTAGAGCAGTGTCTCGTAAACTGTGTGCCGCGGCACAGTAGTGTGACGCGAGAGATTTTCAAATTGACACTAGATATTCCAAAGATTTCATTTTGACTTGACTTGTGTTATCGACGTGCTTTAATATCGACGTGCTATCCATGTGCTTTAATAAAAATCTTTCAGATTTTATCAACTGGGATCTGGTAAGTATTTATCAAGCTTTTTCCAAATTTTGGTATTAATTTTTGATTATCATTTTGACTTGACTTGTGTTATCGACGTGCTATCGATGTGCTTTAATAAAAATCTTTCAGATTTTATCAACTGGGATCTGGTAAGTATTTATCAAGCTTTTTCCAAATTTTGGTATTTATTTTTGATTATTTCAAGCCATAGAATGGACAAATATTTGAAACAAACACCGAGTTATGAATTAAAGAACGAGATCAAATCTTCAAGTAAAACCAGGCTGATGACTTCAACAAAGCGCAAATATAATGACGATTATATAGAGTTTGCTTTTATTCTTTTTTAGGTGTGCCGCGGAAAAAAAATTAGATTCAGTGTGCCGCGGGAAAAAAATTAGATTCAGTGTGCCGCGGAAAAAAAATTAGATTCAGTGTGCCGCCAAGTAAGAAAGTTTGCGAGACACTGTACTAGAGTAAGTATATATAGTACAAGTTGCTTAGATCGTGTTTTTATAAAACCTAGTATGGGTTTGGGAGCTGAAATGTACATTATTGAATCCACATTTATTGATCGTTATCCACTTGTTATATATTTGAATCAAGTTAGTCTGAATCCAGTGGGGGAAGGATAAGAGAAATTACAACTATAGAAACTATGGATTTTTGTTAATTATTATAAATCTGAAGAACATTGGAAGAATTTAGATTTTAGAGATGTGCATAACAATTGCTCTGATGTGAATGTTGATTATGACACTTGGTACAAAATGGTTTTTGTACAAAAAATTTATGTAAAATAAAGAAAAAAAATGCAACAAAAAATTGAGTTACTAGTGACTTAATTACATTAATTAATAAAAAAATTATATCAAAACTATAAAAGATATCCAGGGATTACAGGAAATCAAACCGTGTAGAACTGTAAGTGCTCCCATTAATCGGACTTTCAATTGAACTAATTTTCTTACAGGTTCTTTCTGAACAGTTCAGGTTCCTTACAGTTTCCTTCTGAACGAAGAAATCACAAATGAACAAACAACAAAACTAGCACAACCAAAATTTGCACCTGATACCTCTAATTCTGTAAGCAGATTTTCATTTACATCCACTATAATCGAGAACAGATATAAGTTTATGACCAGTAGTAAAGAATCACAGGATAAGTCCTGTAGACATGGAACTCATGAAATAAGGTGGTGAAAAAAAATTGGTTTTGCCATGAGTGGGATTCGAACCCACGTCTCCAGGAAACACGCCTGTTATGCTCACCACTACACCATAGTGTAGTGGTGAGCATAACAGGCGTGTTTCCTGGAGACGTGGGTTCGAATCCCACTCATGGCAAAACCATTTTGTTTTTCAGCTCCTTATTTCATAAGTTCAGGATGTTTCACTTTCCTGAATGAATTCCTTCGATTTCCGAATGTTTCGTTTGGAAGGAGCAGAAATGAAGAAATATATAAATTCGTTTTGAATAGAGACTGAGTGTAAAGAAGAGATGCAGATATCAGCTGTTTGAGTTTCTTCTACGAATTCCTTTAATTTTCTGATTGTTTCTTATAGGAGAAGAAATGAATAAAATAAAAAATACCCCCTCAAGCAGCTGCTTGCCACAGAGGTCTGACAGGAGCCTGTCAGTTTATATGCCATAGTAGAAGGTCTGAGAGGATGGCAGGACCTCAGCAGAAAAACGACACATACATCCATGCCTTAACCCGGAGCTCGAACCCAGGTCCCTTAGATCAATAGCCAAGCGCTCTAACCACTCGTCCACGGGACATCAGTTTTATTTAGAGTAGGATTATCGAGAACAGATGAAAATATTGGTTATTTAAGTTTTAATTCTTTCCTGTAAAAGAAGCAGTGGTGAATGGAAATATAAAAATTCACGTTATCAACTGTCCGATTATCGAGGATTATCCGTAATGTTTTTTTTTTTATTTCCGTTTGTATCTTTTACGAGTAAATGAAATGAATATAGATATAAAAATCCGTTTCGATCAGGATCGGATTATTGAGAACAAATGATAATATGCGGTGTTTCATTTTTTTATATGAGTTTCTTTGATTTTTTATTCTTTCTTTTACAAAATGCAGAAATGAATAGAAATATAAAACTTCATTCTACCAGAATCGGATTATTCAGAACAGAAATAAATATGAACTATTTAATTTCCTGAATGAGTTCCTTTGATTTTGAAATGTTTCGTTCAACAAGAGACAACAAAAACATAAGTATAAATATCCGTTTTAACCAGAGTCGGATTATCGAGAACAGTGGTAAATATTGTCTGTTTCAGCTTCTTGTATCAGTTCCGTTGATTTCTGTTTGCATCCTGTAGGAGCAGCAGGAATGAATATAACTATAAAAATCCGTTTTGAACAGAATCGGATTATCGAGAACAATGGTAAATATTGTTTGTTTCAGTTTCTTGTATCAGTTCTTTTGATTTCTGTTTACATCCTGTAGGAGCAGCAGGAATGAATATAACTATAAAAATCCGTTTTAACCAAAGTCGAATTATAGGGAACATATGTAAACATAAATATTTAATTTCCCTGAATGAGTTCCATTGATTTCAGTTTGCATCCTTTAGGAGGAGAAATGGATGCAAATAGAAAAATCCGTTTTAACTAGAGTCGGATTATGGAAAAGAGTTATAAATATCAGCTGTTTCATTTCCCTCAATGAGTTCATTTGATTTTTGTTAGCATTCTTTAGGAGGAACAGATATGATTAGAAATATTAACCTCTGTTTAACCAGAGTCGGATTATCGAAAACAGATGTAAATATGAGCTGTTCTATTTACCTGAATGAGTTCATTTGATTTCTGTTTCCATCCTTTAGGAGGAGCAGAAATAACAAAATCCATTTTAACCAGAGTCGAATTATCGAGGACAGTTGTAAACATGATCTGTTTCATTTCCCTGAATGAGTTCGATTGATTTTTTTTTGCATCCTTTAGGAGCAGCAAAAATGAACAGAAATATGAAAATTCGTCCAAACCAAAATCGGATTATTGAAAACAGATGTAAAAATGAGCTATTTCAGTTTCCTGTATGCATCTCTTTGATTTGCAATTGTTTCCTGCAGAAGGAGCAGAAATGAATAGAAATATAAAAATCCATTTTAATCAGAGTCGAAATATCGAGGACAGATGTCAATATGAACTGTTTCAATTTCCTCTATGAGTTACTTTGATTTTCGATTGTTCGCTGTAAAGGCAAAGGACGTTTAAAGAAATTCGTTTTATTGAATATCGAATTACGGAGAATACCGAATTTTTTATGCGGTTTGGTTTTCTGCATGGCGTTCTTTGATTTCCGTTTTCATGATTTAAAAGCAACAGCAAAAATTAAAATATAAAAATCCGTTTTAACGGAAGGCGGATTAGCGAAAATATTAAAAAAATTGGATCTTTCGGAATCGTGTAATGCATTCGTTTGATTTCCCATTTTTCATTCAGAATAAGTTATCTTTAGAAAGTACGTTTTATTGAGAGTCGGATTAGTAAGAATACACATAGCTCTACAAGGTTTGGTTTCTCGCAGTGGTTTCTTTCACTTCTATTTGATTTAATTGCAACGGCTATACTCAAAAAAGAAAAGAAAAAGAATCCGTTGTAGTGAAATGTCGGATTACAGAGAGTAGATGTGAATCCTTTATTGAATTAAGAATTAGAGAGGATGATCTCAATAGTGAGCCCATTGATTTTCTGTAATGCGGTTGTTTGATTTTATATTTTTTTTGTTTTGAAGAAATATATTTGTAATATATTCGCTTTATTCGATGTCGGATTAAAGAGTGTTGATATAAATATCGATCATGCTGATTTCTAAACAACTTTCTTTTGTAGATTGCTGGATTGCACAGACTTCCGAAAAGTGCTTTTAACTTAGAATCAGTGTCAGCAATCGCAAATTATCTCTATCCATTTTCGTCTTTCCACCCAATTGTCGTATCCTCCCAGTTGTCTTACACCCAATTGTCGTATCCTCCCAGTTGTCTTACACCCAATTGTCGTATCCTCCCAGTTGTCTTACACCCAATTGTCGTATCCTCCCAGTTGTCTTACACCCAATTGTCGTATCCTCCCAGTTGTCTTACACCCAATTGTCGTATCCTCCCAGTTGTGTTACACCCAATTGTCGTATCCTCCCAGTTGTCTTACACCCAATTGTCGTATCCTCCCAGTTGTCTTGCATCCAATTGTCGTATCCTCCCAGTTGTCTTACACCCAATTGTCGTATCCTCCCAGTTGTCTTACACCCAGTTGTCGTATCCTCCCAGTTGTCTTACACGCAATTGTCGTATTCTCCCAGTTGTCTTACACCCAATTGTCGTATTCTCCCAGTTGTCTTACACCCAATTATTTTCCACCTTGTTGTCGTAGATCCAAGGAAATCAATCCTTTAACAGCATTAAGTTTTTCAGGTTTTGAGTATTTGTAAACTTTAAAAGTACACTTGACAAATCATGTATGTATTTTGGTTTGAACATTTTTGCTGGTCTTCGAATAGGAAAGAGTTTGATTGATGTTTTCAAAGTAATTTTTAACCTCTTTTACCAATTAGCGCAATTCCACGTGCTCACTCTCCCCGTGACACTATTCCGTGCCTCACCTATTTATTCCCTCCCAAGGTTAAAGTGGTATCCGTCCGAAAGCGGAAGTTGCCACACATCAGATGTTCGACACGGAGCGGACAGTGCTTCTGAAAGGTAAACAAATGCCACGTGGGTGTCCACCATATTTGTGCTTCCTTTGAGAGAAATCTTTCGAAGCAAACGGTCCGTGATGACGAAACTTTTGTGATATTGGAGAGACGAACATTTTGGCCAATCGGTAAATATAGATCCGATATTTCTCGTGACTATGTATAGCAAGCTTTTACCAGATTCGTGTATGGAAAGTAAGCCAGCAATATAAGAGCCAAATATTGCAGCTTTTATCCGTGTTTTTTTTAGCGTTTCGTTATTTTTTTGTGTTAGTTTTGGTAAGGTTGGGTTGTTTTACCTCTGAGCGGCACTTTTTTGCACATCGCGGGATAATTGGCCAGGTCACATAGACCCCGAAAGCTCAGAGACGGTTGGGGGAGGGGACCCACTGGAACAGCTGTTGGGAGACAGATGGTAGCCTCCCGTCAAGGCCATCCAGCGTGTTCTTTAACGTGCACAGTGTATGGCTCTCCCACACACGGGGCCACGGCTTAACGTCCCATCTAACGGAAGGCGGCCTTTCCAAGCACATCGGTGTCCCCTACTGAACGTGGGCAGGGGGGGAATTTTGCGGAGATAAATCTCAACGTTGACCCAGCTGGGACTCGAACCTGGGAACTACAGATTACGAGCCTGGCGTGCTACCGACTGAGCAACCCCATTGTTAGTTTAGCCTAATCTCATCTGTAGTTCGCCATTCTGGTGATATGTTGAAATTGTTAATTCGACTTCCAACATTAGTCAGGAATATTATTAAAATTTATTTAACAAAGTTAGGTCAAGACAGTTTATTAATTGAGCACTAGAAATTGATAATGAAATATTAAGCAGTGAAGATTTGCATGAAGATTTAAAAAACATCACAGCAATGGATAACATTGGAAACACTCCAACTAAGAATGGATCCAGAACTGTTTCGATATATCTCAAAAACTGATATCACAACAAAAACTATTTTCCGATATTTCACAGGTTTCATTTGTTGGTCATGACCAAGCTGAAATTAATTAAAATTATTTTCTTTTATGTTAATTTTTCCGCTCTCTAAAAATTTAGAATTTGGAAACTTTTGGGACACTTTCTACTTTTTCATGTACAGTCGCTGAAAAAAAATATCCGAATACTATGGTTAATTACAGAATTCAGGAAAAAAAATCTGGAAACGATTTTTTTTAGAAATTAGTGATCTGGCAACCTTCGTGTCACGTGATACGAAGGTTACTAAATTCTAAATATATAGTATATTCTAAATATATAGTAGTATAACTAATTTCTAAAAAAATCGTTGCCAGATATTTTTTCTGAATTCTGTAATCAACCATAGCGTTCGGATATTTTTTTGAGCGACTGTACATGCTAAATTTCACTGAAATGATGTTAAAAAAATAATTTTTGTGCAATCTTATTCCTTTGGTCATAAATAAAGCATAATTAATTGAGAACATGATTTCTTCCGTAAACAAAAAACTATCCTGGATGGGGTTAATGATTTCTTCCATTTTAACCGAGGAATTTTATTGAAGGATGACCAAGTACTTAATAAATACGCTTCTTAAGAAACCAATTGCAGTAATGAATTGATGAGAAAGCAAGCAATATTGTTATAATAATTGCTAGAAATCGAAATAATTGTTTGTATTCCAATCATTCCTATTATAACACTGGCACACAAAAAGGCTTTGAAATGAAAATAGCCAATCTTCACTAATTTCGAGGTGTTGAACACGAAATGAAAATAAAATTTGTCGATTGGCTCTTATTCAAGAGAGACAGAGATGGTCATGTATAGACAACTCAGTCCGCATTGAGTACATAGGTAACCATTTCAAAACGCTGTATTTTAACATCCAGATTGCAACATATTGCATTGTATTGCATCAGCCGGCCATTACACACAACCCTCGGAGGTATTGCATCATTGTCTGATGCAATGTAGTTGAGTCATGACATCGCAGCTTTACGATGGCGGACAAAAGATGATGTACTCGTTAATTGTACGCGACGTCTCTTAGGGTGAGCAAGTCTTTTGAGCGACTCCCATTTACCCTTGAGTCATAAGTACACAACACAAGTGATCCTTGCAGTTTTAATCCAGCAGTAGTGATGCTTCGTAACTGTGTTAATAGTGCAGATACATTTTGTTTCATTGCGGGGAAGTGACGTTTGCAAGCCAGAAAAGAGCCATCACTCCAATAGTGTAAGCGGCGTATGAGTTTTTTTTTTGGATGCATGATTGGGGACCAGGACGATATGTGTGGGGCCCAAACCATGGCCCCACACATATGCTGCAGTACGTGTGCAAGAAATCTTCCGAAGTGGCTGAAAGGCGAAAAAGTGGCGATGCCGTTTGCTGTTCCTATGGTTTGGTGAGAGCCAAGCAATCACACAAGTGACTGCTACTTTTTGCATGGTTCCACCTGTTTCTGGAGGCATCACAAGGAAAAAGAAGTGGACAATAGCGTACCTGAATATACAATCTGCTCTACGACCAGTTCTGCACGGCGAAGGCTCTCCCATTCCCGAAACTCCAAAAGAATTTTCCATCGATTCAGACGATGAGGAGGGAGACGAACGGATGTCGGGTTCTTTATAGCCTTCGGTGTCTAATGATGGTCCATACGTCTGCCACGGTGTGTCATCTGCGCCACACATTTTCACCGAAGAAGAAATGAACGATCTTGTTCGCGAGCTGGACCTGTCCAAGGCCAAAGCATAGTTACTTGGATCAAGACTTAAACAATGGAATCTTCTCAAGGAAAATGTCCGAGCGACTTCGTTTCGAATTCGTCATGAGCAGTTTGCGCCTTACTTTAGAAAGGAAGATGACCTTGTATTCTGCTCCGATGTAGATGGCCTGATGAATGCCCTCGGAATCAAACATGACCCTCAAGAATGGCGACTATTCATAGACTCCTCGAAATTGAGTCTCAAGGAGATGTTGCTACATAATGGAAATCAACTTCCATCCATTCCGGTCGGACATGCTGTCTACATGAAAGAAACCTACGAAACCTAAAACAGCTGTTGAACTGTCTTCAATACAGCAGTTGTGACTTAAATATAGTGGCTCTGTTGATGGGTCTGCAGCTGGGTTATACGAAGTACTGCTGCTTCTTATGTGAATGGGACAGCCTAGCAAAGATTTTTGACTCGTGAAAAGAAACTGGTCTGCGAAGAAATCTCTGAATGTCAGAGAGCAGAATATGGAACACGCAACACTGACAGAAATGCACAAAATCCTGCTACCGTCCATACACATCAAACTCGGTGTAATGAAAAATTTCGTAAAAGCCATGGATCGGACTGCATCAGCTTTCAAGTACTTGGCTGACAAATTCTATCGACTCAGCGAAGCGAAAATTAAAGAGGGAATTTTTGTGGGTCCTCAGATCCGCGAGCTGTTCAGAGACCAGATGTGAAAAAAACTGTGTGAGAAAACAACAACAGCATCAATCCGCCTTCCTGACTCGTAAGCGGGTTCTCCTGGGAACTCGCCAGTTGCTCTATTAGTTGAGTTAAGGCAGTGGTGAATTTGCTTAATTAATGTTATGATGGTAGTTAGATAATATGAAGCCCTACTCTGTACACTGCTAGTCATTAAAAGTGCAATATCAGGAAAGACAAGAGATACCAAAGCCATATTTAGTGAATACATAGCTTATGTTACAAGGATCAGATGATTACAAATACAACTCTGTTAGTCTTGTGGAATATAAAAAAATTCTATCTTCTAAAATCGTATCTTGTGTAGTCACCATGAGCGGCAATAACCGCTGCTGCACAGTCCAGCATTCACAGGATGAGACGTCAGATGTGTGTTTGAGGAATGTCAGTCCATGCAGTTTCGATGCGTTGCTGAAATTCATCTGTTGTACCAGCTGCTGGTGTGAAGTGTGCTAGTCGTTTTGATATCATGGACCAGACATATTCAATTGGGGGTAGATCCGGTGAACTCGCAGGCCAAGAAAGTGTCACATGGTGGCTATCCAGGAAGTTTTGGACAATGCATGCCACATGTGGTCGGGCATTGTTCTATTAGTAAATAGCACCAGAGAGCCCCTGAAGATAAGGTACGACCACAGGCTCTAATACCTCAATGATGTAATGCTGGCTGTTCAAAGTGGAGTCCAATGGCACCCCATACCATAACACCAGGAGCCGGACCTATATGGCACTGCATCATGCCTGTCTCACGGAGCCTGTCGCCGTGGTACTGCCAGATATGGATTCGTCCTTCATGGTGCTGCATACTGAAGTGGGATTCGTCTGAAAAGACGACGCAATGCCATTCACACATCCATGTGCGACGTTCTTGACACCATTGCAGTCGCATACACCAAGAATATTATCGTACCGAGACATCGGTGCTCGTGTTGGACGGAATGTTGCCACAGTGATGAGAATATGTCATCGGTGGGTAGAGGAGGAACAAACTCACCAACGTGAGGAATTCAAAACGTTGGTGAACGTTCAAAATGAATGAATTGTAGAGTCAATGGTAGCCAAAATGAATGAATTGTAGAGTCAATGGTAGCCAAAATGAATGAATTGTAGAGTCAATGGTAGCCAAAGCAATGGCTGCCTAGCAAAGATGCCTGGATGCTGCAGATGACGTCGAATTGTATGTGAGGACACTGGTTGATGTGCAACACATCCTAACCTTTGAGCTAAGGTGTTTTATGTGGCTGTACGATCATTCAAAGCCATGCACACAAGATGTCTGTTCTCTCTTTCGTTTATGTGGCAGGGCCGTTGAGATTCCTCACGAAGGTGAGTTTGTTCCTCCTCTACCCACCGATGCCATATTCTCATCACTGTGGCAATATTCCGTCCAACACGAGCACCGATGTCTCGGTACGATAATATACCTTCTTGTAATCCCACATTTCTCCCTCGATCAAAGTCGGAAACCTGGTCGTATGGATACTGCGAAAAAACACAATTCCAGTGCCTTACACTGCCTCTTTGTAATCTCCTCTTATACTACCTTCCAGGGGACGTTACTGTAACATAATGATGTGCGTGTGTGCTGCGCTTTGAATCATTTACATGTCCTCCCATGGGAATCAACAATCTGATGACTTCTTCTTGGTGTTGCACTTTTAAGCGAGCAGTGAAGTTCAAATTGTCCGGGCGCAGCTATGTGAGGAAGACCTAGGCATTTAATAACCATGTATGAAGAATTGCCACACCTTGGGTTATTCTGATGCTAACTGCATCGGAACATTCTATGTTGATAACCTTATCAGCCTTTAGCAGCCAACCACTTGATACGATGCAATGGAATTCACTTCAGTGATTGTCACAAGTAACGATCGTTTTTAACAGTTAGACAATTGTGAAAAATCACCACCAATCCCCCTTTCAAACTTGAAAGCGGAATCTTCTTACTTAAACAAGTGTGAATCGCCACCGCCTTAGTTCAACTGGTGCTTAACAGGAGATCCCATGTTCGCGTTCTGGAGGCGGATGACTGGTATTTTCGTAGTTGCCTGACGAACTCCTTCCTCTCCGACGACTTACACGGAGGAAGGAGCTCGCAAAATCGAAAATCAGGTTTGCGCATCTGGTATAAGCGAAAACTCGTAAAAACGATTGCTTGTACTAAGGGATTACTGTATTTAAATTTCCACACTTTCCTATCATAAACATGACTGTGTCATCACTTGTGTGAGATGTTATATTTGATACCGAAATCTAAGAAATTTCCTCTACCAACAAAATCAAAAACCGAAATCGCACATCCCACTCACCTCTAGCATCTCTGCTCGCTTCCACTAAGATCTTTTGGTACTGAGTGGTCCGATCGTTGCTGGAGAAGTCTTTGAACGTCACCACCATTTCGTAATCAGCAGAAGGCCTTGTAGCATCTGCAAGACTCCTTTTCAGCAGCTGTTCCGAGAGTTCCGCTTCGTCAGTGATGATGACCATGTGGTGCCAGTCAAACTCCATCACAATCCGTTTCAGAAAGTTGCTCACTTGATCGAGGGAGAAAGAGAGACGTGTCAACGTGGAGAAGATGCTCTTCTCTGAGAAGACAGTATCCACGCCTCCTGCGGTGTAAGTGGGCACATTCCAGTAAGCAGCCATTCTTCCCACTGGATCCAGGGCCAGGCTGCACGCTGGCCCGACGAATGCAGTCACGCGTCTCACGTAGTATTCCTCGGCGGCGAACACTCCGGCATAGTTCGAAGTGCACGAGGTGGATCCGTTGCGAAAGGCGAGGTCGAATTTGATGTGAGGATATCGTCTACTTACTTCTTGCACTGCCAGCAAGATAGTCGGCTTCAGAACTTCGAGACTCACTTGCAGCTCCGACTTGGACACGAAGATGCCGACGATGCGAGCGTCAAATAGGGACGGGGAAGTATCATTGCTCGATACGATATTCAGAGAAAGAAGAAGTATTACCGAACTCTGGAAAGGAGTCATGATGTTTTCTTCAATTCTCAAATTCTTTTTTAAGTATTAAATTAAAAATGACACTAACGAGGAGTGAACGAAATATTTTTAGCAGTTTCACACGTTGAGATTTAGTTTCTTAAAGCTATTTTAAATGAAATCCAATATTGAATCAATATCATATTGAAATGTTCGTATTCCACTGGTCTTAGGATGAGGGGGATAGATGACTAAGTCCTTCTACTGGAAGAGAGGCACAAATAGACAAGCTTCGGTGACAGAACTTTCATCTGAGGCTGATGCTTATGACAGAGAAAGGGCACGCTTTGCCACGTGTTTTTGGTCACGTGTTCTTCAGGCACCAGTGACAAAAAACTTTCCTTCCTGACGGTAGCATTGCGTGACAAGAAGTTCGAGAAGCAGATCGCCTTGCTCTTCACAGGGGGATGAATCGGTCAGAGAAAAGTCTCTTCCTTCTGAAAGAACTCTTGATCTCTTGACTGCATTGACCTTTTCCCCTCAATTTGGATTGTTGTTGCGTCTAGGAAATGTGTAAATGGACATTGGTAAAAGCTTCCTGTAATATCCAGCATATTAGGAACTATCTTATGCAGATAAATATCTTATTCATCGAAACGTTTTCAAGAAACTTTCTGAAGTTTTTCTTGTGAATTAAGTTTATTCACACACATGATATATACACTGACCAACCAAAATGTTAGAAATTTTCTGTCATGTCAATTAGAAATCTAATTTCGGAGTTCTATAACTTCTAAAATATGCATTTAATGGGAAAATGTGACTGAAGATAAATTAAAAATCATAATCAAATCTATTTAAAATCTCGATTTTCAACTCTATCCATTCAGTATTTAAAGAGATATGGAAGATTAATTTAACAATAAATTATCTGGTTTTATAAAACTCATTCCTAATTGTCAAATATTGAAATAATCATTAAGTAAACTCCTAAAATATTTTATTAAATGGTTTGAAAGATACTTATTAAGTTTTAATTAATTTTGTAATCAATTCTTATGATCCATTCTGTTGTAAAACATTCCGGTTTCCATAACTCTTTAAATACTGAACGAATATTGTTGAAAATCGAGATTTAAATAGATATGATCAGGATCTTTAAGTATCTTCAGTTTTATTTACCATTAAATGCATATCTTAGAAGTTATAGAGCTTCGAAGTTTAGATTCCCATTGACATCACATAAGGAACTATCTGATAGTTTGGTAGGACAATGTGTATATTACGGCTAATGGGAGAAAAGTTAAATCCTTTGCCTTTCCTGCCATTAAAAAAGTTGAAGTGTAGAGCATTAATTACCTCCACGATTCGCCAAAGTCATGGTTACTGACGTGGAGAAATTATTTTTTCGTTTGTTTAGCCGTCCCGTGGCCGAGTGGTTAGCACGCTTGGCCACTAATTTAAGGGATCTGGGTTCGAGCCCCGGATTAAGGCATGGATGTGTGTGTTGTTTTTCTGCTGAGGTCCTGCCATCCTCTCGGATGTTCTACTTTGGCATATAAACTGACAGGCTCCTGTCAGACCTCTGTGGCAAGCAGCTGCTTGAGGGGGTATTTATTTTCAGCCGTCCAGTGGCCGAATGGTTAGCGCGCTTGGCTACTGATCTAAGGGATCTGGGTTCGAGCCCCAGGTAAGGCATGGTTGTGTGTTGTTTTTCTTCTGAGGTCCTGCCATCCTCACAAACCTTCTACTATGGCATATAAACTGACAGGCTCCTGTCAGACCTCTGTGGCAAACATCTGCTCGAGGGGGTATTTATTTATTTTTTATTTATTGCTTTTTTCCTGCACTACCTTTTTCAGTTCCATAAGTCATGATCCCTTTGTTTTAATACATTCAGCTATTTAATGACTTTTAAGGAAAAGTCCTAACTTTGACTATTTTAAAAATTCTACTTAGATTCAACGTTAAATGGAACAGATACCAGGCGAATAAGATCGGGAAAAAATGATAATGTTGATGTTCTAAGTTTCGGACTTTGTCGTTCAGATTTTCAATTTTGTTTACGCTTTGAACGTTTACAAAACTCTCTCATGAGGTGAAAATACTCTTTTTTTCTCTATTCAGATTTTCTTTATTACGTTTGTCCTGCAGACATGGATCTAGAAAAAATTCGAGGTTGAGGGGAGGCTAGAGACCGGATTTCCAATGCATTATAAGATTTCACCCTCCGTTTTTCAGGTCTTTAAAATTTCTTGAAAAATGCATGAAATATTAATAAGTTTAATATTTTTTTTTTGCCTCTCTTACCATTATTAGCATTCTGAAAGGAAGAGTGGAAGCCCCTCCCCCTAGATCTGGTCGTCTTGTATATAATGTTGTTTGTACTTGCCTATAATGTTATAGGTTTGTAAATGTAGATAGGCGTAAACTGGAAGGAGAGCTGTATACCAATCCCTAGTGATGATGCACAGAACCGGCCAGGTCTAGCACCTAATGTCCGACCCCGCCTTCTCGTGGTGCAGGCCGTTAGTACCTTTCAAAAGAGATATTCTCTTTTGGAAGGGAACGGAAGGGGAGGGCTGCCAGTTTAGTATGGCCTGCTGATCTGGTCATCTATGGCTACTTTTTTCTTTTTTTTCAACCCTGTTGAGGAGTGGTCAACTTCACAGGGTCCTGGTGCTGACCATTTATACCTACTAGACTGGACTTGTTTATGGATTTGAGCTTGATTATTGATCCTGGACTTGCTGCACTGGTGGGCCTCTGTTGAGGGAGAGTCTGCTGCTGTGTTTTCTGTTTGCTTCTGGGTTGCCAGCTCTAAGTGAACAGAGGCATGGGATATCTTATATCAGCTGGTGGATAATCCTAATCAGAGGCCATCGCAGGTACCTGAACCTTACTTAGCTAGATGGGCATCGTCAAGCCTAAACTGGAGTAATGTGTCTCAGGCAGGCCATGTGGCTCTTGAAAAAGTCCACTTGAAAAGGTGATGCCTGAAGTTCCTACCAGCATTGGTGACTTCAGCCTTTAGCGGAGGAGGAACAGGTCTTTGCCCCATGCCTGCGATCAGGGGCTGTTTGATATTGTTGGCCCTACTAATCTCAATAAACCTAATTTCTTTAAAATCCTACTAATCATTTTCTCTCTGCAGGAACGTGGAACGTGAAGACATTACATAGAGATTATTCTCTTGATGTCCTCATGCAGGAATTCCAGCGCTATAACCTAGATATTCTAGACTTGCAAGAGACCAGATGGACAGGTAAAGGTGAGATACTTAAAAATAACTTTAAATTTCTCTTTACAGGGATTGAGGATGGAAAGCATCACCAAGGCGTGGGTTTGCTGCTCAGCAGACATGCTAGTGATGCTCTTCTAGGATATGAGTGCATTAATGAAAGGTTTCTTAAAGCAAAATTTCAGACAAGCATTAAAGACCTGAATGTTATCTGCTGTTATGCCCCCACTGAGGATGCTGATGAGGATGAGAAGGATAGATTTTACGGACAACTTCAGGATATTTTGAATTCTGTCAAGAAAGGAGATATTACCCTTGTTCTTGGTGACTTCAATGCCAAAGTTGGTACTGACTCTGATCTTTGGAGAGGGGTGATTGGCCCTTTTGGTATTGGTAGCTGCAATGGCAATGGGCAACGTCTCCTACAGGTAAGTAAACTCAATGATTTCAGAATAACTAACACATATTACAAACACCGCGACATACATAAATACACGTGGGTTTCACCTGATGGGCTGCATAGGAATATGATTGATTATATATTAATTAACAGCAAATGGGCTAGTTCTGTTAGAAATACCAGGGCATATAGGGGAGCTGAAATTGGATCTGACCATTACCTTGTTAAAAGTGTGTTGCAACTTAAACTTAAAAAGTGTTGTGCTAGGGTTAAAAAATTTACCTTTAATACTGAAGCTATGAAAGACCCAGTTATAGCTAAAGCTTACCATGATAGGTTACTTAGTCATTATGACAGTCATGGTTTGCTTAATACTGAAGTTGAGGAAGAATGGGGCCATTTTAAACAGGCTTTTTTGGAAACTAACAGTACTCTTTTAGGAAAAAAGGAGCAGAGGAGAGAGAATTATTTAAGTGATAAGGCACTTGAGCTTATTTCAGAAAGAAGGAACTGCATTAATGTCTTTAATCAGTACCCTACTAGGCCTAATAGAAAAGAATACAGAGAGCTTAATAAACGTGTAAAGGATCAGTTAGCTACTGATAAGAATCTTTGGCTTGATAGCTTGGCTGACAAAGCTGAGGAAGCAGTTAGGCAGCACAACAGCAGATAGTTAATGTTTTATGTGGTAGAAAACGGACAGGCATACATGGATTGAAGGATAAACTAGGTAAGGTTATAGAAAGGGAGGATTCTGTCATGACTAGGTGGGCTGAGCATTTCAGTGATGTTCTAAACAATGTGGTTAGTTCTACTCCCATTGTTTGTAATGATGATAGATGCATTGGCAGCTTTAATGTTGGCCCTATAACACAATCTGAAGTTAGTTTGGCTATCTCTAAACTTAGACTTCATAGATCCCCAGGGGTAGATGAAATTACTACAGAAATGCTCAGAGGTGGGAATGTTTCGGTTACCACTTGGATGACTGAAATTTTGAATAACTTTTATGATAAAGGCATGGTTCCTAAAGATTTTACCAGAGCAATTATTATCCCTATTTTCAAAAAAGGTGATCGCAGTTCTTGTGATAACTATAGGGGTATCAGCCTACTCTCTCTTCCAGGTAAAGTTCTTTCCATGATTGTGCTTAATAGAATTAAGAATCTGGTTGACAGTCAATTGCGTGATGAGCAATGTGGATTCAGAAGTGGTAGGGGATGTATGGATCAGATATTTTCACTTAGGCAGATTCTTGAGAAATGTTTAGAGTTTCAGAAACCTTTGGTTGCTAGCTTTGTTGATTTCAAAAAGGCTTTCGACTCTGTTGATCGTCATAATTTGTGGTTGATTGTGAGATTATATGGTATACCAGACAAGTTAGTTAACATTATGAAAGCTCTCTATAATAACACTGAGTCGTGTGTGAGAGTTGGTAAGGCTTGTAGCAATTGGTTTAGCATTACTTCTGGTGTTCGACAAGGGTGCATTTTGTCTCCTTTTCTCTTTAGCTTGGTTATTGATTATGTTATGCGAAATTCACTTCAAGGGAAAGATTTTGGCCTTAAATGGGCTGGAGATACGAAAATTTCTGATTTAGATTATGCTGATGATTTAGCCCTTTTGGCAAATGATGTTGATGAGATGAACTCTTTCATTCGAGCTGTTGATGAGACTGGTAGTAGAGTAGGTTTGGTTATAAACAGAGAGAAAGCTAAAGTGATGAAAATTGGTCAGGCAGGTTGTGATTCAGTTAATCTGAATGGTTGCAGTCTTGAGCAGGTGTCACAATTTAATTACCTTGGGAGCTATGTAACTGATACTGGTGATGTGCGGCATGAGATTAACAGACGAATAGGGATTGCTGCCGGGACTTTTAAGAATCTATGGAGAGTGTGGAGAAATAGGCGTATAAACCTAAAGACTAAAATTAGACTATAATAGTTGGTTCTTTCTAGGGTTAGTTATGGTAGTGAAACTTGGACGCTGTGTAAACAAGATAACAGGAAACTAGATGCTTTTGATTCTTGATGCTTACGCAGTATCTTGGGTATTAGGTGGTTTAACTTTGTAACTAATGATGAGGTTAGGCAAAGGAGTCTGCAACCTCCTTTAAGCAGCATATTGTGCAGAGAGAGACTCCGCTGGTTTGGCCATGTTGCCCGTATGGATAATTATAGATTGTCGAATAGGGTTATGAACAGTGTGCCTAGAGGCCTCAGAAGGAGGGGGAGACCTAGGATGCGGTGGGCAGACAATGTCAAACAGGACCTTGTTAGAATTGGTGTACAGTGGCCGGATGCAGCAGATGTAGCTCAGGACAGATATGCTTGGAGAATTAAACTGCGTGGTCTGGTTGGACCTCCGTAGCCCATGGCTGCTTGATGATGATGATGATGATGATGATGATGATGATGATGTTATAGGATTATCGCAATGAAGTTTTTAAATCCTATAATAAATTTTCAATTTGTTTTGAATTTCTTCACACAGCAAGTTCTGGACTCCCAGAAACAATTCTAAAGGAAAACCACTTTTTCAGTTAGAAGTGAAACCATCCGTTGAATGTTTACGGAAACATTTGACCCTCATCTTCATGAAGTCAGTCCATTGGATTCAATATACCTTTCTTTTAGGTGACTAATGTATACAAAACGATTTGTCCATAATTATATTTATTACATTCATGATAAAAATAATTTATACTAATCTTTTTATAAATAACATTTTTTTCAAGATGGGAAATCAGTTGGTCTTCAATTTTTTTATATTTATATTTTTTATTAGTTTTATTTTTCGTATTTCTTTTAAAATTTGATCATATTTTTTCTTTTTATACTTTTTTTTTTCATAGACCCTTGGTTAGGTAGGCAATAACAACTCTGGCCGGCGACTTCTCAGTAACTATGATCAGGACCGTTTAAACTAAGGCCTAGGACATTATGAAATTTTGAGCTCCCCTAATAATGATGATAATGGATACTGAATAAAATTAAATAAAATAAGCAATTAATTTGCGCAAATTTTTGAAATCAAATGTAATAAACTGTTACAAAAACACTTTATATGATGTACAGTGAAGGTTTTTTTGCCATAACATTTGACAATTCATTAATAATTTGAAAACATTTCGATACCACTTAGATATAGAGGCTAAATGGCTACAAGACTTCCAGTTTCGCAGAGCAGGATTGTGATAAAGAAACGATTTTAAACTAATGACGGACTTTGAACTTGTGATATCATTTTTTTTTCGTTTAAAATCACATGTAATTTGAGACGTTATTCATTCGTAAAAAATTTTTTAATGTGAATTCAAACTCTTAATAAGAGTTTTCTGCTTTCGATCCCAATATTTTTTTCTGATCGACTCAAAATTTAAATATTCTTTACAAAACAGGAATTCAACCTTCTGTATTATAGGCCTAATTACACCAGGAAATATTTTTTCTGCAACTCCTTTGCAAATTCGAATGACAATGTTATCAGGTAATTTGTGTCAAGACAAAATCTATATATCTTGAAAGTTGCAGTTTTAAAACTCACAGACAATCAGTGCATTTTTATACAACTACTACTTAAAAAAAAACAAATTGCAGCATCTTTACAAATGAGATATTTTTGTTTACATACTCTGTCTTCCTAACTCTTTAAATGAGAGCTATCTGAGCAGGTTTGCCAACCTGAAAAATATTATTTTACGGACAAAAACAAAAGAAAATTACCGTCACATTTTGATTCAAAACCGAACAGGACAAAATTCAACCGTGCAGTGGGGCCTCGACTTCCGTTAACATAGACATCCGATATTCTCAGGAACCGATTTCCCTTCCGTAATAGCGTTCATCTTAAGGACCGATGATATTTGCAGGAACCGAAGGCTTTTCGATACAGCTAGGAACAATGCATGGGTGTAGTTTTGGCTAATCAGCGCGCGGAACGTTACTCGTATGATTGTTCTCAACCAATCAGCGTCTTTGCTGTTGTTCAGCACAGTATTCCAGCTTTGTTTTGAAATATATAAGGGGCATCGTTATTCGTTGTTTATCTTCTGTTTGATAAGGTTGTTAAGTGTAAACAGGGGGCGTGGGGGGGGCTCAGTCGGTAGCGCGCCAGGCTCGTAATCTGATATCGTAATCGTAAATGATATATTCCCAGATTCGAGTCCCAGCTGGGTCAGCGTTGAGATTTATCTCCGCAAATATCTCCGCCCTGCCCACGGTCAGTAGGGGACACCGATGTGCTTGAAAATACCACCGTCCGTCAGATGGGACCTTAAGACGTGTCCCCGTGTGCGGGAGAGCCATATCCTGTGCACGTTAAAGAATACGCTGGATGGCCTGTCTCCCAACAGCTGTTCCAGTGGGTTCCATCCCCCAACCTTCTCTGAGTCTTCGGGGTCCATGTGACCTGGCCATTTAGCCCATGGTGTGCAAAAAAGTGCCGCTCAGATGTAAAACAAACCAACTCAGTGTAAACGGAATGCATTTTTATGAATTAATTGTTATTCATGTTTTTGAATTTATTAATAAGTAGAAATTAATAACCATGGCTCCTGAAGTACAAGTTAAGAATAAAATTTCCATTAAAGTGAGGCGGATTAGTACATTAGTGCGTGAATACGATTATAATTATCGCATTAGTGCGTGAATACGATTTCTCTCGATCGACTATTTCTACGATAGTTAGCCATTCTAAAGTATGTTAAAGTTAGTGATGATTTTGAACATAAAACTCAAGTATAACATGTAAGAAATATCTATTTTATGTGTTGTTGGGGTCGCCTTTTTAAGGCGACCTCAACAACAATATTTTCAATATATAATAGTTCTTGTGGAAGGAATTACCATCGGATTTGGGGCCCCACTATACTTAATTTTCTCTATTATTCAGAAAACTTGAGAAACTTCCTCCATCTAAAATCTCCCTATCTCCAGTAGGTTTATTGAGAAATCAGTCTAAAATAAATATTTTTTTTAATTTTTTAAATTTAAAAATATGTAGACAAATGAATATACTGCTCAATCATTCGTTAACTAACTATTTAATCACTATTAAGCTGCTTAAGTACAGGATGAAGATGGGTGTTGGGAATACACCCATCGTCATTCTGTTACTTAAACAGCCTAATAGCGATTAAATAGTTAGTCAAAATATATAATTTTTATATTGAGCTGTCCCGGTTACCGAGTGATTAATTAGCTTGACTATTAATCAAAGGGACTTGAGTTTGAGCTAGAATAAGATGTGGATGCTTGCGTTTTCTTTCTGCTGAGGTCTCGCCTTCTGTGACCTCTGTAGTAAGCAGCTGCTTGAGAGGATATTTTAATTTCAATATTAGAAATGTTCAGTATTAGAACAAATTTTGTCTGGTAGATGATTATGTCATTTCAATCACGTTTCTTACTCAAGAGTCTAGTTCAGTGTTTCAAATATTTTAAAAATCTCGCAAAAATAAAAAAAAAAGTTCAGCTATAGATGACTCTTGTGATGTATATTTTGAAATAATTTTCTTTGTGCAAGTAGTGATAGGTTAAAGGAGTGTATAAGAAAATACAGTAGGACGTTGATTTAAGCTGGGGTTTGGTTCCTAGAGTCCGTCCCGTGGCCGAGAGGTTAGCCTTCTGTCGTCTTTGGATCAGTTAAATACTTTTCAGAATTCTTTTTAAAAGGTTGTTTGCATTTCTTTAAGCCTCCTTCCCTGCAAAACATATAGTAAGGCTGCAACACTGCATTGCTTCCTCTTCTAATCGAATAGCTTCGTTCCCAATCAGGATCGATGAAGAATTAAACGCTCCTTGGCTGGTTTAAATCCAGAAGCATTTCTCTTCACGGGAGATGAAAGTTCTTGAAGGCATCCACTTCCAATAAACGCCAGTCTCGTCCACATTGGAAACAAGATCAGGAGGTTCTTCATCTTTTTCTATGACTCGCTTAAAGTGCTCAGGACTTGCGTGCCCTTGCTGTTTCTTCATCATCACCGGCAGCCTCTCCTGTTATTTTCTTTTATTATAAATCTGCTTGTAATTGGCGAACCAATCTTTGCTTGCTATGAAAGTTTCGTCGTCGCCTTCCTTTTCTTTTATCAAAACAACAAACCGCTTTATCACAAATAAGGAATATTCCTTTCATTAACTCGTCAACCCACAATGAGAGTAACTGTTTCATTTTTCCAATCGTAGGACCACGTGAGCAAAATGTAGCAGAATGGTAGCAGTTTTCCTTCTTGCAGTTCCCATTTTTTAAAAATTTTATCAGCATTTTTTCCTATCTTCATATTTCTTTTGGCTTTGACATTTGTCGGTTGCTCGGTTTGTGCATTTGACAAAAGGTTGTTCCACCATATCTTTCGAATGCGATGGAGGAACTTAATGATTTAAGCGCCAAATGGAAGCTTGTGATGCGGAGAGTGTCATAGGCTATAAAAAAAAATTGACCCCCGTGCTTTCTTCCCCCTCAAAAAGTGAAAATTATTCTTAAGCTATATCACCAGAACACGAAGGCCGAAAGTAACAAGATATACGTCAAATAAAAGCTTCTAACGCGGGGAATGTCGTAGGCTACGAAACATTGACCCCCCGTGCTTTCTTCCCCCGAAAAAGGGGGACAATGTGAAAATGATTGTTCCTCTATATCTTCTGAACGCGAGTGCGGAAAAGAACGAGTTATGTAGCGAATGAACGCTTGTTAAGAGTTGGGTTGTTTAACCTCTGAGCGGCACTTTTTTGCACACCATGGGGTAAATGGCCAGGTCACATAGACCCCGAAGGCTCAGAGAAGGTTGGGGTAGGGGACTCACTGGAACAGCTGTTGGGAGACAGATGGTAGCCTCCCGTCAAGGCCATCCAGCGTGTTCTTTAACGTGCACAGGGTATGACTCTCCGACACACGGGGTCACGGCTTAACGTCCCATCTGACGGAAGGCGGCCTTTCCAAGCCCATTGATGTCCCCTACTGACCGTGGGCAGGGCGGGGAGTTTAGCGGAGATAAATCTCAACGCTGACCCAGCTGGGACTCGAACCTGGGAACTATAGATTACGAGCCTGGCGCGCTACTACTGAGCCAGCTTGTTACGAGAAGAATTTCGTAGGCTGTAAAAAATGACCACCTATGCTCACCTCCTCCCTAAAAAATGGGAAATAGTCGTTCTGCCATATCATCTGAATACCATGGCCTACAGTTACGAGTTAGGTGTCAAATGAAAGATCGTAAAATGACGGTCGTACACAATTTCGAATTTCGCCCGCACAATTCCCCCCTGATAAAATGTGGGGGAGATGGATTTTCGCAGGGAATGACTTAAAAAGTCGTCTCTAAAATTAAAACTTGTGACGTATCCAATGTCGTGGTCTACCTCAAGCCTGAATCCAAAACGGTGGTAAATGTGATCGATGTTTATGAGTCATATATCAAAGTTTTTGAAAGTGGTGATTTTAGTGA
Organism: Ryuthela nishihirai; assembly: GCA_038380435.1. NCBI lineage: Eukaryota > Metazoa > Arthropoda > Arachnida > Araneae > Heptathelidae > Ryuthela > Ryuthela nishihirai. The sequence goes on from JAWZYU010000001.1 coordinate 23,565,308, forward strand.
CAACAAAAAAATATAAATTAAAAAGTTAAAAAAATACCTATCTTCCTACAGTGCCCTAATAAGTAGAAAATAATCCTAAAACATATCGATGGTGCAATCAGTCACTGAGTTCGTATTCGCTTGGAAGCAAGATAGGGCGCTGATTTACCTACTCGACAAAATTTCCAGCGCCCTATCTTCCTTTGAAGTGCATACGAACTCAGTGACTGATTGCACCATCGATATGATTTAGGATTGTTTTCTATTTTTAAGAGCACAATAGAAAGATAGGTACCTTTAAAAATTTTAATTTATATTTTTTTACCTACCTTCCTATTGCTTTTGGCTCTGACATTTGTCGATTGGTTGATTTGTGCATTTGACAAAACGTTGTTCCACCATATCTTTCGAACGCAATGTCGAAACTTTATGATTTGTGCGCCAAATGACAGCTTGTGACGCGAGGAGTGTCATAGGCTATTAAACAATTGAACCACGAGCAGTCTTCCCTCGTAAAAAAGGAAAATGTGGAAACTATTCTTAAGCTTTTTCTCCAGAACTCGAAGCCTGAAAAGAACAAGCCATACGTCGAATGAAAGCTTCTGACGAGGGTAATGTCGTAGGCTATGAAAAACTGACCGCCATGCTCTCTCCCCCCCTAAAAAAAGGGAGGAAATAAAAATGATTGTTCCTCTATGTATCCTGAACGCGAGTGCGGAAAGTAACGAGCTATGAGTAGTTTAATCCCATTATACGAATCCCCTTTGCACAGTGCTTCCCCCTAAGACGTCACTGTCCATGCCCACTCCCGGTCACGTGATATGACCACGCCCCCTTATTAATATTCATAATTAATTAAAAATTAATTAATCCCCCTTTATTAAACCCCCTTATTAAAACTTCCTTCCCCTTTATTAAGCACCCGTGGCTCCCTCTAGTGTATAGGATGAGTACTATTTTTAGAAAAAAAACCAATTTTAGTCGTAATTTTTCCAATATTTGATTCCCCCATATTAAAAGCCGGCCCTTACCAAAATTCCTCCCCTCTTTATTAAGTACCCGTGGCGCCATCTAGTGTATATGATGAGTACTTTTTTTAGAAAAAACCTTCAATTTTAGTCGTAATTTTTCCAATTTTTGACTCCCTCTCATTAAAAAACCCCCTTATTAAAAAATTCTCCCCCTTTATTAAAAAAAATACTCCCCCTCTTTATTATTTAAGTTTATTAAACTTCGCCCCTATTAGAATTCTCCAAATAAGACCCAGGGTTTCTACTAACTAAACTTTGGTGGCAACGATCAGAATGGCTGATGCAATCCTCTAAATAATTACAAAACTAAACTTTCGGTGACAACGATCAGAATGTCTGATGCAATCCTCAATAATAATTACAAGGTCCTATATTTTGCGAATTCGACCTTCACTAGAATAAGGACTATCGCGCAGTAACTGTTTTAAAAGACTTCCGCAGAAAATGAAAAAATTCTATTGGGTAAAAATAAAAAAACAATCAAAAAATAATAAAAGTAAAACGGCGAAAAAATCTGATTTTAAAACATTCGTAATTATGAAAAATATTGAGGGATAATATGGTCTGGTGACCTGTAGGGGCGACATAAAAGACCATCTTTAGAACACGCAACAAGCGTGCAGAACCTCACCCCTGGGCCACGTTTTACTGACGGATGGTTTTACAATCTGAAAAGTCCTGCGAAATTAAAAAATATTATTCCAAACGGGGAATCACAAGGGTTTTATTGACAGATGAATCTTGGAAACCCCCTGCGCTGTCGACCCCTTTGTTTCCGTATCAGGCGCGATGCCTTACAACATGAAAACACACTGGCACTCTTGATCGTATTTTTCGGATTCGAAATTTTTCCAAGTCCAGAGACGGATGACAGCCCCTCTGACCCATATTGTCTACCTCATTTCAATCTCCTTTCGTTTCAGGTCATCACAGGATATGGAAACAATGTTTTCCATCCTCTTATCGAAACATCCCATTTATGATAGGTCAGTTATTTGTTTACCCCGTCTGAAGAAGAGAAAAAATAAAAATAATAAATAAATACCCCCTCAAGCAGCTGCTTGCCACAGAGGTCTGACAGGAACCTGATCAGTTTATATGGCAGAGTAGAAGGTCTGAGAGGATGGCAGGACCTCAGCAGAAAAACGACACATACATCCATGCCTTACTCGGGGCTCGAACCCAGGTCCCTTAGATCAGTAGCCAAGCGTGCTAACCACTCGGCCATGGGACGGCGAAGAAGAGAAACCATTTTGAAATTACGCGCTCCTAAACCTCCAAGAGTTGAGCTTCTCTTATTTAGTCTCCATAGGGTTGAAAGATGTTGTCATCAGATATCTGTGTTTCCGCGTCAGGACTAGTTTTGGAAAGTGGTTTTACGTTAAATCTGCCATGTCTCAATTAATTACTCTCCGTAAGTATATCCGTTACGCGACAAGGTTTTATTCCTAATACTTATTACCGCTGTAGCCTCAGTACATGATATAAACTCGTTCCTAGGAATAACGCTACGCAGTAAGATAACAATTTCTTCCTCCGAAGAAAAATCAGCTATGGGAGTAATCATTTTTGAAAAATCTACAGTTCTAAAAGCTGTCACAGTTTGTAAAAATCGTCTTTTCCACCGTTTACCGGCGAACGTGTGACTCATCACGCTGATGAAATTCGCGTTGCGGCGTCAGTTCGTTAGTACACGCTTTACAAGGTCAGTTGTTTTCATCGGGTAAAGAAATGCGGCAGAATGTTATAGAAAGTAAGAATGCTAAAAGTAGAATTCACACGTTTCTGCTTGCATGAGTTAATGGAGTACGGTACATTAACAAATACACTAAGTTACTATAAAAAATAATACATAAGTCTCACGTGATCGTACCCTCTCAACTTACCTGAGGTAATCCACCGAAGTTTTATTTCCAGCTGGACTGATAGTCAAAATTTAGCAAATACTTCAACGATTATATCAGTATATTTATGGAACAAGCTTCTTCGGCTACATAAAAATCCGACGAACTATGCTCTGACATATATGTTCTGATCGGGCCTCAGTAAAAGAATTCTGCACATATGTCACGAAAACCGATGTTCTCACGTAGAGCGTACTAAGTGGCAGAAAAATACCTTTACAAACTAAGAGCGTGAAACATCCCAAGTCCCGAAATACCCTTCTAAAATCAGGAAAATTACCTACACTCTACCACTTCTTAAATCGACTCTATTAGAAGTACCAAAAGCTTCTGTCCTTATTGTCGCTTATCTGAAAGAAATGACATGCGCGCGCAGCAATGGTCAACCGGTGATAAAGGTCACAGGTCAACTCACGTGCTGACCTGTGGAAAGCAGATAAACCGGAAGCATGTCTAATTCCCTGTGAGAACTGCTCCGTGCTTTATCTTCCTCGAGGTTTTCCTAATGAGAAAGTTAAATAATTACTCGTTTCATGGCGAAATGCAACAATTAAGCATGTTCCTTCAAAATATAGATTAGCTTCTCAAGAGATACACTTAAAAACTGATAAGAATCTATGAAATTCAAAGTTCCAAGGGTGAATGCTGTGTATTTTTCTAAATTATTGGGAATTCAATTAATCTTCTTATTTTGATAATCCCTTGCAGATGGCTGTCCTTTAGGTTATGAAATATAACTTGAATCTTATTTGGGAGCTTAAAATTGAGATTACACGCATTATAAACGTCTCCTCGGAGAAGCGCTAGGGGAAGGAGACTATATCCATGCAATGAAACTCATTCGACATAAAAAACCTAGGCCAATATCACGACTTGTACACAAACGTGCTTCTTTTAGCTGATGTGTTTGAGAAAACTATGTGTCAGATACTATGAAATTGGTCCCTGTCATGTTTACACAGCTCCTGGACTAGCATGGCAAGCATGCCTGAAGATGATAAATGTTAATATAGAGTTGAAAACTGATCCTACAATGTACCTTTTCCTGCAAAAAGACATACGAGGAGGAATTTCAGTGATATGCAAACAAGTATTTAAAATGAAAAACTGATTGCAAGTTTGCTTCACTGTCATACAATCTTAGAGATTAACTCATTATATAGCTTAATCTTCAGATGCATGTTTCTCAATATCTATTCTTCGCATTTTCTCATACATTTCGCAAGATAATTAAAGTAACTTGCTCAAACACTGATTCATCTTCCCTATTCGTATATTTACTTTCATAGCACCATTTGCTGAAAAAAGGTAAAATCGCAAGCATTATCTGAGTCAGATTATTATTTTTTCCATATATCTGCTAATTCTTTACGTTGAAAATCTCACAATAGCCTGAAATGGACAGTACTTTACCCAGGATACAGCTATAAGTTATGATAACCAACAGATTAAAAGATTTATCTCATAGACAGTAGGTTAGCACGCTCAGCTTCTGATCTAAGAAACCTAGAGATCCATGTTAACACATGAGTGTGGTTTTTCTACTGGGTTGGGTTGGGTTGTTTTACCTCTGAGCGGCACTTTTTTGCACACCATGGGCTAAATGGCCAGGTCACATGGACCCCGAAGGCTCAGAGAAGGTTGGGGGAGGGGACCCACTGGAACAGCTGTTGGGAGACAGATGGTAGCCTCCCGTCAAGGCCATCCAGCGTGTTCTTTAACGTGCACAGGGTATGGCTCTCCCGCACACGGGACCACGGCTTAACGTCCCATCCGACGGACGGCGGCCTTTCCAAGCCCATCGATGTCCCCTACTGACCGTGGGCAGGGCGGGGAGTTTTGCGGAGTTTTTCTACTGAGTACCTATGTCGTATGAAAAGGTTCTGTAACCGCTATGACAAACAGTTGCATAAAGCCATTTTTAAAGATACACTGATTTCGAACTCACTAAGATTCTTATATGCAATCTATAGAGATTTGTACTAAGGATGTCTATATTTTCGGATCAGCACTCATGCTCTTTTCAGGGTTCTGTGTGTATTTCTACAACTCCCTACTACGTTTCAATAAGCGCGTAAGTAAACTGGGTGTATAATGGCGAAGGTGGTTATTTTTAGCAGCAAGCAGAAGTTTTTTCAACAATTATATGTATTCGTGTTTTTCACTACACGAGGAAATCTAACACTGTCTAAGAATCGGTTTAGTTATTTTCCCTGCTTGAGAACATTTCTACACTAGTGTGGAATTCTTAGAACAAGTGGTACTATGCTCGTGTGAAAGTGGTTACCTTTCGCTGTAAGCACACGTTTTTTGTTTTAACCGTTTTACGGACCTAATGCATAAAGTGCCAAGTCTTTCAAAGGTTATTTCACACTTCAAACACTCATCAAGGCAATCGATATTGCAGAAGTCAAATTGAAAAGGAGAAACGATAGGAAAGAAAAGCACCCTACCCAGCATTCTCACATTAAAAGAAAACGTAACGTAAGCATTCATCGCCTCAAAACACCCCGACAGAGGGCGTCCTGTGCCAGCTTGGAAGGTAGCAAGGAGAACACATGTAACAATAGTTTAACCACAAGTATTCATTTTTTAAGTATTAGGTATTTCTTACAACAACGTTCTTTTCTAGTGAAGATGGAACATTCACTTTTTGTGCAAGCATGTGAATATTACATTTCAGTTAAATGTGAAATTTACGTTTCTGAACATGGGTGAAATCGCTCCAATGGAGTAACTACAGTGAAATCCTCACACAGGACAAGGCACTCACGTTGGAAATAGGTGATAAATCTTCGAGATCAATAGCTGTAGTTTGGCTAGAAGGTTGGGGGGAGGAGACTGAGGTAGAAGGGTTGGACCGGTAGCGGGCAGCGATGCTATTTATTGGTGAATTACCAATAATTAGCAGAGTTGTAAGAGCTGGTACAAGGTGAAGAAAAATCGTACAAGGTGATCATACATATATCATGTCTGCTTCTTCATATACTATTCTTTCGAGCACAAATGTTAAAAGATTTCGAAGGATACATGCAACAGTTAAAAAACAGTAAATAAGTGATTTTCTCGGTTTGGGCATTTAACCAGCGCCATCTATCGGGTACAGAAATCCTGGAAATTAAGACACAAATACGTCTTTACTGGTAACGGGGTAACAGTACTAGAAAAATCATTGCCCATAACATTAATTTTTTATTATATTCATGTATTTCAAACCATTTTCTTGTTACGAATCATCTGACAGAAAATGTAAGACAGGAGTGCTCAAAAAAATATTCAAACGTGTTGAAAAATACTTACTGAAATATGAGTATTCAAGTTCAAATCAAGAGATGAATGGCTTTATACATATTCAACGGATGTCTTTCTAAGTGTATATCACTATGCATACATGAATGCGATTTTTCTTCATATCTGTTTTGTCACATACTTGTTTCGTCTCTGTACATGTGTTAATTGTATGTTTGTGCGTGCGTTGCGTGTACGTGTGCGTCTGCGTATGTTTGTGTGTATATGTTTTCATGTTTGTTTCTGCGAATGTGTTTGTTTCTGTGAATCGGATGTGTTTGTGATGTTCATTTTGTTTCTAGGAATCGTGTGTGAACATGTTATCTGTCAGTTGCTCGTTACAAAAGAAGCTAACACTTTACAAACCTCAACAGATTGACATTACATGTCCAGCTCTCCTTTTCGCGTGACACCGAAACAGGTTTCGTTTTTATGCTGCGGTGATAAGTGTGATTATAACTGTGCAATAACTGGTCTATCACATCCACATAGCGATTCATGTTTTTATCTGTGAATTATTTCCGCATTTTTGTTTTTAACGTACGATTGAATCGTTCTACTATGCTAGCTTTGCTTTCATTATGAGTGGTGATAAATTATGAGTGTGCTTTAAGATACTTTTGAAACACTCGGTTAGTGAATTCCATCCCCTTATCTGTTTGTAATTTCTGAGGCTTTCTTTCTTGAAATATTTTCTGAAAGGCTTTTGTGATCAGCTGCCCCGATTTCTGTTTTAAAGGAACTGCACATGCATATTTTTCGAAAGCACGTCTATACATGTCATTAAATATTTGTAGTCGTCATTATGTTTACTAAAAGATGACAAATCTACCAGATCTGCCTGAAAGAGTTCATCTTTACACCCCACTATCACTCTGTTCTTGAGAAACCGCTGTTTCACGGGCTTGTGAATGGTGTAAGCTTCCTCCACCCCCGCAGCCATTCAGCTATTTTTGCTTTCTTCAGCATCCCATCCCTGTCTTTTACAGTTCGATATAAACCATCCACCAAAATATAGCTTGCTGGCTGGGCTGGGTCTTGATACAGAGACTTGAGAACGTTCATTACAGCAAACAATATTAACACTTTCAATGCTAACCTTAAAATTCATGTTAACTACACGAAGAAAGAAATCACAATGACAAAAACATCAGAGATACATTCATATTCTTTAACATAACAAATTATCACTTGTTTTTACAATAGAATAACATTAATGCCACATTAATATTTAGTTAGTACGTATTTCAGATGTACGTACCAGTTCATCGTTCAGCTCTTTCAGTAACGTTGGAAAGTTCAATTCAGACATTAATGAGATATTAGCCGGTCGATTTAATTCAATTCCTGATTCTTCCACAAAACGTTCAGCAATATCAGTTAAATGAACGTTTCTTACTGCTTTTGTGAAATAATCAACAATTGATTCATCGTTTATGGTAAGGCAAAAATGACGAAGTTGACTAGGATGATCCACTTCACACCCGAATCAGTTCTTACATAGCATTGTAAAAAGTCCTTTCTGACGATTGTTTTCAAAGTCTGCTTTAAACAGTCCATAAGATTTACGGAATCACTATTGTCTTGTTCAAGGGGGTGATCATTAGATAGGGTTGTACGATGAAGATTTGCAGCTAATTTTGTCTTCCACATGGCATTCGAAAATTTACCATTTTCAAACTTCAGAGCCATCAAACTGTAGGTGATTGGGTCACATAAATCTGCTATCCTCTCCCACTTCTCGTCGCTGAGACGAATCGATTAAGAAATTAAACCACCTCCATCACGGGGGATGTTTTTTTAATGAGCACCCCGTGTCTACCCTTGAGCACGACGAAGCAAACCATAGAGTCCAGTTCATACTCGCCGTATTCGATATCTTTGAATGCTTCGACGATTGTAGATGCATAAGAAACCAGTCCATACCACTGTTCTTCACACAACATCACACCATCCTTTGTAGAGTACAGTTTTAATGAATTATTACTAAACCTCTTGAACAGACGTATATGCACTTTAGGATAGTCCTTGTACTCACAAACATTCGCAAACAAATCAGAGCCTAGTTGAAACATATGCTGATTATCATCTCTAAGAGCAAGTCGCTTCGCAGGAAGATCGCCTCCGGTCAGGGAACACTGAACACAGGTCATGATTAGCAGTTCGATACTGAAAAAATAATGCCTTATCACCCGTCGAAGGGTAATACTTATACCTTAAACCTGTGACATCCCCCTGTAACAGTCTTCCATTGGTCGAGATCTGACGCTAGATGGAGCTCAGGACAGACTTGCTTGGAGAACTAAATTGTACAGTCTGGTTGGACCTCCGTAGCCCTTGACTGTTTGAGGATGATGATGGATGATGATGATGATGTTCATGCTATTGTAAGAAACTTTCAAAAGAAAATTTCTATTGAAGGTCTCATCAAATGATTCACGATGGTTGAGCGAAACACTGACCTTTACCGATAGATGGCACTGGTTAAATGCCCAAACCGAGAAAATCACTTATTTACTGTTTTTTAACTGTTGCATGTATCCTTCGAAATCTTTTAACATTTGTGCTCGAAAGAATAGTATATGAAGAAGCAGACATGATATATGTATGGACACCTTGTACGATTTTTCTTCACCTTGTACCAGCTCTTACAACTCTGCTAATTATTGGTAATTCACCAATAAATAGCATCGCTGCCCGCTACCGGTCCAACCCTTCTACCTCAGTCTCCTCCCCCCAACCTTCTAGCCAAACTACAGCTATTGATCTCGAAGATTTATCACCTATTTCCAACGTGAGTGCCTTGTCCTGTGTGAGGATTTCACTGTAGTTACTCCATTGGAGCGATTTCACCCATGTTCAGAAACGTAAATTTCACATTTAACTGAAATGTAATATTCACATGCTTGCACAAAAAGTGAATGTTCCATCTTCACTAGAAAAGAACGTTGTTGTAAGAAATACCTAATACTTAAAAAATTAATACTTGTGGTTAAACTATTGTTACATGTGTTCTCCTTGCTACCTTCCAAGCTGGCACAGGACGCCCTCTGTCAGGGTGTTTTGAGGCGATGAATGCTTACGTTACGTTTTCTTTTAATGTGAGAATGCTGGGTAGGGTGCTTTTCTTTCCTATCGTTTCTCCTTTTCAATTTGACTTCTGCAATATTGATTGTCTTGATGAGTGTTTGAAGTGTGAAATAACATTTGAAAGACTTGGCACTTTATGCATTAGGTCCGTAAAACGGTTAAAACGCAAAGTATTGTCTAACAGATCGGTTGTGGGAGCCCTCAGAATCGAGAAGCATTTAGTACACACTAATGAAATTTACTGGAGTAATGCTCTATACGTATTGTTCTTTCAGATTTCCAAACAAGTGAAACACCATGACATCATCAAAAAACGTGTGCTTGCAGCGAAAAATAACCACTTTCACACGAGCATAGTACCACTTGTTCTAAGAATTCCACACTAGTGTAGAAATATTCTCAAGCAGGGAAAATAACTAAACCGATTCTTAGACAGTGTTAGATTTCCTCGTGTAGTGAAAAACACGAATACATATCATTGTCGAAAAAACTTCTGCTTGCTGCTAAAAATAACCACCTTCGCCATTATACACCCAGTTTACTTACGCGCTTATTGAAACGTAGTAGGGAGTTGTAGAAATACACACAGAACCCTGAAAAGAGCATGAGTGCTGATCCGAAAATATAGACATCCTTAGTACAAATCTCTATAGATTGCATATAAGAATCTTAGTGAGTTCGAAATCAGTGTATCTTTAAAAATGGCTTTATGCAACTATTTGTCATAGCGGTTACAGAATCTTTTCATACGACATAGGTACTCAATAGAAAAACCACACTCATGTGTTAACATGGATCTCTAGGTTTCTTAGATCAGAAGCTGAGCGTGCTAACCTACTGTCTATGAGATAAATCTTTTAATCTGTTGGTTATCATAACTTATAGCTGTATCCTGGGTAAAGTACTGTCCATTTCAGGCTATTGTGAGATTTTCGACGTAAAGAATTAGCAGACATATGGAAAAAATAATAATCTGACTCAGACAATGCTTGCGATTTTACCTTTTTTTCGGCAATTGATGCTACGAAAGTAAATATACAAGTAGAGAAGTTGAATCAGTGTTTGAACAAGTTACTTTATCTTGCAAAATGTATGAGAAAATGCGAAGAATAGATATTGAGGATCATGCATCTGAAGATTAAGCTATATAATGAATTAATCTCTAAGATTGTATGACAGTGAAGCAAACTTGCAATCAGTTTTTCGTTTAAATGCCTGTTTGCATGGATATAATCTCCTTCCCCTAGCGCTTTTCTGAGAAGCCGGTCATAATGTGTGTAATTTCCATTTTACGCTCCCAAATAAGATTCCAATTTTATTTCATAACCTAAAGACAGCCATCTGCAAGGAATGATCAAAAATAAGAAGATTAATTACATTCCCAATAATAGTGAAAAATACACAACATTCTGCCTTGGAACTTTGAATTTCATAGATTCTTATCGAGAAGCTAATCTATCGGCAGAAGAATACCTTATTTTGAATTGCTGCATGTAACAGTACTTATTTAACTTTCTCATTAGGGCATCCTCGAGGAAGATAAAACTCACAGAGCAGACCGCTCTTCCTGTAAGTAAATGATTTAGATAAACAGTAGCATATCTGTTTTTTGCATCATAGGACTGATCCATTGGGCAGCGCGTGAGTTGACCCGTGACCTTTATCACCGGTTGCGTGTTGTGGCGCACTCGTGTCTCTGTATTTCGGCAGGTCACGTGACAATGATAGTGGAAGCTTTCAGTACTTGTAACAGAGGCTATGTTAGAAGTGGAAGCATGTATGGAATTTTCCTATATTCTTTAGAAGGGTATTTTGGGACTTGGGATGTTTCACGCTCTTAGTTTGTAAAGGTATTTTTCTGCCACTTAGTACGCTCTACGTGAGAACATCGGTTTTCCTGACATATGTGCAGAATTCTTTTACTGAGGCCCGATCAGAACATATATGTCAGAGCACAGTTCGTCGGATTTTTATGTAGCCGAAGAAGCTTGTTCCATAGATATACTGATATAATTGTTGAAGTATTTGCTAAATTTTGACTATCAGTCCAGCTGCAAATAAAATTTCGGTGGATTAACTCAGGTAGGTTGAGAGGGACGATCGCGTGAGACTTATGTATTATTTTTTATAGTAGCTTTGTGTATTTGTTAATGTTCCCTACTCCATTAACTCATGTTGGAACTAAAGTTTTTTTACGTAAGCAGAAACGCATGCGGAAACGTGTGAATTCTACTTTTAGCATTCTTACTTTCTATAGCATTCTGCCGCATTTCTTTACCCGATGAAAACAACTGACCTTGTAAAGCCCTGACCTAACGAACTGACGCCGCAACGCGAATTTCATCAGCGTGATGAGTCACACGTTCGCCGGTAAACGGTTGAAAAGATGATTTTTACAAACTGTGAGAGCTTTTAGAACTGTAGATTTTTCAAAAATGATTACTCCCATAGCTGATTTTTCTTCGGAGGAAGAAATTGTTATCTTACTGCGTAGCGTTATTCCTAGGAACGAGTTTATATCATGTACTGAGGATACAGTGGTAATAAGTATTAGGCATAAAACCATGTCACGTAACGGATTTACTTACGGAGAGTAGTTAATTGAGACATGGCAGATTTAACGTAAAACCACTTTCCAAAAATAGTCCTGACGCGGAAACACAGATATCTGATGGCAACATCCTTCAACCCTATGGAGACTAAATAAGAGAAGCTCAACTCTTGGAGGTTTAGGGGTGCGTAATTTCAAAATGTTTTTTCTTCTTCCGACGGGGTAAACAAATAACTGACCTATCATAAATGGAATGTTTCGATAAGAGGATATAAAACATTGTTTCCATATCCTGTGATGGCCTGAAACGAAAGGAAATTGAAATGAGGTAGACAATATGGGTTTAGTCAGAGGTGCTGTCATCCGTCTCTGGACTTGGAAAAATTTCGAGTCCGAAAAATACGATCAAGAGTGCCAGTGTGTTTTCATGTTGTAAGGCATCGCGTCTGATACGGAAGCAAAGGGGTCGACAGCGCAGGGGGTTTCCAAGATTCATCTGTCAATAAAACCCTTGTGATTCCCCGTTTGGAATAATATTTTTTAATTTCGCAGGACTTTTCAGATTGTAAAACCATCCGTCAGTAAAACGTGGCCAGGGGTGAGGTTCTGCACGCTTGTTGCGTGTTCTGAAAGGGTCTTTTATGTCGCCCCTACAGGTCACCAGATCATATTACCCCTCAATATTTTTCATAATTACGAATGTTTTTAAATCAGATTTTTTCGCCGTTTTCCTTTTATTATTTTTTTTATCAATTTTTTTATTTTTACCCACTAGCATTTTTTCATTTTCTGCAGAACAGTCTTTTAAAACAGTTACTGCGAGATAGTCCTTATTCTAGTGAAGGTCGAATTCGCAAAATATGGGACCTTGTAATTATTTTTAAAGATTGCATCAGCCATTCTGATCGTTGTCACCGAAAGTTTAGTTTTGTAATTATTTACAGGATTGCATCAGCCATTCTGATCGTTGCCACCCAAAGCTTAGTTGGTAGAAACCCTCGGACTTATTCAGAGATTTCTAATAAGGGGGAAGTTTAATAAAGAGGGGGAGTATTTTTTTAATAAAGGTGGAGGATTTTTTTAATAAGGTGTTTTTTTAATGAGAGGGAGTCAAAAATTGGAAAAATTACGAATGAAATTGAAGGCTTTTTCTAAAAATAGTACTCATCATATACACTAGATAGCTCCACGGGTACTTAATAAAGAGGGGAGGAAGTTTAATAAGGGGGGGGGGTTAATGAGGGGGAGTCAAAAATTTGAAAAATTACGACTAAAATTTGGGTTTTTCTAAAAATAGTACTCATCCTATACACTAGAGGTCGCCACAGGTGCTTAATAAAGGGAGGAAGGGGTTTTTAATAAGGGTTTTTTTAATAAAGGGATTTATTATTTTTTAATTAATTATTAAGAATTATTAATTATGAATAATAATAAGGGGGCATGGTCATATCACGTGACCGGAAGTTTGCAGTGGCGTCATAGAGGGAAGCACTGTGCAAAGGGGTTCGTATAATGGGACTAGACTACTGCTATGTATCGAATGAAAGCTTGTGACGAGGAGAGTGTCATAGCGATCGGAAGCTTCCGAAAGTGAGAGCCTACAGTTACGAGTTAGGTGTCAAACGGAAGCTCGTATAATGAGGGTCGTAAAGGTTTCGAATTTCGCCCTCACTATTCCCCCCTGATAAAATGTTGGGGGCGGATTTTCGCAGCGGTCGCCTTTAACGAGTCACATGTCAAATTAAAGCTTCTGATGACCAATCGTCGTGGTCTACCTGAAACGTGACTCCAAAAGAGGGATAAATGTGTTCGATGTATATGAGTTGTATATGAAAATTTTTGAAGGTAGCTATTTTTAGTGATAACAAAAAAAAACAAATTAAAATTTTTAAAAAATACCTGTTGTCCTATAAGGCCTAAAAAGTAGAAGTAAACCTAAAGCATATCGATCGGTCACTGAGTTCATATTCGCTTCGAAGGAAGATAGGGATCCAGCATGTTCTTTAATGTGCACAGGGTGCAGCTCTACCGCACACGGGGCGACAGATTTACGTCCCACCCGACGGACGGCGGCCTTTCCAAGTCCATCGGTGTCCCCTACTTAACGAGGGCAGGGAGTTTTGCGGAGATAAAGAGCATTTTGCGGCTGACCCAGCTGGGATTCGAACCTGGGAACTACAGATTACGAGCTTTGCGCGCTACAGATTAAGCTACTCCCACCTTTCTCTTCAAGGGTACAAAGCATTTTGGGACAAGTTGAAACATGTCGCGATACGGTTGCAAATAACAACAGAACACCATGCAGTCTCTGTCGTTTCGTAGCTTTGAAAAGGTGTTCGTTTTGGTATGTTTTTGCAGTCTATGGCTGATCTGGAAACTAAACAACGGTATATGATATGCATTGTGTTACAGTTGGGCCTACAGTTAAAAGTGGTGCACAGGCAGTCTCAGAAATGATTCAAGTGTATGGGGAAAAGTGCTTGAAAAATTTTAGAGGTACTCAAAAAGAATTTTAGAGGTACTCAAACTTAGAAAGGTACCTTTTTAATAATTTGAAAGGTACTAAACCATCTAGTACCTTTCGAATTATTAAAAAGGTACCTTTCTAAGTTTGAGTACCTCTAAAATTCTTTCTTTTAGAAGTACTCTAAAAAGATTACCGCTAAAATTATAAATTTGAGTCAGAAGTTATCTGCATTGTTTTGCATAATTTTTAAATATTTGATAAATAAAAAATAAATACCTACTCAAGAAGCTGCTTGCCACAGAGGTCTGACAGGAGCCTGTCAGGTTAATACGCCATAGTAGAAGGATCTGTGAGGATGGCGGGTCCTCAGCAGTTTTTTTGGTAACTGCAAGCGGTTTTCCCCAGGTGGTCGCCCTCCCAGGTACCGACCGCACCCAAAGCTGCTTAACTTCAGTGATCGAGGTACAGTCGATTAAAAAAGTATCCGAACACTATGGTTTATTACAGAATTCAGAAAAAATATCTGGCAAAGACTTTTTTTAGAAAGTAGTGATCTGGCAACCTTCTGTACTGTGCACGAAGGTTGCCAGATCACTAGTTTCTAAAAACAATCGTTGCCAGATGTTTTTTTCTGAATTCTGTAATCAACCATAGTGTTCGGATACTTTTTTGAATGACTGTACTTGCACCCAAAGTTGCGAAACTTCGGTGATCGAAGTACTTGCACCCAAGTTGCGTAACTTCGGTGATCGAGGTACTGACTGCAACCAAAACTGCTTAACTTCGGTGATCGGATGAGAACCGGCGTTTTCATCTTAGTACTGCCGTTGGCGCTAAAAATGTGTGATAAAGAATGTAATTTCATTTTTCAGTTTTTTAGATATTCACTTTCGTTAATGAATCGGTCTTAGTTTCTATAACGATGTTACTTAAAAAGTTTAGTTTCCATGGATTATTTCAAGCATTTTCGTACGAAATAATATCAAGAGTTTAATTCTGTCATTCAAAAAATACAATTACTTTAAAGTCCGTAATAGCCTGTAACACGAAATTTTTAAATTTTTAACTTGGTTTTGAACACGAATTTCTTTATATGCAGTATATGTTTAGGATGTGCCAGCTATTCATTCATTTCCACTAACATTTTGAGGCTTAATAATTCTTGAAATGATTCGGGCTCAGGCTCTAAAATTTGAGCCAGAAGTTATATGAAATCATTATGCATAATTTTAAAGATCATTTAATAAAGAATGTAATGCTCCGTGGCAGCTCATGCTTCTGTGGTATACAAGTTACTTGAGAGTAACTTGTATACCACAGAAATTTCTTCTAAATATAAAAGTTGTAAGAAATGTTCCATATCATGCGAAAATTCTACGGTACAATAGAATGACCATCTTTCAATTTCGTACTACAAATTGCATTCAATAAAACTATTGCCATACAGTATTTGCTATTGTGCATTGTAAACTGTCTGTTACCTTTTTAACTTTTTTTCCTGTTTATTTCTTTTCTACCTCATTTCCCTGTGACACACGACTTTTCTTTCACGTTCTATTCATTAAAAATAATCCTAAAATTAATTGCTATCGAATATATATCTTATACAGGAGCAACAGGTACAGAATAATTAAACTAAGCGGCTGATTTTCACGTTTTTCACATTGCGTTAAAATTTTCTGCTCTTCTTACTTAATCTTGTGTCCTACGTTACAGAGTAGAGATATTTTTAGTGCATCTTAGAAGTGGGTTGTCGGGTTGGGTTGTTTTACCTCTGAGCGGCACTTTTTTACCCACCATGGGCTAAATGGCCAGGTCAAAGAGAGTATTCTTTCTTAGAGTACCTGTAAATGAGAGAATTTTAGAAGTATTCAAATTTAAAATTTTTAGAAAGGTACTTTTATAATAATTCGAAAGGTACTTTTTAATTAATTTCGAAAGACCAAAATTAAAAGATTAAATTTCAGAGGGTTAACAGATTTAAAATACATTTTAAAGTTTTTTGCTTATATTTTTTGCAATACAAAAGAATTTCAATTATGATTAAGCTCGAAGTCTCAATGCTATTTCGAAACAGAGCCTAATAAAATCTTTAATTAGGACCCCTATAGCTGAGAGAAGGTTGGGGGTGGGGACCCACTGGAACAGCTGTTGGGAGACCGATGGTAGCCTCCCGTCAAGGCCATACAGTGTGTTCTTTAAATGCACAGGGCATGGTTCTCCCGCACACTAGACGACGGCTTAACGTCCCATCCGACGGACGGCGGCCTTTCTAAGCCCATCAGTGTCCCCTATTGACCGTGGACAGGGCGGTTAGTTTTGCCGAGATAAATCTCAACGCTGACCAAGTTGGGACTCGAACCTGGGAATTGCAGATTACGAATCTGGCCGCTATAGACTGAGCCATCCCCCCCCCCCCCCATCGTAGAAGTAAAAGCAAGTTTAAACAAACAATGAAAGCTGAAATTCTGAAAAATTCTTAGTTTTTATAAATTATTATTGCATATTATAAAAAGAAAACCAATGTTGCGTAACTTCGGTGCGCAACCAAATCCCTACTATATGCAACAGAATCCCGATGTCTAGTTTGCTTTTAGATATTTAGCATAGGTCTCTTTTCAGGATTTTCTGATTTAATAAACATGTCATTAACTTTGACATTTCAACAGGTACAGTTTCAGAGACGAAAAAAATTTCTTCGAAATAGAGAGCTACTGGGAAGAGCTTTCTGATTTTATTCCATTATCTCCTTCACCTATTTGTTGGTTTCCTTCATATTATTCCTGACGTTTAGGGAATTATTAATCTATTTTCTTACATTTCAGGATATGAAATATTCCTGCTCCAGTTGACAGAACGTGAAAGCGAGACAGAATGTTAGTTCGACCTAATAAAAGAATGTTAACTGAAATCTATTACCTCGTTGAATCTCTCAAGTTCTTCACCACGGCATGAGATCTACAGAGAAAGCGTTA
The DNA here is from genome assembly GCA_038380435.1 of Ryuthela nishihirai. NCBI lineage: Eukaryota > Metazoa > Arthropoda > Arachnida > Araneae > Heptathelidae > Ryuthela > Ryuthela nishihirai. The sequence goes on from JAWZYU010000001.1 coordinate 23,582,593, forward strand.
TTTCCATTCACTCCCTTTATAATAATCTTTTCCTTCTTCCTTCTCCCTTTATAAATAATTTTTACCTGACGGATGAACTTTTCTGCTTCCTCCATTATCAATCCCTTGGATGATCTTTTCCACTTCCGTTGTTGTCCTTTCTCCTGCACACTTTACGAAGCACAATTTCGTTTAATCAGTCTCATCTGCATTGTCGCTTAAAAGCTTTCAATTTGCTTCTGAATTTTCTCCTTTTACATCAGAAGAAATTCTTAGCTTACTTATTATACAGTTGAAGGCAAACACAAAGGACTAAGAAAAGCAAAAAATCATCTATTCTTGAAAAGAATCTAACATTTGGTCACATAAAGAAGTTGATGTTTTTTTAATTGCTGATAGAGCGCAATACATTAATTTAAAAAATTCAGTTAGAAACAACAAAATGCTGTAGAGACTGAAATTTGAGTGATTTCTTTTCCCCCTAGGTTTCTAAGTATGGTATTTTTTGCGACCATAAGGTGGTTATTTTGGTACAAAAATATTTTTGTCTACTATATTTCACTCTTAAGCTGCTATATTAAATGTTTATAAATTACGGCAATGATTTATAAAACATGTGTTTATTTTACGCTCAAAATATTATCGTTTTGATCCAAAATATTACTCGCTAAAAATATTAGCTGCAATCCAAAGTACGTTTGATAAAGTATACATTAGAATTAATTCAAATTAGTAAATGTATCCTCCGTTATATGGGCTGGGGATTGCGCAGTCGGTAGCGTGCCAAGCTCATAATCTGCAGTTCCCATGTTCGAGTCACACCTGTGCCAGTGTCGAGTTTTATCTCGTTAAACCCTACCCTATCATCGGTGAGAAAGGAGACACCGCTAGGCTCGGAAAGGCTGACGTCAGTCGTATGTGACGTAAAGTCGTGGTTCGTGTGAGGATTACCATCTGCACTTTAAAGAACACATTGAATGGCCTTGACTGGAGGCTTGTATCAATCTCTAACAGGTATACAGTGGGTTTCCTTCCCACAACCTTCTCGAAGCCCTTGGGGTTCAGAGAAGACCCCTGTGGTTCAGAGGACATTTAGCCCATTGTGTGCAAATAGTGCGACTCAGATAATAAAACAACACAACCCTTCAGCATGTATTGGAACATTCCCATATCATGTTGATGGAAAACCCCTTTCCAAGCTAGCTAATTTTGCAAATAGGATTCTCACGGAAATACGTTGCTTGAGAGAAACTTAAGAACTACACACACCGGCCACTGAATTAGAAATCTTTATTCAATACTGAGTTAGACTTCCTTTATCCCGAATTACAGCACGTATGCGGTTTGGCATAGATTCCACAAAGGTTTTCTCATAGATTTCACAAGGCCTTTACATCTACAGAATACCAAGCGTTCACCAGACAGTCTTTTAACTGGCTCAAATTTGACGGAAGAGGATTTTCGTCCCGGATCTGCTTTTCTAGCATGTCCCATGCATTCTCAATGGGGTTCAGATCCGGGCTTTGTGGTGGTCAGGGAAGATGGTGGAAGTCGCTGCCATGCTCGCTGAACCATTGCTGAACACATCTTTCGACAGCAGCATTGTCGTCCATGAAACAACCGTCACCTGCTGGATAAATAGTCAACATTGCAGGATGGACTTGATCGGCAACAATGTTCAGATAATCCTTGGAGGACACTCGGCCTTCCAACAATATCAGGGGACCCGTTCCGTACCAACAGAACGTGCCCCACACCATGACACCGCCTCCAGAACCTTGAGTTGTGTCTACAAGGCAAGCTAACCATTGCTTCATGGGTCTCCCGCCAAACACTCTGCCTACCGTTGGTACAGGACAAGGTGTACCGCGACCCGTTGGACCACATGACTTTTTTTCAGTCTTCCAGTGTCCAGTCACGGTGTTCCTGACACCACTACAGACGACTTTCCAGTTTTTCGCAGAAATCAGTGGTTTTCATATACGACTGCTAATACCGATTCTCTTCAATTACCTGCGCATAGTTCGCTGAGATATGGGTCGCGAACATCCTTCATTGAATGCTTTGATCAATTGCTGCACACAGGAGTCCTGTTTCTCCGTACAAACATTTTCAGACGATGGTGATCTCGTTCCTGACAGATTGTCGTCGCGCCACACTTACGCCTCTTAGACAAGCAATATCGGCTATTTTTCCACTGATTAAAAACCCGAGATATCTCACCTTTTGGGAAACCAGTCAGCTCTGCCGTTTTTAAAATCGTATATCCAGTCAAACGGGCATTCATAATAAGCTCTTTATCGAACCCCGAAAGATCCTTTGTTTTTCCCATTGTGATCAACACTACTGACGATTACTGATGAGCAGCAGTTTTAAATAGTTGCCTAGATCGCATGGTGATGCACGTGACCACGTATTTTGCATATACGCTGCGCAAGTGACGTTTACCTACACCTGCATAAAGGTTTCTGATTCAGTGGCCAGTGTGTGTACCTCAAATTCCTCCAAAATCGCTATGTTGAAGCTGGTAGGGGCGCAGCTACTGGGGGGGGGGAAGGTTCCCCCCAAAGCTAATCGGAGTTGGCAAAATTTAGGTGAGATATAAAAAGGTTTTTTTTTATCTCACCTAATTTTTTTTTTTTGGTAAAATTATGGCGAGTGGTGAAATCTAGTAGAGTGGGCAAAATTCGAATCCACTTAGTAAAATACAGGCGAGTTGTGAAAATTGGAAATTGTTTATTTACATGTCATAGAGTTTTGAAACGTGGATTTCTATTCCTATAACAGTGAAACATTCCACTACATGTAGGATAATGAATCAGGATTTGCCTAATATGTAAGTTGGGTTGTTTAACCTCTGAGTGGCACTTTTTTTGCACACAGGGGTTAAATGATCAGGTCACAAGCACCGTGAGGGATCAAATATAGTTAAGCGAAGGGGATCCACTGAATAGTCGTTAAAAGACAGATGATAACCTCCTGTTAAGGCCATCCAGCGTGTTCTTTAACGTGCACAGGGTATGGCTCTCCCGCACACGGGGCACGAATTGACATCCCGTCCGACGGACGACGGCCTTTTTCATAACCCATTGGTGTCCCCTACTGACTGAGGGCATGGCGTGGAGTTTTTCGGAGATAAATCTCAACGCTGGCTAAGGTGGGACTCGAACCCGGAACAGCAGATTACGAGCCTGGTGCGCTGCCGACTGAGCCTAATACGTCAGAGATCATAAAAAATGTATGAGAGGTAAATGAGGCAGATATTTCTGGTTATGTCACTTTTGATGTTTGGATAGAGAAAACAAATGCAGAAGGTTGGGTTGGGTTGTTTTACCTCTGAGTGGCACTTTTTTGCACACCATGGGCTAAATGGCCAGATCACATGGACCCCGAAGGCTCAGAGAAGGTTGGGGGAGGGAACCCACTGGAACAGCTGTTGGGAGACAGATGGTAGCCTCCCGTCAAGGCCATCCAGTGTATTCTTTAATATGCACAGGGTATGGCTCTCCCACACACGGGATCACGGCTTAACGTCCCATCCGACGGACGGCGGTGTTTCCAAGCCCATCGTGTCCCCTACTGACCGTGGGCAGGGCGGGGAATTTTGCGGAGATAAATCTCAACGCTGACCCAGCTGGGACTCGAACCTGAGAACTGCAGATTACGAGCCTGGCGCGCTACCGACTGAACCACCCCCGCCCCGAAATGCAGAAGGGAATCTAAATAAATACCCCCTCAAGCAGCTGCTTGCCACAGAGGTCTGACAGGAGCCTGTCAGTTTATATGCCATAGTAGAAGGTCTGTGAGGATGGCAAGACCTCAGCAGAAAAACATCATATACATCCACGCCTTATCCGGGGCTCGAACCCAGGTTCCTTAAATCAGTAGCCAAGCGCGCTAACCACTCGGCCACAGGACGGCAATAATTGAAGGGAATCTAAGGAGGGAAAAAACACAATGAGGAAAAATTATTTGGTTATATATCATTCTGATGCATGGACTGGATGATGACTGTGTAAAGGAATTTAAGGAGGGTAAGAAGACATCAGATTTTGACACATTTCTGGTTCTGATATCTGCATAGGAATGAGATCAATGTGTAAGGAAAGCCAAGAAGGTAAAGACATAATAGTCATAATAGTGTCTGATTACATCCGGTTACATCGGGTTTTAATATCGAAATAGAAAATGCACCTAATGTGTAAAATAATTTAAAAAAAAAGGCAAGATAATGTGGCGGAACACACTGCATGGTAGTATTCAAACGTTCGCATTAGGAACCGCCGAATTTCCAAGGGAATGTGAGTAGGAGGAGGGTTTGAAATGTGGCGTAATTATATGGTTATATCCCATTTGGTGGCTTCATAGGGGTTGATCTGAAGAAGAACGGGGTCTGAGGAGGGCAAGACAACCCGAAGAAGAGACTGCATAACTCTCTGATTATGTGACACTTGATGCCATGATAGTGGGTTGGGTTGTTTTACCTCTGATCGGCACTTTTTTGCACACCATGGGCTAAATGGCCAGGTCACATGGACCCCCAAGGCTGAGAGAAGGTTGGGGGAGGGGACCCACTGGAACAGTGTTGGGAGACAGATGGTAGCCTCCCGTCAAGGCCATCCAGCGTGTTTTTAACGTGCAGAGAGTATGGCTCTCCCGCACACGGGGCCTCGGCTTAACGTCCCATCAGACGGACGGCGGCCTTTACAAGCCCATCGGTGTCCCCTACTGACCGTGGGCAGGACGGGGAATTTTGCGGAGATAAATCTCAACGCTGACCCAGCTGGGACTCGAACCTGGGAACTACAGATTTCGACCCTGGCACGCTACCGACTGAGCCACCCCTCCCCTATTTGAATGGAAAGACACTTTTAAAGCTCCCTAACATTAAAAATAAACTTTTTACGCAGAAACTGTTATTGGCGATAAATTGTAGATGTCACTCAAATCTCTCCAAATATATTTCCAGCAATATTCATTTAATATTTAAAAAATGAATGGAAACTGAAGCATTTATTTCCAAATTTTGATATTTGTGATAAAATACTTCAATAGATAAAACACAATTCTTGTAACAATTTGCTCACTAACAAATTAAATATCTGAAGTTTGTATGGCGATTTTTTTAAAGATTTTACGAATTTGGAGGCAATGTGACAGTATCAATTTTCAGCAATTTTCGATCAATATTTAAAGAATCATTGACGCGGGACCATTTAACAGCAGACGACACTGTCACATTGCCTCCAAATCGATGAAATCTTAAAAAAAAACATCAGATATTTAATTTATGTCAGCGAACAAATTGTTATAAGAGTTGTGTTTTATCTACTGAAGTATTTTTTCACAAGTGTTAAAAGTTGAAGATAAATGCTTCAGCTTCCATTCATTCTTTAAATATTAAACGAATATTCTGGGAAATATATTTAGAGAGATTTGAGTGTCATCTACAATTTATCGCCAATAACAGTTTTTGCGTAAAAGGCGGAACATAGTAGATAGGGAGCTTTGAAAATGGCTTTCCATTCACATAACATGGAAGTGCCCAGACACTTTTTTCAACATAGTGTAGTCTAAGGATGAAAAAAAAAAACAGAAGGACACGAAATCTTCCGATTCTGAATATTGGTTGACCTATTGTAGAAGAATCTTAGGAGGGGAGGACAATCAGAATGCGACCTATAGTTCTGGTTGTGTCATACTCTTGTGTGAAGATGGAGATTTTATATATATATACGTGGACACATCTGTCTGGTTACGGTAGCGTATAGAGATGGAAGAAATATGGAAATGATATAATAGAAATGTATAGGGAAACCTAAGAAGAGAAATACATCAGAAAGTGACATGTGCGTCTGGTTATGTCTCAAATAATTCATTAAATGTTCAATTTAAAGAACTTTATGTTTATTCTAGTAGGAAAACTGATGGGAACCTCCTAAATTCAATTAGCACATCATTTTTGTCGTCCCATAGCCGAGTGGTTAGCGCGCTTGACTGCTGATCTAAGGGACCTGGGTTGGAGCCCCAGATAAGGCATGGATGTTCGTATCATTTTTTCTGCTGAGGTCCTGCCATCCTCTCAGAACTTCTACTATGGCATATAAACTGACAGTCTCCTCTCAGACCTCTGTGGCAAGCAGCTGCTTGAGGGGGTATTTATTTATTTATTTTTAGACACAAGAGATTTCGATAATATTTTAACAATAAATGTGAAAAAAATCGCGTTGTGCTGCTTTTCTAATATTTTATGATATTTAATCAGCATGAATGTATGAAAGTGAATTGCCTCTGTTACTAAAAGGTAACCTGCTTTTTTATACTATTAAAAAATGCCCTGCATATGAAAAAAATTGAACCCCTGAAGCAATTTAAGGAGGGTCAGACGTGAATTTATCATTTCCCTGCCTTTAAGATTGTACTTTTTCAAAATTATTTTTTTTTTATAGAAATAAGCATTTAACAAATATTTATTCCTACGTTAATAACATTCAGAAATTACTTTACAGTTGGAATTAAAAAAGACACGAAGCCTAGCCTTCCTTGAACTAATTCAGGATTAAGTATTACTAGATCGATGGCAATAGTTCTGGTTCAGTCCCGGATCTAGAAAAAACATAAAATGGTGGGCAAGTGACCAAATCTAGCCAGAAAATTGTAAAAGGTTAATGTTACCATTTTTCTTTCATTCAATAGCGGGGCACTTTCTATAAGAACACTCCCCACCCACCCATCTCCAAAAAACTCGGGAAACACGGTGTCTTTAGTTTTGTTGTGCATTGTATTCCATTTCTATTGCAGTAAACGTTTCCCTACCGTTTTAGACGGCTTCAAACATTTCTTGAAAATTGTGTGAAATATGCACAAGTGTAATTTTTTTTGTCTCCATTACCTAACTAGTATTCTCAAGGAGGTAAGGGAAATAGACCCCTTGGGACCCCTAGATAGGGTCCTGTTCAGACTCGACTAAAAGAATAGACAAGGGGTTTAACCTTTCATTTTTATCGCAAATTATTCTTATTCCTTCGATAAAAAAAACGAACTTGCGAAAAAAAAAACATTCTGAAGTCTAATTTACGGGTGCTGTTGCTTTTGATCTTCTTCGAACAATGTCAACGTTTTGACACTGAACATTGAACCCATTCTTAGGCATCCTTTTACAAATACCTTGAACTGATATGTTTCCTTTAATACCTTGAATTGATACGTTTCCTTTTAAAAATGCCTTGAACTGATATGTTTCCTTTTAAAAACACATTGAATTGATATGTTTCCTTTCCAAATACCTTGAACTGATTGTTTCCTTTCAATATAATTTTTCAGTTCGCACGAATAAAAGCATTCATTAGTAAGGGTATTTTTAATGTCAGCTGGATAACAACTTTACTGATTAGCGCGTTCTCTTACTTCTGTTGCACTTCGTTAATTGGAAGATAACTCAAAATTTATCACTTAATAGTTTATAGGAAGGACATAGTGTTTCTAATTCATTTCCTACTCCATTTATTATGAAATGACCAGTACTGTTCCAATTCCAAACTTACCTATCATTGCTGTTCATTGTTCTGAACATTCGTAATCCCTTGATACTTCAAACTGAATATTCTTCGCTCGTTGGTTTGTCAATTTGTGTGTTTGTCAAGAATTATGGAAAGTCAAGAAATATGTTTGTGAAGAAATATGTCAAGAAATATGGAAGTCAAGAAAGATTTGTCAAGAAATATGAAAAAAAAAAAACAGAAGGTCACAAAATCTTCCGGTTCTGAATATTGGTTGACCTCGTATCTTTCGTCACGAGAGTCATTACCTATTCAAAGAGGTTTTCCCTTAGGTTTAAATTTTGCATTAACTATATAGGGAAAGCTTATTTGTGTTCCGATTGTTAATTTTGTGATGCCAGATATAGCGATGTCAAGAAGCTTATTTTTTTTTCATTCCAAAACAATTCATCTGTACACATTTAACGAAAGTTAATTCTTTGGCTTCCCTTTCTGGCGACCTAAAAAGGCGTACATTGAATGAGCAATGTGAATATTTTTGAATATAGTGTTGAATGAAATACGTTCGAATAACGCTCTCTATTCGAGAAATATGGAATGCAAAAGAAAAAAGTTGTGTTTACTTTTCTGTGTATCTATCGGAAAGTACGAAATATAACAGTAAGATGGTGATATTCGTATGAGGAAAAAGCAGGACATTTAGAAGATTTTTTGCGGAAAAAATTTGGCCCAATTAGGACGTTATTTATTCAAATTTGACAAATGGTTTTAAGCACGTTAAGTCGCAATTTGAATACAGCTCTACAGGTAAAATAAAATACAAGAATTGTAGCTGATTGTATGCCAATTTTTATTTTTGAAGGCAATTTTTCTGCTTTTTAATCATTAAATTTTCAAGCAAGTCAAATTCAGATTTAAATCCCATTCATGAAATAAAATTATTTTAAAAAGTACGACAAAGATTTTGTATATTTTCATAAGAGGTAACACATATTGTCGTCTGCGCAATTATTTAAATTAAAAAAACTTCAGAGCCGAAAAGTTTCTATAAGAAAATAAAAAAAGTGAAATTACCTCTTAACCACTGAATTAATTTAACTCAATGAATTAACTTAACCTTTTCAGTTGCGTCTTATTTTCGGTCAAAAAGAGATTTTTCTCCTAAATTCGATATCCTGTTACCCTAATACGCAAACAAATGCGTACTATATTCATAAAAAGTGGCCAGTTCTCTTAACAGTAGTAATACTACAGGTCCTACATAAGTGAAAAATAAGTTTTTTGATTTATTAACTTCAATCAAGAAGTAATTTGGGTATTTATTATTGATTTATTATTTTAATAATAACACTTTAGCGTGATTTAATTTCATGCTCACATTTTCTTCAGAGCAGCTTTTGAAAAAGAAATTGCTTTCCCCGATCATAGATTATATCATGGATGATAAGTTTGGGGAGACTTATGAGTCGCATTAGTGGATAAGCTATGGAGCTAGTGTTAGTTTAGTGGTTAGAACACTATGTCATTAATCTGGATAGACATGGGTACGAGTCTCACGTATCAGCAAAACTAATTATTTAGTAAAATGTATACTTCATTTTTTGGGGGTGCACTAAAAACTTCGTTTATTTCCAACAAATTCGTATTTCATAGCATCTTAGAGCAGCAAGAAGAAAAGAGTCAGTGAGTATGCTGAGCCGAGTACAGATGGAAGTTAATTATCGCATGAACTGGTGCCACAGATTGTGAAGTCCGTTCAACACTAAACGAAACTTAGAATGTTTCTTGACAGTTTGTACACGTAATTACTTTTGCTACTTAATTACTTAATAGGACATCGCACTTCAAAATATGCATATTCTTTAATAAAGACTATAATAGATGAAACTCGCCCCTTACCAGCGCTTTCGTGTGAGATAAAACAATTACATTTTAGATAAAAAAAAAAAATTGGAACCTTGGATCTCTTTGGGCATACACTAAATGGGTTGGGTTGTTTTACTTCTGAGCGGCACTTTTTTGCACACCATGGGCTAAATGGCCAGGTCACATGGACCCCGAAGGCTCAGAGAAGGTTGGGGGAGGGGACCCACTGGAACAGTTGTTGGGAGACAGATGGTAGCCTCCCGTCAAGGCAATCCAGCGTGTTCTTTAACGTGCACAGGGTATGGCTCTCCCGCACACGGAGCCACGGCATAACGTCCCATCCGATGGACGGCGGTCTTTCCAACACTAAATGGAACAAGAAATGCAAATAAAAAAGTGATCCAATAGACAAGCAGAAGAAAATCTCCACAGATTTAAATAGAACGGATATTTTTGGTTACTTTCTCATATATATATTGAGTTAATTTGGGAGTAGTGGCAGAAATACCGCCATATTTGACGAATAGGAAAAAGAGATGGTTACAAGAAAATAGAAACATTCTTTAAATCGGAACGGATAACATCTACAGTTGAGAATGGTAAAAGCGATTACAAAAAGAAATGCCTCTTAGTTCAGAAAGCATTTATTTGATATCGGTAAATGCGTTACTGCCGTCCCATAGCCGAATGGTTAGCACCATTGGCTACTGATCTAAGGGACCTGGGTTCGAGCCCCGGATAAGGCATGGTTGTATGTGTTGTTTTTCTCCTGAGGTCCTGCCATCCTCTCAGATCTTCTACTATGGCATATAAAAACTGACAGGCTCCTGTCAGACCTCTGTGGCAAGCAGCTGCTTGAGGGGGTATTTATTTTTTTTAAATGCATTCATTGCTGAGATTTCAATGGCTATTGATTATTTAATAAAGTGTCAAGCCATGCAATACATTCAAGTTTGGATTGTTGTTTTACCTCTTAGCGGCACTTTTTATGCACACCATGGGCTAAATGGCCAGGCCACAAGGACCCCGAAGGCTCAGAGAAGGTTGGGGGAGGGGACCCACTGGAACAGCTGTTGGGTGACAGATGGTAGCCTCCCGTCAAGGCCATCCAGGGTGTTCTTTAACGTGCACAGGGTATGGCTCTCCCGCACACGGGGCCACGGCTTAACGTCCCATCCAACGGACGGCGGCCTTTCCAAGCCCATAGGTGTCCCCTACTGACCGTGGGCAGGGCGGGGAATTTTGCGGAGATAAATCTCAACGCTGACCCAGCTGGGACTCGAACCTGGGAACTACAGAATACGAGCCTGGCGCGCTACCGACTGAGCCACTCCCGCCCCTTAATACATTCAAGAAGCATACGACTTACGCTTAATGAAAAGTAACAAATTCAGTAAAGCATGAGACTCAATGTAAACAAATTCAGCGAAATTGTTTCTGAAATAATATGCGTAAGACTACATATATACTGAGAGTTGGCAACATTGTTCTTGATAAAATAATATTTCAGCGGAGTTAAGTTTTGAGATATTTTGAGAAGGAAAAGTAGTATTCAAGAAGATCAGTGGTAGTGTGTTATCCAATGTGTGTTTCACGTGACAAGGGTCATCACTGCTCTCGAAATGCGCGATTCGGGTGAAATCCTCACGTGAAGTGAGCGATTCGTGTTGCGAGGGACACGCGAGAGACCACTCAGAAAAATCTTCTGCATTCGGCAAACAGTTCTTCTGTTGTTGAAAAAAAGAAGAATTTTTCTTAAACTGCCGCAAAAATGATGCAATCGTTACAAAATCTCTTTCAGGAAGAATAATTTTTTTTTTCTGTGTTTCGCCTCGGTTCCACGGTCTCATGATTGTATTTTTTATTTTTTGTACATAGATGGGAGAAGATTTGATTGTATCTAATTATTAAACTTGATTATGAATTGCAGATGGCTTAACATCCTATTCGACAGACAGTGACCAAGTTCATCGGTGTCCCTTTTCTGAAAGAGAGCAGGTTGAGCGTTCAGCGGAGATAAATCAGGTAGGACTCGATCTTGTTAACTGCAGAATAAGAGCCTGGCGCCCTAGCGACTGAACAACCCAGGTCCCAAAATTTCTTTTGTCTGGAAAAAAGACTCCTTGCTTATAATAAAAGTTTTTGGAGGTATTTTAATATGTAACAAACGTGATTTATGGGGGGGGGGGGGGGGAATTAGAGATTGAACAATATTTAACCGCTTCATTGTCATTATGATTGCTTCTATGTTATGATCCCAAAGAGGAATTGAAGATGATTAGCTCTTATGAGCATTTGGTCTGGAGAATCCTTTCTCTTCTCAGCGCCAGATCCTTGAGGCATTTTTATTTTCTCAATGAACATAGATTGCGATATTGGAAGCGTTCATGTGGTTTCTCAATGTTCTACAGGATGATAAATGAACTCTACTGTTAGAAAACATCGCAAAGCAAATAGATTTCACGACAACCGCACCATAGAAAACAATATGGATTTTTTTGTGATTGAAAAAAAATTTATATTTAATTGCCAAAATATAAAGGCATTGTATAGGATTCAAATGCTTCATAATAGGTACTTCCAACATAAACTTAGTAAAGCGTCCCTAGGAAAATAACGTAATCTTAATGAGCAGCAGGGATAATTATCTACTTATAAACGAAAACATGCATATATACTTAATAATGACTGATAATAACTTAATAGATATATTAATATTAACAGAAATATGGGTTAAAGAGGACGAAATTTGTTTATATAATCTTAATCGATTTTATTTTTAATATACATCAATGATTTTTGTCCGATGAGCATAACAGGGAGAATTACTAGTTTTGCTGATGATACTGCAATCACTTTTCGAGCTAAAAATGAAACAGAATTAAAAATATTATTCAACAGTGAATTGAAAAATATTGGTACTTGGTTTAGTACTAATAAATTAACTTTGAATTTAAATGAAACAAAATTAATGTATTTTAGTTTGAAGAGCAGAATTACTGAAGATCTGGATATTAGAATTCATAATAGAGCCTGCAATCAAGATTTGGCTTGTAATTGTAAGCCTATCAAAATTGTTGATGAGACTGATTATTTAAGTATAAAAATCGATTAAAAATTGAATTGGAAACCGTATGTGGATAAAATTAAAATAAAACTTAGATCAATGTTATACAAAATTTATTACTTAAATAAATTGCTAGATGCAGAAATGATGTTAAATATATATAATTCCTGGATTCAGTCTGTATTTTATTATGGGCTATTGCTCTATGAGGGAACTTATAAAACAATTCTCAAAACAATAATTATAATTCAAAACAGAATAATAAAAAAACTAACAAATAATATTAATAGTCTTCTAGTGTACATTGTAGTTATGTACATGTGGATATTATGCCTTTACGACATCTTTATGTATATAAGCTAATGATATATGTGTATAAAAAGAGCAATTATCTTCAAGAAAAAATATTTGAACATCATTTGTGTACTGAATAATATATTGTTCCATTGGTTAAAAAAGAGATTGTTCATAAGCATTCAATGTATTTAGCTTCCAAAATGTTCAATAGCTTACCTTTTGAATTAAGAAATTTCTCTGGAAATATTAATTTGTTTAAAAAAAAGTTAAAAGTTTTTCTTATGGGGTTTGCTGATATTGAATTTATGTATAATGTACTTAAGTAAATCTTGTTGTCTACCTCCAGAAGCTGAGAAAAATTTTACATTTGCATTATTAGATATTTGAACATCGGATAGTTTGAAATTTTAAAGTATGTATTTATACACGTTCATATGTTTAAATTTCTGTGTATTCTATGTTATCTTTATGCACTGTAATATATAATATAACAACCCGGAAAAGCTTTGCTTGTGGGTTGTTTATAGCAAAAGAAATGTATATTTATTTGTAAAATAAAGTTGAAAGTTGAAGTTGCATTAATAACGAGTAATGAATTGGGGAAAAAAGTATATTTTTAAAGACTCAAGAAAAATATATTGAGTAAAAAACGAAAATATACGTTTTTATTGATCACTATGAATTGTAAAAATCATTTAGGTATGAACCTAAAAATATTTGGTTAAAAATTACAAGATATGACCCAGATTCATTATATTGATGAAATTGATTTTATGAGCCTCAATTTCTTTTGCAATGAGACGCGGGTTGGACGAGTCTATTTAAGAAGCCAGGAAGCTTATAAAGAACTCAGATGATTTACCCTAATAATCACAGACAATAATAATTGTTCACGAAATAATTTGCTGAAAAAAATTTGGTTTCGTCCTGAGTTGGATTCGAATCCACGTCTCCGCAACAGTGGCGACTCAACAAAATATACGGGAATGTTTATATGTCACATTGCTGAAATAAAAACGTCTGATCTCTGACGGTTTCAGTGGTTATGATCCTCGTATGAATTTGGGAGATGTGGGTTCGAATCCCACTCAGGACAAAACCAAACTTTTATTTCGCAAATTATTTCAAGTATTTCTTTTCAACAGAACATTTATGACTAATAATTGTTCAGAACCGTTTTCTTTTTAATGAATAGAGTAGTATGTTGTAACAGATATAAAAATTTCCATTTCTACTTTTTTTCTCTAGAACCTGAAATATATGGAAATGAGCTCTGAATTTTTAAGGAACCTGACTCAGTTCAGATTTCAATAAGCTTTATAATTCCAGGCAGACTCGGATCAAAAAATATTAAGGGGGATGTTAAGGAATATAATTCAACAGGAATGAGTCGAACGCCGTTCCGGTATATATTGTTTTAACTTCTGTCTAGTAGTCGATAAAAATTTCTGGCATATTTAGTTTTAATGTAGTGGTAACAGAAAATTATACATCTAATTTTTTTCTTCCATTTAAGAACAGAACTTTTTAATTAACAAAGGATTCATACTGAGCATACTGAGCAGTTAATGGTAATAAAGATTAATGGATTAATGGTACAAAGTTGATGAACATGTGGCGAAAAACGTTATGTACGTTTCGTTACCGGCGATTTCTTATACGCGCAGTTTGATTTTGGGCATCACATTGGACAATAACTTCGACGTTTTTCAATGAATATTTTTCAAGAGTGCTCCAACAAAAAGGCCATTTGTGAAAAGGAGAGATTTCTTTCATATTTCTCCTGGGGCGGGGGTGGCTTAGTCGGTAGCGCGCCTGACTCGTAATCTGCAGTTCCCAGCTTCGAGTCCCAGCTGGGTCGGCGTTGAGACATATTTCCGCAAAACTCCCCGCCCTGCCCACGGTCAGTAGGGGACACCGATGGGCTTGGAAAGACCATCTTCCATCGGATGGAACGTTAAGCCGTGGCCCCTTGTTTGGGAGAGCCATACCCTTTGCACGTTAAAGAACACGCTGGATGGCCTTGACAATAAGCTACCATCTGTCTCCCAAAAGCCGTTCCAGTGGGTTCCCTCCCTCAACCTTCTCTGAGCCTTTGTGGTCCTTGTGACCTGGCCATTTAGCCCATGGTGTGTAAAAAAGTGCCGCTCAAAGGTAAAACAACCCAACTCATATTTCTCCTTATGTTGGCTAATGCTCCTGGCCACTAACCAAAGCCTTAGTGAAAATATTCATTTGTTGTTTTCCCCACCCAACACTACATTGCTCCTCAAGAGGATGAATCAAGATGTTATAGTAACTTTTAATTTCTTTAACAATGCCGTAGACTTTCTTCATGCTTCTCAGGGAATGTGATGAAGATGATAAACTCAGATCAAGGAATTCTGGCGCCATCTTAACATCGAGATGGCTACTGATGATTCGCGATGCCTAAAATAAACTCATTCATCTTAAATGAAAGGCGTGTGAAAGAAATATAAGGTTCATTAATTTTAAATTATAGTATTGTTTTAATGTTATTAATTATTACAGACTCTTTGTGTAATTGTTTATTTCTCTAGAAAATTAAATGTATAAAACGTAGATGTATTAATAATTAACCTTGGAACATCGAATTCTGTGCGTTTCAGAACGCAGCGGAGATTATTAAGAATTCACCCCTCGTATACTGAGAGTAAATTGTACAACAAGATGGCGCCAGAATTCCTTGATCTGAGTTTATCATCTTCATCACATTCCCTGAGAAGCATAAAGAAAGTCTACTATAATATATATATAACGCGAGCCATATATATATATATCTACAGCATGCTGATTACATTTAGATAGCTTTCCTACCTGGGAATAAATAAAAATTATTTTATATTTAGTACAGTCGCTCAAAAAATACCCGAACACTAATTGTTGATTACAGAATTCAGAAAAAATATCTGGTAACGATTTTTTTAGAAATTACTGATCTTGCAACCTTCGTGTACGAATTGTGTTGAATTGAAATGAATATTTTAGAAATTAGTGATCTGGCAACCTTCGTATACGTGCACGAATGTTGACTGATTACTAATTTCTAAAAACATCGTTGCGAGTTATTTTTTCTCGATTCTGTAATCAACCACAGTGTTCGGATATTTTTTTGAGCGACTGCACCAAAAACACGAAAATATTAGTACAGTCGCTCAAAAAAGTATCCGAACACTATGGCTGATTACAGAATTCAGAAAAAATATCTGGCTACGATTTTTTTAGAAATTAGTGATCTGGCAACCTTCGTGTCACGTGACACGAAGGTTGCCAGATCACTAATTTCTGAAAAAATCGTTGTCAGATATTTTTTCTGAATTCTGTAATCAACCCATAGTGTTCGGATACTTTTTTGAGCGACTGTACTTGTCAACGAGTGTTTTCACTAGGCTCGCCGGGTCAGGGCAAGGTCACTCGGGTACACCAGACCCAGGCAGTGCACTAATATAATATTTAAGTCAAATATACTTTTCTTTTAATTAATATTTTATTAGCAAAAAATTCATCTAGGAAGCTATTTGCTTTCAAAAATTTAATAATGAATGTAACATATTTAATAATAATTTAATAAAGTCATTGCAAATAAATTGCCTTATTTTATACCATTCTAAATTAAAGAACGTAAAGTTAAGGTTTAGAGAAATTAAATCACAAAACTTTAAACACATGCCATTTATATAAGCTTTTTATTTTAAAATTGCATAAAATAAGATAATTCAATGAAATACAAAATCAAATAATAAATTGAATTGAAATGAAATTCAAAATGTAATAATAAAGTGAATTGAATTATCTTATTTTACGCAATTCTAAATTAAAAAACTTATATAAATAGTGAACTTAATGTAAAGATAATGTAATAATAGGAAAAGACAAATTATTCTCTTTAACTTTATTAAAATGTTATATGATATCTTAGAATTATTAAGATTTAAAAAATAAATAGTTCGCACACTAATTTGGAGAAATCAACTTAAAATAAATACGTATTAAAATATTATTCAATTTGCATTGCTCGGGCCTCTTGCACCTAGATTGCTGAACTGACTTGCTTGAAGGTTCGTAGACTGTGTTCTCTTAATTTAGAGCAGTGGAAGGCAACCTTTAGTGGCTGGCAAGCAACAAACGTAATGCAAAATATAAACGATGTTCATAATAAAATGTACCAGACACAATCGATAATTATAGTTAATATAATCCCTTCGATATAATCTAGGTCTCAGACAGGGATGTCAGACGTTTGTTTTGATGTGTGGATTTCGTTTTCGTGAAGCGGAACTAATACAGTTAATTCAGGAAAGAGTTTGATTTGAAATGGAAAGATTTCTAAAATTCTGTATAGAAAACTAGAGAAAACTAGAACAGTTTTGTGTATTTTGTTTTATGTAATAACATGTTCGTAAATCAATTTCAAGACTCACCGAGAGAATTGAACAGTATTCATCTAGTGTTAGTTTCGTATATATGTAGCCGGGGGCGGGGGTGGCTCAGTCGGTAGCGCACCAGGCTCGTAATCTGTAGTTCCCAGGTTCGAGTCCCATCTGGGTCAGCGTTGAGATTTATCTCCGCAAAATTCCCCGCCCTGCCCACGGTCAGTAGGGGACACCGATGGACTTGGAAAGGTCGCCGTCCGTCGGATGGGACGTTAAGCCGTGGCCCGTGTGCGGGAGAGACATACACTGTGCACGTTAAAGAACACGCTGGATGGCCTTGACGGGAGGCTACCATGTGTCTCCCAACAGCTGTTTCAGTGGGTCCCCTCCCCCAACCTTCTCTGAGCCTTCGGGGTCCATGTGACCTGGCCATTTAGCCCATGGTGTGCAAAATAGAGCCGCTCAGAGGTAAAACAACCCAACGTATGTAGCCTTGAGTCCAAATTGTAGCCGGATGCAAAAATGAAATTGAAAATTGCATTCCAGGCACTATTCGATTGTTAACGGTACATCTATTTATTGTAAGCAATGTTTTAAGAGAGAAGGACAAGCAGATTGTGTAACTAATAAAGTTAAACATCGATTCATAATGATTGATTTGACGATAACAAGAATTTTATTTCATGTGTTTATTTTAAATCAGTACATTGGATAATCCTGTATTATCTCCTACTAAAGAATAAGATAATCCACTGAATGGCGTAGGTTAGGTCAGGAGACAGATGGTAGCCTCCCCTTAAAGCCCTCCAGCGTGTTCCTTAACGTGAAGGTTAGTATGGCTTTACCGCGTATGGGGCCATGGCTTTATGTCTCATGCGAAGGATGACAGGACTTTCTAAGACCATCAGTGTATTACCTACTGACGAAGGGTAGGACTGGAGTTTTGCGTAGATAAATCTCAACGCTGGCTCAGCTGAAACTCGAACCTGAGAACTACAGATTATGAGTTGGGTTGTTTTACCTCTGAGCGGCACTTTTTTTGCACACCATGGGCTAAATGGCCAGGTCACATGGACCCCGAAGGCTCAGAGAAGGTTGGGGGAGGGGACCCACTGGAAAAGCTGTTGGGAGACAGATGGTAGCCTCCCGTCAAGGCCATCCCGGGTGTTCTTTAACGTGCCCAGGTATGGCTCTCCCGCACACGGGGCCACAGCTTAACGTCCCATCCGACGGACGGCGGCCTTTCCAAGCCCATCGGTGTCCCCTACTGACCGTGGGCAGGGCGGGGAATTTTGCGGAGATAAATCTCAACGCTGACCCAGCTGGGACTCGAACCTGGGAACTACAGATTACGAGCCTGGTGCGCTACCGACTGAGCCACCCCCGCCCCCTACAGATTATGAACCTGGTAAGCTATGTGTATGTGGATTAGAGTATCTGGGAACACTGCAGGGTGAAGAAATTAGAGGAGGGCTCGATGCTGTCGCGCTCTGTCGTAGGAGAGGCGTAACAGAGCAGAAAAAGAGACTTCTGTCTTGTGATTTAGATAACGAAGCCAGTTTTATAACTTATCAAGCTTTAACCCTAATTTTCACAATGAACGAAGCATTTTTTTATACATTTCACATTTAAGATTATCCAGATGCGACCTCTCTCTAAGGTGCTTGCAACTCCCCATGGTCGAGACCCACAATTTGAGAAATGCTGGGCTAAATCGACTGGTCACAAGGGCCCCATAGGGCTCATAGAAGATTAGGAGAAGGGGACACATTGAACAGCTGTAAGGAGAAAAAGCATCCCTGAAATCCAGGGTGTTCTTTAACGTGCACAGAGTATGGCTCTCTTGCCCCGGGACCATGGTTTAACGTCTCATCCTACGAACGGCTGCTTTTCCAAGCTCAATGAAGTTCTCTTTCTCACAGAGAGCAGGGTGGAGTTGCAAAGATATACCTAAAAGCTGCTACAGTTGAGATTCGAACCTGGGTGCTGCATATTTTGCTAGTTTGACGCCCTATAAACTGAGCCAATTTCTCTCTCCCCACACACTTTTCTGTTTGAAAATCATTTTTCGCGTTACTGGCAAATTGCAATTTAGGATCGTATCAGTCGTTGGGTATCTTTTTCCCTTTTGTTGCAGGAAGGTTGCAGGAAGATCGCTGAAAATATAATGTCCCTCGGTATACGAGCAATCGTTTTATGAGTTTTGGCTTATACGAGGTGCACAAATTAATGCGGTTTTTCGATTACGAGTCAGTTTTCGCTGATACGATCTCTTTTCTTTCGAAAACCTGTGAATTGCGAGAGGAAGGAGCTCCTGTAGGAGAGAATTTAGTTTAGTTGGGAGAAAGTGACAAACAATGCACAAATTTACCATTTCAATATGCAATAAGCATTTGTTTGTGTTACATTCATGTTTATAATATGGATGATATCTGATGTTTATGCATTTTCCATACAACTGTAATCATGCGATTATTGATTATGATAGACCAGTGTCTCGCAAACTGTGTGCCGCGAGAGATTTTCAAATTGACACTAGATATTACAAAGATTTTATTTTGACTTGACTTGTGTTATCAATTTTGTGTATTAAAAGTTTTTTCTCTGTTACCTATCGACGTGCTTTAATAAAAATCTTTCAGATTTTATCAACTGGGATCTTGTAAGTATTTATCAAGCTTTTTCCAAATTTTGGTATTTATTTTTGATTATTTCAAGCCATAGAATGGACAAATATTTAAAACAAACACCGAGTTATGAATTAAAGAACGAGAGCAAATCTTCAAGTAAAACCAGGCTGATGACTTCAACAAAGCGCAAATATAATAAGATTATATAGAGTATCTAAATTTTAAATAAAATGCATTTAACGAAATTTCAATTTTCCTCTTTTTACTAACCATCAAAAATTCTTTTTTAGGTGTGCCGCAGAAAAAAAATTAGATTCAGTGTGCCACGGAAAGAAAATTAGATTCAGTGTGCCGGAGAGTAAAAAAGTTTGCGAGACACTGTGATAGACTAATGGCTATTAATGCGATTTTTCAAACTTACATAATGTGATCATTTTATTCGTGGACAGAAGCAAAAAGTTACATTAAATATCATCCTCTGAATCTTCCTGGCATTTGTCTTTCTCAAAATACTCTCCTTTGAACTTCAGACATTTTTACCATCGTTGTACCCATGCATTAAAAGCGTCTTTGAAGCCATTTTTCGAAAGTGTGCGAAGTGTCGTCGTTGTGGCTCGGCAAGCTTCGTCGTCAGATGCAAAATGTTTCCCATTCAAAGCTTTCTTCAGTCGCGGAAAGAGGAAAAAATTTCAGGGTGCTAAGTCCAGGGAATATGGATGATGTGGCAGACCTCAGCACCAATGACAGTGATCACTGGCTGTACAATATTAGCCGTATGGGGCCTGGCGTTGTCGTGATGGAGAAACCAAGTCACACCAGAAAGTTCCGGAGTTTTTCACGAATGGCACGCCGAAGTTTGGTTCTGAGAACCTTCGTCGAGTAAGCTTCCTTATTCATGGTTATTCCACGGGGGAAAAAGTGAGCAACGAGAACACCTTTGATGTCAAAACACACTAAAGCCATTTGTTTCCCAGCTGAAAGAGAAATTCGAATTTTCTTGGGTCTCGATGAATCGGGATGCTTCCATTGACTCGACTGTTGTTTTGTTTCGGGATCGTAGTGAAAGATCAGTCCACGAATTAAATGCTTTTTATTAAGCGAACCTTTTTTTGGGAGAAATATTTGACCGCTGGAACCAATTAAAATTTGTAATATAGGAAGCAATAAGAAATTAATTTCCATTTTATGAGTTTTAACCTAACTAGTAGTTTTGGAGGAAAGAATTAAGCTCGTTTTCAAAGGATTACTGAATATCCTTTCTTTACGCGCAAGTGTAAACGATTACTCGTTGCATTATCAAGATATAGGGATTATCTACTTTTCATTTGAACAGCCCTTCTATTTTCTAGAGATCTGCATTTATGAATCAAAGGAAGACACCACAGTTTTCTCATTTCAAGAATTGTTAAGTGCGATCACATCGGACAGCAAACGTTTAGAGGCCAAGGTTCATTCTAATATCAAATCATGTCTTGCCGACATTTTGCTAGTTGATTTTGAAAAGCAAGAAATAGCCTTAGGGCTCTGATTCCTTTCAATTCATACCTCTTCAAATTTTAAATTCAATGCCAGAGGCACACTTCAGATGGAGGTTGGGTTGTTTTACCTCTGAGCGGCACATTTTTTGCACACCATGGGCTAAATGGCCAGGTCACATAGACCCCGAAGGCTCAGAAAAGATTGGGGGAGGAGACCCACTGAAACAGTTGCTAGGAGACAGATGGTAGCCAGACCCCGAAGGCTCAGAAAAGATTGGGGGAGGAGACCCACTGAAACAGTTGCTAGGAGACAGATGGTAGCCTCCCGTCAAGGCCATCCAGCGTGTTCTTTAACGTGCACAGGGTATGGCTCTCCCGTACATGGGACCACGGCTTAACGTCCCATTCGATAGACAGCGGCCATTCCAAGCCCATCGGTGTCCACTACTGACCATGGGCAGGGCGGAGAGTTTTGCGGAGATAAGTCTCAACGCTGACCCAGCTGGGACTCGAGCATGGCGCGCTACCGACTGAGCCAGCCCGCCCCTCAGATGGAGGAGATAAGGACTTGCAAAAAGCCCAGTGCTCCATTTCCCCTGTTTATGATCTCTGATCTCTCCAAATCAATAACACGTTTTTATATTGTTAGTACAATCTTTTTAAAGAATTATAACATTTCCAGAGTAATAGAAAAGCGTTCCAAGGGTTTTGGCAAGCTTTTTTCCCATCCAGTTTATGGTTTGTAACTTTGACTACGAGTCCTTTATTTCAGATCGTGCTCACTGACATGAACCTTCTCAGGGGAAGTCGATTTTTGTCACGTGAACTTAGTCAATGCCTCGTGCTTGTTACAAAGAAACAATATCGATAAATTGTCACCCACCCACAGGGGAGTTGATGTAGCCACGAATTACTGCACTTCGTTACAAAGTCAATATGGCGTCTAATTGGAAAAGAGTCTCGTTGGCCATC
This sequence comes from Ryuthela nishihirai, assembly GCA_038380435.1. Taxonomy (NCBI): domain Eukaryota; kingdom Metazoa; phylum Arthropoda; class Arachnida; order Araneae; family Heptathelidae; genus Ryuthela; species Ryuthela nishihirai. Next base: position 23,604,775 of record JAWZYU010000001.1, read on the forward strand.
CCCTAGTGCGCTCGAGCTCTTGCATTGGTATTAAAAGCATGCGATCGAAAAACGCGAGAAGCTGGAACGAGAATGGATTATGCAAATCTCATCATTGTGCATTCTGGGATGCAGAATCGAAGTCATTCACGCTATTCAATTACTTCCAATATCTAGAAGACATTTAATAGCCACACACGCAGAATTTATTTATTGACTCTGGAGTTTAGGCCTAATATGCACTTTCCTTTTTATGATGGATTTGTTACCGTAATCATTGACTCTTTGCAAAAACCCGTGATGCACAACCCTTACGTTGTAACAACCTTTACGTACAACACACGATCCCTTACGTTGAAGTCAGAAATTTAAACGATTTTTGACATTAGTTTTTATTTTTATTGTTGTTATTTTTACAATTTCGTAAAAAAGATTATTGTTTCTATAATTCCTTTGTTAAGTATTGTGTAATGTGTAAATTTCTGCATAAGTTTAACAGTGTCTTACTAGAAGAATTATCACAAAACTGTCGATAATGTCTTATGTGGTTGCTGTAAAATGTGGTGATGTTAAAGAAATTTTGGCTATTCTTCTTAGTTTAATAAAGGAAAATTCGAGTACTACGTTTGCATTTAGTACAATTTTTTCTTACTGCGGCCTTCAGGCTCAAAAAAGTCGCTTGAGAATCAACGGTTGTGCACCACTGCATAAACTGAGGAATTTAGATGACATATAGAAGACGCTAACGGAACACTATTCATTTTTTTACAGCGTTATCAATTAATGCCAGGTATTTGCAAATGAATGCAATGATTTTTAATAATTATTAAACAAAATATATAAATGCAATATTAACAAATATTTCATAATTTGAAAGAATACTTGAAAATTTTTAACTTATCAGAAAAATTATAAAGGTGCAAAAGAAAATTGTAAAGGTGTACCAGAAAATAAAATACAAGTATTCAGCAAAGCTACCATAGGTCACCTTATATTTGTATTTTAAATGTTCAAATAGTATCCACGGCTACAATTTACAATTTATTTCTTGTATCAGACTGAAATTTACAATTTCTTGCTTATCTGAAGATATAATTCACAATATCTTTCTTCTAACGAGCTACAGTTTACAATTTCTTGTGAATGACTTCCATACTGAGCAAATTTGGAAAGTTATCTTTCCCGATAGATGGCGCCATGAAGGACAAGGTTTGGAATATTTAAATTTCAATATTAGTGGATAAATGACGGTGATGGTGATATTTTACACTTAGCATACCTGACTTTTAATTGGGAGGTGTGGGTTCGAGTCCCACTCATCGATGAAACTAATGTTTTCCGCAGAAGTATATTTTAGACATTTCGAATAACCTGCTTAAAATTGAACCAAAAATGCCTGAGATGCCAAAAACATATCAGAAGATCTTTAACTTTGAATATATCTTTTCATTTAAAAATGAATGTCATTGGAGAAAGGGGACACAGATGGACTTGGAAAGGCTGCCGTCCAAATCACGGGAAGTTAAGTTGTGTCACCGTTCACATGAGAACTATACCCTTTGCATGTTAAAGAATAAGCTGGATGGTCTTGATGGGAGACTTCCATCTGTCTCTTAACAACTGTCCAGTGGGTTCCCTTCTCTCAATCTTCTATGAGTCATTTACAGAAATAATACTAATAAATAACTTAAGCAGAAATTTTTAATTCTTTAAATTCTCAACTAATAAAACCGCGAAAACTCTTTATGAAGATTTTCATCCACATATCTCTTCCATATATCACCCATGAATCTTATACATGGAAATAATCACTGACACGTCTCATATATGGAATATCTGACCCATGAGTCTCGTATAGGGAATATCTGACCCATGAGTCTCGTATAGGGAATATCTGACCCATGAGTCTCATATATGGAATATCTGACCCATGATATCTCTTCCATATATGACCCATGAGTTTCATATATGGAATATCTGACCCATGATATCTCTTCCATATATGACCCATGATATCTCTTCCATATATGACCCATGAGTTTCATATATGGAATATCTGACCCATGATATCTCTTCCATATATGACCCATGAGTTTCATATATGGAATATCTGACCCATGATATCTCTTCCATATATGACCCATGAGTTTCGTATATGGAATATCTGACCCATAATATATCTTCCATATATGACCTATGAGTTTCATATATGGAATATCTGACCCATAATATCTCTTCCATATATGACCCATGAGTTTCATACAGTTATGAGAGGGAAGGGACCTTCTGTGAGTTTCTTCCCTAGCCCTAAAGGTTTCGTCATCTTTTTTTAAAATTTTGATAAGGGGAATCGAAGAATAGAATTCTATGGTTTCTTTCCTTTTGGGTGGTATTCATCCCGCCTCCCGATTTCCTCATGGGGGAGGAATAAAGATTCGATTGAACCCGAATCCAGCCCTCACGAATAACCTAAAGTTACGATGAAAGGAAGAAATGATGTCATTTTAGGTGACATTTACATGGGGGAGGAATAAAGGTTTAATCAAACCTTTATTCCTCCCAATGAAAATGTCACCTAAAAGCGAAATTGGCCATCTTAGCTATTATTTGTTTAGGAGGACTTATTTCACGATGATTTTTCGAGGAATTTTTTTTTTTAGGAGGGAAAGAATTTTTTACGTCCGAGCGGGACTTTTTTGCACACAATGAGGTAAATGGCCAGGTCGCAAGGACCCCAAAGGTTCAGAGAATGTTGGGGGTGGGGACCCACTAGACTGCTGTTGGGAAACAGACGGTAGTGTCCCGTCAAGGCCATCCAGCAAGTTGTTTATCGTGCACAGGGTATGACAACCGCTCATGGAGCCACGACTTCACATCCTATCCGATGGACGGCGGCCTTTCCAAGTCCATCTGTATCCCTTACTGACCGTGGGCAGGCGGGCAGTTTGGTGGAGATAAATCTCAACACTGGCGCAGCTGAGACTCGTTCCTGGGAACTACAGATTGCGAGCCTGTCGCATTACCAACTGAGCCACCCTCACCCCTTAGGAGGAAAGGATAAAAGTTTCGGACAAAATTATTATATTGTTTAGCTGATAATAAGAGGAAGCTGCATACCATTGGAGTTGTTTCTGATAGCACTTTTTCTGCACAGAATGAGCTAAGTAGCCACGTCTCATGTACACCAAGTTCTTAGAGAAGGATGGAGGGAACTTCCTCTAAGTCTCCACTGGACAGCTGTTAAGAGATAGATGGAAGAATCCCATGAAGGCTATTCAGCATGTTCTTTAAGATGCTCAGGATATGACTCTATTGCACAGAGATCACGGCTTAATCCCATCTGATGAACAACACACTTTCTATGCCTCTCGGTGTCTTCTCCCTCACTGAGGGCAAGGGGGGAAGGAAAGAATTCTCAATTCCAGAGCATTTGATGCTCGAACCAGGAAACTAGAAATTACGAAACTGGAGCGTTACTAATTGAGTCAAAGTCCGCCCCTCTTTGCACATGAATTTATTAGTGCTATCTGCCGTCACTTAGGTGGATGGCATAATAATATAATATATAGAACCCATAATATAATATATAAAACCCAAGAGCCCATAACCAATATAATTCTGTTTATTGGCTCTGGAGAAGAATTGATGTAAACGAGTGCCTGTGCCCTTTAACTTATAATAAGAGGAAACTGATACTGAAGTTGGTACTCCCAATTCTTACAGTTTCGAAGGAGTTCTTAATCAGAGAGACAAAGGCTTTCTAAAGCCCATAGTAGATTCAGCTACTGTTAGATTTGATTTATATTTAAGGGATAATTTTAAATGAATGCTAAAGAAAATTTATTCAAAGACTTATCTGGTGTAATTGTGTTCTACAATACGTGATCGACGAGAGAGGGTCTCTAAAGAATTCAGCAAATTGTCGAATCCGCGAACTGCAATCGGCTAGAATTGTTTTTGGAAAAATAAAAAAATATACAGGAAGTACGCTCTGATTCATTTTCGCTTCAATTCAATGACTTGCTCTCTTAACAATCAATTGTTACGAAAAGAAATTTAAACAATTTCATCATTCGATCACAGAAAGAGTATTTGGGAGAATAAAAATGATTATTAGAAGCGATTCGTAAATAAATACACGCATTGTAAGGAGTTTGATTTAAATCACAGAAACCTCAGGGTAGGTTAGAGGGGACCCATTGGACAGCTGTTAGGAGACAGAGAGAAAATTTCCCATCTCCCATCAAGGTCATCCAGCATATTCCCATCAAGCGCGTTGAGGATACGGCCGACTTCATCCACGACTTTCTCTCCATTTTCCGACTAGCAATGCCGACATTTGAGAGATTTGGACCTGGCGACTACGATGAAGAGTCTGGAGACCAAGCCCCACCCCCCACACTTGGTAATAAGGTAAGTCCATTACAAAATGAGGTAAGTGAAACTAATTCTTTTGAATTTTTTAGGTGCAAATAAGTAGCGTATTACGTTTTCTGCATAGGAAACTTTGTAATCTTTATAGTCATAAGGGAAAATTTATCTCTCAGTTAGCTGCAGTGATAACAACGGTGGGATTCATGCTAGAGGACATCACATCCATCGAAAATTTTAAAATTAAATATTTCTAAACTGTAAGAATTTGTTGTTAGGTTTATTCGTTAAGGTTAACGCATATGTTATTACATTCTAAATTTAATTCACAGAAGACCTAGAATAGATGCTAGCAAATGGTGCCTAAAACCAATCTTTCCCAGCAGGGAAGTCTTAGAATTTCTTTAATTGATAGAAATAGATTAAATAGAATATTGAATAGCTCTCAGGTTAAGATATATATTCACGTTTTGCATATTCATGTTACAAATTCATGAATGTAAAACACTCCTAAATTTGTACTGAAGGTAAATATTATTTCAACAAGATTTATACAGGGCAACATATTCAGTAAGAGAAAATGATCGGTGGTAAGAGACGACACAGATTTTTATTTCGTCACGTCTAATTACATGTGATTACGTATGCTGCGGATTGAACAGCGCCGAATGTCGTTTTGCGACTCCGACGACATAAATATCGCTCTTTGTAGCAGAGGAGATCGCTTAGTCGTTTAATTAAATTCACCATCACTTAAATGAGATCAAAGGTTCGCGGATTGTTACACCCATACCGACATATGCCTCGGACTTGCTGCGCCAAGTGATGTGTAGAAGTATGTCGAACAATTAAGCACGAGAGTTGTTTATGGACGACACAGTTTATTTATACTTATCTGCAATTACGAGCTGGGGATGCGCTCGATTCCTTGGGCCTTTGCTGCTTTGCTGCTGCAAACAATCATGCAATGATGTGGAAATCTGCGCTTTGCAGATTCTCGCTTTACCGATTTCAAACCCGGTCAAAAGAAAAGTCAATCCTTGCCTACAATCTGGTTCACATAGAACCGTATCTCAATTCGCACAGAACTAAGTCCTGGTTTAAAAGATCGTATTTTGGTTCACATAGAACCTAACCCTCTCCTAAGGGTTTTGTTTTTGAGCAAATGGTTTGAGCTCCTAAGTCCATTTGAGCTCCTAAGGGTTTTGAGCTACTAAGTCCATTTGAGCTCCTAAGGGTTTTGCTCTAGAACATTTGGTACTCGAACCAGGAAACTAGAAATTACGAAACTTTGATGCGTGTTCAAACGTCCTTTTAATGCCCTTATCTCCAGCGCTAGCACTTGCGCCCGAGGCTAGTCGTAAATAGTCGTAGAAGTTCTTTTCAACTTGTCAGCATGTGCAGTCAGCCAGCTCAGCCCTGAAAACAACAGCTCATGAGCCACATCCCCGCAACAACACACTTCCAAAAATACACTACATACAGATATATATATATACAACAACAAAAAAGCGATAAAAACACAACAATAAAAATAAATAAATTGGAGAGACATGACAGCGTTAGGAAAAATGAAGGGTCTACTAGACTCAGAAAAGTTGGGAATCACTATCCTAGGCAAACAATGTAATAGGAGTCGTCACTCCCAATTCCCAAGGGCAGAATCAGGCTGAGGTGTTTAGTAAATTGGGAAGGATTTCGACACTTTTTACCTTTTAATATATTTAAGCAGTGGTGTAACAAGGTGACGCAGGTCCCTGGGACGAGGTTACCTTTACTGGGCACTAGGATGTGATTTCTTTACTGGGCCCTGGGATGAGATTTGTTTATTGGCCTTTCGGACGAGATTTATTTACTGGACCCTATCCTTAAAAATATTACGTTAGCGAAAAGATTATACATTAAACACCCAATAAAATTTTAAGTTTAGAATTTCGTTGTTTCATTTGTATTTTCTTAAAAAATTCATTTATTTATTTTAAACTTTACTACTCTAGAATTTTGCGCCCCATTTAACTTGGCGCTATAGGCGACCACGAAGTTAGCTTATATGAACCTCCCTCTCATAACGGCCACTAATCTGCTAGGCTCGTAATTCGCAGTCCCAAGTTGTACTCGCGATCCAATAGCTTAAAGCTTTGTTGGGAGTTGCAATTGTTCCGGTGATAAAATGTATTCTGCTAAACCTGCTTTCGGCGAGAAAGGGGATACTTCTGTCTGTCTATATGTCTGTCTGTCTGTGCATTAGTATGTTAGTTTTTCTTTCTCTATGCATGTTATTGTGTTAGTGTGTCTGTTATATGTCTGTCTCTACTTATGAATGTTAGTGTGATATTCTGTCTGTCTACTTATGAATGTTAGCGTGATAATCTGTCTGTCTACTTATGAATGTTAGCGTGATATTCTGTCTGTCTAATTATGAATGTTAGCGTGATATTCTGTCTGTCTACTTATGAATGTTAGCGTGATATTCTGTCTGTCTACTTATGAATGTTAGCGTGATATTATGTCTGTCTACTTATGAATGTTAGCGTGATATTCTGTCTGTCTACTTATGAATGTTAGCGTGATATTCTGTCTGTCTACTTATGAATGTTAGCGTGATATTCTGTCTGTCTAATTATGAATGTTAGCGTGATATTCTGTCTGTCTACTTATGAATGTTAGTGTGTTATTCTTTCTCTCTGTCTGTATGTGCATTAGTATGTTATTTTTTCTTTCTGTATGTATGTTATTGTGTTAGTATGTCCTCTATCATATTTAAGATATAAATAAATAAATTCTCGAAATCTCTTCGAGACTAAATTCTGGGCACGTGGCTGTCTTGAGATCTTTATTATGACTTGGTCATTTAGCCCCGCTTGTGTAAAGAGAAAATGTCGCCAAGAGGTTGATTGCAAGGAAGAGTTTGAAAATGATTTGGAAAAATTGTCTCTCCAACAGAAGTAGAAGAAAATAATAATTGATTTTAATTTTAATGCATCGAAAAACAAAAACAAAACAAGTCAACATTTATATTAAAAATACTGTTTTATGTCTATCTTTCTGAACTAAATTAGCCTTACTGATTTGTCATGTTCTAGGAACACAAAACAGACATCATGTTTCGGGACACATCTTTGAAAATTGGTAAATAGGTTTCATATAGTTTATAAATCCATGGTTTAACTTACTTCTGAGAGGTACTTTTTACACGCAATGAGCTAAAGGACCAGGTCACAAGGACTCAGAGAAGGTAGGGGGAAGAAAACCTACTGGACAGCTGTTAGGTTGTTCAGTGGGTTCTCTTCACACTGGACAACCAATAGTGGTGCACTTTAAATTAGTGTGGAATGCTCATTTTCGGTCCATTCATTGCAGTGACTCAGTAGACCTTCCCGATCTCCAGCCACTAGTGGCGAAAGCTGTAGTGGACAGTCGCTTGCCGAGAAGAGAAGGTGCTAGTAGAGGTTTTTGACTATTGGAACAAGGTCTAATTTTTTCCCTTTTTTCTATTAGATCTTGCTTTAGATGCCATAAAATATTTCCATTAAATTCACTTAACAGATAATTCTGATTCACACTTTAATGGATATTTTATGGTACTTGAAGCCCACTTTTTTTCTTCCACACTAGCTGTCTATGTGTGGAGGGGTTTTCTCCAGGTTAGAGCAAAACACTCTGACATGGATGGTGCCTTGACGTGGCGTCAGAGCTTTTCACTAAACCATCTGGCAGATATCTGTTAAATGTTGCAGTGAGTGCTATAATCATAAAAAACTCTACTATGAGTCAGCATATAGTCAAAGGGAAACACGAAACGGCAATTCTTCCCGCAATTGTATATGACAAAAACAAAAAGGAAAATATATGATTTTTTTTTATTTGCGACACATAGGACAGAGAAGAATCCTAGAAGCTACTCCTAGCTTTTACAGGCCTTCTCATACAAGGACATGCCCTACTATGACCGAAGTCACTGCTGACCACTGCCTTAGTTAGAACTAACACAACACACAAAGTTTGCCTTGGTGGAACAGTCGCTAGCTACCTAACCACTATGCCTATGTTCCTAGAATTGCAAAAGCATGCATTCTTTACCTGTTGATCGATATTAGACATTTAAATCTCAGTCTTCTTCCAATACTGATAAAAAAAAGTTACATTTACCAGAACCGGCCCGGATTTAGAAAAAACTAAATGTGGGTGAGAGGTAATTGACATGTTATAGGAGGAAAAAAGTGGGGCAAGAAGCTGCAATTGCATTGTAGTATAACAATTCCCCCTACGTCTTAAATGTGTTTTAAAAGTTTTAGAAAAATCTATTAAATAGATACTAACTTTCAGAACGTTTTATTCCGCTACATTACTGAACATTCTCAAAGTAGAAGACCAATCCTCACACACGCAGACCCAATATATGCGACCCTATTGTAGGGTAATTTGAAATGCAAGAATATCGAAACGTGGTAATTTGAAATCAGCAGATAATAATCTCAACTCTGTCATTATACAGAGTGTACAGAAAATAATGTCACAAAATTAAACAGTTATAACTCATGATTTAATAAAAGTATCTTTATACAGATGCTCTTACAAAGTCACAAAATATAGTAGCTTTTAATGCAATAACTACTTAAGCACCATTCCTTATACGGGCAATATCAGCTTAATAATTGATACGTGTATACTGAATGTACCGTTGTTTAGGTAGTTTTTCTCTGAGCGGTGCTTTTTATGCACACAGTGGGCTAAATGGCCGGGTTGCAAGGACTCAAATGGCTCAGAGAAGGTTGGGGGAAGGGGACTCGATGGGTAGCTATTAGGAGACAGATGGAAGCCTCTCCGCGTCAAGGCTCCCCAGTGTGTTTTTTAACGTACCCAGAGTATCTCTTGCACATGTGACCACGGCTTTACATTCCATCCGATTGGCCGCGCCTTTTTAAGCTGATCGAGATCGCGGTGGGGGTTACGTGGAGATAAATCTTAACGCTGTCACAGGTCGGACTCGAACCCGAGAACTGCAGAATACTAGGCAACCTCCATCCCACTGATTATACAGAAGAAATTCTTGTCGAATTTGAACGCAGAAAATTATTTTTTCCCATTTAAAACGTTAATTATCTATTAAAAAAGAAAAACATTTTCAGTTTAATTTCTTCATATTATCGATATCAGGAAATGTAACGATTCCCGGATGGCAGGAGAAAACGTCATATGTTTTGGAAAATGGCCACATTTAATCAATATCGGGATTGAGAGATTCGCCATTCCATTAAAAAGAAACAGAATAAAGGATTGGTCAACTGTACGAAAGGCAGGCAGCCTATCACAGGTTGCAGAAGAGGCTACGAAGCAGATTAATACCGCATCTGTGGATAAAGCATCTGCTACAGGGGGAGGATTATTACACTAATTGCTTCATTTCTGTTTCCACATCGAGCAAAGGACGGGAAATGACGGTAATGACATGCCGCGTTCAATAATAAGAGCGAAGCTTTTGTGCACGCTGCTGTCTTGTGTACTCGCCGAATACATGTGCGTGAATGACACTGGCCGCGTGGGCGTACGAATGACGACACAATGCCGACGATGATGAGGCCAAGGTTTGCTGTACGGAGGCTCACGAGGTGCACGTCAACACTCCGTACTAAATGGAGTCCCTCCCACCATCCCAGTACGATGAATTTTGATGGTGGTTTTGTTTGTGTTCCGTTCGATGTCTGTCGAAGAGTTGCAGTCTCCCGCAGCTGATATAAGGGGTGGTTCGGGTCATCTCTGCCGCAGTAGACGGTGGATCTATCATTGGCAATGACCACTCACAACAAACTGGGGACTGTATTTCTGCTGGTCATCGTTGGCCTGCAGGTGCTCTGTGCGTGTCCTGTTTTAGCCGGAGGTGAGTGAGTCCTATCAATAATTGCATTCTGGATTTATGATCTGAGCGTTGCAACTAGACTGAAATGTAATCCATGGTTGCTCTCGTGGACGTTGGTGGAAACATGTGAGGGGGAGGGGCTATATTTTTTAAACATTTCTAAGGGGAAGAAAAATGTTATTTTACGATTTCTGGGGTGCAAAATGCTGTCTTATTATCTTTTGGGGAATGAAAAAAGTGAACGAACGTGTTTTAATGTTATCGAGTATTCAAGGGAAGAGGAAGGGAGGGTTTGTCATGCCCTTACATCGCCTATAATTCACTCTAATTATGTCCTTGATAGAGAAAAGGGGAACAGGGCTTGGAACTGCCGCTTGTGACCCTTTGTCAATATTTCGGATGGGACGTTAGGCCGTGTATCCGTGTGCAAAAGGGCCATACTTTGTGCAAGTAAACAAATCCCCTGGATGACTTTAACAAGAGTTTACCATCAGTCTAGTTACAGGTGTCCAGTGGCTCCCCTTTTCACAAATTTCTGTGAACCCTTGGGGTCCTTGTGTTCTGGCTATTTAGCCCATTTTGTGCAAAAAAATACCACTCAGAGATGAAACAACTCAACTCCCGGGAATCCGAGATAGGGTGCAACATTTTCATTTAAGAAATGAATGAAAAATACTGTTTGGAATAGATAAGGAATAAGAAAACATTATTCTTTGCACTTTCTGTATTTTCTGTTAGTTTTAATGTTCACCGTTAGAGGACGGTAAAAGTGGAGATGTACGAAACTTTTTCTTTTTGGAAACGAACATTCTATATGCACCAAAAGTGGCTGGACTTTCTAGCTTAAATTTCAAAAGTTTTTAATGACAGCCACAGAACATCGAAGATCTGGTATCCTGTTCAATCAAGAATTATGAGTGAGCCGAAAATACTGCCACATCTCATAATTATGCGCCAATTTTTTCTCTAACCATTGCATTAAGGTATTATGGTCGTATCTGCTCAAGTAAGGTGATAAACTTTAAGTCCAATTCATTGCTGCTTTGCTTTATATATCAGAGATCATCAATGGTGAGCAGTCAATTAATTTTTCACAGACCGTGGGTGATTTGATCCTAATCTGAGCACGTGTGCAAAAATTAACAATTAGGGTTTAATTTTTCGAGTTTTACTATTTTGGGAACGGAGTTTGGTTCGATCAGTAGGGGCCGGCCTAGGCTCGAGACCCAACCGGACGAGCATTGAGATTTATCTCCACTAACTTCCAGCCTGTCCTAGATGAGAAAGGGGGATATCGATGGGGTTGGAAAGGCTGCCGTCCAATATAGGACGCTAAGCCGTGGCTTCTTGTGCGAGTCATACCCTATGCACTTTAAAGAACACACTGGATGGCCTTGATGATAGAAGGCTACCATCTGTCTCCTCTCAGCTCTTCAGTGGGTTCCTTTCCCCCAACCATCTCTGAGTCTTTGGAGTCCTTGTTACTTGGCAATTTATCCCACTGTGTGGGAAAAAGAGCCGCTCAGGGGTTAAACAACACAATCAAATTACAAATTCAATTGTTTCATACAATGTATTCTATCCCAATATGTGCTATGTTGTAATGACACAAATTCAGGACATTTTCCGAATTGTAATATCCCAAACGAATTGTCCCGGTGGGTTAACGAGTAGCGTTCTGGGTTTCAGGACAAACGAACCTGGGAAAGGCGTGGATGTTTATTTGTATTGTCTTTCTGCTAAGGTATCGCCTTCCGCAGAGATCTACTCTATGAAGTATTAATTCATTTTCTTTTGTCAGACCTATGTGGCAAGCAGCTGCTTGAGGGGATTTTTTTTTCATATCTAGAAAAATTAGATTAAGAAAACAGCGGGCCACGGAATATCAGAATAGGCATTAACTTTTCTGAATGCTTTAGAAAGCTGAAGGAATGAGATTTAATATTTCTCATACATTTTAATTTGTTCCTGGGGAAGACTTGATTATCACTAACAAGAAGTAGGTATGAAATTTCTTAAGATAAAGTTTTTTCCGCAGTTCTCGGTTAACTTATGAGAGATGATTCAAATTCATTTACATAGCAGATGTGTTCAAAAGATATGCACACAAAAGAGTTAGTAAGTTTCTCATCCCATTTAGTCATCCTTCATACACAGTACATCAAGAAAGTAATGAAACTGAAATAAAAACAACGATGAATAGAAGTAACACATTTCTTAACCGTTTCCCTCCAAATAGTCCTCGAACGACTTGGAAAACTTGCTTGCCGTGATTATATTCAGTTCTGCGTTTGCGTTCTTTTGAATGTCAATGACCGAGTCAAATCGGTGATCTTTCAGTATCAATTTCAACTTAGAAAACAGTCTGCTGGAGTCAGGTAAAGGTGAGGCGGGGATTGCTCATTCGAAATTGCGCCAGGCTCGTAATCTAGCATTCCTAGTTTCGAGTCCCACCTGAGACGGCGTTATCTCTTCTAACCCTCTGCCCTTTGTCAGAAACAGGGACACCAATGGGCTCAGAAAGACCCTCATCCATTGGATGAGATGTTAATCCGTGGCTCTATGTGTATCTCTATACACATAGAGCCACGGATTATATGAGATGTTAATCCGTGGCTCTATGTGTATCTATAGGGAGCTATACCCTATGCACATTAAAATCACACTGGATGGCCTTGACGGGAGGCTACCAGCTGGCGACTAGATCCCCTTCTCCCAACCTTCTCTGAGCCCTTGGGTTTCTTGGCATCGGGCTATTTAGTCATTATAGATGGGATATTTAGTCCATCGTGCTAAAAAAATGTTACTCAGAGGTAAGGAAACCCACTTCTGGGGAATAAGGTGAGTAATTGAATACTGCAACCTTTTTTTCTTTGGCAGGAACTGTCCTTGATCGCTCTGTTAGCATGCACGTTATTATGCAAACCCAAGTATGTTGTGATTATGAACTTTATCCATTGCTTATTCAGATTCAATTCAAAGCCATCATTCTAAGTGTCAATTGACGGCCTCTGGTGAGTAAATCGCTAGCTTTGTCCACCAGATTTGGGCTGGAGGTCGTTTTCAGTCGTCCACTGCGAAGGTGATCTTCCACATGCTCTCTGCTTTATCTCCGCAAAATTCCCCGCCCTGCTCACGGTCAGTAGGGGACACCGATGGGCTTGGAAAGGCCGCCTCCGTCGAATGGGACGTTAAGCCGTGGCACCGTGTGTGGGAGAGCCATATCCTGTGCACGTTAAAGAACACGCTGGATGGCCTTGACGGGAGGCTACCATCTGTCTCCCAACAGCTGTTCCAGTCGGCCCACTCCCCCAACTTTCTCTGAGCCTTCGGGGTCCATGTGACCTGGCCATTTAGCCCATGGTGTGCAAAAAAATGCCGCTCAGAGGTAAAACAACCCAACCCAACCTATCTTCTCTGCCCTCTTGAAAACCTTAAACAGCCGAAATGGTTGTGTTCTGGACAGAGACTCATCCTCATAAACTATTCGTAACATTTGGAAGAAATCAACTGGTAACAACGGAAGATAATATTTGAAATATAACTCATATAAATATTAGATCCATTAGAAAAAACTTTGATTACTTTATTTTGGTAGAATTATTATGGACCTTTCATCATATGTGTATTGTGTTGTCAGAGACATGGATCAAAGAAGAGGGACTAATGTTATATAACAGGCATGTCAAATTCGTTTTGCCCCACGGGCCACATAAGCGATTTTGCATTAAGCAGAGGGCCGCATGTTTTCAATATTAAAAATAATAAGCAAAATAGGCGAAAAAAAGACGTTATTTTCCAAATAAAAAATATTTTACACTGTATTTTACAGTATTTATTTATATAAAAAACAACAAAAATAGAAATTATAAAAAAATTACAACAAAATCACATTTTCTTATTATTATATCATTTTTGAGGACACTTGGCACCGTTTTCCACAAAGTAAATCATCATAATTTGGTTGAATGTCTTGAGCTGAAGTAATTTTCAAATTTGACGATAGAGGTTGATCAGTTAATCCTGACCTTTCTGGAGTTTCTTATTTTTCATTAAAGAAAATAGTTGCTCATAAAAAATACGTGTTCACGAACATAGCCAGCATACGCTTAACGAAAGACAACATTTTGGGAAACCGATCCGCAGGTGAATAAGTGTAAAATTCTGGAATTCCCATATATTTTTGCTTCAACAAAGAGTCACATAGAATTTCAATTAATTCCATTTGTAAATTATCATCAACAATTTCAATATCAATGGGTTGTTGTTGGGTTGTTTTACCTCTGAGCGGCACTTTTTTGCACACCATGGGCTAAATGGCCAGGTCACATGGACCCCGAAGGCTCAGAGAAGGTTGGGGGAGGGGACCCACTGGAACAACTGTTGGGAGACAGATGGTAGCCTCCCGTCAAAGCCATCCAGCGTGTTCTTTAACGTGCACAGGGTATGGCTCTCCCGCACACCGGGCCACGGCTTAACGTCCCATCAGACGGACGGCGGCCTTTCGAAGCCCATCGGTGTCCCCAACTGACCGTGGGCAGGGCGGGGAATTTTGCGGAGATAAATCTCAACGCTGACCCAGCTGGGACTCGAACCTGGGAACTACAGATTACGAGCCTGGCGCGCTACCGACTGAGCCACCCCCGCCCCTCAATATCAATGGACAGAAGCGAAGTATAAAGACGAAACTGTAATTCAAATCAGAAAATCTTCTATCAAACTCCGTTTCTAACAACTTAATTTGGTGAGTATTTTATGCAAATTTCAATGCAGGTGATTTTAGCAACAGAGATTCGCAACTTTCAAAATGAATCAAGTTTTTCTTTTTGCTTTCGCCAAAGTAATTTTTTTTTAAATGTTAATATTTTCAAATAGCGCGGTAATAATGTGATTTTTGCCTTTAAGCTTAAGATTAAGTTCACTAAGATGACTTGTAATGTCAACAGAGAAAGCCAGGTCTTTTATCCACTATCCATTTTTTAACTCAGTGCATTCATAATTTTTTGTTTCCAAGAAAATTACGATTTCGTCCAGCAATTCGAAGAATCGTTTTGAGACTTTGTGACTCGAAAGCCATCAAAATTCCGTATAATAGGGTAGATCAGTGTATTCACTTCCTATGTCTTCCAGAAATGAAGCAAATTGCCGATGATTAAGTCCACGTGCTCGAATAAAATTTACAATTTTAGCGATTTTTTTTTGCACCTGTCCGATATTCAAAACTGGAACACAAAGCCTGCTGTTGAATAATGCAATGAAAATGTTCAAAATAATTATTACCACGTTCATTGCATATTTCCTTTCGTTTTGTAACAACTCCCTTGCTAATACTCGTCATGGCAGATGCACCATCAGTTGCAAGACAAACCAACTTTTCCAATGGAAACTTATATTTATTAAGAACTTCCACGAGTGCACCAAAAATATCAGTTCCAGTGGCTGTATCATGCATAGGAATAATTTCCAAAAGCTCTTCTCTCACTTTTAGGTTCACATCCGCAAATAAAAACGGCCAGCTGAGAGATATCTCGAATGTCTGTACAGTCGCTCAAAAAAGTATCCGAACACTACGGTTGATTACAGAATTCAGAAAAAATATCTGGCAACGATTTTTTTAGAAATTAGTGATCTGGAAACCTTCGTGTCACGTGACACGTGACACGAAGGTTTCCAGATCACTAATTTCTAAAAAAATCGTTGCCAGATATTTTTTCTGAATTCTGTAATCAACCGTAGTGTTCGGATACTTTTTTGAGCGACTGTACTTTCGTCGATTGCAATAGCATAGACCTCAAATGTTGACATTGTTGAACTTAACTGATTCCTCAAATTCTCGGCTATTTCATCGATTCTGCTAGCCACAGTATTTCGACATACACTTTTGAATTTTTTTAATTGTTCTGGGCACAACACTTCCACTGTTTTAATTAGGCATTCGCTAATAAATTTCCCTTCAGTAAAAGGTTGGACTTGCCTTTCAATTAAATGTGATAATAAATAACTAGTTTTTACAGCAGCTGTATTGTCTTCAACAGATTTAGTAAACATGCTTTATTGTTTTTGAAGAATTGATTTTAATTCTGACAATTTGTTTTCACGAAATATAGCAACGTATTGGTCATAGTTTACTTTGTGATTTGTGTCATAGTGCGTTTTAAGAATGCATTCCTTACAAACTGCGATAGAGTTCCTACATCAGATATAATATTTTATTCTTGGCTTAGATACCAAAATATTATAGTTTCCATTTATCTTGAAAATTTCGGTGTTATTCTTCAACTGATCTTTTCTTACTCAAACTGGTGCTGGGCTTTAACATAATGTTTATTATTATTAAATTCACTCCACACACTAATGAGCAGACACTGCGCGGTTCCGATGACCTAAAGAGCTCGCTGAATGGCGACGACTGAACGGACTGATCCGAGGCACAAGCAGTTAGTGGTAGCAGACTGCGTTGCATGTACAGTCGCTCAAAAAAGTATCCGAACACTATGGTTGATTACAAGATTAAGAAAAAATATCTGGCAACGAGTTTTTTAGAAATTAATGATCTGGCAACCTTCGTGTCACGTGATTGCAGAATTCAGGAAAAATATCTGGAGCGTGTACAGCAACTGTACACGCTCCAGTTACCGTTCACAGCAAACTGGAGCGTGTGCAGTTACTGCACACGCTCCAGTTTGCTGTGATCGGTAACTGCACACGCTCAATATTTCCGTGAGTGAGCCCACACGATCCAGTTCTTTGTGAGCTCACACGATCCAATGTGCTGTGAACATTAACCGCAACCGCTCCAGTTTGCTGTGAACGGTAACTGCACACGCTCAATATTCATTGCATTATATATTCATACGCATTATATATATATTAAAAAATATCCGAACACTATGGTTGATTACAAAATTAAGAAAAAATATTTGGCAACGATTTTTTAGAAATTAGTGATCTGGCAACCTTCGTGTCATGTGACACGAAGGTTGTCAGATCACTAATTTCTAAAAAAAATCGTTGCCAGATATTTTTTCTTAATCTTGTAATCAACCATAGTGTTCGGATACTTTTTTGAGCGACTGTACCTACATTGTACATTGTGCAAACACGTGTCAGTTAGATAGCTTCCGCATGATTAGGGTTGCCTTTTTTTCAATTTCTCAAATGCAAAATTCGTACTTAATTGTGTGCAAATAAAAATAAAATTATTTACTTCAAAATAAAATTTTTTTATTTTTTTCAATCTTTTAGTTAAAAGAATTTTTTTTTCAAGAAGTCTCGGCAGGCCGCAGTCTTTATGTCGGCGTGCTGCTTGTTTGACGCGCTCGCTCTATAATATTAAAGGTTTTAACAAATTTCTCAATTGTTCATCTTCAAATAGATCAGATGGAGTATTAATTTTGTTAATTCGAAGTAAAAATTACTCAATAAATTTCAAATGCAATAATGCAGATGTATTGTGTACCTAAAAGTTAAGAATAGTAATGTCGACTATAATATTATTTCAATGTATAGATCCCCAAGCCTTCGTTCGGATTTATCCAGTATTTTACGCAACCAACTATATTTTTAGTTAATACGTGTTGATTCATGGACGGACCTAGAGGGAGACAAATGGACCAAGTCTTCTCCACCCCCACTTTCGGAATGCTAGTAAGAGTAAAAAGGGCAAAAATTGATTAAACTCATTTATAGGTTTTTTAAGATCTTTGAAAAGGAGAAGGAAAGGGGGAAATGTTATACTTCATTAGAAACCCAGTCTCTTGCCTCCCCCCACCACCATTTACATTTTTTTTGCTCTATTGTGCTTGTCGGCCCCCTCTCTCCCTCCCCCTCCCTAGATTTTTTTTTCTAGGTCCGGGCACGTGTTGATCATATTTCTATCAGATTATCGAGGATTAAGAGAGTTACATCGATAGTTAATAAAACGAATGTGACAGATCATATTTGGCAAGGCTAGCGCTAAAAAGGAACGTAGCAGGAAAACATACTGAGGGTTGGGTTGTTTTACCTCTGAGCGGCACTTTTTTGCACACCATGGGCTAAATGGCCAGGTCACATGGACCCCGAAGGCTCAGAGAAGGTTGGGGGAGGGGACCCACTGGAACAGCTGTTGGGAGACAGATGGTAGCCTCCCGTCAAGGCCATCCAGTGTGTTCTTTAACGTGCACAGGGTATGGCTCTCCCGCACACGGGGCTACGGCTTAACGTCCCATTCGACGGACGGCGGCCTTTCCAAGCCCATCGGTGTCCCCTACTGACCGTGGGCAGGGCGGAGAATTTTGCGGAGAACATACTGAGGAAGATAGAAAATATTTTATATGTAAGAACTTGAATTAAAGAATATAAAATTTGACACAGATGTTATTGAGGATGATCAAAGATATTGCGAGTCCGTTTTTGATAAAGAAAAATAGTATGTGTGTTAGAGAACGTACAAAGTTGAGATATTTGCCAAGCACCAAAAAAAATTTAAAACCATGAGTCACAGATGAAACATTTCAATTAATTACTGAAAATAAGAATTATGTAAATGGCTTAAAAGCAGTCCGGGTAATAATGAGGAATAGAAGGAAATTAAGGTCACTTTTCTCCGTAAGAACTTAACTAATAAATTGCGAATTGCCAAAAATGAAAAATTATTACAAATGTAAGGTTCTTTTGCCTGGTAATAACTCAAAAGAGCAGTGAAAAATTATTAACGAATTGGTAAATATAAATATAAAAATCTGATAAAAGGAATGCAATTGGTGAAATTATACACTTGCATCCTTCTCTTTAGTTTGGTTATTGATTATGTTAGGCGAAATTAACTGCAAAGGAAAGATTTTGGCCTTAAATGGTCTGGAGATACGAAAATTTCTGATTTAGATTATGCTGATGATTAACCCTTTTAGCAATTGATGTTCATGAGATGAACTCTTTCATTCCAGCTGTTGATGAGACTGGTAGTATGGTAGGTTTGGTTATAAAGAGAGAACACTAAAGTGATGAAAATTGGTCAGGCAGGCTGTGATTCAGTTAATCTGAATGGTTGCAGTCTTGAGCAGGTGTCACAGTTTAATTATCTTGGGAGCTATGTAACAGATACTGGTGATGTGCAGCATGAGATTAACAGACGAATAGAGATTGTTTCGGGACTTTTAAGAATCTATGGAGAGTGTGCAGAAATAAGCGTATACAACTAAAGACTAAAATTAGACTTTATATTAGTTTGGTTTTCTCTAGGGTTAGTTATAGTAGGGAAACCTGGACGCTTTGTAAACAAGATAACAAGAAATTAGATGATTCTAGATGTTTACGCAGTATCTTAGTATTATTTAATCACCTAATGCATTATTAGGCATTAGGTGGTTAAAATTCCTTTAGGTAGCATATTGTGCAGAGAGAGACTTCGTTGATTTGGCCATGTTGCCCGTATGAATAATTATAGATTAGAGAATAGGGTTATGAACAATGTGCCTAAAGGCCTCAGAAAGAGGGGGAGCTCTAGGATGCGTCGTGCAGACATTGTCAAACAAGACCTTGCTAAAATTGTTGTGCAGTGGCCAGATGAAGCAGATGTAGCTCAGGACAGATATGCTCGGAGAACTAAATTGTACAGTCTGAATGGACTTCCGTAGCCCACAGCTGCTTGAGTATGATGATGATACACTATACCTTTACTGACAAAAATAATTGCGTATGCTTTTAATGATTATTACATCAAAATGACATTGATCTCATAAAACTGTTAGAAAGACACCTGTGTAAATACATCAGATTATATGAAATATTATGGAATAAGTTGAATGGCCTTGTTACCAATTAGTGAAAGGGAGCTAATTCAGATAACCTTTAGGCTTAATTGAGCAAAAATCAGGTGCTGCTGGATTGGATTGTTTTACCTCTGAGCGGCACTTTTTTTTGCATACCATGGGCTAAATGGCCAGGCCACAAGGACCTCGAAGGCTCAGAGAAGGTTGGGGGAGGGGACCCACTGGAACAGCTGTTGGGAGACAGATGGTAGCCTCCCGTCAAGTCCATCCAGCGTGTTCTTTAACGTGCACAGGGTATGGCTCTCCCACACACGGGGCCACGGCTTAACGTCCCATCCGACGGACGGCGGCCTTTCCAAGCCCATCGTTGTCTCCTACTGACCGTGGGCAGGGCGGGGAAATTTTGCGGAGATAAATCTCAACGCTGACCCAGCTGGGACTCGAACCTGGGAACTACAGATTACGAGCCTGGCGCGCTACCGACTGAGACACCGTCGCCCCAGGTGCTGTTGACTTCTCAGTTTATATGCTACAGAGAGCGATCAGTATAATATCCAGAATTTTACTAAAATGTTAAATTTGTCGTTGCAGTGCGATTTTTCCCATCTTCACTTAAAAATTTGTTGGTCAACACAATTTGTTAAAATGATGACAAAAGGCTTGTAGAGATTTATACGCCTATTTCAATACAAACAGATTTCTCAAAATTTTTCGAAAAGTTAAAGCATTTAAAATTAACTATTTATCTTATTAAATATAGTATACTGTTGGAGCACCAGTATGCGTTTAGGAAAAATAAATGTACAACTAATGCTATAGCTGACGTAGTGAAATTAATTTATAATGATCTCAATAAAAATGAAAGAGTGGTGGTTTTGACTGCATATCTATTGATATTTTGTTAAATAAATTGGAGATTATGGTATAAGGGGGCTGTAACTGAAACGGTTTGATTTGCATTTGTAGGGCATTTGTACGCAACAAGTAAAAATGAGAGAAGTTTCGAGTGCAAGAAATTGGTGTCAAACAGGGTTCTGTTTTGGGACCTGAATTATTCTCAATATATGTGAATGATAGAAAAAGGTTAGATTATTTCCTTCGCAGAAGACACTGCCCTGGTTTGTGTGATAAAACTGATGAAGAACTATTAAGTAATATCGCTAAAGATTTAAGAACACTTCAAATTTGGTTCCAAAAAATTAATAATAAAAAATGCAAATGAAAAGATATATATGTGTTTCAATACTGTTAGACAAATGTATAGCGATCTTAGAGATTTAGTTTATAATAAGATTGACTCTAAGTTTTTCAAACAAGATAAAGTTGTGTTTCTAAACTGTTCTTGACCCGAGATTAGAAGTAACTACAACAATAAAAATTTTAGGATCTATTTTCGACTGTTATCTAACTTGGCACTGTCATGTTCAAAACGTTGTGTTAAAATCAAGCAAATAATACCCAATCTTTATCTTTTAAGAGATATGACGAATCTTAAAATTTTAAAGAATATCTATTATGGATTAATTCATTCTAGAATGCAATATACTAGGGGTTCTCAACGTGGGGTACGCGGTAAAATGTTTTGGTGTACGCCGTGAGAGCTCAAAAGTCGCTAGATCTAGTAACAAAGTAAAAATAATCGTGATTATACTCTAATTCTATCTATCTATGTAATGGGTACGCCAGTTACATACACATTTCCAGTGAGTAAGTGAAGCATAAAAAGGTTGAGAACCACTGCAATATACAGTTCTAATTTGGGGAGTTCCATCCTCAAGTTGTTTAAATAAATTGCTGCAAATGTAAAAATTTATAAGAAAAATTATGACATTTAAAAGAATGTACGACTCGTTTGAACAAAGCTTCAGAGATCTTGAAACACTTAAATTATAAATAAAACACAAAATTCTTTAATAATGCATATATTTAATAACTAGCTGAAAGAACCCAGTGCTGCTCGGGTGTCACTTTTAATCTTTATATATTTTTTTTTTACCTGGGTTCGAGTCGTAACAATTCGTATCGTTTTTCTGCTGAGGTCCCGCCATCCTCACAGACCTTCTACTATGGCGAATAAACTGACAGGTTCCTCTCAGCCCTCTGTGGCAAGCAGCTGCTTGAGTTGGTATTTATTATTTGTTTTATTATAATGCACTAAAGCTTAGTTTTGAGAGTTCTGCCCTCCCACCCATACTTCAGCTCAGAATGAACGTGAAGAATTTTTTATGCGTTGATCACGTCGTTGTTGACGTCAGTGCGCGCTCTCATAGCCCGCTGGTTTGGTAGAAATTCTGAAACCTGATTCCTCTCTGAACTCATTGTACGTGAAAAAGTGCTACTCAGAAGTACAGTCGCTCAAAAAAGTATCCGAACACTATGGTTGATCACAGAATTCAGAAAAAATATCTGGCAACAATTTTTTTAGAAATTAGTGATCTGGCAACCTTCGTGTCACGTGATTGCAAAATTCAGGAAAAATATCTGGAGCATGTACAGCAACTGTACACGCTCCAGTTACCATTCACAGCAAACTGGAGCGTGTGCAGTTACTGCACACGCTCCAGTTTGCTGTGAACGGTAACTGCACACGCTCAATATTTCCGTGAGTGAGCCCACACGATACAGGTCTTTGTGCGCTCACACGATCCAATGTGCTGTGAACATTAACCGCAACCGCTCCAGTTTACTGTGAACGGTAACTGCACACGCTCCATATTCATTGCATTATATATTCATACGCATTATATATATTAAAAATATCCGAACACTATGGTTGATTACAGAATTCAGAAAAAAATATCTGGCAACAATTTTTTCATAGATTAGTGATCTGGCAACTTCGTGTCACGTGACAAAAAGTTGCCAGATCACTAATTTCTAAAAATATTTTTGCCAGATATTTTTTTCTGAATTCTGTAATCAACCATAGTGTTCGGATACTTTTTTGAGCAACTGTACAATAACCAATGCAATTTCAAAGTGTCATACTATATTTAAAAGTCCTTGAGTTATCAAAGTTACGCTAAAATTTTGAAATGAAAAAATTCATAATTTTTTTAACTTTGTAAATTTATGAAGTTATGAATTTCATTTTTTCACACCTACATGCATTTTGGGTGATATTTTACATAAGAAATTGGTAAAAGAATTTTAGTGTTCACCATTTTTTATTTTAGTACGCACCGCCTCTGGAATAAAGCAGTAAAGCTCAATTTTCTTCTCCTAATGCATCATCTTTTCTAGGATAATAAGACTTATGCCACTACATTAAATCAATTAGCATACTTTCTTGCAAATTATATCACTGGGGCAAAATTATTTATATCAGAGGTATTTTCTGATACTCCAGGGTGAAGTAAGAAACGTTTTAACACATATATAACACAGTGTATGCATAACTTAGCACATAAACACAATACTTCATTTAGAAAATAACAGAAACAAGTATATTATTTACAAATTTGTTACAAAAATAACAGTAAGAATAACAAAAATGTCCAGTGTCATACAAAGTTTTGGCATCAGCATAAGCGGATCGAGGGCGGCACTAGATGTAGTAGCATTCCGTGGGTTGTGCAAAACTGAATTTTATGTTTCTCAACTGCAATAAGGAGTTTTCTGTCTTGCTTTACCAAAGCCAATTTCTTAATGTCATTTTGAAGATTTTGCTTTGAGAGAATCAGCAGAAATTAGTCGCTACTGATAAACAGAAATCATTCTCATTTCGCTACAATGATAGAAAAGCTCGTCACAGAGGAGACCTTCCAATATTTATTTCTTTTTTTTTATTTCTAAAATATCGTCCCGTGGCTGAGTGGTTAGCGCGCTTGGCTACTGATCTACGGGACCTGGGTTCGAGCCCCGGGTAAGGCATGGTTGTGTGTGTTGTTTTTCTGCTGAGGTCCTGCCATCCTCACATACCTTCTACTATGGCATATAAACTAACAGGCTCCTGTCAGACCTCTGTGGCAAGCAGCTGCTTGAGGAGGTATTTATTTATATGGAGCCGTCCCGTGGCCGAGTGGTTACTCCGCTTGGTTACTGATCTAAGGGACCTGGGTTCGAGTCCCGGTAAGGTTTGTGTTGTTTTTCTGCTGAGGTCCTGCCATCCTCTCAGACCTTCTACTATGGCACATAAACTGACAGGCTCCTGTCAGACCTCTGTGGCAAGCAGCTGCTTGAGGGGGTATTTATTTTTTATTTACACATCATTTTAACGATTTAAATTATGTGTTTATGGGAATTTAATCCAAGAATCTTTAGGTCATACTTTAAACTAGTTTCAAGTTCGATCTGGATTCAATTATAGGTAACGAATTGCATTACAATTTGCTATTTATTTCCATGTACTTCTTTTTCAGAAAATACAATATGGTTTCTGCTGAGCCATAGCTTATTCCATATAGTCCCTTGAAAACATTGATATAAGCAAACTCAGGGGTGTAGGGAAGTGACTATGGTTGGAGGGAAAGAGGATGAAAATTTTGCAACTCGGAAATCAAACTTTGCCAACTGAGAAAATAAGAACGTGATTAGAGATATTTTTAAACATAAATTCAATTTCGTTCCCAGGATTTCAATTATAAAATGGAACCATAATTTACAGAAAAATAGCAATTTTTACATCTCACCTTATATTTTGCTAAGCCACTTCGAATTTTACTAGTTCCCCAATTTTTTGCCAAGTTATCCTGATTTTTCCAACTCTCCAGGATTTTGCCAAGTTTCCACGATTTTGCCAACTCTTCTTACTTTACAAAATCAATCTTAATTTTCACAACTCACCTGTATTTTACCAAATGGCTTCTAATTTTGCCAACTGCTCTATATTTTGCCAAGCTGACTCGAGTTTTCCAACTCTACTTAATTAAAAAAAAAAACCAAATTTTTGCAACTCACCTGTATTTTACCAAGTGGCATCGAATTTTGCCACCTGCCCTAGACTTTTCCAAATTGCCCCGATTTTGGCAACTTCCTTTAATTTTACAGAAAAAAAAAATCAATTTTTTCAACTCACATGAATTTTACTAAGCCACTTCGAAATTTGACAATTCCGATTTACTTTGGGGGGAGGCTCTCCCCATAGCTACGCCCCTAAGCAAACTTGATATTTAAAGGAAAAGTGGGTAATTCTAGTCTCCATATTAAATCTACATCTTTAATATAAGTGGTAATTAAATCACTAAAGGGATGCAAAATATATTCGCTGATTACATTCGTGAATAATGAAAAAAGCGAAAGAATCCACAGTTTTGCGCTATAAAGTTTAGTATTAGGAGCAGAAGTTTTTACATAAACATCCGGCAATATTTCCGGTTTACAACCGTCCTAAAGCTCGCGCCTGACACATTTCGTTTACAAGAACTATATCAGCGTAGTTGAAGGCTGATTAGTATGTATACAGTATAGTATATGCGTAAAGATAGGTACCAGATAAGGTGAGTATATAGAAGGTGGTTCAAGGTTCTGTTTTAACAAGGTCATTAGAGTGTCGCTGAGAGGGACACTCTAATGACCTCGCCCCATGACGTCACAGTGGGGAGAGCTCAGCTAATGTAGTTACATAATCGTACGTTTTCCGTGTCTTTCTTTGCTTGTCATTTGATGAATTTCTCTCTCCGGGGAGTCTTTCTGGCAATTTTTGCTTCTTTTATCATTCCGAATTGTGCAGTAGCAAACTACATGAGAAATCCTTCGAAGAATAAGAAAATTAATGTTTCATATACAGGGTGTCTCAAAAATATAGGTACAAACTTTTAGGAGAGGTAGATAACATCTAAAGGAATGAGAATTGCATAGGAACCCACGACGGAAAGGTCATCGTAAGTCAATAGGCGGCGCTGTTCATCAGTGAGCTAGAGGGGAAATTTCGGATTTTCTCATTCGAGCGGTAGTCGGCTGACGAAGAGCATGCAAAGGTATTCGAACAGGGAACTGGCAGACATGCACTTAGTGTGTGGAATAGCTGAGGGCAACGAACAAGCCGCTCAACGAATGTATCAAGAACGCTTCCCACACAGACATGTACCGGGCCACCGTTGGTTTGCGCGTGCGCATCAAAATTTGTGCGAATATGGGTCATTAAGAGGTAGCAGAAGTAAGGGCAGGCCACGATCGACACGTACTCCCGCCATGGAAGAAAGTGTGTTGGATGCTGTGGAGACTAATCCTAATACCAGCACATGTGCCGTTGCCTCTGCCTTAGGAGTATCTCGTTGCAATGTACAGCGTGTTTTGCACGGCGAGTCCTTACACCCATTTCATCTCCAAAGGGTTCAGTTACTTCTCCTCACAGATCATCCTCCACGTGTGCGTTTTGCGCAGTGGTATCTCCAAGAAAGTACCCAAGATGTGAATTTCCAAGCTTATGTTTTGTTTACTGATGAGGCCAGTTTCACTCGGGATGGCGTATTCAATCAGCACAATGCACATTTGTGGGCTCACAAGAACCCCCACGGTGTGCGCACCCATTTGGCACAACATCGTCTCGCAGTAAATGTGTGAGCAGGTTTGATCGACGACTGCTTAGTCCGGTCATACCTTTTACCATCCCGCATGACCTCCTCGAAGTATCTGATCTTTCTGGAACAGGTTCTACCAGGCTTACTTGCCCATGTTCCAGCAAATATGAGACGCAACATGTGGTTTCAACATGATGGGGCGCCTCCCTATTATGGAAGGTGTGTTCGTGCGCATTTGAACATGCCTTTTGGGCAACAATGACTTGGGCAACGGACCAGTTGCCTGGCCCCCACGCTCACCTGATTTAACGAGCGTTGATTTCTTTCTGTGGGGGGCCCTTAAAGCTACCATGTATGAATCGCCTGTGGAGTCTGACATGGATCTCGTGGCAAGGCTCGTCTGCACTGCTGCTAATATCAAAGAAACTCTAGGTGTGTTCGGCCGTGTCCGGCACGCTCCGTCGGTGTCACGCATGCAACGCGTCTCATGGTGGAAACTTCGAGCATCTGCTGTAACATTATGAAATATATCATCTAGTACGCCATTTGTAATAATTAAATCCAATAAATGTACCTCTGCTACCACTTTCCCATGACGTTTCCGGTTATGGGTTCCTATCCAATTCTGATTCCTTTAGATGTTATCTACCTCCCCTAAAATTTGTACCTATATTTTTGAGACACCCTGTATATTCGAATTAGAAGCAAACATTAGTATGAAATAGGTGTCGTAATTGTCAGCGTGAAGATAAATTCGATGCGCACATGCTAAGATATGAAGTAAATATTTTTCAGACTCCTTTAAGATCGATCGTCTGCAAGATTTATGAAGCGAACTCTTAGGGCTAATTATTAATTATAAATGTAAACTAAATGACAATACCATTCCAGATTTAAAAAAAAAAAGAAAAAAACTTCTCACATAAAAATTTCAGAAACCGATCACTCTGAAAACCACAACAATATCCCCAGTAAAAAAGTAACATTATCTCAGGTAACTGATAATTTAAATACCTTGGCTTATACTGTACTGATTCATGGGAATAAAAACTCATGCCAATGCGTCATTAGTCTACGCATTAAAAAATTACAAGAGCAGTTTCCAATTGCTATTATAAGCCAGATGATGCCGAGGGCGAAAACGATCAAAGCAATAATAGGATCAAAGCAAAAGCAGTGGAATAAACATAAATAAAAATTGATATAGCAGAATAAAAATTTTGGAATTAATCAAAACAAAATAAGAAAAGAAAGTACTTTTCGTTCACAAATTCTAGGAAATATTTTCTTCGCAAATTGAAAACTATATTTACGCCACGTCATATTAAATGTTTTTTTGGAAGGGACAATATTTAAACCACTACTCACGGAGGCGAAAAATTATATTTTTATTATTTTCATTAGGATTATTAACATAGTTGGTAAAAAAAGAAGTTGAAATAAAGATCTGGTGTTTTAATTCGATCGAATTTAATTATAAGCGCAAGATCAGAATATTTCTCAGAATCATCTAATAAAAATTCTGTAGTAATGGAGTGAAAAAATATTCAGACAGAATTACATTATATGTGATTAAATCGGAAATCTTTAAAATAGGAGCTCTACTTTACAAACTGATATACGTTTTCGAAATCATATAAAGAAATTAAAGAACATTTAGAAGAGCTTTTATATTATAAGCAAAGCATACCAAACACTTAACTGTACGCAATTAGAAAATAATTTAGCAGTGAAATCATTTAATATAAAAAATTATCCATTTTTAATATCCCTATAGAAGCTGAAAGATTTTATTTAATTACATTTTATCTGCATCGGAATTACTCGCCTACTGTTAAGGAAAAAAAATATTTTTTTTGAATCCTTCTGAACGAATGGGAGACAAAATAATTTCTACAGCAAAACAAAGCCATTTTATATCAAAATTAGTATTTGCTAAACTCTTCGAAAGTTCCATTCTTCACCGGAATATATGAATATGATGGGTTGGGTTGTTTTACCTCTGAGCGGCACTTTTTTGCACACCATGGGCTAAATGGCCAGGTCACATGGACCCCGAAGGCTCAGAGAAGGTTGGGGGAGGGGACCCACTGGAACAGCTGTTGGGAGACAGATGGTAGCCTCCCGTCAAGGCCATCAAGTGTGTTCTTTAACGTGCACAGGGTATGGCTCTCCCACACACGGGGTCACGGCTTAACGTCCCATCCGACGGACGGCGGCCTTTCCAAGCCCATCGGTGTCCCCTACTGACCGTGGGCAGGGCGGGGAATTTTGCGGAGATAAATCTCAACGCTGACCCAGCTGGGACTCGAACCTGGGAACTACAGATTACGAGCCTGGCGCGCTACCGATTGAGCCACCCCCGCCCCGAATATGATGGAATTTTACCTATCGGCAAATCTGAAGTTAAATAAAATCAGTCTTTCATGAACATTTCCGAGATCGTAAAGAAAAAACGAATGTCAACACGTGAGATGATTGACGAAGGGGTCACCTATTTACTAACTGTTCATATTGAAATGTTTTACACTCGTCTAGTAGTCAGCGTTTATTTCATTAGCAAAATAACTTTAAAAATTCCTATTGACAATCGCGTGAATTCTAAATAACTTGTTGTATGCCCTAATGAAAGTAAATTTTGCAGTCAAAACGAAAGTGATACTGGCGCCATATTCTTCTCACGCCACAAAACAACAGATGACACGATAATTTTATTAGTAGCTGTTACCTGTAATATTGAAACTTAGGGGCGGGGGTGGCTCAGTCGGTAGCGCGCCAGGCTCGTAATCTGTAGTTCCCAGGTTCGAGTCCCAGCTGGGTCAGCGTTGAGATTTATCTCCGCAAAATTCCCCGCCCTGCCCACGGTCAGTAGGGAACACCGATGGGCTTGGAAAGGCCGCCGTCCGTCGGATGGGACGTTAAGCCGTGGCCCCGTGTGCGGGAGAGCCATACCCTGTGCACGTTAAAGAACACGCTGGATGGCCTTGACGGGAGGCTACCATCTGTCTCCCAACAGCTATTCCAGTGGGTGCCCTCCCCCAACCTTCTCTGAGCCTTCGGGGTCCATGTGACCTGGCCATTTAGCCCACGGTGTGCAAAAGAGTGCCGCTCAGAGGTAAAACAATCCAACCCAACTATTGAAACTTAGTCTCCGGAACATTAAAATATCAGAATTCATTTCAACTAAATACAATACTGTTTAATAATCACAAGAGTTTTATAAATATTGTACAAGTATATAATATATATCATATTAGACAACTTGTGTACTAGCCATATTAGCATTATTAACGCCTACGCTATGACTCGCCGCCATTACTTCAAATTTCAAATTACAGCTATCCCTCGATTTACACTGAAGATAGGTTCCGCACAAAACCGTGTAAATCGAAATCTTGGATTTTGCTCTGTAAAACCGTGTAAAACGAAAAAAACACTAAAATGTGCATAATTCAGTCATTTATTTACGTAAAACAAAAGCAAGACATCTTGAAACACATAAAATTACACTTCATTCATAAAATAACAAGCGACGAAGTCGACGGTAACTGCTTCTTAAGTGTTTCATAAATCTTTAAAGCCTTATTTGTAATGGCAGTGGTATCAATTGGAATCCGCTTTTGAGTTTGGACTTCTAGCCATATCACTAATGCCTCTTCCACATTTTCCATTGTAACATCTCTTACATATGAAATTGTGCTCATACTCGTGCAAGATCCAGCTGCTACACTTTTTCTAATGGAGTCTTCATTTTTTTCTTATTGTCCTTATTGTGGCTCCCTTCATGGAGTAAAATTTAGCAACATCTGTTACACTCTTTCTCTATTGCGTAGACGATCTAATATTTTAATTTTTGTTTCTAAAGAAATAACTTTTCTTTTCATTTGATTTTTTAAAAATCTTTTGGTGTTATAAAACCTTAAAAAATTTACGTAAATTATAAAAATGTCAGAAAAACTATAAATGTTGGAAACTTATCAGTAGATATTTAAATAATAAAGTAAAAAAAACGCACAGTGATGTAAAGCTTTGGTGCTAAAATGATACTGCACTATTTCACATGAATCAGATAGCTTTACTATTGTGAAATACTACGGGGATTCCCCGTGTTGTAAAATATAGGGGAATCCCCGTCCCCGTTGTTGCCAGTGTTACCAAAGGAATGAGATTAAAAAATGACTTGAAATATATATGCAGCCGAATATACATTTTTACCAGTTTTTTTTAAATCCGTTATTTTGTCAACCGTGTAAAACCGAAATCGTGTAAAACAAGTACCGTGTAAATCGGGGATAAGTGTATTTAACTGCGTATTAGAAATAGCTTATATAAACTGAGCAGAAATATGCGCCATAATATATTATCCTTTAGTATTCTAATGTAATTCTGTCACGTATTAATCACTGCATAATAAACGATTACTTACCAGACCAAACAGTTTTAATAACAAATGGAATCCATATTGGAAGTTCCCCAAGTCTACCTTGATAACACGGTCAAGATTCGATGGTTTTAAATAAGCAAAATTTATATATTCCTAAAACTAAATCCCAGAAGATTCATGCAATTATCTTGTTAACAAGATATTATTATTACAAGTTAAATTTATTTGTTTTTAATTTATTTTATTGATTACAAGTTAACAAGATAATTGCATGAATCATCGCAATAATTGCGATGAGAAATGGGATAATAAACGATGAAATAAAACTTGCAGAATAATCCAAGACCAAAAACGAAATAGGAGGATGACACATGACCGCTTCGCTTCATAATCGTCGTCGCATTGCTGTTGAAATTTGCGGCGGTGAGCGCTCTCCCTAACAATAAATATTTCCCTGATGACTAGATAGACTTCAAACAGTTAAAAAAGGTGAAATTGCATTTTGACACTTTTTCTACCAACAGAAATCTATCTGTAAGTTAGTTAAATCTGTTTATTAGGGAAAGTTTAGGTCTATTAAACCATATATTCTTACCGTACGCTTCTTATAAGCTTTGTTTATCGTCGTCTCCCCACTGTGACGTCAAAATATCTAGCCAATGACCATCAATAATCGCTTCCTCACGGAGTGGTACCACCTTTCTTTCATTCACCCTGGGTACCAGATCGATTCCCTAGATGTGTTTCGCATCTTTTTATGTTAAAACAACAGTAAAATAAAAAAAATTACAGTTGCAAAGTCCTGGTTAATAAATTTGAATCAAATGACTGCCTCTAGTTTTGTTTCAAACATTTTAATGCTTACTTACATAACTTTCCACTTTTAAATATCTATGTGCTTCTTTTCCACAAAAAATATATTCTTTACTACGTATAGTAGTAATAAAAATATCTCTAGTTATTACGGTAATGATGAGAAGAGTAAAACATTGTCAAAAGTTTACGTACAATTTCAGCAAATGTGAATTGGGACAATTAACCTTTGACGGTATCTGAACGCGATAGGGCAAGATTACATTCACTGGCAGAGCAATATTACATAAAAAATTCGTTTATTATTCGGGATGAGTGAAAGCCAGAGAGCAAGGCACTAAAGGGAAAAGGATTTCTATTCATTTATGTAAAAAACGATCAAAACGCATCTTCAATAATACTGACGATAATGGCAGCAACCAATCAGAGAGCGAACAGTCAGCTTCTATCAGTTAGCAAGGAAGGTGTGAAATATAGCACAGTGCCAGAAAGCGACCAGCTATGTTGCTTCCAATGAGGAAAACTTTTCCTAGTTGGCTGTGGGAAATGGCACTTTGTTGTGTTATACGATGGGCAATGTTCAAGCGAAATTTTTCATGCACTCCTAGCTCGACTAGCCTGGTAAAATGTTCGTTTCCATTTATTATACAGTGTAAATACAACAGGGAAATCCGACAAATATTGCATTTGTCGAATTTGCATATTCGATAAATATTGCATAAATGTAAAATTTAAATTACAATAAACGTGTTAAAGTTGCGAAAATAATTTTAATTTTATGTCAAATTGGATATATATATATATTTATATTTTTTTTATTATTTGGCTTATGAGAATTTTAATAGAAGTATTGCTCCCCCCAACCCCTCCCTTCTTAAGACTGCTACTGCCTGTATTTCCACAAATACTTGACATTGAATTTCATAATTCACGAGTATTCCTTGTGTGGCGCAGAGTTGGGTAAAAATTTCGTCTCTCTACCTGGTGAGATGGGACTAATCCGTTTAGTAATGTCAGGTACAGTAGCTCAAAAAATTATCCGAACGCTCTGGTCGATTATAGCATTCAGAAAAAAATATCTGGCACCGTTTTTTTTAGAAATTAGTGATCTGGCAACCTTCGTGTCACGTGCTACGAAGGTTGCCAGATCACTAATTTCTAAAGAAATTGTTGCCAGATATTTTTCTGAATTCTGTGATCAACCATAGTGTTCGTATATTTTTTAATATATATAATGCGTATGAATATATAATGCAATGAATATGGAGCGTGTGCAGTTACCGTTCACAGCAAACTGGAGCGGTTGCGGTTAATGTTCACAGCACATTGGATCGTGTGGGCTCACTCACGGAAATATTGAGCGTGTGCAGTTACCGTTCACAGCAAACTGGAGCTGTTGCGGTTAATGTTCACAGCACATTGGTGTGAGCTCACAAAGACCTGGATCGTGTGGGCTCACTCACGGAAATATTGAGCGTGTGCAGTTACCGTTCACAGCAAACTGGAGTGTGTGCAGTAACTGCACACGCTCCAGTTTGCTGTGAACGGTAACTGGAACGTGTACAGATGCTGTACACGCTCCAGATATTTTTCCTGAATTCTGCAATCACGTGACACGAAGGTTGCCAGATCACAAATTTCTAAAAAACATCGTTGCCAGATATTTTTTCTGAATTCTGTAATCAACCATAGTGTTTGGATACTTTTTTGAGCGACTGTATCTGAGGATGTCCCTGAGATCCGTCGCCTTGGCTGTTTGGGAAAGATATGAATGGAAGCTCAAAAGTTTCGACGAGAAAATTCATCAATGAAAACGGAAATAGGTTTCGCGGTAAACGTTTGTGGAATATAACTATACCTGTTCCACCTAAGATAAGACCTAATATCAGCAAACCGTACGACACAAGGAAGCGTTTCCTAATATTAATGTACATAGAAATGCTATAGTAGAACTGCTATCGGTTACATTTTGAGGATTCATTTTTAGGCACATGTATTTGAAAAATATTTTAGGCACATGCATTTTAAACATGTGAACATAAAACGCAATACCTGAAATGTATGACTTTGTAACTCCAGTGCTAAATAAGCATCAATGTCAAATTATGTAAATGCTTATGAAAAAAAATACGAAAAAATAAAAATATTTATTTTATAAAAATAATATAATGCTATTTCAGTCCACGATTGTCTAGAAATCGTTATCTTATAATACATTACCTAAGAGAATCGTTATTACTGCTGCTTTGTAAACTTGTATTTCCAAAAATTTTTCACTTATTTCAACGACTGCCACACGTTTAGAAACTGCATGGCCTGAATTTGTCCAAAGGTAATGAAAAAAAAACCCGTGAACCACGTGTTTGAGTTGTCAAGAAATGTTCAGCGGTCTTGTAAATAAGGTAAAAGATAGCGCATGCGTAGCTCCAGTATTTAATGATGTTCTGTGTCTACAGTACAAGTGGCAATAGTCATTTCACTAGAGACGCAAGTATTGTTTATTAGTTCCATCATGCTATAAGAATTCAGAAATGGCGTTGGTGTCCAAGATTGTCATCTCTAAAAGTAACTGTTACCGGTGGTTTGACAAGCTCAAGTCAAGACAAATTCAAGAAACATGTTCAAGTCAGATGGCTTTCAGCTCATAAAAGAAACCTTGAAGCGGCAGGCTGGTGGGGTTGAACGATGACTGTTTACAGGCTGGGCTTGGCTGAGCTGTTTGACATCTGAACGGTGATTTTTTGCACACAATGCGCTAAATGGCCAGATCACGAGGACCTCGAAGGCCCAAAGATGGTGAGGGAGGGGACTCACTGGACATCTATTAGGAGACCGATGGTAACCTTCCGTCAAGGCCATCCAGTGTGTTCTTAAACATGCATAGGGTATGGCTCTCTCGCACACGGAACCACGTCTTAACGTCCCATCCGATGGACTGCGGCCTTTTCAAGCCCTTCGGGTTCCCTACTGATCGTGGGCAGGGCGAGGAGTTTTGCGGAGATAAACCTCAACGCTGGGACTGGAACCTGGGAACTGCAGATTACTAGTCAGGCGCGCTACCGACTGAGCCACCCCCGCTCTGTTGTTTTAAACCATTGCTGAATTAAAATGAATTTTAGACAAACATGGAATTGGCACAGCTACTGAACACCAATCAGCCTTTTGTCGTTTAACATCTGCAAAAGCTAAATTATGTGTCAAAACTGGAATACCTGGATCCCACGTTTTTTGTCATAGCCACACATGGTGGCTTCTATACTGCATTGTGGCTTGTTACTTGCTCGGCAAAAGGCCAATTGTTTTCTTGACACAATGATTACAAGGGATGAAAAGTGGATCGTTTATGATAATGTTGTGCGTAAAAGATCAGGGTGTCAAGCAGGAGAATGGTCCCAGGCCGCGAAGAAACTGGAACTGCATTCTCGTAAGGTGATGTTCTTTTCTTGGTGGGATTTCATGAGGTATCATCTACTATGAGCTTTTAAAACGGTCCCAAACCGTTAAAACGGTCCCAAACTCGGATATCTACTCTGAGACAGTTGGACCGCTGAAATGCAACAGTGTAGGCCAAAACACCCGGCATTGGTAAATAGATATGGTATCATGTCCCACCACGACAACGCGAGACCCCATATTGCATTAGGGATGCAGCAGAAGCTACAGCAATTGGGATGGAAAATAATGACGCATCTCCCATATTCGCTGCACCAGGCTCCCTCAGATTTCCATTTCTACTGATCCCGAATAATTTCGTTTCGAAATGACGACGAGAAGATTGAGTGCATTGCCGACTTCTTTGCCACGAAGGAGAAGATTTTCTACAGGATGTCTAAGATTTTTAAAAGTTAAATGCTTCAGAAAAAACTTGTAGATCGTTGGAACATGCTCATATCTACTAATGATAATTAGGTTCTTGATTAAATAACGCATATGCTAATCATGGGAACGATAATTCTTACACGCCTCGTGTTTTCCCATTACTTTTGCATCAACCCTATAAATTTTCCTTTACTTCCAAAGTATGTTTTAACTTGCCGTAAATAATTTCGTCTTCATTTTATTATATCGCATTATTTAGTTAAATAATTGCCAGTTTGCCAGTGGGAAATCTAAAGCCTTATATGTATAAAACTGAGATTAGGCAAATTAGGCTACGAGTTTATCGATATTAATATGTTGTTTAAATTCAGCAGTTTATTTCTAACGAAGATTTTTTGAATCTTTTTTTCTGATAACTGTCAGAGTAAATTGATCACACTTTTGTAATTGTTAATTACTTGCCGTTATTTGAGTCATTAAAAGTTGCTCGTATAACTCATATATATTATTTTAATGTGCATTTGTAAAATCAGTATCAATTTTTATTTTTAAAAGTTAAATGCTTCAAAACATTTGTAAATCTATAATCGATGCAGTGTTGCTTTTAGTAGAACTGAGGATGTATTTTTATGAAGTTGCTATAAGTGAAGTTTAAAAAACGTGGTTCATTAACGCACATTAGGATAGCTGAAAGTTTTCGCAAAATATTATGCCCTACCTTGTCTGTAATTTTCGCCGTATCGTAGATCGTATAATCATATTCGATGTACCGGGTAATAATTTTACCACTAACCATCTCCATCATAAAGATATGCCTATTTGGTATGAGTAAGAACAAAAATGAGTAAAAAAATAAGTAAACCACCCTTAGGTGGGCCCCTAAGGGCAAACATAAGAAAAGCTAAAAAAAAAGCAGTAAAAAATGTATAAGAAACCTAAAACGGGTAGGTCTCCTCAGAGAACGCTACCGTTTTAGGCCTCTTGTACTTCTTCAAAACTGTATGATCGTAAAGAATCAGAGAAGAAATAATCTCTTTGGGATTATTACTTACAGCCTCAAAAAAACTTTTTGGGGTTTTTGCTTTTGTGTGTATATATATGGTCGATGTCCAGGTCATTATGAAGTTATCTGTTAGTGACAAACCAGGGGGCATCGACCGCAGTTCTCAAAATCTTGTTTTGTAAGATCTGAATCTTACGAATATTGGTAGGTGTAGTACTCGCCCATATGGGTGAAGCATAGAGAATCACAGGTCTGATGATCATATCATAGAGTAAAAGCTTAATTAAATCGGAGATCGTAGATCGTATAATCATATACGATGTAATGGGTAATAATTCTACCCCTAACCATCATAAATAGTGATAAATCAGCTTTCATTAAATCTTTAAATTTCACTATTAGAAACACCAAGGGCATTTTAAGCACCAAGGGGTCACCACTTAAAGTGCGAGCCAGAATCTAGTTGCTAAGAGAACAATAGGTTATAAATACTACTCTGAGGACATCAAAATCCTCAAAATCGTCAATGATGTATTGGTTCGAGAACGACGAATTCTTCAAATAGAAGTCGAGTTAGAGGAAAAGAAATTCAAGTTCCTGCCAGCAAAGCGCAATGCCAAATTCTACAATCCATGAGGGATTCAATTGTATACGTTTCATATTATTCGATTAAAAATGAACTGTCCGTATCGGAAGAGAAATACAGCAAATGTCAGCTTACCGTGACGTTTGCTTTGCTGTGTTTTTTTTTTGGAAAGCATTAAAAAAAAACTCGTTCAGATGCCCTTGAGTATGATTTTTCCAAGATAGGGGGGGATTTTTTTTTCTTCTAATCCAAACGAGTGAACTTAGATACCATTCATCAGGACAAGTTATTCTTATCGCAATCATTACAAATACAAACAATTTTTTAAAAAATTCAGCGATGTTGAAATTGTAAAGAGAAAGATTCATTCAGATAATTTATCGTGATAAAATTTGTTATATGTGATGAAGATTTGCTAAATGCATAAAATATAAAACAAAGTCTGTGAAAGGTTGTAGGAATTGTGATTACATAGATAGGGTTACTTTTTTTAGAACAAGTTGCTAAAGAAAACGTTTTTTTTATTTATTTAATTTTTTTTGTTAAATGTCTCGAGTTTCTCTTGATTAAAGTGTAATTAAAAGTAGTGTTTATTTTAACATACGCATTTTCTTGAAAAGTCAAAAAGGTCATGAACACATTTTTTTATCATCATCATCCTCAAGCAGCCATCGGCTACGGAGGTCCAACCAGACCGTGCAATTTAGTTCTTCAAGCATATCTGCCCTGAGATGCATCTGCTGCATCTGGCCACTGCATATGAATTCTAAACAAAGTCAATTCGACATTGACTGTCCATCATCCTAGGTCTCCCCTTCTTTCTGAGACCTTTAGGCACACTGTTCATAACCATATTTGCTAATCTATAATTATACATACGGGCAACATGACCAAACCAACGGAGTCTCTCTCTGCACAATATACTGCTCAAAGGAGGTTGCCGACTCCCTTTCCTAACTTCATCACTACTTACAAAATTGAACCACCTGATGCTCAAGGTACTGCGCAAGCATTTAGAATCAAAAGCATCAATTTTACTGTTATCTTTTTTACCCCCCCCCCCCGAGTGGGACCACCTTGTCGGGGGGGGGCCTACTACTACGGTGCCTCTGAGAAGTTGGGTTCGGCTCGTTGGCTTTCCGGGGTTCATGATATCTTGTGGCGCCTGGTGGATGTGTCTGTTGAGGACCTGCGGTCTGGTAAGAGAGTGGCCAGACCAGTGGGCTTATTGACTTGTCCCCTGAGAAGTTTCAGGTTGCAGCCCCAATTGAGCTGCCGTTGCTGGGGGTTTGCTGGCTAATGTTGAGTAGATGCCTCTGTGAAGTAGGGGTGGCCCGCTTTCCTTCGGGCTTGGTGGAGGTGCCGGAATGGGAGGGTCTGTTGAAAGGGTTGTGGGCTGCCCGATTAGGCAGATTCATCCTGGCACCTGAGAAGGTTCGCCGCAATTCCTGATGGATGCACCCTATGCGCCGGGAGGGCTGTGGGTCGTCTTTATGGAGAGGTAGAAGTTGAGGGCTCGCGACTGGGAGTGGTGACCCCGGTCGACGGGCTTATCGATGGAAGAGCTACTGAGGCGCCGGTCATGTTGGCTCGTCGGCGCGGTCTCAGTGATATTGTGGGTCGGAAGACTGTTCACTAGAAAAAAAAAAGGTAAATAAAAGTGAAGCAGATCTTTCGGCCCGCTCACAATGGAGAGGACGAAGATGAAGACTCGCGACTGGGAGTGGCTTACCCGGTTGGAGGGCTTATCGATGGAAAAGCCAAACTAAGAGTCCCACATGAGCTCTTTAGGCATAATGACGTGGTGGAGGGGCTTAGGTACCTCTGTGAAGTAGCGTGGACTGGTGGTCCTTTTGCGTGCAGCCACGCCGGCATCCCCCTGGAGATGCCGATCGGGAGAGTCTGTTGAAAGGATTTGGTGCTCCCGATTAGACAGAATCATCCTGGCATCTGCGAAGGGCCCGGTTGCAAGCCCCGAAGTGGGTGGCAAACTGTTCGCTGGGGGAAGCGAGTCAGCTCTATGGAGAGGACGAAGTTGAGGGTCATGCTGAAAGGGATTGATCGACCCGATTAGGCATGGCTCATCGACGGGACAGCTTGAGTAATAGAAAAGGTATCATGTCCTTTCTATTACTCAGGCTGTCCCGTGTGTTACTCCGCCACGGATGACAACAGATCTAAAAGTTAGGACTATCATCTTAAGTTTGGCAATCTAAATTCAAAGATTACCATCTGATATTTGTTTGGCAAACGAATTTGGACAAAATTCAGTGAGTTATTTGGCTTTTTCCTAGGCAATGATCAAAATTCAAAAAGACCACTCACTGCACCTCAATGATTATCTCATCAGACTTGTTTAAACAACCAAAAGGTCTTTCTCTTCGCAGTGTCCCCATAGACTGCAGGCAGAATAACAGAAGGTCTCTAGCGAGTGGATTGTGATTTCGTGGCAACTCCCACAAGATGTAGTGCTGTCCAAGTATAGCGGAACATCGGGACTGCCACACATTACTAAGTTGTTATCTTATTTACAAAGCGTTCAAGTTTCACTACCACAACTTACCCTAGAAAGAACCAAACTATTATAGAATCAAATTTTAGTTTTTAGGTGTATACGCCTATTTCTCCATACTCTCCATAGATTCTTAAAAGTCCCGGCAGCAATCCCTATTCATCTGTTAATCTCATGCCGCACATCACCAATATCTGTTACACAGCTCCCAAGAAAATTAAACTTCAACACTTACTCAAGAGTGGAATTATTCAGATTAATTGAATCACAGCCTGCCTGACCAATTTCATCACTTTAGTTTTCTCTCTGTTTATAACCAAACCTACTCTACTACCAGTCTCATCAACAGCTCGAATGAAAGAGTTCATCTCATCAACATCATTTGCCAAAAGGGCTAAATCATCAGCATAATCTAAATCAGAACTTTTCGTATCTCCAGTCAATTTAAAGCCAAAATCTTTCCCTTGAAGTGAATTTCGCATAACATAATCAATAACCAAACTAAAGAGAAAAGGAGACAAAATGCACCTTTGTCGAACACCAGAAGTAATGCTAAACCAATTGCTACAAGCCTTACCAATTCTCACACATAACTCGGTGTTATTACATAGAGCTTCCATTACGTTAACTAACTTGTTTGGTATGCCATACGATCTCACGATGAGTCATAAATTATGGCGATCAGCAGAGACAAAAGCCTTTTTGAAATCAACAAAGCTAATAATGAAAGGTTTTTGAAACTCTTAACTTTCTCAAGAACCTGCCTGTGAGAAAATCTGATCTACATATCCCCTACCACTTCTGAATCCACACTCCTCATCACGCAATTATCCATCAACTAGATTCTTAATTCTATTAAGCAGAATCATGCGAAGAACTTTACCTACTGCGGAAAGTAGGCTGATACCCCTATAATTACCGAAAAAACTGCGATCACCTTTTTTAAAAATAGGGATCACAAAGGCTCTGGTAAAATCTTTAGGAACCATGCATTTATCATGAAAGATATTCAAAATTACAGGCATCCGTGTGGAAACCGAAACATTTCCAGCTCTAAGCATTTCCGTGGTAATTTCATCTACACCTGAGGATTTATGAAGTTTAAGCTTAGAAACAGCCAAAATAACTTCAGATTGTGTTATAGAGCCAACATTAAAGCCAACAATGCATCTATCATCATTGCAAAAAATGGGAGTAGAACTAACCACATTGTTTTGAACATCACTGAAATACTCAGCCCACTTAGCCCTGACAGAATCCTTGCCTTCTATAACCTTACCTTGTTTATCTCTCAATCCCTGTATACCTGCATGTTTTCTACCACACAAAACGTTAACTATGTGGTATAGCTCTCTGCTGTTGTGCTGCCTGACTGTTCCTTCTGCTTTTTCAGCCAAGCCATCAAGCCAAAGATTCTTATCAGCAGCTAACTGATCTTTTACACGTTTATTAAGTTCTCTGTAATGCTTTCTATTAGGAGTAGTAGATTATTGATTAAGGACATTCCTGAAGTTTTTTCTTTCCGAAATAAGCTCAAATACCTTATCACTCAAATAATTATGCCTCGTCTGCTCATTTTTTCCTAAAAGAGTACTTTTAGTTTCAAGAACATCCTGTTTAGAACGGTCCTATTCTTTCTCAAATTCAGTAGTAACCATGACTGTCACAATCATGGTAAACTTTAGCTATAACTGGATCTTTCAGAGCTTCAGTATTAAAAGTAAATTTTTTAACCCTACGCTTGGCTTGTGATCTACGGGACCTGGGTTCGAGCCCCGGGTAAGGCATGGTTGTGTGTGTTGCTTTTCTGCTGAGGTCCTGCCATCCTCTCAGATCCTTCTACTATGGCATATAAACTGACAGGCTCCTGTCAGACCTCTGTGGCAAGCAGCTGCTTGAGGGGTATTATTATTATTATTATTATTATTATTATTATTATTATTATTATTATTATTATTATAGCACAAAACCTTTTAAGTTTAAGCTGCAAGACACTTTTAACAAGGTAATGGTCAGATCCAGTTTCAGCTCCCCTATATTACCTGGTATTCCTAACAGAACTAGCCCATTTGCTGTTAATTAATATATAATCAATCATATTCTTATGCAGCCCATCGGGTGAAACCCATGATGTTTGAATAATGTATGTCGCGGAGTTTGTAATAAGTGTTAATTATTCTGAATCCATTGAATTTACTTACCTGTAGGAGACGTTGCCCATTGCCATTGCAGCTACCAATACCAAAAGGGCCTATTACTTCTCCTCAAAGGTCAGAGTCAGTACCAACTTTGACATTGAAGTCACCTAGAACAAGTGTATATCTCCTTTCTTGACCGAATTCAAAATATCCTGAAGATGTCCGTAAAACCTATCCTTCTCCTCCTCATCAGCATCCTCAGTGGGGGAGTAACAGCAGATAACATTCAAGTCTTTAACGCTTGTCTGAAATTTTGCTGTAAGAAACCTTTCATTAATGCACTCATATCCTAGAAGAGCATCACTAGCGTGTCTGCTAAAAAGGAAACCTACATCTTGGAGATGTGTTTTATCTTCCTTCCGTGAAAAGAGAAGTATAAGATTCTTTTTAAGAATCTGACCTTATCTGTCTATCTGGTCTCTTGCAAGTCGAGAATATCTAAATTATAATGGTGGAATTCTTGTGTGAAGATATCGAGAGAACAATCTCTGTGCAGAGTCCTCACATTCCAACTACCTATGAAGTGAAAATGGTCAGTGGAATGTTTAAAGAAACTATGCTTATTAAGAGAGAAAATGGCGACAATAACAAACAGTCCCCTAATCTCAGGCATGGTCAAAGACTCGTACCCCGCTACTAATGGCTGAATCCATCTACACTGGAAGACTTCCTCCAATGTAGGATTTGACGATGCCCGTAGAAGCAAGAGTTCAGCGATGACCTCTGCTCAGGATTATATCCACCAGGTGATAGACATATCCTGTGAATCTATTCGCTTAGGGATGTAAACCCACAAACAAACAGAAAACACAGCGGAATATTTTCCTTCCACAGAAGCCCACCAGTGAAGAAAATTCAGGATCCAGAATCAAGCTCAATACCGTATTCCAGTCAGGCTAGTGTACATGGTCATCACTAGAATTCTGTGTGGTTGACCACTTCTCAGAAAGGTAGGGGAAAAAAAAGTAGTCATAGTTGTCTAGATCAGTAGGCCTCACTAATCTGGCAGTCCTCCTCCTTCAGTTCCCTTCCACAAGAGAGTATCTCTTTTGAAAGGTACTAACGGTCTGCACCACGAAAAGGCGGGGTCGGACATTAGGTGCTAGGTCTGGCCTGTTCTATGCATCATCTACACATTCTTTAATAAAACAAATTATATATCATTATAAGAGCAACATGAAGGCAACAATCTACGTAATTTTATTTTTAAAAAACCTGTCCGAAATGATCGCCGACCGTGAAATTTGCTTATAGAGAGACGTTTATTTTCTTTGTAATTAATCATGATAAGCGGACATCCACTGTAGAGACCTAGTAACTGAGTAGCATGATTTTCTTGATACATGAGAGTAGACGTTCTCGTCTGCAGCGTTTTATCCCCACTCAGAATCAGCTGAATGCAGAAATTAGTACACATGTTGCAGTCTTCTGTGAAGTCACGTTTGTTGTTGATAATGGTGTTGTATTAAGAAACCAGAATGTTTCGAAACGTTCACAAAGCTTAGTCATTGAAACCTCTTTCTCGTTTGGTCCTATCTTATCAGAGTGTTGTTCACGAACCCAACATTTCACCTCGTTCCATTTTTACGAACTTTCGCCCAACTGTTAGACTAGCCCCACATTTTTTTTTAAATCAATATTTATTTCAACGATTTTTTTACTCATATAGTGTATTACTAGAATTGCTTGGCGTTGTTCGGGACTTGATAGAGTGACTCAGACTAGCAGGCATATTTCTGAAGGGTGGTGCGAACACTCGTTCACGACCGAGATGTCACTGGCGTCGGAAGGTTTCGGTTCCCCGTAATCCCTCAGGTACTCGACCGATCGGTCCCGAAATTGTTTTGTTGGTTTCATCTAGTTCTCGCTATGTAGGGTATAGAAATTAGGTTTCTAGCTGAGATGGGTCGGGATTTAACCCGCTGCAAGTGTC
Organism: Ryuthela nishihirai; assembly: GCA_038380435.1. Lineage (NCBI taxonomy): Eukaryota > Metazoa > Arthropoda > Arachnida > Araneae > Heptathelidae > Ryuthela > Ryuthela nishihirai. The sequence goes on from JAWZYU010000001.1 coordinate 23,648,443, forward strand.
CGAAATCTTGGGGGGGGGGGGGGGGGGGGCTGCGTCGTCTATCTTGAAAATGGAAAGTCGAAAGTTATGAATGAAGTAGTAAGATATCGATGCTACAAGCTATTAATGGACGTTTCGCGTCCAACGTTTGGAAAAGAGCCTATTTTTGTGGGGTTGAAACCTTGACAATGCTGAACGTTACGGTGAGATGAAGCTTCAGACGAAGTTTGGTGGTTCTAGATCTGAATCATTTAGAAGAAGATGTCGAACAGACACACAAATAAAGTCTCCATTATATCCATATATAAGCAAGTAAATAAGGAACACATGCTTTCATGAGACCATTTTTTTTATGAATAACTCAGGGCAAACATTTGTTTCGAAAATAATCAACAGTTGTTACAGTTCAAATGATCGCAATTTCGTTCCAAAATATTGCCATCTTAACTCCCACTCATAACGATCTCTTTTCCAGCCGATCGGTTTTTTTCCTATGTATTAGTTACCTCGTCACGTGACAAACTGAGTCATCATCTAGGCTTTTTATGCCTTAGGCGCTCATTTGGTTAAGCGATTTCAATATAATATAAGTAGAAATAACGTATACATATAGATGTAACTAATTATATTTTTTCTGTGTAAAGCGTAACTTTCTGGATTGAAATATTTAAATATTAAAGAAACAGATGTGATCCAAATTCCTACGGTGCTTTAAGGAATTTGGTACTAGATAGTACTGAGATTTACAGAAGAAATAAAACGATTTTATAATAGTAGAAAATATAGTAAAATTCCAATAAAAAGAAATGGGTTTGTAGCCAGCATTTTCTTTAAAAAGGAAACTCTAAAAAAAAAGGTAAAAAAATTACGATCAGTTGAGTATTTATGGACGGGCTGGGGGTGACCCCCCATAAAAGTTTGAAAGGTCGAAATTGGAATAAATGATAAAACTCTTCATAGTCGCGATTGGAGAAAACAGAATTCGAATAAAAATATACTAAAGCAATTGCCGTTTATAAGGGAATAGAAATAGGGACATGGACTACCTCTTGTTTTCTATCTGCAACCACGAAAGAATAAACATGAAATAAGATACTAACCAGCAAGCAATGATGAATTTTTTTTTTTATTTGCGACATCTAGGACAGAGAAGAATCCTAGAAGCTACTCTAGCTTAATACAGGCCTTCTCATACAAGGACATGCCCTACTACAACCGAAGTCACTGCTGACCACTGCCTTAGTTAGAGCTAACAAAACACACAAAGTTTGCCTTGCTGGAACAGTCGCTAGCTGCCTAACCACTATGCCAGTTAAGGCCGTGAAATTATCAGTCAGTTTGTGAAATTTTGGATTTCTGAAACACCAGCACGAAGAGAACGCTTTTTAATAAAGTAGCTCATTTTTGGTGATTAAAGGAAGAGAACAAGTTTCTCATACATAAACTCCTTCGAATTATACATAAACTCCTCCCCAACACCCGTCAATACAATTATCCTGAACAAGCTGCGTGGAGGGCTAAGTATTTTTTTTTGGAGGTAAATAATCTTCAGTTGCCAAGTTCGAGCCCCAGCTGTAACAGCATTTAAATTTATCTCCACTATCCCTCACATTGCATTGGTGAAAAAGGGGACACCATTGGGCTTGAACAGAGGCAGTCCTCCATTGGATGGTACGTTAAGCTGTAATTCCATGTGCACGTTAAAGAACGTGCTGGATGGCCTTGACTCGAAACTTTCATCTATCTCTTAACAGCTATCAAGTGGATTCCTTCTCAAACTTTCTGGGTTGGATTGTTTTGTCTGGGAGCATCACGTTTTCCACAAAATGGAGTAAATGGGCTCCATTTACTCCACAAAGACCCTTTCAGAATGCTACTAAGAGTAGGAGAGGCGAAAAACTATCAAACATATTTATATTCCATGCCATATTTAAAGACCAATAAAACGAATGGAAAAATTATACATATATTGCATTGGAAATACAGTCTCTCCAACCCACCCCTCTTGGAATTTTTTTGGCTCCATTCTGTTTCCTGCCTACACCCCCCCCCCCCACCCCGCGATTATTTTTTGGATCCGGGTCTGCTGAGAAAAGTGTCATAGCGATGCGATTCAGAATCAGTAAGATGTTAATTCGTATCCCATAATAGCTATTTATAAAAGTTTTCGCTAAAAATATCGGCTGATATTTATTTCATTGAGGAAATAAAAACCAAATCAAACAGAAAAATTTTGAATGGCACATCGATCATTGTTATAATTAACAGATAAGAAATTATTAAATAATGATTCGAATGACTATAAAATATCTTGTATAAATGCTGCCTATTTTTTTTTATCTATAAAAGTCTTAAACGTATAATATTTTTTAACTCTTCGATTGCGTAATTGTTCATCGTGTCAATTAAGTGAAGGTTCGAAAATTTCATATACAGATTGGAAAATAAAGAACTTTTCGTGATATGATTATTTTCTTTAGAAAAATATTCAGTCATGAAGTGAAAATGCTTAAATAAATAAGTCATACTATAATTTTTTTTGAAGTATTTAAGAAAAAAATACAATTAATAGGCATAAAATGTCCACTGCAAAAGTATAAAAACGCTGACGAAGTTTGACACTTAATTTGCTTTACAACATATGTACATGCTGAAATTCCACAAATTTCGAGCCAGTAGTTTTCAGAGGAAATTACCCGGCCATCAATAAACAAAATTTCAGCAAGGGCACATGGAATTTCAAATATAAATTGCAATTGTCACAATTTCTGATATAGATTGTATCTAATATGACTGCTTTAAAAAAAATAAGTCATGTACTTCTTAGGAGACCTTTCAGATGTGGGACCTCGACACAAAGCTTAGTGATTTCTGTACATTTTTATTTCTAACACTTCCGGAGTAATAATCAACAATCATTCTTCTACGACACTCTGTATATAAAAGGATCATTCAGAAACTAATGCTCCCATTTCTTCATTCTACAGCTTTGCCACTTGTACAGTCGCTCAAAAAAGTATCCGAACACTATGGTTGATTACAGAATTCAGAAAAAATATTTGGCAACGATTTTTTTAGAAATTAGTGATCTGCCAACCTTCGTGTCACGTGATTGCAGAATTCAGGAAAAATATCTGGAGCGTGTACAGCAACGGTAACTGAGCATGTGCAGTTACCGTTCACAGCAAACTGGAGCGTGTGCAGTAACTGCACACGCTCCAGTTTGCTGTGAACGGTAACTGCACATGCTCAATATTCCGTGAGTGATCCCACACGATCTAGTATCAAGATAATATGACCACCTACAGTCGCTCAAAAAAGTATCCGAACACTACGGTTGATTACAGAATTCAGAAAAAATATCTGGCAACGACTTTTTTTTTAGAAATTAGTCATCTGGCAACCTTCGTGTCACGTGACACGAAGGTTGCCAGATCACTAATTTCTAAAAAAAATCGCTGCCAGATATTTTTTCTGAATTCTGTAATCAACCGTAGTGTTCGGATACTTTTTTGAGCGACTGTACAGTGTGAAGGTAAATCATCCTTCCCACCTCTTTTTATTACAAGTAAGTAGTCTTCCGCAGTTCGCTGCTGTAGACATGAATAAAACATGGCAGCCCTCATGAACAACAGTTGAAGCGATATGAAACTAACGAATTCTTAGTGTGTTAGAAGCAGACTATTGAAAACATCCACAAACGACTGCAGAATATATAAATTTATATAGTCGATATTGTTGACTTCAAGATAATTGATCAGTGTGCCCAACAAAGGCTACCACTGATATCGTCACTAATGGAATGAATTAAAAAAATAAATTTAACTCTAATATTATTCCAGACAACTGTAGATACATTCTAACAAATGAATATAATATTAAATATGTTACTTTTGTAGCAATGGCACAAAATAGGAAAATAGTAAAACTTTCAGATCAGGGCTGGTCAAGATTTTATAGCTGAAAGGATGAATAGAAAACTTAAATGGAAGTTAGTTTAACTAGAGAACACTTATCTACATGCGAGAAATGTTACGGTGGATAATAAAATTTCCACAATTAAAGAGATTTATTTGTAAAATTTCCAAAATTAAAAAAGATTTGTTTGTAAAATACGTCGATGTTACAAAAAATAAAGATGATTAGCTGACTGAAAATTTCCATAATATTTGCGCTTGTGTCTCAGTTTTTCCTTCTTGGAGCTGAAACTGATTCTGCAATGTATATTATGCCAAAAGAAATATATATCTAAATGAATAAAGTATTTATAACGTAAAAAAAAACTAAAGTTAAACATAAACAATGTAATTTAAATATAATTAACTATTTTAATAGGAAATCGCTTCGTAAAAGTTACATTTCTTGTCCTCTATACGGTATTTTTCTTTATTTACAATTTTAATTTATTTATCGTCACCAGCTCGCTGACCGCACGAAAAGAAGTGTCGGGATACATACGCATTTTATTTTGCACATATACGCGCACAAGTGCGGGATACATGTGCATCGTTAAATAAATTGTTAAAAATATCCTACTCAATCTACTGTAATACTACACTAAGATTTATACGAAATATCCCTCCTTTCATGACGTCATCAAATCTACTCACAAATGCAGAAGAAAGTTCCGAAATAAAGTAAGTGAATATTTAGAAGTTTCTGTAAATGGAAATTGTCATTATGGCTAGGAAAAAAATGAAACAGAAGTGATACAGGAAGGGAGATTTATGTTTCGCAACCATATGGAAAACAATCAGTTACTATTGTACAGTCGCTCAGAAAATATCCGAACACTATGGTTGATTACAGAATTCAGAAAAAATATCTGGCAAAGATGTTTTTTAGAAATTAGTGATCTGGCAACCTTCGTGTCACGTGATTGCAGAATTCAGGAAAAATATCTGGAGCATGTACAGCAACTGTACACGCTCCAGTTACCGTTCACAGCAAACTAGAACGTGTGCAGTTACTGCACACGCTCCAGTTTGCTGTGAACGGTAACTGCACACGCTCAATATTTCCGTGAGTGAGCCCACACGATACAGGTCTTTGTGAGCTCACACGATCCAATGTGCTGTGAACATTAACCGCAACCGCTCCAGTTTGCTTTGAACGGTAACTGCACATGCTCCATATTCATTGCATTATATATTCATACGCTTTATATATATTAAAAAATATCCTAACACTATGGTTGATTACAGAATTGAGAAAAAAATATCTGGCAACGAATTTGTTTTAGAAATCAGTGATCTGGCAACCTTCGTGTCACGTGACACGAAGGTTGCCAGATCACTAATTTCTAAAAAACATATTTGCGAGATATTTTTTCTGAATTCTGTAATCAACCATAGTGTTCGGATATTTTTTTGAGCGACCGTATGTCTATTATATACTTTTAATTCCTGCAACTCCACATCATTGCGTTTATCAGGGTTAAGGGTCAGTCATAAAGTAATAGGTTTTTTTTTGCTTTCTTAGTCTGAAATTAATCTTCTATATTTGTAACAGTGTGATGAAGATAGCATTAATCCAGAGAAACCTTTGATAATAATAAAATTTTCGAAATTAAAAAAGTTTTTTTTTCTTTTTGTAAATTATGTCGATGATAAAAAGAAATAAAGGGTTATTAACTGACTAAATATTTCCCCAATATTTCGCTTTCGTCTCAGTTTTTCTTCATTGCAATCTATAGTTTATAAATGCAAATTATAAATTACCATTGGAAATTAAAGGTGTTGTACATTGCTAATAGTCATACTTTTAATGTTTTAGTAATTTATTCTTGAAATTCTTTTTCTAGGTCTTTGTCAACAATATGGTCATTCATGCCTAGGAGGTAAGAGCTATTTTATAACGTTAAATGTTTTTGTAACATTGTAACAAACATTTTTTTAACATTGCAATTGATGAACTCTCTCTTATCCAATGTCGGGGCGGGGGTGGCTCAGCCGGTAGCGCGCCAGGCTCGTAATCTGTATTTCCCAGGTTCGAGTCCCAGCTGGGTCAGCGTTGAGATTTATCTCCGCAAAATTTCCCCGCCCTGCCCACGGTCAGTAGGGGACACCGATGGGCTTGTAAAGGCAGCCGTCCGTCGGATGGGACGTTAAGCCGTGGCCCCGTGTGCGGGAGAGACATACCCTGTGCATGTTAAAGAACACGCTGGATGACCTTGACGGGAGGTTACGATCTGTCTCCCAACAGCTGTTCCAGTGGGTCCCCTCTCCCAACCTTCTCTGAGCCTTCGGGGTCCTTGTGGCCTGGCCATTTAGCCCATGGTGTGCAAAAAGTGCCGCTCAGAGGTAACACAACCCAACCCTTATCTAATGTAAGGAGCAGATAGAGATTGGGAATAAACAAAAAGGAAAACTCGGGTATCAAATAATACTGCGCTTCAAATATTAAACACGGAGCAATAAATTGTGCTTATTTCCAATGTATTTCGATAATTTCAATCAAATTTCATAAGAAGACACAAAAATGACGTTGGATAATATCGAGATATTTCTGATATACGCATATATAAACGATTGTGAACGATTGAAGGCTGACTGACTGTCAGGGAATCACTCTAATTCTAGCTATGATGCACAATTGGTAGAGTTCTGAAAATTTGAACCTAGAGGTTGTTTTTGGGTTGTTTTTACTTCTGAGCGGCACTTTTTTTGCACAGAATGTGTTAAATGGCTAGGTCACAAGGACCCCGAATGCTGCAAGAAGGTTGGGGGTAGGGGACTCACTGGAACAGCTGTTGGGAGACAGATCGTAGCCTCCCGTCAAGGCCATCCAGTGTGTTCTTTAACGTGCATAGGGTGTGGCTCTCCCGCACACAAGGTCACAGCTTAACGACCCATCCGACGGACGTCAGCCTTTCCAAGCCTATCGATGTCCCCTATTGACCGTGGGCAGGGCGGGGAGTTTTGCGGATATTCATCTAGAGGAAATCAGGGTCGTAGATCTCGGAAAAAATTCCGAAATTTGACCTCTGATGCGTCCTTCAAGGTCACATAGAGGTCAGGTTTAAGTCAAACCATGATCTACAAGTACCAGAAGAGTGAAAATTGGTGTATGGAGTATTTCGGGTTGCAGATGTCAGAAACATTACGAAATTTCGGATTCGGTATTGCCTTCGAGGTCAAAGGTCAAATTTCGATATACAAGTGTTAGAGAGCAAAAAATTGTTGTAAATCTCAGAAATGTGAAATTTTGAATCAGGGATGGGACCATCAAGGTCAAAGATCAAATATAGATATACGGGTGTTGGTGCCAGAGAATATGTTGAGTCGCAAATCTCAGAAATTATTCCAAATTTTGGATGCGATGGGTCATTTGAAAGCAAAGATTAAAAAAACGATATATTAGTGCTGGTGATAGTAATCGGTGAATAGGGCTATTTCAGGCAGTAGAACTCAGAAATACTTTTAGATCTATCTGACGTTCATGGTGAAATAAAGGTCGGAAGGACCGGTTACAATTCAAGATGTACCCAAGACACTAACTGATTAGTGTTAAGTTTATATAGATGATTGTGACTGACTGATGGCTAACAAGGAAGGGATCACGTTAAATCTACCTGCAGATTTTAGAAGCAAATTTTTTAATTATTTATTATTTTGATTTGGGTCAGTGGCACACAATGGGTCGAATTTGGGTCAGTGGCACACAAATGGGCCATTTCTGCACACAATGGGCTGAATGGCCAGATCAGAAGAATCCCAAGGGCTCAGAGAACGTTGGAGGAGGGGACCCACTGGAACAGCTGTTGGGAGACAGATGGTAGCCTTCCGTCAAGGCCATCCAGTGTGTTCTTCAACGTGCCCAGGTTATGGCGTTTCCCCACTGCGCATGGCTTAACGCCCCATCCGACGGACGGCAGCCTTTTCAAGCCCTTCATTGTCACCTATTGACCATGGACAGGGCGAGAAATTTTGCGGAGATAAATCTAAACGCTGAACCAGCTGGAATTCTAACCTGGGAACTACAGATTTCGAGCCTGGCGTGATACCGTCTGAGCCACTCCCACCCCACAGAAATTGTGGAGCTCTGAAAATTTGTACCTAGGGATAATCCGGGTGTAAATCTCGCAACAATAATCCATTTCAGCGTGTCCTTTAATATCAAATAGACGAACGAGGTGCTGCCGCACATGCGATTGGTATCACTGCACCTGGTGACATTATTTTAGGGAAGCAACTTTGCAAACAAACTGAGGACTATAGTTCTAGTAACGTTGACTGGAGTAAGTATGACCTATTTTTGAACAGACAATTTTCAATTGCTTTTAAACATGATATGAAATTTAGGTAAATCAATCGTTAATATCTACGATGAGACTTGGAGAAAGGTGTGGCAGAGGTCAAGTTCGTTCTGGCGGGCAAAATAGCATTAATGGGCTGACCAATGCCTATACCAATGTATCAGGATGTCCAAGAGATGTACCATCAAAATTTAGACCTATTTACTGTTAGGCAAATGATCAGTAACAGATCTTTGGTTGGTTGTTGGTTGTTTTACTTCTGAGCGGCACTGTTTTGCACTCCATGGTCTAAATGGCCAGGTCACAAGGACCCCCGAAGGCTCGGAGAACGTTAGGAGAGGGGACCCACTGGAACAGCTGTTGGGAGACAGATGGTAGCCTCCCGTCAAGGCCATCCAGCGTGTTCTTTAACGTGCACAGGGTATGACTCTCCCGAACACGGGGCCACGGCTTAACGTCCCATCCGACGGACGGCGGACTTTCCAAGCCCATCGGTGTCCCCTACTGACCGTGGGCAGGGCGGGGAATTTTGCGGAGATAAATCTCAACGCTGACCCAGCTGGGACTCGAACCTGGGAACTACAGATTACGAGACTGGCATGTTACCGACTGAGCCACCCCCGCCCCAGAGTAACAGAGTAGTGAGATTCTGGTAGGAGATGAGGTCACGACATTTCGTGTACCAAATGATTTCCAAGCCCATCGGTGTCCCCTACTGACCTGGGCAGGGCGGGGAATTTTGCGGAGATAAATCTCAACGCTGACCCAACTGGGACTCGAACCTGGGAACTACAGATTACGAGTCTGGCGCGCTAGTGAGATTCTGGTAGGAGATGAGGTCGCGATATTTCATGTAGCAAATGATTTCCAAGCCCATCGGTGTCCCCTACTGACCTGGGCAGGGCGGGGAATTTTGCGGAGATAAATCACAACGCTGAAACCCGACTGAGCCACCCCCACCCCAGAGTAACAGAGCAGTGAGATTCTTGTAGGAGATGAGGTAGCGACATTTCATGTACCAAATGATTTCCAAGCCCATTGGTGTCCCCTACTGACCTGGGCAGGGCGGGGAATTTTGCGGAGATAAATCTCAACGCTGACCCAGCTGGTACTCGAACCTGGGAACTACAGATTACGAGCCTAGCGCGCTAGTGAGATTCTGGTAGGAGATGAGGTCGCGATATTTCATGTAGCAAATGATTTCCAAGCCAATCGGTGTCCCCTACTGACCTGGGCTGGGCGGGGAATTTTGCGGAGATAAATCACAACGCTGACGCCCGACTGAGCCACCCCCACCCAAGAGTAACAGAGCAGTGAGATTCTGGTAGGAGATGAGGTCGCGACATTTCATGTACCAAATGATTTCCAAGCCCATTGGTGTCCCCTACTGACATGGGCAGGGCGGGGAATTTTGCGGAGATAAATCTCAACGCTGACCCAGCTGGGACTCGAAACTGGGAACTACAGATTACGAGCGTGGTGTGTTACCGACTGAGCCATCTCCACCCCAGAGCAACAGAGCAGTAAGATTCTGGTAGGAGATGAGGTCGCGACATTTCATGTACCAAATGATTTCCAAGCCCATTGGTGTCCCCTACTGACATGGGCAGGGCGGGGAATTTTGCGGAGATAAATCTCAACGCTGACCCAGCTGGGACTCGAAACTGGGAACTACAGATTACGAGCGTGGTGTGTTACCGACTGAGCCATCTCCACCCCAGAGCAACAGAGCAGTAAGATTCTGGTAGGAGATGAGGTCGCGACATTTCATGTACCAAATGATTTCCAAGCCCATTGGTGTCCCCTACTGACCTGGGCAGGGCGGGGAATTTTGCGGAGATAAATCTCAACGCTGACCCAGCTGGTACTCGAACCTGGGAACTACAGATTACGAGCCTAGCGCGCTAGTGAGATTCTGGTAGGAGATGAGGTCGCGATATTTCATGTAGCAAATGATTTCCAAGCCAATCGGTGTCCCCTACTGACCTGGGCTGGGCGGGGAATTTTGCGGAGATATATCACAACGCTGACGCCCGACTGAGCCACCCCCACCCAAGAGTAACAGAGCAGTGAGATTCTGGTAGGAGATGAGGTCGCGACATTTCATGTACCAAATGATTTCCAAGCCCATTGGTGTCCCCTACTGACATGGGCAGGGCGGGGAATTTTGCGGAGATAAATCTCAACGCTGACCCAGCTGGGACTCGAAACTGGGAACTACAGATTACGAGCGTGGTGTGTTACCGACTGAGCCATCTCCACCCCAGAACAACAGAGCAGTAAGATTCTGGTAGGAGATGAGGTCGCGACATTTCATGTACCAAATGATTTCCAAGCCCATTGGTGTCCCCTACTGACCTGGGCAGGGCGGGGAATTTTGCGGAGATAAATCTCAACGCTGACCCAGCTGGGACTCGAATCTGGGAACTACAGATTACGAGCCTGGTGTGCTACCGACTGAGCCACCGCCACCCCAGAGCAACAGAGCAATGATATTCTGGTGGGAGATGAGGTAGCGATATTTCATGTAGCAAATGATTTCCAAGTCCATCGGTGTCCCCTACTGACCTGGGCAGGGCGGGGAATATTGCGGAGATAAATCACAACGCTGACCAAGCTGGGACTCGAACCTGGGAACTATAGATTACGAGCCTAGCGCGCTAGGGAGATTCTGGTAGGAGATGAGGTCGCAATATTTCATGTAGCAAATGATTTCCAAGCCCATCGGTGTCCCCTACTGACCTGGGCTGGGCGGGGAATTTTGCGGAGATAAATCACAACGCTGACGCCCGACTGAGCCACCCCCACCCAAGAGTAACAGAGCAGTGAGATTCTGGTAGGAGATGAGGTCGCGACATTTCATGTACCAAATGATTTCCAAGCCCATTGGTGTCCCCTACTGACCTGGGCAGGGCGGGGAATTTTGCGGAGATAAATCTCAACGCTGACCGAGCTGGGACTCGAAACTGGGAACTAAGATTACGAGCCTGGTGTGCTACCGACTGAGCCAACCCCACCCCAGAGTAACAGAACAGTGAGATTCTGGTAGGAGATGAGGTCGCGACATTTCATGTACCAAATGATTTCGAGGCTCATCGGTGTCCCCTACTGACCTGGGCAGGGTGGGGAATTTTGCGGAGATAAATCTCAATGCTGACCCACCTGGGACTCAAACCTGGGAACTACAGATTACGAGCCTGGCGCGCTAGTGAGATTCTGGTAGGAGATGAGGTCGCGATATTTCATGTAGCAAATGATTTCCAAACCCATTTGTGTTCCCTACTGACCTGGGCAGGGTGGGGAATTTTGCGGAGATAAATCACAACGCTGACGCCCGACTGAGCCACCCCCACCCCAGAGTAACGGAGCAGTGAGATTCTGGTAGGAGATGAGGTCGCGACATTTCATGTACCAAATGATTTCCAAGTCCATTGGTGTCCCCTACTGACCTGGGCAGGGAGGGGAATTTTGCGGAGATAAATCTCAACGCTGACCTAGCTGGGACTCGAACCTGGGAACTACAGATTACGAGCCTAGCGCGCTAGGGAGATTCTGGTAGGAGATGAGGTCGCAATATTTCATGTAGCAAATGATTTCCAAGCCCATCGGTGTCCCCTACTGACCTGGGCAGGGCGGGGAATTTTGCGGAGATAAATCACAACGCTGACGCCCGACTGAGCCACCCCCACCCAAGAGTAACAGAGCAGTGAGATTCTGGTAGGACATGAGGTCGCGACATTTCATGTACCAAATGATTTCCAAGCCCATTGGTGTCCCCTACTGACCAGGGCAGGGCGGGGAATTTTGCGGAGATAAATCTCAACGCTGACCGAGCTGGGACTCGAAACTGGGAGCTACAGATTACGAGCCTGGTGTGCTACCGACTGAGCCAACCCCACCCCAGAGTAACAGAGCAGTGAGATTCTGGTAGGAGATGAGGTCGCTACATTTCATGTACCAAATGATTTCGAGGCTCATCGGTGTCCCCTACTGACCTGGGCAGGGTGGGGAATTTTGCGGAGATAAATCTCAATGCTGACCCACCTGGGACTCAAACCTGGGAACTACAGATTACGAGCCTGGCGCGCTAGTGAGATTCTGGTAGGAGATGAGGTCGCGATATTTCATGTAGCAAATGATTTCCAAACCCATTGGTGTCCCCTACTGGCCTGGGCAGGGTGGGGAATTTTGTTGAGATAAATCACAACGCTGACGCCCGACTGAGCCACCCCCACCCCAGAGTAACAGAGCAGTGAGATTCTGGTAGGAGATGAGGTCGCGACATTTCATGTACCAAATGATTTCGAGGCTCATCGGTGTCCCCTACTGACCTGGGCAGGGTGGGGAATTTTGCGGAGATAAATCTCAACGCTGACCCACCTGGGACTCAATCCTGGGAACTACAGATTACGAGCCTGGCGCGCTAGTGAGATTCTGGTAGGAGATGAGGTCGCGATATTTCATGTAGCAAATGATTTCCAAACCCATTGGTGTCCCCTACTGACCTGGGCAGGGTGGGGAATTTTGCGGAGATAAATCACAACGCTGACGCCCGACTGAGCCACCCCCACCCAAGAGTAACAGAGCAGTGAGATTCTGGTAGGAGATGAGGTCGCGACATTCCATGTACCAAATGATTTCCAAGCCCATTGGTGTCCCCTGCTGACCTGGGCAGGGCGGGGAATTTTGCGGAGATAAATCTCAACGCTGACCGAGCTGGGACTCGAACCTGGGAACTACAGATTACGAGCCTGGTGTGCTACCGACTGAGCCAACCCCACCCCAGAGTAACAGAGCAGTGAGATTCTGGTAGGAGATGAGGTCGCGACATTTCATGTACCAAATGATTTCGAGGCTCATCGGTGTCCCCTACTGACCTGGGCAGGATGGGGAATTTTGCGGAGATAAATCTCAACGCTGACCCACCTGGGACTCAAACCTGGGAACTACAGATTACGAGCCTGGCGCGCTAGTGAGATTCTGGTAGTAGATGAGGTCGCGATATTTCATGTAGCAAATGATTTCCAAGCCCATTGGTGTTCCCTACTGACCTGGGCAGGGTGGGGAATTTTGCGGAGATAAATCTCAACGCTGACCGAGCTGGGACTCGAACCTGGGAACTACAGATTACGACTCTGGTGTGCTACCGATTGAGCCACCCCCACCCCAGAGTAACAGAGCAGTGAGATTCTGGCAGGAGATGAGGTCGCGACATTTCATGTACCAAATGATGATGCCCAGGGATGTACGCAGGGGGATAGTCCCATGCGAAAACCCAATCATCCTGTAGGAAAACCTCAAACTTGTCTGCCTGCTTTGAATTCAAAACAGTTGTCCTTGCATAATTTTATTTTATATATGTATATATATATATTTTACCTCTGTAGTATATGTCAGACACTAAAAATGTCAAACCAATCCTCGAAATAAATTATCGCCTTCCCTACGGAAATGAAATTCTGAGACCTCCACCCTCGATATAAATTATCGCCCCACTCAGGAAATTAAATTCTCAGACCTCCCCCTCCCCCCTCTCGAAACTAAATACTGGGTCTGTACACCGTAATCAATTGCTTATATTAGCCAGCTAATGATTTGTGCTCAAGGATGTAAAGTGCTTAGATTAAATTATTATTATATATAATAATATATAATAATAATTATATATAAATAATATTAAATTATTCATCGATAGAAAAATATTCTCCTGTCACTTCTCACATTCATTTAGTTCTTATATTAGCCACCAGATGGACACAGAATAATTTTCCCCATAATTTCTTGCATAGGCATTAAATTCCGATCAGTTACCTAGTAGAATGATAAATTAAAAAAATTATTCTGACTGAAGTAATTACAAAATTGCTGTAGTAAGTTTAAAAGTCCAAAGCTACCAGTTTATTTAGTGAAATATAAAAGTAAATCCAAAACCAGATACATTTCAATAACTGAGGTTTTGCACTTCAAACTCTTTTCAAAGAATCGATTTTTTTGAATCGACTCACTCAAAAGATTTCTTCGTTTGACTCATTTGATTCTCCGGATGTTGTTTAATATAGTAGGTGAACTGTTTCAAATATAGACACTAATTAATATAGAAAAATTCAATTAAATTATCTTATTTTATCACAATTTGAAACAAAAAATTACTTTGTAGATATTTTTTTAAAATTTTAGAGAAATAACTTTTAATATTTACACATTACTAAATCTTTAGCTTTGTGTTAGATAGCTCTCCAGAAAGTCTTGATTGTCATTAATATTTTGTTAGCACGTAGAAATTAAAACACAACATCAAAAGATTTGTCCGAAATGGTTTGTTACCGGATGTTAAAATATCACCTGAAAAAATCTGCGAAGTTGCAAGAATGAGTGGATATAACAAAATTTATTCAAAGCCTAAAAATATGAAAACACAAACTTTTGCAATTGTTTTACTTGAAGTAATTACTGAAATGGAATTTTATTTAAATCATATCAACTATTAAAATTGACTTGATTTAAATAAATCAACTTTCGCTGGCATTTCATTTACCTATATTTATTATTAATAAACATCATCCGAGAACGACTCATCATTCGCGGAGTCAGAGGAATCAGAATCATCATGTGAGTTAGTCCGGAAGATTTCATGAGTCAGTCAGTCTCTCTGATTCGCAGCGAAAGGAGTCAAATGATTCGTTTGAGCCAATTGACTCAGTACGACAGATTCATTCATTGTGATTCCACTTCTTTGCGCTAGAAAGGATTCCTTTGAGCCAATTCAGTCAGTACGGCCGATTCGTTCATTGTGATTCGATTCCTTCACGCTGGAAATGATTCGTTGGAGCCAATTGACTCAGTACGACAGATTCATTCACTGTGATTCGACTCCTTCGCGCTGGAAAGGATTCCGTTGAGCCAATTGAGTTAGTACGACCGATTCGTTCATTGTGATTCGACTCCTTTGCACTAGAAAGCATTCCTTTGAGCCAATTGAGTCAGTACGACAGATTCGTTCACTGTGATTCGACTCCTTTGCACTAGAAAGGATTCGCTTGAGCCAATTGACACAGTACGACAGATTCATTCACTGTGATTCAACTCCTTTGCGCTAGAAAGGATCCGTTTAGCCAATTGAGTCACTACCAACAATTCTTTCATTGTGATTCAACTCCTTTGCACTAGAAAGGATTCCTTTGAGCCAATTGAGTTAGTACGACCGATTCGTTTATTGTGATTCGACTCCTTTGCATTAGAAAGGATTCCTTTGAGCCAATTGATTCAGTACGACCGATTCGTTAATTGTGATTCGACTCCTTCGCGCTAGGAATGTTTCGTTTGAGCATATTGAGTCAGTACGACTGATTCTTTCACTGTGATTCGAATCCTTCGCGCTAGAAAGGATTCGTTTAGTCAATTGAGTCAGTACGACAAATTCGTTCATTGTGATTCGACTCCTTTGCACTAGAAAGGATTCCTTTTAGCCAATTGAGTCAATGCGAGCGATTCGTTCATTGTAATTCGACTCTTTCGCGCTAGAAAGGATCGGTTTCAGCCAATTGATTGAGTACGACCGATTCGTTCATTTTTATTCGACTCCTTCGCGTTAGAAAGGATTCGTTTGAGCCAATTGAGTCAGAACGACCGATTCGTTCATTGTGATTCGACTCCTTTGCGCTAGAAAGGTTTCGTTTGAGCCAATTGAGTCAGTATGCCCGATTCCTTCGTCATTCGATTCCTTCGCGCTAGAAATGGTTTGTTTCAACCAATTGAGTCAGTACGATCGATTCCTTCATTGTGATTCGACTCCTTCGCGCTAGAAAGGATTCCTTTGAGCCAATTAAGTCAGTACGACAGTTTCGTTCACTGTGATTCGACACCTTCGCGCTAGAAAGGATTCGTTTAGTCAATTGAGTCAGTACGACCGATTCGTTGATTGTGATTCGACTCCTTTGCACTAGAAAGGATTCCATTGAGCCAATTGAGTCAGTAGGACTGATTCGTTCATTGTGATTCGACTCCTTCGCTCTAGAAATGTTTCGTTTGAGCCAATTGAGTCAATACGACCGATTCGTTCATTGTGATTCGACTCCTTCGCGCTAGAAATCATTCCTTTAGCCGATTGAATCAGTACGACAAATTCGTTCATTGTGATTCGACTCCTTTGCACTACAAAGGATTACTTTGAACCAATTGAGTCAGTATGACCGATTCGTTCATTGTGATTGGATTCCTTTGCACAACAAAGGATTACTTTGAGCCAATTGAGTCAGTACGACTGATTCGTTCATTGTGATTCGACTCCTTCGCTCTATAGAAATGTTTCGTTTGAGCCAATTGAGTCAGAACGACCGATTCGTTCATTATGATTCGACTCCTTCGCGCTAGAAAGGATTCGTTTACCCAATTGAGTCAGTTCGATCAATTCGTTCATTGTGATTCCACTCCTTTGCACTAGAAAGGATTACTTTGAACCAATTGAGTAATTACGATCAATTCGTTCATCGTGATTCGACTCCTTCACGCTAGAAAAGATTCGTTTAAGCATATTGAGTCAGTACGACAGATTCGTTCATTGTGATTCGACTCCTTTGCACTAGAAAGGATTCGTTTGAGAAAATTGAGTCAGAACGACCGATTCGTTCATTGTGATTCCACTCCTTTGCGCCAGAAAGGATTCCAATGAGCCAATTGTGTCAGAACGACCATTCATTCGAGTTCATTGCGATTCGACTCCTTTGCGCTAGAAAGGATTCGTTTAGCAAATTTAGTCAGTACGACCGATTCGTTCATTGTGATTCGACGCCTTTGCACTAGAAAGGATTCCTTTGAGCCAATTGTGTAATTATGACCAATTCGTTCATTGTGATTCGACTCCTTCGTGCTAGAAAAGATTCGTTTCAGCATATTGAGTCAGTACGACAGATTCGTTCATTGTGATTCGACTCCTTTGCACTAGAAAGGATTCGTTTGAGAAAATTGAGTCAGAACGACCGATTCGTTCATTGTGATTCCACTGCTTTGCGCCAGAAAGGATTCCAATGAGCCAATTGTGTCAGAACGACCGATTTGTTCATTGCGATTCGACTCCTTTGCGCTAGAAAGGATTCGTTTAGCAAATTTAGTCAGTACGACCGATTCGTTCATTGTGATTCGACGCCTTTGCACTAGAAAGGATTCCTTTGAGCCAATTGTGTAATTATGACCAATTCGTTCATTGTGATTCGACTCCTTCGTGCTAGAAAAGATTCGTTTCAGCATATTGAGTCAGTACGACCGATTCGTTCATTGTGATTCGACGCCTTTGCACTAGAAAGGATTCCTTTGAGCCAATTGTGTAATTATGACCAATTCGTTCATTGTGATTCGACTCCTTCGTGCTAGAAAAGATTCGTTTCAGCATATTGAGTCAGTACGACCGATTCGTTCATTGTGATTCGACTCCTTTGCAATAGGAAGGATTCGTTTGAGCCAATTGAGTCAGAACGACCGATTCGTTCATTGTGATTCGACTCCTTTGCGCTAGAAAGGATTCGTTTGAGCCAATTGAATCAGTACGATCGATTCGTTCATCGTAATTCGATTCCTCGCACTAGAAATGATTCGTTGTAGCCAATTGAGTCAGTACAACAGATTCGTTCACTGTGATTCGACTCCTTCGCGCTAGAAAGGATTCGTTTGAGCCAATTGAGTCAGTACGACCGATTCGACTCCTTTGCCCTAGAAAGGATTCGTTTGAGCCAATTGAGTCAGAACGACTGATTCGTTCATTGTGATTGACTCCATTGCGCTAGAAAGGATTCCTTTGAGCCAATTGAGCCAGTACAACCGATTCTTTCACCGTGATTCAACTCCTTCGCGCTAGAAAGAATTCGTTTAGACAATTCAGTCAGTACGACCGATTCGTTCATTGTGATTCGACTCCTTTGCACTAGAAAGGAATCCATTGAGCCAATTGAGTCAGTAGGACTGATTCGTTCATTGTGATTCGACTCCTTCGCTCTAGAAATGTTTCGTTTGAGCCAATTGAGTCAATACGACCGATTCGTTCATTGTGATTCGACTCCTTCGCGCTAGAAAGCATTCGTTTAGCCGATTGAATCAGTACGACAAATTCGTTCATTGTGATTCGACTCCTTTGCACTACAAAGGATTACTTTGAACCAATTGAGTCAGTATGACCGATTCGTTCATTGTGATTGGATTCCTTTGCACAACAAGGATTACTTTGAGCCAATTGAGTCAGTACGACTGATTCGTTCATTGTGATTCGACTCCTTCGCTCTAGAAATGTTTCGTTTGAGCCAATTGAGTCAGTACGACCGATTCGTTCATTATGATTCGACTCCTTCGCGCTAGAAAGGATTCGTTTACCCAATTGAATCAGTTCGATCAATTCGTTCATTGTGATTCCACTCCTTTGCACTAGAAAGGATTACCTTAAGCCAATTGAGTAATTACGACCAATTCGTTCATTGTGATTCGACTCCTTCGCGCTAAAAAGGATTCGTTTGAGCCAATTTAGTCAGTACGACTGATTCTTTCACTGTGATTCCACTCCTTCGCGTTAGAAAGGATTCGTTTGTGCCAATTGAGTCAGTACGACCGATTCTACTCCTTAGCATTAGAAAGGATTCGTTTGAGCCAATTGAGTCAGAACGACCGATTCGTTCATTGTGATTCGACTCCTTTGCACTAGAAAGGATTCCTTTGAGCCAATTGAGTCAGTACGACTGTTTCCTTCATTTTGATTCGACTCCTTCAAGCTAGAAATGTTTCGTTTGAGCCAATTGTGTCAGTACGACCAATTCGTTCATTGTGATTCGACTCCTTCGGGCTACAAAGGATTCGTTTAGCCAATTTATTCAGTATGATCTATTTGTTCATTGTGATTCCACTCCTTTGCACTAGAAAGGATTCGTTTGAGCCAATTTAGTCAGTACGACTGATTCTTTCACTGTGATTCGACTCCTTCGCGATAGAAAGGATTCGTTTCAGCCAATTGATTCAGTACCACCGATTCCTTCACTGTGATTCGACTCCTTTGCGCTAGAAAGGATTCGTTTGAGCCAAATGAATCAGTACCACCGATTTGTTCATTGTGATTTGACTTCTTCGCTCTAGAAAGGATTCGTTTGAGAAAATTGAATCCGTACCACCGATTCGTTCATTGTGATTCGACTCCTTCGCGCTAGAAAGGATTCGTTTGAGCCAATGTAGTCAGTACAACTGATTCTTTCACTGTGATTCGACTCCTTCACGCTAGAAAGGATCTGTTATAGCCAATTCAATCAGTACGACCGATTCGTTCATTGTGATTCGACGCCTCTGCATTAGAAAGGATTCCTTTGAGCCAATTGAGTCAGTACGACAGATTCGTTCATTGTAATTCGACTCCTTCGCGCAGGAAAGGATTCGTTCATTGTGATTCGATTCCTTCGCGCAGGAAAGGATTCGTTCATTGTGATTCGACTCCTTCGCGCAGGAAAGGATTCGTTCATTGTGATTCGACTCCTTCACGCAGGAAAGGATTCGTTCATTGTGATTCGACTCCTTCGCGCAGGAAAGGATTCGTTTGAGCCAATTGAGTCAGTACGAAAAATTCTTTCATTTTGATTCGACTCCTTTGCAGTAGAAAGGATTCCTTTGAGCAAATTGAATCAGTATGACCGATTCGTTCATTGTGATCGACTCTTTCGCGCTAGAACGGATTCATTTGTGCAAATTGAGTCAGTACGACCGATTCGACTCCTTTCCGCTAGAAAGGATTCGTTTGAACCAATTGAGTCAGAACGACCGATTCGTTCATTGTGATTCGACTCCTTTGCGCTAGAAAGGATTCGTTTGGGCCAATTGAATCAGTACGTCCGATTCGTTCACTGTGATTCGACTCCTTCGCGCTAGAAAACATTCGTTTAGTCAATTGAGTCACTACGACCGATTCGTTCATTGTGGACCGTGAAGACTGGACCGTGAAGACCCCTGCCAGTTTACTGAAGAAATGAGAAAGACTATGTCAACGCATAAGCTGATGGCAACGGAAGAAATATCTGTGGATCTCACCTTTTCCTCGGGTCATCATCAGAGACCCTCCTAACTCTTCTGAAAGAAGAATTAATCTCAAAAGGTAAGATTAAATGGAACCTTGTTGTGCAAGTAAGCTTCATGCGAAAATTTTCAACTTCTTCCTTCGAATATTGTTCCCCGTTTTTTCGATGTAACTGTTACACAAGTCTTCTTACCTGGTCCCTAGAGAAAGAATGGGATTTTGCGTGCACCAAGATCAAGACGTCATTTGCGAATTTGGAGGGCTTCATGGCTCCTGGATACTGGACGCTCCATGGCGAAATGAACATTGGAAAATATAGCCCTATTGGAGGGTCCATTTATATTCGTACTCCAAAAGAATTGCAATTAGAACACGCTCTTTTTAACGTAAATAATTCGGATCAAAAATGTTTTATTTGATCTATTTTGGCCTGTTTGTATCCTGCTACAGATAATCCACAGTGCCCTAGCAATTACATGCATTTAGAAGAAAAATTAAACACATCTGATTTAACTTTCCCAGTAACAATAAATCAAATATCAAAATTATAAAAAATGAATGACATCTCTGTCAATGTTTTTGGATACCAGAAAGAGTTGTTTCCACTATAGTTTACATCATTAAGGTTTAAAGAGGATGCTATCTCTTACAGTTGTCCGATAGCGAACAGCAACACTATTGTTCTATTAAGAATATGAGTAGACACCTTAGTCCTCTCACTAAACAGAAATACCAGACTTTCTACTGTGATTACTGCCTTCACCGTTTCACGAATGAATCACTCTTGAAAGATCATATTCCCTATTTCCAAGAATATGGACCCCAGAAAGTATAGTTTCCAACTGAAGAGGGGAAATTGCTGATATTCATAAATTTCAAGTTCCAACAGCCCATTTTCCTTACGTGATTTACGCCGACTTTGAGTCATTCTTAGGCAAAGTGGATACTTGTATGCCTGACCCTTTATAATCTCACACAACTATGAGAGCAAATCATGAACACTGTGGATTTTCATATCTCATTGTTGGATCTGATGGATGCAGTTATAAACCTCCAGTAATTTATAGAGGAATTAAAAAAATGGTAAAAAAATGATGGTAAAAGAATCTTTGTGATGTTTACTTAAAGCAGAAAACGACATCAAAAATTTACTCCCGGAGACCAAACCAATGCACTTTTCAAATCACGAAAAGAATCATTTCGCAACAGTCCCAACTGTCATATTTGTAAACTAGCTCTGATACTAGATCGAGTGTAGAAATTCATGTAATATCTATTTTCAGTTCACATATAAGATTCCAATTATATTTCATAACGTAAAGGGATATGACAGCCATCTTATTATGCAAGGAATCGACAGAATCAAAAATTAGAAGATAAATTGCATTGCCAATAACATGGAAAACCAACATTCTCCCTTGGGACTTTGAATTTCATAGACTCCTATCAAATCTTTAAGTGCATCACTTGAGAAACCAGTCCATAATTTATCAGCAGAATTCCACATTTTAAAGGAGCATATGAATGTGATCGGCTACACCTAGTTTTGAGAAAAGGGTTTATCCCTATGATTACACTGACAGCAGCGAAAAGTTTGATGAAAAGTTTTTTCCTCTACGTGAAGCTTTTTACAATGAACTCACAGAAAAAGGGCAGAGAAAGAAGACTACATCCATGCACTGAAAGTATGGAACACATTCAATATCAAAAATCTAGATCAGTTATCATGACTTATACCTGAACACTGAAGTGCTTCTCTTGCTGACGTTTTTGAGAATTTCAGACAACGATGTGTCATATAACAGGAGCACATCAGTCATCAGGTGCAAATTTTTCCTCCAGTGTCTTAGGCCTAATGTGGCTCTAAAATGGATTAAATAAAGTTGCGGAGAATTTTAATGAGGATTTTGTTTACTATATCCACAAAAATTCAAGTGTTTCCAACACAAATGAACCCAGTTTCAAATCTGTATAGAAAGTGCTATATTCCATTAAAAGCTTTTTTAGAGCTTTAAATACCGAACATAATTCAGACGGGTATGTACTCTCTTTTCATCATCAGTTTGCTACACACCAGAGGTTTTTCAACTTTTTTTAAATTAAGATTAAGATATAACATATGAGTAATATCGAAGAATATTTGGCCTACTGTCAAGTAGTTTTCAATATAGTAAATGTAGGCAACAAGAAAACAATGCATTTTAGATTGGGTTCACGCGCCTTTTATTTCAGGACATTTCAATGCAAAATAAAAAACTTACTACCATTTTCCTTTTGATATAATCATATCATAAAAGTGTATTCATAATCAATGTTTCATTCTGCCCACGCTCTTGTTAACGTAAATAATTCTGACCAAAAATGCTTTATTTGATCTATTTTGGCCTGTTTGTATCCTGCTACAGATAATCCACAGTGCCCTAGCAATTACATGCATTTAGAACAAAAATTAAACACACCTGATTTAACTTTCCCAGTAACAATAAATCAAATATATAAATTATAAAAAATGAATGACATCTCTGTCAATGTTTTTGGTTACGAGAAAGAGGTGCTTCCACTCTGCATTACGAAATTCAGATTTAAAGAGAATGCTAATCTCCTACTGTTGTCAGATGGTGAATAGCAACACTATTGTTCTATTAAGAATATGAGTAGACACCTCAGTTCTCACACTAAACACAAATGCCAGACCGTTGCCACGCTGCTTCCACCATTTCACGAATGAATCACTCTTGAAAGATCATATTCCCTATTGCCAAGAACATGGACCCCAAAAAGTATAGTTTCCAACTGAAGAGGAGAAATGGCTGATATTCACAAATTTCTTGTTCCAACATCCCATTCCTTACATGATTTACGCCGAATTTGAGTCATTCTTAGTCAAAGTGGATACCTGTATGCTTGACCCTTTAAAATACCATACCAGTATCACAGTCAATCATGAATCCTGTGAATTTGCGTATCTCATTTTTGATCCTGTTGGTTGCCGCTGTAAACCTCTAGTAATTCTAATGTGGTAAAAGAATTTTTGGAATGATTGCTTAAAGAACAAAACGATATCAAAAATTTACTCTCGGAGATCAAACCGATGCACCTTTCAAATCTCGAAGAGGAATCAAATCGCAACGCTACCAACTGTCATATTTGCAAACAAGCTCTGAGACTAGAGCGAGTGAGGGAACCCAATCAAATGATCGTGATCACCAGGCAAATTCCGAGGAACCACCCATACTGCATATAAACTCAATTCTAAGTTAATAAATATGTTCCAATTACATTTCATAACGTAAAGGGATATGACAGCCATCTTATTATGCAAGGAATCGGTAGAATAAAAAGTAAGGAGTTTAATTGCATTCACAATAACGTGGGAAAATACATGGCATTCTCACTTGGGACGTTGAATTTCATAGACTGCTGTCAATTTTTAAGTTCATCTCTTGACAAGTTGGTCCATAATTTATCCGCAGAAGAATTGCATATTTTAAAGGAGCATGTTGAATTTGAACGGCTACACCTAGTTTTGAGAAAAGTGGTTTAAACTTAGGACTATATTGAGAGCAGCGAAAAGTTTCACCACACGTTATTATCTCCACGTGAAGCTTTTTACAATCAACTCAGAGAAGAAGCGCTAGGGGAAGAAGACTACATCAATGCACTGAAAGTATGGAATGCATTGAATTTAAAAGACCAAGGTGAGTATCATGACTTCTACCGGAAGACAGATGTGCTCCTCTTAGCTGAAGGTTTTGAGAATTTCAGACAACTATGCGTCAGATAAGAAAATAATTTTCGTCAGATAAGAAGAGCACAAGGAGCTCAAGCACAAGGAGCACAAGCTACAAGGAGGATAACGCATAACACGCAGCCGCCATCACCATCCACCATTCCGCAGCTGCCATCACCATTCTTATCAGATAAGAAGATAATTTTCGTCAGAAAAGAAGAGCACAAGGAGCTCAAGCATAAGGAGCACAAGCTACAAGGAGGAAAACGCATAAAACGCAGCCGCCATCACCGTAGTGTTCATAAAGTGAAGAGTCTCTGTACCTGAATGATGTGATTTCATCAAGAGTATTCAGGAAATTCACACAGATTCTGGAGATTGTGCGAATTCCGAAGTGGATCTGTTTCTGGTACCCCCCCCCCCCCACCACCACCACTGTCTCGCAACTAGAAAGAGGCTGCTAAGCCAATTATTTACCTGTTTCTTCTCTGAAAGGTAATGGACCACTTGAATTCTACGTGAAAGGAAGAGATAATTACATCGATCTGTCCCACTTCCACCTACATGGTGAAGGTGGATCGATGTAAAGGACAGATGTAAAGGACAGATCAATGTAAATCGATGTAAATTGTGAAATCAGATGGTACAGCCCTATCGGAAGTGGTTCCCCCTGCAATCATTTCTTCCACGCTCTCTTCAATCTAATAGATGTGTTCCTCAACGATCATCTTTTGAGTGCTTCTCTCACCCTGTACCCCTAAAGGGTGTACTTGAAGACCTCTTGAATTATGATTCTGAAGACACCCCTCATTTTCGCAGGTGGTCAGCTCTATTTTGTCTGCAGGACCGAGGCACCAGAGTGCCGTACCGAGTTGACATAGGGTGTATCAAGTTAAAATTTTTTAAAATTTAATTGAGAGTAATTATTGATATATATGATAGCAATATCTCCCCTCTTATCAAAAACCCTTTAAGTCTTAGGATGTCCCTTAACGGTCATCTTGAATGAAGTAAACAGCGCTGGAAATAATTCCACGTCCACGATTGTATCATCGTCCAAACCCATTGGCAACTCTAATTCTGAAATTTACCAAGTCCAACCAAACTTTCGGTGATATCACCAATTTGCTTCACATCACCCCAAACTTACATTGCAGAAAGTCCTTGAAATATGACGCAATCAGCGATCACTTGAGTGAATTAGATAATGTTATTCAATCATCTTGTCCACACTTGTCCAGCTCTTATCTTTAACGTCAGTTTTCGCAAAGTACTGACTTAAAAACTGATGTGCTCCTCTTTGCTGATGTAATTGAGAATTTCAGACAACTATGCGTAAGATAAGCAGAGCACATCAGTCTTTAGGTACAAGTTCTTTCTCCATAAGGCATACAGGTATCCACTTTAACTAAGAATGACTGATAGTCCGCGTAAATCACGTAAAGAATGGGCTGTTGGAATTTGAAATTTGTGAATATCAGCGACACTTTACTTTCTTGGGTCAATGTTCTTCGCAATAAGGAATATGATCTTTCAAGGGTGATTCATTCGTGAAACGGTAAAAACAGTTATCAGAGTAGAAAGTGTGGCATTTGTGTTTAGTGAGAAGACTGAGGTGTCTACTCATATTCTTAATAGAACAATAGTGTTGCTATTCACCATCCGACAACATTAGGAGATTGGCATTCTCTTTAAATCTGAATGGCGTAATCATTAAATCAGAATTAAATATTGATTCTGAATACACTTTTATGAATGATTGTTAAAAGGAAAATGGTAGTAAGCTTTTCTTTTGCATTACAATGGTTTGAAGTAAAAAGCGCCTCAACTGAAACCAAATTTAAAATGCATTGTTTTCTTGTTACATTTATTATATTTGAAACTACTTTACAATAAGTCAATAGTGTTGCTATTCACCATCCGACAACATTAGGAGATTGGCATTCTCTTTAATTCTGAATGGCGTAATCATTAAATCAGAATTAAATATTGATTCTGAATACACTTTTATGAATGATTGTTAAAAGGAAAATGGTAGTAAGCTTTTCTTTTGCATTACAATGGTTTGAAATAAAAAGCGCCTCAACTGAAACCAAATTTAAAATGCATTGTTTTCTTGTTACATTTACTATATTTGAAACTACTTTACAATAAGTCAATATTCTTCGATACTACTCAAATATGATATCTTAATTTGAAAAGAATTGAAAAACCTCTGATGAGTATTTGATGATAAAAAATGAGTACGTATCCGTCTGAATTATGTTTTGTAATTAAAGAACTAAAGAGGCTTCTTATGAAATAGAGCAGTTTCTATAAATATTTGTAACTGGGTTCATTTATGTTGGAAACACTTGACTTTTTGTGCATATACAAAACAGAAATTTCATTGAAATTCTCCGCAAATTTATTTAATCCAACTTAAAACAATATTAAGTCTAAGATGCTGGAGAAAAACTTGTACCTGAAGACTGATGTGCTCTTCTTATCTGACGCATAGTTGTCTGAAATTCTCAAAACCTTCAGCTAAGAGGAGCACATCAGTCTTCCGGTAGAAGTCATGATACTCACCTTGGTCTTTTAAATTCAATGCATTCCATACTTTCAGTGCATTGATGTAGTCTTCTTCCCCTAGCGCTTCTTCTCTGAGTTGATTGTAAAAAGCTTCACGTGGAGATAATAACGTGTGGTGAAACTTTTCGCTGCTGTCAATATAGTCCTAAGTTTAAACCCCTTTTCTCAAAACTAGGTGTAGCCGTTCAAATTCAACATGCTCCTTTAAAATATGCAATTCTTCTGCGGATAAATTATGGACCAACTTGTCAAGAGATGAACTTAAAAATTGACAGCAGTCTATGAAATTCAACGTCCCAAGTGAGAATGCCATGTATTTTCCCACGTTATTGTGAATGCAATTAAACTCCTTACTTTTTATTCTACCGATTCCTTGCATAATAAGATGGCTGTCATATCCCTTTACGTTATGAAATGTAATTGGAACATATTTATGAACTTAAAATTGAGTTTATATGCAGTATGGGTGGTTCCCCGGAATTTGCCTGGTGATCACGATCATTTGATTGGGTTCCCTCACTCGCTCTAGTCTCAGAGCTTGTTTGCAAATATGACAGTTGGTAGCGTTGCGATTTGATTCCTCTTCGTGATTTGAAAGGTGCATCGGTTTGATCTTCGAGAGTAAATTTTTGATATCGTTTTCTTCTTTAAGCAAACATTCTAAAAATTCTTTTACCACATTAGAATTACTAGAGGTTTACAGCTGCAGCCAACAGGATCAAAAATGAGATATGCAAATTCACAGGATTTATGATTGACTGTGCTACTGTTGTCAATCTCCTGGTATGGTATTTTAAAGGATCAAGCATACAGGTATCCACTTTGACTAAGAATGACTCAAATTCGGCGTAAATCATGTAAGGAGTGGGATGTTGGAACAAGAAATTTGTAATATCAGCCATTTCTCCTCTTCAGTTGGAAACTATACTTTTTGGGGTCCATGCTCTTGGCAATAGGGAATATGATCTTTCAAGAGTGATTCATTCGTGAAATGGTGGAAGCAGCGTGGCAACGGTCTGGCATTTGTGTTTAGTGCGAGAACTGAGGTGTCTACTCATATTCTTAATAGAACAATAGTGTTGCTATTCACCATCCGACAACAGAAGGAGATTGGCATTCTCTTTAAATCTGAATTTCGTAATGCAGAGTGGAAGCACCTCTTTCTCGTAACCAAAAACATTGACAGAGATGTCATTCATTTTTTATAATTTATATATTTGATTTATTGTTACTGGGAAAGTTAAATCAGATGTGTTTAATTTTTCTTCTAAATGCATGTAATTGCTAGGGCACTGTGGATTATCTGTAGCAGGATACAAACAGGCCAAAATAGATCAAATAAAACATTTTTGATCCGAATTATTTACGTTAAAAAGAGCGTGTTCTAATTGCAATTCTTTTGGAGTACGAATATAAATGGACCCTGCAATAGGGCTATATTTTCCAATGTTCATTTCGCCATGGAGCGTCCAGTATCCAGGAACCATGAAGCCCTCCAAATTCGCAAATGACGTCTTGATCTTCGTGCACGCAAAATCCCATTCTTTCTCTAGGGACCAGGTAAGAAGACTTGTGTAACAGTTACATCGAAAAAACGGGGAACAATATTCGAAGGAAGAAGTTGAAATTTTTCGCATGAAACTTACTTGCACAGCAAGGTTCCATTTAATCTTACCTTTTGAGATCAATTCTTCTTTCAGAAGAGTTAGGAGGGTCTCTGATGATGACCCGAGGAAAAAGGTGAGATCTACAGATATATCTTCTGTTGACATCAGCTTATGAGTTGACATAGTCTTTCGCATTTCTACAGTAAACTGGCAGTGGTCTTCACGGTCCAGTTTTCCTTTCTTCTGGGGAATCTCCTCATCTTCAGAATGTTTTCGTTTATTACTGTGGAGCTGTCATTGGTGCCGCAAATGATTACTTTTTCTCCCAATCTCCATAAACCTCCTCAGGGTTCAAGGGAGATACCCTGAACGTTGCCACTGAAAGTTTAAATGGAAATGTTTTGAGATTGTGACATCCATTCTAAGATGATGCCCTGAATGTTGCCACCAAAAGTTTTCTTGGTAATATTTTGATGATTACGACATCCATTCTGGAAGGGTATTCCCATTCATGAGTTTGTGATCTCTTTTATAGAGGGTTTTTGCCCTTTGTGGATTTGTGGTAAAAAGAGTTTCCCTTTGTGAGTTGTTGCAACCGAATGTTTCATTGGACTTGCTAAATTATTGAAGATTTAGAGTTGCCAATGTGTTTAGATATGATGCATCGTGGAGTTACAATATTTCGAGGGTTGTTTATTATGGGTGGGTTATGACGACAGAATCCAATATGATGGAAGAACGCCAAAATTAGAGGACTTTGTCATGCGAAGGTGATGACTTCAGCATCCAAGATGGCGAAAGCAGGTCAAAATCGGTGGACTTGCTGGAACAGGAAATGATGTCATAAAAAATGTCATAAAGGGTGTGACAGGAAGTTAATTGCTGAGAACTAAGTGACGAAGCAGGGCTCTATAGTTCATGTCTGTACACGTTTGTCAGTCCTCTCTTCCCTATCTGAGAGCCGAACCTACCCGAACAGCTGATATCCTAATCAAAACATCCATTCTAATTGAGTGAATGTGTCTTCTTACTGCTCTATGTATTTGTTGCGATTTATTTCACTTACTGTGTTTAAAGCTATTTTTTGTCGTCAGTTTATTGTGAAGTTAAATGAACGTGTTTCTAAAGTGCCTTGAAACATGGATAAATGGATATTTAAGAAGAAAAGTAGCGTGGAACCGGAGCCGATTGCTTCTACATCTATGACTATGTCATCATCCAAATTAAGTAAAAAGGTGGATTCAATAGTAACTAAAAGGACGTAAAATGTTAAACAAACAAGTGATAAAAAATAAATAAAAAACGTAAATATCATGAATCATGTTTACAATTTTGCTTTATATGGACAGATTATTAGTATAACCAAATCGACAGTGCTTTGTTTGCTCTGAAGTCCTGTCACAAATTCTATGAAACCGTCTCTTTTACGGCACTTTGAAACAAAACATGAACATTTAAAAAATAAACTCTTAAACTATTCTGAACGTCTTTTGGAAGACTCTAGTAGTAGAAAAACCGTAATTAAGCATTTTTCTGATGTAGAAGAAAATGAAAGTGCACCTAAAGCATCTTACAAAGTAAGCGTTCAAATTGCCAAAGCCGGATAGGCTCACGCAATAGGCGAGTCAGTCATTCTTCCAGCAGCGGAAGAAATAGATTCTTCTACGTTTTGTCAAAAAGAGGAAAAATTTGTCAGAACCATTCCTTTGTCAAACGACAGTTTCTAGGTTGGGTTGTTTTACCTCTGAGCGCCACTTTTTAGCACACAATGGGCTAAATGGTCAGGTCACATGGACCCCGAAGGCTCTGAGAATGTTGGGGGAGGGGACCCACTGGAACAGCTGTTGGGAGACAGATGGTAGCCTCCCGTCAAGGCCATCCAGCGTGTTCTTTAACGTGCACAGGGTATGGTTCTCCCGTACACGGGGCCACGGCTTAACGTCCCATCCGACGGACGGCGGCCTTTCCTAGCCCATCGGTGTCCCCTACTGACCGTGGGCAGGGCGGGGAATTTTGCGGAGATAAATCTCAACGCTGACCCAGCTGGGACTCGAACCTGAGAACTACAGATTACGAGCCTGGCGCGCTACCGACTGAGCCACCCCCACAGTTTCTAGGAGAATTAAAATATCTTTAATTAAGTGACGATTGAGTGATCTTAATATTAGAGGCCATATCGACTTCTAATATTAAGGACCAACTCATTAAAGCTATTCAATATAGCCCGTGGTTTGACATACAAGTGGATGTGTCGACAGACGTAGCTACCGATCAATTACTTGTTTTTGTGCGTGGAAAATTCCAGAATGCAATATTTGAAGATATTTTATTTTGTAAGCCACTCAGAACTTCTACTATGGGTGAGGACATTTTTAATACGATTGATTTATTTTTTGCCGAAAACAACCTAGAATTGGAAAATTGTATTTCTGTACGTACTGACGCAGCAAAAGCAATGAGTGGTTATATCGCAGGACTTTTAATTTTTAATTCTTTACCGATTATAATTCGGAATGAAACTAATTTTATGCATTTCAGATCTCTCACTGCTAATTATCTAATGAGTATTACTAATGCTGACAGCCTATTTTCAGTGTTAAAGTAAAAAAAAATTAATCGTTTTTACAAATCCTGTATTGTTTTTGTTTATTTTTTCTTTATGTAAAGTTGACTGTCACTGTTGCCAAAATTATGTATTTAAATAATTTGTAAGTTAACATACATGAGCTTAGATGTTCTTGGGTTAATAAGAGTATTACAAATATATGCTATTTGTAACTTTATTATTATAATAAACTGATGATGATGATGATTAGGTCATATAAAACAAGTTGCACCAGAATGCAAGTTCACTCATTGTTGTCTTCACCGTGAAGCGCTGATAGCTAAATTTTTCCCTGATGATTTGAAAAGAGTTCTGGATGAAAGTGTACAAATGGTTAATTTCATCAAAACCCGCTCATTGAAGTCTCGACTTTTTTCAATTATGTGTGAAGAAATGGGTAGCCTGCATAAGAGATTGCTGCTTTACACAGAAGTACGTTGGTTGTCACGAGGAAATGTTCTTTGCCGTTTATTTGAACTCCACAATGAAGTACGCCTTTTTTTTTCATGGACCACGAGTTTCGACTTTCTTTGAGACTACAAGACTTAGAATGGCTTCTACGGTTAGCATATTTAGCTGATATTTTTGAAAAAATGAATATTTTGAACTTATCATTTCAAGGTTGGGTTGTTTTACCTCTGAGCGGCATTTTTTTGCACACCATGGGCTAAATGGCCAGGTCACATGAACCGCGAAGGCTCAGGAGAAGGTTGGGTGAGGGGACCCACTGGAACAGCTGTTGGGAGACAGATGGTAGCCTCCCGTCAAGGCCATCCAGCGTGTTCTTTAACGTGCACAGGGTATGGCTCTCCCGCACACGGGGCCACGGCTTAACGTCCCATCCGACGGACGGCGGCCTTTCCAAGCCCATCGGTGTCCCTTACTGACCGTGGGCAGGGCGGGGAATGTTGCGGAGATAAATCTCAACGCTGACCCAGCTGGGACTCGAACCTGGGAACTACAGATTACGAGCCTGGCGCGCTACCAGGCATCGTTAGTTATATTATGTATATTATGATGTATGTGTAAAAAAATTGCAGTATTTTTCATATAATTCATTCTTTTTATTTTTCATTATTCATTCAATAAGTAACTTTATTGAATGCCGTATTAAAGGACTTTTCAGTCACTCTTGAATGGCTTGGGTTGTTTTATCTCTGATCTGCAATTTTTTGCACACAATGGGCTAAATGGCCAGGACACAAGGACCCTGAGGGCTCAGAGAACGTTGGGCCCCACTGGACAGCTGTTGGGAAACAGATGATAAACACCCGTTAGAGGCATCTAACGTGTTCTTTAACGTGCACAGGGTACGGATCTCTCACACATGGGGCCACGGTTTACTGTCATATCTGAGGGACGGCAGCATTTCCAAGGTCATCGGATTCCAAGATCCTCTACTGACCAAGGGCAGAGCGGGTGAATTTTGTGGGCAAATTATGAGAGTTCCAGCTGGGACCCAAAACTGAGAACTGCAGTTTACCAGCCCCCGCTCCTATCTTGAATGGGAAAAATGAACTGGAAAAAATTGGAATTGCAAATTGTATAGGAAAAAAAACGGATCGCTGTTTTAAAAGTTTCGCACCTCAGTTTTAAGTGATTACTTCAATCATTTTTTTTTTGTTTGTCTGTTCCATTCAGGCCACGGCAAAAGAAGCAGCAGTAGCAGCAGCCAACAGTCTCCCAGTTGGATCAATCTATTAGAACAGCTGCAGAAGAGCTTGGGCGACGGTCGACCTCCGCCAGCTCTACCTTATTACAAGACATTGCGTCCTTCATTCCAGTTTCCAGACTTCTGGAGGATGCCATCTGGTCGAGGTCTCGTGCAACAACCTCAGCAGCCACGCCCTCACGGCAGCAGCTATATTGAAGTGGAGAGAGGGCGCAAGTGAAGCACAAGGAAACCGCCCATCTCCCGGATGCTTCCGAGATAAGATGAAATCCTCTTCACTTTGTGCCACTGTGGTCGCTTCCATTAGCA
The DNA here is from genome assembly GCA_038380435.1 of Ryuthela nishihirai. Classification (NCBI taxonomy): domain Eukaryota; kingdom Metazoa; phylum Arthropoda; class Arachnida; order Araneae; family Heptathelidae; genus Ryuthela; species Ryuthela nishihirai. Next base: position 23,681,207 of record JAWZYU010000001.1, read on the forward strand.
GAGAACTTCACACCCACTGATTCTGTTGATCTGATTTGCATACTTTGGTTTCAAACATGATGTGTTGTTATACGAGTAAATTCTTTTAAAATTACTTCCTAGTTTAAGGATCTGTGTCAAAGATTTATTAATTCATTATCCACTTTCAAAGGATTTGAATGAAGTTGCTTCTTCCGAATATCGTGAAACAGATCTGTGCATCGTTTCAGCAAAATCTGACAAAATGTTTCAACGCTGTTATGATTCTTCTTAAGATATATCGTGTCCAAACAACTATAATATGGAGCACTTCTTGCTAGAATACTTGTTTTATGGAGGTTAACAGTTTGCAGTGTTCTGAGTTTCTACCACGTATTCGTAGATAGCCAAACGAAGCCATCTTTGTTCCAAATAAAGTTTTGTGGCAATTGCTTCCCAAAGAAAGGCTTGCACTTTGTTATTGGAGTTGAAATTGATTGACTGTCAAAATTATTGTCAATTAATTGTCAATTTTTTATTCTTGTTTTCAATTCGGGATCTGACCCTCAAAGCCATTAGCTTAACTGAAGATTATGACAGAACATTTCAACATGCTCTCCTGAGACTCGAAACCGGACCCAGCAGGGGAAATGTCACCGCGTACCACTATTAGACCACTGCGACATCGAGGTGGCTTTTTATTCATAAAGGTAAAATAAAGAACAGAAATATCATTTTATTTTAAAGAACATTCTTGCAAAACACGTGAAATATACACATATGTCCACTGTTGGTATTAAAGACATTATTATGGCTGTTTAGAATAAAAGTAGGATTTAATGTTTCTCTTTATTTATCTCTATTTTTATCCAGTATAAGGTTAATTATGTCGCGAATATTGTTTGCGCTGTGAAAATTCTATTCTTACATATGTTCACGTTTCCTATTTCATTGCCGTTTCGGATGTTATAATTTTGGAAGTTTTGGGAAAATGGGCTTCATTCTCCAAAGGCTTTATTGTTATTTAGATGAACAATTTTTTTTTTTTTGGAAATAATAATGAAATAGCATAAATAAATACAGTGGCATACCCAGGGGAGGGAGAATAAGATTACGAGTCCTCATATGAAAAACATTGCATAAAATTATCTTATTCGTTGACTATATGTTAGTTAAAAACAGTCCAGTACTTAATAGTCATCAGTATGAAAACAGTGACTGAAAGGTTAAATATATTTTATTGAATTCAGTTACCTCCAAAATTCCAATTTGCTATTTTTTCTTGCCACTTTTCCTTTGCATGGATGGGAAGAGACTGCTCTTCTTCTGTTATCTTTCCTGCCAGATAAACTCCTAACTTTGAGCATAATTCTTTAAAATCAGTACCCTTTATAATATACGTCTTTAGTGGAAACATCATTTACTTAGGAAAAAAAAAACCTTAAACGGAAATAATAATAATAATACATTCTCTTTATTAAGACACTTCCTTATCACTTTAGATCGCACCTACGAAACCTACCTAAAAGTAGGAAACGATCCCATCCCCCATTTATAATTTCAACTACATAAACACAAAAAAGTCCTCATCAGGACTAGCAGCTAAAAGTTATTTTTAGGACTAAACCTATAAAGCTGAACCTTTTCACGTCAACACCCCTTCCACACATATCACAAAAAAAAAGTCCTCCTCAGGACTAAACAACTACACTGTATATGTAGATCCAAACAAATAATGTCACTTTTCTGACCACTCTCTCGCTTAATTGTTCTTATTACTGCTTCTGGGCATGACTGATCAATATAAACAACACAACGGAAGCCTGAAAGCATGCAACGGTATGCTGGTATGCCAATGTATACCACCATACGGTTGCATGATGTCAGATATGCCAATGTATACCACCATACGGTTGCATGATGTCAGATATGCCAATGTATACCACCATACGGTTGCATGATGTCAGATATGCCAATGTATACCACCATACGGTTGCATGATGTCAGATATGCCAATGTATACCACCATACGGTTGCATGATGTCAGATATGCCAATGTATTTATGTGTTTGGTTTCAGCCAAAAAATACATCGTCGTGATTTCAACTAAAAATTTCATCCTTCGCTTTCATGGAAGTCAACAAACTATTGGCCTCATTTCTTCACCAAAAATATATATCTATACTGAAATCAGAAGAAAAGTTATACGTTCTCTGTCAAGATATGCTTTTTTATCAATTCGAAAACACTGACTGAGGCAGAAGATCTAACAGGCCTAATCGTTGATATTGTTGCAATTTAAAATGGATGAGCGCTGAGCGTGAGATCAAGTAAAAATTGGTCAGTGAAAATTACAATACAATGCAAATTAATTACAAAAGTATGGATAAAATCATTTATAAACAAACTACGTCAACCGGCACGAAACTATAATAATACAAAGATAAGCTTTCAGAAGGATATATTAAATTCCTATATAACTATAAACAAAAATGCAACTAAGTGTACTGGTTTTTCAGAACTAATTCTTTCCATACGTTGATCACCATGCACAAGACAATATTTTCCTTTTTTTATACACCAGCTTACCAATTATACTCACAGACACACACCTTCTTTTATTATATAGATATATTTTTACTGTAAGCTTGTTGTATACATAAGTCTGCGCTTTATATTTTGAAGTTTTGTTTTCGCAAATGTAAAAGATTAATTTTTGCAAATGTAAAGATTAAAAATATCTATATAATAAAAGAAGATGTCTGTGTGTCTGTGTGTCTGTCTGTGGCAGCCATAACTCATCGGGAAATCAACGCACACGCTCCAAATTTTCAGAGAATGTTTCTGGTTGTGGTCCGGATTGCAGTGCCAAATGTCAGGTGAAAGTCCAAAAGCGGGGCTTGCTGGAACCAAAAGAATTTACCATGCTATTCTTACGGGAAACCGCAGTTAGGGAGAAGTAAATGGCAACAATAGATTTGTCAGCGATTCTCGTTTCCCGTAGGAATTGTTGCCATTTACTTCTCCCTAACTGCGATGGTAAAGAGTTAAAATAGCACTTAATTCTTCTGCTGTAAATCTGCTTCCGTTGCCAGATTCCCCACGTTTCCAAAGGCATTTTTGAAACGTTTCATTGCAGCTAGGGGCCTGATTTTCTAACTAAACATGGGGTCCGGTCAGTATCTCGACAGGGTGTATCATGGGGACAGTCTGCTTCACGGCGCCTGTGATGGTGGCGGACATAGCTCATAAATTAAATTTAGAAGAGCTTATAAACAGTTTTATTGTGCGATATCCCTGTAGAGCAAATATTTAATTAATATTATTATATAATTGTTTTGCCTTAATGTTTCTCTTGTAATAAAAACAAAATAGCAATTGGAGATTTTCTTATATATTTGTCTTGTAATCCATCAGCGGCGATATTTAATTGTTTGCCTCAGAGCGCGAACTAATCTGGCGAAGGCCCTGGGTCCGCCAGGAGGAACCCGCCTACGAAATTTGGGACCTTTCGATGAAGTACGTCGGGAATTACAGAATGCCAAAATCTGACGAAATAAATATCTCGATCGTTTGTCACGGGCTCTGAGAGTGCGTGCCGAGTCGCAATGACCTTTTGCGACACAGGGAAATTCTGTGTGTTCAAACTGTGACAAAATGTCGGGAGGTGGATACTAACTAATCATTAGTGCAGGAAACAACAGAATATGCAGATTAAAAGTGAGACACGAGCTGTCACAATTTGTGCAGAAACAAAGTCACGGGCCAAGTGGGAACCTGATTTTTAATATCACCTGGCCACACGGGGAACGCTGCACAGGAAATTTCGACCGTGCAAACGAATATCACGGGAGCCATAGGGTAGAAAAATTTGTGGTAACGGAAATAAAACCTCGATAGCTTACTCAGAAACTAAGCCACGTGTTATGAAGAGTGCTCGCTGACGTCACCAACGATCCGGGCAAATTTCATCCTGTTGAAAATCTGTGCTAAAGTGTCGGGGCGGGGTGTTACAAAATTTACCTTTAGTGCGGTGAAAATAAGAATATACAGGTTACAAGTAACACCCGGGCAGCGCCGGTTACGTTCAGCTAGTCTATATGTCACCGGCAAAGTTTGAAATCCGGCATTCTATAGAATGCCTAGGCATTGTATATAATGCCTAAAACTAGCCGGCAATGTATGAAACGATTCATATTTCACACATTTCCTAGGCATTCTATAGAATGCCAAAAGGCAAATCGGCAAAGTATAAAATACTCCCGGCAGTGATGTTTAATGTCGCAATGCGAGTCACGTGACTCTCGACGCTCGCCTCAAACAGAGAGCCAGAGCACTCAGTCAAATTCTAATTGACCAGTAAATGTTCCCCTGGGTCCCCTATAGGCTCACCCTGATTGCCAGATCTGCCAGTCCCTAGTTTCGGTAAAAAAGACCGCCGTAGTTGGTCACTTTGGACACCAAAAAGACACCCTTCCATTCGGAAAAGCGCCCCCTAGCGTTGTAAGAGTGTAAAAGAGGGTTGCCTCAATAGGGATCCCAAAGTTTGAGAACCCTAGCTTCCATAGAAAGAGAGTTAAGGTCAAAAAACAAATTAAAAAAAAGTCATCAAAAAACGACATATCACGAGCATCTCGGAACTCCACTGAAATAGATTTGACAAGTAGTAAAGTGAAATAAGAGTATCCTAACTCGAATTGCAAACTTCGAATATTCAACACTTTACTGATTCGTTCTCACTTGGCTTTACCTCATTTGGGGCGTTTTTTATAATGCGGACGACAGATTCATTACAGGTTATGATGTTAATATTTCTGGCGGTAGTTCAGCAATGGTATTTTTCTCTTTTTGTAGAAAAATCCCGTATCTTATATTTTGTACTTCTTACATTTTCACATGCATCTTTTCAATAAAAGCCTTTTTCATACTTTGCCGAAATAGTATTTGTCATTCTATATAATGCCTAGGTATTCTATACAATGCCTAGGGAAAGTATGTAATAATTCTCATATTTCAAACATTGCCTAAAAACGCCGGGTATTCTATAGAATGCCTAGGCATTCTATAGAATGCCGGCTTTTCATACATTGCCGATAACACATATAATAATAAAAGAAGGTGTCTGTCTGTGAGTCTGTGTGTCTGTCTGTGGCAGCCATAACTCATCGGGAAATCAACGTACACGCTCTATATTTTCACAGAAAAACTCTGGTTGTGGTTCGGATTGCAGTGTCAAATTTCAGGTCGAAAGTCCAAAAGGGTGGGGGGGGGGCTTTCTAGAACCAAAAATATTTACCATACTATTCCTACGGGAAACGAGAATCGCTATCAAATTTACTGTTGCCATTTTATGCTCCCTAACTGTGAAAGTAAAGATTTAAAATAGCATTTAAATCGTCTGCTGCAAACATGGAGGTAGGAAGATAAGAGGAGGAGCCCTAAGCACTTGAAAATGATGCTACGGCAGCCATGTTGTCTATTCAAAACATTGATCAGTAGTTACTCACCTATACTAATTTTTATCGATATTTGTATTTTGGCAGCCTCTTCAGCTTACGGCTGCACGAATCGCACAGTAAAACTGAGTGTAAATAGGCTTGATTGCAGCGGCAGACGGTTTGTTTTGAATGCAACAACATGGCTACCGCAATGCTGCGTAAGCATCATTTTCCTTCCACAGGGAAAGCGCGTTAGGGCGTCTCCTTATCTTCCTACCTCCATGGCTGCAAATCTGATGCCGTTGCCAGATTCACCACATTTCCAAAAGCATTATTTAGGCGTTCCTGATAGGTACCTGATTTTCTGACCAAAAATAGGGTCGGGCAAGGGGAACCCGTGTACGAAATTTGGGACCTTTCCGTGAAGTACGTCGGGAATTACAGAATGCCAAAATCTGACCAAATAAATATCTGGATCGTTTGTCACGAGCTCTGAAAGCGTGCGCCGAGTCAGCAATGACCTTTGCAACATCGGGAAATTCTTCGTGTTCAAACTGTGATAAAATGTCGGGGGGAGGGGGGATACTCACAAAACTAACCTTTAGTGCAGGAAACAACAAAATATAGAGATTAAAAATGAGACATGAGCTGTCACAATTTTGTGTAGAAACGAAGCCACGGACCAAGTGAGAACCTAATTTTTAAACCAATCACCGGGCCACACGGGGGACGCTGTGCAGGAAATTTGGACCGTGCCAAAGAATATCACGGGAGCCACAGGGCGGCGAAATTTGTGGTAACGGGAATAAAATCTGATAGCTTACGCAGAAACTAAGCCACGGGCTACGAGGAGTGCTCGCTAACGTCAACAACGATCCGGGCAAATTTCTTCCTCTTGAAAATTTTGCTAAAGTGTTGGGTGGGGGGGGGGGGGAGATTACAAAATTTACCTTTAATGCAATAAAAATAAGAATATACAGTTTAAAAGTGACGCCCGGGCAGCGCCGGGTACGTTCAGCTAGTGAATAATAAAATCATGGCTGGTAGTTAATACGTTTGCGCAAAGGAGAAATTGGCTCTCCAATCGGAATCATTTTGCCTGATGATGAGAATTTTCAGTACAGCTATCTAATTACATTGGCTGTGAGTGTGATAGAAATTTTAAAGTGAATTTGCCGTTCAGGAAACAAATGCTAAAGACTAAGTTAGGTAACTGATGGCTGGTAGTTAAATATTTAAATTAGGCATCCAAGGCTAGACTTGCATATTCATACATATGTAATAACATAGACCAATCATGAATAGTCGACTGCATGTCTGCATTTCATCAGTATCGCACAAATTTATTTATAACAAGCGAACTTTTTGTTAACAAATATACTAGTTTGCTAAATTCCTTCATATATTTTGGTAATGCGTGTGTTATTTGTAAGCTTATTTATTACATAAGCTTACGGGAAAGCTTATGTTAAGTCGATAAATTTGATATTGTGAGAAAAGTGTTTTTTCTCATTATAAATTTATTTCTTTAACACTAAATTCACCTGCGATGATTAGTTACACACTTGTGATTCAAAGCAATGAGGAAAAAGAAAAACTTAGGATAAATATTTAAAAATACCTTTGAACAATTACATTAAGATAGAGGCATACAGAAATTTCACAAACATATATATATGACAGTTAAAGTAAAGAAAAAATTTAAATAACTGTCATTGGTTTAGAAAGCTCTCTAAGATACTAGAGCTCGAAGTCATAACCAAAACATAATATCTGATCTTGGTATCAAATCATAATATCTGAACTCTTGGGTAGACAGAATATTATTCTAAACTTTTAAGCCATCAATTTCATTCATGCCTACCGATGGGCTTGGAAAGGCCGCCGTCCGTCGGATTAAAAATAAATGAACACATGCAAAAACTTGTTTCTTAAACCTTACACTTTCCTTTTTCTTTTTTCCAACTATGTGACTGGGTTTGTCTATATGAGATTGGAAACCTCTCTCAATCGGAATATTTTGGTGAACAATATAAGCAATAAAACCCATCTTATCAGGAAACCAAAAACAAATTAATATTTAACCTTGAATTTTTTGGGTTTCTCATTGTTAGACGGAAACTGAGTTTGTGCATCACAGAAGGGAACATCAGCAGATCAAACTAAAAAATGACTAAGGAATTACACCTATCCCTCGATTTACACTGAAGATAGGTTCCGCACAAAACCGTGTAAATCGAAATCCGTGTAATCGAAATCAAAACCATGTAAATCGAAACTGAATTATGCACATTTTAGTGTTTTTTTCGTTTTACACGGTTTTACATAGCAAAATCCAAGATTTCGATTTACACGGTTTTGTGCGGAACCTATCTTCAGTGTAAATCGAGGGATAGGTGTATTTAGTTTTAGATGGCTTGAGTGTGGAAAGGAGTTGCATTGCAGCACCGTATCAGATTAAACCAATTAGAGATAAATAGTTCAAATTGCGTAAATTCCTGGACAATACATTTCCGTTTCGCACTTTAAAAAAAAATTCTCAGCCTAAATGATCCAATCACCATGCTCGGATTTTAGAGGTTAGGGATGGGATATAGCTCTAGTATAAAACAAAGAAAATATGAAGATTTCATGAGATTTTAAACACTTTTAATTTAGAGAGGAAAATGTTATACGGCGATGGATCTTCCTGTCTCGTGAACTCTTTTACGGCTCGATCGAGTCATTTGCACTCCCCCTCCCCGCCCCATGTTTTTCTATGCTCGGGCCTGACAATCATAAAGACGTATTGGAATACCAGTTAGATCTAGTCAAACGTTTGACGCGAAGCATCTTTCGATTGATAATTTTTCCCATCGATAATGTACTACTCTATTCATAATTTCCAAGGCAGACCTCTCCATTAATAATGTACGACTCTATTCAAAACGTTCAAAGTAGGAGAGAGCAGCGCTTCGAAAGATTTCGAATATTTACAGCGGGTTTAATTCCGACCCAGAAAAGCTAGAAACCGATCTATTAACCCAACACAGGTACAGTCGCTCAAATAAGTATCCGAAAACTATGGTTGATTACTGAATTCAGAAAAAATATCTGGCAACGATTTTTTTAGAAATTAGTGATCTGGCAACCTTCGTGTCACGTGACTGCTGGCTGGCCGAGCCCTGGACTAAGTTTCCACAAAGCAGGAATGCTTCGCTTGGCCGAAATTGTCGCAATGGCCGCCTGTTGTCCTATGGAGAAGAAAAGCCATAGGATGGAACAATGGCCACTTAAACCAGGTGCTGCTCCTTCCATGCTGCTAGTGAGATTCTTACAAGTACAAGTATAATTTTAAAATAATAGTTATATATTATTATTATTCGAACAAAAATAGTTAAGTCGCTGCTCGGCAGTAGGGCTTTTGTGCTATAATGGAAATGTATGTTGAAGTCGTTCATTTATTCCAGCTGTTTAATCTTCTTACAACAAGCATAGGCTTTCTTATCCTATAGTTGTCGAACAATCATGGCAGGCTGACTAGTGCCTAAAAAAAGAGAGCGTTTCTCAGTCCCATGACGAAAATGAGTGCTCTCTAGTTAGAGCAATGAATCAATAACAAGTCTCGCGGCATCAACTTTGTTAAAACTTTCTTCATGTTGAAATCCTCTGTTAAATTCTTCCTCACAGTTTCTGTGTCTAAATTTAATTTCCTCTGCTATCAGTAATGCTTAAAAGTCTGTCTTACCGAACAAATTCCGCACTCTTTTACGATTCAATCAGGGCAGTGAGACTGATAAACAAAGAGAAAACTATGCCTAGTTTTCCTCAACTTCTTCCTTAAAGTCCCAGAAGCACTTTTGCTGTTTCTCTATCATACATCTTTTTTGTTTATTTCATGCCACACCATTACCTTCGTCTATTGCACAACTCCATATATTATTAAACTGAGAAACTTCTTCAACGGGGCAACAATTCTAAGAACTAAATCACCACCTGTTTGACCAATTTTCATTATTTAATATTGTTTTTTGTAAACATCCCCATGCAGAAATTTGGCCGGTTTGCATTCTCTATCCAGGATAAAGAGTGCAAACTGGCCAGATTTCGGTACGGAATTGATTGACAAATATATAATAAATAAATAAAAAAATAAATAAATTTATGAAAATTGATCAAACGGTTGGTGTATTGTTAACGTGTTGGTATTTTCGTTTATTTGTATTTCTCTTCATTTTTCTTTCCAGCCCCTCTCCCCCACTTTTTTACCGAGACCAATGACCTCATGATTTGGCACTGGGGAATAGACAAACTGTTGATTCCCCTTAAAAAGAAGAGACGTGGTAAAGGGACAGGGGAACAAAGTTGTTTCATTTTCTACAGCTATACCGCTTTTTTATAGAAATAAGCAAAAGGTATAAATATATTCCACAAGAGTGCTTGGGATACACTTTAACGAGATATTGACATGATTAGGGACTTTTTCTGCCATCCTATATTGCTTGAGGGTCCTAATTTAGATTGATATGAACCGGGATATTTCAGTAAATGATCCAGTTTCAGCTTTCTGAAACTGAAACAGTTGAATTATGGCTCGATTTCAGTACATTGAAATTGGGACATTTCCTCTCGTGAATATTACCCAACAGAAAACTGAATTAAATTTAACGAATGCAATTGTACAAGGGCTGTTTATGCCCCCACTGAGGATTCTGATGAGGATGAAAAGGATAGGTTTTATGAACAACTTCAGGATATTTTGAATTCTGTCAAGAAAGGAGATATTACCCTTGTTCTTGGTGACTTCAATGCCAAAGTCGGTACCGACTCTGACCTTTGGGGAGGAGTAATAGGCCCTTTTGGTATTGGTAGCTGCAATGGCATTTGGCAATGTCTCCTACAGGTAAGTAAACTCAATGGATTCAGAATAACTAACACATATTACAAACACCGCGACATACATAAATACACATGGGTTTCCTGATGGGCTGCATAGGAATATGATTGATTATATATTAATTAACAGCAAATGGGCTAGTTCTGTTAGAAATACCAGGACATATAGGGGATCTGAAATTGGATCTGACCATTACCTTGTTAAAAGTGTCTTGCAACTTAAACTTAAAAAGTGTTGTGCTAGGGTTAAAAAATTTACCTTTAATACTGAAGCTCTGAAAGACCCAGTTATAGCTAAAGCTTACCATGATAGGTTACTTAGTCATTATGACAGTCATGGTTTGCTTAATACTGAAGTTGAGGAAGAATGGGGCCATTTTAAACAGGCTTTTTTGGAAACTAACAGAACTCTTTTAGGAAAAAAGGAGCAGAGGAGACAGAATTATTTACATGATAAGGCACTTGAGCTTATTTCAGAAAGAAGGAACTGCAGGAATGTCCTTAATCAGTACCCTACTAGTCCTACTAGAAAGCATTACAAAGAACGTAATAAACGTGTAAAGGATCAGTTAGCTACTGATAAGAATCTTTGGCTTGATGGCCTGGCTGACAAAGCTGAGGAAGCAGTTAGACAGCACAACAGCAGAGAGCTGTACCAGATAGTTAATGTTTTGAGTGGTAGAAAACGAACAGGTATACAGGGATTGAAGGATAAACAATGTAAGGTTATAGAAGGTGAGGATTCTGTCATGGCTAGGTGGGCTGAGCATTTCAGTGATGTTCTAAACAATGTGGTTAGTTCTACTCCCATTGTTTGCAATGATGATAGATGCATTGTTGGCTTTAATGTTGGCCCTATAACACAATCTGAAGTTAGTTTGGCTATTTCTAAACTTAAACTTCATAAATCCCCAGGGGTGGATGAAATTACTACGGAAATGCTTAGAGCTCGGAATGTTTCAGTTACCATTTGGATGACTGAAATTCTGAATATCTTTTATGATAAAGGCATGGTTCCTAAGGATTTTACCAGAGCTTTTGTTATCCCTATTTTCAAAAAAGGTGTTCGCAGTTCTTGTGATAACTATAAGGGTATCAGCCTACTCTCTGCTGCAGGTAAAGTTCTTTCCATGATTGTGCTTAATAGAATTAAGAATCTGGTTGACAGTCAATTGCGTGATGAGCAATGTGGATTCAGAAGTGGTAGGGGATGTGCGGATCAGATATTTTCACTTAGGCAGATTCTTGAGAAATGTTTAGAGTTTCAGAAACCTTTGGTTGCTAGCTTTGTTGATTTCAAAAAGGCTTTCGACTCTGTTGATCGTCATAATTTGTGGTTGATTATGAGATCATATGGTATACCAGACAAGTTAGTTAACATAATGAAAGCTCTCTATAATAACACTGAGTCGTGTGTGAGAGTTGGTAAGTCTTGTAGCAATTGGTTTAGCATTACCTCTGGTGTTCGACAAGGGTGCATTTTGTCTCCTTTTCTCTTTAGTTTGGTTGTTGATTATGTTATGCGAAATTCACTTCAAGGGAAAGCTTTTGGCCTTAAATGGGCTGGAGATACGAAAATTTCTGATTTAGATTATGCTGATGATTTAGCCCTTTTGGCAAATGATGTTGATGAGATGAACTCTTTCATTCGAGCTGTTGATGAGACTGGTAGTACAGTAGGTTTGGTTATAAACAGAGAGAAAACTAAAGTGAGAAAATTGGTCAGGCAGGTTGTGATTCAGTTAATCTGAATGGTTGCAGTCTTGAGCAGGTGTCACAGTTTAATTACCTTGGGAGCTACGTAGCTGATACTGGTGATGTGCGGCATGAGATTAACAGACGAATAGGTATTGCTGCCGGGACTTTTAAGAATCTATGGAGATTGTGGAGAAATAGGCGTATACACCTAAAGACTAAAATTAGACTGTATAATAGTTTGGTTCTTTCTAGGGTTAGTTTTGGTAGTGAAACTTGGACGCTGTGTAAACAAGATAACAGGAAACTAGATGCATTTGTTTCTAGATGCTTATGCAGTATCTTGCACGTATTAGGTGGTTTAACTTTGTAACTAATGATGAGGTTAGGCAAAGGAGTCTGCAACCTCCTTTAAGCAACATATTGTGCAGAGAGAGACTCCGCTGGTTTGGCCATGTTGCCCGTATGGATAATTATAGATTGGCGAATAAGGTTATGAACAGTGTGCCTAGAGGCCTCAGAAGGAGGGGGAGACCTAGGATGCGGTGGGCTGACAATGTCAAACAGGACCTTGTTAGAATTGGTGTACAGTGGCCGGATGCAGCAGATGTAGCTCAGGACAGATATGCTTGGAGAATTAAACTGCGCGGTCTGGTTGGACCTCCATAGCCCATGGCTGCTTGATGATGATGATGATGATGATGATGATGATGATGATGATGATGATGATGATGATGATGATGATGATGATGATGGGGGCGGGGGTGGCTCAGTCGGTAGCGCTTCAGGCTCGTAATCTGTAGTTCCCAGGTTCGAGTCCCAGCTGGTGCAGCGTTGAGATTTATCTCCGCAAAATTCCCCGCCCTGCCCACGGTCAGTAGGGGACACCAATGGGCTTTGGAAAGGCTGCCGTCCGTCGGATGGGACGTTAAGCGTGGCCCCGTGTGCGGGAGAGCCATACCCTGTGCACGTTAAAGAACACACTGGATGGCCTTGACGGGAGGCTACCATCTGTCTCCTAACAGCTATTCCAGTGGGTCCCCTCCCCCAACCTTCTCTGAGCCTTCGGGGTCCATATGACCTGGCCATTTAGCCCATTGTGTGCAAAAAAGTGCCGCTCAGAGGTAAAACAACCCAACCCAACACCGTAGATGGAAGAGCAATAATTCCTCCACTCTAAGTGCGTCGAGTGCAGATTAAATAGTTATACTGTATAGACCGACGGTAAACCTATGTCTTACAGAGGTGTGACGTTTAAGGTTGCCGGGAGCATTTAACAGAGATAATTTTTTTTCATGGCATGACTATTTCAAAATCTTTATGTTCGATGCTTACGATACAATTTGTATCTCGCCAACAACACTCAACTAAGACACCAGCTTGCACAGACTGTTTCGTGATCAATACAAACTGCATTATTCCATACAAAAAATATTGTCTGAAATTAAAAGATGACGAAATACTGCTGCCAGGTTATTTCAGAAACGTGTTAATTAAATAATAAAAATCGAGAGCTAACTATATATCTTTAAAAAAAGGGACATTTGACATCCGGAAAAGCTTTTTCGAGACACTTTGATAATTCCCTAAACGTTGGGATAAATCCAGGAAAACCGGGGCATATGAATACCCTATTTATAGCCTAATTTCAGTCTTTAGTTTCATATGCCAATTACGGCTCAATTTCTTCCTTAAAGTCCCAGAAGCACTTTTGATCTTCCTCTGCCATAAATCCTTTCTTTTTATATCATACCACACATCACCTTCATCTGTTCCACAACCTCTGATATTATTAAACAAAGAAAATTTCTTAAGGGTGCAACCATTCAAAGAACTAAATCACCAACTATTTAATCAATACATGTGAAAAAACTATTGCCTACGGGCGGAAATCGAACCCGCAACTCTCTAGATACCTGCCAAATCTTCTAAACCAGGCGTGTCCAACCCGCGGCCCTGGACAGCTAGTAATGCGGCCCACTAAATCGTAAAGTTTACGTGTTTACGACCTAAGCTTTCAACACGATTATGTGATTTTCAGCGAGTTTTTTCGTGACTACAGAGCACTAATGACAAAAGTATTAGTGACGCAAGCAAATATTCCAATTAAAAACTTTTCTGGCTATTTTATGTGCGGCCCAAAGCCGCACATAAAATAAAAGTTTGGACACCCATGTTCAAAACCAACCATTACACGATAACTTGCTTCCACAATATGATCCACAAATCTTTCACTGAATGTGGTGGACTTTGCACCATCTATAATTAGGAGAGGAAATTTATTTTCCAATTATTGCTAATGATTCAGGTGTTAATGAGGAAGGTTCTTACGCTTAAGGGTTATTACCTAGTATTTATATTATATATCACTATGGATGGATTTTTTTCATTAGTAATCATTAGCAATTTCATTAGCAACAATTGGAAAATAAGTTGCCTCTCCTAATCATAGATGGTGCAAGATCTGTCACATTCAGGAAAAATTAAAGGACAAATCGTATAAAGAAATTATCTCCGATGGTTAGTTTAACAACAGAGCGCTCTGGCATCTATCTGGAGAGTTGCGAAATCGATTCCCCCACCGACAGCAATAATTTTTTTCACATGAATATTTATTGAATTCTATATCTAAATCTATCTGTGTGTTTATTATGGATGTACCGACCGTTTGTGCAATTTTTACAAATTTATTGATTTATATATTTTTAATTCCTTCAATAAATTCAGTGCCGAAATTTGGGCAGTTTACACTCTTTATACCGGATAGAGGGTGTACATCACCAGATATCAACATGGTAATGTTATAAAAAAATGAATAAATTAAATAATGAAAAGTTGTTAAACAAGTAATGATTTAGTTTAATAATATCTCTCAGTTTAATAATATCTGGAGTTGTGCAAAAGATGATGGTGATGTGTGGCATGATATAAACATAAAAGATGTATCTGTAAAAAGAAGTGCTTCTGGGACTTCTGGGAAGACGTTGGGGAGAAATAGGCATAATTTTTTTCTCTGTTTATCAGTCTCACTGCCCTCATTGAATCGTGAAATATTGAGAACTTTGTTCGGTCAGACAAACTTTTAAGCATTACTGATGGCAGGGGAAATTAAATTTAGGCAGAGAAACTCTGAGGGAGATTTTGACACTGGATTTAAACATGAAGGAAGTTTCAACAACGTTGATGCCATGAGACTTGACATTGATTCCCAGCTCTAATTACAGAGCACTCATTTTCGTCATGAAGCTGAAAAACGCTCTCTCGGTTTTATGCTCTAATGGGGCTGCCATGAGGGCGGGGGATTTGCTCAGTCGATAGCTAGCCAGGCTCGTAATATGCAGTTTCCAGGTTCGAGCCCCAGCTGAGTCAGTGTTGAGATTTATCTCCATAAAACTCCATGCCCTGCCTCTGGTCAGTAGGGGACACCGATCGGTTTTGAAAGGACACCACAGATGGAACGTTAAGCCGTGGCCAATGTGTGGGAGAGCCATACCCTGTGCACATTAAAGAACATGCTGGATGGCCTTGATGGATTGCTACCATCTGTCTCCCAACAGCTGTTCCAGTGGGCCCCCTCTCCCAACCTTCGCTGAGAGTTCGGAATCCTTGTGATCTATCCATTTAGCCCATTGTGTACAAAAAATTTCCAATCAGAAGTAAAACAACCCAACCCTGGCTGGCATGACTGTTCGACTACTCTAGCTTGAGACAGCATATGCGTGTTGTAAGCAGATTAAACAGCTGGAACAAATGGACGACTTCCATATATATTCCCATTGCAGCACAAGGGTATGGCTGCTTTTTTTTTTAACAAGCACCAGTTAATTTTAGATTAATTTATATTCTTATAAGCTCACTGGACAAAAAATTAGTCACCCTGGCTGAATGTCACCGCGCAACGCCTCCATCGACTGAAGAACAGCCGAAATTCTGTCTGGCATGGATGCCACCAGTGTGCAGATGTAGTGCACATCCATATTGATCCACTCTTCCTACAGCAAATGCCACAGTTCGGCCAGATTGGCCGGATGGCTGGGACGGCGCTTCACTCGTTGCCCCAAATAGTCCCACATGTTTTCTATGGGATTCAAATCTGGGGATTTCGCGGCTCAGTCGAAATGTTCGAAGGTTTCAGAATGTTCGTCGTGCCAATCCGACACACTTCGAACCCTGTGCATGCGACAATTGTAGTCTTGGAAGACTGGGATAGCCTTCTTGTGTTCACTGTGGAGATGATGCACAAAAGGCACATGTGGTCGTCTAGTAGCTCCATATAGCCCTTCTGGTTCAAGTGTAACGTCACCGCAACCAAAGAACCCATTTCCTCGTAAGTGAAACACCCCCAGAACATCACAGAGCCTCCTCCAGCTTGAACAAAACCTTGCACACTGTCCACATGGAAGCAAAAACGTACAAGCAAAAACGTGACTCATCCGACCAGATCACACGCTTCCAAGAGTCGACAGTCCAGTCTTCGTGGCGCCGCGCCCATTGTAGCTGTGTAGCCTTGTGCAGAGCTGTTAAAATGGGTCTCTTTCGTAGTATTCTTGGTTGGGTTGTTTTACCTCTGAGCGGCACTTTTTTGCACACCATTGGCTAAATGGCCAGGTCACATGGACCCCAAAGGCTCAGAGAAGGTTGGGGGAGGGGACCCACTGGAACAGCTGTTGGGAGACAGATGGTAGCCTCCCGTCAAGGCCATCCAGCGTGTTCTTTAACGTTCACAGGGTATGGCTCTCCCGCACACGGGGCCACGGCTTAAAGTAGGGGTTCTCAATGTGGGGTACGCGGTAAAATTTTTTGGGGTACGCCGTGAGAGCTCAAAAGTTGCTAGATATATGTTATATATACAGGGTGTCCCTGAATTCATGGCCCAAATGTGAAGGGATGGTAGTACACACCGAACCCACCAATATTCGCCATAGAATATGCGGCCGCAAACGCAGTGAGGAGTCAGAAATGAAGGACAGACACAGAGGTTTCCAGTGTGACATTTATTGGAGATCATTACAACAAATGCTCAAATGTCCGCCCACCAACGTTGATACAGGCGGCACAATGGCGGAGTAGTGATCGGCGTACCTGCTTGTAAACACCGGGCTTGCCGCGCACATCGGCGGCTGAGAATGCTGGGGTTTGGCCGATCCAGCGCTTTTAAGCCATGCCGCCTTGTCTGCGCCCACTACCAGCACTGGGCTGCATTTGCGGCCGCATATTCCATGACAAATATTGGTGAGTTCGGTGTGTACTACCATCCCCTCTCGTTTGGGCCATGAATTCAGGGACACCCTGTATATATGTTTTACGTTATTCCCATTGTTATACTATAACTATAGTTTTATCTTTCTATGCAAGAGGTACAGTCGGTCAAAAAAGTATCCGAACATTGTGGTTGATTACAGAATTCAGAAAAAATATCTGGCAACGACTTTTTAGAAATTAGTGATCTGGCAACCTTCGTATCACGTGACACGAAGGTTGCCAGATCAATAATTTCTAAAAAAATCGTTGCCAGATATTTTTTCTGAATTCTGTAATCAACCACAGTGTTCGGATACTTTTTTGACCGACTGTACGCCAGTTATATACACATTTACAGGGGGTAAGTGAAGCATACAAGGTTGAGAACCACTGGTCAATATTATGGTTTTTGTGTGCCACATAGTATCATCTTTCCACGTTATTACGTAAGGCGAACTATTTCTAATCTTGCTTTATTTTTCGCTAATTCCATTTGAACGGTAGTTTGCAATGGCTGTCTAGAGCGTTATTAAAAACAACGTATTATAGAACTTCCTTTTTGCTCTTGGACGTTAATTCTGGTAATTAAATTTTGCAAAAGCTTCATTGGATTGCCGACTTTGGTTTTCTAATAATTCGCAACACTTCGGACAAAGAATCCTACTCCTAGATTTTCTAGGACTTCCAGTACAAGGACATGCCCTATCATTAACTATATACTGTTCAAAATATACAAAGCATACTTTCAAGTGTATACAAAGCATACTGACTATGCTCATCAAACTTTAGAGTTTGTTTGACCACTGCATCAATCACAACTAAAACAATGCTTGGCAGTGTAAAGGAATTGGAGGCAAGGTTACCTAATTCCGTGTTATTTTGCTTTACCTACGTTGTTTATTGTTAAAATTAAATACAATTGTTCGAGATGAAAGACTACACCATGAACTAAATATCCGTGAAAGGTTTTTGACTAAGCAAATGATACATCCTGACTTAAAATCTTTTTAATGCATATTCCGCGCAATGGTTTCTAAATCCTTGATAGTATTTCGTATTCCGTTATAATGGTGTCTTAACTCAGTGACAGCATTCCTAACAGTGACGTAGCAAGGTGACTGGGCCTTCTCGCGATACTTATTTTTTGAGCCCCTTCCCCCTCCTTAAAAACATATTTTGGAAAAAAAAATTAGGAAATCATTTTTTTAATGAAATAGAAACACCTTTGTTTTATAGTTTTCTTAATTTAATTTTGCAGTGTACACATATAAATCACGAGATATCATATCAGTATCATTCAAGCCAGGATCTGAAAAAATATAATAAGGATGGAAAAAAATGGGGGGGAGCGAGTGCAAGTGACTCAACGGAGCCGAAACAGGTAAAAAAAAAAGGGGGGAAGACAAGAGACTGGCTTTGCATTGAAGTATAACATTTTCCCCTCCGCTTTAGAGGTCTTTAAAATTTTTTGAAAAATGTGTGAAATATGCTCATACGGGCTCTGATCTAGAAAAGGGGGAAGGAGCAGGAAATACAATCGAGTCAGACAAACGTAAAGAGGTAGCAGGAAGCTGGTTTTCTAATGCAGCATAAGATTTTTCTCTTATTTTACAAGTCTTTAAAAATTTCGTAAAAAATGCAATGAAATATAAATAAGTTTAATAATTTTTTTGCATCCATTACACATACTCATTCTCAAAGGGTGAAGATATGGCCATATATCGAACACATTACTGTAGTTTGCTCCCACCTGAATCAGAGTAATTTTTCAGTTGCTCTATTAAGCTTTTTTTATACATCCTAAGTATACTTATTAACTTAGTGTTTTTTTAAGATTTCTATGATTTTTTTTTCGTTATTAGAGTAAGAACAATAATTTGAATCTCCTCAACGTAGCAAAACTTTTGAGAGTTAAAAATATTTTTATTTTATAGACAATCTTCTAGTAACGAAAAAAGAAAACAGACACCCATTATCATGTTATTGTAAGGTAGGTTTTAAGGAGAGTAAGATTACATTTGTGTTTTCAAACTAGCAGATGAGTCTGCGAATTTAGATATCGTTTAACGATACATCAGAGCATTTTATTCTGATATGTGTGAATCTTTACAGAATTGCAGGGAAAATATTTGCCTTCTATTTCAGCCACTAAGGTCTTTGGATATATGTTTGAGATTTATCTAGCATAGTTTCAGAATCTGACATATGAGAATGACTAAAAATAAATTATGAATCTGAACTTCTAATAAACCTGTTTTTCGTTTTAAAAGTCATAACAAAGCGATAATCACTTATTTGATTTCGTCAAATAATAATTTAAATATGAAAATAATTTTGAAATAAGCACTGAGATCTACCATAGCAAGCAAAGGTTTTAAAACAGAAAACTATTGAACACATCAGAGCAGTTTTGAAGACTAGAGGTGACACTGCTCTTCTCTGTATATCGAAAAGGATGGGAAGGGGAGACGGGAAGATTTCTGCCTGAAGGTCGGACACAAGGAGTGGCGTTGCGGTGGGTTCAATTAGCGGCTGCCTATGATCGGGGGCAAGGAAACAAGCAGGAGAGAGTTGAGGCGGCAGTCGGCCGGACCGGCGTTTTGCATGACGGCCGGCAAATATACGGAATGGCTTTCAAAAGGTTAAGAAAATAAGCGCAAAATTGCGATGGTATCAGTTAATGTCGGATTGAAAGGGATCAATGGAGTAAATCTACCCATCTTGGACAAGTTTGAACTGGCAATCTAAGTGATAGGAGCAAAATTTGTATACTCTCTCATAGCAGTAGACAAGGAATTTAGTGGAAAATATGAAGCCATATTTGGTTATGATTTGTTGAGAGCTCAAGATTTTGTGTGGGATTTGAAGAATCAAATGTTAGAAAGAGAGAGCGAGTCATGCCCCCTTCGCTATGCCCCTGAGCCCAAGGGAGATCTACCCTGTCATAATTTGGAAAATGAGTCACGGAATTAATAGTGAAGCCATTTCGGCCACGATGGAAAGAGCTGTAAATAAGATAATGATAGCCCCTCCTACTGAAAGGATTGTTTTGGTGAGGAGCACTCAAGGAGACCTCGCTTCCAAAACAGTCTTAGCACAGCAATGGGAAGGAATAAGAAACGAAACAATAAGATTAGCAAGGTCCTTAAATGTTGTGGATAACAATGGACTACTAAACATTAGAGTCGCGAATGTCTCGCAGCAGCCAGTGTGGATAAACAGGGGTATGAAACTGGCAACTTCAGAAACCCTGCAGGCGATGCAGGTGAAATATGTAAATGCAATTGAGAAAACTAAGTCTGAGCCCCTGTTCATTGATGACTTTGATTTAACACATGTCTCACACAAGATGCGCAAACCCTTGGGAGCCCTTCTAATGAGAAATAGAGATGTTTTCGCTGGAGATATAAGTGAGCTTAGTAGCACAGACGTTATCTATCATGAGATACATTTAGAGGATGATAGACCTGTTAGACGCTCTGCATATCGAGTGCACTATGCCATGCATTCAGTATTGGATGAACAAATAAAGGAACTCTTCGACAATGGCATAATTCGTGAAAGTGTCTCGCCATATGCTGCGCCTATCCTGTTAGTAAAGAAACGTGATGGAAGCTACTGATTTTGCGTTTGATTATAGAGCCCACAATGCCAAAATCATCCCAGACTCCTACCCCTTACCTTTGATCAATGAGGGCATTGATTTATAGCAGATGCGAGCTATTTCAGCTCATTAGACATGACATCTGGCTATTATAAAGTGCCTGTACATCCAAGGGATATGGAAAAAACAGCATTCATCAGTAAAATGGTCTGTATGAATTTACACGACTTCCGTTTGGCTTTAAATGTGCACCCACCAGCTTTCAGCGCTTATCAATGCGATGTTCTTGGACTGAAAAGTGATCAGATTTTGATATACCTTGACGATATCATCGTGGCATCAAAAACATTCGAGCAACATTTGTCTAAATTACAGACCGTCTTTGATACGTTGCGAAAATTTAAGCTCAAGCTCAAGCTCAAGCCTCAAAAATGTCAATTCTTAAGAGAATCTGTATCCTATATGGGACACCTGATTACCTCCCAGAGAGTTAAACCCAATGCGCGAAATCTTGATGCAATCAAAAACTTCGCCATTCCGAAGTCAGTGAAGAAGGTGAGAGCCTTCCTGGGTTTGACGGGCTACTACCGCAGGTTTATTGACAAGTATGCTGAGATCGCCCTACCTTTGATAAGCTTGATAAAGAAAGATAGATCCTTTGTGTGGACCGCTGACGCAGAGAGGACTTTTTAAGAACTGAAATTAAAACTGATGACGGAACCCGTGTTGATCTATCTCAACTTCGAAAAGATTTTTTTTATCCATTGATGCCAGCGGAGAAGCTGGGGCTGCAGTAATTGAGCAGGAATGAAAAAGCGGAGTTAGACAAGCAGTTTCCTATGCTAGCCAGAAATTAAAGGCAGCAGAAACCCGATATTCCACCATTGAAAAGGACGCTCTGGCAGTTAAATTCGGCATAAATTATTTTAAACTTATTTATATGGGAAGAAGTTTACAATCATCAGTGACCACGCCCCACTGTCATACCTCTTGAAACTAAAGGACACGTCAAGCAGGTTCGCAAAGTAGAATTTAGCCCTTCAGGGCTATGACTTCTATGTTATTTATAGGCCTGGGAAACATAATATCCCCGATGATATATTACCTCGTAATAAAAGTACCAATGAGGAGAATGTAATTTTGTCTAACAAGTTCGCAGACAAGCAACAGCTTCGGGATCTACAGAGGGAAGACACCCAGATAAGGGATTTAACAGAATTTTTAGAGGGAGCTAGCAGCAAGCTTCAGCAAAAGATGCCTGATTTACCTGGAAGACGGGATGCTTTTCCATTATTCAGGCCACACAGGAAGGATGTCAGAAATGAGCTCGCACAACAACTAGTTATATCCAAGAGTTTAGCTGGACAGATTTTAGAACTCTGCCACAACCTACCATGCTCTGGTCATTTGGGGGAACTGAAGACGCTACAACACATTCGATCTCAATATTTCTGGCGGGGAATGTATGCAGATGTACGGAAGACTTGTGCCTCCTGCTTCGAGCGACGAGGCTACGTGGCCAGGCGAAAGTCGAATCTAGAAAGAGTTCCACTTGCTTCCCGTCCATTCGAAAGAGTTGCAATGGATTTCCTAATGCCGTTACCCATGACGGAAAAGGGTAATAAATACATACTGGTAATTACTGATTATTTTACGAAATGGCCCGAAGTCTGTCCTATGCCGGCTCAGACAGCAAAAGGGGTAGCGAAAATATTCGTGGAAGATTACGTCGTCAAAAGCATCTCGCAGTTTGTCATCAGTGACAATGCAAGAAATTTCACTGGAAAAGTAATGACTTCCGTTTATGAAAAGCTAGGCATTTGCAAGTGCCGAGCAATTCCATATCGGTCCCAAAGCAATAGATTATGCGAACAGATGAATGCAAACATTCTCAACATAATATCGCATTATGATTAGATTCCGCGCAAGTACACTGGGATGAGTTTATACCCTTTATATTATTGGCTTATCGGAGCGCAGCTCATACTTCCACCAAAGAATACCCTTATTATCTGACCTATGGACGCGACTTGGTACTTCCTTATCGGATTTGGGCGACGCAGAGGGCACCCCTGTATTTCGCATCAGAAAACTATGGAAAATACATCATGGCAAAGATGCAGACGACGTATAAAATCGTAAGAACCAATCTAGGAAAGGCAGCAAAGCCAAAGGAGGAAAGTGGCGTACGAAAAACAGATTAACGAAGGAGAGTTAGTCTTCCTTTATACTCCAAAAGTTAGGCGAGGCAATATGAAAAAACTGGCAAGGCTTTCTACAAGACCGTGGAGGGTGATTAAGAAATTATCGCCAGTTAACTTCAAAATAAGCCTTGTAGTTCGACCTACGAAGACGGAGGTAGTACACGTCGATAGGCGAACGAAGCTGAGAACGCGCAAAGCATTCCTTACCCCAACTGAAGAGAGCGAAAATCAGACAGAGCCAAAGGGGCTCATTCCGCCGCAATCGGAAATTGATCCTAGGACGGCAGTGAAAGAAACTGAGGAAGAGGAAGAAATAGATTATCCTCCTAGAGCACGGTTTCTTACAGCAAAATTTGAGACAAGCGTTAAAGACTTGAATGTTATCTGCTGCTATGCCCCCACTGAGGATGCCAATGAGGATGAGAAGGATAGGTTTTATGGTCAACTTCAGGATATTTTGAATTCTGTCAAGAAAGGAGACCTTGTTCTAGGTCACCCTTGTTCTAGGTGACTTCAATGCCAAAGTTGGTACTGACTCTGACCTTTGGGGAGGAGTAATAGGCCCTTTTGGTATTGGTAGCTGCAATGGCAATGGGCAACGTCTCCTACAGGTAAGTTAACTCAATTGTTTCAGAATAACTAACACTTATTACAAACACCGCGACATACATAAGTACACATGGGGTTCACCCGATGGGCTGCATAAGAATGTGATTGATTACATATTAATTAACAGCAAATGGGCTACTTCTGTTAGGCATATAGGTATGTTAGGCTACCATGGCATATAGGAGAGCTGAAATTGGATCTGACCACTACCTTGTTAAAGGTGTCTTGCAACTTAACTCAAAAAGAATTGTGCTAAAGTTAAAAAATTTATTTTTAATACTGAAGCTCTGAAAGACCCAGTTATAGCTAAAGCTTACCATGATAGGTTACTTAGTCATTATGGCAGGTCAGCTTACTACTGAAGTTGAGGAAGAATGGGGCCGTTTTAAACAGGGTTTTTGGAAACTAACAGTACTCTTTTAGGAAAAAAGGAGCAGAGGAGACAGAATTATTTAAGTGATAAGGCACTTGAGCTTATTTCAGAAAGAAGGAACTGCAGGAATGTCCTTAATCAGTACCCTACTAGTCCTAATAGAAAGGATTACAGAGAGCTTAATAAACGTGTAAAGGATCAGTTAGCTGCTGATAAGAATCTTTGGCTTGACTGACAAAGCCGAGGAAGCAGTTAGACAGCACAATAGCAGAGAGCTGTACCAGATAGTTAATGTTTTATGTGGTAGAAAACGGACAGGTATACAGGGACTGAAAGATAAACAAGGTAAGGTTATAGAAGGTGAGGATTCTGTCATGGCTAGGTGGGCTGAGCATTTCAGTGCGGTTCTAAGCAATGCGGTTCTATTCCCATTGTTTGCAATGATGATAGATGCATTGGTGGCTTTAGTGTTGGCCCTATAACCCAATCTGAAGTTATTTTGGCTGTTTCTAAACTTAAACTTCATAAATCCCCAGGGGTAGATGAAATTACTACAGAAATGCTAGAGTTGGAAATGTTTCGGTTACCACTTGGATGCCTGAAATTTTGAATATCTTTTATGATAAGGCATTCCTAAGGATTTTACCAGAGCTATTGTTATCCCTGTTTCAAAAAAGGTGATCACAGTTCTTGTGAAAACTATAGGGGTGTTAGCCTACTCTCTGTTCCAGGTAAAGTTCTTTCCATGATTGTGCTTAATAGAATTAAGAATCTGGTTGACAGTCAATTGCGTGATGAGCAATGTGGATTCAGAAGTGGTAGGGGATGTGTAGATCAGATATTTTCACTTAGGCAGATTCTTGAGAAATGTTTAGAGTTTCAGAAACCTTTGGTTGCTAGCTTTGTTGATTTCAAAAAGGCTTTCGACTCTGTTGATCGTCATAATTTGTGGTTGATTGTGAGATCATATGGTTTACCAGACAAGTTAGTTAACATAATGAAAGCTCTCTATAATAACACTGAGTCGTGTGTGAGAGTTGATAAGGCTTGTAGCAATTGGTTTAGCATTACTTCTGGTGTTTGACAAGGGTGCATTTTGTCTCCTTTTCTCTTTAGTTTGGGTATTGATTATGTTATTCGAAATTCACTTCAAGGGAAAGATTTTGGCCTTAAATGGGCTGGAGATACGAAAATTTCTGATTTAGATTATGCTGATGATTTAGCCCTTTTGGCAAATGATGTTGATGAGATGAACTCTTTCATTCGAGCTGTTGATGAGACTGGTAGTAGAGTAGGTTTGGTTATAAACAGAGAGAAAACTAAAGTGGTGAAAATTGGTCAGGTAGGCTGTGATTCAGTTAATCTGAATGGTTGCAATCTTGAGCAGGTCTCACAGTTTAATTATCTTGGGAGCTATGTAACAGATAATGGTGATGTGCGGCATGAGATTAACAGACGAATAGGGATTGCTGCCGGGACTTTTAAGAATCTATGGAGAGTGTGGAGAAATAGGCGTATACACCTAAAGACTAAAATTAGACTGTATAATAGTTTGGTTCTTTCTAGGGTTAGTTATGGTAGTGAAACTTTGACATTGTGTAAATTTGGTAACAGGAAACTAGATGCTTTTGATTCTAGATGCTTACGCAGTATCTTGAGCATTAGTTGGTTCAGCTTTGTAACTAATGATGAGGTTAGGCAAAGGAGTCTGCAACCTCCTTTAAGCAGCATATTGTGCAGAGAGAGACTCCGCTGGTTTGGCCATGTTGCCCGTATGGATAATTAAAGATTGGCGAATAGGGTTATGGACAGTGTGCCTAAAGGCTTCAGAAAGAGGGGGAGACCTAGGATGCGGTGGGCAGACAATGTCAAACAGGATCTTGTTAGAATTGGTGTGCAGTGATCAGGTGCAGCAGATGTAGATCAGGACAGACTTGCTTGGAGAACTAAATTGCACGGTCTGGTTGGACCTCCGTAGCCCTGGCTGCTTGAGGATGAAGATGATGATGATGTATTCATACATGTGTTTTACTACGCGAGTATCTTTAACATGCACATTTCATGTTTAAGTAAGAGTGAGTTTAGGTAATTTTTCCCGCCCGAGTATGTATATTTCTGTATTTTATAAGTGTAAAAGTGATTATTTTTCCTGCAAGGACTCGTTTTTTCGACAGTGATATGTATTCACCTATGTGTTTCATTACACGAGTAAATCAATCATGCATATTTCCTGTTCAACTAAGAAAGGTTTAGTTATTTTTCCCGCATAAGAATGCATGTTTCTTTACGTTCGAAACGTTTTTCCCAGTTTATTGCAAGTATGTGCACGTGCCGAGTACAGCAGTAACGATAGTTTAACCGCAAGTATTCGTTATTTAAGTATTAGGGCATCAATGCCACATTTACTTTTCTTGCAACAACGTTCATTTCGAGGGAGATGCAAATCAGCAATGTTATTTTTCCTCCAAAGATTCACTTTTTGTGTAAGCATATGAATTTTACATGTGCCATTTCAGTTGAATGTGAATCAAATATTCACTTTTCTGAACAAGGGTGAAATACATACACTGTGTATAACATTTTATTTGTAAGTTTCACCCAATTTGGATAATTTTCACGCAAACGCTTGAACATGTGAGACCTACTTATGTTTTTCGGAGTGTTCGAACCTGCATATATGAAATTAGTTTTTTCCACGAGTTTCGAAGAAGCAGAAACATTTTTTTTTTGTTCAAAATTGATTATTGCAAAATATTTCGCCACTGATTTGAACTTGAATATTCATATTTCGGTAGGTGTAAGGATTCTTCTTCAATGCGTTTGAATCTTTTTGAGCACGACTGTCTTACGTTACGTTTTCTGTCAGATGTCTCGTAACGTACGAAACGTGTGTGTTTTTGTTAATACAGAAGATGACATGAGAGCGGTTAGGTTTAAGAACCTGAAAAATAAAACGGCCCATAACGGAGCGTTGTTCAGAGCATGAAATACGATAGAAACTAGCGACAGCCCGAGAATTTTCAAACTTAGAAAAATCCAAAACTTGTAGAGGGCATGAAATGCATTAAGAACGCGGCGGAGGGATGGTAAAAGGTGAACCATGACCTGACACTGGCGAAATCCTGTTGTTTCGTGCAAACAGTGAAGGATGATAAAACATGTAATAATAAAATGAAAATCCAGTTGTTTCAGAAAAGAGGACTGAGCGATCCTTTTGTGGCACAAGGATTTTGACCCTTTTCATGGATATTACCTTTTATCACCTCTTGAACCTTCATGCGAAGAAACAAGGATTTAACCCGTGTCAGGTCATGGTTTATAGGAAATTCATTTTTATATGAAATTCATTTTTATAGGAAATTCATTTTTATATGAAATTCATTTTTATAGGAAATTCATTTTTATAGGAAATTCATTTTTGTAGGAAATTCTTGAGCGCGAGTTCAAAAGTCCATTTTAAAATATGTTTATCTCTAAAAAAGAAAAAGCAAAAAACAAAACTATGCGCAGAGACAGATGGCAAAAGGAAAGCATTAGCTAATTTTTTCTTTTTTTCGAAAAGGAGTTAAAAAGTTTTTTTAGAGTGTTTATTTCGGATAATCATCGCTCAACGACACCTAAATATTATCTTGCATTGGAAACCTAGAGATTATAATTAAATTGAATTTCATTTAATTC
Organism: Ryuthela nishihirai; assembly: GCA_038380435.1. Lineage (NCBI taxonomy): Eukaryota > Metazoa > Arthropoda > Arachnida > Araneae > Heptathelidae > Ryuthela > Ryuthela nishihirai. Next base: position 23,708,882 of record JAWZYU010000001.1, read on the forward strand.
TCTTGCCTTAACAAATATTACCTTAACAAATCATTTGGTAATAAGCAAAAAACATTTGACGGTATTGCGTAGACAATGCGCAAGAACGCAAGCGTGTCATTAGACGTCATAATTGTTTGAAAAATCGTTGTTAAGGAACGTCACCTGTCGAAGTTACATGACGTTGATTTCCTCTAATCTGTTGTCATTATTTGATTTTGTGATAGCAAATGCGTGAATAAGTTATTGTAAAAGACAAAAGTTAATAAGATGTCAGGAAGAAAAAGAAAAGGAAATTGGTATATAGGAGAAGTTACTGAGTAAGTACAACGATTTTTTTCATTGAATCAGAATTTCCTAGTTATTTTAATAAAGTTTTTATTCGCTGTTCCCGTCTAAAAATTATATATATATATACTTATTGGCTATCCTGAGTTATCTCTTTCATTTTCACTGAAATGATCTTATTAGTGACGGTAATCGATATGTGCTGGAGTCATTCGGTCTAATGTTCAACTGCTATTAGGGACGAGACTACAGTATTAATTTTTTTCCCGTCAATTAGGTGAAAAAAATGAATAGCCTTAAAGTCCAGCCAGAGTTTTACCTCGCTGACAGAGAAACTGAAAGAATTAACTGAAGCTGAATTTTGTTGTGGTTTGGGTTGTTTACCTCTAAGTGACACTTTTGTGCATTCAATGGGCTAAACCGCCAGGTCATAAGGACCACAAAGGTTCAGAGGAGGTTGGGGAAGGGGACCCACTGGATTACACTTGGCAGACAGATGAGAGCTTTCTGTCTGGGCCTTCCAGCATGTTCTGTAACGTGCACAGGGTATGGCTCTCCTTCATACATGGTCAGGGCTCAACAACCCATCAGAATGACCGCGACCTTTGTAATCTCATCGGTGTTCCCTTTCACACCGAGAGTAGGGTGGAGCTTATGGGAGATAAATCTCAACGCTGATACAGTGGGAACTCGAAATTGGGAATATCGCATTACTAGTCTGGTGCTGGTGATTATGATTCAGGCAAGACATGGTGGCTACCTCAGGTACCAAAGTTTCAGTTTATGCTTCTGTTCAGGAGACTTCAAAATAGCTTGTTCCCTTCAATCGGGTTAGCTAGATAATCAGCGTTATCTGCTCTCTGATTGGCCCATTCAACACACCGAAATTGTCTTTCATTTTGAGAGTTTAAACTCTCTAGATCGCTCCTTGAGCTGAGTTTGGTTAAATTGACATCGAATGTCAGAGAATACACTGATGATCTTTAAGCTGATCGCAGTGCTATGACTTTACTCTTTTTACCTACAGGGTACCGAGATTTATGAAAATTACATGATAAAATTCAAAGCAGTATTTATATAGCTTAGTAGTTATAAGAGACAAAAAAAGTAACATCAAGTACCAGGTTACCAATTAAAAACCCATTAACACCTGATAAATAATGAATAATGACGTAACTCAGATAAAACATGGCGATATGTTTTGGCAGTTCCGGAAGATGGTCATTCTCAAGTGTAAAAGATATATTTCGAAAGACATGGAGCTGGCCATTTCGTTGCAATCCGAGAACACGGTGCAATTCCAAGTTATCATGCAAACTGCCTTTGTGTTTCACATAAAGAATACGTTATTTTTATTTACTTTTTATTGCGTGCAAACTTTAACAGCTTTAGTACAATACAGTGTTAAGATGATTTTCAAATATGATTTAATACACAAATTCCATGTGATTAATTTTTTAGAGAATGCGTTTAATAACAAGTTAGTTTACCTCACGACTGTTTATACACTGTAGTGCGTACTCAACATCTTCTCATGTAAGAAAAGTTGAGGGGTTTTGATACTTTGGCGACTAGGAGCTACCATATTCCATAAATACTTCTCTTAATATGCATAAAGTATATATTTAAGTGGGTAATAGAGAATTACAACTTGTATCCTAATCCTTGCGTACTCTACCAACACGTTACCATATGGAGACAATAAAATCTTAGAATTTATATCTTGGGATGAGTTACCTGTTTTCGTTTTACAATTATCACTTACAGATCCACAAGGGTTGATAGGAATGGCATTCTGTGTAGGTTAAATTTCTTCAGAACAATCTGAAATATATTCCATAAGACTGGAATCAAGGATTGAAACTGCCAAGATAGATACAGCAGATCACTGGGATGCTCCCGAAATCACTCATGACCAGTTGAAATATGGACGTGATCATGACTACCATTTGAAAGGGAACCACGTCGATCTCAGTCCTTAATAACTGCCATTTTGTCCACAGATACAATGGATTCCAATAGAAACTTCCCATGCTATAATATCCCTACCATCAGCCAGAGGTTTGGGATTGAAACAATCCGAGCGATGCTTCACTTCATCTGCAACACACTTTGGACGTTCTTTATGAGATTTTTTTTCCATTATGAGAATTTGAAATGAGAAGTGATAATGGCTTAATTAACAACGCTGCATGCAATCAATTGGTCACTTGAAGGGATTTAAAGCAATTTACTAAAGAAATTCGCAGCCCACTGCAAACGGTTGCCTAGTTCCTTATCTAAGTGAGCATTTTACGGTAAATCCACGCGAGAACTTCATTCACTTTGGAGATGGCGAAATCATTTCTTCTCTTACAATATTTAAATGTGGGCTCAGATAGGAAAGATTTTGTGCAATAATATTAGAAGATATCATTGGTGGTCATTGCATCTCTTTCGTCCTCATAATCTATCTGCACCTATTGTAAGAGATATGCAAACGATTCAACCCTTCGCTTGAAAAAGCGTGATCACAGAGCCAGGATGGGTCTTTCTCCTGATGCTTTAATGGGATATTAATTATTTGAATAAATGTTTTCGTACTAGGGGTTGTGTGCATGACTAGGTAAGTGTCATTTGAATACACATTGTGTATTCAAATGACACTTATAAGTCAGATTGGTTTACACTTGCTTCATCGATTCGACATTTTAAAAAATATTTTTAACAGATCGGGGATGTTTTGCAAGGGATAGCCGAGATTAGATATTTGTTACAAATCATCGACATCTATCGAAACTACAATGATTATTCCCTAAAATAATGATGATGCTTATGGGCCTAGAAAGACTGTCATCCATCAGATAGGACGTTAATGCAAGGCCCCGTATGCAGGAGAACAATATTCTGTGCACGTTGAAGAACAGGGAGACTTCCATCTATTTCTTAAGAGCTGTCCAAAGGATCTCTTTCACCAACCTTCTCTGAATCCTTTAGGTCTTTTGTGTCCTTTAGGTCTCTGTTCATTTAACACATTGTATGAGAAAAAGTGTCTTTAGGAGGTAAAAAAAATCGAACATTTCTATGTTTACATTTTAGGAAAAATAATTATTTCAAAAATAACCCTGGTGTTCGTTTGAGGAAATACTTGAGATTTCTTCTCGTGTATCATGTCTTCTTTTAAAGTTTATATCTTATGATGAATGATTTTTCTTTAATTAGTAACATACGGCAAGCAATTATAATCTTATTAGTTCTGTTTGCGATTTATATTCAGTTGTCGCCGAATGTGAGACTCATTATTATTTACTATTAAATTCTGACAGATTGAGCAACATTTCATTCTCTTTCTCTGTTTTATGTAGGTATGATGTGAAGAAGCAGCACGAACACCCCGAGCAGTCCGGGGCGAAAAGGACTTGCCCACCACGTTGGCGTGAGGACGTTATGATGGAGCAAGACATCGACAACTTACCAGGCGCTCCTGAAGGGGTAGGAACAACGGATTTCTTTCCAAATATAGAAGGGTCTATCAGATCTCGGAAACTGCGCTGTCGCGGAAAGCAGTAAGTTGACATACTTCATTCGTTTGCTGATATTGAATTAGTTATTAATCGTCTGAGTTTCTATTAGAGGCAAAACACAGTTAAATGGGGATAATGAACTCTGAACAATATTAGAAATAGGATTATCTGAAGTTTTACATTTTTAACAGGAATTCTTTAAAGGAAACAATATCTGAAATAGCTCATACTCTAAAATTAGCGAAGATGACAAATGCTTAAGAAATAATTGTTTGACAAAGCATTCTCTTTTGGTCGACTGAAAGAATCTCATTTTGCAGTGAGAATGACATAGGAGTTGATTAAACTAAATATCTTTAAAAGAAAAAATCTGAAATCGCTTTCGATCAGTAATTGTCGGCAGTGATAAGTAACTTTCGTTTTATAAAATAATATATATATATTAATTTATTAGTATAATAAAAACGAAAACTAATTCTGAAAATTATTAATTATTTAAATATACGATTGCTTTGAATTTTACTTAAAATGAAATTAAAACAAAAGTCTAATACTTGCTTGAACTTGAGACTTAACAAAATGCTTCTACCTTACAAATGCACAGCCAATGGGAGCAATGAACCCTTAGAAGACGTCCATGGAGAGTACCTTTTTGGACCTCCACAGAAAAAAATGATCCCCACTTCCTACACCGATGACGATGTGAAAAGGATATTGGGTAGGTTTATCCCACCTGAAGTTAAGTTCTATTATTCTGAACTAACTAGGCGTTACATTCCTAACGATGAGAGGAAAGAGCAGGGCGACAGATTGCAAAAGCGAAAAGCCATGTTGAGTATACAGAAAGATCGAGTGAAGGAAGAAGTGCAGATACAAGCTCCTGGCCCAGAAAGCAGGGAAAGCAGTGCCAAAGATAAGAACGGGAAGAGATGTAGAGCAGAAGGCTTTAGCAAAAGCTACACTGGAGGAGAGCAATGAGCGTGCCTCCGAACGAACGCCAGCCATACGAGCACTTGACGAGGAAACCCCTGCTAGGAACACAGAGTCGAACCCTCTGCCCCAGCTACAGGATCTGTTGGCAGCCTTTCCGCTGTGCCAGATCCAGGCAGATCTAGTACGTTTGGGGGAGCGCCTCCACCAGATTGAGGGACAGCGAGAGAGGAGCCATACCAGTCAGCCCCAGCAACAGTGGCACCCCTGGGCGGATCACCAGGGTGTCTCGTGCTTTGCGTGCGGTGGAGTGGGCCATTACGCCCGTCAGTGTGCGTCGCCCCCGACCCTACGCCCACGTGACCCGCGATACCAAACAGGACGAAACCGGCAGCAAAATCAAGACCGAGTAACTCCACGGAGGACCCGCTGGACGAGAGAGAATGGATTCCCCTTTACACCCCGTCAGCGAACTCGAGATCAGGGTAGTAGTAGTAGAACACATAACATAAATTGAATATTCTTGCTTTATAAAAGCAAACTCATTCAGAGGCTTTTTGAATCTGAATTAAGTTAAATAGATGGTATAGTATTAATGATGGTATAGTACCCTGCTGAGTTTTTGTTTTTTTGAGTTTTTGTTTCTCTCTCAAAAGGGTAAATTATTTCAGTGTGTATTTGTACCAAGTGTATATTGTCTTAGTGGTATGTTTTTAAGCTATAGATCAGTATTATTTTTAACCTGTTTTGTTTACTGGTGGAACAGAGGTCATCGCAGGCTCCTGAACTCTTACTTGTACGGGCATCGTCAAATTCTGCATTGGAGGAAGTCTTCCGGTGTAGATGGCTTCAGCCTTTAGTGGTGTGGGAACGGGTCTTTGCCCCATGTCTGCGATTAGGGGGCTGTTTGATATTGTCGCCATTTCCTCTCTCAATAAACATAGTTTCTTTAAACATCCCACTAACCATTTTCTCTCCATAGGTAGTTGGAATGTGAGGACTCAGCACAGAGCTTTTCCTCTTGATGTCCTCACACAAGAATTCCACCATTATAATTTAGATATTCTCGGTTTGCAAGAGACAAGATGGACAGATAAAGGTCAAATTCTTAAAAATAATCTTAAATTTCTCTTTTCAGGGAGGAACGATAATAAACATCACCAAGGCGTGTGTCTGCTTCTCAGCAGACATGCTAGTGATGCTCTTCTAGGATATGAGTGCATTAATGAAAGGTTTCTTACAGCAAAATTTCAGACAAGCATTAAAGACTTGAATGTTATCTGCTGTTATGCCCCCACTGAGGATGCTGATGAGGATGAGAAGGATAGGTTTTACGGACAACATCAGGATATTTTGAATTCTGTCAACAAAGGAGATATTACCCTTGTTCTTGGTGACTTCAATGCCAAAGTTGGTACTGACTCTGATCTTTGGGGAGGGGTGATAGGCCCTTTTGTTATTGGTAGCTGCAATGGCAATGGGCAACGTCTCCTACAGGTAAGTAAACTCAATGGTTTCAGAATAACTAACACTTATTACAAACACCGCGACATTCTTTTATAATTGTGGAGTCATGTGATTTTTTATTAGAGAAACCTGGGATTTTATCAAACATTGGCGGAAAAGATGTTGTCCAGTAAGGAATGGATCAGGGTAGAGAAGAGTTACGACAAGCCAACCACCATACGGCTCCTTTAAACTAGAACGGGAGGGAAGCCCCGGATGCACTTCCCAGAGTCCCCTCGAAGCGTCAGCCGTCCGCATTGCCCCGTGTGCCATACTATGCAGTGATGAAAATTCACCTATTGTGTCTGGCCGCATGGAGGACACGGAGGTGTCGGCCCTTGTCGATACCGGCGCATTGTGTCCGTCATGAATAGCCAGTGTTTTCAGCGCTTGAGAGGCCGAATCCTGCACAAAACGGTCCCCCTCCAACATAATTTGAAAACTGTAGATGGCCACCCCCTTCCAGTGATAGGCAGATACATGGTGACCCTCACATTTGACGGGATTAGATTTGAACACCCCATAGCAGCCCTTGACATAGACACTCCACGGTACGACATGATAATGGGACACGATATCCTCATAAAGCACCGATTCATCATAGATTGTCATTCAAGCACACTGCACAGGAAAAAGGACGAGGCAGCGGGCATACAGGGTGCCGTTCGCGCTGCAGGGCGAATTGGACCGACAAGTGGATGAGTTGTTAGAGCAAGGAATAATAAGAGAAAGCGCCTCTCCTTTTGCGTCACCCATCGTCTTAGTGAAGAAAAAAGACTCCACCTACAGATTCTGCGTCGACTACAGGGCCCTAAATGCGAAAACAGTCCCAGATTCGTACCCCCTCCCCCTCATAAACGAAATTATCGACCAACTAGCTCACGCCAAATATTTTAGCTCACTGGATATGGTATCCGGTTATTGGCAGGTTCCCGTTCACCCACGTGACGTGGAGAAAACTGCGCTCATCAGCAGGAAAGGGTTATTTGAATTTAACTACTTACCATTTGGACTGAAGAACAGTCCCGCTACGTTCCAGCATTTATTGGACCACGTATTAATGGGAATGCGACAAGAGCAAGTTCTCGTCTACCTCGACGACATAATGGTGGCCTCCCAGACATTTGAACAACACCCAGAACGGTTACAGAGGGCATTTGACCGCCTAAGGGCCTACAATTTAAAGTTGAAGCCAGCAAAGTGCCAATTCACGAAGGAATCCCTCACTTACTTGGGACATTTTATTTCCACAGAAGGGGTCCAGCCGGACCCGTGGAACGTCCAGGCCATTGAAGAATTTCCTCGCCCCCGTAGTGTCCGGAACGTTCGAGCCTTCCTAGGCCTAACCGGCTACTACCGGCGTTTTATCGATCGCTACGCCGATCTTACAGCCCCCTTGGTCCATTTAGTGAAGAAGGACACCCCTTTTAGATGGTCTCCAGAAGCGGAGGAAGCGTTCGAAGTACTGAAGAGGAAATTAATGACCGAGCCCCTTCTCCTGTACCCCGACTTTGGACGGAAATTTTTCCTGTCAACCGATGCGTTGGATATTGCGGTAGCCGGCGTACTCGAGCAGGAGACGGACGACGGTTTCCGTCATCCGGTAGCTTACGCCAGTCGGAAATTGAAGCCCCCGGAAACACGCTGTCTCAGTCACGTCTCAAGAAGAAAAACTTAAAAGGTCAAATTCTGAAAATATTCGTTGTCCGACGCGTGGTGCAAATGGTTAGCACGCTCTGGCATGAATCTGGAGAGATGCGGGTTCGATTCCCGCCGTGGCGGCGATGAATTTTTTTCAGAATCTATTAATTATTGTTTCTTAACAGGGAATACTGTGCATTCACTTTGGATTTCAATTATATATTTAACGCGGTAGCGTTAGCGCGTCAAATGTGAGGGTCACCATGTATCTGCCTATCACTGGAAGGGGGTGGTCATCTACAGTTTTGTTGGAGGGGGACCGTTTTGTGCAGGATTCGACCTCTCAAGCGCTGAAAACACTGGCTATTCATGACGGACAGAGTGGCGCCGGTATTGACAAGGGCCGACACCTCCGTGTCCTCCATGCGGCCAGACACAATAGGTGAATTTTCATCACTGCATAGTATGGCACACTGGGCAATGCGGACGGCTGACGCTTCGAGGGGACTCTGAGAAGTGCATCCGGGGCTTCCCTCCCGTTCTAGTTTAAAGGAGCCATATGGTGGTTGGCTTGTCGTAACTCTTCTCTACCCTGATCTCGAGTTCGCTGAGGGGGGGTAAAGGGTAATCCATTCTCTCTCGTCCAGCGGGTACTCCGTGGAGTTGCTCTTCTTCTTTCACATCCCTCTAAATGCTGGTCCTATTTGTAAAGCAAGCCTCGGCCTGCTTATCATCAGGACCACGAGCCAATGTCTTCTGTGGGTGATAGAGAGAGAAGATGTTAGAAAAGTTCTGAAGGTTATAGAGGGAGAAGATGTTAAAAATTGGAATTTTAATTTTTAGAGGCAAGGGTTGAAGGAAAGGCCGAAAGTTTGCACAGATCTTATTTTGCTCCAAAGTTGGTAAATGTCGCGAAAATCGTGGAATGAGAGAGAAAAAAGGGGGAGAAGGGTATAATTTAGTGATAATTTAGTGTTAAGTAGGCTAAACATTAAAATTGTGGACGGGGGAGCAATAATTTGAAGGGGGGGGGGAGAAATAAAGCCAAAAGTAGCGTCAGAGCAGCGAGATGATGGAAATCGATCGCTGACGTCACAGCCAATGGGATTGAAGGAATTTTGGCATTGGCTGAGAGCGGGAGCTGGAAGTTGGTTAGGTTTGATGCTAACGGAGACGAGTGGGCAAGAGGGGTCTCAGCCAATGAGGATAAAGGAATTTTGGGATTGGCTGAGAGTGAGGAATGGAGAGGAGGCAGAATTTTGATCGCTAAATGAGTAAAAAAGATGGAAAAGGGCTAATTTTGAACGGAAAATAATTTAAAAACGGAAGAATAGTGAATTATTTAAAAAGAGGGAGGAGATTCTTTACTAATTGGAGGAAGTCCCAAATAGAAAAGCACTCTCTCTGCGGGCATTTGCCTAAAGCAGAGAGGTAAAGGTCTCGATACTTCGGCAAAATGCAACCGTCCTTGGATAGCGTTTTTTTAAGAGCTTTAAGGTGGGGGGGATTTCCCATTCGGAGGAGGCTAATTTAGGGTTAATAAGAAATTTTAGAAAATCAAGGAGGTCCTCAAAGTTTTCAAGAAAATCAGGGGGGTCAGAATTTAGAGTAATAGAGGGGGAGGTGGATCGATCTATGATGAAATTTTGAATATTACCTATTAATGAGGAAGGCGAGTCAGGAGCTGGCTGTTTTTTCTTCTGATGGGCAGTAGACTCAGAGGCAGAAGGTGAATCCGATGGAGAGGGAAGGTGCTTTCTTTTTTGTTGAAGGGGAGTAGAAGGAGCTGACTCTTCAGGAGCGGGAATTTCTTTTGGAGCATCCTGAACTTCTTCTCTTTGAATGGAGGTTGGTGCCAGCAGTTGCGAAGAGTTGGTGGTCGAGATAGAGTCCGAAATTATGACCGATTTTGATGCGGGAGGTGGCAGGTTCTTCTTGGCGAAGGCTTCGCAGTCCTTTATGATGTGGCCTGGGAGCCTGCACCACTTGCAAAGCCGGATCATGCCAGAGTAATTAATTGTAGCCGAAAAGGTAGAGATGTGGAGGAAATTGGGTACCATTTTCTTCATCTCCATGTGGACTACCCTCGTACCCGTCCGGATGGATTCCAATCCCGGGAGGTTCAGGAACTCTTCTGCAATGCTTTTTACAATGCCATATGGCTTGAGGGCGTCCACGATGTCACAGTTAGGGATGAAGAATGGTAGTTTAGAGATGAAAACTTTTTTCTGGGGATATCCTAGGCGCTTGAATGCGATGGGCTGGTCCGTGGGAAACACCAGGTTCGGATCAGCGGCAAAATCATCCGCAGCGTCTTCAGAGGCAAAAGTAATAATGGTGATATCTTTGGAAATACTTTGTGCGACTTCAATAGCAGCTGGGTCCTTATTGTTGGCCAATATAGTCACGAAAGTCTCATAGCTGAGATCACGATGTAAAAACTTGAAACAACGATTTAATCTGGAGTCCTTATTGATATCCATTGTTAGCTGAATTCACAAACACGTGGAAAACAGAGAGCACTAGCGAACACGTCTTACTATCTTGAAGTCCGAGGTTGGAATCCATGGAGTTGCTCAGTCTCGATTTTGCTGCCGGTTTCGTCCTGTTTGGTATTGCGGGTCACGTGGGCGTAGGGTCGGGGGCGACGCACACTGACAGGCGTAATGGCCCACTCCACCGCACGCAAAGCACGTGACACCCTGGCGATCCACCCAGGGGTGCCGCTGTTGCTGGGGCTGACTGGTATGGCTCCTCTCTCGCAGTCCCTCAATCTGGTGGAGGCGCTCCACCAAACGTACTAGATCTGCCTGGATCTGGCACAGCGGAAAGGCTGCCAACAGATCCTGTAGCTGGGGCAGAGGGTTCGACTTTGTGTTCCTAGCAGGGGTTTCCTCGTCAAGTGCTCGTATGGCTGGCGTTCGTCCGGAGGCACGCTCATTGCTCTCCTCCAGTGTAGCTTTTGCTAAAGCCTCCTCAAATGTGCGGGGGTTATGAGACAGTATGAACCGCTTGAGCCGCGGGGCCAGGCCCGCCAAAAACTGGGCAAGGCGCATCTGATCGCCGATTCCCTGATCCTCGCTGTCCATGTTTCTTCCTGCTGTTCCCAAAAACTGATAGGCCCAGGTCCGAATGCGGGCAGCATACTCCCGGACACTCTCATTCGCCGTTTGCTGACAGCTTGCGAATTTGTGTAGGCGGGTGACTAATGGCGCCTCACTATCGAACCTTTCCAACACCGCCCTTTTGAAAACTCAAACAAGAAGAAGAATATAATGAACACTTGGAGATTACAGCAATTGTCGCCAGATCCTTCTACCAAGATATTTCTTAAACCACCACATTTGGAAATAGGACATCTTGGTAGGATTCAAAGTCCTGCAACATAGAACAGTGTAAACAGTAAAAAAGATAAGATAATGAAGAGTTGGAAAAGTGAGATATTGTCAACAGATCCTTCTACTAAGAGAGTTCTTAAACAGCCTCCTCCAAAGCTTGGAAAAGTGTATCCTGGTACGATAAAAGTTCCTGCCTGTGATAACAAAGGAATGAGTGCCAAGGAGAAGATCTTAAAGAGCTGGAGCGGAGAAACATTGCCAAGAAATCCCTTCTGCGAAGAGACCTATTAAATCGCCTCCACAACAGTTCCCAAAGGTACCTTCTGGTATGATAGAAGTTCCTACCCCAGAATACAGCAGAATGAGTGCCAAGGAGAAAATTATGAATATGCGGGGAAAAGGACAGGAAAGTTCAGACAATTATACTAGAGGACAGGTCAAACGGCCAAGTAAGATGAGTGAAATGGAGTATAATGCACTCTATAAGTCGATATTCGTCCCAGTGCCCTTGAAAGGAAAGTCCGAGCAGGTTCCTAGATTAAAAAAGAAGGAAACTCTCTTTTTGCTCCAGTTAAGGCGGTTGACTCCATGATGAAGACATCGAATAAATGGGATGGAGAAAGGAAAGAAAACTGTTAAGAAAGCTTATTTATGATCCCTCTTTTTCCTTCCACATTAGCTGCCTATGTGTGGAGGGGTTTTCTCCTGGGTTAGAGCAAAACACTCTGACATATCAGTAATGACATTTAATGGAGCCGGATCCCTCTTTTTCCTTCCACATTAGCTGCCTATGTGTGGAGGGGTTTTCTCCTGGGTTAGAGCAAAAAAATTAAAAAATACCCCCTCAAGCAGCTGCTTGCCACAGAGGTCTGACAGGAGCCTGTCAGTTTATATGCTACAGTAGGAGATCTGAGAGGATGGCAGGACCAAAACACTCTGACATATCAGTAATGACATTTAATGGAGCCGGATCCCTCTTTTTCCTTCCACATTAGCTGCCTATGTGTCGAGGGGTTTTCTCCTGGGTTAGAGCAAAACACTCTGACATATCAGTAATGACATTTAATGGAGCCGGATCCCTCTTTTTCCTTCCACATTAGCTGCCTATGTGTGGAGGGGTTTTCTCCTGGGTTAGAACAAAACACTCTGACATATCAGTAATGACATTTAATGGAGCCGGATCCCTCTTTTTCCTTCCACATTAGCTGCCTATGTGTGGAGGGGTTTTCTCCTGGGTTAGAGCAAAACACTCTGACATATCAGTAATGACATTTAATGGAGCCGGATCCCTCTTTTTCCTTCCACATTAGCTGCCTATGTGTGGAGGGGTTTCCTCCTGGGTTAGAGCAAAACACTCTGACATATCAGTAATGACATTTAATGGAGCCGGATCCCTCTTTTTCCTTCCACATTAGCTGCCTATGTGTGGAGGGGTTTTCTCCTGGGTTAGAGCAAAACACTCTGACATATCAGTAATGACATTTAATGGAGCCGGATCCCTCTTTTTCCTTCCACATTAGCTGCCTATGTGTGGAGGGGTTTCCTCCTGGGTTAGAGCAAAACACTCTGACATATCAGTAATGACATTTAATGGAGCCAGATCCCTCTTTTTCCTTCCACATTAGCTGCCTATGTGCGGAGGGGTTTTCTCCTGGGTTAGAGCAAAACACTCTGACATATCAGTAATGACATTTAATGGAGCCGGATCCCTCTTTTTCCTTCCACATTAGCTGCCTATGTGTGGAGGGGTTTTCTCATGGGTTAGAGCAAAACACTCTGACATATCAGTAATGACATTTAATGGAGCCGGTTCCCTCTTTTTCCTTCCACATTAGCTGCCTATGTGTGGAGGGGTTTTCTCCTGGGTTAGAGCAAAACACTCTGACATGTCAGTAATGAAATTTAATGGAGCCGGATCCCTCTTTTTCCTTCCACATTAGCTGCCTATGTGTGGAGGGGTTTTCTCCTGGGTTAGAGCAAAACACTCTGACATGGATGGTGCCTTGACGTGGCGTCAGAGCTTTTCACTAAACCATCCGGCAGATAAATGTTGCAGTGAGAGCTGTAATCATAAAAAAAATTCTACTATGAGTGAACATGTAGTCGAAGGGGGACACCAACCGCCAATTCTTCCCTAAATTATAGTATTGGGGGAAAAAAGAACCGGAACTAAGAGGCTTTCGGCAAATTGAACAGTTCATTCTGCAAGAATCATGACCTCGCCTTGGAGCGGAAGACAACTTGGATAGACGACAGCGATCAGCGTCAGCTGTTGCAGTGCATCACCTCGGTCGAAAGTTTGGGCGAGACTAGTTAAGCTTAGTTTTATTGACTGTTTTGATTTTCTCTGTGTTATTGTGCAGGGGCATAGAGAAGGACTATGGTTGTAGGGAGGGGATGGAAATAAAAAAAATTCCAACTCGGAAATCAAATTTTGCCAACTGAGCAAATAATGTATAGATTTTCGCTCGGTGGGGGTGGGGGGAAATTTTCACGACTCTATTGAATTTTGCCAACTAGCCATAATTTCACGGAAATTATCCCAATATTCATATCTCGTCGGAATTGTAGCAAGCCAGTGTGAATTTTGCCTGATTTAGCCAAATCTCCTTAATTTCACAAACCTAATACCAGTCCTATCTTTGTATCTCTCCTTCTTTGTCAAGTGACTTCAACGTTTTCAAAGTTCCCAATATTTTGCTAAGTTTTCTCTATTTTGTCAACTCTTTTTAATTTCAAAAACCCAATCCCAATTTTCATACCTCGCCTATATTTCATCAAGTGGATTCGCATTTTGCCAACTACCCTAGATTTTGCCAACTCGCCTATATTTTACCCAGTGGATTCGAATTTCGCCAACTCCCCTAATTCGCCACAATTTTACAGAAAAAAATCGCAATTTTTACATCTACCCTGTATTTGCCAAGTCATTTCGAATTTTATCAACTCTCCTTAATTGCACAAGAAAGGCACAATTTTCACAAATCCCTTGTATTTTACCAAGTTGGCTTCGAATTTTGCCAACTCCCTTAAATTTTGCCAAGAGTTCTCGATTTTGCCAACTCTCCTTAATTTCACAAAACCAATCCCAATTTTTACCACTCACCTGTACTTTACCAAGTGGATTCGAATTTTGCCAAGAGTTCTAGGTTTTAGCACCTCTCCTTAATTTCACAAAACAATCCCAATTTTACATCTCTCCTGAATTTGCCAAATCATTTCAAATTTTTCAAACTCCCAAAAATTTTTCCAAGTTTTCTCGATTTTGTCAACTCTCCTAAGTTTCACAAAAACAATCCCAATTTTCGGAACTCGCCCGTATTTTACCAAGTGGATTCGAATTTTGTCAACTGCCCTAGATTTTGCCAAGTTTCCTCGATTTTACCATCTCGCCACAATTGTACAGAAAACAAAATTCAAATTTTTACATCTCACCTGATTTTTGCAAAGTCATTCTGAATATTGCCAGCTCCCCCAAGATTTGCCAACTCTCCTAAATATTGCGAAGTTGCCTCGATTTTGCCAACACGACATAATTTTATAGAAAAAAGATTGCAATTTTTACATCTCACCTGAATTTTGTCGTCTCCACGATTTTGTCAAGTCACTCCGAATTTTGCCAACTTTCCATAATTTTACAAAAAAAATCCCAATTTTTATATCTCATCTGAATTTTGCCAACCCCCCACGATTTTGCCAAGTCACTCCGAATTTTGCTAACTGCCCCTAGATTTTGCCAACTCCCTACGTTTTGCCAACTAGCAATAATTTTACAGAAAAAAATCCCTATTTTTATAGCTCACCTGAATTTTGCCAACTCCCTACGATTTTGAAAAGTCACTCCGAATTTTGACAACTCCCCACGATTTTACCAAATCACTCTGAATTTTGCCAGCTTATCCTAGATTTTGTCAACTCCCTAAGTTTTGTCAACTCGTCATAATTTTACATAAAACATCCCAATTTTTTCATCTCACCTGAATTTTGCCAACTCCCCACGATTTTGCCAAGTCGCTCCGAATTTTGCCAACTTTTCATAGATTTTTGCCAACTTCCTAAGTTTTCTCAACTCGCCATAATTTTACAGAAAAAAATCCCAATTTTACATCTCACCTGAATTTTGCCAACTTCCCATGATTTTGTGGGCGGGGGTGGCTCAGTCGGTAGCGCGCCAGGCTCGTAATCTGTACTTCCCAGGTTCGAGTCCCTCCTGGGTCAGCGTTGAGATTTATCTCCGCAAAATTCCCCGCCCTGCCCACGGTCAGTAGGGGACACCGATGGGCTTGGAAAGGCCGCCGTCCGTCGGAGGGGACGTTAAGCCGTGGCCCCGTGTGCGGGAGAGCTATACCCTGTGCACGTTAAAGAACACGCTCGATGGCCTTGACGGGAGGCTATCATCTGTCTCCCACAACTGTTCCAGTGGGTCCCCTCTCCCAACCTTCTCTGAGCCTTCGGGATCCATGTGACCTGGCCATTTAGCCCATGGTGTGCAAAAAAGTGCCGCTCAGGGGTAAAACAACCCACCAACCCAACTCCCCACGATTTTGCCAAGTCACTCCGAATTTTGCCAACTCCTTAAGATTTTGTCAAGTTGTCCCAATTTTTCCAACTCACCTGTATTTTACGAAGTGGCTTCGAATTTTGCCAACTGCTCTAAATTTTGACGTCTCTCCATTTTCCAAACTCCCTAGATTTGCCAAATTGCAATCGATTTTGACAAGTCCCCTTAATTTTGCAAAAAAAGATCACAAATTTTCACAACTCATCTAGATTTTACGAAGTCGCTTCGAATTTTACCAACAACGAGTTATTTTGGGTGGAGCCTCCCCCCATCGCCCACGTGGCTACACCCCTGTACATAACAATATGCAAATGGCCACACAGGTTATTCTGGTGATGTAATTTCACAGCTCGCGGAGTTGCGCGCAACATGGATTTAACTATAAAACCCTTCACAACGTTCCGACCTATCATTTTTCAACTGATAACGAACATCATTATGTTCGCTATCAGTTGAACAATGTATTGACGTGTGTACACCCATCAAAGATCATCTGATTTATCGGACGTTGAGCCTGCAGATATCTCATGCAATAGTTATGAAGCATGATGGTATAACCATTGCCATCGGCCAAATATATTTTGCTAATGATTGGTACGGGTCCTATGCATCCTCAGAAGTCATTTCTTCCGCAAAAATATTCCTTGAATTCTATTGCAACAGGAAATCTCTGCATTTGCTACTGATTGATAGAGCAGCTTATTGAAATAATGATAGGCAACCATAGTACACACCATAGATTGCCTGTAGAAATAAACTTCAGTAATTTTTCATCTGAAAAAAAAAATTATCGGTCACGCGGGGGGGGGGGGGTGGATTTAACCCGTAACTTTCTAGATACATACATGCCAGAGCGCTCTACCGTTAAACCACGCATTAGAAGCTAATGATCTTCCAGGATTTATCCAGGTCTCCTCTATAGGTCTTAAGGACCCCAAAGTCTCCGAGAAGGACACCAGACAGCTCTTAGAAGACATATGGTGGCCCTGTGAGCAAGAGAGCCATCTCCTGTGCATGTTAAGGAACACGCCGTCTTGACGGGGGGCTTCCATATGTCTCCTAAGAGCTGTCCGGTGTCCTTCTCGGAGCCATTGGGGTCCTTAAGACCTATAGAGGAGACCTGGATAAATCTTGGAAGATTATTAGCTTCTAATGCGTGGTTTAACTTCTAATGCGTAACTTTAGATCCGACCCATCGAACGGCGGCTTTTCCAACCCCATCGATGTCCCCTTTCTCACCTTGGGGAGGGGGAGGATTAGCAAAGATAATTCTGAATGCTCTCATAGTCGAAACTGCGAAGTGCAGATAACGAGGCTTACACGCTTCCGACTGAGAGACCCTTCTCTTCTATGTATCAGTGAAATATCCGGTGCTGCCAAGGAACAGCAAGAAGCAGATGGCCTTTATGGTTTATAACCGGTGCGTAAAATGCTTATTTTTACTTGTTCTGTATCATCATTGGTGTTTAAAATACTGTTGCGAATTACAAAATACGGATATGCACTGGACGTGAGTAATAATAACTATATTTTAAAGCCAAATGTAATACAATGCAAATCGTTACAAAGAAAATATGGATGTAGTTTTTCATAAACAAATCGACTACTAACATGCAAAAGTCATTAACATTCCTGCACAGAGTACACAACACAGCTCAGTCTATACTACTAAACTTTTACCTCTATACTGTCTGTCGTGTCTCTTGAATACCTTATATACCAGGTATAAAGAATCCTTCTTCTTGTTAGATCACTAGACGTATCCTCTAGCAAAACATAACTACCGCCCGTGCACACACCAATACAAGATACTTCTTGACTTTTACTTATCGCGCACAGACTCAAACCATCTGAACAACCTTTCAGATCTCAGAACTTTAACACACTGCACACTGCTATATTTTCATTCTTCTTCTTCTCAACTGTTCTAAGTTCCAAATCGTTGGCTAATTGAATCTCACGTAGAAGCACACACGAGGGTTACAATCACGTTAACTCGTGAAGTCACTGTAGCGCGTTCATCTGTCGTAACACTGCCCCCTCCTTAGGTCTTGTTCGTCCCGAACAATTCTGGATTCCGAAGCTTCTTCAGTTCTTCGATGAAACGGGGCCAAACGATTCATGGGAACCACCTTGCACTTTGTAGTTGAACGTAGACGAATGCGATACATCACGCCGTCAATCCTGTTAACTATTGTGTAAGGACCTCCCAAAGTTCTCTGTAGTCTCGGTGAAAGTCTCCTCTTTCCACGTGGACGTCGACGAATGCAATACATCACGTCGTTAATCATGTTAACTACTGTATCAGGACCTCCCCAAGGTCTCTGGTGTCTCGGTGAATGTCTCCTCTTTCCACGTGGAGTTATTTTCTCTACAGCAGTAGGTGAACACGTATTTTGTTCCACTGTATTCAAAATACGGACGGCTGTCTTCTTTAGGAAGGTGACGAGTTTATTGCTTTTGTTTTGCTTCTGGTGATAAAAAGAACATTTCATTATCACGTGTTTCCTCAGTTTATCCCACATGTTTGTGTCAAAATGGAAGCGAATCACATTATGACGTAGATTTCCTTTCTCACTGAAGCTTCGTCCACAAGCAGAATACGTGTAAGGCCTATAGCCCTTGTGAACACGTTTATGTCTCCGCAGGGAGGAGAATCGACTAACAGTTTTCGTGCAAAACCTGTAAAAAGTTTTCTTCTTTGTCGAAAGTTTTCTCCTTTGGATTTTTAATTCTATCAACAGTAACAAGGAATGAAAGTCATTAGTAACATAAAATCTAGGGAGGAGTTTCATCCTCCAGTCTGACCATTTTGTCAGTTGACTTTCACTTAATTCAGAACTGTCGTGATGAACCTTCAGCCATATTTCACCCGATTCAATTTGATCCCCAAGGTGCTTCACAATTATAATATCAGCTCCATAATTCTTTTTAGCGCTTCGGTCCATCTCCTCCTTCCATACTCTTGCTAGAACTGCAGCTTCTAATCCGACAACCTTATCTGTTTCTCCTGTATAAGTGAAATCAGTGATGTGTCGGGCTGCTAGCAATATTTTTTCTGTTTTACCTTCACATAGCCAGCTTGCAACATCTTCAGATACTCCTTGTTCTATTAACATGTTACGAAACTTGTTCAAAGCATTGCCGTTATGCAGAACCTTGCGGGCACGTGATGCTTCATCTACCCTATTATCCACAATGTTCACCAAACGCAGAAGTTCTCCTCCTAACTCTTCGACGAGCTCTTGCAGTTCCAAGGATCCGTTACCAAGGAAACACTGAACAGCTTCCATCACTTCCAGAGAGTTGTCAACAGAGTTTTCAAGAGGTGAATCCATGTTGCTGATAACAGCTGAACAACTCAAACTCTTCATTCCACGAGTTTGTGATGCTGCAACCATTTTCTTAACTAAATAAACAGCAACATCTTCTGTACTGATGAGATCAATAGCTCCTTTTCCGAATTCAACATCATAAACCAAAGCGCACACTCCTTCAGCCAGCTTTTTGGACACAATTGAGCATCTCATTAGAGGAACGCTATCTACGGTAGCCGTCAGATCCTTGCAGCGGTAAATCTCCTTATCTGTTGGCACCAGCTCCTCTGTCTGTCCTACGATGTCTTCCATCATCTGCTCGATTTTATCCTACGATGTCTTCCATCATCTGATCCGACGTCTTCCATCATCTGCTCGATTTTATCTTTAGTGCAGTCGACTGTGAAGCCAGGGACGGATTCCAATTTGTCCAGAGTATCTCCCGTCAATTGGAGAGCACGACCGGAGATCATAGGGACCTTGAGACCTAAAGCAGCAAGTGCAGGAGCCAAGACAAGACTCACTTTGTCGCCGACACCTCCTGTGCTGTGTTTATCTACCATCCGATGGCGCCACTCGGGTCTCCAGCAAAACACATGACCCGAGGAGGTCATAGTTGCTGTTTCTTCCGAATTCACTTTCTTGGAGCTCTCATTGTAATTAGCCAGGGAAATATCAGTCATGATTGCCAAATTGTTCATTCTGGAGATCAGCGACGAGTTTTGTAACACGATATTGTCCACTTTAGAGCTCTTGTAGTCGTGATTAAACTTTTCTATATCCTTATAATCTAAATGGTTATAATGTCCAAATCTGCGCATTGACTTTTCAGAAAAGAAATTCAGCGTGGCTACGTTGAGATTGTCTGAGGGCTTCACTTCTCTCTGATCGTAACTCTGAGGCTTAGTTTCATCCAGAAAGTTAGTCTTTGAAGTACTGTCTCTGCGTGAAGCTCCTTTACTAGCATCACCTGTTACGCTTCTAAGCCATTCTTCGGAATTCTTCTTTCTTAAGTCCCCATTTTCTATAAACGATTCGAGTGTGGCTATATGCTTCGGAAAAATCTCTCCGACTTCCCCAGTAACGTCGAATGGCACTTTGTATCTATGATGAATGGACGCCTCTTCTTTACTCGGACCACTCTGCGAAACGTAATCTCTGTTTCGTTCCCCCTCATTACCACTCGTTACTCTGCCTTTGCGATAATTGTCCATGACGCATTTTGCTGACGGCGAGGAATAGAATACCTTTCGGGTGGATCTCTCTTCAGATCTGCCAGACTTGTATACCTAGGTATTTTGAAGTGCAAAGCGTACTGTATAGTCTCACAGCTCTCTGATCTGTGTGATTGTTCCTCACAGTTCCTAGACATGTCATCAGCGACATAGACACTCTGTCATGCATCACCAGTAGTTGCGTGGTCAAAGGCATTATCTGCGCTATCTCTACGTTTCTTGATTTCCAGTAGCAGATCCACATTTCGAGATTCTCCTTTCTTGCGAAGATTCGATTCTTTTGTAGTCTTCCTCTCGCAGTCCTCTCGCACTTTCTCCATCTCTCTTGAGATCTCTTCAATCCATATAAAGGCTTCATCAGAACGCCGCTGCCCCAGCAAGCTTCTCCTGTCCGTCGAATTTTGTAAAAACGAATTGAATCTACATTGCTTCTTTTTCAGATAGCGAAGAATCCCGGAATGTTTTCTGGTTCCGCATCGTTTCTTAAATTGCTTCTTTTTCAGATAGCGAAGGATCTTGGAATGTTTTCTGGTTCCGCATCGTTTCTTTCCCTCATCAGCATTATGTTCATCTGTACTATAGCTCCCACTGCTGGAGATATATTCACCTTCAACCAATTTCGTTGTCTTAACTGTAACAACATCTCTACCAGCTCTCGCTTCTTGCATAATTTTGTTCCTATAATTTTTATACTGCCCAACAATATTCTTATGGTTAGCATCTTTAAAACATTGTTCATCTATACTGTTACCTCCAGTGCTGTTAGTTTCGCAAATTTCACCTATTGGTTTCGGATTCACATTTTGACATCGTTGCCTTTCTCTTTTTCTTTTCCATGTTTACAGTCTAACTTAACACTATCAAGATCATCTTTTTCACTGACAAATTCAACATTTAAGCTATTGCATTGTCTGTTGAGTTCGGTTTTAATATCCTTGAACTGATCAATAATCTTACCAACTTGAGAAGCCACTTCAGCTCTCATCTCAGTATTTTGTGCGGCTATTTCGGCTTTCAAATCATCTTTTTGAGAAACTATCTCAGTTCTCAACTCATTATTTTGTGCGGCCAGGTCACCTATTTTATTTCTCAACTCATTATTTTGTGCGGCCATTTCGCTTCTCTGGGCAGCTATTTCACCTTTAATGTATGTTTTCTGTGTAGCCATATCGGCTTTCAGGTCAGTCATCAGCTTTATTAACTCATCCATACTTCTAGTGAAAGGCATTCAATTAAATGATCCCACTCCTGACACCAAATGTTGCGAATTACAAGATACGAATATGCACTGGACGTGAGTAATAATAACTATATTTTAAAGCCAAATGTAATACAATGCAAATCGTTACAAAGAAAATATGGATGTAGTTTTTCATAAACAAATCGACTACTAACATGCAAAAGTCATTAACATTCCTGCACAGAGTACACAACACAGCTCAGTCTATACTACTAAACTTTTACCTCTATACTGTCTGTCGTGTCTCTTGAATACCTTATATACCAGGTATAAAGAATCCTTCTTCTTGTTAGATCACTAGACGTATCCTCTAGCAAAACATAACTACCGCCCGTGCACACACCAATACAAGATACTTCTTGACTTTTACTTATCGCGCACAGACTCAAACCATCTGAACAACCTTTCAGATCTCAGAACTTTAACACACTGCACACTGCTATATTTTCATTCTTCTTCTTCTCAACTGTTCTAAGTTCCAAATCGTTGGCTAATTGAATCTCACGTAGAAGCACACACGAGGGTTACAATCACGTTAACTCGTGAAGTCACTGTAGCGCGTTCATCTGTCGTAACACTGCCCCCTCCTTAGGTCTTGTTCGTCCCGAACAATTCTGGATTCCGAAGCTTCTTCAGTTCTTCGATGAAACGGGGCCAAACGATTCATGGGAACCACCTTGCACTTTGTAGTTGAACGTAGACGAATGCGATACATCACGCCGTCAATCCTGTTAACTATTGTGTAAGGACCTCCCAAAGTTCTCTGTAGTCTCGGTGAAAGTCTCCTCTTTCCACGTGGACGTCGACGAATGCAATACATCACGTCGTTAATCATGTTAACTACTGTATCAGGACCTCCCCAAGGTCTCTGGTGTCTCGGTGAATGTCTCCTCTTTCCACGTGGAGTTATTTTCTCTACAGCAGTAGGTGAACACGTATTTTGTTCCACTGTATTCAAAATACGGACGGCTGTCTTCTTTAGGAAGGTGACGAGTTTATTGCTTTTGTTTTGCTTCTGGTGATAAAAAGAACATTTCATTATCACGTGTTTCCTCAGTTTATCCCACATGTTTGTGTCAAAATGGAAGCGAATCACATTATGACGTAGATTTCCTTTCTCACTGAAGCTTCGTCCACAAGCAGAATACGTGTAAGGCCTATAGCCCTTGTGAACACGTTTATGTCTCCGCAGGGAGGAGAATCGACTAACAGTTTTCGTGCAAAACCTGTAAAAAGTTTTCTTCTTTGTCGAAAGTTTTCTCCTTTGGATTTTTAATTCTATCAACAGTAACAAGGAATGAAAGTCATTAGTAACATAAAATCTAGGGAGGAGTTTCATCCTCCAGTCTGACCATTTTGTCAGTTGACTTTCACTTAATTCAGAACTGTCGTGATGAACCTTCAGCCATATTTCACCCGATTCAATTTGATCCCCAAGGTGCTTCACAATTATAATATCAGCTCCATAATTCTTTTTAGCGCTTCGGTCCATCTCCTCCTTCCATACTCTTGCTAGAACTGCAGCTTCTAATCCGACAACCTTACCTGTTTCTCCTGTATAAGTGAAATCAGTGATGTATCGGGCTGCTAGCAATATTTTTTCTGTTTTACCTTCACATAGCCAGCTTGCAACATCTTCAGATACTCCTTGTTCTATTAACATGTTACGAAACTTGTTCAAAGCATTGCCGTTATGCAGAACCTTGCGGGCACGTGATGCTTCATCTACCCTATTATCCACAATGTTCACCAAACGCAGAAGTTCTCCTCCTAACTCTTCGACGAGCTCTTGCAGTTCCAAGGATCCGTTACCAAGGAAACACTGAACAGCTTCCATCACTTCCAGAGAGTTGTCAACAGAGTTTTCAAGAGGTGAATCCATGTTGCTGATAACAGCTGAACAACTCAAACTCTTCATTCCACGAGTTTGTGATGCTGCAACCATTTTCTTAACTAAATAAACAGCAACATCTTCTGTACTGATGAGATCAATAGCTCCTTTTCCGAATTCAACATCATAAACCAAAGCGCACACTCCTTCAGCCAGCTTTTTGGACACAATTGAGCATCTCATTAGAGGAACGCTATCTACGGTAGCCGTCAGATCCTTGCAGCGGTAAATCTCCTTATCTGTTGGCACCAGCTCCTCTGTCTGTCCTACGATGTCTTCCATCATCTGCTCGATTTTATCCTACGATGTCTTCCATCATCTGATCCGACGTCTTCCATCATCTGCTCGATTTTATCTTTAGTGCAGTCGACTGTGAAGCCAGGGACGGATTCCAATTTGTCCAGAGTATCTCCCGTCAATTGGAGAGCACGACCGGAGATCATAGGGACCTTGAGACCTAAAGCAGCAAGTGCAGGAGCCAAGACAAGACTCACTTTGTCGCCGACACCTCCTGTGCTGTGTTTATCTACTATCCGATGGCGCCACTCGGGTCTCCAGCAAAACACATGACCCGAGGAGGTCATAGTTGCTGTTTCTTCCGAATTCACTTTCTTGGAGCTCTCATTGTAATTAGCCAGGGAAATATCAGTCATGATTGCCAAATTGTTCATTCTGGAGATCAACGACGAGTTTTGTAACACGATATTGTCCACTTTAGAGCTCTTGTAGTCGTGATTAAACTTTTCTATATCCTTATAATCTAAATGGTTATAATGTCCAAATCTGCGCATTGACTTTTCAGAAAAGAAATTCAGCGTGGCTACGTTGAGATTGTCTGAGGGCTTCACTTCTCTCTGATCGTAACTCTGAGGCTTAGTTTCATCCAGAAAGTTAGTCTTTGAAGTACTGTCTCTGCGTGAAGCTCCTTTACTAGCATCACCTGTTACGCTTCTAAGCCATTCTTCGGAATTCTTCTTTCTTAAGTCCCCATTTTCTATAAACGATTCGAGTGTGGCTATATGCTTCGGAAAAATCTCTCCGACTTCCCCAGTAACGTCGAATGGCACTTTGTATCTATGATGAATGGACGCCTCTTCTTTACTCGGACCACTCTGCGAAACGTAATCTCTGTTTCGTTCCCCCTCATTACCACTCGTTACTCTGCCTTTGCGATAATTGTCCATGACGCATTTTGCTGACGGCGAGGAATAGAATACCTTTCGGGTGGATCTCTCTTCAGATCTGCCAGACTTGTATACCTAGGTATTTTGAAGTGCAAAGCGTACTGTATAGTCTCACAGCTCTCTGATCTGTGTGATTGTTCCTCACAGTTCCTAGACATGTCATCAGCGACATAGACACTCTGTCATGCATCACCAGTAGTTGCGTGGTCAAAGGCATTATCTGCGCTATCTCTACGTTTCTTGATTTCCAGTAGCAGATCCACATTTCGAGATTCTCCTTTCTTGCGAAGATTCGATTCTTTTGTAGTCTTCCTCTCGCAGTCCTCTCGCACTTTCTCCATCTCTCTTGAGATCTCTTCAATCCATATGAAGGCTTCATCAGAACGCCGCTGCCCCAGCAAGCTTCTCCTGTCCGTCGAATTTTGTAAAAACGAATTGAATCTACATTGCTTCTTTTTCAGATAGCGAAGAATCCCGGAATGTTTTCTGGTTCCGCATCGTTTCTTAAATTGCTTCTTTTTCAGATAGCGAAGGATCTTGGAATGTTTTCTGGTTCCGCATCGTTTCTTTCCCTCATCAGCATTATGTTCATCTGTACTATAGCTCCCACTGCTGGAGATATATTCACCTTCAACCAATTTCGTTGTCTTAACTGTAACAACATCTCTACCAGCTCTCGCTTCTTGCATAATTTTGTTCCTATAATTTTTATACTGCCCAACAATATTCTTATGGTTAGCATCTTTAAAACATTGTTCATCTATACTGTTACCTCCAGTGCTGTTAGTTTCGCAAATTTCACCTATTGGTTTCGGATTCACATTTTGACATGCGTTGCCTTTCTCTTTTTCTTTTCCATGTTTACAGTCTAACTTAACACTATCAAGATCATCTTTTTCACTGACAAATTCAACATTTAAGCTATTGCATTGTCTGTTGAGTTCGGTTTTAATATCCTTGAACTGATCAATAATCTTACCAACTTGAGAAGCCACTTCAGCTCTCATCTCAGTATTTTGTGCGGCTATTTCGGCTTTCAAATCATCTTTTTGAGAAACTATCTCAGTTCTCAACTCATTATTTTGTGCGGCCAGGTCACCTATTTTATTTCTCAACTCATTATTTTGTGCGGCCATTTCGCTTCTCTGGGCAGCTATTTCACCTTTAATGTATGTTTTCTGTGTAGCCATATCGGCTTTCAGGTCAGTCATCAGCTTTATTAACTCATCCATACTTCTAGTGAAAGGCATTCAATTAAATGATCCCACTCCTGACACCAAATGTTGCGAATTACAAGATACGAATATGCACTGGACGTGAGTAATAATAACTATATTTTAAAGCCAAATGTAATACAATGCAAATCGTTACAAAGAAAATATGGATGTAGTTTTTCATAAACAAATCGACTACTAACATGCAAAAGTCATTAACATTCCTGCACAGAGTACACAACACAGCTCAGTCTATACTACTAAACTTTTACCTCTATACTGTCTGTCGTGTCTCTTGAATACCTTATATACCAGGTATAAAGAATCCTTCTTCTTGTTAGATCACTAGACGTATCCTCTAGCAAAACATAACTACCGCCCGTGCACACACCAATACAAGATACTTCTTGACTTTTACTTATCGCGCACAGACTCAAACCATCTGAACAACCTTTCAGATCTCAGAACTTTAACACACTGCACACTGCTATATTTTCATTCTTCTTCTTCTCAACTGTTCTAAGTTCCAAATCGTTGGCTAATTGAATCTCACGTAGAAGCACACACGAGGGTTACAATCACGTTAACTCGTGAAGTCACTGTAGCGCGTTCATCTGTCGTAACAATACTCTCTATCCACCACTGCTTTCTATATTCAAAACTCGCATCATTTAAAGTTCCAAATCACCATACCATGTAATGATTTCTGCTTTTGAGCTTGGAGAAATGGATTAATGTTTTGTTGCTTTGTTTGCAACTTTTATACATATTGTCTTTCTGACCTGTCCGAAAAGTATACAATTACTCAGGTTTAATTTGAACTTCTTCGTTTAAAAAATCAATTAAATGTTAATGAACAGAATGAACTGTTGTGAATGATTATGATGAAAATAATGGGATAGTATAACAAAGCTTTCATGACAAATGTTCTTAGTTCCTACTAATAGTAAACTACGAAAAGGTGCATTGTGGCCTGTGCATTATTCCAGAGGATTCCTTTTTGTCTCATAATATGAATGAGGAATTTTAAGAAGTCGCAAATTATGATGCTATTTAAAATAATGATCGTTTACCTGAAATGCATTTCTCTGTTCTGCTTGAAATAATGATTGTTCGATGGCAATAAATGAATGACCTATCAGAGTTGATAATTTTTCCTTGATTTTGAAAAATTTTTCGATATCTTTGGTTAATGGTTTTAAGCGTTGATCTGTCGACTGTTGTACGTTATACGTTGAATGCATTCAATTAAAATTATCTGTAAGTCTTGGGCACAGTAAACATTCTTCAAGAAGGCATCTTAGGTGAAAAGGGTCATATATGAGATCCTTGGATAGTCAGCCGTAACTATCATTACTGGCAGTTTAGATGCAATGAGCAGATATTTAATGGATTAGAAAAACCGCAAACGCTATGTGTTCCATTTCCCGAGCTGACATAGTTTTTTTTTACTGCAACTCAGGAAACTTCGAAAATCCAATAGAAATAACAGTTGAATTCATAACACTCTTAGAATAAGTATTTAAATTCAATACAGGAAAAATATAACTTTATTTACTTGTGATTTCTATCCCTGACAGTGATCGTTCTCCGAGGAAGTTACAGTCCTGTTGGAACTCTCTTCTTTCTTCCAACAAGACTGAAATTCCTCGGAAAGCGATGCCAGTCGGGGATAGGAATATAAGGAGTAATTGTTCACAAGTGAATAAAGTTATTTGCTAAGTGTTACCTATATTGAATTTAAATCCAACAGAGAGATATGGATTATTCTTTCTAAAGAGTGGTCAGAAGGCAGGGATGGCTCAGTTGAAAGTGCATCAGGGTCGTAAACTGCAGTTCCCATGTTCAAGTCCCAACAGACCAGCGTTTAGATTTATCACCGCCATGCCCACAATCAGTAAGGTCCACCGATGGGCTTGGAAAGGCCGCCATCCATCGGATGGACGTTAAACCTTGGCTCCGTGTGCAGGATAGCCATACCTTGTGCACGATAAACAACACCCTGTATTGTCTTGACGGGAGGCTACCATCTGTCTCCTAACAGCTGTCCAGTAGGTCCCCTTCCCCCAACCTTCTCTGAACCTTCGGGTCCTTGTGACTTGGCCATTTAACCAATTGTGTGTAAAAAAAAAGTGCCCCTCAGAGGTAAAAAAAAAACAAATTTAAAGAATGCATATAGTTATTTAAAGCAAGCTTTTCTAAACATGCTGTATTTTACCTTCCTTTCTAATAAATACAAAAGAGTTTCTTCATTCATGGTTGTTGGGTTGCTTTTACCTTTAAAGCTACCCTTAGAACTGTTTTGCACACAATGGTTAAATGGCAGGTCAAAAGGACCGCAAGGGTTCAACGAATGTTGGAAAGGAGCTCACTGGACGGCTGTTAAGAGACAGATGGAAGCGCCTGTCAATGTCATTCACCGTGCTCTCTAGCGCACACAGTGAATGAATCTCCTGCCACATCTTTGGGTCTCATCAAAGGAGGGCGACCTTTCCAAGCCCATCGGTGTACTCTTTCTGACTTAGGGAAAGGAGGGGGGGGGGGGGGGGGGGTAACGCTAGCCCAGGTGGCACTCGAACCTGGAAACTGTAGATTACGAGCCTCACGTGCTATTGAATGAGCCAACCAGCCCCTTTATTTTCATGACACAATCATTTCTCTTTCACAATCTTTGGCATTTCTTATCTGGACGTTTCCAGATAAGAATTATTCTTACTGGACGTTCCAAACTCTTCTTGAATTTATCTTATGCTCCATTTCTTTGCCAAATTGAAGTTTTTGTATTCCACTTATTGTTCAACAGTGTCACTTGTCATAGATTTCGTATTGTTGTTTTTGGTCAGATACACCATCCATTGTAAGTCAGGTCTTAAACAATTTCTTACATCATGTTTTCTTCTCTAAATGGGTTATAGCAATGTACAGGGTGATTATAATTAAACTGGTATTAGTCAGAGCGATGTAGAGAAGGATCTACTCGGCTGATCACAGCGAAAAGTGGTGGATACCTTAATAAAAACATAGAGTAGAGAATTTTCGAATAAAAAATAGTTATTTTTTAATGCCACCAGGTGGCGTGGGTGTACTAAAATAAAGAACATACGAAGTTGAACAAACATAACCTTTTTTAAAAATCAAGATTCTCATAATGTGAACCCTTCGTATGCAACATGTGCTGGAAACGTTATACGGCATGATCCACAGTTGCTTGAAACATTGGCTGCAGCATGCTTTGCTATTCTTGCGTTAATTTCAGCAAGCGATTCAACATTGCTTTAGTAAATTCGTCTTTTCAAATAACCCCATAACCAAAAATCGCATGGGTTTATGTCGGAGGAATGTGGTGGCCAAGCATTGGAAAAAGTTCGAAAAATTATTTCATTTGGTGAAGACCACGGAAGTCTTCACCAAATGTGGTACGCAACAATTGCGTTGCCGTAAATGCAGTATGGGGTGGCTTTTCTATGGGTGAATTTCTTTCTTACAAAGCCGGAATAATCTTGCGGTGGAGAAGGTCTGTGTCACGTGATCCACTCACCGATCGACGCACGGAGGCTTAAGGCGTGATCTCCTCAACGAAAAATGACTCGATTATAAATTTTGCGGTAAACCTGAACCATACAGTTACATAGTCGGAATATAGGGACACATCATACACAGCATGCGGATGTGTAGGTCCCCATATTCGAAAGTTGTGCGTATTCACTGTTCCATGTACGAAAAAATGCGCCTCATCGGTCCATAAGACTTTCGAAGGGCACATTTCATCCACCTGCATCCTCGCCAGAAATCGCAAAGCGAAGTCGGCGCCTTGTTTTTTGTCACGTGGTTGCAGCTGCTGCACCCTATACATTTTTAAAGGATACCATTTCAAGATGAACCGTATAACTTTACAGACAGTTGACCACGGAAGTTGCAGTTGCCGGGATACCTGTCTTGCACAAACTACGGATAGTTCCGATTGTGACTGGATTTCTGCAACGGTAAGTGCGACGTCTTCCATATTGCTTTTTGCAACAGGTCACCAGCCTCTACCCGGAGCCACACCCTTGCCTGTTCGTCCTGGTCCACACCCTTGCCTGTCGGAGCCACACCCTTGCCGGTTGCCACACCAACGCCTGTTTCTTCGAATTTCTGTATCATATTCTTCAGCGTTTAGCGACAAAGGTACTTTTCTCATAATTTTCAGACGAGATATTCACGTAATGCAGCGGCGGCATTACTGCCGTTTTGGTAAAAGAGTTTCACTAGCAAAGCTCGATCCTTATTGCAGATACCTATGGTTCCTTTTACCGATTACAGGGAAGACATCGCATTTTATAGTGTGCCTCATGCGACTCTCACATGTAATTTATTGCAATGTCACGAGAAATTGGCATGTTCTACTATGCTTTTAGCGCGTCCACACCACCTGATGGCACTAACACTATAACTATTTTTTTTATTTGCAGTTCTCTATCCCATGTTCTTATTAAGATATCCAGCACTTGTTGCTTGATCCGTCGAGTAGATCCTTCTCTCATCATTACGCAAATCTTTCTTCATCATTACGCAAATCGCTCTGAGTAATGTCAGTTTAATTATAACCACCCTGTATGTTAAAATAAACAGAATCCGTTTCAAAAAACACTTTATTTTTTTTTCAAACTGCTCATGCCAGACTTCTCTTTGCACTGAGCCTTCTTATACCAATGCGCAGAACCTCAACATGAATTTTCCACCCTCCTTAAAAATTAATTATTATAAGAAATGATTCACTGACCTTCTGGATCAGAAACAAAGCCCATTAACATTTGGATGAAATCATGGAAAGGTGTATGAGAAACGGAGTAAATCTGTCTATTAGTAAACAAAATAAAGGCAAAATTTTAAAATTTAACCATGCACAGCTTCTGCGAGATCGTACACATTCTCCATTGAACAAACTAATGCTACAATTCAAAAGTTGATATCTCATTCCAAACGATATTTTCTGTAGTTTGAGATATATCGTACTAAGTAAGAAAGTTCTCAAAGGTTATTTGAAAAGTTTCCTTCGTTTACTGTTCATCCACATCATCAACACCATCACGGAGGTCCAACCAGATCGTGCAATTTAGTTCTCCAAGCATATCTGTCCTGAACTATATCTGCTGCATCGGACCACTGCACACCAATTCCAACAAGGTCTTGTTTGAGATTGTCTGTCCGTCACATCGTAAGTCTCCCCCTCTTTCTGAGGCCTTTAGGACACTGTTCATAACCCTATTTGCCAATCTACAATTATCCATACGGGCAATATCGCCAAGGGAGAATCAACGGCAGTCTCTCGCTGCACAATATGCGGCTCAGAGTAGGTTGCCGACTCCTTTGCCTAACCTCTTCATTATTTACAAGGTTGAACCATCTAATTCCCAAGATACTGCGTAAGCATCTAGAATCAAAGATATCAAGTTTGTGTTATCTTGTTTACAAAGTGTCCAAGTTTCACTACCATAACTAACCCTAGAAAGAACCAAACAATTATAGAGACTAATTTTAGACTTTAGGCGAATACGCCTATTTCTCCACACTCTCCATAGATTCTTAAAAGTTCCGGCAGCAATCCCAATTCGTCTATTAATCTTATGCTGCACATCATCACTATCTGTTACATAAGCTCCCAAGATAATCAAACTATAACACATACTGAAGACGATTAACTGAATCACAGACTGCCTGACTAACTTTAGTTTTCTCTCTGTTTATCAACAAACCTACTTTAGTACCAGTCTCATCAACAACGTGATAATACGTGACAATCCCGGTGCACCGCAATACGGAGACTGCATATCACCATAGGGAGTTGTCACTGAAATCATCATAAGAATTTATCTCATCAACATCATTTCGCAAAAGGGCTAAATCATCAGCATAATCTAAATCAGAAATTGTCGTATGCCCAGACCATTTAAGGCCTAAATATTTCAATTGTAGTGAGTTTTGCATAACATATTCAATAACCACACTAAAGAGAAAAGGAGACAAAATGCACCCTTGTCGAACACCAGAAGTAATGCTAAACCAATTGCTACAAGCCTTACCAACTCTCACACACGACTCAGTGTTATTATAGAGAGCTTTCATTATGTTAACTAATTTGTCTGGTATGCCATACCATTTCACAATCAACCACAAATTACGACTATCAACAGAGTCGGAAGCCTTTTTGAAATCAAAAAACTAATAACCAAAGGTTTCTGGAACTCTAAATATTTCTCAAGAATCTGCCTAAGTGAAAATATCTGATCCACACATTCTCTACCACTTCTGAATCCACATTGCTCATCACGCAATTGCCTGTCAACCAGATTCTTAATTCTATTAAGACCTTCAAAATTCAAATCAGACAAGCACTGCAGCATTATCGTGCAGAGAGAGACTCCCGTGGTTTGGCCGTGTTGCCCGTATGGATAATTATAGATTGGCGAATAGGGTTATCAACAGTGTGTCTAAAGTCCTCAGAAAGAAGGGGATACCTAGATAGCGGGGTGGACACACAATGTCGGACAGTACCCTGTTAGAATTGGTGTGCAGTGGCCAGATTCAGCAGATGTAGCTCTGGACTGAAATGCATGGAAACCTAAATTGCACGTTCTGGTTGGACTTCCATATAGCCCATGGTTGGTTGATTATGATGATGAGTTCTGCATCTGAGTTACTATTGACATAACATAGCCTAACATGCTTAATGAAATGACCTTTAGTCTTTTCATGAACGAGTTCATAAATAGTGCATGTATTATTTAGTGTACATGTGCTCTTTAGGGACTCGTCTGCAAATTTCGTAATGATTTTAGGAAAGAGGATATGTTCCAATGTGGAACTCCTTACCTTTTAATATAAATATATTACTGTTTTTAATGTTATAGACATTAATGTCTATAAAATAATAAATAATTAAAATGCTTTATTTATAAAAATAATTTTAATTAAAATAATTTTAAATTACTAATTAAAAAAATAAAATAATTTTAAAATGCTATATTTATTTTTGCGATTAGTGTATTTTTGAAGTCTCCGATTACAAAAATCAGTTTTTTACATATATTATCCCTTGTAATTAACTGTTACTACCTTAACAATGATTTGATATGCTTAAATCAGTACAAAAGGTTTCTTACACAAAATACATATGTTACGTAAATGAAAGTGACGATCCAATTTTGATTGGGATGCTAAATTAGTCTGATGTGACATTATTTAAGTTACGGAAGACTTGCTATGAAAATTATTAGTGATATATTTTTATGTTAATTTGTAGCGACTTTACACTGAAAGTCACTGAACTAGAATCCGATTTGAACATTGTGAAAGTGCATGTGATTAAACGGAGGTATAAAACTACACTAAAAAATGCTATGATTTGTACTGGTAGCCATTTTTACTCCTCTTTTAATGATCTTTCTTTAACTGAAAGCATAACATAAAACGAAATTTTAGTGTTTCATTTAATGATATACAGAAATATCTGAAATTTTTATGGTAAGTCAAAAGTTATGAAATTGTCTTTATAATTACACTGATCAGCTCAGAATAAAATAAAAAATATTATTTTTTCTAAACTATGCCCCTTTATCTTTATATATGAAGTGACCCAAAAAAACTTATATCCACTAAGTAATAACTTAGTGGATATAAGAAATATATGAAATTTATACATTTTAAATCACTGTTGAAGCACTACATAAAACCTAAGGTTTCATATTTTACAAATGGAGGGAATGTAATTTTCAATATTAGAAGAAGCACAGAAAATGACCTGTAAACATGAGACTCATCGCAACTACCTCAGGGTTATATCTGGAAGGTGTTTTGTCGACCAGCATCT
Organism: Ryuthela nishihirai; assembly: GCA_038380435.1. NCBI lineage: Eukaryota > Metazoa > Arthropoda > Arachnida > Araneae > Heptathelidae > Ryuthela > Ryuthela nishihirai. The sequence continues at coordinate 23,742,558 of JAWZYU010000001.1, forward strand.
TCAATTGTAGTTAAGGCAACTTGCAATGACTGACTCCGTGGTATAAAGCAATCAATAGAAGATATCTCGGTGAAGAGCTGGTGGCTGAGGAATCAGAGTACCTGACATGCCATCAGAACGTCGTAGGTTCGTACTCCACCCGGATCAAGTTAATATTTCCTCTATGCTTAGAATTGTTCATCCTGCTTATTATTTACGATTTTGTTTCATTTAGTTAAATAATAATATACGTTAATGCACTATTTATCGGATTTTTTAAAATACTTCTCTAAAATGTACATCGTGTAACTCTATTTTATGTATTGTAAATAAAAAGAATCGTATAGGAAGCCTTCTACGTTTGGAGTTTGAGGTGATTTCCTCATTAGCCTATTCCTAAGCAGATCATATCTGATCACTCATTCACGCCATGTAATTAATCGAGTGTTTTGGCATCAAATTGAAACTTAAACATGAACTCTAATTTGGTATTAAAGGAATTCCCATATCTTTCCCTGTTTGCACTTTTCTCAAATTCCAGCATGTAGCATAACTATGATTTTTCGAAGTAACAGGATAAAAAAAACCCCTAACCTTCTCCGTCTGTGGGTGTCCAATAAGTGGCATGAGTCGCAAAGGACAAGACAAAGATCACCAAACGGTGGAGCGCCAAGGGCCAGATTTTCAAATTCTTTGAGCCGAGTGGTTAGCGCGCTTGGCTGCTGATCTAAGGGACCTGGGTTCGAGCCCCGGGTAAGGCATGGTTGTATGTGTTGTTTTTCTGCTGAGGTCCTGCCATCCTCTCAGACCTTCTACTATGGCATATAAACTGACAGGCTCCTGTCAGACCTCTGTGGCAAGCAGCTGCTTGAGGGGGTATTTATATTTTATTTATTTATTTAAATACTGTGGGGTAGGGATTCTCGGACATATGGCTCATGAAGTCATTTTTGTAGTTCACAAGCAATACGTTTCATCGTAATCAAGGCAGCTGCTATAATGATCTCACGCGAATATATTCACCTTCAGCCGAAAATGAAACCACAATCAATGAAATCAGGTCTCTTTCATCTTATGGTTTTGTGACAAGAAAGGCATTTTAAACTTTTTTATCAGTTACCAAAACAGTCCTCCTGACCTATAGCTTTAGCGGCCATACCCCTAGCTTTAAGCGTTTCAGTTGATATATATTGCCTAGATAACAAAGTAACGAATTTTTGTCATATCACAAGAAAGCCAAATTCGATTATCCGCAGCTTCTAAAATTTGCATTTTATGGTAAATTTTGACGTAATATAAAGTTATCTGTCTAATATATTTACACCGAAGAGCCAAAGTATTATGAACAGCTGCCTAATATGATGTTGGTCCTCCATGTGCCGCTAAAACAGCTATTACCCGGCAAGGCATGGACGCTACAAGATTTCTAAAGGTGTCTTGTGGTATCTGGTACCAACACGTTACCAGCAGATCCTTTAACTCTTGTAAGGTACATGGTTTAGCCACCACAGATCGGATATGCTGTTCCAACACAAACCACAGATGCTCGATTAGATGCTGTCTGAGGAATTTGGAAGTCAGGGCAGTACCTGAAAGTCTTCTTCATGTTCCGCAAACCATTCTTGAACAATTCGGCCAGTGCAGCATGGTGCATTATCCTGCTGAAAAAAGGCACTATTAGATGGGTATACCGTTGCTATGAAAGCATGTACCTGGTCTGCAATGATGTTAAGGTAGATGGTAGACGTCATAGTTTCCTGTACATGAATGACTGGATCCGGGATTTCCCAGCAGAATATTGCCCAAAGCTTTCTCCACTGGTGTGCATCGTTTACCTGGGGAAGTGCCAACACTTCCCCAGGCAAACGAATGCACACCTACACCGCCGTCCACATGGTGCCACAGGAAACGAGATTCATAGGATCATACAACCTTCTTTCAATCATTCAAGGTCCAGTTTTGATGCTGGCGTGCCCATTGTAGGCGCTTTCGATGGTAAACTGAAGTTAGCATGGGCACTCGGAGCTGCCAGCGGCTACGCAACTCCGTTTTCAGCAGGGTTCGATGAACTGCGTTTTGTGACACATTACTCCCGGCACCAGCATTAGAATTACGGATGAGTTCCACCACAGTATCCCTTCTGTTGGCTCGTACCATATGGGCTAGCCTTCGCTCAGTTCTAGCATCGATGAGCTGTGGTTGACCCACACCTTGCTGGCGGTTTGTGGGTTTTCCCTCCTCAGACCAATTTCTGAAGGTACTAACCACGGCTGACCGTGAGCACCCAACAAGACTTCCATCTCAGAAATACTCTGGACCAGTCGTCTGTATACAATTTGGCATTTGTCAAAATCACTTTTATCCGCTGTTTTTCTCATCTGAAGAATACGAATAACACTGATTAACAGAGCTCAGTATCAGGTGTTATTTATACCGTTTCATGACCTTCACACGCGCCGCCGTTTACCTGCAGTTGCTTCGATTTGCATAAAGACTCGGTGGTCATAATGTTTTGGCTCTTTGGTGTATATTTTAATTTTCAACAATATTACTTCAATATTTGAAGAATTATAAAAGATCGGCATTTGAACAGCAGCAATAAAAAAATGCCCCTCAAGCAGCTGCTTTCCATAGAGGTCTGACAGGAGCCTGTCAGTTTATATGCCATAGGAGAAGGTCTGTGAGGATGGCAGGACCTCAGCAGAAAAACGACACAAACAGCCATGCCTTACCCGGGGCTCGAACCCAGGTCCTTAGATCAGTAGCCAAGCGTTCAAGGAGAATTTTAGCAAGGGCGATTCGTGGAATTGTGTTTCTAATGTCCCGTTTATGCTCGTCTATCTTGTGTTTTAGGGTGCGTTTAGTGCAGCCGATAGAGAGAGCGGGGACATCGGGGGTGAAATGGAGATTAGGGGAATGAAGTAGATTCCGCCTGCTTAAGAATTTAAATGGGATCTTTGCCATGCTTAAGAATTTAAAGAGATTCGGTGGTGTTTTGAAAGGAACTTTTAGGTTAAATGGTTTTAGGTTGGTATAACAAGGGGTTCAATATTGAGGAAGGTAATGGAGGCGGTGAATTTATGATGTGGCTACAGAGGTGATGGAGAGTGATTATGAAATTTATGCTTAGCTTTGTGAAGAATTCTATTGGTAAAGGTGTTAGTATAACCAGCATTGCGCCCAGTGGCAACGATAAAGCTGATTTTATTTTGCCGGTTGGTTGGGGAATCACAGGCGCGGAAAGCGAGATAAAATGCGGAGTAGAAAAAGACACTTTTAAATTGGGTGGGAGGAAAGGCGGAAACTTTTGTTACCTGAATTTCTTTTCCTATTTGAGTTTACCTTACAATTTTATTCGTTTTTCTCTTAATGCTGCTGCAGCTCATTTGTTCGCGCTGTAATGCGACAACGAGAAAATATCTCCTCTTGACTACTACTATAGATGCTGAAGTGTCGGTGGTTTGACTAAGCAAATAATGATGTGGTTAGAAGATGGAGACATCAACAACTTTTGACTAGCTTCTTGTGTAACGAGAGAGACAGGGACGTACCCAGGGGGCCCGGAATATTGTATTGTTTTGTGCGTACAAATTTGTATTGTTATCCACCCATTCCGTTTTCCGTGGTCCCTGGTCTTAGGTTGGTACACGCTGACTCTCCCCCTCCTTTACACACACTCTGCCATGGTTACTGGCTTTAGGCATGGGCCATGCTCTTGTCCTTTTCCCCTCCTCTCTGCTTGTTTTAGTCATTTGCTTAATTGAATCACTTACTGAATTACTTTCCAATGTAATTCAAAAATAATGATACACAATTTCATTCTTTTCACCCTCCCAAGTTCAGTTTGTGTGGTCCAGATCAACTCTCTCTCTCTCCACTTATATTTATCTTTGCAATCTTGGTCTTGTATTATTCATATCTCAGACTTCTCTACCTGCTTTGAAATCCAAAACATTTGTATTTGGAACTAAAAATAGATAGAGTTGCATTTGGAACACTAAAAGTAGATTAAAAATAAACTAAAAAAAATTTATTATTATTTATTAGCATGTTTGTCTACTGATCAAAGGGACCTAGGTTTAGAGCCCCGGATAAGACATGGATGTTTGTGTTGTTCTTCTGCTGAGGACCAGCCATCCTCACAAATCCCTTCTACTATGGCTTATTAAACTGAAAGACTCCTGTCAGACTTCTGTGACAAGCAGCTGTTTGACGAGGGTATATAGATAATATCTACCCTGCCCTCGGGGAGAAAATATGACACTGAGGGGATTGGGAAGGCCGACGTCAGTTAAATGGGAAGTAAAATTTTAGCCTTGTGTGCAGGATAACTATAGCCTGTGCCATTAAAACAGTAAGATTGAGGCAGACTTCCATCTGTCTCCTAACAGCTGTACAGTGGGTCTTTGCTGTGACCAGGACATTTAGCCCATTATGCAGAAAACAGAGCCGCTCAGATGAAATATGTTAACTCAAGCATCATTCCATCCTCCTCACCCCAATAGACATGAGCAGACCCGGATCTGAAAAAAAAATCGAGAAGAGAGGGAAACAAGAAACACAATCGAGCAGAAAAAACGGAGAGGGGGGGGGGACAAGAGGCTGTATTTCCAATGCAATATATCATTTCCCCCTTGTTTTTTAAATTTTTAAATTTTTTTTTGAAAAATCCATGAAACATAAATAAGTTTAGTAATATTTATTTCTATTACCCTTACTATGATTCTGAAAGGAATAGAAGATGCCCCCCCTCCCTAGATCTTGTCCATGGACTCGAGTATGTCCACCCATAAGACTTTTTAGGCACATTACTGATATCTGAAATGTAAAATAGAACAGACTACTTTTGATTTAATCATTTGCTGAATTGAATCACTTACTCAATTACTTAACAATGTATTCTATAAAAAGTATAATGATAGAAAATTTTATTCTTTTCACCCTCCCAAGTTTAAGCTGTGTGGTCCCAGTCATCTCTCTCTATCCACTTATTTTTATCTTTGCAATCTTGCTCTTGAAGTCCTCTTTTCGGCATTCTTTTTTTCATACCATTTTTCCATCTCTTTCACCGTCTTCTTCCAGCGGGTTCTAATTTCCATATTAAATTTAGCCCTCTTCCTTTATCCATCATATTCATAAGTCTTTCTCATTTTGATAATATTTTTTACACCTCCAATATTTTTATGTAATCTCTGATTGCTTTAGTTTCTTTATTTCCCATTTTATCTAGTCTTTGCTTCCTCGGATATCTTTTGCAATATCCACTTCGATTACTTTTATCTCAGATGCAAACCTTTCTCACAAAATTATTTTTGATTCTTATGTTAGAGTACTATCTACAATTGTATTAAAATCTATTCTTTAAAAATCAATTCAGCACTCTTACTGCTTTCTATTTTTGGTCTTCTATTTTAATAATCTTTCTTTAATTTTTTTTCATCATACATTCGACTATTAATAACAGCTTTCTCTTTGCTGGGTGTTAGAAAACTGACATCAGAATCCAAAAAATGGAAACATTGGAAACTTTTTTCTTTGAAAAATTTCAAATCATGACATCTATTTTATGTAAAAAGATGTAATCCAAGTAATTACAACCTTATGCCAGTTTTTAAGTAGAAAAACAAATTTAAATAGCTTTTAAAAGTTATTATTAAAAAATAATAATGAAAAAACTTTTCAAATATCGACAAACATGCATGCGTTTTAAAAACTGTTTTGGGAAAGGAGTTAAGAGTAAATGTCACAGGAGTCTGATATCTCGTGTTCAATGGGTAGTAGCTCATGACCATATGGGTTTCGAGGTGAAGGGATGCTCAGCTTAATGAGAGGCAATTTACGGAGTGGAAGGGAGCTCTGCCTGGCTTGGCTGCGGTTAACTCCTTCGCCCTTCGGGTGAAGGAAGGGGGGACGACAAACTAGGAAGAGTCCATTTCAAAAGTCAGCCGGTTTGGTATTCTGAGGTACTTCGTTTTCCAAGGTCTGTGGTAGTTAAAGGGTTAACGTCCCATCCGACGGACGGCGGCCTTTTCAAGCCCATCGGTGTCCCCTACTGACCGCGGGCAGGGCGTGGAATTTTGCGGAGATAAATCTCAACGCTGACCCAGCTGGGACTCGAACCTGGGAACTACAGATTACGAGCCTGGCGCGCTACCGACTGAGCCACCCCCGCCCCGTAGTATTCTGCTCCAGATATGCATCGCATGTAATTCCCTTCGGAGTGTTAGTTCGGAAACAGCTTGTTGTAGGCCTGAATTGAATGACTGGAGCAATTCCTGCCTCGTTGCAAAGCGGTTTGCCCTAATAGTGCGTGACATACTTCAGTGGTCCCTATTGGTGAGCACAGTCTTTCTGACGCAGTTCTGATGACGATTAGCGATGGACTGCGATGTACGCCACTGCTGGAATACACTTTGGACAGTATGTTTTGACACACCTGAAAAGACAGCAACTTCTTGTACACTATGCCCTTTGGCTCGGCCAAACGTAATGGAACCATTTTCCCACTCATTCACATCTTTGGCGCAATCCATGTTTCATGGAGTGACTAACACACACGTGGCACACAACCACTTCTTGTCACTGTGTGAATCCCGTAACGCATGGCACAACTATTTGTAGGACGTGTTTATTTCTGGTGTGCCCTCTGCTGCTGTCGAACTGACGTAACCCTCTTATGGCAGGAGAAGACAATTATTTGTTGTCCGGTGAGCTTATGATCTTAAATAAATTTTTCTATATTTTGCTTTTTCTAAAAAGCAATAATAAAAGTAAATAATAGTCTGGACACAGAACTACAAAGCAAGATCTTCACACAGTTTGAAAGTTAGTGGAAAAATGAGAATTCAGGCCAACTGCTAAATGGGGCGTTGAAAGCAGTGATATTAAGTGATTCATCTGTGTCATTGGGATCTTTGTGACCTGATCGTTTAGCTATTGTATGTACAAAAGCATGCGGCTCAGAGGTAAAACAACCCAACCCATCTGTGCCAACTAGTTATTCTGTGGTTGTTACACGCCTATATTACACTGAAGTGTAAAGGCATTCTGTGAAAATTATTGTCGCAACTTGTATATATATATACTATATGCATCTGAAAGAGAAATTGGAAACGAAATAAATATCGATCCGATTTAGGATTGACAAGAGCTTTATTATCCTATGATGGAGACAAATGAAATAAAAGAGAATGTGCGAAGGTGGCAATGGTGCAAATGATGACTACGTGACGATGGGTGACTCCTAATTGTTGATTTATCATCCGTTTGATCTCGGTGTAGGATGATTCTTTGATTCTGAATCACAGTGGTAAGCAGTTCTATAAAACGTCTTGTACACCATCTTGTAGTGCACTCTGAAATGAAAACAAGAATACGACATTAAGGTTCAATAAGTAAAAAATACATTCACATACCATAAAATTGCAAAAATTAAAATAGAAATTATTTGCGAAGGTGATAAACATTTTTCCATTACGCCCAGCTATTTACATATATTTTATGACATTAAACATTATAATAATAATTTGTGTAACATAAAAGTGATCAGCTTCTTGGCATTATCCAATCTAGCCAATGTTGCTATCCAAAAAGACAGAAAGCTTTATATTTAAATGAAAGTGACGAAAAAAAATGGTTTCCTGATCGTTAATAATTAGTGTTAGGATTATTTGTTCTTCTGTAAAGTTGTGTTTAACTCTTTCCGTCCCCATTTAACATGAATCGAAGTTTCAACATGAAGAAAGTTTCAACAACGTTGATGCCACGAGACTTGGTATGGCTCTCCCACACATTGGCCACGGCTTAATGTTCCATCCGTGGAGCCTTTCAAAACCGATCGGTGTCCCCTACTGACCAGGGGCAGGGCATGGAGTTTGGTGGAGATAAATCTCAACGCTGACTCAGCTGGGGCTCGAATCTGAAAATTGCAAAGATTGAAAACAAAGTTCTTAATCTTTCACGATTCAATGAGAGTTGTTGTTGGGTTGTTTTACCTCTGAGCGGCACTTTTTTGCACACCATGGGCTAAATGGCCAGGTCACAAGGACCCCGAAGGCTCAGAGAAGGTTGGAGGAGGGGACCCACTGGAACAGCTGTTGGGAGACAGATGGTAGCCTCCCGTCAAGGCCATCCAGCGTGTTCTTTAACGAGCACAGGGTATGTCTCTCCCGCACACGGGGCCACGGCTTAACGTCCCATCCGACGGACGGCGGCCTTTCCAAGCCCATCGGTGTCCCCTACTGACCGTGGGCAGGGCGGGGAATTTTGCGGAGATAAATCTCAACGCTGACCCAACTGGGACTCGAACCTGGGAACTACAAATTACGAGCCTGGCGCGCTACCTACTGAGCCACCCTCGCCCCATTCAATGAGAGCAGTGAGACTGATAAACAGAGAAAAAAACTATGCCTATTTCTCCTCAACGTCTTCCCGAAGTCCAGAAACACTTCTTCTCTTCCTCTGTTATACATCTTTTCTGTTTAGCTCATACCACACATCACCTTCATCTTTTGCACAACTCCAGATATTATGAAACCGAGAAACTTCTTCAACGGTGCACCCATTCGAAAAACTAAATCATTACTTGTTTAACAACTTTTCATTAAACCATATCAGTTTAATGTCCCCATATCAGTTTAAACAGGTTTTAATAAATTAATTATCTTAAATGAAATGCTCTTCTGAAACTTTTTTCACACGTGAGAAATATGAAATACCGTATACTGTTGGAATAGTAGCCCGGGACTTAAATTTTCAATTTCTTGCTTTATCTGACTAAAATTTGAGTCCAGTGTATAAATGAAAAGAAAATTGCTTGAGAAGAGTTTTCTATTAATTTATGAACATGTGATTATATTCACTTTAAAAATATACACGAATCTGTTCGAATTTTTATCTCCTTTTCAAAGCAAATGAGAAAACAGTTTAGATTTGTAGTCTGTTTGTTTGTAGGCATCGTACCTTTTGTTAATTGATAAATTAAAAAGTTTTTATGTTGGATAGGTATCGATGAAATATTACGTTATGTGTTTTTCGAATCACCCGAAGTTATACTTACGCCTTCTAGAGGTGGAAAATTTTGAAAATTCCAAAATTTTTGAAAATTCCAATATTGCAAACGACGTATTTATGCTAGAAATTTTAAATTTTGGTGGTGGAATGTGAAGGTCATGATATTTCCACTGACAGCAATTAATTGGCGCTTTAGACCCATGGGTGGATGGGGCGGAACACAACTTCTTTGTTTTGGCAGATAATTGTTCGGTTTTAGAGATAAATGAAAATTCCTTTTTGGGTTAGATAGGAATTGATGAATTATTATGATTCACTCTTTCGGAATCTTCCGAAAATTATAACCGCGCCCTCTAACGATGGAAAACTTTGAAAATTTCAAACGAATATTTCAAACGATGTATTTATTCTGAAATTTGAGATTTTAATGTTTATTTGTGTTGGTCACGGAATTTTCATTGCCAACAATGAGTTGGCACCTTAGACCCAGGAGGGTAGGGAAATACAATTATTTTCTCTTAGCAGATAACTGTTTGTGTTTAGAGGCAAACAAAAAATATATTTTGCATTAGATGGTAATTGATAATATATTATGATTTGTACATTCGGAATCTTTCGAAAACTCTAAATGCGTCCTGTAACGGTGAAAAAATCTGAAAATTCCAAAATTTCAAAAGACTGTTTCAAAGATGCATTAATGAGAGAAATTGTAATATTTGGTGCTGGAATGTGCACGTCATGAAGTTTCCAGTTGGAACAATGAAAGTGACAATTAGAAACGTCTATTATAGTTGGATTGGTAATAATGAAATATTATAATCCGCATTTTTCAAATACTTAGGTAGTTTTAATATACGTTCAGTTTTAATATACGTGTATACAGCTTACTAAATATGCAAACAGTACAGATGCTGTCCATAGATAGATATATAGAATGTGGTGGGAAGATTAGAAACCCTTCAACTTTGGGCTTCCTACTATCCCAAACAAGAAATAGGACGTGTAAATCACAATGCAGGAAAGCAAAAATAAAAATTAAAGTTTTCCGAATTTTTAAAAGTTCCCATTTGTGCAGAGTATAACTTTCTGTGATCCAATACTCTTTGATTCCAATTTCCTCTCCTTTCTGCACCAAAATAAACTTTAAAAACAAAAATCAACCGATCAAACAAGGTATAAAAAGTAACAGAGTCACAGATTTTTTCTCAGTTCAACCACCAAAAAAAAAACTGTTAGGGTATCCCTTGAGATGCTGGAGATGTTCGTGTAAAACACATTTTTCTGGAACAGTTAGTGTTGCTCATTGTAGGTTAAATTCTTCTGTTTTTTCCAACAGCCAAATCTCCAGCAAAGGGCGAATTTAGATTGTTTATTGAATAAATAATTAAAGGGCGAATTAAATTGTTTATTAAAGAACCTTCCTCCATGAAACTCATAATCAGGGTCTGAATTATTATTTAATGCTTTTACTGTACTTCTGCAGAGAAGAGATTTAATTGACAATTCTCTAGCAATAACCTTCTTCATCTTTTCCTTCAGAATTTTTCGTTGAAATTGATAGAGAGACAATGTAGAAATACTTGAGAAATATTTTCTGGATTTTTACAGATAGCACAAAGTGGAGAGGATTTTTTGTTAATTTTGAAGTGCTTTACATTTAAAGCAGAGTGATCAAGGTTAATCCTGAAAAGAGCTGTTTCTTGTCTTCTGCTGAGATCAGATGCTTGAAGTTGGGGTGAAGGGCTGTCATAGATGCTACCGTAGAATATGCCAACATTTTTCTGATTATTTTGAAAATATTTAATCCATTCGGAGGAAATTATTCTATTTTATCTAATGCAGAAATATTTGTATGTTATGATGCTATATATACTTGGAATTTTCTGATAGCTGTTTTGTCTCCCTCTTCATTTCCATGGATTCGTATATAGTTAGGAATCTGCTGGAACACAATTTTGTGTTCATTGTCTTCAATATATTACATTACCATAATATTTATGAAATTAATTAGCAGTTGAAGGTAGAAAGTGGATCAGCTAAAAGAGCTTGGAGTGAAGACCTACTGTCTTCACTCCAAGTGAAGAATCAAACTTTTTTCTGAATGAAAATTGAATGCCCATTCCAGTACCTTGAGGATAGCCCAAAGTTCGTCATTCATAATAGATATTCAATTTGCAACAAAAAAAATCTTTAATACTGAGACCACGGATGCAGAAAGCACAGAATAGATTTACAGTTTCATCTCTTGGAGAACCATCACTAAAGATGTGTCAAAAATAAGCATATCCGTTGCCAATATACTGCATGGTAAGAGACCATAGTTCTTCAGATTTTTGAAGTTTGAAATTGATGTTTGAATTGATGTTTTGAAATCACGTCGGGGATATAAAGTAAAATATCTGGCCTAGAGATATTCCAAATGGGAAAACCGGATATGCTCTCTCCTGAAATATTTCTGTTAGTCAGATTTGAAATGAAATTATTACTTTTGATCTTCTAATGTGGTGAAAGAAAGCTTTAAGGGACTTTCAGCCCTATCTATAACATGAAGTTAAAAGTAGTTAATAGGGAGATCAAATCCCATAAGACAAATTTGAAAGAATCACAAATACGGTCAATATACTACTAAAGGCAGCAAATTAATATATCGTGGCGGGAAATTTTTAAACGACCGTTACTTGCCGCAACAGAAGCCACTCTCTCTGCTTTTTCGGCAATCGGTGGTGACCACCGAGAGGTTGCCGAATCGGTTGCTTTGATATCGAGTTTTTCAATAATATGTAAATAATACAAATTATATACATGTATATATATATATAATGGTAGCTGTTCAAGAGATATTCTAATGAAACCAATAATCTGCCCATTTATCTGAGAGAGGTGTGGAAAATGGAATTTTTAAATTTAATAATTAAAAGACGAATGCCTTTATGTTGTATAATTACTAATTAATATACGATTTACATTTACCCTCCTCCGCTGGCTCAAATTGGGAGTGATAAGGAGTAAAAGAGTAGGTAAAGGAAAAACTTCATTCTCTTTGTAAACTAGATTCTCATATGCGTCAGATTCGATAGGCGCTCTGCTAGTTTTCATAAAAATATTAAATATTTTCATGTCAAATCAAACAATTTCCTAAAAAAAACTGTAGAATTCCGCTTTCATGAAACTGGATTCCTCACTCCAAACAAATATTTTGCATCCCAGTCTCAGACTCAGCCACTATTTATAAATTCTTGGCTATTACCCGACTACAATTCAAGCACAAGATACTGTTTATGCCCCAGAGTTTAATATTTCATGGAATATATTTAACATTAATAAAATAATATTTTTTATTTGCATTTTAGCTTTATTCAGTACATTTTTTTCTGTTTTCTTTTTTTGCAATACGATGTGTGTTTCGGAAAAATAACATTAATAACGTGCTCCAACCATTGTTATGGCAATTGAATTAATTCCGTACTGAAGGAGCAAATCTGAATTCCAATCGCAATTTGATTGATAAGGTAGTGATCAGATAAATTTAGTTCATTATCTCTCATTCATATATATTAGTCACCGAAATGACTACGCAGAGCTGATTTACAAAAAGTCATCGTTCTCTGCATAAACAGCAGTCAGCGCTGAATTTTTCATAGGCACTTGCCTAAAGGATACAGTATTCTAGAATTATTCTCATAGCGCTATCTTGCTTAAAATATGGGCCTGATATTGGCCCAAATCCACTCTCAATCGCGCCATTTTATTTCCCACGCTGTCTTTCGTTTTCTCTTTCATTTTCCCTCACATGGGCACAGAAAGAAGAAGTAGATTCCCGAGACTGTGATGTTCCTAGAAAAGAAGCATTCTCGAAACATCCGTTGACGGAAAACTGCCTAAAAAAAGAACAAAGTGTTTCTGCTGACGCCCATCCTCACACCAACCTCGGCTGATGAACAAAGCCAATCACTTAGTAAAATGGACTTGTTACGGACACACTTGGGCTCCCACCGAAAATACGTATCGTCTCGGAGCAACCCAACATCAGCAAACCATATGACCAATGTTTTAAGTGTAAGCGTAGCGGATATACCAAAAAAGGAAGGTGATTTATCGATTTATTTCACTCCTGAGGTACTAATGGGTAAAACCTTGAGAAGCAAAACTTGTTGCACAAAATTAAATTTCACCTATAATATCTCAGATAAATGTTGGTTTTGAATAATGTTTTGATATATTTTAAATTTAATAACAGGAAAGGAATAATATTTTACTCTTAATAAACAGTGAAAAGGAATATTTTACGTATAATAACAGAGAAAAGGAATATTTTACGTTTAATAAAAGGGAAATAGATTATTTTACGTTTAATAACAGGGAAAAGGAATATTTTACACATAATAACAGAGAAAATGAATATTTTACGTTTAATAAAAGGGAAATAGATTATTTTACGTTTAATAACAGAGAAAAGGAATATTTTACGTATAAACAGGAAAAAAGAATATCTTACGCTTAATAACAGAAAAGAGGAATTTTTTTACGTTTAATAACAGGGAAAAGCCAAGTCATTAGTGAAAACAGATAAAGAAAGCATTGCGACGAATATGTAGATTTGAAAGGGGAGACTAGTTCTGATGAAATTGCAGGGAATGACCTAAAAGCGACCAGAAGAAGCGTTATCTAACATCGAGAAATATGCAGCTTTAATCAGGTATTAAATTATAAAAAAAATTATTTTCTACAGATTCCATTATAATGAGCTTAATATATATTTAGCAGTATTGATATTTAAATTGGTTGGTTGGAATCGCAATTTTTGCACGCAATAGGGCTAAATTGAGAGCTGACAAGGGACACAAAACTCAAAGAACATTTCAGAAGGTAGTGTTACGTCAAGGTCATCCAGCATGTTCTTTAACGCTGCATACTGATCTCCTGCACACGGCTTAACGCTCCATCCAACAGACGACGGCTTATATATAGGTAGCGTCATACTGTGGTTGATGAATGTTGCAAAAAAAATGAAAATATATAAATATCCCTTCAAACAGCTGCTACTACAAATGTCCGTTTTCACAAAGAATATCAATGAAGAAATAATCTACAGTTCTCAGGTTCAAGTCTCGGTCAGGGTTGAGATTTATCTCCTCAAAACTCTCCACCTGCCGTAGGTCAATAGGGGACATGGTAGATTTGGGAAGACTACATCCGTCGGATGGGATGTTAAGCCATAGACTCGTATACAGGAGAGCCCTGCCCTGTTCACGTTAAAGAACACGTTGGATGGTATTGATGGGAGGAGGGGACGGCTACTATCTGTATACTGCGAAAGGGTGTTTCGACAAGCGTCCACTGTCCAGTGGGTTCCTCTTCACTCAACTTTTTCTTAGCCTACATGGTTCTCGTGGCCTGGACATTCAGCACATTTTGTGAAAAAATTGCAGCTTAAAGAAAATACAACCTAACCCATTTACGACGAAAATGAGCTTAGCAATAAGTGAATACAAGGAACACAAATGTTTTAATAAGCCAGGTCTACTCCCTATGCACCGTAATTAATTATGCTCAAGAAACGTGTTTACCAAATGGGAAATTTCCGCTAAATAGCTTGAATAATTCAGGTACTAATATAGGACAGTTAGAGAAAACATTTTTCGAGTTTAGAGGTAGATGTGTTGAGATTTTTTGCGCCAAACATCGTTCTCTCCTCAGGAGATGTCATGTTCCCCGAATTTTATATTGATTTATTTATCGCTGTATTTTTGTTGTATTTTATTGTTGTATATATTTTTATGTATTGAGTGTGCTCATGTGCTGGGGATGACTCACGAGGTTGTTGTTTTCGGGTCGAAAGCAGGCTGCTTGCATCAAGATCGATTCCAGAAGTTGTTTATGGCCATAAATGACTAGTCTAGGGCGCTAGTGTAGCGAGAAGGCTAGGCGGGTTTTTGAGACAACAGTTTGGTGTGTGCACGTTGAACGAAAGGTCGTTTCGACAAGCGTCAGAAGGATGCCGCGCCTTACTCGAAGTAACCCTTGAGGTGAGGGTGCGATTCCAAAGGGGAATCGAGATTCTTGGAGAATCTGTTTTTTTTTATTCTTCTGGATTCAGAAGGAACCACAGTGTAGTCAAAGGTTGGTTATCCTTTCGCCGAGTTTTGAGGTCTGTAAAGTGAGGATTCGCAAAGCGTGCGATTCTCCACCTCATTATATTATTGTTTGCAGCAGTGAAGCAGCAAAGACCCACGGAGAGAGCGCATTCCCAGCACGTAGCTGTATATAGTGTTAATAAAATTGTATTGTTCCTATCTAACTCTCGTGCAGTAAATTGATGGACTATTGTTATTCATCATTCAACGCAGTGAACATCAGGCATATAGTGTCACGGGCCTAAAAACCCGCGAATCTGTCTTTTCACCGAAGAGAGGGTGAAGTTCTCTAAGTATTAATCGCATCATCCTCCGGCGGCCACGGGGCGGGGGTGTCTCAGTCGGTAGCGCGCCAGGCTCGTAATCTGTAGTTCCAAGGTTCGAGTCCCAGCTGAGTCAGCGTTGAGATTTATCTGCACAAAAATTCCCCGCCCTGCCCACGGCCAGTAGGGGACACCGATGGGATTGGAAAGGCCGCCGTCTGTCGGATGGGATGTTAGGCCGTGGCCCCGTGTGCGGGAGAGCCGTACCCTGTGCACGTTAAAGAACACTCTGGATGGCCTTGACGGGAGGCTACCATCTGTCTCCCAACAGCTGTTCCAGTGGGTCCCCTCCCCCAACCTTCTCTGAGCCTTCGGGGTCCATGTGACCTGGCCATTTAGCCCATGGTGTGCAAAAAAGTACCGCTCAGAGGTAAAACAACCCAACCCAAACCGGCGGCCACGACAATTGGCTCAGTCCCATTGCATTCCAAATACAGAGTGGGACATCACATCTGTCACAGTCGGAGAGGATAAAGAATGGGAGGATATCACAGGAGTCCACCACAAATATTTCAACATTTTTTCAGCTATTGTGTTGGCTCTCCCAGGGAAGTGACCTAAAGTGCCTTATGAGAAATTAGGCGTTGTACATATTAAAGAACGTATTTTAAAATGTTCTGTGATTTGCTTACTTGGTTTTTGTGCAGAGTTTCCAGCCCCATGCTCCACATGGCACTTCTTCTGTGGTGGTAACTTTCTGCTTATAGCCTCTCTTGAATGGTTCTGTTACTTTAACGAACTTGCAGGACCTGTTGAAATAGTTAAGAGTATTTGGTTAAAATTATTTGTTGGATAAATCCATAATAATATTATATTATATAGCAGAGATTAATAAACATTCGATATATAAATTGAAAGTAGACAAGCCGAAAATAAACTTAAATCATTTATTGGTATGTTCAAATTCATCGTGCGTATTGAGACATTCGTCTAAACACGAAATCGAAAACGTTTTTTCTTCTAATTTGGTTGCTGGGACATATTAGCGAATATTCGCTTTATGTAGCATTGTGAGAACATAGTTTTATTTACTTGACAAGTGAACAATCATCATGCGTGGCATGTTACTGGAACATTTGGGCTCAGGTACTACCTGGTAAGCGTCTACCACGCTTACAAAAAAATGTGGGTCGGACTTGAGCCCAGATGTTCAAATCCCACTCAAGGCAAAAACAAATTTTTTTAGCTTTTGGATTGGGTCGTTTTACCTCTGAGCGGCACTTTTTTGCACACAATGGGCTAAATGGCCATATCACAAGAATCCCAAAGGCTCAGAGAAAGTTGGGGAGGGGACCCACTGGAACAGCTGTTGGGAGACAGATGGTAGCCTACCGTCAACGCCATCCAGCGTGTTCTTTAACGTGCACAGGGTATGGATCTCCCACACATGGGACCACTGCTTAACGTCCCATCCGACGGATGTCGGCCTTTCCAAGCCCATCGGTGTCCCCTAGTGACCGTGGGCAAGGCGGGGAGTTTTGCGGAGATGATTCTCAACGCTGACCCAGCTGGGATTCGAATCTGGGAACTGCAGATTACGAGACTGGCGCGCTACCGACTGAGCCACCCCCACTCACATTTTTTTTAGCTAACTATTTCATGAGAATGATTGTTATTTTTACTGAAGAACAACCAGAATCTATATGACAGAACAAATGCCCATGCCATTCCTGGAACTCGAACCTCGACCCCGACGGTCGCAGTGTCCTCGAACCAACGCAGTACCACTGAGCCACCGAGGCGACATTAACATGATGTCCTCTTTCATGAAGCAACTTTTGACTGTTGTATGAGGAAGTTGGCAACATACCTTCTCTGCACAATGCACTGCATTTCTTCTCCTGATTTCAAATTTATTCTTTTGATAGCGTTTTTTAAGGGTTCAGAAATGTGAAAATCTAATACCAGGACTACAGAGTATGTGTTCCAGGCATTTCCAACCAGACCTCTTTAACGTTGTTTTTGTTACTTAGGCAGTATGGGAATGTACGTTGTCATACTACAATACAACTAAACAAAAGTCACGGCCGCTTTGATTTTATTACCTGTTTTCATAGGCCAAAAAGCCGTCCCATGGCCGAGTGGTTAGCGCACTTGGCTCCTGAACTAAGGGACCTGGGTTCGATCCCCGGATAAGGCATGGATGTATGTATCGTTTTTCTGCTGAGGTCCTGCCATCCTCTAAGATCTTCTGCTTTGGCATATAAACTGACAGGCTCCTGTCAGACCTCTGTGGCAAGCAGCTGCTTGAGGGGGTATTTATTTTATTTTTATATTTTTCATTGGCCCATGGTCACACAATGTCGATGCGAGTTGAGGATGTCACCGCAGTAAGAGTCAATCAACGTGGGTGATATTCAAATTAAAACGCCAGTATACCGCACATTATCAACTTTGGATGCTTCCATGCAGGAATTAAATTAACGTCTATGACGTTCAAGCCGATACTTGTCGCTGATTCAAGTCGATACTCTTCAATGAGTTCCTTCTGTATATTCCCGTTTTCTTACATAATTTTCACTCAGTTCGTTACCAAGATACACAGTTTTACACTTCCTATTTGAGCGACTTACATTTGCAATTAGTGAATAAAAACTGGGTTAAGTTTTCATTTTAGTTTTATTTTGAGCATTCTTTTATTCCGTTTATTTCTTTTTAAATTGTATGATTTATTTAAATTTAAATAAAACGATATCGTAAACTAAAAAATCATTAAAATAGCCAATGTAATTTGACACTGAAATGGCTAATAAACAAGTCTAATGTATGAAATCAAGTTAATGATCATTTATAAAAAATATTCGTTTAAATCTATAGAACACAGTGTGCAATTATTTGATGATTAAAGCCCCAATCTGCACTGCCTTTTTGCCCAGTGTGACATTCTGCGATATAATTTCCGCCGTTGACAAGATATTTACCTAGAGTAGACCATGGGTTGACGACAGCAGGATGTACAGTAACTCAAAAAAGTATCCAAACGACATGGTTGATTACAGAATTCAGAAAAAATATCTGGCAACGATTTTGTTTAGAAATTAGTGATCTGGCAACCTTCGTGTCACGTGATTGCAGAATTCAGGAAAAATATCTGGAGCGTGTACAGCAACTGTACATGCTCCAGTTTGCTGTGAACGGTAACTGCACACGCTCAATATTTCCGTGAGTGAGCCCACACGATCTAGTATCAAAATAATATGACCACCTACAGTCGCTCAATAAAGTATCCGAATACCATGGTTGATTACAGAATTCAGAAAAAATATCTAGCAACGATTTTTTTTAGAAATTAGTGATGTGGCAAACTTCGTGTCACGTGATTGCAGAATTCAGGAAAAATATCTAGAGCGTGTACAGCAACTGTACACGCTACAGTTACCGTTCACAGCAAACTGGAGCGTGTGCAGTTACTGCACACGTTCCAGTTTGCTGTGAACGGTAACCGTAGCGTGCAGGTAACCGTAGCATTTACCGTTCACAGCAAACTGGAGCGTGTGCAGTTACTGCACACGTTCCAGTTTGCTGTGAACGGTAAATGCACACGCTCAATATTTCCGTGAGTGAGCCCACACGATCCAGGTCTTTGTGAGTTCACACGATCCAATGTGCTGTGAACATTAACCGCAACCGCTAAAGTTTGCTGTGAACTGCACACGCTCCATATTCATTGCATTATATATTCATACGCATTATATATATTAAAAAATATCCGAACACTTTGGTTGATCACAGAATTCAGAAAAAATATCTGGCAACGATTTGTTTAGAAATTAGTTATCTGGCAACCTTCGTGTCACGTGACAGGAAGGTTGCCAGATCACTAATTTCTAAAAAAATCGTTGCCAGATATTTTTTCTGAATTCTGTAATCAACCATGGCGTTCGGATACTTTTTTGAGCGACTGTACATCTGGGCTGCTTGTTGTCTTCAATGGTTTCCGGCAGCCAGCACGAATAAGAAAACGGCGAGCAACCACTGATGACAACAAGGACACCAGATGTACATACCTGCTATCGCCAACCGATAGTCTATAATAATAAAATAAAAATAAATACCCCCTCAAGCAGCTGCTTGCCATAGAGGTCTGACAGGAGCCTGTTAGTTTACTCCTACAATTGGACCTACAATTGGTAAATATGTTCTCTATGGCGGAAATTATATCCCGGAATATCACACTGGGCAAAATAACAGTGCAGATAGTGAATTTAATCATCAGACATTCTTTTGTTTCATAAATGGTTAACCCATTGATATTTAAAAATAAATGAGATGTCGTATTAAAGCAGAGACTAAATGCTTTTAAGACGAACATCATCAAAAAATATAAATATTCCCTGAAGCAGCTATTTTTTACAGATGTCTGACAGGAGTCTGTCAGTTTAATAAATACAGAAGATCTGTGAGGACGGCTAGCCTTTGTCACTTCATCACAGAAAGACAACTCAAACATCCATGCCTTTACCCAGAGCTCAGATCCCAGGTTCCTTGGATCAGTATCGAAGAGCACGAACCACTCGGCCACATCAAATATTTGACTAGAATATCTTGATATAATTATAAGCAATAGCCCTTTGATAGCTGATTCGCTAGTAAACAATAATAGTTCTTGTTAAAAATATTGATTTATTTTTTCTTACAGAAAGAAATTCTGATAGAACGTAAAGTGGTAAAATTTAAATTTTCCGTTGAAAATTTAACAGCATACCCAATTCAAAGCTCTTATAATTCTAGGAACAGAAATGCAACAATTACAAACAAAAGTTACCTTTTTTTTCTATATTACTTTATGAACTCTACGAAGTAATCGAAAAACACAAAGCTACGCAAATGAAACTCAGTTAAGGTTGGGTTGTTTTAGCTCTGATCGGCACTTTTCTGCACACAATGGGCTAAATGGCCAGGTCACAAGGACCTCGATAATTACAGAGAAGGTTGGGGTAAAGGGATCTGCTGGACAGCTCTTAGGAGACAGATGGTAGCCTCATGTGAAAGCTATCCAACGTGTTCTTTAACGTGCAGAGGACATGAGTCTCCTGCACACGAGGTCACGGTTTATCGTCCCATCCGACGAACGACAGCCTTTCCAAGTCCATCGGTGTCCTCTCCTAACCTAGGGAAGGGGGTGTGAGGAGATAAATCTCGCTGACCAGGTGGGACTCGAACCTGGGAACTTAAGATTGCGAGCCTGGCACACTACCGATCTACCACTTCCGCCCCAGTTAAGGATATTTTAACGAAGCGCCTTTGTTAACACAATACAATTTTCCTCTAATCTGCAAGTCAAGACAAAATGTTAGATAAATACAGAGGAAAAATTGTCATTAGCCGGGTGGGATCTGAACCCACCGTTATTGTTATCAGGAGGTAATGTGTTCAGATCCCACCCCAGCTAATGACTATTTTCCCCCTATATTTATCTAACATCACCAACAGGTAGATTACCTATGAGGTCCTAGTATTTCATCAATAATGCTTGGCGTGTTGCGTAAAAAAGGTACCATGCACTTTATGTTGGGTGGTCGGGTTCATTGGCAGAAAGGTGCCTTCTGGACCAGCGTCTTCAATTATAGGGTTGGGTTAGGTTGTTTTACCTCTGAGCGGCACTTTTTTGCACACCATGGGCTAAATGGCCAGGTCACATGGATCTCGAAGGCTCAGAGAAGGTTGGGGGAGGGGACCCACTGGAACAGCTGTTGGGAGACAGATGGTAGCCTCCCGTCAAGGCCATCCAGCGTGTTCTTTAACGTGCACAGGGTATGGCTCTCCCGCACACGGCGCCACGGCTTAACGTCCCATCCGACGGACGGCGGCCTTTCCAAGCCCATCGGTGTCTGACCGATGGGCAGGGCTAGGAATTTTGCGGAGATAAATCTCAACGCTGACCCAGCTGGGACTCGAACCTGGGAACTACAGATTACGAGCCTGGCGCGCTACCGTCTAAGCCACTCCCGCCCAGCTTTATTAGGAAGCCGTGATCAGATCCCATCTGGGTAATGACAATTTTTCCTCAATATTTATATAACGTATCACTATCAGGTCGTATACCTCTGAGATCCTAGTATTTCAAGACAAAATGTTCTGAGCAAAATTTCCAGTAACACAGAAATGAACCCAAAAAGAAAGAAGCTATCAACTCAGTTTATGCATTCTTTAAACATCAGATGGCAGTCGTTACAGATGATGATTCAAAACCACCTAATTTTCTTTCCAGAGAATAATAGGCAATTATGGCAAAAAATTCATTGTCATTTTATATTGTGCTACATGTTTTTAGGGACGAGGGTGGCTCAGACGATACGTTCCAGGATTGTAATTTGCAGTTCCCAGGTTCGAGTCCAGCCTGGGAGAGGTTTGAGATTTATCTCAGCAAAACGCTCTGCCCACAATCAATAGGAGACACCGATAGGCTTGGAAAGTCCATCGGATGAAACGTTAAGCCGTGGCCCGTGTGTGGGAGAGCAATAGCATGTGCACATTAAAGACAACTCTGTACGGCCTTGACGAGAATTTATCATCTGTCACCCAACAGCTGTTCCAGCGAGTCTTCTCCCCAAACCTTCTCTGAGCCCTCTGGGTCCTAGCCATTTAGCCCATTTTGTGCAAAGTACTGCTCAGAGGTAAAACAACCCAACCCTATATTTTATTAAATTAAGTGAAATCATTCCCAGATTAAATAAAGGATATTCCAGCTTATTTAGTATTTGAACAAACCTTGCTTTTTTTTTACCCAATTATCTAGGTGTGCAAGGAGCAAAATTAAGCAACATGTACAGTCGCTCAAAAAAGTATCCGAGCACTATGGTTGATTACAGAATTCAGAAAAAATATCTGGCAACGAATTTGTTTTAGAAATTAGTGATCTGGCAGCTTACGTGTCACGTGACACGAAGGTTGCCAGATCACTAATTTCTAAAACAAATTCGTTGCCAGATATTTTTTTCTGAATTCTGTAATCAACCATAGTGTTCGGATATTTTTTAATATATATAATGCGTATGAATATATAATGCAATAAATATGGAGCGTGTGCAGTTACCGTTCACAGCAAACTGGAGCGGTTGCGGTTGATGTTCACAGCACATTGGATCGTGTGAGCTCACAAAGACCTGGATCGTGTGGGCTCACTCACGGAAATATTGAGCGTGTGCAGTTACCGTTCACAGCAAACTGGAGCGTGTGCAGTTACCGTTCACAGCAAACTGGAGCGTGTGCAGTAACTGCACAGCTGCAGTTTGCTCTGAACGGTAACTGGAGCGTGTACAGTTGCTGTACACGCTCCAGATATTTTTCCTGAATTCTGCAATCACGTGACACGAAGGTTGCCAGATCACTAATTTCTAAGAAAATCGTTGCCAGATATTTTTTCTGAATTCTTTAATCAACCGTGGTGTTCGGATACTTTTTTGAGCGACTGTACCATGCATAGGTAAGAAATAATACGGCTAGAAAAATATCTCTATCTCGCTTAATTGAAATCCGCTTAAAGATCTTTTGCCCTGAATGCGGCTTGAGATTTTAATGGCGGGTATTACCTCTGGCCTACCAGAAAATATCCCCCCCCGGTGTCTTCTTAATTGCTAATTTTTAATATGAATACAGATCTGTTAAATCTAATGAATTTGCCACTTACTTGACTTCACAGTGTAGTCCTTGATATCCTGGAGGACAAACACATTTCCCGCTCTTTCCACATTTGGCTCCATTCTGGCATCCTCCAGGACAATACACTAAGTGAAGGAAATTGTATGTCAATAGCATCCTCAATAAGAACATTTTCAGATCGCCTGCTTTACACATCTATTCTCAAAAATTAACTCATATTAACTTTTTATGAATGTGTAAAATAAATATTTATTAGTCACTCAAAATACAGTACCTCATCTTCTTAAAGGAATCTGAATCTATCTCCAAATTTCGCAATTTTCTGAACTATTGGAGCGTGTGTTTGATCCTTTATCCATATTGAAAGTCGTCAATTTCTTAGGTAAAGGTTATTTTAGAGATATAAACTAGTTTGGGTTGCTACTGAGAAATATTTTGGTGCTCAGTGGCCAGGTCATAAGGACTCCAAAGCAAGGAAAGGAGACCAACAAGACAGCTGTTATGAGACAGATGGTAGCCACCAGTCATGGCCATCCAGTGTTTCTCTAACCTGCATAACCTTCACATCCAACAGGCAACTGCTCTTCCTTACTTATTCGTTCCGTTTCTCAGCGACTGTACAGATGTTTAATTGTTAACAGTTGTTTAACAGAGTTGGTTAATTTTATTGGATATTCATATTGTAAAACTCATTTTGAATGTTTTACTAAGTACACTAAATAAGTCTTTAGATACTACAGCAAACTGCCAGAATCATAATCTGGTGTTCCCAGGTTCGAGACGTCACTGTCAGTTCATTTTGATTTCATCTGAAAACAACCGTTCTGCCTTCGCTCAGAGAGGATACCGATAGATTGGGAAATGACGCTCTGCTTTACTTGGGACATAAAACCGTCGTAACATGTGCCTTGATGAGAGGCTTCTTTGTGTCTCCTAATTGTTACCCATCAGTCCCCTTTTCTTACCTAAATCTGAGTCCTTGTGTTGGATTGTTTTAACCCTAAGCTGCACTCTTTTGCACATTTTGGGTTAAAAGGCCAGGTCATAAGGATCGCAAGAGTCTTGTGGAATCTAGAAACAGAGAAAGTTGGCGGAAAGGGACCCTGGGCGGCTATTTAGGAGACAAAACTTCCGATCAAGGCCATGTAGTGTGATCTTTAATATGAAAGTCCCCATCTCCAATTCTGAGTCTTTGTGACTCGGTCATCTAGATTATTTTGTGCCAAAAAAATATCCCCTGCTCAAAAGTGTACAACCCAACCTTATAAGCGATCGACCCATTCCTATTTATTGATAGAGAACGCCATAAATGTGAATTTTTTGCACCTGTAATTTAGGGTGTTTCTTTTCTGAGCGACACTTTTGTTCACACAGTATGCTAAATGACCAGGTTATAAGGACCTCAATGGCTCAGAGCTGGATAGGGAATGTAGACTCACAGAATACCTGCTAGGAAACAGGTGGAAGCCATGGTTAAGTTCATCCTTCGCGTTCTTTTACAATTTTACAAAGATTAATAACATTAGTATCCAGATCTTATCAAAGATATATCTTATATCATATTCTAGAATAGATCTTAGATCAAGTTTAGATTCTGTCATAGAATAGATGGAAAGAGGTTTCGCTCAATCTGTAGTGCACCAGACTCGTAATTTGTAGTTCCAAGTTCGATTCCCACCTGTGTCATCATTAAGATTTATCCCCCCCCCCCACTCCGCTTTCCTCTTCAGAAAGGGGACACCGATCAGCTTTGAAAGGCTGCCGTCCGTTGGATGCGACATTAAGTATTGCTGTGCAGGAGAGCCATAACCCTGCATATTAAAGAATACGCTGGAAGACCTCGACTACAAGCTACCACCTGTCTCCTACAGCTATCCAATGGACTTTCTGCCGAATTTCTCTGGACCCTTAGGGTATTTGTGCTTGGATATTTAGTCCACTGTATAGGAAAATATTTCGTTCAAAGGTAACGCAACCTACAATAGTGATATATAACTATATATTAGAATAATGAGTCTTAACCTGTATAGTGTTTAGGTAGCTAACCTACTGTTTCAGAAGTCATACTTTATGCATTGTGTTGCCTGTACCTGAGGTAGTGGTCAGTAAACTTGTCCTTTTTGATATGCTTTTATGTAGGATGAATAATTTTATACTTTTTTCCGTGTAAGGTTTTTGGTGTTCGGAAAATCAAGGAAGTAAACTTTTTCTTTTGATTTTTTTTCTTCTTTTAGAAATTTTATTCTAATTTTTATCTGAGAAATAATTATGGTAAAAAACTTGAGTTTGGATACTAATGTTATTAATCTTTTCGTTCATATTATTCTTAGGTTATGTGTTATTCTATAATGCACACAATTTTAGAATAATCTTCAAAAGTTCGAAGAAATTTGAACTGTTTCTTCGGTCTACTTAGCCATTTTACCTGTCATAAATAAATATGCACACTTCTAAAAAATAACTTGTGGGACAATATTATCTGTTGGACAGTGGGTTCTATGAAACCAGCCTCTCAATTAGGTTGAAATGTGATCGTTATTTGACTTTGAAAGAAATGCGACATCAAAACATGGTACGTTTTTTGTGATGTGCGATGCGAATGATGTGCTTTATAAGAAAGGCTTCGTAATTCCGTCATATAATATTTTTCTTCTAAAGATAACAAAAATGGGAAATTTGTACAGCATAGAAGGATATTTCCATTATCCCATAAGAATAAAGGAATAGATGGAAAAAACTCAATAGAATAGGGGAGATAAAAGAAATTGAAAAGAACAAAATGCAGTTGGTCCAGTTTTGATAATGCTCAGAGCTGACAATGTGCTGGCTGAGAATTAGAGAATGGGGCTGGGAGATTAAAGGCTTAGAAGGTGCCTTGCAGGAATGGATGGGATTAGTGGTGATAAAATTTGCAGCATCTTTAAAAAAAGATGAAAAAATGTGCTTTGATTGCGAAAATTTGGATTTACATAGGTTGAAAGCTGACCTTTATAACATCTTGAGAAAAATCCCTGAAACGGTGGGAAGTTGTGTTATATAAGATGTATGATATAGAATATGACTGGATACAATGTGTCACATTGGCATCATGGTTAAAGGCCATTTGTCTAAAAGGATTACCGATTTTCGGTAAAATTTCGGTTTTACAAGTCTCGGATTATCGAGACTTGTAAAACCGAATTATTCGGATTACCGAGACTTGTAAAATCCCAGTTGCGTTATTTGTTTTTAATATATGCATATCCATTATCAAATTGTTATTTTTTTTTTAAAAATAAAATAATTCTGCTCTGAATAAGAGGGATGTTGCAGCTTCATGACTACGAGCAAGTGATAAGTAATTTTTTCCCTATACACACAAATGTACTCAGGATTCAGTTTCAGAGGTTGAGGGGGGGGGGGAGACCTGTGTCCCAGAATAAGCCTTGAGTAGGTTTTTTAATTACTAAAATATTCCAGCTGTATTAAATGGTGTTCTACAGGAAATAAAATTTAATAGTTGGTAATGTTTAAAATATATTTTTAATTTTTGGGTATATAACACGGGCTAAAATAAAATTATACAAAGACACCTGTTTTACATTTCATAGCAGGTAGAAAAATTCGAGAGTTTGCATAAGACGACGGGATTCAGGGTGATGCAGGACTCCTGAACTTAAGTAGGTCCTTGCGTGGAGATACCCTTCATTCACCGAAAAAGTCTGTCATGTGAACAAATCGGTTGAGCTTCATTATTGGGTGGAGCTTAATGCACCTGAATGGGAACTTTGCGAAAACAGTCCTCGGTTGAAAGGAATTTAAATTTCACCTTCTTATTAAGATTACTGGAGCTTCAATAACATCGCCACAAAATGTTAAAACCCATACTAACCTTGTTCGCAGTGATCTCCGTTATATCCTCGTGTACAGGAACACTTGTCAGGTCCGATGCATTGTCCTCCATGCAGACATACCGTTTGACACGTGACTGGAAAAAAGAAAATGGTTCATTATGGAAACGCTCTTTTTTTATTTCTTCAGTCGTTCACTTTCTGCAATTAATTAGAAATTAAATCCTGAAAGCATTACAGATCATATCCCAATAATTCAGCTCTTTTTTCAAACCTGGTAAATATTCCCATCGGATATGAATAGTAGTAGTTTAACAAAGATTTCTCAACCCCTATATGGAGATATTGTTATTAAAGTTTTCATTACTATAAATAGAGAGACTATTGAGTTGTAAAGAATAAAGTTTTCCAAAGAGGATGATTGGATTGTTTTACCTCTGAGCCGCACTTTTTTGCACACCATGGGCTAAATGGCCAGGTCACATGGACCCCGAAGGCTCAGAGAAAGTTGGGGGAGGGGACCCACTGGAACAGCTGTTGGGAGACAGATGGTAGCCTCCTGTCAAGACCATCCAGCGTGTTCTTTAACGTGCACAGGGTATGGCTCTCCCGCACACGGGGCCACGGCTTAACGTCCCATCCGACGGACGGCGGCCTTCCCAAGCCCATCGGTGTCCCCTACTGACCGTGGGCAGGGAATTTTGCGGGGAATTTTTGTGGAGATAAATCTCAACGCTGACCCAGCTGGGACTCGAACGTGGGAACTACAGATTACGAGCCTGACGCGCTACCGACTGAGCCCCCCCCCCCCCCCCCCAAAGAGGATGAAGTTACCCAATCCTTTCTCCTTCTTGGCTGGGCCTCTGATCAAATGAACTTGTTTATTTCTACTAGGTGGCCTAGGGACAAATTGTATCAAAAAATGCTTTTTTCCCTTTGGGATTTCTTTTATACATTATTAATCTCTACTACAATAAATGCTAAAAGCATATTTGGAACATTCCCCCCCCCCCCCGCCTTTTCTTTTGAAATCGGTAATTCCGCGATATGTTTTAGATATTTTTAAATATATTTCGTACTCATAAAATTGATGACTTACTAACAAATTAATTATTCTGTTATTTCCTCATTGCATAATTTCTCCTAACATGGCAACTATTTTCATCAGCAAAGTGTAGCGTGCAGTCTAAAGTGCTGTTCTTGAAAGTCATCGATTTCGATTTGAAATGATCAAAGAAGACCTTAAAGGATATCTAGGCAGATATCTCGCTCCATTGTCGCTAAGATAATGGGGGCGAGGGTGGCTCAGTCGGTAGCGCGCCAGGATCGTAATCTGTAGTTCCCAGGTGGGTTAGCGTTGAGATTTATCTCCGCAAAATTCCCAGCCCTGCCCACGGTCAGTAGGGGGCACCGATGGGCTTGGAAAGGCCGCCATCCGTCGGATGGGACGTTAAGCCGTGGCCCGTGTGCGGGAGAGACATACCCTGTGCACGTTAAAGAACACGCTGGATGGCCTTGACGGAAGGCTCCCATCTGTCTCCCAACAGCTGTTCCATTAGGTTCCCTCCCCCAACCTTCTCTAAGCCTTCGGGGTCCATGTGACCTGGCCATTTAGCCCATGGTGTGCCAAAAAGTGCCGCTCAGAGGTAAAACAATCGAACAACCTAAGACAATGCTTACAGCTAGGTCCAAATCTAGAAAAAAAAATAAGGGGGAAGAGTGGGTCGATCGAGACGGAAAAAAATAAATCTAGGGGCGGTGGGGAGCTAAGA
Source organism: Ryuthela nishihirai (assembly GCA_038380435.1). NCBI lineage: Eukaryota > Metazoa > Arthropoda > Arachnida > Araneae > Heptathelidae > Ryuthela > Ryuthela nishihirai. Next base: position 23,771,210 of record JAWZYU010000001.1, read on the forward strand.
GACTAGAATTCGACTACAGTAGAATAATTTTAGCAACTCCTTGAGGAGGTATTTCTTATTTATTTATTTATTTTTGGTCGTCCAATGGCCGAGTGGTTAGCGCACTTGCTTACTAATCTAAGGGACCTAGGTTTGAGCCCTGGGTAAGACATACATGTATGTGTCTTTTTTTGATGAGATCCTGTTATCTTCTCCGACCTTTTAGTAATGCATATACACAGAAGAGCCAAAACATTTTGACCAGTTCATCTTTATGCAAATCGAAGCAACTGCAGGTAAACGACGGCGTGAGTGAAGGTCATGAAACGGTATAAATAACACCTGATACGGAGCTCTGTTAATCAGTATTATTCTTGTTCTTCAGATAGGGAAGGCAGTGGACCTAAGTGAGTTTGACAAAGGCCAAATTGTAATTGCCAGACGACTGGGCCACAACATTTCCGAGAGGGAGAAAAACTCCAAGGAGAGAAAAATCACGAACCACCGGGCAAGGTGTGGGCCGACCACGGCCCATCAATGCTAGTCTATCCCTTTTGATAAGAGCCAACAGAACGGTGGCGCAACTCGTCCGTAATGCTAACCGCGGTTAACGTGGAAAGCGTCTGCAATGGGCACGCGAGCATTAAAACTGGACTTTGAATGATTGGAAGAATGTCGTCTGGTCTGATAAATCTCATTTCCTGTTGCACCATGTGGAAGGCGAATACGTGTGCGTCGTTCACCTGGGGAAGTGTTGGTACTAGGATGCACTGTGGGACGAAAACAATCGTGGAGGAAGTGTAATGCTTTGAGCAATGTTCTGCTGGGAAACCCTAGGTCCAGTCATTTATGTGCAGGAAACTATGATATTTACCATCTACCTAAACATCATTGCAGATTAGGTACATCCTTTCATGGCAACGGTATCTCTCTCTAAGAGTGACTTCTTTCAGCAGGATAATACACCATGCCATACTGCCCGGAGTTGTTCGAGAATGGTTCGAGGAACATGAGGAAAACTTTCAGGTATTGCCCTGGTCTCCAAATTCCCCAGACATCAATTCAATCTAGCATCTGTGGATTTTGTTGGAAAGCATATCCGATCTGAGGTAACTTAAAAGAGTTAAAGGATCTACTGGTAACGTGTTAGTACCGGATACCAGAAGACACCTTTACAAATCTTATAGCTTCCATGCCTCACCGGGTAAGAGCTGTTTTGGTGGTACGTGGAGGAACAACATCGTATTAGGCAGGTGGTCACAATGTTTTGGCTCTTCGGTGTAAACTGACAGGCTCTTGTCGGACCTCTATGGCAAGCAGCTGCTTGCCATAGAGGTCTCACAAGAGGGTTATTTTTTGAAGTGGTAATTTTTTTATTATTTATTTTTGATGCCCAGAAAATTTTGCTGAAAAATGCTTGAAATAGTTAGTTAATACTTTTTTCTTCCTTTACCCTTGCAAGTATTCAGAAAGAGAGGGGGGGGCAAGAAGAACCCAGGTGAGGCACCTGATATCTGACACATGTCTAACTCAAAGCTTCATATCTGCGGTGGGAAAATCGCATTTCGGTGTGTAGGATTCGTTCTTCCTTTCTTCCAGATAGTGTGAGCTTTGACATCTGTGTACGTCCGCTAATAATGTATGATGCCAGAATGGCCCTACTCGGTCCTTTCGATAATTGGACTCTATTAATATGTATATTATATATACACTTTTTATTTACAGGTGAGACAAACTACAGTTACTGCCGCACGCAAATCACTCCAACAAGACAGGATTCCCAATTTTACTGACAAGGCTCTAATCAAGCTTTCTAGTGTTCTCAACACCGACACAGAGGAAAATCCCGGTAGGGACGTCTTCACGACCGTCCCCTACCGGGGTGGGGGTGGTTCAGTCGGTAGCGCGCCAGGCTCGTAATCTGTAGTTCCCAGGTTCGAGTCCCAGCTGGGTCAGCATTGAGATTTATCTCCGCAGAATTCCCCGCCCACGGTCAGTAGGGGACACCGATGGGCTTGGAAAGGCCGTCATCCGTCGGATGTGACGTTAAGCCGTGTTTCCGTGTGCGGGAGAGCCATACCCTGTGCACATTAAAGAACACGCTGGATGGCCTTGACGAGAGGCTACCATCTGTCTCCCAACAGCTGTTCCAGTGGGTCCCCTCCCCAAACCTTCTCTGAGCCTTCGGGGTCCATGTGACCTGGCCATTTAGCCCATAGTGTGCAAAAAAGTGCCGCTCAGAGGTAAAACAACCCAACCCGTCCCCTACCAGAGTCCAGGTCGCAACTCTCTTTTTCAAAGTTCATTTCTTTATTTGAAAGCAAAGGAGTTCTAAGGAAAAGAATGTAAGCTTTGCAAAAGTGTTTTTGTTTTGCCGAATATTACCGAACGTGGCAAAATGGTGTGCAGCCAAAACCACAACTGTAAGGCGCGATCTGCGCATAAGCAGTGCAATCATTTTAGCACGCTGCAACTATGTAATGTGATTTAATTATTATTTAAACCTGTCTAACACACATGGCTATTTCCCTACAGTGGTAGCTGAGCCTAAAGTTATTCAATGAGTATTTTATCCCATTCAGGAATGCATTTTACGATGGCTAAAAAAAAGCAGTTGTATATTTATTTTGATAAATGTTAGATTTTTTAAAATTAATAATGTGTATATTAATACATTTAATCCTTTTACGAATACATAAGTTAACATATGGTCCAGTTTTGTGCCTACTGGAGCTACTAATAAATATCGGTTTCTGCACCTTGTTCTAATAGGTTGGGTTGTTTTACCTCTGAGCGGCACTTTTTTGCACACCATGGTCTAAATGGCCAAATCACATGGACCCCGAAGGCTCAGAGAAGGTTGGGGGAGGGGACCCACTGGAACAGCTGTTGGGAGACAGATGGTAGCCTCCCGTCAAGGCCATCCAGCGTGTTCTTTAACGTGCACAGGGTATGGCTCTCCCGCACACGGGGCCACGGCTTAACGTCCCATCCGACGGACGGCGGCCTTTCCAAGCCCATCGGTGTTCCCTACTGACCGTGGGCAGGGAATTTTGCGGGGAATTTTTGTGGAGATAAATCTCAACGCTGACCCCCCCGATAGGGGACCACCTTGTCGTGGTGGGGGGGCCTAGGGCCCAGCAACCCGGCTGAAGGCTGTGCCGACCGGGTTGGGCGCCGGTTGGACATGGCCAAGGCCAACCGAGGTTGAAGACGCTGCTGGCCGGCTTGATTGCCGGTCGGGTGGTGACGGCGTCGGAGACCTCACCTTTCAGGGACCTTGGGTGGTCAGTTCGACGGCTCGGTCGAAAGGTTCCTCCTGCCTAGTAGGCACGAGCCGTCCAAAAAGTCTGGGTCTTACTAAGAGTCTCCACCCCGGGTGCCGATCGAGCTTGGATCTTTATATCCTTGCACATTTGCAAACCGGGGAATAGATTAAAGTTAGGTTTCTTCCGGTGGTTAGCTTTCCTTCTATAGGACTGCTGCCATGTGAGGCCGGGGTTGAGGTGCGCCTATAGGGCGTATTCCTTGCCCCCGGCTCTAGATAGTCATGGCTTTTCTTAAACCAGGTAGTGCTGTCAGGCGGAACCGGGAATTGCCGTGGTTGCACAAGATCGCAACATAGAGATCAATTGACCCAGCTGGGACTCGAACCTGGGAACTACAGATTACGAGCCTGGCGCGCTACCGACTGAGCCACCCCCGCCCCCTTGTTCTAATAGTGAAGTTACTTATTATGATTAATACGAGAAGCACTTCTACAATGCTTAAAAAGTATAAAACTTGTTGTCGTGCATCGAAACATAAATCTTAATTTCTTATATTGTAAAAATTATTGTAGAGTGTTGTTGAGCACAACTACTACCTATTTTACCAAACGGGACTTGATTACAAAAATATATTTAAGCATTCTGTATTATTTTCTCTCTAAACGAAAAGAAAATAATAATGTTGTATCATGAACGAGAGGATTTGGAACTGAACGTTTTCAGAGTCAAAGTGTGTGTAAAATTAGACACGTTGTGCAAACAATTGAAGACCTTTCTCGACAGTGAAAAAAATAACGCAGGGAACGCGATCCTTGTCCTCATAGGTGACTTCACTTAATTCATGAATTTTCCATGTTTAGAGGGTGCGGCAATCGCAGAGTTTACAATATGCCTATGGAAGCTAGACGTCCTCTCTTTAGACACTCCTTGGTTGAAAATACCGCCAGTGTGGTCACGTGGTGTACTTCGGGGTGGGGGATGAAGTGGTTAAGCCCACATCCAAGCTAGTTGGGACCTTTCCAGTTCCGACGCTTTCTCACCAGGTCAGGAGCTGCTCTTTTTGTTACTAGGCAACGCTCTCCAGAAAAATGGCGCTATGCATTCATAGGTGGTTAAAAATCTTATTTTCTGAAGGGTCAAAATTACTTAGTAAAAAAAAAAACATCTTTATAGACATTTAACTGGATTGAAAAAATGTTGTTAATGTTTACCAAAATCTCTTCTGTGATATTTCTTCACAGTTGGATTGGGGCTGTTTTACTTCTGGGCGGCGGCACTTTTTTGCACACCATTGTCTAAATGGTCAGATCACAAGGACTCCAAGGGCTCAGGGAAGACTGGAGGAGGGGACCCACTGCACAATTGCTAAGGAACAGATGATATCTTCCCCTCAAGGTCATCTAAAATGTTCTTTAACGTGCACTGTGTGTGTCTCTCCTGTAAACAGGGCGACATTTTAATGTTCCATCCAATGGCCTTTTCAAGCCCATCAGTTGTTGGGTTGTTTTACCTCTGAGCGGCACTTTTTTGCACACCATGGGCTAAATGGCCAGGTCACAGGGATCCCGAAGGCTCAGAGAAGGTTGGGGGAGGGGACCCACTGGAACAGCTGTTGGGAGACAGATGGTAGCCTCCCGTCAAGGCCATCCGGCGTGTTCTTTAACGTGCACAGGATATGGCTCTCCCGCACACGGGGCCAAGGCTTAACGTCCCATCCGACGGACGGCGGCCTTTCCAAGCCCATCGGTGTCCCCTACTGACCGTGGGCAGGGCGGGGAATTATGCGGAGATAAATCTCAACGCTGACCCAGCTGGGACTCGAACCTGGGAACTACAGATTACGAGCCTGGCGCGCTACCGACTGAGCCACCCCCGCCCCCCAAGCCCATCAGTGATCGTAACATGTTTACATGGTCACCGATGGGCTCTTTCTCGTAAAGTGGGATAATTATCGGATATCATTCTCAACATTGGCGCAGTTGAGACTCGAATCTGAGAACTGAAGTTTACGAGATTGGCACACTACAGACTGAGCCAATGTAGCATTTAAATATGAGAGAATGACTGTTTCCAATAACTTTTTAGACTTTATTTACGATAAAAAAGCTATATACAAATGTAAATAAAATAAATAGTTTACAACTTAAAAAGTTAAGAAAACTCAAGTTACTTACATTTCTCACAGAAAGAGCCTTTAGTCGAAGGAGGACAATGGCAAAAGTAAGGTTTCACACAATGGCCACCATTTTGACAAGACGGCTCACACAGTGCTGGGGGAAGAAGCAAAATAGAGTTGGACAAATCAGCCGAAAAACTGCAAGTGTACTTAAACGAAATAAAGTTTTGTCAAAATAAAACTTAAGTCACTGATTTTCAACCGGTTAGCACGCTTGGCTACTGATCTACGGGACCTGGGTTCGAGCCCTGGGTAAGGCATGGATGTTCGTGTTGTTTTCTGCTGAGGTCCTGCCATCCTCTCAGATCTTCTACTGTGGCATATAAACTGACAGGCTCCTGTTAGACCTCTGTGGCAAGCAGCTGCTTGAGGGGGTATTTATATTTTTATTATAACTGAAAACAATTAAAATTTCCATCAAACAGAAGTAATATTAAACAAATGAATCCACAGGTGATCATTGATTTACTACGTATTTAATCACTATTATCTATTTAGATAACGCTATGAAGATGGGTGTAGAACAATGGTTCCTATTTGGTGTTTCGCGCTAAAAATTCTGCAGTACCACCTTTAATAATAATAATAAATACCCCCTCAAGCAGCTGCTTGCCACAGAGGTCTGACAGGAGCCTGTCAGTTTATATGCCATAGTAGGAGATCTGAGAGGATGGCAGGACCTCAGCAGAAAAACGACACACACATCCATGCCTAATCCAGGGCTCGAACCCAGGTCCCTTAGATTAGTAGCCAAGCGCGCTAACCACTCGGCCACGGGACGTTAGCAGTAAAGAATTGTCCAATTCTGTTTCAAATATATTTTTCCTCTGTAACCACAAGCATGTGCTGTTTGAAGCATAACAGGTTTGTTTCTTGCATTGATTGTAAATTTTAGAGGTTCGTATTTATAGGTAGTAAAATTTAAATTTTATAATTATAATTATGTAATGTAAATTTTAATTTGGAGCTTTTTTTAGTCATTATGACCCTGGGGGTTCGCAACACATGTTTTTGGTTGAAAGGGGTTCGCGGAACAAAAAACATTGGAAACCACTGGTGTAGAGAATGCGTTAAGATACAGTCGCTCAAAAAAAGTATCCGAACACTATGGTTGATTACAGAATTCAGAAAAAATATCTGGCAACGAAAAAATATCTGGCAACCTTCGTGTCACGTGACACGAAGGTTGCCAGATCACTAATTCCTAAAAAAAATCGTTGCCAGATATTTTTTCTGAATTCTGTAATCAACCATAGTGTTCGGATACTTTTTTCAGCGACTGTACTACCCGGTTCAACGCATTTTTTCCTCTACGCCCAGATTCATCCCGTTTCTTAAACAGCTTAATAGTGATTAAATACTCAGGAAGTAAAATAAGTTTAAGTTTTCATGGGCCAATAAGCATTAACTTCTATAATAGAATGTTATGATTTGACCCAGGCATGAGTAGGAAACAACTTTCGATGGAAAAGGGGAGGCAAAATTTTAAAACATTGTAATGGAAGAAAAAATTACGTTACAGATGTAGTATTTCGTATTTTCTTCTGATAAAGTATACAATTACAAGCAGGTCCGGATCTAGAAAAAAAAAACCGAGGCGGAGGGCAAGAAACATAATTGAGCCGAAAAGATGTAAAAGGGAGGCCAAGAGACTGAATTTTCAATGCAGTATAACATTTCCTCCTCCGTTTCACAGGTCTTCAAAAAATTTATTTAAAAAAGCATGAAATATAAAAAAATAAAATAATAAATACCCCCTCAAGCAGCTGCTTGCCACAGAGGTCTGACAGGAGTCTGTCAGTTTATATGCCATAGTAGAAGGCCTGTGAGGATGGCAGGACCTCAGCAGAAAAACGACACATACATCCATGCCTTAACCGGGGCTCGAACCCAGAGATAAGTTTAATAATTTTTGCCTCTTTTACCATTATTAGGATATGATACTTTTCCCCCTAGATCTGGATTACAAGTAATACAATAATTAATGGCTTAAAACATCTAAAGACACAAGATATTCGCTTCTTAAATATAAGGGGCGGGGGTGGCTCAGTCGGTAGCGCGCCAGACTCGTAATCTGTAGTTCCCAGGTTCGAGTCCCAGCTGGGTCAGCGTTGAGATTTATCTCCGCAAAATTCCCCGCCCTGCCCACGGTCAGTAGGGGACACCGATGGGCTTGGAAAGGCCGCCGTCCGTCGGATGGGACGTTAAGCCGTGGCCCCGTGTGCGGGAGAGCCATACCCTGTGCACGTTAAAGAACACGCTGGACGGCCTTGACGGGAGGCTACCATTTGTCTCCCAACAGCTGTTCCAGTGGGTCCCCTCCCCCAACCTTCTCTGAGCCTTCGGGGTCCATGTGACCTGGCCATTTAGCCCATGGTGTGCAAAAAAGTGTCGCTCAGAGGTAAACCAAACTAATCTTATATATATTTTTTTACTTTCTCATAATTTTTTGAGGGGAGGGGCAGAACCGATTCCCCTGATTGATTGGACCTCTTAGCACAAAGAAGAAGTACATAAAACTTTGCTTTAGCAAAGAAATATATTTCTGTAGCTCGTAATACAGTTGGGTTGTTTTACCTCTGGGCGTGTTTACCTTTGTTTTGCCGTTTCGTGAATAAAATGGGATAAATGTCAGGTCACAACAACCCCAAGAGTTCATTTAGGGTGGAATCCACTGCACAGTTGCTTGTAGACACATAAGGGCCATTCAGCGTCTTCTGATGGGATAAATATCTCGCACCCTGAACCACGGCTTAATCCGATGAACGGCAGACATTTCAACACATCGATGTCCTCTTCCTGACAGAGAGCAGGGTTGGGTTCGGTTGTTTTACCTCTGAGCGGCACTTTTTTGCACACCATGGTCTAAATGGCCAGGTCACACGGACCCCGAAGTCTCAGAGAAGATTGGGGGAGTGAACCACTGGAACAGTTGTTGGGAGACAGATGGTAGACTCCCGTCAAGGTCATCCAGCATGTTCTTTAACGTGCACAGGGTATGGCTCTCCCGCACACGGAGGCACGGCTTAACGTCCCATCCGACGGACGGCGGCCTTTCCAAGCCCATCGGTGTCCCCTACTGACCGTGGGCAGGGCGGGGAATTTTGCGGAGATAAATCTCAACGCTGACCCAGCTGGGCAGAGAGCAGGGTGGGGGGTGGGGAGAAGACTGAGATACTGAGAGATACTGAGAGACTAAATACTGGCAGAGCTGAGATTCGAACCTGGGATTAGCAGATTACGAATCTGTCGCACTACCGACTGAGCCAACCCCCTCACAGGGGTGTAAGGAATGAGGAGTTCCTCTTAATGGATGATAATATTAGGACAAAGAGAAAGATTGTTATTTTGACATCTTAAAAGAAAACTATAAAGCTTAGCGAATGTCTTCCAATGAGTCCAATCTTAAATCCTTTTGAACAATTTCACATACATAATTATCTTCAAAAACCTGTTGGACACTCCACGAGCTTCGATGTGCGCTGTTAAATCAATAATCAACATTACTCCTTTGTCATTTGAATATCCTTAGTCGAAATATGAATCTACGTTTTCAGGCTTGTAGAGGCCAATATAGCATATTAAGCGTGTTTCACCATTACCATATTACACCTTTGGGTGTGTGGGGCGGGGGTGGCTCAGTCGGTAGCGCGCCAGGCTCGTAATCTGTAGTTTCCAGGTTCGAGTCCCAGCTGGGTCAGCGTTGAGATTTATTTCCGCAAAACTTCCCGCCCTGCCCACGGTCAGTAGAGGACACCGATGGGCTTGGAAAGGCCGCCGTCCGTCGGATGGGACGTTAAGCTGTGGCCCCGTGTGTGGGAGAGCCATACCCTGTTCACGTTAAAGAACACGCTGGATGGCCTTGACGGGAGGCTACCATCTGTCTCCCAACAGCTGTTCCAGTGGTCCCCTCCCCCAACCTTCTCTGAGCCTTCGGGGTCCTTATGGCCTTGCCATTTAGCCCATGGTGTGCAAAAAAGTGCCGCTCAGAGGTAAAACAACCCAACCCAACCTTTGGTTGTAGAATTTTTCGTATGTTTTTGCCGAATTCAATAACTTTTTTAATTTGTTTCTCATTACATTGTCTACACAATTTTTTTTTGTTGATGATTTAGTTTTTAAATAAGCATTATAATTGTCGTTGCGTGGCCGAGTGGTTATCACGCTTGGCTACTGATCAAAGAGAAATGGTTTCCGAGCCCCGGAGATGGCATGGATGTTTGTGTTCTCTTTCTGCTGAGCTCCCGCCATCCTCACAGAACTTTCTGAGGCGTATTAAATTGGCAGGCTCCTGTCAGATCCTGTGTGTCAAGCAACTGCTTGAAAGATTATTTATTTATTATAATTTGCGACTGCTAACTTTTCCGTTCTGTGGCTAATGTATAAAAAATGATGGAGTCGTCTGGTTCCAGCAGGACCAAGAAAAAGAAAATACCACATTTATTCATGTAATTGTTGCATGCAGTTTCAAGATGAAAATTCATCTTTTTTTTTATCCCCCCTCCGCATAGTAGTCGAATACTGCACATAGCCCTGTCTGAAATATCTGCAAATAGCGATTTGAAAATTCCCAAAACTCTCCTAAAAGTTTCAGAATTTAAATCTAGGTGATTAAAGTTGGTTGGTTGGTTGTTTGGGGTTTTTTGGCGCATGAGCTACTGAGGCTATAATGCGCCAAACGAGATAAATAGAAGCTAAAAGTCAAGTACCCCTGAACCAAAGTTAAAACCAAGTGCTGTAAAAGGCAAAAGATAAAACCAACAAGATGTTTATATATATATAACAGAAAAACAATAAAAACAAGATGTAAAAATAACAAACCAACAAGATGTATATAGTAAAAAACAACCCAGGTGTAAAGCCTGGGTTAGATATAAAAAATACAAGGTACAATCAAAGTCTATTAAAATAGCCACAATGCTTCAAAAAGGTAAAAACTGGCGGTAAAACACAATGATCAGATAAAAGATGTCCGAGTGTAAGAGGCTCGGACATAAAATCATGAAAGTAGGTGATTCAAGTTTATATTAAAAATAATATTAGTAAAAATAAACATATCAGAAACTTGTGCATATTACATGTGCCTAAAAGTATTATGATTACATTCCGGTACAAAAAAATTGAAAATTCACGAATGCACAACTGAAATGTTGATACGGACCGCACCCAACCTGTTCTATTATAAAAAAATGACTGTCTCATATAAACACACATTTTTAAATACATATATAACAAACGACATGGGCGCCTCGGGCGATCGCTCGCCCCTAGGCCCCGGCCTCATTGGCAAATATTCTATTCCACTTCCATTTCAGCTTGGATCATAATATCGGTCCCAAATTTGATGTTCCGATCGTTCCCGAAATTGGTAGCGAATTTGGTTCCCACTTATGTAGTTCCAGCCGTGTTGGATTAAGAGATCTGGTTCGTAGTTGCCGTGGGGTAGGAGTAATTCCTCTGAAAATTTCAGAAATTTCTAGGGACGTGCGGTAGCCTACCTTGTGAATAGCGTAGTACGTTATCAGTAGTACATTAATGGTAGAAATATCAATGGACATATGGTACCATTTTTTTATCTTAAAAATAGGAAGAAGGTACTTTTCTACACAAAGGACACAGATAGCCTAGAAGTTATATCAGGCTTGTCCTGATTTCTTATAAAAAGTACAAAAACTTTCACAACATCATGCCCACTGGCCTTAGTAGTCAGGTACGTTAACCACTAGATCAGGTAGATCTTTTGGCCGGATTTAACTAGCATAAAAATAAAATAAACGATTAGAAGCATACTTCCCCAAATCGGACTCGGTTTCAGAAACTGACGAAATGGTTCAGGCTCGAAACGTTGAGCCAGAACTCATTTCTAGTTTGCAATATCTCCTTGCCAATTTCGGTTTCGAGAATCAGCGATTAATAAATTATATACGATTTCACCAATAGTGTTATCGAGCTTCAGAATATCTGCTGTGATCGCAAGAACCCACTTTACCCTTTTATTCTAGATTGCTTTAAATCCTTATTCTGGATACAGATTGAAAAATGATTTAAAGCCAGCAATTTTTAAAACGCGATTGTAAATTGTTTCTATGGGGAATACCAGTAATTTTCTTGGTGTTGGAGGCTAATCCTTTTCTCTAAAAGTACAATATGTCCTCATATTACATATTTAATTCTTTCCGAAGGTGTCCATGTAAGTTGAAAACCATGTAAGTCCAATAATGTTTAAATACGATATATTTTTTGACATATACGTTCGTTTAAATAGAGAGTTAAAGCTAAAAATGTTATACTTTATAATAAAAATAAAAATAAATAAATACCCCCTCAAGCAGCTGCTTGCCACAGAGGTCTGACAGGAGCCTGTCAGTTTATATGTCATAGTAGAATGTCTGAAAGGATGGTAGGACCTCAGCAGAAAAACGACACGAACAGCCATGCCTTACCCGGGGCTCGAACCCAGGTCCCTTAGATCAGTAGCCAAGCGCACTAACCACTCGGCCATGGGACGGCAATACTTTATAAAAACAATAAATAAAATAAAATAAATACCCCCTCAAGCAGCTGCTTGCCACATAGGTCAGACAGGAGACTGTCAGTTTATACTGTATACCATAGTCTGAGAGGATGGCAGGACCTCAGCAGAAAAACGACACACACATCCATGCCTTACCCGGGACTCGAACCCAGGTCCCTTTGATCAGTAGCCAAGCGTGCTAACCACTCGGTCACATGTTAAGAAAATCAAACTTTTTTTCAGAATGCATGTACAGTACATACGAAAAAACTTAACTGTATTTAATAAATATAAATTTATTATTCAAATATTTTTGTCTTCTGCAGATAACACAAAACATAAATACATGCACAATACAATTATATCGTAACATAACATACTATATTATAATGTATTTTAAGATATTAACCAGTATATATTCATTACTAATGATGGTAGAAATCAAAGTACCTAAAATGCTTAAAAGAAAAAAAACCTACCCCTATTTCCGTGTAGCTGTGGACCCATGTGACTGAAAACCAACAGTGTTATTATCTATGGATCGATGTGCGTAAGGCGAGGGTTTACTGTAGTTTAAAGTTTAAAACTTCGAGTAGCCCTACTGCTTTCTGAAGTATAGAGCATGGGCGTCAGCAGAAATTTCTTAAGGTGAGAGGGGAGTCAAGAATATTTGAGAGAGCGCCATGGCTATTTATTTATATAATGGGCGTGGCTTCTTAGAAACGCGTTTAATCCCATCTAGTGTCGATCCAAAATAGGATAATTTACTTGTTTCCAATAATAATTTTTCTCCCGTATTATTTTCCCTCTTGTATCTTAAAAAATAACATTTCCACCCCCCACCCCCACCCCCGCTTTCGGACGCCCAAAGTAGAAGGACTTGCAGCTGAAAATGAAGAAAACCTCGATCCTCGAATATCTTCGATAATCGTCCATACTACCACTGCTCTTGATACAACTCCGTTCTTACAGAGATCTCTCCCTGTGTCATCAGAATCATCTGTTGATCACTGGAAGATTATTGAAAATACCGAGAGTGTAAAGAGCTCTTCAGCCCTTAAGTCACCATCGTCATTTTCAGGATCTGTCTGCTGAACTTGAGGTATGTCTTTCAAGTGTCATTTCCCTAAACCAAAATTTTATTTGGGCATACTCTCCGTACTCTCCGCTTGCCATTTTATTTGTCGCTAATATTTACCCCCGCTTTTACAGCCCTTTCATATTGTTGCGTTAGTGAAGCACTGAACCTATAACCATTATTGGACGTTCCTGCTACGTTGATATGCTTGGCATGCAAATCGTTTACATCCATATACATGAAACAAAGCGGCCCATCTTGATTTCTAGACTGTCAGATCAACCTCTAACTGACCTTAAACGTGACAGGGAATCTTAAAATTCTTAACATTTCTATGAGGTGTATCCGAAATATCTCTAATGTGCAATTTTAAGTTGTCTAGCACCGATATATTGAAATTGGAACTTTGTCTTGGAATGACCCATTGAACTAATTTTCACAATGGTTTCTGAGGTCTAAAACCCGAAATCCTTCTAGTCATAAAATTTTAGCTCTCTACTACCAATAGATAAAATTTGACTTTTGACCTCAAAGGACCTGCTGGATGCTAAATTTCGAAACGTTTCCGAGATCTACGACTTGAAATATTCCATGATACCAATTTTTGGCTGTCTAGAGCCAGTAGATCTGAATTTGACCTTTGGCATCGAAGGACCCCAGACCAATCAAAGGACCCCGAAACACCTCAGACACCAATTTTTAGTTTCTAGCACTGATAGGTCAAGGTATGACTCCTACGTGACCACTATTTGGCCTTGAAGGACACTTCATATGTCAAATTTCAGATATTTCTCGAGATCTACGACCGGAATTACCTCTATGTGTAAATTTTCAGAGCTCTGCCATTTCTGCATCATAGTTAGGATTAGCGTGATAATTTCGTAGCTGAATCATTGGATTAATCCGTCCATTCTTTTTCGATGGAATAATTTCAATAACAAACAGTGAATAAAGTAATGAAAAAAAGCTCTGCTTATTATTAAAATTCAATATTAAGAACAAAACAAAAGTATGTTCAATATTTCCCTCATTAATTAGTATTAATGAGGGAAATATTGAACATACTTTTGTTTTGTTCTTAATATTGAATTTTAATAATAAGCAGAGCTTTTTTTTTGCCCATATATTGTGTTTCCATTATCTTTTGCTTTAAAACATTTCTTTTCACTAACAATTTATCTAAGTTCGGGTAAAATGCAAATTATTTTTCATTTTCCTGCAATTAAGAACATGCGGCAGGCCACAAAAACAAGAGTCGGGGGACTTTAGGAACCTTATTTTTTTAAAATTGATTACTTACACTAAAATGTTATAAGCAGGCAGAATCTAGAAAACAAATTGAGGGGAGGGAGGGGGGGAGAAACACAATCCAGCAGGAAAAATATAAGGTGAGGGCAAAAGACTGATTTTCCAATGCATTATAACTCAACCCATCCGTTTTACAGGTCTTTAAAACATTTCTTGAAAAATGCATGAAATAAAAATAAATACCCCCTCAAGCAGCTGCTTGCCACAGAGGTCTGACAGGAGCCTGTCAGTTTATATGCCATAGTAGAAGATCTCTGAGGATGGCAGGACCTCATCAGAAAAACGACACACACATCCATGCCTTAACCCGGGGCTCGAACCCGGGGTCCCTTAGATCAATTGCCAAGCGTGCTAACCACTCGGCCACGGGACGGCTGCATGAAATATAAATAAGTTTAATACTTTTTACCTCTATTACCCTTATTGGCATTCTGAAAGGGAGAGGGCATGCCCCTTGCCCCCCCCCCTTCCAATAGTGACTATAAGTAACGCTAGTTTTCCGTACAACTTCAGACTACAAAACTATACCATAGAAAGGAATTCCATCACTCACGTGATCCACAATCCTGCCCCGTGTAACCAGAACGACAGGCGCATCTGTCCGGAGCCACGCATCGACCTCCATTCTTGCATCCTTGGCGACAGATTGCTGGAAAACAAAAGAAAGGAAAAATGTTTTATTTTGCCTTTAGAAGAACACTAATTGCCGGATTTTCTTCTCATAAACATTGATTTGAATCGAATCCCAAACTCAAACTGCTACTTTGAGAAATAACAAATGGTTTTGCGGGAATTCGAATGAAAAAATAGTTTTAATCATTCTTCTCGAAATAACAATTAGTTCATCAAATTTAAATAAAAATAAATAACTGAAGAAACAGCCCTGATTTTGATTTAATTAAAAAATTATTATTATTTAAAAAAAAAAAAAGAAAAAAGGGCAGAACTATCTGAGAAAAAAAAGACAGAATTGAATTTTTGAAAGGAAAACAATAATTGAAATAGAATAAAAAATTTTAAATTCCATGAATTTATCCACACTCCAAAAAAAAGATATTAGGTTACGCCAGTTTTTGTTTGCAGCTAGATTACCACCATTTTATGGTGTAAGGTAACAATATAATTTGGTGTCAGGTTTCGAGTGTATGGTTACCCCATAATATGGGGTAACCATACACTCGAAAACACAATAATTATATTGTAGTTTCGAGTGTATGGTTACCCCATAATATGGGGTAACCATACACTCGAAACCTGACACCCTCACATCAGGAAAGGAACGGAAACACCATATTTTATCTAACCCAGAAATTGGTGTAAGGTAACACCATATCCGGGTGAAAGCTTACATCTCCAAAGTGAAACTTATACCAACAAGCAGCAAACTAATACGCTATTATTATTATTGCTTAATATTTCGAAGACAAATGTTATAGAGAATTTTCCAATATTTAGGCCGGTAAGTGTCAATCATCACAAAAAGCAGAAGGAAGTTTATTACAAAATTGAGAAAACTTTTTCTCAATGTTTAAATAGTTTATTATTAAAACATTGAGAAAATTCTGATTATTTTTGACATTTGAAATATTTGTAACCATTGCATAATAGTGAAATAAAATTAAATACCAAATTCAAGATCAGGATAATATAAATTATTGTCAAATTCTAGAATAAGGTTTGGTTTCAAGGATGGTGTTAGGTTATCTCCCAATATGGTGTTAAATATGAAAATGTTGTAAATCCTGACCTTACACTATTTTGTGATAAAAGATCGGGATTTTATACCGTTTTCATCTTTAACGCATTGGGTTACTGTAATCTCGTACTCTTGCGAATCTCTTGTGAAAAAAAAAATCACTATTTTAAACAGAAAATTTTGGCCTTTTATGACTAATAACCAAAGTCAACAAATCTTCGTCCAAATTAAGAAATGAAAATCGTATATAATAAACTGCCATTCCTGCTTAGGTTATTATTTAGAATTATAAATTTCTTGTGAAAGAAGTCATTATTTCCTACTTACTACGAATATCTTTGAGAGATGGCTGGCTGACAAGGAGGTCACGCTAATACTAATTATGATACAGAAATGATAGAACTCTGCAAATTTTCTGCGAGGAATAATCCGGGTTTGGATTGGATTGTTTTACCTCTGAGCGGCACTTTTTTGCACACCATGGGCTAAATGGCCAGGTCACATGGACCCCGAAGGCTCAGAGAAGGTTGGGGGAGGGGACCCACTGGAACAGCTGTTGGGAGACAGATGGTAGCCTCCCGTCAAGGCCATCCAGCGTGTTCTTTAACGTGCACAGGGTATGGTTCTCCCGCACACGGGGCCACGGCTTAACGTCCCATCCGACGGACGGCGGCCTTTCCAAGCCCATCGGTGTCCCCTACTGACCGTGGGCAGGGAATTTTGCGGAGATAAATCTCAACGCTGACACAGCTGGGACTCGAACCTGGGAACTACAGATTACGAGCCTGGCACGCTATCGACTGAGCCACCCCCGCCCCTTCCAACTCCAGAGACAGTAAATTATGTACTACTAAATTGCCCCAATTATCAACAGCAGAAAAATGTTCTATTCCATTAAATGAAAAGCTTAAAAGTTGAAGAATTTACAATCCAGAAGGTGCTTGGTCATCCATACTACAAAATTAGACATCAAGTTAACAAACATTTGCTTGAATTTCTCCACTCCACAGTAGTAGCTTTCTGAAAAAAAAAAACGTTTCCTCCAATCTTGGCAAACCCTTTCTCCAGCCACTGATCATCATCATCATCATCATCATCCTCAAGCAGCCATGGGCTACGGAGGTCCAACCAGACCGTGCAGTTTAATTGTCCAAGCATATCTGTCCTGAGCTACATCTGCTGCATCCGGCCACTGCACACCAATTCTAACAAGATCCTGTTTGACATTTCTGCCCACCGCATCCTAGGTCTTTTGGTTGTTTTACCTCTGAGCGGCACTTTTTTGCACACATGGGCTAAATGACCAGGTCACATGGACCCCGAAGGCTCAGAGAAGGTTGGGGGAGGGGACCCACTGGAACAGCTGTTGGGAGGCAGATGGTAGCCCCCCCCCCGTCAAAGCCATCCAGCGTGTTCTTTAACGTGCACAGGGTATGGCTCTCCCGCACATGGGGCCACGGCTTAACGTCCCATCCGACAGACGGCGGACTTTCCAAGCCCATCGGTGTCCCCTACTGACCGTGGGCAGGGCGGGGAAATTTTGCGGAGATAAATCTCAACGCTGACCTAACTGGGACTCGAACCTGGGAACTACAGATTACGAGCCTGGCGCGCTACCGACTGAGCCACCCCCGCCCCCTTTTCTGGGGATACAGTCGCTCAAAAAAGTATCCGAACACTATGGTTGATTACAGAATTCAGAAAAAATACCTGGCAACGTTTTTTTTAAAAATTAGTGATCTTGCAACCTTCGTGTCACGTGACACGAAGGTTACCAGATCACTAATTTCTAAAATAATCGTTGCCAGATATTTTCCGTTCACAGCAAACTGGAGCGGTTGCGGTTAATGTTCACAGCACATTGGATCGTGTGGGCTCACTCACGGAAATATTGAGCGTGTGCAGTTACCGTTCACAGAAAACTGGAGCGTGTGCAGTAACTGCACACGCTCCAGTTTGCTGTGAACGGTAACTGGAGCGTGTACAGTTGCTGTACACGCTCCAGATATTTTTCCTGAATTCTGCAATCACGTGACACGAAGGTTGCCAGATCACTAATTTCTAAAAAACTCGTTGCCAGATATTTTTTCTGAATTCTGTAATCAACCATGGCGTTCGGATACTTTTTTGAGCGACTGTACCTCTTTTCAGACAGAGATACTCCTTAAAACAGAGACGTCTGATTGACAAATGCTGATTCATCAAAGTTATAAATGTTTCACCGTGTTCTTACCTTTTTCGCAATACTTTCCAATGTAGCCATTTTTACATCTGCACTTGTTAGGAGCGACGCATGATCCTCCATTGCGGCATGTCGGTTTGCACAGAGCTGCAAAAACAAACAGAAATCGATTTTATTGTGAACATCAATTTCATTTTCTTAATTTCTACTTTTAATATTAAAAAAGTTCAATATCGTCTCTTCATAGCACATACAAAAATAAGTGCACTTATTGAAATCATTTACAAACTACATCATCTAGAGATTTTGAAGTCTCTCTTCTTCTGCTGAGGTTCTTCGCAGAATTTTCTCTTCCTCACAGAACTTTTCCTTGCGTACTTTAACTCACAGACTCCAGTAGGACCTTGGTTGAGTTTTTTACCTCTGAGCCACACTCATTTTTTGCATAAAATGAGCTAAATGGCCAGGTCACAATGACCACGATCGCTCAAAGAGCTTTGAGGGGAAGGGACCATCTGAATAGCTGTTTGGAAACAGATGGAAGTCTCCCATCAAAACCATCTAGCATGTTCCTTAAAGTGCACAAGGGTATGGTTCTCCCTTACAAGGGCCATGGTGTAACATCCCATCTGATGGACGGTAGCAGTTCCAAATACATCAGTGTCTCCTATACTGACCAAGGGCAGGACGGACGGTTTTGCAGAGCTGAATCTGAATGCTAGCCCAGGCGGGAATCGAACATGGGATCTGAAGATTACCAGACCTCTGTGAAAAGTAGCTGCTTTAAGGGTAATTTTTTATTTCACAAATGACACTTGACTCACATTATACATGAGGAATTCCTCTTTTGAGAGAATTTTACTTTTCCTAAACATTCTTTATATGTACACCAAGTCCAGACAGAGCAGATAAACAGGTAACGGTGAGATACTTAAAATTAACTTTAATTTTCTCTTTCCAGGTAGGGAAGGGATAAAAAGCATCTACAACATGTAGGTTTGCTTCTCAGCAGACACGCCAGTGATGCTCTTCTAGGATATGGCTGCCGTCAAGATTTCTTACAGCAAAATTTTAAACTAAAGTTAAAGACTTGAATGTTAAAGGAACTTTAAGTTATGGAGGTTGTACAGGCAACTTCAGAATATTTTGAATTCTGTTAAGAAAGCAGATATTACTCTTGTGCTAGGTGACTTCAGTTGCTAAAGTTGGTACTGACTTTGACCTTTGGGCAGGAGTTTTAAGTCCCTTTGGCATTGGTAGTTCCATTGGCAAATGGAGAAAGTCTGCTACAAGTAAGTATACTTAACGGTTTTCGAAAAACGAATACATACTACAAACACCGGATAAAGTGTTCGGATATTTATTTGAGGGACTGTAAACAGGATTGAGAGTTGGGTTCTTTTATCTCTGAGCGGCACTTTTTTGCACACCATGGGCTAAATGTCCAGGTCACATGGACCCCGAAGGCTCAGAGAAGGTTGGGGGAGGGGACCCACTGGAACAAGTTGTTGGGAGACAGATGGTAACCTCCCGTCAAGGCCATCCAGCGTGTTCTTTAACGTGCACAGGGTATGGCTCTCCCGCACACGGGGCCACGCCTTAACGTCCCATCCGACGGACGGCGGTCTTTCCAAGCCCATCGGTGCCCCCTACTGACCGTGGGCAGGGCTGGGAATTTTGCGGAGATAAATCTCAGCGCTGACCCAGCTGGGACTCGAACCTGGGAACTACAGATTACGAGCCTAGCGCGCTACCGACTGAGCCACCCCCGCCACAGGATTGAGAGATAAACATGGTAAGGTGATTGAAGGCTAGGTGGGCTGGGTATTTCAGAGATGTTCTAAACAGTGTAATTATTTTTTTCTCCCATTGTTTTATGAGGATAGATGCATTACTGTCTTTAATGATGGCCCTATATCACATTCTGATGTCGTTTTGCCTATCTCTAAATAAAAATCGCATAAATGGCAAAGGATGGATGAAATCACCACTGAAATGCTTAGAGCTCGGACATTAGTGCTGACTGAAATTTTGAATATTTTTATGATAAATATGTTGTTTTTAAGGATTTTACTAGAGCTATTATTATCCCGATTTTTAAAAAAGGTGATCGCAATTCTTGTGATAATTATAGGGGAATTAGTTTACTTTCTGTTCCAGATAAAGTTCTTTGCATGATTACACTTAATAGAATTAAGAATTTGGTTAATGGACAACTGCGTGATGAATAGTGTGTATTCAGAAGTGGTAGGGGATATATTAATCAAATATTTTCACTTAGGGTTACTAACTTTATAGATTTCATAATGGCTTTTGACTCTGTTGATCGACATAATTTGTGGTTGATCATTAGATCATATGGAATACCTTACAACTTAGCTAGTGTAATGAAAACTGTCTATAATAACACTGAGCCATGTGCGAGAGTTCGTAAGGCTTACAGCGAATGGTTTATCATTTGCTAGTGAAGTTAGACAACGGTGCATATATTCTCTTTAGTTTGGTTATTGATTACGTTTTGCCAAATTCTTTGCAAGGAAAATATTTTGGCCTTAAATGGTCTAGAGTTCATTTAGATTGAGCAGATGATTTTGCCTTGTTGGTTAATGATGTTGATGAGATGAATTCTTTCATTAAAGCTGTTGATGAGACTGGTAATAGAGTAGGTTTGGTGATAACACTAAAGTGATGAAAATTGATCAAGCAAATGGTGCTTCAGCTGCTTTGAATGGCTGCACTCTTGAGCAAGTGTCTCAATTTCATTTTCTTGGGAGCTATGTAACAGACTGGTGATGCAGCATGAGATAAATCGAAAAATAGCAATTGCCGCTGGCACTTTTAAGAATCTTCGGTGAGTGTGGAAAAATAGGCGTGTACACCTAAAGACTAAAACTAGTCTGTATAATAGTTTGTTTCTTCTAAGGTCAGTTGTGGTAGCGAAACATGGGCTCTTTTTAAGTCGGATAACTAGAAAATTGATGTCTTTGATTCTAGATGCTTTCGTAGTGTCTTGGACCTTAGGTGGCTTGACTATGTAAATAATGATGAGGTTAGAAGAAGGAGTCATCAACCTATTTTGAGCAACATTTTTTGCAGAGAGAAACTGCGGTGGTTGCAGATTGGCAAACAGGATTATGAACTGTGTGCCTAAAGGCTTCAGGAAAAGGGGAAGATCTAGGATGCCGTGGGCACACAATGTCAAATAGGACCTTACTAGAATTGGCTTACAGTGGCCAAATGCAGCAGCTGTTGCTCAGGACAGACATGTCTGCAGAGGAAAATTACATCGTCTGGTAGGACCTCCGTAGTCCGTGGTTGCATGAGGATTTTGTATATTTAGGAATAATTATGAAGTGTACCATTTACAAATTTTTGTTGGAACTCCAACAAAAATTTGTAAAGGCATTTTGTATATGCAATTTATTGTATTCAATGACAGTTTCTGAAACTCTGAGAGGATTTTCATCAAATTGAATCTTTTATTTACTTCGGCATAATTTTAAGTTTTGAAAATTCTTTACACTTTGTATTGAAACTTGTATTCATCAGCTCCTGTGAAATTTTTTTGTGAATGACAAGCAGATGTTGTAAACCACTCTTTCCCAAATGGCATCCCAGGTTCGAGTCCCAGCTGGGTCAGCGTTGAGATTTATCTCCGCAAAATTCCCCGCCCTACCCACGGTCAGTAGGGGACACCGATGGGCTTAGACAGGCCGCCGTCCATCGGATGGGACGTTAAGCCGTGGCCCCATGTGCGGGAGCGCCATACCCTGTGCACGTTAAAGAACACGCTGGATGGCCTTGACGGGAGGCTACCATCTGTCTCCCAATAGCTGTTCCAGTGGGTCCCCTCCCCCAACCTTCTCTGAGTCTTCGGGGTCCATGTGACCTGGCCATTTAGCCCATGGTGTGCAAAAAAGTGCCGCTCAGAGGTAAAACAACCCAACCCAACAACCCAAATGGCACCTACAGATGATTGTCGATTAATGAAAATTGAAAATGAGACACTGATTGTTCAAAAAATTATTGTCTAGCAATGAAGATAACTAACTGTACGTTTAGATACGATTCAAGTTACAGTATAACCTTTAAACAATCAAGGTGAATTTGTATATGCTTACATTATCATCAGTCAGCGACAATTACAACGTCCCTCACTGTTTTCGTATTATAGCTATTTATATGCTATTTATACAAAAATACATTATGTGTTATAGCTATTTAAAACACCCTAGTTTGTATTGGAACCTGAAAAATCTTTTTAGAAGTGCTGAAATTACAAACAAAGATAAGACATATGGATGAGAGAAGGAAAGCAAGTGTCCTAATATGGTAATACAATAATATAAACCAATCTTAGATAAGTAGTTCAGAAATCCTGTTAAATCTAACGATCAATCCTGTTCGTCGAAAACCAGCTCTACTTTAAAAATCGTGTTAAACCTAATTTATGTTAGTCCACGACTCTCTCGGATTAATACGAAAAATCGGTTTTGTGTTAGTTCCAAATTTCCAAGTAACACGGAAAATCGAATTTGTTTTAACACGGATTTAAAAACTGCGTTGAACCAAATTCATATTAGTCAGTCAATCCAAAACTTCTACACCACTGAGAATTTAGAACTTTTCGTCCCTCTCTTCCAGATCGGCCAAAATGAGACAATTTCCTAAAAACAAGACTTCTTAGTTCAAAGTTTCCTGGAAACAAAATCTTCTTGACCTAAAAGACCTTTTAAACTTAATTCAGTAATATTCTTTATCTTTAGAATGTTTATTAATTTTTCCCTTTGATTTTCATATTCTTCACAATTAAAAAAAAATGAAAAAAATGCTCATGAAAACTGTTGAAATAATAGGATCTCGCAGATGGTAGTAATATGTTAGATAAATATAGAGGAAAATTGTCATTAGCCAGATGGGATCTGAACCCACGACCTCCTGATAACATACCAGGTGCTCTGACCGCTAAGCTATCGGCGGCCGAACACATGAAAACTGTTTCCTTCATATTGCAATGAAGGCAGTAACGTTTTTCATTTTAAACATACAATCCTTTAATAAAGTGTTGGGGCAGGGGTGCTCAGTCGGTAGCGCGCCAGGCTCGTAATCTGTAGTTCCCAGGTTCGAGTCCCAGCTGGGTCAGCGTTGAGTTTTATCTCCGCAAAATTCCCTGCCCACGGTCAGTAGGGGACACCGATGGGCTTGGAAAGGACGCCGTCCGTCGGATGGGACGTTAAGCCGTGGCCCCGTGTGCGGGAGAGCCATACCCTGTGCACGTTAAAGAACACGCTGGATGGCCTTGACGGGAGGCTACCATCTGTCTCCCAACAGCTGTTCCAGTGGGTCCCCTCCCCCAACCTTCTCTGAGCCTTCGGGGTCCATGTGGCCTGGCCATTTAGCCCATGGAGTGCAAAAAAGTGTCGCTCAGAGGTAAAACAACCCAAACCTAATAAAGCTGTTCTGAGCTTGGCGATACAATTTAGGTTCCCTCTTATCACACCGAAGTTTCTAAAGAGAAAAATCCCAATATTCTCATTCATTCTTCGTCGATTGGGTTTCTCAAATGTTAATGCTTCTAAGTGATATGTAAATGTTTCATCTAATTTTTTTTAATCAGCTTTTTGAAGTGTGCATTCTGCATGTAGGAGAAAAGGGATTTTTCATTCGAGAGTGCTGATCTGCTGGAAGGTCGGCGAATTCATTTCCCTTGATCCCCACATGTGCAGGGATCCAATGTATTATAACATCTGTACCATTTTCCATTATGGTTGATGAAAATTTTAAAATGCTTTGAAAAGACTTTTATTGTTTTGAAAATCTATTTGAAAAGGCCAGTTATTTTTGGATCGGCTTGGAGTACCTTGAAGAAAATGAAAAGAGAAACTGCTGCTCTGTTAATAAAAAAAAGGAACTGCTGTCGATTTTTTGGTGTGAATGTTTAATGCATCATTTAAGTGCAATGGAAGAGATTATAAAGTCAAAGCTCTTCAAAAGGAATTTAAAATAAATACGCATGGATCAAATTGGGAAAAATATTCTTAAGAAAAAAATGACGACTCAAATGACATCAGAGTTGACAATGAGTCAAACGCAATTAATATCTGATACGACATTAAGTTCCTTAAAGAGCATTTTTGATTTTTTTTTATATTGGTTAATTTTTCTAGCGATAAAATGGAAGGAACGTCGGGCATTTATATGAACTCGAAGAACTTAAATTGATCCATTCTGATTTCAAAAAAGGATTTAGTTTAATTCATTTAAATATCAGAAGTTTACGAGCGAATTTTGATATGTTTTTGGTATTGATAGAAAGTAGTAATTGTAAACCAGATGCAATAATCCTTTCTGAGATTTGGATACCTGACAATGAAACATCTTTATATCATACTGAGGGATAGCAAGGATTTTTTAGCTGTAGACATTTTAATAGATCTGGTGGAATTGTGGTTTACATCAAGACGCATTGGTATGCTTCCCAATTAGATTTTGAAATGAACTCAACTGAAGTTATTACATTAAAAATCCAATTGAATTCGACCATGTCGGTAGTCTTATTGGCGATTTATCGTTATGTTGGAGGTGGAGAAAAAATTTCATTGAAGAATTGTTTTAATATGTCGATAAACTTCCAGATCGTAATATTATTCTTACCGGAGATATAAACTTGGATATCTCAAAATCTATAGAATATATAAACAGTTATTTAGATCTTATGATTCTATATAACTTGTCAAATTATATTACGGGGATTAAAAAATCGCAATCACAATCTTGTATAGTTCATTAATTCATAGGGAAATTAAGTTCTTTTTCTTGTTACCCCTATATTGTAACTACGGACATCACAGATCATTATATGATTTATTTCACCTTTTCTCCAATAACAAATGTCTCAGTCAAAGCTAAGGAGTCAATACAGTCAATTATTTACACAGACAAAGTGAAATTGCAACAAGGCTTCAAGGATCATAGTTAGAATCATATGCAAGATTATTATGACGTAAATGAAGCTTTTGACAATTTCTTTGAGGACTTCAAAAAATTTGTTAAAAAAGCTACAGTAAAGAGAAATGTGAATAAAAAATTAAAAAATTTAAATCCATGGATAACCACAAAACTTATTAAGTCAATACGGTACCGAAATCTTTTACAGAGATTATGTGAAAAAAAAATAGTATTGATGCTAACTACAACAAAAGCTACAGGAACTCCTTAAAAAATATAATATCAAAAGCTAAAAATTCATATTTTCATGAAAAACTGCCATCTGCTGGAAATAATACAAAAAGAAATGGGATCTTATAAATCAAGTAATTAATACAAATAGTAGACAAAAAATCAAAATCATCTGTTTGAAATGAGCTTAAATAATAAAATGGTATATTTTACAGATAGTTCCACTGAAATAGTTAATGCTTTCAATGATTATTTTTTAAATATAGCTACTGAATATGAAACTTGTAATTCGGAATCAGATTTGGTAGTGCCTGAAGATCTTAAGTTAAAAAACAGAATAATCATTTCCCAGGGCAATTCAATGGGTCTGATAGCAGTTTCGTTGGAAGAATTAGACAGCATAGTAAAAAATTTGAAAAGGATTTATTAGATTGGCTGGGATGACATAAACGTGGATAATTTTAAAGCAATATATCCATCGATACGAACAACATTGTGCTACTTGTTTAATATATCTTTATCTTCTGATATTTTCCCAAATGCTTTAAAATGTTCAATAATAATTCCTATTTACAAAAAAGGAGACAAAACACTTGTAGAAAATTATCGATCTATTGCTTTACTTCCGATTATGTCAAATATACTGGAATAGTTATTTTTTGTCAGGTTGAACAATTTTTATTAAAGTTTAACATAATAGAAAAGAACCAATATGGATTTCAGCAGAAAAAAAGCACAGAAGATGCTTTTTACATTTAATATATTCATTAACGTGGTCTCTGGATAAAGATTTTAAAACACTTGCAAATATTTTGGACTTATCAAAGGCTTTTGATTTGGTAAATCATGAAATATTGCTGGTTAAGCTTTATAAATATGCAATCAGAGGTACCAGTTTTATATGTTTAAAATCCTACTTGGGAAATCGTTCACAAATGGTTAGGATAAATGATATATATAATTCTATGAAAAATATCAATACAGGTGTACCACAAGGTTCTGTACTAGGACCTCTGCTATTTATATTACATGTAAACTATATATTTGACAAAAAGTTTGAAGCAGAAATTATTTCTTATGCTGATGATATTGTTTTGTTATTCAAAAGTAACACCTATGAGCAATTATACAAAAACGGCAAAAAGAGATATTCATCGTCTCTACCAATGAATGAATGTTGAATAAATTAAGTTTAAATAAGGCTAAAACATGCTATATAAAATTCCAGTTGAAGGCATCAGCTCATGGTAGCAGTGACTCTGGAGTGGTTTCTCATCACAAGGACTTTTACGACATCCCAAATTGCAGTTGCGAACTTCTTACAAAAGTTGACCAAATTAAATACCCAGGAGTGATTATTGATAAAATTCTTTCATGGAAGTATCACACTGATCTGAAACCATTTATAGCAAAATTTTATACATTAAGATTCTTACTGGATAAAACAAGTTAAAAAATGTTATATTTTGCTTCTGTATATAGTCAGCTACAATATGCAATAAAAGCCTGGGGAGGAGCTGCAAAAACAAATTTAAACAGGCTTTGAATTCTGCAAAAATTTATTGTTAGAATCATTGACAATAAAGGTCGCTTCTCTAAATCGCTTCCTATATTTAAGGAGTTGGGGTTACTGACCGTGTCTCAACTTTACATTTTAAAAGTTATTGAATATGTCCATTTCAATTTACATCTATTTCAAATTCACCTAGAATAGTTTTCAGGTACCACTAAGAGACTCATCATTTAAAGTGTAAATACCACGCATATCAAAGCAAGCTACTACTCGTAATATAAACTATATTGGACCTAAACTATATAACAGTGTTCCAGAAACAATGATGAAAATTACTTCAAAATATTTATTTAATAAATCTCTTTGTGAATGGATTATGAACAATTAATAATTACTGTACGTAAAACTAATTTTTTGACTGTCTACATCATAGATTAGTTCAATTACCAACTGTTGCCATGTTAATTTTTTTCATTTGTATTTTTATTTTAATTATACACCAGCGCTCAAGTATTCAGTTACATTAGCTGGGTATATTTCATTTATAATTTTGTATTGATACATATCTAGGTTGAATAAAAATTGAATTGAATTGAATGTCAATGGCGAACAATTCTGTGGTGGGAACTTCTATTACATTTTCAAGTCTCACAACGTTAAAATGTGAAACTGCAAGAATACGAAACGAAGCAGCCACTCTGCTCTCAGTGTACTCGGAGGGAAAATCTTTAAGTGTTCTTAATAGCAATTGTAAATGAATTCTAGTGCAGTTGTATTTTGAGCTACAATATTCATTTCTTTTTAGTGGAGACTCCAGGAATAAATAACGAGCAGTTTGGAAAAATATTCATCGAATTCGTTAATAGAATATTTAGTTCGAAAGCAAGGTTCTGTTGAAAAGATAACCCAAACCTTATTGATTTAATAAAAATATGCGAATGACATTATTATTCACCTGTACACGTGGGAGGTATATAGCCTGGTGGGCATCGACAGCTCGGAGTCCATTGGCACTGATTACCAGTGGGACACGCTTGGCCACATCCTAAAAGGAGAGAACGATTTTGAGATCGAAATTTTGTCTGAATAAGGTATTATTTGTTTATAAAATACATGACAGAAATTATTCTTTATGATTATTTATATCCTACCATTAAGTAAATAATAACTTAATATATTTTATATTAATATTAAAAAGAATATCAAAAATTATTTAATAATAGTTAATAACCCAGTATTATTTCATAAATTAATTAAATGGTTACTAACGTAATTAATTAAATAAATAAATTATTTATTAAATTAATTAAATGATTAATAAAGTAATTAAATAAATAAATTATTTAATAAATTAATTTATTTAATTATGAATATAATAAATTAATTTTATTAAATAAAAATAAATTAATAATTTAATAAAATAATAAATTTATTAAATTAGATGATACTACCCATGTCACAAGATTTCATTTGGCATAAAAATCATTACAATTAATTTATGTATTAATATTCTCCCACTGTTTTAGGGAAGGAAAGAAATGGACATATTTCGAGGTACCGTATAATCCTCCCCACGTCAGAAGTTTCTAAACCAAAACACGGAATTTCCTTGCCCAGATCATCGAACATTTCAAATCATTTCGTACTCACCAGAGTTCCTCGGATACAATTTGCAATGCATATATAACTTTATAGAAAAAGAAAATTAAAATTAAATATTAAAAAAATTCTTGAAAAACAAGTGTTGTTGGATTTTTTTAAATATTTTTTTGCCTCGGTTCTGGTTATAGTGGGGCGGGGGTGGCTCAGTCGGTAGCGCGCCAGGCTTGTAATCTGTAGTTCCCAGGTTCGAGTCCCAGCTAGGTCAGCGTTGAGATTTTTCTCCGCAAAATTCCCCGCCCTGCCCACGGTCAGTAGGGGACACCAATGGGCTTGAAAAGGCCGCCGTCCGTCTGATGGGACGTTAAGCAGTGGCCCCGTGTGTGGGAGAGCCATATCCTGTGCACGTTAAAGAACACGCTGGATGGCCTTGACGGGAGGCTACCATCTGTCTCCCAACAGCTGTTCCAGTGGGTCCCCTCCCCCATCCTTCTCTGAGCCTTCGGGGTCCATGTGACCTGGCCATTTAGCCCATGGTGTGCAAAAAGGTGCCGCTCAGAGGTAAAACAACCGAACCCAACCCAACTGGTTATAGTATTTTTAAAGGGAGGTTGATGGTCATGGTCTCCTCTTGCACATCCCTTCTAGAGTCGACTTTGGCTTTAAACATTTTTTTTAATCGAGTTTTCAATTATTTTTCATTTATCTGTTTTTATTTCTAGGAACAAATCCCTAGTACAGCGGAATCAATTGTATAATGCGAAATTAAACTACGTTTAAATACGTTTAAACTACATAACTACGTTTTATATGAGAAATAAGCTGAATGCAAACGCACCCGTGCTTGGCTTTTCATAATTACTCACCATATTGACAAAGTGGACCGAAGAAACCCGATTGGCAAATGCACGTGCTTGGCGGGTGACAAGTACCTCCATTTTTGCATGTTACTTTGCATGACGTAAGCTTTGGGCGTTCTGCAATATAGAAAGGATTCAGATTATCTGGATGTTAAAACACAATTGAATTGTATCATTAATCATTGGGGAAGATTTCTACGTTAACCTTATTTAATATTCATACAGTAGAGAAGTTTTAAATTAGATTTGACTTGTAAAGCTAACAAACGATGCATTCAGAAGCATCCTATAATTTCGGCCATTAGTAAACCAATCCATCAACTAACCAAAAGATCGTACGAAATTAATTTATGTGTGCAAATATTTTAATTTGGGATTCATTGGGAGCGTTATTATTGTATCACCAATCATTTTACTGTCAATATTTACTAAAACTGAATGGCTGAAAATGGTAATGTCATCAGTTTCACTTTTTAAGTAAAAATATACACCAAAGAACCAGAACATTATGACCAGCGCGTCTTTATACAAATTGAAGCAACTGCAGGTAAACGAGAGCGCGTGTGAAGGTCATGAAACGGTATATAAATAACATCTGATACTGAGCTCTGTTAATCAGTGTTATTCTTGTTCTTCAGATGGGAAAGCCAGCGGATTTAAGTGAGCTTGACAAAGGGTTGTTTTACCTCTGTCAAGTTGGGTTGGGTTGTTTTACCTCTGAGCGGCAGTTTTTTTGCACACCATGGGCTAAATGGCCAGGTCACAAGGACCCCGAAGGCTCAGAGAAGGTTGGGGGAGGGGACCCACTGGAACAGCTGTTGGGAGACAGATGGTAGCCTCCCGTCAAGGCCATCCAGCGTGTTCTTTAACGTGCACAGGGTATGGCTTTCCCGCACACGGGGTCACGATTTAACGTCCCATCCGACGGACGGCGGCCTTTCCAAGCCCATCGGTGTCCCCTACTGACCGTTAGCAGGGCGGGGAATTTTGCGGAGATAAATCTCAACGCTGACCCAGCTGGGACTCGAACCTGGGAACTACAGATTACGAGCCTGGCGCGCTACCGACTGAGCCACCCCCGCCCCGAGTTTCACAAAGGCCAAATTGTAATTGCCAGACGACTTGGTCAAAGTATTTTCGGATGGCAAGGCTTGTGGGGTGCTCACAGTCAGCCGTGGTTATTACCTTCAAAAAGTTGTTCGAGGAGGGAAAAACCGCGAATTGCCAGCAAGGTGTAGGCCAACCACGGCTATCCCGTATGATAAGAGCCATTAGAAATGATACTGTGACGCAACTCACCCTTAAATTGAATGCATGGGTTTCACCATATGAGCTGCATAAGAATATGATTGGTTATTTATTAATTAACAGCAAATGGGCTAGTTCTGTTAGGAATACCAAGTAATACAGGGGAACTGAAATTGGATCTGACCATTACTTGTTAAAAGTGTCTTGCAACTTAAACTTAAAAAGTGTTGTGCTAAGGTAAAAAAATTTACCTTTAATACAGAAGTTCTGAAAGACCCAGTTATAGCTAAAACTTACCATGACAAGTTACTTAGTCATTAGTCATTTATGACAATCATGGTTTGCTCACTACTGAAGTTGAGGAAGAATGGGACCCTTTTAAACAGGCTTTTTTGAAAACTAACGGTACTTTTTTTAGGAAAAAAGGAGCAGAGGAGACAGAATTATTTGAGTGATAAAGGCACTTGAGCTTATTTCAGAAAGAAGGAACTGCAGGAATGTCCTTAATCAATACCCTACTAGTCCTATAAGGAAGCATTACAAAAAGCTTAATAAATGTGCAAAGGACCAGTTAGCTGCTGATAAGAATCTTTGGCTTGATGACTTGGCTGACAAAGCCGAGGAAGCAGTTAGACAGCACAACAACAGAGAGCTGTACCCGATAGTTAATGTTTTGTGTGGTAGAAAACGGACAGGTATACAGGGATTGAAGGATAAACAAGGTAAGATTATAGAAGGTGAGGATTCTGTCATGGCTAGGTGGGCTGAGCATTTCAGTGATGTTCTAAACAAGTAGTTATTCTACTCCCATTGTTTGTAATAATGATAGATGCATTTCTGGCTTTAATGTTGGCCATATAAA
The DNA here is from genome assembly GCA_038380435.1 of Ryuthela nishihirai. NCBI lineage: Eukaryota > Metazoa > Arthropoda > Arachnida > Araneae > Heptathelidae > Ryuthela > Ryuthela nishihirai. Next base: position 23,802,673 of record JAWZYU010000001.1, read on the forward strand.
ACAATCAAGTTATTTTGGCTATTTCTAAACTTAAACCTCATAAATCCCAGGGGAAGATGAAATTACTACGGAAATGCTTAGAGCTGGGAATGTTTCGGTTACCACTTGGATGACTGAAATTTTGAATATTTTTTGTGATAAAGGCATAGTCCCTAAGGATTTTACCAGAGCTATTATTATCCCTATTTTCAAAAAAGGTGATCGCAGTTCTTATGATACCTATGGGGTATCAGCCTACTCTCTGTTCCAGGTAACGTTCTTTCCATGATTGTGCTTAATAGAATTAAGAATCTGGTTGACAGTCAATTGCGTGATGTGCAATGTGAATTCACAAATGGTAGGGATGTGTGGATCAGATATTTTCACTTAGGCAGATTCTTTGTGTTTATATGTTTCAGAAATGTTTAGAAAAAATGTTTAGAGTTTCAGAAACTTTTAGTTGCTAGCTTTGTTGATTTGAAAAAGGCTTTCGACTCTGTTGATCGTCATAATTTGTGGTTGATTGTGAGATCATATGGTATACCAGACAAGTTAGTTAACATAATGAAAGCTCTCTATAATAACACTGAGTCGTGTGTGAGAGTTGGCAAGGCTTGTAGCAATTGGTTTAGCATTACTTCTGCTGTTCGGCAAGGGTGCATTTTGTCTCCCTTTCTCTTTAGTTTGGTTATTGATTATGTTATGCGAAAATCTTTGCAAGGGAAAGATTTTGGCTTTAAATATTCAGGAGTTTTCAAAATTTCTGATTTAGATTATGCCAATGATTTCACCTTGTTGGCTAATGATGTTGATGAGATGAATTCTTTCATTAGGGCTGTTGATGAGACTGGTAGTAGAGTAGGTTTGGTGATAAAGAGAGATAAAACTAAAGTGATAAAATTTGGTCAGACAGATGGTGCTTCAGCCGCTTTGAATGGCTGCACCTTTGAGCAATTGTCTCAGTTTATTTATCTTGGGAGCTATGTAACAGATACTGGTGATGTGCGGCATCAGATTTACAGGCGAATAGGGATTACCTCTGAGACTTTTAAGAATCTATGGAGAGTGTGGAGAAATAGGCGTATACACCTAAAGACTAAAATTAGACTGTATAATAGTTGGTTCTTTCTAATGTTAATTATGGTAGCGAAACGTGGACTTTTTGTAAACAAGATAAAAGGAAACTTGATGCTTTTTACCCTAGATGCTTACGCAGTATATTGGGTATTAGGTGGTTCACTTTGTAAGTAATGAAGAGGAGTCAGCAACCTCCTGTGAGCAGTATATTATGCAGATGCGACTCCGCTGGTTTGCCTTGTTGCCCTATGGATAATTATAAATTAGAGAATAGGGTTATGAACAGTGTGTCTAAAGGCCTCACAGAAAGAGGGGGAGACCTAGAATGTGGTGGGCAGACAATGTCAAACAGGATCTTGTTATAACTGGTGTACGGTGGCCACATGTAGTAGATATAGCTCAGGACAGATATGCTTGGAGAACTAATTTGCACGGTCTGGTTGGATCTCCGTAGCCCATGGCTGCTTGAGGATGATGATGAATAAACCACCAGACAGATTTGTTTTACCCTTAACCATACATCGGATCTCAAGCATTTTCAAAATCTTGACGATTATTAAGTAATCAATATAGATGGATGCTGATTAACTTTTCGGATGAGTATAAGATCTTGGGAATGGGGTGTGTTGATAAAAATTTTACTTTCCGAACAGGGATTTATAGGTACTAATAAAACCTTATTATTTGCATTTTCGCAATCATCAATTAGTTCGCATTTCCACAGCGGAAATAAAACAGCTTTTATAACACAGTCTAACAGTGGAAAATATTAAAAATTTAAAAGAATGTTGCAACCGATTTATTTATCTTCAATATTTGCAATTTTTGTGATACAGTGTGATGGTAAAAGGTTTACATTGTAACAGTGATTTGCCACCTTACCCCTAGAAGGCGACGTAACTTTTTTAAGATATAACGAAAACTTCTTTTTGTGTTGTATCACCATTATCATTTTCAAGCAGTCGTGAGCTACTTAGGTTCAACTAGATTGTGCAATTTAGTTCTCCAATCACGTCTGTCTTATGCTACATCTGCTGTATCTGGCCATTGTAGACCGATTCAAATAAGGTCTTGTTTGACATTGTCTGTCCACCACATCCTAGGTCTCCCCATTTTCTTGAAGCATTTAAGCATACTATTCATAACCTATTCCATAATCTATAATAATGCATACGGGCAACATGACCAAACCAACGGAGACTCTCTCTGCACAATATGCTGAACCACCTAATGCCCAAGATACTGAGTAAGCATCTAGAATCAAAAGCATCTAGTTTCCTGTTATCTTGTTTACACAGCCTCCAAGTTTCACTACCATACCTAACCCTAGAAAGAACCAAACTACTATACAGTCTAATTTTAGTCTTTAGGTGTATACGCCTATTTCTCCACATTCTCCATAGATTCTTAAAAGTCCCGGCAGCAATCCCTATTCGTCTGTTAATTTCATTCCTCACATCACCCGTATCTGTTACATAACTTCCAAGATAATTAAACTGTGATACTTGCTCAAGACTGCAACTTTTCAGATTAACTGAACCAGAGCCTTCCTGACCAATATTCATCACTTTAGTTTTCTCTCTGTTTCTTACCAAACCGACTCTACTACTAGTCTCCTCAACAGCTCTAATGAAAGAGTTCATCTCATCAACATCATTTGCCAAAAGTGCCAAATCATCAACAAAACCTAAATGAGAAATCTTCAGGTCTCTAGACGATTTAAGGCCAAAATCTTTCTCTTGCAGTGAATTTCGCATTACATAATCTATAACCAGAGAGGAAAGGGATCAATATATATTATATTTGATGAGATATACAGAAACACGAGTAAACACTATTTCATTGCTGATGGATGACATGAGTGAAAAAAAGTACTTGAGATAACGTTTAAAAAAAACCGATTTGCAAATTCAATGATGATATGTACAAATTCAATGATGATATTATTCTAAAAAAGGGAAAACATTCAGTGACATAGCCATAAGTCATATATAAAATAGAAAATAAACTGACTTATTTACTTAATTTAAAATAAAATTATCCTAATGTGGCAGGAGCAATCACTTTGCTGAAAATTATATCTTTTCAATTTCAAAATTTTCAACATCTCTTTTCATTTAATCCCTTTTCAAAACTTTACTGGCGTACTACGTAGAAAACAGGAATTCAATATCAGTTGAATGAAAATTTACGTCTGAGATATTACAAGCTTTAGAGCAGGTTACTGGGTAATAAAAATGAGTGTCTTCCCATAATCGTCGATACTGCATTTGAAAGAGCAAAATTAATTCAGAAGAATTTTGAAATATTAGAATTAGGTAAATTTTGTCTAAATTTAGAGAAACATGTTTCTGCGGACAAAAGCGTTTTATTTTTAACAGTATATTTTTTACAGTAATTAATTAGTCATTAATAAACCATTGGTTTGATTTCTTTTGCTTACAAGCGTACATCGACTTCAAGTAATGCAAAATCTCGACTGTTATTAAGTATGCAATATATGCGATGCTGATAAAGTTATGAGGATGTGATAGGACTAGGACTTTTACTATCCGCGCAAAGCTCTGGTTATAACATCCAAATAAAGTTTTAGAGGGATTTATCCCCATCCCTTCGGCCATAGAATACGTCTCCGAATTTCTGTCTCGCACTTATGTTACATCCTGTATAAATATATACACTGAGATGCCAGTTTATTAGGTACATCTACTTAGTAGAGTGTTCCGCCTCCTTTTGGCCTTCAGAACAGCACGAATCCGTCGGGGCATGGAACTTACAAAATGCTGGATACGTTGTGCAGGAATGTACCATGGTACCATGGGGAAATTATTGTGTCACACAGTTGCTGCAAATTGGATGGCGACACAGTCTCGCTGCGAGCAGCTCTTACCACCTCATCCCAAAGATGCTCGATAGGGTTTAGATTATCATCCCAAAGATGCTCGATAGGGTTTAGATTATCATCCCAACAATGGATGATATACCATTGTATTTAAATGATGATAATTAAAATAGTTAGATTAATTAGATGTATATTATGGCAGACATACCACTGGGATTACAAAGATTGTTCCTGAGACTTTTAAAATATTAGTTTTAGATGCAGTATTCAACCGGGAAAACGATCATCATTGCAGACACCTTGTCCAGATCCTACTTGAATAAACCAGCTAAAAATTCTGCGGATGAAGAGTGAAAGTTCATGTCGATTCTATCTTCAAAACTTTGCAAATCTCAGAGAGAATGCAGCTGAAGTTTAGAGAAGAAATTTCTAATGATCTTAAGTTGAAACACGTATGGGAATAGATCTACAATGTGTGGGAAAATCCCAACGATGATCTTGCATTTCATTGATACAAAGATGATCTAACTGTGGTTAGAGGTATCACCTTGCAGAAATATAGACCGGTTGTTCCAAATTCCTTGAGAACAGACATGTTGTCACATATACATGAAGGACGCCTGGGAATAGAAAAATGTAAGGGAAGAGACCGAGAATGTCTATTTTGGCCTAACATGAATGATGATATAGCACAAACTGTGAAGAAATGTAGTGTTTGTCAGAAATATCGGTATCAACAGGGAAAATAACCTCTTATTCAGAGACAAGGACAACACCCATGGGAAGTTATTGGAACATATTTATTCTATTACGGGAAAAACTACTTAGTAGACAAAGATTCTTATTCAAACTGTCCAGAAGTTGAAGAGCTGAAAGACGGTATTTCGTCAGATAGTCATAACAACTTTGAAGAAAATATTCTCGAGACACGGAATATCTAAAGAACCGATATCCGACAACGGACCACAGTTTAGTTAGAAAGAATTCAGAAGGTTCAGAAAAGTATGATTTCAAGCACACTAGTGGTTAGCGCTCTTGGCTACTGATCTAAGGGACCTGGGTTCGAGCCCCGGGTAAGGCATGGCTGTTTGTGTCGTTTTTCTGCTGAGGGCCTGCCATCCTCTCGGACCTTCTACTATGGCATATAAACTGACAGGCTCCTGTCAGACCTCTGTGGCAAGCAGCTGCTTGAGTGGGTATTTATTTTTTTTTCTTATTTCGTCGAGTCCAAACTATGTAAGATTCAATGGACTTGTGGAAAACGCAGTGCAAATAATGAAAAGACTCTGATTGTCAATTAGCACTATTAAATTATCGCAACACACGTTTAGATTGCAGCATATCTCCTGCTGAGTTGTTAATGAACGGAAAGCTGAGAACAAGACTTCCCTCATATCAAATGACAAAGAGTGAAGTTGTCAAGAAAAAGTTCCAGAAACATTACAGAGGAAAAACTCTACCATCACTCTGTTTGAGATATAGTAAGAATAGAGGATGGTCATGACTGGTCCTTTACAGAAACTGGTCCTTCAAAGGAAAAATTTGGAATGAAGTTGCTCGAAGATCCTACTAAGTGCATACAACAGAGGATGACAACATCTTACTTACGAACAGAAAGTATCTTCTGAAAACATCCGAGCCATTTGAGAGTATTCGCGAGATGGACACTGGCCAACCAGACCATCTAGATCGGGCGTGTACAACCTTTTGACTTCCCTGGGCCACATTGAGTGAAGATTTGACTTCCCTGGGCCACACTGAGTAAAGAGGAACTGTTTTGGGCCGCACGAAAAATATACACTATAGTTAATATATATGAATAATAACACTTCATTTATTTTCTTATGTTTTCTATTATAAAATAAAAAATGGCAACATAAAATTAGTGGGATATCAAAAACTCGATGAAAATCACATAATCACGTTGAAAGCTTATGTCGTAAACACGTAAACTTTACGGTTTTGTGGGCCGCCATCAGCTGTCCAGGGTCGCATGCGGCCCGCGCACCGCGGGTTGGACACGCCTGATCTAGATGATGGCAACATGACAGAGAAAGTATACGAGAAGGTGACTGAAATAAATGACAGTCCTGGACTAGAAAAATCTTTGACATTAAGAAGATCAACTCGTGTAAGAAAAGCACCACAAAGACTGAATCTTTAATGTTTGTTGTAAGCCTTATCATTAAACTTTTGAACTGTGTTTTTAAAAAAAATTTAGTTCAAACTGAATTCTTAGTTTAGTAAGAATTTTGCTTAAATAGTTTTCTGTCAATGTCAAAATATTTAATTGCTAATATTTGTTATAATATTTCATTCTGATTATTTAGTTACTTAATATTAAATATCCTCTATTTGTAATGTTGAACTTTTCAAAGAGGGAAGATGTATCGATATGTGTTATGAATAATCATTATAGTTTGCAACTGAAGAATAGCAACGGTGGATGATAGATACATGATACAACCATGGAGGTAGGAATAGGAGGAGATGCCCTTACTCTCAGTTAGCATAGTTGGCTAGTTAGCCGAAACTGCCATGTTACTCCTACCCTGGGGGGCGGGGGGGGGGGCTCAGTCGGTAGCGCGCCAGGCTCGAAATCTGTAGTTCCCAGGTTCGAGTCTCAGCTGGGTCAGCGTTGAGATTTATCTCCGCAAAACTCCCCATCCTGCCCACGGTCAGTAGGGGACACCGATGGGCTTGGAAAGACCGCCGTCCGTCGGATGGGACGTTAAGCCGTGGCCCCGTGTGCGGGAGAGAGCCATACCCTGTGCACGTTAAAGAACACGGTAGATGGCCTTGACGGGAGGCTACCATCTGTCTCCCAACAGCTGTTCCAGTGGGTCCCCTCCGGGGGGGTGGGACAAGGGACAAGCTAAATCATGTCTGAACATGTCTCCCGGGGGGGACAAGCTAAACAGCAGATAAGACATGTTCATTCTCTCTCGGGGGGGGGGGGGGACAAGCTAATCAGCAGTTAAGACATGTTCATTCTCTCCCCTCCCCCAACCTTCTCTGAGCCTACGGGGTCCATGTAACCTGGCCATTTAGCCCATGGTGTGCAAAAAAGTGCCGCTCAGAGGTAAAACAACCCAACCCAAAACCCTACCCTGGGAGTCGGTGCAAAAAAGTGCCGCTCAGAGGTAAAACAACTCAACCCAAAACCCTACCCTGGGAGTCGTGCAAAAAAGTCAGCTGCCATCACAATCAAATGGTAATATTTCCTAATAACATTAATATTACTAGGTACATGGGAATTTACTCTTTTCTAATTCCATATTTTTGTGTTTGAATACGTTGCAAAAACTGTAGTTGAACACCATGATCAAATTTGACTATGTCGTTTCTAAAAATTGTTGCTGAGGTCCATATAAATAATAATCGTAATAAATTACATAGCAAATAAAAGTAATTCAACAATAATACCTTCCAGGCAAAAAAAGGTGGTGAGGGAACATTTCAAACCAGTAGCAATTTTAGCAATATGTAGCAGTAGTAGCAGTTGTTTACGCTACTTTTCAATATAATTAAAGTAATGAAAAGTTCAAAATTTCCGGAACCAAAACTTTATTTCAATTTCTTGCCAACGAAATGCTATTCCTTTTATCTATTTCTCAAGTTAATTTCTGCAGGAATATGCTATAAAGGTGCCAACTTTTTTCCAGAATTTCTCGTTCGTTAACATAGAGAACGCAAGCTTACGAGTAAGAGCAATATGGCGACGTCGGATACAGTTTTCAAATTTTCAAGCGATAGGGCATCTCTATCTCTTCCTACCTCCATGGATACAATGGTTATACGATCGTCATCGGAAACAAAAACATTATGTACAAAACGTTGCATAGTTGAGAAGAAAAGTTTCAGATCCAACTGAAACATTTGATTTGAGTCGATTGTAGTTTATGTAGTAATGAGATATTGCGTAATTTAATTATATTCGTGTGAATACTGTACTTTTGAGATTCCTGAAGTGACACGATTTCATAACTCGCGTACTAATAGTATTTAGTAAATCTTCTGCTCGAAATAAAGATATTAATATTAAGAAATGCATCAATTTAATTATACATTAGATTAAAATTTATTTTTTATTAATATTATTACTACGACAACAAGATAGATTTTCCCTTCTTCATATATTTTAATACTAATACAAACTTACCGTAAGAAAAATTATTTAAATTATTATATATAAATATCATCTACAAATATTTTTAGTTTTTAAGAAAACAAATCTTGAAAGTCTTCTGTGTTTGCGGGGACTAAAATGAAAGAAAACAAATCTCGAAAGTCTTCTGTGTTTGCGGGGACTAAAAGTTAGAATTTGAAACGAAAACATAGGTTTGTAACATATAGAGGCTTTCCATATTCCAAAACCAAAACTTTCGGGACGTTCAAATGTCACGGTTTTTCTTGTGACGACATATTATCGATCGATCGATACTCAAATCGCACTTGAATATTCCCTCGAAGTAAAAGGGGGACCCCGAGGACTCAATCAGACACATTATTAACTCAAACCTTTTTTTTTTAATTTTTCCATTATATTAGCTTTCCTGAGGAAAGAAATAAGAAGAGAGTATATGAGAGGCTTCTGTGATTTTTTGTGAGGTTCTAAAATATTTTTAGGTTAAATTGCGCAATATTATAAGTTTTTAATTTGTTGGAAAATTCTTCTCTTTCTTTTTTTAGTTTGCTACATATAAATAACAGATGATTGACAGTTTGGGGAGTATTGCAATGGGGACAGTTGGGGGATGATGTATTTTTAGATGATATAACATTGAATTACATGATCATTAAATTCAATGTTGCAGTGGAAGGTATCCACTGTAGATAGATAAAGTTATTGAGATGAAGATGATGAAACATTAGAATATATAAATCATTTAGGAAAATTGCAAAGTTGTTTTTTTTAGGATTATTCGAAAAAATTTCCAAAGCAGATTTACAATCTGTAAAAATTACTATGTGTTTTTGAGAGAACTTTTTAGCCCAGTCAAGAGCTAAAATAATTGCAAATAATTCAGGAATTATTACAGGGTTATAATTATTAAATTTAAATTGTTTTTCAACTTTTAAAGAAGGGCAATAAAAAGCTCCTGAAGCAATAGTTCTATCGTTATTAAGTGATCCATCAGTGTATGTGTAAATAATCTTTGTAGTAATTATCAATGTGAATTTCAGAAAGTATTTTTAAGTTATGTATATCATGAAGGTTTTTAGTTAAGATTCCAGGAATGTCTTTGCAAATTATAGGTAGTGTAGAAATCCAAAATGGGAAGCTGAGAAAGCTATGACCACAACGATTATTTCTGATTATATCAGTTGCTTGTTCTTTTTCTGAAAAATTAAAAATAGAAGAATTTTGATGATTATTTAGTAATTTATCTATAATTGGATGGTTATGATTTTTAGCAACAATTCTAAATATTAAGTTTGAAAAGGAAAATTTTTTTAATATATGTAATGGAGGTAAGGAAGCTTTGGCATAAACATCCAGATTTCTAGTGCATTGCAGGAGACCAAGACAATATTTTAATATTTTGGTTTGTTCTATTTCTAGTGATTTTAATTTTGTTTTGGAGATGGTATTGACTAGTTCAATACTATAAAACGTTTTTGGTAAAATTATAGATTTATAAATAAGCAGTAGGTTTTTATTAGAGCAACCCCATTTAGATGAACCCAGGTATCTTAAGAAGTTGAATAAATTATTTCATTTATCTTCGGCTATTTTAACGTATTCATTCCATATTAATTTTGAGTCAATATTTAATCCTAAAAATTTAAAATTTTTACTATTTTAATATTGTTTTCATTTAATTTAATATTAAAATCTTGAGGAAGGTTTTGTTTGTGGAAATACATTATCAATGTTTTTTCAAATGAGATTTTAAGGTACAATTGATAAAATATTGATTGAGTTTATTTAAAGTTTGTTGCAGATTTTTTTTAATTACTTTTAAGTTAGCTCCAGTTGTCCAAAAAATGATATCATCCGCGTATGTTCCAAAATTAATTTCTTTATCAAAATTTTTGCATGTCTTTTAGATATAAGTTAAAGAGGCAAGGGGATAAAATATCCCCTTGAACCAATCCATTCTGAAATTTGTAAGTGTTAGAAAAATTATCTCCGATTTTGACTCTAAATGTTTTTTCTTTTATAAGGTAGAAAAGAAAATGATATAGATTTGCACAGATTTTAAGTTCTCTAATTCTAGCAAGTAAAACATTTTATGAAATGGAATCGAAAGTTTTTTCTATATCTATTGCTATAGCAACTATATATAATTTTTTTTCAGAGCATATTCAGCATCAGAAATAAAGTTCAGTAAGAGGTCTTTTGTCGATCTCCCAAATCTAAATCCAAAAAAGTTTTTATGTAGGATATTATTTTTTTAAATGAAATAATTTAGTCGATAATTTATCATTCTTTCTAATAATTTTAAAACATTGGAGCTTAAACATATAGGTCTATAGGAATGAAGTTCATCTGAATTCTTGTTTTCTTTTTTTATAAATATCATAGAGTTATCTGCCCAACAGGCAGGATAAGTTCTAGTTGTCCATGAATTATTTAATATACGTAGTAATTTTTTTAGACGGTTAATGGGTAGGTTTTTTTACAGTTTGTTTGAAATTCCATCTGTCCCAGGAGATGTGTTTGGTTTTAATATTTTTATTGCAGTCAAAAAGTGAGAAAGGTAAATTTAAATAACTGGTTTTATTGCTAAAAAAGGTTTTATGAAAAACGTTTGAATTATTTAATTTTTTGTCCATCAAATTGTTTGGATTGTAGGTGGAATCTATAAAACTTTGAGCTAAATCTTCTGCTGTTTCTTGTATAGTTTTATTGTTTTTTAGAGCATACGAATAAATAGCATTTCGAGGCTTAATTTCATTGCATAAATTTTTGTAAATTTTCCATAAATTTGAAGTCTTAGTTTGAGGTGAGATTTTTTCTGTAAATAAGGACCAATTGATTTTTTGTAAATTTTTTATTTTTTTTAACATAGCTTTTTCTAATCTGTTATAATTTTGAGAGTTTTGAAAAGTTTTATTGTTTAATAAATTTCTTTCAGCTTTGCGTCTAATTGCTATTAGTTTACTGATAAAAATCGTTTGTATATTATTACCACTTATTTTTTTAGTTATTGTTTGTGTATTTTTATTTCTTTGCCTGCAAACCTGATTGAAAACGTTATCATAAGTTTCCATATCTCCTGGGATTTGTTCTGCGTCTACTTTAAATTTTGTCCATTCAGTTATTTTAATTTTCGGTTTTATTTTTAAATATTGAGAATGTGAGACAAAAATAGGGTAATGTTCACTTTCATAATTATCTGGTAAAATTGACCATTGAAACTTTTGGGCTATTTTTTCTGAACAAAATGTAAGATCAATAATAGAATTGGTATTATTACGATTTATGCAGGTACGTTGGTTTTGGTTCAGAATTATGAAGATATTTTTCTCAATAAATTTAACAAGGTGCGTACTTTTTTATCATTTTTATATGAGTTCCAAAAATGGTTGTGTGTATTAAAATCGCCACAAATTAAAAATTCTCCATTTAAGTTTTTAATAATTTTAGAATATTGCAAGAAGGTAATGCATTTGCCGGGGTTATATACATTTATCACATTTACAACAAATAATTTAATTTGTTTTGAATTATTAATACTTTGAGCCTTTCATCAATAATATCTACATGAATCCTTCTTTGGGGAAGAGATTTGTTAACATAAGTAGCTATTCCACGTGAATTATTACTGTTCTTTTGTTCATATGTCACAAAATCATTTAATTTGGGTAACTTACCTATAGCGGTCTCCTGAATGCACATTATCTGGATATCTGTCGTTTTAATCAGGTGTCTTAAATAGTGAATTTTGCTGCTTATGCCTCGACAGTTCCATTGCAATACAAAATTTACTCTCCCCATGGAACGCTGTTAAGCAATGATAGGAGAATATCCTTAATTAGGGAAAGTTCAGGACCCGATGGCAAGATAAGGTCCATTAATTTTATGAGAAGTCCAATTATTTGTGACTTGAGAACATTAGTATTCATTTGGGTCGTATTTTCAGTTTGTGATATATTTTGAGTGTTCAATATTACAGTTGGAGTATGTTTTATACTAGTTTGATTTTTAGCTCCAGTTATATTTTTTTAACAGAAGATGCATAGTCAACAGTTGTAGTTTTTTTTGGGGGGATAGTTAAGTCATTTGTGTCCATAGTATTATCATAAGAAGTCGATGGGTAAGCCGGAAATTCAGCGTCAAACCTTTCATCACGAAAGTTCGAGGAGCATTCTGCAAGGTCCTCATAAAGTGCATTTTCAATCCTCTTGGGTGAAATGGTTTGCACTGTAGAAGTTTCATAGTGAGGATTGTTCCAGTTTCGATTTTGTAAACTTTGAGCATGATTTTCAGTAGCATAGAATGATTTTGCTTTAATAAGAGCCTGATTCCAATTAATATTTAATTCAATTTGGAATTATTTAGCCTTGCATGCTATGATTCGTGCCTTGCAACCGGCCCAAGTTGCTGGATAAGGACCGGTGCAATTCGGGCAATTTAGTTGTTTGGCATTACATTGATGGTGGTTATGTCCTCCTCCGCATTTTTTACATCTTAATCGTCCTTTACATGAAGAGATAGCGTGACCAAAGATCCAGCAGCGCAAACAAAGGTTAGGAGGGATATAGTATTTTTTGACTGAATGTCTTCTAAACCCAACAATAACATGCGTGGGCACCATCAATTTCTTGTGGCACCATCAATTTTTTTGTGGCTCGCCATCAATTTCTAGTACTACTTTATGAGTAGGAGAACATTCAACATCCTTGTTTCCAATTTGTTTTTCGAAGTGAATCATTCTTCTTAAGCTGAGCACACCTTGATCCTCTAATAATTCCATTAGTTCATCATCTTTAATATCTGGCGAGACTCCAATTATGATTCCGAGAACTGTCTTCTTGAATTTTGGAAATTCAACTTTAATCTTTGTAGAGAGAATTTCAGTAAGGTTAAGAATTTAATTTTGTTGTTCCTTATTTTTGGGGAAGATTAAAAGTCAACCTAAAGTGATTAATTTACCAATAAGGTGCTCTCCGATGAGTTTAAAAAAGAATGAGGTTACTTTTGAAATGCCAAGAGAGCTAAGATCGCCATTAATTGCTGTGATAACTAGAGAGAAGTCCTCAGCTTTTTTTGAAGGATCAGAGGAAAGTTCAGTTAATTTTAGATTGTTCGTATCAAGAGAGGTTATGATGGCATAATTAATGTTGTTACCTTTGGAAGAGTCCGTTTCCATCTGTGGGATAATTGAGTTGATAGTTGCTTTAGGCTCTTCAGTAGACAGGCCCTTCGATAGATTTAGAAAGTTCTCCGTATTAATATCCGATATGGTATTATTCTTGTCTGAAGAAGGTAGAATGTTCAGGTTTGTTGGATCCATTAATTTAAGTGTCTTCGGGTTATTTATGTTTTCAAAGTCATCTATGGATTTGGTTGGAGAGTTATCTGACTCACTGGACAGCTTGAGGTCTTCAGCAAGCTGTGAGACTTCAGTGGAAAGTTTTTCTGCTTCAAATTTGTCTCTACAAGATATGTACTTCCTGTTCCGTTTCACTCTAATTTTTGTGGAGATAGTAGGAGATTTCTTTTTTTTATCCGTTAGTCATTATACGACTACTTCCTCCTCTGTCGCTTTGAAGAAAACTTATGTAATTCAAAGAAAATCACACACTTAAGTGAGAAAGCCGTAAACTCACAAGGACGCACAAAACTCAAACACAACGGCCACCTTCCGTGGCCACTTGGCGTTTGTTTTCGACATATTATCGACTATCGATTTACATGCATTCGCATGTAAGAGCTTTGAATTTCGCTGTGCCATGAGAAAAGTCACACCTTTTCAACACGTTTTCAGCAAACATTAAAAGTCACTGCTCTGTGAGGCACAGGTTTACCGTCAATCTATCTAACATGCAAATATTGTTCTTGCCATCACTGCGGAATGTCCGTCATCCATCATGCCCATTGACTCGTTGAATTAATTAAATTTAATTACATTTTCAATAAGGTTATGCTTCCGAGAAGAAATGTGACTGAAATGTCCCACTTTCACCAAAGTGACTGAAATTTTCCACTTTCAATACAGTGACCTAAAATGTCACTTTCATTAGAGTACCTGAAATATCCTACTTTCACCACAGTGACTGCAATGTCCCACTTTCACTGCTGTGCCGAAAATGAACCACCCTCATTAAAGTGACTGAAATGTCCCATTTCTACTAAAGTGGCTGAAATATCCCACTTCCTCCAAAGTAACTGAAATATCCCGCTTTCAATACAGTGACTGAAATGTCCCACTTTCAATACAGTGACTAAAACGTCCCACTTTCGCTGCTGTGACCGAAAATGTAAGCCTTTTTGAAATCAACAAAGCTAGCAACCAAAGGTTTCTGAAACTCTAAACATTTCTCAAGAATCTGCCTAAGTGAAAATATCTGATGCACATATCCCTACCACTTCTGAATCCACATTACTCATCACGCAATTGACTGTCAACCAGATTCTTAATTCTATTAAGCACAATCATGGAAAGAACTTTCCCTGGAACAGAGAGCAGGCTTATACCCCTATAGTTATTATAAGACCTGCGATCACCTTTTTTGAAAATAGGGATAATAATAGCTCTGGTAAAATCCTTAGTGACCATGCCTTTATCACAAAAAATATTCAGAATTTCAGTCATCCAAGTGGTAACCGAAACATTCCCAGCTCTAAGCATTTCCGTAGTAATTTCATCTCCCCCTTGGGATTTATGAGGTTTAAGTTTAGAAATAGCCAAAATAACTTGACTGTTTTATATGGCCAACATTAAAGCCAGAAATACATCTATCATTATTACAAACAATGGGAGTAGAATAACTACATTGTTTAGAACATCACTGAAATGCTCAGCCCATCTAGCCATGACAGAATCCTCACCTTTCTTTACCTTACCTTGCATACCTTTCAATCCTTGTGTACCTATCAGTTTGGTACCACACAAAACATTAACTATCTGGTACAGCTCTCTGTTGTTGTGCCGTCTAACTGCTTCCTCGGCTTTGTCAGCCAAGCCATCAAGTCAAAGATTCTTATCAGCAGCTAACTGATCCTTTACACATTTATTAAGCTTTCTATAATGCTTTCTTATAGGACTAGTAGGGTATTGATTAAGGACATTCCTGCAGTTCTTTCTTTCCGAAATAAGCTCAAGTGCCTTATCACTCAGATAATTCTGTCTCTTCTGCTCCTTTTTTCCTAAAAGAGTACTGTTAGTGTCCAAAAAAGCCTGTTTAAAATGATCCCATTCTTCCTGAACTTCAGTAGTAAGCAAACCATGACTGTCATAATGACTAAGTAACCTATCATGGTAAGCTTTGGCTATAACTGGGTCTTTCAGAGCTTCAGTATTAAAAGCAAATTTTTTAACCCTAGCACAACACTTTTTAAGTTTAAGTTGCAAGACACTTTTAACAAGGTAATGGTCAGATCCAATTTCAGATGCCCTACATGCCCTGGTATTTCTAACAGAACTAGCCCATTTGCTGTTAATTAATATATAATCAATCATATTCCTATGCTGACCATCAGGTGAACCCCATGTGTACTTATGTATGTCGCGGTATTTGTAATATGTGTTAGTTATTCTGAAACCATTGAGTTTACTTACCTGTAGGAGACGTTGCCCATTGCCATTGCAGCTACCAATACCAAAAGGACCAATCACCTCTCCCCAAAGGTCGGAGTCAGTACCAACTTTGGCATTGAAGTCACCAAGAACAAGGGTAATATCTCCTTTTTTGACAGAATTCAAAATATCCTGAAGTTGTTCATAAAACCTATCCTTCTCATCCTCATCGGCATCCTCAGTGGGGGCATAACAGCAGATAACATTCAAGTCTTTAATGCTTGTCTGAAATTTTGCTGTAAGAAACCTTTCATTAATGCACTCATATCCTAGAAGAGCATCACTAGCATGTCTGCTGAGAAGTAGACCCACGCCTTGGTGATGCTTATTGTCGTCCCTCCCTGAAAAGAGAATTTTAAGATTATTTTTAAGAATCTGACCTTTATCTGTCCATCTGGTCTCTTGCAAGCCGAGAATATCTAAATTATAATGGTGGAATTCTTGTGTGAGGGCATCAAGAGAAAAAGCTCTGTGCAGAGTCCTCACATTCCAACTGCCTATGGAGAGAAAATGGTTAGTGGGATGTTTAAAGAAACTATGTTTATTGAGAGAGGGAATGCCGACAATACCAAACAGCCCCCTAATCGCAGACATGGGGCAAAGACCCGTTCCCCCACTACTAAAGGCTGAAGCCATCTACACTGGAAGACTTCCTCGAATGTAGAATTTGACGATACCAATAGAAGCAAAGTGTTCAGGTGCCTGCGATGACCTCTGCTCAGGATTATCCACCAGCTGATAAACATATCCTGTGAATCTATTCACTTGGGGCTGTCAACTCACAAACAAACAGAAAACACAGCGGAAGATTTTCCCTCCACAGAAGCCCACCAGTGCAGCAAAATCAGGATCCATAATCAAGCTCAGAGCCATATATCTGTCCAGTCCAGTGGATTTATATGGTCAGCACCAGGACCCTGTGTGGTTGACCACTCCTCAGCAGGGTAGAAAAAAAAGAAAAGTAGCCATAGTTGTCCAGATCAGTAGGCCACACTAATCTGGCAGCCCTCCCCTTCCGTTCACTTCCACAAGAGAGTATCTCTTTTGAAAGGTACTAACGGTCTGCACCACGAGAAGGCGAGGTCGGGCATTAGGTGCTAGGCCTGGCCGGTTCTATGCATCATCACAGCGGATTGGTGCATAGCTCTCCTTCCAGTGACTACCTAGCTACCATTTACAGACCCTACCCTCATTAAAGTAACTGAAATGTCCCATTTCTACTAAAGTGGCTGAAATATCCCACTTTCTCCAAAGTAACTGAAATGTCCCGCTTTCAATACAGTGACTGAAATGTCCCACTTTCAATACAGTGACTAAAACGTCCCACTTTCACTGCTGTGACCGAAAATGTACCACTTTCATTAGTGACTGAAATGTTCCATTTCTATTAAAGTGGCTGAAGTATCCCACTTTCTTCAAAGTAACCGAAATGTTTCACTTTCACAACAGTGACTGAAATGTTCCACTTTTATCAAAGTGACTGAAATGTCCCACTTTCACTGCTGTGACCGAAAATGAACACCCTCATTAAAGTGACTGAAATGTCCCATTTTTACTAAAGTGGCTGAAATATCCCACTTTCACCAAAGTACCTGAAATGTTCCATTTTCACCACAGTGACTGACTGTCCCACTTTCAGTACAGTGACTGAAATGTCCCACTTTCACCACAGTGACTGAAATGTTCTATTTTCACCACAGTGACTGAAATGTTCCGCTTTCACCAAAGTGACTGAAAATTTATATAAATCGAAATCTAAACAGCGAAGCCCAACCGACTAAGCCAACCCTCACCACTAAAAGCTGTAGCTATTAATACAATAGGATCTATTGTTTTGGCTGGAATTATTTACATAGCCTTTATTTAATAATTCATCACATTTGCATATTTTAAAACTCAAAAACTTCTGATATTTCTTGAATTCACAAGGTCTAGGTCCTGTGAATTGTTCTGATAAAAAGAGAGGTCGAAATGACGTAGAAACTGTTATCCTTAATATCCAGAGTATAAATAGGAATTTTATTCATTCTTCTAATATAGTGAGTGGATCGTGGTTGGAACGAACTTACCGGATTAAAAAACATAGAGACGAAGTGTCATTATTACCAATATTCACAAGCCCAATTGAAATTTTCAATTTTAATGCATCAATGGATTCTAGTTAATATAACAATAGATCTCCTGTAATTTATTTTAATGTACAAATCCTACTTTTGAGACTTTTGGAGCGCTAATATCAAATAATGCATAGGAAGCCGTAGCGACTATTGTACAGTTAAGTGTCTTGCATTTTTCATAGTATGAAGTTATCGGTGCCTGGTAGAACGGAGAGTTAATTTACATTTTTATAATAATTATAGTACATTTTCATTGCTTTCACTTTGCTCTAAGTATAATCCTTTGGTATCGATTTTTAAATCTGCTCTCCGTTGTACTTATAACAACTCTTTCAATGGAAACAATGTAAAATAAAAAAAACTATCATCTGCGAAATAAAGTCATTTTTCAAGCACAACATACGATTTTAATTCTTCTGAAACATCAAATTTTAATGCCTAATTTTTTAAACACCTTTGAGATAGCCACTTACACCTTGTTGAAGCTGAAAGTCTTTACCATATTCGTTCTTTGTTTATTATTAATTAATTTCTTGATAGTGCTTGGTAGGTCTTTTTTATATTAAAGTTATAGTTCAGGAAATTGATATTCTGAAACAAATATGAAATAAAATACAATTTTGTGATTTATATTTTTAGTGGCTTTATAAGATTAGTTTTTTATTTAAATTTATTTTTGATATAGTTTTGACCTACCGGAATTTAGATTAGTTAAAAAAACATATAAGTGTTATGATCTATTTGAAAACAATTCCAAGAGAAACAATCCATGGGATGCTTTTTCTGGTAAGGTTCCTGTGTAGGTGGAACTGAAAAAATGTAAATACAAGGAAATGTCGGTATAGAGAAATCGAGTGGGTCGTCAAATATATTCGTTATACTGAAATGCAATAAAAAATGTGTTATGAGAGTTACTAAGAAATAATCATTATGAAAGAAATTAATCGTGTATTAGAGTTTACCTTTTAAAGAAGTCTGTAATAATTTCAACTGTCTGTTCTAACAAGCATCACTCCATGAATTCTTAAATTCTGCTTTAAAGTTTTTTTGCAACTCTTCAACGCCTTGTCCGGAATATGATTCCGTATCATTACGAAACAGCGACTATTTGGCCCCATATTGGCTGCTAATAATGAAACTAAACTAATTAACGAATTTCGCTAAAGCAACAAGAAAAACGAACAAAATACTAAGAACTTAAATTTAGTGAATGATAATAAAACGCGTGGATTGGAGCTGCTTTGAAAGAATTTTTCGATGACGCTACCATTATATGCAATGCAATACAATCAGAATTGCATAGATCATGAACCTGGAAAATCCCGTTATAAGCTAGGAAAATGTGGCAACTTTGCATTAAAGCATTATGCTGGCACATACAAAGAACATCTATGCCACGCAGTGAGATCGGCAAAAATGCGTGCTTCAGATATAAATAGCACGTTATTCATAGCGCTATGATTGGTTAGATATTTCACATCGTTTAAATCAGAGGTTCTCAACGTGGGGTACGCGGAAAAAATTTTTGGAATACGCCGTGAGAGCTCAAAAGTAGCTAGATCTAGTTGTTTGGATTGTTTTACCTCTGAGCGGCACTTTTTTGCACACCATGGGCTAAATGGCCAGGTCACATGGACCCCGAAGGGAACCCACTGGAACAGCTGTTGGGAGACAGATGGTTGCATCCCGTCAAGGCCATCCAGCGTATTCTTTAACGTGCACAGGGTATGGCTCTCCCGCACACGGGCCACGGCTTAACGTCCCATCCGACGGACGGTGGCCTTTCCAAGCCCATCGGTGTCCCCTACTGACCGTGGGCAGGGCGGGGAATTTTGCGGAGATAAATCTCAACGCTGACCCAGCTGGGACCTAGATCTAGTAACAAAGTCGCTAATTTGTCATTACTATACTATAACTATAGTTTTATTTATCTATATAAGGGGTACGCCAGGTAGTACACATTTCCAGAGGGTACGTGAAGTATAAAAGGTTAATAACCAATGTTTTAAATCATTGCGTTATTACCAGATGCTTAATACCGAAATATGTAAACATCGAAATAATATACACTGTACATGTTGTGTAATAATTTTTCTTTTTACAGATTTCATTATACTGATCATATTTTTTTGTATCGGGATAAATTTTTATTTTGTTAAACTGACATTTCTGTTACACTGGTATTCGTTAAAATGAAATATTTTTGCATAGAGATAAATAGTAAATTGACCGTGGTGGGAAAAATTTCGTTATACTGAATATTCCGTTATTCTTGTGTTCGTTATATCAACATTTCAATATAATACAAGAGATCACATCAATGGTAATGGGAAATTTCATTTTCCTACATTTTTATTTTATTCTTTCTGCATTATGAAACCAACTGTGTGCAAATGCCGATTTCAAATTCGACACGTCTCAGAAAAAAAAGTAGAAATCAACCTTTCTTCTTATATATGCACGAGAAGTTAAAATATGAACATACCATTGATGAAATCGCTTTCTGAATTCGTAATAACTTCGAAGGAAAAGAGGACGTTACAAGGGATTACCAGCTGAAAAATAAATTTCGACGTCTTATCTTCCTTTAGCCGTCCCGTGGCGGAGTGGATAGCGAAACTTGGTTAGTGATCCAAGAGATCTGGGTTCGAGCTCCAAGTAAGGCATGGATGTTTGTGTTGCTTTTCTGCTGAAGTGCCATCTTCCTCACAGAATTTCAACTATAGCGTAAGTAGTGTCAACCCAAGTCACCCCCACGCACTGTGCTTTCCCCTATGACCCAGGTCACCCCAACGCACTGTGCTTTCCCCTATGACAACCCAGGTCACCCCCACGCACTGTGCTTTCCCCTATGACGTCACCGGCCCCAAGCGCCAGGCCACTGTGGACTTTGACCCCTATGTCGCAACCGCCACTTTGCCTTCTCAGATTGAACTTTGACCCCTATGTTGCAACTGTCATGGTATCCCATGACATGGTACCCGGTCGCGCTCCTTATTAATATTCATATTTGACTCCCCCTTATTAAAATTCCCCCTTTATTAAAAACCCGTGGCGCCATCTAGTGTATATAATGAGTACTATTTTTAGAAAAACCCTCGATTTTAGTCGTAATTTTCCAAAGACCTTGAAAAAAACCCAAGGTCACGGTCATGCTCCTGTTTCCAGAGGGCGCTGCTATCCCACGTTAAATAGGTGGCGACCGTCGAGTGCGTCATTGTTCACGATGCAGGCCAGCAATCCAGTTGTGTGGTGTCTCGGTGAAGATGTTTATGTCGTGCCTTCGCTGTTCAAAAATAAGTTATGTGTGCACATACATACGTCGCTACAAGAAATATGAAAATGGTGGCGTTACCCTACACCTGTGGGGTTACCTTCACCGAGACACCACACAACTGGATTGCAGGCCAGCAATCCAGTTGTGTGGTGTCTCGGTGAAGATGTTTATGTCGTGCCTTCGCTGTTCAAAAATAAGTTATCTGTGCACATACATACATCGCTACAAGAAATATGAAAATGGTGATCTCATTTACCCTACACCTGTGGGGGTTACCTTCTCCATACTGGAATGGGAGATTTTGTGTGCTATGGTGCCCCACAACGAGGACAAAGTGAAAATCAGTCCGGATCAGCAGACGTGGTACCTGATGCCCGGTGTATGTGTTCCGCAACGAAGGTGGCGAACGCTGTGTAGAGTTCATCAAAGAATCAGCCGACCAAAGAACTCTACAGTTTCGCATTGTGAGTCGCAGTATATCTCTGAACGCGTCGCAGTGGTTTACACTGGCTATCCACGCAGACGAAGTGATGCGGGTCATGCGAAACGTGTGTGGAACTCCCAAAGATCAACATCTCCGCAGGGCCATTATAGAACATTGCAAATTAGTTCCATCTTTCCTGTTGGGACCTGTTTTCGGCGTCCCCGAGTGTGTACATCAGCTGCTGGTGAATATTTTTCAGCAAGAACTAATACGTCTGATCCCGTTAGATGGAATACAACCTGAAGAAAAAATACCTGCCATCATTGAATGGTCTGGTGACTTGGACATTAATACCTTAGCACAAATGTTTGTGGATACAGCCTGGAAACGAGGTCTGTTGAATTTTGTAGATTCTGGATTTGTGTGTACTCTAAAATATAATACTATTGTCGACGAGGCAAAATATGAAATGTATAAATTAAATAAATAATTGTAACCTATATAATGTGTCTGTCTTTTCATCCTGTTTCATTTTAGTCTTGGTATGGATAGGAGAAAGAAGGTGTTAGCTAGTGTCGGAAACGTAATCATAACAGTGTTAACGATAGTGGTGCTTGTATTAGAACTTGTGACCCCTAGTAAAAATATTCAGTGTGGAGAGTCAAAAGCCTTAGACGGTGAATACAAAATTCGCGTGTGTAACTTAACAGTGGACATCAGACAGTTTATAAGAGACATTCCTACAGTTACAGATGTTACACTTTCGTTACATCAATGGCAAAACCTGATGGGGTACGACGTCTGGGTGAAGCAGAAAACAAAACTTTGGAATCCCATTATTTCGACCCTGAAAGAGGATTCGGTAGTGTAAAAAATTTAGCTCTGAATACAGGGCTACCACTCAAACTCGTCCGAGAGTGGTTAGAAAAGCAACCCGCCTACACGTTACATAAATCTGTTCGGAGAAAGTGCCCCCGTAACATAATTTACGTCACAGGCTTAGACGAACAATGGCAAGCCGATCTCGTTGTTGTGAAAAATCTAACTCGCTTCAATGACGGTTATCGCTACATATTAACAGTCATCGATGTATTCTCAAGGTATGGGTAGGCGGTGCCTATGAAGGCAAAAACAGGGAAAGAAATGGTGTCGGCTTTCAAAAAAATCCTTTCCAAGGGGCGATCTCCCATGAATTTAAATACGGATCTAGGTACCGAATTTACCAACAGAGTATTCCGGAAATTTCTGAAAATGAAAGGTATTCGGTTCTTCGTCACCTACTCTGACAAAAAAGCAGCTTTGGTGGAGAGATGGAATCGCACTCTACGCGAGAGACTGGGGAGATATTATACCCACAATAACACCTACCAGTACTTGGATGTGTTGCAACGTGTTGTACGAGGATACAATGCCGCAGTTCATAGTGCACACGATATGGCTCCCAAGGACGTGACCTTACACAATGAGGACGATGTCTGGGTTCGACTCTACCACAATCCTGCCATTGTAAAAGAAAAACCAGCATTTAAAGTGGGGGACACGGTTTGACTAGCCAGTCTAAAAGTACCCTTCAAGAAGGCAGGTACGCATTTGTGGACCTAAGAAATTTTTATAGTCGACAAGGTGTTATAATGTCAGCCCCCTGTATACGTCATACGGGATTCCGAGGGAGAAGTGTTGAAGGGCACATTCTATAAATCGGAACTACAAAAAGTGACCGAACCCGAACTTTACACTGTTGAGAAAATAATCGAGCGAAAAGGTCACAAGGTTCTGGTCAAATTTCGCGGTTATCCCAAACCTTCGTGGATTCCTAAAAAATGAATAGTTTCTACCTGACCCTACCCTCCACGGCTAGCCAGAATATTTACCCAAACAATTCGCAGAGTGATTTCACAGTTCGTCTAGCACAACCCCTACGACTAAGTGGAAAATGGAAAGTGGGACTAGCAGAAGTTCACTTACCCGTGAGCTGGTACAATGTGGATGGTTCTAATGACACGTTTCAATATTATGCTGCTGCTCCCTCTGAAGAATACTAGAAAATCAAGCTTAAACCAGGCAAAATAACTCGAATGGAACTGTTGTCTCACTTCTCCACTCAGCTCCCCAAAGAAATAAGATTAGGTAAAAAGATACCTAATATTTTCGAGCCATCAAAAATAAGATCAGGCTTCAGAAATCTTCTGTAAAGGTAACTGATCACAAATGATCCATCAAAGCCTTTTAAATTGTGGGCGAGAATGGTAGCGTCCTTGAACAGCTGAACCCCGGGACATTCTTCGGCTAAAAGCCAGTGCATGAAGGCATCCACATCCGGGAACGAGGCGTAGACCCAGTCGTCATTCAGCATGTACGTTAGAATGTACAGGATGGGTTTCAGAAGGCCGTCGTCAAGTTGTACGGTCTCCACATCAAAGTATAAGTAACTTTGTTCGACAGGGGTAATTTTGCAGGGTTCCACAAATTTTGGTTTCTCGCTCTTGCAGACGTGACGTTTTTTGGGATCATAAATATCCAAACATTTGCTGCAGCGATGTCTCAACTGGCAAGTTTTCAGCGAGTGTGCTTGGAAGCAATCTGTGCCACGCAAATACATGCAGCACACCGTACAGAGAAGAGGTTCCCCAGTGTGCATGACGTCAACTGAAAGGCAACGATTGCATGTGCCTTTGCACACGTGACCGTGATTGTTGAGACATTTTAGACATTTTGGGCAGAACATTTTACTGCCGAAAATTCCAACTGGCTTTGTTATGACGTCAAAATGTCCTTGGTTGTACAGCAGGTACAGATTGTCCTCGGCTTCGGAGCCGATAAAAATAGGTAGAAATCCATCATCGGCGGAATAAACAATATTGTGAAATTGCACCAGGTGTGCCTGAAATAGGCAAACTTCCGGGAGACCACAGGAACCCTCGGAAACGCCAGCGTCCATGTGAAGTTTAAATGCTTCCGTCTGTTGTAGTTTATGATGACTTCTACGTACACCTTCGAACTTGTTTGGCTGACCTCTGTTTTTGTAGCAGAGTTCTCGTGCAATGATGAGAGATCCTGCCAGACAAATTGAATCCAGACAAATAATTCTTAAAACACTGCTCTTGCTATTCACGAAAGATTGAACATTGGCGAGATGACGTGTCTCAGGTCTCGTGCGACCACTGCCTTGGCGCTCGATGTTGACACAGACGAAATCGAACTCCAGCTCGCTGTGGCTTCCAAGAGATTCATTAGATTGAATCCCACAGTCCAACGCAGTCATGAATCGCTCAACAGTTAGTTCATTACGCCTTATTAGACTTAAATTAACAGTGTTTTTTAAGTCTGGAGATCTGAAGCACAGACGCACGTGACTATAATCGCCTTCGGGCACCACATCACTTAGCATTTTCTCCTGCAGGGAGTGTAGCACCGGAAGGAAATCGTGTGCTTCAATATTTTCCATCCGTCCGAGACGAACACTCTTTGAGATGAATTGCGTCTTGAACTTCTTCGAATTAAAACATCTCACGTTATTGATGGTGTAGTGAGGCACTGGAGAACTCACAGTCGAAACAGACACTGTAGAGATGACGTCACAAGCGCTTGAAGAGCCTGGAAGTGATCCATCTAATGGACTCGCAGGAACGTAGGGACGTGCACCAGCCTACCCAGCGACGGATGCAGCACGGTGGTGTGCGGTTAATGAGAGTTTTTTTGTCTTTTGAAGTGCTTTACCTCCTTGTTGGAGACGCACACGTTTCGATGCTGGGGTCTCAGCTGATGAAGGCCGCTTGGACGCACTGTCCAATACATGTAACGTGGCAGGAAGATCTTCAAACGAACGGGCTAAATTCTTCCTCTCAGCAGCCATCTCGGTAGCATACGCAAATTCTCTAATAGTTGACACCTCTCTCAACGGTAGACTGGGAACGGAGAGCAAAACTTTCTGACAGCAGATGGATAACCAGTTGCACTGAATGACTTAGTGAGCGATGTGTCATTCAGTGCAACATACAGGCAAATGTTATCTCATAAATGACCTTTGATTCGTCTTTCGACATGATCAAGGTCACCAATAATTGATAACACCCTCGTGAGATGTAAACACTGGAATTCTATTTTTAACGAAGGAAATTAACCATCACACGATTTAATGAAAGGTCGAACTCGCAAAATATGGGTAAAAGAATTGCAACACCCTCGCAGCCATTCAAAAACAAGTTTAGCGGACTTGGAAAAATTACAGATGATGGTAGAAGTTTATATTTTTTTAATTACACAGGACTTAACCATCCGTCAGTAAAACGTGACCCGTGGTGTGGAACAATTTAAGGTTACCAGACCATATCACACATAACGAATAAGTTTTTAAAACAGATATTTTTTTTATTAAATTTTTTACCCAATGGCATTTTCTGTGTTTTTTAAAACAGTTACTGCGGGATAGTCCTTGAAAGGGGGTGGAACTGTTAATGAGGGGGGCAGAACTTTTGATAAGAGTTCTAATTAATGTAGGGTTTTTAAGAAAGGAGGACTTTTTGATGATTAACGAGTTTATCGAAGAGGATCCTCAAATGTAATCCATCAGTAAATCGTGGTCCCCTTATGATTCACTGTTTAATATTTTTAATAATGCAGGACTTAACCATTCGTCAATAAAACATTGTCCAGTGCTGAACGTTTGTTCTAAAGCGGGACTTTTATGACACCCATACAGGTCACCATTTTTTTCATAATGACAAATAAGTTTTTAAATCAATTTTTTTTCCTTTATTAAATTTTTGCCCATTGGCATTTTTTGTGGGACAGTCTTTTAAAACTGTAGATTTGTCCTTCTTCTAGTAAAAATGCGACAACCAACAGTAACAGAGTTAAAAGAAATACGTAGGTTATAAAAATAAACGAAGGTTACACAGAAAAAAAAAGCTAGTTATAAAGAATACGAAGGTTGTGAAAATGTACTAGGTTAATATCTGAAATATAAAACTCAAGCTATAATAAAGAGATACGTAATTTATAACGATGGGCTATACCCCGTTTGAGACACATCAAAACCTCATCATCAACTAACAAGGCATAGTTGAGTGTGATAACGCTCTAGCTATCGGCACCGAGGTAACGGGTTCAAATCACGGCATCAGAAGCATTTTTTTTTTAAATACAGGAGACGCATTAAAAATAGTACGCACGTTGGATGACACCGATTAAATGTGCAAAAACTGATTTGCGATGGGTCAACCAGGGGGTTTTTAAAGAGGGGAGGGCTTAAAATATAGGTCAACCAGGGGGTCTTTAGAGAGGGGGCTTAAAATATAGGTCAACCAGGGGAAATCAAGAAAAATCGAGACTATTCGAGAAGAGGGGCTTAAAAAATAGGTGGGTCAACCAGGGGGTCTGTGAAGAGGGGGAGGGTTTAAAATATGGTCAGTTGCGACATAGGGGTCAAAGTTCAATCTGAGAAGGCAACGTGGAGGATTGAGACATAGGGGTCAAAGTCCAGGCGGTGACATCATAGGGTCAAAGTCCAAGGCGGTTGCGACATAGGGGTCAAAGTCCAAAGTGGCCTCGCGCTTGGGGGCCGGTGACGTCATAGGGGGAAAGCACTGTGCGTGGGGGTTACCTGAATAGGGTTGACATTACTGGCGTACAAACTAACAGGCTCCTATCAGACCTCTTTGGCAAGCAGCTACTGGAAGTGGTATTTTTTTTTTTCTTCCTTTGAAGCTAATATGAATTTAGTAGGTTATATAGTCACTAATTTTTCACTGACTCTCTGACGCACTTTCTGAATCTCCCAAAAGTTATAATTGCGCCTTCTAAAGGTGGAAAATTTTAAAAATTGACAAATTTTAACGATTATTGCAAACGATATATTAATGCTAGAAATTTGAAATTTCGGCGATTCAATGCGGGTTATGATTTTTCCAATGAAGGTTATGATTTTTCCAATGAAGGTTATGATTTTTCCAATGACAACAATGAGTTACCCTCTTATTCTTAAGATGGGGTACGAAACGCACTTTTTTGTGTTACGAGATGAATAATTGTTACTTTTTAAAGATGAATAAAAAATTCCTTTTGTTTTAGACTGGTATTGATGAAATAGTACGATTCGAACATTCCGTATCGTCTAAAAGTTTGTGCTCTCTAAGTTGGGGAAATTTTGAAAATTGCAAACTTTTCAAGGAACATTGCAAGCGATATATTTTTGCTACATATTAGAAATTTTGTTAGTGGAATGTGAAGATGTGAGGCTTCCACTAGTAACAATAAATTGCCTCCTTACACCCAGCGGGGTGAGATACACAACTACTTTGTTTTAAAAGATAACTGGAAAATTATTTTTTAATCTCCTAAACACTAACGAAATATTAAGATCTCCATATTCCAAATTCTTGAACAGTTTTAATTTATATCGTCAGAGATCACTAAATAATGAAAATACGAAACTTTTAACGAATGTTGGAAATGATCTGTTTATGGTAGAAATTTTTCAACTTCTGATAGTAGAGTGCCAAGAGAAATTGCAGCAACAGTCATCCTCCTTTTCTCACAGGGGTGTGAGAAAAGCAACTTTATCAATTTATAAGTATTAATAAAATACTACAAATTGTATTCCCCCCACCATCATCCATTAGTTCAAATAGAACATTTAAAGAGCACAAAGGTGCTAGATGAAAAACTTCTTTCTGTCTGTAAACGAGGTTCCTGAAAACGAGATCAGATCTATATTGTCAGAGGCAATATGCAGGTAATGGAAATAAAAATGGAAATTTTCCCATGTTAAGTCAATGGAGAATCAAATTCAAGATCAGTAATTTTTACAGAAGCATTTTACAGGAAAATAGGAATAGATAAGCTAAAATCTAAATTAAAATATCTAGATTTTAAACAATGTTGTTGGGTAAATATCCAACAACATTGTTACCAAGTCTGAATATTTAACAGCAGCAAAGTCAATCCTAAGAAACTTACGCAAAACTGATAATTATTGAAAGAATTATTTGCCGAAAATTCCTTAAAAAAAACTTTTTCAAAAGTTTCAGTCAGTTTCTGAGGTAAATTCTTATACCTGTCTTTCAAAATCGAAATTTAGAGAGATTTGAATGAGGTTTTAATTTATCTAGTTCTGTTTTCATCTAAAATGTTTATTGTTAAATTTTAGAGTATATATAGAAAGATGGGTATTTAACAGTTTTGACGAGTGTGGCCATATAGTAAAGGGAGAAAAATGTTCTTCTTTTTTGCAATAAAACGAGAACATTTTTTTTTTCATTTTCTTACTCAAAATGTGAACAATTTGCCATGAAAATAATAAAACTAATGCTACATTTACATTATTTTAAATTATTACATTATTTTATAGAAACTAATGCTACAAAAATTAGATCATTATCAAAGAGAATTTATTTTCCTATAAGTATTGTTTTTATAGCTCATAAAATATATATTTCTTCAGAAGATTCATATTCATTATCAACCAATTAATCACAAGTGAATCAAAAATCACTGTCAACAATCACAAATAAAGGTCATTTGAATACGAAAATTTGAATTCCATTAAATTTTTCGGGTATTCTGTTAATTATTAATAAAAGGTCAAAACTTTCAATGTTTATGTCTTTCGACTTTCTCTAAATTTTTTTATCTTTAATTAATTTATAAATGAAATATTTTGTTAGTAGTTAAAAAGAAAGCACACATCGTCTACAAAAAATGAATGAAAAAAATCGAACTAAACAAACATGTTTTCTTTAAAAGAAACCTTCTGGCCAACCAGGTTTTGACTTTTTAAATAGTAGTGTCATTAGAATTTAAAGTTCGTTAAAAAATGGTTCTAAAATTTGTTGACTTTTTGAGGTCCTATTTGCTGGTTGTCCTCCGAGTAAATCTTGGCTCGGAGTGCCCGCTGAGATCTTTGTAAGGAGGCGGTGTTCCGCCGAGATCTTTGTAAGGAGGCGGTGCTCCGCCGAGATCTTTGCAAGGAGGTGGTGCTCCGCCGAGATCTTTGTAAGGAGGCTGTGCTCCGTCGAGATCTTTGCAAGGAGTGGTGTTCCGCCGAGATCTTTGTAAGGAGGCTGTGTTCCGCCGAGATCATTGCAAGGAGGCGGTGCTCCGCCGAGATCTTTGTAAGGAGGCGGTGCTCCGCCGAGATCTTTGTAAGGAGGCGGTGCTCCGCCGAGATCTTTGCAAGGAGGCGGTGCTCCGCCGAGATCTTTGTAAGGAGGCGGTGCTCCGCCGAGATCTTTGTAAGGAGGGGGTGCTCCGCCGAGATCTTTGCAAGGAGGCGGTGCTCCGCCGAGATCTTTGTAAGGAGGCGGTGTCCGTTTGACAAGTCCTTTAGCTATTAGTTGTTAACTGTTGATGTTCTGGTGTTTAACTTCTCGCATAAATTAATTATAATAATTTCCCGGGTAAGAGGCAGAATTTTTTATTTGGCTAGTTTCGCTGACTTATGCCTCCATCTTTTTGAAGGCTCAGTGTCTATTGTTTGTAGTGATTGTATCACCTCTTTGGTTGATTTTTTGCTCATGCGTTTGCTGGGGACTTCGCGAAACTGTTGATGTTGCCTGGTTGATTCCCTTTGGCGAGAGTAGTAATGGGCAACCTCGGATGTGGAAAAAAATGGGGGAGGGGACACAATGGAACCGAAAAAATGTAAAAGGTTGGGGGAGGGGGTAGATACTGGAATCCCGATGCAGTATAACATTTCCCTCTCCGTTTTAGAAGTCTAAAAAATTCTTGAAAAAAATGTATGTAATATAAATTATTATAATAATTTTGCCTCTATTACCCACACTACCATTCTGAAAGGGGGCCATGAGATCCGGCCATGGTAGTGAGGGGTTGAGGGGAAGGGTCAGTGGAGAGGGGGGGGATGGACGAAAAAGAAAAGAAAGTCAGAGGATTTCTTTTCGTTTTGTTTCTGTACATTCTTTTTTTTTTACATCTAATATATATTGACGATTGTGAGTGATTGATTGACTGTGAAGAGAACATGCTCATTCTAACTCTAATGCAGAAAATGGTAGCGGTATGGAAATTTGCATTTAGGAGGAGTGCTGGTTGAAGATAGGAGAAAACAATTGTCCACCGGTGTCTCCTTTAAAATCAAACAGAGGTGACCTGGAGGTCAAACCTTGATTCTCGTTCTAGAAACATGAAAATTGATATGTGGAGGTGTCTCGGGTTGTAGATCTCAGAAACGTTAAGAAATTTTGGATTCGGCAAGTCCTTTGATGTCACTGCCAAAATCCTGATCTGCTGGTGCTAGAGAGATATTGGCGTCTGGTTTTATTTTAGGCTGTAATTCTCAGAAACCTAAATTTATGGATTTTACGAGGTCAGAGGTCAAATTTCAATATACCATTACTAGAAAGGTAAAAAGTGGTGTACAGGGTTCTTTCCGATCGCAAATCTCAGAAATGTTAAGAAATTTCATATTCGGTGTCGCGCTGAAGGGCAAATATGGGTCGGAGCGGCGGCATTCACGGAGCTGATTGTTTTCAAGTTTAATAATATTCTACATAGATCAGGCGGGTTTATAATGTTACAAATTCAAATGGATGAGCACTCAACGTGAGTTCCAGTAAATATTTTACAATGTTAATTACAAAACAATGCAATTTATTACAAAAGCATGGATGAAATTATTTATAATAAAAAATAAATAAATACCCCCTCAAGCAGCTGCTTACCACGGAGGTCTGACAGGAGCCTGTCAGTTTATGTCCCACAGTAGAAGATCTGAGAGGATGGCAGGACCTCAGCAGAAAAACAATACGAACATCCATGCCTTATTATCTGGGGCTCGAACCCAGGTCCCTTAGATCAGCAGCCAAGCACGCTAACCACTCGGCCACGTATAAACAAACTAAATACTATCGCACATAAAGTAATAATCTTTTCCTACATAACAGTTAAGATATTAGCTCTATCTATTCGATTAACGTTTATCGCTTCATTTTTAATGTCAATGTCCCTTTTATATCTTTCACTTCAGGCGTAAACCATTCAAACCTTCTTTGTTAATTCAGTAGTAGGATTTTCACTAATAAAACTAATTAATGTCCCGCGCACTCACCATATAAAATATTCTTCTTTTTATAACACTTATTATGTACAGACTGTGTCTATCTATGTCCCCTTTCACATATACACAACCTCAACATAACAATTAGTTAATACTTCTGAAAAAAAAATTATTTTTTTTATTTTTCAGTTCAGTTATTCGTTTCAATTAATTGGTTACGTAATTCTCACGCAAAAGCATACGCGAGCGTTCATGACACGTTTATCATAAATTCGCCGTAGCACGTTCATCTGTCGTAACAATAATGTCTTAGTTACAGCGTGTTTTTCTCTTTTTAGATATTGCGTATAATTCTTCCAAATTTACTTGATATTGAGATGGACGAGTAGCAATTACTTTTTCTGCTTCAAAGTTAGGTTTTTGAAATGAGGGCTAATCAGGACAATGCGCTTCTTGTTCCTTTTTCCTCTTTCATTATATCATTCGTGTTCATTGAATCTTACTTTACATGATCGTTTTATTTCATTGAAAAATGGTGTACAGTCGCTCAACGTGACACGACGGTTGCCAGATCACTAATTTCTAAAAAAACATCGTTGCCAGATATTTTATCTGAATTCTGTAATCAACCGTAGTGTTCGGATACTTTTTTGAGCGACTGTACCTTTCTGGTCTCGCTGATTGGTCATGGGTATTTTATATATCCCGGGGCGTTATTTATCATATCCATTCTTCAAAAAATCTTTTCTCTATTGTTTTTACTGCTGTCAGTAAAATTATTTTACTGCAGTTAATTATTTTGCTGCTACTGTTAATTATTTCACTCTATTGTTTTACTGCAGTCAGTACTCTTCAGGGTAATGGTTTAATAATTTTTTTTCTTATCTTTGTAGCCATTTAGAGGGTAGGTATGCTTGCGGTAAATTTATATTCTTTTTGTGCTCGTGTGGATTGGCTGTCATATTTTAGAGATCCTACTCAGTTCACTTTCTATTTTACAGATTAGTTGGTGGTGCTAGTTTACCTCTTCTGCCATTTTACAAATTCTTCTCGTTTCAGTTTGATAAACATTTTTACTGGAGGTGTGCGATATATTTCTTAGGAATGCTGCTCCTTTAGCGCTTTACTGTGTCTACGAATTATATGGATTTGTGGCTGTTTTGTACATTTTTTAAAGTTTCTACATTTTCTTCCATTTTATGGGCAACCTTACAGAGAACACTGCCACTCCTCTATTCAGATGACAAAATTGTTACATTCCCTGTGTTACACTTCGGGATGAGTTTTGCATTTGATTCGATGCTAATGATTCCGGTTAAATTTCCATCCCTCATTCAAAACACTTGCGGTATCCTACGACACTCATGGGCATAGGCAGAGTGTTTTCTTCACGGATGTCAAAAACTGATTTCATGGTGGGACAAAAATTGTTTCTACTGGGGGAGGGGCAAAAAGTAACGTTTCAAGATAAAAATGTTTAAGTCGAGTAGTTTATTAATGAGCGCAAGTGCAAAACAGTAATCATGCGGATGGATGACTAAGGAAAACATTGAAAAATTTATATAAAGGAAAACATTGAAAAATTTATATAAAGGAAAACATTGAAAAATTTATATAAAGGAAAACATTGAAAAATTTATATAATATTTTTCATATTAATAAATAATAACATGCTTACGAAAATAAATAAACGAAAAATGTCAAAATACTTCATTAAAGAAAGAACTAGGTAACTTTTGGTACACCTAATATTATTCAACATAAATTAATTTACGATTAATTTTTCAGGGGGGACTGCATCCCCCCTAATCCGACGCCCATGAAAGAATTTGAATCGAAGACTAATTTTGATCTGGATGGGTTCAAAGAGTTTTTATTCTATTTCAGGTTTTGGTTTCTTTTAAAAATTAATGAACTCTTCCTTCTTTTTCCTGATTTGTTCTATCTTTTGTATTTTAATTCTAATATTAGTCATATTATTCTGATACGACTGTGTATGATACATTAGTTTCAATAGATTAAGGAAAATGTGTGGCCAGCTCGATCTCCCAACTAAATCCGATTGACCATGTGAGAGATACTCTAGGGAGACATATTGCTGCCCTCAACCCACCACCCGAAACAAAGGGGGAGCTTATTACTGCTTTAAAGGAACAATGGTCATTACTCCCTACTGAGCTGATTCACAATATCATAAACAGCATGGAACATCGCTATCGTGTCTGCATTACTGTGGACAAGTACTTGTGTTATTTTTTGACAAAAAATATTTCTTTTGTAAAATATTTTACGCTATTCTGAAACTAGCATTGTAATTCATATTTTCATCAAATTTCATTAAAATCATTCATTCATCATTTTTGTTTATTATAATTTTCTCAATTTTCCTTAATTTATAGAAACCAGCTTAATTAACAGAATTCGTTTTGTCCTTTCTACCGAGGGTGTTCAAAAAGTTATTGACACGTGTTCGTAGATTTCCGTTCGTTCCTCCGTAGTTAACGAGCCACTCCTTGTTTGTAACTTGTCTGAACGTCTCATTACGTGTTAAAAACAATGGCCATCATTTCTCTCATATCATATCACCATATCATCATTTCTCTCTTCGCTGGTGGTGCGTAAAGTTCGGTCTGCGAAATTAGTTGCTGCTATGGAGCCTACTGAAGTTGGTAAAAAGAGTTTACATTTTCACAAGCATGCAGCTTGAAAGACACAACAAAACTTCATGCCAATTTATGACAAGTATATGGGGATCATGCCTATTCATATGACACTGTTACCAGATGGATGTGCAGATTCAGAGAAGGACAGCTCAGCTTCGAAGACCTCTCTCGCTCAGGAAGACCGAAGGAGGCAATGAATTAGAGAATTCTCATTGCTGTTCGTGAACTCATTAAGAGAAAACCATATATCACCATTCAGATAATATGTTTAGATGTCAGTGCATCGATTGTCAGGGGCGGAGGTGGCTCAGTCGGTAGCGCGCCAGACTCGTAATCTGTAGTTCCCAGGTTCGAGTCCCAGCTGGGTCAACGTTGAGATTTATCTCTGCAAAAATTCCCCGCCCTGCCCACGGTCAGAAGGGGACACCGATGGGCTTGGAAAGGCCTCCGTCCGTCGGATGGGACGTTAAGCCGTGGCCCCGTGTGCAGGAGAGCCATACCCTGTGCACGTTAAAGAACACACTGGATGGCCTTGCCGGGAGGCTACCATCTGTCTCCCAACAGCTGTTCCAGTGAGTCCCCTCCCCCAACCTTCTCTGAGCCTTCGGGGTCCTTGTGACCTGGCCATTTAGCCCATGGTGTGCAAAAAAGTGCCGCTCAGAGGTAAAAAAACCCAAACAACAACCCAATCGATTGTCAGTGTGGAAACAATTTTTCATCAACATTTAAAGTTCCGAAAGATCTGGGCCAAATGGGTACTCCACAAACTGACATAACATCAAAAAACAGCAGTCGACTCGAGCAAGTAGATGCTAGCAATGCTTGAATCTAGTGGCCCTGAACGGTTAATAAACATTATTCCAAGTGTTGAAACGTGGTTTTTATTACTATACAACTACAGAAATATCGACAACTATGTTTGGGTTGCGGAAGATGAACCCCGTCTCCAAATCCTCCGTCAAGAACTTTTGCTCAAAAAAGAGATCGTTCACAATCTTTATTTTTGGTATTCTCAAGGAGTAGCAGCCGTGAAAATCTTACCTGGAAAAGCAATTTGGGAAAACAAACCAATCTGTTTTTACCGCTTACTATTCTAAAACGTGCAAAATTCTCTACTGACACCTTACCTCATCCTATATTATGCACAATAAATCGTGGGTTGTTTTACCTATGAGGGGCACATTTTTTTCATACAATGGGCTAAATGGCCAGGTCACAAGGGCTCAGAGAAGGTTGGGAGAGGGGATCCACTGGGCAGCTGTTAGGAGACAGATGATAGCCTCCCGTCAAAGTCATCAAGGGTATTCTTTAACGTGCACAGTTTCAAGGAAAGAATCCCAACTTGGCCCCATATGCGAGGTATGGTCCTCCAGCACTCTGGGTCACGGTTTTACCTCCCATACGACAAACGGCGGCCTCTCCAAGCAAATTGTTGTCCCCTTCTGACCGAGGGCAGGGCGGGGAGTTTTCCGGAGATAAATATTAACGATGACCCAAGTGGGACTCGAACCTAGTAACTGCAGATTACGAGCCACTCGCGCCCCTTCCACAATGAGTATTGGTTTGTGGTTCAAATTTGTTTGAATGTTTAAAAAAAAACGAAAATTTTAATAAAGATTTAAAAAAAATCACTGGAAAAATATACGAGAAGCGTCTTTTCAGGTACTAATTTCATTAAATAGTGTCAGGTTTAAAACGCAGACAGTTTTTCAGTTTAACCTTCCAGTGCCCTTATTACTTCTCAATGGATATTATCATCGGTTAAAAAGTAAACAGAGCAAAACCTTGAGGGCAAAAATAATCTTTTCATTTAATCAAGATGGAAATTTTGCTCTTTACTACTTAAAAATAATTAAATTTATTTTAATTCAGTTATTTTCTAGAGCCATCCCGTGGCCGAGTGGTTAGCGCGGTTGGCTACTGATCTACGGGACCTGGGTTCGAGCCCCGGATAAGGCATGGATGTATGTGTCGTTTTTCTGCTGAGGTCCTGCCATCCTCACAGATCTTCTACTTTGGCATATAAACTGACAGGCTCCTGTCAGACCTCTGTGGCAAGCAGCTGCTTGAGGGGGTATATATATATATTTTCTAGATCACTTCTGTACTTTTCTCCATTTGTAGTTAAAACTTAATAAAAAAAGTTGGAAAAAAGAAGACACTATCAAGAATACTGCAATTAACAGGGTGGGAGTGGCTCAGTCGGTAGTGCGCCAGGCTCGTAATCTGTAGTTCCCAGGTTCGACCCCCAGCTGGGTCAGCGTTTGAGATTTATCTCCGCAAAATTTCCCCGCCCTGCCTAAGGTCAGTAGCGGACACCGATGGCCTTATTATAAGGCCGCCGTCCGTCGGATGGGGACGTTAAGCCTTGGTTCCGTGTGCGGGAGAGCCATACCCTGTGCACGTTAAAGAACATGCTGCATGGCCTTGATGGGAGACTACCATCTGTCTCCCAACAGCTATTCCAGGGGGTTCTCTTCCCCCTACCATCTCTGAGTCCTCAGGTCCTTGTGATCTGGCATTTAGCCCATGGTGTGCAAAAAAGTGCCGCTCAGAGGAAAAACAACCCAACTTGCAATTAACAACAAAAATATTGAATTAGAAACATGTTAAGCGTAAGACATATGTAACAAGAATTTGCTTAAGATTTATCTCCGCTCGGTTAGAAAGAGCATTGTTCATCGGCTCGAACATTTAGCCGTGGTTCTCTATGCAGGAGAGCCGTGAAATATTACTACTTTCATTTTTTTTAATAATCTATTAGTTCGCATTTACACCATTAAAAGTATCAGCATGTGTTAAATGTTATTTATTGATTTACGTTGAAGAATGATTACGTGTTTGTTTTCCTCACAATATAAATAAAAAAAATAAATACCCCCTCAAGCAGCTGCTTGCCACAGAGGTCTGACAGGAGCCTGTCAGCTTATATGCCACAGTAGAAGGTCTGAGAGGATGGCAGGACCTCAGCAGAAAAACGACACAAACAGCCATGCCTTACCTGGGGCTCGAACCCAGGTCCCGTAGATCAGTAGCCAAGCGCGCTTAAATCTATATTACTAATAATTTATTTTCAGAAGACATATTTGATTCCCTATTCATGTCAGTATCATACTGCAACTACTAGCAAAAGAATTAAGAATTAAAATATAAAATTTCATTCATCGAAATATTGAATCGTAAAAATCAAGCTTCGCATGAAATATTCGAGGGATGGTTTCTATTTACGCGGAATCCAAAACGTGTTGAAAAAAATTATCAATCAACGGAAGTTTAGCCATTCTGTTTGTGGATGATTCTTTTTTATATGAGACTTTGTTATTGAGAAAGCGAAATTAAAGTTTCCTGCCGTTTCAATCTGATAACGGACTGCCATCTCAGCAACAGGTGAAATGTACTAAATCAAGATATAGAGAGTTGTTGATGGTGTGTGGTTTTACTTCTTGTTTTACCTCTGAGCGGCACTCTTTTCTACACAATGGTCTAAATGGCCAGGTGACAAGGACTCTGAGGACCCAGAGAAATTTCGAGGAACTGGACCTGAGGAGCAGATGTTAGAAAACTAAAGTAGCCTCCCGTCAAGACCATAAAGCATATTCTTTGACATGCACAGGGTGTGGCTCTCCCGCACGAGAAGCAGGGCTTAACGTCCCATCCAATGGACTGCGGCATTTCCTAGTAAAGCCATAGAGGCAAATTACACTTAACGTAAGTACCTAACTTAATAAAATTAAAAAAACAACACCATAGCTGTCCACGACTTTCTCTGAATCCTCGGAGTCCTTGTGGCCTGACCATTTAGCTCATTGTGTGCAAAAAAGTGCCATTCAGAGATAAAACAATCCAATAATATAAATGATTAGGAAATAAAGAGGATTAGTAATTAGACAATCTGAACACGTTAAAGAACACGCTGGACAGCTTTTTCCTCTCTCCACTGGCTCTCCTATTTTGTTCCGAAAAGGAAAAATAAATGACCATTCTTCTATGCTTAACTTTGTGTTTGGCCTTTCTCCACATATTAACTCCTCTCTGCACTGCAGCGATAAGCTTTTTTACTTTTTCTTGCACTTCACTTTTTGAGAGATCTTTTGTTCTATAATGACGAGTCTTTCTCATTTGGTCACTGCCGCCATCTATCGGCAGTTATTCTCATTAAAATAAAGAAACTTTATGACGCTTCAGAAAGCTTTCTCTGTCAGCAATGAACGAACATTATTAATACAAAAAGTTGAATTTGCAGGAAATAAAGATTCACTCTTCTATATGATATTTTCCAGTATTAATACATATACGCAATCATTTCAGGATGGATTACCTCTGAGCGGCACTTTTTTTGCACACAGTGTGCTAAATGGCCAGGCCACGAGGACCCCGAGAAGTTAAGGCCATCACAGCGTGTTCTTGAACGTTCACAGGATTACGCCTCTCCCTTACACGATGCGCCTCCTACTGGCCGAGAAGTTTTGTGGATATAAATCTCAAGGTTTGCTCATCCGGGACCCGAATCTGCATATTACGAGCCTGGCGCGCCACCAATTGTGCTACCCCCGTCTCTGTTTGAGGATGACTAGACCGTATGCAATTCTGATTTGCACATGGAAACGTACTTCCATGAAGTTCTCCTAGGCGCTTGTGTTGTTATTATGACTTTCCAATGGTTCTACTGTCAGTATTCCAGGTACAACTGAGCAATACATCAAATATCTAAACGAATGTCAGGTTTCGTATTTTGATATAGCTCAATATTGTCAGTAGATGAAATAACCGCAAACGAACGAGGTATGCCATACTAAAAACAGTTTCCAAGTATTTCTTATGGTTTGAATTCAGACTAAGTAACTTTAATCATAATTCTAGCATCCTATTCAGTCGATTATTGGTCACTTTTTTTTCTGGGGACTGTTGATGTATTTTCCATACAACGTTAATGATGTAATTATTGTTTATGCATACGTTAATGCCTAATAATGCTATTTAAATACAATAATTGACCATTAGTGTCTTTTTTTAATACTTTGGTACCTTTCTGTTTTGTATTAAGAGGGACTTCGTAAGTCTGGGGAGAAATTTTTACTTCTAGAACTAATTAAAATTTGTAATTGCGGGAAGTAATGAGCAATTAATTTTCATTTTATGATTTTTTTTGCCTTACGAGAAATTTTGGAGGAATGAATTAGTCTCATAAAACTGAAGGATTACTGTATTAATTTCATTAATAATTTGGCTTTCGGTTTTAGTGGTTATTAAATTCTTTTTATAATTCAGCAAAAAAAGACTATTAGGATCGCTGATAAATGCACACTAATGAGCAATTTTACTTCCTTATTTCGTTGACGTCACATGGATCTTCTCTCTAAAAATTATGCCGATTAATTGTTACATACAGAAGAATGTTAATTCCTTAATAGAAACTGAATTTACTGAAAAAAGATGATTTGATTTAATCTTTCATTAATCGTTTCAAGATTATCTAGTAGCAGATAAATTTTCATCTTACGAAAGCTGTTAATAACCAGCAATTTATGTATATGATATTTTATACATGAATTTCAAACTTTATGCAGTTTATTCCGATAAACCATCACACAATCCAGAGAATGATTTACTTTTAGCACATTATTTTAAAATATTATCGTATATTTCTATTTAGATAACTCTGAACGAAAATTGGTCAATTCTTTACCAAATGTTTAAGCCACTATCTTCGCCGCCGATCAGAATTTCCTCTATCGTTAACGTTGTCTCCATTGCCTCAGGCAGCTGTCTTGATTGCATTCGAAAACTTCATTCATCAGAGTTCTTCCAGGTAAGTTCACAAGACCAGCGGTGATCTGATTGCAGTTTTTTTTTTCTTTTAAGCAAATCTCAATTTTACATGTTTCCATGCATTTGATATGTAAACACAGATAGATGATATCCATATCTGTCCATTGTAGTACATTGATTGAGCATTCGCCCAACCAATGCTCGTCCAAGAGCTTTCACTACACCCTGGGGCGGGGGTGGCTCAGTCGGTAGCGCGCCAGGCTCGTAATCTGTAGTTCCCAGGTTCGAGTCCCAGCTGGGTCAGCGTTGAGATTTATCTCCGCAAAATTCCCCGCCCTGCCCACGGGTCAGTAGGGGACACCGATGGGCTTGGAAAAGCCGCCGTCCGTCGGATGGGACGTTAAGCCGTGGCCCCGTGTGCGGGAGAGCCAAACCCTGTGCACGTTAAAGAACACGCTGGATGGCCTTGACGGGAGACTACCATCTGTCTCTCAACAACTGTTCCAGTGGGTCCCCTCCCCCAACCTTCTCTGAGCCTTCGGGGTCCATGTGACCTGGCCATTTAGCCCATGGTGTGCAAAAAAGTGCCGCTCAGAGGTAAAACAACCCAAAACAACAATCCTTCCAGCTCTTCATTTTTTTTTTTGTATTCACTACCGCTAAAGTAATTTTCTTGTTCTGTACAAAAATATTTCTTTCCTAAATACGAAATAAAAATCTTTGTTTTTTTCCTATAATTAGATGCAAAAGAATTCATTGTAAAGTTTTTGGTGCCAAATAATTTTAAAAATTTCACTAAGCTGAATACACAACGCAAAAACAAATAACATTTCAATATAAAGGCTCGTAACACAGATTACATCTGAACACAAAAGCTAATTTCCGTCAGGATGACATGAACAGAATAAAAGTCAACAAACATTCGTTTTGTATAACGCTTTGAAAACTATATTAATAATTGAAAGCAACTAATTACCTTTCATGATAGGTTGGAGGTCCCCTCATCTCGAAAGTTAGTGAGAAAATGCGAATTTCGGCCTGTTGCTATAGGTGGCGCTGCAAGCAAGTGGTGCTTAGTCTTCTATCAGTGAGTTATAGTTATTCTGTGAGTCTTAGTTACCTATAGTCATTATATCAACAGCGCTTTATTGATTTTACCAAATTCGTTCAAAGTTATTATTTGCAATTTATTACTCTGTCATTGTTGGAGTTTCAATTATGGTACCGCATCTGCAAAGACACTTCAGGAATACAGCTCGGCTCTACTCGAGCCCACCAAACGGCTTATAAAAGAGATTCAGAAGATGCAAACTGCAATTGACCCAAGAAGTTTCAAAATAAAGAAACATTTTAAGGTAACCGTAACCACCATAGATCAAATTTGTGTTTCTTATTAAAAAAGAATGATTGATAGTTACAGATTTCAATTATAAAATAGTAGAAATTTATTAAAGTCGCAAATCAATCAAAGGATAAGAAAATATTTTTTTAAATCTTGATAGGTGTCCGATTCTGTATCCTTTGAGCTAAGATGAGGGTATTTGTGTCTCATTAAGTTAAGGGTTCTATTCCCTGTTGCTGAAGTAAAGTCACTAGCTCTAAGGTTATGTTTACAGCTGCTACTGTATAAAAGATTCTTTCACAGATGATAGAGGGCCCAGGCTAGTTGCAAATTTGAAGCTCACTGAACACCCACATTTTGGACCTTGGAACAAAGTTTTCCCAAATTTGAACTTGAGATCCATTCCATATGGTTCAAGTAGCTCCCCCCTCTGATACGGCTTGCCTACAAATTATTATTTTGACAAATGCTACAGTAAGGTCTAAGCTACTTAAGCAAGGTTAATAATCACATAATTCTGTTCACAGTTGCTTCGGTAAAGTTTTAGACTGTAGGCTTTATTTCACATCCGTTCAAATAAAGGTTCAAACTCTTGGTTCTCGGTTAGATATTGTGCTATTCAAATCGATCGATTAAAGTATAGATGACAATAACTAAATGTCTTATGCAGGGGCGTAGCGAAGGAATATGGTTGGGGGGAAGAAATCCCAAATTTTCCAACTCGAGCAAAATTTTTGGCAAAATTTGCCAACTGAGCAAACTTGCTTAGAGATTTTTGGGGGGGGGACAATTTTAACGTCTCTCCTACATTTTGCCATTTGACTTCCAATTCTGCCAACTAGCCATAATTTCTCAGAAATATTTCCAATATTTACATTTCGTCTGAATTGTACCAAATCAGTATGAATTTTTGCCTTGATTTCGTCAAATCTCCTTAATTTCACGAAACTAATCCTAATCTTTACATCTCTCCTAAATTTGCCAAATCATTTCAAACTTTCAAACTTCCAATTTTTTTTTTTTTTTGGAAAATTAAGGGGAGTTGTCAAAATCGAGGCAACTTGGCAAATCTAAGGCAGTTTGGAAAATGGAGAGACGACAAAATTTAGAGCAGTTGGCAAAATTCGAAGCCACCTAGTAAAAATAGGTGAGTTGGCAAAATCTTAGGGATTTGGCAAAATTCGGAGTGACTTGATAAAATCTTGGGGAGTTGGCAAAATCGGGACAACTTGGCAAAATCTTGGGGAGTTGGCAAAATTCGAAGTGACTTGGTAAAATCGTGGAGAGTTGCCAAAATTCAGGTGAGATGTAAAAATTAGAATTTTTTTCTGTATGGCTACTAATCTACGGGACCTGGGTTCGAACCCCGGGTAAGGCATGGCTGTTTGTGTCGTATTTCTGCTGAGGTCCTGCCATCCTCTCAGACCTTCTACTGTGGCATATAAACTGACAGGCTCCTGTCAGACCTCTGTGGCAAGCAGCTGCTTGAGGGGGTATTTATTTTTATTTATAAAATTATGGCGAGTTGGCAAAATCTGGAAGAGTTGGCAAAACTTAGGGAGTTGGCAAAAACTAGGGGCAGTTGGCAAAATTCGGAGTGACTTGGCAAAATCGTGGAGAGTTGACAAAATTCAGGTGAGATGTAAAAATTGCAGTCTTTCTTCTGTAAAATTATGGCATGTTGGCAAAATCGTGGCAACTTTGCAATATCTAGGAGAGTTGGAAAATCTTGGGGGAGTTGGCAAAAATTAGAATCCACATGGTAAAATACGGGCGATTTGTGAAAAGTGGGATTGTTTTTGTGAAATTAAGGACAGTTGATAAAATCGAGGAAA
The DNA here is from genome assembly GCA_038380435.1 of Ryuthela nishihirai. Classification (NCBI taxonomy): domain Eukaryota; kingdom Metazoa; phylum Arthropoda; class Arachnida; order Araneae; family Heptathelidae; genus Ryuthela; species Ryuthela nishihirai. Next base: position 23,845,766 of record JAWZYU010000001.1, read on the forward strand.
CTTTGCAAAATCAAGGGAAGTTGGCAAAACTGGAAACCGCTTGGTAAAGTACAGGTGAATTGTAAAAATTGGGATTGGTTTTGTGAAATTAAGGAGAGTTGGAAAAACCAAGTACTCTTGGCAAAATCCAAGGGAGTCGGCAAAATTCGAAGCCACTTGGTAAAATACAGGGGAGTTGTGAAAATTGTGCCTGCCTTGTGCAATTAAGGACAGTTGATAAAATTTGAAGTTACTTGGCAAATTCAGGGAAGATGTAAAAAGTGCGATTTTTTTCTGTAAAATTACGGCGAGTTGGCAAAATCTAGAGTAGATGGCAAAATTCGAATAAACATGGTAAAAAATAGGCGAGTTGTGAAAATTGAGAATTGTTTTGTGAAATGAAGGCATGTTGAAGAAACTTGGTAAAATATAACACTTGGTAAAATATAGTTGAGTTGTGAAAATTGAGATTTGTTTTGTGAAATTAAGGAGTGTTGGACAAATTGAGGGAAACTTAACAAATTGTAGGGCAGTTGGCAAAATTCGAATGCACTTGGAAAATACGGGCGGGTTGTGATAATTAGGATTGGGCTTGTAAAATTCAGGATAGTTGACTAAAATCGAAGAAAGAATTTCACCTCCATATCTCACCTGAATTTTGCCAACTCCCTACGATTTTGCCAAGTCACTCCGAATTTTGCCAACTGTCCCTAGATTTTTCCAACTCGCCATAATTTTACAGAAAAAATCCTAATTTTTACATCTCACCTGAATTTTGCCAACTCCCCACGATTTTGCCAAATCACTCAGAATTTTGTCAACTCCCCACGATTATGCCAAGTCACTCAGAATTTTGCCAACTCCCTAAGATTTTGTCAACTTACCTGTTTTTACTAAGTGGCTTCGAATTTTGCCAACTGCTCTAAATTTTGCCGTCTCTCCATTTTTCAAACTGCCTTAGATTTGCCAAGTTGCCTCGATTTTGACAACTCCCCTAATTTTCAAAAAAAAATTACAAATTTTCACAACTCACCTAGATTTTACGAAGTCGCTTCGAATTTTGCCAACTCCGAGTTACTTTGGGGGGCCTCCCCCCATTCCCCCCCCTGGTCTTATGATATAAGAGTACAATTCAAGCTCAAAATGGCTGATAGACTATACCACAAAAGCAAAACTGTAAATTTTGCCAACCAGTGGTTTTCTGTTCAAAAATACTAATATACACCGATTAGCCAATACATTAAAAAGGCGTGCAGCCAATCAGTGTCACGTGCCAAGGTCTCGAATGATATACAGGATGTCCCTGAATTCATGGCCCAAACGTGAGGGGATGATAGACACACCGAACCCACCAATATTCGTCATAGAATATGCGGCGGCATACACAGCCCGGTGCTGGTAGGGGCCGCAGACGAGGCGGCACGGCTTAAAAGCGCTGGATCGGCTAAACCCCAGCATTCTCAGCCGCCGATGTGCACAACAAGCCCGGTGTTTACGAGCAGGTACGTCGATTACTACTTCACCGTTGTGCCACCTGTATCAACGTTGGTGGGCGGACGTTTGAGCATTTGTTGTAATGATCTCCAATAAATGTCACTCTACTTATTTACTCTGTGCCTGTCCTTCATTTCTGACTCCTCCCTGTGTTTGCGGCCGCATATTCTATGACGAATATTGGTGGGTTCGGTGTGTACCACCATCCCCTCACATTTGGGCCATGAATTCAGGGACACCCTGTATATAATACCTGAGTCGGAGCTCTCAGAAGCAGTATTTCGTTTCATCTCAACATGGGAAAAGCAAAGGATTTATCTGATTTCGACAAAAGTCAGATCGCTATGGCAAAATGCCTTGGTAAGAGCATCTCCGAAATAGCGATGCTCACGCAATGCAGTAGTTAGTACCTATCACAGATGGTTCGAAACAGGTGACACTTCGAGCCGTCGACGAGGCGTGGGATGGCCACACCTCATTGATGCCAGAAGTCAATGCAGGCTATCTCATCTTGTCCACAGCAACAAGAGGGTTACTGTGGCTGATATTGCAAATAATTTCAATTGTGGTAACGGGCCCAATGTGTGCGAACACATACTTCATTGTAAGCTGTTGGATATGGGTTTCTGCAGCCACATATGTGTGCCAATGTTCACAGCCATTCACCGTCATCAACGCTTGCAGTGAGCACGTAATCATTGACATTGGATCATACAAGACTGGAAGAGGGTCACAAGGTCAGACAAATCCCGTTTTCTGTTACACCATGTGGACGGACGAGCTCGTGTGCGAAGTTTACCCACGGAAGCCTTCTCACCTGGATGCACTGTGGGACGGAACCAGGCAACTGGAGGGAGTGTGATGGTCAGGGCAATATTTTCTTGGGGAACACTTGGACTAATTATCATTGTGGAGCAAACTCTGACAGCTGTCACCTACCTAAACATCGTGGCTGACCAAATACATTCCTTTATGGCGACTGTATTCCCTGGCGGAGATGGCGTCTTTCAACAAGACAATGCCCCTTGTCACACTGTGAAGAAGGTTCAGAAATGGTTCCTAGAGAGCATGATGAGGAATTCTATTTATTGCCATGGCCCCCAAATTCACTGGAGATGAATCTTATCGAGCAATTGTGGTTTGAGTTGGAGAAAGGGTACGAGCAGCATCACCCCTACCACCTAATTTACGGGAACTGCGGAATCTTCTCTTGCAGTCATGGTACCAAATATCAAGCGACACCTACCAACATCTCATTGAATCTATGCCTCATCCAGTGACAGCTATTTTGGCGGCGAGAGGAGGACCTACGTCATATTTGGTAGGTGGTTTTAATGTTTTGGCTGATCGGTGTATATCTTTGATTTTTCATATTTTTTGTAACAGGCAATGAAAGAGCAAATAGTTGTCAGATAGAGAGCTGTAGAGTAAGATATCCAGAAACTGAAAATTAGGAGGAAAAATGAAAATTGCCGTCAGCTGCTAAAGGTGGTGCTGTAAGTTGGGTTGTTTTACCTCTGAGCGGCACTTTTTTGCACACCATGGGCTAAATGCCAGGTCACAAGGACCTGAGGACTCAGAGATGGTTGGGGGAAGAGAACCCACTGGAACAGCTGTTGGGAGACAGATGGTAGTCTCCCATCAAGGTCATGCAGTGTGTTCTTTAACGTGCACAGGGTATGTCTCTCCCGCACACGGCTTAACGTCCCATCCAACGGACGGCGGCCTTTACCAAGCCCATCGGCATCCCCTACTGACCATGGGCAGGGCTGGGAGTTTTGCGGATATAAGTGTCAACACTGACCCAGCTGGGACTCGAACCTGGGAACTGCAGATTACGAGCCTGGAGCGCTACCGACTGAGCCACCCCCGCCCCAGGTGCTGTAAGCAGAGGTATTGAGTTGACCATCTGTTTCAGTTGTTCAGTTATCCTCTCGGTTTTATCTGCCAAAGTCTTCAGATGGTAATTACAAATTCAACATCGCTTTGAGAACATGAATTCCTGAATAGCAGACCTCGCATGAGTAACAACTGATGTTCGATTCGTGTGATGAGATATTATGATCTGCATTTATATTACGTTTGCAGAGAGCGTTTAAAGATGAAATACTATTTAAAAGAAATAACTAATATTACATACCACTTACCGTACTGGCACTTGTCGCCGAAATAAGTAGGAAGACAGATGCAGCGATTAGGAAGTATGCATGTTCCTCCATTTTCACACGTAATGCTACACAGCGGATTTAGCGTTGAGACTAGATTGGAAAATATCAAGAATTATAGTTAGGTAGTAATATGATCATTCTCAGTTAAATTTACTCTGTAAAAAATGTTTTCCCAAGTAAAATCATTGTTATTTTAAGATTTACATGGATAATAACTAAAGCCAATTTAATTACAATGGATAATTGTAAGCAATGTCCTGATAGGTTTTTTATACAGTCCCACAGATGGTATATGCTTAAACACGATCCATGGTACTGCGCGAACTAGATTTTATCTTTGTAGTTCGCCGCAGGACTCTTTCAGTAAATCGCGTTGTGTGTTTTAATTTTACTAAGCAACCAGCTGTAACAATTAGAATTCTGAACATGACATTTATATCTTAAATCTCATTGGCTGGTCTTTATGCCAGCATGACCCACAGTGTAAAAAGAATTGCATACTTTAAGTATTCTACGTACCTCGCAATAAGCGACAGAAACTTTATATCTTTTAACAATACGAAATTGCCACGATTGGCACACTTTTTCGAGATCGTTGCCATTCTCTACACACTTGGGATATTATGTCCCATGATTTTCCATTCACTTCCATCGTCTCTATTAAGGATGCTTCTACCCATCGCCTTCCAACGATCGAGTTGCCCGCTTTCGACGTCAGTCAGCGTTTTTACCCATGTCACGCTTGACTTTACTTTCCACCATGCTTTTTACAGGATTCGTATTGACGTAGAATACTTCGACAGTAAGAAATTTTGCATACATGTTTCATGGCACTTCGTGCACGACAATAATTTGGGCAGGTACAGTCGCTCAAAAAAATATCCGAACACTTATGGTTGATTACAGAGTTTAAAAAAATATCTGGCAACGATTTTTTTAGAAATTAGTGATCTGGCAACCCTCGTGTCACGTGATTGAAGAATTCGGGAAAAATATCCGGAGCGTGTACAGCAACTGTACACGCTCCAGTTACCGTTCACAGCAAACTGGAGTTACCGTTCACAGCAAACTGTGCAGTTACTGCACACGCTCCAGTTTGCTCCAGCACGCTCCAGTTTGCTGTGAACGGTAACTGCACACGCTCAATATTTCCGTTAGTGAGCCCACACGATCCAATGTGCTGTGAACGGTAACCGCAACCGCTCCAGTTTGCTGTGAACGGTAACTGCACACGCTCCATATTCATTGCATTATATATTCATACGCATTATATATATTAAAAAATATCCGAACACTATGGTTGATTACAGAATTCAGAAAAAAATATCTGGCAACGAATTTGTTTTAGAAATTAGTGATCTGGCAGCCTACGTGTCACGTGACACGAAGGTTGCCAGATCACTAATTTCTAAAAAAAAATCGTTGCCAGATATTTTTTTAACTCTGTAATCAACCATAGTGTTCGGATACTTTTTTGAGCGACTGTACAACACAATTTTCATAGTACAACATAATTTTCATATTTCCGACGCTGAGTGTAGCTTAAGTAACAGATCTATATTTTGTGAATGGCTTTCTTCTGAACATATTTTGTACTTTTCGCTTTCAAAACCGTGTCGATCATGCTTTATTGAAAACGTTATTAATAGAAGTTTGGTTTGAGAATTTAAGACGGAGCATAAGAAATGTTTTATAAGACAAGGGAGGGGGGGTGGGGCGACAACAAATAGTTCGTAAATCACTGCATTAATGGATTCTAGTTGATATAAAACCAGATCTCACGGAATTTGATTACTTTAATGAAAATAACTTCTTGAGGTTCTATTAATGCCGATCTCATTTATTGCCATTAATATTTGATTTCATTTATTGGCACTAATATTTAATAAAATTGGTGCTAAAATGAGAATATTATTGGAAGAAGTCGATGATCCTAAATATATTAGGATAAAATATTTTTTCAGTATTTTATATTATTACTAAAGTCAAACATATTCGTTTCTCTATTTCTATTTTTATTTAAATGTATCATTCCTTCCAGAATAAATATTATTTAAATAATTCTATATAATTTCGTCCGTTTCAGAATTTGATGTAAAGTTCTTGACAGAATATAACAGAAATTTCATATGATTTCTTAAGTAAACAGAAATTTCATTTGAATGTGTAGTAAGGATGAGGTTTAAAAAAGGAATATTTACAGTGTTATGGTTCATGTAAAGCTACTTTTCATATTGGATATGTGGGGATAAGACTCGAGGTTTATAGAAATATGTCAGTAGACAGAAGAAACGATGGGCGGTTCCCTTTCTACAAGTGAAGTGGAACATGTGCAGCCATCTATGGGAGATGAAGATAACCATTCTGTGAACAAGGGTAAGCCAAGTTGCTTTATGGATTCTTCTGATCATAATTTAAAAGAGGAACTTATTAATATTTTTAAGTTGGAAATTAGGAAAGAATTCGCAGAGTTTGAAAAAAGAATTAATCAACAAAATTTTGATATACTTAGATCTGTTGAATTTAGTAGTAAAAAAATAGATTACTTCGTAAAGGAAAATGAATTAATTAAATGTCATAGGTCTGATCTTGACGAAACTAAGGAAAATGTATTTTTATTGAAAAAACAAATTAACATATTAGAGTCTAAGATTAATGATTTAAGACAAGATGCATTAAAAAAAATCTAAAGATTGTTGGTATACCTCACCTACCGCAGGAGAATTTACAATTAATTGTAAATAAAGTGTCTACTATATTACAAATTCCCCAGAAACAAGAGGATATAAAATTAATTAAAAGGGTTCAGTCTCGTAATGCTGATAAGCCTGGTAATATTGTAATAGAGTTTAAGAACGAAGACATCAGAAATAAGTGGTTAGAGGGGAAAAGAAAAGGGAAGAAGTTATTTCTAAATTCACTAAATGAAGAAATGGAAGAAAAACCACTTTACATAAATGAGCAATTAACAATAGAAAGGAAGAGATTACTCTATAAAGTCAAAGCTCTTCAAAAGGAATTTAAATATAAATATGTATGGATTAAATTGGGAAAAATATTCCTAAAAAAAAATGACGACTAAAATGCCATCAGAATTGACAATGAGTCAAACTTAATTAATATCTGATGCGCTATTAAGTTCCTTAAAATGCATTTTTGATTTTTTGCTTTGGTTAATTTTTTTCTAGCCATAAAATGGAAGGAACATCGGGTATTTATATTGACCTCGAAGAACTTAAATTGATCCATTCTGATTTCAAAAAAGGAATTAGTTTTATTCATTTGAATATCAGAAGTTTACGAGCGAATTTTGATGTGTTTTTGGCATTGATAGAAAGTAGTATTTGTAAACCGGATGTAATAATCCTTTCTGAGATTTCGATACCTGACAATGAAACATCTTTATATCATATTGAGGGATATCAAGGATTTTTTAACTGTAGACATTTTAACAGATCTGGTGGAATTGTGGTTTACATCAAGCAGCATTGGTGTGCTTCCCAAATAGATTTTGAAATGAACTCAGCTGAAGTTATTACATTAAAAATTCAATTGAATTCGACCATGTCGGTAGTCTTATTGTCGATTTATCGTTATGCTGGAGGTGGAGAAAGAATTTCATTGAAGAATTGTTTTAATATGTCGATAAACTTCCAGATCGTAATATTATTCTTACCGGAGATATAAACTTGGATATCTCAAAATCTATAGAATATATAAACAGTTATTTCGATCTTATGATTCTATATAACTTGTCAAGTTATATTACGGAGATTACAAAATCGCAATCACAATCTTGTATAGATCATTAATTCATAGGGAAATTAAGTTCTTTTTCTTGTTACCCCTATATTGTAACTAAGGACATCACAGATCATTATATGATTTATTTCTCCTTTTCTTCAACAACAAATGTCTCAGTCAAAGCTAAGGAGTCAATACAGTCAATTATTTACACAGACAAAGTGAAATTGCAACAAGGCTTCAAGGATCATAGTTGGAATCATATGCAAGATTATTATGACGTAAATGAAGCTTTTGACCATTTCTTTGAGGACTTTAAAAAATTAGTTAAAAAAGCTACAGTAAAGAGAAATGTGAATAAAAAAATTAAAAAAATTTAAAACCGTGGATAACCACAGAACTTATTAAGTCAATACGGTGCCGAAATCATTTACATAGATTATGGAAAAAAAACAGAATTGATGCTAACTATTACAAAAGTTACAGAAACTCCTTAAATAGCATAATATCAAAAGCTAAAAAAATTCATATTTTCAAGAAAACATATGCTGGAAATAACACAAAGAAGAAATGGGATATTATAACTGAAGTAATTAATACAAATAGTAGAAAAAAAAATCAAAATCATATGTTTGAAATGAGCTTCAATAATAAAATGGTACATTTTACAGATAATTCCACTGAAATAGTTAATGCTTTCAATGATTATTTTTTAAATATAGCTACTGAATATGAAACTTGTAATTCGGAATCAGATTTGGTAGTGCCTGAAGATCTTAAGTTAAAAAACAGAATAATCATTTCCCAGGGCAATTCAATGGGTCTGATAGCAGTTTCGTTGGACGAATTAGACAGCAGGTAAAAAATTTGAAAAGGACTTATTCGATTGGCTGGGATGACATAAACGTGAATAATTTTAAAGCAATATATCCATCGATATTAACAACATTGTGCTACTTGTTTAATATGTCTTTATCTTCTGGTATTTTCTCAAATGCCTTAAAATGTTCAATAATAGTTCCTATTTACAAAAAAGGAAGCAAAATTCTTATAGAAAATTATCGACCTATTGCTTTACTTCCGATAATGTCAAAAATATTGGAAAAGTTATTTTTTGTCAGGTTGAACAATTTTTTATTAAAGTTTAACATAATAGCAAAAAACCAATATGGATTTCAGCAGAAAAAAAGCACAGAGGATGCTATTTTACATTTAATAAATTCATTAACGTGGTCTCTGGATGAAGATTTTAAAACGCTCGCAATTTTTTTGGACTTATCAAAGGCTTTTGATTTGGTAAATCATGAAATATTGCTGGCTAAGCTTTATAAATATGGAATCAGAGGTACCAGTTTTACATGGCTAAAATCCTACTTGGAAAATCGTTCACAAATCGTTAGGATAAATGATATATATAGTTCTATGAAAAATATTAATACAGGTGTACCACAAGGTTCTGTACTTGGGTTGGGTTGTTTTACCTCTGAGCGGCACTTTTTTGCACACCATGGGCTAAATGGCCAGGTCACATGGACCCCGAAGGTTCAGAGAAGGTTGGGGGAGGGGACCCACTGGAACAGCTGTTGGGAGACAGATGGTAGCCTCCCGTCAAGGCCATCCAGCGTGTTCTTTAACGTGCACAGGGTATGGCTCTCCCGCACACGGGGCCACGGCTTAACGTCCCATCCGACGAACGGCGGCCTTTCCAAGCCCATCGGTGTCCCCTACTGACCGTGGGCAGGGCGGGGAATTTTTGCGGAGATAAATCTCAACGCTGACCCAGCTGGGACTCGAACCTGGAAACTACAGATTACGAGCCTGGCGCGCTACCGACTGAGCCACCCCCGCCCCAGGTTCTGTACTGGGACCTCTGCTATTTATATTATATGTAAACGATATATTTGACAAAAACTTTGAGGCAGAAATTATTTCTTATGCTGATGATATCGTTTTGTTATACAAAAGTAACACCAACGAGCAATTATACCAAATGGCAAACAGAGATATTCATCGTTTCTATCAATGGCTAACGTTGAATAAATTAAGTTTAAATAAGGCTAAAACATGCTATATAAAATTCCAGTTGAAGGCATCAACTGATGGTAGCAGTGACTCTGGAGTGGTTTCTCATCACAAGGACTGTTACAACATCCTAAATTGCAGTTGCGAACGTCTTACGAAGGTTGATCAAATTAAATACCTAGGAGTGATTATTGATAAAAGTCTTTCATGGAAATATCACACTGACTATACTGTGGAGAAGATAAAACCATTCATATCAAAATTTTATACACTAGGATTCTTACTTGATAAAACAAGTTTAAAAATGTTATATTCTGCTTGTATATATAGTCAGCTACAATATGCAATAAAAGCCTGGGGAGGAGCTGCAAAAACAAACTTAAACAGGCTGTTGATTCTGCAAAAATTTATAGTTAGAATCATTGACCATAAAGGTCGCTTCTCTGAATCTCGCCCTATATTTAAGAAACTGGGGTTACTGACTGTGTCTCAACTTTACATTTTAAAAGTTATTGAATATGTCCATTTCAATTTACATCTATTTCAGGTTCGACAGACATATATACCACTTAGAGACTCATCATTTAAATTGCAAATACCACGTATATCAAAGCAAGCTACTACCCGTAATATAAACTATATTGGGCCTAAATTATACAACTGTGTTCCAGATACAATGAAGAAAATTACTTCTAAATATTTATAATAAATCTCTTTCTGAATGGATACTAAACATTGAATGATAACTGTATGTAAAACCAATTTTTTTTACTTCTACATCATTGATTGCTTCAATTATCAATTGTTTCCTTGTTAATTTTTTGTATTTATATTTTTGTCATAATTATACACCAGCGCTCAAGTATTCAGTTACTTTAGCTGGGTATATTTCATAAATTTTTGTATTGATACATATCTATGTTGAATAAAAAATGAATTGAATTGAATTTCTGTTGTATCTGTTAATTCGAGAAAAGTTCCTGTGTTTGCAGGAAATAAAAATGTGACATAAATATAACACAGGACACCTCAGTACACAGAGCGCGGTAAATTTTATTTTCTTTTACTTTTTATTTCAGTCATTTTTATATCTTTAAAACCATAAGAGTATTTAGGCCAATGTAAATTTACATGGTTTAGAGGGGGGGAGGGAAATATATATTTGTATTATTAAGGATGCCTAGTACTGGCAGTTATTAAATTTCTCTATTTTTCTGTTGAATGATTCGTAACAAAATTTTTCTTTAACAGGTATCTTTGAAGATCTCGATAAATCCCTGGCTATGTCATCATTTTTCCAATCGCTATTAAGACTTCGAAGTCTAAAAACTTCGATGAGCTTGAAAAGGCAGTGTCATCGGCAGTGTCCGTCCGATGGAAGATAAGGTCGTGACCCCCCATACACAGAAGATATACATACCTTTTTGTACTTAGACCAGAATCTCCTAAATATGACAAGGAGTTGGACAGCTTTAAAACAAAGTGGAAAATTTTAGAAATGTGCAAAGTTTGAAAATGATTTTAATCAGTTCTAAAATTTCACTACATGTATTTAATTCACAAATTTGCTAATATGATTCTTTTCTACAAATTAAAAGCTACAAATTATAATTTAAGGGAACAACGGAAATAAATTACCTAACATATGTAGACGATACCCCTACCTGGTCTAGTTGGGTTGGGTTGTTTTACCTCTGAGCGGCACTTTTTTCCGCACCATTGGCTAAATGGCCAGGTCACATGGAGCCCGAAGCCTCAGAGAAGGTTGGGGAAGGGGACCAACTGGAACAGCTGTTGGGAGACAGATGGTAGCCTCCCATCAAGGCCATCCAGCGTGTTCTTTAACATGCACAGGGTATGGCTCTCCCGCATATGGTATCACGGCTTAACCTCCCATCCGACGGACGGCGGCCTTTCCAAGCCCATCGGTGTCCCATACTGACTGTGAGCAGGGCGGGTAATTTTGCGGAGATAAATCTCAACGCTGACCCATGTGGGACTCGAACCTGGGAACTACAGATTAATGAGCCTGCCGAGCTACCGACTGAGCCACCCCGTCCCACCCGGTCTAGTGGTGAGCGTACCTGACTACTAAGACCTAAGCTTGCATGTTGTATGAGAAAACAGGACAAACCTAATATAGCTTCTGGGTTATCTCCGTCCTTTGTGTAGAATTTATGAAAAAAAATTTGAGTGATTGACGGCTGACTGAGTGACTGAGGGCGGACAGACAAGAGATCACACTAGTTCTAACAGTGATACAGAAATGGTGGAGTTCTGAAAATTTGCACCTAGTGCTAATCCGGATCGTATATATGGGAAAAAAATCTGAAATTTTACCTCGAAAGAACGAATTTGACCTGAAATCCGACGTGTCCTTGAAGGTCAAATACAGGTCACGTAGAGGTCAAAGCTTTATCTACCAGTGCTAAAAACGTGAAAATTCGTGAGTGGTCTGTAGATGTAGGAAACGTTAAGAAATTTCGAATTCGGAGGGTTATTCGAAGTCAAAGGCAAAATTTAGATATGTCGATACTAGACAGTCGCTGAAAAAAATATCCGAACACTACGGTTGATTACAGAATTCAGAAAAAATATCTGGCAACGATTTTTTTCCTGAATTCTGTAATCAACCATAGTGTTCGGATACTTTTTTGAACGACTGTACGTATACCGAGTGGTAGATATCGGAAAAATTGAATTTTGGTTCTTCGGGGTCAAAGGTAATCCCGATTTATTGGTGCTGGTGAGCTAAAAAAAACGACGAATACGACTGTTTCCGGTAGTAGAACTCAAGAAATGAGAGCTATTTTCAGATCCAGTATGTGGTTTTCGAGGTCACATAAGGGTCAGAGACGGGCTAGAAATCAAGAGGTGCTGAAAGCAACGTTTGATTTCTAGTATTTTGTATATAGGCAGGGTAAGGTAAAATCTGGAGATAGAGGAAGTATCTCGAAAACATGAAAGAATATAAGAAATCGGATATGGGAACAAATGGAAAAGTTATATGGAGGAAATCGAACAGTAAACGACCTTCAAGATGTTTTCCGAGATAAACCGATTATGGGTTGGGTTGTTTTACCTCTGAGCGGCACTTTTTTGCACACCACGGCTAAATGGCCAGGTCACATGGACCCCGAAGGCTCAGAGAAGGTTGGGGGAGGGGACCCACTGGAACAGCTGTTGGGAGACAGATGGTAGCCTCCCGTCAAGGCCATCCAGCGTGTTCTTTAACGTGCACAGGGTATGGCTCTCCCGCACACGGGTCCACGGCTTAACGTCCCATCTGACGGACGGCGGCCTTTCCAAGCCCATCGGTGTCCCCTATTGATCGTGGGCAGGGCGGGGAATTTTTGCAGAGATAAATCTCAACGCTGACCCAGCTGGGACTCGAACCTGGGAACTACAGATTACGAGCCTGGCTCGCTACCGACTGAGCCACCCCGCCCCTTAAACGATTATGGATCATGGAGTTAATGGAAAGACATAGTCGTGCCCTGTAGCCGATTTTACGTTTGCAATTTAAAAAGTTAGGTATAGATAGAAGTTATCGAATTTTTCTAGGAACACCGCATAGAGTTTTCTCTGTCGTTCTTTGATGTATTGCTGAACTAAGGCAAGAAAATCTACGAGGGAGTATCAAAAGTAAGTTGCACTCGTTAATCAAAAAACAATATATATGTATGAGAACGGCAAATATATGTATTACGATAAAGATAAAACCTGAATCTACTTCCCCGGATAGTTGCTTAGGTTACGTAAACATTTATCCGAAGATGTGATTAATTCGCCCATTCCCTGAGCGTACAAATCTCCTCCAATGTTTACCAACCAGACCGAAACCGCTTCTTTGACGTCTTCATCTAATGAAACCTCTTTCCTCCCAGATGGATTTTGCTCGTTCGGCAATTTACCGAACAAATGGTTGTTGCCATTTCCTTTATTTTAATCAAGTGATTTTACTGAATCCTGCGGTGTTCGTCTGTTTAATCTGTAGGGCAGTTTTCAAACTGTTGACACCACTTAACGATACCCTGACGAGACAGGGCATTCTCCCCCGTATGCGGCGGATATTTCTCAATGGAATTCCGTACTATTCAAGCTTTTTGTCCACAGTAAACTAACTGTTCCTGCCGCGACGGTTGGTAGTGGTATAACATGGCATTCTCCCGTTGGATGTAGTGCAGTCTCTGAATTGTGGAGCATCTGGGGTTTGCCGTTATTCATAAAACCTGTCGTCTTTAGGGACCGAAGAACAACACGTCAAAACTGAAATAGAGGGTTGGGTTGTGGGTTGTTTTACCTCTGAGCGGCACTTTTTTGAACACCATGGTCTAAATGGCCAGGTCACATGGACCCCGAAAGCTCAGAGAAGGTTGGGGGAGGGGACCCCACTGGAACAGCTGTTAGGAGACAGATGGTAGCCTCCCGTCAAGGCCATCCAGCGTGTTCTTTAACGTGCACAAAGTATAGCTCTCCCATACACGGGGCCACGGCTTAACGTCCCATCCGACGGACGGCAGCCTTTCCAAGCCCATCGGTGTCCCCTACTGACCGTGAGCAGGGCGGGGAAATTTTGCTGAGATAAATCTCATACAAGGGGTACGCCAGTTACGTAAACATTTCCAGGGGATACGTGAAGCATAAAAGGTTGAGAACCACTGGTATAAAGAAGTAGTAATAAATGCTAATGTGAACGACCTCCAACATATTTTTTAAAGTTATCCATTGTGTTATTCGTGAACCGTTGAAGATAAAAGGAAAAAAGGTTAACTAAACACCAACAAATTATGTTCGCTCCATTACAAAATGTATAACTTTATCGAACAATTCTACCTGTTATAGAGTCACAAATGATCTTCCATCCTAATGCATAAACGGTTATTCCAGTTTATTCCAGACCTGTGTCATTCATTATTCCAGACCTGTGTCGCCTCCTTCTAATTAATCTTATTTTACAATTTATTGCTTTGTTTATATCTCTGTTATATATGTATTTTTCATAAGTGTTTTACATGGTACCGTTGCTTATTCATTGTCATTCGTGGATGTAGTCTCCAGAAGCTTGAGAAAGTGAGCGATATGAAATGGTTTTATGGCATCTCCATCGATCGGATCCTCGTGCTATCATCATGCCGGATATGAGCTAATTCTAGACTAATTCTACGTGGTGAAAGCCAATCACCAAGAACTGTGGTACAGTCGCTCAAAAAAGTATCCGAACACTATGGTTGCTTACAGAATTCAGAAAAAATATCTGACAACGATTTTTTTAGAAATTAGTGATCTGGCAACCTTCGTGTCACGTGACTCGAAGATTGCCAGATCACTAATTCCATCAGCTATGCTATTGGTGTGCAGAGTAATATACACTAATAACAGAGCTGCCTTTCTCCCCCAACTTAGAATAAATTCTAACTCGCACAAGCAAATAAAGGAAATTTGTTGGTTTCACTTGTTCTTGGTTCGGGTTTCTGAGGACCAAAATATAAGTTGGCCCAAAATCAATAGGACTAAATAAAACAATCAATGAAACTCTCTTACCACAATTGTAGAGAGTAAATGGTTTCTCCTACCGTTTTCTGTCGTTTCAACTTGGATCCTCAATATCCTTGTCTGGAGCGACCAGGACGCAGAGCAGTTGCAGGTTTTGCCAAAGGCGAGACTTTACTTTTATAGTATTGGTTCAGCCGCGACGGTTGGTAGTGGTATAACATGGCATTCTCCTGTTGGATGTAGTGCAGTCTCTGAATTGTGGAGCATCTGGGGTTTGCCGTTATTCATAAAACCTGTCGTCTTTAGGGACCGAAGAACAACACTTCAAAACTGAAATAGAGGGTTGGGTTGTGGGTTGTTTTACCTCTGAGCGGCACTTTTTTGCACACCATGGGCTAAACGGCCAGGTCACGTGAACCCCGAAGGCTCAGAGAAGGTTGGGGGAGGGGACCCACTGGAACAGCTGTTGGGAGACATATGGTAGCCTCCCGTCAAGGTCATCCAGCGTGTTCTTTAACGTGCACAAAGTATGGCTCTCCCATATACGGGGCCACGGCTTAACGTCCCATCCGACGGACGGCGGCCTTTCCAAGCCCATCGGTGTCCCCTACTGACCGTGAGCAGGGCGGGGAAATTTTGCGGAGATAAATCTCAACGCTGACCCAGCTGGGACTCGAACCTGGGAACTACAGATTACGAGCCTGGCGCGCTACCGACTGAGCCACCCCCGCCCCTGAAATAGAGGAAAACTAACACTGAAAAGAGGAAAAGTAGCAGAGTCCAACGATTCCGTTAGACAAGTCATTGGCAGAGGTGACAAGGATCATCACACGGGTTGACGGTTGCGCGGCTTCTGTATTTCCAACAAGGGATCAATCAGATGAAGTTGGTATAGCTGCACCTTGCACTTCTCAACAGTAATGTTTTGAGTTAATCTCTTAAAGAGGTCAATTGAAGATATAAATCTAAAGTTTACAAACCTGATTATATATGTAATTTATCAGGATTAAAACTCTTCCTGTAGGATACAGTATAAGAAATCTTTTGCGTACAATGAGTCTTATATATCCAACAAAAATGCCCATGGCGTGAGTTTGTTTTTTTTCCCCTTTTTTTGGAATTTGAAAAAGAATTTTCTATATTTTAATACTTAGGCTGACAAAGAATCTGTACAACTTCAAATGTATGTGACTATTGTATTTGCCACGCTTGCAGCTGGCGTTATGGGGACGTTAGCGTTTAATTTGCAAGACTCCTGTGCATCGTCGGCTCACAAAGGAGGCAAACAAGACTTTATAGTAATCGGAGCATCTTGTGCACGTTCAAGAAACGGAGGGGAACTGCGATACACACAGCTGGACACATTTGCTTTAAAGCTGCGTGCTACTATGTCAGGAACTGCTCTTTTCCTCTACCGAAGAATCCAGAAGAATTTAATCTGACATTTTTCTGAATATTTCTTCCTCTATATTTCTTTCCTCGACCGAAAAAATCAAGAATCAACCTTACCTTTTTCTGAATTATTCTTCCTCCTATTTTTATCCTCGATGTAAATATAAAAAACTTGACATTTTTTTCTGAATGCTTCTTGTTACATTCCTTTTTCCTTGACCAAAGAATCAAGAAGGATTTAATCTGATCTTTTCCTGAATGGTTCTTCTTGCATCTCTCTTTCCTTGACCAAAGAATCAAGAAGAATTTAATTTGATCTTTTCATGAATGGTTCTTCCTGCATCTCTCTTTCCTTGACCGAAGAATCAAGAAGAATTTAATCTGATCATCTTCCTGAATGGTTCTTCTTGCATCTCTCTTTCCTTGACCGAAGAATCAAGAAGAATTTAATCTGATCATCTTCCTGAATGGTTCTTCTTGCATCTCTCTTTCCTTGACCGAAGAATCAAGAAGAATTTAATCTGATCTTTTCCTGAATGGTTCTTCTTGCATCTCTCTTTCCTTGACCGAAGAATCAAGAAGAATTTAATTTGATCATCTTCCTGAATGATTCTTCTTGCATCTCTCTTTCCTCGACTGAAGAATCAAGAAAACCCTGATCTTTTTTCTGAATGCTTCTTCCTTCTTCTTTCTCTTTTCGAACAAGGATCAAGACGAAACGACAATTTGGTGTCTTCTGTCGTGAATTCTCTCTCTTTCACTTTGCTGGTTCATCGGCCCCCTGGGCCAGTCAGCCGAATTCACCGATATTGAACCAATAGTGGGCTCCCAAATATTTGCATACGGCTTACGTGGCATCAGAAATTTGAGGCTAGGTTTATCATCCACCTAAAAGTAGAGTATAAAATATTTGCTGCCAGTGTGAACCCCTTGACCACCACATTGTATCATCCAAAAATCAGATTTCTAGCATATAATGATCATTTGGATATTCATTAAAATTTTATCATTTTGCAACTTTTCACAGCGCTAGATGGCACTCTTAAACAATTGGGAGATTCGGAAAGAAAGAATTGTAATATTTTATCAATACCTATCCAATCCAAAGCTAATATTTCATTTTGCTCTAGAAACGATAAAATTTTAACATTTCAAACAGATAAAATGACGACAAAGTGACTGCAATAGCTCGTTTTCATTTTTATTTAAACCAGCTAAAAATAAAATATATTGGTATTGATGAAATCTCTGACCTAAATGATGTTAATTTCGATGGACCGCATGGGAGGCGGGATTACATAAGTTCCTTTTGCACTTTTAAGACTCGATTGGGCCCTCTCCTACCCTCGGTCTCATTCTCGATCCGAGCATCTAAGTATAGTATATATATAATAACATATGTATAGGACGCCTCTCATGACGCCTCATAACAATAATTTATATATATATATAGACACTGCATGTCATGGCCGCGAATTTCAGCCAATCGGAGCGCTCGAAAATGTTTTTTTATTCTGTTCGTTATACTTATAACAACTGGTTCAATGGAAATATCCACTGAAGAAATGATCTTTGAGATTTCAAAATAGATTAATTTCTTTTTTTTTTCAAAATAGACTAATTTCTTTTTTTTTTTCAAAATAGATTCAATTCAGTTAATTTTATTCAGTTTGTAATGCATAATTCTTTTGTTTTGTTTCTTTTGTTCCCTGCTATGTGAAATGCTCTACACCAGCGTTTTCCAAACTTTTACGTCCAGCATATATATCCTTTCGTGGTAAATTATAATCTCGCGAACACATTTACAAAAATGCTCTCCTCATCAAAAAAATTACACAACCCATAATAAGTAGAGCCACGCTTATTCAAATTAGTACGGAAGTGTGGGGCAGCGATACATGCAAATGAAGGGAAAATCGCCGGTCTGGCTAAAATGGCAGAATGATACGGATTTAGTTAGTTGTAGAGAAGGATCTCTTTGGAGAAAAGTGGAAAGTGTAGATGAAAGAAACCGGCCCTGACCTGTAAATCTGGTGAAATGCCATTTGTACAGTCGCTCAAAAAGTATCCGAACACTATGGTTGATTGCAGAATTCAGAAAAAATATCTGGCAACGATTTTTTTTAGAAATTAGTGATCTGGCAACCTTCGTGTCACGTAATTGCAGAATTCAGGAAAAATATTTGGAGCGTGTACAGCAACTGTACACGCTCCAGTTACCGTTCACAGCAAACTGAAGCGTGTGCAGTTACTGCACACGCTCCAGTTTGCTGTGAACGGTAACTGCACACGCTCAATATTTCCGTGAGTGAGCTCACACGATCCAATGTGCTGTGAACATTAACCGTAACCGCTCCAGTTTGCTGTGAACGGTAACTGCACACGCTCCATATTCATTGCATTATATATTCATACGCATTATATATATTAAAAAATATCTGAACACTATTGTTGATTACAGAATTCAGAAAAAATATCTGGCAACGATTGTTTTTAGAAATTAGTGATCTGGCAACCTTCGTGTCACGTGACACGAAGGTTGCCAGATCACTAATTTCTAAAAAAAAATCGTTGCCAGATATTTTTTCTGAATTCTGCAATCAACCATAGTGTTCGGATACTTTTTTGAGCGACTGTACATCGCAGACAAATTATTAATCAACTCAAACTAACACTGCCACATTGCCCCACTGTTGAATAGATGTTGAAATCTGTATCGAAGAGATGCCGCAAATGCAAATTTTTAAAATGCACCTAATTAACAGCACATTCTTTTCAGTATTACGAATTGTTCTCATACGAAATGATGTACTTACTCGTTCCTTCTGTTCCCTGTTTGCTTGTTGTTGTCGTTTCTGTTGGGCAAATTCGCAAAAAGCACACTTCTGTCTCCGACCTTTGTTCTCCAGCTTGCGTGCAACTCTCCAGGTGCAATCCGTTGTCCAAGCAGTACGAGGTCCGAGTCCTGCGACCCCAGCTGCAGGTGGCGCTGCAAGAGGACCATTCTGACCATCCCAGCTCTAAAGTCAGAGAGAAAGAGCGCGAAATGTTAAATAGACATTTCTCTCAACAAATTAACACAATTTACAGAAGAAGAAAAGCGCTTTATGATCATAGATAGTCCCTTTAAAATATGACAGTATCCGTTCTACGAACTTTCAAAATCATGAAATCTAAATTCTATAAAGAATTTCTGAATGATGGGCCTAAAAATATACTGCTAGAAACAATATTAATATTATCAGATATTTGTTTTCTAATGTACACATAAAGTGCAGGCAACCCCCACTAAACATCGTCTTTTTGTCGCTGAAAAGTATGGCGTAAAACTAAACGATATTTCTCAAGCACCCTCATGTTATAAATGCGAGAACCACAAAAATGTTAAACACATTCTCGAAAATGCTCTCGATTGATTTCACTGATGTCCATGGTAGGCCAATTAATTCTCTTTTGATGTCAGTGATCTTTCATACCGGATTAAGACGTTTAAAGGTAATCTATCATCGAGAAATTAATACTTCTCTTTGTTTTTTATTCTTTATTATCATGATCTTTTGTTTTCAGTTGTATTTTCACTTTTTCCCAGCCATTTTTAATTTTCTGCATTATCTCTCAAATATCCGACATTTCTATGTATCCGATTTACTCATATATAGGTTGATTAATCCAAGTTCTTCTGCACTAGGATACACATATTATCAAATAATCACAGAGGTGAATGATATTGTAATTGTCTCTGAAAATCTCGTGAGTAATATGTCCTGAGGGATTCTAGATCACCCCAGCAACAACCCAAGTAAAGTCCTTTTTTCTTCAGAAAATGTTCATTAAAGAACATATAGAATCTTTATGCATAAAACTTTGTGTTACATTCTTCTTTCCTTGACTGAAGAATCAAGAATTTAATCTGACCTTTTTCTAAGGGCGTTCAAAAAGTTCTTGATATGCAAAAACCATTACACTCACCTCAAAAAAATTTTGCTGTCCTTCAAAGTACTCCCTCCGGCACCTATGCAAAATTGACGACAACTAGCCAATTCTGGAAGGCTTGATGTTGGGTCCTTTTGTTAGGGTACAGTATACTCCAAAACTCTGAACGAACGCATTTTGCAGGTCTTGCACTCTTGAAAAAGTCTTGCCGGCAAATTCCTTTTCAATCTTTGGAAAAATCAAAAATTGCATGGTGCAAGATCGGGTGAATATGCAGTCTGTGGTAGCTATTTGATTTTTTCCTGCTCCAGATAGGCCATAACTTGCCGGGTTTTGTGAGCACTGGCATTGCCATGAAGAAGGAGAACTCTTGACACGCCTTGTTGGATGCTGCTCCTTCATCTCCTTAACCATTTTGGGCAAAACGATGTTGGCATGGTATTGGCCATCTATAATCATTTTTTTCAGATGAGTGGTCCATGGCTCCCACTTTTTGGGAATTGAAAAAAAAATGTGAACATCCTCTTCCATGAGTGGAAGTCTTGTCGGAGGATTTGAAGATGTGGTTCACCTTCCGCAACCCAAACTTAGTTGTAGATCTTTCTGGAAGCTGTATATTATTAAATTCACGTCTCATCACTTGTACCAATGTCTGTTAAACGTTTAGAGCCACTAGGTTCAAATATTTTCAGCACGATCTCGAGAGAATATCTCCTTGCACGAGTCAACACTAGCCCTTTTTTGTTGTTCTATCAGTTTGTGGGATACCCAATTGGCACAGATCTTTCGGAACTTTAAATGTTGATGAATATTGTTTCCACATTGCCAATCGATACACTGACATCTAAACGTATTATCTGAACGGTGATGTGTAGGTTTTCCTTACTGAGTTCACGAACAGCAAAGGTGGTTCTCTCATTCACTGCCTGTTTCCGTCCTCCGCAGGAGGGAGGGCTTCGAAGCTCTGCCGTCCCCCTATGAATTTGCGCATCCATCCCGTCACAGTGCCATAAGAATAGGCACGATTCTCATATACTTGTGATAAATCGCCATGAATTTTTTGGGGTCCTCCTCAAGCTGCATCCTTGGGAAATTGTAAAATCTTTTCCGTCTTGAGGCTCCGTAGCAAAAATACACATATTCGCAGACTGAACTTGACACGTCAGCACTGAAGAGGTTGGGTTGGGTTGTTTTACCTCTGAGCGGCACTTTTTTGCACACCATGGGCTAAATGGCCAGGTCACATGGACCCCGAAGGCTCAGAGAATGTTGGGGGAGGGGACCCACTGGAACAGCTGTTGGGAGACAGATGGTAGCCTCCCGTCAAGGCCATCCAGCATGTTCTTTAACGTGCACAGGATATGGCTCTCCCGCACACGGGGCCACGGCTTAACGTCCCATCCGACGGACGGCGGCCTTTCCAAGCCCATCGGTGTCCCCTACTGACCGTGGGCAGGGCGGGGAATTTTGCGGAGATAAATCTCAACGCTGACCCAGCTGGGACTCGAACCTGGGAACTACAGATTACGAGCCTGGCGCGCTACCGACTGAGCCACCTCCGCCCCAGCAGTGAAGAGAGAAATGATGATAGGCTTTTGTTTTTACACATAATGACAAGTTTAGAGAAAGTTTCAAACAAGTTAAAGCTCGCTAACTTCGAAGGAACGAGTACAAATTTACAGATACATGTAAAGAACTTTTCGAAAACCCTCCGTAAAATGTCTGCATCATGACTATATTGTGTGACAGGGATTTCCACTGAAAAGTTTCTTGAGGGGTTGAGGGGAGGTAGAGATACACATATTCATCATGCGCAATAACATATACACTGCCTGATCAAATAATTATGAACACTGCATCATACGCGAAGCCAGGGAAAAGGCCAATTTATGCAAAATTTCTTACTGACTTTTTCTTCTACGTCACCATGAAATCCCATAAAAGCCGTAATGGGATGGTGGGAAGCAAAGCCAAGTGAGACATGGGTAGAATAACTTTAACGTAACGTTATAAAGAAATTTATATTTTGCTACAACGATAAACGTAACGAAAAACGATACAAAATTTTTATCTGTAACGAAAAAAAACGAAACCTTTTTTCATTTCATTTGCCAACGTTTGTTATATGGTAACACTGCGTCAGCGCCCCGTGCGCCCCTTCCACTGCTTGTCTATTCTCGATCCCTCAGTTTTTTGTTGTTCTTGTTCAGAGTAGGATCGGTGTTTTCCTTGTTACAGAGGATATTGTTCTTTCCGTAATATGACCTCAAAGCGAAAAAGAAGTGAGAACAGTAGTGGTAAAGGAATTCTATACAATGGAAATGAAACTAGACATTATAAGATGAGTTGAAAAGGGTTAGAAGCAAGCTGATGTAGTGTGTGTGTTGGACTTGAATCGCTCTACAATGAACATAATTTTTCAGGACAAAAAGCGAATTCTTCAACATGTAAAGCATTCTGTGCCAATGCAGTTGACAATAATAAGTAAGAAAAGAAGTCCAGTGATTGAGGGAATGGCTGGAAGATAAGCATCGAAAACGAATGCCTTGTAGCCTACAGGCTCATTCAAGAAAAAGCGAAAAGTTTATTTGAAGACACAACATGGTGAAAGAGCTGCTAAGGAGACCTTTAATGCAAGTCATGGATGGTTCCAGTCTGCAAGGCACGAACAAATATGATATCTGTATCATTAAAGTGAGGGGTGAGGCAGCTAGTGCAGATGAGGAAGCTGCCAAACAATATCCAGAGCTTTTGTGGGACGTTGCTGTTAATGAGGATTACAAATAACGGAATAACGTAGAAGAAACTGGCATATTAATCTTAATGCAGACGAAACTGGCATATTTTAGGGAAAAATGTCTGATCGCACGCATATTTTGAAGGAGGAAAAGAAAATGCCCTGGTACAAGGCAGCAAAGAATCGGATAACTCTACTACAGTGGGGGTAAATGCTGCTGCGAATGCAAACTGAAACCACTGTTAATGTACCTCGCAGAAAATCCAAGGTTTTCACACGCAAAGGCGTTATCAAGGCTTCACTTCCAGTCATTTGGATGTCTAACTCTAAGGCCTGGGTTACTTTCGAAATCTTCAAGGAATGGTTCCAGAAACATTTCATACCACAAGTACCAAAGTACCCTGCTGAAAACAACCTTTCATTCAAGATCCTGTTAGTACTGGACAATGGTCATTTGGATGTCTAACTCTAAGGCCTGGGTTACTTTCGAAATCTTCAAGGAATGGTTCCAGAAACATTTCATACCACAAGTACCAAAGTATCCTGCTGAAAACAATCTTTCACTCAAGATCCTGTTAGTACTGGACAATGGTCCTGGTCATCTACCTCACCTGGATGATTTTCATTTCAATGTTAAAGGGGTGTACCTTCCTCTCAATACCACCTCCTTCTTGCAGTCAATGGATCTGGGTTATTGTCACATTCAAGGCTTATTACACACGAAGAACTTTTAAGAAGCCTCAACAGCAACAGAAGGAGAGTGTGTAATGACATTAAAGCAGTTTTGGAAGGAACATCTACGATGCAATCAAGAATATAGATGATGTCTGGGGTGAGATAAAATCATCAGATATGAATGGGATCTGAAAGAAACTCATCCCACAATTTGCTCACGACTTTCGTACATTTGAAGAGGTAGAGTCAGTCGCGGAAAACGTGGTGGAGTTCGGATAAAAATTGGATCTCGAGGTGGAGGAAGAGTGCATTTACCAATTGTTGGAAAGCCATTCTCAGGAGCTGATGAACGATCTCTTCGAAATTGAAAAACTGATACAGCAGGAGGCCACTGAAGACGAAGAAGTTGTCGAAAAAAAATTCATATGCAAGCAGCTAGTTGAAGCTTTTTCTTTAATAGATAAAGAACTATCATATTTCGCGGTTCAAGATCCTATTACTGAGAGGTTCACCAAAGTGTGAATAGGTGTAAACAAACCTTTGCCTACTACAAATTATCTACGAAGAGAAGAAGAAAATTGTGCAGATTAAAATTCATCAGATTTTCAAGAAAGTGGAAAGTGAACGTAAACATTTGGCATCCACAGCCACAGGTATATAGCATCCACAGCCACTACCAGTCAATCTGTTCCAAGATCACCAGAATCAGTATCCTCCATCTCCACACCGAAAATAATGTTGTTTATACGCTATACAGTACTGTTTACAAGTATAATAAATTATTTTTGAATAAATACTGCAAATGAGGCGGAAAAATACACAATGAATGTATACATTCATTGTGTGTTTTTCAGCTCATTCATTTAACTCGATTATAAATCGTAAATCTATCTAACCACTCGTCCCGTGGCCGAGTGGTTAGCACGCTTGGCTACTGATCTAAGGGACCTGGGTTCGAGCCCCTGATTAGGCATGGATGTGTGTGTCGTTTTTCTGCTGAGGTCCTGCCATCCTCTCAAAACTTCTACTGTGGCATATAAACTGACAGGCTCCTGTCAGACCTCTGTGGCAAGCAGCTGCTTGAGGGGGTATTTATTTTATTTTTTTATTATAAATCGTAAAATGCTGTAAACAATACCGTACATACAACCTGGTGACGTTTGCTGCAAGTTATAATCTCTGAGTTGTACTGTACATGTATTTAGTATCTCTAAGACCGAAGTTGGAATTGCGTACAAAACGGACTTACGTATATGAAAAAAACACAATTAAGTACGTAAGTTGAAGAGTACCTATAACTGAATTTCAGTGCACTATCATAACAGGATTCATAAAATTTATTTCGTATATATATATACAGAATGATTCAAAATGTCTTAGACAAACTGTAAAGGTGGATAAGGAATACACAAACAAACCATTTTCGCATAGGAACATTTAGCCGCAAACGCCACCCGAGTGTGCTAGGGGGCGTTATTTGCCAGAAATTGAGTTGTTCAGCGCGAGTCATCATCATTCGAGTCGTTGACGTTGCGGGAGTAGGATGCATCGTTACAGTAATACTGAGATGGCAGATATGCACTTAGCTTATGGGGCAGCGAATGGAAACGGGCGAGCCGCGCTGCGATTGTATCGTGAACGGTTCCCAAACAGACGCGTGGCCCATCATTAAACGTTTGCGCATTTGCACCACAGATTGTGTGAAACTGGATCTTTCGAAGTCAACAGCCATTGTGGTCGGGACCGAACGATGCGCACACCTGTCATGGAAGAAGCGGTCTTACATGAAATTGAACGCAATCCAAGTACAAGTACACAAGCTATTTCGCATCACATTTGTGTACCTGAACCCAGCGTGTGGTGAGTATTACACGAGGAGTTCTTACACCCTTTTCACATGCAACGGGTCCAGTCATTGGAAGAAGCCGTGTCTGGAATTCGCACGTTGGCTTTTGCAAAAATGTGTCACATGTCCAGAATTTCCAGCGTTGGTTCTCTTCACCGATGAAGCTACCTTCTTACGTGAGGGTGTTGTTAATATTCATATTTTACATGTGTGGGCACATGACAACCCACAAGCTACACGCCCCCTTGCTGCGCAACACCGGCTCACCATAAATGTTTCGGCGGGCATTGTTGGAGATTGTTTGCTTGGACCATACCTTCTTCCATCACGACTAGACGGGCATAGTTATCGGATATTCCTGGAAGAGGTCTTGCCGGAACTACTGCATGATATTCCTGTATCTCTGCGCCGACGCATGTGGTTTCAGCACGACGGGGCGCCCGCACATTTCACCTTGGTTGTGCGCAAGTATCTCAACAGTACCTTTCCTGCGCAATGGATTGGATGGGGCGGACCTGTTGCTTGGCTACCAAGATCACCCGACTTGTCCCCCATTGAGTTCTTCCTCTGGGGTTACCTCAAAGACCTTGTGTACGAAACCTCTGACGCTGACCTCGTCGCTAGAGTTGTTGAGGCAGCAACACGTATCCGCGAGAAGCCTGGCATTTTTGAACACGTTCGCTGATCCATGTGTCGACGTTCCGAGCCATGTATCGCTGCGGATGGAAAGAACTTTGAACACTTCCTCTGAAATTGTAATATGATATCTAATAAACATGTTATACCTTACTTGTATTCCTTTATTTTTGATTCTTCCTGTACCTGTAGCACACTCGGGTGGCCTTTGCGGCTATATGTTCCTATGCAAAAATGGTTTGTTTTTGCATTCCTGACCTACCTTTACAGTTTGTCTAAGACCTTTCGAATTACCATGTATATAAAATTGTATTTCAGTTCATTTTCATAGTAGGATTAAAAGCATTTGGCTCATTGATATATATATAAATGTATTTGAGTGTAGTATCATAATAGAATTAATAACATTTCTCTCGAATATATATAATGCATTTTAAGGGACTATCATAGTAGTATTAAAAGCATTTTCCTTTTATATATTATGGTATTTGAGTTGCCTATCATAGTAGAATAAAAAGCATTTTTTTCCTATACATATACTTGTATTTAATTGTAGTATCATAATAGGATTAATAGACTACAGGTTGCACTGTACCCATATCCCCTTCATCTAAAAATGGCCAATTTGACACCTGAGAGATGCACACATGAATAAATGAATAACTCAAAAATGACGTTTTCACAAGCAAATATTTGCATAGAGGACAAACAAACGAACACATTTCTTTTGTAGTATGAGTGGTAGATCAGGAGGAAGCTCACGCTAGGAGAAAATGGTCAAGGTTCTAAAAGTACGGACCTAGGCCTCTTGTACAGTCGCTCAAAAAAGTATCCGAACACTACGGTTGATTACTGAATTCAAAAAAAATCTGGCAACGATTTTTTTAGAAATTAGTGATCTGGCAACCTTCGTGTCACGTGATTGCAGAATTCAGGAAAAATATCTGGAGCGTGTACAGCAATTGTACACGCTCCAGTTACCGTTCACAGCAAACTGGAGCGTGTGAAGTTACTGCACACGCTCCAGTTTGCTGTGAACGGTAACTGCACACGCTCAATATTTCCGTGAGTGAGCCCACACGATCCAGGTCTTTGTGAGCTAACACGATCCAATGTGCTGTGAACATTAACCGCAACCGCTCCAGTTTGCTGTGAACGGTAACTGCACACGCTCCATATTCATTGCATTATATATTCATACGCATTATATGTATTAAAAAATATCCGAACACTATGGTTGATTACAGAATTCAGAAAAAACATCTGGCAACGAATTTGTTTTAGAAATTAGTGATCTGGCAACCTTCGTCTCACGTGACACGAAGGTTGCCAGATCACTATTTTCTAAAAAAAAAGTTGCCAAATATTTCTTTTTAATTCTGTAATCAACCGTAGTGTTCGGATACTTTTTGAGCGACTGTACTTCTGTTTACATTCATGGTTGAAATCGAAAAGTTCAGTGATGGCCATATTAGCAAGCGATTTCATCTTCCTAAAGAAGTTTAATATGATAAAGTTTTGACAGAATCGACGTCGAGGTCTTTATGTAAGTTCCTGTTCTTTATGAACCATGATGCTGATTCAACAGTTCTAAATCTTTATAATTTTAAAAGATTTGGAGCCTTAAGATGATCGTATCTTTTATACAGAACCAGACTGGGCAGATAACATAATAATTGGGTCAAATGATCATATGTAGATTAATAGCTTGTTGTTTATGGAAAGTTTTGAGTTGCTCCCAATTAGTATATTTAGGCTGCATGTAACGCTTTGTACTTTATTCCAAACATTTCTGACATGTCCGGCTGAGTCGTTAATTCTGGATGATTCCCAAGTATGGTGCAGAGTCCTCCCATTCAATATTGGTGTCCAAAATATAAAGTCTAGGGACTTTATGCATCCTACTATGGGTGGAAATTATTGCATTACTCTGTTTAGCATTGATTTTAATTCGCCATTTTGTAATCCAGGCTTCAAGTTCATTAAGACTCTCTTGCACTCTTTTGGCTGCAGGATTGGATTGTTTTACCTCTGAGCGGCACTTTTTTGCACACCATGGGCTAAATGGCCAGGCCACAAGGACCAAGAAGGCTCAGAGAAGGTTGGGGGAGGGGACCCACTGGAACAGCTGTTGGGAGACAGATGGTAGCCTCCCGTCAAGGCCATTCAGGGTGTTCTTTTAACGTGCACAGGGTATGGCTCTCCCGCACACGGAGCCACTGCTTAACGTCCCATCCGACGGACGGCGGCCTTTCCAAGCCCATCGGTGTCCCCTACTGACCGTGGGCAGGGCGGGGAAATTTTGCGGAGATAAATCTCAACGCTGACCTAGTTGGGACTCGAACCTGGGAACTACAGATTACGAGCCTGGCGCGCTACCGACTGAGCCACCCCCGCCCCTTTGGCTGCAGGTTTAGGGCTTAAAGATGTGGATATCCGTGCAGTATCATCTGCGTATAATGTCACTTTTACCTTTCCAAAGTGAGGCAAGTCACAAATGAATAAGTTAAAAAGGACGGGTCCCAAAAGTGACCCTTGCGGGACTACTGAGTTAATAGATTTTGTTTCTGAGAGAAAATCTTTGACAGAGATGTTCTTCCAAGTAAATAGGAAGAGATAATTTTGACTAGTGGTTGCGGAAAATTCTTCTCGATGAGCTTGTAGAGAAGGTCATTTATCCAAACTTTATCAAAGGTCTTCGCAACACCCAAGAAAACCGCCGCAACCGATTCTTCTTATTCAAACTTCTGGTGATAGTCTCTACTACATGAGATAACTGATGCACCGTCGAATGTTGCCTTCTAAAACCAAATTGTACGGATAGGATAATTTGTTTATCTTGTAGAAAGTCTCTATCCTGTTAAGGATAATTCTTTAGAATACTTTGCCAACGCAGGATAACAGACTCACAGGCCTGTAATTTTGTGGAAAATTACAGGCCTCTCCTATTTTGTTGATCATTGAAATGAAAGCTCTTTTCCAAGAGTGTGGGAAATGATTGTGTCATCTGAGAAGTATGTTGAAGATGCAAAAAAGTCGTGGGATTGTCTTTATTGGCAATTTCTTGAGCATAAGGTTAGTTATTCTGTCTGGCCCAGGTGCTTTTGTCGTTTTCAGTTTCGAGATGGTCTGTCTGATTTCTCTCACTGTGATGAATTTGATTTGATCTATCGTGTCCTTTTTATCAAATTTTCGAATTCATATATCAACATGTTCTATAAAGTTATCGTCTGACTGGTCATCATTTGGGAAAAACTGCGTCTTAAGAACATCTGCAAAATTTTCTGCTTTATCGTAATCTCAGAATGGAATGCAAGACCCATTAAGCCATGCAGAGGTGGAAGAGTTCGTTTGGAACCTTTAAGGGATCTCTCCAGTCCCCATAATGAATGGTGTTCAGTGTTAAGTGAAGAAACTTTCCTGTCCAAGTCATGAGCATAGGGTCCGTCGGATGGGACGTTAAGCCGTGGCCCCGTGTGCGGGAGAGCCATACCCTGTGCACGTTAAAGAACACGCTGGATGGCCTTGACGGGAGGCTACCATCTGTCTCTCAACAGCTGTTCCAGTGGGTCCCCTCCCCCAACCTTCTCTGAGCCTTCGGGGTCCATGTGACCTGGCCATTTAGCCCATGGTGTGCAAAAAAGTGCCGCTCAGAGGTAAAACAACCCAACCCAACATGAGCATAGGTTTCTCCAAGTCTTTCCCGTAACTTGCGCTTGTAGTCTATTATACAATTTTATTCTATGTGTCAGACTTTTCTTGCCTTGTTTTTATCTCTGATTTAGGCTTTTAACTTCCTGTGGTAGCATAAATTCTATGGATTCTAACTTTATAGTTTTACTTGCATCATGAACAGCAGTGGTAAAGCAGTCTGTGAAGTCTTGAATAACATGATCAATTTATTCCATATCACTTTCAATAAATCCATTTTCGATTCTGTTGCTCATCTGAAATTGTAATCTATGCCAGTTAATGACAGTTTTCTCTTGTACTTATTCTGTTCTGCTCAGTGAAAGTGAGAGGATCACCGTGTTATGGTCTGATGACAAGGAAGACACTGTTCGCATCAAATATTATAGTAGAAAATGACCCACGACAATAACAATAACATCTAGTACATCAGGCCTGTTATTTGCAATATTTAAATACACCTATCCCTCGATTTACACTGAAGATAGGTTCCGCACAAAACCGTGTAAATCGAAATCTTGGATTTTGCTATGTAAAACCGTGTAAAACGAAAGTATATTATGATATTTTATGAAATTATCTTCCTATATATGAAAGGAAAAACCACATTGAAAAGAAAAAAAAACACTAAAATGTTCAGAATTCAGTTTCGATTTACACGGTTTTGATTTCGATTACACGGATTTCGATTTACACGGTTTTGTACGGAACCTATCTTCAGTGTAAATCGAGGGATAGGTGTATTGTATAAAATGTGGGTTCTACTGGTGCATCAACCATCAGCCCCTTGACAGTCGAATTCTCCAACAGAGCTCTCCCATATCTGATAGTTGCCCTAGAATGCCAAGTAAGGTGTTCAGCATTCAAATCTCCAGCTAGTATCGCAAGGATCTTGTCAAATATTATGTGTATTTGAATCTGCTATCATATTACGATTAAATGACTTTTACTCTTATGTATTTAGTAATGGTATTTAACTGGCCAATCACAGTAGGTTTAAAAGAATTTTTCTCTTGTATATATACTTACTTGCATTCAAGCCCGGATCTAGAAAAAAATCTAGGAGGGGAAGGAACCAAAAAACGCAATCGAGCAGAAAAAATGTAAAAAAAAAGGGGGGGGGAGGAGATGATTTCAGAGATGGGATCTCCAATGTAGTATAACATTCCCCTTCCATTCTAAAGGTTTTTAAAAAAATTCTTGAAAAATGCATGAAATATAAAAAAGTTTAATAATCATTTGCCTCTTTTACCCTTACTCGCAGTCTGAAAGGAGGCCATGGTCCCCCGTGCGCCCCCCCCCCCTCCCTAGATCCGGCCCTGCTTGCATTTCAGTGCACTAGGATAAATAGCACTTCTCTGGTACATAAATATAAATATAATTATATTTCAGTGGACAATCCTATTAGGATTAAAATAATTTTTCTCGTAAATATAATTATATTTGCGTGCACTATCATAATAAGATTAATGGAATTTCTCTGGTATATGCATAACTGTATTTCAGTGGACTATTATTATAGGATCAAAATCATTTTTCCCATAAATACATTAATGTACTTGAATGTACTATCATAGTTTGCGTTTTTCAGCTGTGAGGTCCTGCCAACTTCACAGACCTTCTACTATGGCATATAAACTGGCAGGCTCTGTGGCAAGCAGCTGCTTGAGGGATTATCTTTTTTATTTATCATAGTAGGATTAAAAGCATTTGTTTTCACATAACTACGTAGCAAATGAACTTAATCTCAGTGACTGCTAAGATAAGGAAGAAGAATTGAAAGGAAAAACCACAGACAGTTTCTGCTCACTCCAGTCTCACCGTACTTGGGTACAGCTCCCGATCCCTCCAACTTCTCCAAAGAGTCACCGTTAATGTTGTCGTCGTCATCGTCATCATCATCTTTGTAGTCATAATCTTCATCTTCCTCGCGATCCCTTTCTTTTTCTATCTCTTCCTTGTCGCTGCTGTAGTCAGTTTTCTCAGGTCTCAGGGGAATCCTTTTCACCTGGAGGGGTTTGTGCTCTTCGCTTTCATCTTCCTCATCACCATCATCATCTCCGAAGAAGCCGCTTCCTGATTCGTCAAAGCTGAAATCCTCGTCATCGATGATGTCCCCTCTCAGAGGGAATTGGTCGCTCTGAGTGCCGAGTGATGGAGGTCCTCTTCGCATCTCTTCTCGGAAATTGCGACTGCTGGAAGAAGAGGCCTGAAACGAGAAATGAAATCATCAGTGTGGGAGAAGTGGATTGAAATTTAAATCAGATCTGAAGCAAATCAATTATTTAGTTCTCTTTGTAACGGTCCGTATCTCTAATTATAATGTTATAAATTATTTATCAATATGAATAATTCACGGATAAAATCTTATTTAGAATGATATATTTTCATGAGGAATAATATTTAAAAATTTTTCGTTGAGGTGCATGCTCAAAAAACGAAAGTGTGATATACATTACACTCTCGATTATGTAGAATGAATGGCGGGAAAATAATCCCGGATAATAGAATTCCTAGTTAATCTACCAGCCATATAAAACGTACAAAAACTTCAATTTTTTTTTAGAAAATATCTCAGCATGGATATATTTCCCGTTTCTTAAGAAATATTTTTGAAAATTGAAATGATGCAAATGCACAAGTTTTCACAAAAAAATATCAGAGTTACAACAACGATACACGTAAATAATGTTTAACTCTCAGAAAAACAATTTTTTATAAGCATTATATATACCTGGCTCGGAAAATATTTAATAGGCTACTTTACAATACAAAAAATGAAAGAAATTTACACTGCTCAAAGTGGAGATAGCAACACCGCTTATGAAGTGATGTATACGCCCCAAACTGATAGGATGGAAGCTATGAGAGTAGATGTGCAAATGATCAAAAAAAGGAACATGAGAATGCAAGGTACGTGATTTTATTGCAGACTAAACAGTACATAGTGGATCCACCTCAGGCGGTTATATTTTACAAGCCCGTAGATATCTCGGCATTCTATCAATCAGATGGCTAATGGTGTCCTAAGGTATGACGTTCCAAAGAACATCCAATTGAGCACTGCAACTGTACCAGGTTCGCCGCTGGACGGATCTGGTGAAGCCGACGACCCATAAGGTTCCACACATGCTCAATGATCGATAAGTCTAGGGAGTGTGGCGACCATGGGATAATGTCCACACCTTGGAGACTGTCTATCGCTGCACGTGCTGTGTGTGGGGTGGCATTGTCAGCCCAGGTATCGTAGTAAGGAAGTGTCATGGCACAGGATTAACAATGTCATCGATGTAACGTCTCACCGTTAGCGTGCCAGAAACATGGAGCAGAGGTGTCTAGCCACCATATGTGATGCCGCCCCATACCATTGTACAGTCGCTCAAAAAAGTATCCGAACACTATGGTTGATTACAGAATTCATAAAAAATATCTGGCAACGATTTTTTTTAGAAATTAGTGATCTGGCAACCTTCGTGTCACGTGATTGCAGAATTCAGGAAAAATATCTGGAGCGTGTACAGCAACTGTACACGCTCCAGTTACCGTTCACAGCAAACTGGAGCATGTGCAGTTACTGCACACGCTCCAGTTTGCTGTGAACGGTAACTGCACACGCTCAATATTTCCGTGAGTGAGCCCACACGATCCAGGTCTTTGTGAGCTCACACGATCCAATGTGCTGTGAACATTAACCGCAACCGCTCCAGTTCGCTGTGAACGGTAACTGCACACGCTCCATATTCATTGCATTATATATTCATACGCATTATATATATTAAAAAATATCCGAACACTATGGTTGATTACAGAATTCAGAAAAAATATCTGGCAACGAATTTGTTTTAGAAATTAGTGATCTGGCAACCTTCGTGTCACGTGACACGATGGTTGCCAGATCACTAATTTCTAAAAAAATTGGTGCCAGATATTTTTTCAGAATTCTGTAATCACCCATAGTGTTCGGATACTTTTTTGAGCGACTGTACCACATTGGGGAGCCGTATGGCAGTTAATGGAATATGCTTCCTCATGTCGTAGATGCTACAGATACCATGAAGACAAATGACGAAACAGAATTCATGCCGAAACAGAATCAGGACTTGTCTGTGAACAACACTGTTCTCCATTCCATAATCCAATGTTACCTCTCTCGACACCAGTGGAGATGGCATACCGGTAATGTCACTCTAATGGTAGATGCTAGACTGGATGTCTCGTCCTCATTCCTGTGTCATGCAAACGTTGTCTACTGGTTTGCATGGAGACTACTGTCCACATATCACTCTGCATCATAGTCACTGTGATGAAAGGGTCGCAAATTACCCTCCTATAGAGCATGCGATCTTCACATCTTGTGGTGCAACATGCTACTCCCGTACCTGTCCTTCGTGTTATTTGGTACTCCATGATATTTCATGAGATGCACCATTGCACCCCCATGCGTACAGCGACCCCTCGAAGGCTCAATCCGAGCTCTCTCGTATATGAACAATTTTCTCTCTCTCAGAAGACGTCAATTGTGCATAAGGGTCCTGCCGGCATCTCCAAGGCATGTTCCGAATGTTTTTGCATTCGGAACCACGAGCTCGGTTATGTTATGATACGAGCTCGTGGGCTCCTGGTATTTACCACACCTCAGCTGGATGTCACGTGTCGATTCACTGAAGAATTTTGATCATTTGCATATCTTCGATGGACGATTGCCTCTTGCGATTTACATATCTCTATTTCCATTTCTTCTTAGTGTTACGATTTCCACTTTCAGTAGTGATATCTTAGGCGAAAAAATTATATAACCGGTAACAGAACAAAATGATATGGAAAATGGATTATAGTAATATAAATAAAACTAAATACCCCCTCAAGCAGCTGCTTGCCACAGAGGTCTGACAGGAGCCTGTCAGTTTATATGCCAGAGTAGAAGGTCTGAGAGGATGGCAGGACCTCAGCAGAAAAACAACACGATCATCCATGCCTTACCCTGGGGCTCGAACCCAGGTCCCGTAGATCAGTATCCAAGCGCGCTAACCACTCGGCACGGGACGGCTTGGATTATAGTATCTATGCTAGATATACTGCTTTAATACATAATTAAAATGTTAACAGGTCAATTATGTAAATCTCTTGTAAATAGTCGATACTTGTTTTAATATTTCTAAATCTAACATCTCCAGAAGCGAGTTTCGACTCATGTGGAGTGTTTTATTTACACTTTCGAAACTCTTTATTGTTGCTTTGTGGAAAAATATTTAATTTATTGATTTCGTGTTATTATAAGTTTAAATTATATGTCTGAAATGAACCGAAAGCGCGAAATAAATTGAACTGAGAAGAAAAACGATTCTATTTCAGAGTTCATTGTTTTTTCCACACTGAATTCCTTTAGTCCAATGCTCCGTAGTCCGCAAACTCCAGTGGGTTCGATAAGCGCGCCAGAACAAAACAGCACAGATGAAGGATTGGGTTGGGTTGTTTTGTCAGGCCACATGGACCCCGAAGGCTCAGAGAAGGTTGGGGGAGGGGACCCACTGGAACAGCTATTGGGAGACAGATGGTAGCCTCCCATCAAAGCCATCCAGCGTGTTCTTTAACGTGCACAGGGTATGTCTCTCCCGTACACGGGGCCACGGCTTAACATCCCATCCGACGGACGGCAGCCTTTCCAAGCCCATCGGTGTCCCCTACTGACCTTGGGCAGGGCGGGGAATTTTGCGGAGATAAATCTCAACGCTGACCTAGCTGTGACTCGAACCTGGGAACTACAGATTACGAGCCTGGCGCGCTACCGACTGAGCCCCCCCCCCCCCTCACAGATGAAGGAGCTGGCATAGATAGATGATTTCCATATACTTCATGCCCACCGTAGCATAAAGGCCATGCTACCGATTTTATTTTATTTCAAATGACTATGAAAGCCTATAATTTTAAAATTATACAGGAAAGTTTTTTTTAAATACCCAGCAGTTAATTTCATATTCTTCCGTAACATTCTTATAGAACCTTTATATTTCTTTATATAATTTTGTTTTGAAAGGCAATAAAGAAAATAAATAACAGTCGGATACAGAAGTGCAAAGTAAGATGTCCACACACTTTGAAAGTTAGTGGAGAAAATGATAATTACAGCCAGATGCTAAAGGTGGGGCTGCAAGCAGCAGCATTTGAATGGTCCACCTGGGTCAGGGGCGGGGGTGGCTCAGTCGGTAGCGCGCCAGGCTCCTAATCTGTAGTTCCCAGGTTCGAGTCCCAGCTGGGTCAGCGTTGAGATTTATCTCCGCAAAATTCCCCGCCCTGCCCACGGTCAGTAGGGGACACCGATGGGCTTGGAAAGGCCGCCGTCCGTCGGATGGGACGTTAAGCCGTGGCCCCGTGTGCGGGAGAGCCATACCCTGTGCACGTTAAAGAACACTCTGGATGGCCTTGACGGGAGGCTACCATCTGTCTCCCAACAGCTGTTCCAGTGGGTCCCCTCCCCCAACCTTCTCTGAGCCTTCGGGTTCCATGTGACCTGGCCATTTAGCCCGTGGTGTGCAAAAAAGTGCCGCTCAGAGGTAAAACAACCCAACACACCTGGGTCAACTAGTTATTCTGTGGCCAAAGGCTACCTCAATGGTTAAAATGGTGACTGCGATTTGATAATGTCTGAACAAAGGGAAAGTTTTTTTAAAATCAAATTTGACTATAATATTAATGCAGATAGCATTAGGATACATCTACCAAATGAATATAGTGTTAAATAAATTACTTTTAAAGCAATAATACAACATAAATAGTAAAGTATGATATGAATACATATTAAATCACTGTTACGCTGAATATTGTTATTGCTTTATCCATTTGTTAGATAAATCCAAAACCAATTTGCAATAATATTACATTAAAATTAATAAAAAAAAAAACTCATTTCATTCGTGTTCATCAAAATCGTTGCTATGACTTTTGTTATCGAAACACCCTTGGCCAGCCACTTAATCTGCAGTTCCCAGGTTCGAATCCCAACTGTCCCTGCATTTATAATTTTGTCCACTAACTGTTGTTTTGTCCTCGGTGAGATAGGCGGCACTGATGGACTTGGAAAGGCCGCCATCCGTCGTCTGAGACAATAAGCCGTGGCCCCGTGGGCCGAAGGAACATATCCTACGTTAAGTATAGTCGTCCTTAATTATTATTACATGCTAGATGGCTTTGACGGGAGACTTCCACTTGTCTCTAAGTAGCTGTTCAGTGTATTCGTTTCCCCAAGGTGCGGGGTTGGCTCAGTCGATAGCGCGCCAGGCTCGTAATTTGTAGTTCCCAGGTTCGAGTCCCAGCTGGGTCAGCGTTGAGATTTATCTCCGCAAAATTCCCCGCCATGCCCACGGTCAGTAGGGGACACCGATGGGCTTGGAAAGGCCGCCGTCCGTCGGATGGAACGTTAAGCCGTGGCCCCGTGTGCGGGAGAGCCATACCCTGTGCACGTTAAAGAACACGCTGAACGGCCTTGACGGGAGGCTACCATCTGTCTCCCAACAGCTGTTCCAGTGGGTCCCCTCCCCCAACCTTCTCTGAGCCTTCGGGGTCCATGTGACCTGGCCATTTAGTCCATGGTGTGCAAAAAAGTGCCGCTCAGAGGTAAAACAGCAACAACAACAACGTTCCCCCAAATCTTCTCTGAGCCCTTCTGACCTAGTCATTTAACCCAATGGGTGCGTAAAACAGCTGCTCAGAGTTAAAATAAATTAAAAATTCATGACTCGAGGATAAATTTCAAAAATAGATTAACTTCTAATGTTCTGTGAGCGCCACTAGGCCAAAACAGTCGCTTCGTAGCTTTAGATTCCCGTATCTCACTGAGTCACATGTTTGTTGCTAAACTTGGGCCGGCATCAAGCTTCTTCACTAAAAATATTTTTTATTGGATAATAAAGTTATTTTGCCCTTAGTATTATCTATTTTATTTATATTTACGTATAACATTAAGTGTTTTCGCAATTTATTTCATATCAGTACTTTAGATGCATGTAGGTGGATCATTTAATTCGTGGACTGTTATCGCCAACAGTTAGCAGCTCTTCATTACAGTTAATATACAACCCACCTTCGACGTGATTCATAAATTGTGAATGTCGCCATGCGTCGAATGTTAAAATAAAAAATAAAAATAAATACCCCCTCAAGCAGCTGCTTGCCACACAGGTCTGACAGGAGTCCGTCAGTTTATATGCTATAGTAGAAGGTCTGTGAGGCTGGCAGGACATCAGCAGAAAAACAACACGGACATCCATGCCTTACCCGAGGCTCGAACCCAGGTCCTTTAGATCATCAAAGCTAAAAAACGACTTACCAATGGTTCGGTGGTTCCACTGCATTGTTTCGATGCTGCATCCGGATCAGCTGTAACGAGAAGTTGCTCCACGTCACCCTAAGTAAAAAAGAAAAGAAAAGTTAAAATCGCATAGATATGATCTCAACACTCAGATTTGCCAATATTACCAGAAGGTTTCAGTCATTGACCTTGTCACGTTCATATGTCTTTCAGAAAGAAACAGAAGTAAAGAAAAAAAGCTTCAAATAAAATTTCTCAAGTTATATTTGTCAGCAGTCCACGAGAAGATAGGGAGGCGAGGGGACGGGCTCAGTCGGTAGCGCGCCATGTTATTAATCAGCAGTTACCAGGTTCGAGTCCCATCTGGAACAACATTGAGATTTATTTCCGCAAAACTCCCGCCCTGTCCATGGTCAGCAGGGAGCATCTCTGAACTTGGAAAGGCCGTCGTCCGTCGAATGAGATATTCAGCCGTGGCCCCATGTGCGGGAGACCATACCTTGTGCACGTTAAAGAACACGCTGCATAGCCTTAACGAGAGGTTACCATCTGTCGCCCAACAGCTGTTCCAGTGGGTCCCTTCCCGAACTTTCTCTGACACTTCGGGGTCCTTGTGATCTGCCCATTTAGCCGATTGTGTTCAAAAAAGTGGCTCTCAGAGGTAAAACAACCCATTCCAACCTCCCACAACTTTCTTTGGGGCGGGGGTGGCTCAGTCGGTAGCGCGCCAGGCTCGTAATCTGTAGTTCCCAGGTTCGAGTCCCAGCTGGGTCAGCGTTGAGATTTATCTCCGCAAAATTTCCCCGCCTTGCCCACGGTCAGTAGGGGACACCGATGGGCTTGAAAAGGCCGCCGTCCGTCGGATGGGACGTTAAGCCGTGGCCCCGTGTGCGGGAGAGCCATAACCTGTGCACGTTAAAGAACACGCTGGATGGCCTTGACGGGAGGCTACCATCTGTCTCCCAACAGCTGTTCCAGTGGGTCCCCTCCCCCAACCTTCTCTGAGCCTTCGGGGTTCTTGTGACCTGGCCATTTAGCCCATGGTGTGCAAAAAAGTGCCGCTCAGAGGTAAAATAACCCAAACAACCCAATC
Organism: Ryuthela nishihirai; assembly: GCA_038380435.1. Classification (NCBI taxonomy): domain Eukaryota; kingdom Metazoa; phylum Arthropoda; class Arachnida; order Araneae; family Heptathelidae; genus Ryuthela; species Ryuthela nishihirai. The sequence goes on from JAWZYU010000001.1 coordinate 23,884,976, forward strand.
CCACAACTTTCTCTGAACACTCGGGATTTTATGATCCGGCCATTTAGCCCATTGCGTGCAAAAAAAGTGATGCTCAGAGTTTGACTTTTGGATTGGGTTGTTTTACCTCTGAGGGGCACTTTTTTGCACACCATGGGCTAAATGGCCAGGTCACATGGACCCCGAAGGCTCAGAGAAGGTTGGGGGAGGGGACCCACTGGAACAGCTGTTGGGAGACAGGTGGTAGTCTTCCGTCAAGGCCATCCAGCGTGTTCTATAACGTGCACAGTGCATAGCTCTCTCCCGCATACGGAGCCACGGCTTAACGTCCCATCCGACGGACGGTGGCCTTTCCTAGCCCATCGGTCTCCCCTACTGACCGTGGGCAGGGAATTTTGCGGAGATAAATCTCAACGCTGACCCAGCTGGGACTCGAACCTGGGAACTACAGATTACGAACCTGGCGCGCTACCGACTGAGCCACCCCGCCTCCAGAGCTTTGACGACGAACAGATATTTTAAAGGCTTCATATCAGATAGAGTTAATTCTTATCTGACATGATACTCCTACATTTTTGGTTTCAGGTGGAAATCGTAATTCAGGAGCATATCTCGCCACATGCTGTTACGATTACACAGTCATTCCAAGAATAATCCTTCAGTGTTTTGAAGGGTCGGCAGATTTTTGGGCTTCTAACCCTCCAGGCGACTGAAACGTGTTCTTCTTGTTCGCCAGTTTGATTCAACAGCTGTAACTGACACGACAGCACAGCCAAGCAACAATTTGCTTGTTACTTCTTGTGGCGATTACATGTCAGAGCGAGTGGGATAGCATCACAATGCTTGAATGGTTGGAATCTTTGACAGCAAACATGAGCTTTTAAAAGAAAAAACAGCGTGACACTTAAAAGTTACATTAGTTGCATACATTCCAGCATTGAACGTTGATATGCGCATAAGTACAATATGAAATCGCAGAAACATGGCTGATGTTTATGTAAATTTTCCAACCAGATTGTGGTGTGACATTTTTTCAGCGAAACCAATCATATTTTAATAATAAAGGCATTAGCACGTGCAAAACAAAAAAAGTAGAAAACATGACGACGCTTTTGTGTAAAAACAAAATTTTGGTAACTAGGTGACTGTAGCATAGATGGAAACCAATCATAGCATTTACTCCATTCGCAGAATTTGTTTTAAAAAGTTAAAAGATAGACGCAGTCCCGTAGATGAAATAGACTTCATTTCTCTAGGACGAAACTTCTCAATCTTTCGCGCCCCCCCCATATAAAGTTTGCTATTTATGTTGACATCCTATAGAGTAGGAGTTCTCAACGTGGGGTACGCGATAAAATTTTTTGGGGTACGCCGTGAGAGCTCAAAACTCCCTAGATCTAGTAACAAAGTCAGTGTTTTGTTTTATTCGCATTGTTATACTATAATTATAGTTTTATCTATCTATACAAGGGGTATGTACGCCAGTTACATACATATTTCCAGGGGGTACGTGAAACATAAAAGGTTGAGAACCACTGGTATAGAGACTAAATTTTTCACTGACCCATTGTCTATCATAATTACTAACCACATTTTAGCTAAAATATAGATCCTCGCAACGAGGACTCCCTAGAGGTTTTAAGAATGGGAGAAATCTCTATTTCTTTGTTTCATGTTCATTTATTATCTATTTTGTAATATGAAACGTAACATTTGAGTGGAGAAACTCAGTGCTCCAGAAATTTTTAAGTCATCAACAATCAATTACAGGTTGTGAGCAGCATGAGACAGCAAATGTTGCCATACTGAACGGATATAATTCCACCCAAAAGCAATAAAAATTGACGCGGTTATATAATCGCGCTAAATGTACTATTTCCGTTAGGGTCGGTTGGGTTGTTTTACCTCTGAGCGACACTTTTTTGCACACCATGGGCTAAATGGCCAGGTCACATGGACCCCGAAGGCTCAGAGAAGGTTGGAGGAGGGGACCCACTGGAACAGCTGTTGGGAGACAGATGGTAGCCTCCCGTCAAGGCCATCCAGCGTGTTCTTTAACGTGCACAGGGTATGGCTCTCCCGCACACGAGGTCACGGCTTAACGTCCCATCCGACGAACGGCGGCCTTTCCAAGCCCATCGGTGTCCCCTACTGACCGTGGGCAGGGCGGGAAAATTTTGCGGAGATAAATCTCAACGCTGACCCAGCTGGGACTCGAACCTGGGAACTACAGATTACGAGCCTGGCGCGCTACCGACTGAGCCACCCCCGCCCCATTCCTATCATGAAAATTGGCAGTTATTCAAGAGAGAGCATAGAGCTCATGTTCCTGTATGGTTTAAGTATTCACATATGATTTTCATGATTCGCATGCAGTTCCTATTTTTAAAGTTCATTAAGCATTCAGGACTAAAGGATCTCTAATGGCTGAAAGTAATGTACAGTTCCTTAATATTCAAAATTACGCTACACTCCTACAAGTAATGGGGCGGGGGTGGCTCAATCGGCAGCGCGCCAGGCTCGTAATCTGTAGTTCCTAAGTTCGAGTCCCAGCTGGGTCAGCGTTGAGATTTATCTCCGCAAAATTCCCCGCCTTGCCCACGGTCAGTAGGGGACACCGATGGGCTTGGAAAGGTCGCCGTCCGTCGGATGGGACGTTAAGCCGTGGCTCCGTGTGTGGGAGAGAGACATACCCTGTGCACGTTAAAGAACACGCTGGATGGCCTTGACGGGGACTACCATTTGTCTCCTAACAGCTGTTCCAGTGGGTCCCCTCTCCCAACTTTCTCTGAGCCTTCGAGGTCTTTGTGATCTGGCCTTAATATAGAATAATGATATATATATATATGAAATATATATCATCCTTACATGTTGAGTTTATTGATACCCTCGATCAATAGCCCATTAAAGCAACACAACCTACAAGTAGTCAAATTTGATGAAAATGATTTTTTTATTTTTCTTAAAATCACTCTTCTGCAAGTGCCTTTGTTGTACGAGATCCATATTATTGAGCTATTAACCCTTTCACGACTAAGGGAAACATTTTTCCCATTTTAAAATTGGTGATTGTCGTATTTAATTATAACCTTATCTGCATTTTTTATACAGAATGTCAAAATAGAACGTATGCCGAACGCAATTACGTAAACGGGAACGTTTAGAAAACAAAAACAGAACTGTCAGGACGCATAATATATGTACCATGTGCAATGTCCATCTTTGCCTCACTACCAAAAGAAATTGCTTCGCAGAATATCATAATTAGCACATCATTCTGTATAGTAATTTTATTTCATAATTTTGAATTATTTTAGTTAACATTTTGTTCTAATAAACCAATAAATAAAAGACATTGCATAATAAGCCTAACTATAATTTGTGTTACCTTTATAATCCATTGGGAAAAATATTTCCCATAAAATTCCAAAAAAACTACACATTGTTATGTATTTTTCTTATGATTTTTATTTATTTTACGTCTAAACAAACTAAAATAAACAGTTACATACTAATATTTACTCTTAGAAACCTTATGGTCCTGAAAGGGTTAATCCCAATGGAAATTTACTTAAATATTAAATTTCAAACTAAGCAGCTTCAACCATTCAGCAATCAGATTCCCGACAGATGAACAGAACTGCGGAATCCAAATTACTTTTCCGGTGTTATGAAACCCTGAGATGATCTCGAAATCAAAAATCTCCAACCCCCTCTTTTTTTACGCAATCACATACTTGTATTTAAAGTTGTCATAAAAAAAGAATTAAATTTAAATATACACCGATCAGCGAAAATATTGTTACAACAGATGAACGTGCTGCAATGAATTTATGATAAACGTGTCAAGAACGTTCCCGTATGCTTCTGCGTGAAAAATACGTTATCAACTGTTTAGAACGGAGATGCTTTGTATAATAAGATTCGTGGAGGAAAAACAAAAAGATGTAGTGGAGTAGTTAAGAAATAAGAGTTGGGTTGTTTTACCTCTGAGCGGCACTTTTTTGCACACCATGGGCTAAATGGCCAGGTCACATGGACCCCGAAGGCTCAGAGAAGGTTGGGGGAGGGGACCCACTGGAACAGCTGTTGGGAGACAGATGGTAGCCTCCCGTCAAAGAACACGCTGGATGGTCTTAACGTGCATGGCTCTCCCGCACACGGGGCCACGGCTTAGCGTCCCATCCGACGGACGGCGGCCTATTTCAAGCCCATCGGTGTCCCCTACTGACCGTGGGCAGGGCAGGGAATTTTTGCGGAGATAAATCTCAACGCTGACCCAGCTGGGACTCGAACCTGGGAACTACAGATTACGAGCCTGGCGCGCTACCGACTGAGCCACCCCCGCCCTAAGAAATAAGGATATATTGTGTTAAATTAGTGTTGTGTGATACTACGTAAGAAGACAGTTTTTGAGTCAAGATGAGCCTGGTTTCGGTGGTGAAAGTATTTTTGGTTGGTAAAGTTATTTTTGAGTCCTCTATCAGGAGAGATAAACATTAGATGTTTCGCATCTATAAGATATAAAGCGTTATTAAGGTAGTCCTCTAACAGAAATGAAATTCAATATAAATTGGTTTGTTTGTTGGATGTCGCAAATAGGTTCTATTTTGTGATAGGAACTGAATATTGACAGCATTGTGGTTGAAGCAATGAGAATTAGTTAAACATAGCAAATCGTTCTTTTTTTATGGTTTGACTTTATACTTAGAGGAATAGAAATACTTGTGTTTAGATGCCTTTTTAATTTGGTATATATATATAATATTTACTTGAACTCATGCTCAGTGCTTATCCATTTTAATTCCTAACAATATTAAAACCACCCACCAAATATGATGTAGGTCCAGGGGTGTAGCCATGGGAAGGGATGGCGGGAGCCTCCCCCCCCCCCCCCCCCCCCCCCGCCAAAGTAACTCGGAGTTGGCAAAATTCGAAGCGACTTGGTAAAATATAGGTGAGTTGTGAAAATATTTAATTTTTTTTGGAAAATTAAGGTGAGTTGTCAAAATCGAGGCAACTTGTCAAATCTAAGGCGTTTGGTAAATGGAGAGACGACAAAATTTAGAGCAGTTGGAAAAATTAGAAGCCACTTAGTAAAATACAGGTGAGTTGGCAAAATCGGGATAACTTGGCAAAATCTTGAGAAGTTGGCAAAATCGGGACAACTTGGCAAAATCTTGGGGAGTTCACAAAATTCGAAGTGACTTGGCAAAATTCAGGTGAGATGCGAAAATTTTGATTCTTTTTCTGTAAAATTATGGCGAGTTGACAAAATCTAGGAGAGTTGGCAAAACTTAGGGAGTTGGCAAAATCTAGAAGCAGTTGGCAAATTCATGGAGATTTGACAAAATTCAGGTGAGATGTAAAAATTGCAATCTTTTTTCTGTAAAATTATGGCGTGTTGGTAAAATCGAGGCAACTTCGCAATATCTAGGAGAGTTGGAAAATCTTGGGGGAGTTGGCAAAATTCAGAGTGGCTTTACAAAAATCAGGTGTGGTGTAAAATTGGGATTTTTTTTTCTGTAAAATTGTGGCGAGGTGGCAAAATCAAGGAAAATTGGCAAAATCTAGGGCAGTTGGCAAAATTCGAATCCACTTGGTAAAATACGGGCGAGTTGTGAAAATTGGGATTGTTTTTGTGAAATTAAGGAGAGTTGACAAAATCGAGAAAACTTGGCAAAATCTAGGGAAGTTGGCAAAACTGGAAACCACTTGGTAAAGTACAGGTGAGTTGTAAAAAATGGGATTGGTTTTGTGAAATTAAGGGGAGTTGGAAAAACCAGATCTCTTGGCAAAATCTGGGGGAGTTGGCAAAATTCGAAGTCACTTGGTAAAATACAGGGGAGCTGTGAAAATTGTGCCTTTCTTGTGCAATTAAGGAGAGTTGATAAGATTCGAAATGACTTGGCAAATTCAGGGAAGATCTAAAAAGTGCGATTTTTTCTGTAAAATTACGGCGAGTTGGCAAAATCTAGAGTAGTTGGTAAAATTCGAATCCACTTGGTAAAATATAGGCGAGTTGTGAAAATTGAGATTTGTTTTGTGAAATTAAGGAATATTGGACAAATTGAGGAAACTTAACAGAATGTAGGGCAGCTGGCGAAATTCGAATCCACTTGAAAAATACGGGCGAGTTGTTATAGTTGGGATTGGGCTTATGAAATTCAGGATAGTTGACTAAAATCGAGATAACTTGGCAAAATCTTTGGGAGTTTGAAAAGTTTGAAGTAATTTGGTAAATTTAGGAGCGATGTAAAGATTGGGATTAGTTTCGTGAAATTAAGGAGAGTTGGCCAAATCAAGGGAAAATTCACACTGACAATTCAGACGAGATATAAATATTGGAATTATTTCTATGAAATTACGGCTAGTTGGCAAAATTGGGAGTTAAATGGCTTTGGGTTGGGTTGTTTTACCTCTGAGCGGCACTTTTTTGCACACCATGGGCTAAATGGCCAGGTCACATGGACCCCGAAGGCTCAGCGAAGGTTGGGAGAGGGAACCCACTGGAACAGCTGTTGGGAGACAGATGGTAGCCTCCAATCAAGGCCATCCAGCGTGTTCTTTAACGTGCACAGGGTATGTCTCTCCCGCACACGGGGACACGGTTTAACGTCCCATCCGACGGACGGTGGTCTTTCCAAGCCCATCGGTGTCCCCTACTGACCGTGGGCAGGGCGGGGAATTTTTGCGGAGATAAATCTCAACGCTGACCCAGCTGGGACTCGAACCTGGGAAGTACAGATTACGAGCCTGGCGCGCTACCGACTGAGCCGCCCCAGGAGTTAAATGGCAAAATACGGTTAGGTGGTAAAATAGGAAGTTAAATGGCAAAATGTCGGAGACTTGTGAAAATTGCCCTCCACCCCCACCCCCCCGCCCAAGGAGCGAAAAATGTAAGTAGTAATTTCGCGCAGTTGGCAAAACTTGAATTTCGAGTTGGAAAATTTTTGATATCTCCACCCCCAACCTTAGTCCTTCGCTACCCCCCTGTGTAGGTCGTCCTCTCGCCACCAAAAGAGCTCTCACCCGATGTGGTATAGATTCAACGAGATGTTAGAAGGTGTCACTTGATATTTGGTACCATGACTGCAACAGAAAATCCCGCAGTTCCCGTAAATTACGTGGTTGGAGTGATACTGCTCGTACCCGTTTCTCCAACTCAAACTACAAATGCTCGATGGGATTCATGTCCAGCGAATTTAGGGGCCATGGCAATAAATGGAAACCTTCTTAGCAGTGTGACATGGGGCATTGTCTTGTTGAAAGACGCCATCTCCGCCCGGGAATGCAGTCGCCATAAAAGGGTGTACTTTGTCAGCCACGATGTTTAGGTAGATGACAGCTGTCAGAGTTTGCTCCACAGTGATAATTAGTCCAAGTGTTCCCCAAGAAAATATTGCCCAGACCATCACACTCCCTCCAGCTGCCTGGATCCGTCCCACAGTGCAGCCAGGTGAGAAAGCTTCCGTGGGTAAACATCCACACGGGCTCGTCCGTTCACATGATGTAACAAAAAACGGGATTCGTCTGACCATGCGACCCTCTTCCAGTCTTGTATGATCCAATGTTGATGATTATGTGCCCACTGCAAGCATTTACGACAGTGAACGGCTGGTGAACAGGTTTATATAGGCACACGAATGGGTCTTCAGCTGCGGAAACCCATATCCAAGAGCTTACGATGAACTGTGTTTTCGGACATATTGGGCCCTTCACTACAATTGAAATTATTGGTAATGTCAACCACAGTACCTTCCTGTTGCTGCGGATAAGACGAGATAGCCTGTACTTACCTCTGGCATCAGTGAAGTGTGGCTGGCCCACGCCTTGTCGACGGCCCGAAGTGTCACCTGTTTCGGACCATTTTTGATAGGTACTAACTTGATAGGTGCAATAGCGTGAGCAGCCTACCAGCGTCGCTGTTTCGGAGATGCTCTTACCAAGGCATCTTGCCATAAAGATCAGCCTTTGTCGAAATCAGATAAATCCTCTGCTTTTTCCTTGTTGAAACGAAACGAAATACTGCCTACGAGACATCCGTTTGTGAAACCTTACTCAAATCTTATTCTTAGACCCCCCCCCTCCTCCCCCCAAACTGAATCTTGGGTACGTCCCTGATATATATATATATAAATTGCAATCATAAATTTTCTTCGCGCATCCCTTAGGTTGCGGATACCCAACTTCCAACCCAGGTATTATATATATATCATTCGCGACCTTGGCATGTGACACTGATTGGCTGCATGCGCAGTTCTTTGCATAATGCAGATGTGGTTTTAATGTATTGGCTGATTGGTGTATATATATATACACACACACATTCTTATTCCCTGAAGTGTATATATATATATACACATTTTTATTCACTCAAAATCACATGGGCACCCACATTGTTCAGCAACATCCAAGGAACTAAAAACGTTTGCATTTTATGAGGCTTTTATATTAATTAGATATAATTTTTATTCACTCAAAATCACATGGGCACCCACATTGTTCAGCAACATCCAAGGAACTAAAAACGTTTGCATTTTATGAGGCTTTTATATTAATTAGATATAATTTCAAACCAAATGTATTTCCCGACTTGTAATCTGCAGTTCCCAGGTTCGACTCTCACCTGTGCAAAAGTTTAAATTAATCTCCCCTAACCTCCACTGTACTTCCGATGAGAAAGGAGACACCGATAGACATAAAGCAGTGGCTTTCGTTTCGGTTGCTCCTTTGTTTTACCTCTGAACGCACTTTTTTGCACACAGTGGACTAAATGAACAGGTCACAACGACCTCTAGAGCTCGGAGAAGGTTGGGGATCCATTGGACAGCTGTTAGGAGACAAGTGGCAGCCTCCCGTCAAAGTCATCCAGAGTGTTCAATAATGTGCACAGGATATGGCTCTCCCGCACACGGGGCCATGGCTTAACGTCCCATCCGATGGATGGCGCCTTTACAAGGCCATCGTTGTCCTCTACTGACCGAGGGCAAGGTAGGAAGTTTCGCGGAGATAAGTTTCAACGATGATCCAGGCGGGACTCGATAAAGCGGTGGCCCCGTGTGCGAAAGAGCCATACTTTGTGCACATTAAAGAACACCCCGGATGGCCTTGACGTGAGGCTTCCATCTATCTCCAAACAGCTGTCCAGTTTGGTCCCCTTCTCCCCAATCCCATCTATCTCCGAACAGCTGTCCAGTTGGGTCCCCTTCTCCCCAACCCCATCTATCTCCGAACAGCTGTCCAGTTGGGTCCCCTTCTCCCCAACCCCATCTATCTCCGAACAGCTGTCCAGTTGGGTCCCCTTCTCCCCAACCCCATCTATCTCCGAACAGCTGTCCAGTTGGGTCCCCTTCTCCGCAACCCCATCTATCTCCGAACAGCTGTCCAGTTGGGTCCCCTTCTCCCCAACCCCATCCATCTCCAAACAGCTGTCCAGTTGGGTCCCCTTCTCTCCAACCTTCTCTGAACCTTTTTGGGTCTTTATACCTAGCCATTTAGCTCACTGTATACATTAAAGTGTTGCTCAAATATTAAACAACCCAAACAACGCTAATTTTCATGTAACAGTTGAACGATAATTTAACGCTGATTCATTCATTTCACGTCACTGTTCTTGGGAGTTCTTCTTACAAGCTTTCCCAAACGTGATTTAATGGTAATTGCTATTTTGATTGTTCCATATTCTTCTTAGCATCTTTTGGAAGTCTTTTCCAAAATTTTTACTTTGTGTGATATATATATATTTTTTTTTTTAATATTTTAAATATTTTTTATTCATTTTTTTCATTTTTAATAATTTTTTTTCATTTTTTTTTCATTTTTTTTCTTTTTTTCATTTATTCATTTTTTCTATTGTTTTTTCATTTTTAATAACATTTTTTTTTTGTAATATTTTTTGCCATATGTTAGTCTCAAGGAGGAAGTCTAGCAGGAAATTAAAGATTTGAATTTGTGTAGATAATATTGGAAAATCTGAAATTGTGTTTATATTGAAGTCTTTTAATCCTATACTTTCAAGATTACTAAAAAATTTATTTCTTTGATGTTGATATTTATCACAGTTTAATAGTATTGATGTTCTAATTTTATAGTTTCTCCATTTCTTTGTCAACTTACTATTGCATATAATTTTAAGTTTAAATACTTCTGAAATTTAACATTTCATTCCATTCTTTCAGTTCTTACTTATTTACATTTCCGCCCATTTCTTAAGCTAAATAATAGTATCTTAGCAACATTATGCCGTAGCCTCACCTTTAAAATAGGCGAAGCAACTTACTAAAAGCAATACTGATTATGGATCTCAACGCCTTTCTGGTAAACTATTAATTGTGAAAATGCTTCGATTTTTCAGTGAATAAGTATGTATTTTACGTCATTACAGATATCTATAATAACAAAAGGAGAACTCTGTCTGTGGCAGCTATAACTCATCAGGAATCCGTGGTAGACGCTTTACATGCTCACAGAGTTTCTGCTTGTCGTCCTCAGTGCAGTGCCGAATGCAAGTAGGAGAGTTGTTGTTTTATCTCTGAGCGGCACTTTTTTGCACACCACGGTCTAAATGGCCAGGTCACATGGACCCCGAAGGCTCAGAGAAGGTTGGGGGAGGGGACCCACTGGAACAGCTGTTGGGAGACAGATGGTAGCCTCCCGTCAAGGCCATCCAGCGTGTTCTTTAACGTGCACATGGTATGTCTCTCCCACACACGGTGTCACGGCTTAACGTCACATCCGACGGACGGCGGCCTTTCCAAGCCCATCGGTGTCCCCTACTGACCGTGGGCAGGGCGGGGAATTTTGCGGAGATAAATCTCAACGCTGACCCAGCTGGGACTCGAACCTGGGAACTACAGATTACGAGCCTGGCGCGCTACCGACTGAGCCACCCCAGCCCATGCAAGTAGGAGAAATAGTTACCTTGCTAATACCTATGGGAAACCGAAATAGCTGCCAAATCCATTGTTGCCATTCACTGTTCCCTAATTATGAACGTAAGAGTCATAACAACATTTCAATCTGTTACCATTGCCACCTTACCCACATTTTCAAAGGCATTATTTCTTCAAGACTGATTTTTTAACCCGAAACGGGGTCGCGCACGAAATTTGGGACTGTTCGTTCAAGCACATCGAGAACCACAGAGCATCAAAATCTGTCAAAATCTCGAGAGTTTGAGACGAAGCCACTGTCTATGAGAGCCCGCACAAGTCAGAAACGGTCTGAGGGAGGGCGGGAAATTAATTCTTCGTGTTGAATCTGCGCTATAAGGTCAGGGGGGGGGGGGCGGAATTTACAAAACTAACCTCTAGTGCAGTGAAAAAGAGAATATATACAGATTGGTCCTCGACATTTTAAAATCAAAAAAAAATTCTTTCTTTTCTTTTTTATCATTACTATTTTCTTTGTTTATTGGTAATTGGTGTTATAGTTATCATTTTTGTCCTTTTATAACTACATTTGTTTCCGATAATACCATATATAGCTGTTATGTAATATGATTTAGAAACAAATAAATAAATAAAAAGTAAAATAAGATGCAAACCCTTTATTGAAAAATGAATTAAAGAGAATAAAGATAATTAAAAGAGAGACCGGGCAGCTCCCAATGCCGTTCATCTAAAATTATATAGTTTTTTTTAGTTTTTCTATATCTAAATATATTCGTTATATGGTTTTTTTCTGTATCTAATATATGAAGAAAAAAGTGTGTTTGTTTGTTTGTTTGTGTGTGTTTGTTTGTGTGTGTGTTTGTTTGTGTGTGTGTGTTTATTTGTTTGCATGTGTGTGTCTACCCGCTTATGCACTCAGCCCACAGAAAAGCTGGAGACACCAAACTTAGCATGAACGTTCCTTTCCCCCAGAAGAAGAATATAGGCTATTTGGGGTGAGCAAAATTGGGGTGAGCAGGTTTGAATTTCTCAAAATCCCCATAGACTTAACATTATCGTTTGAAAGTTATTCAAAATAACTGTTGCCAATAATAAATTTGGAAAAACGGAATACATCAAACTAAACTAATATCTGATTTCGCGTGATTAAACATTAACAGTGAAAGTTATTCAAAATAACTGTTGCCACCATTAAATTTGAAATGATCAATGCATCAAACTAATTTCTTTTCATGATAAACTCATTGTTCAGTTTGCTGGGTCAAGAGCGCGAGCTTCCATGGATATTAAAGTCGTTCTAATTAAACACAAGCAAAACACGCATGCAAAAGCTAATAAAAGTATATAAAATAATTAATAAATGTTTTAAATATTATGTTAAGTAATAAATAAATTTGTTTAATAATAATAATAATTTTTTGTACCTTTACATTTTTTTATGCACCTCAGAACATTGTTAATTTTCGTTTGTTATAAAGTTACATATGCCTGGAAAATTGTATCCGAGGAACTCTGGTGGGAAAAAAGTGATTTGAAAAATTCGATTATCTGAGCGAGGGAATTCCGGTTTTGGGTTTAGAAACTTCTGACGTGGGAAGGACAATGTATACCTCGAACTATATCTATTTCTTTCATCCCCTAAAAGAGATGGAAAATTTTTTAACCGGAAGGGGAGGTTAGGCTGTTGGGTTGTTTTACCTCTGAACGGCACTTTTTTTACACACAATGGGCAAAATGTCCAGGTCACAAGGACCCCGAAGGCTCACAGAAGGTTGGGTGAGAGGTTCCATTGGAGCAGATGTTGGGAGACAGATGATAGCCTCCCATCAAGGACATACAGCGTGTTCTTTAGCGTGTACCACGTATGGCTAATCTGACGGAGGGCGGTCTATCCAAGCCCATCGGTGTCTCCTATTAATAGTGGGCAGAGGGGACGTTTTGTGGAGATAAATCTCAACACTGACCCACCTGGGACTTGAACCTGGGGACTACAGATTACACGCACCCCCCCCCCCCCCCCCCCCAAGGGAGGCTGCTGGGCACGCTGGCCACCGACCCCCCACCACCACCACCACCACCACCACTACCAGGAGGGGGAGGATATCGAATGTAATGATATATGACAAATGAAAGTTTGCGATGTGGGAGTGCCACCTATTCCATATTTTAGAATGCTTCAGACCCGAGCAACGCGGGTAAATATGCCAGTTTTGTATAATTTTCGCAATTATAAGGGAAACATTGCTTCGTATTGCTTCCCTTGATTCAATGGAAGCCACTTGAACAGATGAATCTCACTGAATAAACTCCTTTGAATTCAGAACCACATCTATTTAACGTCCACAAGAGATGAATTAGCACGACATTAATCAGAAGAGTTAAGCATACCGTGTCCACGTGACAAACTCGCCAAGAAACTCACGTGAGCCAAGTCATCTGATACGTGGAGCACGCGGAGCTGCATGTCTCTTTCTGACGAGAGACGCACGCGAAACAATCATCAGAGTTGGGCAAACAAATGTCGATTTGGGAGCCAACAAATGACCCGGAGCTTCATTACAAGGAAACCTGGCCGCACTTCGTCATAAATATTGCAAAAGATGTCAGTAACATCCGTAAGTAGAAATTGCAATTGTAAAAGCTGCAGAAATTTTGCACGATATTTCATATAGTGCTGTCAACTGACAGGAAACTTCCCTAGCAGAAAACACAGCCGGAAATACTGATACTGGACGGAGAAGTATCTGACCCTGCTGTCTATTATTTTTTAATTATTGGGTATGTTGCAATCAGTTCCAGATATGTTTAAAAAAAAAAATCCTTGAAAAATGCTTCAAATATTCACAAGCTCAGATTTAATAATTTTTGGAATCCATTACCCTTACTGGCATTCTAAAGGGGTGGGATCGCATGGCCTACCCCCCCCCCCCCCCCCCAACTAAACCCGGCCATGTTTGTAATCTCGAAAATAGTAAATCCAAACAATGTGCTTACCAAAATCTACATCATAAAGAACCCGTTGATTGATCCCGTTGTGTTGTCCGAATTTCTTAACAATGTTCTCTTTAGTTGTAGGGGCGGGGGTGGCTCAGTCGGTAGCGCGCCAGGCTCGTAATCTGTAGTTCCCAGGTTCGAGTCCCAGCTGGGTCAGCGTTGAGATTTATCTCCGCAAAATTTCCCGCCCTGCCCACGGTCAGTAGGGGACACCGATGGGCTTGGAAAGGCCACCGTCCGTTGGATGGGACGTTAAGCCGTGCCCCCGTGTGCGGGAGAGCCATACCCTGTGCACGTTAAAGAACACGCTGGATGGCCTTGACAGGAGGCTACCATCTGTCTCCCAACAGCTGTTCCAGTGGGTCCCCTCCCCCAACCTTCTCTGAGCCTTCGGGGTCCTTGTGACCTGGCCATTTATCCCATGGTGTGCAAAAAAGTGCCGCTCAGAGGTAAAACAACCCAATTCTTTAGTTGTAATTTTAATTTTACTATTATTTTCCACATAAAACAATGCGAAAAGCATTCAGGAAATCACTTTTTAAAAGTCAGCAAAATAAGGAAAAAAACAAACGGTTTTCTTCATATATGCTTGTTTCCTTCATTTTTAATAGTTTTTACAATATGTTTTTTTTTTATTTCCTATTCATTGCTTTTTATATTTTTCTATAAACCGTCGATGGTCAATATACTTTTAAAAATCGGATTTTCCGAACTGACACCACAGGTTGGATGACTTGGGCTGATTTGTCTGAAGTGGCACTCTGAGCGGCACTTTTATGCACACAATAGCTAAATGGCCAGGTCACAAAAACCCCAGGGGTTAAACATTTGTAGAAATGGATTCACTGGACAGCTGTTATGCCTCAATTATTCTTTCGGCCTAACCAACCTAATTAAATGATATACAAATTCTTCCCACGCATAACATCCACCCAAGAGCCATCTGTTTTTTTTTCTTCTCAAGAGGAGCTGAGGATGACATGGCAGCTGCACTCAAGGAATGCATGTATGACCACCCTAAACTTACAGGAAACAACATTAAGACCCATCCTAACTGTCCAGAGGCAGCAAGGGTAAACAACACAGGATCCGACCACCAGCTCACTTAAGTCTCCCATAGTCATGAATCACCACACGACGACTATAAATTCACCTTTCTTGACACCACAGGCGGACGATTACAGAGCATTTGGCAATGTCGGACTCTGGGTGTCGAAATACCACTGGACATGTGTACCGCGAGCTCAGTTTGGAATACCGGTTCACCGATCACTAAACATTAAATGAGTTAGCTGACATTAAATGAGTCATGCTGCCACCCCAACTCGTGAGGATGACCCAGCTAGGGGAACATGCGAAAGTGATGGCAGCAAAATCGCCGACCACATTAATCAAATTAAGTGGTTATTGCAGTATAAAACGAGAGACAGACAAAGGAATGCAGTTAACAAGTTCAGCTGTTCAGTTAATCCAGAGTCGCAGAAGCTAGTCAGATACGAAAAGAAGGGGGAAATGCTCGAGACTGGGAGATTGCGCGAGACTGAGATATATCGTGGCTGAGAGTCATGACACCACAACACAGTGTAATGTTTCAAGAGGTGTAAATGCGATTGCTGGACGCTGAATCCGCGTGACGCAAGCAGATACAGTGTTCCTTCCAAGACAAATGAAGTGACATAACCAGGAGGAGCAGAGAGTGACTTCACGCCATCAAAGACCTCTCCCTGACGTAAGTATTGCCGGATTCTCCGAAGCGCCGACTAACCCGACGCCAGCTATTGACGCTCCAAGGAATCAAGGAACCTCTACGGCTTCCCCAGCCCCGCAGTCTCCACAGAAAGAATCGCAGGATGCTCAAGGCACCGCTTAATGACGGACGTCAGCAGCAGGCCCCTCGCGAGAACACTCCTAATTCGTGATGTTCGAAGTCTTACCCTTTTTCTCTGGTTAAAAGTTAATATCACACGTGTCTAAATTAGAGGGTAGGTTAAATTAAGACTTGGAAGTTCCTAAAAGTAGCAAATTAGTGGGCTTACAATTTATCGAAATTACGGCAATCTATCCCACAATGGGAATGAAACATTAAAATTTACTCTTAAGCTTTTACAGAACCAGAGTGAGTATTGAATTCATTCACAAAATTTGTACACCTCCTCTGCCAAGGGGAGGGCTTGGGTTAATACTTCTCTTTGCTAACCGATACAATCATTATGAGTTAGTGAAGGGAAGTTGGGTTGTTTTACCTCTGAGCGGCACTTTTCTGCAAACAATGGGCAAAATGGCCAGGTCACACGGACCCCGAAGGCTCAGAGAAGGTTGGGGGAGGGGACGCACTGGAACAGCTGTTGGGAGACAGTTGGTAACCTCCCGTCAAGGCCATCCAGCGTGTTCTTTAACGGGCACAAAGTATGGCTCTCTCGTACACGGGGCCACGGCTTAACGTCCTATCCGATGGACGGTGGCCTTTTCAAGCCCATCGGTGTCCCCTACTGACCATGGGCAGGGCGGGGAATTTTGCGGAGATAAGTCTCAACGCTGACCCAGCTGGGACTCGAACCTGGGAACTGCAGATTACGAGCCTGGGGCGCTACCGACTGAGCCACCCCTGTGAAAGGAAGAAAACACAACAAAATTATCTACACGTTACTGCGCCTCCAACTTAGGGGTATGTGTAATATAAGAGTTGTGCCATCATCAGGTTTAATTGCGATATTCACTGATCAGATTTATTTTAGGCTGAGCTGATTTCGTTGAGAAGGTGATAATGGACAATACGCACTCTGATCTGAAACTCACCAAGGGTGGAAAGTTAAAGGTTTTTGAAATGCATAACTTAGGTTGAACTGTTCATGGCGTGATAAAAACGAAGTTTTAGTCATTTAATATTTTGAAAGCGCATAATATCTGTTGAGAATTATTTCGTGTGATAAGGTATAGACTCTGGTTTTAATAATATGAGACGAGATTTTGAAAGTATAAGACATATATATGTTGAAAAGTACTTAGTTAGAAATTCACATAGTTTTTAGAGTGATTCAGATAAGAGAGAATATTTTGAATGAGTAATTTAAATTGAGCTTAAAAACGACAATATTTTTAAATTTCATTTGTGGAAGATTATTAAGTGTAAGAGCATAAATTTTAAATTACTTAACGCAAGTGGGAAGATTTTTGAAAGTGCAATATATATGTGTGGAATTATTCATCATAAAAAACATAAATTTTGAGTTGTACAGTCGCTCAAAAAAGTATCCGAACACCATGGTTGCTTGCAGAATTCATAAAAAATATCTGGCAACGATTTTTTTAGAAATTAGTGATCTGGCAACCTTCGTGTCACGTGACACGAAGGTTGCCAGATAAGCAGCCAGATTTTGAAAGTGTATTAAATATAAGAGAACGAATTGCTGCAAACTCTTTTGTTAACCATTAGTAATGATGTCAGCACCATTTTTGTTTAAAAAAAATAAATAAATATATAAATACCCCCTCAAGCAGCTGCTTGCCACAGAGGTCTGACAGGAGCCTGTCAGTTTATATGCCACAGTAGGAGATCTGAGAGGATGGCAGGACCTCAGCAGAAAAACGATACACACATCCATGCCTAATTCCGGGGCTCGAACCCAGGTCCCTTAGATCAGTAGCCAAGCGTGCTAACCACTCAGTTAAATTATATTCAAGCTTGAGGTCTAATTGTTAATTGGAAGGTATCTGATGTTTAAGGAGTTTTTATTATAAATACATGCGTGCCGTGTAAAAGAGTTAATAGTGTGTATAGTTAAGGATTCATTAAATACGGAAACCTGTGTACTATTTTATAAAGCAACATGCGAATCTATTTTAAATTATGGAATAATTGTGCATGGAACAACTAACTTAACTAACATAAATAAAATAGAAAAACTGCAGTCTATAATAGCTAAAAATGTTATTCCGTTTCATTTGCAAAAACTTTATAAAACTTCTACCGATAGATTGAAATTTTTAAATCTTTTATCCTACAGCAGTTTATATAAATATAATGTAATAATTAAAAAATTTTTTGACGAAACTTACAAACTAAAAATTCAACATAATAAAAATACAAGACTTCAAAACCAAGGTTATTACAAATTGCCAAATTTTCGAAATAATTACGGGAAACATACCTCCGAATATCAAGTACCACTTATATTTAATGCTATTCCAAAAGAATTACTAAATATAGATTCTTTTAGAAGACTTAAAAGGGAATTAAAAAATTATTTGGTATTTTCTAGTTAGCTGATTTTTATGTGTTGTGTTTTGTGGATTTATTTGATGTACACCACTTTTGTGGCTGAATGACCTATGTTTAATATAATTTATTCATTTTCCTGCAGATAAGCTATTTAGCTTTGCGGGTCAAAGTGTAAATGTATTTGTATTCTTTACTGTTATGAATAAAAATTATATTCTAAAAAAAAAACACCTTTCAAAAAAAATTTTTTTTCCATGCGCAATGTTTAAGGGTATTGTAAAAATCAGAAGATCAGTAATGGAGATTCAGTCTACTTTTAAGATGGAAATGTAGTTCAGTGGACCTTCGTTATAGCGCTGCTCGCTATACCGCGCACTCGGTTATAGCGCGGGCGATGTTCGCGATAAGTTCAAACATGTTTATACAGGTCCGTGCGGCGTTAGTGAGTATCGCATTTTATTGTTACTGCGTATTGAGTAATTGTGTATGTATTGAGTTCCTGCATGTATTTTGAATAGTGTTTAATTATTGTATGCATGACGAGTAAAAGAAAAGCTTACAGTGTGAAATTTATTGTGTCGCCACCGCGCCTCTCGGTATAACGCGGGTGTTGTTTCCCGCCCGACATGCGCGTTATATCGGGGGTCCACTGTATTGAAGTCCTTCTCGAAACACGCTCTACTGATTTAAATGTTTCAATAGGGTAGATGTTGAGGGATATTCCGTATTTAAAGTGTTGGTGGTGAATCTTTTTGTTTCTCGTAGAGGAGTTAAAAGCGATCACTATCCATTAGATCAAATAGAGGGGAGAGACGATGTTATTTAGTCAGCAGATGTGGGTTCGAATTTCAGCTGGGTCAAATCACTTTCTTAACTTCCTGAAGATCTATCGATATATCATTGCAAATTCTTAAGGGTATCTCAGATGTGAATAAGTTGTTGAATTAGAAGTAAAGAAAAAATACACGAGTTTCTATAAGTGTGAGTTAGTGAAGGGAAGAAAACACAATTCAGTTGAAGTTGAGCCAGTTAAGGTAACGATTGAGAGAGTTTGATCACTTGTTGAATAGAGAGAGCAGAGTTAATGAGATAAGTACAGAGAGTGGTGTATGGAATATTGTATGTGAATACACATCCGTCGATATTGATAACTTAAAATTTAAGAATGGCTTTTAGAGCATTTTACCCACGAACATGCGACCTCAATGTTTACACTCGCCACACGAAACGAAGGATTGGGTCGTTGTGTTGCGTACAATGGGTTAAATAGCCAGGTCACAAGAACCCCGAGGGTTCTGGGAAGGTTGGGGGAGAAGACCCACTGGACAGCTGTTGGGAGACAGGTGGTAGACTCTTGTTAAGGCCATCCAGTGTGTTCTTTAATGTGCACAGGGTATGGCTCTCACGCACAAAGGGTCAAGGCTTAACGTCCCATCCGACAGATGACGGCCTTTCCAAGTCCATTGGTGTCCCCTACTGAACCGTCGGTCAGTGGGGACACCGACCTCTCGGTGAGGGCAAGGCAGGGAGTTTGGCGGAGATAAATCTCAACACTGGCCCAGGCGGGACTCGAATTTACCGCGCTACCCACTGAACCACCCCCGCCCCAAGAACCGAAAGAATCCCTCCATTAAGAACACTAGGCATCGCAGGGAGTAATACTTCGAGTGTGGAAAGTTTGGTCATTATACCAGAAATTGTCCCACGAGAAAGAGTTCCCCACGGAAACGTCTCAATTACGATAGTTTTGAGTGCTACATAAAACATCGTTCACTACCCCACAACCACAGAGTATTGATAATTGCGTTATTGCGCCTTCATCTTAGGGGTGTGCACAACACAGCTATTAGGAGACAGATGGAAGCTCCTCCCCATCAAGGCCATCCAGAGTGTTCTTTAATGTGCACAAAGCGTGTGTCATCTGCACCTGAACCACGACTTAACATCCCTCAGAAGGACAGCAGCATTTTCACGATTATCAGTGTTCCCTTCCTGGTCCTTTCTGACCTTAATAACTCGTCGGTCGGGTTAAACGGAGATTAATCTCAAAGCAGGCACGGGTTTCGAACCTGGGAACTGCAGATTACGAGTTGGGTTGGGTTGTTTTACCTCTGAGCGGCACGTTTTGGACACCATGGGCTAAATGGCCAGGTCACATGGATCCCGAAGGCTCAGAGAAGGTTGGGGGAGGGGACCTACTGGAACAGCTGTTGGGAGACAGAAGGTAGCCCCCGTCAAGGCCATCCAGCGTGTTCTTTAACGTGCACAGGGTATGGCTCTTCCGCACACGGGACCACGGCTTAACGTCCCATCCGACGGACGGTGGCCTTTCCAAGCCCATCGGTGTCCCCTACTGACGTGGGCAGGGCGGGGAATTTTGCGGAGATAAATCTCAACGCTGACCCAGCTGGGACTCGAACCTGAAAACTACAGATTACGAGCCTGGCGCGCTACCGACTGAGCCACCCCCGCCCCACATATTACGAGCCTGGCGTTCTACCTACTGAGCCAGACAGCCACTCTCAACCCTTCAGGTTGGATGAATCGCTAATTTGATCACAATTTTCTCCAACAATAGAGTGTGGATGAAAATAAAATATTTTCGATGTCGTTCGAAACACGAGGAAAGTATTTCCCCCCTTGGAAGAAAAACAGCAAAAGAATCGTTTCCATTGCAAACTTTTCCATTTTAGTGCTCTTGTAGCAGAAATAAAAAATTTAGGTAAGGTTCGATTAATTTGACCTCTGAGAGGAATGTTTCTTTCCATTCCCTTTTTTCCCCTATGGGCTGGATTGGTTCAGTCAATAGCGCGCCAGGTAGTAACCTGCAATTCCTAGGTTAGAGTTTCACCTGCGCCAGCTTTGAGATTTACCTCGCGCTAAATCCCCACTTGCCCTGGGTCCGAAAGAGGACAGCGATAAGCTCGGAAAGGCTCCGTCCGTCGGATGGGACGCAAAGCAGTGGTCTCCTTGTGCAGAAGAGCCATACCTGTGCGCGTTGAAGAACACGCTGGATGCTCTTGATGGGAGGCTACCATCTGTCTCCTACCAGTTGTCCAGTAGGTCACCACCCCAACCTTCTTAGAGCCCTCGGGGTCCTTGTGACCTGGCCATTTACCGCCGTCCGTCGGATGGGACGTTAAGCCGTAGCTCCGTGTGTGGGAGAGCCATACCCTGTGCACGTTAAAGAACACGCTGGATGGCCTTGACGGGAGGCTACCATCTGTCTCCCAATAGCTGTTCCAGTGGGTCCCCTCTCCCAACATTCTCTGAGCCTTCGGGGTCCATGTGATCTGGCCATTTAGTCCATGGTGTGCAAAAAAGTGCCGCTCAGAGGTAAAACAACCCAACAACCCAACCCTGACCGTTTAGCCCATTGTACGCAAAAAAAGTGCTGTTCAGAAGTGAAACAACCCAACACTATATATTTGTGATTGTGTAAAATAACCGGTAAAATTTACGTCAAATTCATCATATTTACCAATTTATGGCGATTATCATAATCGCAGGTGATTATGGATGATCCCGGATTAATCACATTTAACCTAACATTATTATATAGTGTAAAGTGTAAATAGATAAAGATACGTTATTCAGCATTAATATAAATGCAAATTTAATTCCCCAAGTGTTTTGAACTCTGAAGCTAAAGAAATAACTGAATAATCTCGGGTCAATTTTGAAGCAATCTGTTGTCTTCGTTTCCTTTGAAAGCAATGTTGAGAGACAAGTATACGCTCCCACACCTACACCCAAAAAAACTCGCGGGGGGGGGGACCGCGGAAGTGTGAAAAAAATAAAAAGGTTGAGCAAGGTAAACAGAACGTGAGATTCTCTTGGAGCTCTGTCATTTATAAAGACTCCGGATTGGAGATGACGTCGCTTCTTGATAAATGAGATTCTGACTTTTTTTAATCGAATGCTGAACCGCCTTTCTCTGGTAAATCTTGGAGGTTACAGAGATCGCTATCAAGGAAAATTCTGAAGGAAAGCTTACAGAATGATGGTAAAGGCAATAAATCAACATCTCATAGACCTTGGAATATTGTAATTGATATTTTGATTTTGCTCTGGAAATTAATCAGAAATGTGCATCATTCAAATACAGATGAGCGGCGTTCCAAAAACTTTAAAATTCTGTTAGCAAAAAAAGGTTTCTGCTCTCAGCTTGTGAAATTTTAAAAGATTGAAGTTGTTATGAATAAAAATTCAAAGTATCTGAAATTCAATTTAAAATATTCTTCTCAAAATTGCCTATTCAAACACGAAACCTTGCAAACTTCTAAGAGGGTTGGGTTGTTTTACCTCTGAGCGGCACTTTTTTTGCACACCATGGGCTAAATGGCCAGTTCACATGGACCCCGAACCCAGCTGGGACTCGAACCTGGGAACTACAGATTACGAGCCTTGCGCGCTACCGACTGAGCCACCCCCGCCCAACTTTTAAGTGAAAAAAAATATATATATTAGTTAAATATATTGGAAGATAAGACGTGTTTCCTGAAAAAAATATAACTAGCGTGTACTTTAACTTGCACATGGTATGTCCCTCCCGAACACAGAACCACGGCTTTACATACTATCCGAAGGACGGCAGACTTTTAAAGCTTATCGGTGTGCCATTTTTGACAGAAGAGTAGGGTGGGGTTTAACAGAGAAAAATCTAAATGCTGGCATAAGTGGGACTCGAACCTGGGAACTGTAGATTACGAGACTATCACTCTACCGAGGGGAGGCCTCTTAAAACCGAGGGGGAAAATTTATATTGGAACGTAGTTCCGGTTCATTTCGGCTCGGTCTGTAAAAATTTGCTTTAAATAATGTCTTTAGTTTATAAAGCTAATGATTTTAATAAAAGATTTTAATAAAAATTTATTTTGCAATTTAAGATTTAAATTTTAATTTTTTAACATCTGTATTTATATACATTTATCATTTATGCCTACCAGAAGGAAAATTAGAAATTGGAAAAATATATTTTTGCTATTTAAATCTTTTGAATTAATATGTTGCTTACAACTTATTAAATTCGTGAAAGTTTCTGAGCTTCTCGAAACAAAAATATACACTTCTAATACCAGTAAAAACATTAATACCAGTAAAAACATTAATATTTATTAATAATAAATACCCCCTCAAGCAGCTGCTTGCCACAGAGGTCTGACAGGAGCCTGTCAGTTTATATGCCACAGTAGAAGATCTGAGAGGATGGCAGGACCTCAGCAGAAAACAACACGAACATCCATGCCTTACACCGGGGCTCGAACCCAGGTCACGTAGATCAGTAGCAAAGCGCGCTAACCACTCGGCCAATTGTCACGAAATTGGTTTTATGTAAATAACAATTTCTGATCTTTGGAGCATTATTTTGCCTTACAAATCTATTCGAATTATTCACTAAAACTGGTTTTGGGCCAAATGATTAGCGCATTTGGCTACTGATCAAAAGGAACTGGTTTCGAGACCCGAGTAAAGCATGGATGTTTACGTTGTCTTTCTTCTGAGGTCTCGCCTTCCTTACAGATCTTCTCCATGGCGTATTAAACTGATAGGCTGCTCTCTTACCTCTGTGGCAAGCAGCTGCTCGAGGGATAATTCTTTAAATATTTCATTTTCTTTCTGATTCATGTTATTGCCAAGTTATAAAAAATAAATATTTGCTCCCCAGAGAAGTCCCACAGGAGTCTGACAGTCTCAAGTTTCCACAGGAGTCTGACAGGTGTATAAACTGATAGGAACCTCAACGCTGGGTCAGGTGGGACTGGAAACTGGGAACTGCAGATTACGAGTCTGGCATGTTGTCGACTCGCCACTCCCGCCCTAGCTAAAGTGAGGCCTCATCAGAAAGACAACAGAATAAAACAAATATCCAATCTAAAGCGATATCTCAGCAGTTATTCAACAAAATAAAACAAATATCCAGTCTAAAGATAGATCTCAGCAGAAATGCAACAGAATAAAACAAATATCCAGTCTAAAACGATATCTCAACACAAAGGCAACAAAATAAAACAAATATCCAGGCTAAAGCGATATCTCAGCAGAAAGACAACAAAATAAAACAAATATCCAGTCTAAAGAAAGATCTCAGCAAAAAGAAAACAAAGTAAAACAAATATCCAGTCAAAAGAGATATCTCACCAAAAAGACAACAAAATGAAACAAATATCCAGTCTAAAAGAGAGATCTTAGCAATAAGGCAACAGAATAAAACAAATATTCAGTCGAAAGCGAGATCTCAGCAGAAAGACAATAAACAAATATCTCGTCTAAAGGGATATCTCATCAAAAAGACAACAAAATGAAACAAATATCCAGTCTAAAGAGATATCTCACCAAAAAGACAACAAAATGAAACAAATATCTAGTCTAAAGAGATATATCGGCAAAAAGACAACAAAATGAAACAAATATCCAGTCTGTAGAGATATCTCACCAAAAAGACAACAAAATGAAACAAATATCCAGTCTAAAAGAGAGATCTTAGCAATAAGGCAACAGAATAAAACAAATATTCAGTCGAAAGCGAGATCTCAGCAGAAAGACAACACAATAAATAAATATCTAGTCTAAAGAGATATCTCACCAAAAAGACAACAAAATAAAACAAATATCTCGTCTAAAGAGATATCTCAGCAAAAAGACAACAAAATGAAACAAATATCTAGTCTAAAGAGATATTTCGCCAAAAAGACAACAAAATGAAACAAATATCCAGTCTAAAAGAGAGATGTTAACAATATGGCAACAGAATAAAACAAATATTCAGTCGAAAGCGAGATCTCAGCAGAAAGACAATAAACAAATATCTTGTCTAAAGAGATATCTCACCAAAAGGACAATAAAATGAAACAAATATCCAGTCTAAAGAGATATCTCAGCAAAAAGACAACAAAATGAAACAAATATCCAGTCTAAAGAGATATCTCTCCAAAAAGACAACAAAATGAAACAAATATCCAGTCTAAAAGAGAGATCTTAGCAATAAGGCAACAGAATAAAACAAATATTCAGTCGAAAGCGAGATCTCAGCAGAAAGACAACACAATAAATAAATATCTAGTCTAAAGAGATATCTCATAAAAAAGACAAGAAAATAAAACAAATATCTGGTCTAAAGAGATATCTCAGCAAAAAGACAACAAAATGAAACAAATATCTAGTATAAAGAGATATCTCGCCAAAAAGACAACAAAATGAAACAAATATCCAGTCTAAAAGAGAGATCTTAGCAATAAGGCAACAGAATAAAACAAATATTGAGTGGAAAGCGAGATCTCAGCAGAAAGACAATAAACAAATATCTAGTCTAAAGAAATATCTCACCAAAAAGACAACAAAATGAAACAAATATCCAATCTAAAGTGATATCTCACCAAAAAGAAAACAAAATGAAACAAATATCCAGTCTAAAGAGATATCTCACCAAAATGACAACAAAATGAAACAAATATCCAGTCTAAAAGAGAGATCTTAGCAATAAGGCAACAGAATAAAACAAATATTCAGTCGAAAGCGAGATCTCAGCAGAAAGACAACACAATAAATAAATATCTAGTCTAAAGAGATATCTCACAAAAAAGACAAGAAAATAAAACAAATATCTGGTCTAAAGAGATATCTCACCAAAAAGACAACAAAATGAAACAAATATCCAGTCTAAAGAGATATCTCTCCAAAAAGACAACAAAATGAAACAAATATCCAGTCTAAAAGAGAGATCTTAGCAATAAGGCAACAGAATAAAACAAATATTGAGTGGAAAGCGAGATCTCAGCAGAAAGACAATAAACAAATATCTAGTCTAAAGAAATATCTCACCAAAAAGACAACAAAATGAAACAAATATCCAATCTAAAGTGATATCTCACCAAAAAGAAAACAAAATGAAACAAATATCCAGTCTAAAGAGATATCTCTCCAAAAAGACAACAAAATGAAACAAATATCCAGTCTAAAAGAGAGATCTTAGCAATAAGGCAACAGAATAAAACAAATATTCAGTCGAAAGCGAGATCTCAGCAGAAAGACAACACAATAAATAAATATCTAGTCTAAAGAGATATCTCATAAAAAAGACAAGAAAATAAAACAAATATCTGGTCTAAAGAGATATCTCAGCAAAAAGACAACAAAATGAAACAAATATCTAGTATAAAGAGATATCTCGCCAAAAAGACAACAAAATGAAACAAATATCCAGTCTAAAAGAGAGATCTTAGCAATAAGGCAACAGAATAAAACAAATATTGAGTGGAAAGCGAGATCTCAGCAGAAAGACAATAAACAAATATCTAGTCTAAAGAAATATCTCACCAAAAAGACAACAAAATGAAACAAATATCCAATCTAAAGTGATATCTCACCAAAGAGAAAACAAAATGAAACAAATATCCAGTCTAAAGAGATATCTCACCAAAATGACAACAAAATGAAACAAATATCCAGTCTAAAAGAGAGATCTTAGCAATAAGGCAACAGAATAAAACAAATATTCAGTCGAAAGCGAGATCTCAGCAGAAAGACAACACAATAAATAAATATCTAGTCTAAAGAGATATCTCACAAAAAAGACAAGAAAATAAAACAAATATCTGGTCTAAAGAGATATCTCACCAAAAAGACAACAAAATGAAACAAATATCCAGTCTAAAGAGATATCTCTCCAAAAAGACAACAAAATGAAACAAATATCCAGTCTAAAAGAGAGATCTTAGCAATAAGGCAACAGAATAAAACAAATATTGAGTGGAAAGCGAGATCTCAGCAGAAAGACAATAAACAAATATCTAGTCTAAAGAAATATCTCACCAAAAAGACAACAAAATGAAACAAATATCCAATCTAAAGTGATATCTCACCAAAAAGAAAACAAAATGAAACAAATATCCAGTCTAAAGAGATATCTCTCCAAAAAGACAACAAAATGAAACAAATATCCAGTCTAAAAGAGAGATCTTAGCAATAAGGGAACAGAATAAAACAAATAGTGATTGGAAAGCGAGATCTCAGCAGAAAGACAATAAACAAATATCTAATCTAAAGAAATATCTCACCAAAAAGACAACAAAATGAAACAAATATCCAGTCCAAAGAGATATCTCACCAAAAAGACAACAAAATGAAACAAATATCTAGTCTAAAGAGGTATCTCACCAAAAAGACAACAAAATGAAACAAATATCCAGTCTAAAAGAGAGATCTTAGCAATAAGGCAACAGAATAAAACAAATATTCAGTCGAAAGCGAGATCTCAGCAGAAAGACAATAAACAAATATCTTGTCTAAAGGGATATCTCACCAAAAAGACAACAAAATGAAACAAATATCCAGTCTAAAGAGATATCTCACCCAAAAAGACAACAAAATGAAACAAATATCCAGTCTAAAAGAGAGATCTTAGCAATAAGGCAACAGAATAAAACAAATATTCAGTCGAAAGCGAGATCTCACCAAAAAGACAACAAAATGAAACAAATATCCAGTCTAAAGAGATATCTCACCCAAAAAGACAACAAAATGAAACAAATATCCAGTCTAAAAGAGAGATCTTAGCAATAAGGCAACAGAATAAAACAAATATTCAGTCGAAAGCGAGATCTCAGCAGAAAGACAATAAACAAATATCTTGTCTAAAGGGATATCTCACCAAAAAGACAACAAAATGAAACAAATATCCAGTCTAAAGAGATATCTCACCAAAAAGACAACAAAATGAAACAAATATCCAGTCTAAAAGAGAGATCTTAGCAATAAGGCAACAGAATAAAACAAATATTCTGTCGAAAGCGAGATCTCACCAAAAAGACAACAAAATGAAACAAATATCCAGTCTAAAGAGATATCTCACCGAAAAGACAACAAAATGAAACTGATATCCAGTCTCCCATATCTGGCAACGATTTTTTTTTATAAATTAGTGATCTGTCAACCTTCGTGTCACGTGACACGAAGTTTGCCAGATCACTAATTTCTAAATAATCGTTGCCAAATATTTTTTCTGAATTCTGTAATCAACCATAGTGATCGTATATTTTTTTCAGCGACTGTACTCAGAGATTGTGGAAACCTTTGTATTACATTATGCGCTTTTGCACATAGAAAACAAAAAAAGTGAAAATACATGATGCACTCACCCTCTGTAAGAGGCAGAGAGAGATTAATCCCTTTGCTGCAAATGGAGTCTTTCATTAGATTATCTTATGGAAATCCAACGCAGAGACAGAGGCTGTGAAGTGTTACATGGGGATGCACCGAGGCTTTCTCACAGAACAAGGGATCTTAATACGTCACCTCTTATAAGTTTCTGGCAGCAGAGTTAAAGGGATTAACTACCACTCTAAACAGCATGATCACACTGAAACCGGTTCCAGCGTTATCCACATTTTTAAACTTCTTACATTCTTCAAACAAAGCTGATATCTACAACAGAATAGCTTAGTCGGTAGAGCACCAAACTCTTAATCTGTAGTTCCCAGGTTCGACTCCCAATTTTGTCAACCGACAACCCCATCCTATTTACGGTGAGAAACGGGACACCGATGACCTCAGAAAGGTCGCCGTCCATCAGATAAACTGTCATCCCATGTACAGAAGAGCCAAACCCTGTACAGTCACTCAAAAAAGTATCCGAACACTAGGGTTGATTACAGAATTGAGAAAAAATATCTGGCAACTTTTTTTAGAAATTAGTGATCTGGCAACCTTCGTGTCACGTGATTGCAGAATTCAGGAAAAATATCTGGAGTACACGCTCCAGTTACCGGTAACTGCACACGCTCAATATTTCCGTGAGTGAGCCCACACGATCCAGGTCTTTGTGAGCTCACACGATCCAATGTGCTGTGAACATTAACCGCAACCGCTCCAGTTTTCTGTGAACGGTAACTGCACACGCTCCATATTCATTGCATTATATATTCATACGCATTATATATATTAAAAAATATCCGAACACTATGGTTGATTACAGAATTCAGAAAAAATATCTGGCAACGAATTTTTTTAGAAATTAGTGATCTGGCAACCTTCGTGTCACGTGACACGAAGGTTGCCAGATCACTAATTTCTAAAAATTTCGTCGCCAGATATTTTTTCTGAATTCTGTAATCA
The DNA here is from genome assembly GCA_038380435.1 of Ryuthela nishihirai. Lineage (NCBI taxonomy): Eukaryota > Metazoa > Arthropoda > Arachnida > Araneae > Heptathelidae > Ryuthela > Ryuthela nishihirai. Next base: position 23,914,175 of record JAWZYU010000001.1, read on the forward strand.
ACCATAGTGTTCGGATACTTTTTGGAGCGACTGTACTCGTTAAAACAGATGTTGGATGGCCTTGACGGGAAGTTCTTCCAACTTCCTCTGACCTTTAGGGGGTAATGTGGCCATTTAGTTCATTGTGCTAAAAAAATTGGGGTTCACAGGTAAAACAACCCAACCTCGAGAAGGGAAAGAAAAAACAAAGAAATTCAACACACATGACTTCTGATTAAAAAAAAAGACTTCCCGATCTTATTAATATTTGAAACGAAACATTTGACTTGCTGCAGAAAGCTAATACGGAGGCCAAAGTATCATTTCCAAACAGTTACTTTTAATTTCATTGGACGTTCTATTGCAAACATTGTCTATTGTTTTATCATTATCTTTACAGCATCCGAATAATACGGGTTGAGATGTAATACGGAATAACAGAAATCGTACAATCCGTTGAAAAATATTATGATCTCAGCTGACTTCTCAGCTTCTAAAGAATAACTTTAAATTGCTTCAAAGCAGGCTAGTTCAACCATCGGCACATTGCAAAAGAACTTGTGGCTCATAAAATAAACAATCAATGTACTAAATATGACTCAAATTTTTTGATCAAATATGAACTCACCGGACAAAAAAATTAATCATGTCCTTCCGTAAGAGGGTTACGTCCGTTAGACAGCAATAAAGGGCGCATCAGTAATAAACGTGTCTTACAAATAGCTGTGCCGTTCGCTACGCTTCATACTACGTGAAACATGGGTCGCGCCAAAGATATGAATGAGTGGTAAAAAGGTATTATTGCGTTTGGCCTAGACAAAGGGCATAGTGTACAAAAAGTTGTTGTCTTTGCAAGTGTGTCAAAACGTTCTGTCCAAAGGGTCTTCCAACAGTGGCGTTCATTGCAGCCCACCGCTAATCGTCATCAGAAAGACTGTGCTCACCAATAGGGACTGCTGCAGTGGGTCATACACTGTTAGGGCAAACCGCTTTGCAACGAGGCAGGAATTGCTCCAGTCAGTCAATGCAGGCCTACAACAAGCTGTTTTCGAACGAACACTCCGAAGGAAACTGCATGCATGGATATCTGGAACAGAGTACTGCGGAAGAGTTACAGTGTTTACAGCTCTGCACAAGGCTGCACAGCTACAGTGGGCACGGCGCCACAAGACTGGACTGTCGACTCTTGGAAGCGTGTGATCTGGTCGGATGAGCCACGTTTTTGCTTGTACTCGAATGATGCAAGGTGACGGGTATATCGTAAGCCGCATGAAGCCTTCCATGCGGATTGTGTGCAAGGCTCTGTTTCAAGCTGAAGGAGGCTCTGTGATGTTCTGGGGGTGTTTCATGTACAAGGAAATGGGTCCTTTAGTTGCAGTGGCGTCATACTTGACCCAGAAATGCTATATGGAGCTACTGGACGACCACATGTTGCCTTTTGTGCAGCATCTTCACAGTGAACACCAGAAGGATACACCAGTCTTCTAAGACGAAAATTGTTGCATGCACAGGGTTCAAAGTGTGTCGGATTGGCACAACGAGCATTCTGAAGCCTTCGAACATCTCGACTGGCTCACCAAATCCCCGGATTTGAATCCCATAGAAAACTTGTGGAATTATTTGGGGCAACGAGTGAAGCACCGTCCCAACCATCAGGCCAATCTGGCCAAACTGTGGCACTTGCTGCTGGAAGAGTGGATGAATATTGATGTGCACTACATCCACACACAGATGGCATCCATGCCAGACAGGATTTCGGCTATTCTTCGGTTCCACGGAGGCATTATGAGCTATTAGGTGACATTCAGCCAGGGGTGATTAATTATTTGTCCGGTGAGCTTATTTAGATGCATACCTGAACAATTTTTCCAATCCATAGTACTCGTTAAAATATATACAAGGTGTTTTAAACTCTCTGTACAAATTTCAATGGGAGATAGGGAACACCAAGACAAACCTTTTCGTCTATGAATGTATGTCTGCTGACGTAACCCTTCAGTGCTAGAGGGCGCTGCAATTGGCTAGAGGGGTGAAGTGGGAAGGGAGAACGGACGTGTTTGCTATCGGCATTCATAAATCAAACACATTACGTGTAACATGGAATGTTTCAGGACTGCTAAGATGGCTGACATGCATCTGGGGTATGGGGTTGCCAATGGAAACGAAAGTTGCAATGTCTGACTCTCTGATGATGATATGGATGTAACTGCTGCTCGTACAACACTCTCCACATGAGGGCGTGGTTCACACCGAGACTGAACATGATGAGTGTGATCACACCGAGGAAGAGCTGCTGTGAGGTTGTACCGAGAGCGTTTCCCAAACAGACGTGTGCCAAACCACCAAAGACTTGAGCATTTGCACTGGCAACTGCGAGAAACTGGAACTTTCGACGCAAACATACATGACGCTGATCGGAAGAGAACCATGCACACTCCTGACATGGAAGAAGAGATCCTATGGCAGATCTGGCATATGGGCCTCGGTGTGAACCACGCCCTCATGTGAAGAGTGTTTCACGAGCAGCAGTTACATCCATATCATCGTCAGAGAGTCTAGACATTGCAACCTCAGGATTACCCTCTTCGTGTGGAATTCGTGCATTGGTTTCTGCAGCACAAGAGCGGTGCAGCCTGATTTTCCGGCTCATGTGCAACGCCACTTCTAAGAAGAGATGAGGCCTCTTTCACACTTGAGGGTGTGCTTAATATGCACAGTTCTCACGTTTGGGCGCACGAAAATGCGCATGTCACAATAGCGCATGGTCATCAACAACTCTTCGCCATCAATGTTTGGACAGGTATCGTCCATGACATTTTGATTGGACCATACCTCCTGCCTCCCTGACTCAATGGGCAGAATTATCGGGTATTGCGTGAAGAAACGTTGCCGTGACTGCTGAAAGATGTTCCCATGGCTATTCGCAGATGAATGTGGTTTCAACACGATGGGGTACCAGCATACTTCAGCAATGATGTGCGTGATTATCTGAACGTCACTTTTGGGGGCCGATGGATGGATAGGCTAGGATGGACCCGTCGCCTGGCCACCAAGATCGCCTGATTTAACATGTATCGATTTCTTCCTCTGAGGACACATGAAGAACCTCGTATACGAGACTCCCATTGACTCAGATGAAGACCTCATCGCAAGAATCGTTCTCGCAGCTGCAACTGCTCGCGAAATTCCGGGAATCTTTCAACATGTACGGCAATCAATGCTTCGGCACTGTCATGCACGCAATGCTGTTGTCGGTCGCAACTTTGAGCACCTTTTTTAAATAAACATGTTGTTGACACTTGTTTCCATTCATTTATGTACCAGCTCCACCGATATTTCTATCAGCGCCCTCTATCACTGAAAGGTTATTTATGTCAGTGGACATACATCCATAGACGAAAAATGTTTGACTTGGTGTTCCCTATCTCCCATTGAAATTTGTACACAGAGTTTTGAAACACCCTGTATATGTTTCTTTTTTAATCGAGATATTTTCTTGATTCCTTAGAAATATCTTTTTTACTCAATTCTTATTAGAAATGTGTTTTCCTTTTTAAGTAGAGAATTTTTCCTGCGCCTCTCTTAAGAATATATTTTTCCCTATTGGCACTTCACATAGTTTTGGGTTGGACAGGAATACTTTAATGTGTAAAGGTGGGTGTTTTATTTCTTTTAGTTTGATCATTGAATTATTTCATGTATTGACTGAGGCTCGTAATCTGTAGTTCCCAGGTTCGAGTCCCAGCTGGGTCAGCGTTGAGATTTATCTCCGCAAAAATTTCCCGCCCTGCCCACGGTCAGTAGGGGACACCGATGGGCTTGGAAAGGCCACCGTCCGTCGGATGGGACGTTAAGCCGTGGCTCCGTGTGTGGGACAGCCATACCCTGTGCACGTTAAAGAACACGCTGGATGGCCTTTGACGGGAGGCTACCATCTGTCTCCCAACAGCTGTTCCAGTGGGTCCCCTCCCCCAACTTTCTCTGAGCCTTCGGGGTCCATGTGACCTGGCCATTTAGCGCCAGCCATGGTGTGCAAAAAAGTGCCGCACAGAGGTAAAACAACCCAACCCAAATGTATTGACTGAATATAAACAAGTTCATCGAATCTGTTCAGCCTTTTTTTTTGGAATTATCGTTTGTTTACGAGAGTTGTTTTCCTTTGCCTGTTTCGCACAACTCTCGAACTGTTTCTAGTCTCGATCGTTTTGGTTATTACAACGTGAATCCTTTATTTTAAAGTACGTGTCAGGTCAAAAGAAATAGTTTCGCTAAATAAAAGAAAAATGACGGATAACCATTCCTGAAGTACACGGCGTCCAAAAATTTTAGTTCTAAATACTAACCAAGCAGAAAAATATTTGAAAACAGTTTTTCTGTATCATACGTATTTATCATATGTGATGGAACATTACGCCATGACTCCACGTGTTTAAGAGAGCTGTACAGTCGCTCAAAAAAGTATCCGAACACTATAGTTGATTACAGAATTTAAAAAAAATATCTGGCAACGATTTGTTTAGAAATTAGTGATCTGGCAACTTTCGTGTCACGTGATTGCAGAATTCAAGAAAAATATCTGGAGCGTGTACAGCAACTGTACACGCTCCAGTTACCGTTCACAGCAAACTGGAGCGTGTGTAGTTACTGCACACGCTCAATATTTCCGTGAGTGAGCCCACACGATCCAGGTCTTTGTGAGCTCACACGATCCAAAGTGCTGTGAACATTAACCGCAACCGCTCCAGTTTGCTGTGAACGGTAACTGCACACGCTCAATATTTCCGTGAGTAAGCCCATACGATCCAGGTCTTTTGAGCTCACACGATCCAATGTGCTGTGAACATTAACCGCAACCGCTTCAGTTTGCTGTGAACGGTAACTGCACACGCTCCATATTCATTGCATTATATATTCATACGCATTATATATATAAAAAATATCCGAACACTATGGTTGATTACAGAATTTAAAAAAAATATCTGGCAACGATTTGTTTAGAAATTAGTGATCTGGCAACTTTCGTGTCACGTGATTGCAGAATTCAAGAAAAATATCTGGAGCGTGTACAGCAACTGTACACGCTCCAGTTACCGTTCACAGCAAACTGGAGCGTGTGTAGTTACTGCACACGCTCAATATTTCCGTGAGTGAGCCCACACGATCCAGGTCTTTGTGAGCTCACACGATCCAAAGTGCTGTGAACATTAACCGCAACCGCTCCAGTTTGCTGTGAACGGTAACTGCACACGCTCAATATTTCCGTGAGTAAGCCCATACGATCCAAGTCTTTTGAGCTCACACGATCCAATGTGCTGTGAACATTAACCGCAACCGCTTCAGTTTGCTGTGAACGGTAACTGCACACGCTCCATATTCATTGCATTATATATTCATACGCATTATATATATTAAAAAATATCCGAACACTATGGTTGATTACAGAATTTAAAAAAATATCTGGCAACGATTTGTTTAGAAATTAGTGGTCTGGCAACCTTCGTGTCACGTGACACGAAGGTTGCCAGATCGCTAATTTCTAAAAAAAAGTTGCCAAATATTTTTTTTAAATTCTGTAATCAACCATAGTGTTCAGATACTTTTTTGAGCGACTGTACCCTGTGCACATTAAAGAACACGCCTCGTCAGGAGGCTTCCATCTGTCTCTTAACATCTGTTCAATATACCATTTTGGGTCCTCATGGCATAATGATTTAGCCAATGTACAGTGGCGGATCACCGCACAGGAGCAAGAAGCGCGCGCTTGTTCCTCAGTATCGCAGGAACACCAGAAAACCAAAAAGAAAACTAGATTTTTCTACTCTTAATATTTTATTAATTAATAAAAAATTAAAAATAATAATAACGATAATAAAGGAAAGGCGTTTTTTATTCAATTCATGCATTTTAGTTATAATATTGTTACATTATACATTTTAGTTATATTAACATCCTTAAAAAAACATTATTTGAAATATTTAGAAGGGGGGGGGGTCAAAATCAGGTTGCGCTTGGGGCATCCAAATGTTTAATCCGCTGCTGCAATTGTATGCAGAAAAGAAGAGAATTTCACCTCTGGGTGTATTCTCAACCCAGAGGTTGGTTGGGTTGTTTTACCTCTGAGCGGCACTTTTTTGCACACCATGGGCTAAATGGCCAGGTCAGATGGACCCGAAGGCTCAGAGAAGGTTGGGGGAGGGGACCCACTGAAACAGCTGTTGGGAGACAGATGGTAGCCACCCGTCAAGGCCATCCAGCGTGTTCTTTAACGTCCACAGGATATGGCTCTCCCGCACACGGGGCCACGGCTTAACGTCCCATCCGTCGGACGGCGGCCTTTCCAAGCCCATCGGTGTCCCTTACTGACCGTGGGCAGGGCGGGGAATTTTGCGGAGATAAATCTCAACGCTAATCCAGTTGGGACTCGAACCTGAGAACTACAGATTACGAGCCTGGCGCGCTGCCGACTGAGCCACCCCCGCCCCAACCCAGAGGTGAAACGACCCAATGTATCACCTCTAAACACAGATTCTCCAGTTTCATTGTTGTAAAAAAAAGATGCCAGGTTAAAATGCAAATGGCGAGCCACATAATTAATAGAAAATTTTTTTCTGGTAATAATGAAATCATATTTTTAAAGTATTTGTTCAATCAAATTTTGATTTAAACTTTAAAGCTGTAAATATATTAAAAATCTAATGTTTTAATTTTGGGAACAGAAATTTGAAGCTTACATCCCAAATAAAGAATAAATAAATAAATACCCCCTCAAGCAGCTGTTTGCCACAGAGGTCTGACAGGAGCCTGTCAGTTTATATGCCATAGTAGAAGATCTGTGAGGATGGCAGGACCTCAGCAGAAAAACAACACACACACCCATGCCTTACCGGGGCTCGAACCCAGGTCCCTAGATCTCTAGCCAAGCGCGCTAACCACCTGTAACTAAATTTACATATTATATAAAGTTAAGATTTAATTAAATAGTTATTTAAATTACACTCAGCTAGAACTTGCATCTCTAATTTCATATAGTTAACACTAAAAACCTTTAAACTCCACAAATTCTTTCTCCAAAAATGTACAATACATTAGACTCCTACCGCATGAATTCGTTCATAAGATGCTTATACAATTAAGTCCAACTGATGCGGATAGCGCCGCGGACTTAATAAGAGGTTAGAATTGGGTATCAGTAATCTGCATCTGCTAGCTTGAAGCTAAGTGAATGTTCGGTGTCTATCTAGAGACAAAAAACTATGTATTAATAATCCTTCTATCGTTTGGATTGTTTTACCTATGAGCAGCACTTTTTTGCACACAATGGGCTAAATGGCCAGGCCACAAGGACCCCGAAGGCTCAGAGAAGGTTGGAGGAGGGGACCCACTGGAACAGCTGTTGGGAGACAGATGGTAACCTCCCGTCAAGGCCATCCAGCGTGGACAGGGTATGGCTCTCCCGCACACGGGCGGACAGGGGCGGACTTTAACGTGGACAGGGTATGGCTCTCCCGCACACGGGGCCACTGCTTAACGTCCCATCCGACGGACGGCGGCCTTTTCAAGCCCATCGGTGTCCCCTACTGACCGTGGCCAGGGCGGGGAAATTTTGCGGAGATAAATCTCAACGCTGACCCAGCTGGAACTCGAACCTGGGAACTACAGATTACGAGCCTGGCGCGCTACCGACTGAGCCACCCCCCCGCCCCTAATCCTTTTATCCCCAGCCTAACTCTCGCATGCCACCACTCTCCTGATTTCCAAGTACGTGTATCGTAGCTGCAACTAAGATGATTATTCTTTCACTGTTATAACGTTTCGTTGTTATAATTCGTTTAATTGTTTCTTATGGCACCGGTTTATGTTAATTTTTTCCGTTTTTTTCTGTACGTGGGGGAGGGCGTATTTAATAATATAAAGTAAATTCGAGATCTCTCGGGAAAGCTTTTTATTTTTCCCATTAAACTTTAAATAATACAAACTAAGATCATGTTAAACACGGTTTTTTAAAGAAAGCATCCTAACCTATAGGAGCATCAACGTGACTAGCATTTCATTGCAATTTAAATATCTAATTCCAATACTGTGTTACCGATCGGGATAGTAATTTATGACTATTATCTCTTTAAAGAAAAAACTTATAACATTTTACAATTAATTATTACCAAGCTATGTGTTTGGTAGTTTACAGAATCACCTGAACTGGGGGGCGGGGGTGACTCAGTTGGTAGCGCGCCAAGCTCGTAATCTGTACTTCCCAGATTCGAGTCCCAACTGGGTCAGCGTTGAGATTTATCTCGGCAAAATTCCCCGCCCTGCCCACGGTCAGTAGGGGCCACCGATGGGCTTGGAAAGGCCACCGTCCGTCGGATGGAACCGTTAAGGCCATAGCCCCGTGTGCGGAAGAGCCATACCCTGTGCCCGTTAAAGAACACGCTGAATGGCCTTGACGGGAGACTACCATCTGTCTCCAAACAGCTGCTCCAGTGGGTCCCCTCCTCCAACCTTCTCGGAGCCTTCAGGATCCTTGTGACCAGGCCATTTAGCCCATGGTGTGCAAAAAAGTTCCGCTCAGAGGTAAAACAACCCAACCCATCTGAACTGCACTAAAAAAGTAGGAAAGATAAAAAGGTTTCAAGATCCTTTTTTTTATCCCCCATACACAAAGAAAGGGCATTGGCTCGATCTGCACGCGCCAAGTCAGCCTCGCAGCAGATAAAGCAATTCTACTTTGACTTCAAGCCACTGACATTTCTTCTACGACGCTTGAATAATTTGTAGATCAGAACTTGGCGACTCTTGATGAAATAGTTTTTGAAGCTTTTAATCTAAAAATATGATGGCACCTTCCATGACGAAGGTAATTTTATATACACCTATCCCTCGATTTACACTGAAGATAGGTTCCGCACAAAACCGTGTAAATCGAAATCCGTGTAATCGAAATCAAAACCGTGTAAATCGAAACTGAATTATGCACATTGTAGAGTTTTTTCGTTTTACACGGTTTTACATAGCAAAAACCCAATATTTCGATTTACACGGTTTTGTGCGGAACCTATCTTCAGTGTAAATCGGGGGATAGGTGTATTGTATTCGTGTTCAATTAATATACTGCTGTGTTTTTCGGCATAAACAGACACCAATACTACAACACTTGCTTGCAAATCATCGTCGTAATCGTATGCTCTCTTTAACACAAACTTATGCCCTCATTTCAAAAAGCACCTATTTGGCAACTGAAGAGCCTCGTGAGAACTAACAGTCGAATAAAGACCGACAAATTCAAAGGAAATATATTTTGAGATGAAGAAAACAATTTGAGCCCTTTGCGATTACTGTTTACCAAAAAAATAAAACCAACAACTATAATCTATTACTACCTGTCACTTTTTTTCCAGATTTTTCCTACCATTCTTTTCCAACTTGTCTCCTCTTAAACTGTCTTATTTTCTTGCCCTTTTTGAAAAGTAAATAGAGGAACAGACAGCTTTGTATTTGTTAAGCCCTCATCTGGACACGTAGACGCAGAAGACACCCCGCTGGGAATGCATCGGCTTGTGGGGCATCCCTTCCCTGACACCCCACACGAACGGAGAGAGAAAAAAAACCATCTCCTCCACGCAGCAGCCAAGTCATTAGGTGATAGAGCCTATCCGCTCTCGTCAGACAAGAGCCGCGTAGCAGCAGCACACGTCGGCGAAGAGTTGGCAGCTACCGATGTCACTCACCACCTGCTCTGGCCGTCCGCTGCGGAAGACAGGGAGTGGGACGTGAAGACCTTTTCTTACTAAACGCTTTTTTTCGCGGCAAATTCTTCTAAATTTGTACACATTAGCAACGGGTGCCTCGCATCTGTCACGTGTGTTGTCTGTTGCAACGTGACGTAAAGAATGGCTGCAAAGGTCGGAGACATCGGCGAGGAACCAGATATAGCCGATGCTGCAGGCAAGCTTTGCACCAGGATATGTCAGATGGGCGGTCCCCGTTTAAACGGACGAGTGCTGGTAGGACTGGCACACTTGGCCTGTTCTAAATGAGAACTCGGCGCACACTCTTTGCTGTTGCTAGGATGCGCGTTATGTGGCCTACAGCTGCGCCAGGACATGGCTAAAAATATTGGGACTGAAATCTGATCTGATATTAGTAAGACCGTGCACCTGCCGATTTGTAAATCAACATGTAAAAAAGGAAAAAAATTGGCAAAGAGTGCGATTTGATACGGATAAGAGCGAGGAAGTAGAGGAGATTTCGTCAGAATAGTAGTCTGCAGAAAATTGTAGTTTATCCTGGCTTCGAACCCAGATCCGTGTCTTTAGAAAAGAGCGGTTCGAGACCCAGTGTCGTTTTTCTGCTGAGGTCCTGCCATCCTCTCAGACCTTCTACTTTGGCATATAAACTGACAAGCTCCTGTCAGACCTCTGTGGCAAGCAGCTGCTGGAGGGGGTATTTATTTTTATTTTTTCATAAGATACTGTCCACACCAGGAAAATGGAGGGAAACAATTCAATTGAGATACTGCCTGACTCCTGAGAAATAAATTCAGTTGGGATACTACTTGGCTCCTGAGATACAATTCAATTGGAAATTTGAAAGAATCGTGAGGGAACTGGAAAATTAGGAAGTCTGCTGATATAAGAAAATAAAAGAAAAAAAAATTAGGAAGATAGAACAAAAAGAAAAAATATATTAATGAAAAAAAACTGTACTATGTATAAAGGTGTTTTAAATTTTTTCATGTAAAATTTCCATTGTTCAGAGACTTCATAATTAAAATTACCTAGTTTTTTTTATTGGTGAAGTTTCTGATTCTTCCAATGACTATTCTCTATGAAATCAGTTCTCACTCCATTTCCGTTGTGCTTCATCCTTGTAGTCTCACCCTACCGAATGTTCAGCTTTGCAATGATTCACTCCACATTATTTTGCTCTATATTACTTCAACTCACTACTATTTAATACCCTACATGCTTCTCCTTACATTGCTTCATCAATATAATGATCCATCCCTATATTGTTTCATCCATGTACTAATCCATCCCTACATTGCTTTATCAATAAACTAATTCATCGCGACATTGCTTCATCTCTATACTTCTTCGTCCTAAATTACATTGTCCTACATTGCTTCATCTCTATTCATTTTTCGTTCCTAAATTACATCGTCCTACTTTGCTTCATCCCTATGCTTCTTCGTTCCTTAATTACATCGTCCTCCATTGCTTCATCTCTATACTTCTTCGTTCCTAAATTGCATCGTCCTCCATTGCTTCATCTCTATACTTCTTCGTTCCTAAATTACATCGTCCTACATTCCTTCATCTCTATACTTCTTCGTTCCTAAATTACATCGTCCTCCATTGCTTCATCTCTATACTTTTTATTAATAAATTTCATCGTCCTACATTGCTTCATCTCTATACTTCTTCATTCCTAAATTACATCGTCCTCCATTGTTTCATCTCTATACTTCTTCATTCCTAAATTACATCGTTCTACATTGCTTCATCATTGCAAATATATCTCTATACTTCTTCATTGCAAAATTACATCATCCTCCATTGTTTCATCTCTATACTTCTTTATTCTTAATTTCATCGTCCTACATTGCTTCATCTCTATACTTCTTCGTTCCTAAATTGCATCGTGCTCCATTGCTTTATCTCTATACTTCTTCATTGCAAAATTACATCATCCTCCATTCTTTCATCTCTATACTTCTTCATTCCTAAATTACATCATCCTACATTGCTTCATTTCTATACTTTTTCGTTCCTAAATTTCATCGTCCTACATTGCTTCATCTCTATACTTTTTCGTTCCTAAATTACATCGTCCTACATTGCTTCATCTCTATACTTCTTGGTTCCTAAATTACATCGTGCTCCATTGCTTTATCTCTATACTTCTTGGTTCCTAAATTACATCGTCCTACTTTGCTTCATCTCTATACTTCTTTGTTCCTAAATTACATCGTCCTCCATTGCTTTATCTCTATACTTCTTCGTTCCTTAATCACATCGTCTTCCATTGCTTCATCTCTATACTTTTTCGTTCCTAAATTACATCGTCCTCCATTGCTTCATCTCTATACTTCTTCGTTCCTAAATTTCATCGTCCTACATTGCTTCATCTCTATACTTCTTGGTTCCTAAATTACATCGTCCTCCATTGCTTCATCTCTATACTTCTTGGTTCCTAAATTACATCGTCCTACTTTGCTTCATCTCTATACTTCTCGGTTCCTAAATTACATCGTCCTCCATTGCTTTATCTCTATACTTCTTCGTTCCTTAATTACATCGTCCTCCATTGCTTCATCTCTGTACCTCTTGGTTCCTAAATTACATCGTCCTCCATTGCTTCATCTCTATACTTCTTGGTTCCTAAATTACATTGTCCTACTTTGCTTCATCTCTATACTTCTTTGTTCCTAAATTACATCGTCCTCCATTGCTTTATCTCTATACTTCTTCGTTCCTTAAACACATCGTCCTCCATTGCTTCATCTCTATACTTTTTCGTTCCTAAATTACATCGTCCTCCATTGCTTCATCTCTATACTTCTTTATTCCTAAATTTCATCGTCCTACATTACTTCCTGTGTAAACTTCTTCATACCTGCGGTACAAATTGGTTCAAAAAGATGATCCAACGGTATCCTATGGCTCAAAGAGAATAAAACAAAAATTTGCCATAAAAATTTAAACTACTTCAAGTTCAAATATAATATTTACTTTTAATAAGTTATTCTTCAACTTATTCATTACTTTAATTCCACATTTTTTTAATGATCATCCACCCGATGTCGAATATATGCCGCTGTTCCAAGCGATATTTTTACTAGTAGGAAAAATATTCAGTCCTACAGATGTCTCAGAGTCACCACTGTTAAGTCGTACTCAAATGTTCTACTGTTGAGTGGTATTTCGTCAGCTTTATACACAGTCGTATCAAAATAATATGACCACCTACCATACATACTATAATAGGTGGTCATATTATTCTGATACGACTGTGTATATTAATACATTTTCTTGTGAATATACTACGTTGACATCATGCTTCATTTAAGGTATTATGAATTTAATGCTTTTCCTCAATGGTGAAAGACATCTTTCATTAATAAATGACACTTTTAACGAACTTCATAAAATGGTATGTCAACGAGTTCGTGTCGTGCAGGAAGCATTCACAGAACATTTCGATGACCAGCTAACTCTAACTAGAGGTCCTGTATAGTTAGGGGCTGGCCATCTCGGTGATTCACTGCTATTGGTTGATTGAGTCACGTGGTTTATGGACGCCATATTTTGTCGAAAGTTATGAGTTAGTGTATGTACCAAGTTAAAACTTCTCATTTGTTATAGTTTTATATATTTCTATCACATTTTTTGTCTATAAAAGCTGTCATATTTTATGAATGCCTCACTGCGCTGCAATTGGGTGTAAAAATTTCAAAGAACTAAATTAATGAATATTTTTTTCCGAGAAACTCCATCAGAAGACGGCAATCGACTGGAAAAGTGAAATGAGCTAACTGAAAACCAACAAATAATTTCTTTTAAGGTTCGTTTGAAAAACGAGCTAATGTTTTCACTTTGTCGTCTGCCTGTGCCAATATTTGTTCGTCTGTCTGTCCGTCTCTCTGTTGTCTGTCCATCTGTTTTTCCACCTGTCTGTCCGTCTATAGACAAAGTTCACTTTTATCATATATTTTTTTTACTTTTAAAGCAAAATGAAAAATTTCTTTTGGGTAGGATAGGTGTCGAACAAATATTGTGATTCGCAATTTTGAAAATTTTCAATAACTTTAATAGCGCCCTCTAGTGGTGAGAAAAAACGGAAAATGCTAAAATTTTAAACGAATATTGCACACAAATTATTTACACTGAAAATTTGAAATTTTGGAAGTAGAGTGTTATGGTCAGAAAGTTTACAATAGCAACAAGGCTTTGACGTCTTAACCAAAAGGGGGTGCGAAAATGAAACTTTTACTTAGAGAGATAAACGAAACTACATTTTTTTGTTTTACAGACTCTAACAAAATATTGATAATTTTTTAACAATATTTGATAATCTCAGTGTTACCTGTAGACTCTTAAACGTCTATAAATAAATAAATGTTTTGTGGAAAAAATGTCGCCGATATACAGGATTCGAACCCGCATTTCTCCAGGAACATGCCAGAGTATTCTAACCTGTTGAACTAATGCCGTCTGTCTTTTTTCCACTAATCATGACTATCACTCTTCCCGTGAATTTTGGGCACCTCCATACGACATCTGTGATCTCGGGTGACAACTATTTCTTTTTTAGTGCTCTGAGTAAGATTGATATAAATAATGAAGTCACATCATGCTATTTAGCGTTATTAATGATTTAAACAATATTCGATAATCTCGGCGTTACCTGTAGACATTTAAACGTCTATAAATCAATAAATGTGTTTTTGTGAAAACAGCCGGGTACGTTCAACAGGTTAGAATACTCTGGCATGTTTCTGGACAGATGCTGGTTCGAATCCTGTATGTCGGCAAAAAAATTTTCCACAAAAATAATAATATTTACATTTTTCGAATACCCATCAACTGGAATTTCCAGTGTTCGAGAGTGCTAAAGGCGGTAAATAAAAACTCGAAAACGACCTCTAGCAGTGGAAAAAAGCTGGGAAATACCAAATCTTTAAATAAATATTACAAACGATCTATTTTTTGCTGGAAACCTAAATTTTTGATCATAGAGTATAATGATCAAGTGATTTGCACTAATAGTAATGATTCATCCCTTTGGTAAAATGTAACTTTTCTGCTTTAAGAGATAAATGAAAAACTTTTTTTGCACATTATAGGTATTAATAAAATATTAATAGTTTATTTTCTCAATTATACAGTAGTTCGAATTTCCACTGTCAGAGGGTACCGAAAGTATGAAATAACTAGAAGAACGCATATCGCCTCTGGCGCATTGGGAATCTCATTTTCAAAGAGAATTGAGTTCTTCCTTTGCCTACTTTTTCACTCCTTAAAAGTTTCAATTATGGATGTTTGTGTTGTTTTTCTGCTGAGGTTCCGCCATCCTCATGGACCTTCTGCTATGGCGTATAAACTGACAGGCTCCTGTCAGACCTCTGTACAAGCAGCTGCTTCAGGGGTTATTTATTTTTTAATGTATGATGGGGGAAATGCGCATAGTAGTATTTTATTAGTAATTATAAAACATAAAAAGTATTTGTCTTTTAGTTCTTAAATTTCAAAACTTGCTTTCTCTCGCTTCTCTGAAAATAGTGGGCAGATCATTGCTGTCAGTGGAATTTTTACCATAACAGAACTCTACACGCCGAAATTTCTACCATAAACAGATCACCTGAAACATTCGTTAAAAGTTTTGCAGTTTCGATATTTAGTGATCTCTAATGATCTAAATTAAAACTACCTTTGAAAATGCGAATTATGTTTCATTAGTAACCAACTATAAAAGAGATTTCCAATTATCTTTTAAAACAACACCGTTCCGTTTCTTACCTACCTTTGCCTTCGAGTGAACTCATTGTTGTCAATGGGATTTTCAAGACTGTCACATTCCACAACCAGAATTTCAAATTTTTAGCGTAAT
The DNA here is from genome assembly GCA_038380435.1 of Ryuthela nishihirai. Lineage (NCBI taxonomy): Eukaryota > Metazoa > Arthropoda > Arachnida > Araneae > Heptathelidae > Ryuthela > Ryuthela nishihirai. The sequence goes on from JAWZYU010000001.1 coordinate 23,929,763, forward strand.
TACATCGTTTGCAATATTCGTTTTAAATTTTGGGATTTTTTCCACCGTTAGGGGGCGCAATTATAGCTTTTGCGAAATTCGCAAAATGCAAATTTAATATTTCATCAATACTTGCCCAACCCAAAAGGAATTTTTAATTTATCTCTAAAAACATACACTTTTCTGTTAAAACAATAAAAAAAAGTTGCATTCACCTCCCCCTGGGTCTAAAGGGTCAAGTGATTGTTGTCAATGGTAACTTCGTAACCTTCACATTTCAACATCAAAATTTCAAACTTCTAAACACAACTACATATTCCTTTGATATTTTGGAATTTTCAACATTTTCCACCGTTAGAGAGCGCAGTTATAACTTTTGGGAAATTCGAAAAGTGCAAATCGTAATATATCATTAATACCTATCTAACACAAAAAGAATTTTTTGTTTATCTGTATAAACAAAAAAAGGTTTGATATCTACAGACGGGCAGACAATCGTGAGAACTAAAATCTGTATCAAATATCACTCTACCCTTTTCGAGAATCCATAAGTACCGTCCAATACCATTCATCCATGCATACTAAACAATCCGAGCGACGACAAAACATGGCGTCCAATTTTGAGATGGCCAACATCTCAAAATTTTCGTAGGCGGGTTCCATTATTAGTACCTATAACGTGTATAAAAATGTATATAGTTCTTTATTAGTACCTATAATGTGCAAAAAAAGTTTTTCATTTATCTATTTGTTTGGTTGAGCAGGTATTGATGAAATATTAAATAATATAAAGAGCCTTTAATTCTACCGATCTCAACTCCATGGAGTACGCTATCCGATGGGCTAATGCACCATGTGGCCACTTTTATTCAAATACTAGCTGAAAGGCTCCCGGCATTGCCCGGGTCTCACTTTTAATCTGTATATTTTGTTTCTTACTGCACTAAAGGTTAGTTTTGTGAGTTCTGTCCTTTCTCTGACACTAGAGCATAGATTCCACACGAAAAATTGTCCTGTGCTGCAAAAGTCATTGCTAAGTCAGCACGAGCTCTCATAGCCAGTGGTTTTTTCACAAACTATCAGATTTCAATTTCGGCAATTTTTTTTTACTCTGTGTCTTACAAATTTCGTAGGCGGGTTCCATCTGACTGACCAGGTATTGGGTTAAAAAAATCAAGTCCATAGTTGCAATGGGGCGCCTTAAAATAATAATGCTTTTGGAAATGTGGTGAATCTGGCAACGGTATCAGATTTAAATGCTATTATCTCTCTTACGTTCACAGTTAGGGAGCAGTAAATGGCAACAATAAATTTGACAGCTATTATCATTTCTCGTAGGAATATCATGGTACATATTTTTGCTTCTAACAAGCCCCCCTTCTGGAATTTCGACTTGAAATTTGGCACTGTAATCTGAACTACAACCAGAAATATTCTCTGAAACTTTGAAGCGTCTGCTATGATGTCTCGATCAGTTATGACTGCCAGAAACAGACAAACTCACACACTGTTTTATTATAATAAAATATAGATGACTTTACACTCAGCTTGGTTGAAAAATGTCCAAAGAAGCATTATAAACCAATCATATCACTTTGTTCTCAGGCAGTTACTTGAGACTAAACTTACCTTAAAAATTAATCTAAAAATAACCTTTTCTTCGTTTGACCTACCTGGAAGGCATGCGAGTCCTGCTGACCTCTTCCACCAACGCTTCCCACCACGAGAATGCCTTTCTTGCTGAGCGGCTTCACTTTGTCGGGGATGGGCAGCTTGCCTTGCTCCCGGCAGTCCAAGTAAAAAGTGACCCGGTCCTGATGGACCTTGAAGGCCACTTGGTGCCATTTACCATCTGCTACTGACGTCACGAAACTGACTCGGACATTGTCTTTGGCGAAGAGCACGAGCGAGATGCTATCTCCGAGGAAGAGGCCGAACTGGAGGCTGCCCATGTGATGGACTCCCATCAGGTATCCTCCCGCCGAGGGAGTGAGGCGGGCCGTCACTAACAGAGAAAATTCCCACGGAAAAGTGGCGGGAAGAAGTTCTTGAATTGGCACTTTCCAGGATCCTGCAGGAACCACCCGATAAGCTGTTTGACGATCGACAGGGCGTAGACGAGATCTTCGGAGTCCAGCTGCGTCAAGAATGTCTACAGTACCTGTGGAAGAGAAAAACAATAGAACTTTTTGGCAAAGTATAAAAATAAAATACTGAGAATCAAATTGTTTTTAAAATGAGATCAGATTTAAAGCGATGATTTACAACAAAAATTTACTGAAGAATATGAATATTATTCCAACAACTATGCATTTATAGGATAATAAGCTAGCATAGTTAGATGACTCAAGGCCACTGCTTGCAGCGCCGCCTATAGTAACAGGCCGTAAATTCTCATTTACCAACTAACTTTTGAATTATGTGGACATCTTGCTTTTCAGTTTGCATCTGATTATTGTTTGCTTTTTTATTGTCTTTTACATAATATAGGTAATCGAAAAATTTATTTATTAAGATTATATGCGAATATTATAAAATAATCGAAAATTAACAACTGGCGTTTTAGAAAATAACACTTACCTGTATATTTTTAAAATTGCAATCCCACATTACTATTTAAAAAAAATTTTGTTAGGCGAATACCCAAATGAAAGTGCTACCATCAGTTTTGTGCTGCAATGGGCTTCTATGGCTGAAACCTTTTAAATATAAAGTAGATGACACTCCCCAAGTCACAAGCTTTCATTTGGCATAAAAACCATTAGAATCAAGTCCCTCCGGTTTGATTTTTTTCCTTCTCTTTTAGGGAAGGAAAGAAATGGAAATATTTCGAGGTACCGTATGAACATCCTCACGTCAGAAGTTTCTAAACCAAAACAGGGAATTGCCTCGCTCAGAAAATCGAACTTTTCAAATCATTTCGTACCCACTAGAGTCCCTCGGATACAGTTTGCCAGGCATATGTAACTTTATAGAAAATAAATAAATACCCCCTCAAGCAGCTGCTTGCCACAGAGGTCTGACAGGAGCCTGTCAGTTTATATGCCATAGTAGAAGATCTGAGAGGATGGCAGGACCTCAGCAGATAAACGTCACATACATCCATGCCTTACCCGGGGCTCGAACCCAGGTCCCTTAGATCAGTAGCCAAGCGCGCTAACCACTCGGCCATGGGACGGCTAAATAAATACCCCCTCAAGCAGCTGCTTGCCACAGAGGTCTGACAGGAGCCTGTCAGTTTATATGCCATAGTAGAAGGTCTGAGAGGATGGCAGGACCTCAGCAGAAAAACGACACAAACAGCCATGCCTTATCCGGGGCTCGAACCCAGGTCCCTTAGATTAGTAGCCAAGCGTGCTAACCACTGGGCCATGGGACGGCTAAAATAAATACCTCCTCAAGCAGCTGCTTGCCACAGAGGTCTGACAGGAGCCTGTCAGTTTATATGCCAGAGTAGAAGGTCTAAGAGGATGGCAGGACCTCAGCAGAAAAACGATACATACATCCATGACTTCTCCGGGGCTCGAACCCAGGTCCCTTAGATCAGAAAGCAAAAACTAAATATGATCTGAGTTGCCCAAAAAATATATATGTACTAAGAAAAAATTATTATATTATTGTTGAAAAACATTATTTATTACTTTCAACAAAAAACTCGAGTTCCACTCGTGCTTAATTCGAACGACTTCAATATCCACGGAAGCTCGTGCTCTTGACACAACAAACTCAACAATGAGTTTATCACGCGAATTGAGAAAGAAATTAGTTTCATGTATTTCATATTTGAAATTTATTGCTGGCAACAGTTATTTTGAATAACTTTCAATCGTTAATTTTAAGTCTATAGGAATTTTGAGAAATTCAAATTCGTCCACCCTAATTTTGTTTGACTCCAGTGGGTATAATCATATATTAAGCTCCATAGCCTATATTCTTCCCTACGGGCGGGGGTGGCTCAGACGGTAGCGCGCCAGGCTCGTAATCTGTAGTTCCCAGGTTCGAGTCCCAGCTAGGTCAGCGTTGAGATTTATCTCCGCAAAATTCCCCGCCCTGCCCACGGTCAGTAGGGGACACCGATGGGCTTGGAAAGACCGCCGTCCGTTGGATGGGACGTTAAGCTGTGGCCCCGTGTGTGGGAGAGCCATACTTTGTGCACGTTAAAGAACACGCTGGATGGCCTTGACGGGAGACTACCATCTGTCTCCCAACAGCTGTTCCAGTGGGTCCCCTTCCCCAACCTTCTCTGAGCCTTCGGGGTCCATGTGACCTGGCCATTTAGCCCATGGTGTGCAAAAAAAGTGCCGCTCAGAGGTAAAACAACCCAAAACAACGGAAGTGTATGGAATATATCTTTCTGCATTCTCTGATCGAGTCCAAAGCCAGCAAAGAGTGATTCCTACCTGTGCAAGCGAACATGTTGCAAGTCCTCTGCTGGCCGTCTTCCCTGGAACATTTCTGTTGGGAATTGCAAAGCCTCCTCCTTTGCTGGATGCCTCCGCCGCAGGTGCCGCTGCAAGGACTCCATTCGCCCCATGGCCGCCAACCTAAAAAGAATAGACGAGTAGTAAGCAGAAATGTCACAAACAACATGAAATTCATTGAGTGCTTAACTACGTTCGTTACGGAGCACACTGCTCTACTTAAACGTTACAGAATTTCTGAGCTCTATATTTTTATAAAGTGCATTTAATAGAAAAATGTGACAAGACAAATAAACATCGTATTCAAATCTATTGAAATATCGATTTTCAACAACATTCGTTCAGTATTTTAAGAGTTATGGGTTGGGTTGTTTTACCGCTAAGCGGCACTTTTTTGCACACCATGGGCTAAATGGCCAGGTCACATGGACCCCGAAGGCTCAGAGAAGGTTGGGGGAGGGGACCCACTGGAACAGCTGTTGGGAGACAGATGGTAGCCTCCCGTCAAGGCCATCCAGCGTGTTCGTTAACGTGCACAGGGTATGTCTCTCCCGCACACGGAGCCACGGCTTAACGTCCCATCCGACGGACGGCGGCCTTTCCTAGACCATCGGTGTCCTCTACTGACCGTGGGTAGGGCGGGGAATTTTGCGGAGATAAATCTCAACGCTGACCCAGCTGGGACTCGAACCTGGGAACTACAGATTACGAGCCTGGCGCGGTACCGACTGAGCCACTCCCGCCCCATCTTAATTTGTCTTTAGTGGCATTTTCCATTAAATGCATATTTTGTAAGCTGCATAGCTTCGAGGTTAGATTCATATCGTCACAGAAATTTTCTAATATATTGATAGGGCAGTGTACACCGTAAAAATAAAACGGATACGTGGTAAAATATGCTTTCTGAACAAATGGTAAAATGCTTTGTGGTTTTTGCAGAATTTTCAAAGTAGACAACAAAGATAGATGTAAGGTTATAAACATTGATGAAACTGAATTATTTAAATTTAGAGTTTAATTTATTGCAATAACATCCTTTCAACACATAAAACGGTGCATATTTACAACATACGAATACATTATAATTTTAAAGATATGCCCTATCAAAATATCAAATTAAATCAAAATAATAACAAAACAAAAACAAAATAGGAAAAACAATCGAATATGTATAACCCGCAATTACTATTGATCATACTGGCTACAAAAATACATCAAATTTGCATAACAAATTGTGAATGAGGAGGGAGGGAATGAAATGTCTCACTCTCTACGGAGTGAGGATTTTATCTTGTGAATCAACTATAGTGGTCCCAAGAAATATATTTTTCACATACTTGAAGCTACTTCAATATCAGTAATGCTAAGGTGATTCATAAGTCACTGCGTTTTTAACCACGTAAAATTCGTACGGTGATGACACATCACCGTGTTGTATTTGCATACCTCTGAACGTAATATTAAGGGAAAATATAAAGCCCTCAATAGGGGACACCCTCCTGGGTGTCCCCTATTGAGGGGGGGAGGGGGGGGCTGAGAATAAAACTTGGTTAGGGATGGAATAAATTTTAGTTTTTTAAATCTATTTTTAGTGTCGGACTAAAATAAAATTATATAAAGAAAATTGTTTTGAATATCAAAGCAGATAGACAAGTTTAGGATTTCGTATAAAACGACCGGATTTTCGGGGGGGGGGGGGGGAGTCCGGACCTCTTCCCCCCCACCAGTAAGTCCTTGCCCTTGGTTATCCATCCGATATTACAGATCTTTCCGGACATAACAAAGTTACATTCTTACTCCCGAACACATTTGAAAGTGGCACAACCAGGACATTACTGCCAGGTCGTGCCACTTTTATGTGTTAAATGTATTAAATTGTAAAAGATTAAATATTTGCAAACTTTAAATAAAGGGACAATAACTAGGGATACAGATTAGCTCAAATTCTTGATCCCGAGCCTGAACATTTTGGGTAGCCCAAACCCCAAACAGGTTGATATAAAGCATTACTTGACATATCGTGTAATATATATGTAGAAATGTACGCCGCTAAACGATTTTAATACTTTGTATTATAGGCTATTAAACAAAAATTACACTTCAAGCAGCTGAGGGGAGCCTGGCAGTATCTAAAGAACATATTAGAAGAAAGCGAGATATCAGAAGAAAGGAAACATACATGCCTTACTGGGATTCGAACCTGAGATCCTTTCATTAGTAGTCAAGGCTATTATAACCCTTAAAATAATTGGAGTGGTTAGCGCGCTTGGCTACTTATCTAAGGGACCTGGGTTCGAGCCCCAGGTAAGGTATGGATGTTCGTGTTGTTTTTCTGCTGAGGTCCCGCCATCCTCACAGACCTTCCACTATGGCGTATTAAACTGACAGGCTACTGTCAGACCCATGGAGGTAGGAAGATAAGGAGACGCCCTAACGCGCTTTCCCTGTGGAAAGAAAATGATGCTTACGCAGCATTGCGGTAGCCATGTTGTTGCATTCAAAACAAACCGTCTGCCGCTGCAATCAAGCCTACTTACACTCAGTTTTACTGTGCGATTCGTGCAGCCGTAAGCTGAACAGGCTGCCAAAATACAAATGTCGACAAAAATTAGTATAGGTGAGTAACTACGGATCAATGTTTTGAATAGAACAACATGGCTGCCGTAGCATCATTTTCAAGTGCTTAGGGCTCCTCCTCTTATCTTCCTACCTCCATGGTCAGACCCCTGTAGCAAGCAGCTGCTTGAGGGGGTATTTTGCATTTTATATCATGACAAAATTAAAATTTTAATATTATTTGTAACGAAAAATACTGTAATACGCAGAAATTGAAAATTTTTGGGTTGTTGTATCTGTGATAATTTTTTTGCCCACAATGGGCTAAATTTGACCAGGTCACATGAACCCCACGGGTTCAGAGAAGGTTGGGGAGAGGGGACCCACTGGACAGCTGTTGGGAGACAGATGGTAGCCTCCTGTCAAGGCCATCCAGCGTGTTCTTTAACATGCACATTGTATGTCTCTTCTGCAAAAGGGGCCACGGCTTTACGTCTCATCCGACGGATGGCGGCCTTTCCAAACCCATCGGTGTACTACCTCGGTCTTACTGAACGAGGGCAGGATGGGGAGTTTTGCGGAGATAAATCTCAATGCGAACCTGGGAACTGCAGATTACGAGCCTGGCGCATTACTGACTGAGCCCCCACCACCACCACACCAAAAAAAAGAAAAAGTTACTATAGGATATTTTGGCGTGAGGTTAACATTAAGCAAGCAATTGATATTACACTGCTCAAAGTAGAAAACGCAACACTGCGAAAGAAGTTGTTTAGCCGAAACTGACAGGAGGGAAGCTATTAGTGTAGATGTACAAATGATCAAAAAACGGAAAGGGTGAGAACACGATATATGTACGTAATATTGCAGATTCATCGGTACATAGTAGGCCCACCTTAGGCAGTTATATATTCCTATCTAGACATTCTCGGTCATCCATCAATTAGATGATTAAGCATCTGATTGATGGATAATCATCTGATTGGCATTCCATCAATCAGATGATTAACTGTGTCCTGACATTCCATCTCGGCTTTCCGTCAATCTGATGGTTAACTGTGTCCTGACCTTCCATCTCAGCATTCCGTCAATCTGATGGTTAACTGTGTCCTGACCTTCCATCTTGGTATTCCGTCAATCAGATGGTTAACTGTGTCCTGACCTTCCATCTTGGTATTCCGTCAATCAGATGGCTAACTGTGTCCTGACCTTCCATCTTGGTATTCCGTCAATCAGATGGTTAACTGTGTCCTGACCTTCCATCTTGGTATTCCGTCAATCAGATGGTTAACTGTGTCCTGACCTTCCATCTTGGTATTCCGTCAATCAGATGGTTAACTGTGTCCTGACCTTCCATCTTGGTATTCCGTCAATCAGATGGTTAACTGTGTCCTGACCTTCCCTCTTGGTATTCCGTCAATTAGATGGTTAACTCTGTCCTGACCTTCCATCTCGGTATTCCGTCAATCAGACGGTTAACTGTGTCCTGACCTTCCATCTTGGTATTCCGTCAATCAGATGGTTAACTGAGTCCTGACCTTCCATCTTGGTATTCCGTCAATCAGATGGTTAACTGTGTCCTGACCTTCCATCTCGGCACTCCGTCAATCACATGGTTAACTGTGTCCTGACATTCCATCTCGGCATTCCGTCAATCAGATGGTTAATTGTGTCCTGAGGTATGGCATTCCAAACAGCATCCAATTGTGCATGCAACTGTACTAGGCTCGTCGCCGGATGAAGCTGAGAAGGCGGTGACCCATAAGGTACCACACATACTCAATGGGCAACAAGTCAGAGAGTATGGCAGCCATGGGATAATGGCCGCCAAAAGCGTAGCCCTTAAGATTTCGTATAATACGACCGAATTTTCCGGGGGGGGGGGGGGATAATATTGGATATCCATCCAATATTATAGATCTTTATAGGCTGTAAGAAGTTTGGGGAGTAAGCACCCAAGATTTTAAAATAAAAAAGTTTTAATATATATATGTAAAAGTTTTGAATTAAAAAAGATTTTAAATTTTAAAAAAGGTTTGTAAAAGTTTTGAATTAAAAAAAAATTTAAATTTTAAAAAAAGTTTGTAAAAGTTTTAAGATAAAAATTACAACTTTGATAGGGGGGATGCCCTCCCTTTAGAGCTAAGGAGTCAGAGAGTACCATTGAGCAATTCCACTGAGTTGCATTTTTTAAAGTTAGTTACTATCCCCCCTCCATCTTGAGAGGGGAACTCAAGTTTTCGAAAGAAGCTGCGGTCCGTAGAGGAAGATAATGTTATAAAGTTACTTGGTTCACACGAAGAATTGAGCAATGAAAAAATGATCCAATAGATAAACTAAAGGACAAAAAATGAGACGATTTCTGCTGAAGAAAACATTCCTGGCTTATCTTTTCGCGTGTTGACTTCCAAAAGAATGTTAAAAGCATTTAGTGTCGTGGAGGAAGAGCTCGCAATCTTCGATGAAGATGACCCCGATGCACCACCACACAGCACTAAAGTGTCAAGATCTGTCAATAATGCTTTGGCGCTGCTATCAATGCCTTCATAAAAAAAACTCCAATCTAAACTGTGTCACTTAATACATTGTTTAGACTAGAAAAATAACAACACATACGCCTATGGCGAATCGTATTACTCGTTTTCAAAGGGAATGAAGTTTATACTTTCCGTCTTTAGCACCTTCTAACGGTAGAAATACCCTGTGCACGTTAAAGAACATGCTGGGTGACCTTGAAAGGGTGGTTACCATCTGTCTCTCAACAGCTGTTCCAGTAGGTCCCCTCCCCCAACCTTCTCTGTGCCTTCAGGGCCCTTGTCACCTGGCCATTTAGCACATTTTGTGGAAAAAAGTGCCGCTCAGAGGTAATCATCAACAGTGGAAATTCGACCTAAAGGCTAGTTGGTAAAATAAATATATAAGATTTTATTGACTATAACACCAAAAAAAGAGTTTTTCATTTATCTCCTAAAATAAAAGGACTTGGGTGGCTCAGTACGTAGCGCGCAAGGCTCGTAATCTGCAGTTCCCAGGTTCGAGTCCCAGTTGGATCAGCGTTGAGACTTATCTCCGCAAAACTCCCCTCCCAGCCCACAATCAGCAGGGGATAATGATGGCCTTTGAAAGTCCGCCGTCCGTCGGATGGGACGTTAAGCCGTGGCCCCGTGTGGGGGAGAGCCATACCCTCTGCACGTTAAAGAACACGCTGGATAGCCTTGATGGGAGGCTACCATCTCTCCCAACAGCTGTTCCAGTGGGTACCTCCCCCACCTTCTTTGGGCCTTTGAGGTCCTTGTGACCTGGCCATTTAGCCCATGATGTGCAAAAAAGTGCCGCTTAGAGGTAAAACATCCCAACCTAAAACAAAAAGTTGAGCTTTCTTATATCCCCTGGGGATAAGCAGCAAATCATAAGGTCAATGTAAACCTTTTGATCTTCACATGCCACATCCTAACAGCAGAATTTCAAATTTCTTTTATGAAAAGATCGTTGGCAACATTCAGTTCAAGTTTTTTTCATTTCCAAATTTTTCCACCGTAAGAGGGGGTATTAAAGCTATTAGAAAATGGGAAAAAAGGCGATGAATCGTAATATTTCATGAATACCTACCCAACCCGAAAAAGAATTTTTAAAATATCTCTAAAAATAAAAAAGCTGAATGTCTACAGACTGACGGCAAAGACGAAACGTTTGCTCGCATTGATTGATTTTTTTTTAATGAAAATGAGAAAAAACACAGAAAAAGTCTCCAAGCCGATCTACTGCTGCCACAAAATCAACCTCGCCAACTTCTTCCAGTAAGTAACACACTCTCTCATTACTGAAGTAATTAAAATTTATACATTGACAGTTTTTACTAATTTCATTTACCCTCTGCCAAGCCGGAATCTAGGAAGGGGCGGGGGTGGCTCAGTCGGTAGCGCGCCAGGCTCGTAATCTGTAGTTCCCAGGTTCGAGTCCCAGCTGGGTCAGCGTTGAGATTTATCTCCGCAAAATTCCCCGCCCTTCCCACGGTCAGTAAGGGACACCGATGGGCTTGGAAAGGCCGCCGTCCATCGGATGGGACGTTAAGCCGTGGCCCCGTGTGCGGGAGAGCCATACCCTGTGCACGTTAAAGAACACGCTGGATGGCCTTGACGGGAGGCTACCATCTGTCTCCCAACAGCTGTTCCAGTGGGTCCCCTCCCCCAACCTTCTCTGAGCCTTCGGGGTCCTTGTGACCTGGCCATTTAGCCCATGGTGTACAAAAAAGTGCCGCTCAGAGGTAAAACAACCCAAAACAACCTGCACTGTACTGATATATACACTATTTTGCAAACGCATCTAAGGGACCTGGGTTATCGACTGGGAAACTTCAGCGTAAACGAGGCCAGGGGTTTGCGAGGAACTGGGATCTTCACCAAGATCCTTATCTCCTCATCACCGTTGCCTGGGAAACCATCACACTACCACCAAATAAAGGCCGCTTGCCCTGTCGCTCCCGAAGCAGCGTGCTGCGCGGTATTCGGTCGCAAGGTTCCCCGCCTCATCCCCCATGGCAGGAAAACTGCTCAATAATTCCTGTCGTCCCCTACGGATGAACGTCTGCCGAAACTTTACGGTTGTAAGCTGTTACCGCGACCGCTTCAGCAGCTGTCTCTGGGAATTGAGGAAGTACGATGGGGCATCCGATAAATTGCAACGAGTAAATAATAGCAAGAGAAATGTGGTCGCCATGGAAACGACGTATATAAAACTGACATTTATAGCGTTGTGTAGCACGAGCAACGGGTCTGCACAGCAGTTGCCTTCGAAACATGTTTGTTTAAGCCGATGGGCAGTGAGTGGTTTTGCAATAAACGTACAAAAAACGAATCATGCGCTTTCTCAGTTATTTGGCATTTTAATGAGCATCTTTAACAACCTTCCAAATCATCATTGGGGTAGGGGTGGCTCAGTTGATAGCGCGCCAGGCTCGTAATCTGCAATTCCAAAGTTCGGGTCTTGCCTGTGACAGAGTTGAGATTTATCTCCGAACATCCCCCTGCCCTCGGTCAGCAGGGGACACCGAAGGTCTTGGAGAGGCGGCCGTCCGTCCGATGGAACGTTAAGACGTTTTCCCGTGTGGCTAGAGCTATACTTCATGAACGTTAAAGAACACGCAGGAAGGCCTTGACGGAAGTCTTCCAATTGTTTCCTAACAGCTATCCAGTGAGTCCCTTTATTCCAACCTTGTCCGAACCCTTATGGTCCTTCTGATATGGGGGCGGGGGTGGCTCAGTCGGTAGCGCGTCAGGCTCGTAATCTACAGTTCCCAGGTTCGAGTCCCAGCTGGGTCAGCGTTGAGATTTATCTCCGCAAAAATTCCTCGCTCTGCCCACGGTCAGTAGGAGACACCGATGGGCTCGGAAAGACTGCCGTCCGTCGGATGGGACGTTAAGCCGTGGCCCCGTGTGCGGGAGAGCCATACCCTGTGCACGTTAAAGAACACGCTGGATGGCCTTGACGGGAGGCTACCATCTGTCTCCCAACAGCTGTTCCAGTGGCTCCCCTCCCCCAACCTTCTCTGAGCCTTCGGGGTCCATGTGACCTGGCCATTTAGCCCATTGTGTGCAGAAAAGTGCCGCTCAGGAGTAAAACAATCCAACTTTTGAGTAGAAATTTTCTACTCTGCGAAATAGCATTTGCATCACTGTCCAGCAGGAACTGAAATAATTCAGTAAACGTTTTTTAATACGTTGATACAAGACCAGATCTGGGAGGGGGAGGGGAAGAAAAATTATTACTCACATTACTCACATGTATATTTCAAAAATTTTTCAAGAAAGTTTAAAAGACCCCTAAAATGGAGGTAAAAACATTTATACTGAAATGTCGATCCTATGTCTTGCTTTTTTTTATTTCCGACCCAATTCAGTCACACACATCCCCGCACTAAGTCCTGTAGTGCACTGGCAGAATATTTATCAAGGTTTGTGAAGCATGTTTAATCTAAAAAAGTACCATCCCAACAAATTATTTTAAACCATTTAATAAGTTTTCAGCAGCATTTCACTTTAGCGTCTCCAGATAAAATCAGTTCTTTCTAAAAATCATTAGAAACGAGCGTGTAATTCAACTTCCCCAACTTCATGTTCCCATTGGCCCCATTTCAATGATTACATTCCGCAGCAGCAGAACTCTAATTCCACTTCTCCCGCTACATTTATCTCGTCCATGACCTAGTATCATCTGTTTCATCGTGATGGATTTTAATGCTCTTCGGGAGATGCGGACCTTCAGATCCAACTCGACAGCCGGAAACATCATTGCATGTAATGTGCCGATGTTGGTCCCATTGATTTCACATTGCGCTCTCCTTGCACGGAGACTGCTGCAGACTCTTTTCTGTCGTCGTCGAAGTGATCACGCCGTCAGACTTTAGTATCGCCTTTTCTTTGCTACAATTATTTAGTTTAGATTATCCAGGTAATTTGTTACCGCTAAAGCTCGAAAGCCGTTAATGTGCACATTACCTAGCTAATCTGCAGATTAACTGATTTGCTCCGTTAACGTGCGGAATCAAGAGTTTTCCGCATTTTACCTAGGTAATGTGCACATTAACGGCTTCCGTATCGTTAAAGTTCAAAAGTTTGTTTCTCTCATAGTAGTGAATCTCTTGAATATGAATCTTCGTGTCACGTGATTCACTCGTCCGCATTATAAAAAACGCCCCGGATGAGCGGAGGCCAAGTGAGAACGAATAGGTAAAGTGATTCATTCTTGATAACGAATCACTAAAATGATTCGTTCTCACTTGGCCTGCTCATTTTGGGGGCGTTTTTTATAATTCGGACGACTGATTCATGTTGACAGAGGGATGACCCTGGTTTCAACTCTACTCTCGGACACTAGATAAATAACATTATATTAATTTAAGCGTACAGAAACGTTCCTTTTGTTCCAGCAAAGATCTTATTTTCACTTTAACGAGTGCCTAGTAGGTAATGTGCAGATTATCCAGGTAATTTGCAGATTACCTAGGTAATTTGAGAAATGAAACAATTTTCCGCACGTTAACGGATCACCCTAGTTAATCTGCACAATACCTAGATAATCTGTAGAACAACTGATTTCTGCACTTTAGCGGTAACATATGTTATATATAATATTACAGTGCGTTGGGCTGTAGAATTTTTGTTCAGACAATATAAACTCTGCCATCGAATATTATGGATTGGCATATTCGTAATTTGCTTTAATCTGAATCAATTAGAATCTTCAGAATATTTAATATATATATATAACATACACTTCGTAAATCAAAAGCAAAATCAATATGGTCAATTTGTTAATGTAAAGTGATAACAACTACGAAAGTTTCGCTAGAAAAATTTAAGTACTGTGTAGAGATCGTGTTTTTCGCGGTGTTTAAATGAAGATGAAAGACATCGAATCGTTGGCCAACTGATTGGTGTAACTCATTGTTCAAAGACTCAGAAATCTGTTATCTTCACTTCTTTTTGTCTCCATGGGGCTTTAATTAACTGAACAAACGCGATGACTAATTCATATGTATTTATAGGTTTAGAAATTCAAATTAAAGTTTATAAGAACGATTTCATGTGTTGCTCTCTACCAATTGCCTTGCATTATTATATCGAAGGCAAACCTGTTCCCTGTACTGCAAACCCATCTTCCCTCGTGGCAGGATTGTGTTAGTCCACTCAAGCGCCAGGCTCTTAATCTGCAGTTCCCAGGTTCGAGTCCAACTGTGCCAGAGTTCAGATTTATCTCCGCTTAACCCTTACCTTGCGCTTGGCCAGAAGCGGCAAGGTAAGGGTTTAGCGGAGATTATGTAAGGTAAGAGTTTAGCGGAGATTAGGTAAGGTAAGGGTTTAGCGGAGATTAGGTAAGTTAAGGGTTTAGCGGAGATTAGGTAAGTTAAGGGTTTAGCGGAGATTAGGTTAGGTAAGGTAAGGGTTTAGCGGAGATTAGGTAAGGTAAGAGTTTAGCGGAGATTAGGTAAGGTAAGAGTTTAGCGGAGATTAGGTAAGGGTTTAGCGGAGATTAGGTAAGTTAAGGGTTTAGCGGAGATTAGGTAAGGTAAGGGTTTAGCGGAGATTAGGTAAGGTAAAGGTTTAGCGGAGATTAGGTAAGGTAAGGGTTTAGCGGAGATTAGGTCAGGTAAGGGTTTAGCGGAGATTAGGTAAGGGTTTAGCGGAGATTAGGTAAGTTAAAGGGTTTAGCGAAGATTAGGTAAGGTAAGGGTTTAGCGGAGATTAGGTAAGGTAAGGGTTTAGCGGAGATTAGGTAAGGTAAAGGTTTAGCGGAGATTAGGTAAGGTAAGGGTTTAGCGGAGATTAGGTCAGGTAAGGGTTTAGCGGAGATTAGGTAAGGGTTTAGCGGAGATTAGGTAAGTTAAAGGGTTTAGCGAAGATTAGGTAAGGTAAGGGTTTAGCGAAGATTAGGTAAGGTAAGGGTTTAGCGGAGATTAGGTAAGGTAAGGGTTTAGCGGAGATTAGGTAAGGTAAAGGTTTAGCGGAGATTAGGTAAGGTAAGGGTTTAGCGGAGATTAGGTAAGGTAAGGGTTTAGCGGAGATTAGGTAAGGTAAGGGTTTAGCGGAGATTAGGTCAGGTAAGGGTTTAGCGGAGATTAGGTAAGGGTTTAGCGGAGATTAGGTCAGGTAAGGGTTTAGCGGAGATTAGGTAAGGGTTTAGCGGAGATTAGGTAAGGGTTTAGCGGAGATTAGGTAAGTTAAGGGTTTAGCGGAGATTAGGTCAGGTAAGGGTTTAGCGGAGATTAGGTAAGGGTTTAGCGGAGATTAGGTAAGTTAAGGGTTTAGCGGAGATTAGGTAAGGTAAGGGTTTAGCGGAGATTAGGTAAGGGTTTAGCGGAGATTAGGTAAGGTAAGGGTTTAGCGGAGATTAGGTAAGGGTTTAGCGGAGATTAGGTAAGGTAAGGGCTTAGCGAAGATTAGGTAAGGTAAGGGTTTAGCGGAGATTAGGTAAGGTAAGGGTTTAGCGGAGATTAGGTCAGGTAAGGGTTTAGCGGAGATTAGGTAAGGTAAGGGTTTAGCGAAGATTAGGTAAGTTAAGGGTTTAGCGGAGATTAGGTAATAAATCTCTTGTTGCGATCTTATGCAACCACGGCAATTCCCGGTTCCGCTTGTACAGCACTACCTGGTTATGAAGAGCCGTGCTTATCTAAAGCCGGGGGCAAGGAATACGCCCTATAGGCGCACCTCAACCCCAGCCTCACATGGCAGCAGTCCTATAGAAGGAAAGCTGACCACCGGAAGAAACCTTGCTTTAATCTATTCCCCGGTTAGCCATGAACAAGGATATATAGATCCAAGTTCGATCGGCGTCCGGGGTGGAGACTCTTAGTAAGACCCAGACTTTTGTGAGGGCTCTGGCTTACTAGGAATCAATCCGTTCTGCCGAGCCCTCGAACAGCTCCACTGAGCTCCTGATAGGTGAGGTCTCCAACGCCGTCACCATCCGACCGGCAATCAAGCCGGCTAGCAGCGTCTTCAACCTCGGTTGACTTCAGCAATGTTCCAGCCGGGGACCACCCCAACCGGCAAAACCTTAGCAATGCTCCAGCTGTTGCCCACTACAGCCGGCAAAGCCTTTGGCATGCTCCAGCTGGGGATCATCCCGACCGGCAAAGCCTCAGCCGGGTTGCTGGGCCCTAGGCCCCCCACCACGACAAGGTGGTCCCCTATCGGGGGGGGGGGGGGGAGATTAGGTAATGTAAGGGTTTAGCGGAGATTAGGTCAGGTAAGGATTTAGCGGAGATTAGGTAATGTAAGGGTTTTCCGATAGGCTTGGAAAGGCCGCCGTCCATCGTATGGGACGTAAAGCCGTGATCCCATGTGCAGGAGAGACGAATCTTCTGTACATTAAAGATCTCGCGGGATGACCTTGAGGAGAGGTATCCGTCTGTCCCTTTACAGGGGTTCTACTATTAAGGGGATCTACAATCTTCTTTAAGTAATGTGTACAGATTACTTAAAGATTAATTCTTAGTATTGTGTACAGGCCTTGGGATCGTTCTGACCCGGCCATTTAGCACTTTAGCCCATTGTGCGAAAAAAATGCTCCTTAGAGGTAACCCAACAACCCTCAATTTAACCTCATTCCACGGATTTCTCATTCCGGCACTTGTGCCTTCAAATGAATTTTTGTGACATTATTATACTAATTTAATCCGATTTCATCTATTAAAAAGAAGTAAAACCAGTCAAAAACTCAGATCCGAACAGTAGCAAATGTTAAAAATACTTCAACTGGAAACGGTTGCATAAAAAATAAATTTCGCAAGATCTGTTGATCTGTAATTTAAAACTTTTAGTTAAATTTATATCCTTCTTAATTTTCTTTGTAGAGTTATTCATTCCTCCTGTAATTGGTTTACCTAAACTTAAACTGCCAGCTCACAAGGATCCCAAGGTTAAATATTGAATAGTGTTTCCCACTAGCACTTGCGAAAGGGACATGAACCTATCTCTTCGAACCAATGATTAGTCTTTAATTTACACAGGAGGAAATGACCTTCGTACACACTGCGCCACGGTTTAAAGTTCCATTCTGCTCTCTTTAACAACAGATCAACGGGTCCCCTTTTCCTGCTGAGGATGAAAGGGGACAATTTCATCTCTACCAATGGGAGACTCAAACCTATGAATGTCAAGTTACAATATGGGCTCATTTCCGACTGGGCCACAAGTATTTTGCATTTCAAATGGAGGTATATGGTTAAACTCAGAAGCCAATTTGAGGGTCTGTTTAACAAGATTTAGAGGTCAATTTGAAGTTCTGTTTAACAAGACTCGAAAGTCAATTTGAGGTTCCGTTTAACAAGACTCAGAATCCAATATGGGGTCTGTTTAACAAGATTTAGAAGTCAATTTAAAGTTCTGTTTAACAAAACTTAGAAGTCAATTTGATGTTCTGTTTAACAAGACTTTGAAGCCAATATCAGGTTTTTTTAACAAGACCTAGAAACCAATTTAAGATTCTGTTTAACAAGACTTACAAGCCAATTTGAGGTTCTGTTTAACAAGACTTTGAAGCCAATTTCAGGGTTTTCTTAATAATACCTAGAAGCCAATTTGCGGTTCTGTTTAACAAGACTCAAAAGTCAATTTGAGGTTCCGTTTAACAAGACTCAGAAGGCAATATGGGGTCTGTTTACAAGAGAAGTCAATTTAAAGTTCTGTTTAACAATACTTAGAAGTCAATTTGAAGTTCTGTTTAACAAGACTTTGAAGCCAATTTCAGGTTTTTTTAACAAGACCTAGAAGCCAATTTAAGATTCTGTTTAACAAGACTTACAAGCCAATTCGAGGTTCTGTTTAACAAGACTTTTCAGGGTTTTTTTAACAATACCTAGAAGCCAATTTAAGATTCTGTTTAACAAGACTTAGAAGTCAATTTAAGGTTTTGTTTTAACACGACTTAGAAGCCAATTTGCGGTTCTGTTTAACTAGACTTACAAGCCTATTTGAGTTCCGTTTAACACGATTTAGAAGCCAATTTTTGGTTCTGTTTAACAAGACTTACAAGCCTATTTGAGTTCCGTTTAACACGACTTAGAAGCCAATTTGTGGTTCTGTTTAACAAGACTTACAAGCCTATTTGAGTTCCGTTTAACACGACTTAGAAGCCAATTTGTGGTTCTGTTTAACAAGACTTACAAGCCTATTTGAGTTCCGTTTAACACGACGTAGAAGCCAATTTGTGGTTCTGTTTAACAAGACTTACAAGCCTATTTGAGTTCCGTTTAACACGACTTAGAAGCCAATTTGCGGTTCTGTTTAACAAGACTTACAGGCCTATTTGTGTTCCATTTAACACGACTTAGAAGCCAATTTGTAGTTCTGTTTAACAAGACTTACAAGCCTATTTGAGGTTCCGTTTAACACGACTTAGAAGCCAATTTGTTGTTCTGTTTAACAAGACTTACAAGCCTATTTGTGTTCCGTTTAACACGACTTAGAAGCCAATTTGTGGTTCTGTTTAACAAGACTCAGAAGTGTCTGCTTCATCTTCGTGCAAGTGTCTTTATGCAAAAATGTTTTGCTTCATCTTCGAAAATCCAGAGAAGCATGACGACGTCATCACCCTCTATCTTTTCAGCTGTTCATCCCTTTCATGTGTCAATCACTCTCTTTCGTCCTATTTCTTCTGGTCTGCTTACTTGTCCGCGTGTCTATTTAACTAGGTGTATGATGCCTGTTGGCTATTTATCACTCCGCCAAAGGTTTCAAAATGTCTCGAGGTGCAGTCAACGCTGCACAAAGATACCTCTGCCAAGGAATGTGCGCAATTCAAACCGACGCCAATTACGCAGACCAAACCTTCACTCTGGAACTTTACGGAGGTGGATGTACGTGAGCAAATCTCAGGGTCAACACAATTCCTTTTCGAAACCCATTTGTCAGGATGTATTTTCAAAACGGTTATATTTAGGAGCGCTTGATACATCAGCCACTAACGAAACTTGGTTTCGCGATCCAGAAAAAGCCATTAGATGAATTGCACGCACCTCCCGGTTGCGTAGGTTGCGCTGGCAGAGCGCGACCAGATGCCATTCCCACGCCGCCCGGGGACGGAAACACCCAACAGCTGACCACGGCGTTGGCATTCCGGGAGAGATATTGTCGCCCGCTTCAAAACAGACGGCAGAGAAGGGAATGTCAAATCCTTTGGATCCTATCCCGAGATGAGGAGAGTTGATTCTCAGTTGGCTTCCCAATGGATAGGTATTCCCTTCCTTACGTTTTCATCATTTCGTCATGGTTTTTCTGTCCATTCGTTTCGGTACAACTTTATGGTAGATTTACAATTACAGTGTTGGATTGTCTTACATTTAGAATCACTTTTGATCTGCGCGCAATAAGATAAATGATCAGGTCACGTGGACTCTAAGGGCTGAGAGAAAGTTGAAGGATGAGGATGCACCCCACAGCTTCTTAGGAGAAAGATGGAATCCTCCCGTCAATGCCAGTGACGTGCGCAGGTTATGTATGGCTCTCCTGCACACGGCTTTACGTCCCATACAACGGATGGGGCCTTTACGAAGCCCAACGGTGTCCCCTTTCTGACCGAGGGCAGAGTGGGGTTTATCGGAGAAAAATTTCAAAATCTCAACTCTAGCACACTTGGGACTTGAACTTGGGTTGGGCTGCTTTACCTGTGAGCGGCACTTTTTTGCACACCATGGTGTAAATGGCCAGGTCACATGGACTCCGAAGGTTCAGAGAAGGTTGGGGGAGGGGACCCACTGGAACAGCTGTTGGGAGACAGATGGTAGCCTCCCGTCAAGGCCATCCAGCGTGTTCTTTAACGTGCACACACACGGGGCCACGGCTTAACGTCCCATCCGTCGGACGGCGGCCTTTCCAAGCCCATCGGTGACCGTGGGCAGGGCGGGGAATTTTTGCGGAGATAAATCTCAATGCTGACACGATTGGGACTCGAACCTGGGAACTACAGATTACGAGCCTGGCGCGCTACCGACTGAGCCACCCCCGCCCCAAACGGATCATGGTATAATGGTTATCACGCCTGTGATGTTAATGGGAGAGGTGGGTTCGAATCCCACTCACAGCAAAATTGATTTCTATTTTCAACTAAAACCTTTCAGTAATTTAAATATCCCTAAATCTATATTTTTTTACAACAAAACTAACTAGTAGGTCTAATCACACCTCTGGTGAATATGAAAAGTTCGTTTTCAAAGACAAAAAATTTTAGCATTCCCCTAATTTAGTAACCTCTAACGGTGGCAACTCAAATTAAAGATTCTAAAACTGAGAATAGTAATATTTTATTAATATATATCTTAGAAAACGGGGAAGACCTAGAATGCGATGGGCAGACAATTCACAAACAGGACCTTGATCAGAATTGGCAAAGAGCGGCCAAATGCAGAAGCAGCAGCTCAGGATAGACGTGTTTCGAGAAGTAGAATTCACAGTCATATTGCAGTTCCATAGCCTCCCTGGCTGCTGAAGGATTTTTCTATGTACAGTCGCTCAAAAAAATATCCGAACACTATGGTTGATTACAGAATTCAGAAAAAAATATCTGGCAACGATGCTTTTTAGAAATTAGTGATCTGGCAACCTTCGTGTCACGTGACACAAAGGTTGCCAGATCACTAATTTCTAAAAAAATCGTTGCAGATATTTTTTCTGAATTCTGCAATCACGTGACACGAAGGTTGCCAGATCACTAATTTCTAAAAAACATCGTTGCCAGATAATTTTTCTGAATTCTGTAATCAACCATGGTGTTCGGATATTTTTTAATATATATAATGCAGTGAATATGGAGCGTGTGCAGTTACCGTTCACAGCAAATTGGAGCGGTTGCGGTTAATGTTCACAGCACATTGGATCGTGTGAGCTCACAAAGACCTGGATAGTGTTCTGATATTTTTTTGAGCGACTGTATGCATGTAGGCATTATTCAACCCAGAAAGATTACTTGATTTTTTTCTTAAAAGAAAAACGGCTTTTCCGCAACACTCCACTCACAGTCAGTATAAATCCCTTGATCGCCACACTAAACCACTAAAATTTTCAATTTCTCTCATCAGTAGAGTTTTCTTTTTGTCATTTTTAAACTTTATGACCCTCTAGTGGTGGAAATTCAAATTATTAAAAAATGGGGATAATGTGACTCGACATATCTAATTAAAATTTATCTGTCTCAAAAAAAAAGGATTTTTTTTTCTAAATCTTTTAAAACAAAAAAAAAGTGAATATCGACAGACAGACGATAAAGTGAAATTAACTTCCCGTTATGGGCGCTGGCAGAGGGAAAGGCACGTGATTGTCCCTACATTGGAAAAACTGGTCAAAAAATTAATTTATGTTAAAAAATATGAGGTTACTAAAGAATTAAGGTAATTTTTAAAAATGTAAATCTTGGTTGTTTTTAACGTTTTCTTTTGTGGTCAGAAGCATTTCAATTATTTATTACTATATTATTATGAGCGACTATTTTTACGTGTATATTTTCAATGATAAGGCTCTTTTGTTCTGGTATGATGTGTGCATGATTCCTTATTTGCAACTATACTCATTAATGAACGACTCAATTTCAATCTTGAAAACAATGATCCAGATTTTAATAATGAAACACTGCTGGAAATATTTTGCACTTCCCTGAAGCAAATTTAGCGTGCAATACACCAGTCCGTCTCCAGGACTCGAGATATGATGGTTACGCGCCAGTTGCTCTACCAATTGATAGGCGACACTAACGTGACTAACGAGAGGCGAGGACAATTTCCACTTGAAAAAAGAACGTTGTGATGATTGATCATGCTATGAAAGCTCTATAGTTTCAAACAAACACCCTTTTTTCTTTTTGGAAACGAGTTTAAAAAAAGTCCAGTATTCCTTTTAGTTGGAAAAAGAAGTGATTGGTATTAAAACAAACTGCAATAACCGAAACAGATTCTAGTAAAGAAGAACTCACTAAATGGTGAATAATGTTCATTCTGTGATGGCAGAATTACTACAACACGAGGAATCTGTGAAGAAGTTAATGAAAACGACATTCTGTAATATTTGGGAAAAAACTGAAAGAGTCGGAAAATAACATGCTTTTATTACTTTCTGTTGCTTGAAGTTACCCAGGATGTAGCAAGACCGTATCAAGAAAAAGATTGGGTTGGGTTGTTTTACCTCTGAGCGGCACTTTTTTGCACACCATGGGCTAAATGGCCAGGTCACATGGACCCCGAAGGCTCAGAGAAGGTTGGGGGAGGGGAACTACTGGAACAGCTGTTGGGAGACAGATGGTAGCCTCCCGTCAAGGCCATCCAGCGTGTTCTTTAACGTGCACAGGGTATGGCTCTCCCGCACACAGGGCCACGGCTTAAAGTCCATACGACGGACGGCGGCCTTTTCAAGCCCATCGGTGTCCCCTACTGACCGTGGGCAGGGCGGGGAATTTTGCGGAGATAAATCTCAACGCTGATCCAGCTGGGATTCGAAGCTGGGAACTACAGGTTACGAGCCTGGCGCGCTACCGACTGAGCCACCCCCGCCCCTCAAGAAAAAGAACCTGAGGGGGAGGGGAAAGAGACGGGATATCCGGTGGAGTGTAAAATTTTCCCCATGAAGAATGTGTGAAAGTTTAATCATATTTTCACTAGCTTCTTCAAAGGGGTAGGACATGGACCTTCATCCCTCCAGATCCAGCCCTACTCAGATCTGATATTTCTGATTATTATATAGGCTTTATATTTAATAATTTTCCTAGTTGGTGACGTTGAACTTCTACACAAAGACAGCTGAATTAAAATATATGGTGCTATTGAATTAAAACGTAGTATTGTTTTAAAGAATTTTTATAAATTTAAAGTAATCAGGAGACAGAATTAATATATTTACAAGTTTATTTGTAAGAAATGAACCATGCTAGCAAAGAAGTATATTTCACGCACAAATAGAATACAGTATAATAAGCATTAGGACTATTCAACAAGTTATACGATTAAATAGATATACACTATGTTTACCTAAAACCCACGTGCATCACTTATAACCTTTAACTAACAATTAGTCTTACTACAAATCTTAATGATACAAATTTTCAAATGCAATGGTTAGGACATGGCCTCTGCCTTCCCGAAATCTTTTAATAACTAAAATGAAGGTGATAAACAATAGCAGACATACAGTGTCTGGCCAAATTATTATGAACATCTACTTAATAGTTCATCCTACGCATCGTCGTAGTTTCCAAATTTCAATTCTCTGCGCATAGTCAATTATTCTCGTTGAAATGGGTTTTGAAGTGCTGCTGGCAATCGACTTTTCAGCGGTAGAAGTTCTGTTTTGCCGTACAATTCGTTCTAATAAACGTCTGTCCCTACCAGAGCCTTTTCCCTTCAACTTCTGCCACGACTGGAGGACATTTGAAACATTTACCATTCTCCATACACTTGGAATATTGTGCCCGGTGATTTTCTGTTTGGTTCCATAACCTCCGTTACGATATCCGTAACATAACCTCCTCGTTTCTCTCCATTACCTGGACTCCCCCGCACCCCCTGGGGTGGAGTAAACCCCTATTAAGAACTTCTGATTTAAACTGAAATCTGAAATAATGGTGGTAAAATGTGTTGATCGAGATGTTTCATTTGGCGGAAATGATTTGTTTCCCTTACCTTCAAGGATGGTTAGAAAACGAAACTTTTTTGTTTTAAGAGAAAAATGAAATTTTTTATATTTTATAGGTAGTAATAAAATGTTGCTAATTGAAATTTTCCAACTTCTAGAGGGTGCTAAAAACGGAAAATAAAGATCTTCATTCTCTATGAAAAAGAGCATCCCGTAATCACAAGAGGCAATATGTTATTCTAGTAGTTTTCATACTTTTACCTGGCGGGGTGACTCAGTTGGTAACTTGCCGGGATAAGCAATCTGCAGTTCCCAGTTTCGAGTCCCACATGGGCCAGCGTTGTGATTTATTCCCCCAAAATTCTCCGCCCTGCCCACAGTGAATAGGGGGCACCGAAAAGCTTGGAAATATCGCCCATCGGATGGGACGTTAACCGTGGCTCAGTGTGCGGGAGGGAGCCATACCCTGTGCACGTTAAAGAACACCCTGGATGGCCTAGACGGGAGCCCACCATCAGTCTCCTAACAGCTGTCCAGTAGCTCCCCTTCCCCCAACCATCTCGGGGTTCTTGTGACCTAGCCTTAGCCCATTGTGTGCAAAAAAAGTGCCGCTCAGAAGTAAAACAACCCCTTATTTTTAGTGCGTTTCACGCTACTGGTTTATATTTTTTCCCGTTTCAACGGTCTTTTAAAAAATATTCCTATAAAATTCATCAAATATTGTATATATCTACTAATATTTTTCTCCCGCGTTCCGGTTATTAAAAATTTCCGCGAGGAGTAGTAACTTTTTCTATGAATCACAAAATAAACAATGTCTTCTCAATTACTCAACACTTTTTCGTAAATAAACCTACATTTTTTAACGTTTTTTCATTTCAGCTGAATTCAATTTCCTTCCCTTTTGTATTCCACTGTCACGTGCTTCGTAACATCCCCTCAATGAGCCAGAAAACACGAGCACATTTCCCCTCGTGTCAGCAATCATCGTATTCCTGCAACCCTTATTCACAGCAATTGGTCTGCTCTGTTGCAATTCGCTCGCTCGCCTTTCTTTCCTCGCGAGACTGACGTGTTACTGAGTCACGTAATTCGTGAATCACCTCCTCTTTCTTCTTCAGAGCTGGCAGATCTCCGTGAATCAGAAGCGACACTGACTCTCTTCTCTCGATGCTATCTGGAAGAGTACGTTCGTGTTCCAGTTCCGTTTCTCGCGACCTGCCTGTGTGGTGCGATGACATTCTTCCGTCCGAGTGATTGGCAGAGACTGCGTCCCATCCTATGAAAACTGCCACAGTGGCAACGGACTCAATTTAACTAAGAGAGATCGTCTCCTGGGGAACGGGACAGGCTTGAAGAACGGAGCTGGCCAATCTTTTTAAAGCGCGGGACATGCATTCGGAAATTCCTATGTCTTCATGTGTTGAAATTTCAGTGGTAATTTTATGGCCATGTGATAATAAGATATTAAGAGGCTACACTAAATACTAATACTAAAGTATTCGAAAAATATCTCATAACTTACTAGGAAGAGCCAAAATAATGAAATGATCCTGTGAGTTTAACGAAGATTTGGGTTGTTTTACCTCTGAGCGGCACTTTTTTTGCACACCATGGGCTAAATGGCCAGGTCACATGGACCCCGAAGGCTCAAAGAAGGTTGGGGGAGGAGACCCACTGGAACAGCTGTTGGGAGACAGATGGTAGCCCCCCATCATGGCCATCCAGCGTGTTCTTTAACGTGCACAGGGTATGGCTCTCCCGCACACGGGCCACGGCTTAACGACCCATCCGACGGACGGCGGCCTTTCCAAGCCCATCGGTGTCCCCTACTGACCGTGGGCAGGGCGGGGAGTTATGCGGAGATAAATCTCAACGCTGACTCAGCTGGGACTCGAACCTGGGAACTACAGATTACGAGCCTGGCGCGCTACCGACTGAGCCACCCTCGCCCCATTAAAATCGAGGACTTACCTTGTTGTTATCAAAGTGCATGACCATCCCCATTTCATCGCCCTTTCTCTCTGCGATCGCATTTATCTCAGCTTCTGCAATTAGCAGCGAGTGTCGCTCAAGGGAGGAAGAAACCCAACCCAACAAACACGAGCATCACATGTCGAGAGAGCAAAGACCAAAAGGACCGACGCTCGAGGCGCAGATCTAGCGACGGCCTCTGCAGTTGCCTTAATGAAGGCTCCAATATGCAAATACAGGTAATTGAGCTGGAAGGGAAGGTCCGATCTTGGAACTCCCTCCAGGCGGCTCTGGGGTTGCAGTTGGAACTTCGGTTTGTTCGTTGTCGCAGAGAAATACTAATTCGATTCTCAAATTCTTCCTTTACTTTAAAAGTTCTGCATTTACTGCACAGAAACTTGGGCAACACTCGCAACTCTGTTAAGTACTTCTTATGTTGTCCTTTTCGTGTTTTCTCATTTAACAAATACCACTACCAAAAATTAAAAACCAGAAGGAACTGGAAAAAAAAATCATTTTTTTTTCTATTTGTTTAATGGAACTGGAAAAATTGATCTACGTCTGTCAATTTAAAGATGTACAGTCGCTCAAAAAAAGTATCCGAACACTAGGGTTGATTACAGAATTCATCACGAAGGTTGCCATATCACTAATTTCTAAAAAACATCGTTGCCAGATATTTTTTCTGAATTCTGTAATCAAACCTAGTGTTCGGATATTTTTTAATATATATAATGCGTATGAATATATAATGCAATGAATATGGAGCGTGTGCAGTTACCGTTCACAGCAAACTGGAACAGCTGTTGGGAGACAGATGGTAGCCTCCCGTCAAGGCCATCCAGCGTGTTCTTTAACGTGCACAGGGTATGTCTCTCCCGCACACGGGCCACGGCTTAACGTCCCATCCGACGGACGGCGGCCTTTCCAAGCCCATCGGTGTCCCCTACTGACCGTGGGCAGGGCGGGGAATTTTTGCGGAGATAAATCTCAACGCTGACCCAGATGGGACTCGAACCTGGGAACTACTGATTACGATTTACGACACGTAGTTGACCTTGTTGTGCAGACCAGGGCACAAAACTAGAAAATATTTTACGGGAGAGGACAAGCAAAATTTCAGAGAGAGGTCCAAAATAAAAAAAAATACTGCTGGAAAAAAAGGAAACATTTGATATTGGTGAAAAATATTTCATTTACTGCTGATAAAGTTTGCAATTAATAACGACACATGGGACTATATGCTAAAAGTAAGAAAACCAAATTCGTTATGATTTCGGGGATGTGGGAGTGGGGAGCATAGGAGCTACTTCCCCTAGCTAAGGTGTCTGATGGAATCTTATAACCTTACCATTCTTCTGGTAAGATTATAACCAGAGGAATGTACCCAACAAACACGAGCATGATATGTCAATAGTTATCGTATTCTTCAGCAAGGATAAATCACACCTACAATAAGAATTTTTGAATAACTCACGCTATCGTTAATGAATAATATAAAAAAGAGTACAATTTATGATATATGTGAAATAGCAGTTTTTTTTAATGAGTTCATGTGACTTATAGCCAATTGTGCTTAATGTATCAAAGTGAGATCATGCTGTTTTTGACATAACTGCCCCGGCCAAATTATTATGAAATCGTACCTAATACTGTATTTCCTCGCATGTATCATGGTAGTTTCCAAATTTCAAATTTTCTGTTCATAGTTCTCATTGAAATGGAATCTCTCCTCATGAATTATAGCAGCTCTCTTTTGCCATAGAATTTGTGCCAGCAAAAGCCCATCCCTGTCTGTCTGAGATTTTTCCCACCCTCATTTACTGCAAGTCATGAACGTTTTTTAAGATCATTGCGTTTACCCAACTGGGATATTGTGCCCAAGAGTTGAGATCCATCACGTTTATGGAGGGCTGGGGGATTGGCTCAGTCAGTAGTGCCTCAGGCTCGTAATCTGTAGTTACCAGATTCGAGTCCCACATGGAGCAGCGTTGAGATTAATCTCCGCAAAACTCCCTAACCTCCGTCAGTAGGGAACATCGATGGGCTTGGAAAGCGGCCGTCCGTTGGATGGGACGTTAAGCTGTGGCATAACGCACACACATAGTGTGTGGGAGAGCCATATCCTGTGCATGATAAAGAACACACTGGATGGCCTTGGCGAGATGCTACCATCTATCTCCTAAACGCTGTCCATTGGGTCCCCCTCCCCCCAACATTCGCTAAGCCCTCGGAGTTCTTATGACTTGGCCATTTAGCCCATTGTGTGCAAAACATTGCCACTCACAGATAGAACAACTCAACCCTCCGTCCTACTTTCCTCATTGTGCTCCAAAGTTGAGCCCACTTTCTAGGTCAATCAGATCAGTCTTTTCAGTCATGTTGCATTTGACTTTGTTTTCCACCATGCCTTTATGGCTTTCATAGGACTTTGTATTCACGTAGAATATTAAAGTCAGTACGATCGTACTTCGCGTACGATGCATTTTTCATAACAATTTGGCCAGGCAGAGTATAAGGAGAGAACTGAAGAATAATCCAGTGAGGGAAATCAGCCAATGCGGAAATATTATGCTACCTAGGCGGAAAAACAACATTTGCAAAAAGGAACCTCCAATTTAAAACATAAAAAGCGCTTTAACTCTATGCTATATAAAAGAGTTATATATTTAAAAAATATTAATTTAAAAAAGTTATTTTCTTTAAATTCGATATTATTTCAACTATTATAACTGAAATGTTTGTTTGACAATGAATTGATTTTCTTCCTTGTTATATTCACTGACGATAACATAAGGTGCGCCAATACACTTAAATGAGCAATCCTCTCCTCAGTATAATGCAACGCAGCATTTCTTTCTACCATTCCGTGTGGCCTTGTTTTTATTACATTTAACTAGAGACCTTATTGTTCTTTGTCGGGAAACCCTCACTCCGATAACAGGTTTCCAGAAAATCGATGCTCTGCTATAGTTTCACAAATGACTGGAACGAATCGCTTATGCATATTATTACTTGCCATTGAGCTCCTCACACCCAAGGGCAATGACTCTTGATCTCAAATGTTTTTTTGTTTTACCTCTGAGTGGCACTTTTTTGCACACCATGAGCTAAATGGCCAGGTCACATGGACCCCAAAGGCTCAGAAAAGTTTGGGGGAGGGGACCCACTGGAACAGCTGTTGGGAGACAGATGGTAGCCTCCCGTCATGGCCATCCAGCGTGTTCTTTAACGTGCACAGGGTATGGCTCTCCCGCACACGGGGTCACGGCTTAACATCCCATCCGACGGACGGCGGCCTTTCCAAGCCCATCGGTGTCCCTTACTGACCGTGGGCAGGGCGGGGAATTTTGCGGAGATAAATCTCAACGCTGATCCAGCTGGGACTCGAACCTGGGAACTACAGATTACGAGCCTGGCGCGCTACCGACTGAGCCACCCCCGCCCTCAAATGTCATGCATCGTTGGGTCATATATTCTTTCAACAGGGTAATAACAACGGAATTGTCCTTTATCCGTTTATCCTTCCTCTACGTGAATAAGTACAACGAAAATTAATGTCTCACTTCTTATTACAGTAGTAAGAAAACGTCTCAGCGGACTGAACAATGTTACGGTACATTGACTTTTGCCTCCATTTTAGTGGCAATAATTCTGATATAAAATTCTCACCTCCGATCAAGTTATTAACATTTTTAAAGGAGAAGAGGTATGGTCTCTTGTCTAGGCTGTCCAGGTTTAGATTGATAGAAAGCATTTCATCAGATGTCTCGGTTTCAGGAAGTAGAAACCGGAATAATTATGGTTCCAATTTCAGTTTACTGAAATTACTTCGGAAGAAATGTCCCAATTTCAGTTTACTGAAATTGGAACATTTCTTCTCCGAAGTGTACCCCACAAAACGCCTAACTAAATTTAAAGCGCTTGTGAGAAAGAGGCATGATGGATAATTCAGAATAGATGGGAGATGCAACTATTCATCCACTCTAAGCGCGTTGAGCGCAGATTCCGTAGTTATGCTACATAGATTGAACGATGGCTCTTCGCCATTCGTTTGGAGCAACAGCTCTCTAAAAACGGAGTTGTGTGAACAGCCTACCTATGTCTCAGAGAGGTGTGAGTTTTTATTGTTATTGGGAGCGTATTGGAGAAGTGGGATTTATCTCCTGGCACGGCGAATTCTCCCTCACATGAGATGCTTGTGGTAAAATTCGTACCTCGGTGACAACACTCGACTACGTCACCAGCGTGCACCAACTGATTGGTGCACGGTGCAAACAGCATTATTTTACAAAATAGAGTGTCCATGCAAATTAAGAAAAGACATAAATACAATGACTGAGATGTACTAAAAACGCATTAATTAAACCCATAAATCAAGAACAGATTGTATATCATCACAAAAAAACAGAAACCTTTGTGTTGGGTTGTTTTACCTCTGAGCGGCACGTTTTTGCACACCATGGGCTAAATGGCCAGGTCACAAGGACCCCGAAGGCTCAGAGAAGGTTGGGGGAGGGGACCCACTGGAACAGCTGTTAGGAGACAGATGGTAGCCTCCCGTCAAGGCCATCCAGTGTGTTCTTTAACGTGCACAGGGTATGGCTCTCCCGCCCAAGGGGCCAAGGTTTAACGTCCCATCCGACGGATGGCGGCCTTTCCTAGTCCATCGGTGTCCCCTACCGACCGTGGGCATGGCGGGAAGTTTTGCGGAGATAAATCTCAATGCTGACCCAGCTGGGAACTGCAAATTACGAGCCTGGCGCGCTACTGACTGAGCCCCCCCCCCCAGCTCCCCGGGACCTTTGGAGCGACAGCTCTCTAAAAACGGAGTTGTGTGAACAGCCTACCCATATCCCCTAGATTCTTCTTCTCTGAACAGCATTTTGCCAAGATTAAATAAGGTTTTATGAAACAACCCAAAGGGAACTGGAAACCAGTCATTAAATGAATACAAAGCAATGTTCGTATCTGAAATAGATAATATTCTCTAGACATAGAATATCATTAATAATTTATTCACTGATTTATTATATAAACAGATACATTTTAACTGTATCTGTGCTCTGTGAGTAGGCTTAGATCTAGAAAAAAATATAGCGCGAGATGGGTGGAGGTGGTGGGAGGGCGATGCCATCGCGCCGGAAAAAGGGAAAAGAATGTGTGGCAAGAGACTATCTCTATTGCAATATAACATTTTTTCCCTTCAGTTTAGAGGATTTTAAAAACTTTCATGAAAAATGTTTGAAATACTCACAAGTTTAATAATTTTTGGCCTCCATTACACATACTAGCATTCTCAAATTGGGGGGAGGCGACTTAGTATCATCAAGGTCTCCACCTATTCACACCGCGACCCAAAATTCTAATACCTATTCGCATCTCGACCCAAAATTCTAATACCTATTCGCATCTCGACCCAAAATTCTAATAGTTATTCACATCTCGACCAAAAATTTTAATACCTATTCGCATCTCGACCCAAAATTCTAATAGTTATTCACATCTCGACCCAAAATTCTAATACCTATTCGCATCTCGACCCAAAATTCTAATAGTTATTCACATCTCGACCCAAAATTTTAATACCTATTCCTCTGTCGACACAATTCTAATAACCATTTATTTCACGACCCAAAATTCTAATATTTATTCACCTCTCGACCCAAAATTCAAATGACTGTTCACTTCTCCAACTAAAAAATACTCATCGCAACCCAAAATTCAAATGCCTATTTACCTCACGACCTAAAATTCAAACGTCTATATACCTCGCGACCCAAATAATAGCAGCATCTACAAACTAACTGGCCGGGCCAAGTTTGTAGTAAGTTAGTAAAACTACTCCTCAGAATTCCCTCATGACCCGAATAAGTTTGGATCGCGACCCTGGGTTAGAGAAACTTGTTATTTAAGACGTTTGAAATAATTGGATGATTTACATTTCACGACTTCGATACTTAGACTTTTGATTAAGGAAACAATGAGCAATGGTTTTAGAGCCGAGACCAATTTCGTCACAGAAACACAAATACTTATGTCAATATCACAACTTGCAGATGTCCTCGTGTCCTTGATGCTGTCTGATATTGAGTTTTTCAAACGATTTATTAGCAATAATAACTTTTCGTAATCTAAATAAAATATGACCACCTCAAAAAAAAAATGCAAACAACTCTACTCACTACCCATATTCCTTTCCCTGACAGAGACTGCTAATCAATGGTTGGAGAAACAGCAGCACAA
The DNA here is from genome assembly GCA_038380435.1 of Ryuthela nishihirai. Classification (NCBI taxonomy): domain Eukaryota; kingdom Metazoa; phylum Arthropoda; class Arachnida; order Araneae; family Heptathelidae; genus Ryuthela; species Ryuthela nishihirai. The sequence continues at coordinate 23,962,050 of JAWZYU010000001.1, forward strand.
TGCTAACTGATCTTGAATGATTTTTCTAATGGAATTTGTTACCCGGCACCTGTTTCCTTCGATCTGTCAGCGGTCTTGTCGAACTGCCTGTTATTTGGCATCGTCTATAAGAGAGCCGTCACCTCGGCTTCAGGGGGATCACGTAACTCAATCGTTCCTCTTGCGAAGAGCCATAAGTCATCGGAAAGTACCCTTTCATCAAGCAGCGTGTCTCTGCGCGGATTGGATTCGCCTTGACCCGACACTCTCCTACAAAGGTATCGTAGCCAGCTGGCCCTTTGGCACTTTGCCAGACTGAGGAGGAAAACTAGCCAACGCCGACCAACTGGCAGAAGAGATGTCACAGAAACTCGGAAGGGAAATAAATAACTGGGATAGCTGAGCTTTGTACCAGAAGCTAATGAGTTAATTGGACGAATTATTTGACCATCATTTCTTAAAGCTGATGTCTCAAGGAAGTTCCTTGCTTATCGTGCGAAGATATTTTATGAAACTTTCCGGAACGAAATAAATGTGCAAAGCTTTCAAATGTTTATTTCAGGAGCGAGTAAATATTGCTTAGAACAAGTAGAATCTTTTATTTAAGAAAAGAGACTCTAAGTGAACTCTCAAATATTCAGTTTTGATATTCGTGTTTCGGATTTACTGCCTTTCGTTCATTGAAATTGAATTTGTTGTTAAAAAGCCCTCCCACCTGGCACATTACAAGAACCCCAAAGACTCAGAGTTGTTCAGGGAAAGGATAGCCACTGAACAGCTATTAGGAAACAGATGAAAGCCTGCCGTGAAGGGGATTTTGCGAGTTCTTTAACGTATACAGGGTTTGGTTCTGCTGCACAAGGGTCAGGGATTTACCCAGGGGGAGGGGAAACAGGAGTCAGGACACCCCCAACTCCCACCCCGAAAATCCCGTCGTCTTATACGAAATCTCAAACTTTTCTACCTTCTTCGAAATCGAAAACAGTTGCATTTGTATAATTTACTTAATCCCCATAGTTTATGTCCGACACTAAAAATAGATTAGAAAAAAAACAACTATAAAATCTTATTCCATATAGAATATCATTTTAATCTTTCCTGTTCGGTGGAATATTTTAGTAATTGGAAAACCCTACTCGTCTTATTCCCCCTCCCCCCCCCCCCCGAAACTAACGTATCGGAGCAACCATTCCCCCACCTCACACGAGACTCACGGGACCTTTCCCCTGGAAATTAAATTCTGGGTACCTCCCTCATGGGGTCACTGTTTTACAGTCCCGGCAATGATTACTACCTCCCTGCATGGGGTCACTGTTTTACAATCCCGGCAACGATTACTACCTCCCTGCATGGGGTCACTGTTTTACAGTCCCGGCAACGATTACTACCTCCCTGCATGGAGTCACTGTTTTACAGTCCCGGCAACGATTACTACCTCCCTGCATGGGGTCACTGTTTTACAGTCCCGGCAACGATTACTACCTCCCTGCATGGGGTCACTGTTTTACAGTCCCGGCAACGATTACTACCTCCCTGCATGGGGTCACTGTTTTACAGTCCCGGCAACGATTACTACCTCCCTGCATGGGGTCACTGTTTTACAGTCCCGGCAACGATTACTACCTCCCTGCATGGGGTCACTGTTTTACAGTCCCGGCAACGATTACTACCTCCCTGCATGGGGTCACTGTTTTACAGTCCCGGCAACGATTACTACCTCCCTGCATGGGGTCACTGTTTTACAATCCCGGCAACGATTACTACCTCCCTGCATAGGGTCACTGTTTTACAATCCCGGCAACAATTACTACCTCCCTGTATGGGGTCACTGTTTTACAATCCCGGCAACGATTACTGCTTACGCCAGGACGACTCCCTTTCCAAACCTTTCGGTATTACCTTTCTCCCCGAGAACAGATGGAAAACTCAGCTTTAATTGGTTAGTGAGCTAGACACTGTAGCAAGGTTCACTTTGTCTGTTAGGTTAGCTCTAACTGAGGCAGTAGTCAACAGTGACTTCGGTCTCAGTAGGGCAGTCCTTGGAGGAAAAGGCCTGCAAAAGCTTGGAGGAGCTTCTAGGATATTTCTCTGTCCTACGCGTTCAAATGCTGGCACAGTTGATAAGTTACATGACTTTCAAGTTCCTACATTTGAAAATCCTCGTGATTTATATTCTCTCATTACTATGATTTCTTTTACTACAAAATGAGACTTAAATCGTCTAAGGCAGTATTTCTCAACCTTTTTAGTGGACCGTGAAACACCTGAAGGTATTATTTATATTATGCAGTATATAATATATTACATAATATAAAGTGTTCCCGAGCTTTCTCCTTTCATCTGCAGAACAATTGAGGAAATTTTTCTTTACAAAAGACAACGAAATATTTCGTGATTCCTGAAAATTGCTGAATACTGGAAACAGAATTTAATGCAATTTTATCCAAATATAACATGCATTTGTTGTTGTTGTTGTTTTTAAATAGATACGTGTGTAATGATATGTAATGATCAGGACTATAACCTAAAACTTGAAATGATGTTATTTAGGTTTACTCTGAATTTGTATCTGCATTTACACCGAAGAACCAAAACATCATGACCAGCACAGTTCTATGCAAATAGAAGCAATTGCAGGTAAACGACGGCGCGTGTGAAGGTCATGAAACGGTATAAATAATAACCAATACCGAGCTCTGTTAATCAATGTTATTCTTGTTCTTCAGATGGGAAAGGCAGCGGACTTAAGTGAGTTTCACACAGACCAAATTGTAATGGCCAGATGACTGGGTCAGAACATTTCCGAGACGGCAAGGCTTATGGGGTGCTCACGGTCAGCCGTGGTTAATACCTTCAAAAAAATGGTCGGAGGAGAGAAAAACCACGAATCTCCGGCAAGGTGTGGACTGACCACAGCTCGTTGGGTTGGGTTGTTTTACCTCTGAGCGGCACTTTTTTGCACACCATGGGCTAAATGGCCAGGCCACAAGGACCCCGAAGGCTCAGAGAAGGTTGGGGGAGGGACCCACTGGAACAGCTGTTGGGAGACAGATGGTAGCCTCCCGTCAAGGCCATCCAGCGTGTTCTTTAACGTGCACAGGGTATGGCTCTCCCACACACGGGGCCACGGCTTAACGTCCCATCCGACGGACGGCGGCATTTCCAAGCCCATCGGTGTCCCCTACTGACCATGGGCAGGGCGGGGAATTTTGCGGAGATAAATATCAACGCTGACCCAGCTGGGACTCGAACCTGGGAACTACAGATTACGAGCCTGACGCGCTACCGACTGAGTCACCCCCGCCCCACACCTCATCGATGCTAGAGGTGAGCGAAGGCTGTCCCGTATGGTACGAGCCAACAGAAGGGATACTGTGGCGCAACTCGCCCGCAATTCGAATGCTGGTGACGGAAGTAATGTATCATAACGCAGTACATCGAACCTGTTGAAAATGGGACTGCATAGCCACAGGCCGCTTTGAGTGCCCATGCTAATCTCGGTAAACCGTCAAAAGCGCCTATAATGGACACACGAGCATCAAAGCTGGACTTCAATGATTGGAAGAAGGTCATCTGGTTATCAGGTCGTTTCCTGTTGCACCATGTAGACGGTCGGGTACGTGTGCGTCGTTTATCTGGGGAAGTGTTGGCACCAGGATGTATTGTGGGGCGAAGACAACAGGTGGAGGAAGTGTAATGTTTTGGGCAATGTTCTGCTGGGAAACTCTGGGTCCAGTCATTCATGTGCAGGAAACTATGATATCTACCACCTACCTAAACATGATTGCAGACCAACAAGATTGCAGACTTTCAGTAGGATAATGTGCCATGCCACAATGCCCGGATTGTTCGAGAATGGTTCGCTGAACATGAGGAAGACTTCCAGGTATTGCCCTGGCCTCCAAATTCCCCAGACATCAATCGAGCATCTGTGGTTTATGTTGGAACAGCATATCCGATCTGTGGCGGCTCAACCACGTAACTTGCAAGAGTTAAAGGATCTGCTGGTAACGTACTGTACTAGATACCACAAGAGAGCTTTAGAAATCTTGTAGCGTCCATGATTCTCAGGGTAAGAGCTGTTTTTGGCGGCACGTGGAGGACCAACATCATATTAGACAGGTGGCTCTTCGGTGTATAACAGAGTACATTTATTCTTGTAAACAAAGATAATCTTTCTGTCGATGAAATACCGCCAATATCCCCAACTAATTAGAAATTTTCTATTTTTAGAATTTTTAATTAGAAACTAATTAGAAATTTTCCATTTTTTTGCACGATCTGATCAAACAATTTCGAGAGTCCGGGGTCTTCCTGTTACCATGAATGAATCATAAACAGATTAGTAAATAAATAAATAATGTCGATAATACTGATTTGCCATAATGAGCTTTGTTTTACGTGTATCAACATTTTTAACACACTTTGCACATCGCTGAATGCACTAATATTCAAAAATAATTAATAAGCTTTACTACTACTAGCTAGTTCAGATTTATCAATTGATATAAAAATATATAACTGTAACCGGAGCGTGTACGGCAACTGTACACGCTCCAGTTACCAGCACACAGCAAACTGGAGCGTGTGCAGTTACTGCACACGCTCCAGTTTGCTGTGAACGGTAACTGCACACGCTCAATATTTCCGTGAGTGAGCCCACACGATCCAGGTGTTTGTGAGCTCACTCGATCCAATGTGCTGTGAACATTAACCGCAACCGCTCAAGTTTGCTGTGAACGGTAACTGCACACACTCCATATTCATTGCATTATATATTCATACGCATTATATATAATAAAAAAATATCCGAACACTATGGTTGATTACAGAATTCAGAAAAAAATATCTGGCAACGATGTTTTTTAGAAATCAGTGATCTGGCAACCTTCGTGTCACGTGACACGAAGGTTGCCAGATCACTAATTTCTGAAAAAAAAAATCGTTGCCAGATATTTTTTCTGAATTCTGTAATCAACCATAGTGTTCGGATACTTTTTTGAGCGACTGTACCCGCCCCCCCCCCCCCCCCCCAGATCCGTCCTGTCCCGCAAAAATTGTTCTTATGTTAATGTTATCCGCTTATGTTCTTGTGTCACATGAACATCATGCCATTCTGTTCTAAGGGATTAACTTTAATATCGAATTTTTCATTTAACTGAAATAGAAAAAAATCTCTTTCAGTAAGTGGCAGCGTAGAAACTGCAGGCAATGAGCAGATTTGGGTTGGGTTGTTTTACCTCTGAGCGGCACTTTTTTTGCACACCATGGGCTAAATGACCAGGTCACATGGACCCCGAAGGCTCAGAGAAGGTTGTGGGAGGGGACCCACTGGAACAGCTGTTGGGAGACAGATGGTAGCCCCCCGTCAAGGCCATCCAGCGTGTTCTTTAACGTGCACAGGGTATGGCTCTCCCGCACACGGAGCCACGACTTAAAGTCCCATCCGACGGACGGCGGCCTTTCCAAGCCCATCGGTGTCCCCTACTGACCGTGGGCAGGGCGGGGAAGTTTGCGGAGATAAGCAATGAGCAGAAAAATAGAAACAAGCTCATCTTATGCGAATGGAGAATCAAATTCGAGGCTTCGTAACTGGTTAAATAAATATTTATGAAAACATATGACTGAAGATAAATATCACATGTCAATTAAACTGCCTAAATTTTATTTTGAACAGTATCCGTTTAACACTTAAAGAGTTATAGAAATTTGAATATTGAATGACAGAGATATCCGTCGTAAGAATCCACCTCAAAAGTTAATTAAAACTTTTAAAAATAAGCATCATTTTTAACCATTTAATAAAATAAATGCATTTTTTAGCATTTTGTGAAAATAGCTTTTCAATAATTGTGTGTTTTGCACAAGTTTCTTAGCCTCCACTTTGCTGCTGTTGAGTAGACGAGCTTCTCTAGCTCTTGAAAGACCCAAAAAAATACTGTTTAAAATCGAGATTTATATTTATCTAGTCCTATTTTACTATAAAAAGTTTATTATAGAAATTACGAATCTTAGAATTTGACTTTCCATTGACTTAACATGAAAATGTTTCCGTCCAGTAATTGCATATTTCACTTCACTGAACACTTTAGGGGGGCGGGGGGGGCTCAGTCGGTAGCGCGCCAGGCTCGTAATCTGCAGTTCCCAGGTTCGAGTCCCAGCTGGGTCAGCGTTGAGATTTATGTCCGCAAAATTCCCCGTCCTGCCCACGGTCAGTAGGGGACACCGATGGTCTTGGAAAGTCCGCCGTCCGTCGGATGGGACGTTAAGCCGTGGCCCCGTGTGCGGGAGAGACATACCCTGTGCACGTTAAAGAACACGCTGAATGGCCTTGACGGGAGGCTACCATCTGTCTCCCAACCGCTGTTCCAGTGGGTCCCCTCCCCCAACCTTCTCTGAGCCTTCGGGGTCCATGTGACCTGGCCATTTAGCCCATAGTGTGCAAAAAAGTGCCGCTCAGAGGTAAAAAAACCCAACCCAACACTTTAGGGGTCAACTTCCTTTGGCAGAAGCAGTACGCTAAGCCTCAGGATATCTGTATAACTCAGTAGAACAAGTTAGTACTTCCCCCAGTACGGGGGAGAAACGATCGAGCCACAAGGGCTGACCTTGACCCCGGAGGGTCTGTAGATCTCCAGGCAGTCGAGAAGCAGGCTGTTGCGGACAATATTTTGTCCCAATTACTCTACCTACAGATCTATGCCTCAGAATAAAAATCCATAACTTGAGATGTGACATTATGCATATTATATAACTGTCCCCTAGCCCAGTTAGTGCTACTATTGATCAGAGGAACTTGGGTTCGAGTCCAGGGTATTTCTTTCCTGTGTTGCCTTTCAGATAAGGTCTCGCCTTCCTCACAGATATTCTCTATGGTGTAATAAACTGACAGGATTCTGTCAGATCGCTGTTGAAAATTAAGTTGATAATTTATATTTTACATATATATACAAGGTGATTCAGAATTCACCATTCAATATTTGGTGGGGAGGTAGGTAATAAGAAACGAAGGAGATTTCACATAGGAAAGCATGGGCGCATATGCCAAGTAGTAGGGCAAAATGACCCCAGTTCAATGATGGAAAGAACACATAAGAAGGAAGTGGTAAGGAAAAAACATTTATTATCTTACATGTAACATTTCTTTGCATTGGTTGTACAGACTTACAAGAGGTGCTCGAACTGCCGACCATGTGCTAGAATGCATGACTCACAACGGCGTTGCATGGACAGCCGGACCCTGTGGAAGATGCCTGGCATTTCCCGGATGTTTGAGGCAGCAACTGATATGCGTGCTACAAGATCCATAGCACTATCAACAGGGGTCTCGTACACCATGTTTTTCATAGCACCCCATACAAAGAAATCGATTGGAGATAAATCCGGTGAACGTGGTGGCCAAGAAACCGGTCCACCGCGGCCAATCCATTGACCACCAAACTGTCTGCGTAGGTAAGCATGAACAGCATTTGTGAAATGTGCAGGAGCGCCGTCATGCTGGAACCACATTCGCCGGAGACTACCATCAGGAACCTCGTTCAGAAGATCCGGTAACACAGTCTGAAGAAATGTTAGGTACTTGGCACCGTCCAAACGGGATGGTAGTAAATACGGGCCCAACAAACAGTCACCGACAATCCCAGTCCACACATTGACAGCAAAACGTTGTTGCGCAGCTCCAGGTCTTGTACCGTGTGGGTTCTGATGAGCCCACACATGCCAATTGTGTGTGTTGAAGACACCCTCTCGAGTGAACAATGCCTTATCGGTGAAAAGAACATACGTTGGGAAATTGGGATCAACGGCTGTTCTCTGCATGAACCACTGACAAAAAATAACACGCTTGGGATGGTCGTCTGCTGCCAATAATTGCACTCTTTGCAGATGAAACGGATGTAACCCTTCATAGTGTAATATCCGCCACGCTGTTGCTTGCGAAATTCCAAACTGCCTAGCCATACCTCGTGTGCTAGCACCAGGTTGTTCCTCGATTTCCTGTAGGACAGCTTCCTCTACTGCTACTGACCGTGCCGATCTGCGCCTCCCTCGATTAACATTACTAGCAGCAAACGATCCTGTTTCACGCAGTTGGCGATGAATACGTGAAAACATTTGATGCTGTGGCACACGGCGGTTTGGGAAGCGCGCTGCATACAATTGCCTGGCTCGAAGACATCTTTCTGCTGCCGCACCGCACCGTAAGTTACATGCATATCTGCACATTCATTCCACGTATACCGGTTCATGTTACTTCTGCAAATTCACCTTGTCGAATGACAACTGACTGCACGCGTCAAACAGCTGTGCTTCTGTATGAGAGGTGTGTACACACAGCGCCCTCTACACCACCATGCGTTCGTCTGCCCCCATACTTTCCTATGTGAAATCTCTTTCTTTTCTTATTCCCTTCCTCCTCACTAAATATTGATGATGAATTCTGAATCACCCTGTATTAACCTAATATAAAAAAAATCTGATATAGTAAATTTTGGGGATTTTTCTTTTTGAATAGTGTATTTTCGAATGAGAAATGTAGACCAATATATCATTCCAAGAAAACCTAGTTCTTCTATTTCATATTTACACTCTCACCCAGGCCTGGATCTACAGAAAAAGGAGAGGAAGAGGGGGGGGCAAAGAAGCACAGTCGAGCCGGAAAGAAATATATAAGGGGAGGGGGGGGAGAATTTCCAAGGCAATATAACATTTCCTCCACCGTTTTACTGATCTTTAAAAATAATCTTGAAAAATCGATGAAATATAAATAAATCTATTAATTCTTGTCTCTGTTTTCCTTATTAACGTTCTGAAAGGAAGGGGAGGTCTTGATCCATTTGCACCCCCCCCCCTCCAGATCCTGTCCTGCTCTCACATATATACAACATTATACATACGTATAAAATCCTCAAGCAGCTATGGTATACGGAGCTCAAAGCTGGACTTACACATAAGCTAGCTAAGCTACAGCTTATGGCCTCGTAATGTGAGGAGCCTCAAAGAAATGCATTTCAAGTTTTACTTCTACGAAAAAAAATTTATATTTCAATTAATCTATTGTGCAAATACTCTTCATCTTAACTTACCATTGCTAGAATAATGTTTTTACAATATCAATTTCCTGTTTATTTTTAACCTTCAATCATAATAAATCCTTCAAATCATAATAAATAAATTCCCTTCAATCATAATAAATCCCTTCAATCATAATAAATCCCTTCAATCATAATAAATAAATAAATAATCTTGCCACAGAGGTCTGACAGGAGCCTATCAGTTTATATGCCATAGTAGATTTGTGAGGATGGCGGGTCCTCAACAGAAAAACAACACAAACACCCATGCCTTACCCGGGGCTCGAACCCAGGTCCCTTAGATCAGTAGCCAAGCGCGCTAACCACTCGGCCATGAGACGGCAAAATCATAACATATATTTTGAATATTTGGGCTTCTTAAATTTGCCATAACTTAGGGCTTCAATACGTCAAAGTTCGCTCTGACGGAGATCCATCCTTACTATAAAACAAAATTTCTCTGAACTCTTCATAGATTTATTCTTACTGAAACATTCTCAAATTAATTACGATTATCCGTGAACAAATGTTTCTTCTGTGGTTAATTTCCTACATAGCTATCAGCAGTAATATATTTTGTATTCTAATCAAGTAATAACGTTCTGCTATTTATTGCTTTCTTTATTTACAAACAACGGGACATTTTAGTTTTTATTAGTTTCTGATTTAGCTAGGCGAAGGCTGCAATATCACTCGTAAGCCGTTTTGAGACATGCAAACATCTATTATCGTTGGACAATAACTTCGAGAGCTCAGACCGTCAATTCAAATGTCTCAGACTGCGAGGCGATTTTAGATTTATATTACTCTTTTGGTTAAAGATGTTATTTTTACCATCTTACCTATCTTCCTATTGCTTTTGGCTCTGGGGGCGGGGGTGGCTCAGTCGGTAGCGCGCCAGGCTCGTAATCTGTAGTTCCCAGGTTCGAGTCCCCCCGAACCGGGTCAGTGTTGAGATTTATCTCCGCAAATTCCCCGCCCTGCCCACGGTCAGTAGGGGACACCGATGGGCTTGGAAAGGCCGCCGCCCGTCGGATGGGACGTTAAGCCGTGGCACCGTGTGCGGGAGAGCCATACCCTGTGCACGTTAAAGAAGACGCTGGATGGCCTTGACGGGAGACTACCATCTGTCTCCCAACAGCTGTTCCAGTGGGTCCCCTCCCCCAACCTTCTCTGAGCCTTCGGGGTCCTTGTGACCTGGCCATTTAGCCCATGGTGTGCAAAAAAGTGCCGCTCAGAGGTAAAACAACCCAACTTTTAGCTCTGACATTTGTCAGTTGGTCGGTTTGTGGATTTGACAAAAAATTATTCCATCGCATCTTTCGAACGCGATGGACAAACTTAATGATTTATGTGCCAAATGAAAGCTTGTGACGTGGGGAGTGTTATAGGCTATCAAAAATTTAACCTCCGTGCCTTCTTCCCCCCGAAAAAAGAGAAAATGTCAAATTATTGCTCCGCTATATCTCCAGAATACGAAGGCTGAAAGTAACATATATACGTCAAAAGTAATATGTATACGTCGAATGAAAACTTCTGACTCCGGGAATGTCGTAGGCTATGAAAAATTGACCCCCGTGCATTCTTCCCCCTAAAAAAGAGAGACAATGTGAAAATAATTGTTCCTCTATATATTCTGAACTCAAGTGCGGAAATTAACGAGCTATGTGTCGAATGAAAGCTTGTGATGCGGGAAGTGACACACTACGAAAAAAGCCCCCCCCCCCCCACATGCTTTCTTCCCACCCTAAAAAACGGGAAATCTGAAATTCTTTCTCCTATATCATCGGAACGCGAGGACCTACAATTACGGGTTAGGTGTCAAATGATGGCTCCTATAATGACGGTCGTAAACTCTTTCGAATTTCGTCCTAACTATCCCCCCCCCCCCGATCCAATTTGGGGAAGGCTAATTTTCGCGGGAGTCGACTTAACGTGTCGTATCTCAAATTAAAGCATGTGATGTCTCCAATATCGTAATCTACCTCAAACTGACTCCAAAAAAAAATACCCCCTCAAGCAGCTGCTTGCCACAGAGGTCTGACAGGAGCCTGTCAGTTTATATGCCACAGTAGGAGATCTGAGAGGATGGCAGGACCTCAGCAGAAAAACGACACATACATCCATGCCTTACCAGGGGCTCGAACCCAGGTCCCTTATATCAGTAGCCAAGCGTGCTAACCACTCGGCCACAAGGGGGGTATAAACGTGCTCGATGTTTATGAGTCGTATATCAAAGTTTTGGAAGATAGGTATTTTTAGTGACAAAAAAAATATAAATTAAAAAATACCTATCTTCCTACAAGGCCCTAAAATAAGAAAATAAACCTAAAGCATGTCGATGGCGCAATCAGTCACTTAGTTCCTATTCGCCTCGAAGTAAGATTAGGGAATCGATTTACCTACTCGACAAGTTGCTAGCGCCCTATCTTCCTTTGAAGTGAATACGAACTCAGTGACTGATTGCACCATCGATAAGCTTTACGTTTATTTTGTTTTTAGGGGCCTATAGGAAGATAGCTATTTTTTAATTTATATTTTTTTAGATTTGCGTTTTATTAAAAAATTGCGCACTAAACTCAGTGTTAAGTTAAAAGCATAAAGTTTCAGGATTAATAACAATAACCAACAAGAGAACTGATCACTTCATAAACTTAAAGATTCTATGCTTCCTTAATAACAAATTCACTCATTTCACACCTTCAATAATAAAAGAAAACATCTGTGTGTCTGTGGCAGCCATAACTCATCTCGAAATCTTGGTTGGGTTGTTGTTTTACCTCTGAGCGGCACTTTTTTGCACACCATGGGCTAAATGGCCAGGTCACATGGACCCCGAAGGCTCAGAGAAGGTTGGGGGAGGGGACCCACTGAAACAGCTGTTGGGAGACAGATGGTAGCCTCCCGTCAAGGCCATCCAGCGTGTTCTTTAACGTGCATCCGACAAACGGCGGCCTTTTCAAGCCCATCGGTGTCCCCTACTGACCGTGGGCAGGACGGGGAGTTTAGCGGAGATAAATCTCAACGCTGACCCAGCTGGGACTCGAACCTGGAAACTACAGATTACGAGCCTGGCGCGCTACCGACTGAGCCGCCCCCGCCCCTCTTCCCGGTATGTGTAACCAAAAGATATTCAGACTTCATTTCAAAAAGAAATATTTGTGTGATGATAAATATACACAGTCCTATCAGAATAATATGACCACCTACCATACATATACTATCGTAGGTGGTCATATTATTCTGACACGACTGTGAAATGTCTATCAAGTTGAGTGAGTAATTCAAATCACTTAGTATATTCTCATATATGATTACAATATTTTTATTTCGTTCATTTGCTTCGTTGTGCGAGTGAATATCTTTCAGCAGTCATTTTTAAGCAAATATTAATGTGTCTTTGTCGATCTGTGAAAATGTCTCGCCTGAAGTGTCTACTAAGTCACCAATTAAAACAGAATAAAATATTTTTTATTGTGTTTATTTGCTTCGTTGTGCGAGTGAATATCTTTCAGCAGTCATTTTTAAGCAAATATTAATGTGTCTTTGTCGATCTGTGAAAATGTCTCGCCTGAAGTGTCTACTAAGTCACCAATTAAAACAGAATAAAATATTTTTTATTGTGTTTATTTGCTTAGTTGTGTGAGTGACATTCAGAAGTCATTTGCAATCAAATATTGATCTGATGACTGATGTAGCATGTCTTGAAACAGGAGTTCAAAACACTACTTAAAAGAAACTCATGGCTTATTAGAATATTTTTGTTGTTTATTTGCTGAGATCTTTGAGCAAATAATAATCAAGGGTTTCTTTTTTATTCAAATATTTACTATTTAGTTCCCCTATTAGTGCGAAATTATTGTTTAAAAGTGATTCATAATTCTCTTTTTTTGAAGTGCAAGGTGTTTAAAAGGCATTAATCCTAGTGTAGATGTAAATGTTATGTAATAATTGTGCCATTTCTGTTGTGTTTGCAATTTTGTATCATAAACTTTCGCTTTTACATAAAACTCGGGTAGAAATATTTTCTATTTTCATTATAAGATGTGAAACTGCATTGCAAACGATTTATTATTCATCTGATTTTGAATAAAATTATTGAAACATAATCTACATTCGTGCTTTAATTCTACAACTATTAGTAGCAAAAAACTTTCAAATATCATGTCATTAAATAAAAGTAATTGAAATAAATATTCCGTTTAATTCTACATCTATCAGCAACATGACTTTAAAATTTGATTTGGCAAAATTTCATTGACAAAAAAATTATTTATTTTAATTCATGAGATATCAGTTGTAAAAGTTTTCGAACGATATTTGCAAAAATATATCGAATATAAAGGAAAACAGTGAGATATCCTACAGCATACTTCAATGCGCTTTGGTGAACGTAAGCCCACACCATTGACGTCACAATTCGTTGGAGCAGGTCCGTTCCTTCATGACGGCCCCGCACAGACTAACAAAATCTGTTGAAATGGAAATAAAAATCTCGATAGTTTGAGCAACAACGAAGCCACCTGCTAGGAAAGCACGCACCTACATTGGTAACGACTTGAGCAACGCAGGACAATTTGTCGAGTTGAATTCGCTTCCCCTCCCCCTTAATGTGCGAAGGGGGCCTGGCTGTGACTTCATAGGGCGGAAAGCACTCTCTGTGTGAGGTACCAGGAGTTATGTCACTACTCTTCATTGCGAGGCCGACGTCTTCATTGAATACGATTCGATGAACGCTACATATTGTAATTCCAGATTTTTTGCAGTAAAATGTGTCCCCTTCATATTATAACCGTATTGTAAACACACAACTAATTTAACTAAAACGATATTGATAACGAACAATAACTGAATTTAACAAGCTTGGGTCGGGATTCGGGAAAGATGACTGGGTTTCGGGAAACATTATTCTTAACACGGAAATTTCAAGGTGAATATACAAATCAAACTAGACAGGAAGTTGTTAAAGACATGAAAGGTGTAATCCTAACGTTTGCCATCCTTTACCCTTTGTTATGATTTCTAGAATAACCATCTTCATTTCCCGAACCGAGTACTCTTCTCATCTTGTACAGTCGCTCAAAAAAGTATCCGAACACTATGGCTGATAAGAGAATTCAGAAAAAATATCTGGCAGAGATTTTTTTAGAAATTAGTGATCTGGCAACCTTCGTGTCACATGATTGCAGAATTCAGGAAAAATATCTGGAGCGTGTACAGCAACTGTACACGCTCCAGATACGTGTCACATGACACGAAGGTTGCCAGATCACTAATTTCTAAAAAAATCTCTGCCAGATATTTTTTCTAAATTCTCTTATCAGCCATAGTGTTCGGATACTTTTTTGAGCGACTGTACATCCTTTGTCACCTCAAAATTTTCTTCGAAATTAATCTCCTCACTTTGAAACTTGTTCAGAGTCTGCAAAATGTTTCCGACTATTTCAGTATTCTGTAGTCAGAGAACCCGTTTTCTCCTACGGATGAAGAATTATACAGGAAAAAGAATGGTCTGATCAAAGGGACATTTCTTCAGCGTCCGGGGTATTTAGTTACTTCCGCACTTGTCTTAAAAAGCAAATTAAAAATATCGCAACGATTCGAGGAACTACGGTTTAATTAGTAAATCATACAAATCTGATGATAACGCTATGCTAACCTGCACATTGTCATCGGATTCCCATGATTTACTAATTGCCATGGAGTAATAATCATTATTTTTTTTACCATGCCTGTAACTATTTCTAACGCTGAACAAAGCTTTTCTAAACTAAAATTAATTAAAAATTACCTGAGGAATACAATGGCACGAGAATTAACGAGACGAAAAGAGTTGGGTTGGGTTGGGTTGTTTTACCTCTGAGCGGCACTTTTTTGCACACCATGGGCTAAATGGCCAGGTCACATGGACCCCGAAGGCTCAGAGAAGGTTGGGGGAGGGGACCCACTGGAACAGCTGTTGGGAGACAGATGGTAGCCTCCCGTTAAGGCCATCCAGCGTGTTCTTTAACGTAGGGTATGACTCTTCCACACACGGGGCCACGGCTTAACGTCCCATCCGACGGACGGCGGCCTTTCCAAGCCCATCGGTCTCCCCTACTGACCGTGGGCAGGGCGGGGAATTTTGCGGATATAAATCTTAACGCTGACCCAGCTGGGACTCGAACCTGGGAACTACAGATTATGAGCCTGGCGCGCTACCGACTGAGCCACCCCCGCCCTCGAAATCTGGTAGATGCTTGAAAATTTCACAGATGTTTCTGCTTGTTGTCTTTTTGCAGTGCCGGATTTCAAGTCTAAATTTCGAAAGTAGGGCTTGCTGTAGGGAAACATATTTACCACGATTTTCCTAAGGGAAACCAAAGTCGTTGTGAAATCCATTTACTGTTGCACCGTGAAAATAAACGTCTTAACAAAATTAAAATCTGCTGTTGTTGCCAGATTCCCCACATTCCCAAAGGCATTATTTAATTAATGTGTCCCATTTCAGGTAGGAACCTGATTTTTGAACGAAGGGTAAACCAGCGTAGGAAATTTTAGACCGTTCGGTCAAGTACATCGGGGACACAGACCAAGACTGTCTCAATTACAGGCCTGCTCCAAGCTACATAGGGGCGGGGGTGGCTCAGTCGGTAGCGCGCCAGGCTCGTAATCTGCAGTTCTCAGGTTCGAGTCCCAGCTGGGTCAGCGTCGAGATTTATCTCTGCAAAATTCCCCGCCCTGCCCACGGTCAGTAGGGGACACCGATGGGCTTGGAAACGCCGCCGCCGGTCGGATGGGACGTTAAGCCGTGGCCCCGTGTGTGGGAGAGACATACCCTGTGCACGTTAAAGAACACGCTGGATGGCCTTGACGGGAGGCTACCATCTGTCTCCCAACAGCTGTTCCAGTTCGTCCCCTCCCCCAACCTTCTCTGAGCCTTCGGGGTCCATGTGACCTGGGCATTTAGCCATGGTGTGCAAAAAAGTGCCGCTCAGAGGTAAAACAACTACAACCCAAGCTGCATATCACGTGACATGACGTCAGTACCATGGGCTTACGCCTTTCGTCTGCAGATGATCGATCTGTATTAAATAATAAGGCTGTATGTGTATCTGGCATTTTGCTAATACATTATTACAGAAAAATACTGATTTTGTTTAAAACATTTTCCTAAATAATTATAGCAAAGTGAGGAATGAAAAAACTGTAAAAGAAAAAAGCAAGAAAGTTATCAGTGTTTACAAGTAAAAATGACAAAATCTTAGAATTATTTTTTAAACATTGAAAATATTTTATTTACTTTGTCCAACAGTGTCAGCATCATAGAGGTTAAAATATTTGTGTTTTTCTCTTCGCTTCCCGGTATGGGTTGGGTTGTTTTACCTCTGAGCGGCACTTTTTTGCACACCATGGTCTAAATGGCCAGGTCACATGGACCCCGAAGGCTCAGAGAAGGTTGGGGAAGGGGACCCAATGGAACAGCTGTTGGGAGACAGATGGTAGCCTCCCGTCAAGGCCATCCAGCGTGTTCTTTAACGTGCACAGGGTATGGCTCTCCCGCCCAAGGCTTAACGTCCCATCAGACGGACGGCGGCCTTTTCAAGCCCATCGGTGTCCCCTACTGACCGTGGGCAGGACGGGGAGTTTAGCGGAGATAAATCTCAACGCTGACCCAGCTGGGACTCGAACCTGGTAACTACAGATTACGAGCCTGGCGCGCTACCGACTGAGCCGCCCCTCTTCCCGGTATGTGTAAGCAAAAGATATTCAGACTTCATTTCAAAAAGAAATATTTGTGTGATGATAAATATACACAGTCCTATCAGAATAATATGACCACCTACCATACATATACTATCGTAGGTGGTCATATTATTCTGACACGACTGTGAAATATCTATCAAGTTGAGTGAGTAATTCAAATCACTTAGTCGATTCTCATATATGATTACAATATTTTTATTTCGTTCATTTGCTTAGTTGTGCGAGTGAATATCTTTCAGCAGTCATTTTTAAGCAAATATTAATGTGTCTTTGTCGATCTGTGAAAATGTCTCGTCTGAAGTGTCTACCAAGTCAGCAATTAAAACAGAATAAAATATTTTTTATTGTGTTTATTTGCTTAGTTGTGTGAGTGACATTCAGATGTCATTTGCAATCAAATATTGATCTGATGACTGATGTAGCATGTCTTGAAACAGGAGTTCAAAACATTACTTAAAAGAAACTCATGGCTTATTAGAATATTTTTGTTGTTTATTTGCTGAGATCTTTGAGCAAATAATAATCAAAGGTTTCTTTTTTATTCAAATATTTATTTATTAGTGCGAAATTATTGTTTAAAAGTGATTCATAATTCTCTTATTTTGAAGTGCAAGGTGTTTAAAAGGCATTAATCCTAGGGTAGATGTAAATGTTATGTAATAATTGTGTCATTTCTGTTGTGTTTGCAATTTTGTATCATAAACTTTCGCTTTTACATAAAACTCGGGTAGAAATATTTTCTATTTTCATTATAAGATGTGAAACTGCATTGCAAAAGATTTATTATTCATCTGATTTTGAATAAAATTATTGAAACATAATCTACATTCGTGCTTTAATTCTACAACTATTAGTAGCAAAAAACTTTCAAATATCATGTCATTAAATAAAAGTAATTGAAATAAATATACCGTTTAATTCTACATCTATCAGCAACATGACTTTAAAATTTGATTTGACAAAATTTCATTGACAAAAAAAAACTTATTCATTTTAATTCATGAGATATCAGTTGTAAAAGTTTTCGAACGATATTTTCAAAAATATATCGAATATAAAGGAAAACAGTGAGATATCCTACAGCATACTTCAATGCGCTTTGGTGAACGTAAGCCCACACCATTGACGTCACAATTCGTTGGAGCAGGCCCGTTCCTTCATGACGAAAATCTCGATAGTTTGAGCAACAACGAAGCCACGCACCTACATTGGTAACGACTTGAGCAACGCAGGACAATTTGTCGAGTTGAATTCGCTTCCCCTCCCCCCTTAATGTGCGAAGGGGGCGTGGCTGTGACTTCATAGTGGGGAAAGCACTCTCTGTGTGAGGTACAGTCGCTCAAAAAAGTATCCGAACACCATGGTTGATTACAGAATTCATAAAAAATATCTGGCAACGATTTTTTTTAGAAATTAGTGATCTGGCAACCTTCGTGTCAAGTGATTGCAGAATTCAGGAAAAATATCTGGAACGTGTACAGCAACTATACACGCTCCAGTTTGCTGTGAACGGTAACTGCACACGCTCAATATTTCCGTGAGTGAGCCCACACGATCCAGGTCTTTGTGAGCTCACACGATCCAATGTGCTGTGAACATTAACCGCAACCGTTCCAGTTTGCTGTGAACGGTAACTGCACACGCTCCATATTCATTGCATTACATATTCATACGCATTATATATATTAAAAAATATCCGAACACTATGGTTGAGTACAGAATTCAGAAAAAAATATCTGGCAACGATTTTTTTTTACAAATTAGTGATCTGGCAACCTTCGTGCCACGTGACACGAAGGTTGCCAGATAACTAATTTCTAAAAAACTCGTTGCTAGATATTTTTCCTGAATTCTGTAATCAGCCATAGTGTTCGGATACTTTTTTGAGCAACTGTACATCCTTTGTCACCTCAAAATTTTCTTCGAAATCAATCTCCTCACTTTGAAACCTATTCAGTGTCTGCAAAATGTTTCGGACTATTTCAGTATTCTGTAGTCAGCGAACCCGTTTTCTCCTACGGATGAAGAATTATACAGGAAAACGAATGGTCTGATGAAAGGGACATTTCTTCAGCGTGTCCGGGGCATTTAGTTACTTCCGCAATTGTCTTAAAAAGCAAATTAAAAATATCGCAACGACTCGAGGAACTATGGTTTAATTAGTAAATCATAGAAATCCGATGATAATGATATGCTAACCTGCACATTGTCATCGGATTCCCATGATTTATCCGATGGGCTTGGAAAGGCCGCCGTCCGTCGGATGGGACGTTAAGCCGTGGCTCCGTGTGCGGGAGAGTCATACCCTGTGCATGTTAAAGAACACGCTGGATGGCCTTGACGGGAGGCTACCATCTGTCTCCCAACAGCTGTTCCAGTGGGTCCCCTCCCCTAACCTTCTCTGAGCCTTCGGGGTCCATGTGACCTGGCCATTTAGCCCATGGTGTGCAAAAAAGTGCCGCTCAGAGGTGAAACAACCAACCAACCAATCCCATGATTTACTAATTGCCATGGAGTAATAATCATTATTTTTTTTACCATACCTGTTACTATTTCTAGCGCTGAACAAAGCTTTTCTAAAGTAAAATTAATTAAAAATTACCCGAGGAATACAATGGCACGAGAATTAACGAGACGAAAAGAGTTAATTCGTGTTTTGGCTGAAAATAATACTAAAAGAGTTATTTTTAATAAAATGAAGGAATAAAATTTGAATTTCACACACGTCAAAATAATCAAATATATAATATAAATATGACTAGGTGCGGAATGGGAAAGGGACTTAGAAGCTGTAACGTCCCAATGTCCTCATAGTAGTAAACCTTTGTTTTTTTTACTTTTTAATAATGGCCGAGTGGTTAATGCGCTTGGCTACTGATCTAAGGGACCTGGGTTCGTGTCCCGGGTAAGGCATAGCTGTCTGTGTCGTTTTTCTGCTGAGGGCCTGCCATCCTCTCAGACCTACTGTGGCATATAAACTGACAGGCTCCTGTCAGACCTCTGTGGCAAGCAGCTGCTTGAGGGGGTATTTTTTTAATAATAATAATAATTCTAATTTAATATAAGCTCCACGAAATTTCAGAAAAAATATTGTATTGCATAAAATACTTGTATATCTTGATAGTACGAACTGTCAAGAGAATAAATATTGAAATCTTGAAAAATATCGAAATAAATTTTTTTTATCACAATAAGCAGGCCATCCTGCTATAGCTGCATCTTTGAAAAGAAGGGCCGCCAGTTCACCACTGTAAATGGCAAAAAAAAAAAACATTTAGGGTTGTATAAAAGAATTATAATTTGTTTTACAATTGTAGCGAATACAACAGATCTGGGGGGAGGAGAAAATGGACAAGTATACTCTCAGAAGTATTGCTATATCTTTAAATTGGACTACTATAATTTCAGAAAATTTCAATATCTTTAAAGTGAACCGTTACCTTGTAGAAGTACAGTCGCTCAAAAAAATATCCGAACACTACGGTTGATTACAGAATTCAGAAAAAAATATCTAGCAACGATTTTTTTAGAAAATAGTGATCTGGCAACCTTCGTGTACGTACAAAAAGGTTGTCAGATCACTAATTTCTAAAAAAAATCGTTGCCAGCTTTTTTTTCTAAATTCTGTAATCAACCATAATGTTCGGTTTTCTTTTGAGCGCCTGTATGTCAATTCGTTACAATGGTTGAGTATTTCTTACAATCTAAACTAATCAAACTAAATATTTACAATGACACACAAATCTATGAAGAAAAGTCTCAGCAACAATTGCAACTATGAGTTTTAATTATAACTAGTGTAATTTTTCGATATACAAGTGGAGGCAAGTCATCATCATCATCCTCAAGCAGCCATGGGCTACAGAGGTCCAACCAGACCGTGTAATTTAGTTCTCCAAGCAAGTCTGTCCTGAGCTACATCTGCTGCATCTGGCCACTGCACACCAATTCTAATAAGGTCCTGTTTGACATTGTCTGCCCACAACATCCTCCGTCTCACCCTCTTTCTGAAGCCTTTAGGCACACTGTTCATAACCCTATTCGCCAATCTATAATTATTCATACAGGCAACATGACCAAACTACCGGAGTCTCTCTCTGCACAATATGCTGCTTAAAGGAGGTTGCAGACTCCTTTGCCTAACCTCATCATTAGTTACAAAGTTAAACCACCTAATACCCAAGATATTACGTAAGCATCTGGAATCAAAAGCATCTAGTTTCCTGTTATCTTGTTTACACAGCGTCCAAGTTTCACTACCATAACTAACCCTAGAAAGAACCAAATTATTATACAGTCTAATTTTAGTCTTTAGGTGTATACGCCTATTTCTCCACACTCTACATAGATTATAAAAAGTCTAGCCAGCAATCCATATTCGTGTGTTAATCTCATGCCGCACATCACCAGTATCTGTTACATAGCGCCCAAGATAATTAAACTGCGACACCTGCTCAAGACTTCAACCATTCAGATTAACTGAATCACAGCCTGTCTCACCAATTTTCATCACTTTAGTTTTCTCTCTGCTTATAACCAAACCTACTCTACTACCAGTCTCATCAACAGCTCGAATGAAAGAGTTCATCTCATCAACATCTTTTGCCAAAAGGGCTAAATCATCAGCATAATCTAAATCAGAAATTTCATATCTCCAATCCGTTTAAGGCCAAAATCTTTCCCTTGAAGTGAATTTCACATAACATAATCAATAACCAAGCTAAAGAGAAAAGGAGACAAAATGCACCCTTGTCGAACACCAGAAATAATGCTAAATCAATTGCTACAAGACTTACCAACTCTCATACACGACTCCGTGTTATTATAGAAAGCTTTCATTATGTTAACTAACTTGTCTGGTATACCATATGATCTCACAATCAACCACAAATTATGACAATCAACAGAGTCGAAAGCCTTTTTGAAATCAACATAGCTAGCAACCAAAGGTTTCTGAAACTCTAAACATTTCTCAAGAATCTGCCTAAATGAAAATATCTGATTCACACATCCCCTACCACTTCTGAATCCACATTGCTCATCACGCAATTGCCTGTCAACCAGATTCTTAATTCTATTAAGCACAATCATGGAAAGAACTTTACCTGGAACAGAGAGTAGGCTGATACCCCTATAGTTATCACAAGAACTGCTATCACCTTTTTTGAAAATAGGGATAATAATAGCTCTGGTAAAATCCTTAGGAACCATGCCTTTATCATAAAAGATATTCAAAATTTCAGTCATCCAAGTGGTAACAGAAATAATCCCAGCTCTAAGCATTTCTGTAGTAATTTCATCTATCCCTGGGGATTTATGAAGTTTAAGTTTAGAAACAGCCAAAATAACTTCAGATTGTGTTATAGGGCCAACATTAAAGCCACCAATGCATCTATCATCATTACAAACAATGGGAGTAAAACTAACCACATTGTTTAGAACATCACTGAAATGCTCAGCCCACCTAGCCATGACAGAATCCTCACCTTCTATAACCTTACCTTGTTTATCCTTCAATCCCTGTATACCTGTCCGTTTTCTACCACACAAAACATTAATTATCTGGTACAGCTCTCTGCTGTTGTGCTGTCAACATCAGGAAAAAAATTCTCGAAACTTCAAGTCAAACTTCAGGAAACAAAATTATCGAAATTTCAAAGCAAGCCATTCACTTCTAATAATTCCTCTGAAATTCGTGAACCTTTTTTAAGTAGCGTAATTCATCCAAAATTATCTAAACAATCTTCTCTTGTTCCAGCTCCACCAAACCAACCAAACAAATTAGAGCAATCTAAAATGAACAGAGTATCCGTTGAAGTGAATAATTGGGATATCTCTATGATAATATAGCAAATATTGTGCAAAAAGTGTTGAATGTGAAAGAGCATTCTATTCTCTGGTATTTTATATGCAAGATTAAGATGGTCGCTAGTACTTTAAAAGAATTTTTGTTTTCAAGTAACTACTCTAAAACCATAAATCTCTCTATGATGATAGTGTTGCCATTCTACTATTCTACTCTAACTGTTGCATGTTGCAATAATTACGTTGATTTATTACTATTGCCATTATTATTAATATGTCACAATTTCGGAATAGGCATTCTGTAATTCAAGTTATCTTTTTGATTAAATTCATTACTTTCCTTTAAACACTTTATCTGAAGATGTTTTTTCGTGTTATTTTTTTTATTATCCTTGTTTAGCACGCTTTGCTACTGATCTACGAGGACCTGGGTTCGAGCCCCGGGTAAGGCAAAGATGTATGTGTCGTTTTTCTGCTGAGGTCCTGCCATCCTCTCAGACCTTCTACTATGGCATATAAACTGGCATTTCCATTGTGGAGACCTCTGTGGCAAGCAGCTGCTTGAGGGGGTATTTATTTTTTTTTATTTATAACTCTTTTCCTGGTTCTGAACAGGTTACGAAGTCTGAGCTTTATCAAATTGCCAATTAATTAAAGTCCACTTTATTATATCGAATGCTACTAATACAGTGCATGTCGACATATTTTATACTCGAAATCTCAAACACAAATGATTTGTCAAGGGCCAAAGCAGTTACTTTTCAATACATGGCCACACCACATTTTATTTTATGCAAAAATAAGCAAAACCCAATTATTTATGTTGTTCTATTACTTAAATGTCACACACTTTTAATGTCAGAATTTAAACCAAAATTTCATTTGTAGTGGCTTCACCTTCGTCTGAAGGGGCCATGTACAGTCGCTCAAAAATCTGGCAACTTTCGTGTCACGTGACACGAAGGATAAGAGCCAGATCACTAATTTCTAAAAAAAATCGTTGCTAGATATTTTTTCTGAATTCTGTAATCAACCATAGTGTTCGGATATTTTTTAATATATATATAATGCGTATGAATATATAATGCAATGAATATGGAGCGTGTGCAGTTACCGTTCACAGCAAACTGGAGCGGTTGTGGTTAATGTTCACAACACATTGGATCGTGTGAGCTCACAAAGACCTGGATCGTGTGGGCTCACTCACGGATATATTGAGCGTGTTCAGTTACCGTTCACAGCAAACTGGAGCGTGTGCAGTAACTGCACACGCTCCAGTTTGCTGTGAACGGTAACAGGAGCGTGTACAGTTGCTGTACACGCTCCAGATATTTTTCCTGAATTCTGCATTCACGTGACACGAAGGTTGCCAGATCACTAATTTCTAAAAAAATCATTGCCAGATATTTTTTCTGAATTCTGTAATCAACCATAGTGTTCGGATACTTTTTTGAGCGACTATACACTATGTGTTGTTTCGTTTAAACCAAATATTAGGACGGTTTTTCCCAAAGAGGTCAGGTCATCACCTGAATTTTTTAGATGATGACTCAACATTCATTCGTCAACCATTCAGGTGAATCATCATCTGAATGATTCATTCATTTATTCACGACTCAACTTTCGTGTTACGTGACACGAAGGTTGCCAGATCACTAATTTCTAAAAAAATCATTGCCAGATATTTTTTCTGAATTCTGTAATCAACCATAGTGTTCGGATATTTTTTGAGCGACTGTACTCCATAGTAGTGTGATGTCATCACAATGAAATCCAGCTCGTACACTTCATTTCCCCGTCATGGTTATGATAAAACCCATGAATATAGTTTGAGACCCCTGGTTTTAACTCTTTTCATTTATACAATCATAACTTATTATTTCCTGTAAAATCAATATCATTAACAACTAAATGTTTTATCAGTCCATCGTATTATTGTAATACGCTTATTTTGGCAGAGGAATATACTATATATAATGTAAGTTACTAATGATCTTTTTTAATTTGTGATTATGGTATTATAATGCTTAATTTGGAGAATAAATAATGAATTACGTATTAAACAAATTTTTATTTAATCTGCATTTACCTTATCTTATTGCATCCCGAGTCCTTGGAGTCCTTGTGACCTGGCCATTTATCCCACTATGTGTCCTAAAGCTCCGCTCAAATATATATAAAACAACTCAATTAATTTACTACAGCGCAGTCAGAAGTGTCTGCATTGTAGAAATAGAATAAATAACGACCCACCTTCTGCCTTTACGCAGCCTTTGGCATCATCGTGTGATATAATAGAGGTAATTCCTGACGAAAGGTTGGGCAGACACGTGTGACGTCACCGGTGGAAGAAATTTTCTGTTTCCCTGTAGTTCCGGACTGCTTTAGTGATCGGTCCCAGATTTTGTGGGGTGGTCGCACCTATGTTTAGCCCTGTTGAAGTAACAGATAGGATACCTAGCTGCCGTGGTTCGGAAATAATCCTTCAAAAAAGTGTCCGAAATTTCTGCTGGCGATGCGGCCGCCTATCTTGTGAATCGTCAGCAGTAAGTGTGGAAAGCTGTCAATGAAGTTATCAATGGATTGGATTGTTTTACCTCTGAGCGGCACTTTTTTGCACACCATGGGCTAAATGGCCAGGCCACAAGGACCCCGAAGGCTCAGAGAAGGTTGGGGGTTGGGTTGGGTTGTTTTATCTCTGAGCTGCACTTTTTTGCACACCATGGGCTAAATGGCCAGGTCACATGGACCCCGAAGGCTCAGAGAAGGTTGGGGGTTGGGTTGTTTTACCTCTGAGCGGCACTTTTTTGCACACTATGGGCTAAATGGCCAGGTCACATGGACCCCGAAGGCTCAGAGAAGGTTGGGGGAGGGGACCCACTGGAACAGCTGTTGGGAGACAGATGGTAGCCTCCCGTCAAGGTCATCCAGCGTGTTATTTAACGTGCACAGGGTATGGCTCTCCCGCACACGGGGCCACGGCTTAACGTCCCATCCGTCGGACGACGGTCTTTCCAAGCCCATCGGTGTCTCCTACTGACCGTGGGCAGGGCGGGGAATTTTGCGGAGATAAATCTCAAAGCTGACCCAGATGGGACTCGAACCTGGGAACTACAGATTACGAGCCTGGCGCGCTACCGACTGAGCATCCCCGCCCCAAAGTTATCAATGAACATACGTTTGACGCCAAACTTTCGGCGGGATTTAATTGTGACTGGAGTAGTAAGTTAACGGTGGAAAGCTATGAAGGAACTTTTCCATCGGAAGTGTTATCAACGCACATAAGTTTCGTGCTAAACTTTTGGCGCTGGTTTAATTAATAAATGCATATTTGTCTAGATACCTGAACTTTCGCTCATAATTATATTACATTTTTTTACAAATTATTTTTTAAAAATGAGTAATTTTTATTAGTTTTATAGAATCTAATTTTTTGTTGGCTGCAATATCCATACATTTTTTTCTCCTAATATAAATGCACATCGTATAAAAAATAAAAGCATTCAACTAAAAGAAATGTGTTTAAATTAAGTTATCAGGTATATTGTGAGATTTCGGAAATTTTCTTATTACAGTTAATTGTATTCCCAAATACCCCGTGTACGTTAAAGAACACGCTGGATGGCCTTGACGGGAGGCTACCATCTGTCTGCCAACATCTATACAGTGGGTCCCCTCCTCCAAACCTTCTCTAAGCCTTCGGGTCCTTGTGACCTGGCCATTTAGTCCATTGTGTGCAAAATAGGACCGTTCAGAGGCGAAACAACCCAACCCAGACACTTAGGCATAGAAACTTTTCTTTATAG
Organism: Ryuthela nishihirai; assembly: GCA_038380435.1. Classification (NCBI taxonomy): domain Eukaryota; kingdom Metazoa; phylum Arthropoda; class Arachnida; order Araneae; family Heptathelidae; genus Ryuthela; species Ryuthela nishihirai. Next base: position 23,988,457 of record JAWZYU010000001.1, read on the forward strand.
GAATTATAGATTTGTGTTTGGGCTAACAGAAATGAGATAAGATTTATATCTACAAGCACCTCCGCACAGAAGCGGTAATGCGCCTTTCATGTTCGATCTATTTACATTTATCTATTCCATTTTCGCAACTATGAATAAAGGATTTGGGTTGGGTTGTTTTACCTCTGAGCGGCACTTGTTTGCACACCATGGGCTAAATGGCCAGGTCACATGGACCCCGAAGGCTCAGAGAAGGTTGGGGGAGGGGACCCACTGAAACAGCTGTTGGGAGACAGATGGTAGCCTCCCGTCAAGGCCATCTAGCGTGTTCTTTAACGTGCACAGGGTATGGCTCTCCCGCACACGGGGCCACGGCTTAACGTCCCATCCGACGGTCGGCGGCACTTTCCAAGCCCATGGGTGTCCCCTACTGACCGTGGGCAGGGCGGGGAATTTTGCGGAGATAAATCTCAACGCTGACCCAGCTGGGACTCGAACCTGGGAACTGCAGATTACGAGCCTGGCGCGCTACCGACTGAGCCACCCCCGCCCCTCCCAATAAGGTGAGACAAGTTGATTTCAAGGTAAGAAAATGGCATTTAAGATTCCTTTTCCTGATTATACATGATGTCAAATGTAGCCTTTAAACGTTTAAAAGTACTCGTATAAATTGAATAACATTCAGGAGTCAAAAAATCAAAATTTATACCATAATTAAAGATTTTATGATATTTTTTGTCTTTTGGGGAACGGAACCCCCATTACAACATATAAGTCAATCGCTCGATTTTCGGAAGCATTTTCAGGAACGCATCATGTCCGAACGTGAAGGACTGCCTGAATTTCATTAAATAAGATCTTTAACGTGTATAAGGTATGGCTCTCCCGGACACGGGGACAAGACTTAACGTCCCATCCGACTAATGGCGCCCTTACCAAACCCATTGATGTACCCTACTGAACAAAGGCAGGGAAGTTACTTTGCGGAGACATATCTCAATGCTGGCCCAACTAGGACTCGAACCTGGGAACTACGGATTACGAGCCTGGCGCGCTACCGAGGCACTTGTCTTAATAGTCACAATTGCTAAGTTCTCTAATGTTTCGATCATTTTCAGCTATGGCCAAATAAATTTTTGCTCTTCAGTGTTAACAGATTCTTTTTAACGTTGTCATTTTAGTCACTTGAGTCAAAGTGTGTCTCTCAAGGGACTGGTGTCGTCGTTTGAGTCATTCTTGAGCATTGTCTTTTGATGTCTGCCGTCTGAACAACAGATTTCGAGAAGCAGTTGTTGGCGTGAGCAAATTGCCAGCCCTTGTCATCACGTGCCACCTTCTGGGCGTGTGCAACTCTCACTCTGAGTCAGATGGGCGTTACCAAGGCAACGGCAATTCAGATCACATCTCGCCCTTTGATAATGTCTCCATTTACGTCACCAGCGGAGACTTTAAAGAAGATTCGACAAAAACTGTGTTTTGAATTTCGGGGGAATTTAAATAGTCACTTCTCATTTGGACACTGACTCATTTTGCCACACGCACATGGTGACTGTTAAAACTGCAGACAACTCAACGAAAAACAAAGGAATTGAATTTATCTTCTATTTACGAGAATGGAAGAAAGTTAAGATTTCTATTTTTGAATCAGAGATTGAAGAAACTAGATTTATCCTCTCTCCCCCCACCCCCATCTCTTGCTGCTGCGTACAGTTGAAATATCAGATAAATAAAACAGAATGCAGATCTACACATTTCTGCATAAGAGAATTCTTCAGCACAGTGTATATTTAAAAATCACCATCTCCTATTCCAATTCCCATATTTTCGATGGTCTTATAAGATCGCTGCAATCAGAAAAGCAATCATTTTTTGAGATGAGAAATTTGCTCAATAGAGTTGCCATTCAGAAAATGGTAAAAACACCTCACGTAGCCAACGTTTAACCTTTTGACCTCTCTCTCGACATTCAGTGTCAAACTTGTTCTATCTCTGGCTACATCAAGAGAAATAATTAGAAAATTCACTGCTCAAAATCCCTTGACAAATGGCCAAATTATCAGCATAATGCAAATCAGACGTGTTCCCGACATTTAAACCATCTCTTTCCAGCTACTCTCCTACAATTTGTTTCATTACATAACCTGTAATTAGATAAAAGAATCCCGACAGAGTACAGCCTCGTCTGACCTAATTGCACTGGCGGATCCAAGAAAGAAGACACGGGTTCGATCCCCATCGTGTCTTGTTGCAAGTTGTTGGGTTGTTTTACCTCTGAGCGGCACTTTTTTCCACACCATGGGCTAAATGGCCAGGTCACATGGACCCCGAAGGCTCAGAGAAGGTTGGGGGAGGAGACCCACTGGAACAGCTGTTGGGAGACAGATGGTAGCCTACCGTCAAGGCCATCCAGCGTGTTCTTTAACGTGCACAGGGTATGACTCTCCCGCACACGGGACCACGGCTTAACGTCCCATCCGACGGGCGGCGGCCTTTACCAAGCCCATCGGTGTCCCTTACTGACCGTGGGCAGGGCGGGGAATTTTGCGGAGATAAATCTCAACGCTGACCCAGCTGGGACTCGAACCTGGGAACTACAGATTACGAGCCTGCCGCGCTACCGACTGAGCCACCCCCGCCCCCTTGTTGCAAGAGTTCGTATTTACGGTAATAATCCAATTTCATAATAGCAATAGTAACAATAACTGAAATTAGAAGAAGTTGACTTCTTCAAAATCATTAAAATTAATGATTGTGCTCATTGATTTAATAACGTATAATTCACTAAATAAATATAATTTTTAAACGCATACAATTCACTAAAATGTCTGGAACTTATTCTTTCATAATTTAAAAAAAAAAAAACAAATCTGAAAAATAAAACATTTTTAAGGTAGGATGAATTTAATGAATATTACTAGACCGAGGAATAGAAGTGAACTTAAGTCGCCATTTAATATAAACATTGGAATATTAAATCGTATGAAAGCAAGCGCAAATGTTAAAGCTATACTAGTAATATTATATTATGATATTATATTATTATCATTCTTTGAAATGATATGCAAATGCATACCATTACCACTAGATGGCCCAGATGACACGAGTGTATGCAAATGTTTGCATCCTCTTGTGATTGCGCACCTGGGCCATCTGCCACTACATTTTTTCCTCTGCATAATCTTTTTCGGCATGCTTTGCAGCATATGTGAATGCATTCCCTCCATTCCGTAGTTCTTCCAGAGACCTCTGAAGAGGTCATGACCTCCCCCTCTTCCCTCCGATCTCAACAGTTTTATGTTAATCAAAAATAATTTTACAGTTCCGCCTACCAACTGAAAAGGTTAAACTGAGAGTTAACTTTTACTACTCTCACAGAAAAAGTCGCAAAATGCATTCATTCGAGAAATTCAGTTTCTTCCAAAAAAAAATAATCTCTATTTCGTTAACGATTTCATATTCAATTTACAATATTATTCTGAATGTAGAATAATATTTTCCAAAAAAATTACCTTTTTTAAATTTTAAAAGGGCTTAACTTTATGTAAAGATGTCAAAACTTTGGAAAAGCAAGTTTAATTTTGAAAGATGAGGTTCTCAATTGCTGGAACCCGAAATCTCTCCTTCCGGGCAGCGAACTCATTCTGAAAATTCGTAACATAAGTGCGATAAAATAACAGGGGAAAAAACAAATTATTCAGAAAAGAAAACACATTGCATTCCATTTATCGAGGGATGACGACAGTGATGCTATCACTTACTGTAAACCTCAGCCAGCAATTGGCTAGTAAAACATTGTACACCTAATTACTCCAGAACAGGGCCAGACGTAGAAAAAATAAGGACGGAGTGAAGCCAAGCGACGCAATCAAGCAGGATAGTGGCAGGGGGGAGGAAACAGACTGGATTCCTATTATAGTGTAACATTTTCTTCTTCTTTTTGGAAGCTTTTAAATAATCATTGAAAAATGCATGAAATATGCACAAGTATAATAATATTTGGCCTTCATTACTCTTGCTAGCATTCGCAAGGAAATTCTTCCTCCTAAGAAATTACTTTCTAAAATAACACATCTGGAGATCAGATATGTGCACATATTTAAGCAATAATGGGTAAATAAGTTTCAGTTAAGTAGAACATAATGAAGATCTTTAAATCCGTAAAGTAATCGTTCTACGTTAGAAAATTATTGTACGCATGCGTTTGTAAATAGTTACTACCGGGACATGGAATTACGTAGTGCGAGTTTGTCGAGTTGCAATTCAAATAATGTAGAGAAACACTATTCTAGAGAGAGAACAAAAAGTGTTCATTGAAGAGTGCACAAGATTGTCACCACGTTGGCATAATGATTTCGTATTGGTTCGATTTAACACTGAAGTAGTGATGATCGTCGTCCAAATCCAGGGTTGGTTGGATTGTGTTGTTTTACCTCTGAGCGGCACTTTTTTGCACACCATGGGCTAAATGGTCAGGTCACAAGGACCCCGAAGGCTCAGAGAAGGTTGGGGGAGGGGACCCACTGGAACAGCTGTTGGGAGACAGATGGTAGCCTCCCGTCAAGGCCATCCAGCGTGTTCTTTAACGTGCACAGGGTATGGCTCTCCCGCATACGGGGCCACGGCTTAACGTCCCATCCGACGGACGGCGGCCTTTCCAAGCCCATCGGTGTCTCCTACTGACCGCGGGCAGGGGGGGGGGGGAATTTTGCGGAGATAAATCTCAACGCTGACCCAGCTGGGACTCGAACCTGGGAACTACAGATTACGAGCCTGGCGCGCTACCGACTGAGCCCCCCCCCCCCCCCCCCCCCCCAAATCCAGGGGTGACACGGTGTTGCGAAAATATAAATTCCCATCGTGATTTGTATAAGCAACTGAGAGCTTCTGAGATTCTCCTTCCATAGCAAACAGCTGAAAAAGGACATGCACGTTTCGATTTGACCTTGACACAAGGTCAAACTGTTTTCTGTTTTGACAGTATGAAACGACTTTCAGCTAACAGCTGTGTTCCAGTTTTGCGGTGCAAAGTACGCAGTCAACAAGAGCATAATCTTCCGATCGCTTTGAAACTGTCATCAATGCGTTAATTTGGTGTCTTCCCCTCGATTCAATTATGCATTTCAAAATAACGTGATGTAACTGGATTCCAAGCCTTGCCAAATTGTGAAAGCCATGAAGCTTTTAGGTTTTACTCCGGTTATTTGCTTTCAAATCATTTTCAAAAAACAGGATATCATTTCGAGGCCGGGTCAAAAAATAAAGGAGGTGGGGGGGGGGGGCAAGAAACTCAATGGAAGTGGAAAAAAGTAAAAGTTAGAAGGGGGGCCAAGAGACTGGATTGCCATTGCAATGTAACATTTTCCTCTCTGTTTTACAAGTCTTTAAAAATATCTTTAAAAAAATGCATAAAATATACATAACTTTAATAATTTTTCGTTTTTATTACCTTACTACTTACTAGCATTCTCAAGGGGGGGAATATGACGCCCTTTCCCCCTTTTCCTTCCTAAATTCAACCCTGATTATTTCCACTTGGTCATCTGCCCTCAGCAGTCCTGTGGCCGAGTGTTTAGCGCGCTTGGCTACTGATCTTAGGGACCTGGGTTTGAGCCCCGGGTTAAAAGTGATGGATGGATGTGTTGTTTTTCTGCTGAGGTCCTGCCATCCTCACAGACTTTCTACTATGGCATATACTGTCAGATCTCTGTAGCAAGCAGCTGCTTGAGGGGGTATTTATTTATTTTTTATTTCATCTGCCCTCTGTCCATCTATAGATATGCAACTTTTTAATATTTAGAGATAAATTAAAAATTCTTTTTGGTTCGATAGGTCTAATGAAATATTTGATTTAGACGATTTTTGTAAATGACCTACTCAGGCTGGAGATGATTAAATTTAGGTGACAGAATGTGATGGTTAAGGGATTTACGTTAACAGCAGCGATCTGTCTCCTTAAAATAAATGAAAAATTCGTTATAGGTTCGAATAAAAAAAAAATAAATACCCCCTCAAGCAGCTGGTTGCCACAGAGGTCTGACAGGAGCCTGTCAGTTTATATGCCAGAGTAGAAGATCTGAGAGGATGGCAGGACATCAGCAGACAAACAACACAAACAGCCATGCCTTATCCGGGGCTCGAACCCAGGTCCCTTAGATCAGGAGCCAAGCGTGCTAACCACTCGGCCACGGAACGGATATAGGTTCAAATAAGTACAATTAAAATATTATTACATATTTTTATATTCCAAATCACTAATTGGATACAATATCTGTTATCAGAGAGTTATCAAATCTGAAAATGGCAAACTTCACTCTCTTTGAAAAATGAACATTATAATTCATAAACAGTCATGCCTGTTTAGGGTCGTTAATTGGTTTCAAGAAAACGCGACATTAAACGAAACAGCGTAGAAGGGGGCAGTTAGTTGCAGCAATACTATAAATGGCTTGAATTGATAAATGGTCAGGTCACAAGGACCCCAAATGTTCAGAGAAAGTTGGAGAAAGGGTGATCACTAGACAGCTGTTAGGAAACAGAAGGAAGTCTCCCATCAAGGCCATCCAGTGTGTTATTTAACGTACCCCCTCAAGCAGCTGCCTGTCACAGAAGTCTCACGGGAGCATAGCAGTTTATACGCCAAAGTCGAAGTTCTGTGAGGAAGACGAGACCTCAGAAGAAAAACAACACTAACATACCACACCCGGGGGTCGAACTCAGGTCCCTCTGATCAGTAGCTAAGCGCGCTATCCAATGGGCCATGGGACGGCTTACCTGAAGAGATTTGCTATTCTTCTAAATTTTCCTTAATAACTACATTAACTACAACATATGTATAATAACAAAAATGCAACCATACACTGCCTTTCCCAGAAAGTTTCGCCAATATTTTAAATTTTTTTACACAATTCTGATGATATGACTTTACAGCAAACGTATATTTTTTTATCCCAATGTGATAATTTGGAATCCGACATTTTTTTCTATACAATTTGAAGTTTTGTGATATTAACGCACATTTCAAAACTTGGGACTTAAACTCGGATACCAGTCTTGGAAATGATATACTCGCCTAGGCGCTAATATCGTTATTTCGATACTACTGTGCAATTTTATATCACCTTAAGTCAGTGGTGTCCATCTACGGCCATCGATCCCGAATATGGCCGGTTTGGGTTCGGTTGTTTTACTTGTCAACGGCACTTTTTTGTACACCATGGCTAAATGGCCAGGTCACAAGGACCCCGATGGCTCTGAGAAGGTTGGGGGAGGGGACCAACTGGAATAGCTGTTGGGAGACAGATAGTTGCCTCCCGCTAAGGCCATCCAGCGCGTTCTTTAGCGTGCACATGGTATGGCTCTCCCGCACACGGTGCTACGGCTTAATGTTCCATCCGACGGACGGTAGTCTTTCCAAGTCCATCGGTGTCCCCTACTGACCGTGGACAGGGCGGGGAATTTTGCGGAGATAAATCTCAACGCTGACCCAGCTGGGACTCGAACCTGGGAACTACAGATTACGAGCCTGGCGCGCTACCGACTGAGCCACCCTCTCCCCTACTTTTACATGTAATAAGATATGGAAAATGTAACACACTAATTTTTCTCTTATCACTCAGTGCGACTCGTGAAACAAATTTAACTTTGAATATGGCTCCTGTGTTTGGTTGGGTTGTTTTACCTCTGAACGGCACTTTTTTGCACACCATGGGCTAAATGGCCAGGTCACATGGACCCCGAAGGTTCAGAGAAGGTTGGGGGAGGGGACCCACTGGAACAGCTGTTGGGAGACAGATGGTAGCCCCCGTCAAGGCCATCCAGCGTGTTCTTTAATGTGCAAAGGGTATGTCTCTCACGCACAAGAGGCCACGGCTTAACGTCCCATCCGACGGACGGCGGCCTTTCCAAGCCCATCGGTGTCCCCTACTGACCGTGGGTAGGGCGGCGGCTCCTGTGTACGAAAAGGTTGGACACCACTGCCATAAGTGGAAATTACGCCACGTAATTCATAAAATTCAAAATCTTACTTTCTTATATAAGATTCATCTGGTCACAGTGCTTGTTCATTACAATATTTAGATAGAGTTATGTTTGAATATGACTTTTGTTTATATTAAAAATAAACAAATAGCAATTCTCTATTGATGTTGCTATGTTTGAGAGCGTGCGTGTCGCAATTTCATGAATATCTTCCAACCTAAAATTTCTATATTGTGTGAGGCGGGGGTGGCTCAGTCGGTAGTGCGTCAGGCTCGTAATCTGTAGTTCCCAGTTTCGAGTCCCAGCTGGGTCAGCGTTGAGATTTATCTCCGCAAAATTCCCCGCCCTGCCCACGGTCAGTAGGGGACACGATGGGCTTGGAAAAGCCGCCGTCCGTCGGATGGGACGTTAAGCCGTGGCCCCGTGTGCGGGAGAGCCATACCCTGTGCACATTAAAGAATACGCTGGATGGCCTTGACGGGAGGCTACCATCTGTCTCCCAACAGCTATTCCAGTGGGTCCCCTCCCCCAACCTTCTCTGAGCCTTCGGGGTCCATGTGACCTGGCCATTTAGCCCATGGTGTGCAAAAAAGTGCCGCTCAGAGGTAAAACAACCCAACTCTATATAGAGTTAAGTGTTGCCTCCTACCCGATGTGTTATAACATCAGCAGTAGAGGAGAGATTATTAGTGGCCGGTAGCTCGGAGGTCAGAGCACCTGACAAATCATCAGGAGGTCATGGGTTCAGATCCCACCCAGCTCCAGACAATTTGTTCCCTATCTCTTCATCCTGTTTACTTAGACAGCTTAATCGTGATTAAATACTTACTAAATTATTGTTCAACTTTTGCTGATTCTCCTTTTTGACATATTACAAATGAATTTATCTAGATTTAAGAAACTCTACCTCATTATTTAAAAAGATTTATGATAATATTCATCAATTTTAATTTTGTTCTCACTATCATTATTTTCTCTCTAAGAGTTTATCATATAGGATAGATTATAAAGGGTAATGTATATTAAAAACTGAAATTTGCATAATATTTGCATGATATTTAAGTGTGATTTTGTAATGCATGATATAGTGTCATAAAGACTGGTATTTTTTTAAATATATTTATTTATCATAATCTTGATTTTTTTTTTTCATTATAATGATCTACTGAATTATTTCATTCTAAACTGATTGAAAGAATTCAATAATGAAATTCTTTGCGAGTCATATACTTTGAAGTTAGTAAAATAGGAATAACCATTTCTGGGTTGGGTTGTTTTACCTCTGAGCGGCACTTTTTTGCACACCATGGGCTAAATGGCCAGGTCACATGGACCGCGAAGGCTCAGAGAAGGTTGGGGGAGGGGACCCACTGTTACAGCTGTTGGGAGACAGATGGTAGCCTCCCGTCAAGGCCATCCAGCGTGTTCTTTAACGTGCACAGGGTATGTCTCTCCCGCACACGGGGCCACGGCTTAACGTCCCATCCGACGGACGGCGGCCTTTCCAAGCCCATCGGGTCCCCTACTGACCGTGGGCAGGGCGGGGAATTTTGCGGAGATAAATCTCAACGCTGACCCAGTTGGGACTCGAACCTGGGAACTACAGATTACGAGCCTGGCGCGCTACCGACTGAGCCACCCCCGCCCCTAACCATTTCTGTAGAGACAGGAAGTGGTAAATCGTATATCAAATTATCAAAGAAAACTCTTTATTTTGCAGGTTAGGTTTATTAACTGTAGACGGTTAACAACTTAGGCCCAAAAAATGTGCTCAGTTAGAAATGGAATAAGTCGAACGATTTCAACTACACTTGGAAGTCATTCTAAGGGCAGTGAAAAGTTCCTTGGAGATGCGGTAAAACTGAATTATACTTGCCACTTGCAGTTGTAACGGAGGTAGGTGGTCCTGGTGTTAGATTCAAAGATCCTGCGTCGCGGAGATCCTCATTCCGTTGTGTGGAGCACTTGGAAGCGTTGCTCAAATGATAGCGCCAGCAAAGAGACAGCCATAATCACAACTGTCACTGGGTTTCAAAGCAAACGGTTAAGAGAGTAATAACTTACGATTTTTCGTTTCTTATTCAACAGAATTGATGAGTTGTGCTTGCATGAAGGGGATCCTCTTACTGAACCTATACCAGGGCTCTTACAAACCTCATTACATCTCTATATTTAACGTGCCATTTAATAACCTCTACTTCTATTTATTTAATTATATCGATATTAGAATATTAAAGTGTATTTTTTTCACTTGCTGATCTCTAAATAGAAATTTTGATCAACTGTTTTAGAAGTCAAGCATTCCCATTAGTGCTTTAATAGTTATTTTCCAGTGACCCAAAGCAATTTCAAAATTTGAATGATCGTACTGTGGTTTATTGAAAATTATCTTTTTCTTTTCTAAAATATAAATAAATTGAATTATTGATTCAGAATCTTTATTCACTGCGACCCATTGCAATGTCCGAAATTCACTAACTTTACAAAAGTTGTCTCCATTATTAATGCAACGAATAATTTTTTTTTTCGAATTATTTTACCAATATGAAATCTAACTGGAATATATCAGCGTGGGAGAAAAAACATAAGACTCGTTGGAGGACTTGGAAGGGATTGTTTTAAATCCCTGTAATTATAGATTGGCGAATAGGGTTATGAACAGTGTGCCTAAAGGCCTCAGAAAGAAGGGGAGACCTAGGATGCGGTGGGCAGACAATGTCAAACAGTACCTTGTTAGAATTGGTGTGCAGTGGCCAGATGCAGTAGATGTAGCTCAGGATAGACTTGCTTGGAGAACTAAATTGAACGGTCTGGTTGGACCTCCGTAGCCCATGGCTGCTTGAGGATGATGATGATGATGTAATTTTCTGCTCGGTGGCTTGGTCATGAGATCCCCAAGGCTTGCAACACAATTAGTGGATCAGTGTGACGATGTCACGAGATACACTGGAGACTCCACTCAGGGAGTTCCAGTGGATTCCGTTATATTCACAGGATTGGGAAAGCGTCACGTTCCATTTCTTGACATTTTCAATCTCGATTAGTTAAAATCAATATTTATTCATAATTCAGCACGAGATTAGAAATCCCAGCCACCCACTTAGTATAGATGCAAATGAGGAATAATAACCCTAAATATGATCTTTCGTCCAGAACAGAGATAAAATATAATTGATATTAATTGGAAATTAGATTAAATAAAAATAAATCATAGAGAAGACATTCATTTTGGGATCTTTTTCTTCAGACGATGATGACGAGAATGTTAAATAGTAAATAATTAATCAGTTCTCTTAATATATTGAGTGGAGGATGAGCAGTCTTAGCACGGAAGAATAAGGTATTAAAGTTTATCATTTGCAATGACTAGGCAAAATAATAGAAATTTTGTTATATGGCCCTTCCTATTTTAGCACACAGAAAGAAGAGTTTATCATTAATAAATAAATATTCCCTCAATCAGCTTCTTGCCATAGAGGTCTGACACTCGTCAAAACTATATTCTATTTTCAGCCGAACGAAGTTTTATATCAGATAAAGAAAGATACTAACCATAGTAGATTGCTCCCAAATATTTGGCGAAATTTAATCTGTCTCCCAACAGCTGTTCCAGTGGGTCCCCTCTTCCAACCTTCTCTGAGCCTTCGGGGTCCATGTGACCTGGCCATTTAGCCCATGGTGTGCAAAAAAGTGCCTCTCAGAGGTAAAACAATCCAACGTTAAAGAATACGCTAGATGGCCTTGACGGGAGGCTACCATCTGTCTCCCAACAGCTGTTCCAGTGGGTCCCCTCCCCCAACCTTCTCTGAGCCTTCGGGGTCCTTGTTACCTGGCCATTTAGCCAATGGTGTGGAAAAAAGTGCCGCTCAGAGGTAAAACAACCCAACCCAACTCTTTTAGTTGGATTGGTGCTAATTAAATATTGTAATTCCCTTTTTTCAAATCTTAATTTATATCGTATAGGTCGTTAAATATGTAAAATGACGAAACCTTTAACGAATATTGCAATTGATCTGTTTATGGTAGATATTTGAAATTTCGGTGGTAGATTGTCAAGAGAATTCCATTGAGACAACAACTGCTTTCTTTGCTCAGAGGTGTGTGAGAAAAGCAACTTTATATATTGAAAGATAAAAGATAAATATTTTTTCTGTTCTTTAAGTACTAATGAAATACTTCTCTTTGCATTTTCTATTTTCCCCCATTATCTATTAGCTCAAATTGAAACTTTTAAGAGTGAAAAAACATTAGGTGAAAGAAAAACTTATTTTCTTTGCAACGAGATTACCATATGAGCCAGAGGCGATGTGCATTCTTCTAGTTATTTCATAGATTGGGCATGGCAAAACGATTTTCTGCAAGCCCTTTTAGTAATGTTGTCATTTCTCTGAATGCTTTCAATTGATCCAAATAAGAATCTTTCAAAAGGATTGGATTGTTTTACCTCTGAGCGGCACTTTTTTGCACACCATGGGCTAAATGGCCAGGTCACATGGACCCCGAAGGCTCAGAGAAGGTTGGGGGAGGGGACCCACTGGAACAGCTGTTGGGAGACAGATGGTAGCCTCCCGTCAAGGCCATCCAGCGTGTTCTTTAACGTGCACAGGGTATGGCTCTCCCGCACACGGTGCCACGGCTTAACGTCCCATCCGACAGACGGCGGCCTTTCCAAGCCCATCGGTGTCCCCTACTGACCGTGGGCACAGCGGGGAAATTTTGCGGAGATAAATCTCAACGCTGACCCAGCTGGGACTCGAAACTGGGAACTACAGATTACGAGCCTGACGCGATACCGACTGAGCCACCCCCGCCCCTCATGAGCAGTAGACAACGAATCATAAACAGACTGCTGGGGTTTTCATATATAAATATGGAAAATAATATTTCATATGGAAAGTACGAATTCTTAAACACTAAAAACGAATAGCTATCTGGTGTAAAGTTTAGGTTGTGCTAAATGCCAAGGAAGTTAGTTTTTGAAACTTTAATTTCCTTGTTTCGTTTATTAACAATTCATTTAAAATTTCAATTTTAATTAGTTAAAATTTAATAAAAAAATTAGACGTAGTGAAGTTCGTGAGAATATTTTTTCGAAACAGCTTTTACGGAGATGTAAAATTGCAACCATGAAAAAACTGCACAAGGGGTTGTGGGATGTTGTTTGGGAATCCTGCATTACGTCAATAATATCAGACGTAAATAAAAAATGAATAATAAATACCCCCTCAAGCAGCTGCTTGCCACAGAGGTCTGACAGGAGCCTGTCAGTTTATATGCCAATAGTAGTCACGTGAAAATGAAAGCATTGGCATAGCAACGCATTGGGGCAGTTGCCAAGGTTACCAGTGTCAGAAGGGCGTTGATCAGCGTATAAGAAAAAAATTAAATCACAATAAAAAGCGTGTTCAGCCAAGAATTTGCCAAGGGCGTCAAAATCCTAGATGCGACACTGCCAAAAAGTGAAGACCTTTTCATAAAAAGAAATATTATTGGTAGTTGAAAACCAAAAGTGTCAAACAAACATAAAATTCCAAAAACATCTTGGAGAATTACAAATATTAGAATAAAAAAAAATAATAAAAATTTTAAATCGACCGACAGACTGAATTTGTACGAAAGCAATATTTGAATATGCTGACGGGCACATTTTACGATAACAATTAATTCCGAGGAGTTTATTAAGAGGTACGTTGAAAGTCAACTAAGCGGTTGCAAGCTTTCCGTCACCAAGCTGGATGATTAAGACGTATTTCCCGAGTTCCTAATTTCACGGTCCTTTAATCCATTCTGAATGCGACAGAGGTGACATATCTGGGCGTTTGAGGCCATCGAGCCGATTCTGGTGAAGAGCGGCGGCGATAAAGAGCCGGTGGATGGCCGCACTCGCCCAGTTCCCGCCTTCGGTGCACAACCAACCAGGTGCAGCTTTCAGCCCAATTTCAGACAGCCAAGATTAATGAAAGCAGTAAGCTCGAAAACAGTCTTATCTGACTAATGATCGCCGACTACACAACCGCTGCTTGGGCTCCGTACTTGGGAGAATAGATGACGACAACGATTCAGTAAGTGACTAACAGACAGCAAAGACGAAGGGGGGTGGGGGGGAGGAGGCGGGGAGTGAATTTTGCCCCCTTCCCTCCCCGGAGATATCATCCCACCTCTGCTGAATAGAAGGATGGCTGGAATAGGAATGGTGGTAATGAGAAGTGCGAGCCATCACGCATGGAACAACCTTGTGTCTTTCCACAAGGACGTTGCTAGGCAGCTTGCAGCCACGCGCAGTTCGTTAATAGCATGATTTGACCGTCTAAAATGTTGCTTATCGCATTTAAGTTAGATAGATAATCTTCAAGATTGTCTGACTGATTGGTGTGAGCTCCACGAATGCGTCACGGATTAAACGATGGCATCCAATCTGAGACTGGCCAATCATTCCACCTTCTGAGTGTTCTACCATTGGGGGCATTCTTTTCTCTTCACGTTGTTGCAATGTCCAGTCAAAGGATATTCGAAGCAGGATTCATTAAAGAGGGGGGGGGGGCTCTCATTAAAGGCCGTCCATAGATTTTAAACATGCATAGGATGTGGCTGACCTTGACAAGGGGACTCGGATTGTGCGGGGCGGCGACCTCACCCCTTCCTCCAAGAGCTCCTTTCTGATCGTGAGCGTGACGCAGAGAGTAAAGAAAGGAGAAAATATTAGCGCAGTTGTAAGTGATGTGCTCAGAACATGACAATTGTCTCTCATCACATACCTTCACGCAGAGAATTAAGCGCTTACTTCTGCATTTTAAAATTTTAAAGTGGCTGGGGATTGGCTAAGTCGGTAGCGCGTCACGTTCGTAATCTGTTGTTGATAATTTCGAGTCTCAACCGCGTCAGCTTTCATTGAAAAATGTGCTCGATATTTATGAGTCATTTATCACATGAAAGTTTCTGAATGCAGATGTTTTAATGACAAAAAAAAATATAAATTAATTTAAAAATTTGAAAATATCTATCTTCCTATAGGGCCTTAAAAAGTAGAAAATAACTTAAAGCATATCGATGGTGAAATCAGTCATTGAGTTCGTATTCACTTCAAAGGAACAGTAGAGCGCCGATTTACCTACTCAATAAGATTACCACCGTCCTATCCCCCGGGGCGGGGATGACTCAGTCGGAAGCGCCCCAGGCTCGTAATCTGTAGTTCCCAGGTTCGAGTCCCAGCTGGGTCAGCGTTGAGATTTATCTCCGCAAAATTCCCCGCCCTGCCCACGGTCAGTAGGGGACACCGATGGTCTTGGAAAAGCCGCCGTCCGTCGGATGGGACGTTAAGCCGTGGCCCCGTGTGCGGGAGAGCCATACTCTGTGCACGTTAAAGAACACGCTGGATGGCCTTGACGGGAGGCTACCATCTGTCTCCCAACAGCTGTTCCAGTGGGTCCCCTCCCCCAACCTTCTCTGAGCCTTCGGGGTCCTTGTGGCCTGGCTATTTAGCCCATGGTGTGCAAAAAAGTGCCGCTCAGAGGTAAAACAATCCAATCCAATAAGTCCTATCCCCGTTTGAAGTGAATACGAATTCAGTGATTGATTTGCAACATCGATATGCGTTAGGTTTATTTTCTACTTTTTAAGGCATATATAGAAAGATAAGTATTTTTCTTTTTAATTTTTAATTTATTCCTTTCCATAATGTGAACAGAAATAAAATCAGCATTTGTCTGAACTCCCCTATAAAGTTTCGCAGCAGTTTAAAATTCAGAATATTAATGTTTCGTGTTCATTTAGTTCTACGTTTACCACTACAATTAACTATATTATTAAATGCAGCATTTTAGATGAAACGTGAACTAATTTATGTCTACGAGAGAATTGTTTTGGCTTTTGGAATATATAAAAAAAAATTAGGGGATATTTTTATCGCTTCATATTCATTTTGAAATATCCCCTAATTTTTGTGAACAGTATATTTCATGTGTGATGTGAAAAGTGATTAATTTGTCCATATGTAATTACTAGAGTGATTAACATACCATAATATATGGATAAAATACCACAGTGATTAATTTGACCATATATTAATTAATGAAATTATTTTCAAAATAATTTGAAGGAGTTAAAAATTAAATTTCGTCAGACGACCTAGAACTTTGACTTTGAGACCTGGCAGTTTAGTCACATGGTTTTCATTGATATCTCATTAATAAACAAAGATGTGACATCATCGGGCAGATCATTCATTTTCAAAATCTACATTGATCCATTTGGCCCCGGGCCTTAATCTGAAAAGAGCCTCAAATTTAGACGCTTATTAATTTTTTGATATTACATACAACAGTAACATGTGTGATTTAGTAAAAAATATAATTTTTTAACTGACGAGTCTCGGGTAAGGCATGAATATTTTATTTCTGGTGTTGTCTTTTCTGCTGAGGTCTTGCCTTACCCTCATGGCATATTATACTAACAAGCGCTCGTGGAATCTCTGTGACAAGCAGCTGCTTGAGGAGTAAATCATTTATACCGATTTTGTCAAATTAGAATTGAAAACGTTCGTAAATGACAATGACAATTAATTTCCTTTGAAAATTAATTGCCTCCAAAGTTTGAAGTGCCTCGATCTTTTTGGGACGGGGTGGCTCAGACGGTAGCGCGCCAGGCTCGTAATCTGTAGTTCCCAGGTTCGAGTCCCAGCTGGGTCAGCGTTGAGATTTATCTCCGCAAAATTTCCCCGCCCTGCCCACGGTCAGTAGGGGACACCGATGGGCTTGGAAAGGCCGCCGTCCGTCGGATGGGACGTTAAGCCGTGGCCCCGTGTGTGGGAGAGCCATACCCTGTGCACGTTAAAGAACACGCTGGATGGCCTTGACGGGAGGTTACCATCTGTCTCCCAACAGCTGTTCCAGTGGGTCCCCTCCCCCAACCTTCTCTGAGCCTTCGGGGTCCATGTGACCTGGCCATTTACCACATGGTATTCAAAAAAGTGCCTCTCAGAGGTAAAACAACCCAACCCAAAAGCCTCGATCTTTTCTCGAACTTGAAATGAAACTAAATGTTTTTTTTTTTTTCGAAACGAAGCAAATTATTTCGATTACAAGCTTTAACAGTTATTTAGCAATTACACTAAAAAAAATACTGAAAGTTTTTTTTTCGCTTTCTTCTCCTAGAATGTCGATTGAAAGTCATATTAACAGAAGCTGAAGTATAAATTGTCAAAAAACAGAGGCTGAAGAAGAAATTGTCAAAAAATATATCAACCACGCTTGGCATGTTCTAAAACATCTGAATCATGAAAACACTCAGATAGAAATATAATCTCAGTTCAAAAAAATAAAATAACATTCGCTTATTATTGAATGTTTATTACGAAGAACGTCGTCAAATGTGATTCTTGGATTTGAAAATATTTGGCGGCAGAAGAATATTTAACAAAGGAGCTTTGCAGCATTGCAAGAAATATTATTTCGCTTCCAGTGACTCAAGTAAATGTTGAATGAGCATTTTCAGCACTAAATTAATATTCAGTTCCGAGAGAACAAACATCAATAGAAAAAAAAAATCTTTGGAAAATGTTTTACTTATCAGATTAAACTGTTAGTTATATAAAAGTGTTTATATTCTCGTACCTTGTTGTTTGACTTCTGAATGGCAATTTTTTTTGCACACAATGGGCAGGTCACAAGGACCCCGAGAATTTTGAAGGGAGGGACTCACTAGACATCTGTTAGGAGACAGATGGTAACCTCTCGTCAAGGCCATCCAGCATGTTCTTTAACGTGCACGGGGTATGGCTATCCCTCATACCGGGTTTGGTTGGGTTGTTTTACCTCTGAGCGGCTTTGCACACCATGGGCTAAATGGCCAGGTCACATGGACCCCGAAGGCTCAGAGAAGGTTGGGGGAGGGGACCCACTGGAACAGCTGTTGGGAGACAGATGGTAGCTTCCCGTAAAGGCCATCCAGCGTGTTCTTTAACGTGCACAGGGTATGGCTCTCCCGCACACGGGGCCACGGCTTAACGTCCCACCCGACGGACGGCGGCCTTTCCAAGCCCATCGGTGTCCCCTACTGACCGTGGGCAGGGCGGGGAATTTTGCGGAGATAAATCTCAACGCTGACCCAGCTGGGACTCGAACCTGGGAACTACAGATTACGAGCCTGGCGCGCTACCGACTGAGCCCCCCACCCCCACCCCCCTCCCCTCATACCGGAGCCACCGTTTAAATCCCATACGACGGACTTTGGTAGCCCATCGATGTCCCCGACTGACGATGGGCAGGGAATTTTGCGGAGACAAATCTCAACGCTGACCCAGGAGGGACTCGAACCTGCAGATTACAAGCCTGGCGCTCTACGGACTGAGTCACCCTCGCTTCTTGTAACTTGCATATATATAATTATATACAAGTTGTACATAAGAACATTATAGGTATAGTACAGTCGCTCAAAAAATTATCCGAACACTATGGTTAATTACAAAATTCAGAAAAAAAAATCTGGCAACGATTTTTTTAGAAATTAGTGATCTGGCAACTTTCGTGTCACGTGATTGCAGAATTCAGGAAAAATATCTGGAGCGTGTACAGCAACTGTACACGCTCCAGTTACCGTTCACAGCAAACTGGAGCGTGTGCAGTTACTGCACACGCTCCAGTTTGCTGTGAACGGTAACTGCACACGCTCAATATTTCCGTGAGTGAGCCCACACGATCCAGGTGTTTGTGAGCTCACACGATCCAATGTGCTGTGAACATTAACTGCAACCGCTCCAGTTTGCTGTGAACGGTAACTGCACACGCTCAATATTTCCGTGAGTGAGCCCACACGATCCAGGTGTTTGTGAGCTCACACGATCCAATGTGCTGTGAACATTAACCGCAACCGCTCCAGTTTGCTGTGAACGGTAACTGCACACGCTCCATATTCATTGCATTATATATTCATACGCATTATATATAATAAAAAACATCCGATCACTATGGTTGATTACAGAATTCAGAAAAAAATATCTGGCAAACGAATTTGTTTTAGAAATTAGTGATCTGGCAACCTTCGTGTCACGTGACACGAAGTTTGCCACATCACTAATTTCTAAAAAAAATCGTTGCCAGATATTTTTTCTGAATTTTGTAATCAACCATAGTGTTCGGATACTTTTTTGAGCGACTGTACAACACATATATTTAGAAACGTATTCATTTATATAGTGTTTATATAATAAATTTGAGATATATCATAAGCCTCTCCCCTCTTCGAAAATGCTAGTAATGGGAACTGAGAGGCCAAAGAAAAATACTAAGCCTATGTACACTGGTGGAAATTGAAAAAACAACACATAAGAAGGAATCCCTTTAGGAACATCATTTTCTAATATGTTAATAGTTAAGGGCAGCAGAAACCGTGATCCAATATCGAAAGTCATTGGATGGAATAATGACGTCACTGAGGACGACAACATGCAAATGTACGCAGCGCGTATTTAAGGACTAGGGTGTGAAGAAAGAAGTTATTCGTCTTGTCTCGTGTTGTTCAATGCTCTTTGCATTCAGCATTACAGAAGCTACCATGCCTAGACAACGCAGGCGCACAACATTTGTTCAGTTAGCAGAGTATGAGCGAGGTCGTATAGTGGGTCTTCGGGAAGCAGTGTGGTATTTTTGTCAAATTGCACACCACGTTGGACGAGAGGTATCGGCAGTGGTACGATGGGGGTGTCGATGGTCAGAAGAGCATTCACACACTCGCAGACGTGGTTCCAGGTAACACAAAGTTACGGACGCACGAGAGGATTGGCGTATCAGGAGGACGGACGGAATTCGATCCTCTGTCGTACCAAGGGTGTCTACAAGAATGATACGCAATCGTCTTTTGGAAGCAGGACTACGCGCACTCGTGCCGTGCCTCTGGCACCTCGTCACTCTCGAGCACGTTTGCTGTGGTGACAAGAACGAGTTCATTGGAGGGAAAAATGGCAGTCTGTGGTCTTCACTGATGAAAGTCGATTCTGCTTAGGAGCGTCTGATGGTCGTTTTACGCATCCGAAGGCAACGAGGTGAACGGCTTCTTACATCGTGCATCCGGCAGCGACACACAGGACCCACACCACGACCATGGTGTGGGGAGTGTAGCTATCACTCTCGTACGTGGGGGCGGGGTGGCTCAGTCGGTAGCGCGCCAGGCTCGTAATCTGTAGTTCCCAGTTCGAGTCCCAGCTGGGTCAGCGTTGAGATTTATCTCCGCATAAAGCGTTATAATTCCCCGCCCTGCCCACGGTCAGTAGGGGACACCGATGGGCTTGGAAAGGCCGCCGTCCGTCGAATGGGACGTTAAGCCGTGGCCCCGTGTGCGGGAGAGCCATACCCTGTGCACGTTAAAGAACACGCTGGATGGCCTTGACGGGAGGCTACCATCTGTCTCCCAACAGTTGTTCCAGTGGGTCCCCTACCCCAACCTTCTCTGAGCCTTCGGGGTCCATGTGACCTGGCCATTTAGCCCATGGTGTGCAAAAAAGTGCCGCTCAGAGGTAAAACAACCCAACCAAACTCTCGTACGTGTCTGGTGTTTGTTCATGGTACACTGAACAGCCTCAAAACAGCAATATGTACGTCAGCGACATCGTACAGCCGGTTGTCCTGCCATATTTGAGTGTAATCCCAAAATGCAATATTCCAGCAGGATAATGACCGCCCACACTCCACCCGGGCAACTCAATATGCTGTTCAGGCAGTGCACCAACATCCTTTTTCCACCAGGCTCTCCGGACTTGTCTTCAATCGATCATGTCTGGGACTGGACCGGACAGACACTTCCTCGGACCGCAGCAGGCAACGACCATCGCTGAATTACGCGTCCAAGTTGAAAGAGCATGGAATGGTATCCCCCAGCATGATATCCAAAATTGGTACGAGATTGTAAGCTTGCATTGCTGCTCGAGGAGGTTCAACACCTTATTAAAATGGACCATCTGTAAAATGTAATACTCATTAAACCGTACAATAAACATTGAATAACTTCCCACGTGTTATCACTGTCTTTTCTCAACAAGTTGTTTCTACTAAATAAATCTCACAGATTACGCTTCAATTGTTAATGGCGTTCTTTTTCCAATTTCCGCCAGTGTATATTGCCCATATATTCAAGAATTGTGTTCAAGACCAAATAACACGGTTGGGTTGGGTTGTTTTACCTCTGAGTGGCACTTTTTTGCACACCATGGGCTAAATGGCCAGGTCACATGGACCCTGAAGGCTCAGAGAAGGTTGGGGGAGGGGATCCACTGGAACAGTTGTTGGGAAACAGATGGTAGCCTCCCGTCAAGGCCATCCAGCGTGTTCTTTAACGTGCACAGGGTATGGCTTTCCCGCACACGGGGCCACGGCTTAACGTCCCATCCGACGGCGGCGGCCTTTCCAAGCCCATCGGTGTCCCCTACTGACCGTGGGCAGAGCGGGGAATTTTGCGGAAATAAATCTCAACGCTGACCCAGCTGAGACTCGAACCTGGGAACTACAGATTACGAGCCTGGCGCGCTACCTACTGAGCCACCCCCGCCCCCCAAATAACAGAGATTAAAAGTTTAGATCGGAACAGCATTCGGGTTCATTCCGGCTTGAAAATAAAAATCCGGCGGATAAATAAAATAATAAATTTTTCTTCCGTTTCGTTCGCAAAAGGATGTTTCTTTGGCTCTCTTAAAATTGGGTTCATTTGAGTGCTATTATATATCTGAGTAGCATTGTTTTTACACACAATGGGCTAAATGGCCCGATCCAGGCGCATACCTAGGATTCGGTTTCGGTGGGGTCCGCGAATAACATTTGAGCAGGGTTTCCTAATTACTAAAATATCTCATCGGACAAGAAAGGTTAAAATGATATTTTGTATGTTATAAAATTTTATAGATTTTATTTAAATCTATTTTTAGTGTCGGACATATAACATGAGGCTAAAATTAAATTATGCAATGACACCTGTTTTGGATTTCAAAGCAGATGGACAATATTTTCAGATTCTCTATAAGACTACGACCCCAGCTGGGCAAGCCGTTAAGATTTAGATTAGATTAAGGTAAGACTCGAGTCCCAGCTGGGCAAGCCGTTAAGATTTAGATTAGATTAAGGTAAGACTCGAGTCCCAGCTAGGCAAGCCGTTAAGATTTAGATCAGATTAAGGTAAGACTCGAGTCCCAGCTGGGCAAGCCGTTAAGATTTAGATTAGATTAAGGTAAGACTCGAGTCCCAGCTGGGCAAGCCGTTAAGATTTAGATCAGATTAAGGTAAGACTCGAGTCCCAGCTGGGCAAGCCGTTAAGATTTAGATTAGATTAAGGTAAGACTCGAGTCCCAGCTGGGCAAGCCGTTAAGATTTAGATCAGATTAAGGTAAGACTCGAGTCCCAGCTGGGCAAGCCGTTAAGATTTAGATTAGATTAAGGTAAGACTCGAGTCCCAGCTGGGCAGGCCGTTAAGATTTAGATTAGAGTAAGGTAAGACTGGAGTCCCAGCTGGGCAAGCCGTTAAGATTTAGATCAGATTAAGGTAAGACTCGAGTCCCAGCTGGGCAAGCCGTTAAGTTTTAGATCAGATTAAGGTAAGACTCGAGTCCCAGCTGGGCAAGCCGTTAAGATTTAGATCAGATTAAGGTAAGACTCGAGTCCCAGCTGGGCAAGCCGTTAAGATTTAGATCAGATTAAGGTAAGACTCGAGTCCCAGCTGGGCAAGCCGTTAAGATTTAGATTAGATTAAGGTAAGACTCGAGTCCCAGCTGGGCAAGCCGTTAGGATTTAGATCAGATTAAGGTAAGACTCGAGTCCCAGCTAGGCAAGCCGCTAAGATTTAGATCAGATTAAGGTAAGACTCGAGTCCCAGCTGGGCAAGCCGTTAAGATTTAGATCAGATTAAGGTAAGACTCGAGTCCCAGCTGGGCAAGCCGTTAAGATTTAGATCAGATTAAGGTAAGACTCGAGTCCCAGCTGGGTAAGCCGTTAAGATTTATCTCGGCCAAACTCACGCCCTGCCCTCTGTCAGAAAGGGGACACCTATGGGCTTGGAAAGGCCGACGTCCATTGCATCGCCATAACCTGTGAACATTAAAAAACATACTGGATTACCTTAATAAGAGCCTACCATCTGTCTCTTAATAGCTGTCCAGCGGGTTCCCACCAAGGTTCTTGTAACCCTCCCATTTAGTCCATTATGTGCAAAAAAAATGCTGCTCAAATGGTAAAAACAACTCAACCCTCTTGTAAACCGTAGATTTTTTGTCAGCATCCTTATACCTTGTAGTTCAATGATTATAAACAAATCACAAAACATTTACTCTAATAATAGCTTCTTTAAAAATATAGAAAAAAATAATTGGTAAGTAATAAAAACACTGCAGTCGCCCTATGGCCGAATGGTCAGCATGCTTGGCTACTGATCAAAGAGACCTGGGTTCGAACCCCGGATAAGGCATGAATGTGTGTGTGTTGTCTTTTTGCATAGGGGTCGCTTTCTCACAGACCATCTCTATGGCGTATAAATTGACAGGCTCCTGTGACAAGCAGCTGGTTGAGGGGAGAGGGGGAAATTTGGTTGGGTTGTTTTACCTCTGAGCGGCACTTTTTTGCACACTATGGGCTAAATGGCCAGGTCACATGGACCCCGAAGGCTCAGAGAAGGTTGGGGGAGGGGACCCACTGGAACAGCTGTTGGGAGACAGATGGTAGCCCCCCGTCAAGGCCATCCAGCGTGTTCTTTAACGTGCACAGGGTATGTCTCTCCCGCACACGGGGCCACGGCTTAACGTTCCATCCGACGGGCGGCGGCCTTTCCAAGCCCATCGATGTCCCCTATTGACCGTGGGCAGGGCGGGGAATTTTGCGGAGATAAATCTCAACGCCGACCCAGCTGGGACTCGAACCTGGGAACTACAGATTACGAGCCTGGCGCGCTACCGACTGAGTCACCCCCGCCCCAAGAGGGGGAAATGATTAACGAAATAAAACCACTAAAAAAAAAGTTATCTGAAACTTCAGACATTATTTTTCAGGTTTTAGACGAGTCTAAAAACGTAACGAACGTTCCATTTAGCATTATAGTATTGTCGGACATTTCTTTTTCTGCTACTCGAAGCTCTACCAGTTACGGCGAAGTTACGAGCAGCATGCGAATACCCTGATTACAAAAACCGTTTCTTCCACCCCTTTGCTCGCAAAAGTCGATCAATGCAAGAATCACGTGATGTGCAATCATTACAGAGTCACGCCGACTCTCTTCTGCTGCACAAGTGAGTTTCGCCTCTTGAATAATAACCGCCTTTCTGCTTTATTCGCACGAAGTTTCCACGGAATACGAACTTCTCGTCGAAACTTTTTAATCACCTTTCCGCTTCGGTTCGTGACGTGTCTGAGTTTGGAGACTCGTTTCAACTTCTTCGAGACTTTAGTTGCGAGAGACGCTGCTTCGCTCACGAATTTATACATCGGGTGAGACAATTATGTCCGAGCATATCCGTTCGGAATGTTTAAGACCTTTCGCAATGCAATCATTCCAAAAGCATAGAGAAAAATTTTCATCTGAGGAAAAATTAATTTCGATTGAACCTTCTGAGTTCGTGCTAAAAATGCTTCGTGAAAAATAGATGCTCTTATTAGACTGAAAAACATTTAGCTAAAAATATTTTACTATTTTTACGTATGATTTTTTCGACTTTTTTAGCATCCATTGACATATTTTGGAACTTATTTTGGCTTTTCCCCTTACATCATCTTCAGCTAGGAGGGGCGGGGGTGGCTCAGTCGTTAGCGCGTCAGACTCGTAATCTGTAGTTCCCCGCCTTGCCCACGGTCAGTAGGAAACACCGATGGGCTTGGAAAGGCCGCCGTCCGTCGGATGGGACGTTAAGCCGTGGCCCCATGTGCGGGAGAGCCATACCCTGTGCACGTTAAAGAACACATTGGATGACCTTGACGGGAGGCTACCATCTTCTCTCCCAACAGCTATTCCAGTGGGTCCCCTTCTCTGAGCCTTCGGGGTCCATGTGACCTGGCCATTTAGCCCATTGTGTGCAAAAATGTGCCGCTCAGAGGTAAAACAACCCAACCTACAACTAGGATCTTTGGAAATAATGTCTTCGTACTTTCTTGGAGTCAAAATGTCCTTTCTCTAATGAAAAATCACGGATGAAAGTAAATTTTGCAAGTTCTAATCCGCAGACGAAAGAGATAACAGATAGGTAACTTTCATAGGCCCCTGATTATAATGAGATGATCGCAGCTCCTCTTTCGGTCAGGACCTGAACTTCCAAAAAGCTTAACAGATGCAGTTTACGTTTCCCTTAGAAAAGCAACAGTAGCGTGCATCTTCTATAATGCAATGAATTAAAAATAAAGATTTGGCTCGTGATATTATATCGGATATTTAAATATATTTACGAAAATGTGTCACCGAGTGGTTACCGCGCTTGGCAACTTATCAGAGAGACCTAGATTCGAGCCCCGGATAAGGCCTGGATGTTTCTTTTGTTTTTCTGCTGAGATCCCCCATCCTCACATCTGCTATGGCGTATAAAGTGACAGGCTCCTGTCAGATCTCTGTAGTAAACAGCTGCTTGAAGGGGTATTTATTTTTATTATTCAAAATAATACAAGAAAGCAAAAAATTAAATGTCCTTAGCAACTAAAAAGTTGGCAAAATTCTGTATTCTGCAACCTAATTTTTGTATAATACAATTCTCAATACATTTCAATTCTTATTTTCATATTGGGGCGGGGGTGGCTCAGTCGGTAGCGCGCCAGGCTCGTAATCTGTAGTTCCCAGGTTCGAGTCCCAGCTGGGTCAGCATTGAGATTTATCTCCGCAAAATTCCCCACCCTGCCCACGGTCAGTAGGGGACACCAATGGGCTTGGAAAGGCTGCCGTACGTCGGATGGGACGTTAAGCCGTGGCCCCGTGTGCGGGAGAGCCATACCCTGTGCACGTTAAAGAACACGCTGGATGGCCTTGACGGGAGGCTACCATCTGTCTCCCAACAGCTGTTCCAGTGGGTCCCCTCCCCCAACCTTCTCTGAGCCTTCGGGGTCCATGTGACCTGGCCATTTAGCCCATGGTGTGCAAAAAAGTGCCGCTCAGAGGTAAAACAACCCAACAACCCAACCCATTTAGCCCATGGTGTGCAAAAATGTGCCGCTTAGAGGTGTTTACAGAGAAAAGTGAAAAATTCATTTGTGTTGGATAGGTATTGATGAAATATTACGATATGCATTTTCCGAATCTCTCTAAAGCTATAATTACGCCCTCAAGCGGTGGAAAAAGTTGAAAATTCAAAATTTTCAAACGAATATTGCAAACGATGTATTTATGCTAAAAAATTTTAAATTTTGGTGATGGAATGTGAAGGTCACAAAATTTCTATTGCAAACAATGAGACCCAGAAGCAACTTAACCTTGAAACAAACTTAGACCCAGAAGGGGTGGGAAAACACAACTTTTTAGTTTCAGCAGATAATTATTTGTTTTTAGAGATAAATGAAAAATTCTTTTTGGATTAGATAGATTTTTAAATCTTCTGAAAACTAGAATTACGCCCTCTAACGGTGAAAAAATTGACAAATTCGAAAATTTCAATCAAATATTGTAAACGACGTATTTAAGTTAGAGATTTTAAATTTTGGTAGTGGACTGTGAACGCCATGATGTTTCCATAGGCAACAATAAATTGACCCCTTAAACCCAAAGGGGATGAGAAAACAAAATTTTTTTGTTTTATCAAGTAAATTATTTGTATTTAGAGATAAATGAAAAAAAAATTCAGGGTTAAATAGCAGTTGATAAAATATTATGATTCGCACTTTTGGAATCTTTCGAACATTATAATTGCGCCCTCTAACGGCGAAAAATTTGAAAATTCCAAAATTTCAAACGAATATTGCAACGATGTATTAATGATAGAAATATGAAATTTTGGTGGGGGAATGGGAACGTCCTAAAGTTTTCATTGGAAAAAATGAAAATGATAATTGGAAAACACGTTTTTAGTTTGAATGGTATTAATAAAACATTATATTCGTATTTTTTAAATACTTGGTAATTTTATTATATATATATAGAAGTTCATATCTTAACAGATTAGTAAATATAAAACGGTAAAAGCTATTACTTCAGAAAAAAATTTATCGCCGATAAGGCGGGAATCGAACCCGCAACTCTCCAGATTCTATCGTGCTGTGAGGGGGCGGGGGTGGCTCAGTCGGTAGCGCTCCAGGCACGTAATCTGTAGTTCCCAGGTTCGAGTCCCAGCTGGGTCAGCGTTGAGATTTATCTCCGCAAAATTCCCCGCCCTGCCCACGGTCAGTAGGGGACACCGATGGTCTTGGAAAGTCCGCCGTCCGTCGGATGGGACGTTAAGCCGTGGCCCCGTGTGTGGGAGAGCCATACCCTGTGCACGTTAAAGAACACGCTGGATGGCCTTGACGGGAGGCTACCATCTGTCTCTCAACAGCTGTTCCAGTGGGTCTCCTCCCCCAACCTTCTCTGAGCCTTCGGGGTCCAGGTGACCTGGCTATTTAGCCCATGGTGTGCAAAAAAGTGCCGCTCAGAGGTAAAACAATCCAACCCTTTCACATAAAAAGTTAGTTATCCGTTAAATCCCCAATTAAAAAGAGAAAATCATTGAAGTTTGTAGCATAGAAGAATGCTAGAAAGCTTCGCAGGTTGTGGGCTGAAAAGCAAGGTAGAAAAGATAAAAGAGTCATCGGAATTGATTTTGTACATTCATCAAAGTAGGTGTTGACACAGCACACACAGGCTGTAACTCTTATCTGCTCTAATGTTGCAAAACAAGATAGATAGCATTATGCTTGTTGCGGAGAAAATCCTGGAATTTGATCTGTCGTAGAAAGTATGATTTCGAAAATTCCACTGATCCATCCGATTTCGAGCGATCTGTGGTTTCCGGTCTAGAAGTATGGATATCGTGTGATTCATACTGAGAAGCATTAAGTTGTTGGTCACTCAGTTGGTTCTCGTACTCTTCCTGTTCCGAAGAGTAGAAAGAGAATTCCCGACACTAAAAATACCTTCGATAAGTAAAATGGACGAAAATTTATGTTGTTAAGAAATAACTTTGGAAATGTAAGGATGATCATAAGTCTTTATTTCAGAATCTGGGTTCAGCTTTTTACCCATGAGAGCACTTCTGTCTACAGAATGAGTTAAATAGCCAGATCACAAGGACCCCTCAGAGTTGAATTGAGAACAACGTAATTTATTGTTAAATATTCCAACTTCCGTAACTCTTTGAATACTGAACGAATGTTGTTAAAAAATAGATATGATTATGATCTTTAATTTATCATCATTCAGATATTTTCATCAAAATCATATTTTAGAACCTACAGAGCTTAGAAACCAGATTTCTATTCACATAACATTAAATTTTCTAATATTTCTGTAGGACTGTGTATATATCAAAAATGAGATAGAAGAAAACTATGAAATAAATCGATAATGTCTCGTACTTTGACTTAATTCATTTTACAAGTACGAAATAATCTGCCCATCAAAAATAACTTGGGTTAATTTTTTCAAATTATGGTAGGCATATCACTGATGATATCGCCGCAACGTGTCAGCTAGTAGACCGAAGCAAACTTCTCGTGTTTAATGTTAATTTCTGGTTTTTGATCAATTTTGATAGTGAAGATATTACGAGAGTTGGGTTTGGGTTGTTTTACCTCTGAGCGGCACTTTTTTACACACCATGGGCTAAATGGCCAGATCACATGGACCCCGAAGGCTCAGAGAAGGTTGGGGGAGGGGACCCACTGGAATAGCTGTTGGGAGACAGATGGTAGCCTCCCGTCAAGGCCATTCAGCGTGTTCTTTAACGTGCACAGGGTATGGCTCTCCCGCACACGGGGCCACGGCTTAACGTCCCATCCGACGGGCGGCGGCCTTTCCAAGCCCATCGGTGTCCCCTACTGACCGTGGGCAGGGCGGGGAATTATTGCGGAGATAAATCTCAACGCTGACCCAGCTGGGACTCGAACCTGGGAACTACAGATTACGAGCCTGGCGCGCTACCGACTAAGCCACCCCGCCCCTATCACTGATGATATCGCCGCAACGTGTCAGCTAGTACACCAAAGCAAAATTCTCGTGTTTAATGTTAATTTCTGGTTTTTGATCAATTTTGATAGTGAAGATATTACGAGAGATTTTTGTCTTAATTTGCAAATGAAATGTCGATGAAGCTTTAAGTGACTTTGAGAAGGTATGGACTTCTTAGAGTATATTACTTGAGTCAGAGGAGGCTCATCATTAAAGCCACAGGGGCCAGATCCCACCAACATTTCTGTAAACACACTAACATATTTAAGCCCAAAATAGAATGAATAAGAAAAAACGTAATTCAAACGGATGGAAAGAAAAAGGGATTGCGTTGGGTTGTTTTGCCTCTGAGAGGCACCTTTTTGCACACAATGAGCTGAATGTAAATGGCTAGGTCACAAGGACCCCGAGGGCTCAGAGAGGGTTGAGGGGAGGGAACCCACTGGACAGCTGTTAGAATATAGATGATAGCCTCCCTGACGGGAAACCACCCAGCATTTTCTTTAACATGCACAGGGTACGGTTCTCTCACGCATGGGGCCACACCATTACATCCCATTCAACGGACGGCATCCTTTCCAAACCTATCGGTGTCCCCCTACTGACCGAGGGAAGGGAGTTTTGCGGAGATAAATCTCAACGCTGCCCTAGGCGGGATTCGAACCTGGTAACTGCAGATTACGGGTCTGGCTAGCTATCGGCTGAGCCACCCCCTATGAAAAAAGGAACAATATTTCAGAAAGCAAACATTTTTCTATTTTCCGAAATATTTTGCACTTTTCATTCCATGCGTATTACAGTGAAGCATTACACTTAAATCTGTCGTGTTTCGTCTTCGGAGATCTCGACGGGCCAGCTGTAAATTGGCCCATAAGTCTGTATCATTCATCATGTCGAAAGAGGTAGTGTCAATCATCCCTGCCTCTCTATGCAACAGCTTGGAGTCGGATGTGATGTGGGCTAAGTCTGAACTTGTCCTTAGCCAGTCAACGATCTAGAATATATGTATATGTTACCGGTAAAGCTCGAAAGCCGTTAATGTGCACATTACCTAGCTAATCTGCAGATTAACTGAATTGCTCTGTTAACGTGCGGAATCAAGAGTTTTCCGCATTTTACTTAAGTAATGTGCACATTAACGGCTTCCGTATCGTTAAAGTTCAAAAGTTTGTTTCTCTCATTTCCTTTCCCTACTCCTTCCCCCCTCTCCCTGCACTTTTAGTTTCGTTCTCACTTGGCCTCCGCTCATCCCGGGCGTTTCATAATAATTCGGAACACTGAGTCACGTGACCCGAAGATTGAGACTCAAGAGATTCATCACTTGACAGATTCGTTCTCACTTAGCCTTCGCTCATTTGGGGCGTTTTTTATAATGCGGCAGGCGGTGTACTGTAGAGCTAGATACGTTATCTGAATAATAGGAAAAAGTAAAATGTACCGGCTATTACCAATTCCGATAATAGCCGAAACGCCATATTTTATTTTCACTTTAACGAGTGCCTAGTAGGTAACGTGCAGATTATCCAGGTAATTTGCAGATTACCTAGGTAATTTGAGAAATGAAACAATTTTCCGCACGTTAACGGATCACCCCTAGTTAATCTGCACAATACCTAGATAATCTGTAGAATAACTGATTTCTGCACTTTAGCGGTAACATATACATCGCTATTATCACTGATTTCAGCGACACCAGTAGGTCATTTGTAGAACTGTGATCCAATGACACTATAAGGAGTAATGAAAAGTAAGACTATTTAATTTTCGCAAATTATAAATTCCCATGGCCGAGTGGTTAGCACGCTTGGCTACTGACCTAAGGGACCTGGGTTCGAGCCCCGGGTAAGGCATGGATGTATGTGTTGTTTTTCTGCTGAGGTCCTGCCATCCTCTCAGACCTTCTACGATGGCATATAAACTGACAGGCTCCTGTCAGACCTCTGTGGCAAGCAGCTGCTTGAGGAGGATAAACTTTAAAAAAACCTTTTATATAAATCTTAAAGTGAAATTTGTATTTCTGAAGCGATGTAAATTTGGAAATTTCTTTTTTTCTTTTGTAGATAACAATACCTCGCTAACATTATTGCTTAATCTGCAGTTTTTGAGACATAGCTTCAACCTTGCAGATGGTTATAAAATGTGTTATAATTTTAATTTTAAGTGTTTTTATGAGTTTAAATCAAATCTGTCTTATCATTAATATTTATTGTACAACTGTACAGGTTTTTGTTTAGATTGTAAAGTGAATTTTCGTTTAGCATTTTTTTTAGTGCAAGATCGCTGTTGACAGTTTTCAATTCCTTATGTTACTGCTGGTATAACGGGGTAAACGTTTGCATAAATATTGTTGCAAATTCTGTATCCAATTCACTTTCAAGTACTTTAATGACTATATACGATAACATTTGCTTCATTTAGTACAGTCGCTCAAAAAAGTATCCGAACATTATGGTTGATTACAGAATTCAGAAAAAATATCTGGCAACGAGTTTTTTAGAAATTAGTGATCTGGCAACCTTCGTGTCACGTGAAACG
Organism: Ryuthela nishihirai; assembly: GCA_038380435.1. Lineage (NCBI taxonomy): Eukaryota > Metazoa > Arthropoda > Arachnida > Araneae > Heptathelidae > Ryuthela > Ryuthela nishihirai. The sequence continues at coordinate 24,020,020 of JAWZYU010000001.1, forward strand.
AAGGTTGCCAGATCACTAATTTCTAAAAAAAATTCGTTGACAGATATTTTTTTCTGAATTCTGTAATCAACCATAATGTTCGGATATTTTTTAATATATATAATGCGTATGAATATATAATGAAATGAATATGGAGCGTGTGCAGTTACCGTTCACAGCAAACTGGAGCGGTTGCGGTTAATGTTCACAGCACATTGAATCGTGTAAGCTCACAAAGACCTGGATCGTGTGGGCTCACTCACGGAAACATTCAGCGTGTGCAGTTACCGTTCACAGCAAACTGGAGCGGTTGCGGTTAATGTTCACAGCACATTGGATCGTGTGAGCTCACAAAGACCTGGATCATGTGGGCTCACTCGTGTAAATATTGAGCGTGTGCAGTTACCGTTCACAGCAAACTGGAGCGGTTGCGGTTAATGTTCACAGCACATTGGATCGTGAGAGCTCACAAAGACCTGGATCGTGTGGGCTCACTCACGGAAATATTGAGCGTGTGCAGTTACCGTTTTTGGGGCGGGGGTGGCTCAGTCGGTAGCGCGCCAGGCTCGTAATCTGTAGTTCCCAGGTTCGAGTCCCAGCTGGGTCAGCGTTGAGATTTATCTCCGCAAAATTCCCCGCCCCGCCTACGGTCAGTAGGGGACACCGATGGGCTTGGAAAGGTCGCCGTCCGTCGGATGGGACGTTAATCCGTGGCCCCGTGTGCGGGAGAGACATACCCTGTGCACGTTAAAGAACACGCTGGATGGCCTTGACGGGAGGCTACCATCTGTCTCCCAACAGCTGTTCCAGTGGGTCCCCTCCCCCAACCTTCTCTGAGCCTTCGGGGTCCATGTGACCTGGCCATTTAGCATATGGTGGGCAAAAAAGTGCCGCTCAGAGGTAAAACAACCCAACCCAGTTACCGTTCACAGCAAACTGGAGCGTGTACAGTAACTGCACACGCTCCAGTTTGCTGTGAACGGTAACTGGAGCGTGTACAGTTGCTGTACACGCTCCAGATATTTTTCCTGAATTCTGTAATCAACCATAGTGTTCGGACTCTTTTTTCACCGACTGTACTAGCTGAATGTCATCCGGCGCTGCCCAGTTCTCACTCTTAATCTGTGTATTCTGATTTCTACTACGCTATAGATTAGTTTTGTGAATACTGCCTTCCCTCCCCCCACGCCCCGACCCTTTAGTACAGATTCAACACGAAGAATTGCCCAGGTCGCTGCTGACGTCAGCGCTCTCTCATAGCCCATAGCTTCGTTTCTATGCAAGTTATCGATATAAGAGGCAGTCTCAGTCTTAAGCTTCTTTCTCTTAAGCTTTCTCTAGCCAAGTGTGATGGAGTGCGCCAAATGTCGTGGCTACCGGAGGACGATGAATTAGTCCCTTGATTACCTTCACCCTTATTTCGGTGAAATAACAGGTTCGTGGGTTGTTACACCCGTACCGTACCGATGTATGTCTCAGCCATGCTGAGCCAAGTGATGTACAGAAATGTGTCCAACAATTCACGCACGAGAGTTGTATAGGGACGACGCAGTGTATTGACACTTATATACAATCACGTGCTGGGGATGCTCTCGACTCCGTAGGCCTTTACTGCTGCAAGCAATTATGCAATGAGATGGAGAACCACACTTTGCAGATTCTAGCTTTACCGACATCAAACTCGGCGAAAGGATATTTATCCTTTGCCTACACTGTTGTTCACACAGAATCCACTTCAGTTCCACAGAACTGTATTTGATTCACCAAGAATCTCGATTCTCACATAGAATCGAACCCTCTCCTTAAGAGTTTTGTCCGAGTAAGAGCAGCGTCCTTTGACGCGTGTTCAAACTTCCTGTTTGATAGCTACGCTCAAGATTAGTATTTCCTTCCTGCCTGATTCCTCTCCCCTGCGCTCACATTCGCACCCCAGACTAGGGGTAAAAAGGCCATAAAAGGCTTTCCGGACACATCAACCCATGCAGGCAGCCAGCTCAGACCAGAAACAACATCTATGAGTCATATCCCCACAATAGCACTTCCAAGAACACACTTTATGCATAAAAATATTTAAAAAAATAAATGAATACCCCCTCAAGCAGCTGCTTGCCACAGAGGTCTGACAGGAGCCTGTCAGTTTATATGCCATAGTACAAGATCTGAGAGGACACCAAAGCCCTCCTGTGTATTCTTTAACATGCATAGGATATGGCTCTCTTGCACACGGTGTCACGGTTTAACGTCCCATGCGATGAATGGAGACCTTTCCAAGCCCCTTTCTCACTGAGGGCAGTGTGGGGCTTTAGCGGAGATAAATCTCAACTCGAACCTGGTAACTTCAGTTTATGAGCCTGTGCGCTCTGGACTGAACCCCATCCACCTGGCCCCAGTCAAATTGAACGTCAAAAAACTCAGTGAAAATTCTGCACTTCCTTAACAGCAAATGCATAAAGTAGAAGAGTTCATTGAAGCTTCAAATTAACGATGGAATCGGACTACATACGAAAATATGAACATTGGTAAAAAAAAGTCATAGAACATTAATCCAAGGGATGAATGAGATAAAAAAAATCGTAGATCCGAAACGTCGTTGGGACGAAATATCGTGATTCCCAACCAAAACCATAAACTTTGTGTAGTACTTTTGCTTGAACACTTTTTAAATGACATTGCAGAAAAATATCCATGCATCTTTCGTTCACTTTCTCTTCGATAACAATGAAAGCAAGTTCAGATTCAAAATTCACGCAAAACGATTGAAACTTCTATAAAAAGCAATTCAACGTGAAAATTTGTAAATGAAACACAAGCCATTAAGAAATTTCTTTCAATTCAAGCAGTTTGAAAAAACTTTCTGTCCATTAGTAAATCATCCAGTCTCTCCTTCCCGTCCCCTTGTCTTCTCGGCATCCACATCAATTTCTCACATTCTTAACATTTCTTCCATTCTTCCCAAGGTCTAGTCTGGCCCATACCACGCCCACCTCGGCGATAACACATCTCTTCATCAACTTATGCTTTCCCCTTTATTCCCCCCCGACCCCCCAGTCTTGTAATATGAGCAGAAGAAGGCTTCTTCCCCTTGATGGTCCCCCAGGGAACAATACTCTGTTGGTAGGGAAACCAACAACGGACGAGATCTCTCCTGGTACCCGTATATCAACCACTTCTGTAAAGAAGAGAAAACGGAGAAACTCCTAAAGGGAATGCGAGATTCAACTTCATAATAACTTGGAAAACCTAATTTTGCTTGCACAGATAATTTCTGCCAATACAACGTTAACATGTATTAATATAATCAGGAAAAATATCTGGAGCGTGTACAACAACTGTACACGCTCCAGTTACCGTTCACAGCAAACTGGGTTGGGTTGTTTTACCTCTGAGCGGCACTTTTTTGCACACCATGGGCTAAATGGCCAGGTCCCAGGGACCCTGAAGGCTCAGAGAAGGTTGGGGGAGGAGACCCATTGGAACAGCTGTTGGGAGACAGATGGTAGCCTCCCGTCAAGGCCATCCAGCGTGTTCTTTAACGTGCACAGGGTATGGCTCTCCCGCACACGGGGCCACGGCTTAACGTCCCATCCGACGGACGGCGGCCTTTCCAAGCCCATTGGTGTCCCCTACTGACCGTGGGCAGGGCGGGGAATTTTGCGGAGATAAATCTCAACGCTGACCCAGCTGGGACTCGAACCTGGGAACTACAGATTATGAGCCTGGCGCGCTACCGACTGAGCACCCCCGCCCCCACAGCAAACTGGAACGTGTGCAGTTACCAGTTTGCTGTGAACGGTAACTGCACACGCTCAATATTTCCGTGAGTGAGCCCACACGATCCAGGTCTTTGTTAAAGTTGAGCGAAAAACAGATAACAAAATTTAAAAAAAAAATGCTTAAACCAAACATATTCAATGATGGAAGTTGGAACTGAATTGATGGAGCTCGCTTTATTTGGCGAGATCAAAAATTATAGATTCATTCACTAAGAAGGAGTAAGTTAGGTTACTTTACCTCTGAACGACACTTTTGCCCCATAATGAGATAAATGACGAGATCACAAGGTTGGGTTGTTTTACCTCTAAGTGGCACTTTTTTTTTTTAACAAAATGGGCTAAATAGCCAGGTCACAAGGACTCAGATAAGGTTGTGAGAAGGGTTGTGCAACTGTTAGGAGACAGAGTCCAGAGTGTTCTTTAACGTGCAAAAGGTATGGAAGGCTTAAATTCCTATCCGACGCCTTTCAAGACTACTGATATCCTCTTTCTCACCAAGGGCAAAGTGAGAGTTAGCGAAGGTAAATCTCACAGTTGGGAATCGAACCTGGGAACTGCAGATTACGAAACTGGTGCGCTAATGACTGGGGCAACCTGTGCCCTTAGAAGAAGTTAACGAAAGATCCTTTCATCAGGTTTCAGAGGAAAAGTGCAGATATTTCCAACCTATGGCCTACCCGTCCCATGGCCGAGTGGTTAACACGCTTGACTACTAATCAAAGGGACCTGGGTTCGAGCCCCGGGTAAAGCATGGATGTTTGTGTTGTTTTTCTGCTGAGGTCCTGCCATTCTCTCAGACCTTCTACTCTGGCATATAAACTGACAGGCTCCTGTCAGACCTCTGTGGCAAGCAGCTGCTTGAGGGGGTATTTTTTTTTATTCTGAACATTTTTTTAACCAGTTGATGAATTAGGTAAAAGTTATTTAATAGTTACAGAGCCAATAAAAGATATTTTGCTTTGCAAAAAATAATTCTACAGATGAGCATGCAACGCGTTTCTCGTGCTTAATTACTTTAGTGTAAAAAATTTTGATTTGTGGTTTCCAAATGAAATTCATTTTTCACTTTTCTCTAACGTGTGATGAAACAAACTCTTTTGGTTTAATAATTTCTGATCTGCTTTAAAACGCAGAAGTTTTTCGACAGTCTGAATTTAATATTAAACTGCTATCAGTATGAACAGACAATAACCCTTGGATTTGAAACGAAAAAGAAATATCTGAGACGTGGAAAATATTTCCCTGAACTCTGAAGTTAAAAAAAAAATCGTACTCCGAAATGCAAAAAAATATAGTCAATGATAAACAGAATCTCTCTATTCAGCTGTCAGACATTGTGCTTATAATGACAACAGATTCTGATGTACATTTATACAATGTATCACACTTTGCCGGAAACCAAACAAATCTTGATAGCTCTGGGAACTCAAATTAAGTGTTTATTACCTCCAATATTTATGTTTCTTTGGAAGGTTTGGTTACTTTCCCTGTTTAAGTTCGTGTCTGAAGCCGTCATTCCCACTGAGCGTCGCCTCCTCTTGGGACTTGTGCCAGGTGTCTGCGCCCGGCAAACTAGTTATATAACAGCCAGGTAATGACCTGCGTGTTAATCACGGGGTTGAAAGGGGCCTAGTGGTCGTGAATGTTCCAGCCCCACACTTCAGACCAGGGGCTCGCTCTGTTGCAGTGACACTTTAATGTCGAGGGGGTACTATTTGCGAGTTCAGTTCGGGGAACAGCAGGTGGTCCGAGTCAATTCCTCAGAACCCGGCATCATTCTTCACACCAACTGAGTGGGAAAGAACGAAAACGAAGAAATAAACGACTCTGCTGCACTAACAACGTCCATATCTCAACCTTAACTGACAGGGAGAAAAACTCTGTGAAACACAAATATCAACAAACATGACAAATATGACATATCAACAAATTTGACACAAATATCTGGAGGGTGTACAGCAACTGTACATGCTCCAGTTACCGTTCACAGCAAACTGGAGCGTGTGCAGATACTGCACACGCACCAGTTTGCTGTGAACTGCACACGCTCCAGTTTGCTATGAACGGTAACTGCACACGCTCAATATTTCCGTGAGTGAGCCCACACGATCCAGGTCTTTGTGAGCTCACACGATCCAATGTGCTGTGAACATTAACCGCAACCGCTCAGTTTGCTGTGAACGGTAACTGCACACGCTCCGTATTCATTGCATTACATATTCATACGCATTATATATATTAAAAAATATCCGAACACTATTGTTGATTACAGAATTCAGAAAAAATATCTGGCAACGAATTTTTTTTAGAAATTAGTGATCTGGCAACCTTCGTGTCACGTGACACGAAGGTTGCCAGATCACTAATTTCTAAAAAAACTCGTTGCCAGATATTTTTTCTGAATTGTGTAATCAACCATAGTGTCGGATATTTATTTGAGCGACTGTATCTATTGCCGATGACGGTTTGTTTCAGGAAGTTACAGCTGGTGGCAATTATTGGACGAGGTGCCACACATGGATTTGTTAAGTTCGAACAATTGCTTGGGGACCTAATGTGACATTTTCCGTATCCAACAAAATCAAAATACGTATAAAAATATCCAAGCTCAATGACTCGTCATAACTAATTTCATGAGTCAATTCCCCTAAAAACCGCCGAACTTTAAGGTTTATCTTGTTTCGAATTGTGTCAGAAACGGGAATGATGTCATCTGCCGAGTGCGAGCGATGTCGTCCTCTGCCTCTGACTCATTTTCGAGATCAACTTGCACCGCTTTAACGCGCTGTGAACGCACTGCAATCACACCGAGTTTTGTTTTCTGCTCATGATGTATTCACTATACACAATTCACGGTGAATTTCTGTGGATGCCCTTGGGATGCAAATACCGGATAATACTTCACACTTCAATGTTTCTTCATCTTTCTAGCGCTACTTCTGTCTTTGTTCTGAGTCACATAGCATATGCAGATATATTGCTCTCCTCGAGAAAATAGGGCGGGGGTGGCTCAGTCGGTAGCGCGCCAGGCTCGTAATCTGTAGTTCCCAGGTTCGAGTCCCAGCTGGGTCAGCGTTGAGATTTATTTCCGAAAAATTCCCCGCCCTGCCCACGATCAGTAGGGGACACCGATGGGCTTGGAAAGGCCGCCGTCCGTCGGATGGGACGTTAAGCCCCGTGTGCGGGAGAGCCATACCCTGTGCACGTTAAAGAACACGCTGGATGGCCTTGACGGGAGGCTACCGTCTGTCTCCTAACAGCTGTTCCAGTGGGTCCCCATCCCCAACCTTCTCTGAGCATTCGGGGTCCTTGTGGCCTGGCCAATTAGCCCATGGTGTGCAAAAAAGTGCCGCTCAGAGGTAAAACAATCCAATCCAATCCTCGCGAAAATAACTTTTGAACACCATACAACTACTGCTTAATTATGTGATGCCCTTTTCTAGGGTGCAGATGCCTTTTCCTATAGCTTACTTTTCGATTAACCTCCACAAGCACGTGCCCAGGATTTAATTTTCGAGGGTTGGGGGTGCGAGAATTTACTTTCGTGAGGATGATTATTATTATTAGATCCTGAGAAAAAGACTTGAGTAGGGTTTCCCATTTTCTAAAATATTATACCGGATAGGAAAGCTTAAAATGATATTCTATATAGGATAAAATTTTATAATTTTTTTATTCTATTTTTAGTGTCGCACGTATATTAAAAATATAATAAATACCTCCTCAAACAGCTGCTATATTATGAGGCTAAGATAAAATTATATAAATACAACTGTTTATGATTTCAAAGCAGGTTTGAGATTTCATTATAAGACGAAAGGATTTTCGTGGAGAGAGGATTCTGGAACTTCTAGTCCCTGCCCCTTGGATAAGTCCCTAATCCTCCATATATACCTCACGTGTCAATGGGGTACCCGACGTTCCTTAGTCTCAAAATGTTATACACCTACGCCTTATATTCACAATGTGAAATGGCTGAACATTTTAGCATAACGATGTGTCGAAGTCATACTCCTAGTCTTACGCTGTATCACATCTCTACTTGTTAATCTCATGATTCAGCACACATGTAAGTCATAAATTTACCCTACACAATCTTAAATGATTATGCCTCTTATATCAAAGAAAACTGTGTGAATAACTATATATTAGGATAACTATATGCATCACTTCATATGACTGTCTCGCAATGTGGACGAGTAGTCGCTCAGTCTGTTGGATTGGGTTGTTTTACCTCTGAGCGGCACTTTTTTGCACACCATGGGCTAAATGGCCAGGTCACATGGACCCCGAAGGCTCAGAGAAGGTTGGGGGAGGGGACCCACTGGAACAGCTGTTGGGAGACAGATGGTAGCCTCCCGTCAAGGCCATCCAGCGTGTTCTTTAACGTGCAGAGGGTATGGCTCTCCAACACACGGGGCCACGGCTCAACGTCCCATCCGACGGACGACGGCCTTTCCAAGCCCATCGGTGTCCCCTACTGACCGTGGGCAGGGCGGGGAATTTTGCGGAGATAAATCTCAACGCTGACCCAGCTGGGACTCAAACCTGGGAACTACAGATTACGAGCCTGGCGCGCTACCGACTGAGCCACCCCCGCCCCGCGCTCAGTCTGTAACTTGCCATGCTGTTATGCACTCTCCTGAGTTGGAGGCGCAATAACAAGTTGAAATTTTTGTTGCGTTGTGTTTTCTTCCCTTCACTAACTCATAATGATTGTATCGGTTAGCAAAGAGAAGTATTAACCCAAGCCCTCCCCTTGGCAGAGGAGGTGTACAAATTTTGTGAATGAATTCAATACTCACTCTGGTTATGTAAAAGCTTAAGAGTAAATTTTAATGTTTCATTCCCATTGTGGGATAGATTGCCGTAATTTCGATAAATTGTAAGCCCACTAATTTGCTACTTTTAGGAACTTCCAAGTCTTAATTTAACCTACCCTCTAATTTAGACACGTGTGATATTAACTTTTAACCAGAGAAAAAGGGTAAGACTTCGAACATCATGAATTAGGAGTGTTCTCGCGAGGGGCCTGCTGCTGACGTCCGTCATTAAGCGGTGCCTTGAGCATCCTGCGATTCTTTCTGTGGAGACTGCGGGGCTGGGGAAGCCGTAGAGGTCCCTTAATTCCTTGGAGCGTCAATAACTGGCGTCGGGTTAGTCGGCGCTTCGGAGAATCCGGCAATACTTACGTCAGGGAGAGGTCTTTGATGGCGTGAAGTCACTCTCTGCTCCTCCTGGTTATGTCACTTCATTTGTCTTGCCCCCCCCCCCCCCCGATAGGGGACCACCTTGTCGTGGTGGGGGGGCCTAGGGCCCAGCAACCCGGTCGAAGGCTGTGCTGACCGGATTGGTGCCCCGGTTGGACATAGCCAAGGCCAACCGAGGCCAACATGCTTCTGACCGGTCGGAAGGCCGGTTGGATGGTGACGGTGTCCGCGGCCTCAACAATCAGGTGCTCTGGGTGAGCAGTTCGAGGGCTCTGCTGAACGGTCTGAGCCCGCCTAGTAGGCATGAGCCCTCAAAAAGAAAGTCTGGGTCTTACTAAGAGTCTCCACCCTGGACGCCAAGCGAACTTGGATCTAGCGTTTTCAGCGTCCAGCAATCGCATTTACACCTCTTAAAACATTACACTGTGTTGTGGTCTCGTGGCCCTCAGCCTCGACTTATCTCACAGTCTGGTGCAATCTCCCAGTCCCGAGCACTACACCCTTCTTTTCCTATCTGACTGACTTATGCGGCTACTCTATCTAACTGACCATCTGATCCTCCTCTCTAACCAGACATCTGAACTCTGAACAACTGAATTTGTGAACAAAACTAAACATTGAACTTGTGAACATTGAACAACTGATCTTGTGAAACGTGTGTCTTTTGCCTGTTTCCCGTTTTATACTGCAATAATCACCCCCTTTGATTAATGTGCTCGACACGCCTAGCTGGCGGAACTTTCCCACGTTCCCCTAGCTGTGTCATCCTCATGGTTGGGGCAGCAGCATCAGATGTTGGCTAACTCGTTTAATATCCGAGGGTCGGAAAGTCGGCATATCAAACTGAGTTCGCGCTACACATGTCCAGCATTATTTCGACACCCAGAGCCTTATCATCTGTGATCGTCCACCTGTGGTATCGAAAGAGGTGAATTTGTAGTCGTCGCGTTGTGCTTCATGCCAGTGGAGGACTTTAGTGTGCTGGTGGTCGGATTCTGTGTTGTTTACCCTTGGTACCGTTCGTCAGTTCGGACGGTGTCTCAATGTTTTCGTGCACATGTGGGGGTGTCAGCTCTGCATTCCGTTAGCGCAGCTCCTCCATCATCTCCATCTCCTCGTGAAGAGAAAAGCAGATGGCTCTCTGGTGGACGCTATGCATGGGAAGAATCTGGATATCGTTTAATTGCGTTCCTTAGGCCGAAAGAGTAATTGTGGCATAATATTGCTCGTAATTTGCATCCTAACTACGTCAGCATTGAGATTTATCTTCCCTAAACCCCTACCATGATGCCTTCTATCAGAAAGGTTCTTTCTCCACCCGTCTGATCAGGTGTTAAGCCATAGCCACGTGTGCAGGAGAGCCTACCATGATGCCTTCTATCAGGAAGGTTCTTTCTCCATCCATCTGATCAGGTGTTAAGCCATAGCCACTTGTGCAGGAGAGCCTACCATGATGCCTTCTATCAGGAAGGTTCTTTCTCCATCCATCTGATCAGGTGTTAAGCCATAGCCACTTGTGCAGGAGAGCCTACTATGATGCCTTCTATCAGAAAGGTTCTTTCTCCATCCATCTGATCAGGTGTTAAGCCATAGCCACTTGTGCAGGAGAGCCTACCATGATGCCTTCTATCAGGAAGGTTCTTTCTCCATCCATCTGATCAGGTGTTAAGCCATAGCCACTTGTGCAGGAGAGCCTACCATGATGCCTTCTATCAGGAAGGTTCTTTCTCCATCCATCTGATCAGGTGTTAAGCCATAGCCACTTGTGCAGGAGAGCCTACTATGATGCCTTCTATCAGAAAGGTTCTTTCTCCATCCATCTGATCAGGTGTTAAGCCATAGCCACTTGTTCAGGAGAGCCTACCATGATGCCTTCTATCAGGAAGGTTCTTTCTCCATCCATCTGATCAGGTGTTAAGCCATAGCCACGTGTGCAGGAGAGCCACGCCCTGTTCACGCTAAAGAAACTCTGGATGACTTGGACAGAGCTACCATCTGTCTTCTAACAGCTTCCAATGGGTCCCCTTCCCCCAACATTCTCTGAGTTTTAATGGTCTTGACATTTAGCCCATTGTGTGCAAAAAAAAGTGCTCAAGAGGTGAAACAAATTGTTGCGGATAACGTTATAAAGAAATATCACATTGCGAGACTAAATATGTGAATCTGCAACATCGCATAGAATATGGAACATTGTTAGAATAAGATGTCTAGGCGAGCACATTGGTAACTATTTTTAGTATCACACATATGAGGTTAAATATAATTTTTTAGTGTAGGTCATATACTATGCCCCCCTCCCCTGAAATCCTTCGTTTTATACGAAATCGATATAGTATATGTCCGACATAAAAAAAAACTCACAATGTGTCTGCCTAGTCATCTTATTCTTACAATGTGGCAGATTCATATACACTACAGGAAATAGAAAAAAATGCAACAGTCGAAATTTAGGGAGGCAGTAGTAGTATATGGAAATGCATGGGAATGATTAGGTTTGCAGGACGATTGAAACGATTAGACAGGCACGAGCTGACGTCACATTTGTGGAGCACTGAAACACAGAAAAAGGCAACCGAAGCTCCCTGGTTGACAAAATGTTGTGGAAATTGCTCTAAACTAAAAAAGATGCCCTTGCGCAGACGTCGACAGCTGTTCCAACAGTTAACAGACTTTGAGCGTGGAAGAATCATCAGTCTTAGAGAAGCTGGTGTGTCGGGGGTGGGGGGGTGGAAGAACTCAGCAGCAGAAATGAACCGGAATGCCGTTCCGATATAAATTTTTCTCTCCGTTTCAGTGATTTTTGACAAATTTCTTTAAAAGAAAGTGAATTATATAAATAAGTTCAGTAACATTCTCATGAAGGGGAAGGGGCCTGCTTATCAATAAAAAAATCATGTAATTAACACTGCTGAATAATTAATTATTATATAAATAATTTATTAATAAGCGATTAATAATTTAAAATTCAGTGTAATGCTAAAAACGATCGACGATTATTGTCATGAGTTTCAGTTTTTTAATTTTCATATGTAGCAAAAATAAATGTTCCTAGAGGTCAGAGAATAAGGAACATTTATTTGATACCCATTAACTCCCATATTTGTAATCTGTTTTTATTTCGCGAAGTCCCTCCCATGACTATTACCCATAATTCTTATAGAAGATCGCCGTCTAAGACCAAGCGACAGTGGTTCTAAAAAAAATCCAGACAATTTTATTTTTCACCGAGATGGCAGTTGCGTTCGTCCAACTCTTTATTTAGATGTCTGCAGCGATAGCCTTTGTTTTTCTGTTCAAAATAAACTAGACGTCATCTGATCCTGTGAGCTACGCCTTCGCTTCAACTCCCCATTCGCCAGGGACATAATCCAGAAATCTCCCTACTTTCAAGCCAGACTTCATCAGAAGAATAGAGCAAGCCGAGCCTTTTGATTATTCATCAACTGGCTTCTGCAGAGAGCGCTTCAACTCCTCACTCGTTACAAGGCATCCCACTGACGGGGCAGGCAAGTCACCTCCCTCTTCGCCCCCCCCCCCTCCCTGCTCGCCGCCGCCATGCCGGCTGGGGAAAAGGCAGGCAGGGCCTGACGTTGTCGCTGCTTTTTGGACGCTGCAACAAATTGCCGGTGGTCGTTGCAAGGCCACGCAGCGTGGCGACACACCTACTGCCGCAGACAAAACCATTCCGGGCAGCCGCCCTCAGGGGTCCTTTGGCACAAGCAGCAGGACGCTCATTGCCCGAAGCCTTTGATCATATCAAAGTATGCAACACTCATGCTGCTGCCCAACGGGAATTAACGGCTATTCAATGATATAACATGAGTGCCTACGGCTCTTCAAAAACGGCAAGAATTTTCGCAGCGATAAATTAAGATATATGAGATCAAAATTGCACGAGTAAAATAACGAAGTAGTTGAACTCAAAGCGAGAAATTTCAAAGAGGAAATTTATTAATTGGAAATTAATATGAAGAAGAAATCAAATTCATGTTGGAAGTATTCGTAAGCAAATTCGTTTTGTAGAGAAAAACGAATTTCCTAAACAGAAGTAAAATCAACTATTGAGACAATAATGAGAATTTTATTTTGACACCAACTACACTGGTTTCCATAAATTAAGAAAAATCCTTATGTAAGTCATTGGGAAGCTGACGTCAAAGCTCTATAACTCCTAAACTAATTTTTTTTTGTTTTGAAAATTGTGATTGCAGATAAAGATCTCAATCAAATAAATCAATATCTCGATTTTCAACAATATTCGTTCAGTATTTAATAAGTTATGAAAGTTTAAATATTTAGCGATAACAATGCTAATAATTGACTTCAGAAGTTAATTAAAACTTAATAATAAGTATTGGATCAAAGTGTTTAATAGAATAAATTTGTATTTTAGAACTTTGTGTAAAGAATTCTTTCACTATTCAGTTTTTTTATAAGTTTCTTAAGACTGGCATTGCTGTTGTTAAATATTCAAACTTACTCATGAAATAGTGGACGAATATTGTTGAAAATCGAGATATTGATTTATTTGATTGAGATCTTTATCTGCAATCACATTTTTTAAAATCAAAAAACTTACTTTAGAAGTTATAGATAGAGCTTTCACCTTAGCTTCCCATTAACTTAACATAGGGATATTCCTTAATTTAAGGAAATCAGTGTAGCTGTTTCCAAAAAAAAATAACTGAATAATATGACAAAAAAATTCATTCTCTGAAAAATTCATTCCCTTTGTTTTTTTATGTGTATTTTTTTTGTTGTGATAACATATTTTTCTTAGTTCAGAAAAGATTCCGGTAATTAAAGCTGAAGATATAAATCATCCTACAGTAGTCGATTTAGCCCTTTAAGCTTGGGAATAGTTGCACTGGTTAGCCCCATATTTCTGTTCTCTTGGCAGACAGGGGAGGCTCAGTTGGTAGTGTGCCAGGTTCGTAATCTACAGTTCCCATGTTCGAGTCCCACCTGAACCAGCACTGGGATTGCTCTACGCAGAGGGGGCGGGGGTGGCTCAGTCGGTAGCGCGCCAGGCTCGTAACCTGTAGTTACCAGGTTCGAGTTCCAGCTGGATCAGCGTTGAGATTTATCTCCGCAAAATTCCCCGCCCTGCCCACAGTCAGTAGGGGACACCGATGGGTTTGGAAAGGCCGCGGTCCGTCGGATGGGACGTTCAGCCGTGGCCCCGTGTGCAGGAGAGCCATACTCTGTGCACGTTAAAGAACACGCTGGATGGCCTTGACGGGAGGCTACCATCTGTCTCCCAACAGTTGTTCCAGTGGGTCCCCTCCCCCAACCTTCTCTGAGCCTTCGGGGTCCATGTGACCTGGCCATTTAGCCCATGGTGTGCAAAAAAGTGCCGCTCAGAGGTAAAACAATCCAACCCTCTCCGCAGAACTCTGCGCCCTGCCCTCGGTCAGTAGGGGACACTGATGGGCATGGAAAGGCCGACGTCTATCGGATAGGGCGTTAAGCATTGCTCCGTGTGCTGGAGAACCATAGTCTGTGCACATTAAAGAACATGTTGGATGTCCTTGACTGGAGGCAGCGGTCCCCTACCCCTAACCTTCCCTGGGTCTTCGAGGTCATTCTGGCCTGGCCATTTAGCTCACTGTGTGCAAAAAAGTACGGAGGAAAAACAACCCAATCCTGTTCGCTTGATGGCTACGTTATGTTAAATACATCCCAAAACAAACGTACAATTTTTCAAACAAATAATTCCGAAAGAGCATAAATCAGTGAGAGTTTACCAATAGTCCACTAATCGTGATGGTGAGAGCTGAAGATATTAAGAACAGAAAATATCAATTCATATGACAAGATTTACATTTCCTAACAAAAATTACCCTCATCTCGCTATCTCTATACCTCAACAAAGAGGTGAAGCCTGGGCCGGTATTGAGATTTATTCTTACTAGCCCCAACTCTGCCCTCAGTCAGAAAGGGCACTGAATCCGAAGGACGCCTGCCTTTCCGATCCCTTTCTGAGCCAGTAGGCTCAGAAAGGTTGCCGTCCATCGGATAGGAGGTAAGCTGTTGCCCCGTGTACAGTAGAGCCATACCCTATGCACATCGAAAAACGTCGAATGGCCTTGCCTGTACCTGCGATTGGTGACATAGCCTGTTGAAAGCACGTAGACATCTGTGCTGTCACACTAAGATATTCCTCCCCAAACCATGAATTACCACCA
Organism: Ryuthela nishihirai; assembly: GCA_038380435.1. Taxonomy (NCBI): domain Eukaryota; kingdom Metazoa; phylum Arthropoda; class Arachnida; order Araneae; family Heptathelidae; genus Ryuthela; species Ryuthela nishihirai. Next base: position 24,035,170 of record JAWZYU010000001.1, read on the forward strand.
CTGTAGGAATTCTGTTCAAAGATATCTGTCGCATGTTAGCGTCCCCCTGGCTCCCTCCGTATCAACTGATGCCTCGAATCGCTATGGAGGGCAAATCTCGATTCATCTGTGAAGAATACCGACTCCTATTGCCTTGGGTTCAGTTGGCATGGAGTGTGCACCAGTTTAGATAGTCCAACCTGTGGCATCAGGTCAGTGGTATAAATAAATAAAATAAATACCCCCTCAAGCAGCTGCTTGCCACAGAGGTCTGACAGGAGCCTGTCAGTTTATATGCCATAGTTGAAGGTCTGAGAGGATGGCAGGACCTCAGCAGAAAAACGACACATACATCCATGCCTTACCCGGGGCTCGAACCAAGGTCCCTTAGATCAGGAGCCAAGCGCGCTAACCACTCGAACAAACCAATAATTTCCTAGCTTACTAGCCCACTCCATGAGGTCTTTGGCACATGATGGTAGTGGATATCGCCATTCTACTCGCGGATGTAAGGTCCCACCGCAGTCAATGTGGTGTTGGCATTCTGCTCCTTCAGTCTAACACTAGATAGAAGTTCTCCATTGGGATTGTTGCCCATCGTCGTCCACTACTGAATTATCTAGATGCTCTATGTCCTTGCTGAAATCTTTGTCCAAGCACCAATGAACGACTCAGATTAAGCAGCCAGAAACATCTGGTTGACTTTGGACTGCCTGGAGCCAACTTATGTCTCACCACCTCACTTCTTCTGATAAATGATATATGACGGACATACCGAAGCAATTTGCTGTCTCAACAACTCCACTTCGCACTTTGCAGAAGAACAGAACTTCTTCTTTCAAGACGATGATGGTATTTTTAGCAAATAGGTGCTACATAGCCCAAATAACTCTTTACAAAATGATTTTACACTGAAAACAATAAATAATTCATAATCAATGTCAGACTCACTTCTAAAGTCTAAATTTGCGAAAGTTTTAAATAAAAAAATTCGAGAGCAGATCTCAAAATTGATAATGACAGTGAGAAGATGTCAATGCTGAAATATGAAATAAACTGAAGGCCCTTTTGACATAATTTTGCATGATCTACATTGGGACATCTTAATAAGTAATGTTCCATTGTTTCAGAATTTTTGCAAAGCTGACAGTTATCATCATCAGTAATGAGACAACGAAAAAGAAATGCTTCTAATGAAGCAACATTGAGTCTAAGTCGTGTAATCAAAACCTCTGAGGCTCTAGAACAGAAGACATGTAATCGTAGTCTTTTAAATCTAGGTACATACGGATATATTGATGACCATATAAAAGTGGCGCGGGGGTGGCTTAGTCGGTACATATGTCAGAACACACCTAAACAAGCACTTTTCGTCATGCAATGCATGGTCAGAACTCAAGTGGTGGGGCGGGGGTGGCTCAGTCGGTAGCGCGTCAGGCTCGTAATTTGTAGTTCCCAGGTTCGAGTCCCAGCTGGGTCAGCGTTGAGATTTATCTCCGCAAAATTCCCCGCCCTGCCAACGGTCAGTAGGGGACACCGATGGGCTTGGAAAGGCCGCCGTCCGTCGGATGGGACGTTAAGCCGTGGCCCCGTGTGCGGGAGAGACATACCCTGTGCACGTTAAAGAACACGCTGGATGGCCTTGACGGGAGGCTACCATCTGTCTCCCAACAGCTGTTCCAGTGGGTCCCCTCCCCCAACCTTCTCTGAGCCTTCGGGGTCCATGTGACCTGGCCATTTAGCCCATGGTGTGCAAAAAAGTGCCGCTCAGAGGTAAAAACAACCCAACCCATATAAAAGTATTCCACTGATCAATGAGTTTAGCTGTAAATGTGTGTTCAATAAAATGACGAATGTCTTCTGACCCTGAAACAATGTGCTCGTTTAGCAATGAAGTCAGCCAATTAATCTGAAATACTTCCTTGATTAATAATTCCTGCAGTCCAGACAAGTGTTTTGTACACTCCTGAAAAGAGCATCCAAAATCACCAAATTTCAAGCTCATACAAAAGACATAAAATATCATCAAGTTCATAATAAGAGTCTTTTATATGAACTTGATGTATATATAAAGTGGCCGAATGACTGTTAATATTGACATTTTGCAGAGCCAGAAGAGCATAACGATTATCAGTAAAAATGACATAATATCTATCTTTCTTGATTATTTTTTCCACAAAATAAAACTGATGTTTCAGGTGGAAGCTGATATGATGTCACATAAGAATTATCTGGACAAATGATTCCATATTCCAGATGAGTAGATATTTTAGAAGATCCGTTCCAATTCAAATTACCGTTGACCAACATCGTTGAGTTTCCTCTTGGAATAATTGGCATCTCGTACTCGAAGGAATAGAATTAGTATGTTGAAAGCTCAAGCCTTCTGTGATAATAACATATGGTGTTGAGATTGGGTGTTTGTTTTACCTCTGAGCTGCACTTTTTTGCACATAAAAGGATAAATGGCCAGGTCACAAGTACCCCGAGGGCTCAGAGAAGATTGGAAGAGGGGGGCCCAATGCATACCTGTTGAGAGACAGATGGTAGCCTCCCATCAAGGCTATCCAGCGTGTTCGTTAACGTGCACAGGGTATGGCTCTCCCATACATGATCCATGGCTTTACATCCCATCCGAAGGATGACTGCCTTTCCGCGCCCATCAGTGTCCCCCTATTGACCGAGGGCAGGGTGGGGAGCTCTGCGAAGATAAATTTCAATGCTGACCCACGTGGGACTCGAACTGTAAACTACAGATTAGGAGACTGGTGCACTACCACCTGATCCACCCATGGTGTTGAGCTAAGAAAACAGTCCTTACATTATCTATATTGGGACATCTTAATAAGCAATGTTCCTTTGTTTCAGAATCTTCACAAAGCTGACAGTTATCATTGTCAGTAATGCGACAACGAAAAAGAAATGCATTTAATGAAACAACATTGAGTCTAAGTCGTGTAATCAAACCTTTGTGTCTCTAGAACAGAAGACATAAAATCGTAATCTTTGAAAGCACATACGGATCAAAAAGTAATAAAAAATTTCCTAGAACATTTGTTGAACTTGGAAGATTTTAAACGTTAATTGTTCTCAGTGACCCATCAGCAAGTCTTCAACTTGTGCGGCACCTCTAAGCGTTGTCTTCCAACTCCCCTAACTGCTCCAACTTCCCAATACTTCTCAACTCTGTCTTCCAACTCTGCAGCACCTCTAAGTGCTGTCTTCCAACTCTAAAGCACTTCTAAGTGCAGTTTTCAATTCTACAGCATCTCTAAGTGTTGCCTTCCAACTATACAACACTTTTAAGTGCTGTCGTACAACTCCACAGAACCTCTAGGCACGATTCCTGCAACAGTCTTAAGCACTGACTTTAACTTTCGCATTGGTGTTAATCCGTTTTCTTTTTACCTTTATCATTTCATCGTCAAAAATAAATTGAGCTTCTCACCTTACCATATATAATTGCTACGTCCAAACTCTTATTTATACGGATATAATTTGAAAAGATAAATCAAAGCGAAAATTCAAATCATCATCATCATCCTCAAGCAGCCATGGGCTACGGAGGTCCAACCAGACCGTGCAATTTAGTTCTCCAAGCAAGTCTATCCTGGGTTAAATCTGCTGCATCTGCACACCAATTCCAACAAGGTGCTGTTTGACATTGTCTGCTCACCGCATCTTAGGTCTCCCCCTCTTTTTGAGTGACTTTAGGCACACTGTTCATAACCCTATTCAACCAATCTATAATTATCCATACGGGCAACATGGCCAAACCAAAGGAGTCGCTCTCTGCACAATATGCTGTTCAAAGGAAATTGTTGACTCCTTTGGTTAACCTCATCTTACTTACAAAGTTGAACCGCCTAATGCCCAGGATACTGCGTAAGCATCTGGAATCAAAAGCATCTAGTTTCCTATTATCTTGTTTACAAAGTGTCCAAGTTTCACTACATAACTAACCCTAGAAAGAACCAAACTATTATACAGTCTAATTTTAGACTTTAAGTGTATAAGCCGTCCCATGGCCGAGTGGTTAGCACGCTTGGCTACTGATCAAAGGGACCTGGGTTTCGAGCCCCTGGTAAGGCATGGATGTATATGTCGTTTTTTTGCTGAGGTCCTGCCATCCTCTCAGACCTTCTACTATGGCATATAAACTGACAGGCTCCTGTCAGACCTCTGTGGCAAGCAGCTGCTTGAGGGGGTATTTATTTATTATTTTAAGTGTATAAGCCTATTTCTCCAGACTTTCCATAGATTCTTAAAAGTCCCGGCAGCAATCCCTATTCTTCTATTCTGGAGTATTTGAAAATATTTCGTAAGGTTATAATTATTTCTCGAAAATTTTTATCTCCCCGACTGACAATACTGCTTTAGAGCAATAATCCAATCTATTGAGTTGCATCATAAAGAGATTGTTATTGTTATAAAATATTGTTGCAAGTTATACTTTAATGACTGATAACGTTTCAATAACAATACAACCGGGGTAAACTGAATGAAAAATTAATAACAATATTTTTTCTCGTGCTACCACTGCTAATCATAAAATGGAAAAACTCTACCCTCTTGCAAATAAGCACAACTTCGCGATACTTCCGAGCGATATCTTCCAACTCCCCGGTACTTCTGAACATTATCCCTCCGCAAAATTCCCCGCCCTGCCCACGGTCAGTAGGGGACACCGATGGGCTTGGAAAGGCCGCCGTCCGTCGGATGGGACGTTAAGCCGTGGCCCCGTGTGCGGGAGAGCCATACCCTGTGCACGTTAAAGAACACGCTGAATGGCCTTGACGGGAGGCTACCATCTGTCTCCCAACAGCTGTTCCAGTGGGTCCCCTCCCCCAACCTTCTCTGAGCCTTCGGGTCCATGTGACCTGGCCATTTAGCCCATGGTGGGCAAAAAAGTGCCGCTCAGAGGTAAAACAACCCAACCCAACCCTGAACATTATCCGTTTGCTTCGCTATTCTTGTAAGCGCTGTCTTTCAACTTCTCTATACTTCAAAGTGCTGCCTTCCTCAGTACTTCTAAGCACTATCTTACAACTCCGCAATACTTCTAAACGTTGTATTCCAACGCTGCGATACTTTTAAGCATTGTCTTCCATCTCCACAATACAGTGGACCTTCGTTATAGCGCTGCTCGCTATACCGCGCACTCGGTTATAGCACGGGCGATGTTCGCGATAAGTTCAAACATGTTTATACAGGTCCGTGCGGCGTTAGTGAGTATCGCATTTTATTGTTACTGCGTATTGAGTAATTGTGTATGTATTGAGTTCCTGCATGTATTTTGAATAGTGTTTAATTATTGTATGCATGATGAGTAAAAGAAAAGCTTAAGTGTGAAATTTATTGTGTCGCCACCGCGCCGCTCGGTATAACGCGGTTCACCTTATAACGCGGGTGTTGTTTCCCGCCCGACATGCGCGTTATATCGGGGGTCCACTGTATTTCGGACAATTTTCTTATCCTCCTCCAAAAAGGAAGACGATCTGTATCCTGGATGGCATATTCTGGTTAGCACTAATGTTCGTTACAGGAGATTACAACGGTTTCCGTGTAAAAAAAGATCGAAATTTAAGTCTTTTTCAATGATAGCTAACCACTGAAAGTTTTTCAACGATACCAACCACTTAGTGTGGTCTCTTGGAAATCCGGGATGTCGAATCTCCACAGCTGGAATACTTGTGAGGACATTCAAAATCAGTGGAGTGTACCACATCACGTATAGAGCTGGCATTTTTTAAACTGCAATTTTTGTATACAGATGCAATTTTTAAACCTTACAAAAATAAATTCACCTTGGCGGAAGAATTTAATTCTCCCCTAAAAAATGGGTTTTGTTGCGTATCGGTATCTGAGCTGTAGGATCCTTCTCACTGTTTACTCAGCTACCTCGCGCAAAATGAAATAAAAAAGGTTCTGCTCAGGGTAATCATCCGAATCTAAAATCATTAATAACGAGTGGATGATAAAAACAGTCGAAATCATTCGTCCTCTGAAATTATAAGAATTAAAAATAAATCTCCAGAGCATCAAGTTGTTTCCAAATGACTGATGATGTTAATTATTTAGCGCAGTTATTTCGAGAGGAAGCCACAGATTTTTTAAATGTATTCCATCCCCAAAAAAGGATAAAAATGCTAATGACGAGGCTCAGTTGCTGTGATCGTGTGAGGTATTAATAACACTTTGAAGGCAACAGAAGAATTACTGCGATTATTTCCCAACGACTGAAACAACAGAAGAAGACATTTTTTCCTCTGTCATGTCAAAGTGATGGATGGTTCTCAATTAGATTAGAGGAACCTCGTTGGATTGGCGACTCTTGTCACCAATGGCTCGCCACCAAAAAGACGTAGCCGCGGGTTCAATGAGGAAAAAACCCAACATTTAAATATGGATGGAAGAATCTTTATTATTCCGTTGAAGTTCCACCGGGAAGTAGCGTGTGACATAAATCTTAAGATGGACTCGGCGACATCCCTTGTAATGAAATTTGTTAACGTCACATGATTAAATGGATTCCATCATATAAAAATTAAAATGATCTTATTTCTTCGACACGTGTTTTTAAGTGCACTCTTGAGTACGAAATTTAAGGAAACGTTTCATTGATTCTCTGATTCTGATGGGTATTTTACCACGTTCATTTGTGGGTGGATTTGTTTGCTTGTGAGTTTTTATGCTTGTCCTGTAGCAATTCTCGAAAAATTTCATTAATCATTCTTAATGAATAAATTATTTTATATCAAACCACGTTTGAAGCTCGCAGATAAACTTAACCAGCTTCTTAGAACAGAAATTAAACAGAAACCTGTTGTCTTATACTAAATCTCAAACTTCTCTACTTGCTTTGAAATCCAAAACAGTTGTCTTTCAATATCATCATCATCCTCCTCCTCAAGCAGCCATGCACTACAGTGGTCCAACCAGATTGTGCAATCTGGCCATTGTAGACCAATTCTAACAAGGTTCTGTTTGACATTGTCTGCCCACCGCATCCTAGGTCTCCCCCTCTTTCTGAGGCCTTTAGGCACACTATTCATAACCCTATTCGCTTCTCTATAATTATCCATACGGGCAATATGGCCAATCTCTCTCTGCACAATATGCTGCTTAAAGGCGGTTGCCGTGTTAAAGGAGACTCCTTTGCCTAACCTCATCAGTAGTTACAAAGTTGAACCACCTAATGCCCAAGATACTGCGTAAGCATCTAGATTCGAAAGCACCAAGTTTCCTCATAACGAACTGTGATGGGAATCACAAATTGCCCTCTCAGAAATATCTCCAAGTTGCAGTCTCGCGTCTAATCTTCTCCTTGGTGCGGCAGTTGACTCAGTCGGTAGCATGCCACGGTCACAATCTATAGTTCCTAGGTTCGAACTCCAAGTATGCCAGCGTTGAGATTTATCTATGCTAACCTCCACCATGCTCTCGGTGATAAAGCAAATATCACTGGGCTTGGAAAGGCTACCGTCTGTCGAATAAGATGTTAAGCCATGGGTGTGTGTTCAGGAGAGCCATACACTGTGAACATCAAAGAACATGCTGGATGACCTTGACAGAAGTTGGTAAAGCCACTTTCTCCAATCTTCTCTAAATCCTTGAGAACCACGTGATCTGGTCATTTAGCCCACTGAGTGCAAAAATGTGCCGCGAAGAGGTAAAACATGCAAACCGAAATTATGATCACAACCGACCCCAAAGGTAGAATATGATATTATAGTCAACATTACATGCAAATTTGGAATATTCAATTCAAATTGATCTACGACTGCACAATTCCTTACAACATGGAAATTATTAATGCCTATAAAAACACGGTTTATTACCAGATCACTCGATTTCAAAATTGATACTTGCAAGGAGAGTTAATTCCATTATGTCTGCTGAAGATGGCAAGCCGTCATTGTTTACACGATTCCTTGTGATGATGAGATGTTGGAAGACTTGAAGCAGGATAGTCAGAGGCGTAGATAGTGAGATGGTTCAATGTATCGAGAAAGGTGGTATCGACACTTGGGGAACAGTTCCAAGAGACAGGAACCATTACCAGAAGAACTAACCTAGGTCGCCCGACGGTTACTTCAACTGACCATTATCTGTCTTTAATGGCAAGCAGAACGGTAGGACGACTTTGCGTCAACTGATTCTCAAGGTTTCTGCTGACAGAAGAGAGAATTTCCAGCAGGATAGTGTCACGAATGCCTAATGCCAGTGGTCTCTATGCCAGGAACCCAAGCGATTTCTGTCCCTCTACAGCTCGTCTGGGCCGTCCCGTGGCCGAGTGGTTAGCGCGCTTGGCTACTGATCTACGGGACCTGGGTTCGAGCCCCGGGTAAGGCATGGATGTTCGTGTTGTTTTCTGCTGAGGTCCTGCCATCCTCTCAGATCTTCTACTGTGGCATATAAACTGACAGGCTCCTGTCAGACCTCTGTGGCAAGCAGCTGCTTGAGGGGGTATTTATTTTTATTTATTTTACAGCTCGTCTAAACTGGTGCTGCCACAACGTGTCACTTGCAGCCATGACCAATGGGATGATATTCTGCTTTTTTACGCGTCTTTGTTTAACCTAGAGCGATATTCTAGATGTTGTTTAATAAGGAGAGAACGAGGCAAGCGATATGCAATTCCTTCAATATCAGAGGTCTAGAGTCGCATAAAACAAAAACACCCCCTCAAGCAGCTGCTTGCCACAGAGGTCTGACAGGAGCTTGTCAGTTTATATGCCAAAGTAGAAGATCTGAGAGGATGGCAGGACCTCAACAGAAAAACGACACGAACATCCATGCCTTACCCGGGACTCGAACCCAGGTCCCTTAAATCAGTAGCCAAGCGCGCTAACCACTCGGCCATGGGACGGCCGGGTCGCATAACCATCAACCAACTGTTTATATGGGGGCGTCCCCATATAAACTCCTGACTTGTCTCCTGACAGCTGTCTAATAGGTCCCCTTCCACCAACCTTCTATGAGCCATTGGGGTCCTTGTGACCTGGTCATTTCTTTTAGAGAATTAAGCAAGGGTCTTCCTTTTTAACAAAGAGATTTCGAGAAGGTTGGAGTAGGCCTTACTGCTGGGAGACATATGAGAGCCTTCTATCAAAACCATCCATCATGTTTTTTGATGATTTAGACCATTCTGTGAAAAAAAAAAGTGCAGCTCAGAGGTAAAACAAGGCAACTTTCGCTGCGATTAGTTCGATGGAAGCTCCGTAACTGAGTTCTCAGATGTATAGAGAAGAGATCTTTGAAATTATGTGCGACTTTTCATGAGGACGGTTGTCGCTGATTTCTTGTTTATGCACGACAGTGTCCGTCCGTATGGAGCTAACATGGTGAAACGTTATTTAGAAACAGAAGATACCCACTGAATGACCTGGCCAGCAGGTTGCCAGACCTAAATTCCATCGAACATGTATGGGATGCTTTAGAGAGACATATTGCAAACCGTAAGCCATCTCCTCGATTGCTTCGTGTGATAAAGTTAGATCTTGTGGAAGAATGGAATGTGTCGCCTTAGACTCTTCTGAAGAACCTTGTATTCAGCATGGATCGAGTCTGTCAGGCCTCGTTAGCCATCAAAAGGGATCATATTCCATATTGACGTCATATATGCATATTTTGGATCATCTAAAGTCAACTTTTGCGATGCATAATTTTTCTTTTTTTAATGATGCATTGTAATGCGTTCATTTCCGATGTGAGGTTCTCGTTTTCTACACATTTGATCGTTATATTAAGATGCTTTTCTTGGAAAATGTTTTGCTTAATTACATCGTAAACTAAAAAAAGTTATGCCAAAATTTCTTAGTGTTACTTTAATTTTATCGAGCAGTTTATATTGGATCATATCAAAAATGGGAAAAAGCAAGCAAAAAAAATATAAACAAATATAACAGCTGCGTTTATATTTATTTTTGAACTGCTAAATAGGGCAACAGCCCTTCCCACTCCCTCCTTTGAATTTTCAATATTTAATAGTCTTCACCTGCTGTTGCAAAAAAACGGCTGCGACATGTTTCGCAACCAGGGAAGAGACATTTTTTAAATGTCTAACAGAAGAAGAAATCAAAATCTTGGAAATAATTTATGAGTTGAGTGCAGAGTGCAATTATGTGGTTAATATTGTTTCTCCTTCACCTCGCAGGAAGAATTTCCAAATGAATCTCGCAGGATGACTTCAAACGTTCGATGCTATTTATAACAAACAGAACCGATTCCAATTGAAACGGTAAGTTGCATGTTTAAAGCTACCGCGTGCAATCTGCTGCCTCGTTTCAGATGCCAAGCGCTGATTCCTCGTCGTATTCGATTGCTCCACAGTAGCGGCAGTGATGAACGTCTTCAGAGTCTGTTGCGTCTTCAGAGACCCACCATTCCGAGGTTTCAACGCACAACAGTTCGTATCAAATGGATGGCGGAGACTTTTAATGAGCCCCGCAGGATTGGGTTTCTCCCATCAGAGAACGTCAGTCAGAGAAAGATGCTTCAGGTCATCCCACCACCTGGGACTGGCCGAGACTGCTTCCGCCTGCCTTGCAAGGAGGTCACCAGCCTTCTCACTGCTGCTGGCCAACTGTTGTCACTCATTATATTCATAATGAAAGACAAAATGCTCTTATGCGGGTCAGGTGGCCGAAGTGAAAAAAGATGCCGTATTGGAGACGAGATGGCAAAAACTCTTCTGAATACAGCTGGCTCATTGGGGTTAGTTTTTTACTTCTTTTTATACTTGCTCAGAATCAAACACAGCTGCTTCAAGTTTAACAAACTGGTGTACCGGGACTCTAGGTTGTCAACCTTGGAATTTGCCTGGGAAAAGAAAAAAAAGTGGCCCAGCTGGCAGTCTGTCGCAATCAACGGTGAGAGCTGATAAAGTGCTATCAAATATAACATGTTAACGTTAGGAGCAAAGATTTTGTCGGCACATCGTTACTTAAATTACAACACTTACTTAAAGGCGATGAAACAACTGGAAAAAACTTTTCTTTCCGATTTGAGATTCATTAATTGAGGTTATGTATGAGTGTATCAAAAATGGGTGAAAATGCATGAACATATTCCTTGTATCATCAGCATAAAAGTCTCTTTTTATATCCATAGTCATTATATAGTGTCATTATGTGATTGTTTCAAAAGAGATACAAATTACAAGAGAGTTCGGTAATTAATTTTGTTTGCAAGCTGCGTTAATATGCAATAACGGAGTGAGGCCTGGTTCTGCTATAGACAGAGGAGAGCTGTCACAATTGATCAATGAAATAGACATTTATTGTCAACAATCGTGTGGGCTCACTCACGAAAATATTTGATCGGATCAAAAGGATCTGACAAAAGGATCGTGTGGGCTCACTCACGGAAATACTGAGCGTGTGCAGTAACTGCACACGCTCCAGTTTGCTGTGAACGGTAACTGGAGCGTGTACAGTTGCTGTACACGCTCCAGATATATTTCCTGAATTCTGCATTCACGTGACACGAAGGTTGCCAGATCACTAATTTCTAAAAAAATCGTTTTCAGGTATTTTTTCTGAATTCTGTAATCAACCATAGTGTTCGGATATTTTTTAATATATATAATGCGTATGAATATATAATGCAATGAATATGGAGCGTGTGCAGTTACCGTTCACAGCAAACTGGAGCGGTTGCGGTTAATGTTCACAGCACATTGGATCATGTGCGCTCACAAAAACCTGGATCGTGTGGCATCACTCACGGAAATATTGAGCGTGTGCAGTTACCGTTCACAGCAAACTGGAGCGTGTGCAGTAACTGCACACGCTCCAGTTTGCTGTGAACGGTAACTGGAGCGTGTACAGTTGCTGTACACGCTCCAGATATTTTTCCTGAATTCTGTAATCACGTGACACGAAGGTTGTCAGATAACTTAAGTACGAAATTTGTTTACTGCCTTGCAAAGTTAACATCACTGAGAATAACAGAAGAATATACTTAATCGCCACTGCAACAATTGTTTGAAACCAAATGATGTCGGTAGTGTGCCCAGGTTCGTAATCTGCATTTCTCAGGTTTCCTGAATTTTCTTATCTATTTCACATAAAGAATTGGGTTGTTTTACATCTGAGCGGCACTTTTTTGCACACCATGGGCTAAATGGCCAGGTCACATGGACCCCGAAGGCTCAGAGAAGGTTTGGGGAGGGGACCCACTGGAACAGCTGTTGGGAGACAGATGGTAGCCTCCCGTCAAGGCCATCCAGCGTGTTCTTTAACGTGCACAGGGTATGGCTCTCCCGCACACGGGGCCACGGCTTAACGTCCCATCCGACGGACGGCGGCCTTTCCAAGCCCATCGGTGTCCCCTACTGACCGTGGGCAGGGCGGGGAATTTTGCGGAGATAAATCTCGACGCTGACCCAGCTGGGACTCGAACCTGGGAACTACAGATTACGAGCCTGACGCGCTACCGACTGAGCCACCCCCGCCCCTCACATAAAGAATGGGGTGACAAAATCTGAAGAACAAAAAAAGGCAACAACCAAAAAATAGAACACGCTCACATTAGTTCTTGCAAGAGCAACTCGCAAATGCAATACTCCGTCCTAGCAAATAGCTCCACATTTATGCAAGAAATAAATACTGTTTCTGAACAAATTTTTATTATGCACAGTTTAGGGAAGTGAGCAAATAGCGCATGTTATTTGCAATTAAAAAAAATCGTTAATTTACGAAAACTGCGACTGAGACATTTGTTTTTATCTTTTTGTTTCCCATTTTTCTTTTCCTTATCAAGAGCACTTAGTTCTCCTAAAAGAGTTTCTTTACCAGCAATTAAAAGGAAAAACTTCAAATTCAAAAATGAAATAAATTATTTTAAATGAGTATTCCATTCCAAGCTGCAAGGTCGTTGGGTTGTTGGGTTGTTTTACCTCTGAGCGGCACTTTTTTGCACACCATGGGCTAAATGGCCAGGTCACATGGACCCCGAAGGCTCAGAGAAGGTTGGGGAAGGGGACCCACTGGAAGAGCTGTTGGGAGACAGATGGTACCTCCCGTCAAGGCCATCCAGCGTGTTCTTTAACGTGCACAGGGTATGACTCTCCCGCACACGGAACCACGGCTTAACGTCCCATCCGACGGATGGCGGCCTTTCCAAGCCCATCGGTGTCCCCTACTGACCGTGGGCAGGGCAGGGAATTTTGCGGAGATAAATCTCAACGCTGACCCAGCTGGGACTCGAACCTGGGAACTACAGATTACGAGCCTGGCGCGCTACCGATTGAGCCACCCCCGCCCCGTGCAAGGCCGTATTTCCCATAAGACCTAGGGGCGCCAGCACAAGTGTACATAGAAGGAGTAAAGACTATTTGTAAACTTTCTCTCCATATAGTCGAAAATTAACTTTAAAATGAAACACATGGATTATGAGGATATATACCATGTTAACAAAAGTGACGTAGCTTCCATGTTAGGTGAGTGGAAAATAATACTCAAAACTTCCTCGTTTCCTTCATTCCCAGAGAAAAAAAAAATGTGGGAAAAACACTTAAGCATGAAAAGTAATCATTTTATTTTTAAATGGTACTATATTTGAATATTATAAACTATATCTTATGTATAATATTAATTTAGTGCTTCAATTGTTTACAGTATTTCGTAGCAAAATTGCGTTATTTATGATTAAAATTCGCACAGCCATTTCAATTATCTTTCTTTCCTGTGTGGTTGGAAGCGGGGGTGGCTCAGTCGGTAGCGCGCCAGGCTCGTAATCTGTAGTTCCCAGGTTCGAGTCCCAGCTGGGTCAGCGTTGAGATTTATGTCCGCAAAACTCCCCGCCCTGCCCACGGTCAGTAGGGGACACCGATGGGCTTGAAAAGGCCGCCGTCGGTCGGATGGGACGTTAAGCCGTGGCCCCGTGTGCGGGAGAGCCATACCCTGTGCACGTTAAAGAACACGCTGGAAGGCCTTGACGGGGGCTACCATCTGTCTCCCAACAGCTGTTCCAGTGGATCCTCTCCCCCAACCTTCTCTGAGCCTTCGGGGTCCATGTGACCTGGCCATTTAGCTTATGGTGTGCAAAAAAGTGCCGCTCAGAGGTAAAACAACCCAACCCTGTGTGGTTGTGAAAGTAAAAAATTCATAAACGGACCGATCATAAGGCTGCGATGCCAAATCATATGCCTAGGAGCGCGTGAGATGCAAATCCGGCAGTGCCAAGCTGAGAAAAATGGTTACAGTTCAAGAAACAGTGAGAAATTTTACCATCGTGTATTTCATTGGCTTTCGTGGTTAAGAATATTAAGTGACAAGAAACTCTTTGAGAGGGAATTACCATTCCACTCTTTATGTGAAATAAAGCATAGAGTCGTGAGTGTTGTCAGATTCTTTTTATTACATTGTTTTAGGTTAGCGCGCTTGGCTACTGATCTAAGGGACCTGGGTTCGAGCCCCGGGTAAGGCATGGATGTATGTGACGTTTATCTGCTGAGGTCCTGCCATCCTCTCAGATCTTCTACTCTGGCATATAAGCTGACAGGCTCCTGTCAGACCTCTGTGGCAAGCAGCTGCTTGAGGGGTATTTATTTACTTTTATTTAGGTTGGCTTAGGTTGTTTTATCTGTGAGCAGGACTTTTTTTGCACACAATGGGCTAACTGGCCAGATCACAAGGACTCCGAGGTCTCAAGGAAGGTTGGGGGAGGGGACCCACTGGAACAGCTGTTGGAAGACAGATGGCAGCCTCTCGTCAAGGCCATCCAGCGTGTTATTCAACGCGCACAGGGTATGGCTCTCCCGCACACGGGACAACGACTACATTGTTTTTAGGAGTTTGGATTATTAGATTATTGCGCAGTGGCGGCTCGTCCATCATGCAACCAGGACCACTTTCCCCCAAAAAATAATCACAAGAAATAATAAAAGAGTTTCAAATTTAGGATTCATTATTAGTCATATCTAAATCACCATGTCACTTTTATATTCATTTGTAATCATTATTTGCCGTGTTACGTAGACAATCAGAGCATTTATCCTTTGAATAAGTGCTGCGTCGTCTGGTTTAGGCTATACCAGTGGTTCCTATTTGGTGGGTCGCGCCTAAAGTTCTGTAATGGCGACTTAGGCAGTAAAAAATTGTTGTCCAATTATGATATAAATATATTTTTCCTTTGTGACTCTAAATTTTAAAGATTTCATAATTTTAGATAGTAAAATTTTACATTTATAATTATAACAGTTTCCATCCCATAGCCGAGTGGTTAGCGCGCTTCGTTACTGATCTAAGGGACCTGGGTTCGAACCCTGGGAAAGGCATGGATGTATGTGTCGTTTTTCTGCTGAGGTCCTGCCATCCTCTCAGACCTTCTACTTTGGCATATAAACTGGCAGGCTCCTGTCAGACCTCTGTGGCAAGCAACTGCTTGAGGGAGTAATTATTAATTATAATTATATAATGTAAATTTTAATTTGGAGTTTTTTTTAATCATTATTACTCTGCGAGTTCGCAACACATTTTTTTTTTGATTGAAATGAATTCGCGGAACAAAAAACGTTGTGAACCCCTGGTCTATACAATACGAAATTTTCCCATTACTGCCTTCGCCCAGAATCTTAACAATATCTATTATAGCCATGGTACAAATGCGCATGCGCTGAAATACAATAACGATGAACTACAGGAAATGGGTCTCCATTTTGTAGCAAACTTTTTGTAGCCACTTGATTGGCTGATTCAACCGATGCAATCAATAATCGAAGATTTTGTTATTTAGCTTTTCTGACAAGATGTGTCTAAACTGAACTTGAATTGGGTTGCCAAATTTTTATTTTGCCAAGGAAGGATACTTATTTGAGAAAAGTTTAAAAAAGAACTGTAAAGATAGAAATACAAAATGTGTTGAATATTTGATCTACAACGGGATAATAATTATTACATTTTAACACAGCTTTATATTTTCACCAGTTATTCTTAGGTAGCGTCCCGTGGCAGAGTGGTTAGCGCGCTTGGTTTCTGATCTACGGGACCTGGGTTCGAGCCTCCGGGTAAGGCATGGATGCTTGTGTTGTTTTTCTGCTGAGATCTTGCCATCCTCTCAGACCCTCTACTATGGCATATAAACTGACAGGCTCCTGTCAGACCTCTGTGGCAAGCAGCTGCTTGAGGGGGTATTTATTTTAGTCTTAGGTCAGACAAATAAATGAGGTTTTTTTTAACTTGCAACTCAAAAAGGTCTTCAGTTCGATACCAGCTGCTTTCATAATAGTTTTTTTTTATCCTGTCATTTTTTTCTATAATTTATTTTATTACCATAACTTGTAAAATAAATTAATATATGTAATTATATATATATGTAATATAATAAATAAAAATAAATACCCCCTCAAGCAGCTGCTTGCCACAGAGGTCTGACAGGAGCCTGTCAGTTTATATGCCACAGTAGGAGATCTGAGAGGATGGCAGGACCTCAGCAGAAAAACGACACACACATATGTAATAAATTAATATTATATATTTAACATAAATAAAATACACAACCTTCTCAAGTGATAATTTACTACGAGAAATTTAGTTTAAAATAATAAATAAAAAATTATAATCGGAAAGGAGTAAAAAAAATAGTATCCCTATATGTTAGACATGTATTTCTCAAAAATGGTTTTTTAAAATGCGAAAAGGACGAAGAGGGAAAGTGCATGCATACACAGTCGTATCAGAATAATAGGACCACCTACCTAATAATGGGAATAACCACCCTTGGCGTGGATGACAGCGGCAAGACGGCGTGGCATGGACGCAATGAGGCCCTGGAAGATTGCCAGAGGCACATGTGCCCATTCGGACTCCAGCAGAGCATGGAGGTTCCAGAGATGACGTGTTGTGGGTCTGCAAGCCGAACCTGTCAATCCAAATGGTCCCACAAGATTGAGGTCGGGCGATTTCGCCGTCCAAGGGAGAACAGAGTCATCGTTGTCGTATTCCTGGAACCAATCACGCACCATCTTAGCGACATGGCAGGGAGCATTGTCCTGTTGGTAGACACCATCACCACCAGGGTAAACTTCCAATATGAAGGGATGCATGTGGTCAGCGAGGATGAATGGGTAGCCATTGGCGTTCAGGGACCCATCCAGTGGTACCAGCGGTCCCAGGTCATACCAGGAAAACACAAAACTGTACTTGGCCGACAAGCATGCCCGGGTGTTCTCGTGTGTCTGAGGTCGTATCTGCCACCGCCCATCACTTCTGTGTAGTAGAAACCTCGATTCGTTGGGGCGGGGGTGGCTCAGTCGGTAGCGCGCCAGGCTCGTAATCTGTAGTTCCCAGGTTCGAGTATCAGCTGTGTCAGCGTTGAGATTTATCTCCGCAAAATTCCCCGCCCTGCCCACGGTCAGTAGGGGACACCGATGGGCTTGGAAAGGCCACCATCCGTCGAATGGGACGTTAAGCCGTGGTCCCGTGTGCGGGAGAGCCATACCCTGTGCACGTTAAAGAACACGTTGGATGGCCTTGACGGGAGGCTACCATCTGTCTCCCAACAGCTGTTCCAGTGGGTCCCCTCCCCCAACCTTCTCTGAGCCTTTGGGGTCCATGTGATCTGGCCATTTAGCCCATGGTGTGGGAAAAAGTGCCGCTCAGAGGTAAAACAACCCAACCCAAAGATTCGTTGGAGAAGGCAACCTTTTTCCACTGTCCAATGATGGTAGTCCAGTGCGAACTGCAGGTGTCGTTGCCGATGGACCTTGGTTAACATGGGCACCTTTACACAGCGTCGACTCTGAAGACCCATGCATTGCAGGGTTCGCTCTACTGTTATTGGGGAAACGTACCTGGGTGCCCCAGCATTCATTTGAGTTGGGTTGGGTTGTTTTACCTCTGAGCGGCACTTTTTTGCACACCATGGGCTAAATGGCCAGGTCACATGGACCCCGAAGGCTCAGAGAAGGTTGGGGGAGGGGACCCACTGGAACAGCTGTTGGGAGACAGATGGTAGCCTCCCGTCAAGGCCATCCAGCGTGTTCTTTAACGTGCACAGGGTATGGCTCTCTCGCACACGGGGCCACGGCTTAACGTCCCATCCGACGGATGGCGGCCTTTCCAAGCCCATCGGTGTCCCCTACTGACCGTTGGCAGGGCGGGGAATTTTGCGGAGATAATTCATTTGAGTGATCAATTGCTGCACATTTACGCATCGATTTCCCTTTAGCAGTCGACAGAGGCGACGTCCTCCTCTGAGGTCGATGGCCTTTGGAGCTCCACAGTTATAACGTCTGGAGGTACTCAGTGTACAGTCGCTCAAAAAAGTATCCGAACACTACGGTTGATTACAGAATTCAGAAAAAATATCTGGCAACGATTTTTTTAGAAATTGGTGATCTGGCAACCTTCGTGTCACGTGACACGAATTGGCCTTTCCAAGCCCATCGGTGTCCCCTACTGACCGTGGGCAGGGCGGGGAATTTTTGCGGAGATAAATCTCAACGCTGACCCAGCTGGGACTCGAACCTAGGAACTACAGATTACGAGCCTGGCGCGCTACCGACTGAGCCACCCCCGCCCCATATGCATTATGACTCATCTGTCCTGGCCGGCTGCTTATATCTCCGTTTGGTCGACTTTGTCATGTGCACTCTGTGACGCACCTGGATGGGTTCAGTGTGATTCCGTGGGTGGTCATATTATTCTGATACGACTGTGTATATAAGTAATTATTATACGGAAGCTGCAAAATATTGAAATAGTAAGTGAAACAAGACTTTTCCGATATTTTTTATGGGGGGTGATTAATTTGTTAAATAATGCGTTTTGAGAATAGCTGAAAAGAAAGAATAAATTCATTATTGAACATCTTCACAATCGGATTCGGTTCAGTTCAATAACAGGCATCTCCCCAAAATATTTTCCTAAATCCAGGCTCTGCCTGTGCTAGGCAAAGTGTCCACCCAATATTTTAGCCTCAAGTGCCACTGTTATTGTGAATGTCAGTTCCAATTGGGTGAAGAACCATCCATTTTGTTTTATTCCTATTTAACTTAAATAAGATTTAAGTATATTTCATTTTTATTTAGCCATTGTTTGATGATGAATATTCTTTTTGCATCGCTTTTGCAAGGAACTTCTTGAGTTATACTATCATGAATTGGAACAAAGAGTCAGCTTGCAAATAAATATAAATGCTTAGCTTTAAATTTGCGGAATAACTTGAGTTTCTGGGGCGGGGGTGGCTCAGTCGGTAGCGCGCCGGGCTCGTAATCTGTAGTTCCCAGGTTCGAGTCCCAGCTGGGTCAGGGTTGAGATTTATCTCCGCAAAAATCCCCGCCCTGCCCACGGTCAGTAGGGGACACCGATGGGCTTGGAAAGGCCGCCGTCCGTCGGATGGGACGTTAAGCCGTGGCTCCGTGTGCGGGAGAGCCATACCCTGTGCACGTTAAAGAACACGCTGGATGGCCTTGACGGGAGGCTACCATCTGTTTCCCAACAGTTGTTCCAGTGGGTCCCCTCCCCCAACCTTCTCTGAGCCTTCGGGGTCCATGTGACCTGGCCATTTAGCCCATGGTGTGCAAAAAAGTGCCGCTCAAAGGTAAAACAACCCAACCCAACTTGAGTTTCTTTTAATGCAATGAAACTTTTCTTCTCCAGCTCTTTGCGAATAAATATTTTACAAAATGGTGCAAATGAATAAAAATCCATTTCGCCGAAAATCAAAAAAAGATTGAATCGAAAACTAATCTGATATTTATAGAAATTTATCATACCCGAAGAGTGTTTTAAATCTCAGATAAAGCCTTCATGAGTATGAAGTCTCTCTTGCTGAGGCTCAAGTTGACTGGTTGGTTGTTTGGGGTTTTATGGCGCATTGGCAATTAGGCCCTAA
The DNA here is from genome assembly GCA_038380435.1 of Ryuthela nishihirai. Taxonomy (NCBI): domain Eukaryota; kingdom Metazoa; phylum Arthropoda; class Arachnida; order Araneae; family Heptathelidae; genus Ryuthela; species Ryuthela nishihirai. Next base: position 24,054,994 of record JAWZYU010000001.1, read on the forward strand.
TGCGCCAAACGAGGGTAAACCGAGGCTGAGTTCAAACTGAAGTCATGTAGGAGCCAAATCAGCTACTTATCAATATGTGGTGGGCTCACTTAATTTCTTAGTAATAATAAGCAAAATAAAATTACTTATACTGTTGTTTTAGTGTTTAATTGTTACTTATTTTTAATACTAAAATAAAAGCCTAAATTTCATTTGTAGTGGCTTCATCTTCAATTCAACGCGACCAGGCACCGATAATAGAAACAGATAAAGGAAGGGGAGTGATCGCTATAAAGGAGGGGAAGGGATCGTTATAAAGGAGGGGAAGGGATCGTTATAGAGGAGGGGAAGGGTCCGTTGCAGTGTAACATTTTGCCTTTCATTTTAGAAGTTTTTTTTAATTAACAAATGCCTGAAATATGGACAAGTTTAATCGTTTTTGGCCTCCATTACCGTCACTGGCATTCTCAAAGGGGTGCTAGATCAGGCCCTAAACGCGGCCATATTCTTCATGCTGTCGTGAGATCATCTCAGTCGAATCAAGATAATAAGCCAAAGTCCGCTACTATGATTTGATAAAACGTATCGCTTTCGGGCAAAACGAAAAGACTTCGAGGGCCAGGTGTTCGAGCCTCCTGTGCTAAGATCTCACTTCCCTCGCAGAGCTTCTCTAAGGCGAATTACATTGGCCATGAAGAGTTAGTTCCTCTGTCGGACTTCCACAACAGAACTAGCCTTAAAGAATGAAAGCCGATGCTGAAAGGTTTTCCATTTCACCACGAGGCATCATTTTCTATTTAAAATTCTGCGCATATAAGCCAAAACAAAAAACCAATTCAGGAACACGCAACATTATACAGGAAATGTTTCTAATGCCAATTTATTAATGTTTCTCGTTCTTCTGAATCTCTCATAGATCATGTTATTTGCGAATTGCCTCAAGACTTCCATCACTTCAAACTGGCACATGCAGCCTTTCGCATGCTGCTGGTGGTGTATATGCGTAACCTTTGACATTGCTTAAATCCTATCTAGGCCTTCGTGGCGTTCTCTTTAAGATTCCATCAGCTATCATGTAAAACAGATAATTTTCCTTTACTGAATTTAATAAGGTGAATTTCTGCCTTCGAGGTACCTTGATTAAATTAGGTGGCTTTTCAAACAAATGATGAAGGGATTCTTCCAGAGGCAAGAAGAAACGGCGAGATGGCGGTGATTACGCAAGCATTGAAAAGTACTGAGCAAACTAATGAGAGGAACTGCATTAGGACACGGTCCACGTGCCGGCGTGCTGACCCAGAAACTCTCTCTCCGGAGGACGCAGAGGGATCGTCCACCCAGGCAGCACATCAAAGAAGCCGCCGTTTGTTTTTGTGCTCACAGCTGGGGCGTTTGCCTGCCACAATGACGACATGGATCACGTTTCTGCGGAAGACCCCCAATTCTTCGTCATCCATACGCCATTTATTGTTGCCGGAACCTGCTCAGTACAAGGCGCGCTTTGTCGAAGAGCACTTAATATTTTGGTTTGGTTATCAAGAGTTCGCGCACCTGCTACGCGCAGCGCATGGTCTGCACACTAACATCGGCTCTGCAGACTTAGAGCGGTTCTTTGAAGTCATTAAGAACTCGGTTAAGAGAGCATCTGCAGTATACAACGCTACGTCATGGGGCAAAAATTCCGTGATTGTAGGTGGCGATATGGATTGAAGTCATTTACTTTGGCGGATATAATACGCCCTTTGAATTGACCAAAGATAAATGGCTTTCGCCAGATTTATATCCAGAACCTACATCGCTATTTGGACTGCCTGATGGTATGAATTAAACTGCGTTATCTAAAACAGTTGTTCGTTATTGAGCCAAAGCTGATACGGATACACAAGTCCCAGATAAAAGTTGTTTGGGAACAAGCTAGTGCATCCTATTGAAAAATATTTATACATTTGTACATCTTTCTCACCAAAATTTTGGCGAAATGGTTATGTTGGGTTGTTTTACCTCTGAGCGGCACTTTTTTGCACACCATGGGCTAAATGGCCAAGTCACAAGGACCCCGAAGGCTCAGAGAAGGTTGGGGGAGGGCACCCACTGGAACAGCTGTTGGGAGACACATGGTAGCCTCCCGTTAAGGCCATCCAGCGTGTTCTTTAACGTACACAGGGTATGGCTCTCCCGCACACGGGGCCACGGCTTAACGTCCCATCCGATGGACAGCGGTCTTTCCAAGCCCATCGGTGTCCCCTACTGACCGTGGGCAGGCGGTTGCGAAATGGAAGTGAATTTATCTTCCAACAAACTTCTCCATTTCCAATTGCTTCTTTCACAATTTGTAGCTGAGAAAGCCGTGCAGAGCGATGTTAAATCTTCTACAATCACAAATTTATATTTATTATTTTAAATTGAATTACTCGTAGTAAATTACCACTTGGGAAGGTGTGTGTATTTTATTCATATGAAATATATAATATTAATTTATTACATAAATATATAATTACATATGTTAATTTATTTCACAAGTAATTTTAAAAAAAGTGATATGGTAATAAAATGAATTATAAAAAAAATGACTGAAGATTTAAAAAAAAACTACTCTGAGAGCATCTGGTATCGAACTGAAGACCTTTCAAGTTGAAAATTAAAAAAAAAAACACATTTAGTCTTCTGACCTAGGCATAACTGACGAAAAAAAAAAGCTATGTTAAAATGTAATAAATATTATCCCGTTATAGATAAAATATTCAATATATTTTGTATTTTTATCTTTACTGTTCTTTTCTAAACTTTTTACACATAAATATCCTTCCTCGGCAAAATAAAAAGCTGGCAACCCAATTCAAGTTCAGTTTAGACACATTTTCCCAGGTAGGCTTAGGCCTCTTGATCCTGGTAGTTAAATAAAGTTTTTTGCTAAGTACTAAACTAAGTAAACTCTTAGTTTAGCTAACTATTTTTTGCTAAGATCTTCGACTTTTGGTTGTACTTGAATGTGAATGAATGATGCCATCCGACGTTCCACTATACAGGACAGTACTACATCATATGGATGGCACCAAAAGCCACCTTCGTTTGCTGGTTGAGGTCTATCAGAACACTGACATTGAGGCTGCGAAGTAGTGGACTGAGTACTTATCTTCTGCATTACTTATATATTATTGAAATCTTCTGTTCATTCAAATCTCTGATTTTGGTACTTTCGAATTTTGAGCCTTGTGTGCTGGTTCATTCCTATTAGGACGCTGACATTAAGGCTGCCGAGCAGCTGGGAGAGTACCTATCGTCTACATTAGTTTGATATTATGGAAATCAATCTGTTCATTCATATCTCTAATTATGAGACTTTCGAATTTTGAACCGTGCCAATTATTTATTGCCAATATGGTTAGGTAGCATTATGGTCTAATATTTTACTGCAACTCTGTACATGAATTGTGCCAAAAGTCTACCTTTTTTAAAGGGTAAATTCGAGCTCTTTTAATTTTAACAACATGATATTCGCTACTTAAATATCAGTTATTTGGGACAGATGTCCAAGTTCGAAGCTCTCGTAGTTTCGTGGATGGTTGGGTGAGGGGACTGGCTGGACAGCTGTTGGCAAAAGGGTGTCAGCCTCCCGTCAAGGCCATCCAGCGTGTTTTTCAACGTGCGTAGGTGTGTCTCTCGCACACACGGGACCACGACTTAATGTCCCATCCGAAGGACGGCGGTCTTTTCTAGCCCAACAGTGACCCCTATTCACTGCAGGCAGGGAGGGGAGTTTGGACTATTGGTTGTACTGGTAGAATCAGTCAATCCAGTGTCATACCCCTCCCCCCCGATAGGAATCGTCAGAATGGCGGTGATTACGCAAGCATTGAAAAGTTACATATGTGAATTAAATTACCCCCCCCATTTGTCATACCCCCCCCCCCCCCCCCCCCCCGATAGGATTTCGACCGAATGGCGGTGATTACGCAAGCATTGAAAAGTACCACCACCACCACGACCACCTTGTCGTGGTGGTGGTGGGGGGGGGGGCGACTTCGGGCCCAGCAACCGGTCGAAGACTTTGCTGACCGGATTGGATCCCCGGTTGGACAGAGCCAGTTCCAACCGAGGTCGAAGACATCGCTGACCGGTTTAGTGGCCCGGTTGGACGGTGTCAAGGCCTCAACATCAGATGCTCCTTGGAGCAGTTCAAGGGCACGGCTGAACGAATTTGGTCACCTAGTAGGCACGAGCCCTTTTCAAAGTCTGGGCCCCACTAAGAGTCTCCACCCCGGGTGCCGAGCGAACTTGGGTCTACATATCCTTGTTCATGGCTAACCGGGGAACAGATTAAATTTCAGGTTCCTACCGGTGGTTAGCTTTCCTTCTATAGGACTGCTGCCATGTGAGGTCGGGGATGAGGTGCATCTATATGGCGCATTCTTGCCCCCGACTCTAGATAGTCACGGCTTTCCGTTAACTTGGTAGTGTCATGAGACGTAACCGGGATTGCCGTGGTTGCCGAACATCTGGCAACAAATAGTACAATAGTACAATCCAGTGTCATAGGCCACTACAAAATGGAGTTCTACTCCTGAGTTCATCGCATTGTATTTCAGCGCATGCGCATTTGTGCCATGGCTATAATAGATATTGTTAAGATTCTGAGCAATGGCCGTAATTGAAATTTCGTCTTGTATAGACCAGTGGTTCCCAACGCTTTTTGTTCCGCGAACCCCTTTCAACCAAAAAAAATGTGTTCCGAACCCCCAGAGTAATAAGGATTAATAAAAACCTCAGATTAAAATTTACATTATATAATTATAATTGTAAAATATAAAATTTTACTATCTAAAATTATGAAATCTCTAAAATTTAGAGTGACAAAGAAAAAATATATTTATAACATAATTGAAAATTCTTTACTGCTTAAGTCGCCATTACAGAACTTTAGGCGCGACCCACCAAATGGGAACCACTGATATAGACTAAAGCAGACGACGCAGCACTTACTCACAGGATAAATGCTCCGATTGTCTACCTAACACGTCAAAAATGATTACAAATGAATATAAAAGTGACATGGTGATTTAGATATGACTAATAACGAATGCTAAATTTCACACGCAAATCATTCGAGGTTCTGAATTGCGTCCCATTATAAGAAGGGTTCTTATTGTTTAAAGCAACACAGGATTAACAGAACGAAATTCGAAACCATTTGGTCAAAGTATTTGAGGAATTAAAGGTGACCGAAATCTTCTGAAGCAAAAATAATACCTTTTCAAAAATTTGCCTGGTATTTAATCTACATCGGCCAATGAGTGCATGCGGTAACTTCATCACGCCGCAGAAGAAGCTCGCGCCTTATCGTCCTGTGTCGTTGCTACGCCGTCCAGCCCACTCAGATACCGCTATTAGTTACCACGATGCTGTATTCATTATACGGCTGTCGGGTGCTTACAGTTCGTTTCACTAATAGAAACTGGGCTCTTGTGTTTGTTGGGCTGATTTACCTCTGAGCCACACTTTTTTTCTTTGCCACAGAATAGACCAAAATGACCAGGTTACAAGGACCCCAAGAACTTAGAGGAGGTCGGGTGAGGGAACCCACTGGACAACTGTTAGGAGACAGATGAAAAGTCTCCCATCAAGGTCACCAGTGTGTTCTTTAATATGCAGAGGGCAGGGCCGGATACAGGGGGATAGGGGGCCAATGACCCCCCCCCCCCATTTTCAGAATGCGAGTGAAGGTAAAAGAGGCAAAATATTATTAAACTTATTTACATTTCATGCATTTCTCAAAAACTTTTTTAAAAAAAACCCTTAAAACGGAGGATGAAATGTTATACTGCCTTGGAAATCAAGTCTCTTGCCCCCCCCCCCCCCCCCCCCACCCTTCCCCTTTTCATTTTTTTCGGTTCTATTGTGTTTCTCCCTCCCACCCATAGATTTTTTCTAGATCCGGGCCTGGAACAGGGTACGGCTAACGTCGCATCTCAGAGACGTGGCCTTTCCAAGTGCATTGGTGCTCCCCTGTTTAGCAGCGATAAATCTCAACACCACTGGCACAGGCGGGGGCTGGAACCTGGTAACTTCAGATTACAAACCGTGCACCCTACACCTGAGCCACCCCCGCCCCAATAACAGCTGGGTTAGACAGACTTAAATACAGAGCTCATTTGATATCATTTCACATCTGATATAAATCTACTTTTCATCTTGAAGTATAAATACTAACCTATTATACAATAAGATTTTTATACACAGCATGGATCTGAGAAACGAGAATCTAACCAAAAAGTTTAATGTAGTCTTGGATGTTGATTGACCTTATAAATCTTGGATTAATCCATCTACATTTTCGATCCTGGTATGTGATTGGCTAATCCACCTGCATTTTCAATCTTTGTGAGAAAAATGATGAGAAAGAAATGGGCACGTATTCGTGCATTCATGGCAGGAGCAGAGAAACTGTTCACACCTCTCTCCTTTCAGTTTAGAGTGAGTTCTTCTGCCCTAGCTTCCGACTCTCCAGGAATATTTGAATTATATTTCAGTATTTGAATTTACATAAGATTCACAATAAATACATATATTAATAAAAAAAAGTACTTCAAGAGAACGTTGCGCATTGATATCGCCTTTATCTTACAGGTGGATGAAGCAAAATTATTAATCAATTCTTCATCTCAATAAGTCCGATCCCAATGGTCTGTTCGCAGAGAAATTTTTAGTATTGTTGATGAGTTGAATTGTTTCACCTCTGAGCGGCACTCTTCTGCGCACAATGTGCTAAATGATCAGGTCACCAAGACCCCAAGGGCTCAGAGAAGGTTGGGTCAAGGGACACACTGGAACAGATATTAGGAGAGAGAAGAAATCCTGCCGTCAAAGCCAGCCAGTGTGTTCTTTAAAAGAAATGATCAGGTCACCAAGACCCCAAGGGCTCAGAGAAGGTTGGGTCAAGGGACACACTGGAACAGATATTAGGAGAGAGAAGAAATCCTGCCATCAAAGCCAGCCAGTGTGTTCTTTAAAAGAAATGATCAGGTCACCAAGACCCCAAGGGCTCAGAGAAGGTTGGGTCAAGGGACACACTGGAACAGATATTAGGAGAGAGAAGAAATCCTGCCGTCAAAGCCAGCCAGTGTGTTCTTTAAAAGAAAGAGAATAAAGTTTCCTGCACCTGCGTCATGGCTTTACGTCCCATACGACAGACGGCGGCCTTTCCAAGCCCGTCGGTTTTTAACAAGGGCAGTGTGAGGAATTTCGGGAGATAATTCTCAAAGCTGACACAGTTAGGACTCGAACCTAAGAACTGCAGATTACTAATCTGAAGCGCTAACGACTGAGCCAATTGATTATAATTAATGATACTCAAAAAAAGAAGGGGTTCTTAGAATCTCCCTTCCACCATCACCAATAAAAGAAAATCTACTTATTATACCGCGAGGAAGAGGAATTGATTCACTAACGATCGTAAAGATGGAAACTACTCTTCCCAAAAATATAAATATTTAATTCTAATGGGATGCTTACATCTTACAGTAATTTCTAGATTACATCTTACATTACATCTCTACATTAATCTTGGTAATCTAATCTCATCATTACGTGACTAATGATGAGATTAGGTAAAGGAGTCATCAACCATACTTGAGCAGCATCTTGTTTAGGGAGAGAGTTGGGTTGTTTTACCTCTGAGCGGCACTTTTTTGCCCACCATGGGCTAAATGGCCAGGTCACAAGGACCCCGAAGGCTCAGAGAAGGTTGGGGGAGGGGACCCACTGGAACAGCTGTTGGGAGACAGATGGTAGCCTCCCGTCAAGGCCATTTAGCGTGTTCTTTAACGTGCACAGGGTATGGCTCTCCCGCACACGGCTAAATGGCCAGGTCACAAGGACCCCGAAGGCTCAGAGAAGGTTGGGGGAGGGGACCCACTGGAACAGCTGTTGGGAGACAGATGGTAGCCTCCCGTCAAGGCCATTCAGCGTGTTCTTTAACGTGCACAGGGTATGGCTCTCCCGCACACGGGACCACGGCTTAACGTCCCATCCGACGGACGGCGGCCTTTCCAAGCCCATCGGTGTCCCCTACTGACCGTGGGCAGGGCGGGGAATTTTTGCGGAGATAAATCTCAACGCTGACCCAGTTGGGACTCGAACCCGGGAACTACAGATTACGAGCCTGGCGCGCTACCGACTAAGCCACCCCCGCCCCTTAGGGAGAGAGAGACTGCGTGGCTTGGCTACGTTTCCCGCGTGCAGCACTATAGATTAGTAATGCAAAGTGTTATGCAAAGTGTGCCTAAGGGCTTCAGAAAATGAGGGAGACCTAGAATGCGAAGGATGTACAATGTTAAACAGGATCTTGTTAGAACTTGATCCCAGTGGCCAAGGCAAAAACAGCGGTGGCTCAGGATAGATATGAACAAGTGTGGAAAAAGAAATTGCACAGTCTTATTGGGTTGGGTTGTTTTACCTTTGAGCGGCACTTTTTTTCACCCCACGGGCTAAATGGCCAGGTCACAAGGACCCCGAAGGCTCAGAGAAGGTTGGGGGAGGGGACCCACTGAAACAGCTGTTGGGAGACAGATGGTAGCCTCCCGTCAAGGTCATCCATCGTGTTCTTTAACGTGTACAGGGTATGGCTCTCCCGCACACGGAGCTACGGCTTAACGTCCCATCCGACGGACGCCGGCCTTTCCATGCCCATTAGTCTTATTGAACCTCCACACACACACACAGACTCATGAGTAATTGAAGGTTAGATAAGCATGTAGGTATTTTGAAATGATTTAACCGTCACTTGGAGCCACTATGTTGTATTCTCAAACTCAGTAACTAGATATTCTCAAAATTTTAAAATCCAGATTGAGGGGTGAGTGTATCCTCAAATCTTCCAACTTTCTGACAAATTCACTTCACTCCAGGGTTCGGTTGAAACTGGACTCATCCACATGGAATTTCCATGGCCTTGACGGGAGGCTACCATCTGTCTCCCAACAGCTGTTCCAGTGGGTCCCCTCCCCCAACCTTCTCTGAGCCTTCGGGGTCCTTGTGACGATACGATAATTGTTATCACGTTGAACTTGTCGATTGTTGTAGTTAATGCGCTTTGTAGCATGTCTTGATGCACGGACCTTTGGTTTCATGATTGCGTATGATAACATGATCTTGTAAATTTAGATACGTACTTTGAATCGTTGAATTAGAATTAATTAGATTGATTAATAAGTTTTTGTTTTCATGATAATGTTGTAATATAATTTTCCAAGATGCGTGAATGTTTCATCTACATTGTAAGTTTTTTCCATTGAGATATATTGCCAGATTTTCTGTATGTTTTACTTTAAAAATTGAAAGAGGAGAAGCGATAATAAATAAAGTTTTTCAAACTATATGTTTTGTAACTACTGTTTTGTTGTGGATCACTTCATGCGTTAGAACAATAGATTTAAAATATGGGTTTCTTCTATTGCCTTTACTTTGGTCTGGTTTAAGAATTTATTTTTTAATAGTAATTGGATCAGGATCTGACTCTATTCATGTGTTTATTTAATTTTAAAAGTGTTTTTTTTTTAATTCTTTATGATGAAGTTTTTATTGCCATTACAATATAGTTTCAAATCATAATAATTGTATTCTTATATTGTTCTTAGCAATAAGATATACTTACTCTACCTGCTGGGGGCGGGGGTGGCTCAGTCGGTAGCGCGCCAGGCTCGTAATCTGTAGTTCCCAGGTTCGAGTCCCAGCTGGGTCAGCGTTGAGATTTATCTCCGCAAAATTCCCCGCCTTACCCACGGTCAGTAGGGGACACCAATGGGCTTGGAAAGGCCGCCGTCCGTCGGATGAGACGTTAAGCCGTGGCCCCATGTGCGGGAGAGCCATACCCTGTGCACGTTAAAGAACACCCTGGATGACCTTGACGGGAGGTTACCATCTGTCTCCCAACAGCTGTTCCAGTGGGTTCCCTCCCCCAACCTTCTCTGAACCTTCGGGGTCCATGTGACCTGGCCATTTAGCCCATGGTGTGCAAAAAAAGTGCCGCTCAGAGGAAAAACAACATCTCCACCTGCTTTTAAATGATTATCTCTATAATATCCCCTCGTATTGTAGATGATTATAATTAATGATACTCAAAATGGTTGTCAAATAATTTAAACATCAATCATAGTGGTTGATGATTTTATACATAGGAACAATATATTGATATCGACCCTTAAAATTATTTAAATATGGTTTTTAGAAGGTAGATATTGAACAAACTGGTATATTTCATTTTGCTGATATTATCAGTGATATTATTACAGAAAGATCATTCTATAATTTTAAATTTACTTCACATCTTACTTGATTTATTATATAATTAGGTATCTAGCATAAGTTGTAAATTGTGTTATTACTTTTTATAGAAAGCGATTATTATTTTACTATCAATATGCTCCACAGAATAAATTTCATATTGACAAATATACCTGTACAGTAGCTCAAAAAAGTATCCGAAAAAAAAAGCTCAAAAAAGTTTCCAGAAAGATCTGGCAAACTTCGTGTCACGTGACACGAAGTTTGCCAGATCACTAATTTCTAAAAAAAAATCGTTGCTAGATATTGTTTCTGAATTCTGTAATCATCCATGGTGTTCGGATACTTTTTTGAGCGACTGTACAATTTGTATATGACTCACAAAATGTTAGATTACTGATTCTAGTATTGATTTTTTTCCTATATTTTTTATGAATTTGTTTTTGTGTCTTTGAATTAATACGCCAAAAATGATAAAGTCCAGATTTTTGTATTTTCTAAGAAAATTTTACTGTAGGATATAACGAATTTAAGTCATCAATAAAATTATTTAAAGCAGCATCTCAATAGTGCCAAATAATGAAAATATGATTAATCTTTCCAGAAAAAGGTGCTTTTAAAATTTTATTTAGATTAATTTTATATTTAATAGCTCTCATTAAAACATCAAAAATATTCAGATAATAGTAAATGAATGGATGTTCCAAATGTTTTCTGGTAAAATTTGTTATTAATGGTGGAAAAAGATGGCATCTTTGATGGTCTGTAAAGCATATTTCAAAGAATTCATCGATACAATATCGATTTAACTTATATAGAGAATTTCTAATTAACCTAATAGTTTCAAACGTAGGAGGGCTGGGATACAAATTTACATCTATTGTCATGAGTCGTGAATAATCAAGAATTGTTGCCATGTATGCTTTTTAAAAAAATTTAGAGATGATAAAAAATTCAGTTTCTTTCCAAGTATGTAAATAGGGGACTTGTTTTGATAACAGTGGATAACAGTATTAGCAATAGAAGATTTGATTAGGTTTAGGAGTTATAATTTTACGATGACCCCTGTCGAAACGCTATTCATCAGATTGGGTCATCAGATTGATTACCGACGTTTTTTCGTCTAGAGAGAGCAATGAAATTGTTATCAACTCTCTAACTAAGAGAATTACACCATTATAGTGGTGCTAGTTTGATGGTGAGGGAAGACGTTATGTCAATTGGATGCACATTGCTGGAGGGACTCTGATTTGTCGGCAGTATAAGGAAGATGTCCTTCAGGCTTAGGTGAGATTTTTCAGGGCTGCTGTTGTCTCTCAGTTTTAATATGATGGATGATGCAATATGATGTCCGCCCTCATAGGGCTCGGACAGATGATGAATTACTTGAAAGTGAGGATATTCAGGGTATGGCGTGGCCTGCCTATTCTCTGGGCCTGAACCTTACATTGATCGTGTGTGGGATGTGCTTGGAGGTAATCAATTTCTTTCAAGAACAGTTCAAGAGTCGCGATTTGCCCTCTGGGAAGAGCGGCGATGTTCTGCAACCAGATCTGATGACCAGTCTGCTAAACGTCATGAGAAGGCTTGTGAAGCTTGTTCGTGGTTAATATTCTCCATATTAACTTCTTCGTTATGCTCAAAAATGTCTCTTAGCCATGGACACTCCCTTCACTCATTTGCATAATAATAATAATGCCCAGAGAAATCATGCGATCGGTTTTTCTCGTTGTTTAGGCATCATATAGAAAGGCATCTGCTACTCCAAATAACATTTCATTGTCGCTTTTCTCAGATATTCCAGAATTTGCATAATTGCGATTAACTTTTGGACATCGATGTATTTTACTGTATGTTAAAAACCAGTTCTATCCCCAAGAAAATTTTCTGATTACGCCTTTGATTGAGTAAATGGGAACTGTCACAAAAAGACACGCTCTCAGAAGCCAGTTAATGCTAAACACAGAAGATTGTGTGGTAAAACTAATTTAGATTTGGGAGAAAAAATTTAAGGACTCCTGAAAAAGGCTCCATCAGTGGTTCGGAATCAGATATTCTGTAAATAAAAAAAAAGGTTGTAGTACAATTCGCGAAGTGAAACTTAAGACTACGATTCAAAAACCTATCTCTTATTAGTGAAAGTATTACTGCTCCCAGTGAGATTGATTCTTTAACACCTTTAGAAAGTGTGCATCGTTCCCACAAAACTCTCGTAAGAACTATAAATGTTTTATCCATAACTGTCGATTTCTTCATTAATACTATTGATTATTGACTTTGTTCTACTAGAATGTAGTGAAAGAAAATAACTCAAAAATTGATATTAATCGATATTAGCGCATATGAAATTTGTGTCTATACTGTTTTGAGATTTAATCTGTGTAAAAATTTAAAATCAACTCACAATTTTCGTTTAAAATGCAGTTCAATTTTGAAACTTTTTTTGTAGTGCAGTTGGGGACTTTTTTTTCATTCATTTTTCTTTAACTTTCATGGTATTGAGTTAGTTAGACCTCTGAGCGTACTTTTCCTGGTATACAATGGGTTAGATTGTTTTGCTTCTGAGCGACACTTTTTTTTGCACACAATGGACTAAATGGCCAGGTTACAAGGACCCCGAGGGCTCAGAGAAAGTTGGAGGAACCACTGGACAGCTGTTAGGAGGTGCACAGGGTACGACTCTCCCAGACACGGATCCTCCAAGTCAATCGGTATCCTCTACGTACTAGTGGTCTAATGCCAACTTGTCCAATGCCGATTGGTTCAATGCCAATTCGCCTAACGGCAACGGTTCATCCAAAAGAACAATTAGTCTAAAGAGACGACTCGTCCAATGGGACACCTCCTGCAAAGCCGATTCGTCCAATGAGACAAATCGTCCGAAGCTCGTTCGTCCAAAAGTGCAATAGCCAATGACAATAATATAATGTTATCATAGGTGGAGGAAGGTGTAACCCTCCTGAGAATTCTTGGAAGGGTAAAAGATACAAAAAAATGATAAACTTATATATAAGCATATTTAAGCATTTTTCATGAAATTCTTTAAAGACCTCTAAAAATATTTTACTGCAATGGAAATCCAATCTCTTACACACACACACACACTGTATTTTTTTTTAGTTCCCGATTAGGAGGGGTAAACACCTAAAAAAGTTGTTGCATGTTTAGTCGGACCATTAGAAATGAAATTGGGAACCTGTCCTTTCATCCGCCCTGGGCGAATAAAAATTTTACCATTTTTTGTATAAAGAATTTTTTTTTTCCTTTCCTCATAAAATCGTAACTTTTTTATGCTTTTCTGAATATACCGAAAACTTTTAAAATATGCATTTGCAATGCAAATATGATAAACGAATGAATTTAAAAACACACTGTGTAATGGGAAAAACCCACACGGTTTTTTGTTAATGTGTTTTACGATAATTACCATTTGTTATCTTCATAAGGAGGGCGTTATGATAACGATGGTTTTCAAATGTATTTATAGTCCCTTGATTGTGTGCTTCCTTCCTTTTTTTTACTTTTTATATGTATATAGGATTAAAAAACGGTTTTACAGTTCACTATTAAAAAGTATGTGTTACGTCACCATATTTATATTATTATGAGCAGCATTGGCAGTTTTATTTCAAAATAACCCTAGGAGCGGTATCCAATTGCCATGTTTTTCCAAAACTACTGAAAATGCACCACTGAAAATATTTTTCCATTAACTACTGAAAATTTTTATGAGGTGCACTAACTGTTATTTTCGATTCGTTTTGAAGCATGGAATCTAGGTTGCACTAAAGAGGAACGATATAAAAAAGGGTCGTCGGAAAAAGAGCTGGAAATTAAAAAAAGACTTGAGGGGGGGGGGAGGCAGTACAGTCGCTCAAAAAAGTATCCGAACACTATGGTTGATTACAGAATTCAGAAAAAATATCTGGCAACGATTTTTTTAGAAATTAGCGATCCTTATTATTATTAGTGATCTGGCAACCTTCGTGTCACGTGACACGAAGGTTGCCAGATCACTAATTTCTAAAAAAATCGTTGCCAGATATTTTTTCTGATTTTTTTTAATCAACCATAGTGTTCAGATACTTTTTTGAGCGACTGTACCTGATGACCGCATTCTACCATCAAAATTTCGAATTTCTATTATGAACATATTGTGTGAAATATTAGCTTAAAAATTTGCAATTTTTATTTTTTTTAAACCACAAGAGAGCACAATTTAAACATTTGAGTAATTTCGAAAATGCGAATGGTAATATTTCATCAATACCTATCTAACCCCCAAAAAATGTTTCATTTAGGTCTAAAAACATTTAATCTAGAGACGGATGGACGACGGACAGAAAGACAAGTAAGACAACATTAGCTCGTTTCTGTTGAAAACGAAATAAGAAAAAAATTAACCTGTTTTTTTTCTCTCTCAGCTTCAACACCGTAGTATAACTAAATGAAAAGACTGACAAATATATATTTTTATATATACCAATTCCCACTCAAGTGGCAAACATTTTAAACAGTGCATTTCGGTGAAATTTTTACTTTCATATATGCACTTCTTTCAACAAAGGAAGAAACTATGAAAATGCTTCCAATATGTTCATTTCTCAGTTCATTTCTTGCCTTTGACATGGAAGCTAAAAACTGCATTACTGTGAAATTGGGGGCGGGGGTGGCTCAGTCGGTAGCGCGCCAGGCTCGTAATCTGTAGTTCCCAGGTTCGAGTCCCAGCTGGGTCAGCGTTGAGATTTATCTCCGCAAAATTCCCCCGCCCTGCCCACGATCAGTAGGGGACATCGATGGGCTTGGAAAGGCCGCCGTCCGTCTGATGGGACGTTAAGCCGTGTCTCCGTGTTCGGGAGAGACATACCCTGTGCACGTTAAAGAACACGCTGGATGGCCTTGACGGGAGGCTACCATCTGTCTCCCAACAGCTGTTCCAGTGGGTCCCCTCCCCCAACCTTCTCTGAGCCTTCGGGGTCCATGTGAGCTGGCCATTTAGCCCATGGTGTGCAAAAAAGTGCCGCTCAGAGGTAAAACAACCCAAACTGTGAAATTGATTTCTGAGATTTTAAAAAACGGAAGGTAACAATAATGAAGCCTCTGGGTGTACCTTTGCCACTGTCTTGAAAGTTTTCAGCAATGGGCCAAACTTCTTCGATGTGGATTATTTAAAATAAAACATAGAAAAATAAAGGAGGGAAAATAAGCAACAATAATGATTCCAGAAACTGCTACTTCAAATTTTAATTATTACTGTTATTCACATTCATCATCTCTTATTCTCTTAAGTGCAGCGGAAAAACTGCAATTTGAATTCCATAAGGTAATAATGATGAGAAAATAATGCAATGGTTTGAAATTCTAGCATGACGGTAAATTATAACTAATGACGAGTAATATATGCATGATACATAATAAAAAAAAAATGAGATAAATTATCCCAAGCGATATTTCCCTAAATTAGCGGTGAATTGTTCAAAACCGATCTTTATGCAAATGGACATAACCAGACTGGGTAGCAGGAAAACATTTGAAGGGGGGGGGGGACAGTAACGCAATCGTGCCGGAGAAAAGTAAAAGAGGAGGAAGACGAGACTGGATTGTGTTGCTGGGGAACAATTTAATCTCCGTTTCAGAGTTCTTTAAAAAATTCCTTAAAGAATGCGTGAAATATGAACAAATTAATAATGTTTTGCTTCCATTACTCTTACTAACATTCTCAAATGGGGGATGTCCCCCCTAGATCCGGCCATGGGGTAAAATCAATGGGAAATTAGGGCTCAGACACCCTCCGAATTGTTTTTTAAAGTATTGTATACATACATATGCACTAATCATAGGAATGATTTAAAACCACCTCTGAAAACTCTCCCCTAGCTGAAAATTCCACTTAAGTCGTTGCTTATATTTATAATAAAATATATAATACAATGAATAGTTTACACCCTTTAGCATTAGACGAATTGTCTCCTTGCATGAACGGTTCCTTTAGACCGTTGTTTCCCAAAGTGGGCGATACCGCCCCCTGGGGGGGGGGGGCGCTGGAACGACCCAGGGGTTCGGTAGTAGCCTCGGGTGCAGTTGGGGGGGGGGGGTGGAAGCATAAAGAAAGAAAGGAAGATAAGAAAATTTTGAAAAACCGTTCGTACAGGTTTCATCTGTTGTGTAACATAGAGTTAAAGTCTTAGTGATTGCTTTATTTTCCAAATAATCACATAAAATTATCCTTCGTTATTTTAATTTTCTGTGTGTAATGCGAATGTTACTATGGTTGATTTTAATAAATAATTTTATAATTTCAAAGCTTCAAGGTGTCTTATTTACAACATCTTTCTTTACTATGTTGTAGGACGTAGGTAGAAATATAGTTGCATAAAAGAACGCAAATTTGACACTGCATCTTTCTGTTTGTTCGCTTAAAGAAGGTAGATTTCCTTTTTTTTTTTTCTGAAAAGGGGGTGGTAGGACAAATAAGTTTGGGAACCTCTGCTTTAGACAATCGGTTGTAGACGAATTATTCAATTTGGCCAATCGTGACATTTTACGAATGAATATTGGACGAATCGGTTGGGTTGTTTTACCTCTGAGCGGCACTTTTTTGCACACCATGGGCTAAATGGCCAGGTCACAAGGACCCCGAAGGATCAGAGAAGGTTGGGGGAGGGGACCCACTGGAACAGCTGTTGGGAGACAGATGGTAGCCTCCCGTCAAGGCCATCCAGCGTGTTCTTTAACGTGCACAGGGTATGGCTCTCCCACACACGGGACCACGGCTTAACGTCCCATCCGACGGACAGCGGCCTTTCCAAGCCCATCGGTGTCCCCTACTGACCGTAGGCAGGGCGGGGAATTTTGCGGAGATAAATCTCAACGCTGACCCAGCTGGGACTCGAACCTGGGAACTACAGATTACGAGCCTGGCGCGCTACCGACTGAGCCACCCCCGTCCCTGGACGAATGGGTATTGTACGAATCGTACCATTGGACAGTATTGGGTGAATTGTGGATTTCAATAATCCACTTCAGTATGTCCCCTTTGGACCAATCACCATTAGACGAATCGTCCGGTACCGCTACTGACAGAGGGCAGGACAGGAGTTTTGAGGAGATAAAACTCAACGCTGGCTCAAGTGGGTCTCGAACCTGGGAACTGGAGTTTTACAAGTCTGGAGCGCTACCAACTGAGCCATCCCCGCCTCTGCACTCAGTGAGCTAAACAGACAGGTCATAAGGCCTCCAAGGGCTCAGAGAAGGAAGCTGGTGGGTGACAGATCGAAGCATCCTGTTAATGCCATCGAGAGTATTCTTTAACATGCACAGACATGGCTTAACATCCCATCAAACCAAAAGGCGGCCTTTCCAAGCCATCGGTGCTTCCTTTTGTAACCAGTGGTAGGGCGAGGATCAGCGGAGATAAATCTTAATGTTGGCAGAGTTGGAACTTGAACCTGGAAGCTTTTAGTTTTGAGTCTGGCTCGTTACCGAATGAGCCAATCTCTGTCCTCTCGCTAAAGAAAAACAAAGATAAGAAGGATTTAAAAGAACCTCTAATAAATGAGTCTGAACTGTTCGGCGAGTTCCTTTTCAATACCAGAACCACTTCTGCCTTTTAACCCTAGCAATTAACTGACGGCTTTTGATTTAAACAAAGATTTATTCGATATAGATGATGTTCTAATGCTTACTAATGGCCCATGATCAGAGATGACATGCAAAAAAGGAGGTTTATAATTATTCTCAAATTCCGAATCTTAATGTACCACCTATCTTCCAAATGCAGTAAGCACATTCTTCAGCGAATGGCTTTCTGATGCAGTTTGATTAATTTCAGCAATGACGGAATTGCAAAGCTTATAAGCTCACATCGAACCTAACAAAATAAATTTCTGTTCCTTTCTTTCTGTTCCTGTGCAGATGAAACAACAGATAATTTTTCAGTCCAGTTTTCATTTCCCCTATCTCGAAACCTCCGAGCTAAAAGAAGTCTGAACCCCAGCGCGTGCGAGCAGATCGATTTAATCCCTGTCGCCCGGAGGCGGGTTGATCATAAAGTCAAATTGTGCTGGACAAGGTTATTAGCTTCCTGCAGTTGGCATCGATCAGCGCAGAGATATGCTGAGTACCTGAGTCGAAAGGTTAACGGGGTAATTAGATTTTTTATCGTGCACATCATAATTAAATAGCATGCTTATACCTACCCTTCAAAGTATTTAGTCAATAAGAAACAAAATGACCGCTTCTCCCCTTCCTAAGACATCAAGAAGCCGGTTGAATGATGAGATGCAATTCACATATGTCAAGTCTTTTTTTCTTTTGGAATACGCCAAAATAAAAATCGCAATGATACTCGAAACAGGAATGACGTTAAAATCAACATCTTTCCTCCATTCATCTTCATCTTGGTGTGCTGTTTAATCTTTAAATGTGGAAATGGTAGATGGAGGCGAAGAGTAAAGAAGAAACAGGAAACAGTTCATGTGATTGGCCAGAAGCCAAAACACACACAATTTTCGGAGCGAGTGAGTCGCTGTGTCATGGATGACACGGATCGCTATTTTGTAACGTCTGAGATGTCACCGAAATCAAAGAGATGAAAGAGTCGGATGTCAGCGTTTGATTGAAACAGCAAGCTGGAAAAATGAGCCTTACCCAGAAACGATTTCGGAGTATTTTTAAAGGTACACATGTCAAATAAATCGAATTGTTGAAATTCATCATTTTTCGAGAAGGTAAAAAATATGCAAATGAAAAATCTTCTACTGGAATACGTCATTTTATAGACAACATTTTCATATCTGAAAAATAATTCATTTCAATCCAAAAAAAACCGTTAAAGTAGTGATAAAAAATTTGATAATTTAGATTCATTTGGGTTGGACTGTTTTACCTCTGAGAGGCACGTTTTTTTGCACACAATGGGGTAAATGGCCAGGTCGCAAGAACCTCAAGGGTTCAGGAAAGGTTGGGGAAGGACAACTAGACAGATGATAACCTCCCGTCAAGTCTATCCAGCATGTTCTTTAACGTGCGCATTGTATGGTTATCTCCTGCACACGGGGCCACAGTTTTACGTCCCATCCGACGGACGACACCTTTTCCGACCCAAGGATGTCACCTTTCCGGGTTACATAGTTTAACTTCTGAGCGGCCCTTTTCTTACACACAGTGAGGTAAATGGCCAAGGATGGGGAGAAGTTGGGATAAGGGGAACCACTGGACAGCTGCTAGGAGGTAAATAATTTCCTCCCGTCAAAGCCATCCAGCGTGTTCTTTAATGTGCTCAGGGTGTGGCACAGCCACAGCTTTACGTTTCATCCGACGGACGGGGCCTCAACTTTGGCCTAGGTGAGTTGTTGGGTTGTTTTACCTCTGAGCGGCACTTTTTTGCACATCATGGGCTAAATGGCCAGGTCACATGGACCTCGAAGGCTCAGAGAAAGTTGCGGGAGGGGACCCACTGGAACAGCTGTTGGGAGACAGATGGTAGTCTCCCGTCAAGGCCATCCAGCGTGTTCTATAACGTTCACAATGTATGGCTCTCTCCAGCACACGGAGCCACGGCTTAACGTCCCATCCGACGGACGGCGACCTTTCCTAGCCCATCGGTCTCCCCTACTGACCGTGGGCAGGCGGAGAATTTTGCGGAGATAAATCTCAAAGCTGACCCAGCTGGGACTGGAATTTGGGAAATACAGATTACGAGCCTGGCGTGCTACCGACTGAGCCACCCCCGCCCCAGGCCTAGGTGAGACTCGAATCTGAGAATGCAGATTGCGAGCCTAGCACGCTACTGACTGAGCACTACCCCCCCCCCCCCCCCCCTTTTTTTTTTAGATGCACGTGATATTGGAGAAGGAGATATCCTCGCGTAAGACAGCTTTGCTGTTGAAAAACAATTTTTTAAGGGAGGAAACCAATGGAAATGACATTCAAGTGGGTACTTTCACTAGAAAACAGTATTGGCGAAACCTTTCTTCGTATGGAGGATGTAGAAGGATGGGTGTGGAGAAAAGAGCCATTTCAGAGAATAACGAGAAATTAATGAGCATCCCTTTTCTTTCTCCAGAGAACATCAAAATTCTAACTTTATGATTGATGATTACATAAATAATAATTTAGATCACCTCAAAAATTAACACCCTTCCCTCCCCACATAAAAAAAAATGTACGGCAATCATACGACTGAGAATAGGCTAGTGGCCATGGGTTGCAGAGGTAAACTCATATCTTAATAACAAACTGTGTTATCGGAAATAAAAGCGTAATATAACACAGTGGCCAATTCAGATGTCAAATATCATATTTTTTTTTACCTAACTTGTTCGTAAAATGGCAATTACAGAATGAAACTGATTATCCTCGAAATTCCATGCACTCCCTTGTCCTGTAATAATCAGAAAGTTGCACCAAATTTCAGTTAATTGGAGCATGCGTTCGGATGTAATTGTGATTGCACAAGGATAAGTTTACATCCGTGTCGGATGTCAATCCGCTTCAGCCGCCACCAAAAGAATCGATTCTGCTGTTAGTAATATAACAAGAAGCGCAAACAGGAGCACAGTTTGCAGATTGCTCTCTGAAAACGGATTGGATTGTTTTACCTCTGAGCGGCACTTTTTTGCACACCATGGGCTAAATGGCCAGGTCACATGGACCCCGAAGGCTCAGAGAAGGTTGGGGGAGGGGACCCACTGGAACAACTGTTGGGAGACAGATGGTAGCCTCCCGTCAAGGCCATCCAGCGTGTTCTTTAACGCGCACAGGGTATGGCTCTCCCGAACACGGGGCCATGGCTTAACGTCCCATCCGACGGACGGCGGCCTTTTCAAGCCCATCGGTGTCCCCTACCGACCGTGGGCAGGGCGGGAAAATTTTGCGGAGATAAATCTCAACGCTGACCCAGCTGGGACTCGAACCTGGGAACTACAGATTACGAGCCTGGCGCGCTACTGACTGAGTCACCCCCGCCCCTCTGAAAACGGCTGTGCTAGAAGAAACAAATAATAAAATACATAAATGGATAAGTAAATGAAAATAGAAATTTCGAAAACCTCTAGAAATTGGTAAGATATGTTTTCAGTTGTGACCACTTAGGGTAATGGTTCCCAACGCGGGCTCTACCGCTCCCTAAGTGGTGTTTTAGAAATGGGTGGGGGCACTAGAATATAACACCTATGAGAGGGTGTGCTAGAAAATAACACTTGGCTAAAGAGTGCATTAAAATATAACATTTTAGTAAAAAGGTGTGCTAGAATATAACACTTGGTGAAAGAGTGAGTTAGAATATAACACTTGGTGAAAGGGTGCATTAAAATATAACACTTGATGAAAGAGTGCATTAGAATATAACACTTGGCAAAAAGGGTGCCTTAGAATACAACACTTGGTGAAAGAGGCCACTGGAAAAATACCATTTGGTGAATGGCTGAATTAGAATTTAATACCTGGTGAAAGGGTGTATTAGAATATAACAATTGGTGAAAATCTGGTGAATCGTCCGGTACCGCTAATAACAGAGGGCAGGACTATAAAATAACACTTGTTGAAAGGATGTATTAAAATATAACACTTGATGAAAGAGTGCATTAGAATATAACACTTGGCAAAAAGGGTGCCTTAGAATACAACACTTGGTGAAAGAGGCCACTGGAAAAATACCACTTGGTGCAAGGCTGAATTAGAATTTAATACCTGGTGAAAGGGTGTATTAGAATATAACAATTGGTGAAAATCTGGTGAATCGTCCGGTACCGCTAATAACAGAGGGCAGGACTATAAAATAACACTTGTTGAAAGGATGTATTAAAATATAACACTTGATGAAAGAGTGCATTAGAATATAACACTTGGCAAAAAGGGTGCATTAGAATACAACACTTGGTGAAAGGGGCCACTGGAAAAATACCATTTGGTGAATGGCTGAATTAGAATTTAATACCTGGTGAAAGGGTATATTAGAATGTAATAATTGGTGAAAAGGGGCATTAGAATATAAATTACTACTATGCGTTAGAATACTGTACAACAGTTGGTAAAATACTTGGTAAAAGGTGTGCTAGAATATAACACTTGGTGAAAGGATGCACCAGAACATAACACTTAGTGAAAGGGTTGTTAGAATATCACACCTGATAATAAGGTGCACCAGAAGAATATAACACCAGTGAAAGAGTGCATTAAAATATAACACTTGGTAAAAGGGTGTGTTAGAATATAACACCTGATCAAAAGTAGTGCTGGAATTTAACACTTGGTGAAGGTGTGCATTAGATATAACAGTTGGTAAAAAGGTGTGTTACAACCAGTGATGAAAGGGCACGTTAGAATATAACAGTTGGTAAAAGGGTATGCTAGAAGAATACAACACTTTCAGAGAGGCTTCTTGTCTCTCTTTAGAAACCGGGGTATGGACTTGATAAGGGATAGCGGATTCGTTTAAACTCAGGGAGTGAAAATTTTGGTATAACACAATTATCCAATGTAGACCCTTATGATCATTATGGCTTCCAAAAGGCCTTATGAATGCAACTGCTACTATTCATTTTATTGACTATTGAAATGAGTTGTCAGTATTAAAAGTATGTAGGTCAGTATATTTACAGGGTGTCTCAAAAATATAGGTACAAACTTTTAGGGGAGGTAGATAACATCTAAAGGAATGAGAATTGCATAGGAACCCATAACCGGAAACGTCATGGGAAAGTGGTAGCAGAGTTAGATGATCTGAAAGGACACAAGACAATGATTAATGGGAAAATATTTATTGGACATAATTATTACAAATGGCGTACTAGATGATATATTTCATAATGTACACCTCTTAATGACCCATAATCGCACAAATTTTGATGCGCACGAGCAAACAAACAGTGGCCCGGTACATGTCTGTGTGGGAAGCGTTCTTGATACATTCGCTGAGCGGCTCGTCCGTTGCCCTCAGCTATTCCATACACTAAGTGCATGTCTGCCAGCTCCCTGTTCGAATACCTTTGCATGCTCTTCGTCAGTCGACTACCGCTCGAATGAGGAAATCCGAAATTTCCCCTCTAGCGCACTGATCAACAGCGCCGCCTATTGACTTACGGTGACGTTTCCGGTTATGGGTTCCTATGCAATTCTCATTCCTTTAGATGTTATCTACCTCCCCTAAAAGTTTGTACCTATATTTTTGAGACACCCTGTATATTACCGAGGCCGATATTGCTATTTCTATAGAAAAAATTTTATATATGCTTTAGTGCACTGAAGTCTGCGGCATTTATGTCTCTTATAATTATTCACTTGGGAGCTAATTACAAATTCCTTAATAATAACTCTTGCAGAAATTAACTATGTATTTGTATCTGAATAATTCATGAATAAACTGAATTGAAATATACGTTACTAATTTTATGAGATTTAATTTAATGAGAAATCATTTTCCATTTAAACATATTAGCATTCCTGCATTTCTTTTTACATAAAAATATAGCAGTGATCTCATTCGGTAGTCTTTTATACGTAATCTCAAACTTGTCTACTTCTTTTGAAATCCAAATCGGTTGTCTATATAATTTTATTTTAGCTCCATAGTATATAAAATAAAAAAATACTCCCTCAAGCAACTGCCTGTCACAGAGGTCTGACAGGAGCCTGCCAGTTTAATACGTCAGAGTAGATCTGTGAAGATGGCAAATCCTCAGCAGAAAAACAATACGTCCATGCCTATCCGGAGTGGTCGGGGGTGGCTCAGTCGGTAGCGCGTCAGGCTCGTAATCTGTAGTTCCCAGGTTCGAGTCCCAGCTAGGTCAGCGTTGAGATTTATCTCCGCAAAATTCCCCGCCCTACCCACGGTTAGTAGGGAACACCGATGGGCTTGGAAAGGCCGCCGTCCGTCGGATGGGACGTTAAACCGTGGCCCCGTGTTCCGGAGAGCCATACCCTGTGCACGTTAAAGAACACGCTGGATGGCCTTGACGGGAGGCTACCATCTGTCTCCCAACAGCTGTTCCAGTGGGTCCCCTCCTCCAACCTTCTCTGAGCCTTCGGGATCCATGTGACCTGGCCATTTAGTCCATGGTGTGCAAAAAAGTGCCGCTCAGAGGTAAAACAACCCAAACAACTAAACCCTATCCGGGGCTTGAACCCAGGTCGTCCGACACTAAACTAGAAGAATGCAATCGCCTCTGGCGCATATGGGAATCTCGTTTGTAAAGAGAATGAAGTTTTCCGCTTACCTACTTTTTCACTCCTTAGAAATTTACATTGCGCTAATGGCTGATAGAGAAAATGCTAATAGCAGTATTTTATTAGTAATTATAAAATATAAAAGCATTTGTCTTTATTCCTTAAATTTAAAATTTCCTTTTCTCACACCACTCTAAAAATAATTGGGAAAATTATTGCTGTCAGTGGAACATCACCACCGAAATTTTAAATTTCTATCATAAACAGATCCCTTGCAATATTTCTTAAAAGTTTCGCCGTTTCCATATTTAATGATCCCTAGCGATATATATTAAAACTAAGTATTTGAAAAATGCGAATTATAATATTTCATTAATTAAAAATTTTAAACAACAAGAAAAAATGCTCAGAGGTAAAACAACCCAACCCAACAACCCATTGCTACCAATGGACATTTCGTGACCATCACAATCCCCTGCCCAAATTTCAAATTTCTAGCATAAATACATCGTTCGCAACAGTCGTTTGAAAATTTTGAATTTTCAACTTTTTCCACCTATAGAGCCGTAATTATAGCTTTAGAGAGATTCGGAAAGAGCATATCGTAATATTTCATCAATACCTATCCAACACAAAAAGAATTTTTAATTTCTCTCTATAAACAAAAAAGTTCGATATCTAAGACGGACAGACAGAGTGGAACTATTATCTCGCTCTTTTTGAAAACGAGATAAAAACAACTGTAAAATTTTATTCCTTGTAGAATATCATTTTAACCTTTCCTCTCCTGTAGAATATTTTAGTAATTAGGAAACCCTATCCAAGTCTTATTCATGACCCCCCCCCCCTCGAAACTTAATCCTGAGTACGTCCCTGCCTTGAAGGGTTGGGTTGTTTTACTTCTGAGAGGCACTTTTTTGCACACCATGGGCTAAATGGCCAGGTCACATGGACCCCGAAGGCTCAGAGAAGGTTGGGGGAGGGGACCCACTGGAACAGCTGTTGGGAGACAGATGGTAAGCCTCCCGTCAAGGCCATCCAGCCTGTTCTTTAACGTGCACAGGGTATGGCTCTCCCGCACACGGGGCCACGGCTTAACGTCCCATCCGACGGACGGCGGCCTTTTCAAGCCCATCGGTGTCCCCTACTGACCGTGGGCAGGGCGGGGAATTTTGCGGAGATAAATCTCAACGCTGACCCAGCTGGGACTCGAACCTGGGAACTACAGATTACGAGCCTGGCGCGCTACCGACTGAGCCACCCCCGCCCCGCCTTGAAGGGAACTGGAATACTTGTTTTCGTTCTCAATCCCTATTTTGAAATTAAGGACCGCAAAACAGAAAATTAGGGTTCTGAGAATTATTTTAAACCATGTAAAAACTGTTCTTCAGATTAAATAAAAGAAAATTAATTCTCTATCATCGAACTTTGACAAGAGACTTGAGATCTCACTAGGAAGAAATCAACCTTTAAAATAAAGATAATCAAGTTCTCTTCTGGATTCCAACCCGTACGACAACCCCCAAGCGGGTGGGCAAAATCATGCATTTGACCCAATGGAGAAACTAAATCACAATGGGCCCTAGTGCAAAATTTTCGTGTGGGCTCCTATCGTACAGTATAAAATGGAGGGTTTCCAGCCAGGAATGGATCCCAAACGTCATGGGACCCAGGTTCATGCAGCGCTTGCACCAATATTCGCTCTTACTAGTTAGCTTCCCTGTTGTCCTTGTACATACATGGACAATAGGCAAGTTAATATTTTATTAACGAACTTATCAAAAACTTTTCATATTTGTTGCCTAGTAGTGAAATTTTCAAAATTAGTGATATTTTCCCTAAATTTTAATTGCACCATGATAGGCATTAGGATCACTAGTAAAATCAATTACTACTTTACTAACTGCCACCGTTCTATATACATTTCATACATTTTATCTCAATGCAAAAGCGGCTTGTCCGTTGAAACAGATGAAGTTAATCTTTATATACTATTTTCATGTTTAATTTCAATAATAATTAGGTATTTATTCCGCACAGCTACCCTAGATCGCCATATGAATGTAGGTTTGGTGTAGGAATATGCGCGGAATGTTATGGTTTGTTTAGAACGTGGTGTTTGTTTGTTCGTAGTTTTCTAAGAAAACGTTTACTGTCAATGATAGATAATTCCGTATGAATATTAAATTGAACGAAGTATTAAAATATTAATTAAATAAACATAATCATATAGTACTACAAGTATAATAATTCCGTATAAATATTAAAGTGAACGAAGTATTAAAATATTAATTAAACATAATCATATAGTACTACAAGTATAATAATTCCGTATAAATATTAAAGTGAACGAAGTATTAAAATGTTAATTAAACATAATCATTTAGTACTACAAGTATAATAATTCCGTATAAATATTAAAATGAACGAAGTATTAAAATCTTATTTTTTTATGTTGACGTAATCATATAATACTGCTATATACATATAGCACATGTGACTCCTGTCTCCCTAACATCACTTTCACTTAATCGTATAGTACTAGAAGCAGTGGCGTCTCGTCTCGTGAGTTTCTAAATAGCTGGAGCCAGTATAAATTTTACACAGCAAAACTAACTAGACAGGGGAGGTGGTGGCTTAAATGATTTTCTCCACTAAACCCGACTCTGTCCTAGGTAACAAAGGGAACATTGATTAGCTTGAAAAGGAACATGTATATACAGATAAAATTTCATCATATTCAAAAAGTTGTTGACACGTGCCCGTAGATTTGCATTCGTTCCTCCGACGTTAACGAGTTACGACTTGTTTGAAAGCTTCTCTAAACTTATCATTACGTGTTAGAAACAAAAGCCGTATCATCATCGTCTCCCTTTTCGCTGGCGGCACGTAAAGTTCGGTCTGCGAAATCTGTGCGATGTTGTTATGGAGCTTATTAAAGATGGGGAAAGATTTTTCATTTTCAAGGATACAGCTTGGGGACGAGGAGAAAAAAATCCATGCCGAATTATCACAAATTTATGGGGATCGTGCCTGTTCTTATGACACTGTTACGGGATGGATCCGAAAATGCACAGAACTTGAAGAGCTGCCTCGTGCAGAAAAACCGAAGGAGACAGTAAACGAGAGAACTCATTAAATGGTGTTCGTGAACTCATTAAACTCCATAGTTTAGATGTCAGTGTACCGATTGGCAGTGTGCAAACAATTATTCATCAACATTTAAAGTTCCGAAAGATCTGTGCCAAATGCGTACCCCGCAAACTGACAAAACAGCAAAAATGGGACTAAAGTCGACTCGTCTAAGGAGATGCTGGCAATGTTTGGACCTAGTTGCCCCAAACGGTTAACAGACATTGCCCATTGTGATAGACATATTTTAATCACCATACAACTACCAGATAGATCGACAACTATGTTTTGGGTTGCGGAAGATGAACCGCGTCCCCAAATCCTCCGACAAGACTTTCGCTCAAGGAAGAGGATGTTCATAATTATTTTCATTTCCCAAGGAGTGGTAGCCATGGACACCTTACCTGAAAAAATCACTATAAATGGCCAATATTACACAAATATTGTTTTGCCCAAAATGGTTAAAAAGATGAAGGAGTAGCATCCAGCAACAGCGTGTCAAGGGTTCTCCTTGTTCATGACAAAATCAGTGCTCACAAAACACGTCAAGTTACGGTCTATCTGGAGCTGGAAAAAAATCAAACAGCTATCCCATACTGCACTCTTACCTGATCTTGCATCATGCGATTTTTTGTTATTTCCAAAAAATGAAAAGGAATTTGTTGGGAAACCTTTTCCAAATGTGCAGGACTTTGCAGAATGCATTCATTGAGAGTTGCGGCATATTCCCCAACAGGAACACCACCAAGAGTTCCAAAATTGGCGTAGATAGATGCAACTTTGCATAAATGCTGTAGGGGAATACTTTGAAGAACAATAAAAGTTTTGTTAAGGTTGTTGGGTTGTTGAACCTCTGAGCGGCACTTTTTTGCACACCATGGGCTAAATGGCCAGGTCACATGGACCCCGAAGGCTCAGAAAAGGTTGGAGGAGGGGACCCACTGGAACAGCTGTTGGGAGACAGATGGTAGCCTCCCGTCAAGGCCATCCAGCGTGTTCTTTAACGTGCACAGGGTATGGCTCTCCCGCGCACGGCTTAACGTCCCATCCGACGGACGGCGGCCTTTCCAAGCCCATCGGTGTCCCCTACTGACTGTGGGCAGGGCGGAGAATTTTGCGGAGATAAATCTCAACGCTGACCCAGCTGGGACTCGAACCTGGGAACTACAGAATACGAGCCTGGCGTGCTACCGACTGAGCCCGCCCCTTTTGTTAAGGTAAATGAAATGGTTTTTGTTCTGCAGATGCATGTCAACAACTTTTTAACGCCCCTCGTATGTAATATATATAGATGATTGTGAGTAGTTGACGGCAGAAGGCTGACTGATTGATAGGGGATCACGCTAATCCTAACTATGATGCAGAATTGGTAGCGCTCTGAAAATTTGCACCTGATTTGCACTGGATGGTAGATTCGGGAAAATTCAGAAATTTGACCTTTGCGTGTTTACGGAATTTGACCTTTGCCCATTCACCGGTATATCGGGATTTCACCTTTCAGCCCATAGGACCTATCGCATCTAAATTTTGGCATATTTTCCGATATCTACAACCAAAATACCCCCAGAACCATTTTTTAGCTCTCTAGCTTTGATAGATCTAAATATGACCTTTGACTCCGAAGAATCCTCCGAATGCGAAATTTCGTAATATTTCATAACATCTACAAACTGAAACATCCCTCAAACACCAATTTTCGCGTTTCTAACACTGGCATATTGATTCTAGCACTTGACCTCAACATGACCTCCATTTGACCTTGAACTACCCGTCGGAGGTCAGATTTTGCATTTTTCGCAAATCTACCACCCGGATTACTCCTGGGTGCAAAAAATTCAGAGTTCTACCAATGCTGCATCATAGTTACAATTAGAGTGACCCCCTGTCAATCGATCACTCATAATCCCATATATATATTAGTTGAAATTAATTTCCTTAAAGATTGGGAACTACACCTAAGTGTATAAGTTGGATATTCTCTGCTTTCTCAGCTAATGGGAGTTGTTTCATATATTTTACTTAATTTAACTGTCTCAGGTGCAGGAGTTTATCAAAAGAACGGAAATACCGACGGCGACTGCAGTACACACAATGCATATCACAGGGACGACGTCACCCGCGATGGGAGGTGTATAAAGGGGAGAAGTACGATGTTGGTTATCAAGTAGCAGTGGCACAGGTGAAACAGCTGTTGTGGTGTAACTGTCGCCAATGTCAGATCTCAGTGACCTTCAAAAAGGCATGATCATTGGTGCGCGTCTGGCAGGAGCTTCAGTAACCATAACGGTGGAAGTAGTAGGTGTAACACGAGGAACTGTATCGAAGATTATGACTACCTATCAAAAAAAGGACAGGGCGTTGCCTCTAAACGTGCAAATTATGGACGCCATACGAAGTTGTAAGGTAGGAATAAATCAGCGCTGTCCAACTAGTGACCCGCGGGCCGCATGCGACCCCACAAGGATTTTGTGACCAGCGAACAAAATCAAGTTTTTACTTGAAATTTTAAATAAATATCTGTAGTCCACTTTATAATTTTTTGTCAACTTATATTACTTTACTTGATATGCAATCTTCAACTTACTCATTCTATAAAGTTTACAAAACATTCTTAAGCCGATCGGCAAACTTCTGAAACCTTTTAAGAGCGGTGCGGCGTCATCAAACAAATGTTTTTATGAAGCTGCAGTAATAAGAAGCATCTAACGACAGCACGAATCGCTCTCACTGCACATGCATATGGCATGAATTGTCGAATGTTGCACTGTATTGTGCACTTAGGAGACATTGTGTGGCATTTCGCTGAGACAAAACGACGTAATGGAAAAGTTTGTCAAAATTACCAGTTTAATTCGTGGCGGAAATCGTTCTCTTACACACAGAAAATTTAAAGCTTTTTTGGACGAACTGCATGTAAATTTATATTAGTTTTATATTACTTATTTTTTTTCGTATAAATAAAATAATTTTTGAGATTTATTATTACTTATTGTTTTTCGTATAAATGAAATATTCTTTAGGTTTATTATTACTTATTATTATTATTCGTATAAGTAAAATAATTTTTTGCGGTTCTTGACGTTTATTATTGCTTATTATTTTTCGTATAAATAAAATAATTTTTTGAAGTTTATTATTACTTATCATTTTTCGTATAAATAGTTTTATTTTTTGAGGTGACATTAACTGACTTTTTCAGTTACCTATCCTAATCTTTTTTTTGGCCCTCGAAATATTGGCAAAAAAAAACATGCCTGCGGTGTTAGAGAAGTTGGACAGCAGTGGGATAAGCGAACGTTGCCACGGATTGTACAACAAAAGCACAATATCACGGCACCGCAAATAACAGCAGAGTTGAACACCAGACGGGATGATCCCAGTTCGTCTGGAACTTCATTGTGCTGGTATTTATGACCATGTTCCAATCCACAAACCTCTGATTACCAGCATCAATGCAACGAAACGTGTAAAGTGGTGCAATGCATATAAAAACTGGGATGCTAAAGACTGGCAACGTGTCATCTGGTCTGATGAATCGTGCTACACATTGTTTCCCATCACTGGCAGAATGTACAGTCGCTCAAAAAAGTATCCGAGCACTATGGTTGATTACAGAATTCAGAAAAAATATCTGGCAACGATTATTTTAGAAATTAGTTATCTGGCAACCTTCGTGACACGTGGCACGAAGGTTGCCAGATAACTAATTTCTAAAAAATCGTTGCCATATATTTTTTCTGAATTCTGTAATCAATCATAGTGTTCGGATACTTTTTTGAGCGACTGTACGTCTGGCTAAAACCTGCAGAAGCATACCAACCCCAACTGTTTGGTTCCGACTGTTAAGCATGGAGGTGGATCTCTGATGGTGTGGGGTGCCATATCATGGCATTTCTTAGGGCCATTAGTTACTCTTTAGGGTCGTGTCACATACGCAACATACGAATCCATTC
This sequence comes from Ryuthela nishihirai, assembly GCA_038380435.1. Lineage (NCBI taxonomy): Eukaryota > Metazoa > Arthropoda > Arachnida > Araneae > Heptathelidae > Ryuthela > Ryuthela nishihirai. Next base: position 24,086,502 of record JAWZYU010000001.1, read on the forward strand.
TCAGGGACCAGCTGAACACAAAGTTGTGGGCATAGTTCCCTAATGACCTTCCCTGGTATCAAGCACATTGTGCGAAAAGTATCGATTTGTGGTTTGCAGAGCATGAGGATGAGGTACAGCAGCTACCCTGGACACCTCAATCTCCAGATTTCAATATTTTTTTAACATTTGTGGGAATATCTGGAGCGCAAGGCCAGATCACACTTTCCACCTCCAGCATCACTGGCACAGTTGGACCATATTTTACAGGAAGAATGATCCCACATTCTATTACCATATGTGCATGACTTGTATAAGTCTATTCCAAGTCTAGTTGTGTCTGAACGCCCGAGGTGGACCTACAGCTTATTAATAAAATGCTCTCCACAAACAATAATATGTGTTTCCATTATTTTGATAAATCCTTATATATCATATATATGAAATTTCTATATTGTGCATATCTTAATGCAAATGTTCAACGGTATTTTCATATATTTATTCTACTTTTTTCATTTTCTTAATTGTCTGGGCCAGAAGACTAACCGCTCCAGAGGAGTGTAACGTTAAGAAATAATTTGATGATGAGGGCAAAAAAAAACCTTCCTCCACAAAATTAAACTAATCGATTCAGCATAAGTTTACATATCGGTGCATATTCGAAATATAAGAAGAAATTGACCAACTGGTACTATTTAAGTTAAGAAAATTCCTTTCATTTGAATACAACATTTGCCCGATATTGATGAAATGCATACACATATTCGACGACTGACGTTAGCTCTATCTTATTAAAAAGAATAAATATCCCCTCAAGCAGCTGCTTGCCACAACGGTCTGACAGGAGCCTGTCAGTTTATAAGCCATAGTAGAAAGTCTGTGAGTAGAAGGTCATAGTATAAGGAGAGCTATCCACGGAACCGGCCAGGCCGAGCACCTAACAGATACTCTCTTGTGGAAGGGAACGGAATGAGAGAGCTGCCAGATCCTACTGATCTACACTACTAAGGTCACTTTTTTTTCTACCCTGAAGAAGAGTGGTCAACCACACAGAGAGAGTGCTGCTGAGGTGCACTGCAGAGGAGTGCTAACCATATACACCAAATAAAAATAAATAAATACCCTCTCAAGCAGCTGCTTGCCACAGAGGTCTGACAGGAGCCTGTCAGTTTATACGCCAAAGTAGAAGGTCTGTGAGGATGGCAGGACTTCAGCAGAAAAACAACACGTACATCCATGCCTTACCCGGGACTCGAACCCAGGTCCCTCAGATCAGTAATCAAGCGTGCTAACCACTCGGCCACGGGACGGCTTATCTTATTACAAAAGTGTAAATATGTAAACAAACATTAGATGCGTAATTTAAATATTTAGACTCATCTGTTACTTAACACTCAACGTTTATTTCTTGAACAGCAAATTCACTTTTAAAATTTCTATTACACTCACAGACATTCTAATTAGGTAACTGCACTCAAATTCTCATCCACAGGCAATATGATACCGACTGGAGCGCCATTTTCGTCTTCACGCCAACCTATTAGTAAGCAACCAACATGGTTTTATTAGTAACTACTGTCTGAAAAGTTAACACATAATTTTCAGAACACTAAACTCTCGGTGTTTGTTTAAATTATACCAAAACCATACAATACTTATAAAAGAGGTAAGCTTCATTAATATTACACATATCGATTTAGAAAGCTCTTGTTGGGAAGCCATATTGGTGGTGACGCCTTCATACGATCGCTATTAAAATGACTAAATTTCCTACTGCATAGTAATGCTCACTGTGGCGACTGAATTAATAATGTACGCATTATGTGTACTAATGTACACAGTTGTATCAGAATAATATGACCACCTATCAGAGTATATGTATGGTAGGTGGTCATATTATTCTGATACCTCTATATACTACGTATATTACTAATGTATACATATAGCTTCATGCATTTTTATTGCATACTAAAATATTACTTACCCGAAGGCACCGGCGATTATAAAAATAATCGCCGGTTACCCGAAGGCACCGGCGATTATAAAATATTACTTACCCGAAGGCACCGGCGAGGGTGCCTCCTCCATCACATATTAATAACTGCTGAGTTTTCAATAATCACTTAATGGTGGCGCAGTAATCAGTGATATGATCTCTACGTATTGTTGATTGTTATGGACCTCTTCCCAGTTGTGCCCACACCTCGCTTTAACTTGGAAATTGTGGAGTGTCAAATAATTGACACTAGCATAGTACGTTATGGAAATTTCTGGGCACATTTGAAGCTTGCCCCGCAATATCCTGTGCTTAGTTACGCTTATAATTAAGGCGACGCAAGGCATTTTCGAATATTACTTCACTAAATGCTTATTGAAGTGAAATAAAACAGGCAAGATGTTTTAGAAAACAAATATCCACGTAAAATATTATTTTTATTATTTATTCTAATTCGTACTTTAATATTTTACTATATATTTAAGAAATATTGGGGGGGCATGGCCCCTCTGGTCCCTAGTTACATGCTACCCCTGACTATAAGTATGATAATTCCGTATAAATATTAAAGAACAAAGTATAAAAATATTATTTAAATGAAATCAAATGGTACTAAATGTATGTAAAGCTCTTTCAAAATAATAAATTTATTTTCGATTTAATTTTTTAATAAACTTCACTAAGAGGCAGACAAAACAGGTAATTCCAGTTTCAGAAATAGCAGAAATCGTCTGGTATCGATTGGAAAGTTTTGATATAACTGCAAACTCCTTAATAGCTTTAAACCTTATAACGTCATAACCCACGTGACATGCCACTGTTGCGAAATATTATTAATGAAAGTATCAAACATGTCTTTTTTAATATAAGTGTGAGCTAAAAAACACGAAAAAATAAGAAATGCATCGCCTATCCACTTTTAGAACAAAATTCTAAAATTAAATAATCCCATCAGAAATAACACTTAAATCATACATAAATTTTGTAATTTTTTTTTTTTGGTTAGTTCTCTCTGATGTCATTATTTAATTTCAGGATCTTTTAAGTAAATCGGCGATGTATTGTGTATGTTTTGTGTTTTAAAGCTAGCGATAATACTTTGATTTCCAGATTGGGGATAGACAGGAATACTGCGGCTTGGAGTAGCTCTGCGGAATGATCACCAGCAATTATAATCCAGTTGGCCAAGTTATTAGCATGCCACAAAGTTCAAGCCAAAAAGACTTGAGTTCAAACCCCGGGAGGAAAATATGCATGTTTCTTCATTCCTGTTGTCTTTCTGCTGAGGTTTCGCCTACGTTGCAAATGCTGTCTTTGGTGTATAACTGACAGGCATCTGGCAGTCCTATGCGGCAAGCAGTTGCTGGAGAAAAAATTTATTTTGTAATGAAAATGCATTAGTCAGGAATTTTCGACTGAATTATATTATGCACGTGCAGCGAACTTCACAGGCGTGGCCTTCAAACCCCAGGGTTGGGTTGTTTTACCTCTAAACGGCACTTTTTTGCACACCATGGGCTAAATGGCCAGGTCACAAGTACCCTGAAGTTCAGAGAAGGTTGGGGAAGGTCCCACTGGAACAGCTGTTGGGAGACAGATGGTAGCCTCCTGTCAAGGCCATCCAGCGTGTTCTTTAACGTGCACAGGGTACGGCTCTCCCACACACGGAGCAACGGCTTAACGTCCCATCCGACGGAAGGCGGCCTTTCCAAGCCCATCGGTGTCCCCTACTGATCAAGTGCAGGGCGGGGAGTTTTGCGGAGATAAATCTCAACGCTGACCCAGCTGGGACTCGAACCTGGGAACTGCAGATTACGATCCTGGCGCTCTACCGACTGAGCTACCCCCGCTCCTCAGAACCCAGGTCACTTTCCTCCACGATCAAACAGATTAACCAATTGGCAATTGTAGCACTCATTGTTCAGATTAATAACCAAAACAAAATTTGCATTTTCCCCAGGAGGAGAATTACAAAATAAACGTCTGATAATATAGCTAGTTTCTAATCGGACACTAATACTGAACATTTTTAAATCATTACGAAGGAGTTGGGTTGGGTTGTTTTACCTCTGAGCGGCACTTTTTTGCACACCATGGGCTAAATGACCAGGTCACATGGACCCCGAAGGCTCAGAGAAGGTTGGGGGAGGGGACCCACTGGAACAGCTGTTGGGAGACAGATGGTAGCCTCCTGTCAAGGCCATCCAGCCTGTTCTTTAACGTGCACAGGGTATGGCTCTCCCGCACACGGGGCCACGGCTTAACGTCCCATCGGACGGACGGCGCCCTTTCCTAGCCCATCGGTGTCCCCTACTGACCGTGGGCAGGGCGGGATATTTTGCGGAGATATATCTCAACGCTGACCCAGCTGGGACTCGAACCTGGGAACTACAGATTACGAGCCTGGCGCGCTACCGACTGAGCCACCCCCGCCCCTCATTACGAAGGAGACTTTGCGATAGGGACTAATCATTTTCCTGCTATCAAATTTTTTGTCAACTTGGTATTACCAAAACGAAAGACTGCAAAATGAATTCGCTATATGTCTTATACACATAAATAACAAAATAAATTATCTCTCAAGCAGCTGCTTGTCACAGAAGTCTGATAGTAACTTGCATTGTAAGTATATTGCGGTATAGAGAAGGTCGTGAGGAAAGCGAGACCTCGAAAAAGAGGAACACATAAAAAAAGCTTTCGTGCCTTACCCTGTGTTTCGATCCAGATTCATTTTGTATAATAGCTAATCATGGGGGCGGGGGTGGCTCAGTCGGTAGCGCGCCAGGCTCGTAATCTGTACTTCCCAGGTTCGAGTCCCAGCTGGGTCAGCGTTGAGATTTATCTCCACAAAATTCTCCGCCCTGCCCACGGTCAGTAGGGGACACCGATGGGCTTGAAAAGGCCGCCGTCCGTCGGATGGGACGTTAAGCCGTGTGTCACTGTTACAGTGGGCCCCCTCCTCCAACCTTCTCTGAACCTTCGGGGTCCATGTGACCTGGCCATTTAGCCCATGGTGTGCAAAAAAGTGCCGCTCAGAGGTAAAACAACCCCAACCCAGCTAATCATGCTAACCACTCGATCAGCGGAACCACATCCTTAAGTTTTAAAATTTTTTCTCCTTACACCTATTCACTGTCCCGTGGCCGAGTGGTTAGCGTGCTTGGTACTGGGTTCGAGTCTTGAGTAAGACATCGATGTTTGTGTTGTTTTTCTACTGAGGTCTCGCTTCCTTACAGACCTTCTGCGATGGAAGATACTCCTATTCGCGTTAGAGTAAAATGTAGCATTATTAAAGCAACAAGAGAATATAAATTATTAGGTTTAAATAAAAACATTACAAAATTTGCACATTTATATCGTGTTAAATAAGGCAACAGGAAATTAGTTAATTAACAACGTCAAATCGCTCATCGGAAAACAAGAAGACTTCAAGTCACTGCACAAAAAGTGTTACTATCATCTTCCTAAATGTCACGCACGTAAAGCTACTGCTGATAATGTTTCCCGTCCTGACGCCAAATTAAATTACTCTTTATTGCATAGGATGCTCCTCTAATCATTCCAGACGTATAAAATGTTACAAATATAAAAAAAAAAATTGTTAATTTCTGCCACAGTACCGGAAGGAAATGTTCCATCGCTTCATTGAAAAATTCTTTAAAATAAAAGTTTTATCACTTTCACTTCCTGACAGGAGTGACAGAACACGACTGCTGAGCAAAGAAGAACTTCGAGTGCGAAGAAAAGCGGCGATTGAGGCTTCCCGGGCCGCAGGGAAGACGGAGCAGTATCTCATGTCGCCTGTGGAGCGGCAAAGGACGCTCGCTCAAGGATGAGGACACCTGTTATCTAAAAAGGAGAATAGCGAGTGCACATTCATAAGCTGTGAGGATCGTATGGAATGTTCAGTTGCGGAAATGGCGCTCGTAAATATGGTCAGCTGCATACCAGCACGAGGGGTCGCAATCTGCGTAAGCAGTCGTATATTGCTTCTGACAAATAGCTCGCTATTTTGGAACACTTCGTTCGCTTCGAAGGAAATTAATATGCAAATGCATCGGAAAATGATGCCCGAAAGAATTTAATTTTTTTAAAAACGGAGTGATTTACGCTCTCATACAAGTCACGCATGGATCTCTTTGCCTTTTAAATGAAGGTTTATTTAGTCCGTCTTTCTAAAAGTTTTACGAAAAACTCTACTTGCACAGAAACAGCTGCGAGTGAAAGAGAATATTAAATAAAAAATAAATAAATACCCCCTCAAGTAGCTGCTTGCCACAGAGGTCTGACAGGAGCCTGTCAGTTTATATGCCACAGTAGGAGATCTGAGAGGATGGCAGAACCTCAGCAGAAAAACAACACGGACATCCATGCCTAATCCGGGGCTCGAACCCAGGTCCCTTAGATCAGTAGCCAAGAGTGCTAACCACTCGGCCAAGGGACGGCAAAAAGAGAATATTATTCCTACTTTTAAAATTATCTTCGGTTTTCTGAAGCAAATTTATTTTTTTTACTCTTTCTTTTTGATGTCCATCGTCTTTGTAATCAACGAATAAATGTGAACACTAAGAGAACATTGGTCAAAAATATTCCTAATACATTCATTTTTCTTTGGCCATTCTTAATCTCTTTTAAGTAATAGTATTCATGAAACATCCAGGTGAGTATTGCATATCAGTTTCTTCGTTGTATTGAATGATGAAATGAATTATTATTTTAAAAAATCCACAGTGTACAATTATATACATCCACAATTATTATGACTATCAGAATGCAAAGCCTTAAGTTGAACTCTAAGGTAACCCAGATACACAAAAAAACGAGCTTCATTCAATAGGGATATGAATAATTATCTTTCCGATTCAGATCTTAATAGAGGTGCACAAATACCTTGGAGTGTTTTCATGTATGAAGGAATCAGGAAAACAAATCTTTGTACAGTCGCTCAAAAAAATATTCGAACACTACGGTTGATTACAGAATTGAGAAAAAATATCTGGAAACGATGTTTTTTAGAAATTAGTGATCTGGCAACCTTCGTATCACGTGATTGCAGAATTCAGGAAAAAATCTGAAGCGTGTACAGCAACTGTACACGCTCCAGTTACCGTTCACAGCAAACTGGAGCGTGTGCAGTTACTGCACACGCTCCAGTTTGCTGTGAACGGTAACTGCACACGCTCAATATTTTCGTGAGTGAGCCCACATGATCTAGTATCAAAATAATATGACCACCTACAGTCGCTCAAAAAAATATCCGAACACTATGGCTGATTACAGAATTCAAGAAAAATATCTGGAGCGTGTACAGCAACTGTACACGCTCCAGTTACCGTTCACAGCATCCAGTTTGCTGTGAACGGTAACTGCACACGCTTAATATTTCCGTGAGTGAGCCCACACGATCTAGTATCAAAATAATATGATCGTTGACAGAAATATATCTGGCAACGATCGTTGCCAGATATAAGTTTATTATATACATATAGATATATTGTTATTTTAGTTCATGGGCGACGGAGACACAAATAAATTTAAAGTACATTAATTTTTAAAAAAACTTATTTTTAAAAAGATCGAAAGAGTGAAAAATATTTTTCTTAGAATGGTTAACTCAAATTAGAGAGATAAAGTGAAAATTTTATCCCTTTTATTTCGTTTTTGTTTGCTCTGTTCCTTTGTTATAAATTTACATTTGCAAGCTCAAAGACATTTTAAGACACAAATGAAAAAAAATGATAGCACATCAGGCTAATTAAAATTATTATCAATACAAAAGAACAGCAATAAATTACCGTTTGTATTTGTTAGATAACATAGCATTGTTTTACCTCTGAGCGGCACTTTTTTGCACACCATGGGCTAAATGGTCAGGTCACATGGACCCCGAAGGCTCAGAGAAGGTTAGGGGAGGGGACCTACTGGAACAGCTGTTGGGAGACAGATGGCAGCCTCCCGTCAAGGCCATCCAGCGTGTTCTTTAACGTTCACAGGGTATGGCTCTCCCGCACACGGGACCAAGGCTTAACGTCCCATCCGACGGACGGCGGCCTTTCCAAGCCCATCGGTGTCCCCTACTGACCGTGGGCGGGGAATTTTGCGGAGATAAATCTCAACGCTGACCAAGCTGGGACTCGAACCTGGGAACTACAGATTACGAGCCTGGCGCGCTACCGACTGAGCCACCCCCGCCCCAGATAACATAGCTTAAGATCCAAGTGCATTAAGAAACGTTTCCAATGACATCAGTATAATGATCTTTTATAAGGATCGAGAAAAAAAAAATGCGGACAAAGTTCCCCGGACATTCAGACAAATCAATAAATAAATCTGCAACCACATTTGAAAACCACACGAAGATAAAAAAAGAATTCGTCAGAAAAAGTTGGATTTGAAGTTTTAAAATAGTGATAATTAATACAATGCAACACGTGATGATTTCAAAACAGAGAGAATAAAATATTTCAGTTAATTCCAATATGGGCTTTGGAAATTATTTGGCGATTCTTTTCTCTACGAAGCTTATTACTTTGTCCTTCCTTTCCTATTTACTATACCAAGCATATCTATATTATTTCTTTTGCTCTACCAAGTTTATTACTTTGAACTAGTTTTTTTCTGCAAGCTTACTTCTTTATATTTCCTCTCTTTTAACAAATTTATTCTGCATCAACCTATCTCTCTCCATTTCCTGATGCCAAGTTCTCAGTGACACGGATTTCAAATTAATGAAATGATATAACTGCTCGAGCCATCCATGGCCGAGTGGTTAGCGCGCTCGACTACTGATCTAAGGGACCTGGGTTCGAGTCCCGGGTAAGGCATGGATGTTTGTGTGGTTTTTCTGCTGAGGTCCTGCCATGCTCTCAGTCCTACTCTGGCACATAAACTGACAGACTTCTATGGCAAGCAGCTGCTTGAGGGGTTATTTATTTATTTTATAACTGCTCGAGAAAATAAAAAGGTGACGTCCCCCCAAAAGCTTCGCTCAAGACTTTCAATGAGATTTAACGAGTTTTTTCAAAAATTATTCTCAACTTCATTAAAAATGCGAACTGAAATTTTTAAGCACCGGTAGGAAATTTTTATTAAATATTCTTCAAATAACATTATTTTCTAAGGCGGATGTTTACTGAAAGAGTTTTTTGTTTAGATGTATTCGTCTGCCTCCCATTTCCTGAGTTACATAAATTTTAATAAATTACCATGATTTGTTACAGTGTGGTCTAGTTTTTGCACTTCGAGTGTGGGTTGGGTTAAAAACACCATGGGCTAAATGGCCAGGTCACAAGGACCCCGAAGGCTCAGAGAAGGTTGGGGAAGGGGACCCACTGGAACAGTTGTTGGGAGACAGATGGTAGCCTCCCGTCAAGGCCATCCAGTGTTCTTTAACGTGCACAGGGTATGGCTCTCCCGCACACGGGGCCACGGCTTAACGTCCCATCCGACGGACGGCGGCCTTTCCAAGCCCATCGGTGTCCCCTACTGACCGTGGGCAGGGCGGGGAATTTTGCGGAGATAAATCTCAACGCTGACCCAGCTGGGACTCGAACCTGGGAAATACAGATTACGAGCCTGGCGCGCTACCGACTGAGCCACCCCCGCCCCTTCGAGTGTGGGTAAATGAGGAAATTTATTGAGTAGGGTCAATATAGGAAGCAGGGAACCGCCGAATCGTCATTGCGAGCAAAACAAACAATGCAATATGACATTTCCGCTATTTCTCTTAGAGGACTGAACAGGAACAGACATGGAGATCACGCGATTATTGTTCCAATGAACCCTGAATAAGCTCGATCTGCTAATATGTATACTATTTCCAGCACATGATTGATCACATCGAAGATATCAAACCCAATCAAGTTATTATTATCACTCACGGAGTTAAATTGCCGTAATTAAAAGTGTAGAACTGATGTACAGTCGCTCAAAAAAATATCCGAACACTATGGTTGATTACAGAATTCAGAAAAAATATCTGACAACGATTTTTTTAGAAATTAGTGATCTAACAAAGACATATTTTTTCCTATCTAATATATTGTAAAAAAATATTTAAAATGCGCCGTCCCGTGGCCGAGTGGTTAGTGCGCTTGGCTACGGATCTGAGGGACCTGGGTTCGAGCCCCGGGTAAGGCATGGATGTGTGTGTCGTTTTTCTGCTGAGGTCCTGCCATCCTCTCAGATCTTCTACTTTGGCATATAAACTGACAGGCTCCTGTCAGACCTCTGTGGCAAGCAGCTGCTTGAGGGGGTATTTATTTATTTTTTATTTATATTAATCTATCAGTTTTCCAGTCATAAAACGTAGTCATCATATAATTATACTTAATGTTCAATAGGAATCTATAAAGTTAAAATATGTATAAATGCAATTTTTTCCCGTTTTTTTTCCCCTTCCACTGCAGGTAATCTGGAGATTAAAATTCGCATTTTAAAAAAATGTTAAGGACAGCTCTTTAAAAATCAACGAAAAAATTTCAGTTTAGAATACTTTCAAGTCGTTAACAACTTCCACGATTTCTGTCAGGTCATGAAATTTGTTGTAGGATCTCAGGAGATTTTTCAGTTAGCATTCTTTGCGCTTTTCAAAATCTCTCATGTGCCACCTTTGGAGAAACGATATACTTAAATTTCCAAAATAGTATGGGCTTTGGAAATTATATCGCAATTTTTCAACCAAATTCAGAAGTATCCAAATAATAATAGGTATAAATAATAAATAAGGTCTTTACTTCTATTGCAAATTGTCAGCACTTACCTCAAAAGAGCTTTTTATCTCAAAATATTGTTACTTTTACAGAGAGAGAAAAAAAATTGAAATGACTTATCTTTTACTGCAAACAAGTAGTTTAAAATAAGACACAACTGAAAACATTTCTTTAATCAGATTCTTTTTTAAAAGTAATTTTATAACCTTTTGTTTCAAGGAATGTATTTAACTATAAAAACATAAGGAATGCATCATATCCATTTCGATTAAAAACACTTCGACAAATATGATCATGTTTAGGCAGCTATTAAGGAAGTACAAGATTTGCCTAAAATCACAAAGATTGCTTATATTTAATTTAAAACGTCATTAATGAGAAGAGAATATTTCTCAGAAGTAGGAAAAGCATTGTCATATTAAAAGGAAAAAGATTCTGAAAAGAATTACACTTGAATTTCTTAAATTTAAAATTCTTGTTAAGACATACCCATTGCTTCAAGTACTACCTCTTCTTTTTCTCTAGAATAGAGAATGGCGGCACCGAAGATGTCATCATATTTGGCAGAGAGATGACCTTCGGACATAGTCAGGAATAAGATGTAAGTCTCTCCGGGGCTAACGTCGGCATAGCACATGGTCTTGTCCCCAAAGTTTGACACATTGACAAGTCTCCTGCTCAAGGCGGACTCGAGGTGCGAGCGCCTCTTCTGGAACAAGTCGGCGAGATGCTGCTCGCCTTTGAGCACGTTGAGGACGAGGAACTCGGCGCTGTAAGTGCCCGCCTGCGAGCGTCGGTGCTTCAAGGTGGCCCGCGTGTATGCTGCGAGAACAACATCCGCCTCCAGGGTCCGCTGCCCGAGGCTCTTGGGCTGCCAGCCGTTCTGCAGAAGGATGCAGGCATGCACGGCAGCCGGCGCGATCACGGCGGCCAGCAACAGGAGCCGCACGGCCATGGCGTGCGTTACCTGGGAGACGGAGGTTGATCGGGGCCTCGCGTGTTCTGCCCGGGCTGTCGGGAACACATTACTCAGCAGTGGCGGTCGGGCACGGACTGCCGTCTCTCGCACTACCACGTGCCACGCAGGCTGCCAGGTGACAGGCACACGTGACTGCTCAGCTGAGCGTGCGTCATACAATCTACCCCCCTCCCTCTGGTGAAGGGGTGGGTGGGACGTCAGAATCGATCTACAACCGGCAGCGTCACGTGAATTACGTCATGTGGATGAACGTTACGTCTAAGAAGTGGCTGCGGAGACGTTTTCGGAGATGTTGACTGAGGAGATTCTTATTCTTTCAAACAAGGCAAACTTTCGCGAAAATCAACATTTCCTGCGTTATTAATCGATCAACAAAGGACAAAAGTGAAACATTACAGAGTTAGAGTAATTAAGTAATCTCTGGAAATCAAGGACTCTACTTGTGCATTGTTTGTTTGATGCTCGCATTTCTAGTGAACTTTTTATTTTTGAGAGTTCAGAAAGGTTGTTTGCATTCGAAATTCTGGGCGCAGATTGAATCAGTGAGTAGTGCATCAGACTCCTAATCTGCAGTTCTCAGGTTCGAGTCCCTATTATGTCTTCGTTAAGATTTATCTCCGCTAACCACCTTCTGGCCTCGATTAAAACGCCTTCGTCCGTCGAATGAGACATTAAGCCATGTCCGCATGTGCAGGAATGTCACATCCTGGGCACATTGTAAAACACACTAGATAGCAAATGGATATCCTTTTGTCATCATCGTAGATATATTGTGGTTGTCTAGTGACAGTTAATAGATATAAAACAACAACTAAGTTTTCGTTTCTACTTTTCAGTGAGTTTTTCTTTCTATTTCAGAAACAATATTTTCTGTATTCTGAGGTTCAACTCTGATATCCCAATTCGAGTACACTACATACACCGTATCACTAGAACTGGGATATATAGCATATATAAAGATCACATGAATCGCAATTAATTTCAATTCAATAACGACAAATGATTGTACAAAAAAAAATATCCCTCAAGCAGCGGCTTGTCACAGAGGTCTGACAGGAACCTGACAGTAAATACCTTCTCTGAGCTCTTGGGGATCGCAAATTTCCCTAGCTCGCCAGTAATAATTGTTTTTTTTTTTCTCATTATAAAATAAAAAGTGGGAGGGGACCGGGGGGGGGGAAGTGTCCTTATGATCTGGCCGATTAACCATTGTGTGCAAAATGTGAGGCTCAGAGGTAAAAAAATCCAACCCATTCGATATTGGATCTTGAAATTCTCAGGAGTTGTGTCGGAGTTGTGTCGTTGTCACGGAGCTTAACCATTGTGTTAATTAATTCTTTCTCCAGAAATAAAAATACTTCGATGAAAAAACAAATTATGAAGGAATTTATTCTACGAAATGCTTCGCTGCTTCTTAAACAAGGTTTTATGAAGTGTCAAGTTCGGCACATCCTTATCCCCTTCTACTCATGTATACAGGGTGAATCTGAAAAAGTGGGCAAAACTTTACGGGGTGGTAGAACGCAGCTATACGAGCAATATTCGTCATAGAATGTATGGTCGGAACGCAAACGGCGAGCCGCTGGGTGGCGTTGGAAATGGTATAAAAGGGTCGGTCCTCGCACCCAACGGCATTTCTACCGTGGATTGCCGAGAGGATGGCTGGTTATACTAACCACGAAAAGGCGGATATGCACTTTGTGTACGGTGCAGCGGACGGGAATGCAAGTGAGGCACAGAGTATCTCCTCTCCTTCTTGTGTTCATTCTTTAAATGTGACAGTGGAAAACTACCTTTTAACTTCTCACCGCTTACGTTCCGACCATACATTCTATGACGAATATTGCTCGTATAGCTGCGTTCTACCACCCCGTAAAGTTTTGCCCACTTTTTCAGATTCATCCTGTATAGATATTTTATATATCGGTATGTATAAACATAGGGTAAGTGTAAAGGACCTCCCCGTAATTCCTTGACTAGACGCACAGGCGCCGATTTTCGAGACTCAGATAAACGGCTTCCTATCATCAGCTAGGATCAATGCCCCTAAATGTGAAGGTAGGGGAGGGTCAGCATGAATAGTGGGGCTGTCTGTGGCAATCAGAGAGGTTAAACCGCAGTTTGTGGAAAAGTTAAGCTAACGGGGCTTGTGAGAGTCTGCAAGGAAGAGAAGAAAGGAGACAAGGGAGAACTGTGAAAGCTCCGCAGCAGAGAGGTAGTGAGTGAAGTCATCGGTGTTCGAGTGCGGCGACGAGGCTTTTGAGTCCGGATATCTAGGGACTCCGTTGGATTTCTCTCTTGGAAATAAATGGAGATATCCGTACATAATCGTATGGTTTAGCGTCCTCTACGGCTAGTATAGTGTAAGTAAATAGTCGCCCAGATTGCCAGACAGCCTGGAATTCACACTGTATTGTTGTTATTCAATAAATTGTTAAGTTTCATTCCGCCTCTACTCGATTATTGATAGCCACAAGATCGTACAACCACCAGGCCATAACGAACATTAAAACTATCGCAATCCGACAGGACATATTCAGCCTCACCTGTCCCCTATAAGTATATTATAACTGGCACAGCTCGACAGGACAAATTCAGTCTCACCTGTCCTCTATAAGCATATTATAACTGGCACAGCTCGACAGGACAAATTCAGTCTCACCTGTCCTCTATAAGCATATTATAACTGGCACAGCTCGACAGGACAAATTCAGTCTCACCTGTCCTCTATAAGCATATTATAACTGGCACAGCTCGACAGGACAAATTCAGTCTCACCTGTCCTCTATAAGTATATTATAACTGGCACAGCTCGACAGGACAAATTCAGTCTCACCTGTCCTCTATAAGCATATTATAACTGGCACAGCTCGACAGGACAAATTCAGTCTCACCTGTCCTCTATAAGCATATTATAACTGGCACAGCTCGACAGGACAAATTCAGTCTCACCTGTCCTCTATAAGTATATTATAACTGGCACAGCTCGACAGGACAAATTCAGTCTCACCTGTCCCCTATAAGTATATTATAACTGGCACAGCTCGACAGGACAAATTCAGTCTCACCTGTCCTCTATAAGCATATTATAACTGGCACAGCTCGACAGGACAAATTCAGTCTCACCTGTCCTCTATAAGTATATTATAACTGGCACAGCTCGACAGGGACAAATTCAGTCTCACCTGTCCTCTATAAGTATATTATAACTGGCACAGCTCGACAGGACAAATTCAGTCTCACCTGTCTTCTATAATCATATTATAACTGGCACAGCTCGACAGGACAAATTCAGTCTCACCTGTCTTCTATAATCATATTATAACTGGCACAGCTCGACAGGACAAATTCAGTCTCACCTGTCCCTTAATAAGTATATTATAACTGGCACAGCTCGACAGGACAAATTCAGTCTCACCTGTCCTCTATAAGCATATTATAACTGGCACAGCTCGACAGGACAAATTCAGTCTCACCTGTCCTCTATAAGTATATTATAACTGGCACAGCTCGACAGGACAAATTCAGTCTCACCTGTCCTCTATAAGTATATTATAACTGGCACAGCTCGACAGGATAAATTCAGTCTCACCTGTCCTCTATAAGTATATTATAACTGGCACAGCCCGACAGGACAGGATCCAATGCCAGTCTCTATTTTTTTTTAAATTCAAATTTATTTTCAAGAAGTATTATCTATAATTATTTTACATAAAAAAATCCCACTAAGCCGAAGCTTATCAGCGGGAATGTACATATAGGTTTTACAGATATGATCTAGATTACATCAGTAGTACAGTCGCTCAAAAAAGTATCCGAACACTATGGTTGATTACAGAATTCAGAAAAAATATCTGGCAGCGATTTTTTCAGAAATTAGTGATCTGGCAACCTTCGTGTCACGTTACACGAAGGTTGCCAGATCACTAATTTCTGAAAAAATCGCTGCCAGATTTTTTTTCTGAATTCTGTAATCAACCATAGTGTTCGGATACTTTTTTGAGTGACTGTACATAAAATGAAGGTGAGAGAAAAAAAAGAATAAATGAAAAAGAAAACCGACAAAATGATAAAAGATTCCAAATAAAAACATCACTTTTTCATCAACCAATGAAATAATTTTTCTTTAACATCACAATTTTTTTTAAGTTAACTATTTCTCTAGGAAGCAAGTTAAATAGGTAGGGAATTTGATATTCTGTGGAATTTCGTCCGTAATTATTATTAAATTTTGGTTGTTTCAAAACACCCATAGCCTTTTTTCCAGTAAACTTATTGTGGCAAATATTTTGCTTATAGGTATCATCAAAGAAGTTATTGATAACAGAAACAAACACATATAAACTATCAATAGGTAAAATTTTGAACAAACTAAATATATCATCTTTTGTTGTAAGGGAATTTTTAACTTCTGAATTACACAATCCTTTTAGCAGACCAATTTGTATTCTTTTAATTTTATTTAATTCTGTCTTATAGGCTGCCCCATAAACTGTTATCCCACATCTAATTACAGATTCAAAAAGTGCTTTATGTACTAAAATAGTTATCTGTGTATCAACAAACAAGTTAAGTTTCTTAATTTTAAATGCTACAAATCGTAGTCTTGAACACATCCAATCAATATGTTTATTCCATTTCATTTCCGAATTCATTTTCAAGCCTAGGTAAATTATTTCGTTTACTTCTTCTATTTTAGGACAATTGTATATACCAGGTGATAAACCATCCAGCATAGCACAACTTATCCGATGCTTAGTAATTATTCTATTAAGTGTAGATTGTTGAGAACCAATACACATAAATTTAGTTTTTTTCTCGTTTACACTCAGTTTGTTAAGAGTAACTGCTTTATTAAATCATTTTGTATATTGCAAATAGCGTATTCTAAATCAGAGTGGAAGTTGATTAGCGCTGTTGGAAAGTTGATTAGCACATCATATGAAGATTGCCGCAAAGTACATAAACTTCAAATGCCTTGGTGCATCTTAATCATATTGAATCTGGTGTTGAATCTTAGTCATATTTCATCATAAGAAGTCACACTGTGTTCGTTAGTTAATACATATTTTTTTCTGTTCATTGCGCGGTGTTACATTTTTAAAGGCCACGTTTCAAAGATGCAGAAATTATTGATGGATACGAATAAGCAATACTGCTGAACTAATTCATCACAGTGGCTTCTGACCGAAAACTAATTGTGGTCGCATAGTCAGCTGACCGGTGCTCGCAGTACTGCTAGTGAAAGATCCTGAAGCATTGCACCAAAATTACCTAAAATTATAATTTTTGGAATTTGGCAGTGTACAGTCGCTCAAAAAAGTATCCAAACACTATGGTTGATTACAGAATTTAGAAAAAATATCTGGCAATGATTTTTTTAGAAATTGGTGATCTGGCAACCTTCGTGTCACGTGACACGAAGGTTGCCAGATCACTAATTTCTAAAACAAATTCGTTGCCAGATATTTTTTTCTGAATTCTGTAATCAACCATAGTGTTCGGATACTTTTTAATATATATAATGCGTATGAATATATAATGCAATGAATATGGAGCGTGTGCAGTTACCGTTCACAGCAAACTGGAGCGGTTGCGGTTAAAGTTCACAGCAAACTGGAGCGGTTGCGGTTAATGTTCACACCACACTGGATCGTGTGAGCTCACAAAGACCTGGATCGTGTGGGCTCACTCACGGAAATATTGAGTGTGTGCAGTTACCGTTCACAGCAAGCTGGAGCGTGTGCAGTAACTGCACACGCTCCAGTTTACTGTGAACGGTAACTGGAGCGTGTACAGTTGCTGTACACGCTCCAGATATTTTTCTTGAATTCTGTAATCAGCCATAGTGTTCGGATATTTTTTTGAGCGACTGTAGGTGGTCATATTATTTTGATACTAGATCATGTGGGCTCACTCACGGAAATATTGAGTGTGTGCAGTTACCGTTCACAGCAAACTGGAGCGTGTGCAGTAACTGCACACGCTCCAGTTTGCTGTGAACGGTAATTGGAGCGTGTACAGTTGCTGTACAAGCTCCAGATATTTTTCCTGAATTCTGCAATCACGTAACACGAAGGTTGCCAGATCACTAATTTCTAAAAAAATCGTTGCCAGATATTTTTTCTGAATTCTGTAATGAACCGTAGTGTTCGGATACTTTTTTGAGCGACTGTACACTGACTTATCCATAGTGCTCAAACACTTAAAAGTACACTACAATATTCCTCATGCGATGACGTAACACTTATTCAACTGAAACCAAAGAAATAAATTAAATCCTACTGCTAGATTAAGTTACTTTTTTGGGGGGGGGAGGACTGCTCTGGTGATGCCGGATAGCGGCTAAAATACGCTCTAGAGACATAGGCTAGATATAATGGTTCTATGGAAATATCTGCTAGAGCAACCTTGCCGATACATGGCGGGTCACTTTTTGTTTTTTAAAGAAAATCACAGAGATAACCTGATTTTTTGTCAGCAAAGTCCTGGTTTCTCATAAAAGCATACAAATGCATACACGAACGAAGAACCATGCTATCCGCGTACTCGAACTTACCCCGGCAGTTGTAGAGTCATCGTGAGGCATGCGATACCACTGAACCACCGAGCCATAATAAAGCATATTTGCATACACTCTTTTTTATTCTATTTATGTCTAGATTACTATCTTACGCAATTTTAATATTAAAAAAGTATACCAAAATTTTCTTTGTAATGGCTTCATCTTTTTCTGAACGCGACCATGTTCTTCAAGAACACAATTGAGTTAAGCTAAAGTAAACCACTTCAAACAATGAGTTGAAAAAAATTTGTTGTCTTGACTGGGATTTGAACCCAGGTCTTCCATAATCATGAAGGAGCGTCATCGGCATGATTCTGGAAGACCTGGATTCGAATCCCTCTCAGGACAACCAATGCTTTCAACTCATTATTTCGAGTGTTTCTTGTCTACAGGGCGTTTCCTTGTGATAATTTATTACTGAGTGTATACCACATTTCGTCCCGTGATTATAATAAAACCATGGATACTCTTCGGGCCTGCGAGTTTGCGCTCCCGGCTTAGCAACGACTAGCAATTAGCTCACCAAGGGAACTGCTAGCCATAAATTCTTTCAGAGATTTAAAACACGAATTAAACTGATTTTAATAAAAAATTCGATAATGAATATTAATACCTACTAACAAATTATGTAAATCGCAATATTATTTTGAAATATTCTAAATGACAAAAGGAAATTTTTAGTAAAGAGAGCATATTATTTAATGTCGAAATTATGTCAATGTATTATTCTCTCCTGCAGATAAGCTGTTAGCTTTGCAGGACACTTGCAATTAGAAATGATTTATTTGAATTTGTCTGAATAAATAAATGATTTAAAAAAATATATATTGTTTGCGATGCATGACGTCGATTGTTGGGTGTGAGCTATCGCATGGCATAAAGTATTTTTTGCTTCTCACGTGGGTACAAGATTAACCCTTTCAGGACCATAAGGTTTCTAAGAGTAAATATTAGTATGTAACTGTTTATTTTAGTTTGTTTAGACGTAAAATAAATAAAAATCATAAGTAAAATACATAACAATGTGTAGTTTTTTTGGAATTTTATGGGAAATATTTTTCCCAATGGACTATAAAGGTAACACAAATTATAGTTAGGCTTATTATGAAATGTCTTTTATTTATTGGTTTATTAGAACAAAATGTTAACTAAAATAATACAAAATCATGAAATAAAATTACTATACAAAATGATGTGCTAATTATGATATTCTGCGAAGCAATTTCTTTTGGTAGTGAGGCAAAGATGGACATTGCACATAGTACATATATTATGCGTCCTGACAGTTCTGTTTTTGTTTTCTAAACGTTCCCGTTTACGTATGTGCGTTCGGCATACGTTCTATTTTGACATTCTGTATAAAAAATGCAGATAAGGTTATAATTAAATACGACAATCACCAATTTTAAAATGGGAAAAATGTTTCCCTTAGTCGTGAAAGGGTTAATTAACCTTGGATACGTAATGGAAATCATTTCAACAAAGAATATTTTAATGAACAAATCAATAGCATAATTTATTATTAACTGAAGTATTGGAATATATTCAGGAGTGTATCGTTATATATTATTGCTTTTTGTTAAAGCCCAAATAATAATAATTTTATTTCCACAGTAAATACATTTATTGTACAATGCAAAGTGACATCACAGAAAAGTAATCTTGTGCGCATGCTTTCAACACCAATTAAATTTCAAGAACATGAACTAAAAACATGCAATTAGTTACGGAAATAAAACAAAATGAATTAATTTTGCAGCACATTATTAAAATGCAAGAAGACTTCAATATCATCATTTCCCAAAATGAACCTTTTAAATTTTGATAAATGTATAATGATGTATAATGAGTTGTTGAGAGCTGTCGCATGGCCGGAGTGGTTAGCACGCGTGGCTACTGATCTAACGGGACCTGAGTTCGAGCCCCGGGTAAGGCATAGAGATCCCGCCATCCTCACAGACCTTGTACTATGGCGTATTATAAACTGTCAGACCTCTGTGGCAAGCAGCTGATTGATGGAGTATTTATAATTTTTTTATGATTTGTTGCAGTTTTGATGTTGATAAAGTTAAGGAATTTCGTAGCTAAATATAAGTAACAATGTCTAATTTTTCTCTTTATGCAACTGAGGGATCACACACATTCAGTGGAGAAAGTAGGACGGTACGCCGTACTGGTAAGACATTTTTCAGTAGGGGCGCAGTTAACGATTTCTTTTGAACTTTAATGCTCTTTTAACTGAGCATTTGATTTTAAAAAATTCGGATCTTTCTTTTAAGAAAAATTTCTCGATTTTTAAGATGCCAAGTTATTTGAAAAACAGAATACTTGACAAGTATTCGGTTTAGGAAATATCTGCTAGAGTATTATAACAGATAAATAAAGTATTATAGCAGATAAATAAAGTATTATAATAATAAGAGTATTATAGCAGGTTCCATTATTGCCGACAGTATTTGAAGTGGAACTTTCTCTCTTCGAACGATTACACTGGTTTACAAAGTTTTTATCACATGAACAATTGTAGCTGTCTTTAACTATTTTTCAGGTGCTGATTTCAGATCTGGCCTTAAAAAATGACTAGCACTACACGTTTTTATGTTATTGGCCATTTTGAATCTTATTCAGATCTTCCTCTACCAGCACTTCCTGGCAACTAGAGGATACTAGATATTTTACTTTTTGTGGCTGGCAACACTGATTGCCAAGTGGGAGAAAACAGGTAACAGTAACCTAACCCCAGACCGCCATTCTTGTTGTTTTCATTATAGGAGGAACACGTGCTGTATGTTGAAGAGTGAATTTTGGCACAAAGCGTGGGCGTTTAAATGGGGGTTTAAATGGCACAAAGGCAGCGTCGTGGATGTGTTAATGTGCCAGATAAGTTTTGCTATATGTGTAGAAATTCTATTTTAAAATCCCAGGGTCGTTCTTTGACAAAAATTGTGTGGATAACCTATAACTTGTATTTTGGATGTCACGTTGGAGATCAGGGCAAAACGTGGGATTCACATGTGTCTGCATTTTGTGCTTTGTTGGCCTGAGTGAATGGTTGAAAAGTAAGATAAAATCCATGCCCTTTGCAATTCCAATGGTTTGGCGTGAACCAACTAGTCACTTGCATGATTGCTATTTTTGTTTAACTAAAGTGTCGGGCTGAAAAGGAATAAAAGCAAAATACAATATCCAAATGTGCCTTCAGCCATAGGGCCAGTTCCTCATGGAGAAGATATTCCTATACCAACACCTCTAACCAACTGGGAGGAAATGGATTCACATTCATCAGAAAAATACTTTGACGCATGTACATATCCTGATCCTTCATATACCTAAAAAGTTAGACGAGCCTCATCTGATTCAGAAAAATGAACTAAATGATCTTGTTCGAGACCTAGGACTTTCCAAACAACAAGCTGAGGTTTTTGGTTCAAGAGTGGAATCTTCTGGCCAAGGATACCAGAGTTTCTCTGTTCAGAAAGAGAAATTTGGCTTTATCTGCTTGTTACGAGATGCAAGATGGCTTGTGTTTATGCACAGATATTTCAGGGTTGATGGAAGAAATTGGAACAACTCTTGACCCTAAGGAATGGCGTCTATTTATTCTTTTGTCAAAATTCAGCTTTAAAGCTGTCCTTTTGCAAAAAGGAAACCAAAAACCTTCCATTCCAGTGACACACGCTGTGGGAATGAAGGAAATTTATGAAAGCATGGAAAAAATACTCACTACTATAAAATATGACTAGTTTAAGTTAACAATATTTGGTGACCTAAAAGTCATATCTCTCTTGCTTGGGCTTCAAAGGAGGCATCACAAAAGTTTGATGTTTTCTGTGTTTGTGGGACAATAGGACCAGAAGGGAACACAGCAAAACAAAAGAGATGTTTTAATTCCTGGAAAGAGTAATGTGAGGTATAAGCCTTTAGTTGACCCCTCTGATGCTTTGCTCCCACCACTACACATCAAACTGGGGCTTATGAAAAACTTTGTAAATGTTATGGACAAAACTGGTAAAGGGTTTTTGCATTGAAGGAAAATTTTCTAAAACTAAGTGATACCAAACTCAAAGAAGGGATCTTTGTTGGTCCTCAGATCAGGAAACTAGTAAATGATACTGTCTTCGAAGAAAAACTGAATATGAAGGAGGGCGATGCATGGAAATTCTTCACTTCTGTGGTCCAGGGATTTCTGGGGAATCACAAAGAGAAAAACTACCATCAGCTCTTCAAGATCTTCTGAAGAACTACGAAAATCTTGGCTGCCGAATGTCTTTGAAGATCCATTTCTTGCACTCGTATCTCGACTTCTTTCCCAAGAACTTAGGAGTTGTCAGTGATGAGCAAGGGGAAAGATTTCACCAGGTTATCCGAACCATGGAGGAGAGATACCAAGACAGGTGGGACCCAGCAATGATGGGTGACTACTTCTGGTTCTTGCAGAAGGAAGATACCTCAGCACATAAAAGACAAAAATGAACTTCTTGTAAGTATAAAAGATCCTTACCCACGTTTTCTTATTTTGCGTTTCAATATTATTTCATTTGTTACGTTATATTCAGTGGTCTATAACTATATTTTTCTAATTTTTTTCACTGTAATCATGTAGTTAATTAATGAGTTTAAAGTTGCAATTTAATAAAATAGACACATTTATTTTCATTTCCAACATATGCGTATTCATTGAAATTTGAAATACATCAATCCGTAATTTAAAGAAAACTGTATATACTGCAGATTTTTCACAGCCATATTTGAATTCAGCACCCCAAAATTAGTAAAATGCATCCTGTTTGACCAATGTTATAAAAAAAAAGTTTCAATTTGTTGTCCCTTGTTATCAAGGATAATGGATAAGGAGATCGAACAACAAAAATGACTCCAGCCAAAGCCATCTATTGGGGAGTCGTTAAGTGCTCTCGGACAATGTACAGTCGCTCAAAAAAGTATCCGAACACTACGGTTGATTACAGAATTCAGAAAAAATATCTGGCAACGATGTTTTTTAGAAATTAGTGATCTGGCATCCTTCGTGTCACGTGACACGAAGGTTGCCAGATCACTAATTTCTAAAACAAATTCGTTGCCTGATATTTTTCCTGAATTGTGTAATCAACCATAGTGTTCGGATATTTTTTAATATATATACAGAGAAGATAAAGTTATAGAGTGATACAGCTATGGAGCCTATTTCTCAAAAAAGGACTTGCCGGAAGTCTTTGGATCAACATCCTACTACCCTAACAGATTGCATTACAAAGAGCGTAATAAATGTAAAATGATCAATTAACAGCTGATAGGAATCTTTGACTTGATAGCTTTCAGGCAAAGCAAAGGAAGCAGCTAACAGCAAATAGCAAAGAGTTGTACCAGATAGTTATTGTTTTGTATGGGAAGAAACAGACAGGTTCACAGGGATTGAAGGATAAAAATGATAATGTTATTAAAGGTTAGGATTCTGCCATGGCTAGGTGGGCTGAACATTTCAGAGATGTTCTAAACAATCTACTCCCATTGTGTGTAATAAGGATAGATGCATTACTGGCTTTAACGTTGGCTGTATATAACATTCTGAAGTTACTTTGACTATCCCTAAATTAAAACTGCATAAATCACCAGGGGTAAATGAAATTACTATTGAAAAGCTTAAAGCTGGGAATGTTTCCATTATCACATGGCTGACGGAAATTTTGAATATACTTTATGATAAAGGCATTGTTCCTAAGGATTTCACAGAGCTATTATTATCCCGATTTTTTTAAAAAGTGATCATGGTTCTTGTCATAAGTGTAAGAGTATCAGCCTACTTTCCGTTCCAGATAAAGTTCTTTTCATTATTGTGCTTAATAGAATAATTGAAGGTTTGGTTGATGGACAACTGCGGGTCCAGAATTGGTAAGGGATGTATAGATCAAATATTTTCACTTAGGCAGATAGTTGAGAAATGTTTAGAGTTTAAGAAACCTATGGTTACTAGCTTTAAAGATTTCGAAAAAGGTTTTTGACTCTGTTGAACGACATAATTTGTGGTTGATCGTAAGATCCTATGAAATACCTGACAAGTTAGTCAGGTAAAAGTCATGTATGAGAGTTGGAAAAACTTGCAGCAATTAGTTTAGCATTTGCTAGTAGAGTTCGACAGGCTGCATTTGTCTCCTTTGTTTTAGTTTGGCTATTGATTATGTTATGCGGAATTATTTTCAAGAGAAAGGTTTTGGCCTTAAATGATCTAGAGATTTCAAAATATCTGATTTAGATTATGCATGTGATTTGGCCTTGTTGGCTAATGATGTTGATGAGATGAATTCTTTGATTAGGGCTCTTTATCAGACTGGTGATAGAGTAGGTTTGATGATAAACATAGAGAAAACTAAAGGGATGAAAATTAGTCAGGCAGATGGTGCTTTGAACGGTTGAACTCTTGAACAAGTGTGTCAGTTTAATTATCTTGGGAGCTGTTTAACCGGTATTGGAGATGTGCGGCATGAGATAAAGAAAAGAATAGGGATTGCTGCTGGGACTTTTAAAAATCTTTGGAGAGTGTTGTGACGCCGGTGGTAAGGGTAACGACGCAGATTTTTATTTTTCGTCACGTGGAATTAGATTTTTTTTAACTGCGCCGAATGGTGTTCGGCCAGATGACGAAAGATTTACCTACTCTATAGTAGAGGACGATCAATTAGTCCCTCGATTACCTTCACCCTTATTTCAGTGAAATAACAGGTTCCCGGATTGTTACATCCGTACCGATATATGCCTCAGCCTTGCTGCACCAAGTAATGTATAGATATAAGTGCAACAATTCACGCACGAGAGTTGTATAGGAACGACACAGTTTATTCACGCTATATACAATCACGTGCTGGTGATGCTCTCGACTCCGTAGGCCTTTGCTGCTTTGTTGCTGCAAACAATTATGCAATGAGGTGGAGAATCGCATTTTGCAGTTTCTCGCTTTACCGACCTCAAACTCGACGAAAGGATATCTAACCTTTGCCTACAATGTGGTTCACTAAGAACTCACTTCAGTTCCACAGAACTGTATTTGATTCACCAAGAACCTTGATTCTCACATAGAATCGAACCCTCTCCCTAAGGGTTTTGCTCGAGTAAGAGCGGCGTCCCTTGACACGTGTTCAAACGTTGTTCCTGTTTGACAGCGATGCTCAAGACTGTCTTTTCCTTATTGCCCAGCTTGTCTCCAGCGCTCACACTCGCGCTCCAGGCTAGTTGTAAAAGGCAATAAAAGAGCTCTTCGGATTCGTCATCCTGTGCAGGCAGCCAGTTCAGACCCGAAAACAACATCTCTATATCCCGAAAACAGCATCCCCACAATAGTACTTCCAAATACACACTTAATACATAAAATATTTACAAGAACAAAAATACCATAAAATATTTACAAGAACAAAAATACCATAAAATATTTATAAGAACAAAAATACCATAAAATATTTACAAGAACAAGAATACCATAAAATGCAACAATAAATAAAAATAAATAAATTAGAGTGGCATGACAGAGAGTTCGGAAAAATAGGCCAATAATCTAAAGACTAAAATTAGGCTGTACAATTGTTTGGATCTTTCTAGGGTTAGTTACGGTAATGAAACTTGAACTCTTTGATTCTAGATGCTTATGCAGTATCGTGGGTATTAGATGGTTTCACATTATAAATAATGATGGGTTAAGCAAAGCAGTAGGCTACCTCCTTTGAGCAGAGTATTGTGCAAAGAGAGCCTGCATATGTTTGGCCACTTTGCCTGTATGCATAACTATACATTAGCGAATTGGGTTATGAATAGCATGTTAAAAGCCTCAGGATGCGATTGGCAGACAATACCAAACAGGAATTTGCTAGAATTGGTCTACAGTGGTCAAATGCAGCAGTTGCAGCTCAGGACAGACGTGTTTGGAGAACAAAATTGCAGAGTCTGTTTGGGCCTCTTTAGCCTATGGCTGCATCTGGATTTTGTATGTAACTTGAGGATACCAAATGGTGGTTAACTGTGTTGCTTACCAACTACAGAGAACAGTTTACCTTTAATGCAGTACTTCAATGCGAATGGAGTAAAAATAATCAGAAGTATAACAAAAATATCGCCTCTGGCGAATATAAGAGCTCGTTTTCAGAAAAAAACAAGTTCTTTATTTTCCGCCTTTGTTCCACTCTAACAGTGGATAGCAAATAGGATTATGAACAGTATGCTTAAAGGCCTCAGAAAGAGGGGGAGACCTAGGATGCAGTGGGCAGACAATGTCAAACAGGACCTTGCTAGAATTGGTGTGCAATGGCCAGATGCAGCAGATGTAGCTCAGGACAGATATGCTTGGAGAACTAAACTGCACAATCTGGTTGGACGTCCATAGCCCATGGCTGCTTCAGGATGATGATGTATTTCATTTTCTTTTTTATGAGTTTATCATTGCCAAAATAGTTCATAAGATATCCGTTAATGTTATTTAAAACAAAAAAATGCACCTTACTACTCAATCACGACAAAAATTTTTATGAAGATAATAAAACATGCAATTGAAAATTTGAGTGAGAACGATCCTTATTTCGAAAGATCTTTTTGAGTTCCTTGCGTGGAATATTAAATGCTCTATCATCTTCCACTGAATTGCTAAAAAAGGACTTCAGGTAATTTAGTAAAGATCCCCGGTTAGTAATATTTCATATACTCTTTTTTAAATTTTTGAATTTTATTAAATTTTCTTAGATTAGAATTTTATTTTGAATACAAATATAAAAGTGAACTGATTAAAAAATAAATTGCAGAATTTATTAATAAAGATAACACGTGTAATTACTTAAAAATCAACACAACGTGAAAAAAACACAACGTGAAAAAAATATTTTCACGCTGTGTTTAAAAAATTAACGAATCATAAATTGTATGGCAAAATTTTGCTTCGGATTATTAGATATATGGCTCGTTTAAAATTATTTCATTTAACACTCAGATTTCAGGAACGCATCCTGAGCCCTAAACGAGGTATGGCTGTATCTATAAAAGGTAAAATAATATTTCTCTTAATATTATAAAAGTTGCTTTTTCACAAGCCATCTAGTGGTAAGGGAACAAATTATTTCTGGCAAAGCAAATTTCTTGACTAGGGCTGTGAGCTAGTGGGGAGGGGACCATGCTTTCCTCTCTTCATTGGTAATGCTTGTAAAAGGAGTGGAGGCGAAAAATATATTAACCATCTAACATATATAAACGATTGTGAATGATAGACTGACTGATTGAATGAAGGATGAAAATGGTTAAGGAGATAAAGGAGCAGCGTCCAGCATCAGGCGTATCAAGGGTTCTCTTTGTTCATGACAATATCAGTACTCACAAAACACGTCAAGTTACGATCTATCTGGAGCTGGAAAAAATCAAACGTAGCGAATATCACATTTTTAAAATTAAAAAAGCTCGAATTTACTCCTTAAAAATGGTAGACTTTCGGCACAATTCATGTACAGATTTGAAGTAAAAAAATTAAACCAGAATGCTACCTAACCACATTGCCAATAAATCCATGGCAAAGTTCAAAATTCGCAGTTCCAATATTACAGATATGAATGAATTGATGGATTCAGATAATATAGTAATGTGGATGATAGGTACTTTCACCGCTGCTTCGCAGCCATAATGTCAATTTTCTGTTACGCATCAACTAGCACATGAAGGTGGCTTTGGTGCCATTCATAAGATGTAGTACTGTCCTGTATAGTGGAACGTCGGTTGGCATCATTTAATCATACTCAAGCTACCCCCATCCTGAATTGATCTTGCATCATGCAATTTTTTGTTATTTCCAAAAAATGAAAAGGAATTTGTTGGAAAACCTTTTCCAAATGTGCAGGACTTTGCAGAATGCATTCATTGAGAGTTGCGGCATATTCCCCAACAGGAACACCACCAAGAGTTCCAAAATTGGCGTAGATAGATGCAACTGTGCATAAATGCTGGAGGGGAATACTTTGAAGAAAAATAAAAGTTTTCTTAAGGTAAATGAAATGGTTTTTGTTCTGCAGATGCATGTCAACAACTTTTTAACACACCTCGTATGTAATATATATGTATGATTGTGAGTAGTTGACGGCAGAAGGCTGACTGATTGATAGGGGATCACGTTAATCCTAACTATGATGCAGAATTGGTAGCGCTCTGAAATTTCCACCTAGGGGTAATCTGGATGGTAGAATCGGGAAAATTCCGAAATTTGACCTTTGACGTGTCCTTCTGGTCAAATAGAGGTCACGTGGAGGGCAAACTTTTATCTACCAGTGCTAGAAACATGCAAGTTGGTGTCAAGGAGTGTTTCGGTTTGTAGATCACAGAAATATTACGAAACTTTTGGATCCGTAGGAGAGTTAGAGAGGTCAAAGATCAAATTTAGATCTACTAGTGATAGAGTGCTGAAAATTGGTTTCTGGGGTTATTTTGGGTAGATCTCAGAAATGTTGTGAAATTTTGGATGCCATGGGTCCTTTGAGGTTAAAGGTCAAATATCGATATGCATGTCAACAACTTTTTAACACACCTCGTATGTAATATATATGTATGATTGTGAGTAGTTGACGGCAGAAGGCTGACTGATTGACTCTCATGCAGGAGAGCTGAAAAATAGTGAATAGGCTATTTCAGGCAGTAGAACTCAGAAATGAGGAAAATGTTTGGATCCGTGGGGCAATCAAGGTCAAATATGGGTCGGAGTGACGGTCTAGAAATTAATAGCACCGAGTTTTGTAGTATAACATATAGACGATTGATTGACTGCTGATTGACTGTTGATCCATTGATGGATCTAACGACCGATTGAGTGACGATTAACCAACTATTGATTGATCGATTGATTGGATGAGTGACTGAGTGAGAGGGGATCACTCTAATTCTAACTATAATGCGAAGCTGGTAGTGCTCCGACATTTTGACCTAGGATCGTTTAGTTAATGGTCTAGTGGAAATCCGGATCGTAGACATCGGGAAAAAAAATAACGAAGTTTGACCTTCGCTGTGTCCTTTAAGATCAAATAGAGTTCAAACCTTGATCTATCAGTACTAAAAATGAGAAAATTGGTGTCTTGGGGTGTTTTAGTTTCCGGATCTCGGAAACGTTAAGAAATTTTTGATCTAGATGGTACTTTGAGGTTAAAGGTCGAATTTAGATATATCAGTGCTAGAAAAATAAATATTGGTACTTGGGGGGTATTTCTGGTCGTAAATCTCAGAAACGTTGTGAAATTTGAGATCTGACTGTTCTTCAAGGTCAAAGGTCAAATTTTTTCTGCTAGTACTGAAGAGCTAAATTTTGATGACTAAGGGTATTTCGGGTCTTAAATCTCATAAAAACGTTGTGGAGATATGGATCTGATGGGTCATTCGAGATCAATGGCGCAGGTGCGCCATTGAATGAAACGCCATTGATCTCGAATGTGTCAATGGCGTTTCATTAAAAAAAATTCGTGCGCATCAAAAAAAATTCCTCTGAATGTGTTAAGGAGTGCAAGGTATCCCAGCTTCACAGATCTAGTGCAAAGTAGTTCACAGTAGCTTGGAATCTTTTTTGCACTTACATCACGTTTTGCATTTGCACATGAAAATCATTTCACTGGCACTTCAGGTGTTGTGTTCTCGAAATTAAGTGTTTTAATCACATTCAGTTTATTTTTAGATGGGTTCTTTACCTTTATTGTGCACTTTTTTTGCCTACAATGGTCTAAAATGGCCAAGTCACAAGGATCCCTAGGTCTCAGGAAAAATTGAAGGATGAGAACTCACTGGACAGCTGTTAGGAGACAGATGGAAGCCTCCCGTCGAAGCCATGCAGTGTATCCTTTAACATGCACCGTGTACGTCTCTCTTGCATACGTGGGCCCCAGTTTTACGCCCAATCCGATGGACGGCTGTTTTCCTAGCCCATCGGTGTTCCCTTTCCCACCGATGATAGGTGGTAGTTTAACGGAAATGAATCTCAATGCTGAAATAGATGAGAGGAAAACGAGTAATTTTAAGTACAAAAGAAATAGCTAAAATCGATTAAATAAGTGGTGTCCAGAAAAAAGGATTTAAGCCAAAGATAAAGATTTTTCTCACATTTTCCTTCTAGAAATATTGCCAAACATTTTGCAATCAATACAAGCTATCTCTAAATTTCTGCAATACCCTGATGCTAACCTTTCAAAAGCCTCCCATCTGCTGCACACTGCATTATTGAAGAACAATTTTAATAAATTCAATGAAGGTGATCAAAAGACGGTATCTATGTGAGACGTAGAACCATGATTCTAGATGTTTCGTGTGCCAAAATATAACATATGGATGGTGAGCTATATGAATGCTAGAGGCTTAAGAATGAACAAAATGAATTCAAAAATCCAGCTATTCAACGTTAGTTTCGATAGAGCCATTATGGAATTTAAAAGGCGTTTTAAAAGTGTAAATGAGATTGGTGACAACTTCGTCGCCCTGTATCAGAAAACTGAACTGAGTTCTGCTGTCAGAAATAACCCTATCTACTAATTTTCAGCTCTCATGAACCGGTATATCAGATTTGACCTTTGACCTCGAAGGTCAAAAATCAAATCAGGAAAGGTAGGAAACATTCAGAAATTTTGTATTCAAGGGGAGGAGGTTCTTCGAGGTCAAAGATCGAATTTATATCATATCAATGTTAGAGAGCTAAAAAATTGGTGCCTGGGGGATTATTTTTTAGTCCTTAAATCTCAGAAATTATGCCAAATTTTGGATGTGATGGGGTCCTTCCAGTCAAATCCCGATATACCGATTCTGAAGAGCTAAAAAATGGAATAGGGCTATTTCCGGCAGTAGAACTCAGAAAAAAGAGGGGATTTCAGATCCACTCAAGGTGAATGAGGGGTCGGAGTGGTGGGCTAGAAATCAAGTGGTGCCGAAGCCACAGTTGGATTTCTAGTATAGAATAGATCTAATGCCTTGTAAATTATATATTTTCCATGAATATACTATTCTGATTCTCGCATAGTGCTCTAGAAGTTCTTTTACCTAAAAGTATACATAAAGTAATATTCTATATTATCGATGTGTATATATATATGCATATATGCCTTTGAGAATACGAAAATTTAATCCCTACTTATATAAAGTAAGGGGCAGAATACATTTTTAACACACGCGAGTTCTCAATGTTAAAAAAAAAAACTGGCTAAAAAGGCTGAAGGCTAGGAAAATTGTCCAAATATTCGTTAAAGATTTAAATTTCTAAAGATTCAATGAATCTTTGCAAATATGGCAAGGATTAAATCGTCAACATACATTTTCTAATGAACTTTTAAAAACTGATTCTGTGGCCCATAAAGAAACATTGCACCAGGTCCCATGATGAAGATGATACGCTCCGGTTCGTGATTAAAGGTCAAATTTTAATATACCAGTGGAGGAGAGCTAAAATTGGTTCATAGAGATATTTCGGATCACAGATTCCAGAAATATGAAATTTGAGATTCGGTGTCTCGTTCAAGGCCAAATGAAGGTTGATATGAGAGTAAAAATGAAGAGACGCCGATTAATTAGTAGTAAATACAGTATATTACCCGTATTTTTCAAGAAATTTATTGAAAACTGCTGAGGCAAAGGGAAAGGTTTTTTTCACTGCTAAAGGGCCTTAAATAACACTTTTATTCTCTTTGAAAACGAGCGTCTCATATTCCCCACAAGAGATATGTTATTCCCCTAGTTCAGAGGTGGAGAAATCATTGGCACGCGTGCCAAAGGTGGCACGCCAATGACTTTTTTCCGGCACGCAACCCAGGGCTCACCTTAAAAAATAATTAAATAAATAAATATCCAGCATCTTCGCCGAGTTGTATATTTTAACTTAATGGAATACAATTTTATTAAGTAGAGAGATCCCAAATAAAAATGCAATAAAGAAACAAACACTATGAACTGTTTCAGTAAAAATAAGTAATAAGAAAATGAAACAAACATCCTATTTCCAAGCCATCTATCTCCGCGATATACTGACGTACAAGTTTTGTCCCGTTCAGTTGTTGCATCATTCGCCAGGCATCCGGACATGGCGTGACTCCTTTACCATCATTTTATATATATTTTTTTTCCTGTTTCGTAAAGAATTCATCGGTTTTCTAACGTGAGCATATATGTGAATTTGGATTTAATTAAATCGTAAGTCATTAAAATGTAGATTGGAAGTATTTATTGTGAAAAAAATATGTTTAATTTATTAGATATAAATGAAATTTTCTTTTCATTGGTATAAACATAAGTTATTGTTAAAGCTATTTGAAATGTATTATCAATATTCAGGATTATGAAGCATTATCTGAACGTGATTAGATGGAATGCGCATATGTTCTCAAAATTTTGGCTGGCACGTGTGAAAATTTTGCATCAAAGATTTGGAGATTTTGGCACTCACACTTAAAAAGGTTGCCCACCAGTAGGGGGAAAATGAGAGTTCTAACTCAGAGGCGGATCAATGTTAATCCTATGGGATCCGCCTCCATGTGTTTCAAAGCGAACGCGTGCCTTTTCGTCACACATACAGGTCATCAATACATATTTCCCTCAATAATTTACATAATTTCAAATAATTTATTTTTAAATCAGAGATTTTTCTCTTTCACCGTTTTTTTTTAATTTATATATATATAATTTTTAATTTTTAACCAATAGCATTTTTTCTTTTCATTTACTGCGGGATAGTCTTTTAAATCAGTTTCTGCGGGATTGTCCTTCTTCTAGTATAAATACTAGCATACTTCTAGTATAAATACGACATCTGTCAGAATCCTCATTCTGTTGTCAGACGTTGACAGTGACAGTTCTCTGCTGCTGCGTCTCCGTGATTTTTTCAACTGTTAGAAACCAATAGTGATAGTTCTCGACATCCTCGTATAGTATAAATCAGTTATTTTACAAGTCACTGCTTCATAATGTATCCATGTGACATATGTGAGAAGGCTTTCACGCTCCAGACAAATCTCATTCGTCATAAGAGAAATCATGATGGAAAAGCCTGTTTAAGTGCTCTCAATGCGAATCGATATTCTCAAGGAGAGATGACGTCCGACGGCATGAGTTAACCCACACCTCCAGGAAAACCTATAAATGTGAAGAATGTTCAATGGAGTTTGGAAGAAAAGACAAACTTTTACGACATCAAAAAAAGCCACATATTAATAGGGGAAAACGCTCTGAAGATGAAAGGATTCCCCAGAAGAAACAAAAACCAGACACTGAAGACCCCTGTCAGTTTACAGAAGAAATGAGAAGGACCCTGTCAACACATAAGCTGATGGCAACTGAAGAAACATCTGTTGACCTCATCGTTTTCCTCGAGTCCTCGCGGGAGTCACTCCTAACACACCTGAAAGAAGAATTGACCTCGAAAGGTAGCATTAAATGGTACCTTGCTGTAAAAGTGCGCTTCAGGCGAAAGGTTTCCCCTTCTACCTTCGAACACTGCATTCCATTTTTCCGAAGTAACTGTGTCACAAGTCTTCCTACATCATCCCTAAACAGAGAACTGGATTCAGCATATAAGAAGATTAAGGCCTCATTTGAAGAATTTGAAGGAGCACATAGTGGATGTACACTGGATGCCGTACTCCACGCTGAAATGAACATTGGAAAATATACCCCTCTTGCAGGGTCAAATTATATCCCTACCCCAAGAGAATTACTATTAAAACGTGCTATTGTTAATGTATGTAATTCTGACCAAAAATGTTTTGTATGGTCTGTTTTAGACTCTTTATATCCTGCAATAGGAAACACTGAACGCCTTAACAAATATAAACATTTAGAAGAAAAATTAAACACATCTGGCCTAATTTTCCCTATAACAATAAATCAAATATCAAAATTTGAAAAAATGAACAACATTTCTGTCAATGTTTTTGGATATGAGAAAAAGGTGTTCCCACTCTACATCACACCATTCAGATTTAAAGCGCACGCAAATCTACTGTTATCAGATGGTGAAAAGCAGCATTATAGCTCCATTAAGAATATGAGTAGACTTCTCAGTCCTCTCACCAAACATAACGGTGTAAGTTTCTACTGTGATTACTGCCTTCACCGTTTCGCAAATTAATCACTCTTGAAGGATCATATCCCCTATTGTCAAGAACATGGACCCCAGAGAGTAGAATTTCCAACTGAAGAAGAGAAATGGCTGAAATGCACAAATTTCAAGTTTCCGCAGCCCGTTCCATATGTGATTTATGCCAACTTTGAATCATTCCTAGTGAAAGTGGACACTTGTATGCCTAACCTTGCAAAATCTCACACCACTATCACGGCAAATCATGAACCCTGTGGATTTGCATATCTTGTTGTTGGACCTGATGGCGGCAGCTATAAACCTCCAGTAATTTAGAGAGGTCCTAATGTAGTAGAAGAATTTTTAGAACGTTTGCTTAAAGAAGAAGAAAACATCAAAAATTTACTGTCGGTGATAAAGCCAATGCAACTCTCGAATCATGAAGAGAAACTGTTTCACAACGTTACTGACTGTCATATTTGTAAGCGTGTCCTAGGAGCAGATCGTGTGAGAGATCACGATCATGTATAACACGTAAATTCCGAGGAGCTGCCCATAATTCCTGTAATCTGAACTTTAAGTTAACCGATAGGATTCCAGTTATCTTTCACAACCTCAGAGGATATGATAGACATCTTACTATGCAAGGAATCGGCAGAATCAAAAATAAGAAGGTTAGCTGCATTCCCAATAACATGGAAAAATATATAGGCTGCTCCCTGGGGACATTACATTTTATAGACTCCTATCAGTTTTTAAGCACATCTCTTGAGAATCTAGTAAATAATTTATCACCAGGTGAGTTCCATATTTTAAAGGACCACGTTCAACTCGAAAGTTACATCTGGTTCTGAGAAAAGGGGTTTACCCCTATGATTATATCGACAACAGTGAAAAGTTCGAAGAAACAGTATTTCCTCCACGTGAAGCATTTTACAACCAATTCACAGAAGAAGCGCTAGGGGAAGAAGATTACATCCATGCAATAAGAGTATGGAATACATTCAACATAAAAAATCTAGGCCAGTATCATGACTTGTACCTGAAGACTGACGTGCTCCTCTTTGCTGATGTTTTCGAAAATTTCAGAAAACTATGCATCAGATACTATGAAATCGATCCCTGTCATGTTTACACGGCTCCTGGATTAGCCTGGCAAGCATGCTTAAAAACGACAAATGTAAATTTTGAGTTGATAACTGACCCTACAATGTACCTTTTCCTGGAAAAAGGCATACGAGGGGGAATTTCCGTGATATGCAATCGTTTTAGTACTGCAAACAACAAGTATTTGGTCACCTATAATCCTATCATCTAAATATATAACGTATTTTGATGCTAATAATCTATACGGATGGGCAATGTCACAGTGTCTCCCTCCGAACGAGTTTCGTTGGCTTAATACAGAAGAAATTGATCACCTTAATATTATGTCAATTGATGATGACTCTGATAAAGGACACTGATACAGATTCACTGTGCTACGAGCTTCAAACCGAGGACGTGTATGCCGATATGAAAGATGATATAGATCATTTCGATACGTCCGACTATCACATAGATCATGTTTTGTATAATACGCATAATAAAAAGGTACCAGGTAAAATGAAAGATGAACTTTCAGGAGTACCTATCAAACAATTCGCGGGCCTTCGTTCTAAAATGTATTCTATTCTAAGTTTACAAGAGGAGAAGAAGACGGGGAAAGGAGTCCCCAAATACATCGTAAAAAGAACCCTTCGTCACAAGGATTACAGAGACTGCTTGATAAACAAATCACCTTGTCGAGTAGATTTGACATGGTTTCAAAGTAGCAACCATCATCTTCATACAGTGAAAGGTGTAAAATTTGATCTGTCACCATTTGATGACAAAAGATATATTTTAGAAAATGGTTATGACACCCTTTCGTACGGTCACTACAAAACGATGAAAAAATAATATAACAGAAAAAACGAATATTTTTGTTCACTTTGTTTTTTGATACGTTTGAGCTATATTTTAATATGTTTAAAAATATGATGATTTAATCCGATGTATGCATAATTTTTTTGTATTACCTCTGTATATGTAAAAATATTGCATGTAATTATTATATGTAGACAGCTGTATGTAACACCATTTCCTCTGTTAACCTGCATTTTTCTGTAAGTAAGCTGTAAAATATATCTATAATCAATGTGGAAAAAAGCATCATTGTGAAATGTATAAATGAAATTGTAAACCAATGGAAATCATTACCTGTGTAAAGTATTATCTGAAACCCTACGCATTGTCATTGTATCTCCCAATACTTTGATATCAATAAAAAATTTTAAAATGAAATATATGTGTTGTCTGAATTTCTGAGTCGAGTCTTATCTTTAGCAAGTGAGGGAGGTAAGCAACGTTATCGCGACTTCTCACGCGACACTGAGTGTCGCTACCGGAGAGCACATGCTCAAGATTCATTTCCACAGGTTGCATTGCGTTGGGTGAACCAGCTCACACGCTCGAGAAAAGTCTTAAATGCATGCATTTCTGGGATTACACTTAAATAAAAAGTGGGTAATTTTCTTAATTTTCTTGGTTTATCAAATATTACTTATGATTTCACGATGTAGTGACGTTCTCAAATATTAAGAACTGATGAAAACATATGATTTCTTTTCGAAGTTATTGTAAGTCGCCTGGGTGCTAGCTCATTATGTTACCGGAACGAGCCACCTCATTCACGGTAGATCGTTCCGGGTAAATCAATGTTTTTTTTTTGAAGCAATCACTTCTCAGAAGTGGAGGACTTCAATAAACGCGCTGAGTGCTGTGTTTATGAGAAAATTATCAGCACGGAATGAAATTTACTGCAGAGATAGAAACTTTCATTACTAGATTTTTACGGAGAAATACAGAGGAGTATAGACGAATTTTATATACTTTTCCAACGAATAAGTAAAAAAAATTGTATTTTCATACTGCTATTCGAATTACAAGTTAATAATTGTTTTACTATGGAATTTTTCCGTGACAAAAAGTATGATGATTTAATTACAAATAACGTTTCTCTTCCTATTTTCATTGAAAATTAAGCGGATTTCATCATAAAATTTAAGTGATTTAAAAAAAGAGAGAAAATTCCCTAAAAATGAGATTTTTTCAATTACAGAGGTGAAAATATGGTTTCTTTTTTCCCCCAAATGCATTGGAAATTAAACGATTTTACCACTTATTTCAACTGTTTAGTAAAAAAATACATTTAATTCCCTAAAAATTTGATTTTTAAGGACTGAGATAAAAATAATATGCTTTCCTATATTAAATACAATGAAATGAAAAATAACGAAATTCACCACTAATTTCAGCTGCTTAATATCAAGAAATATAGATAAATTCCTGTTGTTTTTTTTCAACATTGCATATGAGAAAGAAAAGAACTAGCGAACGTATCAACATATATTTACCTATGGGACTTAAATATCGCATGTTCTGTGTTTGAACATTACGCATTTTTTAATATTTTACACATTAATTACTAATTAATATAATTTTCTCATTCAACAGTTAAGTACCCAATTGGAAGTAATGTGAGCAATATATCCTGTTTAAATGCATCTCTACACAAATCCGCTTTAAAACATTATTTTCTTCTAATTTAAGGGGAAAATAAAGAATTTCAATTGGATTTCTTTTAACACTATACACTTAATATATTGTCATCAACGCATTCTATATACAAAACGAATTAATACAGCCTAGTTACTGGAAATTAACATAATATTCAAGTATTTTCTACCCAAAGAATGAAATAAAAAAACTGAATTCTCTAATTTTAATTACATTTTCAACCACGATGGCGCCACAGTTACTATGAGACCTTTTGCAGATGGGAGAAAAAGTCTTTGTTCAGAGCGTCACCTAGCGGAACTTTTCCAGTACTCTAGTCCCACTGAGAACATAATAGTAGGCGGGGACTTCAATGCGAAGCATCCCCTGTGGGGTAAAACAGACAAGATGTCAGAGAAGATATGACTCTGGATTTTATCAACTCTGCTGATTTATTATTATTAAACGATTGGGATACACCAGCTACTTTCCATGGCCCAAGAGGTCAGAGCTGGATTGACTTGACCCTGGTGGTGCTTCGGATGTCTCCTTTGTCCAGAATTGGTGCGTTAGCGATAAGGTCACAAACAGCGACCATAACTATATTGTGTTCCATATGGGCGGAACAGCAACTCCCCCACACTATGTAAAAAGGTTTGCAGTGGGTAGGACTCCGGACTGGTGTAAGCTCCTGCATTGTGTGACACCGGAACTGGCGAAGATCAGCCAGCGTGTCACAAACTTTGGTGATTGTATTTCTCTAAATGACATCCTTAGAGATTTGACGAAGTGTGTAAGCACTGGATGCGATACAACCTTTGAGTTCAAAAGGCAACCCAGGATAGGCAGTAGATCGGTGCCCTGGTGGACACCTGAGCTCAGTGTTAAGAGAAATAGGGTACGAGCTCTGAGAAGAATGTACCAAAGGTGCCACAATGGGGAGAGAAGTACCAGAGAGGAAATTTACAGAAAGAAACAGGCTGAGTATAAGCTCACTATACGACAAGCGCAGCTGGCTTCCTGGCAAACGTTTTGTAGCGATGTCTCTGCACAGAACCCGTTTACTCTGCAGTACAAGCTGACAACGGAAAAGGACATTAAAACCCTGGAAATTGAATATGTTCGCAAAGAAGATGGATCCAAGACCTCTTCCTTTGGCGAAACCATCCAGGTATTATTAGATAAATTATTCCCTAAAGTTGATAGGAGCTCTGATGATGCAGAACATCAACTCCTAAGGGAACATAGCAGGATGCCACCAGATATGGCAGATGACGTTCCGTTTATGAAAGAGGAAGTAGGAGAGGTAATCAAAGATATAGCCCGGGGCAAAGCCCCGGGACACGATGGTCTGAATGTGGAAATAATATCTCAGGTGTTTATTGAACACAAAGATCTGTTCACCCAGCTCTTCAACATTTGCTTGAAACTGGGAGTATTCCCACAAGCCTGGAAACAGGCTGACCTGGTCCTGTTCAACAAGGCAGGCAGAGACCCGGCAGACAAAAGATCATACAGACCAATATGTCTGTTGCCGGTGTTCGGAAAAATACTGGATAAACTCCTGACAAATAGGATGTATTTCCACTGTTCTAAAAACGGATTCCTGAACGCTAAGCAATTTGGGTTCAGGACAGACCAGTCCACCACAGCCGCTATCAAACAAGTGGTGGACATTGTTAGGGTAAAATAAATGCACAAGATGTACACCTCTCTTATAGCCTTGGACGTGACAGGCGCCATTGACAATGTCTGGTGGCCTACAATTCTTAGTAGATTAAAAGAATGTTCTTGTCCTAGGAACATATATGTTCTAGTGGCGAATTACTTCAGTGAGAGGATGGTCAGCTACTCCCATGCCAACGGGTCGGCCTCAAGAAACTTGGAAAGAGGCTGCCCACAGAGTTCATGCAGTAGACCATTCCTCTGGAACTTGGTCGCCGATACTGCCCTGGAGTTGACCCTACCAGAGGGCGTCTGGCTCCAGGCCTATGTTGATGATATGCTGTTTGTTATAACAGCACCCTTCAGAGCGAGACTGCTGGTAATGCAGCATTGTCAATACTAGAAGGATGGTGTCTGTGCAATAAGCTTGGGTTCAGCTTTTCTAAGACAACAGCCATGACAATTGCTAAAGAGGGTGTCCTCAAAAAGAGGTACCCTAGTTTCAAATTACAAGGCAAAAATATCTGCCATAGGACGACTCTCAAGTACTTGGGGATCACTCTGGACGAGAGGATGAGCTGGATCCCACACTTGCAGGACCTGAAAGCTAAATGCACAAATGTTATGTGTAAGCTGGAGCGAATGGCTCGCGTCTCATGGGGACTCAGAAGTGAAGTCCTCAAAAAAATTTTTCTAAGGGGAACGGAGCGGATCCTAACCTATGGTGCAGGCGCCTGGTGGCACCCGACGGACCACTCCATAATGCATAGAAAGCTGATTGCAGCCCAACGACCAGCTTTACTTCAAATCACCAGGGCTTATAGGACCACATCTACGGATGCCCTCCTGGTGTTAGCAGGGATCCCTCTGCTATTTTTGACGGTCGGTAAAGAAGCGACCATCTTTAGAGTCCTGCAGGCTAAGGAGAAAGCAACATTCCTCAGAGTTCAGTATGACCCTGAGGATTACGAAATAAATACCGTTAAGTGGGAACTCTATCCCACAAGAAGACTATGTGTGTCCTGGTCCAAGGAGTTACCATCAGGATTAGGAACAGAGATATACACCGATGGTTCCAAGAGCGAGGATGGTGTGGGCCTAGCCTTCACTTTCTACAGTCAAGGAGCCAAGGTGTATGACTATAATAGGAGGGTAACATATAATGGCTCGGCCTTCCAAGCAGAGCTGCTCGCCATCAAAGAGGCCCTCAATTGGGCCCTCAATGACGGCGGTCAGGATAGCGACATTCGGCTGTACACGGACAGCCAGGCAGCTCTGAAGGCACTTGAAGATGCAAACAACAGGTATCAAACAGTTAATGAAATCAAGTGCATCCTGGGCAATCAGAACATCAGGCAATCAGATCCTTCTCCTGGATCAAGGCACATGTAGGTCATGAAGGGAACGAGTGGGCAGAAGAACTGGCCCGCTCAGCAGGTAATAACACTCAACCTGTGCTAGCGATAAAGGCTTCAAAAATTACCCTGAAGTCTATATTATGTCGAAGAGTACTGACTGAGTGGCAGAAGCTCCGGGATATGACTGAGAATGGTCTTCAAACAAAGACATTCTTGAAAAGGGTCAGTCTATCCCTGATATCCTCTAACCACCATTTGACGCAGGTCCTTATGGGACATGGGATTTCCCCAAATACCTGGGGCGGTTTAAGATTGCTACCCACAGTTACTGCGGCTGTGGGGCTCCAGAGGCAGATGTCGGGCACTATATTCTCCAGTGTCTGATTATGGAAGGGTTCGCTAACGAACTCAGGGACTCCCAAGCGATCGATGCGGTAGCAGGCGAGCTGATCTCGTTGTCCATTGAGAGTGCTCGTGTCAAGGCACATTTGAGGGACATAGGCTGGCTTGTCTGCCGGCTCTGGTAAACTCTTCTTTGAGTCCAGGAGCTGCTTTCGCTCTTCTACTTATCTTCCTTTTTCACCCGGGCTGCACTCCGCACCCCATTTAACACCACCCATACTCAAAGTCCCTACTGGTCTCCTGTGAGATAAACTTCATCTTCTACTTCTAGGCTTCTCTTGCCAAGTGTGTGGTGTCGTGAGACGGAGCACGTGCTTTCCCCATGGGGGGCGGGTCCTTTGGGACCTGCCCGCACCCCGAAAAAAAGAGAGTCCCACTGGGGGGCTTTGGGCCCAGCAACCGGTCAAAGGCTTTGCTGACCGGATTGGGTCCCCAGTTGGACAGAGCCAAGACCAACCGAGGTCGAAGACATCGCTGATTGGCTGGTTGGACGGTGTCAAGACCTCAAATCAGGTGCTCTGTGGAGCAAGTTCAAGGGCATGGCCGAACGGATTTGGTCCCCTTTCATCCTTTTGGCATGAGCCCTTTCAAAGTCTGGGCCTCACTAAGAGTCTCCACTCCAGGTGCCGAGCGAACTTGGATTTACATATCCTTGTTCATGGCTAACTGGGAAACAGATTATATTTCAGGTTTCTACCGGTGCTTAGCTTTCCTTTCATAGGACTGCTGCTATGTGAGGTCAGGGATGAGGTCCGTCTATATGGCGCATTCTTGCCCCCGACTCTAGATAGTCACGGCTTTCCGTTAACTTGGTAGTTTCGTAAAGATGGAACCGGGGATTACCTTGGTTGCCAAACATCTGGCAACAAATAGTCCCACTACGCACAGTGCTTTCCCCCTATGACGTCACTGACCACTCCCACTTCCGGCCACACCCCTTATTAATATTCGTAATTAATACCTCATAATTAGTTATTAATTAATTAAAAATACTTAACTAACCCCCACCCCATTTCCGGTAGGCGTGGCCTTGAAAGCAGCTGGTAGGGGATCTACTGTGGCGCCATCTAGTGGTTGAAAATGTAATTAAAATTAGGGAATTCAGTTTTTTTATTTCATTCTTTAGGTAGAAAATACTTGAATATTATGTTAATTTCCAGTAACTAGGCTGTATTAATTCGTTTTGTATATAGAATGCGTTGATGACAATATATTAAGTGTATAGTGTTAAAAGAAATCCAATTGAAATTCTTTATTTTCCTCTTAAATTAGAAGAAAATAATGTTTTAAAGCGGATTTGTGTAGAGATGCATTTAAACAGGAAATATTGCTCACATTACTTCCAATTGGGTACTTAACTGTTGAATGAGAAAATTATATTAATTAGTAGTTAATGTGTAAAATATTAAAAAATGCGTAATGTTCAAACACAGAACATGCGATATTTAAGTCTCATAGGTAAATATATGTTGATACGTTCGCTAGTTCTTTTCTTTCTCATATGCAATGTTGAAAAAAAACAACAGGAATTTATCTATATTTCTTGATATTAAGCAGCTGAAATTAGTGGTGAATTTCGTTATTTTTCATTTCATTGTATTTAATATAGGAAAGCATATTATTTTTATCTCAGTCCTTAAAAATCAAATTTTTAGGGAATTAAATGTATTTTTTTACTAAACAGTTGAAATAAGTGGTAAAATCGTTTAATTTCCAATGCATTTGGGGGAAAAAAGAAACCATATTTTCACCTCTGTAATTGAAAAAATCTCATTTTTAGGGAATTTTCTCTCTTTTTTTAAATCACTTAAATTTTATGATGAAATCCACTTAATTTTCAATGAAATTAGGAAGAAAAACGTTATTTTTAATTAAATCATCATACTTTTTGTCACGGAAACATTCCATAGTAAAACAATTATTAACTTGTAATTCGAATAGCAGTATGAAAATACAATTTTTTTTACTTATTCGTTGGAAAAGTATATAAAATTCGTCTATACTCCTCTGTATTTCTCCGTAAAAATCTAGCAATGAAAGTTTCTATCTCTGCAGTAAATTTCATTCCGTGCTGATAATTTTCTCATAAACACAGCACTCAGCGCGTTTATTGAAGTCCTCCACTTCTGAGAAGTGATTGCCTCAAAAAAAAACATTGATTTACCCGGAACGATCTACCGTGAATGAGGTGGCTCGTTCCGGTAACATAATGAGCTAGCACCCAGGCGACTTACAATAACTTCGAAACGAAATCATATGTTTTCATCAGTTCTTAATATTTGAGAACGTCACTACATCGTGAAATCATAACTAATATTTGATAAAC
The DNA here is from genome assembly GCA_038380435.1 of Ryuthela nishihirai. Classification (NCBI taxonomy): domain Eukaryota; kingdom Metazoa; phylum Arthropoda; class Arachnida; order Araneae; family Heptathelidae; genus Ryuthela; species Ryuthela nishihirai. The sequence goes on from JAWZYU010000001.1 coordinate 24,130,104, forward strand.
CAAGAAAATTAAGAAAATTACCCACTTTTTATTTAAGTGTAATCCCAGAAATGCATGCATTTAAGTCTTTTCTCCGAGCGTGTGAGCTGGTTCACCCAACGCAATGCAACCTGTGGAAATGAATCTTGAGCATGTGCTCTCCGGGAGCGACACTCAGTGTCGCGTGAGAAGTCGCGATAACGTTGCTTACCTCCCTCACTTGCTAAAGATAAGACTCGACTCAGAAATTCAGACAATACATATATTTCATTTTAAAATTTTTTATTGATATCAAAGTATTGGGAGATACAATGACAATGCGTAGGTTTCAGATAATACTTTACACAGGTAATGATTTCCATTGGTTTACAATTTCATTTATACATTTCACAATGATGCTTTTTTCCACATTGATTATAGATATATTTTACAGCTTACTTACAGAAAAATGCAGGTTAACAGAGGAAATGGTGTTACATACAGCTGTCTACATGTAATAATTACATGCAATATTTTTACATATACAGGGGTAATACAAAAAAATTATGCATATATTCGGATTAAATCATCATATTTTTATACATATTAAAATATAGCTCAAACGTATCAAAAAACAAAGTGAAAAAAAATATTCGTTTTTTCTGTTATATTATTTTTTCATCGTTTTGTAGTGACCGTACGAAAGGGTGTCATAACCATTTTCTAAAATATATCTTTTGTCATCAAATGGTGACAGACCAAATTTTACACCTTTCACTGTATGAAGATGATGGTTGCTACTTTGAAACCATGTCAAATCTACTCGACAAGGTGATTTGTTTATCAAGCAGTCTCTGTAATCCTTGTGACGAAGGGTTCTTTTTACGATGTATTTGGGGACTCCTTTCCCCGTCTTCTTCTCCTCTTGTAAACTTAGAATAGAATACATTTTAGAACGAAGGCCCGCGAATTGTTTGATAGGTACTCCTGAAAGTTCATCTTTCATTTTACCTGGTACCTTTTTATTATGCGTACTATACAAAACATGATCTATGTGATAGTCGGACGTATCGAAATGATCTATATCATCTTTCATATCGGCATACACGTCCTCGGTTTGAAGCTCGTAGCACAGTGAATCTGTATCAGTGTCCTTTATCAGAGTCATTATCAATTGACATAATATTAAGGTGATCAATTTCTTCTGTATTAAGCCAACGAAACTCGTTCGGAGGGAGACACTGTGACATTGCCCATCCGTATAGATTATTAGCATCAAAATACGTTATATATTTAGATGATAGGATTATAGGTGACCAAATACTTGTTGTTTGCAGTACTAAAACGATTGCATATCACGGAAATTCCCCCTCGTATGCCTTTTTCCAGGAAAAGGTACATTGTAGGGTCAGTTATCAACTCAAAATTTACATTTGTCGTTTTTAAGCATGCTTGCCAGGCTAATCCAGGAGCCGTGTAAACATGACAGGGATCGATTTCATAGTATCTGATGCATAGTTTTCTGAAATTTTCGAAAACATCAGCAAAGAGGAGCACGTCAGTCTTCAGGTACAAGTCATGATACTGGCCTAGATTTTTTATGTTGAATGTATTCCATACTCTTATTGCATGGATGTAATCTTCTTCCCCTAGCGCTTCTTCTGTGAATTGGTTGTAAAATGCTTCACGTGGAGGAAATACTGTTTCTTCGAACTTTTCACTGTTGTCGATATAATCATAGGGGTAAACCCCTTTTCTCAGAACCAGATGTAACTTTCGAGTTGAACGTGGTCCTTTAAAATATGGAACTCACCTGGTGATAAATTATTTACTAGATTCTCAAGAGATGTGCTTAAAAACTGATAGGAGTCTATAAAATGTAATGTCCCCAGGGAGCAGGCTATATATTTTTCCATGTTATTGGGAATGCAGCTAACCTTCTTATTTTTGATTCTGCCGATTCCTTGCATAGTAAGATGTCTATCATATCCTCTGAGGTTGTGAAAGATAACTGGAATCCTATCGGTTAACTTAAAGTTCAGATTACAGGAATTATGGGCAGCTCCTCGGAATTTACGTGTTATACATGATCGTGATCTCTCACACGATCTGCTCCTAGGACACGCTTACAAATATGACAGTCAGTAACGTTGTGAAACAGTTTCTCTTCATGATTCGAGAGTTGCATTGGCTTTATCACCGACAGTAAATTTTTGATGTTTTCTTCTTCTTTAAGCAAACGTTCTAAAAATTCTTCTACTACATTAGGACCTCTCTAAATTACTGGAGGTTTATAGCTGCCGCCATCAGGTCCAACAACAAGATATGCAAATCCACAGGGTTCATGATTTGCCGTGATAGTGGTGTGAGATTTTGCAAGGTTAGGCATACAAGTGTCCACTTTCACTAGGAATGATTCAAAGTTGGCATAAATCACATATGGAACGGGCTGCGGAAACTTGAAATTTGTGCATTTCAGTCATTTCTCTTCTTCAGTTGGAAATTCTACTCTCTGGGGTCCATGTTCTTGACAATAGGGGATATGATCCTTCAAGAGTGATTAATTTGCGAAACGGTAAAGGCAGTAATCACAGTAGAAACTTACACCGTTATGTTTTGTGAGAGGACTGAGAAATCTACTCATATTCTTAATGAAGCAATAATGTTGCTTTTCACCATCTGATAACAGTAGATTTGCGTGCGCTTTAAATCTGAATGGTGTGATGTAGAGTGGGAACACCTCTTTCTCATATCCAAAAACATTGACAGAAATGTGTTCATTTTTTCAAATTTTGATATTTGATTTATTGTTATAGGGAAAATTAGGCCAGATGAGTTTAATTTTTCTTCTAAATGTTTATATTTGTTAAGGCGTTCAGTGTTTCCTATTGCAGGATATAAAGAGTCTAAAACAGACCATACAAAACATTTTTGGTCAGAATTACATACATTAACAATAGCACGTTTTAATAGTAATTCTCTTCGGGTAGGGACATAATTTGACCCTGCAAGAGGGATATATTTTCCAATGTTCATTTCAGCGTGGAGTACGGCATCCAGTGTCCATCCACTATGTGCTCCTTCAAATTCTTCAAATGAGGCCTTAATCTTCTTATATGCTGAATCCAATTCTCTGTTTAGGGATGATGTAGGAAGACTTGTGACACAGTTACTTCGGAAAAATGTGGCGCAGCGTTCAAAGGCAAAAGGGGAAACGTTTCGCCTGAAGCGCACTTTTACAGCAAGGTACCATTTAATACTACCTTTCGAGGTCAATTCTTCTTTCTGGTGTGTTAGGAGTGACTCCCGCGAGAACTCGAGGAAAACGATGAGGTCAACAGATGTTTCTTCAGTTGCCATCAGCTTATGTGTTGACAGGGTCCTTCTCATTTCTTCTGTAAACTGACAGGGGTCTTCAGTGTCTGGTTTTTGTTTCTTCTAGGGAATCCTTTCATCTTCAGAGCGTTTTCGCCTATTAATATGTGGCTTTTTTTGATGTCGTAAAAGTTTGTCTTTTCTTCCAAACTCCATTGCACATTCTTCACATTTATAGGTTTTCCTGGAGGTGTGGGTTAACTCATGCAGTCGGACGTCATCTCTCCTTGAGAATATCGATTCGCATTGAGAGCACTTAAACAGGCTTTTCCATCATGATTTCTCTTATGACGAATGAGATTTGTCTGGAGCGTGAAAGCCTTCTCATATATATCACATGGATACATTATGAAGCAGTGACTTGTAAAATAACTGATTTATACTAGACGAGGATGTCGAGAACTATCACTATTGGTTTCTAACAGTTGAAAAAATCACGGAGACGCAGCAGCAGAGAAACTGTCACTGTCAACGTCTGACAACAGAATGAGGATTCTGACAGATGTCGTATTTATACTAGAAGTATGCTAGTATTTATACTAGAAGAAGGACTATCCCGCAAAAACTGATTTAAAAGACTTTCCCGCAATAAATGAAAAGAAAAAATGCTATTGGTTAAAAATTAAAATATGTATATATAAATTAAAAAAAACGGTGAAAAGAAAAAAATCTCTGATTTAAAAATAAATTATTTGTAATTATGTAAATTATTGAGGGGAAATATGTATTGATGACCTGTATGTGTGACGAAAAGGCCCGCGTTCGCTTTGAAACACATGGAGGCGGATCCCATAGGATTAACATTGATCCATCTCTGAGTTAGAACTCTCATTTTCCCCCTACTCCTACCTCTGCCCTAGTAATTAGTACGAAATGCAATTCCCGTTATAATTTATCGTTAGAAATATATCTTTTCCGTTTCTGCCATAAAAGTAAAATTATTCTGAAATTAATTATTTTCCTTTTTTTCGGAATCTAGTCTGTTCTAATAAATTTAAAGTGCATTTTAATTCGCAATACAATGCGAAATCAATAGGAATTTTTTATAGGCTTCATTTCTTACTATAAAGTGCGATTTTGACGTTATTCCAGTGAAAATAACAAATTACATCATTTAAAGAGAGTGTTTGTCAAACATTCTCTAACGTTTACCTACTATTAATCACATACACTCTGATACAGTAATTTCGTACTCTATTAGGCAGATTTATCCATTTTGTAACCAATCTTCAATATTTTTCCAGTTTTCTTCTAATATATTTTAGCCTGCTTAAAGGTGGTAATTTCAAGGGTCTTAATCTGATCATTTATACTTACCAGACTGGATAATGGCTTTGAGCTTGATTATGGATTCTGAACTTGTTATGGACTATGAAGACTTGCTGTTTTCCGCTAAGGGAAAATCCACTACTATGTTTTCTGCTTGTTTGTGAGTTGATCGTCCTGAATGAACAGATCGAAAGAATACCATATATCAGCTGGTGGATAATACTGATCAGAAGGCATTGCAGGTACAGTCGCTCAAAAAAGTATCCGAATGCTATGGTTAATTACAGAATTCAGAAAAAATATCTAGCAACGATTTTTTTAGAAATTAGTGATCTGGCAACCTTCGTGTACAGTACACGAAGGTTGCCAGATCACTAATTTCCGTTCACAGCAACTGTTCACAGTTGCTGTGAACGGTGCAGTAACTGCACACGCTCCAGTTTGCTGTGAACGGTAACTGGAGCGTGTACAGTTGCTGTACACGCTCCAAATATTTTTCCTGAATTCTGCAATCACGTGACACGAAGGTTGCCAGATCACTAATTTCTAAAAAAAATCGCCAGATATTTTTTCTGAATTCTGTAATCAACCATAGTGTTCGGATACTTTTTTGAGTGACTGTACCTACAATTCTAACTTCACTTTCGGAGGAATCAGAGGAGCTGAACACGGTACAGTATAGGCTGAACGATAACCATGAAGAAATGCATGATGCTATTTTGCTATATAAGAATTTGACTGCAGATGAGGCTCATTTGGTACCCATATTCATACTGTTAGGCCGAGTTCTTGATGAGAGCGATTGATATTTTATTTCCGATTACTGATTAAACATCAGATTATGAGAATTTAGACAGCAAGGGAATGATGTGTTCACACACACCCTACAAGAAGGGCGAAATTTTGAAAAAAATCAAACCAGCCACTTCGTTCCCTTCCTAAATTTTTCTGAATCCAGGTCTGGGCTTAATATTTATCATGGTAATGCTTAAGTGGGACTTCTTGGGGGATACGGGAGAATTGAAGGAAATCCATTGTCTTCATATCGAAATAGTACAAGAGTTATTATCGTATGAAATCGTTAGACCAGGGGTGCACAACTCAAATGTGGACGCAAGCCAAATTCGACTTCTAAAGGAATGAAACGGGCCAGAATCGACTTCTAATGGAATAAAATGGATTAGAAGCAAATTCTAATGGGATAAAGTGGGCCAGAATCGACTTCTAATGGAATAAAGTGGATTAGAAGCAAATTGTAATGGAATAAAGCGAGCTAGAATCGACTTCTAATGGAGTGAAGCTGGTCAGAATCAACTTCTAATGGGATAGTATAGGACAGAATCGACTTCTAATGGAATAAAGTGGACCAGAATTGACTTCTATAATGGAATGAAAAGGGACAAGAAAATTATCTCTCTGCAATATGTTGTTGCATTGTTGAAGGTCTGTGGTAGACAATACTTCCCAATTTCTTTTCTTTTATAGCTGCTGTAGTTTCCCAAACCAAAGAAAAATTTTTTTCCAGTAGTACGAGGTGTTTAAAATTCTCTTTTTTGCTCACCTAATAAGCCAAAAATGAATTCCGAAACAAACGAAAACCTTTTAGCTAATGGAAAAAGTTAACAGATTGGATATGCCAAATTTATTTAATAAAATCGAGATACATTCTCGACAAAAGATTGTTTCAAAGCATCGTTTACGAAATGCAGTCAGCCAAGCATGTCATCAATTACTCTAGTTATCGACCCTTGTAATCATATTAGGCATTTGAAGAACTGGACGCGGAGTCAAATATATTGACACAAGGAAACGTCTTTGTTTCTGTCACTGCTATGGGACCGGTTCTGACCGCTGCTCTCCGCCGATGATCGGAGCGATAAGAGAAGGTGTGAATTCAACCTGATAGCTAATCAGTGCGGGGATGAAAGGCGACAACTGCAGTGGATGGCAACTCCCAGTTACACCTCAAGGTGTCCCTGCTCTGGCATCTCAAGGCTGTTTGTCGCGATGTTTTTCTGCCGTTTTCATGCCTCCCAGGGGCTCCAATCGGTCGCCACATGGTGGTGACTCATTCTGGATTCATTACAATGCTAAATGCGTTACTTCCCTTCGGAAATTATTACGTTGAATTTGCGACATAAGCAACAGAAGAGGAATGTACAGTGGAGGAAAGAATCACATCAGAATTCAGTTCCACAATGTAAAGAACCAGATGTCTATAATGAAAGCTTATTTACTTCGTGGCCGCCGTAAAGAGCACTGTTTGAAAGCACGCACATTTGATACATACAGGATGCGGAAAAAAATTGACAAAAGAAAATATTTACTGTCAAAAGCACCGCTAGGTGTGTTCTTCTCACAGGGTCTAGATTTCTCTGCAGTTTCTTTAGAAATTCATAGACACCAGAAAGGAATGTCATCGTTTTCAATGGTGGAACATATAAAATCCTGGTTCAGATATTTGCAATAAGATTAGTCCATCGGTCAAATGACCTAGATCAGTTTTTCGATCGATCAAATAATATCGGGAGGTCTTCTGCGAGTACAAAAGTACATTCAACTACAAATAGCAGTAAGAACTGCTTAAAGATATTTGTAGTTGACTAAAATTACGTTTTCCTCTGCCTAATGGGTAAATCATGTTTTGATTAGTGTGTTTCTGCCAAACTCCTTAATTTAAAATCTTGTTTCGCTGACGACACTCTACTCAATTCTACATCCTATACCTTTAATGAACGGTTGATAAAGTTATTTAAAGTCGATTAAAATTATTTTTCTGACGCTAAATGGGTAAATCATGTACCTATTAATGTTTATATGTCAAACTCCTCACTTCTCTTTTCGTAAGGCATAGTGGATGTGTCGTTTTTCTGCTGAGGTTCTGCCATCCTCTTAGACCTTCTACTATGGCATATAAACTGACAGGTTTATATGCCATAGCAGAAGGCAAGAACCTCTGTGGCAAGCAGCTGCTTGAGGGGATATTGATTTATTTTATTATTTTACTCGACATCCTATACCTTAGATCAAGGCCGTCCAACACAAACTTAGTGAAGAACCACCGGGGAAAAAAACATATCTTTTTAAAGGGCCTCAAGAAAATTTCTCTACTTAACAAAATTGGAAGAAATGAGCTAGATTCAGTACATGGATTATTAGTTTTATGAACAGCAAGTTCTTTTGAAATGAGCAGTGGGCTCGACAGGCTTGCTTCAGATAAACTGTTGTTAAAGTTCAGGTTTCTTTATATAAAAATACACTGTAAAAATATATTAATTCAACTTAAGAATAAAAAATATATCAGAAATAGAAGTATGTATAACTGATTGTGAGTGAGAGAATAACAAGGCTAAACCTAATGTTGCAGAAATAATAAAGTTCTAAAATTTGGCACCTAGGAGTAATTCAGTTTAGAAAAAGCTCAGAAAAAATGCGAAATTCTAGATCAGCAAATCCTTCAGCGCCAAACAGGGGTCACGCTTCAATCTGCTATCTCTATGTACTAGAAATGTGAATCTTGGTATTTGAGATAATCAACAAGGAAGTTCTCAGCAAACATAACCAATGTAAAAATAAAAATAAATACCCCCTCAAGCAGCTGCTTGCCACAGAGGTCTAGACAGGAGCCTGTCAGTTTATATGCCACAGTAGGAGATCTGAGAGGATGGCAGGACCTCAGCAGAAAAACGACACACACATCCATGCCTAAATCCGGGGCTCGAACCCAGGTCCCTTAGATCAGTAGCCAAGCGTGCTAACCACTCGGCCACGGGACGTAAGCTCCCATAATTAAATTAAAGTCAAATACAGGTCGCATTCAAATTGACTAATGAAACAAATACACTAGATATCTGAAATATTATTTGCCTATTTGTTATTTGTACTAAGAATTAAGTTTTTATTTTCTAGAATTCTGAAACTCTTCCAAACAAAAAAAGACTCAGTACAATACATTGAGTCTCATGAATATCTAATGGCGAAAATATATTGAATCCTGAGCAAATTTATAATAGTTGTAATAACAGCCACCATATTTAGAAGAGTACAAGAGACTATGATTCGCCATCACCTAGAATGGCAATAATAAGCGCTAATAAGAAACGAAATATCAAACATAATTGGAGTGACCATTACATATCCTACACATTACAAATATTTTGGAAGAATATTTTTTGGAAAAAAACATTACAGCGAATGAGAAAAAAATAAACTATGGTACTATTCATCAGGAGCAATCTCTGCGTAACTGAAACTCAGGGGATCGAGAAAACTTCGTTCAAGAAAGTGTCTCTCTAAAGAAGTTTCATTTTCAATAACACACAAAAATATGGTTATTGTGAAAAACAAATTGCTTAATAGTGAAGCATATAGAGTAGTCCAAGCTATTTACGGGTTTCCTGGAAAACGCCGCCAGAATTAAAACTAAGGATCTACAAGAAACGGGGTTCGGTTCCTAGTTCACATGGAACAGTAACATTATGTTCATGTTTAACAAATGCAAACAATTATGATAAAAATTAATGTGTTTATTACAAAAACAAAGAGTTTTTACAAAGAGTTTTTGTTTTATTACAAAAACAAAAAGTAATACAAATGAATTAACTTGCTAATAAAGAAAATAATGCAAAATCTTCTAAAGATCTTCCTTTGTGGACCCTTTACGGAACCTTTTGTGACTCGATTAAAAGTTCTTCTTGCATGTCCTAGAGATTACATACACAGTCGTATTAGAATAATATGATCACCTATCACAGTATATGTATGATAGGTGGTCATATTATTCTGATACGACTGTGTATAACCATACAGAATCCTCAAACAGCCACGGGCTACGGAGATCCAGCTACACTATGCAATTTAATTCTCCAAATGTCTGTTTTGAGCTGTATCTGCTGCATCTGGCCACTATAAACCACTTCTAACAATATCATATTTAACTTGTTTGCCCATTGCATCCTAAGTCTTCTCCTTTTTCTGAGACCTTTACCCAAACTGTTCATAACCGTATTTGCTAATCTATGTTTATGCATACGGCAACATGGCCAAAAAACAAAGATCCCTCTCTGCACAATAGGCTGCTTAAAGGTGGTTGCCGATTCCTTTGCCTAACCTCATCATTAACTGCAAAGCTGAACCACCTAATGCCTTATCTCTCTGTTTATAACCATCCATTGGAATCCATTGGAATGCACGATGGTCATAAATGGATGTAAATGCCATGAGTTTTACGTATCGGCATCTAGAATCAAAAGCATCTAGCTTCTTGTTATCTTGTTTACAAAGTGTCCAAGTTTCACTACTATAACTAACCCTAGAAAGAACCAAACTATTATATAGTCTAATTTTAGTCTTTAGGTGTATACGCCTATTTCTCCACACTATCCATAGATTCTTAAAAGTCCCGGCAGCAATCCCTATTCGTTTGTTAATCTCAAGCCTCATATCACCAGTATCTGTTACGTAGCTCCCAAGATAATTAAATTGTGACACCTGCTCAAGACTGCAACCATTCAGATTAACTGAATCACAGCCTGCCATGACAAATTTTCATCACTTTAGTTTTCTTTCTGTTTATAACCAAACCTATTCTACTATCAGTCTCATCAACAGCTCGAATGAAAGTGTTCATCTCATCAACATCATTTGCCAAAAGGGCTAAATCATCAGCATAATCTAAATCAGAAATTTTCGTATCTCCAGACCATTTAAGGACAAAATCTTTCTCTTGCAGTGAATTTCGCATAATATGCTGCTCAGAGGTGATTGCCTACTCATTTACCTAACAACATCGTTACTTACAAAGTCGAAGCACTTAATGCTCAAGAAACTGAGTGAGCGTCTAGAATGAAGAGCATCAAGTTTCCTGTTACCTTGCTTACAAAGGGTCCGAGTTTCACTACCATAGCTAACTTTAGACAGGACAAAACAGCCATATTGCTTAATTTTTGTTTCTAGGTATATAAGCCTATTTTCCCCATTCGCCTTAAAAGTCCCAAAGTCCCAGCAACAATCCCTATTCTTCTTTTTCGCTCATGCCGCACATCACCAGCATATCTATAACGCAGCTACCAAAATAATTAAACTGAGACACTTGCTCAAGGGTGAAACCATTTAAAACAACTGAGGCACAACCTGCGTGACCAATTTTGAGCAATCATTTAAATGTTTCAAACCACACCACACCATTGTTAAGCGGAAGTTATCTCTGCAGACAGGGATTACCGAAAATCAGTAGAGCGAACAGCAAATATGTATCTCATGAAACAACGAATTGCATTTAGTAAATGTTATTATTTTGTAAACTAAATAAGTGCGAAATTAAATAATAAATTCATATTTAAAAATAACTATTATTAAATTAATTAAAAATTATAATATTAAGTAAAAAATTATTTTCGTCCCGTAAGTTGGTTACAAAATTGCATAAAAATGACACATTGCATATTTATCAGTTAGACTTACTACTAAGGGTAAATGCAACATTATACTGAAAGACAATATAAGAAAAATGGTTACAGATTTAACTTTTCAGATTCCAAAATCAAAACTTTTTATGTGAGCCGTAATTCCAGCAAGGTCTCAGACAAATGTCATTGACTTATTCATTTCCGTTATTGCGACATTTTTGTCATAACTGCGCCATTTTTTTCGAATTCCTGATTGAATTTCATATTTCTATTTGAAATAAATCTGTGTTTTACCGCAACTGAATACATCTGCTAGTTTTTGCATTCATCTTACTTTTTATCCACTCGCTTCAATAACCTTCATTTTATCCTGAAAGCTTAAAAATATTTGTTTTTTACACGCTAATAGCAATATAACACGCTAATAGCAATACGCTAATAGCAATATAATTTATAATACGCTAATAGCAATATAATTTATTACACATTTAATTAATAAACTAATTAATAACTTAATTAATAAAAAATTAATTAAATATTACACATTAATATTTACACGCTAATAGCAATATAATTTATAATAAAATATATAAAATTGATTTCTAACATCACCTATACACTGAATTGGCATTGAATTAGGGATAGCAACTTAGTAACGTGTTGGACCTCTTCTGGCCCTGATAACGGCCGCCACACGACGAGGCAAGGACTCCACAAGCTTGCGGAATGTTCCACAGGTATGGCGACCCGTGCATCCTCCAGAGCTGTCCACAATTCTCTCAAGGTTGATGCTGATGGACACGGGCCCGAACACCCTGCTCGACGGTATCCCGAAGATTTTCGATGAGATTTAAATCTGGGCTTGTAAGTGGCCAATTCATTATTTCAAAGTCAGCAGAATGCTCCTGCAACCATACAGTAGCCAACCTGGACCTGTGAGATGAACAGTTGTCTTGCTGGTAGATGCCATCTCCATTGGGATGCACGATGGTCATAAATGGGTGACAATGGTCAGCCATGAGTTTTATGTACCGGGTTGAACTGAGAGTCGTCGGTACACATACCAAAGGTCCCACAGACGTCCAACAACTGAAGACATCCCAGGCCATCACTGAGCCACCACCAGCTTGTACTGTTCCGACCTGACAAGAAGGATCCATGGCTTCTTGGTTTCGCGCCTACCTTCAGTCTCCCATCGGCGTGATGAAGTTTAAATCGGGATTCATCACTTTAGGCTATCCGTTGCCAATTTTCGATGGTCCAGTTTCGATGTTCTTTAGCTCAGGTAAGGCATTGAGCCCGGTATCATAGCGTTAGAAGTGGGACTTTTGTAGGTTGGTGGCTCCTGAAGCCAAGACGATGAAGTGAGCGTTGCACGGTCCGTGCACTGACTTCCCAGCTGGAACCTACATTCATATGGGAGGTGATTTCAGATAATATCTGGCCCCTATCAGTCCATACGATGCGGCAAAGCTCACGATCATTCAAGGCTGGTTGTCCTTTGCAGTTTATCTGGGTGCTTGTTTTTTTTTTGCAGGAATTTTCATATTCCCGGAACACTCTTGAAATTGTCGTATGAGAAAATTCAAGTTCATTTACAATTTCGGAGATCGAGTGTCCCATCCATCGGGCACCTACGATCTGCCCTCTGTCAAAAGCATTTAAATCCGGCTCCTTTCCCATTACGCTTCTCACGATGAATGCTTGGGGAAGCCAAAGCTGACAGTGACATATGACCAGAGTTTCAGCCACGCATGCGCGCAAATGCGGGACTTGCGGTACTGAATTTGGATAGCGTCTCCTATCCGTAATTCAATGGCACTTCAGTGTACATATGCAGGCTGAAAATACCTCTAGACTTCAACTGAAAAGACAACTGTACAAAAACGTTTTTTTTTTAACTCAACGAAAGTAATGCCACTTTTATAGAAAGGCTCCACACACCCAACTCCTATTCAAGTATTTTTCGAAACTCGAAAGAAGGCGTTATTGAGTCGACAGAGATGATGTCTTATTGATGGCAAACTCTTTCCCGGTAGTTTTTGTATCCTCTTCATCATCAACCCTACTCGAGACCACTCCTACTATAGTCATGAAAGGAAATGACACCTCGCATTGATGAAGAGTGATCATGGAATTCATTCTTTCACACTAATTAAAAACGTTTCACTTTTTCCCGTATATATGTATATGCCTTTGTTCTATATATATCGAGCTGGCACCTCTTCCCTTTTCTCTCAAACTAATTTAGATGTTCGTCTGTTCCATCCCTATTGAATGTATACAATAAACATGGCAACAAAAATCCAAAGTTTTCTGTTCTTAATCTACTTTCTGTTTACGGTTGAAAGATTCTATTAGTTATAGTGAATTGGTGATGCTAAAAGAATTTTCCAGTCAAGATAGGTTTCTGGTCCATAGAAGTACCGTCTTAAAGAACTTCTTAATGAAATAACATCAGAAATCATGACTTATTCCTGTTGAATCCAGTCCCTTAGGCATTTTTCTAGATCTGGGCCGTCTTTGAAATTTTACGATAATTATTTTCTCAGTTTCCCGGGTACTATACATAAGTAATACACTTTTATAGTTGATAGAATAGCAAGCGCTTAATTTGTTGCTACATTTTGTTCACATTTCTGCCATTTCAAAGTATAGCTATTTCTACTTGACCTTGAAAGATGCGCTGCATTTTAAATTTTCAAATTCATTTAAGCCTATAGCTACTAAGCCTTGATAAGATGTCCATATTATTCTGATTTTCTCATCCTATGTAAATAAGAGTTCACGATTATTTGAGTTTAAAGAATGTTAGAGATTTCAATCTTTTAATAGATTTGAAGTATATGACATCCAACACTAAATTCCGTGTTTTTCCCATGATCCCAATATAAAATTAATATTGACAACTGGTAGACCTTGGATTTTCCTTATACTCAATGCGATAAGTCAAATGAAATGCGCGACACAGAATTGTGACACAGTGCAATTCAGACTTTCATATTAATATTAACTACCGTATATTTCCGCAGATAAGACGATAGTTGAATCATAAAAAAGGCCCCCAAAATCCGGGTCATCTTATAGGACAGATACAAAAAAATTAGATTGAAATTTATATAAATTGAAACCATTATTACTACAACTTATCGAAAAATCTGTCATATTATTTAAATACGCTATATGATAATACATTACATTGTAATAGTAAAACAATACTAAAACAAAATAAATATTAAAAGTTATGTTTATTGAGCTACTGAGGAAAAAACGGACAAACCGTAATTATTTACTAGTACAGAGTAGGGTATGTCCACAAAATAGAATAGCCCATACGACGCTTTTGTGAATAGTCAAGGTCATTACCCGAATGCCCGAATCAGTGCGAATGTTTGCGAATAGGACATAATTCTGTATACGCTATACAGTATTATTATCCAGATGATGATCGCCGATCTAAACTAAATTCATAGGCCGTTGATAGTTTGGGGTCGTCTTATAGGACAGATATATGCTAAAACTATAAAACTTTGACGAAAATATATACCTCGTCTTATCTGAAGGTCGTCTTATCTGCGGAAATATACGGTAGGTGCATATTTAGAACTGGTTGACTTTTTCCCGATTTTTATTTTCAGAAATTATTTCAATTTTAAAACATAAGAATTTCTATTTTAACTTGAAGATGTCGAATTTTAAATTGTCAAATTCTTTGAAATATCGGACAATTCCTATTTCCCCGATGTCCACATCATCATTAATTGGGTATTGTCCTCTATTTGTCGTTGGTTAATGAATCAGATCTTAAAGGTATGTTAATTTGAAATCTACGTTATAAATTACCTTCGATACCAAATTTCATGGGGGCGGGTGGAGGCTCAGTCGATAGCGCGCCAGGCTCTTAATCTGTAGTTCCCAGGTTCGAGTCCCAGCTGGGTCAGCGTTGAGATTTCTCTCCGCAAAATTCCCCGCCCCCCTGCCAGTAGGGGACACCGATGGGCTTGGAAAGGCCACCATCCGTCGAGTGGGACGTTAAGCCGTGGCCCCGTGTGCGGGAGAGCCATACCCTGTGCACTTTAAAGAACACGCTGGATGGCCTTGACGGGAGGCTACTATCTGTCTTTCAATAGCTGTTCCAGTGGCTCCCCTTCCCCAACCTTCTCTGAGCCTTCGGGGTCCATGTGACCTGTCCATTTAGCCCATGGTGTGCAAAAAAGTGGCGCTCAGAGATAAAACAAATTTCATGTTTCTTCTGTGACCCTAACTAATGAAATTTATATTTACCACTTTTTGTTCTTTATATGTTAATTTTACAATTTACGAGTTATAAATCCTAAATGTTATAACCCGGAATAGTAAAAAAATACTCAAATTCACATTTTATGCATGCCATATTTATATTTTTTTTTACAGTATTTTATGCATTCGATCGCATAGCAGCTAAAAATACTTCACACTAATTAGAAATCCGCGCAGTCATTACCAAAATTAAAAGAGGAACGTTGATAAATATAAAAATAAATACCCCCTCAAGCAGCTGCTTGCCACAGAGGTCTGACAGGAGCCTGTCAGTTTATATGCCAGAGTAGAAGGTCTGTGAGGATGGCAGGACCTCAGCAGAAAAACGACACAAACAGCCATGCCAGGACATCGTTAATAGAGCCACTATAGTTTACAGCCCATCTGTGATATACATATATATAAGATGTCTAAGCTTTATGATACTCTTAGAAGAATATTAAAATTCAAAAGATGGTTTCAAATTACAAAAATAGATCATATGATTTTTCGAAATGTTCGATTTCTTAAATTGTCCTTTAATTTTAAAATTTAAATACATGTGCCAAAATAACAAAACTGGGAATTAAACGATGGCTGGTAAATTTCTTTTCTTGAAAAATAAAACTTTTCTCGATTCATTTTTTTTTTAAATCTAAATCGAGTCATGAATTAATGAAATGAATACACAGTCAATCATGAAATACACAAATCTAACTAAACATTAATCAATAATGTACACATATTGAGATAAATATCGAATGATTGCTTTTGAATGGAGATACTGTATACAGTATATATATAAAATAAATAAATACCCTCTTAAGCAGCTGCTTGCCACAGAAGTCTGACAGGAGCCTGTTAGTTTATATGCCAAAGTAGAAGATCTGAGAGGATGGCAGGACCTCAGCAGAAAAACAACACGTACAACCATGCCTTATCCGGGGCTCGAACCCAGGTCCCTTAGATCAGTAGCCATGCGCGCTAACCACTCGGCTATGGGACATGCTTTCAATAATATGCAGTCAACAACACGATTCTTTTTCAAATATCGCCAGCAGGTTAATCCAGTTGCGAACCCCTAGGTAAAAGTATTATTGTTCAGAAACTCAAACCTAATTATATAATTAGATGTCCCTGTGCTACTTCAACATAATGCATTTAACTGACGAGCAACTTCAGTTCACAGTACAGTATTAATAATTACGAAAGCAGTGATTGATGCAACATGACTCGAATTAAATTGGGTCTTTAAACCTGAGGATTCATAACCGCCTATGCCAGTTTTTTGGCTTATGTCAAATATTAGCTGAGAAGCATACATTGGTAGAGAAGTCGTGAACAGAATTTCTACCAGTCTAATGTTCATTGCGAGAATACGTATCATACTGTCTACATTCCAATCTACATTTGATATCTATCCGTAAGAATCCGTAAGAATTTTCTATCCGTAAGAATCCGTAAGAATTTTCAGAGTCCTTGTATTTGAAAATACAATAAAAACTTTCATATTTCTCGAGTCTTTTTTCCTAAAATTTTGCTTATTGGGATATACGTAAAAAAAAATCATGTATTTCTTTCCCTATTTTGGAAATATTAAACTGCATATATGAATACCATGAAAGAAACACAGCTGCGCGACATCAACAGCTATAGCTACTTGGAAGCGAACCAGCTTTGATAAAGCAGCACAGGAGAGACAGGTGAAGGGGCAGTTGGCCAGGGCCCCCACATATCAGGAGCCTTGAAAAAAGCTTATTTAATGATCAAATATTCGACGTACCTATCAAACGTTTTACGTGGGGCTCCAGTGTACAATTATGCCAGTCTTCCTTCCCTTTTACTCAGAACTTCTGGGCGTTCTAACCCTTTCATTTGACTCAGACCCAGGGTCGACTTATTTAATCTTCCACGGTCGACTTATTTAACCCTAAGTTATAAATTACAATGTTCCAATGCTTATTTAATCACATTTAATGCTAATTCATTGAAATTACCTTGTAATTCGAGCGCTACACAAAAAAGTGAAGGAGATAACATTGATTATGTGCTTCAATTTAAAAGAACGTGAATAATAATTAACATCACTACGTTAGACGATGAAAGAATACCAAATTTATCTGATAATTTTATTCATGAATGACATATTACAAATACGTGTGAAAAATGCAAGTTTTACAAGCACTTCATCAAGGTGGAATACGAGCAAGGGCAGAACTTTGGTGATAGCTACTGAGAGCGGATTTTTTTCTTAACGAAATACGAGTTACTACAAGATTATTATTTCTTGCAGAGTATGAAATTTGAATAGTAATTTTATCTGTAATATGAAATTCTTGAAAAGGTAAGAAAGCAAAATTTGTCAAACTTGTTACATGTTAAGGAAATATACACTATTAATGTCACACGGAATTTTTACCTTCTTACGTGGATTTCATTTGTTACCGACTTGCACAAATGTTTTTTTAAAACTTCTTGTGTGGACTTCTTTTGCCATCTTCTTGTACTTTTTTACTAACAACAAAATTAAACATTCAGAACTTTGGAACTGCTTACACTACCGTGAAAAAATAATCCTTTTCAACTTAGCAGAGGAAGTCAGACATTCGTTGTGCTAAGCTACGTCACTTTTGGATGACGACGCAGTGGATCCAGAATCAGATACAGAAAGAAGTACGAAAGAAGCTGCTCGTAATAGTCCTTGGAAATCTAGGAATTCGGTTGCTGCTTCAAATTCTTTAAAATGTTTCCAGTTTACTTGCCTGTGAAAGAAATTGCATAAAAGGGAAAAGCGCTGTTATTTCAGCAAAAAATTCCTATTTAAAAGTTTAACGTTTTACGCTTAACAAATAAATTCTTTTTTCTTTTCAGTAACTCCTGATTTTAGAGCTAAATTAATAACTCCGAAAAACGAAACTTAATAAAAGAAAAGCTTAAATTTATCAATTTTTTTCCAAAAACAAGATATTATCGAATTTTAATTCTCAATAATAATTAGCCAGTGATAAACATGATATCAATGAAAAGTCACCAAACCAACAATTCCAAAGAAAAGCCACCGTTAATAGAAGAGAAAAAAAATCCACAAGTCAATTTTAAATACTTCAACAAAGAGCGTGAATTTAAAGCATGTTTTGGGGAAAATATTCCCATGTTTTTTACACTAAAGAAGTATTTACAAAAACATGATTAAAAAAATATAAATATCTACAAAAATTTGCTTTTGCGTAATGCATATTACATTCCCGACATTAAATTTTAGTATACCTATTTTATCAATTCTTTTCAGAGTACAAGATTTACCGTAAAATAATTATTAACACTTGCATTCACCACGAGCTTCGCTTCCCAAATGTAACAGTTTAAGAACTAAAAAAAACTTTTCTTACTAAATTCTGTCTTGCCTAATTTTTTATTCCTCTCTGTGCTCAATGAAGGCGACTATTGCGATATAAAGTCGAATTTGCCGTTGTTCTCAGTTAAGTGATTTCATTAGTTTTTAAAAGCAAAGCGCTAATAAAAGTTTGCTTCGATGAGACCATGCGTTCTTTTGACAATTTTTGTTTCGCTCTTTTTAAGATTTCTGGTATCTTATTTCACGTTTCCTTAGTGTCATGTGTTCGCCCAAATATGCTTGATTTTCCTATTTCTACTTTTTTTTATTCTACTTTGCACGGTTTTCCTCCTTATCTTAGATAAGGTAGCTTAAACCAACATGTAGTCATGATACGGTTTTCTCTGTATATATTGGACGGACGGATGAATGAATGGGTGGGTGGATGGATCGATGGATGTCTTCAGAATATTCAGGAGAATTACCCTTACGGTTTATATTCCTTGATAATGTTAGGAAAAGTTATGTCGGGAGTCCAACCCAACCAAAGACCCTTATTGCCTTCCAGAGAATTTGAATGGCTAAACCTATAGAGGCCAAATTATTCTTTTATGGTTAAGTTTCTTTGGAGAAACAACAGGTCTTGGTTCGGATTTTTGAAGGTTAAAGCACACACACCCCCCATATCGTTAGCTGTTACAAAATATCATGGAGTAAAATGAGATAACTGAACTGCCATGGCCTGCACAATCACTGAATTTGAATTCCGTGAAATTTATGGGAATATGATGAACACCCAAAATACCTTCAGCCCTTCGCCAGTTGTCTGGTATCCCTTCAAGAAGCTTGGCGTCTCTTCTCCTAGTTAAGTGGTTTAAGTTCTTGCAAACTTTCCCAGGAGGTACACAAATATAATGAGCTCTCGTGGAGGCTACAGATATATTAAAGAACAGCCTCCCCGCCCTGCCCACGGTCAGTAGGGGACACCGATGGGTTTGAAAAGGCCGCCGTGCGTCGGATGGGACGTTAAGCCGTGGCCCCGTGTGCGGGAGAGCCATACCCTGTGCACGTTAAAGAACACGCTGGATGGCCTTGACGGGAGGCTACCATCTGTCTAACAACAGCTGTTCCAGTGGGTCCCCTCCCCCAACCTTCTCTGAGCCTTCGGTGTCCTTGTGGCCTGGCCATTTAGCCCATGGTGTGCAAAAAAGTGCCGCTCAGAGGTAAAACAATCCAATCCAATCAAGTCTTAGAAGTAACAAGAACTAGTTACAAATATCCATAGTTTTCATTTTCAATATCATGGTTTTTGAAAGCACTCTCTCTCTTTCCTGCCAATCGAAAGTCAGCGTTTTAAGGATTTTGAACAGGCCCAGATCTGAATAAAACAATAAAGTTGGGGGGGTGGGCAACCGACGCAATCGAACCGGAAAACTTTAAAAGGCAGTGGGAGACCAAGTGACTGGATTTCCATTGCAGTGTTACATTTACCCTCCGTTTCAGAAATTTTTAAAAAAATGTCTTGAAAAATTAAAAATACGTGAAATATGCACAAATTTATTTATTTTCACCTATATTATTTGTGAAACTTACACGTTATGTGAATGGAAAACCTCATTTAAAACACTTTAAAAATAACCTTTTTACAGAAAAATGCCACAGGAAATAAATTATAGATATTAATCAGTCATCCAAATTCCGATTATAAGCATATTTGTTTAATATTTAGGATTATTGAAGCTGAAATATTTGACACCAGATGCTACTGTTACCTTAACCTTAAACACTGTTTCAATATTGATGAAATAAAAGAAAATTTACACAAATTTATAAAATATTGTTTACTCTAGTAATGATTTGTTATGATTTTTCAGGAAAATTTGTATACGACTAGAACATTGCTGTTAAATTTTCACCTTCCACAACTTTTTAAATAGCAAACAAATATTGCTCGAAAACGAGTTTTGTGAAATTTTGGTTTTCCTTAGTGATATTTTGCTACAAAAAGTTTATTTCAGAATTAAGAAGCTTTGAATACAGCTTTCGAATTCGCACAAAATTGAAGTATTCCATTGCTTTGATAATTTTATGCAATTCGAATCTCCCAGATAAAAAAAAATCGCGATATTTGATTAAAAAAATAACGAAATTAATCCATTCATTAGTTCCTTTCTTCAAGGTTATAGAAGCAAAAATAATTTACACTATTTTATCATCATCATCATCATCATTCTCAAGCAGCCATGGGCTACGGAGGTCCAACCAGACCGTGAAATTTAGTTCTCCAAGCAAGTCTGTCCTCAGCTACATCTACTGCATCTGGCCACTGCACACCAATTCTAACAAGGTCCTGTTTGACATTGTCTGCCCACCGCATCCTAGGTCTCCCCCTCTTTCTGAGGCCTTTAGGCACACTGTTCATAACCCTATTCGCCAATCTATAATTATCCATACGGGCAACATGGCCAAACCAACGGTCTCTCTCTCTGCACAATATGCTGCTTAAAGGAGGTTGCAAACTCCTTTGCCTAACCTCATCATTAGTTACAAAGTTGAACCACCTAATGCCCAAGATACTGCGTAAGCATCTGGAATCAAAAGCATCTAGTTTCCTGTTATCTTGTTTACAAAGTGTCCAAGTTTCACTACCATAACTAACCCTAGAAAGAACCAAACTATTATACAGTCTAATTTTAGCCTTTAGGTGTATACGCCTATTTCCCCACACTCTCCATAGATTCTTAAATGTCCCGGCAGCAATCCCTATTCGTCTGTTAATCTCATGCCGCACATCACCAGTATCTGTTACATAGCTCCCAAGATAATTTAACTGTGACAGTTGCTCAAGACTGCAACCATTCAGATTAACTGAATTACAGCCTGCCTGACCAATTTTCATCACTTTAGTTTTCTCTCTGTTTATAACCAAACCTACTCTACTACCAGTCTCATCAACAGCTCGAATGAAAAAGTTCATCTCATCAACATCATTTGCCAAAAGGGCTAAATCATCAGCATAATCTAAATCAGAAATTTTGTTATCTCCAGTCCATTTAAGGCCAAAATCTTTTCCTTGAAGTGAATTTCGCATAACATAATCAATAACCAAGCTAAAGAGAAAAGGAGACAAAATGCACCCTAGTCGAACACCAGAAGTAATGCTAAACCAATTGCTACAAGCCTTACCAACTCTCACACACGACTCAGTGTTATTATAGAGAGCTTTCATTATGCTAACTAACCTTGTCTGGTATACCAAATGATCTCATAATCAACCACAAATTATGACGATCTGATAAACGGATAATGATAGTCGAAAGCCTTTTTGATTCAACCAAAGGTTTCTGAAACTCTAAACATTTCTCAAGAATCTGCCTAAATGAAAATATCTGATCCACACATCCCTACCATTTGTGAATCCACATTGCACATCACGCAATTGACTGTCAACCAGATTCTTAATTCTATTAAGCACAATCATGGAAAGAAGTTTACCTGGAACAGAGAGTAGGCTGATACTCCTATAGTTATCACAAGAACTGCGATCACCTTTTTTGAAAATAGGGATAACAGTAGCTCTGGTAAAATCCTTAGGAACCATGCCTTTATCATAAAAGATATTCAAAATTTCAGTCATCCAAGTGGTAACCGAAACATTCCCAGCTCTAAGCATTTCAGTAGTAATTTCATCTACCCCTGGGGATTTATGAAGTTTAAGTTTAGAAATAGCCAAAATAACTTCAGATTGTGTTATAGGGCCAACATTAAAGCCACCAATGCATTTGTCATCATTGCAAACAATAGGAGTAAAACTAACCACATTGTTTAGAACATCACTGAAATGCTCAGCCCACCTAGCCATGACAGAATCTTCACCTTCTATAACCTTACCTTGTTTATCCTTCAATCCCTGTACACTTATCCGTTTTCTACCACACAAAACATAAACTATCTGGTACAGCTCTCTGCTGTTGTGCTGTCTAACTGCTTCCTCGGCTTTGTCAGCCAAGCCATTAAAGATTCTTATCAGCAGCTAATTGATCCTTTACACGTTTATTAAGTTCTCTGCAATGCTTTCTATTAGAACTAGTAGGATATTGATTAAGGACATTTCTACAGTTCTTTCTTTCTGAAATAAGCTCAAGTGCCTTATCACTCAGATAATTCTGCCTCCTCTGCTCCTTTTATCCTAAAAGAGTACTGTTAGTGTCCAAAAAAGCCTGTTTAAAATAATCTCATTCTTCCTCAACTGAAGATGAGGAAGAATGAGAATCTAGAAATAAGAAATAGAATTCATTCTACTGACATAATGACTAAGTTACCTATCATGGTAAGCTTTGGCAATAACTGAGTCTTTCAGAGCTTCAGTATTAAAAGTAAATTTTTTAACCCTAGCACAACACTTTTTAAGTTTCAGTTGCAACACACTTTTAACAAGGTAATGGTCAGATCCAATTTCAGCTCCCCTATATGACCTGGTATTCCTAACAGAACTAGTCCATTTGCTATTAATTAATATATAATCAATCATATTCTTATGCAGCCCATCGGATGAACCCCATGTGTACTTAGTATGTCGCGGTGTTTGTAATAAGTGTTAGTTATTCTGAATCCATTGAGTTTACTTACCTGTAGGAGACGTTGACCATTGCCATTGCAGCTACCAATACCAAAAGGACCTATTACTCCTCAGAAAATTAAAAAACATAAGGACGCACTACCTTTTTGTATGCCTAGGGGGCGCATATCGTGTCCCTCTAATTTATTATATTATCTCATCTATTGTCCTTGTATATATCTCTGCTACATGTGTCTTTTCAGAAGTGTTTTAAATGGAAATGTTGCTCATTAGTCGTCATTCATGGCCAAGCTGTGTAGTTTTCCATATGCTCAGGGAAGCGACAGCACTAAATGGCTTTATGGTATATCCGTCACTCTGCCCCACTTGTAGCTGGAGAGGTTAGGGTATGAGTCACAAAGAGTAGCGACGGGGAGATGCAGAAATAAACAAACAGAAAGAGAGTGGCTTAGGAACGGAGAAGTCACGTCCGTGTAGCGTGTCAAAGTGACATAGCTCTTTTTAGAAAACCCTAAAGGAGCAGGGTTCAGTTCTGTGTGAACCAGGTAACGTAGACAGGGATTAAGATATCCTCTCGCCGAGTTTTGAGCTCTTTAAAGCGATTTCTATACGGAAAGTACAGATTTCCGTCTCATTAAGGGAATGCCTGAAAAAGCAAAGCAGCATTCAAGTTATGTTAAGCTGACTGGAGAAAGTCTCCAAGGAATATCAATTCAAGTCATTTCATTCATCACAAGATGTTGAGCACAGCTAAAGCACACAGAATCTAGCACATTCCAGTATGATATATATATACGGGCGAATGTAAATAAATAGACCCCTTCTTGCCATTTTATAGTAACGTTTTCACTTAGCTTTACAGTTTGAATAACAATCATTTTTACTAATTTTCTTATAAAACCTAATGCTGTCGTTCTCCACTTAGTGTATTGCACATTTATTTCTTTCGTGGAAGACACAGCACGCCTAACGCACATCTAAGCACTGGTGTAAAAACCCGCTCTGGGATTTCATCCAGAATCACGGATGAAGTTTAATTGGAATAATTAATTAAAAGAAAGCTCGGGGACCACTAATCATCGAGCCTACATGACAGCGCGTAAGGTGTAAGTCTGGCCCTGAAAGTAATTGATGATTACCATGCTACTGCACACAAAGTTTTCCATCACTATTCTACACTGCTCAAATGAATACTAATATTTCGTTAATAAAATACTCTCTTGTTATGTCTGTTTTTCATGCACATATGCACAATATCCCTAGATGCTTTTGTACAGTGTATATTAGCCAGTTATCCTTGCATTTCAAATGCAAATATACAGGGCCGCCGAGAGAATTTATGGGCCCCTATGTAATATTATGCTCGGGGCCCCCCCTTGAAAACTTTTTATCTTTACAAATCATTAATAGCAATTATTCTGGACACAATGATGACATTCAGAGGAAAAAAAGCCTGTTGCGCAGTCAGGCGTGTATTTTTTGCACCTTCACTGTCCACATTCACTTTTACACCGACTTCAAAGTTCTACTCCCTTTCTTAATAACTTCCAATTTTTTATTTCTCTCCTTGCACTTCTCAGCTCCTGACTTATGCTTATACTTGTCCATTATTCAGTTAGACTATAGCACCAATGAATATATCATTTTACTAAACAAACGACAACGAAATGGTGAAACAAATGTGCCGACAAGAGACTTTTAAACTGTTATAATTTGTAACACTGACACACAGACCACAGACGATGTTACTGGAACTCGAAACATCAATAATGTAATATACCTGATCACACTGGTTGGGTTTGGGAGAGTCCAACTGTTGCTACTGCTGCAGGGGTGGGGTGGTTAACAGGGAAAATACAAGCAAATGCTGTAAGTTAACGCGAACAAAAGATGTTAAGAAATGGTTCGTTCAACTACTATTAATGAGATAATATGTCATAATCCAACTAGTGTTTCTTTTTAAAAGCATATTATAACAAATAATGTTCTTATGGAATTTTATAGGATCGATATATAGCCTAACTAAGAATAATTTTTGTAAGAAAAAGTAAAGAGTCACTTAATCTGACGGGCCCTTATTGCTGACGGGCCCCTATGCACTAGTCCCCCTTGCCCCCCCCCTATCGGCGGCCCTGCAAATATACACATGCAACTTAGTTTGGCAGCTTTGATTGAAATCATTGGTATATGTGTGTGTGTATTATACATATATACAAAGATATATTGACCTCTCATTCCTAGCTTCACTCAAAATATACTGTTTGCAAATCACTGCGATCTTCATTTTGAAACACAGTTACTTTCATTGTTTCCTTGTTCTTTAGGGTGGAAAAAGTATCGATCACTACAAATTTCGTTGCTTGGCACATTAGTATCCTCAAAAATGTGAGTAATTTTATACTTCTAGCAAATACTTGTCCAAGGCTAGTTAAAATGGAACTTTCGAAAAAAAAACATCAAATCACATTACAAGAAACAGCAAAAAGAATGAAACAGAGTACACCGAGTAGCCACCACGGTCGATAATGCCACCGCAAGAAATGCATTTATTCATTTTGAGCAAATAAACTCTCATGTCACGAGGATATGACTGAAAAGTTAAATGTAAAAGGAAAGCAAACACGAGAGAATATATTCATTATACCGGAAGCTTTATTATTATCACACACGAAGGAGCATTATTAATGCCCGTCACGCAATAAGATGTAGTTTGCTCTTTCAACAGAGTATAAAGTAAAAAATAAAGAGCTATTCTCATTTCATTTCTCATCACTTCTATGCATAGAAATTTGGAATTACTTTGGAAGTTTCGTAAGAATTTGATATACACTTGGTTACCAAAGTACATGAGGTTAGATACTGGTACATCCGCGTAAGTGCAAATTCGTCTAAGTTGGGATTCTCTTATAGAAAACTATTGTACATATACGAAGATAAAACTACACTATCTCCTATAAATCGTATTCATTCAGGCACGTATAAAGGATTGCTTTAAAGTAGAGATTTTCAACGTGTAGTACGCATACCCCTTGGGGGCACGCGGTAAAATTTTCTGGGGTACGCCGTGAGAGTTCAAAAGTCGCTAGATCTAGTAAAAAGTAAAAATAACCATTGTTATACTATAACTATAGTTTTATCTAATCTAAACAAGGGGTACGTCAGTTACATACACATTTCCAGGGGGTACGTGAAGCATAAAAGGTTGAGAACCAGTGCTTTAAAGGATACTGAAACTAAGATTTTTTTAGGGGAGATGCTGAACTTGTGATTTTTTTATACGGGGTGTTTGAATAGTTTTGAAATACATCTTGGCATGTTACATAGAGTAGCGTTTTCAAGGCATTTGTATTGCGGGAGGATGGGTGATGTTTTTTTTTTTATATGTATGCATTCGAAACAGTTTATGTAGAAGAAACTTATTTTCGCATTTTAACCACAAGAGGGTATTTCTCTTGTTCAAAACAATGTTAATTGTATTGGTTGGCTCGGAAAACTTAAATTTTACAAATTCACTGATAATTTGATCGATTGTAGATTGATGTCTTATTCAATGTTTATTCTGTCGTGGTTGCAGATTAATAATAACAGTTGGTCATGTCCAAATTTCTATGCTCTGACAAACTGCTTTAGTACTTTTTTTTTTACTCAATTTCACTTAACATGGCATTTTCTACAAACCCTTGAACCTGTGAATAGTTTTATCACTTAATTTCGAAATTTCCAAGATTTGAGAGGGGTTTAATTAAACATCATCGTATAAGCATCCCCCTGAATAAGCATCTGTGTTCGTGAACATTATATTTCTTCAATTCCTGACCTCTTCCTACGACACCTCATTAGATAAATGGTAGTTGGGTTCGGCTTGAGTTATGACAGGAGTTTTGGTCGGTGACTTTTTTTCGTGCATACGACGAAACAGGAGTGTACAACAGAAATTAGTTCGGGCTTTATTTTTTGAGCCCAAGCCCGCCCACGCCCGATTGAGGAAAAAACCTTCTGATACATCATAAAACATGTATGGAGAATTGCATGTTGCAAATAACTTATTTTATTCTTATATTATTAAATATAATAATTCTATGAATAAATTTAAATGTTAATGCTATTTGAAAAGAAAATGTTATAAATATTAATAGAATCTGAAAGTTCTATGAAAATATTTTAAACGCAACTATTTATTAAAGAGAATATGTTAAAAATAATCGAGAGGTGCACGTTATATTTTTAATTGCCAAAGACTGATTAAAGGGTTGAAACTATAATAAGAAATATATTTTATTTTTTTCACAATTACGAGGAATATTTATATTTAAATTTTTCTAAACCCGGGCCTGAAGTTGTTTGTGATATTTTGAGCTCGATAAAGCACGGGTCCGAACTCATTTCTAGTGTGCAAATATGATTTTTGCGGCAATGCGGTGGGAAATTACGGGATGACAGAGGATGGAGATGGAGTTTTTTTGCTGTAAGCAGTTGAAAGATTTCGCTGAACTCATGCAGGTTCCATGATGCTTCTCTTCCTCCTTTCCTTAATTCGTCCTACTCTGCACTCTCGACAAAGTACTTGTAGGTCGACTATTAGCTCGTCCCATCACCATTCAATTCTTCTATATCGTTCACCGTCATGTCGTCGAATCCTTTCCCCAAATATCTAACGAGCAATGTTAACAATCCTCTTAGGTGTCAGTAGCATACGAGCGGGTTCGCGTACTCTGAGCTTGCTTATTTTGCTATCCTAGTGCATATTAGTACAGCAAAATGAGGCCGCTAAAAACGCACATCAGTGCATATTGTGGAGTCTCACAGAATGATACTAGTATATCTTCAGTCTCATTACTTTCTTCCAGCACAGTGTAAATGCTAAATCAATGAGATTGAAATAAAACAAATGCATCGGGCAACATGTTTCGTAACAGTTTCCCTCCAAATAGTCCCCGAGGGACTGAATACACTTACAGAATATTGTCCACTCATATAATTTTGGAAAGACTGGAAAACTTGTCTGTTGTAATGTTATTCAATTCTGCTGTCACATTGTCATCGACCATATCAAATCGGTGATCTTCAAATTTCACTGTCAACTTGGAAAACAAAAACAATCTGCCAGAGTGGGATCAGGGAAATAAGAGAATTGAGTACTGCAAGCTTTTTTTCTTTGGCCAAAAATGTTATCGATCGCTGTGTAAGCAGGCGCCATCATGCAAACCCAAGTCTGCGGTGATTATGAACTTTATCCATTGCTTACTCATATTTAATTCAAATGCCATCATTCTGATTGCCAGTTGACGGCCTTTTGCGAGTAATTGACGGCCTTTGCGAGTAATACCAATTCTAGGCTGGAGTCGTTTTCGGTCGTCCACTTAGAAGTCATCTTCCAAATCATCTCTGCCCTCTTGAAAACTTGTTTGTGCTCTAGACATATCCTCATCTCCATAAGCGCTCGTAACATTTCACGAATTTCAGTGGGGCTTTTCCCCAGCTTTACACAAAACTTGATATTTATATGTTGTTCCATTGATGGCACAGTAATACACGATACAAAGCCTGTCTGTACGAAGCAACAATGCAATCTCAATGAGGTTTTAGTTAGCGGGACTGCCAAGTCACTCTTCAGTGCATCTATAGCTGCCTCTCTCGGAATGATGCTTGTAGCTACAATTTTTTATTTTAGTCTCATTACTTTCTTGCCCCACTGTGTAAACGCTACATCAATGAAAGGAAACGATCACAAGTCTCATACTAGATCAATACAGATCAGCTGCTACATATTTTATATGGGGGAAAATATAAGAGTTATACGAATTGAATAGATCAACTGATTTTCAAATAAAGAAATAAGAAACGATGTGTATGCTCTAAAACAGGCTACAGTCAAGTTCAGCCCGGGATCTAGAAAATAATACCGTGGGGGGGGGGAGGGGTGGCAAGCGATTCAGTGGAGTTTCAAATGAGTTGCAAGCGATATGCAATCAAACAAAATTATTCCTTTTCAAGTCTTAGAAGTAACAAACATTAGTTACTAGTTACAAATATCCAAATTCAATATCAAGGTTTCTGAAAGCACTCACGCTCTATTACCAATCGACAGTGAGCTTTTAAAGGATATGGATTTTGAGCAGGTCCAGATCTGGAAAAAAATAAAGGGGAACGACGCAATCGAGCGGGAAAAAGTTGAAAGGGTGGGGAAAAAAGAGACTGGATTTCCATTGCGGTGTAACATTTTCTCCTCCGTTTCAGAAGTTATTAAAACTTTTCATGAAAAATGCGTGAAATATGCACAAGTTTAATAGTTTATGGCCTCCATACATATTACCCTTACCAGCATTCTCATAGGGGAGGGGGTCATGTCATCCCCCTAGATCCGGCCCTGCTCAAGTGCAAAAGTTAAGTTACAAACATAAAACGCCGATTACTTATACTTAACAGGCCTCAATGGATTTTTAAGGGAAATTTATATATACTCGTAGATAAGTTGCGACATGATTACAATTCTGCATAAGAACAGATTATTATGATGATTTTGCATGATTAATTTATTATGTTTTAATTAAATTACGAAAGCAAGTCCAACTAGGAAAATAAGTAGTAAATATAGAAATATAGGAATAAATATAGTACTTGAGTATAATAAGGTTGCAAGTTAATAAGGAGTGTGAACACCGCTTACAGAAATGCAAGCCTCCTCCAATTGCGAACAATGTCTCCTATCAGTTCTGAAAGCAGTTAAATTCACTTGTGCAAAAGTGTCCTAAGTTGAGAAGGCTTATGGGAGGTGGGCTGAGACCGGCAATCCATCTCCATGACATCTCAGACATGCTCAATAGATTTGAGGTCGGGGGATCTTGCAAGCCACTCTGTACTTTCAGTACTTTCACGTTCAAGATATTTGTTCATCAGATGAGCTTTAAGTGCAGCTCGTTTTGGAAAGCTGGAAGGAAATGAGCATTATGACATAGCATATAGTACATAGGCATTATAATCCATTAAAATGAATCCCGAACTCATTGCACCTTGCAAATGGGAGAACCTATAATGGAGTTCGGGGTTCTCATCCCGATATCTCTGAATAGTCAAATCTACACTATCAAACACGTGGGAGTCGCTGAGGCTATTGGTGTTAATGTTTGCACAGACCATCAAGCTACCACATCCATATTGGTAGCTTTCCCTGATATTATAGACATCATACCATGTCCCATATTCTCTCCAAAAGAATGTTTGTGAAGAATCAGTGTGTAACTAAATCTCGACTCATCTGTGAAGAGAACAATCGCTCATATAACTGGAATAAGTTAGGTAGATATCGTCGATATCTTGCTAAGACTAATTCAAACGGGCTTATCTGTGGGAAGTAGTTAAGGGAACACATACCCCTGGTCTTCTTGAATAAAATACCCTCTTCTTAGCCTACGGACAACTGTCTACCTTGAAATTTCCCTTCCTGTAAACGAAGCAATCTCCAAAGCAAACTGGAGAGTTGTCAGGCTCTATTTTGCAGTTTAAACCATATACCGGCCATCTCGAGATGTTTTCTCGAATGGCCATGCTGGTCTAGCAACATCACCTAAATCCTGAAAGTGTCTTTAGAATCAAATGCTTATTAATCGAGACATATTCTGCCATCTGTCTACATTAGCTTGATACTGGCCAACTGCCATTATTCCAATAGAACGTCACCTTAACGAAAGTGTCTTTAGAATCAAAAGCTTACTAATCGAGACATATATTCAGCCATCTGTCTACATTAGCTCGATACTGGCCAACCGCCATTATTCCAATAGAACGTCACCTTAACAAAAGTGTCTTTAGAATCAAATGCTTATTAATCGAGACATATTCTGCCATCTGTCTACATTAGCCTGACTTACATTGGTTTAAACTGCAAAATAGAGCACTGACAACTTATTATTATTCCAATAGCACGCCACCTTAACTAATCATCTAAACCAGTGGTTCTCAACCTTTTATGCTTCACGTACCCCCTGGAAATGTGTATGTAACTGGCGTACCCCTTGTATAGATAGATAAAACTATAGTTATAGTATGACAATGGGAATAAAATAAAACATATAAATATAGAACATGTATCTAGCGACTTTTGACAAGTCGCCGAGCAGCGTACCTCCAAAAATTTTTCCGCGTATCTCACGTTGAGAATCCCTAATCTAAACGATGCCTTTGAGACATTTTTAACGAAATGGTAATGTTTAATTTAAATTCATGTAAACTGAAGCGGTTTTACAGCTGATTTACATATTCACCACATAATGTTGGATCTAGGGAGGGGGCATGCCCCCCCTTTCTTTAAATACTAGTGTGGATAAAGGAGGCAAAAATTATTAAACTTGTGCATATTCCACGCATTTTTTAAGAAATATTTAAAAAATCCCTTAAACGAAGGGGGAAATGTTACACTAGAATGAAAACCCAAACTCTTACCCCCACCCCCTGTTTTCTTCTTGATTCGGGCCAATTACCACATATCATTTCAGTATCTAAATTATTTATTTCTACTTCCACACATTTTTCTAAATATTAAGGGAAATCACGTGTAACTTAACCTTTGCACTTGAGTGCATTTTGATTCTAATTCTTCACCCACGAAAACGAAGCAAGTGGTTCCAAACAGAGATAATGTGAGGTTAAAACCAAAATCCAAATAGAAATTAATACAATAAATTAATATTTCCATAAATAGGTCAAATGTGACAGCTACCAAATACAATAAAACAATGAATGAAAAATAATATGCATGAAAAATAATTTCACTTACCCGAAAGGCCTTGGTTCTCGTTCTGCGAGAAAAACTGAAAGGGAAGATGTTTTCTCACTGATATCTAAAACATCAGCACTGCTGCTACTTTTCTCTCTTTCTACGCCTTCTAGTTCCTAAACAAAAAGAAATCAGTCTTTAATCAATTTACAAAAGCCATTATTTACCGGATATGGTGTTATTAAAACATCGAGTTATGATGCAAAAATTAAATACATCACCCAATTATATCACCAGAGTACTTGATCGAATTTTAATTGCGGTGGCAAAAGCTAAAATCCGATCAAACACAATGGGAGAGAATTCAACAGCAGTAGTAATTGTTGATTTCAACAAGAAAACATAAACATATACTTTCAATATTAGATAATTACTTGTGCGGAAAAGTCCAAGTGAAAAAATAGAAAAAAATTATCATTATAAGAAACTTTTAAATGCTATCTCTCATGTGACAAACGCCGCATTTTTTTATATTACATTATCTTTAGGCTTTCCCTGGATAGGATATGAAATTCAGTTAACTCTTTTACTAAGGGTCGCACGCTGCACTTAACGTGGTTGAGAGCCACATACAAGTACACAGACAGCAAAGTTAAGTCAAGTAGTTTGCATTTTGTACATTTAGTAGGAGAACATATTGTTACTCATTTTACAAGGTATTTCGTAATATATACTTACATTGACAAAGGATTGGGTTGTTTTACCTTTCAGCGGCACTTTTTGGAACCCAACGGGCTAAATGGCCAGGTCATAATAACACCAAGGCTCAAAGTTGAGTAGGGCAGTGTTTCTCACAAAGTGGTTGTCCGTTGACAGGTGGCGGTCCTCGGCGACTTGTCAGGCAAAAAATATGTTTTCAGAAGCATAATATTGATATGCTTCGTGAGTTCTATCGCTTTGTAGTTGGCTTCTGATGAAGGATTACTGATGAGGTTTGGAACTGTAACATCATTTGCTTCCTTTTGGATCAAAGTGAAAGCAGTATTCCTGAACTTGCTGAAATTGCTCTGAAAAGGCTTCTCCCCTTTTCCTCGACATACCTCTGTGAAACTGCTTTCTCAACCACGAGTGTCATTAATAGAACCCTGCACGGATACGGATATTCGCATTTAAATGCTCTCGGCGGATAAAAAGATTAAGGTTAACGAGGAGAGCAGATAAAACCTCGGAAAAAATACATGTTAATGCGAATAGCGCATAAAAATTCTAATTTGAAAAGAGTTGCAGGAACATGAGCAAACGTTACTGCATTATGATGACTAACATGAGGGGAAAAAACTTCTTGAAGTAATGGAAAAAGAAACCTGATTTGAAGAATCAATGATTTTTCACTTTAAAAAGATTTAAAAAAAATACATTTGGATGAAAGCCACAAACTAAAAATAAACTTATGTGAAAGAATAGGTCTTTTTTTTCAGCAAAGAAGATATACAAATTCCAAAAAATTACTGGAATGTTAATATGAGCTGTTTCATTTCTCTGAATGAGTTCCACTGATTTCCGACTGTTTCGTTTAGTAAGAGCAGGAATAGAAATATAAAAATCCGTTTTAACCGGGTCGGATTATCGAGAACAGAGGTAAATATAAGCTGTTTCATTCCTCTCAATGCGTTCCATTGAATTCCGATTGTTTCGTTCAGTAAGAGCAGAAAATATAAAAATCTGTTTTAACCACAGTCGGATTATCGAGAATAGATGTAAATATGAGCTGTTTCAGTTTCCTATATGACTTCCTTTGATTTCCGATTGCTTGGTTCAAAAGGAGACGAAATGAATAAAAATATCCGTTTTAACTAGAGTCGAATATACCAAAAAACCGCTGTAGTGAAGTGTCGGATTAGAGTAGACATGAACCCTCTATTGAATTAAGAATTATAGAGGTTGATCCCAAAAATGACAGCATTGGTTTCCTGTAATGTGGTTGTTTGATTTTGGATTGTTTCATTCGCAAGAAATAGTTGTTTGCAAATTAATCATATCCCAGATCGGATTCAAGAGAATTTATATAAATATCGATTATGCTGATTTTTAAACAACTTCGTTTTTCAGACTGCCGGATTGCAGAGACTTCCGAAACATGTTGTGATTTTTCTTTTGCTTAGAATTAGTGTTTGTAATCCAAAATTATCTCTTACCAGTAATAACGTATCACAGGAAAATGTCCTGTAGACAAGAAACACTTAAATAATTAGTTGAAAAAAATTTGGTTGTCTAGCGGATATGACTCTGGCATACTTCTGGGAGAAGTGGATTCTAATCCCACTCAGGGCAACCAAATTTTTTCAACTAATTTTTCAAGTATCTCTAACCATTTCTTTCTCTAGACAACTGTCGTCCTCTCAGTTATCGTCCACCAAATTGTCTTCCACCAAATTGTTGGGTTGTTTTACCTCTGAGCGGCACTTTTTTGCACACCATGGGCTAAATGGCCAGGTCACATGGACCCCGAAGGCTCAGAGAAGGTTGGGGGAGGGGACCCACTGGAACAGCTGTTGGGAAACAGATGGTAGTCTCCCGTCAAGACCATCCAGCGTGTTCTTAACGTGCACAGGGTATGGCTCTCCCACACACAGGGCCACGGCTTAACGTCCCATCCGACGGACGGCGGCCTTTCCAAGCCCATCGGTGTCCCTTACTGACCGTGGGCAGGGCGGGGAATTTTGCGGAGATAAATCTCAACGCTGACCCAGCTGGGACTCGAACCTGGGAACTACAGATTACGAGCCTGGCGCGCTACCGACTGAGCCACCCCCCACCAAATTGTCGTAGGCATGTTTTGAAAATACATTGCAATAACATATTGTGCATCTTATATGTGAATTTACTCTATATATGTTTGCACTGTATTGCAATAAGGCTTAAAATATTTTTTAAAAAAAGTATATAATTTTTCAGCTTAAAATTTTTAATATTGCCTTCACAATCTCACAACTATAAACCGGTCCTTGGCACACTGGAAAAAAATGTCCTTCTGCCACATTAGAAAATTTGAAAAGCACTGGGGTAGAGGGCCCACTGGACAGATGTCAGGAGATAGATGGTAGTCTCCCTTCAAGGCCATCCAGTGTTTTTTGACAGTGTTCTTTTACGACTCTTTCTTGCATACGGACCACGGCTTTAAGTCCGATCTGACGAATAGCAGCTATCCAAGCCCATCTATGCCCTCTTTCTCACCAACGTTTAGCGGAGAAAATCTAAACGCTGCCATAGTTTGGACTTGGGAATTGCAGATTATGAGCCTGCCGACTGAGCCACGCCCCTCCCATTGAAAAAGGAAATTATAGTTATTTAGTTCAAGGTGTGCTGTCCTCTGGCCGAGTGGTTAGCGCGCTTGGATCAAAGGGATCTGGGTTCGAGCCCCTGGCAAGGCATGGGTGTTTGTGTTATTCTTTCTGCTGAGGTCCTGCCATCCTCAAAGACCTACTATGGCATATAAACTGGCAGGCTCCTGTGAGACCTCTGTAGCAAACAGCTGCTCGAGGAGAATATTTATTTATTATTATTAGTTCAAGATGAAAAGAAAATACAAAGATCAATAAGTGTGTAAGTAATGACTTTTTCATTGTGTGCTTTGTAGGTGACATTGAATTCTTGATGTCATTGAGAATTGATGAAGAAGAATATTAACAGACGCACAAAAGAAGAGCATCGCAATCACTGCTACTATCTCTAACACAAAAGTTAAAAAAATTCTTTCAGTGCTAGAACTCCAAAAACCCCTGTGGACCATGAAAAGAATCATTGTATAATGTATTATGAAAAGAATCATTGTATAATGTATATGTGGACCATGAATATAATCATTGTAAGCAGTTGGACATTTCCAAATGGTTATTTTGAAATATTGAAATAATAGTTAAATTACACTTACCTAAAAATATCACCAATAAAATCACATCCCGGAACATGAAATTAATCTGTTTTGTGATTCACTTATGTAAATGCAACTACAGGATATTATAGTTTAAGCAAAAGAATAAAAAGTGTATTATTAAACCCATAAAGCCAAAACAATATAAATAAACAACAACAGCACAAACACATCATAAAATTTAAAATCTAACAGTAAATAAAAGGAAAAACCCCCGAACTCATATTTTAGAGTAAACTGTATTCTATTTTAAAGATACTGGGTAACAAAATGAATATTTAAAGTAAAACTGACTATGTGATGAATTATGCACAGCAGATACAAATATATCCTTACCTTGTAACGCAAGTATTCGCATAAGAAGAGCAAGCCAACAATCTTATATTCTATCACCTGTATGTACTGAGAAACATTGAAATTCTGAATATTACTGCCACCAAGCATTTCTGCAAATTCATCAGAACTGCAACCAACTTTGATAAATAAATCTCTGACTGATTCAAGAGAGTGGGCTAATTTATTCTTCGATAGTTCCAGCTTCGCATCTAACTCGCTGACTTCTCCATTGATAACTTCAATTTGGTCCTAAAAATCAAATAAAAGTATTAGTATAGTGCAAGAAATTTCAGGATAATAAAACACGTTTTAATCAAACTATAATTGTAGCTAAAGTTTGCAGTTCCAGTTCTACTTGGTCCAACGTCGAGTTTGCCCAGAGTAAGAAAGAGAAAACCAGTAAAACTTCAAACCTCACCATCTGATGGACTGTGATGGACGATGATTTAGGTTTATTATCTACTTTTTAAGGCCATATAGAAAGAGGTATTTTTCTAATTTTTAATTAATTAATTTCTTTTTTTTGTCCCTAAAAACAACTATCTTCAAACAATTCATTTGATATGTGACACATAAACATAGACCACATTTTTCCTCCCTGTTGGAGTCATATTTGAGGTAGCTCATGTCATTGGATGTCTCAAGCTTTAATCTGAGATATGACTCCTTAAAGTCGAACTCCACGAAAATCCGCCCGCCCCCTTTTATCAGGGAGGAATAATGGGGGCAAATTTCGAAATAGTTTACGACGGTCATTATATGAGCTTTCATTTGACGCCTAATTCGTAATTGTAGTCCCTCGCGTTCGGAAGATATAGTACGACTTTCATATTTCTCGTTTTTGGGAGGCAATAATGCATGGGGGGTCAATTTGTTATAGTCTATGACACTCTCCACGTCACAAGCTTTCATTTGACACACAGCTTGTTCTTCCGCATTCGCGTTCAGGAGATAAAAGGGAACAATCATTTTCATATTTACCCCCTTTTTAGCGTGGAAGAACACATGGGGGGTTAATTTGTCGTAACCTATGACATTCCCCGCGTCAGAAGCATTCATTTGGCAAAACGGGCATTCATTTGGCAAAATTTCGGCATTCACGTTCTGAAAATATAGCGAAGTATAGTTTTCATATTTCCCCTTTTTAGGGGGGAAGGAAGCATTGTGGGTAAATGTTTTTATAGCCTATGACTCTCCCTGCGTCACAAGTTTCATTTGATACAAAAATCATTAAGTTTCTCCATTGCGTTCGAAAGATATAGTAGAACAACATTTTGTCAAATTCACAAACCGACAAATCTCAAAGCCAAAAGCAGTAGGAAGATAGGAAAGAAAAAGCAGGATGGCCTTGAGAGAAACTTCCATCTTCTAAAAACTGTCAAGACCTAATCTCTTTCTCCAATCCTGTTCTAACTAATGTGATCATTGTGACCTTTCTATTTACACAACTGCGTAGCTAAAAGATGTCTATCAAAAGTAAAAGAATTCAACTTAACCAAACATCTCACTTGAATCACACTCATACATAAGCTAAAACTGTTTCGTTGAATTGGATTATTTAATGTTGAGAAACACCACAATGTGCTTATTGGTCATAAAGACAAGTAAAGGGATACCTGGCGTCAAGACCATCCAGCTGTTAAGGCTGACCATGGCCTTAAAAATTTCATATATTTACGTTATGATGGGTAGACCCATAACAACTGGTATTAAAACAACTTTCATAATTATAGAGTAGATGGCACTCATATCGCAAGCTTTCATTCGGCATAAAATCGTAACGATCAATCCCCTTTGGTTTAAAAAAACGGAATATCCTCACTCAGATAATTTGCCAGGCATATGTAACTTTATAGAAAAAGAAATTAAATATGGTCTGAGTTGCCCTAAAAATACATAAATAAAAAAATAATAAAATAAATACCCCCTCAAGCAGCTGCTTGCCACAGAGGTCTGACAGGAGCCTGTCAGTTTATATGCCATAGTAGAAGGTCTGAGAGGATGGCAGGACCTCAGCAGAAAAACGACACGTACATCCATGCCTTACCCGGGGCTCGAACCCAGGTCCCTTAGATCAGTAGCCAAGCGCGCTAACCACTCGGCCACGGGACGGCAAAGGTACTATGAAAAAATTATTATTATTGAAAAACATTATCTATTACTTAACATATTAAAACTTTTATTAATTAACATATTACATTTAGTAACCTTTATACTTTTCAAATTAAATTAATAATTTTAATTTGATACGAATTCTTCTTAGTTTTTGAAACTTTTATTTCAACAAAGAATCTCGTATTCCCCTCGTTAAAACGACTTCAGTATCTGCTGATACTCGTGCTCTTGACCGAACAAAACAAACGAATAATGACTTATCACACAAAATCAGAAAGAAATTAATTTGATGCATTCCTTCTTTCAAACTTTTTGCTGGCAACAGTCAATCTGAAAAACTTTTAATCGTTAAGTATATGGGGATTTTGAGAAATTCAAACTCGCATCAAACTACTTGATCAAACTGCAAATTTTGTTTAAAAACAATAACAAAAGAAAATTTTAATTTATTGAAATCTCAAAGTTAACAAAATTCCACCGTAGGCTTAGAGAGGTAGATGATTTTACATTACAATCATATTTTAGAACACCAACTCCACTTAACCCTTTCACGACTAAGGGAAACATTTTTCCCAATGTTAAAATTGGTGATTGTCGTATTTAATTATAACCCTTATCTGCATTTTTTATACAGAATGTCAAAATAGAACGTATGCCGAATGCAATTACGTAAACGGGAACGTTTAGTCCATGTCCATCTTTGCAATAATGTTGCATCTGTGCAATGTCCATCTTTGCTTCACAACCAAAAGAAATTGCTTCGTAGAATATCATAATTAGCACATCATTTTGTATAGTAATTTTATTTCATAATTTTGTATTATTTTAGTTAACATTTTGTTATAATCAACCAATAAATAAAAGACATTGCATAATAAGCCTAACTATAATTTGTGTTACCTTTATAGTCCATTGGGAAAAATATTTCCCATAAAATTCCAAAAAAACTACACATTGTTATGTATTTTTCTTATGATTTTTATTTATTTTACGTCTAAACAAACTAAAATAAACAATTACATACTAATATTTACTCTTAGAAACCTTATGGTCCTGAAAGGGTTAAACAATCTAAATTTAAAGTTAAAGTGACAGTTAATGTTAAGTGACAGCTAAAATGAAGTGACAATGTCGGTTATAATTCAAATCAAAATAACCATTCCGTAAATGATGATTCTTCCCAGGAACGAGAACTGGATTCTGCTAGGATACTGCTAAGTACACACGGAAACAAATATAGGGAGTACCCACTTCAGATTTCTCTGCTCGTGGTTTTTCCGAAGCAATGCAAAATTTTGATACATTTCGTCTAGCTACAGTTTAAGCATAGGTTTAATATCTCTCTAATTCAGAGATATCTATCTTAAAATTTTCCCTTGAAATCCGGCTTAAAATTAGTCCAGTGGGTCTCCACAAAAATTGGACTTAGCGAAGAAAGATAGGTAGTAGGAACAAACCTGGTCTGGTAAGCGCGATCACCCCACACCGAATCTTTCTTCTGGTCGAAGTGGGACTATATCATTCTGGCAACCCTGCGAATCATCCAACCCAATGGTCCAATCAGATACACTACCCGGGGAAAAGACACAGCGTCCACTGCCATATTTGATGAATGGAACGGAGTCCTGGTGCAAGGAAACTTCTCCCTATACATGTAGCAAGCCCAAACTGCGTGTGTTCAGACAGGTGTTTGGCAAACTGTATTTACCGTTTGACGTGGGATGGGACAGGGGAGGAAGACGGAAGGACCTCTATCATTTTATGGTAGTCCTGGAAGTAGAATCTCTCCGTCCCACTTTTCTCTTCTGGCTGTAGAATTAAAAGGTTTTTGGGGGAAACAAGGGTAACCACAACACAGATTTTAGGATTTTTATATAACATTTTAATCTTAAGAGAAAAATATGCTCTGATTATACTTTTATTATGAATGAGAATTTCACAACTTGATTTTTCATATTAACTGACTTGTTTTTCTTTTAACAATATATTGATTTGAAATCTTGATGATTATTTTGAGAATATGGAAACTAGGAAAGATATTTGATGTAGACTTGTTCTTCTTTGACTAGAGATGATCGTTCACGGTGTCATCAAAGAACAAGTGTGCATATAGAAAGGTAAACAGATCGCTTATCAGGAGAGAGGAATTTCTGGTAATGAACTCGATAGTTGCACATTTCATTCAAACAATTGTATTGTTCAGAGATGTGTCGCATATTTCTAAAGTAGAAACAGAATTTTGCTACCTGACAGACGACTTGTTTCTGAATCACGAATGTGGATCAGACAAATCTAGGCCATTCCACATAGCTTAATATTATGAATATTTACGATATAAATATTATAAATGTAAGAATTTTTAAAATGTAATGGTAATTAATGAATGAGAAAGATGATTACTCTGTTAACGGATTACTGAAAGAGAAAAAGTGATGCTGAAGAGATTCAGAATACGATAACGTATTAGAAAGTTGAAGTTCTTGAACTAAGACATAAAGTGTGAATATGACTTGATTTATACTCTTCTTTAAAGAACACTTTAAATCAACAAAAGAGATTCTTTACCCAATAGTATAGAACTTCTACGTTCTCTTTTTGATACCGTGACACTTCAAGCTGATCAAAATGTGTTTTTTTATGCAATGGTTAAGGTGTATGTAGCTCTTACGTACCTTTCACTTCTGTTTTTGCAGGATTGGTATCTTTTGAAATTATACTTAAAGCAATATGAAGAAGGCTAAACCGTGTCCTACATATGTATTTTATTAGATAGGAGAATGAATAACGGTGGTTATAAAGAACCATGAAACTCCATATCTTGAGACATAATCGAATGATGTATTGAAATATATTAGGAATATTCTATACCTCATAATCATTGTTTAACTCACTATTTGTGGTCAATATGCTATTGTTCTGCTTGAAAAGTAATTGAGTTAAAGGTTGACTTACATATTAGTAACTATCATTCTTTAAACATTTGCTTTAAATATTTTGTTATATCTTATAATATTCCATATAAAAATGAATGTTATATATAATTTGGTATGTTAATATGTGTGGAATTATTCCCTATACACCTTTTTTTTCTGTTGCTCGAAGAAATTTTTGGAGAAACGGTTTTAATCTTGTTGGACGACTACATATAATGTCGTTTTATGAAAAAACAGAAGATTGATGTTTATAACGTCCAGAGAGCTTATTATTTGCTTTATTTTGAACAAATTTCAACACATAGTACCCACTCCATCTAGATTCTCCATCTACATTTGTTATATTTGACACTTATGGGAGGCATTCAATGCACACTAGTAAGCTGACAACTACTGAGCTGACAATACACATGATACTATTTATTCCCTTTATATTGGACAAACGAAACAACCTTATTTAAGTGCAGTACCAGGAAGAACGATAATGACAATGAATTTTTGAATCACGAATTTTAGTATCCTGAATTTGCTACTACATTCACAACAATTAAGAATATGATATGTGATCTATTTTGCACTTGAGGATAACAATTTGGTGTTCATTTCTTTGAGAAATAATGCCACTGATGTAAAACATTAAAATGTCAAGTTAGTTTTATATTGATGGTAAAAAGTAATATTTGCACTTACAATAGCTATCCTGATATTTATTAATATCAACAGAAGCTGTCTTATGTCTGGTGTTGAAAAGAGAATATACTCACTTCCTGATATGTAAAGAATCACTTTCTCTTTAAGAGACTGCAAAATAATTCATAGTTTCTTTACCCATTTGTTCATCAGTTTCAGAAATTGCTGTACAGAACTTAACAAAAATTGTGAGTTTCTTTTCTCTTTCCTTAACAAAGCATTTTCTTTGAAGCGAAAGAAAGAAAAACAGTTTCCCCTAATTTTCTGTCTCTACAACTTCAGGTGCATAACTATATTAGAAAAATAATCGGAGACTTCAGTTCTGTAAACGGAAAGCTACATTCAAATCTCCCTAGCTTCGAAAATAAGTTTTTTTATGAAAAAATGCCACTGGAGATAAATTGAAGATCTCATTCAAATCTTTCTACATCTCGATTTTCGACAATATTTACTTAATATTTAAAGAGTTATGGGGGCT
Source organism: Ryuthela nishihirai (assembly GCA_038380435.1). Taxonomy (NCBI): domain Eukaryota; kingdom Metazoa; phylum Arthropoda; class Arachnida; order Araneae; family Heptathelidae; genus Ryuthela; species Ryuthela nishihirai. The sequence continues at coordinate 24,172,500 of JAWZYU010000001.1, forward strand.
GAAACATATAACTATAACCTTTGCTAGTCATGAAATTTACATCAAAAGTTTAAACACAACAATAACAACAAATTGTTCAATAACATAAGTGTAATATTTAAAGTTCGTGTAGTAATTTTTTAAGTTTTCATCAGTTAGGGGGGGGGGGATGTTTAGGAAGAGTGTGATAGCAGCCTCTGCTGTTAAATATTCCAGTTAAAATAACTCCTTATATATATATTAAACATTTATTCTTGAAAATCGAAATTTAGAGAGGTATTACTCAGATCTTCAATTTATGTCTAGTGATAGTTTTCCGTAAAAAGTATATTGTCAAAAGTAGGAGAGAGCTTTGAATGTGACTTTTCATTCATATTACATGGAAGTGTCCGATTACCTTTGTGATATGTATAAGCCTTACTATGACGAAGTGTCCCTACCCTTGTTATGTATTTCTCGAGCAGATATTAAAGGGAAGTAAATCAATATAATAATAATAATTTCGTTTACATTTCTTCAGTCATCTTCATAAAACAAACACAAGAATACATATACAGAAATATAAAAAAACCAAAACAAAGAAAGAAAATTTAAATTATCCCCTAGAATATAGAATCTAGGGATACAAGGACATGCCCTACTAAGACGAAAGTCACTGCCTCAGTCAGAGCTAGCACAACACATGAAGTTGCCTTGCTGGAACAGTCGCAAGCTCCCGAATCACTACGCCAGTTAATTTAGTATAAGTACCGTATATTTCCGCAGATAAGACGATAGTTGAATCATAAAAAAAGCCCCCAAAATCCGGGTCGTCTTATAGGACAGATACAAAAAAATTAGATTGAAATTTATATAAATTGAAACCATTATAAAATAAAACAAATCACTCACCAATGTATTTAAAATCCTGCAAAATCCTCACATTCATCATCTAAGGCAAATAGCTCCTCAAGTACATCCTCACTTTCGTTGTTGAGAAGCTCGTCATATGGGTCCCATTCGACGCTTTTGTGAATAGTCAAGGTCATTACCCGAATGCCCGAATCAGTGCGAATGTTTGCGAATAGGACATAATTCCGTATACGCTATACAGTATTATTATCCAGATGATGATCGCCGATCTAAACTAAATTCATAGGCCGTTGATAGTTTGGGTCGTCTTATAGGACAGATATATGCTAAAAATATAAAACTTTGACGAAAATTTATACCTCGTCTTATCTGAAGGTCGTCTTATCTGCGGAAATAAACATTAATTTTTTTAGTTTCTTTCAGAAATAAACTGCACTGCCCAATCACTCAAATGACTGTCTTCTCTGCTTCTTACCCAGAATAGTACTTTTAGTTTCAAGAACACCCTGCTTAACCCGAGAGAAGCGCGTATCGTTCTTTTCCCTAATGTATGTATATTTTTGGACTGCTGAAAATTTATTCTTTGGCATCAGCATGTTCACTTGTTTAGATGGCTATGAATATTCTCGCTTACATAGGCATAAAAGATTTTACGATTTTAACAACGCATTTCACGGTGGCGATGTCGAAAAACCGTGTGCTATGAAAAGACTGCATATATATATATCAATGTAGAGCCAGCAACATTAATCGTTTTCCACCGTATTTTGGTCTATCTTTTTTTATTGCATATTTATAAATATTCTCATGGGTGAATATTCAAAATATACTACGGTAAATTATGGAAGCAAAAGTCATATTTAATATCTGGAGGGTTGGAAAGGGAGGGCAAAAGGAACAGTTGCTACCCCCTGCCAAAATTGATCGAAAAATTATTTTCATTGTGAGTAACACAAGTATACTAAACATTAATATCGTTTTTAACTTAACTAATGTAATCTTGATTTTATTTTTACGTTTTCTTTCGTTTTTAAAAGCATATCCTTTATTTTTATTTGTTAATTTGAAAATAAATAATAAGTTTAATGATTTTTTTTCGAGCATCCTTAGTTGTATTATGGTATGATGTATGCATGATTGCTGTATTCACAACTACGCTCATTAATGAACGGCTTGAACTAAATATTTATATCTTGAAACATTGGTTTGTTTCTTGTCCCTCACTGAAAATAATATTGACCCACCCTGAAACCATTTTTGCTCTCCACTACCCCTAAAAAATTTCTTCCGACGCTTATATTAAGTATTGCAAATGTATTTAAAGTTAGAAATACGAAAAAAACAAACAAGAATGTTAATTTATTAACGCTTTTTAATGCCTTCGCCGAAATATAAAGCATATATTATATTTGTGTGCTCTTCAAAATATAAAATTGAAAATAATGTGAAATGAAAAAAAGTCCAGAAATATTTCATTGTCAACATTTTGAAGAAAATCAGCTTTTAATCTCTTGCGGCGAATCTGCAAAAGAATAAACTTGACCTACTTTTAAAACTTTATATCTCTAGATTTTTTCAAAAAATAAACACTCAACATAGGTTTTCCATCATCTCGACTGAAAGATTTAAGAATTTAGAATTTTGCCTTTAGCTGTCTTTATCTGCCGAAAGCCTATAATATCTAAGTTACATCAATGGAAGTGTGATACACATTATTTGGCATCGAAAGAATAACTTCCTATTAAGCATCCTCACATTCGAAGTAGCTGTCGAAAGTTAGTGATAAGTAGATTTACTTTTAAAAAAATTCTGCAATTACGAGAGGTAGGACCAACAATATCAACAGAACCCCAATAGGAGGCATGGGCGATGACTCTATCTCCCTCCTCTAGAAGTTTAAACCAACGTGCAGGTAGGAACATCAGATAATCATATTGACTCTTTTCATCAGAATCAAATTAGACCCTTTTGATCGCCAACAAGATGGCGTCTGAAATACAGTACTCCAGTTTCGGATAGGCGATGCCGCTAAAATAAAGGGTTCCAGTACTTGAAGATCACTGGTTAGGATAAACCACTAGCTGATATAAAGTATTACTTCAAGCCAGCAAACTACAATCACAGAGAAAAATATGGTAGATGTTCCTTTAGTAGAAGGCGACCATTGGAAAATGGGCAAGATCTAATATTCAAAATTCATAGCCAGTAGACTGCCAAGTTGATTTAGATGGTAAACGTCAAAAATGTGTGAGGTTGACCACTACTTTGCAGCATCGAAGAAAGAAAGCGACATGCACACTTATTTGAGTAATCGTCACTGAACTAACTAACTCACTGCATGTCCCGTCCATTAACGTTTTCCCCTAACTTGTGTACTTTAATGCTTCAATAATTACACATGTACGGAGCAACAAACATGCTTCGAAATATAAATGAAGACAAGGCAATATTTTTTCAATATGATCAACAAAGGAGCTATACAGCAGAACCATAGTAGTAATATTAATTCCAGTCTGCATAATAGCAATCAATCTATGATAAACTGAGGCTAAATTTTCAAATAACTATATTAAATGACTAAAAAAAGAAACATAGGAAATGGTAATAATCTACTAAATTCAGTCACCAACCACATTTGAAACTTAACTCACCTGTTATTTTATACACTATAGAACAATTTCATTACTACCAATTATTTGGTAGTTACAAATATTTTGTAACTTACTTTTGTATTTTTACATATATGTCCCGTGGCCGAGTGGTTAGAGCGCCTGGCTACTGATCTACGGGACCTGGGTTCGAGCCCCGGGTAAGGCCATGGATGTTCGTGTTGTTTTCTGCTGAGGTCCTGCCATCCTCTCAGATCTTCTACTGTGGCATATAAACTGACAGGCTCCTGTCAGACCTCTGTGGCAAGCAGCTGCTTGAGGGGGTATTTATTTTTTATTTATTATTTATTGAGTGTTACAAATATTTACGAAAAATTTCTAAATATTTGTAACACTCAATTATTATACTCAATTTGCATACTCAATTATTATAATATCAAATATTGTATTCTCAATGTAAAATTATATTTCTTATATCAATATTCTAATTATACACAAAGTTGGAATTTTTGCATAAAGAAAGCAATGAAAAAAAAATTCTTCATAGGCAAAATATAAATTCTTGCACGATAATTATACTTTGTTGTGACTGTTAAGCGGTAGATTTCAAATAGTTTTATGTGCAAAAAAATTATGGTTGTAAGTTAGATTTATATTCACCACCTCTCCAACAATAAATTCCATGTACTAACGAAGACTCTACCCAAAAGATACAAACTTACGAAAGAAATGCTTCCATACAAAATTCTTTAAACATAAAATTTATACCTGCGGTTTAATTTAAAACACAAGTGCAGTCGCTCACAAAAAAGTATCCGAACGCTATGGTTGATTACAGAACTCAGAAAAAATATCTGTCAACGATTTTCTTAGAAATTAGCGATCTGGCCATCTTCGTGTCACTAATTTCTAAGAAAATCGTTGCCAGATATTTTTCTGAGTTCTGTAATCAACCAAAGCGTTCGGATACTTTTTTTGAGCGACTGTACATTTTAAATAAGTTCTCGATATTTAAATTTGAATCAATTATGATATCAAATAATTATAACTTTTAATTTTTCTTGTAGTCTCAGTTGGGTATCTCAGTTGAGACTCGTAGTCTCAACTGAGACTCGTAGTCTCGGTTGGTTATTTACAATTTATTCTGTGAAACCGCATTGCAAAGAATTCACCAAATTGGAGAAAATATATTTCTCTTCCTTTATATTTGAACCTAACTTATTCCTCATGAATCAGTACCAATAATCGGTAAATCTAATCTAATTTTAATCCAATAATACAACAGAGTTTCCCGTATCAAATGCCAAAGATGTCATCGGCAAAGTAAACAATATTAATAACTGTTAATTTAAATTACAAAAAACCTCCTCAAGCAGCTGCTTGCCAGAGAGGTCTGACAGCAGCCTGTCAGTTTATACAACATAATAGTAGGTCTGTGAAGAAGGCGAGAACTCACAACTGAAAAACAACACAAACATTCATGCCTTACCGGGGCTCGAATCCAGGCCCCTTTGATCAGTAGACAAGAGCGCTAACCACTCGACCACGGTACAAAAAACATTAATGAAAAGTATATAATGATAATAAATATCATTTAAATGAAAATAATATTTTAGTATAGACAATGTTTTTCGACCTTCCGCTTGATAGGAACCTTGCCTGATTTGAAACAATATTATATTAGGAAATTAAAATCAACTTGTATCTTTCCAGTTGGTCTTACCTCAAGTTCTTTAATATCTATCCTCATCGTTTTTTGCTCACTCTTCATATCATCCTTATTACTAGTGATGTTCTGTTGCATACGGCGTACTTGGAATTCTGAGAAGTCTATCTCACTATTCAGCTTATTTAGGTAAGTAAAAAGAGTGAGGCACTCATGTTCCGTTTGCATGAATTTCTCCACCATGTCGCATGCTTCTTCTTTTCCAGAAGTTTTCTGAAGTCCTCTCCACGTCTCACGATCACTTTCAACAATTTCCTCCAATCCTGTGATGCCTTCATTTATCATAGATCTTAACATTTCGGCTCTGCAACAGAACGAGAAACTCATTTCTGTTAGAAACACATAATTGCAAAATAGAAACACATAATTACAATAAAAGCAAAAAAAAAATAAAGAGTGAGAGGAGCAAAGAGACACCATCGAGTTAGAAAAATGGAAAAGAGCGAGAGAGGGGCAAGAGAATGGATTTCCATTGCAGTGCAACAATTTCCCCTTCGTTTTAAGGTTTTTAAAAAAATTCATGAAAAATGCGTGAAGTATGCCTAAGTTTAACAATATTTGACCCCCATTACCCTTACTAGTATTCTCAAAGTACATGGCCCCCTTGCTTCCTCAAGATCCGGCCCTGCTTCTATACTATCTTAAAAACAACATAACAGCAGTATTTTTGTCTCGTTTTCAAAACAACAAGCTATTGTTTTCACTTTGTTGTCTGTTGTCATATATAGGTATTCAACCTTTTTTTACTTTTATCGCAAAATGAAAAAACTGTTTTGGTGTCGGAAAGGTATTTATGAAATATTATGATTCGCATTTTGCGAAATTCTCAATAGTTTTAATAGCACCTCTAACGGTGGAAAAGTTGTAAATGGTAAAATACTCAACGAAAATTGTAAACGAGTTCTATACCCTAAGAATCCAAAATCCTAATAGTAGAATGTGGTGGTCAAAGGGTTTATACTGACAGCAGAGATTTGGCATCTAATACAACATACTGTATCGTGTAACTATACAGCATGTTGTAAAATGCTTCCACTTATATATAAGGGGATATTTTTTTCAAGTAATTTTGTTTCCCAATTAACCAATTTTTTTGAATAATTGATACTTTATTATCTAGTATGAGGTTATCTATCATTTTTTCTACTGCCCACATAACACCACCACATGATCTATTCGAATAATATTTTTTGCAGTGTTATGACAATTTTCAAGCTGCACTGCTTGAGGGGGTATTTATTTATTATTTTATTTATCGGTGATGCAGTGGTGTTGCGTTGCCTTGTAGTGACACTGCAGCAGCTGGGATCCGTGTTCAAATCATTGGTAGTGGTATGGCTATTTGTATTGTGTTGTCCTTGTTTAAGGCCTGTACAAGCTAGAAGTAGCTCCTGTGACTCTCATAAAAAATAGCAACATACAAATATAAGTGCGAACTTTTGTGAAATGATAAAGTAAAATGTATTAGATTCTGCGTCAATTATACTCTCCATCAGAGCTTAAATGCGCATGTGACAAGATAAAAGTGATTATTTGGATGTGTCATCGTTAGGGAGTGACCAAAAACCGTTTTAAAAGTGATTAAAATATGGAGGAAAAATTCAGTGTTAATTTGAAACCTGTGAGGGATCATCATCATCATCATTCTCAAGCAGCCATGGGCTACGGAGGTCCAACCAGACCGTGCAGTTTAATTCTCCAAGCATATCTGTCCTGAGCTACATCTGCTGCATCTAGCCACTGCACACCAATTCTAACAAGGTCCTGTTTGACATTGTCTGCCCACCGCATCCTAGGTCTCCCCCTCCTTCTGAGGCCTCTAGGCACACTGTTCATAACCCTATTCGCCAATCTATAATTATCCATACGGGCAACATGGCCAAACCAGTGGAGTCTCTCTCTGCACAATATGCTGCTTAAAGGAGGTTGCAGACTCCTTTCCCTAACCTCATCATTAGTTACAAAGTTAAACCACCTAATACCCAAGATACTACGTAAGCATCTAGAATCAAAAGCATCTAGTTTCCTCTTATCATGTTTACACAGCGTCCAAGTTTCACTACCATAACTAACCCTAGAAAGAACCAAACTATTATACAGTCTATTTTTAGTCTTTAGGTGTATACGCCTATTTCTCCACAATCTCCATAGATTCTTAAAAGTCCCAGCAGCAATCCCTATTCGTCTGTTAATCTCATGCCGCATATCACCAGTATCTGTTACATAGCTCCCAAGGTAATTAAACTGTGACACCTGCTAAAGACTGCAACCATTCAGATGAACTGAATCACAACCTACCTGACCTTTTTTACCATCACCTTTTTTGAAAATAGGAATAATAATAGCTCTGGTAAAATCCTTAGGAACCATGCCTTTATCATAAAATATATTCAAAACTTCAGTCATCCAAGTGGTAACAGAAACATTCCCAGCTCTAAGCATTTCAGTAGTAATTTCATCTACCCCTGGGGATTTATGAAGTCTAAGTTTAGAAATAGCCAAATTAACTTCAGACTGTGTTATAGGGCCAACATTAAAGCCACCAATGCATCTATCATCATTCCAAACAATGGGAATAAAACTAACTACATTGTTTAGAACATCACTGAAATGCTCATCCCACCTAGCCATGACAGAATCCTCACCTTCTATAACCTTACCTTGTTTATCCTTCAATCCTTGTATGCCTGTTCGTTTTCTACCACATAAAACATTAACTATCTGGTACAGCTCTCTGCTGTTGTGCTGTCTAGCTGCTTCTTCATCTTTGTCAGCCAAGCCATGAAGCCAAAGATTCTTATCAGTAGCTAACTGATCCTTTACACGTTTATTAAGCTCTGTGTAATCCTTTCTATTAGGACTAGTAGGGTACTGATTAAGGACATTCCTGCAGTTTCTTCTTTCTGAAATAAGCTCAAGTGCCTTATCACTTAAATAATTCTGTCTCCTCTGCTCCTTTTTTCCTAAAAGAGTACTGTTAGTTTCCGAAAAAGCCTGTTTAAAATAGTCCCATTCTTCCTCAACTTTAGTAGTAAGCAAACCATGACTGTCATAATGACTAAGTAACCTATCATGGTAAACTTTAGCTATAACAGGGTTTTTCAGAGCTTCAAAATTAAAGATAATTTTTTTAACTTTAGCACAACACTTTTTAAGTTTAATTTGCAAGACACTTTTAACAAGGTAATGGTCAGATCCATTTTCAGCTCCCCTATATGCCCTGGTGTTCCTAACAGAACTAGCCCATTTGCTGTTAATTAATATGTAATCAATCATATTCTTATGCAGCCCATCAGGTGAAACCCATGTGTATTTATGTATGGCGTGGTGTTTGTAATATGTGTTAGTTATTCTGAAACCATTGAGTTTACTTACCCATAGGAGACGTTGTCCATTGCCATTGCAGCTACCAATACCAAAAGGGCCTATCACCCCTCCCCAAATGTTAGAGTCAGTATCAGCTTTGGCATTGAAGTCACCTAGAACAAGGATAATATCTCCTTTCTTGACAGAATTCGAAATATCCTGAAGTTATCTGTAAAACGTATCCTTATCCTCATCAGCATCCTCAGTGGGGGCATAACACCAGATAACATTCAAGACTTTAATGCTTGTCTGAAATTTTGCTGTAAGAAACCTTTCAGTAATGCACTCATATCCTAGAAGAGCATCACTAGCATGTCTGCTGAGCAGCAGACCCACACCTTGGTGACTCTTTCCATCCTCCCTCCCTGTAAAGAGAAAATTAAGGTTATTTTTAAGTATCTCACCTTTACCTGTCCATCTGGTCTCTTGCAAGCCTAGAATATCTAGGTTATAGCGCTGGAATTCCTGCGTGAGGATATCAAGAGAATAATCTCTATGTAATGTCCTCACGTTCCACGTTCCTGCAGAGAGAAAATGATAGTAGGATTTTTAAAGAAATTAGGTTTATTGAGATTGGTAGGGCCAACAATATCAAGCAGCCCTCTGATCGCAGGCATGGGGCAAAGACTTGTTCCTCCTCCGCTAAATGCTGAAGTTACCGATGCTGGTAGGAACTTCAGGAACCACCTTTTCAAGTGGACTTTTTCAAGAACCAAATGGCCTGCCTGAGACACATTACTCCAGTTTAGGCTTGACGATGCCCAACTAGCTAAGTAAGGTTCAGGTACCTGCGATGACCTCTGATTAGGATTATCCACCAGCTGATATAAGGTATCCCATGCCTCTGTTCACTTAGGGCTGGCAACCAAGAAAATGTAATTTTTTTTTAATCGAAAAGAACTGGGTTGATTGTGTAACAATCATGTTACCAAGTACATTGGACTTCTCTAAAACAATGTCTTTAAAGTGATGTGGATGACCCCATTCCATCCCAGAATTTTCTGTGTTCAACAACGTTTACTAGAAAATCATAAAACGTAGGTATTTTGTAGTATACCTTTTTACTCTAGTGCAACTAAAAGACAGTCGACAGTCTCGAAGACACTTGGAACGGTCAACATTCGCAAAAGTGTAACACCAATATGGTCGAGTGCAGTCATATTACAGATAATCTAAAGTTCATAGATTGGTGTAGATTCTCCAGTACTTTAATAATAACACAAATACTCCATCAATTATCAATCCCTATTGTATTTTATAAGCGATCAATGCATATAAAATGCAACAACACGATTAACCACAAATCATGACGATCAACAGAGTCAAAAGCTTTTTGAAATCTACAAAGCTAGTAACCAAAGGTTTCTGAAACTCTAAACATTTCTCAAGAATCTGCCTAAGTGAAAAAATCTGATCTGCACAACCACTGCCACTTCTGAATCCACACTGTTCATCAAGCAATTGTCGGTCAACCAGATTCTCAACTCTATTAAGCACAGCCATGCAAAGAACTTTACCTAGAACAGAAAGTAGGCTGATATCCCCATAGTAATCACAAGAACTGCGATCACCTTTTTTTAAAAATAGGGAAAATAATAGCTATAATAGCTTAAAAATAGGAATAATAATAGATCCTAAAGATAGGTAAAATCTTTAGGAAACATGCCTTTATCATAAAAGATAATCAAAATTTCAGTCATCCATGTGGCAACCAAAATATTCTCAGCTCCAAGTATTTCCTTAGTAATTTCATCTACGCCTGGGGATTTATATAGTTTAAGTTTAGAAATAGACAAAAATGCTTGAGACTATGATATAGGGCTAACATTAAAGCCAGTAACGCATCTATCATCATTAGAAACAATAGTAGTAGAACTAGTCACATTGTTTAGAACATCACTGAAATGCTCAGCCCACCTAGCCATGACAGAATCCTCACTTTCTATAACCTTACTTTGTTTATGCTTCAATCCGTGTATACCTGTCCGTTTCCTACCACACAAAACATTAACTCTCTGGTACAGCTGTCAGCTGTTATGCTGTCTAACTGCTTCCTCGGCTTTGTCAGCCAAGCCATCAATCCAAAGATTCTTATCAGAAGCTAACTGATCCTTTACACGTTTTATTAAGCTTTTCGCAATGCTTTCTAATCGGACTAGTAGGTTATTAATTAAGTACATTCCTGGAGTTCTTTCATTCTGAAATAAGCACAAGTGCTTTATTACTCAAATAATTTTGCCTCCTCTGTTCCATTTTTTCCGAAAAGAGTACTGTTAGCTTCACGAAAAACCTCTTTAACTTCTTCCTCAACTTCAGTAGTAAGCAAACCATGAGTCATAATGACTAAGTAACTTATCGTGATAAGCTGTAGCTATGCAAGACACTTTTACAAAGTAATGGTCAGATTCAATCTCAGCTCCCCTATATGACCTGGTATTCCTAACAGAACTAGTCCATTTGCTGTTAATTAATATATAATCAATCATATTCTTAGGCAGCTCATCTGGTGAAACCCATGTGTACTTATGTATGTCGCGGTGTTTGTAATAAGTGTTAATTATTCTGAAACCATTGAGTTTACTTACCTGTAGGAGATGTTTTGCCTATTGCCATTGCAGCTACCAATACCAAAAGGGTCTATCACCCTCCCCAAAGGTCAGAGTCAGTACCAAATTTGGCATTGAAGTCACCTAGAACAAGGATAATATCTCCTTTCTTGACAGAATTCAAAATATCCTGAAGTTGTCCGTAAACCTTATCCTTCTCATCCTCATCGGCATCCTCAGTGGGGGCATAACAGCAGATAACATTCAGGTCTTTAACGCTTGTCTGAAATTTTGCTGTAAGAAACGTTTCATTAATGCACTCATATCCCAGAAGAGCATCACTAGCATGTCTGCTGAGAAGCAGACCCACACCGTGGTGATGTTTGTTGTCTTCCCTCCCTGAAAAGAGAAATTTAAGATTATTTTTAAGAATCTGACTTTTATCTGTCCATCTGGTCTCTTGCAAGCCGAGAATATCTAAACTATAATGGTGGAATTCTTGTGTGAGGACATCAAGAGAAAAAGCTCTGTGCAGAGTCCTCACATTCCAACTACCTATGGAGAGAAAATGGTTCGTGGGATGCTTAAAGAAACTATGTTTATTGAGAGAGGGAATGCTGGCAATATCAAACAGCCTCCTAATCACAGGCATAGGGGAAAGGCTCATTCCCCCACTACTAAAGACTGAAACCATCTACACTGGAAGACTTCCTCCATCTAGGATTTGACGATGCCTAAAAGCAAGAGTTCAGGTACCTGCGATGGTCCCTGCTCAGGATTATCCACCAGCTGATAAAACATAGATTTTGAATCTATTCACTTTCCGGCTGTCAAACCACAAACAGACAGAAACACATCAGAAGATTTTCCCTCAAAAGAAGCCCACCAGTGCAGCAAATTCAGGATCATAATCAAGCTCAGAGCCATAATTCCATTCAGGTTAGTATATATGGTCAGCACCAGGATCCTGTGTGGTTGACCACTCCTCAGCAGGGTAGAAAACAAAAAGAAAAGTAGTCATAGTTGTCCAGATCAGTAGGCCACACTGATCTGGCAGCCCTCCTCCTTCCGTTCCCTTCCACAAGAGAGCATCTCTTTTGAAAGGTACTAACGGTCTGCACCACGAGAAGACGGGGTCGGACGTTAGGTGCTAGTCTGGCCAGTTCTGGGCATCATACAGGGGATTGATTGGTCTTTGGATGGGATAGGAGTTCTTCCAGTGACTACCTAGTTACCACAGGTTACAATACTAAAATATCACAAAATTAGTGTGTCGTACGTTAATCTTACATTAAGCGAAAAAGAATGTTTGAAATTAAAATTCCCCGTTATAATCCTTTGGAAGACTATGCTAGTTTCATTGATTGAAGATAGCTATTGAGATTTGCCTGACATATAGTAAGAAAATTATTAGCTAGGATATCTGAACAATTATGACGAGTTAAACGGAGTCAGCAACCATCTGTGAGCAACATCTGGAGTAGAAAAAGACTGCTTTAGTTTGTCATGTTGTCCGTATGCAGATTAGCGAGTCACTAACGATACCTGAGGACCTCAGAAAAAGTGGCAGACGTAAGACAATATGAGCAGACAATGTCAACAGTACCTTGTTAGAATTGGCCTGCAGTGGCCAAATGCAACAGCTCTAACTCATGAAAATCATATATGGAGGACAAAATTTCACACTCTGGTTGGACCGCGTAGCCCATGGTTCCTTGGGGATATGCGTGTATGTAATTAGCACAATTGTGGCTCCTATAACAGCACTAAATGTTGTTTGAAAATGATTAATGCTTTTATTAATGTCTGTAATGTAGTGGAGGTCCTAACGGTAGCGTTCTTTTACTATTTTTTTCAGCGGGAAAACATTCCCACACCATTTCGAAAGTCTGTTATCTTATTCCAACCTTTCTTGATACAATTCCGAGTTCTCAGTTAGAAAAATAGAAATAAAATGGATGTTCTTTATACAGAGTATGATTTGCGAGTCATTTGGTTTTAAATTTTTGTGATTAGGCAGGATTGGAGGGGATGTAACGCTCTGCTTTTAATCATTCGCCCACCTCTTCCTAACCAATGATTGTTTAATATGACACGTGGAGGTAGAAAAAGGTTTCATTTATCCCTTTCCTGTTTTGTTTGCGCAAAAAATTAAAAAAAATATTTTATACTAAAAAGTATAAAATAAACCTAAAACATATCGATTGTGCAATCAGTCACTGAATTCATATTCACTTCAAAGGAAGATAAGGAGTCTATTTACCTACTCAACAAGATTGTCGGCGTCCAATCTTCCTCTGAAGTCAATAAGAATTCAGTAACTGGCTGCACAATCGATATGTTATTGGTTTATTTTATACTTTTTAGGGCGCATATAAGAAGATTGTTGTCTTATTAATTTTTTTGTCAATCTTTAGAAACTTTCATCTTATATATGACTCATAAATATCGACCACATTTTCCTCCCCCTTTTTCTGAACTCGTATTTGAGGTAACCCATGGCATTGGAGACGTCACAAGCTTTAATTTAAGATATAACTCGTTAAGGTAGACGCCCTCCCGAAATTTCCGTTCCTTTTTGGGGAGAGGAAAAAATAGTGGGGGGGCATAATTCGAAGTAGCCTACGACGGTCGTCGTATCAGTTTTCATTTGACACCTAACTCCTAACTGTAAGGCCCTTGCATTCAGAAAACATAGAAGGACAACTTTTATATTTCCCCTTTTTAGGAGGGGGTTCTATTTTTTTATCAAATTATTATAATCAAGGGTTATATTTTTATTGCGCACAACATTCATTTGACATACAATGTCACAAGCTTTCATTTGACATACAACTTGTTGCGTTCGACTCATGCGTTCCGATGATATAGCGGAACAATGGTTTTCATATTTCCCATTTTTAGGCGGGAAGGAAAGGGGAAATTTTATTGCCTGTGTGACGCTACCCATGTCACAAGCTTTTATTTGGTGCATAGGCCATTACTTTCAGCCCTTGAGTTCCGAAGATATAGCGGAACAACCGTTTTCAGAGCTTCCTTTTTTAGGGGGAGGGGGAAGAAAGCATAAGGATCAATTTTTTATATGCATTCTATGACTCTCCCCGCATCATAAGTTTTCATTTGATGCATAGTTTGTTACTTTGGGTACTCGAGTTCTGGAGATATAGCGGAACAAATGTTTTCATATTTCCATTTTTTTAGGGAGGAAAGAAAGCATGGAGGGTAAAGCTTTATAGCCTATGACACTACACGCGCCACATACTTTCATTTGACACATGAATCATTAAGTTTCTCCAGCGCGTCCGAAAGATGTGGTGGAACAATTCTTTTTATAAACACACAAACCGACAAACTGGCAAACAATAAATGAGGAGCGAAATTAGGAAGATAGGCAAAAATAATGACTAGCAAATAATTTCAATTTCATAATTTATCTTTAAAATATTTATTTCTTTATAGGATGGTCTATAGAAATGACTTATGTGTAGAAAAACGAACTTCAAAGATGTGAAAATTTATCCGTGTGAGATCGTCGATAACTTGGTTCTAGAACTCTTAGAATATCATTTCCGAGGTTGATGAAGCCTCTGACTGTTATATAGCAATGGAATATTTTACCCTGTGTCAAAGCAATAATTGAACACGTGTACTCTACTCATCATCAGTCAAATAATTATAAAGATTCTAAATCATTAATTGCATTATTTCATCAGACATTCAGTTGCAAGAAAACAAGGAATAATTGTAATAATATTCAAAAGGAAAAATTTTATTCAAAAAAGACTTCCTCCTTTCTGGAAAGGTGGATTACCATTTCTGGTAGTTGTTTCATTGGGGAATATTTAAAGGAGGTTAGATTCCTAAGTGTAGTACCACACGAGCCAAAATACATCACTGAACGTTCCTCTAGGTATACTTAAACGTCCTCTACCATTAGAAACAATACGATTGCTAAGCTTTGGAAAGACTCCTTTATTGTTTGTTTCAGAAACATTTTTCTTTTACAGTTTAATCCTTCTTGTAAAACTGGATAATGGTATAAACTTTTAAATATATTTATTCTCATTTTCATTTCGTTCATCTAACAGTTTCTCTTATCAAAAAAATATTTTATGCCAGGTGTTATTTGCAAATCCCTTCCTTATTCAAATCGTGTTGCAATTCTTTTTATTGTTAATTTTAGTTTCAAATTAAAACAATTTCTTTTTAATTTGCTATTGCAAATCAGTACACGTACCAATTATGCACTATCAATCTTAAAAAGCTTGCAATTGTAACGAGAGTGCAATTAAATAATTCAGAGATGATTAGTGTACATCTTATAACATAATGTTTTGAACATTTTATTTACTTTGTTAACATGATAAAGAAAAGTTTGAGAAAACCTGGTGAAAAAGAAAAAGGTGTGAAATACCTGGTATCATGCCTTTCAGCTACTTTTACAACTTCAAACGTATGAAGAATGTAATCATTTTCTCTCATCCTGTGTAAAACTTTCTGGTTTTTATGAAGAGTTCGGATGTCATTTTCGAATCTTTCTTTCAGAATCTGTATCTTACGCTTGTATTCTTGCCTGTAGAAAAAAGAATAAAATAATTTTTGATTAAATTTGTAGCATGAATTTATTTACATAATACATAATTTAACGCACTAGATCATTTCACAGGAAATTAAATCAACTAAATATCAAAACACTTTTTCTCGAGGATTTTTACCTTCATATTTTTAGCATTTCTGTTTATTCCATACATATAATAAACAATTTCTAAGGATAAGAATGAAAAAGCACCTATTCAACATCCACGACAGTGGCGTACTCAGGAATTAGGTTATAATCCCGACTCCGACCCTTAAGGGGTTGAATAACATATTTTTTCTAAAGAAATCTATGAACTCTGAAACTCAGAGCCTCAAGTATGCCCCCCACAAACAGAAATTTCTGAGTATATGCCAGTGATCAACAATGTCCCACACACAGAGAAATGGTAATCCCCATAAAGTTAAGTGATACTGAAACACATCTCTAATATTTGGCCTAGAGAGCTAATAATATAATCAGTAATATCTCGTGTCACACCCTAAGAGTGATAGACCAAATCAAAGTCATCGTACGTGATACACCATGTCCTACGGATGATACACCATCATACGGAAGATACACTATATCAAGGTCACAAAAAAATACCCATTCGACATCCACGACAGTGGTTGAATAGCTACTGGAATCCTACGGATTCCAGTAGCTATGCAAATGTTAAGAGGATCCCTTGACATGGTATAGAATATGTTATATTCTCTAATACTGTAGTACGTCATTAAATTTATTCTTTGAGCTATTTAACGAAATAGATCTAGATATTTGAACAAGAACTAATTTAACCACCCTGAACCGTTTAATCAAAAAAATGCAATGTGTTATATTTTTAAATCTTTTTTTCCACCTACAAAAAAATAAAACTAATCATCTCAGTGTCATATGGTACTGGTATGGTTTGGCCTGAGCCAGGCGCGTATTCAAGGAGATAGGGAGAGAGGGGGTGCCACAGCATACCCGCTTAAATTGATCATATTCCGATTCAAACCATTAGGTCAAATCCACTTCTATTTATAAATGTCCCAGTGACCTTCAAGGTAGGGGTGACACGAGATATTACTGATTATATTATTAGCTCTCTAGGCCAAATAATTAGAGAATGTGTTTCAGTATCACTTAACTTTACGGGGATTACCATTTCTCTGTGTGTGGGACATTGTTGATCAGTGGCATATACTCAGAAATTTCTGTTTATGGGGAGATTGAGGCGCTGATTTTCAGAGTTCATAGACTTCTTTCATAGACTTTCTTCGTTCATAGACTATCTTAGTTATTCTCAAACCATTAAGTTTACTTACTCTAGGAGACGGTCCCCATTGCATTTGCAACTACCATTACTACCACTGTCAAAAGGACATATTATTCCTGCCCAAAGGCCGTAGTCACTATCTACTTTAGTAGATAACTTGAAATTAAAAATTATAAAATATTCATAAGCCAGGTTTTAAGGACTTGAGGAAAACTTCGTGTCAATGAAGCTTCTTTAAAAGATGCTGAAAAAGGTTTGCTTCGTATATAGTATGTTCTCAAGATAATAGATGAGTTTGACGTCACCAAAGCGATGCTGGAGCCTAAATTTTGAACTCTTAGGAGACTAAAGTCTTATATATGAAGTAACGTCAGATTACAATTGGTGGGACTAGCGTTTTTGGTTATACATAATGATACTTTCTTAACTGATAAGCAGGTCATTATTAAATAGGGACAGAGCGAAAAAACAGGGCATTGGAGTCGGACCTCGAGTTCAGCGGGAAGATTTTTCTGTAAAGCGCAACAATAAATTGAACTCGCTTTCACAGCTTCAGTATTATAAAGGCATTTTTTAAGCTTCAGTTGAAGCCATTTTTGATAAGGTAATGATCAGATCCAATTTCGGATCTCCTGTATGATCTGATATTCCTAACCGAGCTAGCCATTTGCTGTTAATTAATATATAACGGATCATCTTTTTATGCATCCCATCAAATTAAGTCCATGTGTATTTATAAATGTCCCAGTGTTTGTACTAAGTGTTAGTTATTCTAAAACCATTAAGTTTACTTACTTGTATTCCACACCACCTTCCCCATTGCAATTGAAACTACCACTGGCAACTCCTGTCCAAAGATCAGAATTAGTACCAATTTTAACTTTGAAGTCACCTAGCACAGAGAAATATCTCCTGTCTTGATGGAATTCAGGCTCTCAAGAGTCCTTTTTGACGGAATAACAACAGATAACACTTAAGTGTTTAATCCAAGCTTTAAATTGAGTCATTTTTCGTTGTTTCATTAATGCAGTCATATCCTAGAAAGACATCACTGTCGTGTCTGCTGCGAAGCAGATCTACGCTTTGCAGATGCTTTCCGTCCTCTCGCCGTGAAAAGAGAAACTTAAAATTACTTTCTAAGTATCTGGACTTTACCTGTCCATCAGGTCTCTTGTCAGCCCAGAATATCTAGGTTATAACTCTGGAATTCCTGCGCAAACCCATATTTCTCATTCTCAAGAGTCCTTTATGACGGCATAACAACAATGGCATTCAACTCTTTAATCTGTTTTAAATTTAACTGTAAGAAACTTTTCATTAATCCAGTCATACCCTAGAAGAGAATCACTAGCTTTTCTGCCGAGAAGTAAACCTAAAGTATGGAGATGCTTTCCATCATTCCACCCTGAAACGAGAAAGTTAAGATTATTTTATGTATCTGATCTTTACCTGTTCCTCTTATCTCTAGCAAGCCAAGAATGTATAGGTTTTAACGGTGCAATTCTTACAATAATAATAATAATTTTCCGTTTAATTGAATACACAGAAGGGTCAGATGGTGCATCACACTCTTACTCCTTCCATGTTGACTTAAAAACAAAAATTGCATGAATAAAAGACTGTACAATAATTGACATTTGTAGCAACAAAATTCACTATGATGTTTAGAATCTAAAACATCAAAGAAATGGTGGCAAGTCCACTTCTTTCAATTTTCTCCCGAAACTCTGCAATGTTGGCGAAAGCATCATGTCCGTTTAAATTGGTTCCAAACCCTCCCTGCTCTGCAGACGAAAGAATGGTATTTGCAATTTTTCTTGGGCAGTGGAATATTGATACACATATGGTGTCTACTCGTGTTACTACTTGATATTGTTAGCAAGGGATGTTAAATGTCTCGGTGAGTTGTCCCATAAATCAGTTAGTGGCATGTTTTCAGATCTAGTTCAAGTCTTCTCCATTCCAGTGAATGGATATTAATATTTGCCAGTCTCGTGTGTCAAGTTTAAGTAACCTGGTCTCTATGGCCTTTCTAATGAGACAATATCACAGACCATGTGAGAACACCACACTGGCGAAGCATATTTCAGTGTGGGTCGAACAGAGATGATGAAGGCATTGACGAGGACATCAAGAGGAAAATCTTTATGCTGCGTCCTTATATTTCCTGTACCTGTGGGGAAAAATATTAGTAGAATTTTTAAAGAAGCAAGATTTATTGAGAGAGGTAGGACCAACTTATCTCTCAATAAAGAGGTAGTCTCATAAAAGAGGTAGGATTATATTAAATAAACCATAATCTTAGGTATGAGGCAAAGACGTGTTCCGTCAAAGCTAAAAGCTTAAGTCGCAAATGCTGGAAGGAACTTCAAGCACCACCTTTACAAGTGGACCTTTTCGGGAATCAGAATCGAAACAGAAACTGACCTGCATGAGACCCTATTCTAGGGGTTGACGATTCCCATTGAATTAAGGTTTCGGGGTAGCTGCGATTACGTTGAACAGCATTATCCACCACATGATATAAGGTATCCAGTGAATCTGTTCACTTAGTGAAAACAACCCCATCATTGGATGCATTCCGAGAAACATGTGCAAATACCGTTCAGACACAAAGTAACCTTTCCTGACTGACATACGACACCGTTTGCCACACACCAGTCTGTCGAAGCATCAGCAATGGTAAGTTCCGGATGACCTTTTCTCAGTCATTACTACGAGTTCACTGATGGCAATGGCATATTTGTATGTTATCTGTGCTCCTCTACAACTTCGCCGTTTGAATTTCAGCGTTATCTGCAGTATTTCGGAAGCTAAAGTTGCTAAGTTCTGCACTTCACCACCAGAGGCGATGTAACAGTGCTCTTTCGGAAGAGTACTTTTACGCTCTTTTGTGCATCGTCGCTATTGAAAGCAAATGGGATTGCCTTGTCCCGAGTTATCCCCCTGAAAGACTTTATTCACCATCCTTTATCGGGGTACGTAAAGTGCGAATATAAAAAAATAATAATAATAAAACCATAACAGTTTTAAACCTGATTTCCTTCGATTTTTATGAAATTCAGTATGATTGTTAAGTAATAAAAACTTATGTATATGTGTCAAAATGTACTGTGTCAAGCGGGTTCAAAGTTGCGGTATTTTGAAAATTGAAAACGCAGCAAGTTTTTGTTGTTTAACCCAAGTTAAAAAATAAAATTTCCAGTCCCAAATAAAGATAGATTGTTGTGGTTTATGTCATTTTGAATATTTTTACAAGGGCATTGGGTTAATATAATCAAAATATGAGAATGGAAAGATTTAATTTTTGAAATCCGTTGAAATATAATTTGACTTTAATATTTTAAAAACACCAGTTTTAAAAATTCTTTAAAAACTTAATGCTACTTTTAACACATTGATTACATATGTGCCAACTTTCAATTTGGAACAGCAACGGTATCATTAGTTCAAACATTCAAATGGAATTCAACTCAGTCGAAAACAATTGGAAATATGATTAACATCACTGAAACGTGTATAAAATAAGTATTGTGGCTGGGAAAAGTACATAAGGAAAATACATCAGGTACATATATACTGTCAATAGAGCTCTTACTATGCAGCATTTCAGAGGTATCTCAATATTTCATACGTCATTAGTATTGTATGGCATTTCTAGAATCCTAGTCTAAACGTTCCGAAGAGATATTATCTTTCTATCTCAGCTGATATGTCCTCTATATCAGAAGCCTGTGTAAGTTTTATTTTGATTTGCGACATATAGGACAGAGAAGAATCCTAGAAGTTACTCCTAGCTTTTACAGGCCTTCTCATACAAGGACATGCCCTACTACGACCGAAGTCACTGCTGACAACAACACACAACACACAAAGTTTGCCTTTGCTGGAACAGTCGCTAGCTGCCTAACCACTATGCCAGTTAAGGCATTAGAGATAGAAATAACTCTATTATTCTCTGTCCTATGTGCCAGATATCAAAAACTTTTTGAAATTTAAACAAATTTCGAGAACTCAGAAAACGGATTAAATCTTGATTTAAGTAGTTTTTCATTTTTCAAAAAACATCGTTAAAGAAAGAGATTACAGGCATTTTAGATACGTATCAAACGCAGAAAAGGCACATGAAGATTTGTCTGGAAATAATTTTCATGTAGTTTTGAAATTTACTGCGATATTACAATTATAGCAACAGAGCTTTAAATTTATAAGAATTTGATCAAGTAGGAATAAAAATGTATAATACTGAAGTGCATATCGGCAATTTATATTTCTGACTATTATTGGTGGCCTATTA
This sequence comes from Ryuthela nishihirai, assembly GCA_038380435.1. Lineage (NCBI taxonomy): Eukaryota > Metazoa > Arthropoda > Arachnida > Araneae > Heptathelidae > Ryuthela > Ryuthela nishihirai. The sequence goes on from JAWZYU010000001.1 coordinate 24,193,718, forward strand.
GGAAAACAAGATATTTATTAGCAATTAACTATATAAAGCAAATTTTTATATCATTTATATTAAACAAATCCAAAACTTATCAACTAGTACTGCAATGATATTCTTAATACATGCATATTAAATGTTCCTTATAGGATGAAAAATTGTACTTTTATTATCAGTCATGAGCAATTGAAACAGTACTTAGTGAATGCCAAGATAGTCATATCTGAGACTTGAGTAATTCTGATGATCTTGTGATGCTGAAAGCAATTTCATCAAGTATAAGACACTGAGGATACACATAAGGAATGCTTTTTCTTTGAGTTCTGTAGGATGAGATTTGTTCCTTATAATTTTGAGGGCAAACAGTGAAACATTAACTCACTTATCATAACTTCTAGAATTCCTCGAGTAAATCATTTTTGAGTAATTTGCAATTAAACATAGTTTGTAAATACATGCATTCTGAACTTACATCAATCGCACTTACATCAATCGTAAATTGACATTGTTACCACTTTACAGCGAGTGAATGTTATAACATATGCCATGACAGTGACTCGTTGCTAATGTACCCAAGTCCGTCAGCCCGACAACACACTTCGGTTTTACATCTCTGTGTTCTTTTCTGGTTATAATTTCCCATTTTTCAGAAATTCCCTCCTTCTCCAGAAATTCCCTCAAGGGTTTACCAAAATCAGAATAGTGCGAAAAGCAAAACCTACCAGTGATCGGTGATCCTGTGGAAGAAACAGCTTTTGGATCAGAGGGTTCAAAGGAGATTGGCGAAAAACGTGAAAGCGAACAAAAGGGCCACAACCAAGGAAAATCACAGAAATAAACATTAAGGTGCAGAAGGTTATCTCCGAATGCACCACTTATCGGACCTTGTCGCGAGTCGGCTACAACAATCATTGACCAACTTGAGTGCCGATGTTGTCAGCAAAGAATATGAAAGCGCGTTTCCCGTGGGCACAGGAGCATTGACACTGGACCGCTGACGACAGATAAAAAAGTAGCCTGGTCGGACGAATCAAAGTTACTTTTGCATCATGCTGATGGAAGGATCAGAATTTGGCGCAAGCAACATGAGGCAATGGAGCCACCTTGTCTAGTGTTAACATTACAGGCTGGTGGTGGCCGTGTGATTGTGTGGGGATTATTTTTCTGGCACATATTAGGTCCCTGATACCCATCGAAGGACATCTGAATGCCATGGCGTATTTAAGCATCGCTTCTGACCAAATTCATCCCTTCATAGCTACAATTTATCCTCACCCTGCATCATGCTCACCCTGTATCATGCTGAACGTGTCCTGGATGGACACGTTCAGCATGATAATGCACATACTCACAAGATATGTATCGTCACCAAATGGTTCCAGGAACATGCAGACGAGTTTCCCTTGCTTGATTGGCACGCCTAATGCTTGATTGGCACGATCTAAACCCTATCGAGCATCTTTGGGATAAGGTAAAAAAGACAGTTAGCCTCAAGACTCTGCTAACACAGTCCTTTCCACCATATCAAAAATTTGCAGTAACTGCACAACACTATCATTGAGCACAGTACAACATTCCTGTACATTGCACCCAGCATCTTTCAAGTCATGCCCTGAGGAATTCGGGTTGTTCTGAAGGCCAAAGCAGGCAAAGCCGCTACTAGGAAGGTTTACCTAATTAACTGGCATCTCAGTGTATATATGAACATAATTTGGCAATTTCAGTACAGCTAATTCCTAGTCTTATATTAAATTTGCAGTACATCCATAATTTTTTTAAAAGTACATTAAATACTAGTACTAATAATTTCTGAGGTACTTAAACGAATTTACCTGTGGTGATAAGCTAAGTTGGCTTCATGTAGTTGCTCCTTCATGAACAAAATTGCTTCCCGCAGCAATACATGACACTTTTGATATAGTTCGATGTAAAAATGTCGACATATGAGTAGATGATCCACATTGTCACGTAGCAATGAATTATCGGTTGAGATAGTAGCATAAGTTATTTTTGCCTAAAAAAACACAAAATAGACTATATTTGAGTCTAATCAAATGTCAACGTAATAAAAATTTAGTTCCCTTTAAATACAAAGAAAGAATAAGAAATTTCCTATATACACTGCCTTACCATTGGGAAACCAAATTAGGTGATACAGGGATTCCACAAGTTTCTGAAGAAAAAGGAGACTGAAAATAAATTCAAAATCTAAATCAGTGGTTCCCAAAGGTGGCGCCATCTCCCTCTAAAAGGAATTTTATAAGTTTTTGGAGGCGTTAGCGTAAATTCGTAAATACTGAAAATATTTTTAACTGGTTTTTTTTGGGAGAAAATCATTTAATTTTCATGAAAGGCTACCACTGATCTATATTATATCTAAAACTTAATTTTCAACCACATTCATCCGGTATTTAAACGACTATGAAACATTTTCTTCAACAGCAACATCGCTCATTCCAAAATATTTTGTTCAAAAATTATGACATCTGAAAGAATAATTGCGCAATTTTCTAAAATTCACTTACTTGAAGGAACTATTTAATACGTTATTATAAATGCTTTAACGTTTAGAATTAATTCATATTACTACCGGGACAGCTGTTAAATGTTCTTGCTTCTGTAACTATTTAAATAGACATTGGTAGATCACTTAGGAAAATCAAGTTGACAGTTTAGTATAGATCAAGCATGCACAAAATATGTCCTTTTGACAATTTATTTGCGGCCAACTGCATTTCTTAATTGTAGATCATCTACAGTTGGTTTATACCGGAAAAATAAAATGTTACTAAATACTTAAAACATAAACGTCATTTATCATACCATATAAATATATCGTGTCAGCCCTACTTGTTATAGTGGTCAGTGTACCTCATTACCTAGACAATGGGTGTGTTTTTGTATAATTGTTCGTAAGCTCATCCGATAAAAAATTACTCACCTCCGTAATTTCACACTTAATACTGTGTAACAGCTTCCTTCGCATGAATTATAGCAGCAATACTATTAGGTACGGACTCCACCAGTTTCGGATATAATTTACATCAATTCTAGTCCACACCTCTAACAATGACACTCGTAGTTTAGCTAGATTACGTGGATGCCTATTTCTGTGCCTCTGTTCCAGATAGTCCCAAAGTTTTTATTGAGATTTACATTCGGTGGTTTGCGGACCAGTCGAGGTGTCCCAATGTTACCTCATGCTCCTCATGCCAGCCACAAACAGTTTTGGCCCTGAGCACCATGCAGTTGTCATCTTGGAACACCGAATGTTTCATTCGTACTTCACATGAAGCATAAAAAGCAACACCTGGTACCCCAGAATTTGCATGCAGCCTTCCTGATTTAAACGAGTCGATACCTCAACTAATGGGCCTACCTCATGACAGGTGGATATTACAGAATACTCTCTTCCAAATTCCCATGGAATGCAGTTCCCTTCACAATGTTCTTTCTGAAATAGGCTAATGTGGTCCTTTATTGACTGTCTGTAGCAACTCCTGTCTAGTTTGAAATCGGTTTGCAGTCACTAGTCATGATAGTCGTCAGTGATCCCTTTCTGTGAGCACGGATTTGCGGCCTCAGTAACGTCTACGTTTAGTAGTCTAATTGGATATACATCACTGTTTATCTCGTTGGACTGTTCATTTCGAAATACCAGTAAATTCGGCATGCAAATAACCCTTTAGCAACTCAGCTAATTTCTTCCGAACCACGATTCACGGTAGAACAACATGTCATAGGTACTCCACTGGAACTGACGACACTAAAGAACATCACAGAACCACCTCCAGCTTGAATAACACCTTGGACACAGTCCAGATGGAAGGCTCCGTTACTCCTGCGATGCATTCTTCGCCTTGCACCATTGGAAGTCAACACTACGTTTATTATGGGGGTGACTAATTTTTTGTTCGGTGTGCTTATTTTCCCTCGAAAACCAGGAAACATCGCAGTTGCAAGGTTGGGGATGTGCATATCCATGTACTGCGACCACACATTAGTAACATTTCCCAATATTGTCTGCTCGTATAGCTCTTCATCAGTGATAAGATTTTTCGATTTGAATACATTCCTCTGTGATATGTGGTCTTAGATCGTCCCATTACCAAGTCGTGGAGCTGGGTAGACAACCAATACCGAAATTGAAATGGCCCCAGCAAAATAAAACAAGTGGGATCAAATCGGGTGAAAGAGCAGACATGCAATCCCTCCCCCTATATCCCATTCACTTACCATCAACATTCACTTATCTCTGAAGATCTTCTATAGGCCTTGGCTTGTCTAGATGGTAGAACCTCATCATACTGAAACCAGAAGTTTCTCAGCATTCCGAGGGGACGATTATCCAACCATTCACCAACCCTTTCCTGCAGTAGTCTGAAATACTTCCCATAATTCAGGTTTCTGGTGTAAAATACGATCCAACCAATTGATAATCGTGGATAGCGCACCACCTATTTATTGGACCATCGTTTTTCCCATATTCAATACGAATTTTGTGTGCTACAATAGGTGCATGTTGTGAATTTTCCAATGCCATCATGAGAAAACTTGGGCTCGTCAGTTCACAGTGAATTTCATGTGAATGCTGGATTCTCGCACAGTTCATTCAATATAAAATTACATTACTTGTAAAGTCGTAATCTATCACTTGAAGCAAATACTGCACGATAGGAGGGAAAGTTTTGTCCATGCAGAATGTTCAGCAGGAAATGACAATGCCGCACAGTCGTAACGTACGTGGAAATATGCAGAGAAGCTGGCAAGTACATCATTTTAATTTTATAGCTGTGTTCACAAGCTTACCAGGACATTGGTGACTGGCAAATGTTTTGCGATTTCGTTTCACAGACCTTAAGACAGTTGTAGACTTCAGAAAATCTTTCGGGGAGCTACCGTACTCTTGCCCTTGCACTGAGACCACACTGAGCATACATTAGCAAAATTTCGCAATATTGTTTACTCGTAAACTCTCCAACACTGTAAATCCTGTTTTACTAAATGGAAAAAAAAATAAAATCCTGTTTTGGACTAAATGGGGCATACGCAACAGCTTCCTCATTCACTGATATATAATAATAAGGTTTTGCGATTAGTTAATCGCTTAAATTCTAAATATTAACACAGTTAATCATATCAGTAGTTATAGCAGAGAAACTTTCTGCTGTGCAACATTTGCCGTATGTTTGAATTTATTCAGTTGCATCACAACTGAATAGGCCACTTCGGTGTATGAACACTCCCGAATTTCTTCTTTAAGATGAATTAAGGTTCCACCGACGGAAACTGGCAGAAAGTATTTTTCTCCTAGTATCATCTAAATTTCTCGACTCCAAGCACATGATCTAAACCTCACCAATAGTTTAATAAGCATTTATTGAAGATGATGTCACTGTTTAAACTAAGAATGTCAAACATCGGTAGCGAGACAATTTTACACTCCCACAAAAAACTTTTATGCGGGAACTGAAGGGAAAAATATGGAAACTTAATTTCAGGAAGATTTAGTAAAGGTTACTATTTCAAAGCTATATAAGATATCTGTAGTCATCCTCGAAATAACGATTTCCATGCTTACGTATTTGTTTCATCAGTCATCTTTATTTTCTTTTAAAATAAACATTGCAAACAATATTTATCAAATTTTAGACATTTTATTATCCATTAGAAACTTTGGTCGCGTATAAATTAGACATATTGTAATTTTTTTAAATTTCAAAAAACATTTTTCATCGAATTTTTCATCAAATTTTTAAATACGTAGATTTTTTACCTCTTCCTCCTCTATAACTTTCAAAATTATTGATTGCCCTAACCAAATTTCACGAGTATCCTCCAAATCACCAGTATAATGTTATAAATTTAAACAAGCAACTATAACAGAACTGGAGCTCTAATTTTTATTTCATAAAACTGCAATTTCAGTGCGAAGTAAAATAAAAATATTTCCCTCAAATATATAAAAACGTTTTGTTCCACATGGTTTCATTTAATTGAATGTACATGGTTCATAAAGTTTGTTTTCATCCTTTAAAAATATATTTCTTTTGAAACTGTAAACAGTTCTCTGATGATTACATTATTTTAATGTAAACGCACTGCCTTTTGAAATAAACAAGTTTTCCCTTAGTTTGCAATTTTTTTTATTTTTAACAGAATAGTTAAAAAACCTTTTAGTTGAAGAAATTAATACAAGCAGGGAGTACACTACACAAATACTATGTCTGATCTGAGGCTACGGAATTTATTCCAAAGACCATCAAAAGCCCTAAATTAGAATAATCAGGTTGCATATTCGTCGGACTTAAGGTTTTAATGGCTTAGCAGCCTCAAAGGTTTTTGGAGCGTTTAACAACTATAGCGACTGCATAGGAGTTAAGGAACAAGACTTTCTATTATCCTTATAAGTAATAAAGGATTGTTTCATATTGCTATGATTTACGTTTCTCATTAAATCTATTAATTGCCAGATAACTGTAGCAATAGAAGTCAATATCAATTGATCTTCTAAACAAGAGTTTTAGAGATAGAAAATAAAGCTGCCTGCTATTTATAAGAAGAGATTGACAGAAAATAATAAGAGTATGTAAGTGATCATTTTAACTACTGTGAATGGACGAGGATCTTTTAGACAAGTGGGCTTTTCATTAAACCAACGCTGGTCAAAATTTCACCTGCTGTGTAATATATTTTACATATCAGCAAAACTTGCTAAATGCTTGTTCACTCTGTCTCACACCTCACAAACGGTATACCCGGACAAACAATCCGATAACGTCAAAAACTCCCAATTACATAAAACAAACCATAGTTCAAGTCAAAAATCGCTTTTATTTTTTTATACTGACACTAACTAACGTTGTAGTAGGAGGTGATATGGTTCATGGTACTCTTTACAAATTACATAAGGGTTCATTTAATTGTTTGGCAACTCTTTTAGTGTAGTTGTAGTGTGTTGTCTTTTAGTAGTTGTGGGGGGCAACTCTTTTATATCGCATTACTCTATTTGAGAGAGAGGATTCAATGTGGGAGGGAGATTCGAAAGAAATGTTGTTAACTTGCGCTGAATTACTATAATTACTTGTGCAATTAGTTTTATCCATTTTGAACATATAATTTAACTATTTATACCAGAGATTCCTATACTTTGCGAGATCAAGACCCCTTTCGAATTTTTGAGAATCTCTAACGCCTTACCATCTCTCGTTACTATCAGCCAACTCTCCTGTTAACAACAATTTTAATTCATAGTTAAAAATAGTGCAAAACATTTCTCCATCTCGTCTCCCCCAATTACGAACCACTGATTTGCACTATTATCATTTATCATAAGCTAAAATTGCAATAACAGTGACTTTCTACGCAAATAACAGTGCATTCAAAAATTATAGTTAATTAACAAAAGTGTTATTCATATTGTCGGTTCATTTAATTTCTTGGTTTCCTGCTTTTCTGCGAAATAGAAACAAGGTGAACTCTAACATAATCAACTAGAATTCAATGTAAAAAACAAAAACATAATTGTTTATTAAGACAGAACCTTCTCCCACGTATATTCTTCAAGATGTTAATAAAGATTTTAATCATTATAATGGGCAGCAGCTAAATCAAACATTTCTGCATATTCCTTTTCCTTTTTGTTAATGAATGAAATTTTAGTTTTAACTGGAGAGAATGCCACAAGCATAAATGTTGAATAAACTGAAAATAAAGCACGCACTAAAAAAAAAGATCTCTACCAGGGAATTTTCAACACTATTCACAAGCAATAGGTGAAGCCGACACCCTGTTGGGGCTGGGATTCCGACCAGCATCTGCTGACGAAATTTCGACCTCTATATCAGACCCCTTCTACTGATATAATCCCATCTAACTCGAAAGATGAATAGCAATGGTCGGATTTTGTTAATGGGTATTATTATTTATATTTACTCCCTCTAAGACAAGTATTGATTTTTGTATCTTTGTTATTTTAAGTGCATTGCATTATTTTTCTAAACATCTTTTGGCCGTGATATCTAATTTCTATCCGAACAAAATAGCTCACCTTGACAGGCAAAATAAAGCCAACTCTCTCTTATGACATAAATAAAACAATTTAATGATAAGATAACGTTACAATACCGAGGAGGTGTATGCAGATTATAACCTCCTCGGTATTAATCCTCCCTTACAATTTATATGCACTACTCTTTCATAAAACCAATTAAAAGTCATTCAAAACTACGTCGAAGCTATGGCAAATAAGTCTTTTCTAAGCGCAGATCTAATTTAATAATTGATGCACAAACTTTCTGATTTATAAGGTAAACATGATTGCTTCCTACTTCTTGTCGTTTTCAGCGACCTTCAGCATCGCAGAAGCAGGAATCGCAGGGCATGTCATAATAGTCTTAGTTCGCAGCAATTGGTGGTTCCGTGCGACGGCAAACGAAAATGGAGTAGGAGCATATGTCGGCAGGAGTAGGTGATCGCATCCCAAATCATCAGGAAGTCTTTTCTGTTATAAAAAGTTTCTACGAGGTTTATAGTTCGTCTCCGCATCATCATCAACTCTTGGCAGCTTGTTCTCTTATATCAGGGCAGAACGAGCATTCTCGGAGAGGACTAGACAATTTTCCTCGGAATAGGACAGCAGAAGAACACGTCCTTCTACCTCAACTTTTCCTTCGCTTCTCTCAATGTTTTTAGATTTTCCTTTCTTGAATCGGAAGAACGAGGTCTTCTCGAAAATTCGAGAAATCTTTTCTCCCTTCTTATTCATTGGCCGCTCTCGGCCTTTTGTTCCGAACTTTTCGCTTTTGGGTCCAATAGGGGACTTCCTAAATTTGCACGCCCGGTGTAGTTTTTGGATTCCAGGGAAACGGCGTCCGTGACAAATATTGTTTCTTCTGCGTGCTCATGATTCCTAGAACACAGTGGGGAAAGTCGCCACGGAGTCGCTCGACCACCAGGGGGCAGCCGGCCGGGGTCTGCCACTTGCGCCTGCTAATTGGAGCTGTCTTTTGGCGGCATCCTACAAGGTAATCTTGCCTTTTGAAACGGCGTCAGCTTTTCTTATGTCTTGACATGAAAGCGAATCCATGGCTTGTTCATCTGGTTACTTTGACACTCCCTCGAAGGGAACCACCTTGTCGTGGTGAGGGGGCTTGCGTGCCTTAGCGAAGTCGAGGGCTATGCCGACTAGAGTCACTCATGTTGGACAGGCGAGATGGAAAGGACAGACTAAGAGTTCCCATGCAGAGGAGAGATGACTCCACAGGGGAGCACTAAGGTGCGTGGTAGTCAGTTGGCAAAGCCAACAGTCATAAAGGCTTGAGTACAGCTGCAGGTGGGCTGTAGGAAGAGGAATAGAGGAGATTGAAAGATAGAGGAGAAGGTGGTAGAAAGTAAGAAGAAAGGAAAAGTGCAGATAAAGATCACAAGATGAATAAGAAGGAAATAATGGCAGAATGAGATTGGAATGGAAGAGTAAGACGAGTTGATGTGTTGGATAAAAATTTTTATAAGGTAAATTATATTACTGGCAGTAAGAGAAAAGTAATAGAACTGCAGTAAAGAACTGAGGATAAGGAGAGTGTGAAAGGTGAACACACTATAAAGGAGTAAAGGCGTGCAGACGCCTGTGGCTAAGATGGAGAGCCAAATATTACAGGTCTGTAACCATATGAGAGAGGTTGCCTGGGTCAAGAGACACAGGCTCCTCTCCCAAAAAACTTATTCTTTTTCAGGTTCACTGGTCACGTAATCATTCGGAGAGTTTAGGTTGAGGTCGCAACACTTAACACGGTGGAGGATAGGTGTCCTTGGTCCTTTGGACATGGATTCCTGTCCTCCCCCCTTTTTACTCCGCCAAATTCCCGTTTCCGTGTGGGAGGTCTGTTGGGCTCGGTAGCGGAATGTGCACCCTATACGTCCTACGCGGGTGGGCCTCACCTCCATAGCTAGACTCAAGGGAGGATAATGGCCAAGATTGCTAAAATTGAGCAATATACCAAATAGGGAAGTACGTGGCCAGAGATGATGTTTAGGTTGTGCCCAATAGGGCAAGCGGGGAATATGTCATGGTCGCCACGCCTATGAGTGGCCCACCAGTTTACCGTAGGTGGAGACGTGCAATGTGGAAAAGGGGATCCTGGCGGTTGACGGTCAGGCAAGCTGGTAGCCCAATACACCGTCCTTGGTCCCTGCTTCAATAAAATGGGTGGTCTGATCTGGCTCACTCAGATCAGTAGGTTCGTGAGGCATCCCCTGTCCTACCCCTTGACCGGGGTGGGTCAGGGGCAATTGCGGAGCCAATCGGGTGGAGGTGATTCTTGACGATAGGGGTTGGGTCCGGACTGGGGCCCGGATCATGCTCTGGTCCGAGGGGAGATCTGAAGTCTGGGTATAACCTGGGCGCAGCTCTGAGGTACCTCGAGCGATGAATTATAACTCTGAGGCCTCCTCTTGTTGGGCTCGGTAGTGGGTGGAGACCGCCTGAGTTGAATACCCTAACCAAACCATGAAACCGAAGAAGCAGATGAGTTTATCAGGTGACAAATTGAAACAGACAGGAAGAAAAGACGGTAAACCTATTGAGGATACCGATCTTGCGGTGGTAGTGGAGGAAGTCCCCGAGACTCCCCTTCCCACCACAAATACTAATGAGGAAATAGATAGGCCTCTACTAGTAGGAGAAGACGCAGGAACGGGAAGATGTGAAGGGTGCTCAAATAAAGAGACAGCCCGGGATAGTAAGCCGGAGTCCAACGTAGACGAGACGGGCTCGGGAAGGTTGGCAACAGCGGCTGGCCTTCTGGAGGAACTCGCGGTGGCGATGTTCCAGCATAGAGTCGAAAACGATGTGAGGGATGTAGTGATGGGTGTAGCTAGGAAGCTGCACAATACTGTATGCGAACAGGAACTGCAGATCGCAACCATGCGAGGACAAATTACAGAGAGAGCTGCAGGTCCTCAAGAGAAGAAAGGAAAGCTACCAACTTACGCCAAGGCTGTTGGTGGGCAGGGACTGGGAAAGGGTGGTTTAGTGATGGCAAAGAAGCCCACTCCCCCTAAGCAGAGGCATACCCTGCTGATATATTCTAAAAATAAAGAAAAGACAGCATTAGAGGTCAGGTACAGCCTCAAGAGCAACATTAACCCCACAGATCTAAATCTTGGGGTAATGACAGTTAAGCCAATGAGGGCTAACGGAGTAATAGTGGAATGTAGCTCTCAGAGTGACATGGCCTGTCTGAAGAAGGCAGTGGACAGCCATTTTACACTCAAAGAGATCCTCGAGGCTAATCGGCCATAAGGCTAAAGCCGAAAATCATGGTCTGCGGAGTCGACAAGGACAACCCCCGCGACGACCTCCAGAGGGTTATCCGAAGCCAAAATGGTCTGAGTGAGGAACAGGCGGAACTAACCCCGCTGTTCTCGATAAAGGCCCGAGTGGAAAATACGGTCCACTGGGTGATGGTGGCCAGTAGTGCCTCGCACAGGAAAATCCTTGTAGGTAAGATTAACGTGGGATGGTCACGTTGCTTCGCAAAGGATTACATTAGGGTGCTCAGATGCTACAAGTGTTACGCATTTGGGCACATGCAGAGAGATTGCGAAGTAAAGACGCAACGGTGCTCTCAGTGAGTGGGCAAGCACTCATATAAGGAGTGCAAGAAGCCCAAACCGAAATGCATAGTATGTAAAACAGTGAATAAGGAGCACAGTGCCAAGTATGATATTGGCCACAGTGCGATGGACAAAAAGTGCCTGTCGTACTGTCGAGAGTTGAAGTTGTTGCGTAGGCGTACTGACTATGGGCAGTAGGCTTCCAGGTGGTCAAAGGGCAAGTATGAAATTTATTCAAATTAATCTAAATGGGGCAAGGGCTGCAATGGCCCAACTCAGTCAGGAGATAAAAGAAGAAGGAGTCGATGTTGCTCTAGTGCAGGAACCATACTGCACAGAGAACATCATCAGAGGGCTCCCTCTGACCAGCAGGCTATTTTGCATAAAAGGTGCCAAGCCTAAAGCTGGAGTTGTCGTTTTGAATCCCAAAGTGAATGCCATCCTGGCATATCACACAGACAATATTGTAGTAGTGGAGATCGGCTATGGGCAATTATTAGTACACGCCATCTCCATCTACTGTCCTCCGAACAACAACATTGAGGACTCGTTAACCGAGTTACGAAACGTCCTAACTCGAGTTAACTCTAAGACCATTATAATAGGCGGGGACTTCAGTGCGAAGCATCCCCTGTGGGGTTCAAACAGACAAGATGTCAGAGGTGATATGACTCTGGATTTTATCAACTCTGCTGATTTAATACTATTAAATGATTGGGATACACCAGCAACATTTAATGGCCCAAGAGGTCATAGCTGGATAGACTTGACCCTAGTAACGCCTCGGATGTTTCCTATGGTCCAGAATTGGTGCGTTAGCGATAAGGTCTCTAACAGCGACCACAACTACATAGTGCTCCAGGTGGGTGGAACAACATCTCCCCCACAGTATGCAAAACGGTTTGCGGTGGGCAGAGCTCCTGAGTGGTGTCAACTCATGCACTGTGTGACACCGGAACTGGCGAAGATCGGCCAGCGCGTCATGAACACAGGTGATTGTGATTCTCTTAGTGACATCTTGAGAGAACTGACAAGGTGCATAAGTACTGGATGCGAGACAACCTTTGGGTTCATGAGACAACCCAGGATAGGCAGTAAATCGGTGCCCTGGTGGACACCTGAGCTCAGTATAATGAGAAAACGGTTAAGAGCTCTAAGAAGGCGGTATCAAAGGTGCCATAATGGGGAGAGAAGCACCAGAGAAGAAATATACAGGAAGGAACAAGCAATGTACGAGCTCGCTATACACCAAGTACAGCTGACTTCCTGGCAAAAGTTCTGTAGTGATGTCTCTGCACAAAACCCATTTACTTTGCAGTACAAGCTAACGACAGAGAAAGATTTGAAACCCCTGGAAATTGAACATGTTCGCAAAGAAGCTGGATCCAAGACCTCTTCCTTTGGCGAAACAATCCAGGTACTTTTAGATAACTTATTCCCTAAAGATGATAGGAGCTCTGATGATGCAGAACATCAACTCCTAAGGGAAAATAGCAGGATACCACCGGATACGCCAGATGACGTTCCGTTTATGAAAGAAGAAGTAGGAGAGGTTATCAGAGATATGGCCCGGGGTAAAGCCCCGGGAAACGATGGTCTGACAGTAGATATTATTTCTCAGGTGTTTAATGAACACAAAGACCTGTTCACCCAGCTGTTCAACAAATGTTTGAAACTGGGAGCTTTCCCAAAAGCCTGGAAACAGTCTGACCTGGTCCTTTTTAATAAGATAGGCAGAGATCCAGCGGATGCAAGATCTTACAGACCAATATGTCTGCTGCCGGTGCTGGGAAAAGTGCTAGATAAACTCCTGACAAACAGGATGTATTTCCACTGCTATAAAAACGGATTCCTGAATCCCAAGCAATTCGGGTTCAGGACAGACCAGTCCACCACTGCCGCTATCAAACAAGTGGTGGACATTGTTAAGGTGAATAAAGTGTACAAGATGCACACCTCTCTTATTGCCTTAGACGTGACGGGCACCTTTGACAATATCTGGTGGCCTGCAATACTAAATAAATTGAAAGAATGTTCCTGTCCTAGGAACATATTCGTTATAGTGGCCAATTATCTCAATGAGAGGATGGTCAGATACTTCCACGCTAGCGAGTCAGCCTCAAGTAACTTGGAAAGAGGCTGCCCACAGGGTTCGTGTAGTGGACCATTCCTCTGGAACTTAGTCGCCGATACTGCCCTGGAGTTGACCCTGCTGAGGGTGTCTGGCTCCAGGACTACACTGATGATATGCTGCTTGTAATAACAGCATCCTCCAGAACCAAACTGGAGATTGCTGGCAACGCAGCATTATCAATACTCGAAGGATGGTGTCTACGCAATAAGCTTGGGTTCAGCTTTGCTAAGACAACAGCCATGACAATAGCTAAAGAGGGTGTCCTCAAGAAGAGGTACCCTATTTTTAAACTAAAAGGCGAAAACATCCTCCACATGACGACTCTGAAGTACTTGGGGATCACTCTGGATGAGAGGATGAGCTGGATCCCACACCAGCAGGACTTAAAAGCTAAATGTACAAATGTCATGTGTAAGCTGGGGCGTATGACTCGCGTCTCATGGGGACTCAGAAGTGAAGTCCTCAAAGAAATTTATCTCAGGGGAACGGAGCGGATCCTAACCTATGGTGCAGGCGCCTGGTGGCGTCCGATGGACCACTCCATAATGTATAGAAAGCTGCTCGCAGTCCAACGACCGGCTTTACTGCAAATCACCAGGGCTTACAGGATAACATCTACGTATGCCCTCCTGGTGTTAGCAGGGATCCCTCCGCTATTTTTGACGGTCGGCAAAGAAGCGACCATCTTTAGAGTCCTGCAGGGTAAAGAGAAAGCAACATTCCTCAGAGTTCAGTATGACCCTGAGGATTATGAAATAAATACCACTAAGTGGGAACTCCATCCCACAAGAAGACTATGTGTGTCCTGGTTCAAGGAGTTACCATCAGGATTAAGAACAGAGATATACACCGATGGTTCCAAGAGCGAGGATGGTGTGGGCCTAGCCTTCACTTTCTACAATCAAGGAGCCAAGGTGTATGACTATAATAGGAGGGTAACACATAATGGCTTGGCCTTCCAAGCAGAGCTGCTCGCCATCAGAGAGGCCCTCAATTGGGCCCTCAATGACGGCGGTCAGGATAGCGACATTCGGCTGTACACGGACAGCCAGGCAGCTCTGAAGGCACTTGAAGATGCAAACAACAGGTATCAAACAGTTAATGAAATCAAGTTCATCCTGGGCAATCAGAACATGCCCAGGGTTTCCTTCTCCTGGATCAAGGCACATGTAGGTCATGAAGGGAATGAGCAGGCAGACCATTTGGCCTGCTCCGCAGGTAATAATACTCAACCTGTGATAGCGGTTAAGACTTCTAAAACGACCCTGAAATCTATAATTGATAAACGAGTAGTAACGGAGTGGCAGAGGCTCTGGGATAAGACTGAGAATGGTCTTCAGACAAAGACATTCTTGAAAAGGGTCAGTCTATCCCTGATATCCTCTGACCACTACTTGACGCAGGTCCTAACGGGACATGGGAGTTTCCCCAAATACCTGGAGCGGTTCAAGATCTCTACCCACAGTTACTGCGGTTGTGGAGCTCCAGAAGCAGATGTCGGGCACTACATCCTCAGGTGTCCGATTACAGAAGGGTTCGCTAACGAACTCAGGGACTCCCAAGCGATCAATGAGGTAGCAGGCGAGTTGGTCTCAGTGTCCATTGAGAGTGCCCGTGTCAGGGCACACTTGAGGGACATAGGTTGGCTTGTCTGCCGGCTCCGGTACTCTCTTCTTTGAGGTCAGGAGCTGCTTTCTCTCTCTTAATCATTTTCCTACTTTCACCCCGGGCTGCACTCAGCACCCCCTTTAACACCACCCATACCCAAGTCCCTACTGGTCTCCTCTGAGACAAACTTCATCTTCTACTTCTCGGCTTCTCTTTGCCAAGCACGTGTAGTGTCGTGAGACGGAGCACGTGCATTCCCCATGGGGGGGTGGGTCCTTCGGGACCCACCCCCCACCCCGAAATAAAGAGAGGTTACTTTGGCAGGAGCGGAGTGTTTTGGTGGCGTATTATCGAGGTGTGGAATACCTAATGGCCGTTCCAAGCTCCCTCTTAGGACGAGAAATTCGTTGTACTTCCGCAGCTTCTCCTCTTTGGGGAACAGAGGCGGATCCGTCAAGGTCAAACAACGCGCCGCGAAATTCGTAGCTCTTTGTTGAGGAATGTTCGTATTAAGTTATGAACAGATTGGGATCTGTTCATAACAGTTTACATGACTCTACCCCTAAATATTATTTTCTACTAGAGCTTCTTCATATCTTTCGGGGTTCTTGGGACCAGTCCACTTAGTTCTTAAAAAAATAAATTATTCACCCCCGGATAAGGCATGGACGTTTGTGTTATCTTTCTGCTGAGGTCCTGCCATCCTCACAGACCTTCTACTATGGCATATAAACTGACAGGCTCCTGTCACACCTCTGTGGCAAGCAGCTGCTTGAGGGGGTATTTATTTTTTATTTATTTACACAACAGCGATTACTTAACATCACAATTAATCAGAAACTGAAAAGTAACTTTTTTATGCGATGTAAGTTTGTTCTTTCTGCGCATAATTTTTTGTATAAACAGAGCCGGATCTAGGAGATCATGACCACCCCAATCACCACCCATTTTTGAGGATGCTAGTAAATGTAATGAATGCCAAAAATTATTGCACTTGTGCGCATTTCGCGTATTTTCCAAAAACATTTTTAAACCTTTAAAACTAAAGGGAAAATGTAACACTAGAAATACAAAAGTTACACTTGCCCCCCCCCCCCCCCCCCCCCCCCCCCACCTTTACCATTTTTCGGCCCGATTGCGTCGCTTGCTTCCACCCCTAAATTTTTTTCTAGATTCGGGCCTGGGTATAAATATAAAGTAATTTCAATTCATTCCAAAATCATAATAAACCAGCATGGTTTATTATTTTACTTAAATTACATAATTTTTATGCATAAAATATGGGATCACAAATGGCAAGAAAACTCTCAATTTCGTTCAAAGGTTTTCCGAAACGGATTGGCATAGAAACACGAAATCGCCCTGTGAATTTGAGTTGGATTGTTTACATCAAGAAAAGAGAAGGGAACACAATGGCTCTTAGGGTAGATAGTCATTTCGCCTTCATATCATTTTCCACGTTTCAATATACACCGAACAATGGCTAAGAGTCGCATTCAACGAATAGCGGACTTTCGAAGCCCTCAGGTGTTCTTTTTCTCATCAAGAGGATAGCGATGATCATCAGTGAATGTCGATGAATCACAATGCTGTTGCAACGGAGACCTGAACCTAGGGAACAGTCAACCTCAAGAGACTGCAAGGTCCCAATATTAAAATAAATAAAATACCCCCTCAAGCAGCTGCTTGCCACAGAGGTCTGACAGGAGCCTGTCAGTTTATATGCCATAGTAGAAGATCTGAGAGGATGGTAGGACCTCAGCAGAAAAACGACACAACATCCATGCCTAATCCGGGGCTGGAACCCAGGTCCCTTAGATCAGTAGCCAAGCGTGCTAACCACTCGGCCACGTGACGGCTCCCAATATTACTAGCATGGTATTATGCAGTGGAGGAATGAAGCCAAAACAGTCGGAGTACTGCCGCAGGGTCGAGAACCAATTTTCTTAGTAGAATTTCTTAGGTGAATATGTCAAATTGTACAGGTAATTGCTAAAGATGGGTAATTCCTAATACTTGCTCTCCGGGCTTCTTTATGATTTCTAGAGTCACCATATTCATTCTTCTACCGTATTCATTCTTTTATACATTTAAATAGTGGACAATGTCTTTGTTTTATTTTTTGCATTGTCATATGCATATAATTTCGTTTGTATGAAGGTATTTCCAATATTTAGGGTAATACAAAGGAAGTTGGTAATAAAATAACAAGACAGCTTTATTGAGGACTTTTGACATTCGTTTAACCTTATAAAAAGGAACGTATTTTCCATCATTAAATCCTCAATATCAAATTCTTCCGTTATATTCTCAATATACTATTTTACTTAACATTCAGTCTTCAACAACTGCATCTAGACTGAAGAAAGTTTACCACATAATAAATATATACCTCCAATTAAACCAACGTTGGCTTTAGACCAATTAAATTTTTTTAAATTGTTCCAAAGAGGGAGTGTAATGTAATTGACAACTTAAATAGCGCTAGCCACATAGGTCTGACTGAAGCCTGTTACGTTAATGCATCATAGAGAAGATCTGAGAAGTCGGGACCTCAGCAGAAAAACAATACACGAAAAATATATCCATACCTTATCCAAGCTCGAATCTCAGTCCCTTAGATCAGTAGCCAAGCACTCTAACCACTCGACATCGTGAGAGTTATTAATAACTTAAAAAAAATAAATAAATACCTTCTCAACCAGAGGTCTGATAGGAGCCTGTCAGTTTACGCCATAGTAGAGGGATCTGTGAGGATGGTGGGTCCTCAACAGATATTTTGCCATGCACGCTGTGTTCACAGGTGGTCACCCCTCCCAGGTACTGACCGCGCCCAAAGCTGCTTAACTTCGGTGATCGGAAAAGAACCGGTGTTTTCAGCTTGGTACTGCCTTTGGTTTGACAACTTAACGGTATGCAAAATAACTACTATCAAAAAAATGGGGCTCCTGAAAAAGTGTCTTGCCCCAGATCCCATGACCTACTAGTTCCGCCCCTGGTGTTATCAAAGATACTAGTTACGCTTTTTTCCAACGGGAGCTGCTACCAGGGTATATTAACTGAGTAAACAGGGCCATGCAACGGAATTTGGGAACAGGATTCTAATCCTCTTACGCATGTTTTCTGTCAAATTAAGTTTTAATTTTATTATTATAACAAACCTGTTTTAAACATATTTTTGAAATTCAAAGAAACAAAACAAACACAACCAGGATTTCAAGGACTAATTAACGGGAAGGGAATATCGCATTTTTTAGATGAAATGAGAAAAGGCCTGATCTCAGGCTACCAATTTTATTTACCTATTGTAAACTAATATTACTACATATCTAACAAGGAGCTCACTGATGAACTTCAAAAGGCAACTTTCCAATACAAAAATGCATTTTTTTGCTGAAATTTGAAAGAAATTTTTGCACTTTCTTTATATACACTACAGAAAATAAAAAATGCAACACTTGCAAGAAGTTATGCAAATGTGACGAAACTTAGGGAGGCGGTAGTATATGGAAATACATGGAAGTGATTACAGAACGATCGAAACGATTGGACAGGCGCGAGCTGGTCACAGGTGCGAAACAGTCAAACACAGATAAATGTAACCAAAGCTCCCTGGTTGATAAAATGTTGTGGAAATTGTTCTAAACCGCTAAAGATGCCCTTACGCAGACGCCGACAGCCGTTCCAACAGTTAACAGACTGAGCGTGGAAGAATCATCGGACTTAGAGAAGCTGGTTTGTCGCACAGAGATGTGGCCAACCTTGGCCGCAATTCCAGCACCATCGTACACATATGGCGCCAGTGGGTTCAAGAAGAATCCAGCACACACCGACAAGGATCAGAAAGATGACGTATGAACAGAGAGCGAAAGGAACGCCATTTACGACGCATGTCATTGCGTGACAAATTCGCGACTATAACGCAATAACAAAGGGACTGGCAACAGGTAAAACATCGAATACCTACCAGGCAGACAGTTAACGACAGGCTTTTACAGTTTTCATTGCGAACGTATCATACGGCACTGCGTTTGCCCTTCACATCTGCCCACATGCAAGCACGTCTCCAGTGGTGTTGCCTCACAGAACTGGAACAAACAAGAGTGGAGTGTCGTGGTGTTTAGTGACGAATCTCCTTTTTGTCTTGGTCAGCACGACGGTAGACAACGTGTTCGCCGTCATCCAGGGGAAAGGAACACCACCAGTGCGTACGACATCATCATCATACAGCTCTAGCACCTGGTGTCTTAGTTTGGGGATGTCATTTAGTCGGACATCTTGGTCAGAACTGGGAATTTCTAACTTCTCAAGATTCGCTATCAACATTTACAGCCAGTGGCATTCCCATTTGTTCAGCAGCATGGAACCTTTTACCAGCAAGTCCTTCCCCACACAGCCCGCATTAGTCTGCAGTATCTACACGAGCAAAACGTTCAGGTACTACTATGGGCAGCACGCTTGTTGGATCTTTAACCTATTGAACACTTCTGGGACATGATGGGACGACAGCTCCAATAACACCCAAGAGGTGCGCGAACCACTGTCGCTGAAATGGAACAGCGACTTCGCGCTATTTGGCGCGAGGTTGCTGTTCCATTCCGGACATTATAGAAATGTACGATAGTCTTACCTGCCATGTTCATGAATGCATTGCTGCGCGGGGCAGTTCAACATCATTCTAATTATACCACTTTACCAGGTAGGTAAAGTGGTTATTTTCCACATATTTTTTTGATAATGTTATCAGTCGCACATCTAAGTGTATGTTAACAGCTGCCTGTGTTTCAATAAAATGACATTAATCCTTCCAGGTATTTTACTAACTATGTGCACCTCTTTACCATATTATAAGCATGTTATTTTTCTCAAATTTTTCGATTCTGGCCATCACCCCTTTAATGTTGACGGCATGTACACGATGCACCCTTTGTCTGCCTTTCCCCGATTCCTTCTTTACTGCCTTGTGTATACCCCGGGTTTCTTCTACACTGCCCTGTGTGTACCAGGCTATTTCTGACACTAAATACAAAAAAATGTTTTAGAGAGGAATTTGATAATTCATATTAAAAACAACAAACCAAACAAATGGATAACGCCAAAACTAGGACAATAACGACATTACTTACATTCTGCACACGTCCTTCATAAATGGTTTGCTGTTTTGTAATAGCCATCACTGGGCGTCTATGACGGACGACTGATGAGTATTTTTCCCTTTTCTCGTACGTTTTTCTGTAAGTCTTCTGCATCTGTAGTGAAACAACATCACATTTTTTTTTATCTAACTCTACCTCATTTACTGATACAGTCGAAGACAAAAAAAGTCTAATAGAGTAAAGATAGCTTCAGGGGAGATATTAGATTGTCTCCTCAAAGAATATTAACCAGATAAATTTAGCTAATATTTATTTTTAAAAATAATGGATATTCCCGATATCAAAAAGTCGGTTAGCTATAATAATTTATATTCAGATGCTTTATAATGCATGATATTATCCCTTTTTAGTTGTAATATGGATATTCATGTCACTTATTACTTTTAATGTAGGGTAACCCATACGACCCCGTTTTTCCGGGACAGTCCCTGGATTAAAGGTTCTGTTCCCGACGAATAAGTGTCAGCGGAAGCAAGCACGTACCCAGGAGTTAATTTCGGTTGGGGGGAGGGGTCTGAGAATTGGTTGAGTAGGGTTTCCCAATTAGTAAAATATTCCCCCGTAGAGTAAAGTTTAAAATAAATATTCTATATGAAATAAGATTTTAAAGTTTTTTTTAATCTATTTTTAGTGGGAGACATAAAACATAGAGCTAAAATAAAGTTACACACAGATAACTGTTTTGGATTTTCAAAACTCTTTAGCACAATAATTTTATCAAAAGTCAGTCCTTGAGATGGAATTTTCAGCAGACCCCGAATCTTTCTCTTTAAATCTGATGTTTAATATGATGTGTTTCGCGAAACTTTAATAAAGAACAATGGCTATGTAGAAGCGAAACGTATTTTAGACTGAACAAATTTGGGTAGTAAAAATTGTGTACAGCTTCACTGCGGATCCGGATTAGTCTGCCATGCCCTCATCTTTGCCGATTATAACTAAGAACGGTATAAAAAAATCTACACAGTTTCAAATTATAAAGGTAAATTACAGAAGATTAATAAATATTTTAAAAAGAAATTGTTAGTTGCAACAGAACAAGAAAATAGTGAAAGGGACATCAATAACTAGATTCTGAAATTATATCACAGATTTAAACAAACAATTGGTAAAACTGAAATATTAATAGTTTTACCGAAAAGCTTGTCATGCATTAGAATTGAGACTGAATTCAATGGGAGTGCCCGTATGGCGATGAAAGCAAAAGAAAAAACTAGTGGAAGAAAGAGATGTTTCATCTCTTTCTTCCTGGTAAAGCATTAAATAATGTAACAGATAATTTGGTGAAAGGATTTTATAGTAGTGATGGCATAAGCAGACAAATACCAGATATGAACGATTTTGTCTCTAGAACAAAAGATATGAGTATACGAATTCAAATCCAAAAAAAAAGGTTGATTTGGGGAAACTTAAAGGAAATTTATGAGTTATTAAAAGTAAGAAACCAAATAAAAATATGATTCTCCATATTGCTTTTGTGTATATGTTAAACTAATCCTGGCAAGGTATTTTAGCAGGTGGTAGTGGCACTTATTCTGTCTATGTACTAGCCACCAGAATGTTAAGTTCGTGAAAAATAGAGATAAGCTCAATGAAATTGCACTTATGGATAATATAATTCCAAAACACATGTAAGACTTTTCAAACCAAATTATTTACAATAATTACAGACCATTTGCTATCTTGATGAATGTCCACTATGTCCTGGAATAAACCATTTCAAAGACTTCTTGCATCAAAAGATTGATGAAGAAATCAATGAAAATTTCACTTACGGGAAACTGAGTATTAATTGGTCGTTATACTTTTGAAATATTTATTAAAAACAGTGACGAATTTTTAAAGTCTTTTTTTGGGATAAATTAGTTTTACTGAAAAAATACTCAACAGGTTGCTTATTATCCTCACATGAAAGAAAATGCAGCGTTGTTTAAAACTGTTGTAACGTGATTTTTCAGAAAATTATTGTTTTATACTGAAGGAGGCACAATCATATCATGGAAATATTGCTCAAGGAATTGTGCATCTAATTGCAGTATATTTCAGAAATAGTGATGGACTGAAATGCAAAAGTTGTGTATTCATTTCAGAGTATCTTGAACATGACAGCACTGTCGTACATCAGTTTCAAAGAAAACATTTCATTTTGTTACGGAAGTTAATTCCAAACTCTCAAAAAACATATTATTTTTCGGATATTTCAACTGCAAATTTAAAAATAGAAAAAAATTACTCGTGCTTTAAAAACTTGTGATTATTCGTGCTAAAAAATTAGATTGGAAGCAGAGTGACATTTTTTTGCCACTGCTCTTGGAAAAAGTGTCTTCCATGGAGGGGCGGGGGTGGCTCAGTCGGTAGCGCGCCAGGCTCGCAATCTGTAGTTCCCAGGTTCGAGTCCCAGCTGGGTCAGCGTTGAGATTTATCTCCGCAAAAATTCCCCGCCCTGCCCACGGTCAGTAGGGGACACCGATGGGCTTGGAAAGGCCGCCGTCCGTCGGATGGGACGTTAAGCCGTGGCCCCGTGTGCGGGAGAGCCATACCCTGTGCACGTTAAAGAACACGCTGGATGGCCTTGACGGGAGGCTACCATCTGTCTCCCAACAGCTGTTCCAGTGGGTCCCCTCCCCCAACCTTCTCTGAGCCTTCGGGGTCCATGTGACCTGGCCATTTAGCCCATGGTGTGCAAAAAAGTGCCGCTCAGAGGTAAAACAACCCAACCCAAAAAGTCTTCCATGGATTGAGGGGAACGGTTAAGACTAGCTGCTCTGTTCAGATTACAACGACCGTACACTGATCAAACTATGACACCTTGTCAACTATTTGATTGAATAAAAAAGATATTTCTTCGAAGCATATTTTGTTATAATTTCACAAATGAAGAGTATTCAGAGGAAGCCAGAATGTTAAATGAAATGTTTGTCCAGTCAAAAGCAGTTTTAAGCACACAAAAATTACATTGTTTGCTACACCTGACTGCAAAATTGTATGAAAAAGGATACTCGTTTTGTTGATGAGAGGCAAAAGAAATGTTAACAAAATATTGAATTCGACACATTAAACTGAGTAAAGAATGTATTCACTAAGCGTTTTATGTATATAAATAACATTGCATAACAGTTGTTTTTGTAATGCATCTCTGACATGAGATTCTCTATCTTATGTCTCCTCTTTGCAGGAGCAATATGTTCTGATTTCCTTTTAAAGGATGATAATGATCGCCCAACAGAGTTCTCTCTCGGACCAATACGTTAAGAGTGAGACTAGCTATTATGGATGGGTCAGCAAGATCCCCAGACCTTACGAAAAAGGAGGAGATCGACGACTGACTCGGGTGAAGGCGGACGTAGTTACGAGTGCCGAAGAGTAGGCAATTTTCTTTGGGTCTTTATGTGGGGTGCATGCCCTGTGATTTATCTGTGGGCCGACGCCCTGTGAACTGAAAATGTGCTGTGAACTGAATTGTCCTGTGCTTTTAAATTGGTACTACATAAGGTAGTAACTTGAGATAGAAATCATATTTCTATCTCAGGTTCTCTCACAAGCATTATAATAGTTGTAAAGTTTTATAATGCTTGTTAGGCGCCCCTCGTTTTATTCTTTCTAATCTTGGTTCGTGTAGATGTTCAGTATCTGCTACGTCGATTAACGCTCACCAGCCAGATATCTTAAACAATATTTATTTATTAAGACAAGTTACGGGGAGGTAGCCAGTGGGCAGTTGCGCACATATTTTAAACACCTGTCATCACTGTAGAGCTTATTTCTATCTCAGGTTACTACCTTATGTAGTACCAATTTAAACGCACAAGACAATGCAGTCCACAGCACACTTTCAGTTCACAGGACATCAGTGACCCACAGAAAATTGCCTACTTCTCAGCACTCGGAACTACGTCCGCCTTCACCCGAGTCAGTCGTCGATCTCCTCCTTTTTTTCTTATTTCCCACTGTCCCCGGTAGTCGTTTGACCTTCGGATCACGCCACTCTGCGCCTTCATCCACACAAGTCAACAGCCCTCCACTGGCTACACTCAACCCTTATACACAGCAGAATACTTCTGCGAGGTGTAATGGCCATAAAACTTTCACTCATGGTCATGCACGACCACACCGGCAGATTTATCTTATGTTTCCTGTTGTTATTTACCCCAGATTGCAGTCCTGAAACAGGATTCGGTTACCAGATCTTGACAGTCTCTGCCTCCCTCGCTTTGCTGAGCATGTAAACAATATAGGAATTGCTTCTAGAACTAATTGGCAGTCAATCGTTCAGCATGAAAAAGAGGTATAAAGCCAGTATTCTCGCCAGATATCATAAGTCATATTAGCCTATGCTTCATAAGACATCTTTATAAAGTTTTCAATTTATTACACCGTTTGTGTTTTATCCTAACATTTGAACACCAATTATTATCAAAATGTTATGAAAACAGCTAGAACAAAATCCTAAAAAAAGGTACAAATACGTGGCATCTTCAACTAATAACCAAGAAATATTTTGGCTCTATGTTATATGAGAAGATTAAATCCAAAGTAAAGTTATTCGGTAAAATTGCTAAGATGATAAGTAAACGTCTAACATTTATTTTCGAGATGAATTATTCTTATCATTTTTAAACTTCCTCCAGTGGAAAAAAACTGCAAAACAAGTTTGCATGGTCTACGTATTTTACATCAGTTGTGATAACCAATGAATAATTCTCGTTTCTCTATTCTGTATAATGGTTTGCACTTTACGAATCGCACGTCAAATATAATGCTTGTTTAAAAAAAAGGAAAATGAGATTAAAATCAAAATTCCTTACTACAAATAAGTCAGCTGGTAAAAACCGTCGCAGAATATGATTTAGAAATTGGACGTTAACAAACTGGTTAAAACATACTGGCTGTAATTAGCGAAGTTCATCAGAATGGGTTGAATGTATAAAAAGCAAATTTACCCATCTAATCCTTCTGCTTCCTTTCCTAAAAAAGCCTTAAACTAAATAGAGATGATGTTTCAAAAAAAACATCTCCATGTTTGAATTTCAAATGAAAGTAAGTGTCGGCTAGAATTGTAATTTTCTTGTTTAATAGTGTACTGCTTAAAAGTAAAAAAAAAAGGTTCATCAGAATTTCTAAGAAAAAAATATTTTCGACGATATTTAAGATATCACATTACAAATGAGTTAGTATGGTGTTATTACCATATCAACTACGAAAGTACCCTTAACCTTTGTAGGACCAACTATAAAAAAATCGCCAACATGTATCCATTTTGTTCACCATATGCATTTTATTTTATTTAACTTTTACGTGAATTTTCCAAATGCAATAAGGAACATATTAAAACATGAAATCATAATATTTCATCAATAATAAACTAGCTGATAGCTGAAAATAATAATAGAATAAATAATAACTGAAAAAGATTTTTTGTTTATCTCTTAACATACAGTTTTGGACTTACTTAAACAAATATGATATTGGGCAAACAAAACACCAAAGATGTATCGTTTTATTCACAAAGTATAAATGGGGGTTAAAATACTCCCAAGTGGTCCTCGAAAAGTTAAATACGTCCAAGCAGCAGCGTAACCTTTTTCGACAACAAAAGGTCATAAAATATGTTAACCTCCTTTTTTCCTGAAATATTTTTAATTTTCATTCTCTTTGGAAAAAAAATTGGGTCGAAAAATTGTAATATTCATTAAAACTATTGCTGAATAGGCTAAAGGTTCATTAAAACTAAACATAGAGCTCTGGATTCTCACTTTTCGCATGCGTTGTGAATCAGCTGCCGAATATTCACCTCATTCACCAACCGAACATTCACCAGTCATACACTATTTTCTAGTCAGAGCTTCTACGTAATTTCATTAGCAGATTTCTTGTATCAAGTATAAGAACCTCGTAGCTCGCAATCACCGTAGTGCTGGCGAGGCTGAACTGTTAAAAGTGCTCGCCAATACATCCTTTATTTGTGATGGCAAGCACTATGAAAAACGATTAAATTTCGTCTGCTGTTATAGAGAGTGCTTATATTTGGCACTAAAAACACTGTCGAATTTCTTACAACCAATGCTAATAAGAACCAGCGCAAATAAATTTAAGAAAAGATACTCTATGTTATATATGTGTTAAAACAATTTATATTCCGCATTCCGATGATTGGCCATTTCGCATTCTGAGTTGGATAAGTATTAACGAAATATTGATTCCCACTTAACAATCGATTTATAGAAATTTGAAATTCGGGTGGTGGTGAAGTGTCGTTAGATTTATGTTGACAACAATGACCCTTACTCGTACGGGTTGGGAAAGACGCAACTTGTTTTAGATTACCACTGAAATATTACGATTACATTTTTTTAAATCCTTATGTCACTTTAATTTACATTGTTAAAGGGCGCTAAATATGGAAATTGAAATGCGGAACTTTAAACGAATAATGCAAGCGATCTATTTATGGTAGAAATTTGCATTTGAAATTTCGGTGATGAGGTATCAAAGAATATTCCACTGACAGCAACAATTTGTCCCCTTTTCTAAGAGAGGGTGGGAAAATGAAGCTTTTTATTTTAAGAGATAAACGAAAAATCCTTATTACGCTGTATAAAAAAATACCCCTTCAAATCGCTGCTTGCCACACAGATCTGACAGGAGCCTGTCTGTTTATAAGCAGTAGGAAGTCTGTGAAGATGGCGGGATCTCAGCAGAAAGACAACATAAACATCCATGCCTTACCCGGGCTCGAACCCAAGGTCCCTTTGATCAGTATCCAAGCACGCTAACCACTCGGACACGGGACGGCATTTACTATTCGAGAGTTGTCCTTGAAGGAATGTTCAATTGTTGATGTGTGATATGTATATGTACTATTTGTATTTTTCCAATATTCCATTAGTTACAATCACTACTTTTAAAGGGTGCAAAAGTCAGGAAATAAAAACTCATTCTCTTTGAAAACGTGCATCCTATATTTGCCAGAAATGATAATGTTCTTCTAGATCAGTGGTTCTCAACCTTTTACGCTTCACGTACCCCCTGAAAATGTGTATGTAACTGGCGTACCCCTTGTAGAGATAGATAAAC
Source organism: Ryuthela nishihirai (assembly GCA_038380435.1). Classification (NCBI taxonomy): domain Eukaryota; kingdom Metazoa; phylum Arthropoda; class Arachnida; order Araneae; family Heptathelidae; genus Ryuthela; species Ryuthela nishihirai. The sequence continues at coordinate 24,221,291 of JAWZYU010000001.1, forward strand.
TATAGTTATAGTATAACAATCGGAATAAAATAAACATATATATATAATAATTTAATTTTGTATTCATAACTTACATATCGATAAACACATATGACATAAACAATTTAACAAATCTTATGATATTATAAATATTTTACTAGGCAATCAACGAAATGGACTTGTTACTAGATCTAGCGACTTTTGAGCTCTCATGGCGTACCCCAAAAAATTTTACAGCATATCCCCAAGGGGTACGCGTACCACACTTTGAGAACCCCTGTTCTAGATCAATTAAAATATCGCGATATCCTGGATGGTAACTACTGAAATAAACTGCTAAACTGCAAAAGTTTTCACTAATCTTATATTACATTTTATATTGCTAATAAAGGATGTCGAAGATCAGTTGGATCACTACACTAAGGCACCCGGAAACGAACTTGGCGAGCACCAAGTAATAACTCTATATTTACTTGGTGCTCGATGTCCAGAGCAGGACTTGATTACTGTTTTCTCTCAAAAAGAATGCAAACCCCTTACTTTTATATCTATATGAAAGTCTGAGGGTAAAACGGGGTAGTGCTCTAACAATTAATCGAAACCAATATGGTTAACGTTACTTTCTGCAAAAAGCTGCTAAATCAATGTTTCTTAACAGTGTACTGTCGGCTACTAATGCTCCTTAAGTGTAATGTCGGTGCTAGAAATGTTTAATGTAAAACGAAAAATAGAAATCTGTATAAACAGAAAAATATATGCTGTCGTTTTATCATAATTTAAAGAATTGCTAATATTAATTTTCATAAATAAGAATCTGCAAACTTCTAGCATTTTTTCTCGGACATTTGTATGTGGTAATTCACATAAAATGCTTTGTAACTAGAAACTTCCCTCTGAAGTTCAACGTGTTTTGGAAATAGCGTTAGAAGAAAAGTGGTTTTAAACTCAAACCCGGGTTCTATCATAGGCAGAAACGACTTTTGAAAGTAACTCGGATGGCAAGGGGGAGATTACGGTTAGGTATTTGGGAATTAATGAAGTGAGGGTCTAAAAGGGTTGAATTAAAATTAAAAAGAATAAACCCTAAAAATGAGAAAGAAATGGGCAGAGATTCAAAATCGGAATTTTTAATGTAACACAGAATGGCTCGAGGAAACCCAAGTGCGAAATTTAGGACCACATGGTCAAGTATTACAGAAATTACAGAGGATCCAAATCTGTGAAAAAGACACCAATACTTCCAACAGTGGATCAAGAGCCGCACAGGTGCCTTTCAAAACTGTCAATACAACAACTGCATTGTTGTCCGGGAAAGTGTGCGGAAGTCAAATGGTTTTACAATCATACTTTGAGATTTCTTTTTCGAAAAGTACAATGGATAACGAATGGATAAAAAAAAAGATTATGGATACGAGAACGAAAACCCAACGATATTCGTTTACGTTTCGTCCTTGAAAAGTAAAATGGTTAGAAAACTTATATATAACAAAGCAACTATTCCCATAAGGATTAATATAACAGAATGGTGTAAGGTTTCAGGATTTTGAAATGCACACTTCCAACAGTAGTAACGTAAAATATATTTTTTTTTTCATTTATTCTTTTTTCGTTTGATATTGCATTAAGATGAACAAAACATATTTTAAGAGATAAAAGATCAATACCAGCGACGTTAAGAATGCCGTAGCCTACATTGAAATAATTGAGGCAATGTAACTGCGCAGTGGAAGAATCAGAGGTAATCATAAGCCACTGGTTGATTGAGCAATCAATCTCTTTTTTAGCTTCCACTGATTTAATAGATAAAAGATCGTTGATTGACTGACAAATCATGATAGATGAATCAATGACTTATGAGAATTTTTAATACACCAACTGCGTAATATCATTGTCTCAGTTGCTTTCCTCCACGCTTCGCCAGTGGAAGGCCATTTAAACTAGAGTTGCAATATTTCAGTAATGCAAAAAAAAGAGCTAAAGTCACACTTCAGCCATTAAAGATGAGGGTTCTTTTAGACATTATTTATTCAGAATCATTTTAATCGAAAGTTCACAGTATACATTACGTTATGTACACCTTAACGCCAGTTCAGGTGCCATATTCAGCGTAAAGTGCCGAATGTTTACAATTTATGTATTAGACTTAGGCCTAGATCTATAAAAAATCTAGTATGGAATCAAGTGACTGGACTGAAGTGAAATAAACTGGAATGGCTTTCTGTTATAAAATTTTGTTCACCAATTTAGTTTTTTTAGTTCTTGAAAAAATATTTTAATATATACACTGGTTTCCATAGATTAAGGAAAAATCCCTATGTTAAGTCAATGGAAAGCTAACATCAAAGCTCTATAACTTCTAAAATAAGTTTTTTTTTGCTTTGAAAAATGTGATTGCTGATAAAGATCTCAATCAAATAAATCAATATCTTGATTTCAACAATATTCGTTCAGTATTTCATGAGTTATGGAAGTTGGAATATTTAAAATCAGCAATGCCAATCTTAAGAAACTTGTGCAAAACTGAACAATAGTAAAAGAATTCTTTACACAAAGTTTTAAAATGCAAACTTATTTTATTAAACACTTTGATACAATACTTATTACTAAATTTTAATTAACTTCTGAAGTCAATTTTTGTGGCTGGCATTGCAATCGCTAAATATTCAAAATTCCATAACTCATTAAATAATGAACGAATATTGTTGAAAATCGAGATATTGATTTATTTGATTGTGATCGTTATCTGCAATAACATTTTTCAAAACAAAAAACTTATTTTAGAAGTTACAGAGCTTTGACGTTAGCTTTCCATTGACTTAACAAAGGAATTTTCCTTAATTTAAGGAAACCAGTGTATTAACTTTTTTTCTCGCCTTCTTTATGGTTAACAAAATTCTCAAAGAGTAAATTATCCCCTTCCCTGTAGATTCGGTCCTCATTACTCTTATTCTAGGTGAAGAAATCAATAGATATTAAACAAAAATCTCATTTCTATATAATGAAAGAAAAAATATATACCTATTGTTCATTTATAGCATAAATATAAGGTATTTTAACTTTAACATTTTTTAATTAATTTTACAAAAACTAGTTCATTTTTGTAGAAATCACATCTAATATAATTTAAATTTCCATTCAGGTATTCTAACTGCAATGGCACAATACATATTATACTAGATATTCATAAAATAGGTTTGCAGCTTCCAATATAGTCTTTATAAATACTTTATTTGTCATAAGAAAGGAAAACAAATAACATAACCTTGAAGAGAACTTGACCATTTTGTTTTTCATCGATTTTTATTTGTAATATTCACGGGAAACACTGCTGTACGAAAACCGGAAACGGGGGATTACAAAGGTGCAGAGAAATCACTATACACAACCTAATCCCATTCAACTTCTTTCTGTGGGTCTTTATCAAAGATTTAGTTTTCGTACATTGTTATTACAATCCATGACTAACTGATTGAGAATGATTATGATTGAGAAACAGGATTATGGTCGATTTCGCCTAAGTACTCCCGATATAGCTTCCCAAAATGTGTGGAGTGTGGGAAAAACTGAATTTTGTTTTTGATGTCTGCAGGATTAGCTTTAACCCCACATCGAGCATATATAAACTTAGGGTATTTCTCTCCCCTCTTATACCATTTGTTTTCTTTCTTGTGACAAATAAGCAATTAAAAATGTTTGAAACTGTACAGCTGCTTAGTAACTACTAATATAAATAAAATAACATTAAGAAATGCAGTTAACCATCTGTTAAATTCTTTTGCATTGTAAAAATGCATATTAACTGGTATATGACGAACACAGCCAGTTGAAACACAGTTAAGAAGTCATAACAGTGTGCTTTTGGTACATGAACATGATCCATGCAAGACTATTCAATCCCACCCGTCACGGCCCACCCTAGTGTGGTTCAATAATCTACCGTGATTACACCACCAATGCATTAAAGATTACGATTTAGATGAAGGACATTACATGTGAATTCACCTGGTGCTCAGATAAAATGAATTTTACGATATACGATATACGGCTATTCGATTACCAGCCTTTATGAGAACTTGACTGACTGACTTGACCTCTATTGTTTTCTTATTCTCGAAGTGTTGTCAGAGCTACATAATTCTAATATTTAATCTGTAGGGGGAAAATTCAATTTATTCCTTTCAAACAATTGGAAAGAGGGCGTTTTAGCCGAAAACGGGAAAAGATATCGGATAGATCTCAAAACAAAGGATTTGTCCCGTTAAAAGTGGATGTTTGGTAATCCTAGCACGACAGAACAAAACAAAACGGAAGGAACGTGTTGCCAGGAATAACAGCGCAGTTCTTCATTGTTCTAGTAAACAGCAGTATTGTTGAAATATTACTCGTATCGTATTTGAAAACATCTGTCTACATTTCAGCACAGCTTTACATTTATTAATTCCGTACAATATGTTTAAATATAAAAACGTACACTACAGTACAACACTACAGTGTGTGTAAAACGCTGAATGATTGAGTATACAGCGGGAAGAAAAATAATTCTGTGCTATTGTCTACAAACCATCACCTTACTTGGGTGGCCCAGAAACTTTTCGCAGCGCATGTCAGTGCAACGAACATGAAAAGTAGTTGACGAATAGCAAGCAACATTTGGGTATAAATATATCAGCAATGAAACTTCGAAGCAGCGGATAACGAATCAACGAATGATGGGTTATGATTGTATTTATATTAAATAGATGCCAATGTTATGCGCCCATAAAAGGTTAGAAATGTTTTTACCGCAATATTTCTCAAGGTGCTCCACGAACTATCTCTGGTATAACAAAATTTAAATTAACCAAAAAAATATACAGCGTTATTTTGTTGGTTTAATCGTAAACAATGAGCACTAGTAAGTGTTCAAGAGGAGGATAGCAGCATTTGCAAATGGCAGGTGTTTTATCACAAAACTACGCACTTGGTACTCCTCCACGTTTTGGCATTTACGACCAGTAAAAGCCAGAAGTTCTACCATTCATAAAAGTTTGTAAAACTCTGTGTCAAACGATTTTTATTGACTCTGGTTGTCAACAAGTATTCAATTACTGAATGCAATTGTCAATCCTTAGATAAGCGAAAAATGTTACATTATTACATACATACAACAAAAGACTGTATAATTTTGCTCTCCACATCTTTCTTCCCTGAACTACTGCTGCTGCATTTGGCCACTGTAGGCCAATTCTGGCAAAGTCCTGTTTGACATTGTCTGCCCATCGTATCCTACGTCTCCCCCTTTTTCTGAATCCTTTAGGCACACTGTTCATAATCCTGTTTGCCAATCTGCAGCTATGCATACTGACAACAAGACCAAACCAACGGAGTCTCTCTCTGAAAAATATGCTGCCCAAAGGAGGTTGCCGAGTTCTTTGCTTAACCTCATTATTACTTACAAAGTTGAACCACTTAATGCTCAAGATACTGCGTAAGCATCTAGAATCAAAAGCATTAACTTTCCTGTTATCTTCTTTACAAAACATTCAGGTTTCACTATCATAACTAACACTAGAAAGAACCAAACTATTATACAGCCTAATTTTAATCTTTAGATGTAAACCCTTATTTTCCCATACTCTCGATAGATTCTTGAAAGTACCGGCGGCCATCCCTATTCTTCTATTTATCTCATGCAGCACATCACCAGTATCTGTTACATAGCTCCCAAGATAATTACACTGAGACACTAGCTCAAAAGTGCAGCCATTCAAAGCAGTTGAAGCACCATCTGCCTGACCAATTCTCATTACTTTAGTTTTTTTCTCTCTTTATCGCCAAACCTACTCTTTTACTAGCCTCATCAACAGTCCTAATTGAAAGAATTCATATCATCAACATCAATAGCCAACATGGTCAAATCATCTTCATAATCTAAATCAGACATTTTGACATCTGTAGACCATTTAAGGCCAAAATCTTTCCCTTGCAAAACATTTCTCATAACGTAATCAATAACCAAACTAAAGGAAAAGGAGAACTAATGAATCTTTGTCTAACTCCACTAGCAATGATAAACCAATCGCTACAAGCCTTACCAACTCTTCACATACTCAGTACTATTATTCAGAGCATTCCTTCCACTAACTTGCAAGTTATTCCATATGATCTAACAATCAACCACAAATTATATCGATCAACAGAGTCAAAAGCCTTTTTGAAGTCTATAAAGCTAGAAACCACAGGTTTCTGAAACTCTAAACATTTCTCAAGAATCTGCCTAAGTGAAAATGTTGATCAATACATCTCCTACCACTTCTGAATTCACACTGTTCATCACGCAGTTGTCCATCAACCAAATTCTTAATTCTAATAAATATATTCATGCAAAGAACTTTACCTGGAACAGAAAGAAAACTCCCCTATAATTATCACAAGAACTACGATCACCATTTTTAAAAATAGGGATAATAATAGCTCTTATGAAATCTTTAGGAACACCTTTATCAAAATATATTCAAAATTTCATTCAGCCATGTGACAACACAGATGTTTCCAGCTCTAAGCATTTCAGTGGTGATTTCATCCACCACTGGGGATTAGGGAGTTTTAATTTAGAGATAGCCAGAGCGACTTCAGAATGTGATCAGGACCCTGTGAAGTTGACCACTCCTCAGCAGGGTTGAAAAAAAAAAGAAAACAGAAGTTTTGAAAAGTACTAATGGTCTGCACCATGAGAAGGCGGGTTGGACATTAGGTTCTAGGCCTGGCCGGTTCTATGCATCATCACTGGGGATTGGAACACAGCTATGCTTCCAGTTTATGCCTAGCTACCATTACAGGCCAATGTTACTAGCATAAAATTCTTAACATTTAAACATGATTTTTAAGTAAAATATTATATGATCACAACTCAGAAAGAATATATATAATAGAAAATATACAAATAATGACTTACCTTTTCATTCAATTCGCTAATTCGTACTTTCAATCTCTCAATTTCTTTTCTATAATTAAATTGCCTTTCTAGAAGATTAAGAAGACTATCCTTAACTTTGTCATCTTTCAGTGCATTCTGTCTGCAAAATATATTCTCTAAATCAATAATCATATCTTCCATCTCAAAGTCAAGTGAATTGATTATGCGGCTAAAATAAAAAACAAATTCTATTTTGAAAGACAAATTCACAGCAGAAATATTCAAATACATATCTTAATTATCATACTATACTGTATTATATATAATGATATATTATTGCCTGTAACTGTCGCCTCTCATTTTAAAAGAATACATTTTTACGTAAAGCTCACGAGAGGACATAACCTCTACCGTAAACTTTAGCATTCTATTTATCGCCTTTTAAAGTCAGTAAATGCATATGCTTCATAAGAATGCTGTTTTCTATTGCCTTACCTTTTCTAAAAATGCATCTTTCGTAGTCCCGATATGAAATTTATTTCTCTTAATGCTATTTTAAATTTCTTTCGGTTTTTGGTGAAAATCAAAACTATAAATCTGTCATTTTATAAACATCACAAGTATACAAGTGAGTAAATTTTAAGATAATCAAAAAACAATTTTCATTTCCTCTCGGATAGTTCAATGTTGATTTCACCAAATTTACTAGAGTTACTTTCATTTGTACATATTTATCTCAAATTTCAGTTGAACAACAATAACAAGCATTAATGGAACACTATTTTGTAATTTATTTGCACTAATTCAGTCACGTTTAGATGAATTTCTGATCAAGAAAAATATTCACCGTTAATGTACACATACACTATCGAATTTGAAAACGAAATTTGAAAGAAGGATATTTGCATTCATACAAAATCCTCATGCAGCCATGGGCCACGGAGGTCCAACTCGACTGCCCATTTTGTACTCCAAACACGTCTGTCCTGAGCTATAGCTGCTTCATTTGGTCACTATACCTGCTTCATTTGGTCACTATAGGTCAATTCTGGTTTGGTATTGTCTACCCATCGTACATTATACAGACATAAGAGGCAACTGTATAATATGAAGAATGTATACATTTTTTTTTTTATATTTGCGACATATAGGACAGAGAAGAATCCTAGAAGCTACTCCTAGCTTTTTGCAGGCCTTCTCATACAAGGATATGCCCTACTACGACCGAAGTCACTGCTGACCACTGCCTTAGTTAAGAGCTAACACAACACACAAAGTTTGCCTTGCTGGAACAGTCGCTAGCTGCCTAACCACTATGCCAGTTAAGGCATAGAGTAGAGTTAAGGCAGAGAGTACTTTTATAATAAAAAATAAATAAATATCCCCTCAGGCAGCTGCCACAGAGGTCTGACAGGAGCTGTCAGTTTAATACGCCAGAGTAAAAGGGCTGTGAGGATGGCGGGATCTCAGCAGTAAAACAACACCAACATCCATGCCTTACTCGTGGCTCAGAACCCAGGTCCCTTTGATCAGTAGCCAAGCGCGCTAACCACTCGGCCATGGTCTTATAAAAACATTTAAATAAAATTGATGGAGAATAATGCTGTACAATTAATTTAATGAAATTAATTAATCAGACTCATGATGTTTCTAAAATTAAGAACGTATTTTTATGAAAATTTTTAAATAAAAGCTAAAAGTGAATCATCAAATATTTAGAAATGCAAAAAATGCTAAACATGAAATATTTTTGAAAATATGTTGCGAACTTCACATTTCTCTAAGATTTTACTAATATCCAAACTTATAAACATATACAGTCCAATTTTTGAATAAATATTTTTTTTCGCTTTTGCTAACCTGACTATACTCCTAAATATATAATTCTCAAAGGGGGGCATGATCCCATTGGCACCCCCGTAGATTAGGCCATGAATGTAATGATTTTTCTCACATTTCTAGCTATATGAGATATTTCTAGATATTTCAACATATATCAATGGTAAAAAAAATCAAGATTACATTTCGTTAAGGAAAAAACGGAATACATTTTTGGTACAACTGAGTTATTCATAATTATTTAATATTTTATTCAATTTTCCCAGGGATAGGCTGTTAATACATCTATAATTGTCAAAATATGTCTTTTTATTCTTTGATTTAAGAACTGCTTCTGTGACTGTTTGCAGTTAAACAACAAATGATATAATGAGCCCAACTGACTGAATCTTTCAACGTTTGAGAATCAAATTGATTTATACCAAAACCCAGTTTCATTTCTCGCTAATATGCAAAGGGAAAGAAGCAATTACATTTTTCATGTTTATTTTTAAAGAGCAAAACTGATCTGAAATCACCAAGAAAACAATATTGACCAAAGTTGAAAATGAAGAAGATATGCAAGAAGCCAGATGACAACGCAAATCATTAGACTATTTTCGATTTAAAGGTATTTCACCTCGTACGTATCATAACTACTTTTTAGTACTCTTTAATATATTTACAGTTTAAATATATTAATTGAACGTAAAAAAAGTTTTATTTATTGCCCCCCCCCCAAAAAAAAATATTACGCATGGTTTTCCTCTGAGCAGCATTTTTGTTTTGCACACAATGAGCTATATGGTCATATTGTTGAAAACAGAGATTTAAAGAGAGTTGATTATGATCTTTAATTTATCGTCCGTCACATTTTTCCATTAAATGCATATTTTACAAGTTATAGAGCACCGAAATCAGAATTCCATTTACATGAAATTCTCAAATATTTTGGTACGGCGCTGTATATTAGATTAGTATCAGTAAAGAGAATTTCATTAAAATAAGGAAAACAAATCATGCAATTTATATAGTTGTTTCTAGCAAAATATTATATTATAATTACATTAACTATTTTGATGATATTTAAAATATTTGATGTTAAAAATGAATCATAATTTAGACCCCGTGGTTTTCCAATTGTGAGTCGCTACCAGCTTGGATAGGGAAAGGGGTCGCTAAGCTCTGACGACGATTTCGAATTTGCTAATATTTTTAGCGAAAAGTTTTCTTTCATTGTAGGACTGCATAATTCCATCTACGATTCAAGAGGGTCGCATAAAATGTTTACAATTACATGAAATCGCAGTGTCGAAAGTTTTGAGATCCTTCAGTTTAGGTAATGAGGTTGATTATAGAATTGAGTTCAATCCATTTTGTTACCGGCATGGTTTAAAAATGGTGACTAGATGAATATTTTAATATAAATTGAAAATAACAAAATTAACTTTTAAGAGTAAGTGATAAATTAACAAATAAATTAAAGAGAAAAAAAAAGGAAAAATAAAGTTATATTACAAAAAGCGTTCGCATGGTAGTAACTGTTCTCGGCATTGCAGGCTGTCGGGATTGCTCCGAGATTGCTCCAGATGACGCAGTTTCCTTCAACCAATGGCATGAGTTCAGTGCCGTTGAGGTCAACCTTGGGTAGTTCTGACTAGAGGCCCTGTATAGATAGAGGTTGGCCATCTCAAAATTGGACGCCATGTTTTGTCTTCGCTCAGATTGTTTAACGTGCATAACTGAATGGTATTGCACGGTACTTTTGGATTCCGGAAAAGGGTACAGTAATATTTGATACAGATTTCAGTGTTCATGATTGGAAGCACTTAAGAAAACGGATAAAAAAGAAAAAGTAAATTTTAGGGCTTTTTTTTTTAAAGAAAAGATATAATTTCGATTTGTTGTCTGTCCGTCTGTAGACATCGAACTTTTTTGCTTATACAGATAAATAAAAAAGTCTTTTTGTGTTAGATAGGAATTAATGATATATTGCAATTTGCATTTTTCGAATCTCCCAAAAGTTATAACTGCGCCCTCTAACGGTGGAAAAATTTGAAATTTCCAAAATATCAAAAGAATATTCCAAACGATGTAGTTATGTTAGAAGTTAAAATTTTGGTGTTGAAATGTGAAGGTTACGAAGTTACCATTGGCAACAATCACTTGACCCTTTAGACCCAGGGGAAGGTGAATGCAACTTTTTTTATGTTTTAACAGAAAAGTTTATTTTTTTAGAGATAAATTAAAAATTCTTTTAGAGTTGGACAGGTATTGATGACGGCGTCCTCTAACGGTGGAAAGAAATTTGAAATATTCGAAAAAATAAAACGAATATTGCAAACGATGTAGTTATGCTAAAAATTTGAAATTTTGGTGGTGGAATGTGACAGTCTTGAAAATTCCGTTGACAACAATGAATTGACCCTAAACCCAAGGTAGGTAAGAAACGGAAAGGTTTGTTTTAAGAGATAATTGAAAATCTCTTTTTTAGTTGGTACTAATGAAATATAATTTGCATTTTCAAAGGGTGTTTTAATTTATATCATTAGAGATCCCTAAATATCGAAACTGCAAAACTTTAACGAATGTTTCAAGTGATCTGTTCATGTTAGAAATTCTACTAACAGCAATGATCTGCCCATTATTTTCAGAGGAGCGAGAGAAAAGCAACTTTTAAATTTAAGAACTAAAAGACAAATACTTTTTTATGTTTTATAATTACTAACAAAATACTATTAAGTGCATTTCCCCCATCATACATTAAAAAATAATTAAATACCCCCTCAAGCAGCTGCTTGCACAGAGGTCTGACAGGAGCCTGTCAATTTATACGCCATAGTAGAAGGTCCATGAGGATGGCGGGACCTCAGCAGAAAAACAACACGAACATCCATAATTAAAACTTTTAAGGAGTGAAAAAGTAGGCAAAAGAAGAACTTCATTCTCTATGAAAATGAGATTCCCATATGCTCCAGAGGCGGTATGCGTTCTTCTAGTTATTTTACACTTTCAATACCCTCTGACAGTAGAAATTGTAATTACTATATAAATGAGAAAATAAACTATTAATATTTTATTAGTACCTGTAATGTGCAAAAAAAAGTTTTTCATTTATTTCTTAAAGCAGTAAATTCGCATTTTACCAACCGGACAAATCACTACTATTAGAATAAACCACTTAACCATTACACTCTATGACCAAAAATTTAAGTTTCTTTCAAAAATAAATCGTTTGCAATATTTATTTAAAGATTTGGTATTTTCTAGCTTTTTTCCGCCGCTAGAGGTCGCCTTCCGAGTTTTTGTTTACCGTCTTTAGCATTCTCTAACACTGGAATTTCCAACTAATGGGGATTCGAAAAATGTAAATATTAATATTTTTGTGAAAAACATTTTGCTACATACGGGACTCGAACCTGCATGTCTCCAGAAACATGCCAGAGTATTCTAACTAGTTGACTAACGCCGGCTGTTTTCACAAAAATCATTTATTGATTTATAGACGTTTAAATGTCTACAGGTAACGCTGAGATTATCAAATATTATTTAAATCATTAATAACGCTAAATAACGTGATGTGACGTCATTATTTATTTCAATCTTACTTAGAGCACTAAAAAAGAAATTGTTGCCACCCGAGATCATAGATGGCGCCATATGAAGGCGTCCAAAATTCACGGGAAGAGTGATAGTCATTATTAGTGGAAAAAGCCTGAGACGGCATTAGTTCAACAGGTTAGAATGCTCTGGCATGTTTCTGGAGAGATACGGGTGATTATCAAATATTGTTTAAATCATTAATATTTTGTTAGTGCCTGTAAAACAAATATATTGTTTCGTTTATCTCTTAAAGTAAAAATGTTTCATTTTCGCACCCCCTTTTGGCTAAGAAGGCAAAGCCTTGTTGCCATTGTAAACCTTCTGAAATTTCAGATTTTCAATGTAAATAGTTTGTAATATTCCTTTGAAATTTTATCATTTTCCATCTTTTCCCATCACTAGAGGGCGCTATTAAAGCTATTGAAAATTTTCAAAATTGCGAATCGCAATATTTGTTTGACACTTATCCAATCCAAAAAGAAATTTTCATTTACCTCTAAAAGTAAAAAAAGTTGATTGTCTATAGACCGATAGACAGGTGGAAAGACAGACGGAAGGACAGATGGACAGACAACAGCAACAGAGAGATTGACAGAAAGAGGAAATATTGGAATAGGCAAATGACAAAGTGAAAACATTAGCTCGTTTTTCAAATGAAACTTAAAAGAAATTATTTGTTGGCTTTCAGTTAGTTCATTTCACTTTTGTAGCCGATTGCCATCTTCTGATGGAGTTTCTCGGAAAAAAATATTCATTATTTCTTTGATTGAAATTTTTACACCCAAATTCAGCGCAGTGAGGCCATTCATAAAATATGACAGCTGTTATAGACAAAAGAAAAGTGGTAGAAATATAAAAAACTATAACAACTGAGAAATTTTAACTTGATACATAACTAATAATAATAACTCATAGGCTTTCGTCTCACGATACGACAAAACATGGCGTCCATAAACCACGTGACTCAATCAACCAATGGTAGTGAATCACCAAGATGGCCAGCCTCTAACTATACAGGACCTCTAGTTCTGACTTGCCTTCCGTCGCCACTATTTGGTATGAACTCAAGCCTGAGACTGAAGGGAATTTAATTTTATCGGAGTTCCTAGGCTTTGGTATGGAAACGGGCGCATTCAAAACGTGCTTACGTTTCCTCCTAGAGAACGATCATTCGGTACTAAACGGCTTCCGGGATTTTTTTTGATGGAGGCGGTCGAAACATTCCGAAAAACATTGCTCCTTTGATGAATACCATTAAAACGATATCGTATGGCTCAAGCGACTGAAAGAGGAAAGGTTTTAGTTCTGTGAACTTGATTATTTCAAAGCTTCGAGAAAACTTTCTGATGACAAACTTGTCGTCATATGTGTTTATTAAGTTAAATGAACTTCCATTCACATCGTGGAATGCATCCTCATATATCGAATCATGGTTGGTGCATCATCGTGCTGTTGACGATATAAAGCCACGACATGTAAAAAAAAAAGAAACTCTTAAAATGGAAAAGTAAATATAAAACTTAAAAAATTATTTCAAATTTGATATAATTTTATTGTTCCATATCATATATGATAAATAAAACATATGAAAAGTTTAATATATTTCACAGATTTTCCAAAAACTTTTCAGTTCAGCGCATCAGTTTAAAAAGCTTAGGTTTTAAATTTCTGAATCGTCTTTCCGTTTTTGAGATTTGGGAAGAATAGAAGGACAGACGGAAATGGTTTATTGGTGAATATAGGTTAAGGAAGGCCTAAGAACGTATATTATCATTGAAATCTTGAAACGTTCAGGAAAAAAAAAAGAAAATCTGAAAGGCATACTTGTGGTGCAAAATAAAACCACTCAGAGATTCATTTAAGAAGACAATACAGCTTGCCTCGATTTACACGGTGCTCAGTTTATACGGTTTCGGATTTACATGGTCAAAAAATGCGACCAATTTCATTTTACACGATTATAGACTCGATTTTACATGGTACGGATTTTTTTTTTATGTATGTAGATATAAAACATATCATGAAGTAGCAGTGGTATAATACCGAGGGAGATTATTAGACTGTCATCTCAAACTAAAAATCAACTAAAGGGTATGAATTGATATCATTTGCATTCAAGAATAAAGAGCTAATAGTAAATTACTATAAGTGTTCCCCGGAGATGATGCACATAGCTGCTAGGTCCAGCACCTAGGTCCGACCGGCCATTAGTACGCTTCAAAAGAGCTATTCTCTTCTGAGAGGGAACGGAAGGGGAGGGATGCGAGATCAGTGTGGCCTAGTCATCTATGGCCAAGTTTTTCTTTTTTTCTGCCCTGCTGAGGAGTGGTCAATTTCACAGGGTCCTGGCGCTAACCATTTATACCCATCAGACTGGATTGGTTTATAGCTTTGAGTTGACTATGGATCCTGGACATGTTGCACTAATGGGCCTCTGTTGAGGAAAAATCTGTCACTGTGTTTTATGTTTGCCTATGGATTGCCAGCCAAAGTGAGCAGGCACAGGATACTCTATATCAGCTGATGAATAATCCTGATTAAACGCAATCGCAAGTACTTGAACTCTTACTTTAGCTAGTTGGGCATCGCCAATCCTACCCTATACAAAGCGAAAAATATTCCATGCATTTTTCAAGAAATTTTTAGAGAACGCTTAAAATTTTTCTTTTTGTTTTCGGGAACCTTGTCTTATGATATGATACATGAGTGATTGCTCTATTAGCAACTGCGCTTATTAACGACTATCTCAACCTAAATATTTCTATCCTGAAACATTGATTTGTCTTTTTACCTCTCCCCTTAAAAACATTTCCTCCACAGTGATAGCATTTTTGTCCCACCCTGAAAATTTACTGCCGACGACTGTTATAAATACAAACCAATATGAAAAATCTGTCATATGTTCATTATTGTGCATTTAATAGAAAAAAAGTGACCGAAGGTAAATTAAAGATCATAAATCTGGATTTTCGACAATATTCGCTCGGTATTTAAAGGCATATTATATCATATATTTTTATTTAAAGAGTCATGGAAGATAGAGTATTTGACAACAGTAATACTTATAAATAACTCTCATGGTTTGCCTTTTGCAAAAGACAAATAAATAACAACTATGCTGTCAAATAACAACTATCTCCTACATTTTAGAAATTATTATTTAAATTCCCCTAAATTAACTGTGATGATAATAAAAATTAGTTGTGAAAACATAATAACGCTACTAACAAAACTAATCGTGACTTAACTTGCTCATTACCTAAGGTTCTCATTATTTTGGTCAAGCTCTCTACTACGGTATCAGAAGTGTGTGCTCCACCTGACGCAATGCGCATAACAAAAAAACCTCATTTTGTACTCGCAACATCGGCTGTTCTCCCTGGAACTACTGGCTATTTTTTACATTATTTGGTTATCTGATATAAAATGAAATTAAAAATTAAACGAAGTAAAATAACAATTAAAGTATCGGGGGCCAGGAGCAGATTGAAGGTTCTAGTCGTCCGGAGGGACACGGCCCACATTATAAAATGTTATTTTTTGATTATTTTTACGTATATTTTAAAACTTTCCATATATTTCATTTCTGTTTGCTAAGATATCGATTATTTGCTCATCAGGAATATTCTGTAAAAATATTCCTCATCAGAAATATTCTTATAGAATTTTTTGGGGGGGAAAGAATTGGGGACATTTTTATAACCTATGACACTCCCCACGTCACAAGTTTTCATTTGATGCGTAGCTCGTTAATTTCGAACCTTGAGTTCCGAAGACATAAGTGAACAACCGTTTCATATTTCGCCCTTTTATAGGCGGGAAAGAAAGCGTGGGGTGTAAATGTTTTATAGCCTATGACACTCCCCGCCTCATGAACTTTTATTTGATATATAAATCATTAAATTTTCCCTTTGCGTTCGAAAGATATGGTGGAACAATTGTTTTGACAAGCACACAAAGCGCCAAACCGACAAATCACGAGTGAACAACAAAAAGAAGATAAGTAAAAAAATAAACGAGGGCGGATATTCACCTAAACCATTTGGGTCCTATTTTTCCCCTGGTCCCCCATTTTTCCCTTTTCCAGCTGAACTCCTCTTTTATTAAGCAAACATGAATTATGAACAAGCATCAATATTATTTAAAAACGCTAGTTGAAAATTATTTTCCGTGTATAGGAATTTTCGAAAACTCCCTCTAGATACGTTGGGGACCACTAACATAAACGTATGTTCAAAGTTGACAAACAGAACTTTTTTTTGGGGGGAAGGAGAATTATTTCTCATACTTTTATTTCGGTGAACAGAAATAAGCACCGAGATTTAAAGTGTCTAAGGAATGTCTCTCTCTTCTTCTCGGTGGCAATCTGGAAGCCACTTTTGGTTTATCATTCTCAAAACCCTCGAGCACTTAAGGGCATCCTTAAAACAAAACTAACACTGCTTTGGTATTGGAACAAGAAGGCTTGGGTAGACTCAAATTTCCAAGCATTATTTCAACTCATGCCTTTTACCCCTCACTGAGGATTATTGTTGGAACCTTGAGAGGCAATGGCTTGTCGCTTTATCCCAATGGATTTGTTTTTTTTTCTTTTTATAGTGAATATCATCATTGAATTTTCATATCAGGTTTCTTTTAGCATTACCTCAAGAAGTTTTATCACTCATGTCAGCCATCAATAATGCAATAATGCTTGCTCATCTTTCTGTATATCTTATCGATTACGAGACTTAAATGCGATATCCACAATTTGGATAAGATTGTGCAACTCTCAAACGAAGGTTGAGGTTGATAAAAAATTTTGATATTTTAGCTTCTCATGGCAATGAACTAACAAAATGAAGAAATTAATCAGCTACTGGAAAGGAGTCCAGAGGAGCTAGATGAAATATCTGAAGTTAAATTTCTTGATACAAAAACACTGGCTGCAGTTTTCAAATTGGCGAATGTAAAGTACAACTTGTTGCAGGATAATGACATAACATGGAGAGAAACTGCTTTCAATTCTCGTCTGTTACCACATTTTTTATAGGGCGGAAAAAAGTCAGCTGTAAGGAAACAAAACTCGATACATTTTTCCGTCCAAAATCAACTAAACCTCAACCATCCACTTCAGCTTCTGGACCTACAGACAATATATGCTGATGTCAAAGTTTTGATGTTTGCGATCCTGATCCCGACGATTCACTAACCGCAACATCAACATCTTTGCCACCACCATCATCTTCACCTATTTTTCAAAGCAACTGAAGAATTTACTTTTTTTAATATGTAATAAGCCTTTGTATTCAGAAATTCTCGGTTGGGTTCTTTTACCTCTTAGCAGATGTTTTGTGCACGTAATGGGCTAAATAGCCAGGTCACAAGGGCCCCAAAGCACTGAGAAGGTTGGGGGAAGGGGACCCACTGGACAGCTGTTAGGACGGATGGAAGCTTCCAGTCAAGGCATCCATCATTTTCGATAACGTGCAGAAAGTATGACTTTTCAGAACACGGGGACCACTGCTTTAACATTCCATCGAAGAAAAACAGACTTTCTAAGCCCATTTGTGTCACCTTTTTCACCGAGGGCAGAACCGGAGTTAGCGTGAAAAGCTTTCAACGCAAACACAGTTGGAACTCGAACCTGGAAATTACAGATTATGAATCTGATGCACTACGGACTGAACTAACTCCCGCCCTCAAAGCAATTCTGGCAAAATGAAAAAAATATTCACTGATTAATTAGGAACAGCACCATAAAACTTGCGCATTTAGTGTAGAAGCTTATTTATCCGGACACCACTAATTCGGAATTACCAATTATTCAGACACTATCAGATGGCAAAAACCAACTGGGGATTTCAATGATTCCCCTGCCTTTATATTTAGATTATTATAACATGTAGTTTTTGGGGGAAAGAAATGAAAGGGCATAATTCGAAGTACGACAGTAGGGGGAAAGTAGGGGTTCTAACTCAGAGGCGGATCCATGTTAATCCTATGGGATCCGCCTCCCGGTTCTAACTCAGAGGCGGATTAATGTTAATCCTATGAGTCCGCCTCCCTGTGTTCTAAAGCGGAGGCGGGTCTTTCCTCCACACATACAGGTCAATATTCCCCCTCAACAATTTTCTTAATTTCAAATAATTTATTTTTAAATCAGAGATTTTCTTTTTTTTTCTTTTAATTATTTTTTTTACCCAATAGTATTTTTTCTTTTTCTGCAGGACAGTCTTTTAAATCGATTTCTGCGGGATAGTATATTAATCCGAAATTATATTATTCAGTTAAATTGGAGGTAATAATATATAACAGATGGTACTGGATAACAACTCGGTCATAATTTCCAGAGAAAACTATCTTGGTTTCTACCCTCATCCGAATTTTTTCTAAGTCCAGAGCCGCCATTTTGAATCCTGACGTCACACAGGCCGTGTGACTCATCTCGTAGTTAACAACTCTCATGGTCTCAGAATTCTCCATCGTAATTATGGAGTCATCTAGTGTTTAACGAACGTACCCATATTAAAAAAAAAAAACTCTTTTCAAGGCGAGTTTGAACGCGTTTTCTTATAGATCAGAAACTTAATCTGCGCGCTAACGCACCTGGCTACAGCTTGCTACTTACTCGGATTGCTTAGATGTGTCTGAAGTGGGGATAAGCGTTCTTTATTAAACAATCTCGGTTGGTTCTATTTCCTTCACGAGTTTTATATTGATGTACTTTTATTAACCTTTTTTTATTTTTATTAACGTGTTTTTTTCTTTTATTTTTATAACCAGCGTATTTTTATTTTTATTTTTAATTCGTGATTAACCTCGTAAATCAACCCCACTATATTTCTATACTTTAATATGGTAGTTGTATATTTCATGTATTTATTCCTTACTAATTAAACATTTATCCATAACTGATACCCCCTTTATTAATATGCAATCTCTTTATTAAACACTTATAAAATATTCCATCCCCATTGCAAGGCTAACCTCGTAATTTCCACCCTCAAAATATTTAAGTCCAACCAAACTTTCGGTGGCAACCCTTCTCAGAATTGCTGATGCAATCCTCCAAATAATTACAAAGTCCCGTATTCATATAATTCGAAGTCCTGCAAGGTGCATTTCGCAACAAACGTTCGGTACCTCACACCTACAGAGGAACACGTTTTACTGTCGGATGTTTTTACAAACTTAAAGGTCATACGTATTTAAAACAAATATTATTCCAAACGGAGGAATCACACATCTCTGTATAATAATTCGTATTTTTTAAATATCTACATATTTTAATCTTGCATACTCATGCCTGTGGTCTTATCGATTCATTGCTAGAGGGTGAGTGGAGATTGAACTCGGATGAACGCTATTTGCTACTGATTAATTATTTTCTTCATTTAATGCAAGAGTTTGAGTAAATAGTCCTTTGAACCAAATGGTGCCACTATCGTTTTTTTTTATTTAATCCTGAAAATCATTAACTTTCATACTAAACCATTTCAAAAAAACATCATGAACGGTTTTTAACATAGTCCTGTGTAAAGTGTGGGGGGAGTCCTTACTCTTAATAATTATTATCAGCGTATATGGATATACTTTTCCCATTTTGCATCAACAGACGAAGCAATAAATTTATATCTTTCTCTCACATTTTTATTCTCAAGCACCTTTCATAGGAAGACATCACAGTAATCATTGTTGAAAAAATAACTGTTTTCAAAAAGTCCCATTTATCGAGCCCATATTCTGCGGGTGGCTGATTTTTCCCTATCATTCTGCATTTTCACAGAACCACGATTTATTTAGAGTCGTCGGTATCATAAGCATTATTTCAACAATCTGAGAACAGTCCTACCATTTACGCAACATAAAATAAACATTTTTTTCAAATTCACTTATTCCCTCTGTATATTTCATTAGGAGTAATTTTTTATCTTCATCACATACCCTCCTGCGGACCACGTTTTATTAGCGGTTGCCAATAATCTGAGAATTAAATGTAGCAGTACTGAAAATATTATACCACAGGTTTTACACTGTTTGCTCTGTATAATAATTATCAGCGTTATTTATTTGGAAATACTTCCCCACTCTGTGAAAACAGTCCACGCAATATATTTTTATCCTCCTCCCAGATTTACCACGTTTCATAGACAGTAATAAATGTTTTAAGTTCCGAATAGGGCATTACACTCCTTGCTCTGAAGGAGGACTTTTTTTTTTACTGCTTATCTCACTCATCATGAGGGACCACGTTTCATTGACGGATGACACCACGTAGGTGACCGCGAAAATGTTTGTAATATTACTCCATATTGGGAATTCCTTGCTTTTGTCGGTGGCTGAATTCACTCGTGCTGTGTTTAAAAATATTTATACCTGCCGGGCTGTATGAAATGTTTACATTGTATCTCACACTTCCTTCATGTCTCGCTAGGAACCATGTTTTAATGACAGATGTTATCGTGAAAGTAACCTAGTAATTCTATTTTTCCATAATGGAATTTACACTCTTAACTCTGTATAATGCAGATCGCAACAATATACTAGCAATATACATTATTTCTCATATCTGTGAATCACATTCTTCGCATATCTGTCTAATACCATTCTTAGCGTCGAAAAACACTCTGAATGACCTTGACAGGAGGATTTCTTTCCTAACAGCGGTCTAGTACCCTTTCTCTATCGAACTATGAACACTTTGCTACATGTACTAGTCAATTTAATTAAATTGAATGCATAAAAGGCCCCTCAGAATTGAAAAAAACCAACGAAATGGTTGGTAAAATTGCTTTGAAAAACAGTAAAATGAATGGCAGAATATTTGTAAATACGCACACATTGCAATTGTTGGTAGAAAGACACTATATGCAGTGAATTTGGAATAACAGTAAATACGCACACACTGCAGTGGATGGAAGAATATTTTCAAAATTCTTTTAAGTGGAAGGCATTCCAGCATATTTTGAAGGTATTCTATCATCTCCAGTACATTTTGTTTGATTATGCATGCTCATAGGTATCAGCTTACGTAAAGAAAACTAGCTCCAACACGAATGCGTGTTAATAGACGACAATAGTCAAATACAATAACCTACTATAAAAAAATAATACATAAGTCTCACTCGAACATACCCTCTCAACGTACCTGGATTAATCCAGCGAAATGAGAAAGCTTCGGTACAGCATAAAAATCCACCTAACTATGCTTTGTCATATATGTTCTGATCGGGCCTCTGTACTTATGCCGTTGTTCTCACGTAGAGCGTAGAAGAAGCGACGTGTCTTTGCAAACTAAGAGCGTGAAAAAAAAATAACCCTTCACTCCCGCTTCGACTGTGTTCACGTGATTTGCTGAAATGACACATCACGGCAACAAGCTGCAAGCTGGCCCATCACGGCTGCAAGCTGGCCAGCTTGTTGCCGTGATGTGTCATTTCAGCAAATCACGTGAACACAGTCGAAGCGGGAGTGAAGGTTTATTTTTTTTTTCACGCTCTTAGTTTGCAAAGACACGTCGCTTCTTGTACGCTCTACGTGAGAACAACGGCATAAGTACAGAGGCCCGATCAGAACATATATGACAAAGCATAGTTAGGTGGATTTTTATGTTGTGCCGAAGCTTTCTCATTTCGCTGGATTAATCCAGGTACGTTGAGAGGGTATGTTCGAGTGAGACTTATGTATTATTTTTTATAGTAGGTTATTGTATTTGACTATTGTCGTCTATTAACACGCATTCGTGTTGGAGCTAGTTTTCTTTACGTAAGCTGATACCTATGAGCATGCATAATCAAACAAAATGTACTGGAGATGATAGAATACCTTCAAAATATGCTGAAATGCCTTCCACTTAAAAGAATTTTGAAAATATTCTTCCATCCACTGCAGTGTGTGCGTATTTACTGTTATTCCAAATTCACTGCATATAGTGTCTTTCTACCAACAATTGCAATGTGTGCGTATTTACAAATATTCTGCCATTCATTTTACTGTTTTTCAAAGCAATTTTACCAACCATTTCGTTGGTTTTTTTCAATTCTGAGGGGCCTTTTATGCATTCAATTTAATTAAATTGACTAGTACATGTAGCAAAGTGTTCATAGTTCCATAGAGAAAGGGTACTAGACCGCTGTTAGGAAAGAAATCCTCCTGTCAAGGTCATTCAGAGTGTTTTTCGACGCTAAGAATGGTATTAGACAGATATGCGAAGAATGTGATTCACAGATATGAGAAATAATGTATATTGCTAGTATATTGTTGCGATCTGCATTATACAGAGTTAAGAGTGTAAATTCCATTATGGAAAAATAGAATTACTAGGTTACTTTCACGATAACATCTGTCATTAAAACATGGTTCCTAACGAGACATGAAGGAAGTGTGAGATACAATGTAAACATTTCATACAGCCCGGCAGGTATAAATATTTTTAAACACAGCACGAGTGAATTCAGCCACCGACAAAAGCAAGGAATTCCCAATATGGAGTAATATTACAAACATTTTCACGGTCACCTACGTGGTGTCATCCGTCAATGAAACGTGGTCCCTCATGATGAGTGAGATAAGCAGTAAAAAAAAAAGTCCTCCTTCAGAGCAAGGAGTGTAATGCCCTATTCGGAACTTAAAACATTTATTACTGTCTATGAAACGTGGTAAATCTGGGAGGAGGATAAAAATATATTGCGTGGACTGTTTTCACAGAGTGGGGAAGTATTTCCAAATAAATAACGCTGATAATTATTATACAGAGCAAACAGTGTAAAACCTGTGGTATAATATTTTCAGTACTGCTACATTTAATTCTCAGATTATTGGCAACCGCTAATAAAACGTGGTCCGCAGGAGGTTATGTGATGAAGATAAAAAATTACTCCTAGTGGTTAGCACGCTTGGCTACTGATCTAAGGGACCTGGGTTCGAGCCCCGGGTTAAGGCATGGACATATGTGTTGTTTTTCTGCTGAGGTCCTGCCATCCTCACAGACCTTCTACTCTGGCATATAAACTGACAGGCTCCTGTCAGACCTCTGTGGCAAGCAGCTGCTTGAGGGGGTATTTATTTTTATTTTATTTTAATGAAATATACAGAGGGAATAAGTGAATTTGAAAAAAATGTTTATTTTATGTTGCGTAAATGGTAGGACTGTTCTCAGATTGTTGAAATAATGCTTATGATACCGACGACTCTAAATAAATCGTGGTTCTGTGAAAATGCAGAATGATAGGGAAAACATCAGCCACCCGCAGAATATGGGCTCGATAAATGGGACTTTTTGAAAACAGTTATTTTTTCAACAATGATTACTGTGATGTCTTCCTATGAAAGGTGCTTGAGAATAAAAATGTGAGAGAAAGATATAAATTTATTGCTTCGTCTGTTGATGCAAAATGGGAAAAGTATATCCATATACGCTGATAATAATTATTAATATATATATTAATATATAATATAAAGGACTCCCCCCACACTTTACACAGGACTATGTTAAAAACCGTTCATGATGTTTTTTTGAAATGGTTTAGTATGAAAGTTAATGATTTTCAGGATTAAATAAAAAAAAAAAAACGATAGTGGCACCATTTGGTTCAAAGGACTATTTACTCAAACTCTTGCATTAAATGAAGAAAATAATTAATCAGTAGCAAATAGCGTTCATCCGAGTTCAATCTCCACTCACCCTCTAGCAATGAATCGATAAGACCACAGGCATGAGTATGCAAGATTAAAATATGTAGATATTTAAAAAATACGAATTATTATACAGAGATGTGTGATTCCTCCGTTTGGAATAATATTTGTTTTAAATACGTATGACCTTTAAGTTTGTAAAAACATCCGACAGTAAAACGTGTTCCTCTGTAGGTGTGAGGTACCGAACGTTTGTTGCGAAATGCACCTTGCAGGACTTCGAATTATATGAATACGGGACTTTGTAATTATTTGGAGGATTGCATCAGCAATTCTGAGAAGGGTTGCCACAGAAAGTTTGGTTGGACTTAAATATTTTGAGGGTGGAAATTACGAGGTTAGCCTTGCAATGGGGATGGAATATTTTATAAGTGTTTAATAAAGAGATTGCATATTAATAAAGGGGGTATCAGTTATGGATAAATGTTTAATTAGTAAGGAATAAATAAATGAAATATACAACTACCACATTAAAGTATAGAAATATAGTGGGGTTGATTTACGAGGATAATCACGAATTAAAAATAAAAATAAAAATACGCTGGTTATAAAAATGAAACAAAAAAACACGTTAATAAAAAATAAAAAAAGGTTAATAAAAGTACATCAATATAAAACTCGTGAAGGAAATAGAACCAACCGAGATTGTTTAATAAAGAACGCTTATCCCCACTTCAGACACATCTAAGCAATCCGAGTAAGTAGCAAGCTGTAGCCAAGTGCGTTAGCGCGCAGCTTAAGTTTCTGATCTATAAGAAAACGCGTTCAAAGCTCGCCTTGAAAAGAGTTTTTTTTTTAATATGGGTACGTTCGTTAAACACTAGATGACTCCATAATTACGATGGAGAATTCTGAGACCATGAGAGTTGTTAACTACGAGATGAGTCACACGGCCTGTGTGACGTCAGGATTCAAAATGGCGGCTCTGGACTTAGAAAAAATTCGGATGAGGGTAGAAACCAAGATAGTTTTCTCTGGAAATTATGACCGAGTTGTTATCCAGTACCATCTGTTATATATTATTACCTCCAATTTAACTGAATAATATAATTTCGGATTAATATACTATCCCGCAGAAATCGATTTAAAAGACTGTCCTGCAGAAAAAGAAAAAATACTATTGGGTAAAAAAAATAATTAAAAGAAAAAAAAAGAAAATCTCTGATTTAAAAATAAATTATTTGAAATTAAGAAAATTGTTGAGGGGGAATATTGACCTGTATGTGTGGGGAAAGACCCGCCTCCGCTTTAGAACACAGGGAGGCGGACTCATAGGATTAACATTAATCCGCCTCTGAGTTAGAACCGGGAGGCGGATCCCATAGGATTAACATGGATCCGCCTCTGAGTTAGAACCCCTACTTTCCCCCTACTTACGACACTGCACAGTTCATAAGCTTTCATTTGAAATATAATCCATTGCGCTCGGTTCTTACGCTCAGATGAGAGAGGAAAACTTTCGTTACCATATTACTCCTTTTAAGAAGGGCAAGAAGGGATGAAATACTCCACATCACAAGTTTTCATTTCACATAGGATGTGATACTAGAGATACGTTCCGCCTCAAATTTTCGAAATAGAATATAGTAATCACCGAAATAGTTCGGCCCTCGCCGGATTCGGTCAAGGCCGAACGGTTTCGGTGATTACTGAGCCTGAATCGGGTTACACAAAACAAATTCTGACAAAAAAAAAGTAAAAACTATATATATATATAAACTTTAAAATAATTAAAATAACTTGAAGGCAAAATTAAAATCTGAATTTTTAGAATGAGAAATACTGGAGATAATCCGTAGAGCTAAAAATCCTTGAGTAACATCATTACAAATGCAAGTAGCTATGCATTAATGAAAAAGAGAGAATACTTGAAAAAGTAAACAAATACACAAAAATGCTTACTAATTACATTTTAGTAATGTATTAGTCTGTCTTTAGTAGACAGATGAAAGTTTCTAATGATAAGAAATTATATATTTTAATTCCTTTTTACTTATTGAACAATTCTAGCGAATTAAATCTAAGAGACAGATGAAAATCTAAGAAACAGATGAACTTGAAGCTGTGTGTGTTTTTCTAACACAGCTGGAATCGGTCTGTTTAGCTAGACCGAGATACTGCGTGATATTTTGTGGAGAATGTATTTTTATTGCTAATATGAGTTATCATGTGTTTGGCAGAATTAAATCGGACACCACTTGATTTTTAATTTAAGCAATGTCATAACGCTTTCAGATTTCTAAACGGTATCGATGTGCTTGGAAGTGCATCTTATTCACCGGCTAAAAATCAGAACTCACTAAGTTTTTCGATTAAATCTGGGAGTCCGCCGCATTTATACTTAAAATAACCGGCAAGCGAAAGACTTAAAATAACCGGCAAGAGAAAGACTTAAAATAACCGGCAAGAGAAAGACTTAAAATAACCGGCAAACGAAAAGAAATAGAGGAAGATAGGTATTGAGAGTTCACAATCTCATCGAACAAAAGTAGGCGTGGACAACTACTTAAGTTTCAGAACCGCAGCGTTAGTTCACACTGTTATTAAGATGACCGAATGGATCAATAATTGAAGATGAATTCAAGCACTACCCTTTGGCTGCTTATCGCAACGAAGGAATAATGACCAAAAGTAATATTTTAATTCTCTATTCGTAAGAATTATCCTTTTTGATTCGTATTAATGATATTATTTCAACTTTGATCTTTGTTCCTGCTGAAAAATCTTATATGTTCTGTTTCAATTTATATTTAATTAAAAGATTACTATGACAACTGTTATTTTACCAAGTGGCACAGTTACCTCTGGATCAAGAATGCCTCTAGTGAATTTCTGCGATCAGCAAGCCGTTTTATTTCAGTTATTCGCAGCATACGTTCTAACCTGGCTTTCTCCTCTTGTAAGTTGACCAAGACTACTTCTCGATCCTCGGATTCTTCTCCTGGATTGATTGATGCCATGACAGGTTTCTAAGAATTTAAACAATTGCTAGTACAATTAAATATTCTTGGAAATATCTATGGATAAAAATAAATTAAATGCTACTACAGCAATAAACAGCTATGACGAATAGTTTCGAGTGGACTTTCGCAGACTGCCCATTTCGCAACAAACTTTCTGTTTCATATTTTTATTGGAGACAATAAAAGTCTAAAGTGAATATTTGTGGATTCTGTAAAATATCATGGGAGGGAAGAACTTTTATCCTGTGGAAATAAGCGTGAATTTCATGAAGGCTGAGATTTAAAACTGTTATTTATAATTATTATGGTTATAAGTTCAAACTACATAACCAGATCTCTCCCATCAACGACATTCTTCGCAGGGCTTCTCACAGTCCAGAAAGGTGTGCTATACTTTCAACTTCTGAGTTCTCTAGCCAAAATAAAAATTGTCATTATTATTTACGAATGTTTTTAATTCTGATTTCACAAAATCTGTATAAAACGTTTACCCCTAAACTAACCGTAAATGAAATCCGGCGATGTGTGGTCAATGCCCCCTGGTTTGTAACCAATAGACAATTACATAATGATCTGGGCATTGATCATATTTACACATATCTTAAGTTTGTTTCACGAGGTTTCTACGAGTCAGTGCAGAGAAACCCGCACGAGATTATATCCTGCCTTTTGGACTATGGTCATGAAGTCCTTAACAGATACAAGAGGCCTAAGATGATGGCTTTCGCTAAAGAAAATTATCCATTTTAGGTCTCTTGTGCATCATTACTACTCTTTTATATTATGCTCTTTTGCCCTTAGGGCCCACCATTGTGTGGTTTACTTTTGTTTCGTATTTTTTTTCAAACTGATGCCAATTAAGCATATATCCAGACGAAGAAGGTTATGAGTACTTTTGTACCTGGTACTTCATTTATGATGTAACGATCTACGATCTACGATTTAACCGTAAATGAAATTTATTCTGATACTTGCCACAGAAGTCTGATAAGAGCCTGATAGTACACTGGTTTCCATAAATTAAGGAAAATCCCTATGTTAAGTTAATGAGAAGCTAATGCAAAGCTCTATAACTTCTAAAAAAAGTTTTTTTTTAAAAAAAATGTAATTACAGAGAAAGATCTCAATCAAATAAATCAATATCTCGATTATCAACAATATTTGTTCAGTATTTCATGAATTATGGAAGTTGGAATATTTAACAACAGCAATGCCAGTCTTAAGAAACTTATAAAAAAACTGAATAGTGAAAGAATTCTTTACACAAAGTTCTAAAATATAAACTTATTTTATTACACACTTTGATACAATACTTATTACTAAGTTTTAATTAACTGCTGAAGTCAATTTTTGTGGCTGGCATTGCTATCACTAAATATTCAAACTTCCATAACTCATTAAATACTGACCGAATATTGTTGAAAATCGAGATATTGATTTATTTGATTCAGATCTTTATCTGCAATCACATTTTTCAAAACAAAAAAACTTATTTTAGAAGTTATAGAACTTTGACATTAGCTTACCATTGACTTAACATAGTGCTTTTCCTTAATTTATGGAAACCAGTGTATAATGCGCCATAGAAAAAGTCTGTAAGGAGAGACCTCAGCAGAAAGACAAGACTTAAATAGAAACATCCATTCAAAGTTTTTCAATAAAAAAAATCATATCTTTTGCTAAATCCCACCTTTACTATCGTATCTAATATCAAAAAAATTACAAGTTCCTAAATATGAGGGTTGGGTTGTTTACCTCTGAGCGGCACTTTTTTGCACACCATGGGCTAAATGGCCAGGTCACATGGACCCCGAGGGCTCAGAGAAGGTTGGGGGAGGGGACCCACTGGAACAGCTGTTGGGAGACAGATGGTAACCTCCCGTCAAGGCCATTCAGTGTGTTCTTTAACGAGCACAAGGTATGGCTCTCCCGCACACGGCGCCACGGCTTAACGTCCCATCTGACGGACGGCGGCCTTTCCAAGCCCATCGGTGTCCCCTACTGACCGTGGGCAGGGCGGGGAAAATTTGAGGAGATAAATCTCAACGCTGACTCAGCTGGGACTCGAACCTGGGAACTACAGATTACGAGCCTGGCGCGCTACCGACTGAGCCACCCCCGCCCCTAAATATGAGGATTCTTTGAGCTTGAGGCTCTCAAAATGACACTCTTAACCGCCACCCTTCCCCCTTTGAAAGGTTCCGATTCTTAGATTTTTAAGGCGTTTTATAATGCAGGTAAGCAATTTTATGTGGAGTTAACTTTTGATTTTTTTTTTTCTCTTTCTCTTATAGTTTAGCTCAAGTTGTTTATCGATATGCTCTGTTCAAAATAATTGTCTCTGATGTGATTATAAATATTTGGGATTTTAAAAGTATGGAAGAAAAATATATTGTTTAGTGATATGCTTTGGTTAAAATAGTTATTTCCGATGCGATCATTTATTTTTAGGGGCTTTTTAAGTGCGGAAAGGAAATCTGTTGTTTGCTCTGTTCCAAATAGTTGGTGGAAATACGAATTAAAAATTGGCAGTCTGAGAAATTCCTTCCATGCATGGTAACAATGCTTTCCGTAATTTAAACCATCAGCACATAAGAAGAAATATATATATATATTCTTAAACTAGGAAAGGTACTAGAAGTACAAGTACAATTGCCAATCGTAATCCTTTTCGTATATAATTTTACCTGGAAATAAGTAGAAGTTAGAATAATTTCGCGGCAATTTGAAATACCTATCTTTACTGACGCACTGCACTTTTAACACTGATTCTAATATCACAACATTAATAAATCATGAGAGATTTGTTCATTAAAAACAGTTTGAATATATGATCCTGGGCATTCAGTACCATTTTCAGAAGTCGACTGAAATTTTCAAAAAATGTAACAGCGTTCCTTTAATGATTCCTTCCACAGCAGCTGTAACAAAATCCTTCAAGAATCTCCATAATACACTGCTCGACATTGAAAGTGCCCCACCCAGAAGGACATTTCGTACAAACATGCAAATAGAAAGGTGGGTGTGCGCAGTTGAGATATGCAAATGATGATAATCCGGAGCCAATGACGTGTGTGGCTCAAGAGAAAAAAGGTACAAGAAGGAACAGGGATGGTATTGTGTTTTTGCAGGTGGAAGTCGTGTGAATGGTTTAGATTAGGTGGTTCTGCTTGGAAATTGTTCAGCGAAGGCCAAAAATGACTGGTACATGCCATTGGCAGGTTTATCATCATTTGAATGCTTTTGAGAGAGGAAGAATTATGGGCCTATGTGAAGTTGGATGGACTACACGTCATGTCATTACCTATGTTCATCGGGATGCACGAAGTGTTGGATGCTGTTGCCAACAGTGGCGAAACGAAGGTTCTAACATGCGTCACAGAGGGAGTGGTGCCATCCGACAGACGTCAGCACGGCTTGATATGCGCATTGTTCGATATGCTCGTTCGTCATCACAGAGTACTGCAGGCGATATTCGATGGACTGTGTCAGCAGACATGGACATCCCCATAACGACCTGAATGGTAAACCAAAGGTTGCGTGAGGCACACCTGCGATCTAGGCAACCATTGTGTTGAAAAACTGTGAGACTACATTGGACAACGTGTGCAATCCTCTCACTGGCCAGCACGGAATCTTGATGAATTATGGGAGCAAATCAACGCTGCTTGGTGTGGAATTTCTCAGGATCATATCCGTCGACTGTATGACTCAATGTCACCTCGTATTGCTGCCTTATTGCCGTTCACGGAGGTGCAACCACCTTCTGAGGCAGTTACTTTGTGCTGCATTATCTCATCTTCTAACTGCTGTAAGTGGTTGCAAATTAAATCATGGTATGCCAATATGTATAGCTATGTGTGTCTTACATTTCACCCCTATCCCCTCACTCCTTCTGGGTAGGACAATTTCAATGTCGTGCAGTGTATAATCACAGGAATTAAAATTCGGAGAGTAGTTTCCCTCAAGGGAAAGATTTTGGCCTTAAATGGACTGGAGATACGAAAAATTCTGATTTAGATTATGCTGATGATTTAGCCCTTTTGGCAAATGAGGTTGATGAGATGAACTCTTTCATTCGAGCTGTTGATGAAACTGGTAGTAGAGTAGGTTTGGTTATAAACAGAGAGAAAACTAAAGTGATGAAAATTGGTCAGGCAGGCTGTGATTCAGTTAATCTGAATTGTTGCAGTCTTGAGCAGGTGTCACAGTTTAATTATCTTGGGAGCTATGTAACAGATAATGGTGATGTGCGGCATGAGATTAACAGACGAATAGGGATTGCTGCCGGGACTTTTAAGAATCTATGGAGAGTGTGGAGAAATAGGCGTATACACCTAAAGACTAAAATTAGACTGTATAATAGTTTGGTTCTTTCTATGGTTAGTTATGGTAGTGAAACTTGGACACTTTGTAAACAAAATAACAGGAAACTAGATGCTTTTGATTCCAGATGCTTGCGCAGTATCTTGGGCATTAGGTGGTTCAACTTTGTAACTAATGATGAGATTAGGCAAAGGAGTTTGCAACCTCCTTTAAGCAGCATATTGTGCAGAGAGAGACTCCGTTGGTTTGGTCATGTTGCCCGTATGACTAATTATAGATTGGCGAATAGGGTTATGAACAGTGTGCCTAAAGGCCTCAGAAAGAGGGGGAGACCTAGGATGCGGTGGGCAGACAATGTCAAACAGGACCTTGTTAGAATTGGTGTGCAGGGGCCATATGCAGTAGATGTAGCTCAGAACAGACTTGCTTGGAGAACTAAATTGCACGGTCTGGTTGGACCTCCGCAGCCCAGGGCTGCTTGATGATGATGATGATGATGATGATGATGATGATGATGATGATGATCTAATTCATCCAATTCCAAATCGTTAAGGATATCGATTTGGGATAACCCCATCATGAAAATGCTCGTTAGTCAATGAAGAACCTCATTCGCCGTAGTCGAAAAATGTTTATTCCATTGTCACTCATACTTATTGAAGAGTAGTCTTGAAGACAAAGTAGTCATGAACGTATTTCACTTCGCTGAAGGCCACAGGCTTAAATGTCCCATCCAAAGGACGGCGGCCTAGCATCAAAGTCATTTGGTGTCCCCTTTCCACTGGGGTTTAACACTGATTACGAGCTTGCTGCTTCCGACTGAGCCAAAACGCACCAGTTCCTCTAATGATACCATTTAAAAATAGCATGTTAAAAGACGTAAAAGAACAGTTAACCACTTCACACCCGAATTTTTGTTTATAGAAGAAAAAACGTTTTCATTTAAATGTGCTTTATTTATGACCAAAGGAACAAGAACATACAAAAAATTATATTTTTCAACATCATTTCTCTGAAATTCAGCATGTGCATTATAATGTAAAAAAAAAAACCAAAAGTTGTAAAATTCTCAAATGTCAAAAAACAGTAAAAAAAAATTACATAAAAGAATTTATAATTTATACGCACTTTGTCATGAGAAACACATAAAATGAATGATGAAATATAAAAAAAGTTCTTGTGATTTTTTGGCAAATTTAGCAAAATAGTTCTTGTTGCGTCTCAGGCACGATAATCTTCAATGCTATTGCATATAGTTTCTATTATATCCATAGATAGCACCAATTTCCAGTCCATTCCTGTATGATAAAGACTGGTCTACACTTTGAAAACATTGCGAAACCATAGATATCTTTTTCGGTGTTCTAAAAAATTCTAAAAATTAAGGCACATTGCATTGTACACAAGTTTTGAAGGAGTTAACGTAACAATAAAACTCTAATAATATAATAATATCCCCTCAAGCAACTGCTTGACACAGAGGTCTGACAGGAGCCTGTCAGTTTATATGCCATAGAAGAAGGTCTGTGAGGAAGGCAAGACCTCAGCAGAAAGATAACAAAAACATCTATGCCTTACCCGGGACTCGAACCCAGATCCCTTTGATCAGTAGACAAGCACGCTACTAATTTCCAAAAATTACATTTCTGTGCTTCATGTGTAGGAAAGGGGGAAAAGAGAAATTACGATTTTACAAGGGGAAAATGGAAAATTTATCTTCTGCAAAAGAAATTGTACCCAATCTATGTACCATCATTGTTCACAACAGCACACCACCCCAACACTCATAAGCGTCTGCTCACACACACACACAAAAGAAACAAACTCTTATCACTTTATTATGAACACTGAACACTACGAAAAGAAAAAACTTAAAAGATCACAGTTTGCTCTTTCATTTTTACGTGACAGAAATCTTGTATTGATTTAAGCCTCATCTGTATTATTTTCAGGGCTGACCTCCACTAAGCATGAAACTATCTTTAAAGCTCTAGTTTTAAAGGTTGGCTAATGAAGCTCTTATTGTATTTTACACATAAAATTTATTGTGTGCAGTAAAATGAAAATAATAAATCTGAGGACATTTGCATTTTAGAGCGATACCCCCATGCTAAGGCCCAGATGTATTGTCCAAAATATTGTCATGGTCAAGATTTTGCTTTCCAAACTACTGCTGATTTAAAATGACATATCAATCGATTTGCATTCAGTTACCAAAAAAAAAACGCAACCAATAAGGTCAAAAAGTTGCTGTAAAGTCCATTCATCATTTCACATTTGAGTTGAATTAAGCAAAAGCAAGAGCAAACTCCCAATTATACATATTAATATGGATAAATTAATAGAGGATTATCGAAATTTTTCATGGTTAAAACAGAAAAATATCAAAATATGAAGCTCTTTTAAAAATGTCTGTCGCATTCGTCCGCTTTCCCATTTTTTTCCTTTTACTGGATAATTGTTTTTTTTTTAACATCTGGGTAGTCGAAATTCGTATACCTTGGTTTTACATATTCAAGTAATATTCATGTACACTATGAGCAGTGCAACGTTTCGCGGGTTTTTTTTAATTCTGAATTCTGATTTGAATTCTGCATCATTCTCACTGCTAAGTTCGTTTTAGAATTGCTTGTTTTCTTTTCAATATTATTTGAAGATAGAATGAGCAATACAGGTAGAACTAGTGAATTGGTTTAAATCTTAAACTGAGTTAATAAAAGTTCAAAATAGAGACTACATGCTTCTACTTTTATATGTGAAATTGTTTTTTGTTTGCTAAATATATTTTTACGTTTGTCAAACCTTAAAATAACCACAAATATATTACTTTTAACAAAATTCGAAATAAAAAATACGCTTTTCTGTATTATTTTAATGTACCTAAAACTAAACCATCACATATATTTACTCAAAAGTGATTAATATTGGGTTTATCAGAACAAATTTAGTGAGTTAATGTTGACAACGTAAATATTACAGATACAGCAATTATGAAATAAAATGTAAATATTATTAAATGAACTTACATTAAAAGAAACGTTTGAAATACATATAAATTGCAAGCTTTACCACTAGTTTAGCTTTTCATTCTTTCTAAACTCAACGATTCAGTTCCTACGGTTAACGTGTTATCGTTATGCCAAGTTTTGGATACAACATTGATTTTACAAATAAGTGACCAGGGGTGGTATAACGATTTATCGAGCTTTCGTCCAGTAATTTCCAGATTCGTTCAAAATTACAAGATACTAAAGCATAGTCTAATTTTGGTACATATTTAATATAAAGTATTGAAGTAATCAAATCTTAGGATTTGATTAAATTTAGAAAGATTTAGCTTCATTTTATGTCATAATGTCAACGTGTTTTTATTTTTGAATGTCAATGTAGCATAAAACAGTAGTTTTGTTCTTCCTGAAATCACATACATTTAAGTTCTTAATCTAGCTGAAGGAAAATGAAGCACACATCTGACCACTGGTTAATATTACACTGGTATACAATGAAAAAAAATTCTTGTTGCAAAGTTTTTAAAAATAATTAAATATTTTTTACATTCCTTCAAAACTTTTATAAATATTTTTGGATATCTCTTCTGCAGGGTCACTCCAGACTGCCTGGAACAGGACAACTGTTCTGGTTGCGAAAAACTTAAGGATATTTTACAACATTTTTTCTCTAAAAGATGAAAAATATTTTCTGCTAAAAGTATTCTCACGGGAAAAGGGCTTACTTTGAGTGATTTCTCGAGACGTCAAAATGCCTTGCTGATAAGCAAAAGCAATGGATGAGAGCCATTTCTAATAATATTTGTTAGTTAATGGGATGAAAATGTGCATTCTTCCTAAGAAAACATTTTGGAAAACTAATGCTGCATAATATGTCCAAGGCGCTAAATGAAAAAGCCACTTTTAAGACGTTCTTATGCCTAAAAGTTTTAAAACGTTCTTCACTAAATGCCCATTTAGCTAATTCTTCGTCTGATGGTTAGCCTACCTGACTCTTAAACTAGCGGTCATGTCCCTGTGTATGTGTTTTTATGTTGCATGAGGAACCAGGACAAGTCCAATACACCTTTTATGATATCTCTATCTTTTTTGCAGGGAAGTAACATCTCCTTTAAAAGAAAAAAAAGGGTAATACTTGGCATTATTGCCAGGCGACTATATCCCTCAGTGGGTTATTGACAATATGGGTATGCGAGTGCGGTAGAACTTCGTTTAATCCGCCTCTATAGGGATGGCTCGGATACATTGATATATTGGATATTTGAGAGGAAAGGTGAATAATTAAAAAAATCTGGAAAAAAATAAAAATGCAGCTTAATTATGAACAATTAAGGAAATGGAAACAAAAAGCCATGCTAATAAGGCATAATGATAAATATAAAATCACATCGAGAGAATTATTTTACATAGTGAAGAGTTGTCAAAGAGAGTTAACTTCACCTTAACATTGTAACGAACCTACTACAAAGAAGCGTAATATAATACGACTTACTTTAATCAAAAGTTCGTTTATATAACAGTGATTTACGCTGCAAATATTCTGAATAATTTTTCCGTTCATTATCAAAGCTTTTAAAAAATATTTCTGGGTACCTTAATTAGGGAAAAGAGGGAGGGCACCATTGCGAAAGTAACTATCCTTTTTAAATTTCACTGAAAAAATTAACGCTAAATTTTCCAAATTTAGTTATCATAATCCACTGCTTTTCCACTAAGGAGTTTTTAACACTCTCTTCAAGGAGTGTTAAAACTTGCTAGGAAACGCAGTTCCATCACTGTGTAGTACAGTCGCTCAAAAAAGTATCCAAACACTATTGTTGATTACGGAATTCAGAAAGCATATCTGGCAACGATTTTTAGTAATTTTTTTAGAAATTAGTTTTAGTAATTAAACTAGTAAAATTCTAATTTTTAGAATTAGTACCTTCGTGTACTGTAAACGAGGTTGCCAGTCACTAATTTCTAAAAAAAAAACGTTGCCAGATATTTTTTCTGAATTCTGTAATCACCCATAATGTTTGGATACTTTTTTAAGCAACTGTACCTGTCGAAGCTCAGCAGACTGACCGGTTAAAACAATAATCGGAAAATCGAAGGTCGGTTAATCGAAGTTGCATTGTTTGTCAACAGCCTGTGCCACCCACCCACCCCAAAGAAACCTTTCTAGGTACGTGTCTGGGATTGACTAATCAGATTGAATCACTATATGGCTACTCTATTACAAAATAGGCTGTATAGTATCTCTAATTACACGTTAGAAGAAAGGACAACCAGCAACAAAATATAAGCACAGTATCACTGGCGGAACAAATAGGAAACCTTTTAAATGATGAAGTTCGTTCACACTTTCAGAAGTAGGGAATTTATAAAGTGACTGTCTGTCCTGTTATTATGGGAGAGAATTTGATAAAATTCTCCATAAAGATGGAGAGTATAGGTAGAGTGCCTATAACTAATAATAATATCATTTCTTTTTGCCTTCTTAGAAAGGAAAGCTCTCATTAGACGCTACAGGAGCCAGGCTCCCAGCAACATTTCTGTAATATGCTGCATTAAAATATTGAAATCCGGTTGAAATTCATAAAAAATTCATAATTCAGGAAAACTGAAATTAGTCTTTAAGTATCGAATGGAAATAAATGGGCAAAAACTTTAGAATTTTTTTTAATATTCTGAATATTTCGTTTTTCTTTTCCAATTTATTGCGTATTCAGTGAAGCATTACTTTCAAACCTGTTTTTTTTCCCCTTGAGGGATCCCAAAGATTGCATCGTTCACCATACGGAACGTTTCATAAAAGTTGCATCTGTCGGCAATAAAAAAACACTATTTACTGCCGACAATTGTTCGATTATGGTAGCCTACAGCAGTGGTTCTCAACCTTTTATGCTTCACGTACCCCCTGGAAATGTGTATGTAACTGGCGTACCCCTTGTATAGATAGATAAAACTATAGTTATAGTATAACAATGGGAAAAAAAATAAATATATATATACACACATTAAATTTTGTATTCATAAATTACATATATCGATAAACAAAACAAATGACATAAACAATTTAACATAACTTATAAAATTATAAACATTTTACTGGGTAATCAGTGAAATGGACTTGCAACTAGATCTAGCGAATTTTGAGCTCTCACGGAGTACCACAAAAAATTTTACCCAAGGGGAGGTACGCGTTTTTCACGTTGAGAACCCCTAGCCTATAGGAATTGTCAAGAATTTACATCTAATAAGTGTTCTGCCAGTTTCATGTTTGCATAGGGTTCTGTTGGTGCTGCCATCTGTTGTACGAAAGGAAAAGTGGTGTTTTGCTATTGTTCCGAGTGGTTAGCGCGCTTGGCTACTGATCTACGGGATCTGGGTTCGAGCCCCGGGTAAGGCATGGCTGTTTATGTCTTTTTTCTGCTGAGGGTCTCCCATCCTCTCAGACCTTCTACTGTGGCAAACACTGACAGGCTCCTGTCTCTGTGCCAAGCAGCTGCTTGAGGGGGTATATTTAAATATATATGAATATTTAGAAACAAAACCATTTAAATTTTCCTGATTTTTTTTATTGGCAGAATATTTTTATTTAATGAGTTTTATTTTCGTTTCCTATGCTGCTTTAAAATTAGCTTTTGAATTTCATGCTGATATTTATGAAAAGTCGGAAAGTTTGCATAATTAAGTCATGAATTCGGGTAAAAGTTATCTGTATTAAAAATCAGAGCCGTATCCAGGGTTCATGGCGGCTATGGCAGAAAAGCACCAGAAATGCGCCTTTTTATAGCTAAAAGGTTGACTTTTAAAAATTGAAATTCTTGTGTTTTTATAGAAGAAAATCTCAAAAGTTGTGGTATAATATTGCAAAAAAAAATAGTTACATATAAATTTAAAATGATTATTCTTACATTTATAAAACAAATCACTGCATTAAAAAGCGGATATGAGGTTAAGTAATTTTTTGTTTATTTAAGTATTTTTCTTATTTTTATAAAGCCAAAATCGTTAATGGCATCATAAAAATTTGTTTCTTGAAATAAAGAATTTTCAATGAATGAAAATGATACTAAAAAGATTTTTTTCTTTTATTAACACGTTTAAAAAAAACACACGAGAAGATATGCATAGAACTTTTTGTTTTTGAGATAAATTAAAAGTTCTTTTGTGTTAGATAGGTATTGATGAAATATTGCAATCACATTTTCCAAATCTTCCAAAACCTATAATTTTAATTCTCATTCTAATGGTAGAACGAGGCAAAATTATAAAAGAATTTTTCAAACCAGCCCCATATCCAAAAACAGTAGGAGGGCGGAAAATCTATCGAGCAAGAAACATGTAAACAAGGGATGCAAAGGCGACGCGATACTTTGCGTCGATCGCGATCGACCTAAAGACCCTCCCCTTAAGTCGATCACTAAGCGGCACTTTTTTGCACACCCATTGCGTGCAAAAAATATATGCAATTAGATGCATTGATAAGTTTTGAAAGTATAATAGAATCGTGTGAAAGAAAGTTGAAAACCCGAAAGTTATAGAAAAAATCGTTGAAATATTTGAGAACGACCTACAGGCAGTGCTCTGATGCAAATTTATTACCAGGTCTGTACGAATGTAATGTTTTTACTTTACTCTTATTTTAACATAGACACGAAAACGCATCTACTGAATCTTTTCCTGTATAAAAATTACCTTTCAACTATGCCGACATACTTCTTGTAAATGGCATGTGCCACGTGCTGGCTGATACCGGAAGTGATAGATTTTACATTTGTGCCGAAACTTTTGATCCTAAAGTAACAAAATTATAAAGAATTGTGTATCGTTTCACCTCTTTTTCAGTATTCCCAAATTACTATCGAACTAACATATTGTATGTCACGATAACGATTTAATTGGCAGTTTTTTAAGCATACAGATATAATGTTCGGTATACTACTGCCTTAAAAATTCAATTCGTTACCTATAATGGAATCTAGATCAAACTTGAAACTAGTTAAATATGATATATTCTAAAGAATCTAAATATCGAAGTGGCAGGAAAGTTTAAAACAGTTCACATGAAAAATTCTGCCGCATTTCAAAAGTGATTGTTTAGAGCGAAATTTTAAAATGTTATTAATATTTCTCATTGAAATTTCAAGCGGCATTCTACTTTGATTCATTTTTTTAATATATTAGTAAACGAAAAAATTCAATGGAAATAACGTCGTCACTTCCATTACTCGAACATAGGAAATCTTGAAACAGTTTATATCAGGGCTACTAAGTAGCTGTCAACAGCGTAAGAAATATATTCTTTAGTCCATAAAAAAATCCAAAATATACAAAAATATAGTATTTTTGAAAACGAAGTATGAAAAATTAATGGTTGGAAATCGTAAAACGTTAAATGCATGTAATTTTATCTTAAATTTCGGCTTTTGCATTCAAGCCATGATTTTTTTTTTTCGGCCTTTTTTCTATTTTTCACTGAAGTCATAATTCTTTAGGCTTTTTTTGCTGTTTACTGATGATACATGTTTATTCAAGGTTAACAACATATTGATGCTTTTGCACAGTATTCAATGTATTAATTTTAGAAGATTGAATTTAGGTTAAATTAAATGAGAATCAAATTAATAGTCTCTCATTTCTTTTTAATTTTGGAACGGTCACACCCCAAGCTACAGAATGCAAACATTTGTACCCTTCCTGCTAACGATGAGTTCTGGCTCGAACTCTGTCGGGCTGAGCCCGATTCTGGCTGAGGCTCAGAGTAATTTAAATTTTAAATATTTTTTAAATTTTGAAAGAAAGAAATATAAAATATTTTTGATTATAATTTCAATATTTTAATAAGTCTTTAGTTTTAATATTTAGTCTTAATTAAAAATAGGCAGCACGTAGCTTTCACTTTTTGGGTATTCCCTTATTTTTAATAAATTAATGGCTCTTTGCGTTTGTAATGAAGCTACTCTCAAAATTTCAATTTCTGGTAGTATTTCTAGTATTTTTCATTCCAAATAGCATTAATATTCAGTTTTGTCATGAAACCATTTTCATTAATGTTATAAGGAATAAAATAACTAATTAGCGACATTCATTTTAGTATAAGTGTTTTGTGATGCGTCGGGATTTTTTTTTTTCTCCAAAGCGGACTCTGGCAGGTTCGTATGCGAAAACCTGAGCCCGAAAATCATCTCTACTTCTCACTATAACGGTCTCCTTTGATGTTTGTATATATTTCTCTGGCATTCCAAACAAAATTCATCATAATAGCCTTTGCGTTTAGGCATATGTTTGAGGGTGGTTAAGTTGCATCATGCCAGACCAGTTTTCTGATGTTCCCAGTCTCGAGTACCAATTGTGATTATTTCCGTTAACCCACACCGAGTTATCGGCGAGAAAGGGAACACTAATAGGCTCAGAAATACTGTCGTCCTTCGGATGAGGCGTAATTCGTCACGCACTGTTCCTGTTTAATTCTCAATGGCAATATTTTTCCACCCAATGGGGTATATGGCTGGGTCACGAAGCCCTCGGAGGCTCAGAGAAAGTTGGGGGAGGGACCCACTGGGCAGCTGTTAGGAAACAAATGGTAACCAGTGTGTTCCTTAACATGCACAAGCTATGGTGCTCCCGCACACAGGCCACTGCTAATGTCCCATCCAATGGACGGCTGCTTTTCTAAGCCAATGGGTGTTCCTTACTGACAAAAGGCAGGGAGTTTTGTGGAGATAATTCTCAACAGTGGTCCAGATGGGACTCAAACCTGGAAACTGCAGATTGCGAATCTGGCGCACTACTGACAGAGCCATCCCCTCCCCTTGTTTACGAGAGCCCTACTATGAGTACATTAAAGGATACGCTAGATGATTTAAAAACGATTTCCACCTATCTCCTAATAGTTGTCTAGTTGATCGCCTTCTGCTCTCAGCCCTGGGGGGAGGAGGGGTCCTTGCGACCTGATATTTAATCCATTGTGTATACAAAAGCGTCCCTCAGAGGAAAAGCGTTTCAAAACTGGAATAGCAATGATGGGCATACCTATTTACGAATGGCGATAAAATTCCGCATCTTCCACACATGTCTGTTTATAAAATTCAATATTGGGAGGAGAAATTATAGAGATAATAATAATGTCTTTACTCAAGCGCAAACACAATATGAATTAAATGAATAATTAACAAGAATGAAATTTAGATTAGATCCCATTCGGCAATTGGG
This sequence comes from Ryuthela nishihirai, assembly GCA_038380435.1. Lineage (NCBI taxonomy): Eukaryota > Metazoa > Arthropoda > Arachnida > Araneae > Heptathelidae > Ryuthela > Ryuthela nishihirai. The sequence goes on from JAWZYU010000001.1 coordinate 24,262,762, forward strand.
ACGCTGATGAATAAATATATAAATGATTTCTTAAAAATAAATTTCCTGAATGAGGGGGAGATTGCACCCAGTCTTCCCCTCCTCTGTTACTAAGAGATAACTCATAGTTATATACTATAGAGGTACTGGACTGAAAAATGGAAATAGTTCCATGTTCTATCAATAGATAATCACATAGATTAGTCAAAAGGTACTTTGTTCTTCTGAAGATTTATTTTTATACTGATATAGATTTATGTTAGTTGAGTTTATACAAATGTTTTCATTCATACTTTTGTAATAAATTACATTATTTTAGAATTATAATTCTTAAATGCCATTTTTGAACTCACACTCAGTTTCCATCCATTTAATTCATAATAGTATTATATCCAGTACCTTGTTATTCTTGTGAGTTTTTTCTGATGCAGGCCTTTCCATCCATTCTTTTTTCTGAACCTTAGTATCTGAACTTACTTGTTTTGCAATAAATTGTCAAGGTGTGTCGGCACTGACGAAACAAGAATGGATTTACATCTCTGCTACATAGACTTAAGGAGGTGATAGAGGATAATGTTATATATCCTGTGGCAATTCCCACATCCGTCGGATGGACATTAAACCCATGGAGGTAGAGGTCCTGTATAGTTAGAGGCTGGCCTTCTTCTTCTTCTTTCACATCCTTCTAGATTCTAGACCTCTTTGTAAAGAGAGCCTCGGCCCTCTTATCATCAGGTCCACGGGCAAAGTGAGCAGTGGGTGAATATAGAGGCTGGCCATCTCGGTGATTCACTACCATTGGTTGATTGAGTCACGTGGTTTATGGACGCCATGTTTTGTGTACTGTGAGACGATAGCCTGTGAGTTAGTGGGTGTGCAAAGTTAAAACTTCTCAGTTGTTACAGTTTTATACATTTCTGCCATTTTTTTTTGTCTATAAAAACTGTCATATTTTTATGAATGCCTCACTGCGCTGCATTTGGGTGTCAAAATTTCCCTCAAAGAAATAAATTAATGAATATTTTTTCCGAGAAACTTCATCAGAAGACGGTAATCGGCTACAAAAGTGAAACGATCTAACTGAAAACCAACAAATAATTTCTTTTAAGGTTCGTTTGAAAAACGAGCTAATGTTTTCGCTTTGTCGTCTGCCTATGCCAGTATTTGTTCCTCTGTCTGTCCATCTCTCTGTTAACTGTTGTCTGTCTTTCCGTCTATAGACAATCAATTTTTTTTACTTTTAGAGCTAAATGAAAAATTCTTTTTGGGTTGGATAGGTGTCGAATAAATATTGTGATTAGCAATTTTGAAAATTTTCAATAGCTTTAATAGCGCCCTCTACCGATGGGAAAAGATGGAAAATGCTAAAATTTCAAACGAATATTATAAACAAATTATTTACACTAGAAATTTGAAATTACGGTAGTTGAGTGTTACGGTTAGAAGGTTCACAATGGCAACAAGTCTTTAGCCTTTAGCCAAAACGATGGTTCGAAAATGAAACTTTTTTTAAGAGATAAACTAAGCGATGTTTTTTTTTTGTTTTACAGACACTAACAAAATATTAATGATTTAAACAATATTTGATAATTTCAGGATTGTCTGTAGACGTTTAAACGTCTATAAATCAATAAATGTTTTTTGTGAAAAATGCCAGCTTCAGTTCAACAGGTTAGAATGCTCTGGCATGTTTCTGGAGCATTGCGGGCTCGAATCTCGTATGTCGGCGAATTTTTTTCTACAAAATATTAATATTTACGTTTTTCGAGTCCCCATTAGCTGCAATTTCCAGTGTTAGAGAGTGTTAAAGGTGGTAAATAAAACTCGAAAGGCTACTCGAAAGATTTCCCATAAAACTCCCACTATGTCCTCACTGGAAAATACAATTATATGTTGTTGGCAACATCAAGAAACAATTGTGATCTGCTGTATCTATATAATATGAGAAAAATACATTTAGTAATTCTTTTTTGAAAGGATAAATTTGAAAAATTACTGTGACATCACTATAACACTGAAGATTTTTAGCAGTTTAAATTCCCACATAACAAATTAATAGTATGACCAACATGGTTACTCTGAGATTCACTCCAATTCAAATGAAGAATATATCATTATTGATAACAATGTAGTAGCTTTTTGACTGAACTGTCTTCAGTATTTACCAACTCACATTCTTAGATTTTGATGCAAATGAGAAGATAAATTAGCTTGGTCACTATATATTCTGCTTTAAGTACTAGATGTTATATATGTGTCATGTATTAGAGCAAATAATTTTTTTTTTCATTTTTAAACTTAGAAATCACTTTGGTTAGTATATGTCTGTCAAAGAAAAATATATTTTGGGTGATCTATGCACTTGCAAAGCTTTTGTGCATAAACATATTTATTTCACAGCCTTTTTGCTTTACCTGAAGGCTTTCAACTGAGCAACATTTTCTGAAAGAGTTAAGACTAGTTTTTTAAAATATACAGCCTCAATATTATTTTAAAATATTTACTTATTAGAATTTATTTTTATCTTTTCCACTCTTACTTTTACTATGAGAGGGGGAAGCTAATTTGGATTATTCATTTTTTCCCTATAAATTTTTCAGTTATTAAATGAAAATAAATGCATGATAATCTTTTTGTACACATTTCTGTGATTTATTAATTGTGACCTTAACAAGTAAGTTTTGAGTTCTCATGAAGGTTGAGGTTCCTCTGAGGCACATTCTTTATTTTTTACAGCTTGGGCTAAAAGGCCAAGTCTCAAGGACTCTGAGCAGAAGGGGAAGGGGATCCACTGGACAGCTGGTAGGAAATAATGATAGCCTCCCATCAAAGCAATCCAGTGTGTTCTTTAGTATACACAAGTTGTGGCTATCCCACAGGGTTGCAATTTAACTTCCCTTCTGACTGACAATAACTTTTCCAAGTCCATCAGTATCCCTTTTCTCAATGAAGGCAAAATGGGACTCAAACCTCTGAATTCAGATTACAAGCCTGTAAAATTGGGCTTCTATATCATTGAGGCTCAATTTGTTATATATATATATTATGAATTATATTCATATTGCTAAGGTTTTTATGATAAAATTGCATTGTCTATCTTTATAGTGATGAGAAGAAATAGTTAAGAAATAATAGGAAATCACAAATATGCACCTGTTGGTGATATGTTAACAATTTTTTTCTTTATTTATTCATTAGTTGGGTGGGATCTGAGCCTAAAACCTTCTGATAACATGTCAGGTGCTCTGATCACTAAGCTACCAGCTGCCAAACAACATTAATCCTTCTGCTTCATACAAAGTATGTTGACTTAAAAGAAAAGGATCTTGACATGTGCTGATTGTGTGTACTAACCTGAAAAGCACCTTCTAGACACTTGAAAAACTAACCTGAAAAGTACCTTCTAGACACTTGAAAAACTAACCTGAAAAATACCAGAACCTTACCTTTCCAACCTGAAAAGTACCAGAACCAGGCTTCAATTACAGTCAGACACATCCCCAATGACCAAGCCCATATCTAGGAAAATTCGAAAGGGAAGCAAGACACTTGATTTCTAATGCAATATATCATTTCCCCTCTCCATTTTATGGGTTTTCAAAAAATTTCTTGAAAAATGCAAGAGCACCAGACAAATTATAAGGATATCGTGGGTTCAGATCCCATGTGACTAATCGCAATTTTACCTCTATGTTTATTCGAGATTGAAATTTTTTATTTTTACACACATTGTACTTTATGATTATTTCTCTTGACATAACTATATTTGGGAATGCTATAGAATTACTGCCTAAATTTTGTACTAACAATTTACTGCTATGAAAACATACTAGGCACAAGGCACTTAAAATTCCAACATTCTCTAATTACATAAGCAATATGGAAGAGGAAAATTATTTAAAGCCCATGAGTCCCATCATGCTGACAATAGCATGTTAAAACTATTATTTATAATATTTGTCTGCAATCAATAGGAATTAAAATCAGATTCTTTTTATACTCTTAGGTTTCCATTTAAAGATGATTTTTGAAGAATTGCAGCTATAACTAATCAGATCCAAATTTTAAAGTGTACATTTTTTTAGATGCATGCCATATACTGAAATTAATGAGAAATTTGATTGCAGATCACAAACTTATAATAAATAGTTCAACAGATGGAAAAATTATGTGGGAATATTTTGTCAAATTAAATACCTTGCAAGAACAAGAAGGTCTTTATGCTGCAAATAAACTTGTAAGAAGTCATATTGAATGGTGGAGGCCAAAAATAAAAGTGAGATTAGCAGCACAAACATTAAACAATTCAGTGGATAATGCATTATTCTTCTGTGAAAAAAAAGGCATTGATGGGTTTCTAGGTGTTGGTCCAACAGTAGAATTTTCAAAGCACATCAACATGATATTTGATCTGCTGAATTTTTGCCACCCAATGGGGAAATGGACAAAAAAAAAATTCTTTAAAGTATAAAAATGAAATTCTAAATAATGTCAACAAAAGCATTTTTTATTTAAAGTCCTTGAAAACCAGTGATGGAGTGCCACTTTACCAGACAAAAAGAAAAGTTTCTGTTATTGGCTTTATTGCTGATTTAATGAATATAAAATATTTGGCAGAAACATTGGTATGGTCAGATGTTCCAGTACTGAAATATTTGCTCACCAAAACATTTAGGAACCTATAGAGCTGTTTTTTACAACTGTAAAAAATAGAGGGGGGAATAATAACAATCCTACAGCATTGCAGTTCCGATCTGCATATCGAAAATGCTTTACTAGCTCATGTATGCCCATCTTGTAATTCAAACTTTGAGTTAGATTCTACTAGATCCCTTTTAGTAGAATATTATTATATATCACCAGAAGAAGCATTTACCAATCCCCCATCATTTTTGGTATTTATAAGAGTGATTTTTCCTATGTCCGAAATTGTAACTTCAATACAAAGCCAGCATTTGGATTTCTTTCTATGTTTTCTTGCAACACTTACAGCAATGTATTGAATTACATTCTCAGCAAAAAATGGTAAGTGGCTCATAATCACTGATATATGCATGGTCAAAATGAAAATTCATATACATCAGTGATTATGAGTCACTTATCATTTTTGCTGAGAATGTAAGTCAATACATTGCTGTAAGTGTTGCAAGAAAACATAGAAAGAAATCCAAGTGCTGGCTTTGTATTGAAGTTACAATTTCGAACACAGGAAAAAGCACTCTTATAAATATCAAAATGATGGGGGGGTTGGTACATGCTTCTCAGATGTTATTCAGTTGTGCACGATAGCAGAACGAATGCTAAGATCATCATTCGAAGCGAAAAAAAAAAAACTGGATGCTAGAACTGCAATGTGAAGTACTAAGTATAATTTCGAGTACTATGATGTTCAAAAATTGTCTCATCACTCAGAACTTGCGAAAAATTTGCTAAAAGAATTTTTCACCATTCGTATTCATCATATGTGTAAACAACACAGTTTACAATTGCGTAGAACAGCAGTTAGACAAATATTTGCTAAACTAATCCATTTTAAACGACAGTAACTTTTTTTTCATGTAGTCAGCAGAGGTAATACCTCCCGATAATTTAAATATGTTTACCATTGTTCTATGTGTTAATGCACAAAAAAGTAAAAGTGAGAGTTTGATTATTTTTTATCATTCGAAAAAATGTTTTCAATTATAAACATGTTAGCAGGCGTAGGGCAGTTCCCTTAATCAAAATCATTTAAAGGTTTTCTTTATAAAATAATTTAAAAGTGATTAAAACAAGCATTTATACTTTTCTCATCTGTAACGATTGGATTGCGCGAAAAAGCGTTTAATAAAGCAATTTAAAAGTGAAGGGTGGGGGGAAAGGTTCCTAGTACAAAGTACGCAAAAGTTTTATTTCTTCTAATAATAAATTTTATTCTGAAATTCAGTAAAATGTAGGAAATTTCTATTATGTAAAGAATGAAATGGCAATTTAATGAATGTATAGTATTAACAAGCCGTCCCATGGCCGAGTGGTTAGCGTGCTTGGCTAGTGATCTAAGGGACCTGGGTTCGAGCCCCGGGTAAGGCATGGATGTATGTGTCGTTTTTCTGCTGAGGTCCTGCCATCCTCACAGACCTTCTACTATGGCATATAAACTGACAGGCTCCTGTCAGACCTCTGTGGCAAGCAGCTGCTTGAGGGGGTATTTATTTTTTTATTTTATAGTATTAACTGGCATTCTCCTATCTGACTCCGGCAACCAGCAGTTTCAGCGGGGATTTATTATTTGTTTTAAAAGAATAAAAATTAGAAAAAGTACATTTAATATTTTTTAAAAGTAATCGACTTCTAGATAATTCTGAAAGCAATTATTCAGTTGAGTATTATATTCAGTCAAAATTATATTACCAATGCGTGTAAAGTCAGTGCTAAGCAATGGGCGCTGCCTGCGTTATTACCCACCCTTTACATGGCCGTCGGTCGTTCAATTCGCCTCAACTTTCCAAACCGGTTGAGCACTCTATCCTATTCTACCTCGTTGTGTGGAGTAGAAACCTCGGTTCATCAGAGAAGACAATCTTTTTCCAGTGTCCAATAGTAGTATTCCCGTGCGAACTGCAGGCGTCATTGCCGATGGACCTTGATTAACATGGACAATTTTTCCCATCCAATAATCAAAATTTAACACAGAAACTCAATAATATCGGAATTTCTGTATAAAAATAGAGGACATAAGTTAGTAAACAGTGTAATTTTCTATCCATAACAAAACACGTAATCTGATAACAGAGTCATTTCTACATAATTCTTGTTTAAAAACAATACTGCTTAACATGTCACATCTTCAAATTTGCTTTTCCCTCATCAATTGGTTTGAAATCCTTCCTCAAATTTCATGTTATTCTGTAATAAAAGCATTCTGCAGTAGTGATTCTAGAAGATTATCTGTTTGCTGTTTTCACTATCTTCGGGTTGCTTGAATATTCTTTCTACAATAACATTGCTATGTGGTAGAACTAGGCAACACTCTACGACTGGCCTATAGTATTGAAAGAATATTAATATTCTTCATAGTATCTTTGATCTGGAGATGAATGTTAAGACATCAATTTTGAGCCCTCTAACACCTGTAGATCGATATTTGACTTTCGACCATGAAGGAACCATCACAACCAAAATTTCACAACATTTCCGAGATGTACAACTGAAAATGCCCACTAACCAATTTTTAGCTCCCTAACATCGATAGACCTAAATTTGACTACAAAGTACCCTCCGGATTCGATATTTCATAACATTTTCGAGATCTGCAAACCGAAACACCTGCAGACGCCAATTTTCGCGTTTCTAGCACTCGTAGATCACGGTTTGACCTATGCAAAAACTATCAAACCGGTGAAATGAAGGTCTATATGGGCTCCATTTCGCCTCAAAAGACACGTCAGAGGTCAAATTTTGGATTTCGTTTCGAGATCTACGACCCAGATTACCCCTAGGTGCAAATTTCCACAGTTGTACCATATCTGCACCATAGAATGATCCACTGTCAATCAGCCTTCAGTAACTCACTTAAAATCGTCTGTATATGTATATGAACGTTGAATTGTAAATTTGTAAGTTCACAAACCGAAAATAATCAGAAATATTCAGTGTTTTTTACTTTTATTCGTTTAAGCCTTCAAATATCCATATAAACGACAGGCCTGGCCGTTCATAGCGTACAACGTAATAAAAATTTGAATTAATCGATAGGTTAGAGCATTTTAATGCAAAATAATCATGATACTAATAATTTGCAGTATTAAAATGATCTAACCTATCGGTTAATTCAAATTGTTATTACTTGAAGTATATTTCATAATTTGAAGATGTGACAAATAATATACTTACTAATATCTGACGTTTGGACTCGCCAATTGTAATAGAAGTCCTGGCGTAGATAACCTTGTAAATTGCAAAAGCAATTTAAAACGTTATAATTGGCTAAACAAGAAAGAATAATCATGATACTAATAACTTGTACTCTTGTTTAGACAATTACAACGTTTTAAATTGCTTTTGCAATTTACAAGAATATCTATGCCATAAGACTTCTATTACAATTGGCGAGTCCAAACGTCACATGTTAGAACATATGTTACATTGTAACGCTCCAAACAATGTAGAATACTTAAAGTTTATTGCTCCGGATAGCTTTGACGGGCGCCAGGCAATCATTAACAAATTGCCAAAAATGTAGAATAAGTTGATTTAGGGTTCCAGTGCCAGTGAGCGTTCATAAGTGAGAGTCAAAATGATTCTTAACCAATAAGAAGTAATGTAAAAAAGATTCTAAATTCGCGTTGCTCAAGATAAAAACTACAGACTCAAAAGTTTGTAACATAACAAAATAGATTTATTTCCAAAAATAAGTAACTCACCAAGACATCAATGAAGAAACTAAAATCTGTGCTATACGCACGGTGCTACGCACCTTACTACATCTCTCTGCTCTCTCTACAACTCTCAAGTGACAAATCCCAAATCCTAAGTGCTAAATCCCTCAAGTGCCTCGCAGGGCACGGTTTTGACAATGGGCCGGCGCATGCCGGGAAAAACATTTGCATACAATGACGGACGCAAGCTATGACGCAAGAGGGGGCGTGTCCTTGGCACGCGCTTTAACGGTTACGGTCGGAAGTTCGGAGTTGCGCGTACGCAATTCCTAGAAACTTGGATGTGAGCGCTGTGATGCCGAAAAGGAAATAAAAATCCCCAAAATGATAAATAAAACGCAAATTAAACAAAACTGGTTAAGGTAAAGCAAAAGTGAACGATGGGGCATCACAACTCCCCCTTCCAAAGGGAGTCAAAATGATTGACCTAACAAATTTTGACGAGCAAATTTTGAATAAAGGACACATCTTACGTCATTTACACATGGCTAAACATAAATAAGTAGAAGTATGCTAGCGCAAATTTGGATATGATGGTCTATTCTTACTTTGACACAATTTTCCAGCACAACCAAAGGTACCTCCTCCCTTTTCCTCCTAACAAAAATATGTCTTTAACAGCTACCCTAGTGTACTTACGTACCAGTGGCTGTGACAGTTAACTGTATACTAGCATCATCGGTCTAACTAGTATCACATTCTGATACAAACTCGAAATTGGCATATCTTGAACTGTACAGAAAATAAGGTTAATGAACTCCTAACTTTTCTAAATCTAATAAATGTTAAAAAGATGAAAAGAAAAAGTGATTCATTACATTTGTTGTTAGCGGGGTAATAACTTCCGCTTTTCCCCTAACCACAATAAAAATTCGTGAAAGCTAAATCTTCTCCTATAATAAATAAAAATAAATACCCCCTCAAGCAGCTGCTTGCCACAGAGGTCTGACAGGAGCCTGTCAGTTTATATGCCACAGTAGGAGATCTAAATCACATAAAAAAAACGGGTATTCGAACACCGTTATCTCCTCCTAATTACATTCAAATACGCAAAGCTAAGAAAATTCAAAATTTACAAACAAGCGGGATTGTAATCATCCGCTAATTCTTCTCCTATTCACAGAAATCGCGATCTAGCTGAAATAAAAAATCATTAGTTACCTCCCCCTTCAGAGCTAACGTCCCCCTCCCAAAGGAGTTATGCTGATAACAACTCGGTTATCAGACTAGGCCATTTGGGGACAGCTCCAAAAAGGTACACACAAAAAAAAAATTCTGCAGTCATCATCATGGTCATCATCTATATATACCAATAAATACTGCCAATGTCATCCACAAAAATTACGTATCATTGACACATAAATATCACTGATGACACTGAACAGATTTAAACACATATACATAAATCGTATCTAAGAATAAAGAAAAAAAAGAGTGTAAATAATTTATAATATACGATGATCACATTTCATCCAATAACTTTTACATGAATCTCCTTTTTTTTTTTCATAAATTCACTTTGGAATGCACGTTATTTTACAATACAAATTCTTAAATCACTAATTCTCTTTCACTCTTCTCATTCATATCCAGAAACATTTTACAATTTCTAAACTTTCCAATATCGACTTACAAAATTTTCAGCTATCAGTCAGCTGAAAAAAATCTACAAAAATACATTTTAACTCACGTAAATACAATAACTAGAACCTCGATGAACAAGAATGCAAAAAAACTCTATTCACACAAGTATAAACTCGAACTACAACAATTTCACTTTCCAAAAATAAATATCGAACTCTAAAGTTTCAACAAGAAATTAAACATCGCTAACTATATAATTCACAATAAGGCTTCTTCTTCGTCTTCATCTATTCCAGAAAAAAAACATTTTATAACTCAATCAAGTGCCAAGTGAAAGAAAAATATACTTAAATTTCATTGTTGGCACTCCGTGGCGATAAATCATCTAGTCCGTTTCCGATAACATCTTTCCGTCGTCGTTGGGTGGCTTCACGTAAAGTTGTTACTGAAGATCTCGTTCAAGTCAAGTCGTCGCTGTAGAGCTCTCTCGTGACGTCATCTTCCCGATGTTCGCTGCTTCGCTGCCGGTTGTCGCTCTGCAGGCTCTGGTCGTTTCGTCGGCTTTTCGTTACGCTCTCGACGTTGATGGAACAGCTGAATCTGGCTTTGTCAGTCTTTGTCCTGTTGTGTGCAGTAGGTGATAATCTAATCGGTTTTTTTCTCTTCTGGGTGGTAAAGGTTCAATATCATCATCAGAGCCATCATTCTCCTGGGTTGGTTGTGGAGCATCTGCTTCTGATCTAGAAAATTCTATAGAAGTTTTGTATTTTTTAATATTCACAACATTAAAGTACCCTACTGAGGCATTAGTGGTCATATTGGCCAATTCATACAGAAGTGGAGAAAGTTTCTTCCTTATAACATATGGTCCAGCATATAATGGTGCAAATTTCTTTATAAATCCTCTTTCTTTATCACTCTTATGATGTGTTTTAATCAAGACCTTATCACCTACTTTAAATTCCATATGTCGTCGTCTTTTATTATAATCCTCTCGTTGCTTTTGTTGTGCTCGTAGGGAATTATCTTGTGCTTGTGAAATGGCTCGAATATGCTGTTCCGTTCTAAACTCAATGGATTGTGGAGATGCGGGTTGGCCAATGAGTCTGTCCCAGGGTAATGTTAGTTCTCTTCCAAGAAATATCCGTGAAGGCGTGAATTTGGTGGTTTCATGTAATGAAGTGCGTAAAGCAAAGGAAAACTGTTGCAAATATTTATCCCATGTACTATGTCTATTTTCGACGTAAGCAGCTATCATTCTGCCAATATTTCGATTAATTCTTTCTGTCAAATTTGATTGTGGATGATATGGAGTTGTATATATATGTTTTATTTGGAACGTTTCACATACTTCAGCAAGCACATTGGAAATGAATTGGGGCCCATTGTCCGAAACTATACTCTTGGGTACCCCGTATCTGCATATAAATTCATTTACAAATTTCTTTGCTACGATTGTTGCTGTTGCATTTCTAACAGGAAATATTTCGACCCATTTCGAAAAATAATCTACCAGGACCAGAATATATTGGGATCCCGCTTGTGTTTGTGGATACGGGCCCATTAAATCCATGCCAACTAATTCCATGGGTTCGTTGGAGATCGTGCTTTTCATAAGACCACAAGGACGGTTTTGATCGAATTTTGTGGTTTGACAAATTAGGCATGTTTCTACATAGGTTTTTACGTCCTTTTTCAAAGCTGGCCAATATGATCTTTTGGCCACTTTCTGATAGGTTTTCCGTGTACCTAGATGTCCAGCTGAAGGTACATCATGTAATTCTCGGAGTACGTACTCTCTTAAATTCTTGGGAATAAATGGGCGATAACTGCCTGTTTGACTCGGTCGTCTGCAGTAGTACAAAATATCGTTAATTAATCTGAAATGTCTGGCTCTTCCAACAATACTTGAAGCTATACTAGGATCTAGAGGTAATTCATCAGTTTTCAAATAATGATACACGTTTCCATATTCTAAATCTCTTTGTTGTTCAGTAATTAAATGTTCCTTGTATTCGATGGGAACTATTGTGGCGAGTGAGGGAGCAAAAGGCTTATCTTCGAGCTCTGGCGTAACTTCTGCCGGCCACACGGGAGCACGGGATAATGCATCTGGTAGCTGATGTGCACTTCCCTTTCGATGCTCGACCTTGAAATTAAATTCTTGTAGGCGTAATGCCCAGCGCATTAGACGACCTGTTAGATTGGTAGATGTCTGTAACCATTGTAAAGCAGCATGGTCAGTAAAAATAGTTATGTCGGATGTGTCTAATTGTACTTTAAATTTTTCTAGAGCCCATATTACGCTTAGACATTCTTTTTCAGTCACTGTATAGTTTCTTTCAGTATGACTCAAACTGCGACTGGCATACATGATGACGTGTTCACAATTGTCATTCTGTACTTGGCTCAGCACGGCGCCGAGACCGACATCAGAAGCATCAGTGTAGATGAAAAAAGGTTTGCCTAACTGTGGCAAGGCCAACACTGGAGCATGACACAATGCATCCTTTAATGTCTGAAATGCTGTATCGCAAACAGGTGTCCAGTGAAACCGCTTTCGCTTTCGACGTAATTCACACAAAGGTTCGGCCAAATTAGCAAAATTGGGTACAAATTGTCGGTACCATCCACACATTCCTAAAAATCTACTAAGTTGTTTCGAATTGCGCGGTGTGGGAAATCGTTCTATGGCTTCGACCTTATTAGATAATGTTCTTACTCCATCCTTATTAACAGTGAAACCGAGGTATTGAACGTCCTCTCGGAGAAAGGTGCATTTGGACAACTTTATGGTGAGTCCGGCTTCTCTTAACCTTGCAAATACCAAATTCAAATCACGTAGATGCTCTGAAAAATCAGTAGAAAAAATGACTATGTCGTCTAAGTATACTTCACAAATTTTTCCTTTTAGGTCACCCAGAACTACGGACATAAGACGTTGAAACATGGCGGGTGCTCCTGATAAGCCAAACGGTAAGCAACGAAATTGGAATAATCCATCTTTTGTGAGGAATGCTGTTTTGGGTCGATCTGGTGGATATACGGACACTTGCCAATATCCTGAAGACAAATCTAGTGTGCTAATAAATTTCTTGCCAGCCAGTTGTGTTAGTAGATTCTGAATAATAGGTAGTGGATATCTGTCGGGGACTGTAACAGCATTTAATTTTCGATAGTCTACGCAAAATCTCAAATCACCAGTTTTCTTTTTAACGAGCACGACCGGTGAAGCCCAAGGGCTAAAACTTGGCTCTATTATCCCATCCTCTAACATTTCTTTAATTTGTGTTGAAATTATCTCTTCTTTACTGGGAGGATAATTATATGGTTTGCTGTAAACAGGTCTATTATTGCCGGTGTCGATATGATGTTCTAAAATCTGACATCTACCGGGCTTATTGTTAAAAAGTTCGTAATTAGCATTGAGCAGAGTTTCTAACTTAACTCTCTCGCTATTTCCCAAGTGAGCGTTTTCAGCATGTTTTCTAATGTCTAATTTTATCTGATCGATATCAAGTTTTTCTTTCATTGTTGCTTTTAATGAAATAGTATTGTTGGCAAAATCAAATTCAATCAAGTGTTTCTGTATCGCATCTATTCCTATTAAAGAGTCGTATAATAATTCACTTATTACTAAAAATTCAAGTCTTATCTCCACATTATTTAAAGTGATAGGTAACTCAACAGTTCCTTGCGGAAAACACTGCTTGGAAGCACAAGCTAAGTTCAAAGGTCCACCGGACCACGGCTGCAAATTCAGTTTACAATTTTTTTGAATTTTATCCCATACTTTCTTATGTAGACATGTAAGATCAGCTCCTGTATCAATGCGAGCTATGAATTCTGTCTTATCGTGATAAAGCTTCACAAAAGGTAAATGTAAGACATTATGTATACCCACAGTAGCAAGACTTAACTCATGAGAGGGCTTTTGTTGAGGAACCTTGGCCTCTCGCTTCAAAGATCCCGATGAAAGTTTCCCGAATTTTCATTCCTTCGGTAGCAAAAATTTTCAGTATGTCCCAGTCGGCCACAAAAGTTACAAGTGAAAGATTGAGGTTGTTTAACCAAAGTTTTAGGTCTAGTGTTATGGTTTGAAGCTTGACGTGGCAAAAAGTCTCTACTTCGTTCATATTCTATAGTTCTTGGCGCGTTCGGCGCAAATTGTCGGGACCGTGTAAATTGCGGTCGTGCGGGAGTCATTCTACGCGACTCAACCTGATATCGCTGCTTTGGCGGGAATGGCATCCATTGTTGGATATGTGTATTTGCTGCAGATTCTCTTCTTGCAGTGTATTGCCGAGCCAATTTTACTAAATCGGACACGGAATTTATGTTTCGTACTTCTAGGTATTCTCGGAGGGGCAAAAGTAATTGAGACAATATGCAATTTACAATATCAATTTCAGCGGCATTAGCATCGTACAGCTGGTATAGTTCTACTGTACCCCATATGAATTTTTCTATGTCATCTCTTTCCCTTTGTCTTCGTGAAAACAACTCTGTAGCTAGTTCTGTAAAATCATTATAAGCCGGATATATGTCCATGATTTCGTTTTTAAATTCTTCCCAAAGTTCTATGCCATGACGACATCCTACGTTATTCCACCATTGCTTAGCACATCCAATTAGGCAAGATACTGCTAAAACAACTTTTTTATTGCTTGGCACTTCATGTAAACGGAAGTGCTCCTCCATGGACTTGACAAATGTCCACGATGACGGACGTTTCGAACCGTCGAACCTTATCTCAGGTAAAGGCCAATTAACATAAGGACTATAGTTAATGGATGGGTTGGCAAATTGTCGTCCTGGCGGTTGAAAATACTCTGTTCTATCGCTTGCTTCTGGCGGAACAGAAAATGGAACCTTACGTTCAAAGTTTCTTCGTTGGTGAACTGACGTAGCATTGTCAGCAAATTTAGGGGTTGTTGTCGTTCCCCTTTTCTCCCGATTATCATCAAGCAGATTCATTAGCACTTCTGCTTCCATCATTACATCTTTCAATCTACCCTTTACTCTTTCTATGTCGGGAGTCATTATGGCGGAATCGGCCATATTGTTAGCAGACATGTTTAGCGGTCTGCTGAAATTTGGAATTTTGGAAATTTTGAAAACGTTTTATCTTGAGCAGCGCTCAAAGGTACTGCTATACAACAATAATAAAGCTATAACTAAGCTTTACAAAAATATAAATTTGCTTGTAAAAAAAATTTTCTTATCATCCTACGTACTTGTGTGTCCGGACACTTCTAATCATTACATACAACAATCTTAAATATTCAGCAATATCAAAGCTGAAACTTCAGTACCTTTGAATAATATACAAAAATGTTAAGCTACTTGCTCAACAAAAATTCTCGGCTTAAGCTGCCGTTAAATCTACAACTAGTATATACCACTATTGAGCTCAAAAAAATTACTATCTTTAAATACTGGCGAGTCCCTGTTCGTTGCGCCACTTCTTTTTAGCTACTCTGTAACGCTCCAAACAATGTAAAATACTTAAAGTTTATTGCTCCGGATAGCTTTGACGGGCGCCAGGCAATCATTAACAAATTGCCAAAAATGTAGAATAAGTTGATTTAGGGTTCCAGTGCCAGTGAGCGTTCATAAGTGAGAGTCAAAATGATTCTTAACCAATAAGAAGTAATGTAAAAAAGATTCTAAATTCGCGTTGCTCAAGATAAAAACTACAGACTCAAAAGTTTGTAACATAACAAAATAGATTTATTTCCAAAAATAAGTAACTCACCAAGACATCAATGAAGAAACTAAAATCTGTGCTATACGCACGGTGCTACGCACCTTACTACATCTCTCTGCTCTCTCTACAACTCTCAAGTGACAAATCCCAAATCCTAAGTGCTAAATCCCTCAAGTGCCTCGCAGGGCACGGTTTTGACAATGGGCCGGCGCATGCCGGGAAAAACATTTGCATACAATGACGGACGCAAGCTATGACGCAAGAGGGGGCGTGTCCTTGGCACGCGCTTTAACGGTTACGGTCGGAAGTTCGGAGTTGCGCATACGCAACTCCTAGAAACTTGGATGTGAGCGCTGTGATGCCGAAAAGGAAATAAAAATCCCCAAAATGATAAATAAAACGTAAATTAAACAAAACTGGTTAAGGTAAAGCAAAAGTGAACGATGGGGCATCACAACATCACGTGTCATTCGAAGAGTTTACCAAAGAGCCAATCAAAAGGATCACTTCAGCACTCTGATACATAAAGTGGAATGCGGTTTGTTTTGATCGCACAACCATCAATTTTCTTCGTTTTAAAAAAATATACTTGCTCAAGCGTTCTCTGAGTTTTACTAGTTCAGTTAAAATACTTAGGAATAATATGCATTTGAATGGTAAAATCATTGCATAAATGCTTCAATGTTAAAAGTCATTAAAAAGCGAAACGTCCATAGAGGGTAATGTTAACATGGCAAGAATATCGTTCCCAGCGCCCTCTACTGGTATGGGACACTTTTTCTGCCAGATTTAAATGGGCAAATGTCACACTATACTTATAGGCACTCTACTGGAATATTAATAATATTCCATGTCATTCCAGTGAGTACCTAACTTCGAAACTCCATAACTTCTAATATACACATTTAATGGAAAAATGTGACTGAAGATAAATTAAAGATCATAATGAAATCTATTTAAAAATCCATTTTCAACGTTAGAAACTTTTGATTAAACAATGATACAACTTTGAAATATTATTGGGGGTGGGGGTGATTTAACATATTCTCTATCTTCGGATTCATTTGGCATATTGCTACAACAGACACAGACTTAGAACAAATTCCACACTACTTAACCCCAATTGTTCACAAACTTAAGACCATTTATTCCCCAAATTGTAACCACTGTAATGTACCAGAAACTGTCCATCATATCTTATTAAACTGTGACAAAAATTCTACACAGAAAAACATTTTTCCTTGCCTTATCTGACTTAAATTCACATGATATTCACACCAATCTACTAATAGTAGAACTTCCTCCTCCACTCAGTAAAACTTTTATTTTTGACTTACTTTTCAAATTTTTAATCTCCACCCCCTTGTGAAATAGAATTTAGTTTCCCTTCTTCAAAAAAAATAAAATTGTTAATTATAAGATCACCTCACAAAATCTTTCAAAGTAGATACTCCACCTCTTTAAACCACATACTAAAGAAATGGGACCCCCAAACTGCATTACAATAATACCATGTATGAAAACCCAACTACTACCAAGCGCATACCAAAGATAGGGACACTCAAACTGCACTTCACCCATATCAAGCAAGAAATGGGACCTCCAAATTGCACTACTACCAACTCTCATAGCTATAAATTACTACCTCATCCAAGATGAAAAAAAGGGAGGAAAATTAAAAAATAACAAAAACTATACATGTATAAAAATATGAAAAATATTTAACCTTCATAGAGAATCGTTCCCACAATCTCAAAACCAATCCACTCAGCCACTACTAATCCCAAAATTCACCTTCTATCACACCCCAAAATTAATAACACACATTCCTAAAATCTCTTCTGTATTCCCTACTTATTTTTATTATGAAATCACAGATATTTATAGTACAAATATTCTGAATGATAAATAAACCATTCTCTTTTTAAATTACATCTTTCTATTATCAACACTTTAAAAAATAAAAAAATTAATAAAAATATCGAAATATTAAAAAAAGGAAATGAATGATATGAAATAAAAAAAATAAAAAAAATGATATGAATGAAATAAAAATGATCTTAAAAAATAATATAATAAACAAACAATATAAATAAAAAATACAGAAAAAATAAAATCAAACGAAACAACTCCTACTATTTTTGGGCGAACTCCACTTTCTCTACAACCATCCAAAAAGAATAAATAATACTATTAATTTAAAACCAAAACAATAGATTAAATTATCAATCTTATAGCTCAACAAAAAATAGAAAACAAAAGATTACTTCACAATAAAATCTTATTACTGAGAAAGTCTGAAGTAGGACATCTAATTTTCACGTAAGGTGACAACTGTACGTTGAGTAACGTAACGTGATAACTAACTGCATAGCTTCCATTTGATATGTAATTTGTTGACTAATCCTAAGTGGTGTTAAAAACTGTATTTAAAAACAAAAGTGAATGCAAATCCGAAGCGGAAAAAGTTTTTTGATAAAAAAATCAAAAATCTACTGACCTTTAAAAAAAATCGAATTTATTTAAAAATAATTGTCGAATAGTCTGCTAATTGAATCAAATGTTTCAATCACTATTACTACAAAAGCAATATTCTTTTTCTTACATGAAACAATTGCTATTTTTTTGAGCAGTATTCATATAAAACATTCGGAAATATCGCAATTGACTTGCAGTCACAGCTTTCTGAGTAGGAACAACATGGTTACCGCCGTTCTCCGCGGCTACACTAGCGACCTATGCTAAGAGATGGTAAGGGCGCCTCCTCTTCTTCCTACCTCCATGGTTAAACCGTGGCCCAATGTGCGGGAGAGTCATATCCTGTCCATTTTAAAGAACATGCTGGATGGTCTTGACGGAGGCTACCATATATTTCCCAACCTCTGAGCCTTCGGGGTCCTTCCCACACAACAACAATCTGCACAAAATATCCATCAGATATCTAAGATGACTCATTGATATCTAATGGTTATCTTAGATATCTTATGGATATTATGTGGAAATTGTGGTTGTGACCTGCCATTTTGCCCATTGTGTGCAAAAAAGTGCCGCTCAGAGGTAAAACAACCCAACCCAACGCAGTTTACAGTCTTTATTCAACACATATTTACGATCAGCAACCACGCATGGAAAGCGTAAAAAGACAATAAAAATTATCCATTTTTTTCGGTGTGGTAGGCGGGAGAGAATATGAAAAATTTTATATGACCTATTACTCCACACTTCATAAATTTTCATTTGATGCAGAATCCATTATGATCGATTTGTAGGTTAGGGAGGTGATCAAAACATCTGTTTTGGCAAACTTAGTGACAAAAGACATAAGAAAGCGCTAGGTGTTTGATCGTGAGCATTTTCCATGACAAAAAGGAAAAGTAATATATGAGAATTTAATCTAAGCCTATCTGAATCAGTACAAATAAACTAGAAAAATCCTGTTACATTAATATTTATGATTGTTGCTAAACTGAAATAGAGATGAATATGTTCAATTAAAACTTTTAATTACGTTTTATTAAAACAAATAGATTTTTGGACCCTATTTTTCTTTTTTTTTTTCATAAGTTGTTGATCTCGATTTTCACGATGGTATTCCTAAATCTATCTACCTTGGAAATTCAGGAATGGGTGAATTTATGAGTGTGACTATTCTATTAACACTATTAACGCACTAATTATTTAGCACTATTAACGAATATTAATTGATATATGTTACCGATACTCCCAGCAGGCACGATTGTGAGCAGTAGCGATGGGCAAAAGGACTCTTTTTCAAAGATTATTTTCTTTGAATAGGCTTACTTAAAATAGCCGTTCAAAAGATTCGTTCAACTCATTCCACTCTCTGGTGATTCAAGTTCATTCTCTTATAGTGAGTCTCACTCCGAGTGATTCGAATCAGTTGCTGTTTAGTGTATATATCTAATATAGGCGCTAATTATTTTTAAATAATTCCATTTTTTTAATTTTATCAGCTAAATTAATTTTTATTTTATCGGTTAATCTATCTTGAAAATCAAAAGAATTATTAATTATCAATTATTAAAAGCTTCATGAAATCAGTACGGCCGATTCGTGCAATCTGACAATTTGATTCTTTCAGCACTTATGAATTTGCATTTGGGGGAGGGAGGGAAGGAGTTTTTAATTGTAATAGTTTTAGCTGCCGTAATATTTTCAGTTAATTAGTGACTCGCGTTTTGCTCTGAAATTTCGGTGAAAAATAATTAATCCTGAGTGGAACTGATTATTTCAAAGAATCGATTCTTTTCAGAAAGGAGTGATGAACTAATGACTCCCTTAGCTGATTCGTTCACTTCGAACGAATCCTTTTCGAATTAGGAGAAGCCTTTATATTATTACGATCACATAGTTTTATATAGTATTATTACAATCACATAGTTTTATTTAGTATTATTACGATCACATAGTTTTTTAAGTTTAGTTTAGTGATTCATTGCAAAATCGGGTTGGCAACATGGTATACTTTTTTTTTTTGTTATGACGTTTATAATAGTTATGGCGTCCTCTTCAGGTATGATTGTTTGCGTTTTTGATATTAAAATGCGATTCCTTTAATTATACTCTTGTAACACTACAATACAAATTTTTTTGTTATTAAAATTTTTATTTTTTAATACATGTTACTTCCATTTAGTGAATAGTTGAGTAATTGCTTTTCGGTATAGGTTTTAAGTGCTTTAAATTCTGCTACGAATGTGTATTTATCATGTTATATCAACTCTGATAACATTAAAAGATTGTGCTGTAATAGCTGAGAATGGTGTTTTTCTTTACCATATATATGGAGAGAGAGTAATTTCCATTTTCATCACAGTCGCAGGTGTAGTTATTAATGTATCAAATTTTATTTTCTTCCTGAAACTGAAACTATTTTGAACTTGTAAACATGCACGATTTTCTTTGACAATTATGATGATATCGTCTCATGATTTAATTTATGTATTATACACTATTAATTGAGAAAAATAAAATTGTTCTGTTTTAGTGAATAAAATCAATATTTGCAAACGCTATGTGACTAGTAAAAGTTTTGAACAGTCAAAAGTAAAAGAATTTAAACATGCAATAAAAAAATTTGTAAAATATGATTGCTCTCATAGCCTCATCAGTCAGCAATGTGTACTAAAAGGATTAATATCTGTTTTTCTTCTAGTTAATATTTTATACTAATTTAGTAACTTTGTATGCTGAGCATTGAACAATTTTATTTCTTTTAAAAGGATGAAACACTATATTTTCAGTGATATGTATAGAAATATACCTATAGCTGAATAAAATATCTGAATATGATTCAGATATTTTATTAATATATAATTTTCGTTATTTTACTCCTGCAGTGCATATTAAATTATTAAATTATATTAAAGAACATACTGGATAACCTTGACGGGAGACTACCATCTGTCTCCCAATAGCTGTTCCAGTGGGTCCCTCCCCCAACCTTCTCTGAGCCTTCAAGGTCCTTGTGACCTGGCCATTTAGCCCATTGTGGGCAAAAAAAGGGCCACTCAGAGGTAAAACAACAACCCACACTGCAGGGTTTTTCAGCTTTTTGTAATGTAGTCTAGTTCTACATATGGAAAATTTTAAAAGTTGATCAGTAAAGAAATGGCACCAAATGATCGCATGCATCATGTTTGTGATATTTTAGTGTTTTTAATTTGTATTCATTACAAAATTTGTTTAATTTCCTTAGGTGTGAGATATTGAAACTTGGCATAAGTATACTGTAAAAAAAAAAGTGGTTTTATGAACATCAGATTAAATTCTTATAGTGTTGGAAACTCATTTTTCATCTTATGAAAAAAAAAAAAAACCCTACAAATGAGTGAACAATAAGCTTTTATTGCTTACCTATTTTCCCCCTTTCAATTTTCATATTTTATTGTTCTAAATGCTCTTTTTTTGGGGGGGAGGTAGGAGGACAAACTATTTCTTTTAACATTTCATGAACTTTTCTATTTATTTGCTTCAAAATAAGGTTCAGAAGTTAGTTTTTT
Organism: Ryuthela nishihirai; assembly: GCA_038380435.1. Lineage (NCBI taxonomy): Eukaryota > Metazoa > Arthropoda > Arachnida > Araneae > Heptathelidae > Ryuthela > Ryuthela nishihirai. The sequence goes on from JAWZYU010000001.1 coordinate 24,284,475, forward strand.
ATAAGAATTCATCATTATCATCATCCTCAAACAGCCATGGGCTACCGAGGTCCAACCAGACCATGCAATTTAGTTCTCCAAGCATATCTGTCCCCTGTAAATGTTGATGAATTTATATATTATTTGTGTTTACTCAATAGCATAATTTATCACATAAATGGATGGTTACATTTGAGTCATTTTTAACATTTGTAAAGGGAATCAATAGCAAATAAACAGAACTGCAGCAGCTGAAGAAATATTGAAATGCAGGTCCCTAAGTGTAATAAAGTATATAGATATTTTATCAATATTTTCAGTAATTAAATATATGTATTAAACTACTTGCAAATAGTAATAAACCAAATTAAAAACAAATATTCAATTCCATAAATAAATTAATAACTATCACTATTAATATACATAACCACAGATATTAATAAAAACACGCATAAGCATATCAATTAAGCTATCAAAAGAACTACAGACTTTCCATCCGTTAAAACACTTCATATTACTCAAATAAACCCTCTCCTAAATTATTCATTAATCTTCGTTGATACTTTTCAGTTATCTCCAGTCACATTTTCTTGCGAAATATTTTTTTTTTTTTTGGAAAAAATGGCAGTTTTTGATGGAGTCGGGAAGTAGAACATTGTTTTAGCCCATTGGGTTATTTAAACCCTAGGAGATTTCTGAAACAATTATCTCACACATTCAACTGTTTCAGGAATCATTGCAGCATTCTTGGAGCCTGCTTTCCTTAATGCACAACCTGTCTCCATCAAAGATATGTATCACTTTCAAATTGATGGACAATGTGGTAGTGTTTTTACGTATTTAGTTCAAAAATTTCACTGTACTTGAATGTCTGACTTCATTTCAATGAACCACTGGCTTTTTCTTCTACTGTAGTCATTTTGGATACTTGTCATTCAAACTGGTAATAAAAAAAACATGCAAGACTATGTGTTGCATTTAAATGCAAAACAAAACTTTGAGCTGCCATTTTATGTACACAAAGAATTATATTTATGCATCATTCTATTTCAAAATTGTAAAAGTTTCATGTGGACAGCATGTGTATCTGAGAAATGATACAAATATTTTTTTAAAGATTGAAATAGTTTTAAATTGCAAAATATACTAAAATGAAGGAAAAAACATATGAATGTATATTTCGTAGGAATCTTCAAAAACCTTCAATTAAAAAACTGTTCCCTTGGCATATGACTTCATTTAATTGAAAACATAGATGAGTGAATCTAATGTAAACTAATTAATTAATACTATGCAGTTTTGTGCAGATTGCTGGGGTTCATAGATAAAATTGGAACATGATTCACAGAAATAATGTAAACTGAAATAATTATAAGTTCACAGCATTACAGTTAAAACAAAATTTAATACGCGATTTATGCTGTTTTAAGGGAGTGAGCCTAGGAGCAATCACATTTACACACTATCTCATGAATAGTCATGGTAAGAGTTGTTACATTTGTATGACAGAACTTAAATCAATCTTTAAAGTGATAAAAGGTTCAAAGTAATAGTCATAACATTACCATATTTTGTGGAAAGTCCGGCTGGCTGCAGCTGGTTAAGTGACATATGATCCCTTTGGTGCTGTCTTTGTTATGGATGTAAGCACACATAGATGTGATCATAGAGAGTAGCACATATGCTGTCAGTTCACAAGTATTAACCTTTGATATTTACGTATAATACTCCAGATACCAGTCCAGGACTACGTTGATCTTAAAGATGACATATTTCAATGGTATTGATGTTTGGAATTTTCAACAAACTCTTTGATGTGATACAACTTAAGCTCAGGAAGCAGCTCCATTTGTCAACATGCAGTATAATCAGGCTTCAGATTTGTTTTCAAGTTTGCATCCCACAAACTCCACAAACAAGCATATATCTGTGCAAGTTAAAAACAGGGTCAAAGCATTAGATTAAAAACATTAAAAATTTATGGCCCACCCTTCCTGTATACCAACAAATATACGACATATTTCGTACCTGGACACATGCGAGACTTCATCAGGTAAAGAAGCTAGTAAGGTGATGGATATCAGGCATATCAGCTAGTAAGGTGATGCTGACAGCATATGTGCTACTCTCTATGATCACATCTTTGTGTGCTTATATCCATAACGAAGACAGCACCAAAGGGATCATATGTCATTTAACCAGCTGCAGCCAGCCGGACTTTCCACGAAATTTGGTAATGTTATGACTATTACTTTGAACCTTTATCGTTTTAAAGATTGCTATAAGTTCTGTCATACAAATGTAACAACTCTTACCATGACTATTCATGAGATAGTCAGTGTGTAAATGTGATTGCTCCTAAGCTCACTCCCTTAAAACAGCATAAATTGTGTATTAAATTTTGTTTTAAATGTAAACTGAATTGACAAATTATCATATACACCCCAATAACAATATACAAAGCAGAAGTATCATGTTCAATCATGTGAGACACTGAAACTGACAATGCCTATAAATAGAGCAGGTCTCTATGCATTGGAAACCATACATGGAAAAGTAATCATCAGTAAAGGCAGTGACGTAAGTGAGTTTAACTGTGCTGGTTATTCAATCACAGCAACTGCTGGGATTTCCATGTCAGACAGCACACATGCATATCAAGACTAAGCGAAATACAGCAAAACTTCCAACCAGTGGGAAAAATGTGGATATAAACATGCAGTTGCCTCTGGAGATGAGTGCAGACTGTCACATCGTTACAGGGAATTGCATGGCTACTGTGAAACAGATAACTTCAGAATTGAATGAGGGCATGTCCACAAGCTTATGCACAAAGACTCTCCATCATACCATGGAAAAAATGGGCTATGACAGCCGACAACACCCACATCGTGTCTCCTTGTTGACTGCAAGGCACCGAAAGACTAGGTTGCAGTTTGCAAAGACCTGTCACAACTGGAGTGCAGAGAACTGGAAACACATCATCTGACAAATCACAATTTCAACTCTCTCATGCCAATGGGAGGGTGTGTGGCGTAAACCACATGAAGTGATGGATTCAGCTTGGCAAGTTGAGGGCATACTGGCAGGTGGAGGTGGTGTAACCATTTAGGGTGTGTTTACATGGCCTTCCTTGGGGTTCCTCGTACCCTTCAAGACCTCTGTCACCAGCACATGGTATGTGAACATCCTTGGCAACCACCTACACCCATTTGTAACGATTCTCTTTCTGCACCATGATGTCATCTTTCAACAGGACACCACCACACCGCATACTTCCCGAGTGGATATCAATTGGCTCCAGGAGCATTCAAGTGAGTTTACCACACTCGAATGGCCTCCTCGATCTCTGGATCTCAATCCCATTGAGAATTTGAGCCCACCAACCCCCATTGGCAATTGTGGATGCTTTATGACAGATGATCCTCGCTTCATGAGCAGCAGTACCACCTCAGTGTTTTCAACATCTCATTGAGTCCTTACCAAGATGTCTGGCTGCTGTTCTGAGGGCAAAAGGTGGAGCAGCAGGTTATTAGGTAGGTGTATATAATAATTTGACCATTCAGTGTAATATGGATTCTGCTAATAGCAGTTTGAAGGATCACAAAGGTTTATTACTTTCTGACACATCTCATTGAAGAATAAATTGAAAAATTAGCATTATTTAGAAATTCTGAAATGTCTGTTTTTAATATATATAAGTATAAAAGTTTGCTCAGAATTTTATACTTTTAATTTTTTGTCATTAAATTTTGTACCCTTTAACACATTTTTGACCTTATATGCCGACCATGGTGAATTTCATTGACAAAGATTTTGCAATGTAAGTTTTAATGTTACCTTTTCATTTCTTATATCTTATTAGGATTCAATACTGCAGAACTAAAGTGATATTGTACCAGAGTTGACTATGGCTTCAACATTCCTCTCTCCATAGGATATTCAAACTCTTTCCATCTTGCACATTTCAATTCTTGTGGCTGATACCCTGCAATGGCCAGCTCAGGCATGATTACTTTAATGGCTATTAAAATGCAGATCCCTTCAGTGTCATTTGTTTATGTTTTCACCATTGTAACTCTGCTGACTTTAACTGCTGCTCCACTTTTCTCCAATGTGATCATTCACAAGCAAAATGATTATATTCCTTGGCAATTGAAGCACTTTTTTTTTTCTTATTTCATTATCTGGTGCTTTCTTTATCACCATGACTGTAGTGCCACTACTATAATTATTTCTTTTTATTAAAAATAACTTAAAATTCTCCGTTGTTGAGAAATGAAATTTAAATGTTTATTCTTCAAACTATATACATGTTAAAAGTTTTTAGGAGAAAACTCGGAAAATTTTTGGAGAAAGGACAATGCACCATCTTCAGTGAAGTGACACTATGTGGTGACATTAGGACTGTTTAGAGCTTCTTTCCACATATAGTGAAGGGTGATTCCAGTGTCTCAGTTGCAGGTGGGGATGGGCGAGGTCATTATTTCATTAGCCTCGCAGACTATGGTTCCGTAGAAAGTGGATGCATGTGCAAGCAGTGTGGCATGCTCCCAGTTTATTGTTGCCGCGTGTTGTTCTGCTATCTCGGCAGCAGCTGTTGTTAGCTTATTTTGGCTGACATTTGTTTGATGCTCTGCGAACCTCTCTTGTCAAGAACATGTAGCTTTTTTGATGTAGTAGACAATGGAATTATTCAGAAAATGTAAGAGAAATTGATATATGCCCGTTTTTTGAAGTAAGCAGAATATGTCTCTGCCCTTTTGATAATTTTCTTCAGATTTGGAGCCGGGCTAAAAACAATTTTGATATTTTGGGCTTTGAGTAACTTGTGGACTGATTCGCATAGGCCAGGAACATAAGATATCGGCAAAGGTAGCACATTCAGAGTCGGTGATTGGGAGGAGAGCCGAATCTCTTTTGTTTTCATTTCTATATTTATTGATTAGCTTTTCTATTGTTGTTGGGTTATAGCCATGGAACACAGCAGTGGAATAAATGTTTTGAATTTCTATTTTAAGAAACTGCTCGTTTGAAGATATGGTGAAGCCCTGTATGGGTGAGGGAACGGAAGGCTGCAATTTTGTATGCCCATGGAATGCATGAGTCCGCACATATGATGGAGGGTGGCTTTGGGGATGTAGGTGGGCTTTCAGTATACTGACATCATCAAGACTCCTGTGTCATCTTTATGGATGAAGACATCTAAATAGGGTATGGCACTGCTATTTTCCTTCTCCTTCGTGAAACGTATCATAAGGTAAGATATTATTGGCAGAATTAATGAGGCAGTTTAATTGTTCATTGCTGCCATTCCAAATTAAAAATATATCATCGACATCAGAAGATAGGTAAAATTCTGTTGAGTTGAATCCCCCCCGATAGGGAACCACCTTAAGGTGGTGGTGGTGGGGGGGGGGGGGGGGGCTTAGTGGTGCCTCTGTGAAGTAGTGGCATGGCCCATTGTTTCCTTATTTGCACAATGGGATATGGCCTTTGGTGGCAGGGCCTGTGATGGTCTGCAGGGGTCTAGTCTAGTGGGCTTATCCACTTGCTCAGGGAAGATTTAGGTTCACAGCCCCAATATAAGGGATGTGGTTGAGAGTATTGCGGACCGGGTTTAGTGGACCTGGTCCAGTGGGCTCATCGGTGCAGCCTCAGTGAAGTTGGGGTACAGACTGCTTCTGGGGGGCAGTGGGTACGTGCCACTGAGGGAGAGGATGAAGTTGAAGGCTTGTGACTTGGGTATGGACAGTTTGACAGGCTTATCAATGGAAAAGCCAAATGAAGAGTCTCCACCCCGGGAGCCCAGACAGTCTGGATTTGTATGTCCTTGTGGCTAACCGGGGAATAGAGTAAATTTAGGTTTTAACCGATGGATGAATCTTCCTTCTATAGGATTGTTCACCATAGGTACTCATGGGGTGAGCTGCATCTATATGGTGTTGTCTTGCCCTTGATGTGGGTAGTGGAGATTAAGGCATTCTCCCCATAGTTGGTGTGCAACCATATGTTGCAGTACAACTGGGACTTGTCATTGCTTAATGTATAATGTTGAGTTGAATAATTTGTTTCAAGATCTTGAAGGACAGTCTCAAACAGGATGCTGGAAAGGGTGTAATGCTCCAAAGATTAATAACTTTTGAAGTTTGGACCTTTTATCTGATCCAATTTATTCAAATTCCGAATAGCTCTATTGGGCACCAGGCAATAATAACTTGCCAAAAAAAAGTTGAAATAGGGTTCATTTATTTGCCAAGCATTACTTATCAAGTAAGAATTAAAAAATGATTGTCTAGTTTAAATATTAAATGCAATCAAAAATTAATTCATGTTGCTCAAGAGAAAAAATAGCAAAGATTCAAAAGTTTCTAAAACAAACAAAGTTTATTTCCAAAAATTCAACTCACCAAACTCAAAGTGAAAATGTTGACTACATCTCGAACAAAAGCTCTGCTACTACATCTCAACTCATCACTATCTCACTATTTCATTACTACTATACAATCTTTCTCTTACTACACTACTCTTACTAACTCTGTGACAACGTCACCACTCTCTAACAACACTTCACAATCTCAATTCTAACTCTTACTACTCCACTAATAACTCATCTCTAACTCTTAGTTCACTGCTCTTTGTGACCTAACGTCATCAGGTTTTAACAAGAGGCTACAAAGCTGGCACGTGCCATGTTGCTTGCCAGGAAAGACATTTGCATAAACTGGCAATCGCGCAAGCTATGACGCAAGAGAGGTTGTGTCCTTAACACAGACACTTTAGTGGTTGTCATTAAAAAGGTCGGAGTTCCGTGTGCGCAATACCTGCAGCTCGGGCGAGGATTGAGACTGTCCACAAAATGAATTAAAATCCCCAAACTTATAAATATAATGTAAATAAAGCAAAACTGGTTAAGGAAAAGTAAAAGTGAATGGGTGGACCATCACAAGGGGTGAACTCATGCAATTGCAAAACAAGCAATTGTTTTGCAATGCTTAATTGCAAAACAAGCAATTAAACCAAGGCCATACTTATAAACCATGTTGATATGCTCTAGAGGGTGCCATTGCTTGGTGCCATTCGAGTCCAGTACTTTCTATCAATATCCATTTGTTCCAACAATATAATTGCCCACTATGTATGATTCATACTTGATGCACTATCCAGTTTACTGGGTTGCTGAGTCTTTCATATATACATAGCATGATCATTTAATTCATGGACAGAAGTAAAAAGTTACATTAAATATCATCCTCTGAATCTTCCTGACATTTGTCTTTCTCAAAATACTCTCCCTTGAACTTACACATTTTTTGCCATCATTGTACCATGCATTAAAAGCATCTTTGAAGCCATAGTGAAAAAAATTGGGAAGACAAGGCTTAATTTTTGAAAACCTGAGGGAAAAAAAGTTTCTGGAACATATTATTGGAAAGGAAATTTCTTTCTGAATAATATAATATTAGCTTGAAGCATGATTTTTACTTTTTTTTTTAATTGTTTTCATTATGGTGTATTTTAAACATGGACCAGTTTGCACAAGGTGACTTGGATAGCTCACATTCATGGGATTTTCTGCCCTATTTATAAATGAGGAATACTTGAACACTTTCTTGGTCATTTTTTTACTGAACATCATGTATTTTTTTCTTCAGGGGTTGCATTTTGGGTATCTTAGTAAAGTGCCAAAATGTTAGTGCCTTACTTAAGTATTCTCAGAATGGTAAAACCAAAGCACTGGGGTAATGGGGAGGGAGTGGTAGTTAAACCTTGTTTTCAAATCACTCAGTATAAATTTGTAAACTTAGAATTTCTTTAAAATAAAATATTATCCAGTGGGGTTAAAACTCCTCACTGTAACAATGTATAAAAAGTCCTTGACAAAATTCCCTTGTCCTCCCAGCCATAGGGGGCCTGATTCCTGAGGATCTGGATAATCATTCCAGATCCAAGCCAAGGATATCCTTTTTGCTTTCATTTGTGCTAGTGAGACTGACAGTGCCTATGCTCCTGATCCATTGAAATTTGACACATGCTACAGTGTTGATGGCTTTGGAAAAATTTAATGCCCTGCCCCATCAAAACAATGTAGTCATACTTCCACAGTGCTGACACAAGACTTTAGAACCTAAGGCGTCTGATCTACTTGCTTCCAAATCGCAGCACTGAACAATGACTTGTGTCCAGACATGATGGTCAAGAGAGAAGTTCCTTTCTCTTCCAGTGGCTCCACTTCCCCCTTACTCACTCCAGGAAAAAGCATAGTAATTCTAAACTTAAGGCAACTCATAATGCACTTCTCAGAGTTATGTGAGGTCCGACACTCCTTTTATAGCCCAGTTCAACATTTGGCACTAATGCCAATGTAAAGTTACAAAAGGTGAAGGTAGGGTGGAATCATAAATGCAAGCATTCCTGACAATATTAAATGACAACTCCACAAAGGGACACTCCTACTCATACCTTACAAGAGTTTAAGCACATTGCACTAATTTGATAACTGATTGATACTCTATGATATGGGTGAGCATCCCTCAGTTTAAGCACTAATTGATACTATATAGCATCCTCCAGGGCATGATTGACTTTCTAATTGACAGTATGCTTTGCTGTCTCAATGCTTGCATCACCACTAGAGATGACTTCTCTATCCAACTTGAATCATTTGCTTCTCATGATGTCCTTCATAGATACGTAATTTCATGGTATTCCCTTATTAACTTTATGGAATTGCAGTTTCCATGTTGCATAGTGTAATTATTTTTGGGAAGATCAAAACTGTGTTATATATATTGTATATAATTAAATTTATACAGTATATATATAACACAGTTTTGATCTTTTAACATAACACAGTTTGAATGATGCTTGCACAATAGATGCCCCCACTAGGCATGATGTTATCCCAGTCATTTGTTACAAGTGTGCAAAACTGAATGTCATTGGTACATAAAAACTATACTTATATGAATAATAAAAAATACTTATTTAAAGTATTATTTAAGTATATAGTATTATAAAGTATTATATTTTGGGAAGATCATTAACCTTCCCAAACTTATCCTATAGGGGAAATATGTACAAAAGGCAAGGATATGTATATATACTAATTATATATGTTCATTCACAAAAATACATATATATATACCTTCATTCTATACAAACTACAGCCCTATCTGGGCTGTAGTTTGTATAGAATGAAAGTGTGCTTGAGTATAGTATTTATATTTTCCTTTTTCGTTAATTTGTTATTCTGTGTAGTAGAATAACCTGCATTCTTAGCTCTATCATAGATGAAGTCAATTTCCTGTTTTAACTGTTGTTCAGCACTTTGAGTAATCTTAAGCTCTAAGAAAATATACTTTGAAGGTCCATTGCTTATATCTATTTGAGTACTTGGAGGTAAAAAAAGAGATGGATAATTCTATATTGTTTAGATGTGGACACTTCCATGCTTGATGGATGTATGGTTAACTTGATGCCTGATTGGGATAAACAGCTAGTACTATCTGTGGAAATTTTATGTTCTGTCATACATGACATGTCACAATGTTTCCACCTCCAAAATATTCATGTTGTCCCCACATTTTGGATGACAATTAGATTAATACAGGGGTTTTCAACCCTTTTGACAAAAAAATATCAAGGTACTCAAAGGCAGCGCCCCTTCACAGATACAAACATCGAAGTAAAAACAGCATAAATAATAATTAAAGTTCTTAGAGTTTCACTGCTTATTTCAGTAGTTACCAGATTAGCAACAGATTGTCCCACAAATTTTGATTTAAAATTTTCAATTACAAGTATTTTTGAGCATCAGTATAAAAATAAACTTTGTTGCTCTACTTTATATTAAAAACATTTACACCCTATACATCAATCCAAACTTATTATAGTGCAACACATAACTTAGTCACACAATAAATTGTATGTTAAGCTGATCTGTTAAAAAATCATACCAAGAAATAGTTGAGTGCCTTAGCACAAAAGTTTGTAACAGTCTTAGTTGCCTTTGCTTTGCATTGGTTTAATAAAAATACAAAATATCAGTTGTTTTTTATTTGTTTGCACCCATTATTTCCAGTTGTAAGAAATTTGTCAGTGATTTTATCACTAAATGTAGCCACTGTCAGTAACAGTGGGCAAAATATTTAGTTATGATAACTTGTGATCTCTTGAGCATCAGCAAGCACTATGGTTCTTGCAAGCATCATGTTCCAAATATTTGTATTAATGAGTAAGAATTATGAGCATTATTTCAAAGGCTTGAGGGAGAAGAGTGAAGATAGTTCAAGGATTAACAGGACTCAGTGACCTGAAGAGAAGAGAAATAGGATTTTTTCTGCTTCTTCTTTTGAAAGATTAAATTGTAGTCTGATTGGACCTCCTTGTGTGAAAATTTTGTGTGGGTGTGTAGATAAAAACGTTGCTTGCAAAAAAAATTATGCTTAGCTGAAGATTTTGCAAAATGTGATGTATAATAATCCTGAAATTGTTCTGCTTTTGAATAGATAAACCTTCTAAAAAAAAAGTTAATTTACATTAGAAAAGTTTCCATTTTCTTGGAATTTGTCATCCATTTTGTAAAGGAAGGATAACAACCAGATGTAATAAAATTTCATCTTGCTCAATCTAATCCTGCTTAAGCTCCATTTTAGGGAGATTTTATAATAATATTTAAGGTGTCACCTTATTTGCAAAAGTAATGTTCAAAGTTTTTTTTATTATTTTGGTGTAATTTAAAATAAAACAACCTGATATTTGTGGTGAAAATGAAATTGCATATTTTTTGCCTTTTTTTTTGTTTTTTTGCAGATATTTCAATTAATCCGTCTCAAGCAAATGCTATTGGTAAGTCATTTTAGAATGTTAATTATAGATTAAACATTCCTTCTATGTAGTTCTAAAATGGCAATGTAATATAAGGTGTGAGCTGTATGTTGAAGCAACACCCCAAATTTTGACCTTGGAATTTTTCTGTGCATGTGCAAAAAAGGGGAACACTAATAGTATGGAGAGCATTCAAATAGTTCTTGACATGTGTCTGTAGATTTACCCTTGTTCCTCTGAAGTTAACAAGCTGTGACTTGTTTAAGAGCTTGTCTAAACTTGTCATTATGTGTTAAAAACATAGGCTGTATCATCATTTCTGTCTTCACTTGTGGCACATAAAGTTCGGTCTCCAAATTCTGTTTTTTTGCTATCATCCTCCTCCTCAAGCAGCCATAGGCTATGGGAGGTCCAACCAGACTGTGCAATTTAGTTCTATAAGCATATCAGTCCTGAGCTCTATCTGCTGCATCTGGCCACTGTATACCAATTCTAACAAGGTCCTGTTTGACATTGTCTGCCCACTGCATCCTAGGTCTCCCCTTCTTTCTGAGGCCTTTAGGCACACTGTTCATAACCCTATTCACCGATCTGTAATTATCCATACAGGCAACATGGCCAAACCAACGGAGTCTCTCTCTGCACAATATGCTGCTTAAAGGAGGTTGCCGACTCCTTTGCCTAATCTCATCATTACTTAAAAAGTTGAACCACCTAATGCCCAAGGGCAGGTGTGGCTCAGTTGGTAGTGCACCAGGCTCATAATCTGCAGTTTCCATGTTCGAGTCCAACTGGTGGGTCAGCGTTGAGATTTATCTCCACAAAACTCCCCGCTCTGCCCACAGTCGGTAGAGGACACTGATGGGCTTGGAAAGGCCGCTGTCCATCATATGGGAAATTAAACCATGGCCCCATGTGCCGGAGAGCAATACCCTGTGCATGTTAAAGAACACGCTGGATGGCCTTGATGGGAGGTACCATCTGTCTCCCAACAGCTGTTCCAGTGGGTCTCCTCCCCCAACATTCTATGAGCCTTCGGGGTCCTTGTGACCTGGCCATTTAGCCCATGGTGTGCAAAAAAGTGCCGCTCAGAGGTAAAACAACACAACCCTAATGCCCAAGATGCTATGTAAGCATTTAGAATCAAAATCATCTAGTTTCCTTTTATCTTGTTTACAAAGCATCCAAGTTTCACTACCATAACTAACCCTAGAGAGAACCAAACTATTATACAGTTTTAATTTTAGGGTTTAGATATATATGCCTATTTCTTCTCACACTCCATAGATTTCTTAAAAATCTCAGCAGCAATCACTATTCATCTGTTAATCTCATGCCACACATCACCAGTATCTGTTACATATCTCCCAAGATAATTAAACTGAGACACTTCAAAAGTGCAGCCATTCAGATTAACTGAACCACAGCCTGCCTGACCAATTTTCATCACTTTAGTTTTCTCTCTGTTTGTAACCAAATCTACTCTACTACTAGTCTCATCAACAGCTCGAATGAAAGAGTTCATCTCATCAACATCATTTGTCAAAAGGGCTAAAAAATGTACTAAAGACAGGGGAAAGATTTTACATTTTTACAAGGATGCAGCTTGGAAATGATGCAAAAAAAAATTCATGCTGATTTGTCACAAGTATATGGGGATCATGCCTGTTCTATGGCATTATTATGGGATGGATATACAAATTCAGAGGATAGCAGATTTCAAAGACCTCTCTTGTGCAGGAAGACCAAAGGAGGCCTGAACAAGAGAACAATTGCTGTTGTTCATGAACTCGTTAAGGAAAACCCACACATCACTCGTCAGGTAATACATTTAGATGTTAGTGTATTGATTAACAGTCGGGAAACAATTATTCATCAATGTTTAAAGTTCCGAAAGATCTGTCAAATGGGTACCCTACAAACTAACAGAATAGCAAAAAAGGGCTAGATTTGTTCACAAAGATGATGGCTGTGTTTGAACCTAGTTTCCTCAAACGGTTAACAGGTATTGTGACAGATGATGAGACATGGTTTTATTATATACAGGGTGTCTCAAAAATATAGGTACAAACTTTTAGGGGGAGGTAGATAACATCTAAAGGAATGAGAATTGCATAGGAACCCATAACCGGAAACGTCATGGGAAAGTGGTAGCAGAGGTACAAGATCTGAAAGGACACAAGACAGTGATTAATGGGAAAACATTTATTGGACATAATTATTACAAATGGCATACTAGATGATACATTTCATAATGTTACAGCTCTTAATGACCCATAATCACACAAATTTTGATGCACACGTGCAAACAAACGGTGGCCCGGTATATGTCTGTGTGGGAAGCGTTCTTGATACATTTGTTGAGCAGCTCGTCCGTTGCCCTCAGCTATTCCATACACTAAGTGCATGTCTGCCATGTTGTTCAAATACCTTTGCATGCTCTTCATCAGCCAACTACCGCTCGAATGAGGAAATCCAATATTTCCCCTCTAGCGCACCGATGCCTATTGACTTACAGTGACATTTCCAGTTATGGGTTCCTATGCAATTCTCATTCCGTTAGATGTTATCTTTCTTCCCTAAAAGTTTATACCTATATTTTTTAGACATCCTCTACAAGCAGAATTACTATTCCAGAAAGATCTTAAACTATGTTTGGTTTGTGGAAGATTAACTGTGTCCCCAAATCCTCTGACAAGACTTTTGTTCAAGGAAGATGTTCACAATTTTTTTAAATTCCCAAGGAGTGTTAGCCTTTGACACCTTACCTGAAAAAATTACTATAAATGGCAAATAGTACACTAGCATTGTTTTGTCCAAAATGATTAAGAAGGTGAAGGACCAGTGCCCAACAACAGGCATGTTGAGGGTCATTTTTCACGACAATGCCAGTGCTCACAAACCAGAAAGTTACGACCTGTCTGGAGCAGAAAAAAAAATCAAGCATCTACCCATGCTGCATATTCACCCGATCTTGCACCATGCAATTTTTAGTTGTTTCCAAAAATTAAGAAGGAACTTGCTGGGAAGCTGTTTTCAAAGGTGCAAGATTTTGCAAAATGAGTTCATTCAGAATTGCAGAGTATTCCCCCAACAGGAATACCACCAAGTGTTCCAGAATGGTGTAGACATCTGCAACTTTGCAGAGATGCTGGAGGGGAAGTACTTTGAAGGACAGTAAAAGTTTTGTTTAGGTAAGTGGAATGTTTTTTGTTCTGCAGATGCATGTCAAGAACATTTTGAATGCCCCTCATAAATGTTTGCTGTGAGCCTATGAAAAATTGTGTGATTTTCTCCTTATTATACCTGGATATGATTCAGATTTTTGTTGTTGACCAAATTCCCAAGAATCAATGTTTTAGTAAGATGACACTGCCTCACATTACCACAAAGAAATACATACTTTCTTGTATCTTCACTGATGGATCAGAAGAGGGAGACTTCTTGCCAGGCCACAGACCTTACTATACTAGACTTCTTTTCCTGGGGATTCACAAAGAATATCACATACAAATAGAAAATGTGAAAAAAGTGTGTGTCACTAGTTCATATGCAAAGTAACCATCCAAGTTATTATTATTGTAAACAAAAAGAAGCAGTTATTATTATTGTAAACAAAAATATTAACCTTACCCATAATTATATAAAATTAGTACACTGGACACAAAAAGGCAGTGTAAAAATTAGTCATCCTTACATGGATGGTAATATTAACTTCACTGGTAGATATTGTGCCTGCAGTACTATGTAGGGCATGTGGCCTTCCATATACTCTGTAGTGTTGTCATTTACACTGGACCCCCAGTTACATATTGTTCCTGCCATGAATCGGTTCGGAAGCAAGATGTGACTGAATGGCAAAAGAATGCTATTGCATTTGGTAGGGCTAAAGGACATGGTGTAAAGGAAGTATCTGAATTTGCTGGTGTTTTGAAATGAACAGTCCAACAAGTGTATAAATGGTGGTGCATATCCAGTTTGACTGCTAATCATAGAAGTTACTGCAGACACAAGTCAGTGCTCACAGACAGGAATTGCTGATGAGTATCATGACTAGTGACTGCAAACTGATTTCAAACCAGACAGAAATTGCTACAGACAGTCAATGAAGCAACAATGATTTGAAATTGTCAATGAAGCAATATGATTTGAATTTGTCAATGAAGCTATATGATTTGTATACTGCATTCCATGATGCAAGGTGGAGAGTACATTGCAGGAGGTAATGCCCTCCATTCCTTACTGTTCCCAAGGTGTTATTCAAGCTGGAGGTGAATGTGTTGTAAATCTTAAAGTAAAATCATTCTGGGGATGTTTTACCTACCATGAAGTAGGCCCATTAGCTGAGATATCGACCCATTTAAATCAGAAAGGCTATATACCGATTTTGAATAATCAAGTGTTGCCTTTTGTGCTTCATGTGAAGGATGAAAACAGTTTAAAGGGAACTTTGTTCCATGGGTATTTGGACCAGGATACCTTGGAAGAGATTCTTCGCCCTGCCCACGGTCGGGGGGACACTGATGGGCTTAGAAAGGCTGCCTTCCATCAGATGGGATGTTAAACCGTGGCCCTGTGTGTAGGAGAGCCATACCCAGTGCACATTAAAGAACACACTGGATGGCCTTGACGGGAAGCTATCATCTGTCTCCCAATAGCTGTTCCAGTGGGTTCCTCCCCCAACCTTCTCTGAGCCTTTGGGGTCCATGTGACCTGGCTATTTAGCCCATGGTGTGCAAAAAAGTGCCGCTCACAGATAAAACAACCCAACCTTGGAAGAGACCATGCTAACAGCTGTACATCAAACAGCCCAATTGCAATGGGATAGGGCTATAGACATTGGCATGCAGATGACTGGAAAATAATGCTTTTGGTCTGATGATGATTTGTATACTGCAATCCATGATGCAAAGTGGAGAGTACATTGCAGGAGGTAATGCCCTCCATTCCTTACTGTTCCCAAGGTGTTATTCGAACTGGAGGTGAATGTGTTGTAACTCTTAAAGTAAAATCATTCTGGGGATGTTTTACCATGAGGTAGGCCCATTAGCTGAGATATCAACCCATTTAAATCAGAAAGACTATATACCGATTTTGAATAATCAAGTGTTGCCTTTTGTGCTTCATGTGAAGGATGAATACAACATAGACAATCTGGTGTTTCAGGATGAAACTGTAGGGTGTCAAGGCCAAAACTGTTTGCGACTGGCATGAGGTAACATTGGGACACCTTGACTTTCCTACAAAGTCACTGGATGTATCCCATTGGAAACCTTTGGGACTATCTGGAACAGAGAGTGAAACTAGACTAGAATTGATGTAAATTATATCCGATAACTGGTAGAGTCCATACTTACCACACCTCTGCTGTAATTCATGCAAAGGGAGGTGTTACGCAGTATTAGGTGATAAATTTCATAGATGGTAAATTTTTTTGTCCAGTGAGCTTATATATAACCTTCGAGCCCCGGGGGCTACTGATTTAAGGGACCTGGGTTCGAGCCCCGGGTAAGGCATGGATGTGTGTTGTTTTTCTGCTGAAGTCCTGCCATCCTCACAGACCTTCTACTATGGCATATAAACTGACAGGCTCCTGTCAGACCTCTGTGGCAAGCAGCTGCTTGAGAGGGTATTTATTTTTTTATTTATTATTTATATCCAAGGCAAAGTGTTATTTGTAACTACTATGTATTAAAACTATGTTTCAACCTATTATCAGTTGCTTTGAGAAATTGCTTCCACCATTCTATTAGTCATGATGTACCACTCCATTAGTCAGTTTATTATTGTGTTTTTGTACAAACAATTAGCACGTGCTCGCTAGGTAATTTTCGATATTTCTTTTTGCAGTTATCGTTTCTCTTGATATTTTTCTTTGTGTGGGGATGGCTCAGTCAGTAGCATCCTAGGCTTATAATCTGCAATTCCCAGGTTCGAGTCCCATCTATGCCAGTATTGAGATTTATCTCTTCAAAACTCTGCCCTGCCCACGGTCAGTAGGGGACACTGATGGGCTTGGGAAGGGCTGCTGTCTGTCGGATAGGACATTAAGCTATGGCCCCATGTGTGGGAGAACCATACCCTGTGCGTATTAAACAATATGCTGGATGGCCTTGACAGGAAGCTTCCATCTGTCTCCCAACAGCTATCCAGTGGTTCCCTTCTCCCAACCTTCTGTGAACCTTTGGGGTCTTTATGACCCTGAAGGCTCAGAGAAGTCACCCAGGACTAATGGTCCATTTAGCCCATTGTGTGCAAAAAAGTACTGCTAGAGGTAAAACAACCCAACCTGTATGGGAAATACTGTAAAAGTATTATATAGCAAGCTTCATACATATGCATGCTTATGTGCACTGTCTTATTTATGGTTAGCAAACCTTAATTTGTGGCAGTAGATATGCTCCTTTGTAAGTGCTCATGTATTATATGAGAAACCAGGACAAGCTTCGTAGAGCTTTAGCTTATCCTCATTCTTTGTGTTATCACTAACACAAAGAATGAGGATAAGCTAAAGTAAAACTAAAAAGTAAAAACTTTTGTTTAACCAGATTGCAATTTTGCTCTCCAAAAATTGTCTGTTCTGAGTAGGAACATTTGTTTAAATTTCTACCAGATGAAAATTGTCTCTTCCATGATAATTTCACTGCCTTGACATTGTTAAACCTTTTGGCTCTTTTTTTTTGTATTTACACTTTAAAAGAGTTACACTTAAGGTAAACCCAGTTCCTTGTGCCCAAAAGAAGTTTTCAATATTTTTCTAAAGAGAAATCAGAATATAATAGAATCTCAAAGAGTGTGAGAGTTAGAATCCTGGTACCTCACATAAGTGCAAATTCATGCAAGTTGGGGGTTTTCCTATAAAGAAAAACCATTGTACATATACTAAAGCCGTCTCATGGCCAAGTGGTTAGGGCACTTGACTACTGATCAAAGGGACCTGGGTTCGAGCCCTGGGTAAGGCATAGATGTTTGTATTGTTTTTCTTTTGAGGTTCCTGCCATCCTCACAGACCTACTATGGTGTATAAAGTGACAGGCTCCTGTCAGATCTCTGTGGCAAGAAGCTGCTTGAGGAGGTATCTGTTTTATTTTTACATATACTAAAGTAAAATTACATGAACTCCTGTAAACTATGTTCACTTGTACATAAACTTTATTTGGGTAGATTAAATGTACATAAATCTTAAAGTATAAATTTTATAAAGTACCACACCTTAAATACTAAACTACTCAATAGATAAAAGTCATTGGTATCATCCTCAGGTTGACGAGCA
Source organism: Ryuthela nishihirai (assembly GCA_038380435.1). NCBI lineage: Eukaryota > Metazoa > Arthropoda > Arachnida > Araneae > Heptathelidae > Ryuthela > Ryuthela nishihirai. The sequence continues at coordinate 24,302,557 of JAWZYU010000001.1, forward strand.
TTTTGGTCAGTGATTTCACAATCTTTTTCGTGCAAGTGACAAAATAGGAGTATGCAAGGAGGCTGTGGTGAGTAGTGGAACTATGTGATGGCTTTCTTGATGAACATGGTGCTTCTTCTTGTGCTGGAGTTTTCAGAGTATATTTCTTAGTGGGAAGGAACATCTGTTTACTTCCCAAGTGATCCTTAAACATCTTTCCATTGAAGGATCCTACTCCTGCCAGTTAGCTTTTTAAGGAGTTGAAACACTTTGCTTAACTTATGGATGTCTCACAATGCCTGTTTGATCTTTTCTTCATCTTTTAATTTGTCCTCCTCTGCACTCTTGGCAGCTCTTGTAGATCTTCTTCTGTTAACCCCTCCCCAGCACCAGTAATTTTTCTAGATCAGTCTCCACCATGTTGTTGAATCCTTTGCTACCTACCTGACAAGCAATGTTAATAATCCTCTTTGGTGATGGTGGTGGGGAGGGGGGGGGGTCACTTGCTTATGAACAGCATTATGTACTTTGGGGCCCTACATATAAAAATCATCGAAATGATTGCGAATCTAATCTATAAAGAAAGCTTGTGTGCTTGTTTGATTGCCTGTATGTCTGTTTGCCTATGCACTCAGCCCCCAGAAAAGCTAAAGGCACCGAACTTCAACAAGGAATATAGGTTATGTGTGAACTCACTGGGGTGGGCGATTTTGAATTTCTTGAAATTCTCATAGACTTAACAGTAAGGATTAAAAACCAGCATCTTTCACAGACTTAGCATTAGCAGTTATTCAAAATCCTAAGAGTGCCATCTACTACAATTTTAGAGAATTTCAGACTTCCCCTAAAGAGGAGGAGAAAAATTATATGGGGAGGGGGGGGGGACAAATCGATTGTAATGAATTAAATATCAAATGAAAACTTGCGAAGTGGGAAGTACCATATATTATATACTTTAGAGAGTTTCAGACCTCCCCTAGAAGAGAGGTATAAAATTTTTGCCATTTGGGGGTGGGTGGGACGAAGCGATCATAATGAATTTTATGCCCTAAAAAGCTTGTGACGTGTAAAGTGCCATCTACTATATACTTCAGAGGGTTTCTAATATCCCCCAAAAGTGAAGGCTTTTGCCACAGAGGAGGGGAATGAATGGATCGTAATGAGTTTTATGACAAATGAAAGCTTGTGATATTAGAAGTGCCATCCATCTACTATATACTGACCCCCCCCCCCCACCACCAACATCTACCATGTACTATATACTGTACTTCATAAAGTTTCAGACTTGAGCAACACCAGTAAATCTGCTAGTAGTAACACGTGAGACCTTCAGACATGTAAACTATTTAATCCTTTCCACATATAGGTCACTTATACATGTTGGCAGAATCCATAATGAGAGGCTGAGGGCATCTGTGTCTGTTTTTAGTACAACACATAAACTTCAATTTTTTGAAAATTAATATTCAAGAAACTTTTTTGTATACACTGGCGGAAATTGAAAAAAAAAAACACCATTAACTATTGTAGTGTAATCTATGAGATTTATTTAGTAGAAACAATTTGTTAAGAAAGGACAGTGATCACACATGTGAAGTGATTCATTGTTTACATTTTACAGAAGGCACATTTTAATAAGGTGTTGAACCTCCTCGAGCAGCAATATAAGCTTCCAATCTGGCATGCAATTCGTGTACAAATGCTGGTATAACGCTGGGGATACCATTCCATGTGCTTTGAACTTGAATGCATAATTCAACGATGGTTGTTGTCTGCCACTGTCTGCGGAAGAGTCATTGTTCGATCCAGTCCCAGACATGCTCGATTGGAGACAAGTCCAGAGAGTGTGTTGGACAGGGTGCACTGCCTGAAGAGCAAATTGAGATGCCCGGGCGGAGTGTGGGTGGACATTATCCTGCTGGAATATTGCATTTGGGATTACATTTAAATATGGCAGGATGACCAACTGTACAATGTCATTGACATATGTATTGCCATTCATTTCTGGTGGATGCACGATGGAAGAAGCGACTCACTTGTCACCTTCAGACATATAAATGACCATCAGACGTTCCTAAGCAGAATCGGCTTTCATCACTGAAGACCATATACTGCCATTATTCCCTCCAGTGAACTAGTTTTTGACACCACTGTAAACGTGCTCAACAGTAACGAGGTGATAGTGGTAACTGTGCCCATAGTCCTGCTTCCAAAAGATAATTGTGTATTGTTCTTGTAGATACCCTTGGTAGGAGAGAGGATCGAATTTGTGATGCCATCCATTCTGCCACTGCTGCCCCCCTGATACACCGATTCTCTTGTGCGTCTGTAACTCTGCATTGTCTGGAACTACATCTGCAAGTGTGCGAATGCTCTTCTGACCATCAACACCATCACTGTACCACTTTCAATACCTCTCATCTATTGCAGTGTGCAATTTGACAAAAAGACCAAAGTGATTCCCGAAGACCCACTATATGACCTCACTCAAACTCTGCTAACTGAACAAATGTTGTGCACCTGCATCGTCCAGGCATGGTAGCTTCTTCAAACAGCACTGAACAACATGACACAAGAAGAATAACTTCTTTCTTCATGCCCTAGTCCTTAAATATGTTCTGTGTACATTTGCATGTTGTTGTCCTCAGTGACATCATTATTTCGTCCAATGGCTTTCAATCTTGGATCACAATACGACGTTCCCAAAGGAATTCCTTCTGGGTGTTCTTTTTTTAATTTCTGCCAGTGTATATCTTATAAAAGTACATAATCTAGGCTTTGAAAACAGTGCTTTATTTTTTTGGTTTGATGCATATTTTATTAATCTTCATCATCCTCAAGCAGCCATGGGCTACGGAGGTCCAACCAGACAGTGCAATTTAGTTCTCCAAGCATATCTGTCCTGAGTTACATCTTCTGCATCTGGCCACTGCACACCAATTCTAACAAGGTCCTGTTTGACATTGTCTGCCTACTGCATCCTAGGTCTCCCTTCTTTCTGAGGCCTTTAGGCACACTGTTCATAACCCTATTCACCGATCTATAATTATCCATACGGGCAACATGGCCAAACCAACAGAATCTCTCTCTGCACAATATGCTGCTTAAAGGATGTTGCCGACTCCTTTGCCTAACCTCATCATTAGTTACAAAGCTGAACCACCTAATGCCCAAGATACTGCGTAAGCATCTAGAATCAAAAGCATCTAGTTTCCTGTTTTCTTGTTTACAAAGTGTCCAAGTTTCACTACCATAATTAACCCTAGAAAGAACCAAACTATTATACAGTCTAATTTTAGTCTTTAGGTGTATACGCCTATTTCTCCACATTCTCCATAGATTCTTAAAAGTCCCGGCAGCAATCCCTATTCATCTGTTAACCTCATGCCGCACTTCACCAGTATCTGTTACATAGCTCCCAAGATAATTAAACTGTGACACCTGCTCAAGACTGCAACCATTCAGATGAACTGAATCACAACCTGCCTGACCAACTTTCATCACTTTAGTTTTCTCTCTGTTTATAACCAAACCTACTCTACTACCAGTCCCATCAGCAGCTTGAATGAAAGAGTTCATCTCATCAACATCATTTTCCAAAAGAGCTAAATCATCAGCCTGATCTAAATCAGAAATTTTCAGATCTGCAGACCATTTAAAGCCAAATCTTTCCTTGCAGTGAATTTTGCATAGCATAATCAATAACCAAACTAAAGAGAAAAGGAGACAAAATACACCCTTGTCGAACACCAGAAGTAATGCTAAACCTATTGCTACAAGCCTTACCAACTCTCACACAGAACTCAGTGTTATTATAGAGAGCTTTCATTATATTAACTGACTTGTCTGGTATGCTGTACAATCTCACAGCCAACCACAAATTATGCAACAGTCAAAAATCAACAGTCAGATCAACAGTCAAAAGCCTTTTTGAAATCAGCAAAACTAGTAATCAAAGGTTTCTGAAAATCTAAGCATATCTCAAGGATCTGTCTGAATGAAAATATCTGATCTACACATCCCCTACCACTTCTGAATTCACATTGCTCATCACACAATTGCCTGTCAAACAGATTCTTAATTCTTTTAAGCACAGCCATGCAAAGAACCATTGCAAGCACAGCCATGCAAAGAACACAGCCCTGCAAAGTGCACAGCCATGCAAAGAACTTACCTGGAACAGAAAGTAGGCTGATACCCCTATAGTTATCACAAGAACTGTGATCATCTTTTTTAAAAATAGGGATAATGGCAACTGTGGTAAAATCCTTAGGAACAATGCCTTTATCATAAAAGATATGCAAAATTTCACCAGCCATGTGGTAAGCGAAACATTCCCAGCTCTAGGATTTCAGTAATAATTTCATCTACCCCTGGGTATTTATGTAGGTTTAAGTTTAGAAACAGCTAAAATAACTTCAGACTGTATTATAGGGCCAGCATTAAAGTCAGTAATGCATCTATCATCATTACAAAAATGGGAGTAGAATAACCACATTGTTTAGAACATTACTGAAATGCTCAGCCCACCTACCATGACAGAATCTATAACCTTACCTTGTTTATCCTTCAATCCCTGTATACCTGTCCGTTTTCTACCACACAAAACATTAACTATCTGGTACAGCTCTGTGCTGTTGGTTGTGCTGTCTAACTGCTTCCTTGGTTTTGTCAACCAAGCCATCAAGCTTTACACGTGTATTAAGCTTTTCATAATGCTTTCTAATAAGACTAGTAGGTTATTAATTAAGTACATTCCTGCTGTTCTTTCTTTCTGAAATAAGCTCAAGTGCTTTATTACTCAAATAATTTTGCCGCCTCTGTGCCTTTTTTCCCAAAAAGGGTATTGTTAGTTTCCAAAAAAGCCTGTTTAAAACAGTTCCTGTCTTCCTCAACTTCAATAGTAAGCAAATCATGACTGTCATATTAACTAAGTAACCTAACATGGTAAGCTTTAGCTATAACTTGGTCTTTCAGAGCATCAAAATTAAAGATAAATTTTTTAACCTTAACACAACACTTTTTAAGTTTAAGTTACTTTTATCAAGATAATGGTCAGATCCAATTTCAGCTCCCCTATATGACCTGGTATTCCAACAAAACTATCCCATTTACTGTTAATTAATATATAATCAATCATATTCTTATGCAGCCCATCTGGTGAAACCCATGTATACTTATATAGACCAAAGAGCCAAAACATTATGACCACCTGCCTAATATGATGTTGGTCCTCCATGTGCCACCAAATCAGCTCTTATCCAGTGAGGCATGGATGCTACAAGATTTCTAAAGGTGTCTTGTGGTATCTGGTACCAAAACGTTACCAGCAGATCCTTTAACTCTTGTAAGATCGTGGTTGAGGCACTGCAGATCGGACAAACTCTAGATGCTAGATTGGATTGATGTCTGTGGAATTTGGGGGCCAGGGCAATACCTGGAAGTCTTCCTCATGTTCCATGAACCATTCTTGAATGGTCTGGGCAGTGTGGCATGGCGCATTATCCTGGTGAAAGAAGACACTACTAGAAAGATACACTGTTGCCTTGAAAGGATATACCTGTTGTGCAATGGTGTTTAGTAGATGGTAGACGTCATAGTTTCTTGCATATGAATTACTGGACCCAGGGTTTCCCAGCAGAACATTGCCAAAAGAATTACACTTCCTCCACTGGCTTGTTTTTGTCCCATGGTGTATCCTGGTGCCAACACTTCTCCGGGTTAACAATGCACATGTACCTGGCTGCCCACATGGTGCTACAGGAAACAAGATTCATTGGACCAGATGACCTTCTTCCAGTCAATCAAGGTTCAATTTTGATGTTCGCATGCCCATTGTAGGTGCTTTCAACAGTGAACTGAGGTTAGCATGGGCACTAGGAGTGGCCTGCAGCTATGCAGCCCCATTTTCAGTGTGGTTCGATGTACTGTGTTTTGTGACACATTACTCCTGTTATCAGCATTCAAATTATGGGCGAGTTGCACCACAGCATCCCTTCTGTTGGCTCATACCATATGGGATAGCCTTTGTTCACTTCTAGCATCGATGAGTCGTGATTAACCCACACCTTGCCAGCTGTTCATGGTTTTTCCTTCCTCGAACCACTTTTTGAAGGTACTAACCATGGCTGACCATGAGCAACCCCACAAGCCTTGCCATCTCGGAAATGCTTTGACCCAGTCGACTGGCCATTATAATATGGCCTTCGTCAAACTCACTTAAGTCTGCTGCCTTTCCCATCAGAAGAACAAGAATAATACTGATTAACAGAGCTCAGTATCAGGTGTTATTTATACTGTTTCATGATCTTCACATGTGCTATTGTTTATCTGTAGTTGCTTCAATTTGCATAAAGATGCACTGGTTATAACATTTTGGCTTTTTGGTGTTTGTCACAATGTTTGTAATAAGTGTTTGTTATTCTCAAACCATTTAGTTTACCTAATGCTGCCCAATGCAGCTTCCAATACCAAAAGGGCCTATCACTCCTTCCCAATGGTCAAAGTCATTACCAGCTTTGTCATTGAAGCCACCTAGAACAAGGGTAATATCTCCTTTCTTGACAAAATTCAAAATGTCATGAAGTTGTCCATAAAACCTATCCTTCTCATCCCCATCAGCATCCTCAGTGGGAGCATAACAACAGATAACACATCGTCTTTAATGCTTATCTAAAATTTAGCTGTAAGAAACCTTTCATTAATGTACTCGTATACTAGAAGAGCATTGTTAAAGTGTCTGCTGAGAAGCATATCTATGCCTTTATGCATATTATCTTCCCTCCCTGAAAAAAGAAAAGCTTAACCGAAGCACTGAATTTATAATGAGTTGCTTTATTATGAAACCTGCATAACTGCTATGGAAAAGTTTAATTCTAAAATTCCAGCAGAAATATTGGTTAAAAATCACAATTTCCTGACCTTAATTAGTTTATTTGGTTGAATTGTAATTGAAAGTATTGATAAATAAAGTACTCCCTTCTAAAACTTTTGCATTGAGTAATCCTAATGTTGTCCCTGATGGTAATGACATCATTACACATAGCTAGTGCTTTCATTTTCGATCGTTTCTTATTAATTATTGTTTATAATTGCAATATCCATTTGAGAAGCAATAAAAATAATATTAGAATCATTAAAGTAAAAAAAAAATCTCTTAAAATTGAAAGTCTGCTAAGATATTCATTGTAAGCTGATGTGTGTAGTTCCCAGATGATGCAATTTCTGGTATAATAAAATCAATATCTCTACTTTAAAAGTTTGGAAAGCATTACAACTCTGGTAGAGATATAAATTGCCCAAAATATGGGGAAATGCAACCGATTGATAATCTACACACAGTACAGCAGAATAAAGGCATAAACTAAATCATCACTACTTGATGCTATTTATGGTGACTGAAGTGCTAGCAATGTGCATTGCTACTGAACATATGCATACATTCAACTTTATCATAATTCTTTCAAGTGGAATTGACAGGTAAATATATATATGTCATAGGTTTAAATGTTATTTTCAATATTTGATTAGCAATGGTTGAAAAAAATTCAGATTTCTGTTCAGCAAACATTTCTTTCACAACCTTGTACTATGGGAGTGAAGCTTGCATCTCTAATCACTACAATTCGAAAGATGAAAGCATTTATTTGGGCTCTGACATGGAAAGGGTGCTTTATTCAGTAGTCTAAACAAGTGGGGGTCGCTAGGTCATGGTTGTATGTGATGTTCAAGACATTTCCAGCAGTTGCATTGTCACATATGCTCTATGAGAGTAGTCTTGTTATGGAGAAGGATTACTCCCTTTTGGGAGGGTTTGTGTATTTCTTTTAGATAACTTCCTGCAGCTGTCATAGCTGCTGCCATCATGCTCCAAGAAGCCTAATCATTGCAGAAACCATATTTCAAGCAGGTTGCCATTTCAGTTGACACTGCCCCTTACCACATTGTGTTTTAATACCTCTGTGTCACAGTGCAATATCCTCTTTAGGTGGAAGAATCAGATCATGTGGTTGCATTGACATCACATATTAGTTTCCTCTTCCATTCCATCAGATGTTACTTATTGAACAACCTTCATAACAAACCAATATCTCTGAAATTAAGCAATAGTTTATTTATTTTGATTCCCAGAATTTGTTTTCCTTTGTTATGGCATTATTTTTCACATATCTCTGTAAATGAGAAAAAAAAAAGTTGCACTGAAGACACCTGGATCCCAAGGATCTGACAATATTTTTTCCGCAGTTTCCTATTGGTGCTAGTTATTTGCATGTATCACCGTTTGAAGTACAGCTGAATGGTTGAAGAACACAAAAATAACCAAAGCATTTTTAGACATTTCTCCAACTGTGATAAAATGATAGGAGCTCATTTCATTTTAACACATGTTATCTAACTAATAAAGCTGTATCAAACTTTTGGATGTATGTGATTTGTCTTGCTGTTACTGACCAATCATCAAATAACTTTTTCCTCCTTATTACTTCCTGTATTTGTCTTCTATCACAAATACAAAATTCGTGTTTCATATGTTAGACTCTGGCTGTTATGGTAGTAGCTGGCTGGCATGGGGTTCAAATTTGGTACAGTGTGGTTGCTGCAAACTGGTTTTTGCCATCAGCCTCTTCATAGTGTTACTGAGCCCATTAAATGGACATTTTCCTTGGAATGTGACAAGGCAGTTTCACCCTGCTGACATTCCTTCTATAAATCATTATGGAATGTAAGGATCAGAAAATTTTTCATATTTTAAATTGAGATGGGGAACACCAGAGAAATGTATGATTTTGTGTGCTGCTATATTAAATTTATCTTTGGCAAAATTTATTAGACTTATTTGAAATGGATTCAAGTTATAATATGCTCTCAATAGTCTGCAATAACAATCAAGTTATCAGTAATAACATTAATGTAACATGAACCCTTAAATAAAATGCAAATGGATATACTATTTTAAATATTCTATGGCCATCAGCACTGTAGCACATGTCAAATTTCTGCAGATCAGGAGCATAAGTGCTGGTAAGCATTGCTAGCACAGTAAATGAAACATCGATTGTTTTTCAAAAACAGATATTCCTGTTTGAAATTTGTTTTATGTATATATCATAAAAGTAGATTCAAGCTTGAAAAATAATACCTTTTCCATTTGGTTCACATTTTATTGAGATATGATAATAAATAATTTATTATGGTGATCTGGTTTCCATTCCTTAGACATGATATACAGGTTTGACATTCTGTTTCTTTTTGATACTCCATGTTGAAGCAGCCCTCTGGTTTAAGTTTGATCTGAACTATTGCCAACATATTTTTTCTAAAGTTTTCAAATTCTCTCAAAATTGACAGTTTTTTTTTTAAATCTGAGGATTTTGGTAGCAATTATCAAGTATACATTTATTTTTTTTTCTTCCATTTTATTCTTTCTTTTCTGATTTAAACCTATTTCAGTAATAGAAGAAATATTTTTATCACTCATCCCAGCATTCAGTGCATAACTTATAGAAGACAGAAAAATCCTGAAAGGAATATAAAGAATATTTTATAATAAAAAATTACTAATTACATTGCTCAAAATATTAATGAGATAATTTGTATGATATCAATGTAAAGTCACTTTTGAACATCTTAATGCTTAAAGAATAGGTTCGTATGAAAAAATGTTTTATGGAAAACAATCAACATTGAATAGTTATTAAGTATATTTAAAATTTCCTGTACATAGCAATGATTTCAATAAAAATCATTCTCTGTCTTTATTTTCAACAACACTGTTTTAGATGTTTAAAAAGTTATGAATAAAAAAAGACATTTATTTAATGGAAAGTTTTATTTTAAAATATAGAAAGTGGGAAAAATTTCATATAGTATTATACACAATATACATACATACAATGTTGTAGCAAAGATATCAGTATAAAAACCAGTTTATGGTTCTCATACATCAAATTTCAGAAATGTAAGTTGATGTATCAATATTCATTTCAATATCCAGCTCAAATATTCGCTCTTCTTATCATAGTAAATATCTTTCATGAATTTCAAACTAGCCTTATGGAAATCACATGTGGCTTGCTAGCCATCATTTTGCCCCTAATATGTTCCATTTCCATTAGTTATTTCAGGGTGAGGTTTAAAGTTTTTCCCCCATAATAACACTTGAAAGCTTTTCCATCAGAAGAGCTGTTTCATAAACTCAACAGTTTAAGTTAATCAGTCATAACTTATATTATAATTGATTGATTTGATCATTTTAATTTTTAAAATGAAAATAGAATTTTTTTACATACTATTTTAGTTTGAATTCATATGATCATACTGTTAATATAATCTGCATAATAATGCTTTTTTTTTTTCATTTGTTGGTACACTTGACCCTCCATGTAAGCGAGAGTTCTGTTCTCCAAACACCTTGTGCACATTAAATTCGTGCAAATGGAGCTAAAGAATTAATAGGAACTAAGGGGTTAGATTCCAGGATTGCTTGTAATTACATCTATATACTTTTTAGTAAACTAATTATTTATGAAAATTGCATAAAATAATGCAAATAAAAAGTGATAAAAAACAAAGGTTTAGAAGAAATGATTTTACTACAGTTTTGTAAAAGGTACATATAATAGAAACTGAAAATTTTTACAAAACAATTACACAGACTTAATCTGCTGCACAGATGCTTTTATGGCCCCCTTCTTTGTGCAAATGGTATGCATCATGGATTCATTAATTCCCAAGCATATCCTATGGCTGAAGCAACTTCATCAGCTTCAGTCCTTGAGATATTCTCAAACTTCTTCTCTAAGTCTTGATATTCCTCTTATCCTTCATTGATCCAGGCATAATTGCACTTTTGTAAAGTTACAACATGCAAATAATTTAAGTTAGATTGTAATGTAAATGTGGCTAAAAATTTAGCATTTATGGGCAAAAAAAAAGTCTATGGCTGTCTTAAGCTGTCTTTTCCCTTCTCATTATTAATAATGACATCGGTTGCCAAGTAAATTTCATTATTATAATGACAGCAGTAGCTAAATGTTTGTCATGACATAATGTTATTATAATGACAGTGGCAGCTAAATGTTGGGCTTAAGTGTATATTTGAATTCCAGTTTGTGTACAAAAAAAGAGGGCATCAAAGATAGTTTGCATAGATTCAATTCACACAAATTGAATTTGCATACATGGAGGGTTTTTATTTAGCAGGAGAGTACTTTAATCCATTTAAGTAGAGTTCTGCTAGATTCTGCCTGCAAAACTGGCTATGATTTAAATAAATAGCTTGAGTTATTTATGGGAAACTACAAGGACTAGTTAGGCATTTGAGTTATTTAAAATTCAACCATGATATTTGAAAGAAAAACAAAAAAACCCTGGATTGCAGATGCATTATTGAACTTGATAGACAAGGTAATAAATTTATAATTTATATAAAGGTCGTCCCATGGCCGAGTGGTTAGTGCACTTGGCTATGGATTAGATCAGATCTAAGGGACCTGGGTTCGAGCCCCAGATAAGGCATGGCTGTTTGTTCCTTTTTCTGCTGAGGTCCTGCCATCCTCTCAGACCTACTATGGCATATAAACTGACAGGCTCCTGTCAGACCTGTGTGGCAAGCAGCTGCTTGAGGGGGCATTTATTTTTATTTTATCCAGTTAAGGAAACAAATGATATGCACTTCAGTATTTCAGTCCTTTTTATGTGGAATTTGTATTACAGTTCAAATACTGAAGAAAGCAAAACAATGTACTAGGCTGTGTTATAAATTTATTATAAGCAAATGTTTTCACATAAACTTAAGATCTGGTGATTATTTCTGGTATCAGCCTTTCTAAAGCTGTTGCATGACAGATTTCATTTAGAAGAACTCTGTCACAGTAGTTTAAGGCTGATTAATGTAACCAAAAAGAGGGTTTCAAGAATGATTCCCCTACATGTGTTTCATATATTTTTATGTTAAAAATAATAGTAAAGTAAAAAAAAAATGCATTTGAAAAGACCTATTTGTTAATGTAGTTGGATGCCACCACTGCTCCTAGTATTTTTTTTTTAATAGTTTAATCTTCACATACATAATTTTCAAGTTTCGAATTTCCTGAATTTTCGAATGCTTCTCTTACACTTTCATAACTTTTTAATGCATCTAATTACATGTTTGAATGTAGTGCAATGCAGTGTGTACCCACTTAACATTGTTAATTTGTTCTTTAAAACCTGAAGCTAAGCAAAACAACATTAAACCTGTTCAAAGATACATTAGTTATAATAACAATATAATTGAAATATATTTCGAGATATATCTTTCATATTATACTTGACTAAGTATTGCTTTAATGAATTTGTTCTTTAAAATTTGAAGTTAAGCAAAACAGCATTAAACTTGTTCAAAGATACATTAGTTGTAATAACAATATAAGTGAAATGTATTGCAAGATATATCTTTCATATTATATTTCATTAAGTATAGCTTTAATGGATTGTAGCAAACTGTTAAATATGAATGTAAACTCAAAAATATTTTTTAATGAAACTTTGCTAGTGGGAGGGAGTAAAATGTCTTCAGTGACTATAGTGAAATGGGGGGATAAAACCAATGCCGAAATTGCCTTCCCATAGAAAGACTTCTGTGCCAAGGAAGTCCTTTTTGCTTCTGTATCCCAGACCATTCATTTTCAGGAAGCAATACAAGATCAAAATTTTTAAATTTTTTTACTGGAAAATGAAGAAATAATAAAAGAAAAATTAATATATAACTAATGTGATGTTAGATAAAATATCCATATCAACAAATTGTAAGCTAGCCATCTAATATAGCATGATTCTGTAAAATAAATCAATAGATCAACCGACGAAAGATTGAGAATTTACTGAACTAAAGTAAATCTATTGAAATGATAACTAAGGTTTAAATGTAAAAAAAAATATTAACTTTATAAAGGGAGTATATCCAATTTACAAGAACAACATTGTAAAACAATATATTTTGGAGCCACTTATAACACATGGAATGGAGATTGCACATGTGAGCGATATAAATGATAAAAATTCTTCTTGGGATATTAAAATAGGTTTAAGGCAGAAAAGAATGTAAAACAGAAAAATCACGATGGAGGTACATACTTTGTAAGTACTTCCAAAATTTAAAATCTGCTTTAAAAATAGCAGGTTTTTTTATTAATTTTCAGGAGATTTTTGAAACTTTTAGGAAAAATTTATTGATAATAGTTCAAATGTGAGCTTAAATCTGGGGATTGCTTCAGCATAGAGTAATATCAACAAATAAATCAGCAATTCCATATATCAGGTCTCACAAATGGTGATCAGATGGCTTTAACAAATTATTTATACCTTAATTTAATAAAACATGCATCAAATAAAAAAAAAGGAAGGTATTATTTTTCAAGCGTGAATAATGTATTTTTATAAGATGGATTTTCAAATGGCAATTTTTATTAATATTCTGAAAAAAGTTCATCGCCGCCACGATGGGAATTGAACCCGCATCTCTCCAGATTCATGCCAGAGCGTGCTACCATTGCACCATGCGTCAGACAACGAACTCTTTCAGAATATTACCTTATAAATCTTCTTCCTGAGACGTGACTGAGATAGCGCCATCTATACTCAAGGAGATGCAACTTTTTCAGTCGTTACTATTTGATTATCAGATGTTAATGAGAAGGTCGCTAACACTAAGGCGTTAATATATAATTAAAAATCAATCCAAAGTGAATGCACAGTATTCTCTGTTAAGATAGACATCAAACATTAATTAATAGATTCTGAAAAAAATTCATCGCCGCCACGACGGGAATCGAACCTGCATCTCTCCAGATTCATGCCAGAGCGTATTGCAATTGCACCATGCATCGGATAACAAACTCTTTCAGAATATGACCTTATAAATCTTCTTCCTGAGACATGACTGAGACAGCACCATCTGTACTCAAGGAGATGCAACTTTTTCAGTCTTTGCTATTTGATTATCAGATGTTAATGAGAAGGTCGCTAACGCTAAGACATTAATATATAATTAAAAATCAATCCAAAGTGAATGCACAGTATTCCCTGTTAAGATAGGCATCAAACATTAATTAATATATTCTGAATAAAATTTCATCGCCGCCACGATGGGAATCGAACTTGCATCTCTCCAGATTCATGCCAGAGCGTGCTACCATTTTACCACGCGTCGGACAACGAACTCTTTCAGAATATGACCTTATAAATCTTCTTCCTGAGACATGACTGAGACAGCGCCGCTATCTATACTCAAGGAGATTTATAAGGTCATATTCTGAAAGAGTTTGTTGTCCGCCGCGTGGTGCAATGGTAGCACTCTCTGGCATGAATCTGGAGAGATGCGGGTTCGATTCCCGTCGTGGCGGCGATGAATTTTTTTCAGAATCTATTAATTAATGTTTGATGTCTATCTTAACAGGGAATACTGTGCATTCACTTTGGATTGATTTGAAATTTTTATTTTTAAAAAATCGAATTTTTTTTTGTTCTACTAAAAATGGATACATCCTTGATCTCTCATATCAGAATCGGTTAACATATACATATGGCACTTGGGCACCAAAAAGGTTAAGCATTTTGTATTTCTATTCTTATTGTTCAAAAATTAATCTTTTTTTATATATATATATTACTAAACAGTTACTTTAAAATAAGGTACTAAAGTTCTTTTTTGCTGAAAACTCCTCAAAATTAATTTAACTGCCAGGTAATTATTCTTAGAAGTTCAGAATCTGAAGAGTAAATGGGAGAGCATCTTCAAGGAGAAAAGCTAGCACTGGTGTTAACATAAATGTATCCCCATAATGTTCATATATATTTTTTTTTCTTTCTTATATATTAGCAGTGTACAATAGAATTATGACATTACTTACTGATCAATTTTGGTTTGTTTACAGCTAAAGGAAAGCGTAGAGTAAAAGGAAAAACTTTAGATTTGAATACATTTCTTGGTGAAGATCAGGATGCACCATCTGGTTTTGCTGTTGTTAATACTCGGCGAATTGATTGGGGTGATGCAATGGAAAATGAGGAACTTGATGGTATGCATGTTTGGTTTTAATATTCATCAATAATAGGATTGCTTTTTATTTTAGTATAATAAATGCTTCCAGTAAATGTAGTAAAGTATACTATCCAATACCACGGTGATGGAGGGGGAGGGAAGTCATGAATAATCCACAGCTCATTTTAATTTGGTTTTTAAAGGCATTTCTAACAGAGTTAACAAGTGTTTGATAAGGTTGTTATGATTTAAGATTTCACAGTGCTGAATGCCAAATTTGCTCTAAATTAAAACAAATTTTCCCATATGGCCACAAAAATAGGTAAATATGTAGATTTTTCCTAAAATAATTTTTTATTTTCCTTAAAAATTCTACAAAAAAATATGCAATAAACTGCACTGAATAAACAAAGTATACCCTTTCATCATATTTCATGTTCTATATACCCTTGCAAATCTTTATATCTGATGCACTTTGATCATGATGAATGAAAAGATAGGAAACCTTCCAAGGTTACATTTCTATCCTTCCATTGGGCTCCTAATATCACAAGAAGATATAAGCAGTGGTTGTTTGGTGGCATTGTCATATCAGTAATGCTACTGAACAGATATCTGTGGTAGAGAGAATCTGTTCCAGCTGCCTAGAAGATTAAAGATTATGCTTAAATTCCATCTAAATGCAATGTTTTGTTTTAGTTTTAAAAATATGGAACATATGTATAATGTATTTAGTAAATGCTTGTGTAGCTTTTCTAATATGCAAATCAGTCTTTGAGTGTTTTGTAATTATTGAAAATTAAGAATATGTATGTGCACAAAAGAAATCCAGTTAAATGCTTACTTTGTGATTTTGTATTTTTAAGTAGCATTGTTCACATAGAAATATGACATCTATAGGCTGGCAAAAGTACAAAATCACCAAAAGCTGCAGAATTTCATAGCAACAAACTACTAATTACACCAGTAAAAGAAATTTTAATGAAATCTTGTTTACATTGTCTTCCCTTCAACTTAATCAATTCATCTTTATATCTCTTTCGGAATGCTGTTCATAATTCTTTTTGTTACTTTTGTTTTTTGTGAATAATGCCAAATCTAACAAAATATGAACTCGTTATACATAATTCTGCTTAAAGGTAGTGGTTGAATCCTCTATATTAAACCTGATTACTCAACCAAACTATATAAAACTCAGGATATTTATATGTAGGATTGTCTAAACATCCAAAAATGTTTCAATGCATGTAAATATTAGTAAACTTTTAGGACATAAAAGAAACAGAATTTGTTTTTGAAATTTTGTTTCAATTCATGGTTATTATTATTAAAATTTCAAATCAGTTAAGACAAATAGTTTGGATGGTTATACATAGCAGGAAAACTAAACATTTTATTTTTAACAAAAGTGACCCATTTAATCCACTTTTAGAATTCAAGAAACATTGTTGTAAAAGATACCAATGCTTTATTATTTTGTGTATATTTCAGAATTCCTTCATACATTATCAAGTCATATCTAGGCTATGTCCTGGCCATAGGTATATGAGTGTTAGCTGCCAAATGACATTTTCACATACATATGTAAAATTTTCTCAAGTTACTGTCATTGTATACACTGAAGTGCCATTGAATTAGGGATAGGAGACATTATCCAAATTCAGTACTGCAAGTCCTGCATTTGTGTGCATGCGTGGCTGAAACTCTGGTCGTATATAGCTGTCAGCTTTGGTTTCCCCAAGCATTCATTGTGAGAAGTGTAATGGGAAAGTTATGGGATTTAGATGCATTTGACAGAGGGCAGATCATAGGTGCACTCAATAGATGGGACACTCGATCTCTTGAAATTGTCAACGAACTTGGATTTTCTCATACGACAGTTTAAAGCGTGTTCTGGGAATATGAAAATTCTGGCAAAAAAACAAGCACCCAGACAAACTACAAAGGACAACCAGCCTTGAATGATCATGGGCTTCACCATCTGACCCACATCATACGGACCGATAGGGGCCAGACATTATCTGAAATATCTCCCATCTGAATGCAAGTTCCAGCTGGAAAGTCAGTGCACAGACCATAGAATGGACCATTGACCTGGGCTAAAGAACATCGAAACTGGACCATCAAAAATTGGCAACAGATAACCTGGAGTGATGAATCCCAATTTAAACTTCACGCTGATGGGAAACTAAGGATATGGCACCCATTGAAAAAATGAGCACCCATGAAGCCATGGATCCTGCATGTCAGGTTTGAACAGTACAAGCTGGTGGTGGCTCAGAGATGGCTGGGGGTGTCTTCAGTTGGACGTCTGTCAGACCTTTGGTATGTGTACCAACATTCTCAATTCATCCTGGTACGTAGAACTCAAGGCTGACCATTTATACCCATATATGGCCATCATGCATCCCAATGGAGATGGCATCTACCAGCAAGACAACTGTTCATCTCACAGTCCCAGGTTGGCTACTGCATGGTTGCAGGAGCATTCTGCCTACTTTGAAAAAGTGAATTGACCACCTAGAAGCCCAGATTTAAATACCATCGAAAATCTTTGGGATACCATTGAGCAGAGTGTTCGGGCCTGTGTCCCATCAGCGATGATCTTGAGAGAATTGTGGACAACTCTGGAGGATGCATGGGTTGCCATACCTGTGGAACATTTATGCAAGCTTGTGGAGTCCTTGCCTTGTGTTGCAGCAGTTATCAGGGCCAGAGGGGGTCCAACACATTACTAGGTTGCTATCCCTAATTCCATGGCACTTCAATGTATATAAATGCATAAATAAAATAGAAAAAAAATTCTCACATTATATTAATCCATTGAAAGTGATTTATTTTATAATTATACATATTTGTGTATACACATTTTTATCATTGACATTTGTAGAAGTAAATTATGATGATATCATTAACAATTTTGACAACATAGAGGAAAGAAAAATGAACTTGAAGTAAAAATACATCATATTTTTAGTACAGTCATTTCTTTTATAAATATGTGAACAATTAGTATAAATCTGTATTTAATTTTTTTTATTCTGTACCACACATTATTCTTAAGTTTTACTTCTATAAAAAATATATTTTATTAATTTTAAAAGGAATATTTTAACTATAAAAGGGAACAATTTTTATTATTTTCCATAGGCACCATGAACCTATGTAGGATGTGCATTATACTAATCAAAGTTACAAGCAGTATAACATTGCTAAAATTCTACTTATCATGATATTCATTTATCCTGTCAGACCTCTGGCAAGCAGCTGCTTGAGGGGGTATTTATTATTTTTTATTAAAGTTATTTTGCAAAAAATATTTTTAAATCGAAATAATGTTCTGGCACAAGGTATTAGACTGTACTTTAAAAAAAAATTGTGGGTTTCCAATATAAATATGTGCAATCAAAAAACATCAAGCTTCTTGCTATCTTGTTTATCATTTCCAGTTTCATAATCCTAAGAAATCTTTTAAAAGAGCTAATAAAGCATAAATTTGTTCTTTTAACTTATTTATTCATTTTTTTTTGTGCTCTTCATAAATTCTTAAAAGTTCCAATAACATTTGTAACTCTCCTTATATTCCAAGTCATACATCATTTGTATATGCCATACAGTTGCTGAAATATTTAAACTGAGAGACTTGTTCCAAATAATAGTGATTTAAAGGATTGAAACATAGGTACAATCACACAAGCCATCTGGCAACATCTGCTTGACTCTGGTCTGCCTCAAGCAGACCTATAACTTGCCACTGCACTTCTTCTGATAAATGATATCTGATAGACATACCCAACAAATCTGCTATCTCAATAACTCCATCTCACACTTTTCAGGAAAGTTGGAGAGCAGCTTCAGTACTCCCATTTTTAACACTCAGTGCATTTGCATATACTGCTACCATTCATTTCCATACCATACCTCAATGTTGCATCATGTTTTACATATCATACATGATTTAAGAGCGTTTCTATCATCGAATTTTACAATATCACATTTTTTTTTTCATTTACTCCTTGATTTACGAAAACAATGTGTAATGTTAATGAAATTTGAAACAATTGTAAATATTTAATTTAAAAATTTCAATTTACTAATGCTAATCATGAAATTATTTTCAAATTTATTAAAAATATTACTAAAGTAAGTCGGACTTTTTTAAAATCTGGTTTTCCAACTTAATCCATAATCAGTGTCATTTGAGACTGTCACTTTTTGTGGGTAGTAATTTCTGATGTATAATGCAATATAGTTTAATTTCCAGTAGTTTCACAATAGTTATTATTCATTTTAATAGCAGTATATATATATGAGGAGCAATTAAAAAATTTGCCAGATGACACAACTTCTAGTAGTAATAAAAATCAGTGCCATGCATTAAAAGTTTAGAAAGCATTACAACTTTGTTAGGTAGAAAAGTAGACCAAATTTATGGAAATTGAACCAATGAATAATCTCCATACTATATCAGAAGAAAAGCACAATCTCATGCCTCACTTCTTCATGCCACTTACATTGACTCAAGCAATGAGTGCAATGCTACATAAGGGAAAATTTTACAAACTGTTCAACAGGTAAAAAAATATATATAGATTTACATATCCTTTGCAATATTTGATTTAAAATAGTGGAAAAAATTACAACCTTGTACTATTGAAATGTTTAATTTCCAAGCCACTAGAATTCAGAAAAAAAATAATCAGGGCCGACATTCAAAGGGACTAATAATCGATTAAACTAAGTATTTCATAAATTAATACTATATAGCACAGGAAATAGAAAAAATGTCTATTGCCTGTAATTTTTTTATGCAGTTATCTTGACTGGCAATTCTTACTCCCCATATGCAGCGTAAGAAGCAGTGGATTGCTGGAAACATGACCGAATCTGCATCGCATAATTTTTGATCTTATTGTTAATAATTCGTCATCCTCATGCAGTCATGGGCTATGGAGCTCCAACTAGCTTGTGTAATTTAGTTCTTCAAACATATTTTTCCTGAGTTACTGTGATGCCCCACCATTCACTTTTGCTTTACCTTAACCAGTTTTGTTTAATTTACGTTATATTTATCATTTTGGGGATTTTTTATTTCCTTTTTGGCATCACAGCGCTCACATCCAAGAGATTCTAGGAGTTGCGCATGCGCCGCAACTCCGATCTTCCGACTGTACCGTTAAAGCGCGTGCCAAGGACACGCCCCCTCTTGCGTCATAGCTTTTGCTTCGTTCGTCATAGTATGTTAGTGTCTTTCCCGGCATGCGCCGGCCTCATTGTCAAAAACCGGTGGCCTGCGAGTCACTAAGGAGTTAGTGCAGTAGCACTAAGGAAGCACAAGTCAGTGCACAAGCACATGGTGCGTAGCACCAAGCACAGTGCGTGTAGCACAGGAGTAGCAGTTATGTGTTCTTCATTGATGTCTTGGTGAGTTGAATTATTTTGGAAATAAATCTGTTTTGTTATAAACCTTTTGTGTCTGTACAGTTTTTTCTCTTGAGCAACGCGAATTAAGGATTTTTGAATTATATTTACTTGACAATCATTTTGATTCTTACTCATTAACGCTCACTGGTATTTGAACCCTAAATCAACTTATTATTAACTTATTCTACTTTTGGCAATTTGTTAATTATTGCCTGGCTCCCGTCTAAGCTATCCGGAGCATAAAAACTTCAAATATTTTGCATTTGTTTGGAGCGTTACATTACATCTGGCCATCATACACCAATTCTAACAAGGTCCTGTTTGACATTGTCTGCCCACTGCATCCTAGATCTCCCCCTCTTTCTGAGGCCTTTAGGCATATTGTTCATAACCCTGTTTGCAAATCTATAATTATGCATAGGGACAATATGACCAAACCAACAGACTCTCTTTCTGTACAATATGCTGCTCAAAAGAGATTGCTGACACCTTTACCTAACCTCATCATTATTTACAATGTTGAACTGCCTAATGCCCAAGATAGATTCCCAATCCAGAATCAAAGGCATCAAGTTTCCTGCTATCTTGTTTGCAAAGTGTCTAAATTTCACTACCATAACTAACCAAAGAAAGAACCAAACTATTATACAGTGTAATTTTAGTCTTTAGCTGTATATCCCTATTTCTCCACACTCTCCATAGATTCTTAAAAGTCCTGGGAGCAATCCTTATCCGTCTGTTAATCTCATGCTGCACATCACCAGTGTCTTATGTAGGTCCCAAGATAATTAAGCTGAGACACCTGCTCAAGAGTGCAACCATTCAGATTAACTGAACCACAGCCTGCCTGATGAATTTTCATCACTTTAGTTTTCTCTCTTTCACCAAATCTACTAACAGTCTCATCAACTGAATGAAAGAGTTCATCTCATCAACATCATTTGCCAAAAGGGCTAAATCATAAGCATAATCTAAATCAGAAATTTTCATATCTCTAGACCATTTCAGCCCAAAATTTTTCTCTTGCAGTGAATTTCGCATAACATAATCAATAACCAAACTAAAGAGAAAAGGAGACAAATTGCACCCTAAATGAACACCAGAAGTAATGCTAAACCAATTGTTACAAGCCTTTACCGACTCTCACACATGACTCAGTGTTATTATAGAGAGCTTTCATTACGTTAACTAACTTGTCAGGTATACCATATGATCTCACAATCAACCACAAATTATGGCGATCAACAGAGTCGAAAGCCTTTTTGAAACCAACAAAGCTAGCAACCAAAGATTTCTGAAACTCTGAACATTTCTCAAGAATCTGCCTAAGTGAAAATATCTGATTCACACATCCCCTACCAATTCTGAATCCACATTGCTCATCATGCAATTGCCTGTTAACCAGACCCTTAATTCTGTTAAGCACAATCATGGAAAGAACTTTACCTGAAACAGAGAGTAGGCTGATACCCCTATAGTTATCACAAGAACTGCCATCACCTTTTTTGAAAATAGGGATAATAATAGCTCTGGTAAAATCCTTAGGAAACGTGCCTTTATCATAAAAGTTATTCAAAATTTCACTCATCCAAGTGGTAACAGAAATATTCCCATCTCTAAGCATTTCCGAAGTAATTTCATCTACATCTGGGGATTTATTAAGTTTAAGTTTAGAAACAGCTAAAATAACTTCAGATTGTGTTATAGCGCCAACATTAAAGCCACCAATGCATCTATCATCATTGCAAACAATGGGAGTACAACTAACCACATTGTTTAGAACATCACTGAAATGCTCAGCCCACCTAGCCATTACAGAATCCTCACCTTCTATTACAACCTTACCTTGTTTATCCTTCAATCCCTGTATATCTGTCCGTTTTCTACCACATAAGACGTTAACTATCTGGTATAGCTCTCTGCTGTTGTGCTGTCTAATTGCTTCCTCGGCTTTGTCAGCCACGCTATCAAACCAAAGATTCTTATCAGCAACTAACTGATCCTTTACACGTTTATTAAGCTCTCTGTAATGCTCTCTATTAGGACTAGTAGGGTATTGATTAAGGACATTCTGCAGTTCTTTTTTTCTGAAATAAGCTCAAGTGCCTTATCACTCAAATAATTCTGCCTCCTCTGCTCCTTTTTCCCTAAAAGAGTACTGTTAGTTTCCGAAAAAGCCTGTTTAAAATGGTCCCATTCTTCCTCAACTTCAGTAGTAAGCAAACTGTGACTGTCATAATGACTAAGTAACCTCTCATGGTAAGCTTTAGCTATAACTGGGTCTTTCAGAGCTTCAGTATTAAAGGTAAAATATTTAACCCTAGCATAACACTTTTTAAGTTTAAGTTGCAAGACACTTTTAACAAGATAATGGTCAGATCCAATTTCAGCTCCCCTATATGACCTGGTATTCCTAACAGAACTAGCCCATTTGCTGTTAATTAATATATAATCAATCATATTCTTATGTGCTGTCCCATGGCCGAGTGGTTAGCACGCTTGGCTACTGATCTACGGGACCTGGATTCGAGCCCTGGGTAAAGCATGGATGTGTGTGCTATTTTTCTGCTGAGGTCCCACCTTTCTCACAGACCTTCTACTATGGCGTATTAAACTGTCAGGCTCCTGTCAGACCTCTGTGGCAAGCAGCTACTTGAGGGAGTATTTATTTATTTTTATTTTTTTATATTCTTATGCAGCCCATCAGGTGAAACCAATGTGTATTTATGTGCATTGCAGTGTTTGTAATAATTGTTAGTTATTCTGAAACCATTGAGTTTACTTCCTGTAGGAGATGGTGCCCATTGCTATTGCAGGTACCAATACCAAAAGGGCCTTTCACCCCTCTCCAAAGGTCAGAGTCAGTACCAACTTTGACATTGAAGTCACCTAGAACAAGGATAATATCTCCTTTCTTGACAGAATTCAAAATATCCTGAAGTTGTCCATAAAACCTATTCTTCTCATCCTCATTGGCATCCTCAGTGGGGGCATAACAGCAGATAACATTCAAGTCTTTAATGCCTGTCTAAAATTTTGCTGTAAGAAGCCTTTCATTAATGCACTCATACCCTAGAAGAGCATCACTAGCATGTCTGCTGAGAAGCAGACCCACACTTTGGTGATGTTTTTTTGTCTTCTCTCCCTGAAAAGAGAATTTTTAAGAATCTGATCTTTATCTGTCCATCTGGTCTCTTGCATGCCAAGAATATTTAAATTATTATGGTGGAATTCTTGTGTGAGGACATCAAGATAAAAAGCTCTATGCAGAGTCCTCACATTCCAACTACCTATGGGGAGAAAATGGTTAGTGGGATGTTTAAAGAAACTATGTTTATTGAGAAAGGGGCCGACAATATCAAACAGCCCCTAATCGCAGACATGGGGCAAAGACCCGTTCCCCCACCACTAAAGGCTGAAGCCATCTACACTGACTTCCCCCAATGTAGAATTTGACGATGCCAGTAGAAGCAAAGAGTTCAAGTGCCTGCGATGACCTCTGCTCACTATTATTCACCAGCTGATAAATGTATCCTGTAAATCTCTTCACTTGGGGCTGTCAATCCACAAACAAACAGAAAACACAACGGAAGATTTGCCCTCCACAAAAACCCACCACTGCAGCAAATTCAGGATCCATAATCAAGCTTAGAGCCTTATTCCAGTCTCGTCCAATAAGTTTATATGGTTAGTACCATGACCCTGTGTGGTTGACCACTCCTCAGTAGGGTGGAAAAAATAGTAGCCATAGTTGTCCAGATCAGTGGTCAGACTAATCTGGCAGCCCTCCCCTTCTGTTCACTTCCACAAAATCTTTTTTAAAGGGTACTAACAGCCTGCACGACAAGAAGTGGGGTTGGACATTAGGTGCTAGGCTTGGCCAGTTTTGTGCATCATCACAGGGGATTGGTGCATAGCTCTCCTTCCAGTGACTACCTGGCTACCATTTACAGACCATTTTCTGAACTGGTTATGAAATAGAAAAAAAAACTTCCTTGGCTGCTTTTTTTCCTAAACATTATGAATTTTTTCTTTGGTGTTGAAGTTCAGAAAGGTTTGTGCACCAAAGCATTAGCCTTTCCTGAAATTGCCCTCCCATATGACTGCTGATTTCGATAGCAAGGAAGTCTATTTTGCTTCCGTATCCAAGACATTCATTTTCAGAAAACGGTAGCTCAAAGTTTTTTTTTCCTAAAAAAAAAATAATAAAATAAAAATTTCGTATAACCTAATGGAATGTTAAATAAAATATCTGCAACAACTTTTAAGCCGGCCTTCGATCTAGCATAGCTTGGAAAGATCGATAAATCAGCCGATTGAAAGATCACTAACTAATGGAAATAAATCTACAGAAATTAATTTGCTTCCATATCCAAGACCTCATTTATTTTCAGAAAATGATACTAGATCAAAATTTTGCTGGAAAAGTAATAAATAATAAAATAAAAATTAACATATAGCCTAATGCGATGTTAAAATATCCACAGCAACAACTTGTAGGCTGGCATGCAAGTAATATAACTATAAAAAAATTACTAATTTCCAAAAATAAATGTACTGAAATGAAATATAAGGTTCAAATATTAGAAAAATACTAACATTACAAATGGTTTTTCTGTTTGTTTATTACAAAGGGTATCCAATATGCTTGACCAAAACTGTAAACAACACTTATAGCACAAACAATGGAGATAGCTTGTATCAGCCATCTGCATCTTGTGTGCCTCAGTGAAGCATAACCAATTAAATGCAGGTGCAACCAGAATTTTTAAGAAGGATGTGTTTACTTTCAGTTTTGATTTGAATGTGGGAAAGATGCATAGAATGCTGGGAAAAATGATAAAAATGACTTGGGAATACTGAAATATGTTTATGATAGAAAACAGTGTGAAACGAAAAAAAAAAAATGCGGTACATATTTTGTAACTGTGAAAAAAAATCAATTCTTATCGATTGGCCAAAAGATCGCTAATTTCCGAAAATAAATCTACTGAAATGAAAACTAACTAAGGTTAAAATATAAAAAAAATACTAACTTTACAAAAGAGTATCCAATATGCTGGACCAAAACTGTAAAAAACTCTTATAGCACATGGAACGTAGATAGCATGTGTCAGCCATCTGCATCTTGTTTGACTCAGTGAAGCATAACTAATAAAATGCAGGTGCAACCAGAATTTCTAGAAGGATATGTTTACTTTCAGTTTCGATTTGCAGGTGGGAAAGATGCATAGAATGCTGGGAAAAATATAAAAATTTCTTGGTAATACTGAAATAGGTTTATGACAGAAAAGAGTGTGAAACGGAAAAAAAAAATGGCGGGACTTATTTTGTAATTACTTTCAAAATCTATCGTTTTTAAAAATAGCATTTTTTTTGTTAATTTTTAGAAGATTTTCGAAAATTTAAGGAAAAATTTGTAGATAATAGTTCAAATCAAACTTGTGAGCTTAAATCAGAGGTTGCTTCAGCAAATAGGAACGTTATCAAGCAAATCGGCAATACCGTTTAGTGCTTCTAAGAAATGGCAATTAGATGGCTTTATAAAATTATCTATATTGTAGTTTAATAAAACATGCATCAAATTAAAAACAAAATATTATTTTTGAAGCCTTAATTATATATTTTTATGTTATATATAAAAAAAATTACAATGGCAATTTTTATGTTATATATAAAAAAAAATTACAATGGCAATTTTTATTTTTAAAAAATCGATTTTTTTTCTTGTACTATAAATGTATACATACGTCCTTGGCATCTCAATTCAGATTCTCTGAATGTATACAGACGACACGGACACTGGAAGGGCTAAACGCTTAAGCCATCTACACTAGAAGACTTCCTCCAATGTAGGTTTGACGATTCCTATAGAAGCAGAGTTCAGGTACCTGCGATGACCTCAGATCAGAATTTTCCACTACTGTTAAAATGTATCTTGTGAATCTATTCACTTGGGACTGTAACCCACAAACAGAAAAGATAGTGGAAAAATTTTCCTGAATAGAGGCCCACCAGTGCAGCAAATCCAGGATCCATAATGAATCTCAGAGTCCTAATTTCATTTCGATGTGGCCGAGTGGTTAGCACGCTTGGCTACTGATCTAAGGGGCAATTAGATGGCTTGGGTTCGAGCCCCGGGCAAGGCATGGATGTATATGTCGTTTTTCTGCTGAGGTCCTGCCATCCTTTCAAATCTACTGTGGCATATAAACTGACAGGCTCCTGTCAGACCTCTGTGGCAAGCAGCTGCTTGAGGGGGTATTTATTTATTTGGTGTATATGGTCAGCACTCCTCTGCAGGGTAGAAAAAAAAAGTGACCTTAGTAGTGTAGATCAGTAGGATCTGGCAGCCCCTCATTCCCTTCCACAAGAGAGTATCTGTTAGGTGCTAGGCCTGGCCGGTTCTGTTAATAGCTCTCCTTCCAGTGACCACCTAGCTACCATTTACAGACCAAATATCCCAGGTGCAGCTATTTTTTCACTCTGATCAGGGAAAAAAAAACAACTTTAGAAGTTTTTTTCCAAAAAAAACTAATGAAAAGAATTATGGCATTATTCAGCAGTTATATGCCAAATTAATCAGCATTTAATTCTGGATTTTCTGAAAATAAAATATTTAACAAAAAAGACTAAATTTTATTTTAACAGGCCTTTTTTTTGTCATGTAGTAAAAAAATGCATCTGGCAGCATGAATAAAAATTTATTTAAAAATCTCTATGTGTCTCAGGCAGGCCATGTGGCTCTTGAAAAAGTCCACTTGAAAAGGTGGTGCCTGAAGTTCCTACCAGCATTGGTGACTTCAGCCTTTAGCAGAGGAGGAACAGGTCTTTGCCCCATGCCTGCGATCAGGGGGCTGTTTGATATTGTTGGCCCTACCAATCTCAATAAACCTAATTTCTTTAAAAATCCTACTAATCATTTTCTCTCTGCAGGAACGTGGAACATGAGGACATTACATAGAGATTATTCTCTTGATGTCCTCATGCAGGAATTCCAGCGCTATAACCTAGATATTCTAGGCTTGCAAGAGACCAGATGGACAGGTAAAGGTGAGATACTTAAAAATAACTTTAAATTTCTCTTTACAGGGAGGGAGGATGGAAAGCATCACCAAGGTGTGGGTCTGCTGCTCAGCAGACATGCTAGTGATGCTCTTCTAGGATATGAGTGCATTAATGAAAGGTTTCTTACAGCAAAATTTCAGACAAGTGTTAAAGACTTGAATGTTATCTGCTGTTATGCCCCCACTGAGGATGCTGATGAGGATGAGAAGGATAGGTTTTATGGACAACTTCAGGATATTTTGAATTCTGTCAAGAAAGGAGATATTACCCTTGTTCTAGGTGACTTCAATGCCAAAGTTGGTACTGACGCTGATCTTTGGGGAGGGGTGATAGGCCCTTTTGGTATTGGTAGCTGCAATGGCAATGGGCAACGTCTCCTACAGGTAAGTAAACTCAATGGTTTCAGAATAACTAACACATATTACAAACACCGCGACATACATAAATACACATGGGTTTCACCTGATGTGCTGCATAGGAATATGATTGATTTTATATTAATTAACAGCAAATGGGCTAGTTCTGTTAGAAATACCAGGGCATATAGGGGAGCTGAAATTGGATCTGACCATTACCTTGTTAAAAGTGTCTTGCAACTTAAACTTAAAAAGTGTTGTGCTAGGGTTAAAAAATTTACCTTTAATACTGAAGCTCTGAAAGACCCAGTTATAGCTAAAGCTTACCATGATAGGTTACTTAGTCATTATGACAGTCATGGTTTGCTTAATACTGAAGTTGAGGATGAATGGGGCCATTTTAAACAGGCTTTTTTGGAAACTAACAGTACCCTTTTAGGAAAAAAGGAGCAGAAGAGGCAGAATTATCTGAGTGATAAGGCATTTGAGCTTATTACGGAAAGAAAGAACTGCAGGAATGTTCTTAATCAATACCCTACTAGTCCTAATAGAAAGCATTACAGAGAACTTAATAAACATGTAAAAGATCAGTTAGCTGCTGATAAGAATCTTTGGCTTGATGGTTTGGCTGACAAAGCCGAGGAAGCAGTTAGACAGCACAACAGCAGAGAGCTGTACCAGATAGTTAATGTTTTGTGTGGTAGAAAACGGACAGGTATACAGGGATTGAAGGATAAACAAGGTAAGGTTATAGAAGGTGAGGATTCTGTCATGGCTAGGTGGGCTGAGCATTTCAGTGATGTTCTAAACAATGTGGTTAGTTCTACTCCCATTGTTTGCAATGATGATAGATGCATTGGTGGCTTTAATGTTGGCCCTATAACACAGTCTGAAGTTATTTTGGCTATTTCTAAACTTAAACTACATAAATCCCCACGGGTAGATGAAATTACTACAGAAATGCTCAGAGCTGGGAATGTTTCGGTTACCACTTGGATGACTGAAATTTTGAATAACTTCTATGATAAAGGCATGGTTCCTAAAGATTTTACCAGAGCTATTATTATCCCTATTTTCAAAAAAGGTGATCGCAGTTCTTGTGATAACTATAGGGGTATCAGCCTACTCTCTGTTCCAGGTAAAGTTCTTTCCATGATTGTGCTTAATAGAATTAAGAATCTGGTTGACAGGCAATTGCACGATGAGCAATGTGGATTCAGAAGTGGTAGGGGATGTGTAGATCAGATATTTTCACTTAGGCAGATTCTTGAGAAATGTTTAGAGTTTCAGAAACCTTTGGTTGCTAGCTTTGTTGATTTCAAAAAGGCTTTCAACTCTGTTGATCGTCATAATTTGTGGTTGATTGTGAGATCATATGGTATACCAGACAAGTTAGTTAACATAATGAAAGCTCTCTATAATAACACTGAGTCATGTGTGAGAGTTGGTAAGTCTTGTAGCAATTGGTTTAGCATTACGTCTGGTGTTCGACAAGGGTGCATTTTGTCTCCTTTTCTCTTTAGTTTGGTTGTTGATTGTGTTATGCGAAATTCACTTCAAGGGAAAGATTTTGGCCTTAAATGGGCTGGAGATACGAAAATATCTGATTTAGATTATGCTGATGATTTAGCCCTTTTGGCAAATGATGTTGATGAGATGAACTCTTTCATTCGAGCTATTGAAGAGACTGGTAGTAGAGTAGGTTTTGTTATAAACAGAGAGAAAACTAAAGTGATGAAAATTGGTCAGGCAGGTTGTGATTCAGTTAATCTGAATGGTTGCAGTCTTGAGCAGGTGTCACAGTTTAATTACCTTGGGAGCTACGTAACTGATACTGGTGATGTGCACCATGAGATTAACAGACGAATAGGTATTGCTGCTGGGACTTTTAAGAATCTATGGAGATTGTGGAGAAATAGGCGTATACACCTAAAGACTAAAATTAGACTGTATAATAGTTTGGTTCTTTCTAGGATTAGTTATGGTAGTGAAACTTGGACGCTGTGTAAACAAGATAACAGGAAACTTGATGCTTTTGATTCTAGATGCTTACGCAGTATCTTGGGTATTAGGTGGTTTAACTTTGTAACTAATGATGAGGTTAGGCAAAGGAGTCTGCAACCTCCTTTAAGCAGCCTATTGTGCAGAGAGAGACTCCGTTGGTTTGGCCATGTTGCCCGTATGGATAATTATAGATTGGCGAATAGGGTTATGAACAGTGTGCCTAGAGGCCTCAGAAGGAGGGGGAGACCTAGGATGCGGTGGGCAGACAATGTCAAACAGGACCTTGTTAGAATTGGTGTGCAGTGGCTGGATGCAGCAGATGTAGCTCAGGACAGATATGCTTGGAGAATTAAACTGCGCGCTCTGGTTGGACCTCCGTAGCCCATGGCTGCTTGAGGATGATGATGATGATGAATAGACAGAAATGATTATAATGCACATGAATAGAAAGGTTATTTATTTTTGAATAATAATGAAAAAAAAACCTTGTTTAAAGTAAACATTTCTTCCATTTTGTAATTTTTTTCTCCATACTCTACTTTGAAAAAGTGCAGGTTTGTTGCAGAGTCCAATAAAGAAATTAGTTTCAAACACAGCTATATATATGATAATTTAATTTCACGATAGTGTTGTGATACAGTTAAAACCCTTACTAGTAGCTACTTTCCAAGCCTGGAGGAACGCTTTACAATAACCATTGATATTATTGTGGTTTTTCTAACAAACAACCTTTTATATTGTAAAATTATCCTATAGTATACATACTTAACTGTAGGTTAAATCTTTACAATCAAAGATCAATTAGAGTTACAAAGTGAACATATTTACCATTTTTCTTATTCGCTGGTACAATTGCATTAACAACTACTATCTTTTGCTGTTACGATGTTTCTAAATGCTACCAGTCCTTATTGGTTATCTTGTTGTTTGTACAATCTCTGTGCATGTAAGATGAACAGCCTTTCACATTCAAGTCCAGAGTTCTTTAACATTGATGCCTGAACTTTTATTTGTACTACCTCCACACTCCATTAACTTCAGATGTTCTTGACTTTGTCAGTTCATTCTTAAATACTAGTTGTTATTACTGTTATGTTGTTTAATACGACTTTGCGTATTGATGCACACACAGACCAACAAGAATTGATGTTTATCGGTTCACAATTGGATGATTTAAGGCAATTAGCACTATCCTCCCTGCTTGGAAAAGATCTTTAGCCACTCAATATTAAAGTTCATAAAATGTCACCTTTGACTTCCAAACACAGATAACATAACTGCTTATAAAACTTTAAAAAGGTTTAAAAAACTTAAAATGAGAACCAGCCTCAGTGGCCTATGCTACACGTTTCCCCACGATTCATGTATGTGGCATCTTCAGGCGTGTATGATGGTAACTGTGACACTGTTGATTTAAATAGCTGCCTCCCTCCGAATTTAGCCAATTGCCATGATTAGTGATGCGTGCACATTCTCAACGGCTGTTGCAACAGGAGACTCCACGCCGAAGGAAGGGGTGGAATCTCCGTATTGCATACGCCGTCGAGATGCTTATGAATTAAAAGTGTTTCAGCATATTGTAGCTGAAACCTTGTTCTTGGAGCTATACAAGGCTTAAAATTAATTTCTTCTATTTGGATGTTATTTTCTACTATTGTATTTGCTAATGCTGTGGTCGGGTTCTTTTTAATTATATCAGTGTAATGCTCATGCATATGGGTCTTGTATTGCCTATAAGTTTTGCCTATATATTTAGTTTTACCTTCTAATAAATTAGTAGGATCAGGGATATCATTTTCATAAATTGGTAATTTTTGATCTCTATCATTTATCACTAGATTTTTTATGGAGTGTGTGATATTACTCGGTAACATTATGTTATATTTACTCAATGTATTTTCCATAGCTTTCGTTATGTTTTTCATATATCGAAAACTATTGGCATATTGATTTTTGTTTTGAATTTGTTATGGTTGCGGTTGAGTATCTCTACTTACGATGTATTTTGCGGCCCTTTCCCATTTTTGCAGTAATTCTATCACATAACCTGCCTTATTTGCAGTTTCTCGAATATATTGCATTTCCTCTTTAAATGTTTTTCTTTCAGAGCTCTCTGATGTAATGGGGCATAATACTAGCTTTTTTATATTTCATGGGGTGCACTGAATTTGCTGGAATGTAATTGGGTACATAGGTTGATTTCCTATATACAGTAGTTTCACAGAAATGTGGTTTTCGTGTTATTTTAATATCCAGATATGGTATTTGTTGATTTATTTCAGATTCATATGTAAATTTAATCGACGGTATTATATTGTTAAATGTATTAATTTACGCAGGTAGTTTTTCTACGGGGTGTGGCCAAAAAATTAGAATATCATCGATATAACATATATATAGGTCTGGTAGGCTCCTGTCAGACCTCTGTGGCAAGCAGCTGCTTGAGGGGGTATTTTTTTAAGGTACTTGTCGCTAATGCCTTTTCCTCAACATGTCTCATGACTGCGCTGACCATGAGTCCAGACAGAGGAGAACCCATTGGGACACCCTCGGTCTGGAGCCATGTCCGACCGCCAATATCAAAAAAATTAGATTTTATAGCCAACTCCATGGCTTTATGTATAGCAAAATATTGTACATGTGTAGGTTGTGCAACTCGCAACCATTCAGGTTTTAGTTGCATCGCTGCATCCAATACCGGAGTATTAGGATACAGCGATACGATATCTAGTGAATGTATTGTTACATTTGGTGTGATGGGAGTATTCTGAATTCGAAGGAGGGCTTCATGACAAGATGTTACAATATTTTTTGTAGGTGGAAAGTATTTTTTTTTTAATTTAAATAAAGCTGTTTCCAAGTTATATGTTGGTGATTTACGTTTATTAACTAAAGGCTGGAAAGGCTTATCTGCTTTTTGCATTTTAATTTTGAGAAACATTTGGGGAATATCTGGGTACATCGGCATTATACACTGTTTTGCTATTTCTTCTGGTAAAAGTGGATTATTTTTCAAATTACTTAGTTTAGTTTTTATATTTGGAATAGGGTTCTTTTTTACTAATTGACATTTGAATGCCTTTAAAGTATCGGTTACTTTCTCATCATACTGCTTTCTCATCATACTCTTTTCTCATCATACTCATTTCCTTATTTTGTTTTAATTTCTTTAATATTTTAATATCAGTATTTTCTTTTTTA
Organism: Ryuthela nishihirai; assembly: GCA_038380435.1. Classification (NCBI taxonomy): domain Eukaryota; kingdom Metazoa; phylum Arthropoda; class Arachnida; order Araneae; family Heptathelidae; genus Ryuthela; species Ryuthela nishihirai. Next base: position 24,335,611 of record JAWZYU010000001.1, read on the forward strand.
CTATAATGTGTGTGTTGAATAGTCCTATACATTTTAAATCGTTCCTTATCCTTTAAATTATTTGGTACACTCTTTATTTACTGCTCTATTTGTGGTATTAATTGTTCTATATTAACGAAGTTGTTTTCATATGCGTATTTAGCTCCCTGTTGTAAAATTCTATCTTGATCGGCATTTAATTCAAGTTTTGATACATTTATGTATTTTTTTATTTTTTTGCAACTGTATTTTATTTTGTCTTGGTTCTTTTTTATTCTTTAGTAAATTATTTATTTTCTTTTCATGGTTTTCTTGAATTTTAAGAGTATCCTTTTCTATTCTATACGCCACCCTACCCATGAAATGAGTTAAATTATCTGCTTTTAATTTGAAATAACTTTTATATACTGAAACTTCTTTTAGTTGTATTTCTTTCCTAATTTCTCTAGTCCAATAAGCAAGTCAACTTTAGAATATTTTTAATAAATAGCTAATCAACAGAATAGGGTCATGTTATATACCAAATTAAAGAGAATTTAATTCTGAATTTTATTGAAGTAAAAAAATATGAGCCATCCCATTGCCGAGTGGTTAGCGCTCTTGGCTACTGATCTAAGGGACTGGGTTCGAGCCCCGGGCAAGGCATGGATGTTCATGTTGTTTTTCTGCTGAGGTCCTGCCAACCTCACAGACCTTCTACTATGGCATATAAACTGACAGGCTCCTGTCAGACCTCTGTGGCAAGCAGCTACTTGAGGGAGTATTTATTATTTTTTTTGTAACAAATATGAATATTGTAGTAACATATTAATTTTAATAATACCTTTTGCAGTGATATACTGAAAAAATAGGTACAATTGAAAGACAATTTAAAACAGGATGCTGAAAAGGGGTGAGTGCATGGGTGCTCCTGAGTCCTGCCTGTAGATTTTGTTGCCAAACTGGAAATAATTGTTTTTGGTGACTAGTTTTAGAGCTTCATGAATGGCATTAATTTCAGGAAGGGAAAATTTTTGCACTTCAATGATTTTTGTCCGAAATAACATAATGGCATCAAAAACTGAAGTGGTTGGAAATGAGGAGACTACATCAATTGTGACTAATTTGCTGTCAGGAGGAATGGACCGATCATTTAATCTGTTGAGAAATTCCGCTGTAGATTTTATGGAAAATGGGTGATCACAAGTGAAGCTAGATAAAAATTTGGACAGATTCAAGAACGAATATTGGGGATGATCTTTTGCACACTAAAGGTCGAATGGGGTGGTTATCTTTGTGCACGTTGCACTGGGTGAACATTCACGGTGCCTAGCAGTTGGATGGCACTGTGCTCTTCTTCTTGGGGAGCCACCGATTGTTTTTTAGCCTGCAGACCTTGTTTTTGATGCTAGTAGTGGGGTCAGCATTTAGATTGGTACAATTTTAGCATAAAATACTAGGGTGATTCATAAGTGTATTTTTCACCATGCAGAATGTGTATGGTGACACATCACAATGTTGCATTTGGCATACCTCTGAATATAGTACTAAGGGAAAGTATAATGCCCAATGTGTCAGTGGACTATTACAAATAATGGTTTCCAATGTTAGAAAAATTGCACAATGAGTGAGTTAAGTACGGAAATTTGTGCCCTTTTATGTCATTACTGGAAAAAGGGATTAAAAGCTACCAAAGTGATCCTAGATATGTGAAGTAGAAGGGGGAATTTCCATTCATGCTGCTTAAGCTTGGGGCAAGAAGTTAAAGGAGTAAGAGGTAGTAAGAGATAATCGGTAGATCACAACATTCTGCACCATTCTGTTGAAGCTGATCCATCAAACAAGAATTCACAGGCTCTTGTCCAAACTTGGTTGCTCATAAGTAACCAGTGCAGCATCTGAAATGCAACAGTAAGGTAACCAGGAGTTGCCAAAGTTTTCCACATGAACTGACTACCTAACAAGTAAACATCATATGAACTCTGCTGGAAACTCCTTGCTAATCCATGTGACTGCCATTTTATCAAGCAAATTTTTACATGCATTGAGAAACGGATCTTTTTCAACAATTCAAATATTCAAATTGCTTGTGACTTGAACCAGTCTAGCCTGTACTTCCTGTCTCAAAGAGAAGACAATTCGAAATGAAGCCAGTGTTGTGTGTTTGGTGGAATTTGAGGGTATAGTGCATTTTGAACTGGTTTCCAGTGGATGTGCCATCAATGTTGACCTCTACTCAGCACAGGGAGCACCACTGCCACACATGCGACCTTGCAATCGCACCGGGCAGCAAATTTGCAAAACAACCAATCAACATCTCCTTCCTCTTTCTCCTCAGTCCGCATAGAGATAAATCCACCACTGTTTCATCAATGCCAAGATCAATTTTTCAACAGATGATTTTGGATTGGTATTTTTAAAGTGACATTAAATTTAACTATATTAATTATTAATGTCTAAGATTAGACTTGGAGAAAGGGGCAGCAGAGTCCAAGTTTGCAGCAGGTGGCAAAATAGCTAGTATCAGCCCTGCTCAGCACAGCTGGAATGCATGGACTCTCTGATGCTTCAATGCTACCCAGGATTGGTAAACAGAAATCAGGTACTCCTTCAACAAGACAATGCAAAATTACACACCACATTTAGACCAGTATAGCATTTAGATCACACCTAGCTCCTTCTGTCTCTCCACCTCTTTTGCTCCATGGCATATTTTTTTCAAGGTAGGCAGTTTCAAACATTTCATGAAGTTAAAAATGGATGTCAGGAGTTTTTCACCTCCAAAAAACAAGCATGGTATCAAAGAGGAATTGAACAACTTGCCAACAGAAGACTAGGAACTATTGAAAATGTTTATATTTTGCTAAGTAAAGTGTGTTTTTTATATTGCAATAATCATTTCTTAAGTAGATGATAAAATGCACAGACTTACGTATCACCCTAATATCATCTTAGGTGTTGTGAGATGTTGTTTACAATCAGTTAATCATCAATGACACTACACCACATGTTTATAGAAAAATGACATTGATAGTTGCTTTCTACTGTTCCATAAGGATTGTCATGAGCTTATAATTAGGAGTTTTTGATATTATTGACTCCATCGCAAGTAAACTGTGCTTTGGTGAACAAAATGTAATAATGCAGGTGGGTGTATGCATCAATTCAGTGGTAGAATTCCAACTGCCTACCCTTGTGCATAGGTTTAAGATGTTGTATTTGCTAGATGTGGTACAGATGCAGTACTTCTGTGTGTAGCATTCTCCAGGCTCTAGTGCATTAAACATTGAGGCAGGCAGAAATTCTTCACATACTAGTATATGGAATTTACTGTACCATGTTAATGTTTTTCTATTCATCCATATCTTATTGCTTGATGTTCAGCACTGCCATTCACACATGGAAATAATCCACTTTCTCACATATATTGGCGAACACAACTAACTAAACTGATTAATCAGATTTTCTGACATGGAAATTGTTGCCGATATTTTTCAATGGATAGCATTGTCATTGTAAAATCCATACATAAAATGCATATCTATGTATTCTTCATTTGAAAATGTAAATGACATTACTTGAATTATTTGAGAAATAATAAAAAAATAACAACAGTAATAATGTTAATTAAAAATGCAGGTATCGCAGCTAGAATTCACTGCACTCTTTGCTAGTTCATGTGCTACTGACATGCTTAATCTTTCTTCAACTCATCTGCTCCTGCTACATTTCAAATACCCATAACTCCATAAACATTGTAAATTGGATCCATATTCATATGACATTTCTGACTGGGAATAACCTCAAGAATTAGATTTTGAAATATTGACCTGAAGTCATGGGACATTGATATATAGCTAAGATTATGCAATAATGCAACTACTCCTATTTCACATGAATATTAAGGAAACTGTTCTTATTTGATATGCAGCACAAAAGAAGGTCAAATTTTGAAGCACACCCATCATTTTATATGGACATTCTTATAGAATAAGCATTGTTCTCTTTTACCTTATGCAGAAAAATGACCAATCTGGTTAATTAATTAGTTTGACAGTTCTTGAATAATAAGACTAAAAAGGAAAATATTACCAAAGTTTTCCGACTATATCATAAAAAAATTGGGAAAAACCTTTTGGACTAGAACATTCAAAAATTGTGAAAAAGTTATGCAATTCAAGAAGGAAGTTATCATCCTATAGATCCTGAAATGAAAAGGAGCATGTAACAGCATATTCCACCATAAAGTGATACTACAAAAAGTACTGGTATATGAACACCACAACAAAAGTGTGTGCTTCATAGTGAAGAAGAAAAGTCTGGCTTGCAAAAAATTTCTAACAAGCCAGCCTCAAGCTCTTCAATATAACAGTAATATACAACTTTTAACATTAACTTTGGAACCTAAGTGTGTTAAACTGTAATACAGCATAATTCTGAATTTATTAAATTTATTATAATATTGCTGTGGTTTGGATGTTCTTTATGGATATTCTTTAAAGGTGCTAGAGTGTCCTTGAGTTGTGTTGTTTTTTAAGAAGCCCAAAAATGTAACAAGGAGCTTGCATTTGTTCCCCATTGTGAAATATATGTAGTATAAAGGAAAGAACATATTCATTCCAAAATGACAGGGAGAGTAGACCTTATATAATACTATTAGTAAGTATTGATGGCATTGTAATCAATGATATAATTTCAGTTCTGGTTCACCAAATATAAAGAACGTAAAAAGTTTATACTATTTCATCCTGCGCAGTATTACAACTTGTTAACCAGATTATACTTTCTATCTTCCTCCATCCATTACACTTTTTAACAGTACTTAGCTCCCATTACCAAATTTTAGGAAGGAAATATTTCATGTAAAGCATATGTTAAATGGTTCACATTATTTTTACCTTTTTCAATAAGCTTTAAGGTTTATATATTGTATTTTTCAATGGCTAAGTTTGTATGTATCAGAGCAGCTCTTCGTCTCGTTAAGACCTGATAATCAAGACCATTAAGATAATCAAGAATTTCATTTTTAATAATGATAAAAAGTGAACATTTAAATATTAAACTACACTGGTGGAAATTGAGAAAAGAACACCCAGAAGGAATTCCTTTCGGAACATCATATTATAATATGTTAATAATTAAGGGCAGCAGAAACCACGACCAAGTTGACAGTCATTGGATGAAATAATGATGTCACTGAGGACGACAACATGCAAATGTACACAGAACGTATTTAAGGACTAGGGCGTGAAGAAAGAAGTTATTCTTTTTGTGTCATGTTATTCGGTGCTTTTTGAAGAAGCTATCATGCCTAGACAATTCAGGTGCAACAACATTTGTTCAGTTAGCGGAGTTTGAGCGAGGTCATATAATGGGTCTTTGGGAAGCATGTGGTCTTTTTGTCAAATTGCACACAGCATTGGATGAGAGGTATTGGCAGTGGTACAATGGTGGTGTTGATGGTCAGAAGAGCATTCACACACTCGCAGACATAGTTCCAGGCAATGCAGAGTTACGGACACACAAGAGGATCGGTGTATCGAGAGTGGCAGAATGGATGTCTATGGCATCACAAATTCGATCCTCTCTCGTACCAAGGATGTCTACAAGAACAATGCACAATTGTCTTTTGGAAGCAGGACTATGGGCACAGTTACCACTATCACCTCATTACTGTTGACCACGTTTACAGTAAGTGTCAAGAACTAGTTCATTGGAGGGAATAATGGCAGTCTGTGGTCTTCAGTGATGAAAGCTGATTCTGTTTAGGAGCGTCTGATGGTTGCTTACACGTCCGAAGGTGACAAGGTGAGCGGCTTTTTCCATCGTATATCTACCAGTGACATAGATGGCCCACTCTGGGCATCATGGTGTTGGGATCTATTAGCTATCACTCTCTTACGTGTAGGGCGGGGTGGCTCAGTCGGTAGCGCGCCAGGCTCGTAATCTGTAGTTCCCAGGTTCGAGTCCTAGCTGGGTCAGCGTTGAGATTTATCTCCACAAAACTCTCCGTCCTGCCCACGGTCAGTAGGGGACACCGATGGGCTTGGAAAGGCCACCGTCCGTCGGATGGGATGTTAAGCCGTGGCCCCGTGTGCGGGAGAGCCATACTCTGTGCACATTAAAGAACACGCTGGATGGCCTTGACGGGAGGCTGCCATCTGTCTCCCAACAGCTGTTCCAGTGGGTCCCCTCCCCCATCCTTCTCTGAGCCTTCGGGGTCCATGTGACCTGGCCATTTAGCCCATGGTGTGCAAAAAAGTGCCACTCAGAGGTAAAACAACCCAACTCTTACGTGTCTGGTGTTTGTACAGGGTACACTGAATAGCAATACATGCATCAGCGACATTGTACAGCCAGTCATCCTGCCATATTTGAGTGTAATCCCAAATGCAATATTCCAGCAGGATAATACCCGCCCACACTCCGCCCAGTCAACTCAACATTCAGGCAGTGCACCAACTCACTTGTCCAGCATGCTCTCCGGACTTGTCTCCAGTCGAGCATGTCTGGGATTGGATCGGACAAAGACTTCCGCGGTCTGTGGCAGGCAATGACCATCACTGAATTATGCATCCAAATTGAAAGCGCATGGAATGGTATCCTCCAGCATGATATCCAGCATTTGTATGACCGATTGCATGCCAGATTGGAAGCTTGTACTGCTGCTTGAGGGGGTTCAACACCTTATTAAACGTGCCTTCTGTAAAATGTAATACTCATTAATAGGTAAAATAAACATTGAATCACTTCACATGTGTGATCACTGTCCTTTCTCAACAAGTTGTTTGTACTAAATAAATCTCGTAGATTATGCTTCAATTGTTAATGGTGTTCTTTTTTCAATTTCTGCCACTGTATAATCTCCGTAAAAGCTAACTTTTGATTATTCTGTGCTTTTGTGAATATTGACATTTATAGTTATAGACTTTTTTGTGATTAAGCAGTTTGTATGTAAAGTAATAAATTTTAGCTCTTTCAGACTTTTAGCAGATTTAGTGTTTTGAATTTCGCATGGTTACCAAGTTTGAGAAAGAATTTTTCTGCTGTATTATTATCATCATGGATAGGTAGAAGTTGCCTATTTTATATGCAGATAAATATACCTTGGATTTCAAGAAAGAAGAAAAACTGGTTCTGCCAACAGCACCAAAAGCTGCTCGTGGACTCGATATTGATATAAATAAAATACCTTCTAGACCTCCATTTACTGCATTCCTAGGAAACCTACCTTACGATGTTACAGAAGATGATATTGTTAATTTTTTTCATCAATTAGAGGTAGGTTCATAATAATAAAATATGTTTGTATGTGGGCACACTGCTGATTTTTATATATGAGGTTCATCAAACAGTATACATTCAGTATAACATAACACTGTTTTTTGTGCTCTCCATTTATGTTTTTTCAGAGATAAGTGATTTGGTAAAAAAAAATTAGCCCTGTCCCTGTTAAAAACTAAAACGCAAAATACAAAAACAATGCATCAAATTCAAAAAGTGCACTTCATGATAGGAGATTGTGAAAACATTCATTGCCAGTTCTCTAGCCTTCAGTGGACTGTAAATGATTTCAAAGGCTTTACTGTAATAGATTATCATTTAGCATTCAATAAGCAATGCATTCACTTCTTGGAAAAGGAAACAGGATTTGAAGAAGTGAATGTAGAATAGGTACAAAAAAGGAGAAGAGAAATGGGGCTCATGAGCAAAGCTGAAGCCTACTGAGAACCCTTCAGATGAAGATGACAACTGCTGCAACACACAAAAACTAATTAAAGGACTTGGCCACTCAGTGCTTTAAGGATCCATTGATATGATTGAAAACATACCCCAAAACTTGGTAGATGGAGACACAAATACTGAAAGAAGTAGAAAAAGTAACAAGAAATGTGAAAAAATCTTTACAGTCTTATCTCTTAATGCATGAAAAAGAAAAAAAACCACTTCTGGTGGTCTAGCAGTTAGGACACCTGGCATGCTTCTGGGAGGCATAGGTTCGAATCCCACTCAGGACTTGAATTCACAGGTAAAAGAAACACTTGAAATAATTAGGTGGAAAAAATTATTTTCAACTAATTATTTCTAGTTTCTTTTTCAAAGTGGTTTGTTTACAATGCAAGATTACTGAATCAACCAAATATTATTTATCCATAATGTCTTTCTTGATGAAAGAACCAAGTGAAGAAAGCTCAGAGTCTGTAGATTTCTTTTTCTGTATTAAAGTATGTAGATTTATTTTTTATATTAAGTGAAGGAATTTAAACCGACTCATTGTATTCTGCCTTATGTACTGCTTGTGCTAAGGTCAAAACCTTGATTCAATTCCAAGAAACTTTTCATGCAAGGTTTTGTGTTAGTGTGTTTCCACAGAAAATTCACTTCAACACTGGGGTGTGTCAGAGTGAGTCAGTCACCTCTAGCGTTTTCAACAAATGAAACAATGCATCTCTACTTGGGTTTTTTGCCCTGCCATTTGCACCCTGTGATTGTTGGTATGTTCTAGAAGTGCATTGGCAAAGTATTTTGATACCCTCACATATTTCAAGTAACCCTAAGATGAGAGGCAAAAATGTAAAAGTGGTTTGTTTACAATGCAAGATTTAAATCAAAAGTAGAGAAGTACACAGGAAAAAAATTACAGCTTATTGCTGCAGATATTTTTTTAACATCATGTTTGGTTACATGTTAATTTTTTCATATTAATTCTTTTTTATTCTAGTCAAAAAACTGATCTTTTTTCATTTTCTGAAAATGAATGAGGTCTTGGATATGTAAGCAAAAAAAGGACTTCCTTGGCATGGAAATCAATCCTCCTACAGTTGGGAAGGCAAATTTGTCAAGGATGTTCTAATTCCCCCCCCCCTCCCCCCAACTTTTCTACTGCAACATTAAAGGTGATTTACCCCCACCACTGGGAAAATTTTATTTCTAAGAAATTAGTTTGTGAGTTTATATCAAATGGTTTTAAAATAAGGTCTTATTAAAATTAATATGTTTGTAAATTTATTTTATTTTTTTATTTTAATAAAATTCAGGATTAAATTTTGTTTAATTTGGTACATAACATGACCTACTTCTGTTGATTGGTTATTTTGTAAAAAAAAATTCTAAAGTTGATTTTTTTAAAATTCTGCACAGTTGACGAAAGTCTGGACTTTTCTCAAACATTGGGACATTGCAGGGATCTCTTTATATTTGGACATTACAGGGTGGTTGTTAAATAATGTTCCTTATTCTGGAGTCTTTGGAACAGTGATGAATGGAGATAGCACCTCAAAAATTGGTAGGTAGTTTTAATAAAAACAAAAATTGAAGTGGAAATGATTTAGTGAAGGAAAAAAAAGGTTCCAATTATTTCCATCAGGGGGGAAATGGGTGTTTCAGGTATGCTAATCACATTCATTTGCATAATAGCACATTTCGGCACAAAAGACATTAAATAAAAGTGGGAATGCCTATACCACAAGCAAACAGCTGTGGCTCTCATGAAGAAGGAATACTTGTTATACTCTAGTTAGTCACCTCTAGTGTTTTCATCAAATTAAACAATGCATACTATCCAGTGGTGGGGGTAAATTACTGCTGGAATTGGATCAGTGCAAATACCTCACTATGAGAATATCATCATCTGAAAAGTCTGTAGAGAAGACCCCTGATGCCAGTGGTGTTAAGGAAGATAGTGAAGAAGTTTGAGGCAACCAGTGAGTTGGGGGTGGCACAGGAAGAGAACATCCTCCCATTGCAGAAGATGTCATGGATGAGCTGGAAATATGGTTGAGTGATGCCATCCGATGCTCCACTATACAGGAAAGTACTATATCTGTTGGATGGCACCACGTGTCACATTTGTGTGCTGATCGACGCAAAAAAGAAGACTGACATTAACGCTGCGAAACAGTAGAGAAGTAGCCTGTTGAAAAGAACTGTATTAGTTGAAAGTTATCTAATTCTGTCAGTTCATTCATATCATGAATGTGGAAACATTTCGAATTTTGAGCTGTGCCAAGGAATTATTGCCAATAAGATTTGGTAGCAATATGGTCTCAATTTATACTGTAACTCTGTAAATGAATTGTGCCGAGAGTTGACCATTTTTGAAGGGCGAATTTTGAACTTTTTTATATATAAAAAAAAAAGATTATCACTACCTTTAAATCAAATAGTTGGGACTAATGTCCAAGTTCCAAGCTCTTGTGGGTTTGTGGATGGTTGGGAGAGGGGAACCCACTGGACAGTTGTTGGGAAAAGGGTGTTAGCCTCCCATCAAGGTCATCCAGTGTGTTCTTTAATGTGTGTGGGGTGTGGCTCTCCCACACATGGGCCATGGCTTAATGTCACATCTGTTCAACAGCGGCCTTTTCAAGCCCAACAATGACCCCTATTCACTGTGAGCAAAGTGGTGAGTATGGTCGAGAAAATCTCTACACTTGCCCAGCTGGGACCTGAACCTAAGAATTGTAGGTTATGTGCCTGGCACGCTACTGACTGGGCCTGCCCTACCCCATAATAAAAAAGAAACAGGGAGGAAAAATAAGAAAAGAAATAAGAACGAAAAAAAAGAGAAAAAAATGGGTGAAGATAAAAGAAAGGAGACAGAGTAGAATAGTAAAATAATGAGTAATTGGGGGGGGGGGGAGACAGAGATATGTAGGAATTTAAAATACTTAAACAGAAGTACATAAAGTAATTAACATGTGCAGAATAAAGGAGTAAGATATAAAGAAAAGGAGACCAGAAATAGGGGATAAAAGGTAGAGTGAACAGAAATTTAAATACTTAACCAAAAGTACACATAGTTATTAGCATGTACAGAATAAAAGAATAAGATAATAAATAAAGGAGAAAAGGAAAAAAAAAAAAACAGAAGTGAAGTGAACAGAAATTTAAAACACTTAATCAAAGGTAAACATTGTAATTAGCATGTGTAGAATAAAAGATTAAGATAATAAAGGGAGAAAAGAAGAAACAGAAAGGAACAGATATTTAAAATACTTAAACAGAATTACACATAATAATTAACATGTAATAAAAAGAAATATGAACTGTGAATTGAAACTGTGACCAATTAGGGAAATCAGGAGAAATAGATTCTTGCTACTAATTGGGCTTGCCTATGTAGAAGGGAATTTCGTATAGCAAAGAGTTGATTAATAACACTAAACAACAAATTTAAACTTTTTTTTATAACATTGGTCAAATAGGATGTTTTTAACTAATTTTGTTGTGCTGAATTCAAATACCGCTGTGAAATATCTGCAGCACATAAAGTTTTTTTAAAAATTATGGATTGATGTAATTCAAATTTCAATGAATACGCATATTTGGGAAATGAAAATAAATGTGATTATTTGGTACCCCATCAAGATAGCCCCGAAAAAAAAAGCCCTGACAAAATAGCCTATTCTAAAATAACCCAAGACAAAATAGCCCCGAAGAAATAGCTTAGCCTATTTAAAATCCAAAGTAAAAATCCAACTTGCACGTCGGAAAACGCGTGTAATATGTCTTCCTATACTTTGGTAAAATGAAGGTAACTTTGCAACAAATTGCATTGTTGCATCTATAATTAGAAATATTATAGTAACAAACGAGTCACGTGGCTCACCGGTAGGCGGAGCCACGTGTCATTTTCCCCTTTCCTCGGCAACCACAGGTGATGACGTAATCACTCGTTTCAGTTTAGCTTCTAGTTTTAGTTTTTTGTTCGCATGTGGCGCACATGTGTCTTGCACGAGTCGTTGCAAGAGATCTCTAACGGAAATAACTAAGTTATTTTAATATCTATTTTACCGAATGCGTTTATTTATTGATATACAACTATTTAATAGATATTAACTGATAATCCGTTATTATTTGTGTTTTGCAAAGAAAAATGGAGAAAATCTCATCGCAAAAAGGAAAAGATCTGCTGTTGAAAGATGGTCATCGATATCGCAAGGCTAAGGAAAACCGGGATGAAAGTATATTGTGGAGGTGCGTAGTTCCGACTTGTAAAGGGCGTCTAAAAACATTGGGTGCTGACTTCCGGGTCGTGATGGAACACAATCATGCGCCAAATCCAGCTAAAAATCAGGCATTGAAATGCATTTCTGAAATGAAACATAGAGCACAGAGTGCTGTGGAGAAGCCTAGGCAAATATATCAAGCCGGCACAAGTGGAATATCTTTGGAAGCATCGATTCAGCTTTCAAATTATATTATCTCCCAGAGAACAATAGAATGTATACGAAAAAAACGAATCTTCCATATCCAAATCCTGCAAGTGTTGCCGATATTGCAATTACAGTTCAACTTCATAGTACCACAAGAAACGAAAATTTTATTCTGTGGGATTCTGGAGAAAACGATCCTGATCGACTACTAATGTTCGGCACTGAGAAAAATTTGAGAATATTGGAACAGAATCATCATTGGTCTGTTGATGGCATGTTTAAAGTATCACCTGAACTATTTTTTCAATTATTCACGATACACGGACTAATAGAAAAGTGTTGTATTCCACTGATATATGTATTGTTAAGAAATAAAAGTGAAGCAACATATGTTCGTGTATTTCAGAAACTATTACAGTTGAAGGAAACTTTAAATCCAACAAGTGTGTTAAGTGATTACGAGAAAGCGATTCAAAATGCCGTGCTACAAGTTTTTAATAACACAGAAGTTGTTGTCTGTTTGTTTCATTTGATACAGTGCTTATGGCAAAAAGGGCAAGAACTGAATTTGGCGGAATTTTATGTAAATAATGAAAATGTGCATGTTTATATAAAAATGTTGTTTGTGTTGAGTTTTGTACTGGTACATGATGTTATAGGAGTATTTGAAGAATTAATTGAAAAATACCCAAACGAACTAGACCCCATTGTCGATTACTGGGATGATACACATATAGGACGAATAAGACGCAATCGCCGAGCACAACCACGATTTGCAATACATATATGGAATGTTCATGAGCGCATCGTCAATGGTCTTCCGAGGACAAATAATTCGGTAGAAGGGTGGCATAGGGCATTCCAGCAAACTGTAGATTGCCATCATCCATCCGTCTACAAACTCATCGACCATTTCCGAAAAGAGCAAGATATGGTAGAAATCCGCTTAACCCGCCTTGCTGCAGGTATTCACAACCTAGATGCTAGCAAAACTAAATATGTGCAACTGAATCGATGCCTGGAAGCATTAGTGGAAAATTATGCAACTATGGAACATATGGACTTTCTTCGTGACATTTCACATAACCTTGAAATCTAATTTTTGTAAAGAATGTGGCAAGGAACACAAACCTTAAAGACTTGTAAAGAATTACCAAACCATATTTAGAATTTTTATTTATTTGTCTGTATACAATTTTTAAAATGCGAAATTTAGAATTTGAATAGTCTAAGCTATTTTGTCAGGGCTATTTTAGAATAGGCTATTTTGTCGGCACTATTTAGTCTTGGGCTATTTTGATGGGTCACGGATTATTTTATTAAATTGCAATTTAAAACTCGTTAATTACATGATTACAGTGAAAAAATTAGAAACATCATAGTTATAGACCACTGAATATAAAGTAACAAATGAAACAATATTGAAATGCAAAATAAGAAAATATGTGTAAGGATCTTTTTATACTTACAAGATGTTCATTTTTGTTTTTATATGCTGAGGTATTTTCTTTCTACAAGAACCAGCAGTAGTCACCCATCATTGCTGTGTTCCACCTGCCTTAGTATCTCTCCTCCATGGTTCTGATATCCTGTTGAAATCTTTTCCTTTGCTCATCACTGACAGCTCCTCAGTTCTTGGGAAAGAAGTCAAGATGCAAGTGCAAGAAATTGATCTTCAAAGACATTCAGCAGTGAAGATTTTCAGTTTTTGATAAGATCTTGAATGAGCTGATGGTAGTTTTCCTCTTTGCAATTCCCCAGAAAACCCTGGACTACAGACATGAAGGATTTCCATGCAGCATGCTCCTTCATATTCAGTTTTTCTTTGAAGACAGTATCGTTCAGTAGCTTCCTGATCTAAGGACCAGCAAAGATTCCTTCTTTGAGTTTGGTGTCACTTAATATTCGAAAATTTTCTTTCAAGTGCAAAAACCCTTTACCAGTTTTGTCCATAACCTTTACAAAGTTTTTCATAAACCTCAGTTTGATGTGTAGTGGTGGAAGCAGAACATCAGAGGGGTCAACTAGATAGAGGCTTATACCTCACATTACTCTTTCCAGGTATAAAAACATCTCTCTTTTGTTTTGTAATGTTCCTTTCTGGCCCTTCTGTCCCAAAAACACAGAAAACAGCAAAATTTTGTGAAGTGTCCTTGAAGCCCCCAAGCAAGAGAGATATGACAAGAGAGATATCACCACATATTGTTCACTTAAACTGGTTATATTTTATAGCAGTGAGTATTTTTTTTCCATGCTTCTATAAGTTTCTTTCATTCCCACAGCATGTGTCACTGGAATGGAAGGTTTTTGGTTTCCTTTATGCAAAAGGACAGTTTAAACTGAATTTTGAAAATCTATAAATAGACGCCATTCCTTAGTCATGAGTTGTTCCAATTTCTTCTGTCGGCCTTGAAATATCTGTGCAGAAACACAAACCATCTTGCATCTCGTAATAAGCAGATAAAGCCAAATTTCTCTTTCTGAACAGATAAACTCTGGTACCCTTAGCCAGAAGATTTCACTCTTGAAGTCTTCAGCCTAAAACCTCAGCTTGTTGTTTGTAAAGTCTTATGTCTCGACAAGATCATTTAGTTCATTTTGCTGAATCAGATGAGGCTTGTCTAACTTTTTAGTGGTGTATGTAGGATCAGGATCTGTATGTGCCTCAAAGTCTTCCTCTGATGAATGTGAATCCATCTCCTCCCAGTTGGTTGGTGTTGGTCTCTCCTCCCAGAAGGTTGGAGGGAAGATCTCCATGAGGAACTGGCCTGAGGGCATATTTGGATATTTTATTTTGCTCTTGTTGTTTTTTGAAAAGCCCTACACTTTAGTTAAACAGAAATAGCAATCATGCAAGTGACTAGTTTGCTCATGCCAAACCATTGGAACTACAAAGGGCATGGATTTTATCTTACCTTTCAACCATTTACTCAGGCCAACAAAGCATGAAATGCAGCACACATGTGGAGCCAATGATTTGTCCTGATCTCCAACATGACATCCAAAATGCAAGTTATAGGCTTTCTTCACAATCTTTGTCAAAGAACGACCCTGGGATTTTAATAAAATATAATTTCCACACAACAAAACTTATCTGGCACATTAACACATCTGCGATATTACCTTTGTGCCATTTAAACGCCAGAAATCACTCTTCAGCATACAGTATGTGTTCCTCCTACAATGAGAACAACAAGAATGGCAGTCTGAGGTTATGTTACTGTTACTTGTTTTCTCCCACTTGGCAATCAGTATTGCCAGCTATAAAAAGTAAAATATCTAGTATCCTCCCAGTTGCCTGGAGGTGTTGATATAGGAGGATCTTAATAGGTGTCAAAATGACCAATAACATAAAAACATGGCATGCTAGCCATTTTTTAAGGCCAGATCTGAAATCAACACCTGAAAAATAGTTTAATGCAGCTGCAATTGTTCATGTTATAAAAACCTTGTAAACCAGTGTAGTGTAATTGTTTGTGGAATATTGAAAAGAATCTCCTGCTGTGTGCAAAGTACAGGTAGATAGGAAGTCAGTGTCCTTTGATTCAACCCTGGCGTGAAGTGAGGACTTTTGACATACCTAAAGTGCCACTCCTGTCTGGAAAACAGCGAGAGTGTAGAGCAGTGACTTAAAGGTCTAAGTTCAGGGTTGGAGACAAACGTATGTCGTTGGGATCAGTTAATGGGTGCTGGCAAGCTAGCAGGGAGTGGGCGGGAGGGGGGGGGGAGCAGGAAGACAAAGTAGTCAGTAGGACGAGTACCGAGGAACAGAGAGGAAAGGGAGGGAAGATACGACGGAACCCAATAATGGAATGAGGGTCAGGGTTCAAATCTGTTAAGGAAAAATGCAGAGAAAGGTCAAACTGAAGGAAAGAAGGGAACCTACATAATAAAATAAAGATCAAAATAAAAATAACTTTGACTATATAGTGAAAAAAAATGTACTTAATGGTTATAAATGTTTTAGATAAACAACATATACTGACACTGCATAGATTTACAAATTTTCACAAACACTAAGATATATTTTTGTTATTTTTAGTGAACTTTTTTTTTTTACTTTTTTTTTATAATGGACATCACAAAATTGAAAAACACTAACACAGAAACATATTATATTTTTAAATAATTTTTTTACTTTTTATATATATATATTTTTAGAGAGAAAAAGGAGATGAGTTCGGGGTCTTGGTCTGAGACCCTGACAAGTTTTATGTGATTGCCTCTTGAGAGCAGCCTTCGTAGTGCTCAAATATTGTCTTCATATCATTGAATATAATTGTTAAATTTTCTTCGCTTGTTATGCTTGAGTAATCTTGAATCTCTTAAATGATGTTCTTCAAGTCATACTTCACATTCAATAGGTTACATTCAAAAAGATAATGTCTGTTGTCACCCTCCCTACCGCATCAACAAAAGGAATTCTCCATTTAATACTGTTCTAACAAAATATTTGGTGAATTTCTCATGTCCTGTCAGAAACTGATTGGCGTAAAATTATAATAATTATTCGATTCTTTATTGAACTTGTAGAGTGCTCTTCCCTTATCACTGCTGTTCCATGTATTCTTGCCATTCTTCTATTACTTTTTTCCTAAATTTATATTTCACGTAGCTGAGCAGTAGGGGAACTGAACTTGCTATGTTTTCTAACTTGCTTGCTATCTTTGCATTCCTATCTGCTAGCTCATTGCCATCACAGCCAATGTGAGCCCTGATGCAGTGTAGTTTTATATTTCTTGAATTCTTGATACTTATGTATTTTCTTTTGATTTCATTTAATGTCTTATCTCTGTTGTTGCTGCTCCCTAAGGGCTGAGAGTCTCTATATAGATTAATATCCCTTGCTTCTCTCATCTGTAAGATATAATCAAGGGCTTTCTATATGGCAAAAGTTTCCACTTGATAATTAGAGGCATTATATATGAGTCGAAATTATTCTGAGTTAATGTGTAATCTGGTGAACATGATAACATACGCTGCTCCTACTTTTCCTTCTTCTTTTGACCCATCTGTGTATATTTCTATTCCTAATCTTGTCGGTAACTCTGTCGTAAGGAATTATTATTTTGTATGCCAGATGTACCAGCACCTGTTCTTCTAACTGAGCTGTTTCCTGGGCATTCACAGGGTTCATTTAGATATGTTGTGTTACTCTTTACTGCTGTGAGCTTAAATAAATTCTTCCTACGCCTTCAAATGAGCGGGAATTAATCTTCCCAGAACTGAAGCTACTTCTGTTGATACTGTTCTAAATGATCTTGTTATGAGCAATGCAGACCAGTGCTGAGTGCTTAGTATTATTTGCATAGTATTTTATCTTGGTCAATTTTATTTCAACACATTCTGTGTCCTTAAACAATCCATCCCTGCTGAGCTATTACCATAGTTTGACTTTTTTTTTGCTAAAGTGAAGTTTATTCTATATATTCATTCTATTAACTTGTCCAATGATGTGTTTCCACTTGCAATGACTAGCAGATTGTCTGTGTATGCTTGTACCAGCACTTGCTCTGGATATGTCAATGACAAAGCTTGATCCATTATTAAATTCCATTATAGATGATCGGAAGTCGTCCCATGGCCGAGTGGTTAGCACACTTGGCTACTGATCTAAGGGACCTGGGTTTGAGCCCCGGGTAAGGCATGGATATGTGTGTTGTTTTTCTGCTGAGATCTTGCCATCCTCTCAGACCTTCTACAATGGCATATAAACTGACAGGCTCCTGTCAGACCTCTGTGGCAAGCAGCTGATTGAGGAGGTATTTATTTTTTATTTTTATAGCTGATCGGAACAAGAACCTTGTAGGCATCCTTGTAATCTTCTGCGTGTGCTGAAATTTATTTGTTTGGAATATGATGCTTCTCTCTGAAAAATAGTTCTCTATTAATCTGTACATATGTTCTGGACATTTTTTATTTCTTAATTCCTGTAGGATGGCTTGCCACCAAACTTTATCAAAAGTGCTGCTTATATTCAATGAGATCATCATTATCATCCTCAAGCAGCCATGGGCTACGGAGGTCCAACCAGACTGTGCAGTTTAATTCTCCAAGCATATCTGTCCTGAGCTACATCTGCTGCATCCGGCCACTGCACACCAATTCTAATAAGGTCCTGTTTGACATCTGTCCACCGCATCCTAGGTCTCCCCCTCTTTCTGAGCCTTTAGGCACACTGTTCATAACCCTATTCGCCAATCTATAATTATCCATACAGGCAACATGGCCAAACCAACTGAGTCTCTCTCTGCTGATAGCTGTATGTAATTTCTTGGATTTATTTTCTTCTATTTTCTTGTGTAATTTGTATAATGCCAAATTACACGATCTGTCTTCTCAGAACCATACTCTACTGCTCTGCATTTAAGTTGTTTGTTTTATAAAGATGATAATAAATTCATCTTGTGATCAATTTATCTAAACTTTGCTTAAAGATGTTAGTAGGCATATTGGCCTGAATGATTTTGCCTTGCTTGGATCTTTGCCTGTTTTTTTTAAAAAAGAATTACTTATGTTGTTTTCCATGCTGATGGGGAAGAAACCTAGTCTGAGACATAAATATTTCCAAAATTGCATCTGGGGACACAGAATATATTGCAGTGATAATTTCGGTATTTATTCTGTCTGGTCCTGGGGTCTTGTTTTTTGGCATAGATTTGGTTACATCTGAGACTTCCTGTTCAGTAAAGTTTATATCTTTAAAACTTCTATAATTATTTTTTAGCTGTGCTCATATTTTTCTATGTTCTTCTAAATCTTCATTAGGATTATTGTCTATAAATAATTCTTTTAAGATTCTTTCGATAACATTTTTGTATTCCTCAATCTTGCCTTATGTTCTGTGACTAAAGTGGTGATTTGTAATGAATTTCCTATTTTTTGTTTGGCTATCTTGTAAGGGAGAGAAAACTGGTTTTCTTTTGATATTTTTTCATAAAAAGCATTCCAAGAAAATTTTCTACTGAAATTTATTAATCTTCTCTAAAGTACTGCTTGTTTCTTGTAATCTGCTTTTTTTTATTTTTCTATCCTCTTCTGTTGCTCTCTGAATCGTCTTCTCAAAGCTTTCATTTTTTTCCTTTCAGTTGTTGATTCCATCAGGGAACTGCTTTTCTGCCGTCCACTCCCTTTGCTTTCAGGTGCTTGTCCTTGATGTAATTTCAATGAATGAGTTGATGAATTCCTCTAATTTACTTGCTGTGTGCTTCTTAATTTATCTTTTAATGATGCTTCCTCTTTCTTGATATCTTGTTCTATTTTAAATAATCCTTGGTTGGTTAGCTTGTATCTCTGAGCAGTGGGTACTGTTTGTTTTTCTCATAATACTATTATGATGTATTTGTGGTTGCTGAGGAAATCCTCTTATAAACTAAAATAATAATTAAGCTGTTCTCTGCATCTCCTGCTTCAATAACTACTATGTTTGTGCTCCTACAGAGCACGATGATATCAATGGTGTTGGTTATTGCGACAGTACTTATCTTCCCGTTTTTGTGGTAAGCCATTTTTCAGTGTTGTGGCAGGCTGATTAGTCTTCCTTCTTTATTCATTGGTTCCTGGACGCAGATAATGTCTGGTTGAATTTCTCGATTTAAATCATCTGTTAGAAGCCTTATATTGGCTGTCGCTGCCTTAGATCTATGAGCATTGATTTGCAAAACAGACTCAATTTTCTCTCGGTAGCTGTGAATGCCTGCACAATTCAAACAGATCTCCTTCACCTTGATGAGGCAACTTGTCATCAGGTGTCTGTACTGGTAGCAGTGGAAGCATTTTGTTGGGTTCAGATATTCTTTAACGTTGTTTCTCGTCCATCCTATATTCAGCCCTCCCTTCCTCATCATGCTGTGGAACATCTTTGGCTTCATTTCCGTGATGACATGCTACTCACTACCCTTCAGATGACTGAACTTAAAGGTCATACCTCTTTCCTTCTGTTCAATGCATTCCATTCTGTTCGTGGATGCAGGTCTTCAGTTCCTCAAATTCCATATTGGCTGGAATGTCATATACAATGACCTTTGGAAAAATCTTGACTGTCTTCCTTACGCTATATTTACCTTCAGTGTGTTGTCCTTGGTGATTTTGGTTTCCAACTTTTGAAAGTGGCTCTGGCTTTCTAGTTCTATGGCTAATCCATTCTTATTAAATTTTCTTACCTGTTTGATTCCAACTCCAAGGGTTTTAGGATTGATGAACTTCTTCAAGATCTCTTTAAGCTGTTCACTAATCTGTTCACTTTCCTCTGCAGGGTAGACTAGCAGCACGTTGTTTGACTTGCTCTCCTTTGGTTGTTGAGATCATTGGGGTTCAACTCTCCTGCCTGCAATTGAAGCATAGCTTACCTTCTGTTTCTTTTCCTCTTTGTGGGCTTTTGCCATACCAAATAATTCAGTCACCTTCATCTGCTGTTTCATTAGAATGCTCTTCATGCTTAAAAATATGCCTCATATTCTGTTTTCCATCCCATTGCTGATCTTCTTGTTCATATCTATAAGAAATGTATCTAACTCACCTTGAATCTTGAATGCTTCCTCGATGAAATAATCATGAGGGCTGGGGCTGCCCCTCCTGCTTATGGATGCTTCCAACGATGTTGATGGTACTAACATAGTTACTCAAAGTAAAAAAATATTGGTTAGCAAACATTGAAATAAATTTTAGCAAGATAGGAAAAAAAAATAGGTAAATCAATGATACTAAAAGGAAAAAAAGGTTTAAAAAAATAAAACTTGGGCCTTACAAGAAGCAAGGAACACTGTTGAGAAAGAACATGGAATGTTGATGGCACTTCCGCCAAGAACATTGCCATACATGTCTGCTTAGGCAGCAGCATTGATTGGCAGGCTACAGTCAGCAAAACCAGTTCACAAGAGCTTAAAGAATTGTCTGAATACTGCAGCAGCTCAGGCACAACTTCACAGATGAGGTGATAGTTGCCATGAGCCCATGCCAGAAGTGACATGCAGTCAGTCAGCAGTGCCAGAGGTCAACAGTTGGGCCTTCTTGGGCAACAGTCCACAAAGCATTACAGCATGTTATACAGTGGTACCATACAGGATCCATATGGTGCAGGAACTATTACCATGTGACTTACAACATCAAATCAATTTCTGGCACAGATGGAGGTGGATGACACATGGCTGTGGGCAGTCCTGTGGCTACCCCCTCATGTGTTCACCCTCACTGGTGCCATCAACATACAGAACTGTCACAGGGGGGGAGGGGCCATCACCTCCATCTGCTGTGCAAGAAAGCCTCTGCAGTCCCTATCTGTTACTGTGCTCTTCTCCAGCATCACATAACTTCCCCCACCACCACCTCCACGAATGGCAGTGTATGGACATCACATGGTTTATGCAAGATTGTGCATCCCCACTTGTTAGTTGGTAGGTAAAGAGTTGCTGCATACAACATTAGACAATGATAGCTTAGTTTCTTGAGTTTTTCTTAGGGCCTGGCTACCATGATTACCAGACGAATAGCTTTTGCAGTCCCTGTCTGTTACTGTGCTGGACACAGTAATGAACAGGTGTCCAGCCTGTGATTTATGGCTTTGAGGTATCTCAAACCTTGTGATTTCTGGCTCTGAGGTGACCTCAAACCTTGTGATTTCTGGCTCTGAGGCGACCTCAAACCTTGTGATTTCTGGCTCTGAGGCTATCTCAAGACTGGGTTTATCATGGCGGCATGCTGCCACTTGCTTGATCTGAAGGTCAGTGTTATGTGGGAAATGACCAGCATCCACAGTAATATGCTTCAAGCAACTGTGGTCCATGCAGTCCTTTGCTTTCAGCCCATCCTCTCTGCTGATGGAGAGTATATTGAGCAATTTCTGTAGCAGTCGTGTGTGAAACCAATAAGCATCATTTTTTCACCTGTGGCATTCTTTCTTGTGTTTGCAGCACCCATTTTCCCCTTGGTAGCAACAGTTAGCTAATTTTTTTCTTCACTAAATTAGGTTACCTACCAATTTTCACAGTGCTTTCTCCGTTCATCACCACTCCAGAATGGGGAAACTTGTTTTATAACTAATCTGTATAGTACTGAGAAAAATATTGGGAAAAAGAAAACAATTTTCTTGTTTCAAGTTAAAATTTATTTTCCTCTTATTAATAAATGAATAGCCTTTCTCTTGATATGCATTATGATTATTTTTGTCTATTAGTTTATTTTAAATAAAGTTTTATTTGCATTGCATGATGCATTTTTTCACTAATTGACTCTAAAGAGCCCTAATAGAACTGAACTTGGTTAGCTTTTTTGTTAATATTTTATTTCCATAAAAGCCAGGATT
This sequence comes from Ryuthela nishihirai, assembly GCA_038380435.1. NCBI lineage: Eukaryota > Metazoa > Arthropoda > Arachnida > Araneae > Heptathelidae > Ryuthela > Ryuthela nishihirai. Next base: position 24,358,024 of record JAWZYU010000001.1, read on the forward strand.
AAATGCTGATTAATTTGACATATAACATGTCATAATTCCTTTCATTAGTTATTTGACAAAAAAGTTGTAAAGTTAATTTTTTGGGGGGCTGATCACAGTGAAAAAATTGCTTGCTCTCTGGTTACAAATCTATTTTTCAGGCTTGGTACTGGAAGAGTTATAAATGTATTTTAAGCAGTTGTATTGTTTTCAAAATTGAACAACATATTTTTTGGGTTTCATCATTTGCTATCTATTCTCTTTACACTTGGACATCATTTATCACTGAATCCTTTTTTACCTATATAAAAACAAAACAATTTAGCAGTCTTTTGTGATTCACCAATGTGATTGAAAAGGCTTACCTTAGACTGCACTGATGGACAAACCCTTTAGAGCAGTGTTTCTCAAATTGGGGGCTATAACCTCCTATAGAGCTATGAAGCTTGTCAGGGAGCCACAAGATCACAGAATCAACAGAACTGTTATCACAACATTTCAACTTTACCAAAGTCATCTATTATGACATTATGAACTGGAAGTAAGGAATAAAAACTCTAATAAAATGTAATATGCAACATGGAAAAACCCAGAAATATAATTCTGATCATTTGCAATAGAGGCTTTCAATATGTGTGTGTTGTGACTCACTTGAGTGTTACAAGAAGCTTGGAAATAGTGATTGCAAAGCTCTTAAGAATTATATTTAATTATTAAATATTGTCACATGAGTGAAATAACCATCCTTGCTTGTCCTGGACCTCCCAAGCCATATGGACCACTCAGAGTATTTTTACCAAAACTTTCTGGTGTTGCACTGTATATTATTTGTCTGGAGCATTTTGTTGTGAGAGTATTCTTTCTTTGATTGAAGTTACTTTCATCAATAGTAACAGTATGTGTGGGGCAAATTCCATCAATTCTAAAGGAACGTGTGGGAAAAATTATTGGTAAGGAAGAGTATATGACAAATTCCTTCATTAGTAAAAGAGGGGAAACATTTCATCAATGATAAGGAAGGCCATGACTGGAAAAACTTGAGAACCTACTACTTTAGAACATATTTGATAAGCACATTTCCTCTTTCAGATATATTGCCAACTTCTCTGGGTTGCCATCCCAAGTAGGGGAAGCATCATCTCAGCAAAATGCCACCTTCTCTCCAACCAGAGCTGCTTAAATCTGATTTGGCTGTGAGCAGGAAGTTTGGGATTCAGATGGATTTCTCTTATCTGCCTTGGTTGATTAATCGAAATTAACCCTCTACCACATGCATCCAGATGTAACAAGAAAAAAAATTCCTATAAGATATTGTCCTCAGTGATCAAAAGAAGGTAACATAACAGAAAAAAATTTATTTCAAGCAGATTTTTAAATACAGTTATGTAACTTGAATATATATATATCATACAACTTGGTCAAGAAATGGCTTTATCAAATGTGTGTTAAAAGGCATAACTTTAGGTTGCTTGTGCAGATAAATAAACTTGGTATGCAATTATAATATTATTGAAATATCTCATACTAATGAATAGAAAAGATGCATATCATCTTTGTGTAAAAATCAGGAAATTCTCTTTGATTTTTGTGGCAAAATGCGAAGTTTATTATGAAAGCTGAAGAAACAGTTGCAATAAGTTATGAAATAGATATACATTACATTTAGAGTATATATTAGTGGCAGGATAAGATGTGATAAATGATGATGATGGTGCATGTTTGTGATAAGTGATGATGATGAAACATCACTTTCTGATAAGGATTCATCAAATTTTTTCTAGGAATATAATTTTCTTCTGATTAGAGATAGAGGTTGGCTCAGTAGGTATTTGATCAGGCTTATAATATGCAGTTCTCATCCCTTCTCTGTCATCATTATGTTTGCTAAATCCCCACCCTGCTCTCAATCACAAAGGAGATACCAATAGGCTTGGAAAGGTCACTGTCCATCAGATGGGATGTAAAGCCATGGCTGAATGTGCAGGAGAGTCATACCCTGTTCATGTTAAAGAACACACTGAATAGCCTTGACAAGAAGCTTCTATTTGTCTCCTAACAGCTTTTCAGTGGGTACCCTTCCTCAACTTTCTTTGAGCCTTTGGGGTCTTTGTGATCTGGCCATGTAGACAATTGAGTGTACAAAAGTTCTGCTCTCTCCCTTAAGCAGCTGCTTGCCACAGAGGTCTGACAGGAAACTGTCAGTTTAATATGCCATAAAGGTTGAGGAAGGTAAGATCTCAGCAGAAAGGCAACTCAAAGAAATGTGGACATTTGATGCCATTCATTGAGCTATGAAGAAATTATAATCTGTATTTTAAAACATGTAGTGTGCACTTATGATTACAAACATATATATATTAACCTTTTGGCCCTCTTTGAATGTGGTAGAGATTAATACAATATATTAAGTTCAGGTTAATATGCTTATATATAATTTTAGTTAAAATTTTTATTAAGCATGTATAAAATTGTAAGAAACTTTAGATGTTAATGTTTTACAATACACCAATCACATTTTATTGAAATTAATGTCTCTTGAAAACAAGTTAAATTTGATAATAAAAGTTATGAAATCTCTTTCAAAATTGTCAAAAGGTATTTTTATCAACATTTAAATAGATTTTTAATTAATTTCTTTGGCACTTTTCAACTGAATTACTAAATTTTCCTATTCTTTGTTATTCATTGGAGATCTATTGACTTAGTTCATATATTCTGTCATGGCCAGAAAAAACTGAAAACACATTTCTCTGAACAAGTATGGTGTCAAATGGACATCTTGTTTTCACAGGATGTGCAAGGAGGAAGTTGTATTTTCTCTAGGCTTTACATATGTTGGGATTATTTTACTCATTTTTTGGCAGATGACCAAACTGTGTGCAAGTTTTGTGACACCATATAATTATTTTTTAGCTCCTGTGGCCAAGTTGTTTGTGCTTGGCTACTGATCAAAGGGATCTGAGTAAGGCATGGAGGTTGTATTGTTTTTCTACTGAGGTTCCACCATCCTCTCAAGCAACCCCTCAAGTATATATCTTCTACTGTGGCGTATTAAACTGTCAGGCTCCTCTTAGACCTCTGTGGCAAGCAGTTGCTTGAGGGGGTATTTATTTTATTTATTTTTTTAATACTTCACAGTCCAAGCTCCTTCAACATTTTTACTGGAATAATTTTTTATCTCCTGTTTTTCATTGTTTGCAATATAGTGTATACACAGTTGTATCAGAATAATATGACCACCTACCATACATAAACTATGGTAGGTGGTCATATTATTCTGATACTAATGTGTATTTTAGTAACATTTAATGTCCTTTTATCTTTTGTTGTTCTTGATATTTACCTCTGTTTTTAAAACTTTTTTTATATCATTGTCTTTAACACTTGTTATTTTTATTGTTTTCTGCTATTTTAACATTGTTATGGATTTGCAGATCTTTTACCAATTTTTCCTTTTATTCCATTATTATCCTTAGTTGCTAATTTGCTATACAAGAGGTCCCCATTATATGTCATGGTTAGGAACTGTGAAGTCATTACCTAAAGCAAAACAACTTTTAATGAGGTATTTTCCCCCATGAGAATACTTTTAAATACAAGGGGATAGGAATTGTAGGAGCATTAACATCATTTAGACAAGTTATAGAGGGGTACTTTTTACAGTAACAATACATGTAACTACAGTAGCTTAGGGACTAAGCCATTTTTATACTGTACAAACATTGGAAACAGTTTTGTTTATATTTGTTAGAAATGACTTCCATATAAACATGCTTAGTGTAAAAATGCATAGAATTCAACAATTTTTAAAAGTTTTAACTGTAAAAACCTTTATATTTCCTTAAGGAGGAAATGAACTTGTTTGCCTTGATTGAAGAAGGAGTTGGGTGAGAATTATGTGGTTGATGATAAAAGTTTAAAGTTGTCAGTTTCTATTTCATCATTGCTATCATCCACCACTGATACAGGACTAGAAACCACAGGCTGCATGCCAGAGGGCCTTGCTGCACCTAGAATCTGATATGAACAACGGTGGAAAGCACAAATCGATCCACTAGTTCACAACATGACAGAATAAAGTGGGACTGAGAAGTGTTTCATAGCATGTTAGTATTTCATGCTAAAATGTGGCACTGGAATGAGATTCAAATTGAGGCATTACTCTAACCAAGTGACCAATTTAACAATGCAAGTTTGGGAAAAATTTACTTCACTGTCATCAATGTCTTTGACTTAAGTTCATCATCATCATCATAATCCTCAAGCAGCCCTGGGCTACGGAGGTCCAACCAGACCGTGCAATTTAGTTCTCCAAGCATATCTGTCCTGAGCTACATCTGCTGCATCTGGCCATTGCACACCAATTCTAACAAGGTCCTGTTTGACATTGTCTGCCCACCGCATACTAGGTCTCGCCCTCTTTCTGAGGCCTTTAGGCATACTGTTCATAACCCTATTTACCAATCTATAATTATCCATACGGCCAACATGGCCAAACCAACGTAGTCTCTCTCTGCACAATATGCTGCTTAAAGGAGGTTGCAAACTCCTTTGCCTAACCTCATCATTAGTTACAAAGTTGAACCACCTAATGCCCAAGATACTGCGTAAGCATCTGGAATCAAAAGCATCTAATTTCCTGTTATCTTGTTTACAAAGTGTCCAAGTTTTACTACCATAACTAACCCTAGAAAGAACCAAACTATTATACAGTATAATTTTAGTCTTTAGGTGTATACGCCTATTTCTCCACACTCTCCATAGATTCTTAAAAGTCCCAACAGCAATCCCTATTCGTCTGTTAATCTCATGCCGCACTTCACCATTATCTGTTAGATAGCTCCCAAGATAATTAAACTGTGACACCTGCTCAAGACTGCAACCATTCAGATTAACTGAATCACAGCCTGCCTGACCAATTTTCATCACTTTAGTTTTCTCTCTGTTTATAACCAAACCTACTCTACTACCAGTTTCATCAATAGCTCGAATGAAAGAGTTCATCTCATCAACATCATTTGCCAAAAGGGCTAAATCATCAGCATAATCTAAAACAGAAAATTTCGTATCTCCAATCCATTTAAGGCCAAAAACTTTCCCTTGAAGTGAATTTCGCATAACATAATCAATAACCAAGCTAAAGAGAAAAGGAGACAAAATGCAGCCTTGTCGAACACCAGAAGTAATGCTAAACCAATTGCTACAAGCCTTACCAACTCTCACACACAACGTAGTGTTATTATAGAGAGCTTTCATTATGTTAACTAGTCAGGTATACCATATGATCTCACAATCAACCACAAATTATGACAATCATCAGAGTCGAAAGCCTTTTTGAAATCAACAAAGCTAGCAACCAAAGGTTTCTGAAACTCTAAACATTTCTCAAGAATGTGCCTAAGTGAAAATATCTGTTCCACACATCCCCTACCAGTTCTGAATCCATATTGCTCATCATGCAATTGCCTGTTAACTAGATTCTTAATTCTGTTAAGCACAATCATGGAAAGAACTTTACCTGGAACAGAGAGTAGGCTGATACCCCTATAGTTATTACAAGAACTGCGATCACCTTTTTTGAAAATAGGGATAACAATAGCTCTGGTAAAATCCTTTAGGAACCATGCCTTTATCATAAAAGATATTCAAAATTTTAGTCGTCCAAGTGGTAACTGAAACATTCCCAGCTCTAAGCATTTTCGTAGTAATTTCATCTACCCCTGGGGATTTATGAAATTTAAGTTTAGAAATAGCCAAACTAACTTCAGATTGTGTTATAGGACCAACATTAAAGCCACCAGTGCATCTATCATCATTGCAAACAATGGAAGTAGAACTAACCACATTGTTTAGAACATCACTAAAATGCTCAGCCCACCTAACCATGACAGAATCCTCACCTTCTATAACCTTACCTTGTTTATCCTTGAATCCCTGTATACCTGTTCGTTTTCTACCACACAAAACATTAATTATCTTGTACAGTTCTCTGCTGTTGTGCTGTCTAACTGCTTCCTCGGCTTTGTCAGCCAAGCCATCAAGCCAAAGATTCTTATCAGCAGCTAACTTATCCTTTACACGTTTATTAAGTTCTGTGTAATGCTTTCTATTAGGACTAGTAGGGTATTGATTAACGACATTCCTGCAGTTCTTTCTTTCCGAAATAAGCTCACGTGCCTTATCACTATGTACGCGGTGAGGGGGACCACCCTGTGAAGGTTCCGCTGGCTCGGTTACCTTCACAGGGTCCTAAACGCTCGCCCGCGTGTTTGCCGTGCGCGGAGACCCGTGTCCCGGGAAAGGAGGATCCTGGTAGTTGCTCGGGGGTCCCCGTCTTCTCTCCTCAGCTCATAACTGGCATGGTCCCCATTGGCTGTCTTGCCATTAGGGAGCCTGTCCGTTGCGGTGCTGGGCAGCGGATTCCGGGGCCTCTGCTATACACTGCTTTGGCCTCTGCTTCTGGTAAACGGGAGCTCCTGGGGTGGCCCCCCCAGGAGCAATCGGCTGGTGGGCAGGTCCTGCTAGGGTCAACCGTGCAGAGCGGTGAGTAACCTTGCCCACGGTCCGGGTACAGGTTTACAAGTTTCCTCACAACTTATTTTCCTTTTGTCGTTATCTTTTCTTTGTGAGGCCAGGTTGGCCATTCAGAATTTTGTTATTTTAAGCTTTGTTTCATTTGTGCAGAACGTTTTTGTTCTACACACTTCTCTTTTCATTTTCCTTCTATTTATTTGTGAGGGCTTGGCTCACTGTCTGTGTGGGTATAGTGCCTGCGTAGCCCTGGCGCCCGACTGGGCGTCCCCTTGTTGGGCTCCGTGGAGGGTGGGGACAGCGGGCACTGAACCAAACAAAAGCAAACATGCGAGTAGATGAAGAAATTAATGCGATCAATGCCGCCAAGAGGGCTCGCCATGAGCCCCCATCTTCCTCATTGTCTCCGTTATCTCTGCCATCGTCTTCTGTGTCCCCGAAGTTCCTGATCATCCACTCCACTGGTGATCAGGTGCTCGGGGACATGTCCCCCTTTTTTGTTAACAAAGGTTTGAAAGGTCTTGCGGGAGAGCCGAAATCCGTCAAACGCTTACGATCTGGCGACTTGCAGGTTGAGACCGCTTGTTCAAAACATTCTGAACTACTCCTGAAAGTCAAAGAAATTGGTGGGGTGGCTGTCGAAGTCACTCCCCATAAAACTTTGAATTCCTCTCGGGGTGTGATCACCGAGTGGGGCCTCCTCAAAGTCACTGAGGAGATCCTCTCAGAGCTCACACCTCAAGGAGTAACAGCGGTCCATCGGGTTTCGACATGCCGTGATGGGAAATTGACACCCACCCGGGTGCTGATTGTCACCTTTAATTCGCCACGCCTGCCTTCTTACATCAAGGCAGGTTACTTACATTGTGAGTTTCGGCCGTATATCCCAAATCCTCTGCGCTGTTTTCAGTGTCAGATATACGGTCATGCCCGCACAGCATGCAGGGGCAAGCCCACCTGTTCTCGCTGTGGCAGTAAGGATCATCTCGATCCTGACTGCACAGCAGAAAAGGCATGCTGTGTGAACTGCAATGGCGAACATCCGGAGTACTCCCGCGACTGTCCGAAGTGGAAGGAAGAAAAGGAGGTGCAACGCTTGAAAGTAGTTAACAACATCTCTTACGCTGAGGCAAGAAAGCTTGCTGCACCGCCTGCCCCACCTGGCAAGGTTTCCTATGCCAGTGCAGTCATTGGAAAGCCCATCGTTCCAATGACTTCGGTTGCGGTGCAGACTGACATCAGTGTACCACCTACTGAGTCTTTCTCGCCAGCTGTGAAGTACCTCCTCACGCAGGCGAGACCGAGGGTGGTGTCGACTTTGACATCAACCCCAGTTTCCATTCCTGCAGCTCAGCCTTCCACCTGCACCGGAAGACCTCCTCCTTCCCGTCCTCAGACAGCAAGACCTTCCAAACCTAAGGGGTCCCCTCCGGGGCCTAAAAAGAAACTAATCACTGCACCTCAAAGGGTGGTCACCGATCCATGCCCCTCGGACGATTCCGAGGACATGGATACCGACCGCCCCCTATTCACTAAACCATCCTCTGTGGCGGTTAAGTTGAATAGGAATTCGTCATCCGCCCACTCTTCTAAGTCCTGAGATGGCCACACTCCTACAATGGAATTGTCGTGGATTCCAGAGGAATCTTGACGACATCAAGGCCCTCCTTCAGGCACACCAGCCCATCTGTGTGTGCCTGCAGGAGACATACTTGCAGTCAGTCACAGATCCCACGATCTGGCACTTTTCACTAGTTCGCCAGGACCGGGATGGAGATGGTCCAGCTCGCGGGGGTGTCGCCATCCTCGTGATCAACCATTCTCCATTCCACGTCGTACCCCTCACCACCAACTTGGAGGTGGTAGCCATCCGTCTCTCTTCGTGGGGTTCTCGCTGACTGTCTGCTCTGTATATCTTCCACCTGGGAGCATCGTCTTCCAGGAAGACCTTGATGATCTCGTCTCGCAGCTGCCGTCCCCCTTCCTCATTATGGGGGACCTCAACGGACACAGTCCACTTTGGGGCAGTGCTGACACCAACGGGAGGGGCGGGGTCCTGGAGCAGTGGCTCCTGGATCCTTCTCTCTCCCTGTCGAACACCAGTGTCAGTACTTACTTTCACTCCCCAACCCGCACTTTCACTGCCATTGACCTTACCATCTGCTCCTCCTCGATCCTTCCACTCTTTACATGGGAGGTCGAGGACAACCCGTATGGAAGCGATCACCTCCCTGTGGTGTGCACCATCTCCCGTGGGGGGCCTTGCAGCCCTTCACGCGTCTCACGGTGGAGGCTTGATCGGGCTGACTGGGGTGGTTTCGAGCTGCTCTCTGAGCTCGACGACCACTCTGTCAGCCAGGAGCCCATCAATGTGGCAGTAGCGGAAATAACGGACTGTATCGTAGATGCAGCTGCATCAACCATTCCTCAAACTTCTACACGGTTTCCTCGCTTTCCGAAACCATGGTGGAATCCAGATTGCACCACAGCTCGTAAGGCTCAGAACAAGGCTTGGGGAGTGTTTCGGAGATATCCAACGACCCCCAACCTCGAAAATTTCAAAAGCGCCAGGGCGAAAGCTCGTTTCGTCTGACACCAGAGCCAGAAGGAATCTTGGATCAAGTATACATCTTCTATCACCCGCACGACTAGTTCTAAGGTCGTGTGGGATAAAGTCCGGAAGATGAGTGGGAACTATACGTCCCTCTCGTTATTGATCCTGGAGCACAATGGACAGGCAATTGCTGATCCCAAAGCAATTGCCGACACTCTGGGGGAGTCATTCTCTTCCATCTCTTCGTCTTCCTCTTACTCCCCCGAGTTTCTGGCCCAGAAGGGCAGGGCGGAGCGCTCTCCACTGTCTTTCCACTCGAATGGCCTGGAGCCTTACAACAGGCCATTCACAGCGGAGGAGCTTTGCCTTGCTCTGCACTCTTCTCGTGCCTCTGCTGTAGGGCCGGACAATGTCCATTATGCCATGCTCCAACATCTTTCACCATCGAGTAAGGATCGCCTGCTCCATCTCTTCAATCGCATTTTTCTCGAGCAGCAGTTTCCGGACTCCTGGCGGGAGGCCATCGTCTTGGCCTTCCCCAAGCCAGGCAAAGATCCCAAGATTCCTTCCAATTATCGTCCCATCGCATTGACGAGCTGCGTGTGCAAGGTATTGGAAAGAATGGTAAATGCCAGACTCATCTGGTATTTAGAACATCACAACCTTCTTTCCAACACCCAGTGTGGCTTTCGCAGGCAATGGTCAACTCTTGACCATCTGATACGCCTCGAATCGGCTATCAGAAATTCTTTTTTACGTAGAGAGCACCTGGTGTCAATTTTCTTCGACATCGAAAAAGTGTACGACACGGCTTGGAGATTCGGCATTCTTCGTGACCTCCACAGCTTCGGCTTGAGAGGTCACATGCCGATCTTCATCTCCAACTTTTAATCGACACGCTCTTTTCGTGTCCGTGTCGGTAACACTCTGTCGCGGCCGTACCCCCAAGAACAGGGGGTGCCACAAGGCTGCATTCTGAGTGTTACGCTTTTTGCTGTCAAGATTAATTCTATAACTAGACAACTTCCTCCATCAGTAGGCAATGCCCTCTATGTTGATGACTTTAGCATCTTTTGCTCATCGTCCAGCATGAGGGTCATTGAAAGACAACTGCAAATTGCCCTGAACAATCTTTCGGTTTGGGCGACGGCAAACGGGTTTCGGTTCTCCCCACAGAAGACCGCTTGTGTGCACTTTTGCCACAAGTGTAATCTTCATCTGGATCCCGAGCTGCAGCTCGGGGGTAACATCATTCCAGTTGTGGCAGAGACCAAGTTTCTCGGTCTCATATTCGATCGAAAATTGACCTTTTTACCTCACATACATCATCTCAGGTCCAAGTGCACACGGGCATTGAACATCGTCAAGGTCCTCTCCTCCCTCTCTTGGGGGGCGGACCGATGTTCTTTGCTCCGCCTCTACCGTGCACTTGTCCGATCGAAACTGGACTATGGATCCCAGGTGTACGACTCGGCCCGGGATTCGGTGGTGAAGGTGCTGGACCCCCTCCATCATCAGGCCCTCCGTGTTTGCACGGGAGCCTTCCGCACCTCACCGGTCCAGAGTCTTTACGTTGAGACCGACGAACCATCTTTATCTCTTCGCCGTCAGCAGTTGTCCCTACAATATGCTTCTAAATTGCGATCCCTGCCTGGCCATCCCACTTGGGACTGCGTTTTCAGTCCGAAGTGGGAAATGCTTTACACAAATCGGCCGACTGCCATTCGTCCTTTTGGTTTGCGTGTCCGAGGCTACCTCAGAGACATCAACACCAGTCTCGATAGTGTTGCACAGTCAACAGCTGAGCCACTTCCACCTTGGCTCGCTGTTTCCCCTTCCTGCAATTTTTCCCTGTGCAGGATGGGGAAGGCCTTTACACCTGACTGTGTGTACCGGCAACTCTTTGCCAGCTATCGTGCTGAGCACCCGGACTTCTTGCCTGTCTTTACAGATGGCTCGAGGTCCGGCACTTCGGTGGGATCAGCCATGGTCTGTTGTGATGTAATCATTGCAGACCAGATCCCACTGCAGTGTTCCATCTTCACCGCAGAGTTGCATGCTATCAGCCTCGCCTTGGACCACATGGCGACTAAGCATCATCGTCGATGTGTGCTTTACACCGACTCGCTTAGCTCGCTACAGGCTTTGATCTCGGTGAGGCATCGACCTCACCCTGTTCTTACTACGATCCGCCAGCAGCTACATCGTCTGGCAGCCACAACCACAATCCATTTCTGTTGGGTGCCTGGTCACGTCGGGATTAGGGGCAATGACTTGGCAGATGCTGCTGCCAAGTCAGCCACGCCCCTGTCCGACTCTCCGTTGCCGGTTCCCTATCTGGATTTCCGGCAGCGTTTTACCATCGAGCTCAGGGCACAGTGGCAGAGATCTTGGTCGGAACAGCTTACGAACAAGCTCTTTGAGATCAAACCTATCATCAAACCATGGCAGTCTTGTTACCGCAGGAATCGCAAGGAGGAAGTTGTACTTGCTCGGCTCCGCTTAGGTCACTCGTATATTACTCATTCGTTTCTTCTACTGGCGGACGAGGTACCTAAGTGCGAGTTTTGTGACACCATTTTAACAACCAAACATATTTTAATTGAATGTCCATGTTTTAACCTAGAACGTCGTTTGTATTTTAATTTTCACAATTTTACATCTGAGCCACTTGCACTCGGACATCTTTTATCTGATAGTACCATTTTATCTCCAATTTTTGCCTTTTTACAGTATACAGGATATTTTACCAGATTATAATTTTAATCATTTGTAATTTATTCACCGTCTGCCTAGGTCATTTACACCTGGGCTAGTTTTATCCTTTGTCTCTACTGTATTTATTTATCTACACATTTGTTGTTTTACACCTTACTTTTTATTTCTGTTATAGATATATCTTGTTGGTTTTAATTTTTACCTTTTCCAGCATTTGTTTTTTAATTTTGGTTGAGGAGTATTTGTCTTTTAGCATATTTTTACCTTGTTTGGCGCATTATAGCCTTTTAGTAGCTCATGCGCCATAAAACTCCAAACAACCAACCAACCAACCTTATCACTCAGATAATTCTGCCTCCTCTGCTCCTTTTTTCCTAAAAGAGGACTGTTAGTGTCCAAAACAGCCTGTTTAAAATGATCCCATTCTTCCTCAACTTCAGTAGTAAGCATACCATGACTGTCATAATGACTAAGTACCCTATCATGGTAAGCTTTAGGTATAACTGGGTCTTTCAGAGCTTCAGTATTAAAATTAAATTTTTTAACCCTAGCACAACTCTTTTTAAGTTTAAGATGCAAGACACTTTTAACAAGGTAATGATCAGATCCAATTTCAGCTCCCCTATATGCCCTGGTATTCCTAACAGAACTAGCCCATTTGCTGTTAATTAATATGTAATCAATCATATTCTTATGCAGCCCATCGGGTGAAACCCATGTGTATTTATGTATGTCGCAGTGTTTGTAATAAGTGTTAGTTATTCTGAATCCATTGAGTTTACTTACCTGTAGAAGGCATTGCCCATTGCAGCTGCCGATACCAAAAGGGCCTATTACTCCTCCCCAAAGGTCAGAGTCAGTACCAACTTTGGCATTGAAGTCACCTAGAACAAGGGTAATATCTCCTTTCTTGACAGAATTCAAAATATCCTGAAGTTGTCCATAAAACCTATCCTTCTCATCGGCATCCTCAGTGGGGGTATAACAGCAGATAACATTCAAGTCTTTAACGCTTGTCTGAAATTTTGCTGTAAGAAACCTTTCATTAATGCACTCATATCCTAGAAGAGCATCACTAGCGTGTCTGCTGAGAAGCAGACCCATGCCTTGGTGATCTTATTGTTGTCCCTCCCTGAAAAGAGAAATTTAAGATTATTTTTAAGAATCTGACCTTTATCTGTCCATCTGGTCTCTTGCAAGCCAAGAATATCTAAACTATAATGGTGGAATTCTTGTGTGAGGACATCAAGAGAAAAAGATCTGTGCAGAGTCCTCACATTCCAACTACCTATGGAGAGAAAATTGTTAGTGGGATGTTTAAAGAAACTGTGTTTATTGAGAGAGGGAATGCCGACAATATCAAACAGCTGCCTAATCACAAACATGGGGCAAAGACCTGTTCTCCCACCACTAAAGTCTGAAGCCATCTACACTGGAAGACTTCCTCCAATGTAGAATTTGACGATGCCAATAGAAGCAAAGAGTTCAGGTGCCTGTGATGACCTCTGCTTAGGATTATCCACCAACTGATAAACATATCCTGTGAATCTATTCTCTTGGGGCTGTCAACCCACAAACAAAGAGAAAACACATCGAAAGATTTTGCCTCCACAGAAGCCCACCAGTGCAGCAAAATCAGCATCCATAATCAAGCTCAGAGCCATATATCTGTCCATATATCCAGTCCAGTTTGTTTATATGGTCAGCACCAGGACCCTGTGTGGTTGACCACTCCTCAGCAGGGTAGAAAAAAAAGTAAAGTAGCCATAGATGTACAGATCAGTGGGCCACACTAATCTGGCAGCCTTCCCCTTCCATTCACTTCCACAAAAATCTCTTTTGAAAGGTACTAACGGTCTGCACCATGAGAAGGTGGGGTCGGACATTAGGTGCTAGGCCTGGCTGGTTCTATGCATCATCACAGGGGATTGTTGCATAGCTCTCCTTCCAGTGACTACCTAGCTACCATTTACTTAAGTTCAAAATGACATGTATCACAGCAGTGTATTGCGGGGACCCTCTCTAAAATCACAAACAGCCAATGACCCAGCTTAAGTCCTCATCATGACAAATTTTCATCATGTTCTTATTATGTTTTCTAAAAGTTATATACTTTTTTTTATTTTTTTATAAAGTTAATTGAAAAATAATTTTTTTTAAATTAATTGAAAAATCATCTCATTGCATTAAAGAATTTTTTAAAAGAAAGTAATTTTGGAGAAACTAAATAAAGAACATAAAAATTCATCACATTGAGAAGGACTCGTGTACAAATTGTACTATTGACTTATGTACAAAGCCAATAGATTGTTGATCAACAAACACAGGTTAGTAAATTTTAGTAATTCTTCTAAATAATGCTGAAGTATACATGTAAAAAAAGCAAGAAATATATTAATATTTCATAGCTTTTTACACCCACAAGATTGTGAAACAAAACATAGTTTTATTTAAATAGGCATATGGAATGAAGTATATTTTAAAATATATTACTGAACTAGGTAACAAATGTTCGTCTTCCTCGAGAAGGTGGAGATAAAGGCCGTCTTAGAGGATTTGGATATGCAGAATTCCATGATCGACATTCTCTTATTCAAGCTCTTTCCCTTAACAATGAGGTAAAACTTTTTTTTTTACATAGCATTTTAGTTTCTATTTACATTTTTACATTAGTGATGCATTATTTTGATATTTGTAGTAATTTGAAGTTACCTAAATGCTGTTAACACATTCAATGCTAAAGTCTAGCTAGTTTGACTTATGAACTTGTGCAAAATTGCCAACATTCACATTGTATTCTTTTGCTTTTATAAATTTGGTATGTGCATCATGATAGAACAAGGGACATTTTTAGCAGCAATATCTAATGTTCTAAAGCAGGACTTGAAAAAACGCCTGTCCTCCCATCTGTGTACACTGCATTTTACTGGAGGATGACCAAAAATTAACAATTGATGTTTGTGCAGAAGGGTGGATAATTATTTTTTCCTTACAAACTTTTCCTATTTTTCCTTTCAAGGATTTATTTGCATTTTGTCTTTTTCTACTCTCCTTCTAACAAGCATAATAAAATTTCGAAACATTACAGAAGATGAAACAACAAATAAGGAAACTGAAAATTTTCTAACCTCCACCTCAAATGTGCAAAATAGACCACTTTTTAGGAAAGAAATGGATCCAATCTACCCATTGAAGTTGGGACTTAGGTTATGTTTTCACTGAAGTTAATCCGTATTTGCATGGTGCAAAAAACACTGAAAATAATTATAGAAATACAGGTGTGCCATTGGGTAACTTCAAATTAATTCTAGTTATAAATCAGTGTCTTGATACTGGAATAGGAACTCAGCATATTGATGAACATTATTAATAGATATTGTTAATGTTAAGGAGATAAGGAGGATAATTAAGAATTTAAGTCAAATAGTGAATATGTTTATAAAGATTTGTATTGGACATAGGTTATTTGTATACAATTTAATTTGCATTGTGATTTAAATGATTGAATAGTAAAGAATTTGATTAGTTTAGGTTGTAACTGAACTATAAATAAGTATCGTATTAAAAGCTAGGAGCATATATGAAAATTTTATGTAGAGACAGGAACTTTTGTAGATTTTAGTTGATTTTGTGTAGAGAGCAGGAACTTTTGTAGGATGGTTAAATGTGTTGCTACCCATCCTCAAGACGGGTAAGTTTTTCGAAAATTTCAAGCCCTGTTCTAAAGCATAAAAATGAAGTATATATTTATTGGTGATGACTTATGCAGGGCGGAATATGTATCCTAAATGCTTGGCATTGAATGTGTTAATTCTCAGCATATTTCATCTGACAGACTAATCTGAACTGAACTAATCTGAACCCTGGCAAGGGTACAGCCTGAAAAACTGGTTTCCATCCAGAGGCTACGCTATTTTTCTCCCTGTGCTCAGCCAAAAAAAAATTAACTTTAAAACTTTTTTGACAAATAACTAATGGAAAGAATTATTGCATGTTATATATGCCAAATTAATTAGCATTTAATTCTGGATTTTCTAAAAATAAAATATTTAACAAAAAAGACTATAAATTTTATTTTAACAGGACTTTTTTTTTGTCATGTAGTAAAAAAATGCATCTGCAACACAAATAAAAATTTATTAAAAAAACTAATAGAAAGAAAATATAATAGACAGAATTGATTATAATGCATATGAATAGAAAGGCTATTTATTTCTGAATAACGAAAAAAAGAAATTTTTTTTGGTTTCAAGTAAATATTTCTTTCGTTTTGTAATTTTTTTCTCAGTACCATACTTTGAGAAAATTCCAGGCTTTTACCCAATTGTGCTGAGTTAGATAAACAAGTCAACTATATAATTTAAAAAAAAATAACCAATCAACGGAAATAGGTCATGTTATATACCAAATTAGACAGAATTAATTGTGAATTTTATGAAAGTAAATAACATAGGCAAATTTACAAGCATATTGATTTTAATAAGCCTTTTCAATGTGATATGGTGAAAAAAAAAATCGCACTATACAATTAAGGCTTAATTTTGGAAAAACTGATGAATAAAAATAGTTTAATTATATATTTTTCAAAAGGAAATTTCTTCCCAAATAATATAATATTCAACCTGAAATATGATTTTTATTTCTTTTAATTATTATTTTCAGTATCGTATATTTTAAACACAGCCAGTGTTTATACAAAGTGATTTAAATTTCTCACATTCACAAGATTTTCTGAGTTGGTTATGAAATAGAATAAAACTCCTTGGCTGCTTTTGTTGCTAAACATTATGAATTTTTTCTCTGGGTGTTGAAGTTTGGAGATCTTGGCTAAGTGCAGAAAGGTTTGTGCACCAAACCAAAAAAAAAACAGCGTTATATCTTCTGTGTGGTACAGCCGATGTACTAAGGGGGCTTTAAAATCATTCAATATAAATATAAAAACTCATAATTTAGAAAAAATTATATTCTTCTAGAGGAGGAGTGAAACATTCACAGTGAATTTAATGGAAGGGAAGCCTTCCCAAAATTGCCCTCCCATATGACGGCTGATTTTCATAGCAAGGAAGTCTATTTTACTTCTGTATCCAAGACATTCATTTTCAGAAAATAGTACAAGCTCAAAGTTTTTTTACTAAAATACAAGAAATAATAAAAGGAAAATTACATAAAACCTAATGGGATGTTAAATAAAATGTCCACAACAACTTTTAAGCAGGCCTCCAATATAGCATAATTCAAGATCAATAAATTACCCGACCGAAAGATTGCTAACTTACGGAAATAAATCTAGAGCATTGGTTCTCAACCTTTTATGCTTCAGGTACCACCTGGAAATGTGTATATAACTGCCTACCCCTTGTATAGATAGATAAAACTTATTAGTTTATAAGTTATAGTATAACAATAGGAATAAAATAAAACACTGACTTTGTCACTAGATCTAGCGACTTTTGAGCTCTCATGGCGTACCGCACGTTGAGAACCCCTGATCTAGAGTAATGAATTTGCTTCCATATCCAAGACCTCATTTATTTTCAGGAAATGATACCAAATCAAAGGCTTACTGGAAAAGTAATAAATAATAAAATAAATTTAAAATAATTTAAAAATTCTCTGTCATTGAGCAATAAAATTTCAGAGTTTATCCTTCAAAGAGTTTGAAGGATAAACTCTGAAATTTTATTGCTCAATGACAGAGAATTTTTAAATTATTTTAAATTAATTTTTGAGCAAGAAGGTCTTTTAATTGTATAAATAAGATAAAAATTGCCATATAGCCTAATGTGATGTTAAAATATCCACAGCAACAAGTTGTAGGTCAGCTATACAATATAGCATAACTATGAAAAAATCAATATTTATCGATCGGCTGAAAGGTCACTAATTTCCGAAAATAAATCTACTGAAATGAGAACTAAGGTTTAAATATAAAAAAGTAAATACTAACTTTACAAAGGGTATCCAATATGCTGGATCAAAACTGTAAAACGCACTTATAGCACATGGAACAGATAGTATGTGCCAGCCATCTGCCTCTTGTTTGCCTCAGTGAAGCATAACTAATTAAATGCAGCTACATCCAGAATTTCTGAGAAAGATGTGTTTACTTCCAGTTTTGATTTTAAGAGTGGAAAAATGATAAAAATGATTTTGGGAATACTAAAGGAAGTTTATGACAGAAAAGAGTGTGAAACAGGAAAAAAAATGGTGGTACGTACTTTGTAATTACTTCCAAAATCTACAGTTTTTAAAAATAGCAGGTTTTTTTTGTTAATTTTTAGATTTTCAAAAATTTAAGGAAAAATTTGTTGATAATAGTTCAAATCAAACTTGTGAGCTTAAATCAGAAGGTTGCTTCAGCAAACAACGTTAATAAGCAAAAGCAGAATACCGTTTAGTGCTTCTTAGAAATGGCAATCAGATGGCTTTATAAAATTATTTATATTGTAGTTTAATAAAATATGCATCAAATTAAAAAACAAAATATTATTTTTCAAACCTGAATTATATATTTTTATTAGATATATATATATAAAAAATTGCAATGGCAATTCTTATTTTTAAAGCATCGATTTTTTGTTGTTGTACTAAAAGCAGATACATATATATCCTTGTCCCCTCATTTCAGATTCTGTGAATGTATACAGATGTTCATGGATACTGGAAGGGTTAAAGCAGAGTTTTAAATGTATAAAATATTTTAGAGCAGTCCTGGACGATTGCTCCAATTCTGATGCATCCAATGCTGATTGATCCAAAATGGGTAGTAATTGGTCAGTGGTACAAATTCATTCCGTACCCATTCCTCCAATGCTCATTTGTGTAATGATATAATTCATCAAATTAGAGGATT
Source organism: Ryuthela nishihirai (assembly GCA_038380435.1). Classification (NCBI taxonomy): domain Eukaryota; kingdom Metazoa; phylum Arthropoda; class Arachnida; order Araneae; family Heptathelidae; genus Ryuthela; species Ryuthela nishihirai. The sequence continues at coordinate 24,376,659 of JAWZYU010000001.1, forward strand.
CATATACAACTTATTGTCTAGAGCTGTTTGCCTAATGTGACAATTCGTCCAATGCCAATGGGTGTAAATTATTCATTATGTAGTGAAATTTTCATTACTAGCAAAAAAAAGTGGAATTTTTATTCACCCAGGATGAATGAAAGAGTGCATTTCCTTGGTATATTTGACTTCAGATGTCTGAACTAAAGATGCAACAGATTTTTTTAACAACTGATTGTCTAGAGCTGTTCGTCTAATGAGACAATTTGTCCAATGCCAATGGGTATAAATCATTCATTGTATTATGTATTTTACCATGCATATAAGCAGGGGTGTAATCATAACTTTAGCTAGGGGAGGATTTTTGAAGATGGTTTTACAGTTTTTAGGTAGAGGTTTAAATTATTCCTATGATTATTGCATATATAGGATCCATGCTTTCAAAAATGTATCAGAGGATGTTTGAACTCCAGTTCCCCCTTTGGTTACACACACAGCCAGATCTTGGTAGGGGAAAGAGGGCCATGCTGCCTTGTCCCCTCCCAAGACTACTGAATGCACTATTTTAAATAAAATATTTGTTAGTCTTTTATTTAGTTATAAAGTACAGGTTGAAGCTGAGGAAAAAAACAGGTTCTTTTATTTTATCTCATTTTTATTCATTTTACATTCGTTTTTAAAACTAACAAGGTACACTCGTCTTAATCTTCTGTCGATATCTAGACATCCAACTTTTTTGGTTTTAGAACTAAATTAAACATTATTTTTGGGTTAGGTATTGATGAAATATTACAATTTGCACTCTTTGACTCACCCAAAAGTTTCAATTGCATCCTATAACTGTGGGAAAGTTTTAAAATTGCAAAATTTTGAATGATATTGCACATGATGTGCTTATGATAGAAATTTTGATGGTGGAATGTAAAAGGTCATGAGGTTTGCATACCCCTTACTGCTCTTCCCCCCCCCCCCCCCAACCATTTTCCTCTCCAGCTCTTTTCCTTCGGCCCAATTTTATATTATTCTTTTTTCTTAGTGCACCTAGATTCCATGGTTCAATAAATTGAAAATGTGTGTTTGCATCTCATTAAAAAATTGCCTGTTTTCAGTTATTAATCCTTCCAGTGTCGAGGCTGAAAAACAGGTTTCCATCCAGGGGCCAAGCTATTTTCTCACTATGCTCAGCCAAAAAAAACTTTAACTTTAAACTTTTTTGACAAATAATTAATGCAAGGAATTATGGCATGTTGTATACTAAATTAATCAGCCTTTAATTCTGGATTTTCTGTAAATCAAGTATTTAACAAAAAAGATATGTTTTATTTTAATGGGACTTTTTTAGAGTCATATAGTAAAAAAATACATCTGGCAACACAAAGATTTATTTAAAAAAAAAACTAGTTAACAGAAATGAATACAATGCACATGAATATAATGACTATATATTTCTGAATAACAAAAAAATTACTTTTTTGGTTTTAAGTAAATATTTTTGTCGTTTTGTAATTTTTTTCTTGGTACCATACTTTGAGAAAATTCCAGGCTTTTAGCCAACTGTACTGTCAGATAAACAAGTCAACTTTAGAATTTTTAAAAAAATAACCAATCAATAAATATTGAGATAAACTTGGATAAATTCGACAGTTCAACATCCAGTAATAAATAGACACTTTTGACGTCGATTTCAATTCTATTTATTACTTACTATTCTATTTTCTATTTATTACTGGATGTTGAACTGTCGAATTTATCTGAGTTTATCTCAATATTTATTATCATTAGCATACTTGTAAGGCATGCTTTCCATCTATTGGCAAATAAAAAGCTGCTAGGACTAAAAATTGCCTAAAAATAATGCCTACATGTGACATAAAGGGAATGTTCATAGTGTTAATTAGAGGAAATCTTGATCGGCGGCCGGTAGCTCAGTGGTCCAGAGCACTGACATGTTATCAGGAGGTCGTGGGTTCATATCCCACCCGGCTCAGACAATTTTTCCTCTAAAATTGAAATCGATGTCAAAAGTGTCTATTTATTACTGGATGTTGAACTGTCGAATTTATCTGAGTTTATCTCAATATTTATTACCATTAGCATACTTGTAAGGTATGCTTTCCATCTATTGGCAAATGAAAAGCCGCTAGGGCTAAAAATTGCCTAAAAATAATACCTACATGTGACCTAAAGGGAATATTCATAGCGTTAATTAGAGGAAATCTTGATTGTGGCCGATAGCTCAGTGGTCCAGAGCACCTGACCTGTTATCAGGAGGTCGTGGGTTCATATCCCACCCGGCTCAGACAATTTTTCCTCTAAAATTGAAATCGACATCGAAAGTGTCTATTACTGGATAACCAATCAATGGAAATAAGTCATGTTATATACCAAATTAAACAGAATTTAATTAGCAATTTTATGAAATAAATAATATAGACAAATTTGCAAGCATATTGATTTTAATAAGCCCTTTTCAATGTGATATGTTGAAAAAAATGGCACTATACAATTAAGGCTTCATTTTGGAAAACCTACTGAATAAAAGTAGTTAAATTATATATTTATCTAAAGGAAATTTCCTCCCAAATAATATAATATTCAACCTGAAATATGATTTTCATTTCTTTTAATGATTCTTTCCAATATCATATATATTTTAAACACGGCCAATGTTATACAACGTGACTTGGCCTTCTTACATTCATGGGATTTTCTAAAATGGTTTGTGACATAGAAAAATAAAATTCCTTGGCTTCTTTTTTTTTACTAAACATTATGAATTTTTTCTTTGGGTGTTGAAGTTTGGCGATCTCGGCTAAGTGCAGAAAGGTTTGTGCACCAAGGACCAGCCCTTCCTGAAATTGCCCTCCCAAATGATGGCCGATTTCTGTAGCAAGAAAGTCTGCTTCCATATCCAAGACATTCAATTTCAGAAAATAGTACAAGCTCAAAGTTTTTTTTATTAAAAAAAAAAGAAATAATAAAGGAAAAATTACATATAACCTAATGGGATCTTAAAATATCCGCAACAACTTTTAAGCCGGCCTCCGATATAGCACAACCTGGAAAGATCGATAAATCAGCCGATTGAGGATCGCTAACTAATGGAAGTAAATGTACAGAAATTAATGTGCTTTCATATCCAAGACCTCATTTATTTTCAGAAAATGATACTATATCAAAGTTTTACTGGAAAAGTAATAAATAATAAAATAAAAATTAACATATAACCTAATGCAATGTTAAAATATCCACAGCAACAAGTTGTAGGCCGGCCATACGATATAACATAACAATGAAAAAATCATATCAATCGGCCAAAAGATCGCTAATTTCCGAAAATAAATCTACTGAAATTAAAACTTGCTAAGGTTTAAATATAAAAAAAAATACTAACTTTAGAAAGAGTATCCAATATGCTGGACCAGAACTGTAAAAAACACTTATAGCACATGGAATGGAGATAGCATGTGTCAGCCATCTGTGTCTTGTTTGACTCAGTGAAACATAACTAATTAATTGAAGGTGCAACCAGAATTTCTAAGAAGGATGTGTTTACTTCCAGTTTCGATTTTAAGGTGGGAAAGATGCATAGAATGCTGGGAAAAATGATAAAAATAACTTGGGAATACTGAAATAGGTTTATAACAGAAAACAGTGTGAAACGGAAAAAAAATTGTGTTGCGTATTTTGTAATTACTTTAAAATATGTATCGTTTTTAAAAATAGCAGTATTTTTTGTTAATTTTTAGGAAATTTTCGAAAATTTAAGGAAAATTTTGTTTATAATAGTTTAAATCAAATGTGAGCTTAAGTCAAAAGTTTGCTTCTGCAAATAGGAATGTTAACAAGCAAAAGCAGAATACCGTTTAGTGCTTCAAAGAAATGGCAATCAGATGGCTTTATAAAATTATCTATATTGTAGTTTAATAAAATATGCATCAAATTAAAAAAGAAAATATTATTTTTGAAGCCTGAATTATATATTTTTATAAGTTATATATAAAATTACAATGGTAATTTTTATTTTTAAAAAATCCATTTTTTTGTTGTACTAAAAATGTATACATACATATGCCCTTGGTCTCTCAATTCTGATTCTCTGAATGTATACAGACGATGTGGACCACTGGAAGGGTTAATGGAAAAAGCATTGCAATGCAATATTGTAAGTTAAGATTATTTTGAGGTAAAACTATTAGTGCTGTTTGTAATATAAGTATGGTGACATAATGCACACTTTTATTTTAATAGTGAACTGAAAAACAATTTTTTAATATTTGTAAATGAAAAGTAAAAAAATCAAACTAGGAGTCACATTTAATCAAGGAACTGTAATTACATTCAAGAAACCATGTTAATCATAACATCCTTTAGTTTCCTTAGCAAATAGTAGCATCTTGAAGCTCATTAACAAAAACTGTGTAATTTTTTTCCCATCATAATGTGTTTTTTTTTTTAATTCATTTGTTTAGCATATTTGCATTGCAATGAATATTTAAAAGTTTTCAGGTATATTTAGAAAACAATGAATAGTTGTAATTTTATTGGAAAATAGAAAAAAAAAAGAGTACCCCCCAAAAAAAAGTGAAATTGTTATTCACCAGGATAAATGAAAGAGTGCATTTCCTTGATATATTTGACTTCAAATAGTCTAAATTAAAAATGCAACAGATTTTTTTAGGTAGCACCACTCTTATTGAAGAACTCAGGAACTAGTAATATGTGTGTGCAAAACTAGACCCTTTCCTCTATTCAATAAAAAGATATCGAAATTGGTTGATTAATTCAAGAGATAGTGCATGTGCAGACAGATGAATATAAAAATATCCATATGCAAACTTGAACCCTTACTTCCATCCAGCACAACAAGAACTATCGAAATTGATTGATTGGTTCCAGAGATATTTTTATGTACCTCTTAAAAAGTGGCCATTTTCCATCCCATTGAGGAATGTAAATGTCTTTACCTTCACACTCTACCACCAAAATTTCAAATTTTTAGCATAAACAGATCATTTTCAATATTTGTTTAAAGTTTTACCATTTTCGAACCTTTCCCATTGTTAGAAGGTGTTATTAAAGCTATTGATAAATTCAGAAAATGCAAATCCTAATATTTCATCAATACCTATCTAACCCAAAAATTATTTTAATTTATATCAAAGCAAAAAAAGTTGAATGTCTACAGACAGACTGGCAGATGACAAAGTGAAAACATTACCTCTTTTTTGGAAAAATGAAATTTCTTTGTCCAAAATTTTTAATCATTTTAAATCTCTTTTCCAAAATTTCTCTGTCCTCTATGTAGCATATTCAAAAAGTTTTGAATAAGGACAAGTGAGTGAGATTTATTAAGTGGTTCAGCTTTGTAACTGTTAATGTTAATGACGAGGTTAGGCAAAGGAGTTAGCAACCTCCTTTGAGCAGCATATTGTGGAGAGAGAGACTGTTGGTTTGGCCATGTTGCCCATATGCATAATTATAGAGTAGCGGATAGGGTTATGAACAGTGTGCCTAAAGGCCTCAGAAAGAGGGGTAGACGTAGGATGCAATGGGTAGACATTGTCAAACAGGACCTTCATAGAATTGGTCTACAGTTGCCAGATGAAGCAGATGTCGCTCAAGACATGTGTTTGGAGAACTAAATTGCACTATCTGGTTGGACCTCCCATAACCCATGGCTGCTTGAAGAGGAGGAGGAGGGGGATGATGGTAAGTTTTTTTGGAAAAAAAAATGCTAGTTTCATTGATGGATCTTTTTTACTACATCACGCTGAAATATTCCTGTTAAAATGAAAAAAACTTCACTTTTAAATTTTTTATTTGCATAAAATTCAGAATTCTGTTTGATTTGATAGACAATATGACCAATTTCTGTTGAATGTTTTTTCTTTTAATTGTAAAATTGATTCTTTTATTTGACTGGGCACAGTTGGCAAAGAGTCTAGACTCTGGTCAAAGTATTGTACCTAGAAAATAATTTGAAAAAGAGAATAATTTTCTTGATTAGAATGAAAATATATTTTCCTCTTATTCAAAAACAAATACATTTCTATTAATATGCATTATAATTATTTTTGTCTGTTTTTTTTAAAATAAGTTTTTTACATTGCCAGATGCATTTTTTACTACATTCCTGTATAAAAAAAACCTAGTAAAATTAAACCATATTAATTTGTCATATAACATGTCATAATTCCTTTCATTAGTTATTTAGCAAGAAAAAATTCTGTAGTTCACTTTTCTTTTTTAACTGAGAACAGTTAAAAAAAAGCCTGGCCACCAGGAACAATTCAGCTTTTTAAATCTGGCATGGTAAGGTTAAGCACACCAAGGTGAAAGCCTATTTCATCTAGAGCCAGAATGAATATTGGATCAACTATACATCTTCCGTCACATTCACAACCAGTTCTAAGGTCATGTGGGATAAAATCTGGAAAATGGAATGGAACTATTCATCCCACATTAATGTTGACCTTGAAGCACAATCGATATTCATTTGCCAATATTTGGGGAGAGTCATTTCCCTCCATTTCGTTTTATTCCCATTCCCCCAAGTTTTGTTTGCTTTACACTGACCTGCTTAGCTCACTAAGGCTTTGATCTTGGTGAGGTCTCTGCCTCACCCTATTCTTTCCAAGATCTGTCATCATTCCAAGCAGCTCCATCATCTGATGTAATCTGTTCTGTTCTGTTGGGTGCCTGGCCATGTTGGGGTGGGGGGTGGCTCAGTCGGTAGCGCACCAGGCTCGTAATCTGCAGTTCCCAGTTTGAGTTTCCACTGGGTCAGCGTTGAGATTTATCTCTGCAAAACTCCCCACCCTGCCCACGGTCAGTAGGGGGATACTGATGGGCTTGGAAAGGCTGCCATCCATCGGATGGGATGTAAAGCTGTGGTCCCGTGTGTGGGAGAGCCATACCCTGTGCACGTTAAAGAACATGCTGGATGGCCTTGACAAGAGGCTACCATCTGTCTCCCAACAGCTGTTTCAGTGGGTCCCCTCCACCAACCTTCTCTGATCCTTCGGGGTCCTTGTGACCTGGCCATTTAGCCCATTGTGTGCAAAAAAAGTACTGCTCAGAGGTAAAACAACCCAACCCAAGCCTGGGCATGTCATCAGAGGCAATGACTTGGCAGACACTGCTGCCATGTTGGCTACTCCCCTGTCGAACTCTCAACTGCTGATTTCATATCAGAACTTCTGGTAGTATTTTACCATTAAACTCTGAGCACAGTGGCAGAGATCTTTTACCAAACAGCTTGCAAACAAGCTCTTTGAGATCAAGCCTATTATCAAACCTAGACAGTCATGTTTTCACAGAAATTGCAAGAAGAAAGTTGTTCTTACTCGGCTCTGCTTAGATCATTCATTTATTACTTATTATTTTCTTCTATGGATGGACAACAAACCTAAGTGTGAGTTTTGTGACAACATTTAATTGACTGTATTAAACACATTTTAATTGACTGTATTGCTTTTAACTGTGAACGACATCTCTGTATTTTAACTTTCATGAAATTATGTCTGAGCCTCTCACACTTGGACATCTTTTATCAGATCATTTGTTTTTCCCCCGTTTTTGCTTTTTTATAGTATACAGGTTATTTTAACAGATTGTAATTTTATGGCTTTGTTATTTATATTTTGTCCAACCTGGGCCTTTTGCAACTGGTCTGATTTTATCTTTTGTATATATATATTTATAGTTTTATACCTTTTGTTGTTTCTATTATTTACATCTATTGGTTTGAGATCCACAGTTTTTAATTTTTACTTCAGTTCTTTTACTTTTTATTGCATTTGCTTTCAGTTATATGTCTCTTTCCTCCTTTTTTTTAATCTCATTTGGTGCATTACATATAGTCTTAGTTACTACTGCACCATAAAACCCCAAACAACAACAAACCATCTCCCAAGTTTTTGGCCCTGAAGAGCAAAGCTGAACCAAAGCCGTCTGAAGAGAAAGCCTGATGTCACATGACAGGCATGGCTAATGATGTCAGAAGCATGGGCTGTGCATCGCATCATAGTTTTAAGTCAGCAGATCTGATTCGTTTCTCATTCGATGTACACGTTATTTAAATGATTTCATTTCCTGCATTGAATTGAATCAATTATCAATTATATAGCAAATTATCATAAATGCAGAGAAGAATTTCATTCTTGCAGGAAATATTTTATTTTCATAAACATAAAAAAAACCTTATTTCTCGATGTCAAAAACATTCAATAAGCATATTATCTAAACATAGTTACATGTTTTTTATTAATTATATTTAATTGTAAATGGTATTATAAGAAAACAGAATGCACCTAAATTTTAAACCATAATTTTATTGATTTAAAAAACAATTTTGAAACAAAATATATGAGTTACATTTGCAAACATATTGGAAGAGATAAATATCTATTCTTAGATTAACAAAAAATATGCATATTAACTTCAGATAGAGTTTAACAATATTGATAAATATCACATATACAGTCTGTCACTAAAAATGTTGATGATTATGTTTCATATAAAACTTTTAAATTTCACATAGTTTATGTTCTAAGAAGAAAGCTGCTGAGATCAGAATTAATTCACAGCTGACCAGATCATCAGTGCAATTCTACTAGTTTATTAATAAGACTAGAATTATTTTCTTGTGAAGATTTAAATCATCAGTATCACATAATTGAAATAAACCCCAATACACAAAACCAAAACAAAAGATTTGCTTAACAAGCACGATGACATAAAAATTAATACAAATATTATTTTGAATTATTTAAAGCTAAATATATTGACCACACATACATCCAACAAAAAAAGTAAATATTCGAAATCCACATCAAATATGCCAATGAAAACTCAATCATATTGTATGTTTCAAAACATATTTTGCAACAACCAATGTCTATCATTGAGACATACCAGTAGACAAGTGAAAATTAATAAGTACACTATGAGATCACTATGTTATTGCCTTACATAATTTATAAGAGAATACATATAAATGTAAAAAAAATTATGGATCTCTGTGAAACCTTGAGGATGTTGTGTAATAACAAGAAATACAACCCATACAGTTTATTAATAAAAATGATAATATTGAATACCATATACTGATGATAGAAACTACAAGACAAATATTTGAAACCCACATCATGCATGCTAATGATAACTCAATCATATTGTAAGTTTTAAAAAAATAGTTTTTGCCAACTAATGTCTATCATTGAGACATACTAGTAGACAAGTGAAAATTAATAAGCACAACATGTGACCACTGTGTTATTGCCTTAATAGTTTGTAAGAGACATAAGAATTAAAAAAAATTACAGATTTCAGTGCAACATTGAAGAGTTCCATAATAACTAGAAATATAACGCATACAGTTTGTGAAGGAAAATGATAACATTGAATATCATATACTGATGGTAGTAACTACAAGACAAATAAACATTTGAAATCTACATCAAATATGCAAATGATAATCATACTGTAAGCTTCAAAAAATAGTTTAAGACAACTAATGTCTATCATTGAGATATACCAGTAGACAAGTGAAAATTAATAAATATACCAATGGGAACTCTATATTATTGCCTTACTGAAGTTTCTAACAGAATACATAGTAATATAGCAAAAATATCAGATTTCAGTACAACAGTGAAGAAAGTTCCGTAATAACAAGAAATATAACCCATGTAGCATGCTAAAGAAAATGATAACATTGAATACCATAAACTGATGATAATAACTGCAAGACAAATAATTGTTTCAACCCCACATAAAAAATATCTACTAATGTCTATCATTTTAGACATGACTAGTATACCAGTAAAATTTAACAGATAGACATAGATGGCATATGATTAATCATTTCATCAAATTTCTCCATTTCACCATTCACCATTTTTCTGATGTATATTTGAATTGGGTGTAATCATGCATATACACATTTCCACATAGTAATATAATTTTATGTCACAAATCAATTATTTTATTCCCATGTGTACACTGCAAATCGGCACTAAACACTGTTTCTCATGCTTTACAGTATTAACATATGTCAGTAATTGATTTTTGCTATTCAGAAATTGTTGTACTACATTACTAGATATCAGTGTTTGAAAAACAGCATAACATAATATTTACACATTTTATTTATTGAAACTTTAGTAGGATAGGTTAGCCCTCCCACTGTCACACATATTAATTAGCTGCTGAGGTACATCCAATGCTAAATCAGTTTTTGTTGTTAAATGAATATACGAAATCCATATAAATGAAATACAGTTACATATGGTGATCTACTATAATTACTACGGCAGCCAGGAACACAACGTTTATGGGGTATGGTAACAATAATTACTATAAATATCATCATCATCATCCTCAAGCAGCCATGGGCACGGAGGTCCAACCAGACCGTGCAATTTAGTTCTCCAAGCAAGTCTATCCTGAGCTACATCTACTGCATCTGGCCACTGCACACCAATTCTAACAAGGTTTTGTTTGACATTGTCTGCACACCGCATCCTAGGTCTCCCCTTCTTTCTGAGGCCTTTAGGCACACTGTTCATAACCCTATTCGCCAATCTATAATTATTCATACGGGCAACATGGCCAAACCAACGGAGTCTCTCTCTGCACAATATGCTGCTTAAAGGAGGTTGCAAACTCCTTTGCCTAATCTCATCATTAGTTACAAAGTTGAACCACCTAATGCCCAAGATTCTGCGTAAGAATCTGGAATCAAAAGCATCTAGTTTCCTGTTATCTTGTTTACAAAGTGTCCAAGTTTGACTACCATAACTAACCCTAGAAAGAACCAAACTATTATACAGTCTAATTTTAGTCTTTAGGTGTATACGCCTATTTCTCCACACTCTCCATAGGTTCTTAAAAGTCCCGGCAGCAATCCCTATTCATCTGTTAATCTCATGCCGCACATCACCATTATCTGTTACATAGCTCCCAAGATAATTAAATGTGACACCTGCTCAAGACTGCAACCATTCAGATTAACTGAATCACAGCCTGCCTGACCAATTTTCATCACTTTAGTTTTCTCTCTGTTTATAACCAAACCTACTCTACTACCAGTTTCATCAACAGCTCGAATGAAAGGTTCATCTCATCAACATCATTTGCCAAAAGGGCTAAATCAGCAGCATAATCTAAATCAGAAATTTTCGTATCTCCAGCCCATTTAAGGCCAAAATCTTTCCCTTGAAGTGAATTTCGCATAACATAATCAATAATCAAGCTAAATAGAAAAGGAGACAAAATGCACCCTTGTCGAACACCAGAAGTAATGCTAAACCAATTGCTACAAGCCTTACCAACTCTCACACACGACTCAGTGTTATTATAGAGAGCTTTCATAATGTTAACTAACTTGTCTGGTATACCATATGATCTCACAATCAACTACAAATATGACGATCAACAGAGTCGAAAGCCTTTTTGAAATCAACAAAGCTAGCAACCAAAGCTTTCTGAAACTCTAAACATTTCTCAAGAACCTGCCTAAGTGAAAATATATGATCCACACATCCCCTACCACTTCTGAATCCACATTGCTCATCACGCAATTGACTGTCAACCAGATTCTTAATTCTATTAAGCACAATCATGAAAAGAACTTTACCTGGAACAGAGAGTAGGCTGATACCCCTATAGTTATCACAAGAACTGCGATCACCTTTTTTGAAAATAGGGATAACAATAGCTCTGGTAAAATCCTTAGGAACCATGCCTTTATCATAAAAGATATTCAGAATTTCAGTCATCCAAGTGGTAACCGAAACATTCCCAGCTCTAAGCATTTCCGTAGTAATTTCATCTACCCCTGGGGATTTATGAAGTTTAAGTTTAGAAACAGCCAAAATAACTTCAGATTGTGTTATAGGTCCAACATTAAAGCCACCAATGAATCTATCATCATTGCAAACAATGGGAGTAGAACTAACTACATTGTTTAGAACATCACTGAAATGCTCAGCCCACCTAGCCATGACAGAATCCTCCCCTTCTATAACCTTACCTTGTTTATCCTTCAATCCTTGTATGCCTGTCCATTTTCTACCACACAAAACATTAACTATCTGGTACAGCTCTCTGCTGTTGTGCTGTCTAACTGCTTCCTCGGCTTTGTCAGCCAAACCATCAAGCCAAAGATTCTTATCAGTAGCTAACTGATCCTTTACAAGTTTATTAAGGTCTCTGTAATGCTTTCTATTAGGACTAGTAGGGTATTGATTAAGGGCATTCCTGCAGTTCTTTCTTTCCGAAATAAGCTCAAGTGCCTTATCACTCAGATAATTTTGCCTCTTCTGCTCCTTTTTTCCTAAAAGAGTACTGTTAGTGTCCAAAAAAGCCTGTTTAAAATGATACCATTCTTCCTCAACTTCAGTAGTAAGCAAACCATGACTGTCATAATGACTAAGTAACCTATCTTGGTAAGCTTTGGCTATAACTGGATCTTTCAGAGCTTCAGTATTAAAAGTAAATTTTTTAACCCTAGCACAACACTTTTTAAGTTTAAGTTGCAACACACTTTTAACAAGGTAATGGTCAGATCCAATTTCAGCTCCCCTATATGCCCTGGTATTCCTAACAGAACTAGCCCATTTGCTGTTAATTAATATGTAATCAATCATATTCTTATGCAGCCCATCAGGTGAAACCCATGTGTACTTATGTATGTCGCGGTGTTTGTAATAAGTGTTAGTTATTCTGAATCCATTGAGTTTACTTAGCTGTAGGAGACGTTGCCCATTGCAGTTACCAATACCAAAAGGGCCTATTACTCCTCCCCAAAGGTCATAGTCAGTACCAACTTTGGCATTGAAGTCACCAAGAACAAGGGTAATATCTCCTTTCTTGACAGAATTCAAAATATCCTGAAGTTGTTCATAAAACCTATCCTTCTCATCCTCATCGGCATCCTCAGTGGGGGCATAACAGCAGATAACATTCAAGTCTTTAACGCTTGTCTGAAATTTTGCTGTAAGAAACCTTTCATTAATGCACTCATATCCTAGAAGAGCATCGCTAGCGTGTCTGCTGAGAAGCAGACCCACGCCTTGGTGATGCTTATTGTCGTCCCTCCCTGAAAAGAGAAATTTAAGATTATTTTTAAGAATCTGACCTTTATCTGTCATATCTGAATATCTCTTGCAAGCCGAGAATATCTAAATTATAATGGTGGAATTCTTGTGTGAGGACATCAAGAGAAAAAGCTCTGTGCAGAGTCCTCACATTCCAACTACCTATGGAGAGAAAATGGTTAGTGGGATGTTTAAAGAAACTATGTTTATTGAGAGAGGGAATGCCGACAATATCAAACAGCCCCCTAATCACAGACATGGGGCAAAGACCCGTTCCCCCACTACTAAAGGCTGAAGCCATCTACACTGGAAGACTTCCTCCAATGTAGAATTTGACGATGCCAATAGAAGCAAAGAGTTCAGATGCCTGCGATGACCTCTACTCAGGATTATTCACCAGCTGATAAACATATCCTGTGAATCTATTCACTTGGGGCTGTCAACCCACAAACAAACAGAAAACACAGTGGAAGATTTTCCCTCCACAGAAGTCCACCAGTGCAGCAAAATCAGGATCCATAATCGAGCTCAGAGCCATATATCTGTCCAGTCCAGTAGGTTTATATGGTCAGCACCAGGACCCTGTGTGGTTGACCACTCCTCAGCAGGGTAGAAAAAAAAAGAAATGTAGCCATAGTTGTCCAGATCAGTAGGCCACACTAATCTGGCAGCCCTCCCCTTCCGTTCACTTCCACAAGAGAGTATCTCTTTTGAAAGTTACTAACGGTCCGCACCACGAGAAGGCGGGGTCGGACATTAGGTGCTAGGCCTGGCCGGTTCTATGCATCATCACAGGGGATTGGTGCATAGCTCTCCTTCCAGTGACTACCTAGCTACCATTTACAGACCACTATAAATATACTTAAATATAAACAATATATATAATATAATTTTAATATTTATCTATACAACAGAAAAAGAAATAGCACCTATCTTTAACACAAAGGAACAGTTACAAACAGCATCGCATAATACAAAGCGTACTTCGCTTTTTGACTGAGCCTCTGCTCTGATAGGACTCCAGTGGCACTTGACATCAGGCTTTCTCTTCAGACACTTTGGCTGAACACTCTTGTTTTTCCATTCAAATGGCCTGGACCTTCTCATGCTTTTGCTTTAATCCAGAAAACATCCATTATGTTATATTCCAACATCTCTCACCATTGATTGAGGATTGGCTGCTCCTCATTTTTAATCAAATTTTCTTCAAGTGGCATATTTGTACTCATTTCAGGAAGCTATCATCTTGTCCTTCGCTAAACCCAGTAAAGATTTCAAGATTATTTTAAATTATCATCCCTTTGCAATAATGAGCTGTGTATGCATGGTATTGGAAAGGATGATAAATGTTAGGCTTATCTGGTATTTAGAGACCAATGACCTTCTTTCCAATACCCAGTTTGGCTTTGGCAGGCAAATTCCTCGATCACCTTATCTACCTCAATGTGATTATCAGGCATTCATTTCTTCATAGAGAACACCTGGTGTCAATTTTCTTCTGTGTCAAAAATTATATAATATTGCTTTGAGAAATCGTTTTTTGTGATCTCCAACTTTTTTTTGTGTCATTTTATTTCAGCAATGCTCTTATTACAACCTTTATCCCAAGACTCCAAGTTCCTCAGAGCTATATCTTGATTGTTATGCTTTTTGCTATCAAAGTATATCCTACTACTTGACAGATTCCTCTGACCATAGTCAATCCCTCTATGTTGATGATTTTAGTATTTTTTGTATCTGTTCAAGCTTTAGGATGATTTAATGACAACTTCAGACAGCCCTGAACGATCTATATGTTTGGGTAGTGGTAAATGATTTTTAGTTCTTCCCATATAAGACTAGTTGCATGCACTTTTGCTGCAAACATAATCTTCACTTGGACTCCCAAGCTGCAGATTGTGAATTTCTATCATACATTCATCATCTCAGGCCCAAGAGCATGCAGATATTGAATATTGTCAAGGTACTCTCTTTTCTCTCCTGGGTATCAGACCAATGCTCTTTGCTCTGCTTATATCATGCACTTGTCCAGTCATAACTGGGCTATGGATCACAGTTATAGCCTCTGTCCAGAATTCAGTGGTGGGGGTGTTGGACCATTTCCACCCTCAAACCCCCTGTTTGTACAAGGGAGCCTTTCACACCTCATCAGTCTAGTGTCTTCATGTTAAAGGCCAATGAACCATCTTATTCTCTTTTACGTTAGCAGTTTTTTAAACTTAGTCCTTTCAATTACAATTTTTCCAAAACCATGTCACTTGAAATTGCATTTTCTCCCCATTGGGACACACTTTATCATCATCATCATCATCCATCCTTTCAGTTTTGTGTTCAAGGCTACTTGCAAGACATCAACATTGGTCTCAGTAGCATCACTCAGTCAGTAGCTGAACCATTTCCACCTTGGCTTGCTTTTCCACTTCCTGCAATTTTTAGTAAACCAGATTCAGTTTTCCATTTTCACTTCAGAGTTGCAGGCTATCAGTTTTGCCTTCAATCACATAGTAGATAAGCATCATTATCAGAGGTGTTTTACATCAACTCTCTTAGCTTTCTACAAGCTTTGATCTTAGGAAAACTTTACTTCATTCTATTCTTTCCACTATTTACTAGCAGCTCCATCATTTAGCAAGCACCTATACCAACAAGTTTTGTTTGGTGCCTGACCAGACATCAGGGGCAATGACATCATGGCACATGTTGCTACCAGATTGTCCACTCCTTGTCTTGCTCTCTGCTGCTGGTTTCATTCACAGATTTCAGACAGTATTTTTTCCTTGAGTTCCAGGCATAGTGGTAGTGATCTTGATCAGAACAGATTAATAACAACTATTCTTAATCAAGCCTGTTGTCAGATCATAGCTGTCTAGCAGTCTCCTTTTCACAGGAATCTCAAGGAAGAAATTGTATTTTCTTGGCTCCTCATAGTTATGGATTTATAAAACCTTTTTTGGGGGGCAGATGACCAATGTGGTGAAAGTTTTTTAACACCATTTTAACCATAAAATATATATCAGCTAATTGCCTTGTTTTTAACATATTGGCATTATTTTTCAGTTGGATTTATTTCAGTTTTCATTATACCATGCCATCTTACATGTCATTCTTACACTCTGACACATTTTTATCTGATCATTCATTTTTATCATCTATTTTTGAATTCTTATGTTTTATTGACAATTGTAATCATATTTAATTTTTTCTCCTCTTTTTGCATTTTAAAATGTTTACTTTTGCTATATTCATGTCCTATACACTCATTGTGTTATTTTTTATATATTTTTGTTGTTTCTTTTACTTTTTAGGTCACTGATTTTTATTAACTCATTTTCAAAAAAAAAATTATCTATTGTTTTCACTTTGAGTTCTCTTTGTCCATTCACCTTTGTTTTTGAGATAAATTAAAATTTTTTGGGGGTTAGATAGGTAGTGATGAAATATTAGGGTTCATGTGCCTAAATGTGTAAAATGCTAAACTTGAAAGGAATGTTGCAAATGACCTATTTATGCTAGAAATTTTGGTGGTAGATTGTGATAGTCAAGGAGTTTACATTGAATTATTCCCTTAACCTTAAGGAGGTGGGAAAGCACAACTTTTTGATTTTAGGAAATGAATATGAAATTATTTTTATGATGCATAAGTACGAATATAATATTACTATATGCATTCTCCTCATCATTCATTAGTTCAAATTGGGCGGGGATGGCTCAGTCGGTAGCGCGCCAGGCTCGTAATCTGTAGTTCCCAGGTTCGAGTCCCAGCTGGGTCAGCGTTGAGATTTATCTCCGCAAAATTTCCCCGCCCTGCCCACGGTCAGTAGGGGACACCGATGGGCTTGGAAAGGCCGCTGTCCGTCGGATGGGACGTTAAGCCGTGGCCCCGTGTGCGGGAGAGCCATACCCTGTGCACGTTAAGAACACGCTAGATGGCCTTGACGGGAGGCTACCATCTGTCCCCCAACAGCTGTTCCAGTGGATCCCCTCCCCCAACCTTCTCTGAGCCTTTGGGGTTCATGTGACCTGGCCATTTAGCCCATGGTGTGCAAAAGAGTGCCGCTCAGAGGTAAAACAACCCAACCCAAAAATTAGTTCAAATTACCACTGTTGGAGCGTACAAGGTTTGAAAATGAAAGTCTTCATTCTGTTTGAAAATAATCATACCATATTGCCAGAGGCAATATATATATTCTTCTAGTTGACTTGGTTGTGAATTCAGTACCTTTTTATTGTTTTCTTTTTACCTTGTTTTGGCGCAGTCTGGTCTTGGTTGTTTTTGCGTCATGAGAAGTTAACCAACAGTTAAGCAAAAAATTCTCAGATTTTGATTTAAACTAGTATTAACTCTGATACTTGCACAGAAAGCTATTTTTTTTTGTATTCACAATAATTACAAAACAAGATTTGTTATAATGGGGATTGATTTCATCACATGTTGCATTTCAGTATTCTAAAAAAAGAATTAAACATTAATCTGCTAGTGGATAAAACACAGTTTTGAAACTGACAAAACTCAAAATTAAGGAAACTGAAGAAAAATATATTATTTAACATATTATTTATATTACATATTTCTTTAATATATTTTTACACAGTCATGGGCTACAGGCCACAGGTGTGGCCTCTAGCCCATAGCTGTTTTAAGCTACCTTTTTACAGTTTAATTTAGCTTTTTACATAATGCATGAAAACACATAATTGAGAAAAAAAAAACAGCTGAAAGATAGGAAGCGTTTTTGAAAATAGACACAGAGGGCTGAAAAATTAGAGTAAAGCAGTTGTGCATAAATTTTCATGTACAATTTTCTGAGCCTTCTGGCCACAGTAAGAAAAATTGTATAAATGCAAAATATTACTTTTTTTTTCCTTTAGAGTTGATTTTTGATATAGCTATGATATAAGGCTTGGAAAGGTCGCCGTCCGTTGGATGGGACATTAAGTACCGTTAAGACCCCGTGTACTGGAGAGCCATACTCTGTGCACGTTAAAGAACATTCTGGATGGCCTTGACAGGAGGCTACCATCTGTCTCCCAACAGCTGTTCCAGTGGGTCCCCTCCCCCAACCTTCTCTGAGCCTTTGGGGTCCATGTGACCTGGCCATTTAGCCCATGGGGTGAAAAAAAGTGCAGTCAGAGGTAAAACAACCCAACCCAAAGTTATGATATAATGCTATTCTTCTGATTTGATGTAACAAAATAGCAAATAATAAATTTCATAGTTATCACCAAATTTACCGAGGCACTACTGATTTAAAGTCAGAAAAAAGCTTTTGCTTCTGATTTTAATTATCTAACAAAACTAATTTGGTGACACTTTTGTAGTCTATCATAAATTGATGTTTTAATAAATATATGTAAAATACTGATGTGTGTGTGTGTCTTATTTGTTCATTATTATAAATAGTTTTTTAAAATTGTACAATATCAGATTCCATAAAATTCTAATTTGAAATTCTTTTTATGTAGACTTTAAAGAATAGATCAATTAAAGTTAGTTTGGCTGGAGAACATGGTAAGTTTTTCATAGCTCAGAATTCTAGTTTTATTTGTTAAGAACATATTTTGCATTCTTCATATTTTAATTAAAATGCTTTTTCATTTAAAGTGAAAACAAATCCATATAAAATCACAGTAAAAAATCATATTTTTAAAACTGTAATTTACTACCTGTGCTATAAAATATTAGTTATATTCATCATGACTAAGTTTTCACTGAAAATTTTTACAACTATAATCAAAATGTTAGAGTTAAATTTTTATGTTCAAATTAAAGTCATACAGTCTACAAGAATAATATAAGTGGCATGCATGTGATGCTCCTTTACCATTCTGTGCTATTCATTATTGTATTTACATTACTGTTATTTGATTTTATACATTTTGTTTCACTGTACTATAACCGAATATATTAGTTATATTACAATAACTGGTAGTTAAAGCAGCCTTTAGAGTTTGCACCAAACTTTCAGACTTTATACAAGTATTTGGTTGACAGAGCTGGATATTCAGCTCTACTACATAAATCAGTTAATACTGTAATGTTTTCATTAGTTTATATCACATTTTAATAAAATAAACATTTTTACCCTTACAATATAATAACTAAAAGTTCTCATTCATGGAGCAATAAAATGCATAAAGTTTATTCTTCAAACATTTGCATGTTTAAAAGTTTTCTGGAGGAAATTTGAAAGCTTTTTGCAACAAGAACTGATCTCCATCTTCAGTGAAGTGATACTATGTGGTGACATTAGAAATATTGAAAACTTCCTCTCAAGTGTTGTAAAGGGTGATTCCAATGTCTCACTAGCAGGTGGGACAGACAAGGTCATAATCTTAATAGCGTCATGGGTGATAGTTACATAGTAGGTGAAGCACATACTTGCAGTGTAGCGTTTTCCAGTCTATGGTAGCTGTGTATTGAATTGCCAGCTCAGCAGCATCGGTTGGTGGTTTGTTTTGGCTGATATCTGATACTTTATAAACTTCTTCTGTAGAGAATTTGATTTTTTTCCAGTATAATAACGGAATTATCCAGCAAATGTAGGAGGAATTTCTATATGCCTGATTTTTGAAGTAGGTAAATTTGTCTCTGTCCCTTTTTATAATTCTCTTCAAATTTGGGGCTGGACTGAAAATAATGTTAATATGTTGAGCTCTGAGTAATTTTGTGAACTGATTCACACAGCTCAGGAATGTAAGATATGGATATGGAAAAGGTTGCCCATTGCATGTTGGTGATTGGGAGGAGAGCTGATTTTGTTTTATTCTCATTTCTGTCCCTATTATTTAGCCTTTCAATTGTTTTATGATGGAAACCATGGACAATTGTGTCCAGGTAAAATTTAAAGCCACATATATGAATAAGTGAACAGAAATGGAAAATAAATGAACAAGAGCTAAACTGTTTCGGGTATGTATTAATTTCATGGTAATAGACTGGATATTTAGGCTTTATTTTCATATTTTCAACAAATTCTGATAATATTATATATTTCTAAAATTTTGGTCTAAAGTTTGTGTAAAAATGTTATTTAAAACCCTACAAATGTATAAATTATATAGGCTTTGTTAAAAAAACTTTTTTGAACTTTTTTTGAATTTGAGAATTAGTTCCAATCAGGGGAGCCAATACTATATATTAAGTTGCCATAAAAGATGAATTTATGCCATGAATGGTAGTCCATGTGTTATGTTCAGTGGTGAGGTGATGGTGAAACTCAGTTCATAGATCACATTATGTCATTCCAATGGGAAAAAAGACTTAAGTTTGGTGATTGGTGGTTTTAACATGTACAGGAGACTTTTAGATCTTATAGTTTCTAATAAATTTAGGTTATGTATTAAATTTTCCAAGGTCCCCAATGAACATAGATGTCGACAGAATCTGAAATGAGAGGCCCAAGAAGAACATAGACTCTTTTGTACAACATATGAAATTTCGATTTAAAAAAAAAATTGCTGTTTGAATTTTTTATGCGTATTTTTTAAAAATACGTAACTCAAATTTGAAAAAATAGTATATGTTTTCATATGATGCATATTTTATTAAACTACAATATAAATAATTTGTTAAAGCCATCTGATTGCCATTTTTTAGAAGTGTTATACAGTATTCACAATTTTTTTGTTAATGTTACTCTTTGCTGAAGAGTAACATTAAGAACTGTAACTGACATTGTAACTGAAGCAACCCTCTGATTTCGTCATCATCATCATCAAGCAGCCATGGGCTACAGAGGTAACCAGACTGTGCAATTTAGTTCTCCAAGCATATCTGTCCAGAGCTACATCTTCTGCATCTGGCCACTGCACACCAACTCTAACAAGGTCCTATTTGACATTGTCTGCCCACTGCATCCTAGGTCTCCCCTTCTTTCTGAGGCCTTTAGGCACACTGTTCATAACCCTATTCGCCAATCTATAATTATTCATACAGGCAACATGGCCAAACCAACAGAGTCTCTCTCTGCACAATATGCTGCTTAAAGGAGGTTTCAAACTCCTTTGCCTAATCTCATCATTAGTTACAAAGTTGAACCACCTAATCCCCAAGATATTGCATAAGCATCTAGTTTCCTGTTAACTTTTTACAAAGTGTCCAAGTTTCACTACCATAACTAACCCTAGAAATAACCAAACTATTATACAGTCTAATTTTAGTATTTAGGGTACATGCCTATTTCTCCACACTCTCCATTTTAGCCCACAAATTTTATTTGACTGTTACAACAAAATTGCCTTAAAGTTTTGAAAATCTCTTGAAAATTAACAAAGAATTGCTGTTTTTAACCCTTCCAAGGTCCCTGACGATCATAGATGTTGACAGAATCCAAAATGAGAGACCAATGATGAACATGGATGCCTTTTGTACAACACAAGAAACTTCGACTTTTTAAAAATAAAATTACTGTTTGAAAATTTTCTTAGCTATATCTTTTAAAAATGCATAATTCAGTTTGAAAAATAATATTTTCTTTTTTAATTTGATGCATATTTTATTAAACTACAAAAAATTTTCTTATTGCCATTTCTTAGATGCACTAAGAGTTAATGCTGATTTGTTTGTTAACATTCCTCTTTGCTGAAGCAGCCTACTGATTTAAGCTCATAGGTTTGATTTTAACTATTATCAACAAATATTTTCTTAAAGTTTCGAAAATCTCCTAAAAATTAACAAAAATAAACTGCTATTTTTAAAAATGGAAGATTTTTGTAAGTAATTACGAAGTACATACTACTATTTTTCCCCCACATTTTACACTCTTTCTGCCATAAACCTGTTTCAGTATTCCCAGAATTATTTTTATCATTTATATCATTTATCCCAGCATTCTATGCATCTTTCCTGCTCCTAAAATTGAAACTGTTAAGTAACATGAGCCTTCTTAGCCAGAGCAAGCAAGCCCAAAGTTCTTATTGTGAAGCTCCCTGCATTGTAAAGTATGCCACGGCAGGCCAGGTGCAGTTCAGTGATCTAGTTATTTCTCACATATGCAGTCAAGTGGCTATATAGTGGATGTTTTCAGAAAGGATTCTTCCCTGACCTCTAGGATAATGTGTCCATGCATCTAGTTATTTTTTATACTTTTATAATTAATCCTCGAATTTCATTTCTGTAGATTTATTTCTGCAAATTATATATTTTTCCTTCGCCTGATATATCGATCTTTTAGAGTTAGGCTACATCAGATGGCCAGCTTATATGTTGTTGCAGATATTTTATTTAACATGCATTAGGTTATATATTAATATTTCTTTTATTATATTTTCACTTTCTAGTAAAAAAACTTTGATTTTGCATTGTTTCCTGAAAATGAGTGAGGTATTGGATATGGAAGCAAAAAAGGATTTCTTTGACACATAAATCAGTCCTCCTGTGGGAGGGTAATTTCGACAAAGGTTTTTACCTCCTCTCAATTACACATATTTTTTTAACCCTTCCAGTGTCCAGACTCAAAAACAGGTTTCTATCCAGGGGCCAAGCTATTTTCTTCTTATGCTCAGTCAAAAAAAGCCTTTAACCTTAGAACTTTTTTTGCCAAATAATTAATGAAAGGGATTATGGCATGTTGTATGCCAAATTAATCAGCATTTCATTCTGGATTTTCTGAAATTATAATATTTAACACAAAAGACCATATGTTTTATTTTAATAGGACTTTTTTTAGTCATGTAGTAAAACAATGCATCTGGTAACACAAATAAAAATTATTTAAAAAACTAATAGACAGAAATGATTGTTAAGCACATGAATAGAATGACTTTATATTTCTGAATGATAGAAAAAATTATTTTTTGGCTTTAAGTAAATATTTTTCTTGTTTTGTAATTTTTTTTCTTATTACCATACTTTGAGAAAATTTCAGGCTTTTAGCCAATTGTGCTGAGTCACATAAACAATTCAACTTTAGAATTTTTTAAAAAAATAACCAATCAATGGAAATAGGTCATGTTATATACCAAATTAAACAGAATTTAATTACGAATTTTATGAAAATAAATAATATAATCTTAGGGACCTGGGTTCGAGCCCCGGGTAAGGCATGTGTGTGTCGTTTTTCTGCTGAGGTCCTGCCATCCTCTCAGACCTTCTACTCTGGCATATAAACTGACAGGCTCCTGTCAGGCCTCTGTGGCAAGCAGCTGCTTGAGGGGATATTTATTTTTTATATTTTATTTATTTTTCAATGTGATATGGTGGAAAACAAGATCACACTATACAATTAAGACTTCATTTTGAAAAAACCTGCTGAATAAAAATAGTTAAGTTATATATTTATTGAAAGGAAATTTCCTCCCAAATAGTATAATATTCAACCTGATATATGATTTTTATTTCTTTTAATGATTCTTTACAGTATCGTATATGTTTTAAACACGGCCAGTGTTATACAATGTGACTTGGCCTTCTCACATTCACGGGATTTTCTGAAATGGTTATGAAATAGAAAAAAAAATTCCTTGGCTGCTTTTTTTTTAGTAACATTCTGAAATTTTTCTTTGGGTGTTGAAGTTTGGTGATCTTGGCTAAGTGCAGAAAGGTTTGTGCACCTTCCTGAAATTGCCCTCCCAAATGATGGCAGATTTCCATAGCAAGGAAGTCTATTTGCTTCCGTATCCAAGACATTCATTTTCAGAAAATGCTACAAGCTCAATTTTTTTTATTAAAAAGAAAGGAATAATAAAGGAAAAATTACGTATAACCTAATGGAATGTTAAATAAAATATCCACAACAACTTTCAAGCCAGCCTCCAATCTAGCACAACCCGGAAAGATCGATAAAAATAGCCGATCTTTTAAAGATAGATAAAAACAGCCGATTAAAGATCGCTAACTAATGGAAGTAGATATACAGAAATGAATGTGCTTTCATATCCAAGACCTCATTTATTTTCAGAAAATGATACTATATCAAAGTTTTACTGGAAAAGTAATAAGTAATAAAATAAAAATTAACATATAGCCTAATGTGATTTTAAAATATCCACAGCAACAAGTTGTAGGCCAGCCATATGATATAACATAACAATGAAAAAATCATATCGATCGACCAAAAGATCACTAATTTCCGAAAATAAATCTACTGAAATGAAAACTTGCTAAGGTTTAAATATAAAAAAAATGCTAACTTTACAAAGAGTATCCAATATGCTGGACCAAAACTAAAAAAATTTTATAGCACATGGAACGGAGATAGCATGTATCAGCTATCTGCATCTTGTTTGACTCAGTGATCATAACTAATTAAATTCAGGTGCAACCAGAATTTCTAAAAAGGATGTGTTTACTTCCAGTTTCGATTTTGAAGGCGGGAAAGATGTAAAGAATACTGGGAAAAATGATAAAAATAACTTGGGAATACTGAAATACGTTTATGACAGAAAATAGTGTGAAACGGGGAAAAAAAAATGGCAGTATGTATTTTGCAATTACTTCCAAAATCTACGGTTTTTAAAAATAGCAGTTTTTTTTTTGTTAATTTTTAGGAGATTTTCGAAAATATAAGGAAAAATTTGTTGATAATAGCTCAAATCAAACTTGTGAGCTTAAATCAGAAAGTTGCTTCAGGAAATAAGAATGTTAACAAGCAAATCAGCAATACCGTTTAATGCTTCTAAGAAATGGCAATCAGATGGCTTTATAAAATTATTTATATTGTGGTTTAGTAAAATATGCATCAAATTAAAAAAGAAAATATTATTTTTGAAGCCTGAATTATATATTTTTATAAGATATATATATAAATTACAATGGAAATTTTTATTTTTTAAATATTGATATATTTTTGTTGTACTAAATGCTTATACATATGTCATTGCCCCCCCCCCCCCCCAATTCAGATTCTCTGTACGTATGCAAATGGATTAGACACTGGAAGGGTTCATTATAAGTTTCTTAAATTTATATTAAACAGTTTTTAAATATTTACCCCCTCAATATATATGCTGTGCCACTCAGATGATACAGATGATTTATTTTTTGCTTTGATGCACTGACTTTTTTTCACTTAGTAAAGATCACCAAAATTTAACACCCAAAGAAAAAATTCGTAATGTTTAGTAAAAAAAAAAGCAACCAAGAAAGTGTTCATCCATTTCATAAACCAAACAGAATATCCTATTAATGCCAACAACCCAAGTAACCTTGTATAGTGAAACGGGGAAAAAAAAATGGCAGTATGTATTTTGCAATTACTTCCAAAATCTACGGTTTTTAAAAATAGCAGTTTTTTTTTGTTAATTTTTAGGAGATTTTCGAAAATATAAGGAAAAATTTGTTAATAATAGCTCAAATCAAACTTGTGAGCTTAAATCAGAAAGTTGCTTCAGGAAATAAGAATGTTAACAAGCAAATCAGCAATACCGTTTAATGCTTCTAAGAAATGGCAATCAGATGGCTTTATAAAATTATTTATATTGTGGTTTAGTAAAATATGCATCAAATTAAAAAAGAAAATATTATTTTTGAAGCCTGAATTATATATTTTTATAAGATATATATATAAATTACAATGGAAATTTTTATTTTTTAAATATTGATATATTTTTGTTGTACTAAATGCTTATACATACGTCATTGCCCCCCCCCCCCCAATTCAGATTCTCTGTACGTATGCAAATGGATTAGACACTGGAAGGGTTCATTATAAGTTTCTTAAATTTATATTAAACAGTTTTTAAATATTTACCCCCTCAATATATATGCTGTGCCACTCAGATGATACAGATGATTTATTTTTTGCTTTGATGCACTGACTTTTTTTCACTTAGTAAAGATCACCAAAATTTAACACCCAAAGAAAAAATTCGTAATGTTTAGTAAAAAAAAAAGCAACCAAGAAAGTGTTCATCCATTTCATAAACCAAACAGAATATCCTATTAATGCCAACAACCCAAGTAACCTTGTATAATGCTAACCGGTGTTTTAAAATATACCACACTGAAAGGGATCATTAAAATAAATGAAAATCATGTTTCATGTAAATATTGTATTATTCAGGAAGAAATTTACTTTCAATGAATATATAATTTAATGTAAATTGCAATCACAGCCTTACCTTTTTAACTTTTAACATCTATAAATCAATAAATGTTTTGTGGAAAAAATTTCGTCGACATACTGGACTTGAATGCACATCTCTCCAGAAACATACCAGAGTATTCTGCTATTGAACTAATGCCAGCTCATCTTTTTTTCCACTAATTTAGGACTTTAAACTCTTCACCGATGATTTCAGCACCTACCATTAGTGCCATCTATGATCTCAGGTGGAAACTATTTCTTTTTATATTGTGCTGAGTAAGATGGAAATAAATAATAAAGTCTCTTCATGCTATTTAGTGTTATTAATTATTTAAACATAAATGGCAATCACAGTGTTACCTGTCAACTTTTATAAATCAAGAAAAGTTTTGTGGAAAAAATTTTGTCGACATACGGGACTTGAACTCGCATTTCTCCAGAAACGTGCCAGAGAAAACTACCGGTAGGCACCATAATCTCAATAATCAAGTACCGTATGTTGACAAAAATTTTTCCACAAAACATTTATTGATTTATAGATATTAAAAATCAACAGGCAACACTGTGATTGCCATTTATATTTGAATCATTAATAATGCTAATTTAGCATGAAGAGACTTTATTATTTATTTCCATCTTACTCAGTGCAATATAAAAGTAATAGTTGCCATCCAAGATCATAGATGGCGCCAACTGTAGGCACCGAAATCTCAGGAAGACATAGTGGAAAAAAAGACAGAATCGGCATTAGTTTAACTGAAAGAATGTTTCTGGTGAGATGCATGTTCAAGTTCTGTATATTGCTGAAATTTTTTCCATACAACATTTATTAATATAATTGAACTACTTTTATTCATTAGGTTTTCCAAAATTAAGCCTTAATTGCATAGTCATTAAAAAAACTGTAAATAAGTCTTATTAAAATTAATATGCTTTAGAATTTATGATTGTTTTATTTTCATAAAATTCGTAATTAAATTTTGTTTAATTTGGTATATAATAAAAAACCCCTCAAGCAGCTGCTTGCCACAGAGGTCTGACAGGAGCCTGTCACTTTATATGCCATAGTAGGAGATCTGAGAGGATGGCAGGACCTCAGCAGAAAAACGACACACACATCCATGCCTAATCCGGGGCTCGAACCCAGGTCCCTTAGATCAGTAGCCAAGTGTGCTAACCACTCGGCCACGGGACGGCTTCTAATTTGGTATATAAATAAAAAAAAAATAAATAAATACCCCCTCAAGCAGCTGCTTGCCACAGAGGTCTGAGAGGATGGCAGGACCTCAGCAGAAAAACGACACACACATCCATGCCTAATCCGGGGCTCGAACCCAGGTCCTGTAGAACAGTAGCCAAGCGTGCTAACCACTCGGCCATGAACGTGACCTATTTCAGTTGATTAGTTATTTTTAAAAAAATTTTAAAAGTTGTCTTGTTGATATGACTTAGCAAGTTGACAAAAACCTTGACTTTTCTGAATGTATGACACCAAGAAAAAAATTGCAAAATGGGAGTAATTTTCTTGCTTCAAGTAAATATTTATTTATTTTTATTTTTTTCAGAAATAAACAACCTTTCTATTCATGCATGGTTTAGGGAGCCCTTCATTGGAGGCTAATTTTACCATATACTTACAACACCTTGAATCTTGAGCAAACACTGTTCTCATACTCTGGATAAATTCACCATGCATCTAATTAGTATTTATACCTTTATATTTAAGCCTTCATTTTTTTTCTCTAAATTTATTTTATTTCTGTAAGTGCTTGATCTTTTGGTTGATTAATTATTATCAAATTTTCACAATCATTCCACATTGAATGGCCCGGCTTTCAATATGTTGTTGTTGATATTTGATATGATATCGCATTAGGTTCTATGTTAATTTTTCTCTTATTATTTCTTTGTTATCCACTAGGAAAATTTAGATCTTGTATCATTTCATGAAAATGAATGAGGTCTTGGATACAAAAGCAAAAGGACTTCCTTGGCACAGAAATTGGTCCGCCTGTGGAAGGGCAATTTCAACATTTGAATTCTGGATTTCTGAAAATAAAATATTCTTAAAAAAATAAAGACTAGTTTTAGTTTAATAGTGCATTTTTAGAGTCATGTAAAATGCATCTGACAATACAAATAAAAATATATTTAAGAAAACTTATGCACAGAAATGATTATAATGCCCATGAATTGAAAGGCTGTTTATTTCTAATAACAAAAAAATATATATATATTGGTTGAAATACGAAAATTACTCTCTTTTTTGTAATATTTTTCTCGGTACCATACTTTGAGAAAAATCCATGCTTTTTCTAACTGTGCTGAGTCAAATAAGCAAGTCAACTTTAGAACTTTTTTTAAGAAATAACCAATAAACCGTAATAGGTCATATTACATACCAAATAAACAAAATTTAATACTAAATTTTATGTAAATAAAAAACCAAACAAATTTACAGGCATATTGCTTTTAATAAGACTTTTTCACATTATATAGTGAAAAACTAGATCAGACTATGCAATTAACCCTTATAGTATCGAGTTTCTGAAACTGAACTCACTGTGGTGGCCGGATTTATTTTAAAGTGTTTTCAGAAAATAAAATGAGCATTTTTAGAATCTCATCCTAAAAAGTAAGTAATGAACAGAAATATGTCACGTTGTATACCAAAGGAAAGAGCATCTAATTATGCACTATAAAATGGCAGAAATTCGATAAAAAATAATGGTATGTTAAATTTTTTAAGTATTTTTTTTTAAACATTGCAAAATTTTACTGTATTTTTCCCACTTTATCTTTAGTAAAATTTTAAAAATATATATTTTTTTCCTGTTTTTTAATATTATTTTACTATTCTAATATAAATAGCTTATATTTCTATTATTGCTTAAATCTTTCATTAATTTAGTTTTTTTTTTTACTTTTCTTACTCCTTTATGCATATTCTTAGACTTTTGACGATCAGCAAACTCTAAGCCTAAGTAAAGCAGCGTCATTAAAAATAACTTTCTTTTAAAAACAAGATAATTTAAAAATATATCAGAAAATTGATAAAAAAAAATGTGAAAAAAATCAATAAAATGTTTTAAAATTTAACTGTTAACTGACATTTAAAGTTTAACTGAAGCACTAAATTTCAGAATGAGTCACTTTATTATGAAGCTGCATAACTGTTATAAAAATGTTTAATTCTAAAATTCCAGCAGAATTTTGGTTAAAAATCACATTTCCTGACCTTAATTTGTTTATCAATACTTTTAATTACATTTCAATCAAAGTCTTACCTTTTAAAAATCGTGCTCTAAGTAATCCTAATGCTTGTTCTAATTGTCACCATTATAGGTTGCTAGCAGTTTCACTTTTGATTGTTTCCAATTAATTATTGTTCATAATCATGGTATCCATTTGAGAAACAATGAAAAAAGATTTTAGAAGCATTAAAGTAAATAAAAAAGTCTTTGAAATCAAAAGTCTGCTAAAACATTGATTGAAAAATGATGTGCATAGTTCCCAGATGACACAATTTCTGGTAGTAAAAAAAAATCAATATCCTTGCATTTAAAATTTAGAAAGCATTACAATTATAGTAGAGCTATAAATAGCAGAAAAGAGCAGGAAACGGAACCAATCGACAACACTAGACAACAAATTTAAACTTTTTTTTTGTAACATTGGTCAAATAGGATGTTTTAACTAATTTTGGGTTGCTAAATTAAAATATAGCTGTGAAAAATCTGCAACACATACATTTTTTTTTAATTACAGATTGATGTATTTCAAATTTCAATGAATACACATATCTGGGAAATGAAAATAAATGTGACTATTTTATTAAATAGCAACTTAAAACTCATTAATTAATTAAATGATTACTGTGAAAAAAATTAGAAACATCATAGTTATAGATTATGATGTCTATATTATTATATCTGTATTATTGTTCATAATCATCAATATAAAGTAACAAATGAAACAATATTGAAATGCAAAATAAGAAAACGTGTAAGGATATTTTTGTACTTACAAGAAGTTCATTTTTGTTTTTATATGCTGAGGTATTTTCCTTCTACAAGAACCAGCAGTAGTCACCCATCATTGCTGTGTCCCACCTGCCTTAGTATCTCTCCTCCATGGTTCTGATATCCTGGTGAAATCTTTTCCCTTGCTCATCACTGACAGCTCCTCAGTTCTTGCGAAAGAAGTCAAGATGCAAGTGCAAGAAATTGATCTTCAAAGACATTCAGCAGTGAAGATTTTCAGTTTTTGATAAGATCTTGAATGAGCTGATGGTAGTTTTCCTCTTTGCAATTCCCCAGAAAACCCTGGACTACAGACATGAAGGATTTCCATGCAGCATGCTCCTTCATATTCAGTTTTTCTTTGAAGACAGTATCGTTCAGTAGCTTCCTGATCTAAGGACCAGCAAAGATTCCGCCTTTCAGTTTGGCATTACTTAGTATTCGAAAATTTTCTTTCAAGTGCAAAAACCCTTTACCAGTTTTGTCCATAACATTTACAAAGTTTTTCATAAGCTCAGTTTGATGTGTAGTGGTGGAAGCAGAACATCAGAGGGGTCAACTAGATAAAGGCTTATACCTCACATCCTTATACTTATACTCTTTCCAGGTATTCTTTATTTCTTTATTTATTATTTCACACCTTATACTCTTTCCAGGTATAAAAACATCTCTTTTGTTTTGTAATGTTCCTTTCTGGCCCTTCTGTCCCAAAAACACAGAAAACAGCAAAATTTTGTGAAGTGTCCTTGAAGCCCCCAAGCAAGAGAGATATGACAAGAGAGATATCACCACATATTGTTCACTTAAACTGGTTATATTTTATAGCAGTGAGTATTTTTTTCCATGCTTCTATAAGTTTCCTTCATTCCCACAGCATGTGTCACTGGAATGGAAGGTTTTTGGTTTCCTTTATGCAAAAGGACAGTTTAAACTGAATTTTGACAAATCTATAAATAGACGCCATTCCTTAGAGTCATGAGTTGTTCCAATTTCTTCTGTCGGCCTTGAAATATCTGTGCAGAAACACAAACCATCTTGCATCTCGTAATAAGCAGATAAAGCCAAATTTCTCTTTCTGAACAGATAAACTCTGGTACCCTTAGCCAGAAGATTTCACTCTTGAAGTCTTCAGCCTATAACCTCAGCTTGTTGTTTGTAAAGTCTTATGTCTCGACAAGATCATTTAGTTCATTTTGCTGAATCAGATGAGGCTTGTCTAACTTTTTAGTGGTGTATGTAGGATCAGGATCTGTATGTGCCTCGAAGTCTTCCTCTGATGAATGTGAATCCATCTCTTCCCAGTTGGTTGGAGGTGTTGGTATAGGAAGATCTCCCTGAGGAACTAGCCTTATGGCTGAAGGCACATTTGGATATTGTATTTTGCTCTTGTTTTTTTTTTTTTAAAGCCCTACACTTTAGTTAAACAGAAATAGCAATCATGCAAGTGACTAGTTGGCTCACACCAAATCATTGGAACTGCAAAGGATATGGATTTTATCTTACCTTTCAACCATTTACTTATGCTAACAAAGCATGAAATGCAGCAACATTCTGTGGAGCCCATGTTTTGTCTTGATCTCCAACATGACATCCGAAGTACAAGTTATAGGCTTTCTTCACAATCTTTGTCAAAGAACGACCCTGGGATTTTAATAAAATATAATTTCCACACACATAATAAAACTTATCTGGCATGTTAACTCATCCGTGATGCTGCCTTTGTGCCATTTAAACACCAAAATTCACTCCAGTTTACAGCACATGTTCCTCCTACAAAGGGGGCTGGGGTGGCTCAGTCAGTAGCGTGCCAGGCTTATAATCTGCAGTTCCAAGATTCAAGTCCCATCTGGGTCAGTGTTGAGATTTTTCTCCACAAAACTCCCCGCCTTTCCCACAGTCATTAGGGGACACCAATGGGCTTGCAAATGCCACCGTCCGTCGGATGAGAAGTTAAGCTGTGGCTGTGTGCAGGAGAGCCACACCCTATGCACATTAAAGAACATGGTGGATGGCGTTGATGGAGGCTACCAACTGACTCCCAGTAGCTGTTCCAGTGGGTCCCCTCCTCCAACCTTCTCTGAGTTTTCGGGGTCCTTGTGACCTGGCTCTTTTGCCCATGGTGTGCAAAAAGTGCCACTCAGAATTAAAACAACCTAAATCCTCCTACTATGAAAACAACAAGAATAACAGTCTGAAGTTAGATTACTGTTACATGTTTTCTCCCACTTGGCAATCAACGTTTCCAGCCACAAAAAATAAAATATCTGGTATCCTTCCAGTTGCCTGGAAGGATACCAGATATGGAATTGTTCTGATGCTCCTATTAAGATACCAGATATGGAATTGATACCAGATATGGAATTGTTCAGATGCTCCTATTAAGATCTTCCTTTGGTATAGGAAGATATAGGATAAGGTTGGTATAGGAAGATCTTAATAGGAGCCAAAATCATGATGTGCTAGCCATTTTTTCAGGCCAGATCTGAAATCAGCACCTGAAAAATGGTTAAGAGCAGCTACAATTGTTCATTTATAAAATCCTTGTAAACCAGTGTAATATAAGCATGGCACAGCAGAATAAAGGCATGAATTGAAATGGCACTACTTGATGCTGTTTACAGTGACTGAATATACACATCCGACTCAAATAGATTTATTTTAAGCTTTATCTTAAATTTTTCAAGTGGAATCAATAGGTAAAAAAAAAAACTTATATCATAGATTTAAATGTTATTTTCAATATCTGATTAGAAACAGTTAAAAAATTTTCAGATTTCTATTCGTAAAATTTTTTTTTCATAACCTTGTAATACGGAAGTGAAGCTTTGGTCTCCGACCACTAGAATGGGAAAGATGAAAGTGATTCTTCAGGCTCCAACATGGAAAGAGTTAATAGGACTTTAATAGTAGGGTCTGTAATCTTAGAGGAAAAATCTTATTTCTTAAAAATATCTTTTTTCAGAATAACAAAAAAATTAATATTTACTTGAATTGAAACAAGAAAATTATTCCTGTTTCACAATTTTTTTCTTGGTACCATAATTTGAGAAAATTCCAGAATTTTAGCTAATTGTTCTGAGTCAGACAAACAAGTAAACTTTAGAATTAAAAAAAAATAACCAATCAGACAGAAATAGGTCATGTTGTATACCAAATTAAACAGAATTTTATTTCGAATTTAATGAAAATAAATAATTTAAACAAATTTACAAGCATATTAATATTAATAAGCCTTTTTCAATGTGATATGGTGAAAAAATATATCAGATTATACAATTAAGGCTTAATTTTGGAAAATGTAATGAATAAAAATAGTTATTATATATTAATCGAAAAGAAATTTCCTCCCAGATAATATAATAGTTAACCTGAAACACGATTTTTATTTCTTTTAGGGATTTTCTGAACTGGTTATGAAGTAGAAAAAAAATTTTCTTCTCTGCTTTTCTTTACTAAATGCTAGGAATTTTTTCTTTGGGTGTTGAAGTTTGGCAATCTTGGCTAAGTGCAGAAAGGTTTGTGCACCAAAGCAAAAAAAAAACAGTGTTATATCGTCTGTGTGGCACAGCCAAGGTACTGTTGGGGGGGGGGGGGGGGGGTTGCCTTTATAATCAATCATTCAATATAAACATAAAAACTTGTAATTTTAAAAACATTTTATTTTTTAGAGGGGGGGGGGTGAAACATTCATAGGGAGTTTAGTAGAGGGGGGAACCCTTCCCGAAATTGCCCCCCCACATGACAACTGATTTCCATAGCAAGGAGATCTATTTTGCTTCCATATCCAAGACATTCATTTTCAGAAAATGATACAAGCTCAAAGTTTTTTTCTAAAAAAAGCAAGAAATAATAAAAGGAAAATTGCATAAAACTTAATGGGATGTTAAATAAAATATCCACAACAAATTTTAAGTTGACCTCTGATATAGCATAATTCGGAAAGATCAATAATCAGCTGATCGAAAAATTGCTAACTTACGGAAATAAATCTGCAGAAAAATCTTATGGAAAAACCACATCAAAGTTTTAGTGGAAAAATAATAAATAATTAAATAAAAATTAACATATAGCCTAATGCGATGTTAAAATATCCACTGCAACAAGTTGTAGGCCAGCCATCTACAACTTGTTGCTTTGTAGTTACTATAACAGCATTTTGTATAGAAAAGAGAATTAAAATCTTAGAAAGATTCTAAGATCCAGTTCTAACTAACTCTAGAAAGAACCAAACTATTGTAGTCTAATTTTGGTCTTTAGGTGTATACACCTATTTCTCCACACTCTCCATAGATATTTAAAAGTCCCAGCAGTAATCCCTATTCATCTGTTTACCTCATGCTGCACATCACCAGTATCTGTTACATAGCTCCCAAGATAATTAAACTGAGACACCTGCTCAAGAGTGCAACCATTCAAATTAACTGAATCACAGCCTGCCTGACCAATTTTCATTTTTTATTTGTTTCCATAAAGTTTTCTCTCTGTTTATAACCAAACCTGTTTTATCAACAGCTCGAATGGAAGAGTTCACCTCATCCAACATTTGCCAAAAGAGCCAAATCATCAGCATAATCTACATCAGAAATTTTCAGATCTCCAGACCATTTAAGGCCAAAGTAACTTCACACTGTGATATAAGGTCAACATTAAAGCCAGTAATGCATCTGTCATCATTACAAACAATAGTAGTAAAAGTAATCACATTGTTTAGAACATCACTGAAACTAATGATGATTAGTATGATTTAATATATTATTTATATCACAGATGAATAAAATATGCAACAAATGCAAAAAGCTTTGTTCTTCAAGCTTGAATTATGTTTTTTTAACATACATGTTAGAAAGTTCTTAAACAGTAATTTCTATTTTTTTTATAAATATAAATTCCATGTATTGTACTAAAAACAGATATTGCTGTTTCTGGGCTCTCATTTTGGATTTTGTTAATGTGTATAATCAATGGGTAGCTTAGGAGGATTAATGTTTTCCCCTGATCACAATTTAAAGTTATTTTGACTATCTCAAACTTAGAATTGTGTTAACCTCTAATGGTAGATGAAATTACTTCCAAAATGCTTAGAGCTGGAAATGCATCTGTTTTTACAGCTGACTGAAATGTTGAAAATATTCTACAATAAAGGGTTTCTTACTATAGATTTTATAAAAGGTATTGTTATTTCCATATTCAAATAAGGTGATCGCAATCCTTATGATTATTTCAAGGGTATCAGTGTACTTTCAGTTTCAGGCAAAATTCTTTGCATTATTTTGTTTAATAAAATTAGGAATTTGTTAACAAATAACTGCAAAATAAATAATATGAGTTCAGAAGTGGTAGGTGATTGCATAGGCCAAATATTTGCACTTAAGCAGATTCTTGAGAAATGTTTAGAGCTTTAGAAACTTTGCCTTTAGACCAGGACCAGTTTTTTACTAGTTTCAGAAATTTCAAGCAGCTTTTGAGTCTGTTGATCAACAGATCATACACAATCGTATCAGAATAATATGACCACCTACCTAATAATATGAATGGTAGGTGGTCATATTATTCTGCTACAACTGTGTATAGTTTATCTGACAAGTTAACTTAATGATGGCTGTCTATAAAGACACTGAGTTGTGTGTGAGAGTTATTGAAACTTAATAATGATGGGTTTAGCATTACTACTGTTGTTTGAAGGGCTGCATTTTGTTTACTTTTCTCTCTAGTTGGTTACCAGTTATGATGGAAGAGTGAGATTAGGACCTTAAATGGTCTAAAGATTTAAAAATATCTTATTTTGATTATGGGGATGATTTAACCCATTTGTCAAATGATGCAGCTCTAAGCATTTTGGAAGTAATAAAATGAACTCATTAGGCTGTTGATAAGACTGGTAATAGGATAGGTTTGGTGATAAATAAGAGAGAAATTTGATATGATGAAAGTGGATAATGATGATGGAGCTTCAGTTCTTTGAAAATTGTATTCTTGAGCACATTTCTCAATTTGATTCAGGGTTATCCAAACCTTTTTTCATAATGGGCCACATGGTAATTATTTTCTCATAGTGAGGGTCATATATGTAATATAGTGTTATGTACTATCAGTTTCTGGCAAGGGATGGCTCTAAAACAGTGGCGGATCCCCCAGAGCACAAAGAAGAATGGAGAAAAAATGGTTCACATTTATGAATTTATTGAATGTGTTATGCATTATGCTTATGGGTGCACAAAGCATCTATCAAACAGGTTATAAAATACCCAACAATAATCAAAAATGATCTAGAGCAGTGGTTCTCAACCTTTTATGCTTCATGTACCCCCTGGAAATGTGTATGCAACTGGTGTACCCCTTGCATAGATAGATAAAACTATAGTTATAGTATAACAATGGGAATAAAATAAAACATATATCTAGTGACTTTTGAGCTCTCACGGCGTACTCCAAAAAATTTTACTGCGTACCCCACGTTGAGAACCCCTAATCTAGAGGATCATTTGGTCATTTGAGTTCCCCAAATGGGATTATCAGAACAATAATCTTTTTAAGTGAGAAAGTTTTGAAATTCTCATAAAGAATGCTAAAATATTTCCATTTTCGTTACTTTTACCCAATTAACAATAGGGTTCCAATTTAGATTCTTATTTATTTTGTTTGCCTTTAGATCAGGACCAATCCAACCAAAACTTATTGAAGAGGAACTAATAAAAACAACCTACTGTATATTCTGAAAGAGTAGCAGGAGAAAATTCTCAAATTAAGAGTGAACATGTACATTTAAAAGGAATTAGAAAAATAAATATTTTTAAGGAATCAAGGAAATATCTTGATTAGAAACAAAAATGTGAATTTTTAATTAGTGTAAGGAATTGGTGAAATTGTTTAGTTATGCACCTAAATATATTTGCTCGAATATTTGGAAGAAATGAGGCAGATTCAATATATTTTTATGTGTTTTATGAGCTGCAGATTGAGTGGGCCTTCTTTAGATGATCAACTTATTGGTTTGTATTGTTCATAATCAATTCACACATATTGCCACACAGCAGTAATATAAAAATTTCAAAGGGTTCCAATCCTACCAAAAGATTATAAGATTATGAACTAGTCTATCATTATTTTCATAAGCAATCCAGATCATTGATTCATTAGTGATTTGGTTGGACCATGAAATGCATGAAAATCAAATCTATCATCACTTTATAGGGTTGAAAAATCCTTCCTGCGTACAATTCAGTGCATCTGAATATTCTTGGTCAATTGTGATTGAAACCTCATTCTCTTCAGATAATCTGAATCTGTTGGCTTCACTCTCTGAACTATCAATGACAAATAGAATATTCATAATTTGCTCTTTCCGCAAAATTTTCCATTTACGGAACACCATCTCAAACAGCAAAATAAAATTAACTCCAAAATATCAGGGAATTTTAACAGCTGCAGAAGTTCCAATCTTCAAAATACTCTAAACAATAAATGCATGTGTTCTGTTCTTGTCATAGACTTGGGTTGACTTGTTCCTTTTGGTGCAAACATGAGCCATACCAAAGAAGTTAGAACAGGATAGTGAGGGCCAGTGCTATGCACCTTACAGCAAATTTGCCAATAGGCTAACCACAGTTGCTGTAAAACTGCCCAAGTTAATGGCATATCTGAAGAAAGGGGCAGCAGATATCCAAGTTTGCTCCAGGTGACAAAATGGATATTGTGGAGCTCGAGTGGGTCAACAATAAATGTCAACCATTAGTACCACTGAATTTCCACCTGCAATGCAGCATGAAACCCTATAATCTGTCCCCCCCTCCCCCCTCAAATGACCATACCTGTCCAAGCCGATAGACGACTTGGGGTTGGTTGTTCCTTTGGGATCATATGAGTCGGGCATTGACGCCAATGGTAAGTTCAACTGGTCATCAAGAGCTCCCTGAAATATCACCTACAGTTTGAAAAGGGATCTTCCGAGACTGCATTTCTCTGCTTGCTAATGATGCCAAGCCTAAATCCCTTCAATGTCACAGCCTGTACCATCCTTCCTTTATTTAAACCCTTCCAGGCTGAAAAACAGGTTTCCGTCCAGGCTATTTTCTCACTGTGCTCAGACAAAAAAACTTGAACTTTAGAACTTTTTTGCCAAATAACTAATGAAAGGAATTATGGCATGTTGTATACCAAATTAATCAGCATTTAATTCTGGATTTTCTGGAAATCAAGTATTTAACAAAAAAGATGATATGCTTTATTTTAATAGGACTTTTTTTTAGAGTCATGTAGTAAAAAAATAAAACTGGCAAAACAAAAAT
Organism: Ryuthela nishihirai; assembly: GCA_038380435.1. Classification (NCBI taxonomy): domain Eukaryota; kingdom Metazoa; phylum Arthropoda; class Arachnida; order Araneae; family Heptathelidae; genus Ryuthela; species Ryuthela nishihirai. Next base: position 24,415,076 of record JAWZYU010000001.1, read on the forward strand.
TTATTTAAAAAAAAACTAACAGACAGAAATGATTGCAATGCACATAAATAGAATGACTATATATTTCTGAATAACAAAAAAAATATTTTTTTTGCTTTTAAGTAAATATTTTTTTGTTTTGTAATTTTTTTCTCGGTACCATACTTTGAGAAAATTCCAGGTTTTTAGCCAACTGTGCTGAATCAGATGAACAAGTGAACTTTAGAATTTTTTTAAAAAGTAACCAATCAATTGAAATAGATCATGTTATATACAAATTAAACAGAATTTAATTACGAATTTTATGAAAATAAATAATACAAATAAATTTGCTAGCATATTGATTTTAATAAGCCTTTTTAAATGTGATAGGGTGAAAAAAAGATCCCACTATACAATTAAGGCTTCATTTTGGAAAACCTGCTGAATAAAAATAGTTAAATTATATTTTTGTCGAAAGGAAATTTCCTTCTGAATAATATAATATTCATCCTGAAATATGATTTTTATTACTTTTAATGATTCTTTTCGGTATTGTATATATTTTAAACTTGGCCAATGTTATACAACATGACTTGGCCTTCTCACATTCATGGGATTTTCTGAAATGGTTATGACATAGAAAAAAAAAAAATTCCTTGGCTGCTTTTTTTTTCTCATCATCGTCATCCTCAAGCAGCCATGGGCTACGGAGGGCCAACCAGACCATGCAATTTAGTTCTCCAAGCAAGTCTATCCTGAGCTACATCTACTGCATCTGGCCACTGCACACCAATTCTAACAAGGTCCTGTTTGACATTGTCTGCCCACTGCATCCTAGGTCTCCCCTTCTTTCTGAGGCCTTTAGGCACACTGTTCATAACCCTATTCGCCAATATATAATTATTCATACAGGCAACATGGCCAAGCCAACGGAGTCTCTCTCTCTGCACAATATGCTGCTTAAAGGAGATTGCAAACTCCTTTGCCTAACTCATCATTAATTACAAAGTTGAACCACCTAATGCCCAAGATACTGCATAAGCATCTGGAATCAAAAGCATCTAGTTTCCTGTTATCTTGTTTACGAAGTGTCCAAGTTTCACTACCATAACTAACCCTAGAAAGAACCAAACTATTATACAGTCTAATTTTAGTCTTTAGGTGTATACGCCTATTTCTCCACACTCTCCATAGATTCTTAGAAGTCCCGGCAGCAATCCCTATTTGTCTGTTAATCTCATGCCACACATCACCATTATCTGTTACATAGCTCCCAAGATAATTAAACTGTGACACCTGCTCAAGACTGCAACCATTCAGATTAACTGAATCACAGCCTGCCTGACCAATTTTCATCACTTTAGTTTTCTCTCTGTTTATAACCAAACCTACTCTACTACCAGTCTCATCAACAGCTCGAATGAAAGAGTTCATCTCATCAACATCATGTGCCAAAAGGGCTAAATCATTAGCATAATCTAAATCAGAAAATTTCGTATCTCCAGTCCATTTAAGGCCAAAATCTTTCCCTTGAAGTGAATTTTGCACAACATAATCAATAACCAAACTAAAGAGAAAAGGAGACAAAATGCACCCTTGTCGAACACCAGAAGTAATGCTAAACCAATTGCTACAAGCCTTACCAACTCTCACACACGACTCAGTGTTATTATAGATAACTTTCATTATGTTAACTAACTTGTCAGGTATACCATATGATCTCACAATCAACCACAAATCATGACAATCAACAGAGGCGAAAGCCTTTTTCAAATCAACAAAGCTAGCAACCAGAGGTTTCTGAAACTCTAAACATTTCTCAAGAATCTGCCTGATCTGATATACACATCCCCTACCACTTCTGAATCCACATTGCTCATCAGGCAAAATTGACTGTCAACCAGATTCTTAATTCTATTTATCACAATCATGGAAAGAATTTTACCTGGAACAGAGAGTAGGCTGATACCCCTATAGTTATCACAAGAACTGCGATCACCTTTTTTGAAAATAGGGATAGCAATAGCTCTGGTAAAATCTTTAGGAACCATGCCTTTATCATAAAAGATATTCAGAATTTCAGTCATCCAAGTGGTAACTGAAACATTCCCAGCTCTAAGCATTTCTGTAGTAATTTCATCTTCCTCTGGGGATTTCTGTAGTTAAAGTTTAGAAACAGTCAAAATAACTTCAGATTGTGTTATAGAGCCAACATTAAAGCCACCAATGCATCTATCATCATTGCAAACAATGGGAATAGAACTAACCACATTGTTTAGAACATCACTAAAATTCTCAGCCCACCTAGCCATGACAGAATCCTCACCATCTATTATAACCTTACCTTGTTTATCCTTCAATCCCTGTACACCTGTCCGTTTTCTACCACACAAAACATTAACTATCTGGTACAACTCTCTGCTGTTGTGCTGTTCAACTGCTTCCTCGGCTTTGTCAGTCAAGCCAAAGATTCTTATCAGCAGCTAACTGATCTTTTACACATTTATTAAGTTCTCTGTTATGCTCTCTATTAGGACTAGTAGGGTATTGATTAAGGACATTCCTGCAGTTCTTTCTTTCCAAAATAAGCTCAAGTGCCTTATCACTCAGATAATTCTGCCTCCTCTGCTCCTTTTTTCCTAAAAGAGTACTGTTAGTTTCCAAAAAAACCTGTTTAAAATGATCCCATTCTTCCTTAACTTCAGTAGTAAGCATACCATGACTGTCATAATGACTAAGTAACCTATCATGGTAAGCTTTGGCTATAACTGGATCTTTCAGAGCTTCAGTATTAAAAATAAATTTTTTAACCCTAGCACAACACTTTTTAAGTTTAAGTTGCAACACTTTTAACAAGGTAATGGTCAGATCCAATTTCAGCTCCCCTATATGACCTGGTATTCCTAACAGAACTAGCCCATTTGCTATTAATTAATATATAATCAATCATATTCTTATGCAGCCCATCGGGTGAAACCCATCTGTACTATGTATGTCGCGGTGTTTGTAAAAAGTGTTAGTTATTCTGAATCCATTGAGTTTACTTACCTGTAGACGGCATTGCCCATTGCAGCTACCAATACCAAAAGGGCCTATTACTCCTCCCCAAAGGTCAGAGTCAGTATCAACTTTGTCATTGAAGTCACCTAGAACAAGCATAATATCTCCTTTCTTGACAGAATTCAAAATATCCTGAAGTTGTCCATAAAACCTATCCTTCTGATCCTCATCGGCATCCTCAGTGGCGGCATAACAGCAGATAACATTCAAGTCTTTAACGCTTGTCTGAAATTTTGCTGTAAGAAATCTTTCATTAATGCACTCATATCCTAGAAGAGCATCACTAGCATGTCTGCTAAGAAGCAGACCCATGCCTTGGTGATGCTTACTGTCGTCCCTCCCTGAAAAGAGGAACTTAAGATTATTTTTAAGAATCTGACCTTTATCTGTCCATCTGGTCTCTTGCAAGCCGAGAATATCTAAATTATAATGGTGGAATTCTTGTGTGAGGAAACCAAGAGAAAATGCTCTGTGCAGAGTCCTCACATTCCAATTACCTATGGAGAGAAAATGGTTAGTGGGATTTTTAAAGAAATTATGTTTATTGAGAGAGGGAATGCCGACAATATCAAACAGCCCCCTAATCGCAGACATGGGGCAAAGACCCGTTCCCCCACCAATAAAGGCTGAAGCCATCTACACTGGAAGACTTCCTCCAATGTAGAATTTGACGATGCCAATAGAAGCAAAGAGTTCAGGTGCCTGTGATAACCTCTGCTCAGGATTATCCACCAGCTGATAAACGTATCCTGTGAATCTATTCACTTGGGGCTGTCAACTCACGAGCAAACAGAAAACACAGCAGAAGATTTTCCCACCACAGAAGCCCACCAGTGCAGCAAAATCAGAATCCATAATCAAGCTCAGAACCATATATCTGTCCAGTGGGTTTATATGGTCAGCACCAGGACCCTGTGTGGTTGACCACTCCTTAGCAGGGTAGAAAAAAAGTAGAAAAGTAGCCATAGTCCCAGATCAGTAGGCTACACTAATCTGGCAGCCCTCCCATTCCGTTCACTTCCACGAGAGAGTATCTCTTTTGAAAGGTACTAAAGGTCTACACCACGAGAAGGCGGGGTCGGACATTAGGTGCTAGGCCTGGCCAGTTCTATGCATCATCACAGGGGATTGGTGCATAGCTCTCCTTCCAGTGACTACCTAGCTACCATTTACAGACATTACATTACCATTACAGTGGTCTGTAGAGGTCTATTCAGAACAAATTCAGAAGGTTCACAATGAATTACTGGCAAAACTGCCATTGCTGTTCAATCATAAGGTCATTCTATTGTTACAAGCTAATGCATGTTCACATAAGGTGATATTTACAGGAGAAGAAATCAGCAGCCTCAACTAGGAAATATTGCTCCATCCACACTATTCCCCAAATATTTTGCCATCCAGTTTCCTTCTTTTTTTATCTCTGTATAATCATATGGTATGATAAGTGATATAATACTCAAGTATAGGAAGGAAAGAATCTCACTACAGTGATAACTCGTCTCACTACCAGGAGATCCCGAGTTTGAGTCTGGAAGGCAGGTGGGTGGATTTTTTTCACACTTGTCTAATTACTACTAAAGGGTACTTGTAAAAGTAGTTATCCACTTTTTTTTGCCGCTAAAGATAAGAATTTCTATTGACAAGGTATATATGTATATAAGTGGTGGAGTGTCATTGGAGATTATTTTGATGAATAAAATTTATTTGAACCAATTTTATAATGATTTGAAATTATACTTTATAAAAATAGGAAAACTTATGGAAACCTGATATGGTAAAATAACATGTTGCTTTTGATTCTAAATGTGTGCGTAGTATCTTGCATAGTAAGTGATTCAAGTATGTAAGTAATTACGAGGTTAGCTGAAGATGTCAGCAACCATTTTTGAGCAACATCTTGTGCAAAGGGAGACTGCATTTGTTTGACCACATTGCTATTGCAGGATCTATAGATTAGGAATAGAGTTATGAACAATGTGCCAGTGAGTTATGAACAGTGTGCCTACAGATTAGTGAATAGAACTATGAACAGTGTGCCTACATATACGAATACCAATAAGGCCCTGATAGACAATGTCAAACAAGACCTTGTTGGAATTAGCCTACAATGACCAAATGTAACAGCTGTAGCTCAGGATAGACAAGTTTGGAGGACCAAATTACACATTAATTGGACTTCCATAGCTCGTAGCTGCTGAAGGATTGGATGGAGAGACATCCAGCTTCTGGGAGAACTGCAGAGCAGGTGAATATTTACTAGTAAAGAAGTTGAGCTGTAAAAAATTAATGCCACAAATATCAATTAATGATTTGGTTATTTACATTTGTTTCACATTACGTTTTTACACTAAAAGGGATATATCTTACGTATCAGTCAGAATTAACATTTTATCATTATTAAACCATTGTTAGATACTGACCGCAAAGATGACAGAAATGATCGAACAACAGGTGACTGGAGAGCAGCAACACGAGATCAGCCATATTTCAGAGATGATCGTCAAAGAAATGGTTTGTGTAAGTTTTCTTGAATATTGTTTGTTGATATTTCATTGTTTAATCACAATTGCTCTCATGGAATAAGCAATGCATTGCGACTGAACCTATTAAAATATGTCTTAGAATTTTAAAATGTGATTCAGTATAATCAATATAATGCAAAATATGTCTGTTTCTTAAAACTTTTTTTTCTTTTTTCATTTGGATCTTATTATCAAGCATGTTTAATTCATTTAACCCTCAGGTAACAAAAAATTTGGGGAAAGTTTGTTGTTTACCAGGATGAAAAGCCATGGCCCAGGTTTTTTCTATCCAGGATTTTTTTTAGGATAATGCTGAACCAAAGTTTTTCTTTCAATAGCCTTAAAGAAAAATCTTGCAATGTCTCATACAATAGTGTGGTCAAGACATTTGTAATAGTGGTGGCGATAGGGGCTTGTATATATGTATTCAGAGCAATGTATGTGGAAGAAACTTATTATATTTTAACCATAAAAGGGGTTTGCCATGTTAAAAGGATGTCACCTGTATGTTGCATGCCAGATTTTTTCGAGGCTGTTTAAAAAATTGTAGATTTAGCCCCTCCTAAAAAGTCCTGGATATGTACCTGATCATACCATATTTTCAAATCTTAACATCAGCATATTGTGCCCTTTCACTAATGTAGCTCAGAATCATTTCTGATCTTCTGTTGGCACTAAAATGGTTTGCTCAGAAAACCAAAAAATTGAGTGATCACAAATCGACTAATAATTTCATCCTTTGCTGATTAGCATCTTAAATATTTTGCAGAAAAAATTTTGCCAAAATATGGGAACTGAACCCTCATCTCTCCAGAAATGTGCCAGAGTATTCTACCATTGAACTAATGCCATTTCATCTTTTTTCCTACTAATTTAAGATTTTAAACTCTTCACCAATAATTTCGTTGCCTACCATTGGTGCCATCTATGACTCGTGTGGCAACTATTTCTTTTTATATTGTGCTGAGTAAGATGGAAATAAATAATAAAGTCTCTTCATGCTATTTAGTGTTATTAATTATTTTAACATAAATGACAATCATAGCATTATCTGTTGACTTTTTAATGTCAATATATCAATAAATATTCACTAACATATGGGAATTGAACCCGCATCTCTCCAGAAACGTGCCAGAGAAGTCAACAGGCAACCCTGTAATTGTCATTTATGTTTAAATCATTAATAATGTTAAATAGCATGAAGAGACTTTATTATTTATTTCCATCTTACTCAGCACAATACAAAAAGAAATAGTTGCCACCTGAGATCATAGATGGCACCAATGATAAGCACCGAAATTATCGGTGAAGAGATGAGCTGGCATTAGTTCAATGGTAGAATACTCTGGCATGTTTCTGGAGAGATGCGGATTCAATTCCCGTATGTTGGTAAAAAGATTTTCACAAAATATCTATTGATATATTGACCTTAAAAAGTCAACAGGTAACACTGTGATTGTCATTTATGATTAGCATCTTTTTTCATGTTTATTCTTTCATGGTTGAAATTTAAAAATAAAGAGTAGGTCATGCCCCATTTTCTATTCTCTGACAGGCTGCAACTGTTTAGTATTGTTTTACTCTATTTCAGGTAACTCAGTGTTTCCCCAAATCCTTGAACTACACCTGTGAATAGTTTTATCATTTTGCATTTTTGACTTTTCCTAGATTTAAGAGAGGGTTGTCACACCCTAAGCACTCTTCCTGAATACTCCCTGCACACCTGGTTAATACTATGGTGATTCATAAGCCTGTGCATTTTATCATCTACTTCAGAAATGATTATTACAATATAAATAACAAACCTTATGCAGTGAAATATAAACCGTCATTTTCAATAATTCGTAGCCATCGGTCAACAAGATGTTCATTTCCTCTGCAATACCATGCTTGGTCCTTGGAGGTGAAAAACTCCTGAAAACTGTTTTCGACTTCCTGAAAGGTTTGAAACCATCAACCTAAAAGAAAATGAGCCATGGAGTGGAAGAAGTGGTAAGTTGGAAGGAAATAGGTCCAGACTATATGGTGGGTTGTGATGGTTCACCCATTCACTTTTACTTTTCCTTAACCAGTTTTACTTTATTTATATCTATCTTTTTGGGGCTTTTCTTTAAGTTAATCATCATTTCTCCTCACCCAAACCCACTAAAGGAGCTGTGTATGTGCAACTCCAAATTTTGATTGACAGCCACTAATGCATGCATAAGGACACTCTCCTTCTTATGTCATAGTGTGAACACATGATCATAAAATTATGCAAATGTACTTTCCCAGTATAAGATTCCAAAAATAACCAATCATCAGAAATAGGTCATGTTATATACCAAATTAAACAGAATTTAATTCTGAATTTTATGAAAATAAGCAAATTAAACGAATTAAAAAAACATTAATTTTAATAAAACGTTTAGACATACAATTTCACGGCTCGTCATTGATTTAATGAATATTCATCCACTATCAAGCTGTTTATAAGTGACAGGAGAAGATGGGTGTAGAGAAAAAAACATGTCACCTGATATCCAGCTTGATAGTGGATGAATATTCATTAAATTAATAAGATTTTTTTTCACACTGATTTAGTGAAAAAATAGATCGGAACTATGCAATTAAGGCTTAATGATGGAAAACGTGATGAATAAGAGCATTTAAATTATATATTAATTGAAAGTAAATTTCTTTTCAAATAATATAATATTTACTTGAAACATGATATTTATTTCTTTTAATGATTCTTTTCAGTGTGGTATATTTTAAAACATGGGCCAACATTATTGTACAATGTGGCTTGGATTTCTCGCATTAATGGGATTTTCTGTCCTGTTTATGAAATAGAAAAATGCTTTCTTGCTGCCTTTTTTTATTTTAAACATTATGAATTTTTCCTTTGGGTGTTGAAGTTTGACAATCTTGGCTAAGTGCAGAAAGATTTGTGCACCAAAGCCAAAAGATAGCATTATATCATCTGTGTGGCACAGCCAAGGTACTGAGGGGGGGGGGGGGGGGGGGGATTGCCTTTAAAATCATTCAATATAAACATAAGACTGTATCTCACATACTGCTCAGCTGCTCCCACTACAATGCTGAAAGAGAAACTTTGTTCCGGGAGCTTCATGCTATAGGGATTTTTTTCACCTCCCTTCTTGGTAACCACCAGAATATGAAGTTGCAGCAGACTCGCATGCGACTGGCCACTGATTTCTTTCAGAGCATTGGCCTCTTTAGCAAAGTAATATCTCTTTTTTCTTCAATGAGATTAGCATAGTTAATAGTTTCAAGAAATAACTGAGGTAGTATTTTTTGCTGCTTTCTTGCCCTCCTGTTGTGACTGGTGTAGGGAGTCCCTCATTGGAGGCTAATTTCACCATGAACTTACAACACCTTGAACCTGCAAATGTCTTTTTAAATTTGATGCTCTGGTTGGTGCATTTTTACCAGAGCCACTGAAACCACTGATTTGTGCTTGACATAATTTTTCACCATCATCACTTTTATCCATACACTGCCATGTTTATTACAAAATACACTGAATATTTTACAATGTTTCCTTCTGTGGTTATTGTAAAATATTCAAAAACTGCAAACTTCATTGGAATTCTCTTTGCCATTCTGAAAGGGGTTTTAGACTTGAAAGTTTACAACTTATGAAATTTAGAAAGAACTCGAAATTAAATAAGCATTAAAAATCAAAAACATTTTCTGAAAAGAAAAAAATGAATTAATGGCATTAGTGTCTGAAATGAAAAGCATTGTGTTTATTATTTAAGTGATTTAACCACCATAGCTGCGAGTGATGTCACACATGAAAACATATTTTATTAAAATTTATATTGAGGTCGGAGTCGGTAAGAATGTACTGACTCCACTCCATCAGCACCAAAATTGCTTTCGACTCCACACTGTTTTTTTTACTGGAAAATGAAGAAATAATAAAAGAAAAATTAACATATAACCTAATGGGATGTTAAATCAGATATCCACAGCAACAAGTTGTAAGCTGGCCATCCCATGTAGCATAAGTGCAAAGTATCAATTATAATCAATCAGCCAAAAGATCAGGAAAGATTGGTAATATACAGAAATAAAATAAATCTACAGAAATGAAAACAAAGGTTAAAATATAAAAGTATGAATACTAGATATATGGGGAATTTTTCCAAAGTTTGCTGTAAACAATCCACTTTCCGGGCTACTACATATGCCAGCAATTAACTAGGTCATGGCACCTTGGCAGCTGGCTCTCCCATCTCCTGTTTTGCTGCCAGTAGTTTCACATTAACTAAGGCTCTAACAATAACAGCTCTACATAATGCGTTTTTTTTTAGCCTTTTAGTTTTACTTATAGTTTTGATTTGAAGAGTGGTAAACATGTATAAGCCTGTAAATGGTAGCTAGGCGTAAACTGGAAGGAGAGCTGTGTACCAATCCCTAGTGAAGATGCACAGAACCGGCCAGGTCTAGCACCTAATGTCCGACCCCGCCTTCTCGTGGTGCAGGCCATTAGTACCTTTCAAAAGAGATATTTTCTTTTGGAAGGGAACGGAAGGGCTGCCAGTTCAGTATGGCCTACTGATCTGGTCATCTATGGCCACTTTTTTCTTTTTTTTTCAAACCTGCTGAGGAGTGGTCAACTTCACAGGGTCCTGGTGCTGACCATTTTTACCTACTAGACTGGACTTGTTTATGGATTTGAGCTTGATTATGGATCCTGGACTTGCTACACTAGTGGGCCTCTGTTGAGGGAGAATCTGCCGCTGTGTTTTCTGTTTGCTTCTGGGTTGCCAGCCCTAAGTGAACAGAGGCATGGGATAGCTTATATCAGCTGGTGGATAATCCTAATCAGAGGCCATAGCAGGTACCTGAACCTTACTTAGCTAGTTGGGCATCATCAAGCCTAAACTGGAGTAATGTGTCTCAGGCAGTCCATGTGGCTCTTGAAAAAGTTCACTTGAAAAGGTGGTGCCTGAAGTTCCTACCAGCATCAGTGACTTCAGCCTTTAGCAGAGGAGGAACAGATCTTTGCCCCATGCCTGTGATCAGGGGGCTGTTTGATATTGTCGGCACTACCAATCTCAATAAACCTAATTTCTTTAAAAATCCTACTAATCATTTTCTCTCTGCAGGGACGTGGAACGTGAGGACATTACACAGAGATTATTCTCTTGATGTCCTCATGCAGGAATTCCAGCGCTATAACCTAGATATTCTAGACTTGCAAGAGACCAGATGGACAGGTAAAGGTGAGATACTTAAAAATAACTTTAAATTTCTCTTTACAGGGAGGGAGGATGGAAAGCATCACCAAGGCGTGGGTCTGCTGCTCAACTGACATGCTAGTGATGCTCTTCTAGGATATGAGTGCATTAATGAAAGGTTTCTTACAGCAAAATTTCAGACAAGCATTAAAGACTTGAATGTTATCTCCTGTTATGACCCCACTGAGAATGCTGATGAGGATGAGAAGGATAGGTTTTACGGACAACTTCAGGATATTTTGAATTCTGTCAAGAAAGGAGATATTACCCTTGTTCTAGGTGACTTCAATGCCAAAGTTGGTACTGACTCTGACCTTTGGGAAGGAGTGATAGGCCCTTTTGGTATTGGTAGCTGCAATGGCAATGGGCAACGTCTCCTACAGGTAAGTAAACTCAATGGATTCAGAATAACTAACACTTATTACAAACACCATGACATACATAAGTACACATGGGTTTCACCTGATGGGCTGCATAGTAATATGATTGATTATATATTAATTAACAGCAAATGGGCTAGTTCTGTTAGAAATACCAGGGCATATAGGGGAGCTGAAATTGGATCTGACCATTACCTTGTTAAAAGTGTCTTGCAACTTAAACTTAAAAAGTGTTGTGCTAGGGTTAAAAAATTTACCTTTAATACTGAAGCTCTAAAAGACCCAGTTATAGCTAAAGCTTACCATGATAGGTTACTTAGTCATTATGACAGCCATGGTTTGCTTAATACTGAAGTTGAGGAAGAATGGGGTCATTTTAAACAGGCTTTTTTGGAAACTAACAGTACTCTTTTACGGAAAAAGGAGCAGAGGAGGCAGAATTATTTAAGTGATAAGGCACTTGAGCTTATTTCAGAAAGAAGGAACTGCAGGAATGTCCTTAATCAGTACCCTACTAGTCCTAATAGAAAGGATTACAGAGAGTTTAATAAACGTGTAAAGGATCAGTTAACCACTGATAAGAATCTTTGGCTTGATGGCTTGGCTGACAAAGCTGAGGAAGCAGTTAGGCAGCACAACAGCAGAGAGCTGTACCAGATAGTTAATATTTTATGTGGTAGAAAATGGACAGGCATACAAGGATTGCAGGATAAACAAGGTAAGGTTATAGAAGGTGAGGATTCTGTCATGGCTAGGTGGGCTGAGCATTTCAGTGATGTTCTAAACAATGTGGTTAGTTCTACTCCCATTGTTTGTAATGATGATAGATGCATTGGCGGTTTTAATGTTGGCCCTATAACACAATCTGAAGTTATTTTGGCTATTTCTAAACTTAAACTTCATAAATCCCCAGGGGCAGATGAAATTACTATAGAAATGATCAGAGCTGGGAATGTTTCAGTTACCACTTGGATGACTGAAATTTTGAATAACTTTTATGATAAAGACATGGTTCCTAAAGATTTTACCAGAGCTATTATTATCCCTATTTTCAAAAAAGGTGATCGCAGTTCTTGTGATAACTATAGGGGTTCTGTTCCAGGTAAAGTTCTTTCCATGATTGTGCTTAATAGAATTAAGAATCTGGTTGACAGTCAATTGCGTGATGAGCAATGTGGATTCAGAAGTGGTAGGGGATGTGTAGATCAGATATTTTCACTTAAGCAGATTCTTGAGAAATGTTTAGAGTTTCAGAAACCTTTGGTTGCTAGCTTTGTTGATTTGAAAAAGGCTTTCGACTCTGTTGATCGTCATAATTTGTGGTTGATTGTGAGATCATATGGTATACCAGACAAGTTAGTTAACATAATGAAAGTGCTCTATAATAACACTGAGTCGTGTGTGAGAGTTGGTAAGTCTTGTAGCAATTGGTTTAGCATTACTTCTGGTGTTCGACAAGGGTGCATTTTGTCTCCTTTTCTCTTTAGTTTGGTTATTGATTATGTTATGCGAAATTCACTTCAAGGGAAAGATTTTGGCCTTAAATGGGCTGGAGATACGAAAATTTCTGATTTAAATTATGCTGATGATTTAACCCTTTTGGCAAATGATGTTGATGAGATGAACTCTTTCATTCGAGCTGTTGATGAGAGTGGTAGTAGAGTAGGTTTGGTTATAAACAGAGAGAAAACGAAAGTGATGAAAATTGGTCAGGCAGGTTGTGATTCAGTTCATCTGAATGGTTGCAGTCTTCAGCAGGTGTCACAGTTTAATTACCTTGGGAGCTATGTAACAGATACTGGTGATGTGCAGCATGAGATTAACAGACGAATAGGGATTGCTGCCGGGACTTTTAAGAATCTATGGAGATTGTGGAGAAATAGGCATATACACCTAAAGACTAAAATTAGACTGTATAATAGTTTAGTTATGGTAGTGAAACTTGGACGCTGTGTAAACAAGATAACAGGAAACTAGATGCTTTTGATTGTAGATGCTTACACAGTATCTTGGGTATTAGGTGATTTAACTTTGTAACTAATGATGAGGTTAGGCAAAGGAGTCTGCAACCTCCTTTAAGCAGCATATTGTGCAGAGAGAGACTCCGCTGGTTTGGCCATGTTGCCCGTATGGATAATTATAGATTGGCGAATAGGGTTATGAACAGTGTGCCTAGAGGTCTCAGAAGGAGGGGGAGACCTAGGATGCGGTGGGCAGACAATGTCAAACAGGACCTTGTTAGAATTGGTGTGCAGTGGCCGGATGCAGCAGATGTAGCTCAGGACAGATATACTTGGAGAATTAAACTGCGCAGTCTGTTTGGACCTCCGTAGCCCATGGCTGCTTGAGGAGGAGGAGGATGATGATGAAACATGTATAGAATGCTGGGATAAATGATGAAAATAATTCTAGGAATCCTGAAATAAGTAAGGCAGAAAATGGTGTAAAATGGTGAGGGGAAGAGAGTCACACTTTGCAATTACTTCCAAAAATCTTCGTTTTTTTAAAAAGAACAAAGTTTTTTGTTAATTTTCAGGAGATTTTTGAAACTTTAAGGAAAAATTTGTTGATAATAGTTCAAATCAAAGCTTAAATCAGATGGTTGCTTCAATACAGAAGAGTAATGTTAATAAACAAATTGGCAATACCATATAGCACTTCTAAAATATGGCAATTAGATGACTATCAAATTATTTGTATTGTAGTTTAATAAAATATGCATCAAGTGAAAAAAGAAAATATTATTTTTCAAGCTTGAATTACATATTTTTAAAAGATATATGTGAGAAAATTTTCTACTTTTTTAATTAAACTGCAATTTCTATTTTTTTTTAAGTTGAAGCTTTTTTTTTTACTAAAAATGAACATAGACATCTTAAGCCTCTCATTTTGGATTCTATCAACGTTTATATTTGTCGGGAACCTTGGAAGGGTTGATTCCATCCATGAACCAGAAACAAAAAAATCTAAGCATAATTATGACATAAAAAAGGAATAAAATAAACAGAAATAAAAAATAAATTTGCTGAATCAATTATTGATGTGATAATTTAGGAAACATTTGGCACAATGACCAACATTTATAATTTTGCATTCACTCTCCCAACTAAATTATTATTTTCATATGCACATCATTGTTGTTGTTTTTTATTGTGCTTCTCTCTTCACACACAGGTCTTCTCTCGCTGTAGGCAGGAAAATGTAAGCCAAGTTTAACTGATAGGAGCTTTCTAGTTTATAGTGGTTTCAGTGACATCTCCCTTATGGTGATATACAGCCTAGGGTTGTGGTGCACCGGGAATGTCACGATTTTAATTCGTTGTCCTTTTTAGGCTGATCATAATACTCTTGGCCTTCATATTGCATTTCTGTTTGCTCTGCTGACAAATATGGCTTTCTTCCTAGCACTTTTGGAGGATTCTTGAGGGAGGTATGCCATAGTAGTTTGGCTGTGAAAATTAAATTGGCAATTATTTTTTCCTTCCATACAGGAAAGTTGCCACATATTTTGAATAGCTACATCAAGCAGCCAAGTAAACAATGGCTACCACCATTTTTTACTTTTTAGGCCAAACCTTATAATGTTTCTAGCCCATGTGATCAGTCAATCCCATATATTTATTATAATTTAGGAGAGAATTGGGAATGAAAACCAGAATTTTTTTCCCTATCAGGGCTCCATTTTGAAACATACTCCACTGAATTCTGACCATACAGTGTGATGACACAGTTCTAACTGGATTGTCTTTCTACTTAGTAACTTCTAAATTGTTAGCATTGCCTGTCAGCATATGACCTCTACTTTCTTTTTTTTGTGTGTTCTTTGCTTTGTTGTTGTGAGAATTTGTGAGTGGACATCATTTTTTCCAAACAATTGGCACTAAGAGTCTGTTACACAGTTATAGCCATGTTTTGTGGTAGAGTAGTGGTAAAAGTGGTAGAGTAGTAAACAAATTATCATAAAATATCTGCTATGGTAAATACTTCTTGTCATCTGTGTATTACTTCAATAAATGTAGCATTGTGGAAAAAGTTTTACCAAATTTTATTTCATTGTCTATATTTACATAAGTTTTTCCTTAATAAGAATCAAATGCAATTAAGATATCCTAAAACTGCTTTTTGGCATCATATTTTATAACCAAATCATATAGGTATAGTGATCTATCAAAAGAAAATTATATAGAGATCTACGAAAAAAGGAAAAGTGCAGAAATTTGTCAGTTTTGTACATGTATTCTCCTAAAATATCCATATGGTAACCTGCAATCAAAACTGTTGTCACATAGATAGAACAAATAAAATAACATTTCAGTAGCAGGTTCAAAAGACAGCATAACAGACTTAATGTTAGCAAAAAAATAAATGAAAATTACTCATTTTTTCCAGTCATCTTACTGACAAATTTGATATGACTTGAAATGACAAAACACACTTACATGTGAATTATATACAATCCACACTCAGCAAATACCCTAGATCAAGTTAAAATAAAAAATGACTAGATCATATGCTTTCAAAGTGTACCAATTTTTACATTCCCATGAGGACATGCTAATAGATTCTGTGGGGTTAAGGGTTTAAGGTAAAGGGTTAAGAAAAATAAGTGGACACAACACAGAATGTAATCAACAGAAATTCAGATTTCATCAAGAGCCTTTATGTTGAGGAAATTAACAATATATTTGGTTTAATTTTTGAATACAGTTTTGATGTTAAAGAAACATTTCATGGTTGATAACACACATCATGAGCACTTTAATTTTCTCAATGCAAGACCTAGATGCACTTGCCAATACATCTGTTTATCAACTAAAACTTAAACGTCTTCTTTGTAATTCAGTACCATAAATAATTCATTTCATAATAAATTAGAACATTGCAAAGAATGTAAGCTTTCAATGATGTTATAAATGTAATATTTTATTGATTAATTAAAGAAAATAAACTATTATACAAATTTTTGCATAAACAAGTATAATATAATCATTGGCATATCTGGAAGCCCTTTTGTTTTCTTGCTGCTTTTCATCTGGACTGGATCATTAATTAAATGATGATTAGGTTTTATTTTGGTATGTCTTTATAATGATATAATAGTTTTTAAAATCAAATGCTTTGCCTAAAATATCTTAAATACATCATTATACATCTAAAAATACATGATTAGTGTAAACATGAATCAAACACTTTGCATATTATATATCTTGAATTCATCATTATACATCTAAAAATACATGATTAGTTTAAACATGATATTGTGGTAATGTATTTTACTGATGCTATTTTAGATGGCAGTCAATATGCTCGAGGATATCCTGACAGAGGACGAGCAAATAATGAAAGAGAATTAAACTATGGAAGAGATAGATATGATAAAAATGAAAAGAGTTATGAAAGATTTGACCGTAATGATCAAGGTTATGGCAGTGACAAAGATTGGGACAGAGCTTATAATGCTGATCGAGAGCAGAGATACAAGAGAAACGGCAATAGAAATTTTGAATTTGCTGACAGAGGTAAACATTTACAATTAAAATTGCTTTAATTTATTGCATTTTCATGACAAAAATATATTATTTTGAAGTAGTAAAATTAATTACTGGGCAGTATACTTCTTGTAAAGATTTATATTTATTTCTATTTCAAAATAATTAATTGTATACACCTTAACAATTATATTTTAATCAACAAATGAATAAAAAAAAATTTATCCATGAATTTCTTAATCTAAACTTTTGAAATACTTTCCATAAATGTGTGCCCATAATGTGTAACAGTGAAGCATAAAAATCCATAGTTTGGTAATTCATAATAGCCATTTCACTATTAAGTTATGTACAATTGATTTCTGTATAGTAGAAATACAGTATATAAATAAAATTCGAATTAATATATTAACTAAATAATAGCAGTTTGTGTCTGGAAAATATGTGGTGCTTGTTTTCAAAGAGAACAATTTTTTTTTTTATTTTCCACCTTTAACCTTTAACAGGCTGCTGCTGGCAGCGTTTTCACTTTTCTGATTCTGGGAGCTACCAATCAGTCTACCATTTTGTAGTGCAAGATCATAAATTTTATTTTTTTAGAACAGAAATCTGCATTTTTTAACTGTGTATAATCAAATCTTGAAAATAATATTTCAGTCTATGATATATATTTTTTTTCTGTTGATTCTGCTTGAAAAAATTGTGAAAAGTTGGAAAAAAATAAATTTACTTGAGCCTGTGTTGATCGTATGCATGCGTTGAATCACTGTAATAGCATCAAGTAGCGATGATTTAGTTTATGTGTTTATTTTGCCTTACCATAGTAGATTATCTATTGGTTTGCAATTTCCGGTATGGTGACCTATCTGTTGCTGTAGACAGTTGTAATGCTTTAAAAACTTTTAAAGTAAGTTATTGATTTTATTACTACCAGAAGTTGTGTCATCCCGTAACTTTGCTAAATGCTTTCGGTCAATATTTTACAGACTTTCGATTTCAAAGACTTCTTTTTTACTCTGGTGTATCTGGAATTATTTTTTACTGCTTTTCAAATGTGTATGTTATAAATTATTATATTACATAAAATAATTATATTATAAGAAATAATTTGATTACGATTATAAAGAATATACATTACGATAATAATTCGATTATAAAAAATAATGTGAAACAATTGAAAATGAAGTCGCTAGTGATCTCTAATTGCAGATATTGTAAGAATCACAGGATTATGCGATTAGCCTAAATGCACAATTTTTAAAAGGTAGAACTTATTTTAGCAATAATTTTGATTATATTTTAACCAAATACTCTAATTAACATTAGGACATTGTGATTTTTAACTGAAATTTTTTCCACAAAACTTCTCACCCTGCCCACGGTCAGTAGGGGACACTGATGGGCTTGGAAAGGCTACTGCCCATCAAATGAGACATTGACTCATGGCCCCGTGTGCATGAGAGCCATACCCTGCGCACGTTAAAGAACACACTGGATGGCCTTGACAGGATTCTACCATCTGTCTCCCAACAGCTGTTCCAGTGGGTCCTCTCCCCCAACCTTCTCTGAGCCTTCGGGGTCCTTGTGAGCTGGCCATTTAGCCCATGGTATGCAAAAAAGTGACACTCAGAGGTAAAACAACCAACCAACCAAAATGTTTGCCAAATTTTTAAAAATAAACTTTTCTGTAGGGGTTATGCAGCTTTATATTAAAACAATTCATTCTCAATTTCAGTACTTGAGTGAAACGTTAATGCTTTGAAATATTTTTATTCAATATTTTTCACAGTTCATCTTTTTTTTAGATATATTTCTCATCTTATTTAAATTATCTTGTTTTCAAATTGAAATGAATTTATGACACCACTCTCTTTAGGCTTAGAGTTTGCCAATCGCCAAAAATCTAAGCATTATGCATTATTTGCATAAATCACTAAAAAAATTAGGAAACACTAAATAAATAAAAGATTTAAGCATTAATGGAAATATTAACTTTATTTAAGTTAGAATAATAAAATAATTTGGGAAAAAATGACAAAAATACCTTTTTTTTTATCTTTTTACTGAGTTAAAAGTAGAAAAGAAAAATGCAATAAAATTTTGCAATATTTTAAAAAATGTTCAAGAACTTCAACTATTATTTTATTTTTCTTCGAATTTTTGCCATTTTATTAATCACAATTAAATGCTCTTTCATTTGGTATATAGCATGAATATTTACCTTCATTATTTACTTCAGGATGAGCTTCTAAAGTTGTGCATTTTATTTTCTGTAAACACTTCAAAATTAACTTGGCCACTAGAGTGAGACCAGTTTCAAAAACCTGACACTTTATGGGTTTTAAAGCCATCTAACAGTAGAAATTTAAACTAATGGATGTTGGGAAAATGCATTAGTAATATTTTATTAGTATCTACACAACACAAAAGAATTTTTTTATTTATGAAAGGTAAATGAAACAAAAAGCTATGTTTTCCACTCACCTGTACCAAGGGGGCAAATCATTGCTGCCAGTGTAAACTTCTTGAGCATTACACTCTACCACCAAAATTTAAAATTTACTACTATAAATAAATCATTGGGAATATTTGTTTAAAGTTTTGCATTTTCCACCTTCAGAGGACATTATTAAAGCTTTCGGAAGATTTGGAAAATGCAAATCATAATATTTTTTCAATGCCTATCCAACCCAAAAAGAATTTTTAAGTTGTCTCCAGAAAAGGTTGAAGGTCTACAGAGAGACCATTTGCAGACATTCAGTTTTTTTTGATTACCAATAGATTACCAATAGATAACAAGCTAAAAATGCAAGGTCTGTTGAAATAGTAACATCCAAGGCAGTGGGGAAACTAGATTGTCATGCATTCTGGTGCAAAATATTCTAGTGAGCCCCTGTCGTATAGTATAAAATGGGAACAGAGCTCTAAATGCCCCCCCCCCCCCCCCCCAATACCATGGTGTTCTTGTGTATTTCACTGCCAGTTCCAATGGTAGTTTTGCTTCTGATCCAAAGGTATGTTATCATATTGTGTCAATATAAATGTTTATAACAACAAAAAGTTCTGCATGAACTGTTTATTTCTACATGTAATTGCTGGAGGAATTGAAACAACCAATGTACCAGCTGTTTGATTCCTACATTGAAGACATCAAGGCCCACTGTGTGCATTCACTCGTGCAACCCTGCTGTCTCCTCAACATCACATTGGAAGTGTTTTGAAGTACTTCTTCAATGGTCTGAACAGGAAGTCACTAATCACAAGGTCTGATCTGTATGAGAATGGTTGAGACATTCCCATTCAAAAAGCTTCAATAGGTTCATTGCCACATGTGTAGGCAGGTGGGCTTTATTTTAGAAAAGGATCACCCTGTAAGCAAGCCAGGACATTTCTTCAGAATGGTTCCCTTTAGGATTTGCAATGTTATGCAATATTAGTCTGCTTTTAGTGTTGCCCCAACAAACCTAATTTCTGCATTGTGAATGTACGTTTGAAGACAGTTGCTATGTTTAACTGTACTGTCAGGGACAGGAGTTTCCATTCCTTCCAGTGAACTGTCCATCTATAGAATCATGAAACATGTTGAGAAATTTTTACTTTTATTTGTTTATGTTAAATGTCAACAAAGTGGTTTTGTTAATAGAAGTACATATTATCTTCTCTTTGCTTATGCATGCATTGAATAGTAAAATGGTATTAATGCTTTTCAACTGTAAAAGTAAAAGTAGTATAATAAAATAGATAGACAAAAAAATAGAAACAAACCTCCCTTCAGTATAAGTTATAGGTATCACAAAAAAGGAAGTTGACGTGGATGTTTACATGCATCAGTAAATAGATGTAATTGTATTGGTACCAGAAAGTACCAGAAAAGAAGTTTTAATGGAGGAATACACATAACATGTTACTTTGTCATTGGAAAAGATCACTCTGTGAGCATGCCGGGCATTTCTTCAGGATGGTTTCCTTCAGGTTTTGCAGTGTTATGCAGTATTAGTCTGCTTTTATTGTTGCCCCAACAAATCTAATTTCTGCATTAACCTTCTCACGAAGATTCATGTATGAAGACAGTTGTATACCCTATATTTCTAAGGTCAGAAAGAGGTGCATCATAATGCTTGAAACAACCAATCATTTATTCATAGAACATCAATACTGAAAAATAACATTACAAAGCTCTGCATGGAAACCACAAGCAAAGAAAATGCAAGTGTAATACTAATGTATTGCTTAATTTACACCCAGGTGTTGACCAAATTATATATGCAAAGCTAATTTGTAGATCCACTAACTGTACTATTGTAATGCTAACTGCTAGGAGTAGTTATGTTGTAGTCTGTCTCCCAATTTTCTGTTTCTTCATGAAATAAATTTTACAGGAAATAAGTGTGGTTGATGTATGAAAATAATTGTATGCTCTGAACATATGGGAGAAATATATGCAAGTAAAGCATAGTCATACATTAATTGACTAATATTAGCATTGTAAATACATATCAATTTTCAGTAATATGAAGATGAAATACGATTGCAATCATATTAATTGTATTGCAACTTCCCTTGCTCAAAGTACATGTAAAAGTAAGAGTGATAATTCATATGACTAGGAATAAATTGCATACAAACATATAAACCAAGCTAATGAATTTTAGCAGCTGCTTCATGTTTTTTTGTGGTTACACAATAATGCAGACCTTAATTAATCACATCACCACAGTAAGATTACACTAATTTAGCACCAATAATGGAAAAAATAAAATGTTTGATTAAAAAAAAAAACAGGTATAATGAAATTTTTGTGTATTGGAGAAGATATTTTGCTAATTTATTTTTTGTTTTTTATTGTCTTGCAATAGTTTAAAGGTTTTCTACACCTGGGAACTTGTTTTTAAAAGTATTTTTAAAAATTAATGGGACATTTCACTTAAAATGTTATTCTTTATTATGAGTATTTAATTTTTCATTCAATGTGGAAACTATGAAAGCTATATATTTTTTTAAATTCAGTGAAAGATATTTCTTGCAAAAAAAGCAAATTATTTGAACAGTTTTTTTTTTTTTTTTTTTTTTTTCAACTTTTGAAATCACAGTTATTTACACAACTAAAAGGACCTTCCTCAGAAAATAATTAAAATAATTTAAAATTCTCTGTCATTGAACAATAAAATTATTATGTTTATCCTTCAAACTATTTTCATATTAAAAGTCTTTAGGAGCAAACTCAGAAGCTTTTCAGAACAAGGACAGCACTTCGTCTTCAGTGATGTGACACTATGTGGTGACATTAGGGCTTTTAAGAATTTCTTTCTACATGAAGGGCGATTCTGTTGTCTTGGTTGCAGGTGGGGATGGACAAAATCACTATTTCAATAGTCTCATTGACTATGATTAGGTAGTAAGTGGATGCATGTGCTAGCAGTATGGCATGCTTCCAGTCTATGGTAGCTGCGTGTTGCATTGCCAATCTCAGCAGTTACCACCATTAGCTTGTTTTAACTGACATCTGTCTAATGCTCTGTGAACCTCTCCTGTAAAGAACATGTGGTTTTTCTGATATAGTAAACATTATTATAGGCTAATAGAGAAGAAATCTGTATATATTCGATATTTGAAGGAGGCAATTTTGGTTAATATCATCCAAAACTTTCTCATTTAGACATGCAAGATCAGCTCATGTGTTGATGTGAGCTATGAATTCAGTTTTTTTGTGATAAGTCTTCATAAAAGATAATTCTAGAACATTATGTGTACCAACAGTGGTAAGACTTAACTTACGAGAGGGCTTTCTTGAGGAACTTTGGCCTCTCGTTTCAAAGATCCTAATGTAAGTTTCCCAAGTTGCCATTTTTTTCTGTAGCAAAATTTTTCCATGTGCCCTAATCGACCAAAAAATTTTCATTTGTAAGTTTTTTTTATTATTCGTAGCAAATGTTTTTGGTCTAATTTAATCATTTGAAGTTTGATGTGGAACATAAACTCTATTTCTTTCGTTCTGCATCATTATAGGTGCATTCGGCGCAAATTGTCTGGATCATTCGGCGCAAATTGTCTGGATCGTGTAACTTCTGGTCGTGCATAAATTGTTTTGCAAGATTCTGCTCCGTATTGCTGCTTTGGCGAGGATTGCATCCATTGTTGATTTAATGCCATATTTGCAGATTCTCTTCTTGCATTGTATTGTCGAGTCAATCTGACTAAAGGTGAAATTGAAGTTACATTTCTCACTTCCAAAAATTCTCTTGAAAGTAATACTAACTGGGACATAATGCAGTTTATCATGTCAATTTCTGCAGCATCAGCATCATACAGTTGGTATAACTCTACTGTTCCCCAGATGAATTTTTTTATATCTTCTACCCTTTGCGAGGAAAGTTCTGTAGCTAGACGTGTAAAATCACCGTAAGGTGTATAATTTCCAAAAGTTCACTCTTAAAATCTTCTCAAAATTCTATTCCATGATGATATCATATGTTGTTTCACCATTTCTTAGCACACCCATTTAAACAAAATACTGCGAAAACCACCTTTTTGTTGCCAGGCACTTCATATAAACAGAAATGCTCTTCCATGGACTCGACAAATGTTCTCGATGACTGACGTTTCGAATTGTCAAACCTTATCTCAGGTAAAGACCGATTAACATATGGACTACAGTTAATAAATGGATTGGCAACATGTTTTTAAACCATTGATAATTTTCCGTTCTATCACTTGCTTCTGATGAAACTGTGCATTCAAAGTCGAATTATTTTTGAGCTTATGTAGCATTGACAACAAATTTAGTGGTTATTGTCATTCCCCTTTTCTCCGGAGGATCTTTTACAGGTTCATTAATACTTCTGCTTATTTCATCACATCCTGCAACCTATCTTTTACTTTTACTAAGTTAGGAATCATAATGGTGGAATCAGCCTTATTACTAGCAGACATGTTTAGCAATCTGCCAAAATTTTGAATTTATGAAATTTCAAAACTTTTTTTCTTGAGCAGTGCCCATAGTACTGCTATACAGCAATACAGCAATACAATATTAAAGCTTTCTAAGCTTGCAATAAACTTTGCTTATCAAAAAGTTTATCTATCATGTGTCTGGACACTTCTAATCTTTACATAAATGCAATAAATATTTTAACAATCGGAAATAATTGTGCTGAAAATTCAGTACCTTTGACTAATACAATAGTTCAACTTTTTGCTCAACAAAAAATTCAGCTTAATCTGCCATTAAATCAATGTTTAATACAATTAATGAACTTAAAAATTTGTTAAACTTTGACAATCACATTAAATAAAATGCAATTTATACACACACACATATATACAGTTCCTGTGTTTGGTGCACCACTTTTTGTTCTGCACTCTGTAACACTCCAAAATGTTTGTTACTTTCTTTACTATGGACCTTGTGACTGATCCAAAATGTATGTTAAATTACCGGATAGTTCAGGTGCAGGCAATTAATCTTGCCGATAAAGTTAAATAAGGGTTCTCTTATGATTATCACTTGTGTTACTTATTAGAAAACAATTCAAATCGAAAAGATTGTCAATTATTAAAGCTAATTTAATCAAAATTTGCTCAAGAGAAAAAAATTAACAAGTCAAAACTATTTTATAAAGCAAATAACATTTATTTCCAAAAAATCTAAACTCACCAAAGGGAAACTTCTTCTACACAAAAACTGAGCAACTAACAGCTCACTCAACAAAAAACGCTCCACCAAGCTGTAACAAGATCTCCCCTCTACATTCTCTCTCTCTACTCCACCACTATTATTCTGATTATTGTCTCTCTACTCTAACTCTGTGACCTAACATCACTTATTTTCCAGTGTTGCACACTGGGAAAGTACATTTGCATAAAATTACTTTTGTGCTAGTTATGACACAAGAGGGCTGTGTCCTTCCTCTCGCATTAGCGGCTGTCAATCAAAAATTGGAATTGTTCGTGCACAACTCCTCTAGTGGATTTGGGTAAGAAAACTGATGATCAACTTAAAGAGAAGCCCTAAAATAATAAACATAACATAAATAAAATAAAACTAGTTAAGGAAAAGTGAATGGGTGATCATCATGGGCTGTATTAATGAGGTACTTTAATTGCTCATTGCTGCCATCCCAGATTAAAAATATATCATTAACATAGTGGCACCATAAGGCAAATAAAATTTCTATCAAGTTCAATAATTTTGTTTTGAGGTCTTGAAGGACAATCTCAGACAGGATGCCAGAAAGGGGTGAGCCCATGGGAACCCTGAGTCCTGCCTGTAGATTTTGTTGCCAAACTGGAAATAATTATTTTCAGTGACTAGCTTGATTATGGATCCTGAATTTGCTGCACTGGTGAAGTTATGCTAGATCAGAGGCTGGCTTAAAAGTTTTTTCATTTTTTAGTAAAAAAACTTTGAGCTTGTACCATTTTCTGAAAATGAATGTCTTGTGTCTTGGATACGGACACAAGACATTCATTTTCAGAAAATTGAAAGAGTTGAGGAAAAAAGGGGGGAAAATCTTCAGCTGTGTTTTCTGTTTATTTGTGAGTTAATAGCCCCAAGTGAATAGATTACAGGATATGCTTTATCAGCTAGTGGATAATCCTGATCTGAGGTCATCACAGGTACCTGAACTCTTGCTCCTATAGGCATCGTCAAAACTACAATGGAGGAAGTCTTCAAGTGTAGATGGTTTCATCCTTTAGTAGTGAAGGAAACAGGTCTTTGCCCCATGCCTGTGATTAGTGAGCTGTTTGATATTGTGAGCACTTCTTCTCTCAATAAACATAGTTTCTTTAAATATCCACTAACCATTTTCTCTCCACGGGTAGTTGAAATGTGAGGTCGTTTATATTTTATACTTTATATATCATTGTGTAAAGTTACATAATCAGAATACAAATGTGTGTTCGATATATAAAATCAATTAAACATTATATAAAATAAATTTTTGTATTTTATACATTCATCATCATTTATATACTTCATTAGCAATATGATATGTATCAGTTGGAGATCGTTGTCCAATCATGAAGTGTCCTTTTAAATGTTTGCAGGGGACAAATCCTTTTCAGTTCATAAGGAAGTTCATTATAAATTCTTGGACATGTAATTTGTATCTCGTATAGAAATTGATTTCTTTATAGGTTGGGTTGGGTTGTTTTACCTCTGAGCGGCACTTTTTTGCACACCATGGGCTAAATGGCCAGGTCACATGGACCCCGAAGGCTCAGAGAAGGTTGGGGGAGGGGACCCACTGGAACAGCTGTTGGGAGACAGATGGTAGCCTCCCGTCAAGGCCATCCAGCGTGTTCTTTAACGTGCACAGGGTATGGCTCTCCCACACACGGGGCCACGGCTTAACGTCCCATCCGACGGACGGCGGCCTTTCCAAGCCCATCGGTGTCCCCTACTGACCGTGGGCAGGGCGGGGAATTTTGCGGAGATAAATCTCAACGCTGACCCAGCTGGGACTCGAACCTGGGAACTACAGATTACGAGCCTGGCGCGCTACCGACTGAGCCACCCCCGCCCCTTTCTTTATAGGAGGTACAAATAATTTTTTTGCTGTTTCTTAATGGGATGTAAAATTTTTTCATTGAAAATGGATCACTATTTTTATGGACTTATTCTGTTATCTTGAATATGTACTGTTTCATTACAGGTAGTATTCGTAGAGCATTGAAGATGGGTAGTCAGCTGGGTGTTCTTGAGGCATTCATCAGTATTCTTAGAGATAATTTTTGTAATACTACTAACCCTTCCAGTGACCAGCCTGAAAAACTGGTTTCCATCCAGAGGCCAAGCTATTCTCTCCCTATGCTCAGCCACAAAAAAAAAATTAACTTTAGAACTTTTGCCAAATAACTAATGAAAGGAATTATGGCATGTTTTATGCCAAATTAATCAACATTTAATTCTGGATTTTCTGAAAATAAAATATTTAGCAAAAAAGATATGTTTTATTTTAATAGGACTTTTTTAGTCATGTAGTAAAAAAATGCATCTGGCAACACAAATAAAAATTTATTAAAAAAAACTAATAGACAGAAATGAGTATAATCCACATGAATAGAAAGGCTATTTATCTGAATAACGAAACAATTATTTTTTGGTTTCAAGTAAATATTACTCTCGTTTTGCGATTTTTTTTCTTGGTACCATACTTTAAGAAAATTCCAGGCTGTTAGCAAATTGTTCAGAGTCAGACAAACAAGATAGTTTATTTTTTTTTTAAATTCTAAAGTAATCTACAGAAACAGGTCATGTTATATACCAAATTAAACTTAATTTAATTTCGAATTTAATGAAAATAAATAATTTAAACAAATTTAAAAGCATATTAATTTTAATAAGCCTTTTTCAATGTAATATGGTGAAAAAAATAGATCAGACTATACAATTAAGGTTTAGTTTATGAAAAAATTATAAATAAAAATAGTTAAATTATATATTAATTGAAAAGAAATTTCTTCCCGAATAATATAATATTTAATCGGAAACACTAATTTCATTTCTTTTTATGATTCCTTTCAGTATTGTATATTTTAAATACAGCAGTGTTATACAAAGTGACTTGGACTTCTCACATTCACTGGTTTTCTGAACTGGTTATGAAACAGGGAAAAACAACTTTCTTGGCTGCTTTTTTTTATTAATCATTATGAATTTTTTCTTTGGGTTGTTGAAGTTTGCCGATCTTGGCTAAGTGAAGAAGGTTTTGTGTACCAGAGCAAAAAACACAGCATTATATCATCTGTGTGGCACAAACAAGGTATTGAGGGAGAGTGGGGAGGGGTTGCCCCTAAAATCATTCAATATAAACATAAAAACTTGTAATTTAAAAAAAATATATATATTTTGAGAGAGGTGGGTGGGTGAAACATTTACAGTGAGTTCAGAAGAGAGAGAACCCTTCCCAAAATTGTCCTCCCCATGATGGCTGATTTCTGTAACAAGGAAGTCTATTTTGCTTCCGTATCCAAGACACGCGACATTCATTTTCAGAAAATGGTACAAGCTGAAAGTTTTTTTACTAAAAAAAATGAAATAATAAAAGGAAAATTATATATAAGCTATGGGATGTTAAATAAAATATCCACAACAACTTTTAAGCCAGCCTCTGATCTAGCATAACTCAGAAAGATCAATAAATCAGCTAACTGAAAGATCACTAACTGATAGAAATAAATCTAAAGAAATGAATTTGCTTCCATATCCAAGACCTCATTTATTTTCAGGAAATGATACCAGATCAAAGTCTTACTGGAAAAGTAATAAATAATAAAATAAAAATTAACGTATAGCCTAATACGATATTAAAATATCCACAGCAACAAGTTGTAGGTCGGCCATACAATATAGCATAACTATGAGAAAAGTCAATACTTATCAATCAGCCGAAAGGTCGCTAATTTCCGAAAATAAATCTACTGAAATGAAAAACTAACTTTACAAAGTACTAACTTTACAAAGGATATCAAATATGCTGGATCAAAACGGTAAAAAACGCATAGCACATGGAACGGATAGCATGTGCCAGCCATCTGCCTCTTGTTTGCCTCAGTGAAGCATAACTAATTAAATGCATCTTCACCCAGAATTTCTAAGAAGGATGTGTTTACTTCCAGTTTTGATTTTAAGAGTGGGAAAATGCATAGAATGCTGGGAAAAATGATAAAAATGATTTGGTAATACTGAAGGAAGTTTATGACAGAAAAGAGTGTGAAACAGGAAAAAAAATGGTGGTAAGTACTTTGTAATTACTTCCAAAATTTACAGTTTTTAAAAATAGCAATTTTTAGGAGATTTCAAAAATTTAAGGAAAAATTTGTTCATTATAGTTCAAATCAAACTTGTGAGCTTAAATCAGAAGGTTGCTTCAGCAAATAGTAACATTAACAAGCAAAAGCAGAATACCGTTTAGTGCTTCTAAGAAATGGCAATCAGATGGCTTTATAAAATTATTTATATTTTGTAGTTTAATAAAATATGCACCAAATTAAAAAACAAAGTTATTTTTGAAGCCTAAATTATATATTTTTATAGGATATTTATATATTAAATAAACTGTGATGGCAAATTTTATTTTTAAAAATTCTTTTTTTTTGTACTGAAAACATATACATACATCCTTGGCCTATCATTTTGATTCTGTGAATGTAGACAGATGACCTGGACACTGGGAGGGTTAATCTATGCAGTGCACACTCTTTGGAGCTCCACCACATATTCTAATTTCATATATGTGGATGTATACAAGAATAATAAAAACATCTCTTTCTTGGAATATCTAATATTGATCTCAAAAGCATATAATTTTGATAGAATATTGTTAATTTTGTGACATTGTATCTATATAATTGTTCCAATTGAGAGTCTACTCAATCATAACTCCTAGATATTTTTTATATTTTACTTGTTTTATTTTTTTTTTTACATTTGTACTCATTAACCCTTCCTGGGTCCACTATCCAACATAGATGTTGACAGAATCTGAAATGAGAAGTCAAGGACGTCATAGATATCTTTTGTACAACACAACATGAAGCTCGATTTTTTTTTAAAATAGAAAGATCTTATTTAAAAAATTTTAATATATATAGTCTGAAAACGTATATTTTAGAGATATAAAAAAATACCTTTTTTAATTTATGATGAATTTCTATCCTAAGTAGCCTGAAATATCCTTGGAATGCTTCCAGTTGCCATTCAGATGGCTCAGTTCAACAGTATTGCCACATTTACACTTTCCATTGCAATGAAGTGTTCCCGCTGCTAAATTTGCAGTTTAGGCTACAATTTAAGTTGTTGACAATCACATTTTTCTTAAAAGTTTGAAAAACTTACAAAAATAAACCATAATTTTTTTTTTTTGAAGAGTAGTTTGGAAGTGTTTACCAATCATGTACTTTTACTATTGGTTTTTATTTTACTCTCTTTTCCTACTGTAAATTTATTTTAATATTCCTATACTTTTTTTTATCTGTTACTGAATTGAATATATTGAATATATTACAATGTAGAAAATTGATATTTTTTGCATAATCTTAACTGCGAAGGTTCTGTAGCAGGCAGTTCAAAGTGGTTTTAGTTACGGAATTATTCTTGCATAATGTTCGCTCTTACTAGATGCACATTTCATAATTGTTGACTGTATATATGTATTTTAAAAGTTTTCTCTTTTATATTTTCTACACTGATGGATCTGTGGACTGGAAGAGGCTATGTGCTGCCTCTGCCATCCCCAATACAATGTGCTTTGCCATCCCCAATACAAGCATCACCAGAGGTTTTAGTCTCCCATATCTTGCTTCCTCCACCTGTGTGGAGCTTCGTGCTATCCTCGAAGCTGTACTCTTCATCCTCAGCCTTGAGAGTGGCAACTTTGTCATCCTCTGTGACTCCAAGTTAACCTTGGAAGTTCCTCAGAAGTGAGACAGCAAGAGCTGCAACCCCTTCCTCATCCAGAAGATCATGGAGACTTGCTCCAAGGTCACTTCTGTCAGAATCACAGTTCATTTCCAGTGGATCCCCTCCCATGTAGGGATACCTGGCAATGAGCTTGTTGATTTTACTGTGAAGGAGGCACTTGAGAATCAGAGGTATGTATCTAATTACCCTCTCTCTCTCTCAGCGACTGCAAGAGTTTTGTCTCACAACTGATGAGCCAG
The DNA here is from genome assembly GCA_038380435.1 of Ryuthela nishihirai. Taxonomy (NCBI): domain Eukaryota; kingdom Metazoa; phylum Arthropoda; class Arachnida; order Araneae; family Heptathelidae; genus Ryuthela; species Ryuthela nishihirai. Next base: position 24,445,411 of record JAWZYU010000001.1, read on the forward strand.
TACCAGGGTAGAGGGACTCCAGCTGGTAGAGCCCAGTGGTAGAGGAACTCCAGCTGTTCCTCATTCAGGTACTTGGTTGACCCTTCTCACTGCTCCTAACTTTGATAACCTCCGCAGATTTGAGTAGACCCCCCTTTATCTGAGTTGGTGTCATCTACAGTAACTCTATGCTTCACACTCTCAGCAGAGCTTACAGTCCAAACTGTGCCACTTGCAGCACAGCTGAGACTATATCCCAAATTCTGCTTAACTGCTCCCGCTACAATGCTGAACGAGAAGCTTTGTTCCGGGAGCTTCATGCTATCGGAACCACTGACTACTCCATCACCTCCCTACTTGGTAACCACCAAAATCTGAAGCTGCAGCAAATCCGCCTCTGACTTGTCACTGATTTCTTTCAGAACATTGGCCTCTTCTGCAAGGTCTAATGCTTTCTTTTTCTTCTTTTATGGGATTAGTATTCTTAATAGCCCCGTGAGATAGCTGAGAGGCAGTCTCTTCTGCCACTGCTTTCTTGCCATGCTGTTATGACTGTTGTAGGGAGCCCCTCATTGGAGGCTAATTTCACCATGAATTAACAACACTTTGAACCTTGAACCTTATTTGTGATATGTTAGTATTGTAAATTTTATATTTATTATACATATTTTAATTAACAGAAATGACTATATCATTGAAAGTCATCGATGATGAACTAAGGGAAGGTCATCTCAATAATCGGGATTTTTTTTCTTCTTTTTTTTTTTTGCAATATTTTGGGGAATCGGACTCTTTTTGGGGCAATAATTGGGATTTTTTTTTTTGCAATATTTTGGGGAATCAGATGACTTTTGAAGGCTTTCCTGATGCTGAAAGCAGGATAAATGACGAGACTTTTTTCAATTCAGATGGAGGTGAAGATCAATTTGAATTACATGACACCTCCAGTGAAAGTTGCAGTGATTCAGAGGAAGAGTCTGCCACTTCCAAAGTTCAGCAACTTTCTGCCCATTGGGCTAAGCTTGAAGAAAGCTCATTTTTACCAAAAAGACGTGTTCACTGGTAGTCCTGGGGAAAAAAATAAAACTGCTAAAACATAAATAGATTTTTTTTATTTTTCGACAAAATTTTTGAACAAATTTCTGAGCAAACTATTAGGCATGGTACAGCCTTACTAAAAAAAATATCAAACTAGTTCTGAAAAACTCACTGCAAGAATAAATAGGTTTTGCAAAAAACCAACATTAGCTGAAGAAATGAAAAACTTTTTTTCTCTAGGTTAGCAACAGGCCTTGTTCAAAAACAATCTTTGTCTGAGTACTGGTCCACACAAAAAATTTTTTGTGTGGTTTTCCAAAAAAAAAAACCCATTTTTTTCCCAAAAGTTATGCCTTGCAATAGGTTCAAACTATTGCTGCAATGTTTGTGCTTGAGTGACAACAGCATTGTGATGCCAAAAAAGGTAAGCCTGGCTATGATCCTCTAGCTAAATTAGGTCAGGTGTTCCCTGATATTATAGATAAATTCAGAACAAACCTATATTCCAAAGAGAGAACTAAGTATTGACGAGGCAATAATTGGCAATAACGGCAGAATTTACTTCAGGGTATATAATCCGCAAAAACCAGAAATTTGGATTAAAACTTTGTCTTATGTGATAGTAAGACTGTCTCTGCCTGTAATGTAATAGTGTATACTGGCAAAGGAACTGTTCAGCCTCATGCCAGCAATGTAGGTCATGCACATGCTGTTACTATAAAGCTGATGGATAATTTGTTATACCAGAACTCTCATTTGTACATGGATCACCAGTATTCCTCTCCAGTCTTGTACAAAGAACAATGAAAAACTCATGCCACAGGCACTGTAATGCCAAATAAGAGTGGCCTATCTAAGTAATTTAGGAGAGAACTTGCAAAAGGGAGATGTAATTTCATTCAAAAAAAGGTCCCCTTTTAGTTATGAAGTGGCATGATAAAAGAGATGCTATCATGCTCTCTACCTTTCATAATACTGAAATGTCAGAGGTCCAGCAAAGGAGAAAGAGGCAAGAAGGTGGAGGTAGTCAGACTATTTTGAAGCCCAAGTGTGTCATTTGAGACTAAAATTCTCAAATGGAAGGTGTGGACCGTGCAGACCAGTTGCTTCAGTATTATCCAATAAAACACAGATGTTTGAAATGGTGGAAAAAGTTCTTTTTTTTCATATAGTAAATATTGCTGTTGTAAATGCCTACTTTTTATTTAGGGAAAATAATCCATTAGTAAGCCATTACCAGTATAGGATAAATCTTGTGAATCAGCTGCTTGAAGAAGGTTAAGTTCTCGATAAATAAGCACCATCCAATTATTGATAAACTCATATATAACTTTAAAGATACTACATTAACTAATTTTCATGAAAAGAACAAATCTATAGATATAGTCAAAAAGAATATTAGTGGAGACTTGGTACTAAATTTTCCACATTGGCTCTCAATATTTCCTATAATTAATAGCAAAATACCAGGAATTGATCAAAAAAAATCATTAGACAAAAATAATTTAAAAAATATTATCAGAAATTTTTATAAATAATAATTATAATAAACTTATTCAAATTTATACAGATGGTTGACTTAATTCTGAAAGAACATCACTTTGGGAGCATTCTACTGTCCCTCTAAAAATTTTGAATATCAATTTAAATTTAAAAATACTAATCCTCTTGTTATTGCTGAATTAACAACAATAATTTTGGCTATTAATTGGGCCATAAAATTCTCAAATTAAAATATAGTAATACTTTCAGATAGTAAAGCTTTATTAGACATAAATATATAATAATTCATATAAAAGCAACTTTCCAATATTCATTAGTGACATTATAATACTTATTTCTAAACGCATGCAACAAAGTAATATTTTACACATTCAATGGATACCCTCTCACATAGATTTAAAATATATTGATAAAGCAGACTTATTAGCTAAAAATGCAAAAGATCTAAATAATTCAATGGATGCACCTTTTCAATTATATGTACACAAAAAACAAAATTAAATTAAATTAACAGAACTTCAAAATTGGTATAATACACATGCAGTAGATATATCTCAGTATATCACTAAATTTAATGATACATTCATACAAAATCCTCATGCAGCCATGGGCTACAGAGGTCCAACCAGACTAATTTTTCTCTTAAAGTGTCTCTTTTGAGCTATATCTGCTGCATTTGGCCACTGTAGGCCAATTCTAGCAAGGTCCTGTTTGACATTGTCTCCCCATCGCATCCTAAGTCTCCCCCTTTTTCTGATACCCTTAGGCACACTGTTCATAATCCTCTTTGCCAATCTGCAGCTAGGCATAAGGGCAACATGGACAAACCAATGCAGTCTCTCTTTGTACAATATGCTGCTCAAAAGAGTTTGATGACTCTTTCTTCTAACCTCATCATTGCTTACAAAGTCAAACCACCCAATTCCCAAGATGTAAGCAAGAATGTAAGCATCTAGAATCAAAGGCATCTAGTTTCCTGTTATCTTGTTTACAAAGTGTCCAAGTTTCACTACCATAACCAACCCTAGAAAGAACCAAACTATTATACAGTCTGATTTTAGTCTTTAGGTGCATACACCTATTTCTCCACACTGTCCATTGATTCTTAAAAGTCCAGCAGCAATCCATATTCGTCTGTTATTCTCATGCTGCATATCACCAGTATCTGATGCATGGCTCCCAAGATAATTAAACTGTGACACCTGCTCAAGACTGTAACCATTCAGATTAACTCAATCACAGCCTGCCTGACCAATTTTCATCACTTTAGTTTTCTCTCTGTTTATAACCAAACCTACTCTAGTACCAGTTTCATCAACAGCTCGAATGAAAGAGTTCATGTCATCAACATCATGTGCCAAAAGGGCTAAATCATCAGCAGACATGCCAGTGATGCTCTTCTAGGATATGACTAGAAGAGCATCACATTAATAAAAAATTTCTTAGAGCAAAATTTAAAACAAAAATTAAAGACTTGAATGCCATCTGTTGTTATGCCCCCTTAGAGGGCTCTGATATAGAACGAGAAGGATACATTACAGCCAGCTTCAGGATATTTTGAATTCTGTGAAGAAAGGAGATATTTCTCTTGTGCTAGGTGACTTCATTGGTAAAGTGGCTCTCCGACCTTTGGGCAGGAGTTTTAGATCCCTTTGGCATTGTCAGTTCCAATGGCAATGGAGAAAGTCTCCTTCAGGTAAGTAAACTTAATGGTTTACAAATAACTAATACATACTACACACACCGGAACATTTATAAATATACATGAGTTTCACCTGATGGGTTGCACATGAATATAATAGATTATATTTTAATTAACAGAAAATGGGCCAGTTCAGTTAGGAAACTAGATTGTACAGGGTAGCCGAAATTGGGTCTGACCATTACCTTTCAAAAGAGTGTCTTGCAGCTGAAGCTCAAGAAATGTTGTGCTAAAATTAAGAAAATTACCTTTAACACTGAAGGTCTGAAAGATCCAGATATAGCCAAAACATACCAAGATAGGCTACTTAGTCATTATGACAATTGTGGTTTGCTTACTGCTGAAGTTGAGAAAGAAGGGGATCACTTTAAACAGGCTTTTCTTGAACCCAACAGTACTCTTTTGGGTAAAATGGAACGGAGGAAACAAAATTACTCGAGTGATAAGGCTATGGAACTTTTTTCAAAAAGAAGGAAGTGCAAGATTAATATGAATTCAACACCTTACTAGTCCTAACAGAAGGTATTACTAAGAGTTTAATAAATGTTTGAAGGATCAATTAACAGCTGATAAGAATCTTTGGCTTGATAGCTTGGCTGACAAAACAAAGGAGGCAGTGAGACAACACAACAGCAGAGGATTGTAAAATAAATAATAAATAAATACCCCCTCAAGCACTGCTTGCCACAGAGGTCTGACAGGAGCCTGTCAGTTTATATATGCCATAGTAGAAGGTCTGAGAGGATGGCAGGACCTCTGCAGAAAAACGACACATACATCCATGCCTTACCCGGGGCTCGAACCCAGGTCCCTTAGATCAGTAGCCAAGCGTGCTAACCACTCGGTACCAGATTGTAAATGTTTTGTGGGAAGAAAAGTACAGGTACACAGGGATTGAAGGATAAACATGGCAAGGTAGTTGAAAGTGAGGATTCTGTGATTGCTAGATGGGCTGAGCATTTTAGAGATATTCTAAATAATACGATTATTTCTACTCCCATTGTTTGTAATGAAGATAGATGCATTATGGCCCAATATCACATTCCGAAGTTGCATTGGCTATCTCTAAATTAAAACTGCATAAATCCCCAGGTGTGGATGAAATCACCACTGAAATTTAATGATTATGGCTTAAATAAAAAAGAAATAAATATTATATTAAAAATTAAATCAAATTTGGCTTTAACTAGATCCACTCTTTTTAAAATGAAAAAGTAAATTCACCAAATTGTGTCTTTTGTAACTCTCCTCATACAATTGAACATATTATTTTCCATTGTAAAGAGTATGTGTGTGAAAGAAATACATGTTTCCAAAAACTACAAAACTATAATATAAATCAATATAATTTTAAGACTATACTGGAACCTACAAAAAAATCATTGAAACAGTTTTCTACAGATTACTTATTACATTCTTAAAAAAATACAAATCTTGATGTTTTATAAAAAAAAAGAACAGAAGTATAAAAAGAACTTAAAAAAAATAAAAAAGTACAATGATGTGTGAAAAAAAAACTTGGTGCCCTTATGCAATGGAACCTGCTTTAAGCTGTAGCATACTGAAAAAAATTACAATACACCATAGCGTTGTTAAAGGTAGAAAAATATTTTATTACTTGGAATAAAATGTTCTTTTTATTAGAACCTTACAAAACAAGTTTAGTTTCTTAGGTTTTTTTTAGAATTAAGTCTTAATTGCTAAGTCAAACCCTTTTTTCTACTACATCACTCTGAAAAAGTGTTATTAAAATTAAAACAGTTCTCATTTTTGAAAATTATTTTAGTTTTGTAAAATTCAAATAATACGATTATTTCTACTCCCATTGTTTGTAATGAAGATAGATGCATTATGGCCCAAATATCACATTAAATTAAACAGAATTTATTTAAAAAAAAAATAAATTCTGTTTAATTCTCTTCGAGATCAATCCTGATCTAAGAGACTTGGGTTCGAGCCCTGGGTAAGATATGGATGTATGTGTCGTTTTTCTGCTGAGGTCCTGCCAACCTCACAGACCTTCTACTATGGCATATAAACTGACAGGCTCCTGTCAGACCTCTGTGGCAAGCAGCTGCTTGAGGGGGTATTTATATTTTTTATTACATTATATATAGAGAGAGAGTGAGAGAGATGTCTTGTTCACGTAAACAAGACATCATTTTATTAAATAGATTGCAATGGTAATATTTTTATATTTTAAATCATCATCATCATCCTCAAGCAGAAATGAGCTACGAAGGTCCAACCAGACCGTGCAATTTAGTTCTCCAAGCATATTTGTCCTAGCTATATCTGCTGCATATGACCACTGCACACCAATTCTAACAAGGTCCTGTTTGCATTGTCTGCCCACCACATCCTAGGTCTCCCCCTCTTTCTGAAGCCTTTAGACGCAATGTTCATAACCCTATTCACCAATCTATAATTATCCATATGGGCAACATGGCCAAACCAATGGAGTCTCTCTCTGCACAATAAGCTACTTAAAGGAGGTTACCGACTCCTTTGCCTAACCTCATCATTACTTCCAAAGCTGAACCGCCTAATGCCCAAGATACTGTGTAAGCATCTAGATTCCTGTTAACTTTTTACAAAGTGTCCAAGTTGATTACCATAACTAACCCTAGAAAGAACCAAACTATTATATGGTCTAATTTTAGTCTTTAGGTGTATACACCTATTTCTCCACACTCTCCATTGATTCTTAAAAGTCCCGGCAGCAGTCCCTATTCGTCTGTTAATCTCATGCTGCATATCACCAGTATCTGATGCATAGCTCCCAAGATAATTAAACTGTGGCACCTGCTAAAGACTGTAACCATTCAGATTAACTGAATCACAGCCTGCCTGATGAATTTTCATCACTTTAGTTTTCTCTCTGTTTATAACCAAACCTACTCTACTACCAGTCTCATCAACAGCTCGAATGACAGAGTTCATCTCAACATCATTATTTACCAAAAGGGTTAAATCATCAGCATAATCTAAATCAGAAATTTTCATATCTCCGGGTCATTTAAGGCCAAAATTTTTCCCTTGCAGTGAATTTCACATAATCAATAACCAAACTAAAGAGAAAAGGAGACAAAATGCAACCTTGTCGAACACCAGAAGCAATGCTAAACCAATTACTACAAGCCTTACCAACTCTCACACACGACTCAATATGGTATTACAGACTCTATCACATGATTCAATATTATTAAAGAGAGCTTTTATTATGTTGACTAACTTGTCTGGCATGCCATACGATGTCACAATCAACCATAATTTATAACAATCAACAGAGTCAAAAGCCTTTTTGAAATCAACAAAGCTAGCAACCAAAGGTTTCTGAAACTCTAAACATTTCTCAAGAATCTGCCTATGTGAAAATATCTGATCTACACATCCCCTACCACCTTCTGAATCCACATTGCTCCTCACACTATTGCCTGTCAACCAGATTCTTAATTCTATTAAGCACAATCATGGAAAGAACTTTACCTGGAATAGAGAGCAGGCTGATACCCCTATAGCTATCATAAGAACTGCGATAATCTTTTTTGGAAATATGTATAATAATAGCTCTGGTAAAATTTTTAGGAACTATGCCTTTGTCATAAAAGATAATCAAAATTTCGGTCATCTAAGTGGTAATAGAAGCATTCTTAGCTCCAAGCATTTCCATAGTAATTTAATCTACCCCTGGGGATTGATGTAGTTTAAGTTTCAATCAATCAATCAATCAATCATCCTCAAGCAGCCATGTTCTATGGAGGTTCAACCAGACAGTGCAATTTGGTTCTCCAAGCAAGTCTGTAATGAGCTACATCTGGCCACTGCACACCAATTCTAATAAGGTCCTGTTTGACAATGTCAAACAGGTTTAAGTTTAGAAATAGCCAAAATAACTTCAGATTGTGTTATAGGGCCAACATTAAAGCCAGTAATGCATTTTATCATCATTACAAACAATGGGAGTAGAACTAACCACATTGTTTAGAACATCACTGAAATGCTCAGCCCACCTAGCCATGACAGAATCCTCACCTTCTATAACCTTACCTAATTTATCCTTCAATCCTTGTATGCCTGCCCGTTTTCTACCACACAAAACATTAACTATCTGGTACAGCTCTCTGCTGTTGTGCTGTCTAACTGCATCCAGAGGATTTTAAAAGTGAATCGTCCGATTTATTCCCTTTAAACCTCTGTGGCAAGCAGCTGCTTGAGGGGGTATATAATCCAGGCAAACAGTAAAGAAAATCGCAGTACATACATTTCTTAGGGTTTTTCCTAATGAATGTCAAACCATTGAGGTAGATGATAATGCAGAGATAGAAAGTGCAAGGTGCAGCTAGCATTGCTGAAACTGACGAAGATGGCAACTTAACACATGAGTATTTGAGCGAAAAGAATAAATTGGAAATGCTGCCTATGAAAGATTCCAGAGATTTTAATGTCAAGGATGAATTTAAATACTTTGAAACTACATTAAAAAATAATAAGAATTTAGAGCTTTTAGATAATGCGTTACTTACCGTTAAACCAACAAGTGTTGAATCAGAAAGAGACTTTTCAGCTGCGGGCCTTTTTTATTTAAGCGTCATTCAAGAATGACAGATAATTAATGCCCTTTGTTTCTTAAGATGCCATTTTCAACATAGCGATAAAATTCAAATTTAATTTTTTATCTTTTCTTACAAGAAGAGTCTTTTTTGTTTTCTAGGTAAATGTTTTTTATTAAAAAATTTTATTTCAAAGTTTTTTTCCATTAATAGAGATAAATTTTAGTTTTATTCTTTATAATTTTTTTTACAAAAATTTTAATTTGTGTTTTCTAAATATTGATTTTTTATTATTTTTTTTTTCAATTCTAAATTGTCCGAATGATGTATTATTTTGGCTAAAATAAAATATGTCAATTGTCAAAGTTGTTATTTTCTTTTTCATATGCATGCTTATGATGCTGCCTTTTTGGCATTTTTTTTTACCAAAAAATAGATGATAGACTATGTTTGTTAAGAGTTAAAGTCAGTACCATTCATTTTGGCTTTTAAAATTACTATACTTTTTGGTCAAAACCAGTTAAAACCGATTTTTAAAAAACAGATTGATTAAAAACCGGCTTTTAAATTTTCGATTATTCATCAACCCTACTTTCAATAGGCATCCTTGATAATTTTATGTCTCTAATATCTAAACCAATTTCATGTAGGATTTCCATTAGTCAATCATGTTTTAATCTGTCGAAAGCTTCATCGTAGTCTAGGAAGTACAAGCATGGGGTTGGGGGTATTCAATTCATTTGTTTTTTCTGATATCTGAGTAAGTGAAAAAAAATGCTTCTATTGTGCCCAGGCTAGTTCTAAATCCAAATCTTCTGATTTTTTATATATTCTTCTGTGCATTATCTTTAGGAGCAATTTATTTATGTGATTGGTTAAACTTAGTGTTCTGTGTTCATTAATCTTTGTTGTGTTAGGCTTCTTTGGGTTTGGGATTATTATAGATTATTCATTTCCATTGGAGTTGTTCATTCTATGTGTATTTCATTTAATATTTTAGATTTCTTTGATGCCATCATCTCCTATATTCTAGATCTATCTTGGCCTATGGCTTTCCCTGTTTTCATCGTCGTTAGTGCATATTTCACCTCATTCTCTAGAATTGTCGGATCTTCTATTTCTGTCACTGATTCTCTAGTCTCTATTGTCATCATACAATTTCCTCACATATTCTGTCCAGATTTGTTTTATTTTTTCTTTGTCTGTAGTAATTTTGACTTGTTTATTCTCAATGCATGTGTTTTTCTAAGGGTATTTACCTGTAAGTTCTCTAATTTTTTTGTGCATTTCTTTCGATTTGTGCGAGGAGTGAAGGTGTCCCATTTCCATGCAATTTTTATTAAGCCACTCCTCCTTAGCCATCTTTATCTCGTTTTGTAACTTTTATTGGTTTCTCTGTATTTGTCTTGATCTTTTCCTTTATATTTTTTCCTTTCTTCCATAAGATTAAAAATAGTGTCATTCATCCACGGTTTTTTCTTTTAATTTTTTTCTGTATCCTATGGGCTTTTAGCTATACTATTTATCATGTTTTTCATATTTTCCCATTTATTTGGGATATCAATTTCTATGTTTTTATGTCCTCTTGCTCTGATCCCTTCAATTTATTTTTGTAGTTCTTCAAGTTATCTGAAATTTGTAAGTTTTTTTTTCCTTAACAACAATACCTCCTGCTCTATTAAATGTTCTCTCTCTTTTATAAGGTATGTAGCCTTCAATTGTATACAAGGACATCTCATATACAATCTATCCCAGAATAGACAATGAGCACATATTTAGGTGAGGCATCTATATATATATACTCATTGAATAGTCTGATCTCTCTAGAATTCTTTCTTCTCTTCATATAAATTTTTCCTTTTGTAACCCAAACAAACATGTAAAGTTTTTCCTTTTTTTTGTACTCTTGCTTTATATAGCAACCTCTTTTTTTTTTCTTGTAGCAGCTGCTCATTTATATGTATATTTAATTTTACCAATTCTGGATTTAAATCATTTAGATACAATTTTATCTTTTTTCTTCCATCCAACCATTTATTGGCAGAACTCAAAGATGAAAGTCCCACCACAATATTTCCTATTTTTCTTTTTTATTGTTACTCTGTCTATAAATAAATTCAATTTCTGAGGAGTCATGACCTTCATTTTAATTTATTTGATATTTCCTTTAGTATGAGCTTCACGTTTTATTGAGGTTGCTCAGGTATACCTACAAATTCTATGTTATTGCATAAATTTTCTTGTTTTAAATTAATATATCTTCAAGATTCCTAACTTTTTGCATCAAAGCCAAAATAGTATTATTGGGTATTTCTTGTTTATACTCATGTACCTTAGAACTTTTGTCATGTTCAATAATTAGTCAAAATATTTTACTACAAAACTCAATAGATTTTAAAGTTTTAGCATTATTATTTCTATGTTACTTTCTAATAGATTGAATTCTATTATAATCTGAGTTTTAATCATTTCCAGTATTTTCCTACGAAATTCCAAATCAATTTTTGCTGATTCAAATCTACCTGTTAATTCAAAGCTTGTGCAGTAGCATGTCCCAGGATCACTAAATGGGTGCACCTGTACTTGATGCCTGTCCTACATTTCAGAAGATGCTACACCCAACAAAGGAGACTTTTTTCTTGCAATTTAGACACATCCTCTTCTTTGATCAACTGTCATATTCTTCAAAGTCTCTTGTCTCATACCTGAACGAGTGGTGTGAAAATAACCTTGTATTGTCCATAACATTGTAAATTCCTATATTTTAAATCACCAGTTTATCACACTTCAGACATGTTGAATCCATTGTTGCCATGAATATAATTGATTCTGTACAGAGATTATTCTCTTGATGTCCTCACACAAGAAATCCACCCTTATAACTTAGATATTCTCAGCTTGCAAGAGACCAGATGGGCAGATAAATGTCAGATACTTAAAAATAATCTTGCTTTTTATCTTCCCTCCCTGAAAAGAGAACTTTATCTCCAAGGCGCAGGTCTGGCTTCTCAGCAGACATGCTGCTCATCTAGGATATGAGTGCATTAATGAAAGGTTTCTCACAGCTAAATTTCTGACAAGCTTTAAAGACCTGAATGTTATCTGTTGTTATGCCCCCACTGGGGGTGAGAAAGATATTTTTTATGGACAACTTCAGGATATTTTGAATTCTGCCAAGAAGGGGAATATTACCTTGTTTTAGGCAACTTCAATGCTAAAGTTCATACTGACTCTGACCTTTGGGGAAGGGTGATAGGCCCTTTTGATATTGGTAGCTCCAATGGTAATAGGGAATGCCTCATAAAGGTAAGTAAACTTAAACATTTGAAAATAACTAGCACACTACAAACACCAGGACATTTATAAATACACATGGGCTGCATATGAATATGATCAGTTATATATTAATTAACAACAAATGGGCTAGTTCAGTTAGGAATACCACATCATACAGGGGAGTTGAAATAAGGTCTGATCATTACCTGGTCAAAAGTGTCTTAAAACTGAAGCTTAAGAAATGTGCTAAAGTTAAGAGAATTACCTTTAACCCTTCCAGTGTCCTGGCTGAAAAACAGGTTTCCATCCAAAGACAGCTATTTTCTCACTATGCTCAGCCAAAAAAAACTAACTTAAGAACTTTTTTGCCAAATAACTATTGAAAGGAATTATGGCATGTATACCAAATTAATCAGCATTTAATTCTGGATTTTCTGAATATCAAGTATTTAGCAAAAAAGACGATATGTTTTATTTTAATAGGACTTTTTTTAGAGTCGTGTAGTAAAAAAATGCATCTGGCAATGCAAATAAAAATTTAGTTAAAAAACACTAATATAAATAATTAAAATGCACATGAATAGAATAGCTATATACTGACATGAATAGAATAGCTGAATGCACATGAATAGAATAGCTGAATGACAAAAAAAATTTTTTTTTTGGTTTTAAGTAAATATTTCTCTTGTTTTGTAATTTTTTTCTCGGTACCATACTTTGGAAAATTCCAGGCTTTTAGCCAATTGTGCTGAGTCAAATAAACAAGTCAACTTTAGAATTCCTTTTAAAAATAACCAATCAACAGAAATAGGTCATGTTATATATTTAATTTATTTAAATTAAACAGAATTTAATTACGAATTTTATAAAAATAAATAATATAAATAAATTTCCAAGCATATTGATTTTAATAATCCTTTTTCAATGTGATATGGTGAAAAAAAAAGATCTCACTATAAAATTAAGTCTTCACTTTGGTAAACCTGATGAATAAAAATACTTAAATTATATATTTATCGAAAGGAAATTTCCTACCGAATAATATAATATTCAGCCTGAAATATTATTTTTATTTCTTTTAATGATTCTTTTCAGTATTGTATATTTTAAACATGGCCAGTGTTATATAACGTGACTTGGACTTCTCATATTCACGGGATTTTTTTGAACTAGTTATGAAATAGAAAAAAACTTCCTTGGCTGCTTTTTTTGCTAAACATTATGAATTTTTTTCTTTGGGTGTTGAAGTTCGGCGATCTTAGCTAAGTGCAGAAAGATTTTGTGCACCAAAGCACCAGCCCTTCTTGAAATTGCCCTCCCACATGACTACCGATTTCCATAGCAAGGAAGTCTATTTTGCTTCCGTATCCAAGATATTCATTTCCAGAAAATGGTACAAGCTCAAATACTTATCGATCAGCCAAAAAAAATCACTAATTTCCAAAAATAAATCTACTGAAATGAAAACTAAGGTTTAAATATAAAAAAATACCAACTTTACAAAAGTTATCCAATATGCTGGAGCAAAACTGTTAACAGCACTTATAGCACACACAATGGAGATTGCATGTGTCAGCCATCTGCGTCTTGTTTGCCTCAGTGAAGCATAACTAATTAAATGCAGCTGCAACCAGAATTTCTAAGAAGGATGTGTTTACTTCCAGTTTCGATTTTGAAGGCGGGGGAAAGATGCATAGAATGCTGGGAAAAATGATAAAAATAACATGGGAATACTAAAGTAGGTTTATGACAGAAAAGAGTGTGAAACGGAAAAAAATGGCAATACGTATTTTGTAATTACTTCCAAAATCTATCGTTTTTAAAACTAGCAGTTTTTTTTTGTTAATTTTTAGGAGATTTTCGAAAATTTAAGGAAATATTTTTTGATAGTAGTTCAAATCAAACTTGTGAGCCTAAATCAGAAGATTGCTTCAGCAAATAGGAACGTTAACAAGCGAAAGCAGAATACCGTTTAGTGCTTCTAAGAAATGGCAATCAGATGGCTTTATAAAATTATTTATATTGCAGTTTAATAAAATATGAATTAAATTAAAAAGCAAAATATTATTTCTGAATCCTGAAATATATATTTTTATAAGATATATGTAAAAAAAAATTACAACAGCAATTTTTATTTATGAAAAATTGATATTTTTTGTTGTACTAAAAACATATACATATGTCATTGGCACCTCAATTCAGATTCTCCGAACGTATACAGATGACATGGACACTGGAAGAGTTAATAATGAAGCTCTGAAAGATCTAGACTTAAACAAAGCATACGATGATAGGCTACTTAGTTATTTTGTTAATCGTGTTTTGCCTACTATTGAACTTGAGAAAGAATGGATTTCTTCTCTTGAAACTAAGAATCTCTTTTGGGTAAAAAGGAACAGAGAAGACAAAGTTATTTGAGTGATAAGGCTATGGCGCTTACCTTGGAAAGAATGAAGTACAGGAATAATATGAATCAACCCCCTACTGGTTCTAATGTATAGCATTAACAAAACAATTTAATATTCACGATTTAAGCTGTAATTGCAAATTAAAAATCTTGAGGAGCCCTTAAATGTTCAAGTGGAAGGCTACAGCTTTAATTACCACCTAGATGTATCAGCTTATAGCTTCTACACTTATTCTTTTTCTTCTACTGCTATTTCATACCTTTTCTTGTACACTTGCCTTTCACTAATAAAAGTGGTCAAGAGAGAAAAAGAATAATATTTACCAGTAGAGTGAGCTTGCCTACCTGCTGGCACAGACTACAGCTGATTCCGAGGGGTTGTTTGTCCCTGATTTTCACTCTTTCAGCATGTGGGTTGTTTGTGGAAGTGATGCTGAGATACCAGTCCTGGTTTATTTATAGAACACCGAAGTCATGGATATTCTTCCAACTTTCTTTGCTGACATACACTACAGTCAGTCATTCTTTATTTACACTGTTATGCTCCTGAATGATTTTGTTCACTGGGTGAGTTAACATTTTTTAGCACATCCTCAAGAATTAAAATTATTAAAACACAACTGCTCCTTAAAATCTTAAAAACATTTTACTTCTCATAAAAAGTTGAAAAACATTCCACCTCTCCCCTCAGCGCATTTCACCACTCTATCCGTATCATTCCTGATGAAGCCACAGGAAGGAGAGGGTGGCAAAATGTGTTTCTAGAGGGGGGAGGTGGAACATGTTTTTAAACTTTTTAAGATAAGTTAAATGTTTTCTAGATCTTAAGGAGAAGTTGAGTTTTAATAAATTTAATTCTTGAGGATGTGCTAAAAATTGTTAACTGGCCCAATGAGTAAAACCATCCAGGAGCATAACAGTGTAAATAAAGAACAACTGACAGAAGTTAGTGTATGTCAGCAAAGAAGGTTGGAAGAATATCCCTGACTTCAGCACTCTATAAATAAACCAGGACTAGTATCTCAGCTAAGAAGATGTTAGCATCACTTCTATAACCATCATGCTGAAAGAGCGAAAATCAGGGACAAACAACCGCTCAGAATCAGCTGTAGTCTGTGCCGGCAGGTAGACAAGCTCACTGGACTGGTAAAATATTCTTTTCTCTCTTGACCACTTTTATTAGTGTACAAGAAAAGGTACGAAATAGCAGTAGAAGAAAAGAGAATAAGTGTAGAAGCAATAAGCTGGGCCACTAGGTGGTAATTGATGCTATAACCTTCTACTTGAGCCATTTTAGGATTCCTTAAGATTTTTAATTTGTAATTATGGCTTGAATCGTGAATATTAAATTGTATTAGTAAAGATGTGAGCTTTAACAAAAGCTTAATAAATGTGTGAAAGATCAGTTAACAGCTGAAACGAATCTTTGGCTTGATAGCTTGGCTAACAAAGCAGGGGAAGCAACTAAACAGCACAATACCAAGGAGTTGTACCACATGTTAATGCTTTGTGCGGGGAGAAACAGGCTGGCATACAGGGATTGAGGAATAAACATGGTAAGATCATTGAAGGTGAAGATTCTGTCATGGCTAGGTGGGCTGAGCATTGCAGTGATGTTCTAAACAATGTGGCTAATTCTACTCCCCTTGTTTGTAATGAAAATAGATGCATTACTGACTTTAATGTTGGCCTATATCACATTCTGAAGTTACTTTGACTATCTCTAAGTTGAAACTTCATAAACTCCCAGGGGTAGGTGAAATTATAACCTAAATGCTTAGAGCTGGAAACATTAGTGCTGTCACATGGCTGACTGAAATTTTAAATATTTTATGATAAAGGTGTTGTTCCTAAGGATTTTACCAAAGCTATTATTATCTGTATTTTTGAGGGAGGTGATGAACATTTCTTGTGATAACTATAATGGTATCATTTGTTTTATATATGCTTTCTGTTCCAGGTAAAGTTCTGTGCATGATTGTGCGTAATAGAATTAAGAATCTTATTGATGGACAGTTGCATGATGAGCAGTGCTGATTCAGAAGTGGTAGGGGATGTGTGGATCAGATTTTTTCTCTTAGTCAGATTCTTGACAAATGTTTAGAGTTTCAGAAACTTATGGTCTAGCTTTGTAGATATCAAAAAGGCTTTCGACTTTGTTGATCATCATAATTTGTGGACATCATATGGTATACCAGACAAGTTAGTTAACATAATGAAAGCTCTCTATAATAACACTGAGTCATGTGTGAGAGTTGTATGGCTTCTAGCAATTGGTTTAGCATTGCTTCTAATGTTTGACAAGGGTGCATTTTTTCTCCTTTTCTGTTTAGTTTGGTTATTGATTATGTTATGTGAAATTCACTACAAGGGAAAGATTTTGGCCTTAAATTATCTGGAGATATGAAAATTTTTGATTTAGATTATGCTGATGATTTAGCCCTTTTAGCAAATGATGTTGATGAGATGAACTCTTTCATTCGAGCTGTTGATGAGACTGGTCTCTAGTGTAGGTTTGGATATAAACAGAGAAAACTAAAGTAGCAAAAATGGTCAGGCAGGCTGTGGGCATCTGAATAATTGCACTATTGAGCAGGTGTCTCAGTTTAATTTATCTTGGGAGCTATGTAACAGATACTGGTAACATGAGGCATGAGATTAACAGAGGAATGGGATTGCTGCTGTGACTTTGTATTTTTAAGAATCTATGGAGAGTGTGGAGAAATTGGTTCCTAAAGACCTAAGACTACCTAAATCTCTAAAGACTAAAATTAGACTGTATAACAGTTTGGTTCTTTCTATAGTTAGTTATGGTAGTGAAATGCAGGCCCTTTGTAAACAAGATAACAGAAAACTTGGTGCTTTTGATAGTATCTTGGGCATTAAGTAGTTCAAGTTTGTAGTAATGATAAGGTTAAGTAAAGGAGTTAGCAACCTTGTTTTAGCAGCATATTGTGTAGAGAGAGACTCCATTGGTTTGGCCATGTTGCCCATATGCTTAACTATAGATTAGCTAAAGGCCTCAGAAAAAGGGGGAGACTTAGAATGTGGTTCACAGACAATGTCAAACAGGACCTTAGAATTAGTCTACAGTGGCAAGATGCAGCAGATGTAGCTCAGGAGAGATGTGTTTGGAGAACTAAATTGCATAATTTGGTTGGACTTCTGTAGCCCTTGGCTGTTTGAGGAGGATGATGATGAGTTTTAGTGCTTTATGAATGGCATTGATTTGATTTCAGGAAGGGAAAATTTTTGCATTTCGATTGTTTTTGTCTAAATAACATAATAGCATCAAAACTGGAGTGGATGGAAACAAGGAGACCACATCAAGTGTGACTAATATGATGTTAGGAGGAATGAATAGATATTTGAGTCTGTTGAGAAATTCTGCCATAGATTTAATGAAAATTGGTGCTCACAGATGAAGCTAGATAAGAATTTGGACAGATTATTTTCAGGAAAGAATGTTGGGGATTATCTTTTGCACACTAAGGGCTGAATGGCATGATTATCTTTGTGCACTTTGCACTGGGGAAACATTGTAGTGCCTGACAGTTGGATGGCACTGCACTCTTCTTGAGGGCCTTGGGGAGCCAATGGTTGTTTTTCAGCCTGAAATCCTTGTGTTTTTATGCTAATGGTGGAGTTAGTATTTAGACTAATACAATTGGAGCTATTAGTAAAGTCCAAAACTTTGGCATCATAACCATATTTGTTTATTATAACAAACTCATATGTTTTGTCAGCTAATGAGATAACAATGTCAGGGGTGTTTCTAACGTTTATTAAGGCCTGAAAATACTTATATGAGAAATTTCTTTCCAAGAAGAGGAGACTTTTTCTGGGAGTTCATGAATTTGAAGACTTTCTGTCTGGTGGCATAATTTTATGCACTTCCAGATGTCTGTATGCATTGATGATATTTTCAATTTCGATGATGATATTTTTCTTATCTAATGGTTGATGGAATGGGCTTAATTTAGCGCTATATTCCACAGCAGCCACATTGTTATGGGAGAAGTTTTTATCAGACAGATTAGTAATAGAAAGGGATTTAAAAGTAGAGCAAAATGGCTTATCTGAGGTTTTAGTGAGCAACTGGATCTTCTGTAGATGTTTCTGTCTGATGTCATTTTTGCATTTTCAATCTCTGTAATGGAGTTTTTCAAGCAGATCCATGAGCATGATGGGAGGGAAGCTGTGGCCGAAATCTTGGTGTGCCTCTGCTTCAATTCTCGAGAAGCTTGTCTTCCGCTGTTTGCAGAACACATTGACATAATCAGGGAGGCTGCTGCATGTGAAGCAGATTGACTGTGGGATAAGGTTGTTGCATCGAGATACTGACAGACACAGAAGCACAGAATATCCATTAGCATCGAAAGCAAGGTTTGCAGGCTAAAAAACAACTGGTGGCTCCCCAAGTACCTCTAGAAGAGTCCAGTTCCATCCAGTTTTAGTGCTTCATGAATGGTATTGATTTCAGGAAGGAAAATTTTTATGTTTCAATGATTTTTCTCCGAAGTAACATAACAGCATCAAAACTGGAGTGAATGGGAACAAGGAGACTATATCTCAACTGTCAGGCACAATGAAAGTTTCCCCAGTGCACAAAGATAATCACCCCATTTGGCCCTTAGTTTGCAAAAGATCATCCTCAACATTCATTCTAGAAAAGAACTTGTCCAAGTTTTTACTTAGTTTCATATGTCATTACCCATTTTCCATAAAATATATAGCAGAATTTCTCAACAGATTCAAGGATCTGTTCATTCCTCCTGAACAGCAAATAAGTCACAATTGATGCAGTCTCCTTATTCCCATCCACTTCAGTTTTTGATGCCATTATATTATTTTAGACAAAAATTATTAAAATGCAAAAATTTTCCCTTCCTGAAATCAATGCCATTCATGAAGTTCTAAAACTAGTCACCAAAACAATTTTTTCCAGCTTGGCAACGAAAGCTACAGACAGATGGACTGAGGGGCACCCATGGGCTCATTCCTTTCCAGCATCCTGTCTGAAATTATCCTTCAAGACTTTGAAACAAAATTATTCCTCAGGAATTTTACCTGTCTTCTGGTGTTGTTATGTTGATGATATATTTTTAATTTGGAATGGTAATAATGAACAATTAAAGTGGGGTTTTTTTGATATAGTCAACAGTATCTATTCTACATTTCATGAAAGAGGAGGAAAACAGCATTGCCATACCCTATTTAGATGTTTTTATCCAAAAAGATGACGCAGAAGCCTTGATAACATCAATATACTGAAAGCCTACCTACATACCCTTCATCATATGCGTGGACTCATGCACTCTCTGGGCACACAAAATTGCTGCCTTTTGTTCTTTCATCCATAGGGCCTTAACTGTATCATCAAATGAGCATTTGCTTAAAAAAGAAATTCAAAGCCATTGCTGCATATCCCTTGACTTCACTCAAAAACAATAGAAAAGCTACTCAATGAGTATAGAAAAAATGACAACAGAATAGATGTGGCTCTCCTTTTAATCACAGATTGAGCGGGTAACCTTTGCCGGATCTATATCATACATTTCTGCCCTGTGCGAATCAGTCTGCAGATTACTGAGAACCAAAAAACAAGATTGTTTTCAGCCGAGATCCAAATCTGAAGAAAATTATAAAAAAGGGACAGAGACAAATTTAGCCTCCTTCAAAAATCGAGCATATACAGATTTCCCCTCCATTTGCAGTATAGGGTTGGGTTGTTTTACCTCTGAACGGCACTTTTTTGCACACCATGGGCTAAATGGCCAGGTCACAAGGATCCTGAAGGCTCAGAGAAGATTGAGGAAGGGGACCCACTGGAACAGCTGTTGGGAGACAGATGGTAGCCTCCCGTCAAGGCCAACCAGCGTGTTCTTTAACGTGCACAGGGTATGGCCTCCCACACATGGGGCCACGGCTTAACGCCCCATCCGACGGACGGCGGCCTTTCCAAGCCCATCGGTGTCCCCTACTGACCGTGGGCAGGGCGGGAATTTTGCAGAGATAAATCTCAACGCTGACCCAGCTGGGACTCGAACCTGGGAACTACAGATTACGAGCCTGGCGCGCTACCGACTGAGCCCCCCCCCCATTTGCAGTATAATTCCATTGTTTACTACATTGGAAAAACCATACTTTCTCTACAGGTGAGATTCACAGAGCATCAGACAGATGTCAGCCAAAACAAGGTAATGATTGCCAAGCTGGCACTCCACACTGCTAGCATGTGCATCCACTTATTACAGAACTATAGTCCGCAAGGCTATTGAAATAATGACCTCGACCATCCCCACCTGCAACTGGAATCACCCTTCACGACATATGGAAAGAATCTCTTAACAGCTCTAATGTCACCACAATTAATTGATGTCATCACATAGTGTCACTTCACTGAAAATGGAGCACTAACCTTGCTAAACAAAGCTTTGCTAACCAAAGCACTAACCAAAGCACTAACCAAAGCTTCTGAATTTGCTCCTAAAAAATTTAATATGCAAATATTTGAAGGATAAACTTAATAATTTTATTGCTCAATGGCAGAGAACTTTAACTTATTTTAACACAATTACTTAATTCAAGTCTGTTTTTTGTTTGCAATAGTGTAGATTTCAATTTTGAGAATTATTTCAGGCAGTAATATTTAATATAGTAATCAGATTTTTGTGGGGGAGATATAACTCATTTACTACCAAAAGTTTTTTTTTTTTTTTTCAGGAGTTGCCAGTTTTTTAGTTGTTTAACATGTGCCAAGAAATTGGGAGGGATTCCATTTTTATACTGTGACGATTTTTCATAAATTTTCTGTTCACAATAAAAGAACTGAGTAAAATCCATTTTATGCATGTGCCAATTATGAACTCTTGAATAAAAAATAAAGAAGTTTAGAATGAATAGGCTTTGAAATATTTCTAGTACAACACAGCTACTTTTAACTTATTGTTTTTGAGTAGTATTTTTATGTGACCATAACTTTAAAATGAAATTTTTTTGATCGAAACCATATGTCATTCCGATGTTTTTAATGATGAGTACTTTCATACATATATTTTTTCAGCAGAATGCATGAGGGTTGCCTAACAGCCTTTGCCAGATTTGAAATGTAATGGCTCATAATAATAGTAACACTTTTATAGAAGTCACAGAGTTATTTAAATTATGTGAAGTCCTAGCATCAGCATGACTTAAGTATGAGAGTTAAAAAGTATGAATTTATCCCACGTGTCAATAAATATATCCTATATAGCAAAACATGGTTTGGATAGTAATGATAAAATGGTAAAATATTTTCTCTTTGTTGAGCATAGTATAATATCAAACTTGTTTTTATTTTTCATACTTTCAAAATTACCAAGAACAAAAAAGTTAAGAAAAATTGTATTCAGGTGCAAAAATACTATAATATGTTGTACAGAGTCATTACAAATTAGTTGAGCAAAAAGAGATTTTTATACCTTCTGAACAGAAAATGATACAAAAAGTAAGTTTCCAGTGATGCAACATAACTTCAAGTTTCAATCACAAATGTGCGATGTGGCTGCCTTTTGTCACTTGACAGATATCTCACCTGTAAGAGATTTCATCCAAAATTTGCTGAAGCATATATGTAACCACTTTTGTAACTGCATTCATGATCCATGTGCATAACTCATCTAAGGTGGCAGAAAGTGGGAGGGTATAGACATCATCCTTCACACAACCCAATTGACAAAAATCAAATAGCGTTAAGTTTGGAGACCATGCTGGCTATGTAGTTGGCCTGCCTCGACCAATAGAAAGAGGCACCTCCTGAGGAACAAAATGTTGTACTTCACCATAGTAGTATGGAAGTGTGCCATATTGCTGAAAGATTATAATTATACGATTTTAAGCGAGGTTGCATGTGTCTGAAAGTTAAAGGGTGCAAAATTCATGAGCTTTAAGATGAGGTCTTGTGATGCTTCTGGTCATAGTTGAGAAGTCTCTATTCATATCCTCCTATAGCTGTGGTATCAAGAAAATTTGAAGCATGTTTAGCTACACCATACCTGTGATAGTGGCCTCACATGAAAAAAGAAAAGACTGTACACCTTAGTTGCACTCATCACACAAAACACATTAACTTTCAGGCTATCCCATTCATGTTACACATTCTTCCATGGGTGGTCTTTCCCCCATGATCTGACAATTGACTTTACCACTGAAATGGAATGTGGCCTCATCACTAAACACCATCTTATCAAGGAATTCATCATTTTCCTTTCTGGTAGCGATTTCTACACAAAATAGGTATTCTTATTTATCTCCTCTCAATGCTTACAGCAATTGCAACTTGTATTGCCCAGAGTCTTTTACATAAAACTTTCTATACAGTAGGCTATAGGATATTCAATTCTTAACTGGCTTATGCCATTGACTTTCAAGGGCTTCTTTGAAACTCCTGTCTCATGGTTTCCACTACCTCATCCTAGACATGTGGACATCCCTGTCCCTGTTCCCTGTGTGTCACACACAGGGTGTGTGACACCCTGTGTGTGCTGTTAGGCAACCCTCATGCATTCTGCTGAAAAAATATATGTATGAAAGTACTCATCATTAAAAACATCGGAGAATGTCAGTAAACCACTTACCCCAAGTGGTAATGGTGTTTTGTTGAGATAGAATCTTACTGTACCTCATTCGAAACCTTTTCTATACAGTTATGCTCAATTTTTGTTTCATAAAACCAGACAACACTGTGTGTGCTCTGACCCACTGTAATCCTCTGTAACTGCCTGGGTGAATGTGATACAACACCATCTGCACTAGCAAGAATAAAACTTGTCTATATGGAGCGAATTTTAAAACATATGTTAAGTTTATACAACTTCACTTTTCAAAATTATATCTCTTTTTGCTCAACTAATTTGTAATGACTCTGTATTAGTGAACTTTTGGGAAAATGTTGTTTTTTTTTTTTTTTCTTTACAGAAAACATGAACTTTTATGACAACCAGTAGTTTTTGTTTATGAAAATCAAGTGTAAAATTATAAATATGTATTTAATACAGGACTTGATCGTGGAGGCAGAAACAATCGTAGAGATTTTGGTGGTAACTTTAAAGACAATTATGAGAGAAGAAAGGATGACTATGTTCGAGAAAGAGACTCAAGATATAGAGAATCACGGGAAAGGGATTACCCTTACAGAGATTCGTGTGACAGTGGTGGCTATGAAAGTAGAGAAGAGAGGGAGTCTTCTGAAAAAGGTAATAAAGTATGGTATTAACTTAAAAAATTAGAAAAGGAAATTTAAATTGTTGCCAAATAAAATCAGCTTTAATATACACCAAAGAGCCAAAATATTATGGCCAGCGCATCTTTATGCAAATCGAAGTAACTGCAGTAAAATAACAGTACCTGTGAAGGTCATGAAATGGTATAAATAACACCTGATACTGAGCTCTGTTAATCAGTGTTATTCTTGTTCTTCAGATGGGAAAGGCGGCGGACTTAAGTGAGTTTAACAAAAGCCAAATTGTAATGGTGAGATGACTGGGTCAGAGCATTTCCAAGACAGCAACACTTGTGGGGTGCTCATGGTCAGCCATGGTTAGTACCTTCAAAAAGTGGTCTGAGGAGGGAAAAACCACGAAATGCCAGCAAGGAGTGGGCCTACCATGGCTAATCAATTCTAGAGGTGAATGAGGCTATCCTGTATGGTACGAGCCAACAGAAGGGATACTGTGGTGCAACTTGCCTGTAATTTGAATGCTGGTGACAGGAGTAATGTGCCACAACACACAGTACATCGAGCCCTGCTGAAAATGGGGCTTCATAGCTGCAGGCTGCTCCAAGTGTCCATGCTAACCTTGGTTCACTGTCGAAAGCACCTACAATGGGCATGCGAGCATCAAAACTGGACCTTGAATGACTGGAAGAAGGTCATCTGGTCCAATGAATCTCATTTCCTGTTGCACCATGTGGACAGCTGGGTATTGCATCGTTTAACTGGGGAAGTGTAGGCACCAGGATACACTGTGGGACGAAAACAAGCGGGTGGAGGAAGTGTAATGCTTCGGGCAATGTCCTGCTGGGAAACCCTGGGTCCTGTCATTCATGCGCAGGAAACTATGACGTCTACCACCTACCTAAACATGATTGCAGACCAGATACATCCTTTCATGGCAATGGTATATCTCTCTAGCAGTGCCTTCTTTCAGCAGGATAATGCACCATATCACACTGCCTGGATTGTTCGAGAATGGTTTGCAGAACATGAGGAAGACTTCCAGGTATTGCCCTGGCCTCCAAATTCCCCATACATCAATCCAATCGAGCATCTGTGGTTTGTGTTGGAACAGCATATCCGATTTGTGGCTGCTCAACCACGTAACTTATAAAAGGTAAAGGACCTGCTGGTAATGTGTTAAACTTATCATTGAGGAATATAAACCTTAGGAAGATAGGCAATGGACAGAGAGCAAATTGCAATTTGCAATTTTAAGGCAATGGACAGTGTCAATTTCCAACAATCTTCGATCAATATTTAAAGAGTCATTGAAGCAGGACCATTTAACAGAAGACAACACTGTCGCATTGCCTCCAAATTGATGAAATCTTAAAAAATCATCATACAACCTCAGATATTTAATTTATGTTTGTGAACAAATTGTTACAAGAGTTGTGTTTTATCTATTGAAGTATTTTTTCACAAGTGTCAAAAGTTGAAGATAAATGCTTCAGCTTCCATTCATTCTTTAAATATTAAACGAATATTGCAGGGAATATATTTAGACAGATTTGAGTGACATCTACAATTTATCGCCAATAACAGTTTTTGCGTAAAAGGTTTATTTTCAGTGTTAGGGAGCTTTGAAAATGGCTTTCCATTCACCTAACATGGAAGTGTCCAGACACTTTTTTCAACGTAGTGTACAAGCATACACAGAACGTAAAATTAGCATCTTATTTTTAAGATAAATAGATCAGTAACTTATAGTAAGTGATAAGTCATGTAAATTTCTTTAAAAAAAATGTGTAATCAAATTTTTAATCAAATGATCTTTTCATTATTAATCTCTGTTATATTTTTTATGGACAGAAATTCCCCGCTTAAAGGGAATTCACTATAAGTGGTGTTTTTTTTTAATTCCAATTGACCATGGATATTGTGGACCTCCTGTGCCCCATTCATAACTTTCAGGTCTCCATTCATAAAGTATGTGAATATTCCTATGTGGGGCAAGCTGACCAGCACAGATAGAAATCCAATCTCTAAACCCTATATATCCAGAGCTAAGTGGAACCATTGCACTAAATCCTGGACTGATTACCTGAGGAATTATGAGGTGCCAAAAACCGCAGAAAATAAATGAGTGTCTGCACCCATTATAAATATGCCTACTAATTTGAGTCATTATATCAAGGCCTGAGCAATGCTGCACAATTCTGCTTATTATAAAGTACACAAAATGGGCTATTCATTTCTTAAAACACCATTCATAATTTTCATAAATTTTTTATCATTTAATATTTTTCATAAAATATCAGACATGTTAAGTCAATATTAATGTTACCAAAAAGCAAAGCTTGAATAATATTTACTGACATGAGACTCTGATCTGTGACCAAACATTGTTCAAGATCGAGAACTGTCATTCAACAGGAGCTGATGTTCCAGATAAGCAAAAGATAAATTTAAATAACATGAAAAGATTAGTAACCAAAATATTATTTTTGCAAAATTGACTAATAGGTTCTATCCTTTTGTCCTCACCTGTGGTCCTTTTTTTGCCCCAGTGTTTCTATCCCAATCAAATGTAAATCACTTTGCAAATTGCTTTTTCCTAAACTGTCTGCAAATTTTACATGTGAATTCATAGCAATATCAAACAAGATTGCAAGATTTCTGCCACTGAATAGCAAAATCATAAGCAAAAGAATTTGAAACCGAGACCTGTTTTATAAACCAGCCAGCACACCAGGGCAAGAGCTCAAAACCAGAATGTATTGGTAAGCTCATATATAAGTTATATACTGTGCAAGAAGGGAGATTGAGGATTTAATGTTCATTAACTTTGGGAATTCATTTTAAGAAACCATAATAGCAACAAATATATTAACAAAAATGTTTTGAAACTCCATATCTCCAAGAATTCTAATTAAACTAGGCTATTCCACTATATATCGTGTATAAGAATTATGTATAATTCTTAAATTACAATATTTCCTAAGTAGTTTTCAAATAATTGTCATTTCTTATAATTTAATAATCCATGAATAGTGCTGTTACATACAAAATAAAAAAAATACCCCCTCAAGCAGCTACTGGCCACAGAGGTCTGAAAAGAGCCTGTCAGTTTATATGCCATAGTAGAAGGTCTGAGAGGATGGCAGGCCCTCAGCAGAAAAACGACAGGCTTTTAAAAATTTCAAATCTCAAGTCAAGAGGAGTGCAAATGATTAATGCAAAAATGAGTGTTACAGAATTGCCTCAAGGCTAATTTCTCTGCTAATTTCAACTCATTAATTACTATTTTAATTATCGTAAAGCCCTAAGATTTATCCTTTGTTAATTACCCCAAAGGTAAGCTAGAGTAGATAGTAAGAAAATTAATTACCAGTAACTTGATGGCTGGTACATCTGTGATGGAGATCACTTCCAATTGGTATATGCATCCAGTAAATCTTATGGATGTTTGGTTGAAGTGGATGATTAGTCCATAGCTACCAGTCCTTCATGAATGGCCAGAAGTAGATTGCTGTTGTATCATGCACTCACTTTTGCAGCTTTCTTCATTACTTGGCAGTTGTTGTATTGAAGTAGGCACCAGCTGGCTGTCTATTGCTGCAGAACACTTCGATTAGTTGAAGGTTTAACAACGGAAGATGTAATTCCGTCCTATGGCAGTTTCATCCAGTTTTAGCACTATTTAATTCAAGATGACTATAAGTCCGATGCAGTGAATTACATATGTGGTTACCTATTACCACTTAAGTCAATGTTTTTTTTTCACAGCATTATCATTGAATTATTACCGTAAGAAATAATGGATGTTAACTGTGTAACACTCCAAAGAAATGAATTACTTTTAAAGTTTGGACCCTTTGTCTGATCCAATTATTTTCATGCTCCGGATAGCTGAGTCGGGCACCAGGCAATAACTGACAAATTGCCAAAAATAAAGTTTAATTAGGGTTCGAAATACCAGCGAGCGTTAATGAGTAAGAATTCAAAAATATTAAATGATTGTCAAAATTTTATGTTAATGCTAATCAAAACAAACTAACGTTGCTCAAGAGAAAAAAATTAGTAAAGATTCAAAGGTTTAAATAACAAATATTTATTTCCAAAAAGCACTCACCAAAACTTCAATAAAGAAGATACTACATCATTTCTTACTACAAACATCTTCAACAAACTGCAAACTAAAACTGATCTCTAAACTGTGCTGTGCTCTACTACTCTCTCTACTCTACTATCTTCTGTGCTACTGTGTCTGACATGTCACCAGGTTATAACGAGGCTTACAGAGCCCGCACATGTCATGTTGCATGCCAGGAAAGACATTTGCATAAATTGATGAGCGGCACAAGCTATGACGCAAGAGGAGGCTTGTCTTTGTACATGTGCTTCAGCGGGTGACAATCAAAAGTTCAGAGTTGCACATGCGCAATATTGTGATAAATTGTGATGCCAAAAAGAAAATTAAAAATCACCAAAATGATAAATATAACATAAATTAAGCAAAACTGGTTAAGGTAAAGTAAAAGTGAATGAGGGGGCATCACAACTCCCACTTTCAAAGGGAGTCAAAAATTTGATCTGACAGATTTTGATGAGCAAATTTTGAATAAAAGGACACATCTCACGTCGTTTACACATGGTGGAACATAAATAAGTAAAAGTATGCTTACGCAAATTTTGATAAGATGATCTATTCTCACTTTGACACAATTTTCCAGCACAACCAAAGGTACCTCCTCCCAAATCTCCTAACAAAAGAGTGTTGCAGCTAACCTAGTGTAAATATATATACCAATGGCTGTAACAGTTAACTGTATACTAGCATTATCGTCCTACCTAGTATCACATTCTGATACAAACTCGAAATTGGCATAACTTGAACTTTGCAATGAAAACGGGTTAATACACTCCTAGCTTTCTTAACTTCTAGAAAGGTTAAAGACAAGAAAAGAAAAAATATTCAATTACATACGTTGCTAGCGGGGTGATAACTTCCGCTTATCCCCTAACCACAATCAAAATGTATGTGAATGCTAATTCTTCTCCTAAATTACATAAAAAAATGGGTATTCAAACACCGTTATCTCCTCCTAGTTTCATCAAACACGCGAAGCTAAGAAAATTCAAATTTTACAAACAAGTGGGATTGTAATCATCCACTAATTCTTCACCTATACACAGCAAATACGAGCTAGCTGAAATAAAACAATTGTTAATTACCTCCCCTTTCAGAGCTAAACATCCCTCTCCCAAAGGGTAACAACTTGGTCACCAGACTTGGCTATTTGTGGACAGCTCCAAAAAGGTACCCAAAAAAAAACAAATTCTTCAGTCATCATCATGGTCAGCTCATATATATATACAAATAAATGCTGCCAATGTCATCCCAAAAATTACGCATCGTTGACACATAAATATCACTGATGACACTAACAGATTTAAACACATATACATAAATTGTATCTAAGAATAAAGAAAAAAAAATGTGTAAATAATTTATAATGTATGACAATAGCATTTCAGCCAATCACTTTTTACATGAATCTCATTTTTTTCATACATAAATTCACTTGGGAATGCACGTTATTTTACAATACAAAATTCTTCTTAAAAATGAAAAAAATATTAAATCACTAATTCTCTTTCACTCTCCTCATTCGTATCCATAAACATTTTATAATTTCTAAACTTCCCCATATCGACTTACAAATTTTCAGCTATCAGTCAGTTGAAATGAAAAAATCTACAAAAAAAATACACTTAACTCACGTTAATACAATATAACAACTAGAACTTCGATGAACAAGAATACAAAAAAAAATTCTATTCACACAGTATAAACTCGAACTACAGTAAATTCACTTTCCGAAAATAAATATCGAAACTCCAAATTTTCAACAAGAAATTAAACATTGCTAACTGTATAAATCACAATAAAGCTTCTTCATCGTCATCTATTCCAGAGAAATTCTTCATCGTCATCTATTCCAGAGACATTTACAAATCAATAAGTGGCAAGTGAAAGAATAATAATGTACTTAAATTTTCATTGTTGGCACTCCGTTGCGATAAATCATCCATTCGGGTTCCGTTGACGTCTTTCCTTCGTCATTGACTTGCTTCAAGTGAAGTCATGCTGAAGATATCGCTCGTGATGTCATCTCGGCTATGTTGACTGCTAAGTTGCTGTTTGTCACTCTGCAGGATCTGGTTGTTTCGTCGGCTTCTCGTTGCTATGTGCAGATTTTTGAAGAACCTGGCCTTATACTTTCTAGATTTATTGGTGTCTGCCTCCAAATGATGCTTCAACAGTTGAGGACTTCCAACTTTGCCAGACTCGTCAGGTTTATTTGCAGTCAGCACAATTTCTTGGTTGCTTTCTACTTCATTAGTGTTGTCTTCCCTTAAATCAAACTCAAAAATATTTTCATCAGTATTAAAAATTTTACTTCAGAAACCTCTTCATCGACTAAAAACGTCCTTCTCATAAGTTTGCTCTGCTTCACAAACTTGGTTATCTAAAATTGTATTAATTGCACTAATGGGACATTTTGTAGGTGCTTCTTGAACATTCTGCTTCAGACTACAAGGTAATTCTAAAAGTCCACGGGACTGCGGCTGCACTGTCAATTGACAATTGTCATAAATATCATCTAAAACTTGTTCCTTTGAAAACAAAAGATCAGCTTCTGTATCATTACGATCTATTAGTTTAGTTTCTTCGTGACAAGCATTAACAAAAGGTAAAGCCATAGTGGCAAGACTTAACTCATGAGAGGGCTTTTCTTGAGGAACTTTGGCCTCTTGCTTCAAAGATCCTAATTCAAGTTTCCCGAATTTTCATTCTTTTGATAACAATATTGTTCCTTGTGTCCTAATTGGCCACAAAAATCACCTCTGAAAATTTCTCTATTGTTCTTAAAAAAAGTTTTAGGTCTAGTGTCATTGTTCGAAGCTTGACGTGGAACAAATTCTCTGCTTTGTTCATTCTCTATAGTTCTAGGTGCGTTCAGCTCCTAGAACTATAGAGAAGTTGTCGGGACCGTGTAACTTACGGTCGTGCGGTAGTCATTTTACGAGACAACCTGATAGCACTGCTTTGGCGGGGATTGCATCCATTGTTGGTTAAATGCAGTTGCTGCAGATTCTCTTCTTGCAGTATATTGTCAAGCCAATTTGACTAAATCTGAGATCGAGTTCACGTTTCGTACTTCTAGGAATTCTCTAATGGGCAAAAGCAATTGAGACAATATGCAATTTACAATATCAATTTCAGTAGCATCAACATCGTACAGCTGGTATAACTCTACTGTACCCCATATAAATTTTTCTATATCATCTCTTTCCCTTTGTCTTCGTGAAAACAACTCTGTAGCTAGTTCTGTAAAATCATTATAAGCCGGATATATGTCCATGATTTCATTTTTGATTCTTCCCAATATTCAATTCCATGACGACATCCTACGTTATTCCACCATTGCTTAGCACATCCAATTAGACAAGATACTGCTAAAACCACCTTTTTCTTGCCGGGCACTTCATGTAAACAGAAATGCTCCTCCATGGACTTGACAAATGTCCACGATGACGGATGTTTCGAACCATCAAACCTTATCTCAGGTAAAGGCCAATTAACATAAGGACTATAGTTAATAGATGGATTGGCAAATCGTCATTGGGGCAGTTGATAATATTCTGTTATTTCACTTGCTTCTGACAGAACAGAAAATGGAACCTTACATTCAAAGTTTCTACGTTGGTGAACTGACGTAGCATTGTCAGCAAATTTAGGGGTTGTTGTCAGTCCCCTTTTCTTCCGATGATCATCAAGCAGATTCATTAGCACTTCTGCTTCTATCATTACATCCTGCAACCTACCCTTTACTCTTTCTAAGTTGGGAGTCATTATGGCAGAATCAGCCATATTGCTAGCAGACATGTTTAGCGGTCTGCCAAAATTTTGGAAATTTTGAAACCTTTATTGATCTTGAGCAGCACTCAAAGGTGCTGCTATACAACAATACTAAAGCTACAACTAAGCTTACAAAAATATAAATTTGCTTATCAAAAAAGTTTTTTTATTGTGCCTATGTATGTATGTGTCCAGACACTTCTAATCTTTACATACAATAAATATTTTTATTATCAGCAATAACTGTGCTGAAACTTCAGTACCTTTGACTAATACACAAAAAAAGTTAAGCTTCTTGCTCAACAAAATTTTTTGGCTTAAGCTGCCATTAAATCTATAAATAGTACATACAACTAATGAGCTCAAAAATTACTATCTTTGACAATCACATTAAATAACATACACAATTTATACACAAATATACAGTCCCTATTCTTGGACCACTTCTTTTACTACTGGCACGTCCCTGTTTGGGCGCCACTTCTTTTAATGACCTCTGTAATGCTCCAAAGAAATGAATTACTTTTAAAGTTTGGACCCTTTGTCTAATCCAATTATTTTCATGCTCCGGATAGCTGAGTCGGGCTCCAGGCAATAATTGACAAATTGCCAAAAATAAAGATTAATTAGGGTTTGAAATACCAGCGAGCGTTAATGAGTAAGAATTCAAAAATATTAAATGATTGTCAAAATTTTATGTTAATGCTAATCAAAACAAACTAACGTTGCTCAAGAGAAAAAAATTAGTAAAGATTCAAAAGGTTTAAATAACAAATATTTATTTCCAAAAAGCACTCACCAAAACTTCAATAAAGAAGATACTACATCATTTCTTACTACAAACATCTTCAACAAACTGTAAACTAAAACTGATCTCTAAACTGTGGTGTGCTCTACTACTCTCTCTACTGTACTATCTTCTGTGCTACTGTGTCTGACATGTCACCAGGTTATAACAAGAGGCTTACAGAGCCCGCACATGTCATATTGCACGCCGGGAAAGACGTGCATAAATTGACAAGCAGCGCAAGCTATGATGCAAAAGGGGGCGTGTCCTTGTACACGCGCCTTAGCGGGTGACAATCGAAAGTTCGGAGTTGCGCATGCACAACTCCTATGCTCTTGAAAACGAGCGCTGTGATGCCAAAAAGGAAATTAAAAATCCCCATAATGATAAATATAACATAAATTAAGTAAAACTGGTTAAGGTAAAGTAAAAGTGAATGAGGGGGCATCACAACTGGCTCTTAAACGTTATATAAGAATAGCATATCAACCTTCAAGTGCATCACTTTGATGTTATAGTTCAATTTAGTTCGAAAAAACTATCATTCCTGTGCTTAAACTGGGAAAAAAACTTTATTTCATTGCACTATCCTCAGGTCTAAAGTTTAAAACCATTAAAACAAACTCTTTAAAACATCATACAGGCCAAACTACTAACCATTAAAAACATTTAAAGGACTAGGCTGTGCAGATTCCATGCTGTTAACTGGAGCGACGCATTTCACCATACATCCCACGTACAGCTTTCTCAGGCTCACTATGTTTCCAAATAGACTCCCCGCTCTATACAAGTCTCTCTGTTCACGTCATCAATCGTTTGATCATGTGTAATTCTATGTGTGCATGACTGTTGATGCAACGGGAGATTCCACGCAGAAGGTACGGGTGGAATCTCTGTGTTGCGTAATTTGTTTAAAAGTGTGTGTATCAAGAGCTTTTCAGCATAAATTAGAATTTTGATTTTGGGGCTGTTAATGGTTTAAATTCAATTTTATCTATTTCAATATTATTATTTAATATGGTCTGTGTTAAAAGCAGTGTTTGGAATCCATTTTGTTATATCATTTTGATGTTCTTGTATTCTATCGTTATATTGCCTATATTGCCTATATGTTTTACCTATGTACTGGGGATGTGAGTTTTTTTCCTATATACAGCTGCTTCACAATATTTATTTTTCCTAGTTATTAATTATCCAAATATGGTATTTGTTGATTTTGTTCTGTTTCATGTGTAAATTTAATTGTCAGAAGTATTTTATTAGATACATTTATTAATTCATTTAATTTTTCGATTGAATGGGGCCAAAAAATTAAAATATTATTGACATACTGCAGATATAAAGATGGTTTGAATTCAGCTTTTGGAAATGGAACTCATAATGCAAAATATCCTTAAAAGATACAATATTAATTTACCCACCACAGTGACACATACCATAAAAATTTAACAATAAATGATATGGATAAAAAAAAAAAACCTACAGGAAGGGTATACGAGATAACCATCCCAGAACCCTCAAAATTATTGCAAGGTAAAGACAGATACATAGGTAAAACATATAGGCAATATAACGATAGAATGCAAGAACATCAAAATGATATAACAAAATGGATTACAAACATTGCTTTAACACAGATAATATTAAATAATAATATTGAAATAGATAAAATTGAATTTCAACCATTAACAGCCCCAAAATCAAAATTCTAATTTATGCTGAAAAGCTCTTGATACATACACATTTAAACAAATTATGCAACACAGAGATTCCACCCCTACCTTCTGCATGGAATCTCCTGTTGCATCAACAGTCATGCGCACATACAATTACACACGATCATACGATTGATGACGTGAACAGCGAGACTTGTATACAGTGGGGAGTCTATTTGGAAATGTAGTGAGCCTGAGGAAGCTGTCGTGGGATGTATGGTGAAATGCGTCACTCCAGTTAACAGCATGGAGTCTGCACAGCCTAGTCCTTTAAATGTTTTTAATGGTTAGTAGTTTGGTCTGTATGATGTTTTAAAGAGTTTGTTTTAATGGTTTTAAACTTTAGACCTGAGGATAGTGAAATGAATTAAATTTTTTTCCCAGTTTAAGCACAGGAATGATAGTTTTTTCGAACTAAATTGAACTATAACATCAAAGTGATGCACTTGAAGGTTGCTATGTTATTCTTATATAACGTGTAAGAGCCAGTTAACATCCGTTATTTCTTATGGTAATAATTCAATGATACTGCTGTGAAAAAAAATCATTGACTAAAGTGGTAATAAATAACCACATATGTAATTCACTGCATCGAACTTATAGTCATCTTGAATTAAATAGTGCTAAAACTGGATGAAACTGCCATAGGACGGAACTACATCTTCCGTTATTAAACCTTCAACTAATCGAAGTGTTCTGCAGCAATAGACAGCTAGCTGGTGCCTACTTCAATACAACAACTGCCAAGTAATGAAGAAAGCTGCAAAAGTGTGTGCATGATACAACAACAATCTGCTTCTGGGCATTCATGAAGGACTGGTAGCTATGGACTAATCATCCACTTCAACCAAACATCCATAAATTTACTGGATGCATATACCAATTGGAAGTGATCTCCATCACAGATGTACCAGCCATCAAGTTACTGGTAATTAAACCACATATTTTTCTTACTATCTACTCTAGCTTACCTTTGGGGTAATTAACAAAGGTTAAATCTTAGGGCTAGAGAAATTAGCCTTGAGGCAATTCTGTACAGCTTTTTTGCATTAATCACTTGCACTCCTCATGACTTAGATTGGAAATTTTTAAAAGCTTATATGTAACAGCACTCTTTGTGGATTATTAAATTATACTTATTTAGCTGTATTTATCATTATTTAGTTGTCATTTCTTTCTGCACTTAAAATCGCTATTATTTTCAAAAAATACAATGCAAATTTCTGTATCCAGTATTGAATTCTATAGCAGACATCTACAGTATATGTAGAAGATACATATTTTTCCCCCCATCTGACATTGGCACGTGAAAGGAAACACATTTTCTATCCCTGTTGAGCGAAAGCGTAAACAATATTTTGATGACTTTTGGTTGATAGATCACAGAAATATATCGTGACATCAAAAGAGACTGCTTAGTGCAGGATTGGGCAAACATTTTAGTGAGAAGGGCCACATAGAAAATTGAAATGCATTGGTGGGCTGGCAAAGAATTATATTATCAATAACTTTTAATGTAACAGAAAGAAACTAAAGTAAAACATAAAAAAATAAATACCCCCTCAAACAGCTGCTTGCCACAGAAGTCTGACAGGAGCCTGTCAGTTTATATGCCATAGAAGAAGGTCTGTGAAGATGGCAGGGCCTCAGCTAAAAAACAACGCAAACATCAATGCCTTACCCGAGACTCGAACCCAGGTCCCTTAGGTCAGTAGCCAAGTGCGCTAACCACTCAGATGTGAACTCACTAAGATGTTTCTTTAATAATGAGTTAATTTACTAATAATTTTCTCGTTTGGTGCAAACTATATAATTTTATTAACATTAATTAATTTAATGAGATTTCTCTTTGCAAAATTTGGACTTCTTGTCTTCTGTTTTCCTTTGTGTGTGCCTGTTTAGCAATTAAACAGATTTAACAAAAAGTTATTGATTTCAATCTCATTCAGCCAATTTTAATACATCTAACTATTGTGCAAATGTACCT
Source organism: Ryuthela nishihirai (assembly GCA_038380435.1). NCBI lineage: Eukaryota > Metazoa > Arthropoda > Arachnida > Araneae > Heptathelidae > Ryuthela > Ryuthela nishihirai. Next base: position 24,481,487 of record JAWZYU010000001.1, read on the forward strand.
TATGCAGCAAATGTTAAATAATAAATAGTTTTATTGAAAAAAGTTTCACTAGCGTGTGAGATATTGTTTAAATGTTAAATAAAATTGCATTAGGAATAAATAATAAAAAGCCAAAATAATTTTTGTGTGACTGCAAACAACCAGAATTAATAATAAAATTGCATATCTATATAATAAAAAAAAGGTGTCTGTCTGTGTGTATATTTTTTTTATATTTCTTTTAAAAAAAAAGGTATATTCTTACTCAAAAAGGACAGAGATAATTTGGAAGCTATATTAGGCTTGTCCTGGTTTCTCATACAATGTACAAATACACAAGGACATACCCCACTGGTCTTAATAGTCAGGTACGCTAACCACTAGACCAGGTAGGGTCTAATATATCTAATATAATATACACCAAAGAGCCAAAACATTATGACCACCTGCCTAATATCATGTTGGCCCTCCATGTGCTACCAAAACAGCTCTTACCCAGCGAGGCATGGATGCTACAAGATTTCTAAAGGTGTCTTGTGGTATCTGGTACCAACACATTACCAGCAGGTCCTTTACCTCTTATATAAGTTACGTGGTTGAGCAGCCACAGATCGGATATGCTGTTCCAACACAAACCACAGATGCTCTATTGGATTGATGTCTGGAGAATTTGGAGGCCAGGGCAATACCTGGAAGTCTTCCTCATGTTCCACAAACCATTCTCGAACAATCCGGGCAGTGTGACGTGCATTATCTTGCTGAAAGAAGGCACTGCTAGAGAGATATACCATTGAATAAAAGTAAAAATGGATGTACCTGGTCTGCAATCATGTTTAGGTAGGTGGTAGACGTCATAGTTTCCTGCACATGAATGACTGAACCCAGGGTTTCCCAGCAGGACATTGCCTGAAGCATTACACTTCCTCCATTTGCTTGTTTTCGTCCCACAGTGTATCCTGGTGCCTACACTTCCCCAGTTAAACGATGCACATACCCAGCTGTCCACATAGTGCAACAGGAAATGAGATTCATTGGACCAGATGACCTTCTTCCAGTTATTCAAGGTCCAGTTTTGATGCTCGCATGCCCATTGTAGGTGCTTTCGACAGTGAACCAAGGTTAGCATGGACACTTGGAGCAGCCTGCAGCTATGAAGCCTCATTTTCAGCAGGGCTCGATGTACTGTGTGTTGTGGCACATTACTCCTGTCACCAGCATTCAAATTACAGGCAAGTTGCACCACAGTATCCCTTCTGTTGGCTCATACCATACAGGATAGCCTCATTCACCTCTAGAATCGATTAGCCATGGTAGGCCCACTCCTTGCTGGCATTTCGTGGTTTTTCCCTCCTCAGACCACTTTTTGAAGGTACTAACCATGAGCACCCCACAAGTTTTGCTGTCTTGGAAATGCTCTGACCCAGTTGTCTGGTCATTACAATTTGGCTTTTAGCAATTTTTTGGCTTTTGGCAATTTGACATTACCCATAATATCAATTGTGCTAAAGGGCCCAATGTGTCCGAACACACAATTCATCGTAAGCTGTTGGATATGGGTCTCCACAGCCACAGACCCATTCTTGTGTCTATGCTCACAACCGTTCACCATCGTCAATGCTTGCAGTGGGCAGGTAATCATTGACATTGTACCGTAGAAGACTGGAAGATGGTAACATGGTCAGATTAATCCCATTTTCTGATAAACGATGACGCATGTGAAAGCCATGAAATGGTATAAATAACACCTGATACTGAGCTCTGTTAATCAGTATTATTCTTGTTCTTCACATGGGAAAGGCAGCAGACTTAAGTGAGTTTGACAAAGGCCAAATTATAATGGCCAGATGACTAGGTCAGAGCATTTCTGAAACAGCAAGACTTGGGGATACTCACGGTCAGCCATGGTTAGTACCTTCAAAAAGTGGTCCAAGGAGGGTAAAACCATGAACCTCCAGCAAGGTGTGGGCTGACCACAGCTCGTCAATGCTAGAAGTGAGCGAAGGCTATTCCATATGGTATAAGCCAACAGAAGGGTTATTGTACTACAACTCGCCCGTAATTTGAATGCTGGTGTCAGGAGTAATGTGTCACAACACACAGTCCATCGAACCTTGTTAAAAATGGGACTGTGTAGCCACAGGCCACTCCGAGTGACCATGCTAAACTTGGTTCACCATTGAAAGTGTCTACAGTGGGCATGTGAGCATCAAATCTGGACCTTGAATGATTGGAAGGTCATCTGGTCCGATGAATCTCATTTGCTGTTGCATCATGTGTATTGCTGGTTATGTGTGCATCATTTTCCTGGGGAAGTGTTGGCACCAGGATGCACAGTGGGATGAAAACAAGTCACTAGAGGAATGTAATGCTTTGGGCAGTGTTCTGGTGGGAAACCCAGGTCCAGTCATTCATGTGCAGGAAATTATGATGTTCAGCAGGTACCTAAACATCATTGAAAACCAGGTACATCCTTTCATGGCAGCGGTATATCCCTCTATTAGTGCCTTCTTTCAGCAGGATAAATGCGCCATGCCACACTACCTGGATTGTTCAAGAATGGTTTGCAGAACATGAGGAAGACTTCACTATTGCACTGGCCTCCAAATTCTCCAGACATCAATCCAGTAAAGCATCTGTGGTTGTGTTGGAACAGGATATCCAATCTGTGGTAGCTCAACCATGTAACTTACAAGAGTTAAAGAATCTGCTGGTAATGTGTTGGTACCAGATACTACAAGACAGTTTTAGAAATCTTGTAGCATCCATGCCTTGCCGGGTAACAGCTATTTTGGCAGAGCGGGCAGATCATAATGTTTTGGCTCTTCAATGTACATACAAAATCAGTATTACTAAATAGCCATGAAAATTTCTTTTTTTAGTATAGTATGAGTTTGATTTTGAGTGGTTCCCCAGAATCCCTAGGACCATGCATTTTTCCACCTGTAAAAATGAAAAATAATTACCCCCCTCAAGCAGCTACTTCCTACAGAGTGTCTGACATGTGTGACTGGTTTCATGTTCGAATCAGAGTTCTACAGTTACAGAGTGAATTTTTAATAGAATATGAAGTAATTTTTTCTTAGTGATGTGTTCCTGGAAAGCATTGGCATATGAGAAGACTTGTTTCAACAGAAACAGGATTTGATCTTAAAGTATATTTATGTAGTAATAAAAAAATATGTAATTAAATTATATTGAGACACATTATTGCATACAACAGTAATTCTTGAGTACCAAAAAAAGCTGAACAATGCACAATTCTGTTATAAATTTGTTACATTAAAAGTTTCATCATGAACTTAACAATCCAGTAATCATTTGTGTATTACCTTTTTAAACTTCTAGTTCATGACACGTTTTGTATGCAAGAACTACCAGTGATTCAATAGTGATATGAAATGGTGATACAATTGAAAAGATCTGGTTGTTAACAGATTTCAATGAAAACACTATCTCTGTTCTTTTACAAATATTTTTATGCTTAACCCTCCCCACTCCCAATGAGCTGAACACCCCCCACCCACCTCCTATTGGAAGTTTCAGGGTAGGACACTGTACCTCATATAAAATTTATTACACTAAAACTACTTTATGATCATAAGTAGTAAAAAGAATATTCACAAATACGTTAGTAACTGTATCTTTTATTGTACTTTTGCTTTCAAGAAATGAATGAAATGCATCATAAGAACTTTCATATTTTATTGAGTTTACAATTATTGTCTTAACAGATTATACTATTAGTAGGTTTCTATATTTTTCCACTAATGATTTTTTTTATGTACTCTCTCTATTATGCACATAGAAATATTAGAATAGGCTCACTAGTTATTGTGACAATAACGAGGAGTAACAGTCAGTCAAGCAAGTTACAAATCACTTCAGCAAATGCCATCTTTTGGACTATCATTAGAAAGTTGTTTTGGTTGGGTTGTTTTACCTCTGAGCGGCACTTTTTTGCACACAATGGGCTAAATGGCCAGGTCACATGAACCCCGAAGGCTCAGAAGGTTGGGGGAGGGGACCCACTGGAACAGCTGTTGGGAGACAGATGGTAGCCTCCCGTCAAGGCCATCCAGCGTGTTCTTTAACGTGCACAGGGTATGGCTCTCCCGCACACAGGGCCACGGCTTAACGTCCCATCCGACGGACTTTCCAAGCCCATCGGTGTCCCCTACTGACCGTGGGCAGGGCGGGGAATTTTTGCGGAGATAAATCTCAACGCTGACCCAGCTGGGACTCGAACCTGAGAACTGCAGATTACGAGCCTGGCGCGCTACTGACTGAGCCACCCTCGCCCCCTCATTAGAAAGTGCATGGCAAATTGAAAGCGTTCGTTACTGGAGTAGTATATCAAAATTAATTTATGCCTAATTTAGAGGGAGTGAAAATCGGACAGTATCAAGTATATTTCCCTGTCAGACATAGAAATAGTAAAGGTAAAAAGGAAGCATCCTTTTATCAGGTGTCTAGGGAGCTACCCAAAATTTTCTTCACCATTATATGAAGTCGCTTTCCTCAATAAACATGTTATAGGAATTGGCTCTGGCAAATAAAAACAACTTCCAAGAATGCTTATTAATTTCTTTAAACGCGATGCATACCAGGGATATTTGATAACAATAATCTCTATCCCAGTTTAAATTAAACAAATAAAGTACATATTATGATAAAATATATCAAAAACCAATTTACCTTTGCTGATGTCTTCTTCCCAGCACTGCAAAACTAATGGTAACAGTGGTGTTCAACCAAGTTTGCAGCAGAACACTGATTGTTGGTTTATAGCATCAGTAGCAAAATACATATTGTTAAAGTAGGTCTGGTGCAAAAAAATGACAAGAATCCATCAGCCCCTTCTTCAATAATTTCTGCTTGCTGGGGAGGGAAACTGGTACTTCCAATGTGTAATGTGATGTATTGCCAAATGTAGTAGCAATGAAGCAAATTTTTTGATACACTCCTAGCTCAATTAGCCTGGTAGATTGCCATTTCTGTTCATTATACAGAACAATTACAGGGAAATTGGAAGAATATTTTTAAAAATATTAATTTCTTGTTAGAATCATCCAATTAAAATTAAGAAAATACTTTTATAAGAATATTTGTATATTTCATTCCAATATTTCCTATATCTTTTTTATTATTATTCATGAGAATTTTAAGTGAACCATTGCTTCCATAGACTCTTTCCACTATGTAAATATAACTAGAAAGTGTTTTACTACTTGTAGTTTCTGTATTCAAACTAAAAAAATATTTGTTAGCTGCAGCAGATATAGCTCAGGACAGATATGCTTCAAAACTAAATTGCACAGTCTGGTTGGACCTCTGTAGCCCATGGCTGCTTGAGGATAAGGGGGCAGGCAAGTAATCCAAAATGAGGGTGGAAGGCAAGATTGAGTTGTTGGAATGAACCACCAGAATGCTATTCCAGTATAATTTTTCCCCTTCATTTTAATGGCATTTGAGAAATTTATTGAAAAATATGGGTAATTTATTAGTTTTTATTATATTAATTTAGTTTTACTGCCTATATTCTGGTTTCTAGTTTTCTCAAAGGTGGTGGCAGGTCTCCCCGATCCAGCCCTGATGGTTACTATATTTTTTTCAAAACGTTTTCTCAGATCATTTTTCATCTGCAGAAGAGGGAATTCTTTTATTTTCCTCTCCAGCTGTGGTGGGAAAATAAAAAGTTTAAAAAAATACATATCTTCCTTATATGGTTCGTTAATAATAAAAAGAATAAATACCCCCTGAAGCAGCTGCTTGCCACAGAGGTCTGACAGGAGCCTGTCTATTTATATGCTATAGTAGAAGGTCTGTGAGGATGGTAGAACCTCAGCAGAAAAATAACGTGAACATCCATGCCTTACCCGGAGCTTCAACCCAGGTCCCTTAGATCAGTAGCCAAGTGTGCTAACCACTCAGCCAGGGGACATCTCATTAAAAAGTAGAAAATAAACCTAAAGCATATCAAAGATACAATCAATTACTGACTTCATATTCACTTCAAAGGAAGATAGGGCACCAGCAATCTTGTGTATGTAAATCAGCACCCTATCTTCCTTTGAAGTGAATGTGAACTCAGTGACTGGTTGCACCATCAATATGCTTTAGGTTCATTTTCTACTTTTTACAGCCCATGTAGAAGGATAGGTTTTTTTTTTAAATTTTAATTTATATTTTTTCTTTATTACTAAAAAACTTTAATTTTATATACGACTCATAAACATCAACCACATTTTTCCTCCCTTTTGGAGTCCTGTTTGAGGTAGCACATGATATTAGAGATGTCACAATCTTTAATTTGAGATATGCTTGTTAAAGTCTAACCCCACGAAAATCCCCCTTTTTTTATCGGGGAGGAGAATATTGGGGGCAAAGTTCAAAATAGTTTATGACTGTCATTATATGAGCTTTCCTTTGACACCTAACTCATAACTGTAGCCCCCATGTTCAGAAGATATAGAAGAACGACTTTCGCATATTTCACTTTCTGGGTAGGAAAAAAGCATGGAGAATCAATTTTTTATAGCCTATGGTATTCTCTGCGTCACAAATTTTAATTTGCCACATAACTTGTTTATCTTCCACATTTGCATTTAGGAGATATAGAGGAACAATTATTTTCATATTTCCCCACCTTTTTTAGGGGGAAGAAAGCATGGGGGGGGTCAATTTTTCATAGCCTATGATGTATCACAAGCTTTTATTTTACATATAAGTAGTTGCTTTTGTTATTCATGTTCTGGAGATATAGCAGATAAACATTTTTCATATTTCCCATTTTTTTTAGGGGAAATAAAGCATGGGGTCAATTTCTTATATCTTATGACACTCCCCATTGATGCATAGCCTGTTACTTTCTGCACTCGCATTCAGGATACGTAGGGGAACAATTGTTTTCATATTTTCCCCCATTTTTAGGGAGAAAGAATGCATAGGGAGTCAATTTTTCATCTCCTATGACTTTCTCTGCATCAGAAGCTTTCATTTGACGTGTAGCTTCTTACTTTTGGCACTCACATTCTGATGATATAGTGGAAGAATAGTTTTCATATTTCCCCTTTTTTAGGGGGGAAGAAAGCATGGAGGGTCAGTTTTTTATAGCTTATGACACTCCCCACGTCACAAACTTTCATTTGATGCATAGCCTGTTACTTTCTGCACTCATGTTCAGGAGATATAGGAGAACAATGATTTTCATATTTACCCCCTTTTTTTAGAGAGGAAGAATGCATAGGGAGTCAATTTTTTTTTGTTTTGACTTTTCTGTGTTTGCTGTGACTTTCTCTTGTCAGAAGCTTTCATTTGTTGTGTAATTTCTTACTTTTGGTGCTCGTGTTCTGAAATATAGCAGAAGAATAGTTTTTGTATTTCCCCTTTGTGGGGGGGCAGAAAGCATATGATGTCAGTTTTTTATAGCCTGTACACTCCCTGCATCACAAGCTTTCATTTGATGCATAAAGCATTAAGTTCCTCCATCGTATTCAAAAAGTATGGTGGAACAGCTGTTTTGACAAATCCACAAGCTGACAAATGTCAAGCAAAAAGCAATAGAAAGATAGGTAAAAGTAGAACCTATGTTTTATTTCTTCCAAAGATTGGGAAGAGATTTGAAAAAAAAAACATATTGATTCATCGCAATAGTCAGAATAATGATATATTCCATTATGTAGTCAGAATAATGATATATTCCATTACATAGTCAGAATAACGATGCATTCCATTATTTAGTCAGAATAATGAAGTATTCCATTATGTAGTCAGAATAATGATGAAGTATATCCATCCATAGCCCAAGGCTACTTGAGATTATATATATATATGTATACAATATATATATAATATCACAGTAATGACATTTAACTCCATGAATGCCTAATACCTCTCTGTGAGGATTATCTGTAAAGTAACTAAACAGTGAAAAGACAAATCCCTAGGCCATCTGTGAAAACGGTGAAGACAAAAATTTGCAAAATAAGTGCTCCCTACGTACATACAAATACATGATCATGTGTCCATGTTGTAAGGACATGAGTAAGGACAGGTCTACAACAATTGGATGGAAGTCAACTGGATCAACGACAACTGAGAGAATGACAATTGTGTGGATGTGACCAATTGGGAGAATACAACTATTGAATGGACAATAATTGGGTGGATACTGCAATTTAGTGGATATGACAAGTGGGTGGAAAACAACTGGATGGAAAAGAGGAAATGATGAGAAATACACTGCACGACATTGAAATTGCCCTACCCGGAAGGTGTGAGGGGATAGGGGTGAAATGTAGCACACACATAGCAATACATATTGGCATACCATGATTTAATTTGCAGCCACTTACAGCAGTTAGAAAATGAGATAATGCAGCACAATGTGACTGCCTCAGTAAGTGGTTGCACCTCCCTGAACGGCAATACAGGCAGCAATACAGCGTGGCATGGAGTCATATTGTCGACGTATATGGTACTGAAGAATTGCACACCAAGCAGTGTTGTTGACTTGCTTACATAATTCATTGAGATTCCATGCCAGCTGGTGAGAGGATTGCACACGTTGTCCAATGTGGTCCCACAGATTTTCTATTGGGAATAAATCTGAAGTTTGTGCTGGCCATGGCAACATGTTCAGACATGTTGCAAACATTGTCTGGAGACCTAGCAGTGTGTACATGGGTGTTGTCATGCTGAAAAATTGGCTGAAAATTGGCTGCTGCTTGCCTCCCAGGAATGGTAACAAAATGGGCTGCAGAACTGCACTAATGTATCATGCAGCTGTCAGTGTTCCCATGATGTGGACAAGAAGTGACCTGCTGTCATATCCAATAGCACCCCATATCATTATGCCTGGCTGATGAGCATTGTGCTGGTCGTGAACAAAAGCTGGATCTTTCCTCTTTCCGGGTTGTCACTATAGATGGATCTGACGATTGTCAGCACTCAGACAGAAACATGATTCATCACTAAATACAACAGTGTTCCATTCGTAACCCCTACGACTTTGGCACCAAGCCAGATGAGTACTGCAATGGTTTGCAGTCAATGGCAGTTGACATAATGATTGCCTAGAGTGCAGGTATGCCTCTTGCAATCTTTGGTTTACCATTCGGGTTGTTATGAGGATGTCCATGGCTGCTGACACAGCCTATCGAATATCACCTGCAGTGTTCTGTGGTGACGAACGAGCATGTCAAACAATGTGCCTATCAAGCAGTGCTGACATCTGTCGGACTGCACCACTCTCTCTACTACACTAGAACCTTCATTTCGCCACTGTTTCCAACAGTGTTCCTCTCTCTAAAGCATCCAAATGGCGATAAACCTGCCGATGGCGTGTAGGAGGCATTATCGACTTTCGCTGAACAATTTCCAAGCAAAACCACCTAATCTCAATCGTTCGCACGACTTCCACCTGCATAAACACAATACCATTCCTGTTCCTTCTTGCACCTTTTATCTCTTGAGCCACACACATCATTGACTCCAGATTATCATCATTTGCATATCTCAACTGTGCACACCCACCCTTCTGTTTGCATGTTGTACGACATGTCCTTCTGGGTAGGGCACTTTCAATGTCGAGCAGTGTATTTCAATAAAATCCGGAATTAAATGCGATTAATTTGGCATAATTCCTTTCATTAGTTATTGCCAAAAAAAGTCCTAATATTAGTTTTAATTTTTTGGCTGAACACAGTGAGTTTTGGTTTCATTCCATTTTTTAGGCTGGGCACTAGAAGGGAAAACTATCTATGCTCATGTGGGATGTCTTTATGTAATACTCCAAAGATTATTAACTTTTCAAGTTGGACCTTTTGTCTGATCCAAAGTTATTTAAAATTCTGGATAGCTTTGTCGGGCACCAAGCAATTTTAACTTGCCAATTAAAGTTGAAATAATGTTCATTAGATATTTCTCTAGTGTTTACTTATCGAATAAGAATTCAAAAAGGATTGCCAAGTTTAATTAAAGTTGAAATCTAATTTAAAAAATCAATTTATGTTGCTCAAGAGAAAAATGGCAAAAATTCAAAAGTTTATAAAACAAACAAAGTTTATTTCAAAAAAATTCAAAAACTCACCAACAGCAGAAGAATACAAAAATTGGAGTACTGACAACTCACATCTACCTAAATCTCTACTAACAACACCTTCTGTCTGCATAACACATACTTCTCGCAATACTTCTGACACCCTATATCTCTACTATCTACTAACTAACTCTGTGACCTAATATCACTTAGTTATAACATGCTGCATACAAATCCGGCACATCTGTTGCATGCTGGGAAAACTTTTGCATAATCTGACGTTCATGCTAGCTATGATGCAAGAGGGGTCGGTCCTACATGCACGCATTAACGGCTGACAATTAAAAGGTCGGAGTTGCGCATGCTCAACACCTGCAGCTTGAAATCAAGAATTGCAATGCCCAAAAAATGAAATAATATTCCCCAAAATGATAAAACGTAAATAAAGTAAAGCTGGTTAAGGAAAAGTAAAAGTGAATGGGTGGACCATCACATTTAGAATGCATTAAATGGAAGATGTAAAAATAAAAAGGCAGAAAAAATTAACACTATACTGATCTTAATACCTGGTGGCTGAACATTGCTTTTGCAGCCACATGGTATCAGTTTGAACATTGTGATGGTCCACCCATTGATTTTTACTTTTCCTTAACCAGTTTTGCTTCATTTACATTATATTTATCATTTTGGAGATTTTATTTCATTTTTTGGACTATTTCAATTCTCGCTTCCGAGCTGTAGGCATTGCGCATGCGCAACTCTGACCTTTTGATTGTCAACCGCTAAAGTGCGTGTAGGACATGACCCTTCTTGCGTCATAGCTTGCACAATTGTCAGTTTATGCGGATGTCTTTCTCGGCATGCAACAGCCACATGCCGGACTTGTACACACATTATAACTAAGTGACGTTAGGTCACAGAATCAGATAGATAGAGATTGAGAATGAGATAGATTGTTACAGAGTAGGAAGAGTATGTTGTGAGTAGAGTGGTGGCATTGGGCCATGGAGAGTGCTGTTGGTGGAAGTTGAGATGATGTTACTTTAGATAGATGTGAGTTGCTAATGTATTCTACCATTGAGTTTGGTAAGTTGAATTTTTTGGAAATAAACTTTTTGTATTTTAGAATCTTTTGAATCTTTGCTATTTTTTTCTCTTGAGCAACGTTAGTTGATTTTTTTATTGTATTTAAACTTTAAACTTGTCAATCATTTTTGAATTCTTACTCAATAAGTAACACTTGGCAAATACTTAATGAACCCTATTTCAACTTTATTTGGCAAGTTATTATTGCCTGGTGCCCGATAGAACTATCCAGAATTTGAATAAATTTAATCAGACAAAAGGTTCAACTTTAAAAAGTTAATAATCTTTGAAGCGTTAACTTTTCCTTTTTTCCGAACCTTTCAAAGACAGACTATGATAGAAGTGGATTAAATGAATTTCATCAACAGATGTGCAGAAAACAAAGGGCAGCAGCTTTAAAGAGGCCAACATCAGGATATTTCTTCATGTGTGAAAGATTGTAGGAGATAATTCCTCCAAAAATTATTGTAAAATCTTTCAAAAAATGTTGCATCAGTAATGTCATCGATGGTATACAAAAAATGATTTGACTTATATAACATTTCTTCAGATGAAAAAGAAAACAGCCATGATATGATGGCTCAGACAATTATGTTTATATTGATGACACAACTTTAATGGAAATGGACTTTCAGTAATCATGTGCAAATAATGATAATTAAAATCAATCCAAAGTGAATGCACAGTATTCCCTGTTAAGAAACATTAATTAATAGATTCTGAAAAAAATTCATCGCTGCCACGGCGGGAATCGAACCCGCATCTCTCTAGATTCATGTCAGAGCGCGCTAACCATTGCACCATGCGTCGGACAACGAATATTTTCAGAATATGACCTTATAAATTTTCTTCTTGAGACGTGACTGAGACAGCGCCATCTATACTCAAGGAGATGCAACGTTTTCAGTCGTTGCATTTGATTATCAGATGTTAATGAGAAGGTCGCTAACGCTACCGCGTTAAATATATAATTAAAATCAATCCAAAGTGAATGCACAGTAGTCCCTGTTAAGAAACATTAATTAATAGATTCTGAAAAAAAAAAAAAAAAAAAAAAAAAATGGGGCGGGGGTGGCTCAGTCGGTAGTGCGTCAGGTTCGTAATCCCAGTTCGAGTCCCAGCTGGGTCAGCGTTGAGATTTATCTCTGCAAAATTCCCCGCCCTGCCCACGGTCAGTAGGGGACACCGATGGGCTTGGAAAGGCTGCCGTCCGTCGGATGGGACTTTAAGCCGTGGCCCCGTGTGCGGGAGAGCCATACCCTGTGCACGTTAAAGAACACGCTGGATGTCCTTGACGCGAGGCTACCATCTGTCTCCCAACAGCTGTTCCAGTGAGTCCCCTCCCCCAACCTTCTCTGAGCCTTCGGGGTCCATGTGACCTGGCCATTTAGCCCATGGTGTGCAAAAAAGTGCCGCTCAGCGGTAAAACAACCCAAAACAACCCAACTGAAAAAAATTCATCGCCACCACGGCGGGAATCGAACCCGCATCTCTCCAGATTCATGCCAGAGCGTGCTAACCATTGCACCACGCGTCGGACAACGAATATTTTCAGAATATGACCTTATAAATTTTCTTTCTTGAGACGTGACTGAGACAGCGCCATCTATACTCAAGGAGATGCAACGTTTTCAGTCGTTGCATTTGATTATCAGATGTTAATGAGAAGGTCGCTAATGCTACTGCGTTAAATATATAATTAAAATCAATCCAAAGTGAATGCACAGTATTCCCTGTTAAGAAACATTAATTAATAGATTATGAAAAAAATTTATTTATTTATTTATAAGGTCATATTCTGAAAATATTCGTTGTCCGACGCATGGTGCAATGGTTAGCGCGCTCTGGCATTAATCTGGAGAGATGCGGGTTCGATTCCCGCCGTGGCGGCGATGAATTTTTTTCAGAATCTATTAACAAATAATGATAGTTAATCAGATACATTATATCACTAATATTATACTGTACTTGGAATCGACATCCCACTTCTTAGTCAGGGAGAGGCAGGAGTGTGCCAGGCTCATAATCTGAAGTTGCCAAGTTTGAGTTCCACCTGTGTCTCAGCATTGAGATTTATCCTCCACAAAACTTCCCTATCGGTAGGGGACACTAATGGGCTTGGAAAGGGTTCCTTCTGGCAGATGGGATGTAAAGCTATAGTCCTATGTGGGGAGAGCCAAACCCTGTACATGTTAAAGAATATGCTGGATGGAATTTGGGGGAGGGGACCCACTGGAACAGCTGTTGGGAGACAGATGGTAGCCTCCCGTCAAGGCCATCCAGTGTGTTCTTTAACGTGCACAGTATATGGCTCTCCTGCACACGAGACCACGGCTTAATGTTCCATCCGATGGACAGCGGCCTTTCCAAGCCCATCGGTGACCCCTACTGACCATGGGCAGGGCGGGGAGTTTTGCAGAGATAAATCTCAATGCTGACCCAGCTGGGACTCGAACCTAGGAACTAGCAGATTACGAGCCTGGCGTGCTACCGACTGAGCCACCCCTGCCCCATTCATCAGAAGAGTTAGCTAATGAATAATAATTATATATTTTAAAAGATAAGAATGAACCTATTCACTAAAAGTTTCAAATCAAAATCAGATATTCACCACTATACGTATACCCCTTTTCACCTAAGTTGAGACCTGATGTAAACAAACAACTCGTTGCCTACTGGCTAAAGACCTTGCCTCTACATATGTATATTTGTATGCATAAAAAAAGTGTATAGTTTTTTTGATATATTTGTTTCAATAAAACAGTGGTCAGGAAAAATAAATTTAATCTATTTTGTTGCTAGATGATGCATTTAAATGTTATTAGCACTTAAAACTAGCAATCATGAAATTTATGAATATGAACGTGGAATACGAAACCAAAACTACTAAATCTCAAAGACAAGATGGTATCAGTGGCATATTTGTGTGCAGTCAAAATGGCATTGGCAATAGAATTTGCGTATAGTTACTTATACAATTAATATTTTGAACTGAATGACAAGACATATAGCAACGCAATACAGGGAACTGCAAGTGGAATTTTTGGAAATATGTGTCTCAAAGTGTTTTATTCAAGTCAGATATTATGTACTCTATGTATAATGGCAAGTAATTAATAGTTACAAAAATATGATTAATTTATCTTTGCAGCTATCAGGAAGAAAGTTTAAGAATTCTTCATCAGAAACAAACTGCTGAATTTAAACAAAATGTTAATATCAATAAACTCGTATCCTAATTCACCTAATTTCATTTTAACATTATAGAGATATGTCTTTAGATTTTCCACTCACAAACGTAAAACTTCTTTAACTGAACTATAAGATATAATAACATGGAAGGTTTTTTTTATCATCTACACTGCATGGAAGGTAGGTTTATAAAACCTAAGGTTTATAAAACTGAAGTGTGGCATCAATGTAATAAGTAATCAAGTTTTTAAAAATATACTTTTTGACATACAAAGCAGCATTAGTGATGATACCATAGGCAATATTGGAGATCAGCAATTTCCAGACAATCATGGACTGAAATAGCATGTTCATTTTAGTTAAATTAACTCAAACATTTCTATCGATAATATATTTATTTCATATTTTTGCACAAGCATTTACATAAATTGACACTGGTGTTTGTTTAGTACTGGAGTTACAAGGTTGTACATTTCTGGTACTGTGTTTTATATCCACGTGTTTAACATGTGCTAAAAATGAGACTTCAAAATGTAACCAATAGCAGTTACTTTTGTTTGCATTTATACTAGATAAGGCTACCTTGTATCATACAGTTTGTTTATGTTAGGTCTCAACTTAGATGGTCTCTACATACTGATCACATGTTATATCATACAATATATCTGATGAATTATAAAAAAATATAAAAAATTTGAAACAGTTTTAAAACACATAATTACTAAAATAAAGAAAAACCATATTGCTATACTTTTATGGAAATCATTGAAATCCTCCAATATAAAAAATATTCCCTTAGCATCTAACTTCATTTGGCTGAAAACATGCATGGTGAATCTAACATAAACAAGTTAGTTAATGCTTTATGCTTTAGAATAATAGATGGATGGGTTTCAAAGGAGAGCATGTGTGACCCAATAATGTGATCTGGATTGTTCTAATGATAGTTTGAAGGACACAAAGATTTGTTACTTTCTGATGCATCAAATTGAGGAATGCATTGAAAAGATGACCAGTATTTAGGAGCCCTGAAATGTTTATTTTTAATATATGTTCCCATGGTCGTGTGGTTAGCGCACTTGGCTACTGATATAAGGGACCTGGGTTCGAGCCCTGGGTAAGGCATGGATGTTTGTGTCATTTTTCTGCTGAGGCCCTGCCATCCTCTCAGACCTTCTACTCTGGCATATAAACTGACAGGCTCCTGTGAGACCTCTGTGGCAAGCAGCTGCTTGAGGGGATAATTTTTTTTTAACTCAAAATTTTATATTTTTAAAAACTTTACATGTGACCCACATTTTTGCAACTAAAGATTGCAGTAAGTTTTAAAGATATACAAATGCATCAATTGAGCACATTGCTATAAATATTTAGTGAATATTGTCCAAGCTTTCTAATACATATTTTCTAAAAGGGTAATAAAAAGCAGAAATATCTACTTTCAGGTTTAGGAAGCATCAATAGAATATCAGCCAATAATGTTTTTTTGTGAATTTTAACATATTTGGTGGCTTTAAAAGTGTTGAACAAGAAAGTCCATTTTGAACCTATTTAATGCTTTAAAACATCTATTGTAACTTTATAATGTCTCTATGCATTTAGATGTTTTTAATGTGGAAAAAGAAATAAGATGCATCTAAAGATCATACACTACATTTCTGCCCTTTCTGGCTGAAGTGTCATAAGCATAAATTAAATATTCATTTTCTAGTTTGCACAGTCTAGTTAATTGACTGTAATATTATACTACACTGATGCTCAAAATTAAAGGATGATCGACAAAAATGTAATAGTTGCCAATATATATAAAAGAATGCACTGAAAATGGATGAACATGCAAAATATGGTATGTGGAAAACTATCCCACATTTACAGTTCATACAAGGAGCTGGAATATGCAAATTATGAATGCATTAAAAAGATGCACAAGTCTACTTGCAACTTCAGCTGTTCTAGGCAACTCTTGTTTCGCTTCAGTGGCACATCGAGCTGATTATATCCCAAAGACATCATATAGATTATTTTCAGCAGTGGAGAGTAATTGGAAGGATGGAAGGAGGTCAGTCCCAGATGGAAGTTTCCAGAGCATTGAATGTTCCACAAAATGTCCTGTCAAAACTCTGGACACAGTTTCAAGAGACAGGAAATGTTTTTGCTATCGACAAGAGAAGCCCGTCCCAATTGCAGAGCTACAATTGCAGATGATCACGATATGAGTCTTACTGCCAGATGGAACAGTGATGACCACTAGGCAACTGTCTTTGGAGCTTGCAGCAGCTACAGGAATGAGAGTTTCAATGCATACTTACTGTTTGCAGGAAACTTCATGAGCAATGCTTTTAAACTGGGAGACCTGTTATTTGTGTCCCTCTAACACCCACTGCAGAGAGCTCGTTTAATGTAAAGTCATCAGCATCACACTTGGAGTCCAAACCATTGGGTCCATGTTATGTTTACAGATGAATCATGATTCAGCTTTAGTACTGATTTGTGATGTATTCACATCTCGAGAGAACCAGGGACCTGAAACAGTCCCTCGAACATCAGAGAAAGGGACTACTCTGATGGCCATGGCGTGATGGTTGGAGCAGGAATCATGACAAATGGGTGTACAGACCTGCACATCTTTCCAAGTGGCTCTGTTACTGCCCTGCGGTACAGAGACAAGTTCCTGAATCCCTATGTCATGCCATTCCAGGGAGCTGTCGGTCCAGATTTTATTCTTATGGACAATAATGCACGCCCTCATCGAGCTCATGCTGTAGACAATTTTCTCAAAGAGGAAGATATTCACTGAATGGAGTGGCCACCCAGATCTCCTAACCTCAGTTCCATTGAGCATGTATGGGATGCTCTAGGGAGATATTTTGGAGCTCACCAGCCCCCTCCCAGAACACTCCATGAACTTAGAACAGCACTTGTCAAAGAGTGGTTATTAATCTCTCAAGACCTCATCTATATCCTCATAAACAGTATGAGGAGTCATTGCTTGAGCTGCATGGCTGTCAGGGGTAATCATACTCCATATTAACATACATGTTGTATGTAACAGACTTTTAGTATTGTTCCATTGACTGCTCTTTCATGTCAATTGCACGATTATGATCTTAATGCATACACATTATATGAATATGCATTTCTTCTTGATTTACATTTGTAATGTTTATACATTATCCTTTAATTTTGAGCACCAGTGTGTAGTTAAGTGATTTGATGTCATGGGTTGAACTTTGGATTGAGTGCTAAGCATAATCCAGAATCCATATTATGTATTTCAGATCCATAAGTACAAAATTAGAAAATGTCCAAAATATGGCAATTTAAAAAAAAAAATTTCAGAAAAAAATTTAAATTTGGCAATTTTTACTCCTAATAAATACAATTTGTCTAATTCAGACTTTTTCCCCTTTTATTACTTTCAATGAGCAATTAATAAAAATAATGATTTAATTATCTCCAAGAAAGTAGTTATGAATTGAGTTCAATCATAACTACTTTCTTTGAGATAAATAAATCATTATTTTTATTAATTGCTCATTGAAAGGAATAAAAGAGGAAAAAGACTGAATTAGAAGAGCAACTGAGAGTATTGAAGAGTAAAAATAGTTGAATTTAAATTTTTTATGACAATTACTTATTTAAATTGCCATAATTTGGACATTTTTTTTATTTTTATACTTCTGGGTTTGGAATTTATATTGTTTGTGCATACAAAAATTGTTGAAATATACCAAATGGTGTCTTTATACTTGTAAATTCTTTAACAGACATTTGCACACCAATTTAAGATAGATGTAAAAAAAAGACTTAAAAGATATACACAAAATCAACAATTGTAGTTTTAAAATAGCCACTACCTTCATACTCAGGTGAGTAATATTTCTTTGAATGTGGTCTCAAACTGTATTTGATTCAGATACGACTATGTTCAGTTTCATACATTCTGAAAATGGATACTTTTTTTTTTATGAAATTGCGATTTTTGTATATATGAATTTATTTTTTATAGGATTGTATTTTTTTCTACTAAATGTGTGCCATTTTAAAGTATTTATACTGCTGCTTCTAGAGTTAAATTGGTACATTTCTTTCAAAGAATTTAACATCTACAACAGGGGTGTCCAACCCGTGGCCCGCATCAGCCCTGGACAGCTAGTAATACGGCCCACAAAATCGTAAAGTTTACAACATAAGTTTCAACATGATTGTGATTTTCAGCGAGTTTTTGATATCCCACTAGTTTTATGTTGCCCTTTTTTTATTTTATAATGAGAAACATAAGAAAATAAATGAAATTTTATTATTCACATACATTAACTATATTATATATTTTATGTGCAGCCCAAAATAATTCATCTTCACTCAATATGGCCCCATGGAAGTCAAATATTCACTCAATGTGGCCCAGGGAAGTCAAAAGGTTGGACACACCTGATCTACAATGATACTACCTCTACAATACATATTTGTAAATTACATAGAACTTTGTCTGCATATGCATCTTAATAACTTGTTTCAAAAAACAATTTTTTCAATTAAAATAAAAGCAACATTTTATTTAATGCATTTTATTTTAAGTAACTTTATCATTCATTTCGAATTAAAAGCAACATTTTGAAAGTACTATCAGTGTGATTGTGTTATTATTTAGAAGTTTGCACCTATCACTGAGAACAGTACTATAAAAATATTTTCTATAAACGATCGCAATAATCTCAGAATGTAATGTGTATGATAAAGTACTTCACCTCCTGTGGTGCCTTACATGAAAAGGGAAATCTTATGTGAAAAGGGAAATCAGATGCATACTTTTTGTTTTTGGTTTATGTTTAAATGGTTGACTGGTGAACAACAGTATTTACAATATGAATCAGACGTTTTTCAAAGATTCGGTTTAGTATGAGGTTCACAGTTATTTTGGGTTTTAGTCTTGGTATTTGGTTATTGTTTCAGTTCAGTTCAAGTCCCTGCCTATGACACTTTTTTTTCTATTAGTTTTAAAATCTTAAAAATGTTTCATGATTATTTTTCTTTGCATTGAAAATTTGATATAAGGTGTTTGCTTACCAAATGTTTCATATTGCAGATTTTATGCAAGCTGCATAAGTAACTTTAACCTAATTTTATCATTGTTTGTGATCACATTAAATCATTTAAAGATTATCCCAAAGAGAGGAGAAAATTGCAACTGAAACCCAGAACAAAACCATTAGAAACTTCCAATGTACCTTTTGAACCATTATCTAATTCAGCTATATTTGGCGGTGCCAGACCGGTCGATACAGCAGCTCGAGAAAGAGAAATTGAAGAAAGATTAGTAAAGGAAAGGGAGGAAAGTGGTCTTCGAGATCAGAAAGAAAGGTATTTATGGAATAACCATCTCTGTTCTATCTTACTTTTAATAATAAATTTATATATATCCTTTCAATTTTCCCATCAGAAGTATATAAGGAATAATTGATTATGCAATTTAAACTATGCTGAAGTGCCATTGAATTAGAGATAGGAGACATTATCCAAATTCAGTACCGCAAGTCCCTCATTTGCGTGCATGCATGGCTGAAACTCTTCAATGTCATATATAGCTATCAGCTTTATATTGTCGTCTGTCAGCTTTATATATTCGTCATGAGAAGTGTAATGGGAAAGGCAAGAGATTTAGATGCATTTGACAGAGGGCAGGTCGTAGGTGCCCAACTGATGGAACATTCAATCTCCAAAATTGTCAACAAACTTGGATTTTCTCGTACATCAGTTTCAAGAGTGTTCTGGGAATATGAAAATTCTGGCAAAAAAAAAAAACAAGCACCTGGACAAAACTGCAAAGGACAGCCAGCCTTGAATGATTGTGGGCTTCATCGCCTGCCCTGCATTGTACGGACTGATAAGGGGCCAGACATCTGAAATCACCTCCCATCTGAATGCAGGTTCTAGCCAGGAAGTCAGTGCAAGGACCATGCAACGCTCACTTCATCGTCTCGGCTTTGGGAGCCGCTGACCTCTGAGAGTCCCACTTCTAACGGCATGACACCGGGCTCAACACCTTGCCTGGGCTAAAGAACATCGAAACTGGACCATTGAAAATTGGCAATGGATAGCCTGGAGTGATGAATCCCGATTTAAACTTCATCACGTCGATGGGAGACTTAGGATATGGTGCCATTCCCATGATGCCATGGATCTGCATGTCGGGTTGGAACAGTACAAGCTGGTTGTGGCTCAGTGATGGTTCTGGGGTGTCTTCAGTTGGATGTATGTGGGACCTTTGGTACACGTACCGATGATTCTCAATGCATCCTGGTACGTAGAACTCATGGCTGACCATTTACACCCATTTATAACCATCATGCATTCCAATGGAAATAGCGTCTACCAGCAAGACAACTGCTCATCTCACAGGTTGAGGTTGACTACTGCATGATTGCAGGAGCATTCTGCTGACTTTGAAATAATGAATTGGCCACCTAGAAGCTCAGATTTAAATCCCATTGAAAATCTTTGGGATACTGTTGAGCAGAGTGTTCGGGCCCGTGTCCCATCAGCAATGACCTTGAGAGAATTGTGGACAACTCTGCAAAATGCATGGGTCACCATACCTGTGGAACATTTACACAAGCTTGTAGAGTTCTTGCCTCATCGTGTGGCTGCCGTTATCAGGGCCAAAGGAGGTCCAACACATTACTAGGTTGCTATCTCTAGTTCATTGACACTTTAGTGTATTCCAGTAATGGTATCATTAAGTAATTGGTTAAAAATATAGAAACAGACCTACTATATTGAAGTTAAATGATAGTCATGTACTGTATGAAAACTGTGTGTAATACCCATTCTTCATTTTAGTTAATTATTATTTATTGACAACCTTGTAATGTGTGGGCCCACTTTAGTCCTTCTAGGCATATATTCCATAATGTTGCCATACTATTAGCAGTGCATAATAATTGTTCAGAATGTCGAGAGAAAAAAAAACAAGTTGAGTAGCAGCGAGAATTCCACCACCAACAATTAATGGACATATAATCATGAAAAACAACCCACGCCATGACACCACTTCTCCAAAACTTCATCATTGGGATCAGGACCTTGATCTAGAACAGAATAGAGAAGAGGAAGATTCAATTGATCCAAGTGAGGGGAAGCAAGAATAAGCTGGAGCATCATTCCAGTGTAAAATTTTTTACTCTGTTTTAATGGTCTAAAAAAAGTATTTCAAAAATATATGTAGTATACATAGTTGGTAGAAAGTTTAGGCAGCTGCACCCCTCATTCCCACTACACAAGACTAATTCAACACTTCATCTGGCCCAGCATTGCTCCTTTGAAGTTTGTGACTAGCACATGGAAAGATGATGCAATTCTCTGTGCCTCTCATTACTGACAAGAGATTGCATCCAAGTGCATCGAACTTCTGCATCGAACTTCTGCTACTCAGTGACTTTTGCTCCACTACAAGCATGCTGAAACTTTCTTCCACTGCAGAACTCTCTTCATTGAAAATATCTTCTTTATGCTTTTGCCTAAACATTTCACCAACAATCTGCTGGCCTGAAGATGACTGCTGAGTGCAGTCAAAAGCACTTAGCTCCTGTAAGCATGTAACTAGCACATTGCAGTGCCTCATTTATACTTATGTAAATAAATCTAGAGGATATCCTCTCAGATCTCCTACTGTGGCATATAAACTGACAGGCTCCTCTCAGACCTCTGTGGCAAGCAGCTGCTTGAGGGGGTATTTATTTATTATTTATTAAATAAATCTAACCATAAGAAAAAAAGCGTTATCCATTCTTATGAATCACATAAGCTGCCTAAACACATTTCTACCTGCTCTGGATTGCTAAATAGGGCAGATCTATTCAAATCGGAATGAGTGCCAGAGATTTTTGGTAACATTGTGTATTTTGTTCATAGTACTGTGAAATATTGGTGATTTTTTTACCTCATTTTCAAATATATATATATATTTGTCATCTTTTTGTCTGTCCATCTATAGATATCAGCTTTTTTGTTTTTAGAGATAAATTATTATTTTTAGGGGGGGGGGGAGGTTGGATAGGTATTGATGAAATATTTTGATTCACACTTTCCAAATCATCCAAAGGCCATAATTGTGCTCTTTAATGGTGGAAAAAAAATCGAAAATTCCAAAATTTTGAACAACTATTACAATGATGTATTTATGCTAGAAATTTGAAATTTTGGTGGTGGAATGTGAAGGTCATGAGGTTTCCATTGGCAGCAATGAGTTGACCACTTTAGCCTAATTTAGGTGGTAAAATGCAATTTTTTTGTTTTTAGGGATAATATTTTGGTTTGGATAAGTATTGATGAAATATTATGATCCAAACTCCCAAAAGCTATAAGACTACAACACTGAAAATGTTTCATAAATGAAAACACCTTTTTTTTGTTACTAATTTCGAGGCGCTAAACATGATTATAACTTTAAAAATTGGTGATTGGCTCTTGTTTTGAAAATACAGGAGATTGTGTCCTTAAACTTCCAACTTATACAATGTATATTGAGTCTTTCGTGTACTGTACAAAGTATTGAGGTGACACAATATCAGAGAGCTATTGTATCATTTGAGGCAACGAAATACCTGGGAACTATTGCCTCATTTGAGGCAATGCAATACCCAGGAGCTATTGCATCATTCAAGAGTTACCCTTCTTCAGTTATCACTCATTCATGATTGTATGTGGGGGCTGTATGTGAACATTATGCCTTTTTCTTGTGCAAACAATGCAGACCATTTTTGTTACATTTGTGGTGAAATTAGTTTTGCATCACAGAAGCATCAAATGACACCTGCCATCGAAAAGGCCTACCACTTTTACTTCAGGCATAATATTGGAGAGTAACAGAGGAGCTGTGCTCTGCATATAGTTTATAATAGTTGTACAGCATGTCTTTGCAGCTGACTAAATAGTAAGAGGCAGTTGATGTTATTCCTATGATATGGTGGGAACCATCCAACCATGTGAGTGACTTATTTTTGTATGACACCTCTGCTGGGGAGTAGTATTACTAAAAAGAAAATGCAGAAATAAACTACCCCAACATACTGTCTGCCATCTGCCCAGTGCCACATGGGGAAAAATCTGCCCTTCCCAGAGCCACCAGAACATTACAATTTGAACCCAGAGGAGGAAGTGAAGGATGAAATAGGAACATAGGAAGTACCATCTATAGATCCCGACCACACCTACAACATCGAATTCACCACACAAGATTATGCAGAATGAGTTGAATGATCTTGTTAGAAATCTGGAGCTGTCAAAGAGCAAGGCAGAACTCCTAGGATCAGCTGAGTAGTGGAATCTCCTTGATAGAAATATAAAAGTAAGTGCACATTGTAGCCACCAAAAAGATCTGGTATTATTTTTTACCATGATAGGTAACCTGATTGCTTGCAAAGGTGTTGATAATTTATTCACATCCCTCCACATGACATATACTCCAGAAGAATGGAGGTTATTTATAGATTCCTCAAAATTTAGTATGAAATCCACTCTTCTACACAATGGGAATGTGCCTTCTGTTCCAAAAGCCATGCTGTTAATATGAAGGAAACTTAGGACAATATGAAACAATTTCTTCAGTACATAAATTATGACAAATATAAGTGGCATATATGTGTGAACTTAAAAGTCATTGCTCTTTTGCTTGGACACAGCTTGAATATACAAAGTTTTGTTGCTTCCTTTGTGAATGGAATAGTAGAGACATAGCATCTCATTATGTGAAGAGGATTTGGCCTTCTTTGCCATCACTGGAACCAGGGAAGAAAAATGTACAGCATCATACTCTGGTACAATCCATAAAGATTTTGTTGCCACCTTTACAGATAAAATTGTGCCTAATGAAAATTTTGTCAAGGCCATGGATCAGATAAAAACTGCTTTTCTGTACCTTCGACAAAAATTTCCAAAACTTAGTGATGCAAAGATAAAAAAAAGGGTGTTTTTACCAGTCCAGATATTTTTTCACTGCTACATGAAGTATTTGTATCATCACTGGTGATGAACGGAGAGCATGGCATGCCTTCTGATGTCGCAACGGGCTGCTTAGGGAATAAAATAGCATAGAAGTACAAGTACCCTGTGGAAGAACTGCTGTTCTCATATAACAAACTGGGATGTAGTATGCCTTTGAAGGTACATTTCTTAAGTTCTCATTTGGATTTCTTTCCAGAAAACTAGTGCTGTGAGTGATGAGCATGGGGAATGTTTTCATCAGGAAATTACTACCATGGAAAAAAGATATAGAGGAAGATGGAGCCCATAAATTTTAGTAGATTGCTGCTGGAATGTGATGTGAAATTCTCAAAATTTGGTAAATAAGCGGCAGGCAAAGAATTAGCAGTTGCTGTTGACTGATATGCATCTTTTTCCGATTAATGCAATACAAGTAAGTGACTATCTCAAAAAACGTAGCCAATCAAACATTTTTGTTGTCATTTTCGTGTTCAGCACCTTGATTTACACAAGAAATGGCTATTTACACTTCCGAAACACACCAATGGTCAAAATTTGTAGTTCGGTGTAATTGCACCCTCTAATGGTGGGGAAAAAAATCAAAAATTCCAAAAATTTGAAGGAATATTGCAAACAATATACCTATGCTACAAATTTGAAATTTTGGTTGTGAAATGTGTGAAGGTCATGAGGTTTCCATTGGCAGCAATGAGTTGACCACTCAAGCCCAGGGTTGGTGGGAAATGCAACTGTTTTGTTTTAAGGAATTACTGGAAAACGTTTTTTCAGTCAGATTGGTACTAATGAAATATAATTTGCATTTTTCAAATTCTTAGATAGTTCCAATTTATATCATTATAGGTCAATGAATAAGGAAACAGCAAAACTTTTAATGAATGTTGCAAGTGATCTGTTTATAGTAGAAATTCAGAATTTCGGTAGTAGAAATGTGAAGAGATATTCCAGTGACAGCAACCATCTGTCCCCTTTTCAGGGTGTGAGAAAAACAGCTTTTTAAATTAAGGAATAAAAGACAAATACTTTTTACGTTGTATAAGTACTAATACTATTTGCATTTTCCCCATCATCCATTAGTTCAAATTAAAACTTCATTCTCTTTGAAAATGAGATTCTTATATCTGTTCTTCTAGTTATGTTTCCATGTTATGAAATGTGTAATTTTTTTTAGCAGATTGTGCATTTTTCTCCCTCTTTGTTCATTAAAAAGTGTGTAAACAATATATCTCATTGATAGAAATTGAAGGTAAAAAAACATCTTTAAGTTAAAAATGCATATATTTGTTTTGCAAATGTATCAAATGTAAGAAAAGTGTTTCATATTGATAACTCCTTAAGTGTTTTTGCTGCATATTATTAAATTTCTGGTTGGTAACTCAACCAACTCGCGCTCCTTCATTAATATAGGACGGAGTAATATTATTAATGCCATCTCAAAGTGTCAATGGGTATTCTGTTTCATCTTCTCTTTATCTTTACTGCTGATAAATTCTCCTATTTTCATTTTTCTCTAATTATATCCTCTGCTTTTTATTCTATTCCACCATTATCACTTCTTTTTTGTTCCTTATATACAATATTCCTTTATTCATGCTGTCATCTTGGTACAGATCAGGGAACCAGCATCTAAATTTGAAAGGGTGTTAATTTTAATTAACTTATGCTGTATGAGAGAAATCCATATGAAACTCTGAACATCACTATTGGCAGGTGGGCAGCTAGCAATGGGATATCGAGAGCCAACCCAATTGTCCTGTTGTATTTATCCACTGAAGACCAATTCTTACAAGATACTGTTTGACATCATCTGCCTGTTGCATCCTAGAGCTTCCTCTTTTGCTATGCACCTCAGATACACTGTTCACAACTCTATTCACTAATCTGTAGTTATGCATATGGGCAACATGGTCAAACCAATGTAGTTGCTCTTGGCACAATATGCCACTCATAGATGGTTGCAGACTCCTCCTGACATCATGACTTACAAAGTCAAACCATCTAATGCCCAGGATAGAGCTCTGTGCAGATGCAGATATATGCAGTTTTATCCATGAATATTCTCACTTAAAAGTTCTCGGTGGATAAAAGATTAACCTTAATGTGAATAGTGGATAAAAACCATGGGATAAAAAATTGAGATTAATGCAGATGGCAGATAAAGTTTCATATATGATAAGATATGCAGATATCTTATCATATATCAGACTTTATCTACAATCTGTGTTAATCTCAATTTTTTTTTTTTTTTTTTGAGATTAATGTTAATTTGAGATAAAACATGAGCAAACATTATTGCATTAATAATGGTTGACATGAGTTAAAAAATTACTTGAGATGATATTAAAAGAACCTAGTTTGAAAATTCAATAATATTCACTCTAAAAAAGAAAAAAGAACTCCACTAGGATAAAACTGCAAGTTAAAAAATCCAATCCTATGTGAAAGAAGCGATCTTTTTTTCTGACAAAGCAAAATATAAATTCAAAAAATTATTGAAGTGTTATGTAGAAAATGGGAATTAAATATTAATCGAATGAAAATTTCAGTTGGGAAGATCAAGAAGTTTTAGAAATGAATTATTGGGTAATAAAAAGGAATGTTTTCCCATAATCACCGATAACTGCATTTAAAAGAGCAAAATTAATTCAAGAGAATTTTCAAAATTAGAATTAAGTAAATTTTTGTCTAAATTTAATAAGGCATATTTTTATGAATAAAAGGCTTTTTAATTTTCACAGTATATTTTTACAGTTATTAATTAGACATTAATAGCCCACGAGACTGATTTCTTTTACTCATAAACATACATTGGACTTCAAGCATTTGCAAAATCTCGATGGTTATTAAGTAGCCAACATATGCAGATGCATATAACTGTCAATGCAGGTGTGGATAAGACCTTGCGGATGTGGTTGCAGATGCTGATAGGACTTTTGCTATCCACAGAACTCTGGCCCAGGATACTATCTAAGCATCTAGAATCAAAAACATCAAGTTTCCTGTTATCTTGCTTGCAAAGGGTCCAAGTTTCAATTAACTTCAGAAAGGACCAAACTAATATAATGCTTAATTTCAGCTTTTAAACCTTAATGCCCCCACAGATATTCAGTTTGGCCTTCAGGTCTAACTGAACAGTTCACGATTGATGTGATTTACAGTACATGTGTATGGAAGTCGAATGGACTGGTCAAGCCAAAATACAGGCCTGAAGAACTTTCAGAATGGCAGAAGATTGACTGAACAGACTGTCTGAACTGAAGTGTCACCTGATGTTTGTAGCACTACCTGAAGGCCAATCCTCAGTCTGCTCAAGTTTTCGTAGTATAAACATCAGTCTTGTGTGCTGTTGCCTATTATATTCATTGGTTTGCACTTTTGTGAAGATGACACACTGTGCAAAAGATTTCATGTTGGAATTCATTGAACTGTTTTGTGAGAGTGAGTCTTGGTGACAAATAATATTGAAAGGTTATCATAACCAACTAAAACATGAATCTTAGGATGTGCTGGTTGCAAAGATGAAGGGAGTGGATCCTACTGCAAGCAGGGAAACTGTCACCAAAAAAAAAATAATCTTCAGAGCTCTTTCTGAAAGGAGCAGAATACAATAATGAAATCTAGCAGGTCTGGCACTAGTACTTGTGATGTCTACATACCTGAATTATGGTACTAAGATTATTTATTGTTTCTGGTTGACCAGAATGTTTCCATGAGTTTGTCATTCAGTTATGCAAGACATTCATTGTGCAAAACAGTGAAAGCAAAATAAGTCAAGACAGAAGGTAATAAGCTAATGATAATTTGTTAATTCAAAAAGTTTAAATATAAAGTACATATTAGCACATCGCCCACCAACATTTGGCAGGATGGAAATGTATATTTCATTCGGCAGTCTTAAAATTGAACTTGTGTTCTATTAAGCTGTAGACAGGAGAATGGTATAGACAAAAATGGCATAAAATCTCAGCTTCTATTACAGACTTGATTTTCGAATGCAATACGGTATTGCCTCAGAGAATACCATACGAAAAATTTGGAACAGATCAGACAATTTTCTGGGAAGTTCTGGGTCCCCAATATCTGCTGAAAGTTTGAAATGAATTGTATTTTCAGTTGTATTGATGGCAAATGACCACATTTGCTGTTAATGCAGCAAAAGCAGACACTGTGGGAAACTCTCCAAGCCCTAAAATATGGCTTTGTTGTAGCTAGTGTTATGAAAAAGAATTATTGTCTTCACTTTTTCACACTTTCAATAGCCATCCCTTGGCATACTTTTTGTTTTAAGAAATAAATAAAACATTCTTTAATATTTAGAAAACCTACAGCAGTTTACTATAATATAATTTAATATCACAGTTATGCTGTAATTAAAAGCATTTTAGTGCCTAAATGCACCATTCAGCCAGCACAGAATTGCAACTCAAGAACAGCACAGCATCCAAGGAATATTACTGCTTGGTCATGTGCATTTAGCCAGGATGTATCTGTCCTGAAAACTAACAGCTACAGCAACAATGAATATGCCAGCAGGTAATTAACATCCCTACAACTTAAAATACTGTGAAATAGACTTGTTCACTTGTAAACTTACATACTTTGTAAAAAGTATAGAATTAAGTCACCCAGTATGAAAACACACATCACTTATACAATATCAGAGCATAGAGCTCTAAAATTATTGTAAGCAGATTTATGTATGTCCAGTATGGACATAGTGGTGCATTCAGGTTGTACAATGCTTTTAATTACAGCATAATCGTGATATTAAATGATATCATAATAAAACATTCTTTTTGTGTTTTATAGATACTAATAATATATTATGATTTGCATTTTCCAATTCTTCCATTAATTGAAATTCTGTTATTAGTGGGTATTAAAGTCGTTGAAATATAAACTACATTCTCTTTAAAAGCATATCATTATTGCTGAAGTGATTTATGTTCTTATAGTTATGTAAATGGTATAGCATAAAAAACAGCCTAGAATCCATAACAGTCAGGCAAGAGCAAGATTTCAAGTAATGCAGGTTATCATTAGAATGCAAATTAATGAAATTAATCTCTTATCTTGAGTTTTATATGAAGCTTGTAACAAACATTTCATTGCTTAACTGTTTACCTGCACACTGTAAGTATATGAGCGATTTTAATATATGAAACTTCAATTTCTCACATTTAAATACATATTAATTTATAAGTTACATTTGGTATTTGATATATAATGTGTGCTTTCTTCTATTTAGAAGAATTAAGTTGATTTCCTTAATAAATTAACATGAGAAAAGTGATAGCTTTTCAATAGCCATTCCTTGGCCCACTTGCATTTTGAATTCTTATTTTGGCCGATTGCACAAACTATGGCAGTGTAACTTAACAGTTCATTAAGGCTCACAACATCAAGAACCATTTGCACTGAAGACACAAGTGAACTGGGCAAATGTCTTCAGGTTTAACTGAGCTGTATGTGGGGTAATTGGTCTTCAGGCTGAACTGTTTGTTCTTGAACTTTTCAGTTGGACCTAAAGGCAGAACTGACACGATGTGATGCCGTTTTGGTGCTAAAATCTGGTTCATGAAACCTGTATATATTAGCATAACAGTAAACTCCATCATTAATACCATAAAAATTTTTAATGTTTTAAAAATATAAAATTTTGATATAACTTTTATATTTATATATATTTAAAATAGACATTTCAGAGCTCCTAAATAATGTTAATTTTTTCCATTTATTTCTTTGCTTTATGCTTTAGAAAAGAAAGAGCCTTTTCCCTTGCTCAAACTGTCATTAGCACAGTGCAGGACATGGCATCATTGTGGGCTGAGTTTACTTTTATTCCATTCCTCCACTAGCTGTGAGTTATTGGGTTGTTTACTAAAAATATGCCCATCTGTGTTTACAATCAAATGAATTCAGGACACCAAGGAAACATTTTTTTATTAGGGGATTTCAGTCATTTGCATGAAAATAGAGCCATATATAGGTTTTTGCTTCATTTTAGTATATTTTGTGATTTAAAACCATTTTAATGTTTCTAAATTATTTTTATTTATTATTGGATATATTTTATGAATGGAATATGAAGAGGAAAATGGATATTTCTTTGATCATGGATGATTGGCAATGTTGTAGAAGCATGGTATTGATTGGCAAAGTATCTGGTTTTGGTTTGAAACTTTTAGTGCATATGTTAGACTGTAAAGATCAATACTTTGTGAATGCAAATAAATCTTTATTTTAAATAAAATATAGTGTTTATAAAATAAATAAGTATTTGTCAAATACCCCCAATGGATTTTATAAGATCTCTATAACATTGATATAATTAAGTGAGTGTAAGTAAGGTTTATGGCTGTAATATGTTAAAAGCTTTTCGCAGAGTGTCAACATATTGCAGCCATAAACCACTTTTAAATAAAGAAATTACATATATCAGATACCCTCTACACTTAATAAGGAAATAGCACAGACAGACAGACAGACAGACCACTAATGGATATATAATTGCGACTACAATGTAGCGTTCAATATTTACCACCATTCATAAGGATCACCTTCTGTAATAACATAATGTCCACTAATGGATATATAGTTCTTACTACAATGCAGCATACAATATCTAACATCATCTGTAAGGATCATGACATCATCCCACCTCTCAGGAGGTATATATTATGTCAAAATACAAGATCTCCAACATAAAATCTTCCACTCATTGGCTATGTATGAAAAACTTACCGACCTTTTCCCCTCAAACTTAAAGAACATAACACTGATATTAAAAAACAGAAACCTGCCACTGCACTTGCTCAAACTATCATTAACCATAAACTACCCACCACTAATTACAGACAAAATAATTATATCCTCACCCACTAAATTCCAACTATCCTACACAGAAAATTTAATTATTAACATAAATCAACACACACTATGTAATACGGACATTCACCCACTGCTGTCACAATGAAAACTACTGTTCTGAGAATATCAGCTCCCATTGGAGATTATCTCCAATGAATATGTAAATTGACACAGTACCAGCCTTATATAAGTTGATAATACTTTTTCTTCACTAGCCTACCCAACAACTTCATAGATTCTTAAAAGTTTAAGCAGAAATCCCTATTCTATTTAACTCATGCTGCACATCATCAGTATCTGTTACATAGCTTCCAAGATAATTAAACTGAGACATTTGCCCAATAGTACAGCCATTCAAAGCAACTGAAGCACCATCTGCCTGACCAATTTTCATCACTTTAGTTTTTTCTCTGTTTGTCACCAAACCTACTCTATTACCGGTCTCATCAACAGCCCTAATGAATGAATTCATCTCATCAACATCATTAGCCAACAGGGCCAAATCATCTGCATAATCTAAATCAGAATATTTGAAATCTCTAGACCAGTAGTTCTTAACCTTTTGTGCTTCACATCATACCCTCTGGAAATGTGTTTGTAACTGGCATACCTCTTGTATAGATCGATGAAACTATAGTTATAGTATAACAGTGGGAATAAAATAAAACATATATAATTAATCATTTGTATTCATAAAATTTCATTAAAATTAATATTTGTATTCATAAAATTACATATATCGATAAACACAAAAAATGACATAAACAATTTAACAAGTCCTATAAAATTATAAACCTTTTACTGGGTAATCAGTGAAATGGTTGCACTTGTTTACGCTTGCACAGTTCATCAATGATTGGGACCAACTTAGTGACTTTGTTACTAGATCTAGTGACTGTTGAGCTCTCATGTGTACCCCAAAAACTTTTCTGCGTACCCCACGTTGAGAACCCCCACTCTAGACCATTTAAGGCCAAAATCTTTCTCTTGCAAAGAATTTCACATAAAATAATCAATAACCAAACAAAAGAGAAAAGGAGACAAAATGCACCCTTGTCTAACTCCACTAACAATGCTAAACCAATCACTGCAAGATGTACCAGCTCACACATGATTCAGTGTTATAGAGAACTTTTATTACACTAACTAACTTATCAGGTATTCCATATGATCTAATAATCAACCACAAATTATGACGATCAAGAGAGTCAAAAACCTTTTTAAAATCAACAAAGCTAGTAACCACAGGTTTCTCAAAATCTAAACATTTCTCAAGAATCTGCCTAAGTGGAAATGTTTGATCAATACATCCCCTACCACTTCTGAATCCACACTGTTCGTCATGTAGTTGTCCATCAACCAAATTCTTAATTCTATTGAGTATAATAATCTTGCAAAGAACTTTACCTGGAACAGAAAGTAAACTAATTCCCCTATAATTATCACAAGAATTGCGATCACCTTGTTTTAAGAATTGGGACAATGATAGCTCTAGTAAAATCCTTAGGAACAACATCTTTATCATAAAAAAAATATTCAAAATTTCAGTCAGCCATGTGACAACACAAATGTTCCAAGCTCTAAGCATTTCAGTGGTGACTTCATCCACCCCTGTGGATTTATGCAGTTTTAAATTAGAGATAGCCAATGCAACTTCGGAATGTGATATAGGGCCATCATAAAAGCCAGTAATGCATCTATCCTCATTACAAACAATAGGAGTAGAAATAATCACATTATTTAGAACATCTCTGAAATGCTCAGTCCACCTAGCCATCACAGAATCCTCACCTTTAACCACCTTGCCATATTTATCCCTGAATCCCTGTGTATCTTTCTGTTTCTTCCCACATAAAACAGTAACAATCTGGTACAACCCCCTGCTGTTGTGCTAACTGCTTCCTCTACCAAGCTATCAAGCCAAAGATTCTTATCAGCCGTTAACTGATCTTTTACATGTTTATTTAAGCTAATTTGTAATGCCTTCTGTTAGGACTAGTAGGGTGTTAATTCATATTAATCCTGCACTTTCTTCTTTCAGAAATAAGTTTCATAGCTTTATCACACAAATAATTTTGTTTCCTCCGTTCCATTTTACCCAAAAGAGTACTGTTGGGTTCAAGAAAAGCCTGTTTAAAGTGATCCCCTTCTTTCTCAACTTCAGCAGTAAGCAAACCACAATTGTCATAATGACTAAGTAGCCTATCATGGTATGCTTTGGCTATATCTTTTAGACCTTCAGTGTTGAAGGTAATTTTCTTAACCTTAGAACAACCTTTCTTAAGCTTCAGCTGCAAGACACTTTTGACCAGGTAATGGTCAGACCCAATTTTGGCTCCCCTGTATGATCTGGTATTTCTAACTGAACTGGCCCACTTGCTGTTAATTAAAATATAATCTATCATATTCCTGTGCAACCCATCAGGTGAAACTCACGTATATTTATTAAATGTCCCGGTGTTTGTAGTATGTATTAGTTATTTGTAAACCATTAAGTTTACTTACCTGTAGGAGACGTTCCCCATTGCTATTGGAACTACCAATGCCAAAGGGACCTAAAACTCCTGCCCAAACTCTGCTGTCAGAGTCAGTACCAACTTTAGCATTAAAATCACCTAGCACAAGATAAATATCTTATTTCTTCACAGAATTCAATATATCCTGAAGCTGACTGTAAAACGTATCCTTCTCATTCTCATCAGACCCCTCTGTGGGGGCATAACAGCAGATGACATTCAAGTCTTTAATTTGTGTTTTGAATTTTTCTATAAGAAATATTTCATTAATGCAGTCATATCCTAGAAGAGCATCACTGGCATGTCTCTTGAGAAGCAATAATACACAATAATTAATAAATATTTTGCTGAAAAAATTTATTGGTTTATGGGTGTTGAAAAGTCAACAGGTAATGTTATGATTGTCATTTATGGTTACACAATAATTTGCTTTGTAATGCATACTTACCTTCAACTTTAAAATACTTTTGTGCACTTTCACTGTGTAACATCATAGTCACTACCCTTTTGAAGTACTAACAATAAATAATAACTGATATGTAAAATCTCGCCTTGCAGAGCATTTACCTTACTTAACCCTTTGCACTTGAAGTTTTTTTTATAGTTTATAACTTCTATCACTGGTATATATTTTATCTGCCATGTTTATGGGTAAAAATTATGATCACAAATAATAATACGGAGCACAGATATGACACACAGCCATCCGCCATGGACATTAGTGCCAGACTGACTGTAGTGTGTCACCAAGATGGCACCCTTGAGTGCAAAGGGTTAAAAGGTGCATGTATTGTCAGCATATTTCCTATTAGCAATCGTATTCTGTAGAAATATAGAAAAGTGTATTTTAGTCAAAGGCGATAATTCTGTACCTGAAAGAAAGACTTACTTGTCTTATGTTCCATTGCCACTCATTTTGAAATATCTTGTTACCTATAATGCAGATACTTTACTGTTACTATTCATGTTGGGTAATGCCTCATTTCTGCTGTGTTTTAATTATATACAGTGTTATAGAGATATTATACCCCAATGGATACCCAATATATTTAAGCCAAGTTGAACCAGAAAAACATAAGTTTTTCATTAAATATTTCATTTACTCTCATAGTGATTATTTTGTTTGTTTCTCGGACTCAGAAGGGGGAGTATCGATTCCATTAATTCTAGAATTATTTGAAACTTGACCAAAAAATTTGAAGATTATTAAACTTGACAGACTGTAAATACATATTTGGAAATTCAACTTGTATCATTTTTATAATTATAATTCATATAAAAATTACAACTTTGAAATTGCAGTTCTTATAAAAATGCAAAAATTTTCATTCCTAATTCTAGATTTCTACCAAGCTATTATACAATAGATTTTTAGTTAATTTTGAAAACAGCCAAGCTAATGCTTTCACTTTGTCCTCTATCCATTTGTAGACTCTTTTTGGCTTTTAAGAAAAGAATTAAAAGTTCTCTTTTGGTTGGATAGTTATTAATAGAATATTATGATTCCATTTTTCAAATCCCCATTTCAAATCTATAAGAAACCCCTTTAGTGTGGGAAAATTTTGGAAAAGTACAAAATTTTAACGAATATTGGAAACGCCCTATGTATATTTATGCTAGAAATTTGGGTGGTAGAATGTGGTGATCAAAGGCCTACACCGAGAGCACTGACACCCCCTCACCCCCACCCCACCCCGAGGTGAATAAAGAAGAATGTTTTGTGTAGATAAGAAAGAAGTGTTTGAATAACAGAAAAAATTTTTTTTGCATTGTACAGATACTAATGAAATATTACTATTTACATTTTCCCAATCCATTAGTTGTAATCAGTGTCGACTCAAGACATTTGGCCACCCTTGGGGGAACTTATTTTTTGCTACTCGAAGGAAATCTAATTTTAGCAGATACAATAAATTTTAGTCCCAAATAA
This sequence comes from Ryuthela nishihirai, assembly GCA_038380435.1. Lineage (NCBI taxonomy): Eukaryota > Metazoa > Arthropoda > Arachnida > Araneae > Heptathelidae > Ryuthela > Ryuthela nishihirai. The sequence continues at coordinate 24,517,098 of JAWZYU010000001.1, forward strand.
AGCATGCTGTCTAGGTGGAAAAAAAACTGTTGTTTCAAATTTTGTATGCAACATAGTAATTTGGAACGATGTTTTTATTAAAAGTAACGTAATTTTAAAAATCACTAGCTTTGTCTGAATGCATGGATGCAATAGATACAGTATTTCAAAGAATACTGCAGAAATAGTGATATTTAAGATATCAATAATGAGGTGAAATTTTAATGTTAATTATCCTGAATTTTGACACCTTACAAAAATGGCACCCTGAGGCAGTCACCTCACAACCTCACTTATCGGACCGGCTCTTCTGACAAGTTAGTTAGCATACGAAAGCTCTCTATGATAACATTGAATCTTGTGTGAAAGTTGGTAAATCTTGTATCGTTTGGTTTAACACTACTAGTGAAGTTGGACAAAGGTGCATTTTGTCCCCTATTCTCTTTAATTGATAATTACTGATTATGTGGATCTTGGCCCTAAATGGTCCTGAAAAAGGACGGAGGTGGCTCAGTTGTTAACATGCCAGGCTCGTAATCTGCAGGCTAAGGTTCAAGTCCCAACTGGGTCAGCATTGAAATTTATCTCTGCAAAACTCCCTGCTCTGTCCACACTCAGTAGGGAACACTGATCAGCTTGGAAAGGCACCATCTGTCAGATTCCATCATTAAGCCCTGGCCCCATGTGCAGACAGCTGTACTCTGTGCACATTAAAGAACATGCTGGATGTCCTTGACGGGAGGCTGCTATCTGTCTCCCATTATCTCTTCCAGTGGGTCCCCTCCTTCAACCTTCTCTGAGCCTTTGGAGTTCTTGACATGGCCATTTAGCCCATTGTGTGCAAAAAAGTGCTGATCCTAGGTAAAACAATTCAACCCAAAAGGTCCAGAAAATTTTCTGATATAGGTTATGCTGATGATTTGGCTCCTTTGACAAATGATGTTGATGAAATTAATTCTTTCATTAGAGCTGTTGTTGGGACTGGTGCTAGAGTAGGTTTTATGATAAACAGAGTGAAAACCTAGGTGATGAAAATTGGTCAGGCTGGTTGCGTTTCAGTTGTTTTGAATGGTTGCACTCTTGAGTAAGTGTCTCAATTTAATTACTGCAGTAGCTATATTACAGATACTGGTGATGTGCAGCTTGAGATAAACAGAAGAATAGGGATTGCTGCTGGGATTTTGAGAATTTGTGGAGAGTGTGGAAAAATAGGCATATATACATAAAAACCAAAATTAGGCTGTATAATAGTTTGGTTCTTTCTAAGGTTATGGTAGTGAAACATGGACCTTTTGTAAGCAGGATAACAGGAATCTAGATGCGTTTGATTCCAGATGCTTACGCAATATCTTGGACATTAGACTTCGTAATTAATAATGAGGTTAGAGTAATGAGCCAGCAACCTCCTTTGAGCAGCATAATGTGCAAAGCGAGACTGTGTTAGTTTGGCCATATCTGCAGTTATGCCCATATGGGTTGGGTTGTTTTACCTCTGAGCGGCACTTTTTTGCACACAATGGGCTAAATGGCCAGGTCATATGGACCCCGAAGGCTCAGAGAAGGTTGGGGGAGGGGACCCACTGGAACAGCTGTTGGGAGACAGATGGTAGTCTCCCGTCAAGACCATCCAGCGTGTTCTTTAACGTGCACAGGGTATGGCTCTCCCGCACACGGGCCCACGGCTTAATGTCCCATCCGACGGACGGCGGCCTTTCCAAGCCCATCGGTGTCCCCTACTGACCGTGGGCAGGGCGGGGAATTTTGTGGAGATAAATCTCAACGCTGACCCAGCTGGGACTCGAACCTGCGAACTACAGATTACGAGCCTGGCGCGCTACCGACTGAGCCATCCCCACCCCATGCCCATATGCATAACTGCAGATTGGCAAATAGGGTTATGAACAGCATGCTAAAAGGCATCAGGAAAAGGGAGAGACCTAGGGTGTTATTCGGCAGATAGTGTCAATGAGACCTTTGCTAGGATTGACCTACAGTTGCCAGTACAGCAGCTGTATCTCAGGACAGACTGGTTGTACCTCTGTAATCCTTAGCTGCATGAAGATTTTGTATGTATGACCAAAAATGAAATCATTAGGTTTATGTAACTTAAAATGGTCACTGCTTTAGGATACCTGATTTGCACATTATAATGAAAATTTTAATTTTTAAATGATAGAAGTTTTTTGCTATTTTTAATTGAAATAATTTCATAACTAGCATTCAGAATTTATTTTGAAATTACATTTTTGCCATTGTCTTGAAGTTTAACTTTTCCATAGCAGTCAGTATCTAATGCAAATTGATATGGAAGGGTTCAATCTCAATTTCATTGGTTAAAATAAACTTTATTTGCCTTGAAAAACGTTATTTTTTTATTTTTTTGCAGCTCTTTTTCCCATTTTAGTTATATATTATTCAGTTTTTATTTCAATTATTTGATTTTTGAAGCAAAATTATTTTTTTAACATTATTACCTTAGTTTCAGAGTTTTGCCAATCAGCAAAAAACTGAGCATTTTACATTGTTCGCATAAGTGAACAATAAATGAATAAATGAAAGGTTTAAGTAATGATAGAAGTATTATGAATTTTTATATTAGTGAAATACTTTGATGAAAATATGGCAAAAATAATTAAAATTTTTTTTTACTGAAGTTAAAATGGAAAAATTACAGTAAAACTTTGCAATTTCTAAAAAGAAGCTTATAAAACTTACCATATTTTTCTTTTAATTTATATCATTTTCTTAACCCCTGTTAAAGTCTCTTCCTTTTGATATATAATATGACCATTTCTGTTGATTGGCTATATGACAAAAAAGATTCCAAGTTGACTATTATATTTTATTTTTTTTCATCCACAAAATAATATCAGTTGTTAGACCTTGTCAGGCCATCTGCCTCGATTGTTCTGTGAAGGAGGGATGTTTTAAGGTTTGATGGTGATAGTTTAAAGTTTGATGGTGATGGTGACTGATCAGAATTGACAGAAGTCTTGACATGTTTCAAGTATATCACTGAGAAAAAAAATTACAGAACAGACTAAATTTCTTGCTTGAAATGAAAAAATTATTTTTATGTTCAGATATAATTTGCCCTTCTTTATATGTAGGTTGGTTATTTTGTCTTAGTTTTTTTTAAATAAATTCTTACAAGCAAAAGCCCTATTAAAATAAAACTTATCATCGTCCTTGTTAATTATGTTATTTTCTGAAAATCCAGAATTGATCACTGATTAATTTGGCTTACAACATGCCATAATTCCTTTTATTAGTTAATTGGTAAAAACATAAACCCTGGGGATTTTTGCAGTTTTAATTTAGAGATAGTCAAAGTAACTTCAGACTGTGATATAGGTTCAGCATTGAAGCCAATAATGCATCTATCCTCATTACAAGGAATGGAAGTAGAACTAACCATACTGCTAAGAACATTCCAAACATCACTGCTCAGAGCCAAATCAGATCATGGGAGTTCCACTTGAAAAGAAGGCATTTTGCCAAGATTTTCTCTATTTGGGATCAACAGACAAACCAGAGAAGTCAGCAGACACTTCTGAAAGAAGCAATATGCTTACCAGTTATTCTCCCATCATAGCAGTCTAAGGTTAAACTACATATGCCTTTTTCATTGTAGCAGTAAACCACTACACTAATGCTACCCTCTTCTGGACCCAGCATGGATCCTTAAAGTCCATGCTGGGTGCAGCTGATATTAAATATTATGTGTTTTTAGTGAAATATCTGATTTTTCCTTTGTGTCCCAATACATGTTGAAAGATAATGAAGTATATGGTAGTGTTGAATTCTACATTAACCAGAAGCAGGTGAGAAAAGTTTAGGTTTCCAACAGTTTGTTATCCATACTGATTGTACTGAATGTAAAATATTGGCAATAGGCATCTCTTTCAAATCATTAAATTTACACATCCAACTTCTGACACAATTTTTTTGTCTGTAAATGGTAGCTGGGTAATCACTGGAAGGAGCGCTATGCACCAATTCCCTGTAATGTTACATAGAACCACCCAGATCTAATGTTCGACCCCACGTATTCGTGGTGCAAGCTGTTAGTACATTTAAAAAGAGATACTCATTTGTGGAAGTGAACGGAAGGGGGGGGTGGCTGTTGTTTAGTGTAACCTACTGATATGAATAACTATGGCTACTTTTCCTTTTTCTACCCTGCTGAGGAATGGTCAACAGCACAGGGTCCTGGTGCTGACCATATAAACTTGGTAGACTGGATTAAGGTTCTGAGCTTGATTATGGATCTTGAATTTGCTGCACTGGTGGGCTTCTGTGAAGGGAATATCTGCCATTATTTTTTTTGTTTGTTTGTTGGTTAGTTGACGGCCCCAAGTGAATAGATTCACAGGATGTGTTTTATCAGCTGGTAGATAATCCTGAGCAGAGGTCATTGCATGCACCTGAACTCTTGCTTCTACGGGCATCGTCAAATTCTACATTGGATAAAGTCTTCCAGTGTAGATGGCTTCAGCCTTTAGTGGTGGGGGAATGGGTATTTGCCCCATGCCTGCAATTAGGGGGTTGTTTGATATAGTCAGCATTCCCTCTCTCCTTAGGTAGTTGGAATATGAGGACTCTGCACAGAGCTTATTCTCTTGATGTCCTCAAACAAGAATTGCACCATTATAATTTAGATATTTTCATCTTGCAAAATACCAGATAGACAGATAAAGGTCAGATTCTTAAAAATAATCTTAAATTTCTCTTTTCAGGGAGGGACGACAATAAGCATCACCAAGGTGTGGTCTGCTTCTCAGCAGACACGCTAGTGATGCTCTTCTAGGATATGAGTGCATTAATGAAAGGTTTCTTACAGCAAAATTTCAGACAAGCGTTAAAGACTTGAATGTTATTTGCTGTTATGCCCCCACTGAGGATGCCAATGAGGATGAGAAGGATAGGTTTTATGGACAACTTCAGGATATTTTGAATTCTGTCAAGAAAGGAGATATTATGCTTGTTCTAGGTGACTTCAATGCCAAAGTTGTTACTGACTGACGTTTGGTGAGGTCATTTTGGTATTGGTAGCTGCAATTGCAATGGGCAACATCTCCTACAGATAAGTAAATTTAATGGTTTTGGAATAACTAACACTTATTACAAACACTGCAACATGCATAAGTACACATGGGTTTCACCAGATAGGCTGCATAAGAATATGATTGGTTATACATTAATTAACAGCAAATGGGCTAGTTCTATTAAAAATACCATGTGATATAGGGGAGCTGAAGTTGCATCTGACCATTATCTTGTTAAAAGTGGCTTGCAACTTAAACTTAAGAAATGTGCTAAGGTTAAATAATTTACCTTTAATTCTGAAGCTCTGAAAGACCCAGTTATAGCTAAAGCTTACCATGACAGGTTACTTAGTCATTATGACAGTCATGGTTTGCTCGCTACTGAAGTTGAGAAAGAATGGGGCTATTTTAAACAGGCTTTTTTTGGAAATTAGCAGTACTATTTTGGGTAAAATGGAACAGAGGAGGCAAAGTTATTTCTGTGATGAGGGACTGAAGCTTATTTTTTCAAAGAAGGAACTGCAGGAGTAATCGGAATCAACACTCTACTAGTCTTGACAGCATTACAAAAAGCTTAATCAATGTGTAAAGTATCAGTTAACAGTTGATAAAATTTTTTGGCTTTATAGTTTGTTTGATGATGCAGAGGAAGCAGCTAGACAGCACAATAGCAGAAAGTGGTACCAGATAGTTAATGTTTTGTGTAGTAGAAAACGGACAGATATACAGGGATTGAAGGATGAACAAGGTAAGGTTATAGAAGGTAAGGATTCTGTCATGGCTAGGTGGGCTGAGCATTTCAGTGATGTTCTAAACAATATGGTTAATTCTACTCCCATTGTTTGTAATGATGATAGATGCGTTATTGGCTTTAATGTTGGCTCTATATCACAGTCTGAAGTTATTCTGGCTATTTCTAAACTTAAACTACATAAATCCCCAGGAATAGTGAAATTACTACTGAAATGCTTAGAGCTGGGAATGTTGCAGTTACCACATGGATGACTGAAATTTTGAATATCTTTTATGATAAAGGCATGGTTCATAAGGATTTTACCAGAGCTATTATTATCCCTATTTTTAAAAAAGGTGATTGACATTCTTGTGATAACTCTAAGAGCATCAGCCTACTTTCTGTTCCAGGTAAAGTTCTTTCCATGATTGTGCTAAATAGAATTAAGAATCTGGTTGACAGTCAATTTTGCCTGATGAGCAATGTGGATTCAGAAGTGGTAGGGGATGTGTATATCAGATCAGGCAGATTCTTGAGAAACGTTTAGAGTTTCAGAAACCTCTGGTTGCTAGCTTTGTTGATTTCAAAAAGGTTTTTGACTCTCTTGATCGTCATAATTTGTGGTTGATTGTGAAATCATATGGCATACCAGACAAGTTGGTTAACATAATGAATGTTCTCTAATAATAACACTGAATCGTGTGTGAGAGTTGGTAAGGCTTGTAGCAATTGGTTTAGCATTGCTTCTTGTTTCAACAAGGGTGCATTTTGTCTCCTTTTCTCTGTAGTTTGTGGTTATTGATTATGTTATATGAAATTCACTGCAAGGGAAAGATTTTGGTTTTAAATAGTCTGGAGATATGAAAATTTCTGATTTAGATTATATTGATGTTTTAGCTCTTTTGACATATGATGTTGATGATATGAACTCTTTCATTCGAACTGTTGATGAGACTGGTAGTAGAGTAGGTTTGGTTATAAAGAGAGAGAAAACTAAAGTGATGAAAATTGGTGAGAGGCTCTGATTCAGTTAATCTGAATGGTTGCAGTCTTGAGTGGTGTCACAGTTGAATGCTGTTGATGTGCAGCATGAGATTAACAGGCGAATAGGGATTGCCTCTGGGACTTCCTATTCGCCCTATTATTAGGGCTTTATTTCTTCCTATTAGGAATCTATGGAGAGTGTGGAGAAATAAGTATAACACCTAAAGACTAAAATGAAACTGTATAGTAATTAAATTGTATAGTAGAGTTAGTCATGGTAGTGAAACGGGGACCCTTTGTAAACAAGATAATAGGAAACTTGATGCTTTTGATTCTCGATGTTTACAGAGTATCTTGGGGATTAGGTGGCTCAACTTTGTAAGTAATGATGAAGTCAGGCAAAGGAATCTGCAACCTCTTTTGAGCAGCATATTGTTCAGAGAGAGACTTGGTTGGTTTGGTCATGTTGCCTGTATGGATAATTATAGATTTAGCGAATAGGGTTATGGATAGTGTGCCTAAAGGCCTCAGAAAGAGGGGGAGACCTAGGATGTGGTGGACAGACAATATGAAACAGGACCTTGTTAGAATTAGTGTACAGTGGCCAAATGCAGCAGATGTAGGTCTGGTTGAATCTCTGTAACTCATGGCTGCTTGATAATGATGATACAAGTTATTTTTGAAATAGATTTTAATTTTACTTTCAAAGCACCTGTCGCCAACAGCAATTATTTAGTCTTGAATGAAAGCAAACAAACAAATAACAGTGAAAGATATACTGTAAATTTTGCAGATTTCTTGTTCCAGACATTTACTTGTGGACATACTCAGTTAATCCCACTAACCACTATATTTATTAATCCTATCCATTCCACGAACAAAAGTGATCATCATGATTTAACTCTGACTGTTATTGAATCTGCTCATCAGGAAAAGATTTTTCATTCTTATGCTCATGCTTTCAAATGACTTGTCTTTATAGGAGAGCATCTTTTTATGTTCTAATTCTACATTTTCATCTTAAAGTAAATCCTGTCAAATACTGCTACCAAATTGTGGCCTATATTAAACATATTTGGACTAGTTGTAGCTTTAAAATACAACATACAGAAGTTTAAATAGTAAAATGTAATCGTGAACATAAATTGCAGAATGTATTTGTTTTTATTAATTTGGTTACTTTCTGTATTATTAATTCATACCTAAAAAGAACATTTTTTCCATGACTATGTTTGAAAACATATATAATGATTTATTTCGCCTATTGAAATAGCTTAATTTGTAAACATGGTTTACACACTATTTTAATGGATGTTCCCCGCAAGTTTTGTTGTTTTCTCATATGCCATGTGGCTTCTTACCTTAGGCGAGATGATCCAAAGTCACGTAGATTTAGCACCAGTTCAGGTATTAGCACTCGGTCTAGAAGATCATCAGAATCGGGACCCTCCACATCTTATCGAGACAGTTTTTCAGAAGATGATTCAATACCTCAAGGTAAACCTCCTGCACCAAGACAGGTTAGCAAAATTTTTTGGTTGTAATTTTTTTTTTATTATTATTTGTCCACTTGTTGTTGTACAAAATTAAAAGATGAGCCATTACATTTTCCTGGATTATAAGTAGAATATTAAACTGAAAAACTAATTTTCTTACGAAACATGCACATGCAGTGAGTGAAAAGAACACAAAGAATACAACCAGTAGAAATTATTATTGGCAACACCTTTGACTACTTAGGAGTAAACGTGTTAAACATCCTTGTGTTACCTGACTTGTAAATGACAGATAGGCGTGTTCTGTGCATTATTTATGGGATGGGGGAGGCTCGGTCAGTAGCATGCCAGGCTCTTAATCTGCAATTCCCAGGTTCGAGTCCCAACTGGGCCAATGTAGAGATTTTCTTTGTTAAACTCCCTGCCCACAGTGAATAGGGTCACTGCTGGATGAGACGTTAAGCCATGGCTCCTTGTGCAGAAGAGCCATACCCTGTGTATGTTAAATAACTAATATAATTTAATATTGCAATTATGCTGTACTTAAAGAGACACTGCAATGCCTGAGGGTGCCATTATGTCCTTACTGGGCTTTCTGAAATCTGTTTACATTAAATGTTAGGGTACTAGCATCAGTATCATTTAAATGACCACAGTATCATTTAAATACTGTGCCCTTTTCATACTGGGCAACTTAATTCTCTCTCCTTCACACTCATGAAGGTGAACACGTCTCTTTCATAATACTTTAAGTTGCTAATTACCTGCTGGCTCATGCATAAGTACAGCATAATCGTAATATGAAATTATATTAGAGAAAATTTCTATGTTTTATAGTATATTAAACATTAAAGAACACACTTGATGGGAGGCTACCATCTGTCTCCCAGTGGCTATCCAGTGGGTTCCCTCACCCAACCTTCTCTGAGCCTATTGGAGCTTGTGACTTGGCCATTTGGCCCACTGTGTGCAAACCAGTGTGGCTCAGATGTATAACATAACAATGCAATCCTTCTCCACTAAAAGATATTTACAAATCAAGTCTGCAAAATTATCATAGTCAATCTACATTCGACATTTAAAATTAGTCAAAATTTAGAACAGTTCACATGCAAAGTTTTGGTACAACATAAAATAGTTTAGATCGAAATATTTCCAAAAGATATTTTAGCTATAAACTTTAGTGTGGCACATAATTCAAAAATGGTCTACCACTACATTCCAGAGAACAGGCTGAAGTTTATAATTTAAGTAAATACCTAAACACTTATGTGATGCCCCCTCATTCACTTTTACTTTACCTTAACCAGTTTTGCTTAATTTACATTATATTTATCATTTTGGGGATTTTTATTTCCTTTTTGGCATCACAGCACTTGTTTTCAAGAGTTAGGAGTTGCGCATGCGCAACTCCGAACTTTCGATTGTCACCCGCTGAAGTGCGTGCACAAGGACACGCCCACTCTTGCGTCATAGCTTGCGCTGCTCGTCAATTTGTGCAAACGTCTTTCCCGGCGTGCAACATGACGTGCGGGCTTTGTACCTCTTGTTATAACCTGGTGACATGTTGTCACAGTAGCACAGAAGATAGTAGAGAGAGTAGTAGAGCACAGCACAGTTTAGAGATCAGTTTTAGTTTGGAGTTTGTTGAAGATGTTTGTAGTAAGAAATGATGTAGTATCTTCTTTATTGAAGTTTTGGTGAGTGCTTTTTGGAAATAAATTGTTTGTTATTTAAACCTTTTGAATCTTTACTAGTTTTTTTCTCTTGAGCAACGTTAGTTTGTTTTGATTAGCATTAACATAAAATTTTGACCATCATTTAATATTTTTGAATTCTTACTCATTAACACTCGCTGGTATTTCGAACCCTAATTAAACTTTATTTTTGGCAATTTGTCAATTATTGCCTGCCGCCCAACTCAGCTATCCAGAGCATAAAAATAATTGGATCAGACAAAGGGTTCAAACTTTAAAAGTATTTCATTTCTTTGGAGCGTTACACTTATAACAGGTCCTTTCTCCACTGTTTAGCAGCTAGAATGTCACTTTTAAATTTCAGGATTCCAAATGCTAGATAATGAGACTTGTATAGTGGAGCATCAAGTGTCCATTTAATCTAAATCTGTGCATTATTTTGTTCTGATGATCCACAGAACTAGACGATATATAATGAATATAGGGTATGGGATAATTGACCAGTTTGAGTGTTTGAAATCATAGTAAATTGGTATATTTTGATATCTAAATATATCAGAAAGCTCCTTTTCGAAATTGAAATTATATATGTAATAAGTAGCATTTTGTATGGGTTTTTTTATTATACAGGATACTACTGTTGTCATAAGGTTAATTTCTATGGAGTTATGAGTAGAGTAAATTGGTAGAGGCATAAGAATATGATGGAACATTGTATTATGGTGTATATGAATAGAATTTGATGTAGATAAGAGAGTGGGTGTGTTAATGTCACAAATAAGTGTAGTTCTGCTGTGGTGAATTTTATTCATTCAAAAGGTATTTGGGAAATTTGACACATAATTGCATTTATCATAGTTTTTTGGAGTGTGATGGTTGTTGATATGCTAAAGGAGAAAATATAGGTGAATTTGAAATTTTTGTTTTACTAGATGTTAATATTGAGTGGATTATGCATATTAATTGGGGATAGTAGTGTGTATGTATGTGTGTGTTCGGAAAAGGAAACATGGTTTGATCATGGATGATGTTAGATTATGTTGGAATTTTTAGGTTACATATATGATTTTTGTTGTCTTTTTTATGCATTGAATTATTTAACCCCTGGGGCTTTTTTCAAATGAGAAATGGGAGTTCATTGTTTATGATTTTGTGCTTGTTTTAGCCCATTTATTTAACCACTGGAGCTTTTTTTGAGTGCAAAATGGTGGTTCATTGTATACAATTTTGGATGTTTTGAACTTGTTTTAGTCCATTAGGTTATTTAATCCCTGGGGCTTTTTTCAATTGCAGAGCAATGATTTGTTGTTTACGATTTTAGGTATTTTTCATGTTGTATATGTTTTTATATTTATTTTGATTTTATGGTGTTTTGTACATTTTCAGGAAGGAAAAAAAAAATCAATATATTTTATATACCAGTCATTGGGATTGCATTTTGGTTTACTAGGTGTGGAGAAAATTGCACTAGTTTCAGAAACTTTGTAAATAATTACCCAAGACAGAAGTAGCACTTAAAGCCTGACCACACCTTCTCATGGTGCATTCAATTAGTATCTTTCAAAGAAAATGTTCTGTTCTCTAAAGTGAATTCAATGTGAGAGCTGCCAGGTCAACTTATTTATTTGTTCTGCTATTGTCATTTTTTTTTACTCACTCTCCTGAGAAATCATCTGCTTCACAGGATCTTGTTGCTGACCATTTAAACCCTTTGAACTGTGTTGATTCTGATCACAATCACAGATGTTTTGGATATCTGCATTGATAGGCCTCAGCATAGAGAAAATCGACGACGAGGTGCAATCTAAAATTTCCCAACTTTACTGATAAAAAACATAGGCTTACCATACATTTTAATCATTGTTATCCCCTTCAAAGCTAATACAGTGAGCTGAGTGCTCTTCCCCCTGCATAAAACATCTTTGAAACTACTGTTTTGAGAAAGGTGGGGTGTCTCAGTTGGTAGCATGTCAAGCTTGTGATCTTCAGTTCCCAGGTTCAAGTTCTCTGCAAAATTTCCCACCCTCAGTCAGTAGAGGACACCGATGGTCTTCAAAAGGCTACCATCTGTCAGATGGATGTTAAGCCATGGCAGGAGAGCCATACCCTGTGCATGTTCAAAAATATACACTAGATAGCCTTGAGGGGAGACTACCATCTGTCTCCTAACAGCTGTCCAGTGGGTCCTCTTCCCCCAACCTTCTCTGAGCCCTTGGTGTCCTCACTTGGCCATTTAGCCCATTGTATGCAAAATGGTACCTCTCAGAGGTAAACAACCTAACCCTGTTTTGAGATGTTCTTCAATTCTGCCTCAATCACTTCGACACAGTGGGCCCTTAAGATCTAATTTCATCTTATGGAACACGAAGAAGTTGCAGGGAGCTAGGTTTGGGGATAATCATATGGGGGACCACCACCATGTTATTTTAGATCAAAAACAGCTGAACAGACAGAGTGTTATGGGACAGCATATTGTTATGATGCACCACCCTTCCTGTTCGCACCATTTTTCTGGATGTTTCAGTCTTACACTCTCTCAAATGCTTCAGGACCTTAATGTAGTAGTAGTATTGAGGCTGCTTCAGGACCTCAATGTAGGAGTAGGTATTGTAGGAACAAACTCCTTGTGCATGATTCCCTCCACATCAAAGAAACAAATCGGCAAATTCTTCACCTGTCTTGCTTTCTGTGGTCATGGTGAAGGAGGACTCATCCACTGGGATCGTTGCTGATTTCTTTCTGGGTCATAATATAAACCAGGCTTTCATTACTAGTTATGACCTTAGAAAGGAAGTTTCATTTTTTGTACTTGCTCCTGAAGGTCTTTGCATGCATGAGCTGATGTTGTCCTTGCCCTGAGGTAGCAGTGGAGGAACAAATTTGGCAGCAGTCCACCTCATGTTGAATTCCTCCGTTAGGATCCATTGCCATGATCCATATGTTAGTTCAACACTTCCACAGATATAATTAATTATTCATCAACAGTCCTTGTGAGAACTATGACTGATGCACTTTCTCCACATTCTCATCTGTTTGGCTTGTTGAAGGCCAACCAGAATGGGTTGGGTTGGGTTGTTTTAACTCTAAGCGGCACTTTTTTGCACACCATGGGCTAAAATGTCCAGATCACAAGGACCCCGAATGCTCAGAGAAGGTTGGGGGGAGGGGACCCACTGGAACAGCTGTTAGGAGACAGATGGTAGCCTCCGTTAAGGCCATCCAATGTATTCTTTAACGTGCACAGAGGACGTGCTTTAACGTGCTCTCCCACACATGGGCCACAGCTTAACATCTCATCCGACGGACAGCGGCCTTTTCAAGCCCATCGGTATCCCCTACTGACCGTGGGTAGGGCGTGGAGTTATATGCAGAGATAAATCTCAACGCTGACCCAGCTGGGACTTGAACCTGGGAGCTGCAGATTACGAGTCTGGCATGCTACCGACTGAGCCATCCCCGCCCCCCAACCAGAATGAATCTTCCACTAGTGTTTGCCCATGTTTAAAATGCAAGAACCACTCAGAAGTCAGAGTTTAACCCATGGCGTCATCATTGCATCCTTGTTTAAGCATTTCATGAGTCTGTGAAGCAATTTTACCTAGTTTGAAACAAAACTTGATGCAAATGGGCTGTTCTTTCATGTCTTCCATTTTTCTGTTAAAAGAAAAGTCATAAGCTGCACAATCACAAATGCACTAAAATGCTTGTAAAGAAGGCTTTGTTCCAACTGTTAGTGTGAAACTTGCCAACTATTTGACAAAGGAGTAGACTTGCAATACCTAGTGGCAGAAGTCAGAACTGCACCCAGATGCTAGATGGTAGATGGTGCTACATGAAAAATAATGAGATAAACTTGTCTGTTCAACATCCACTAACCCTTCCATTCCCCCCCCCCCCCCGACAGGGGACCCACCTTGATGTGGTGGGGGGGGGGGCTTTGGACCCAGCAACCGGTCAAAGACTCTGCTGCCGATATGGGCCCCGGTTGGAAGAGCCAAGACCAACCGAGGTCGAAGACATTGCTGACCGCTTTTAGTGGCCTGGTTGGACGGTGTCAAGACCTCAAAATCAGGTGCTCTGTGGAGCAGTTCAAGGGTACGGCTGAACGGATTTGGTGCCCTAGTTGGCACGAGCCCTTTTTAAAGTCTGGGTCCCACTAAGAGTCTCCACCCCGAGTGCCGAGCGAACTTGTATCTATATATCCTTGTTCATGGCTAACCAGGGAACAGAGTAAATCTTAGGTTTCTCCCATGGTCGGGCTTTTCCTTCAATAGGACTACTCGCCATAGGAGGTTGGGGATGAGATGCATCTATATGGTGTAGCCTTGTCCCTGACTATAGATAATCACGGCTTTCCATTAACTTGGTAGTATCAAAAGGCAGAACAGGGGATTGCCGTGGTTGCCATAACATCTGGCAGCATAAGAGTTGCTAACCCTTCCAGTGTCCAGCCTGAAAAACTGGTTTACATCCAGAGGCCAAATTTAACTTTAGAACTTTTTTGCCAAATAATTAGTGAAAGGAATTATGGCATGTTATATGCCAAATTAAATAAAAATAAATAAATACCCCCTCAAGCAGCTGCTTGCCACAGAGGTCTGACAGGAGCCTGTCAGTTTATATGCCATAGTAGGAGATCTGAGAGGATGGCAGGACCTCAGCAGAAAAACGACACACACATCCATGCCTAATCCGGGGCTCGAACCCAGGTCCCTTAGATCAGTAGCCAAGCGTGCTAACCACTCGGCCACGGGACGGCTCTATAAATACCCCCTCAAGCAGCTGCTTGCCACAGAGGTCTGACAAGAGCCTGTCAGTTTATATGCCATAGTAGGAGATCTGAGAGGATGGCAGGACCTCAGCAGAAAAACGACACACACATCAACATTTAATTCTGGATTTTCTGAAAATAAAATACTTAGGAAAAAAGACCATGTGTTTCATTTTAATAGGACTTTTTTTAGAGTCATGTAGTAAAAAAATGCATCTGGAAACACAAATAAAAATTTGTTTAAAAAAAGCTAATAGACAGAAATGATTATAATGCACATGAATAGAAAGGCTATTTATTTCTAAATAATAAAAAAAAAATTCTTGTTTAAAGTAAACATTTCTTCCATTTTGAAATTTTTTTCTCCATGCTCTACTTTGAGAAAAAGTCCAGGCTTGTTGCAGTCCAATAAACAAGTCACATTTAGAATATTTTCAATAAATAACTAATCAACAGAAATAGCTCATGTTATATACCAAATTAAAAAGAATTTAATTCTGAATATTATTGAAGTAAAAAATTTGATCAATGTAGTAACATATTAATTTTAATAACAATTTTTACAGTGATATACCAAAAAAAGGGTACACATTTCATAATTTCTTCCAAAATCCTCCATTTTTAAAAAGTAGCAGTTCTTTGTTAATTATCAGGAGATTTTAAAAACTTTAAGGAAAAATTTGTTGATAATAGTTCAAATTAAACTTCTGAGCTTAAATTAAGGGATTGCTTCAGCACAGAGTAATGTTGACAAACAAATTGGCAATACCTTATATAACTTCTAAGAAATGGCAAACAGATGGTTTTAACAAATTATTTATGTCATAGTTTAATAATATATGCATCAAATAAAAAAAAATATTATTTATCAAGCTTAAATTACATATTTTTATAAGAATCTATTAAAAAATTTTAAAATGGCAATTTTTATTTTTTTAAAAATCGTTTTCTTTTATTGTACTAGAAACGGATATATACGTTCTGTACACTGGAAGGGCTAATAATCAGCACTTTAACATCGATTCTAATTTTAGAGGAAAAATAGTCTTGAGCCGGGTGGGATATGAGCCCATGACCTCCTGATAACATGTCAGATGCTCTGGACCACTGAGCTACCGGCCGCCGATCAAGATTCCTCTAATTAACACTATGAACATTCCTTTTATATCACATATAGGCATTATTCAGGCAATTTTAGCCACAAGCGGCTTTCTATTTGCCATATAGATGGAAAGCATGTCTTACAAGTATGTTAATGATGATAAATAATGAGATAAACTCGACTGTTCAACATCCACTAATAAATCAGCACTTTGACGTCGATTCTAATTTTAGAGGGAAAATTGTCTTGAGTCGGGTGAGATATGAACCCACGAACTTTTGATAACATGTCAGTTGCTCTGGACCACTGAGCTACCGGCCACTGATCAAGATCTCCTCTAATCAATGCTATGAACATTCCTTTTATGTCACATATAGGTGCTATTCAGGCAATTTTAGCCACAAGTGGCTTTTGATTTGCCATATAGAGCACCTGACATGTTATCAGGAGGCTGTGGGTTCGTATCCTACCCAGCTCAAGACAATTTTTCCTCTAAAATTAGAAGTGCTGATTTATTAGTGGGTGTTGAACAGTCGAGTTTATCTCATTATTTATCATCATTAGCATACTTGTAAGGCATGCTTTCCATCTATATGGCAAACAGAAAGACGCTTGTGGCTAAAATTGCCTGAATGGCACCTATATGTGACATAAAAGGAATGTTCATAACGTTAATTAGAGGAGATCTTGATCGGCGGCCGGTAGCTCAGTGGTGCTACATAAGTAAGTCCAGGAGCTTTTTTGGATTACACCATGTATGTGTGCTTTTCATTTATTTCTGGGTTGCTGGATGGATGGATACACAGAATACTTTATATCAGCTGTGGCTGATCCTAATAAACCAGAAAATAAGTGATAGTAACAGTTAAAAGAACATCCTTAAGTAATAATTTCATTCATAAACATTAGGAGAAGGAAGAAAACAATCTTTTTATCATGCTGAGTAAGTTTGTAATAGTGATGGCTTGTGGGAGTGCAGAGTTTCTGGTCATATTATTTACAAGATTTAATCTGCTTTTTGAACATAAAAGTCAATAGAATTTTTTTTTATTTTAAAATTTGATTTGTCAACTTTCAGACAGAATTTTTTTTAGTAATGGAATTCTGTCTGAATTAAAGAACATCCTTAATTAATAATTTAATTCATAAACATTAGGAGAAGGAAGAAAACAATCTTGTTATCATGCTGAGTAAGTTTGTAATAGTGATGGCTTCTGGAAGTGAAGAGTTGTCATATTATTTACAAGATTAATAATTATTATTATACAAGATTAATTATTAATTATATAATTAAGGATGTTCTTTTTAGTATGGTGTATTTTAATTTAAAACACAGGTCAGTGTTGCAAAAGGTGACTTGAACTGCTGGCATTCATGGGATTTTCTGTCCTGTTTATGAAGTGTAGGAACACTTTTTTTTACTGAACATTATGCATTTTTTTTCTTTTAGTATTGCATTTTGGGGATCATGGCAAACTGCTGAAAAGTTGGCATCAAGGCTAAAAAGAGATCAATATCCTCAGAGAGGCACATCAGGGATATCAAGGAGGGGGCAGGGTAAACTGTTTTAAAACTATTAAATATACACTCAAAAACTAATATTGTTTTTAAAATATTAAATTTTTCTGCAGGATGGATAAAATGCCCTTAGCATAGCAACAGAAAAGGGGGAGTGCATCCCAAAGTTATGCCTACTTTTAACACTTTTAAAGGGTCGGGTTTCTGAAACTGGTCTCACTCTGGTGACAGTTAATTTTAAACTGTTTTCAGAAAGTAAAATGCATAATTTTACAACCTCATCCTGAAGTAAATAATGAAGGGAAATACTCATTGTTGTACACCAAAAGAAAGAGCACTTAATTGGAATTAATAAAATGGGAAAAAATTCTACAAAAAATGAAATAATAGTAAAGTTTTTAAACATTTTTTAAAATTTGCAAAATTTTACTGTATTTTCTTCTATTTTTAGTTCAGTAACTTATTAAATTAATTAATACCCTCTCAAGCAGCTGCTTGCCACAGAGGTCTGACAGGAGCTTGTTAGTTAATATGCCACAGTAGAAGATCTGAGAGGATGACAGGACCTAAGCAGCAAAACGACACACACAACCATGCCTTACCCAGGGCTTGAACCCAGGTCCCTTAGATCAGTAGCCAAGCATGCTGACCACTTGACCATGGGACGGCTAGTTCAGTAAAAATTTTAAAAAATGTATTTTTTGCATTTTTTCCAAATTATTTAATAAATGATTTATTTAAATAATAAATAAATAAGTTAATATTTCCGTTAATGCTTAAATCTTTTATTCATTTAGTGCTTTCTAAATTTTTTAGTGATTTATGCAAATAATGCATAATGCATATGTTTTGATTTTTGGCGATCGGCAAACTTTAAGCCAAAGGAGAGTAGTGCCATAAAAAATTCATTTCAATTTAAAACATGATAATTTATATAGGAACTGAGAAATATACCTAAAAAATGATAAAGAACTTTGAAAAATTTTGAATAAAAATATTTCAAATTATTAAAGTTTCACTCAAGCACTGAAATTGAGAATGAATCATTTTAATATAAAGCTGCATAACTACTAGGAAAAGTTTATTTTTAAAATTTTGGTTAAAATCGCAATATCCTAATGTTAATTAGTATATTTGGTTAGAATATTGTTACAACAGATGAACGAGCAACAATGAAACCATGATGGACTGTATCATTTTGAAGCTTGTGTGTGCTTCAACATGTGAATTACGTCAGAAGCCATTTGGAGTAGTAAAAACTTAACAATAATGTTGTAAAAGAGAAGAATAGAAAATTTTGTCTTCAATGATTGAAAGTGTATAATCCTTTTTTTCTCTAAGAGATATAACATTAAATTAATCTTAGGAAAGCCACTCAAGACATTTGAAGATATGGCTGAGGAGGTAATATGTTAGTCGAGCAAACAGAACTGATCTCAACTTCTCTGTAGGAAGAGTTCATCTTCTGATGCATTCTGATGCACTTCACAGGGTCCTGGTGCATCTGATGCACCAGGACCCTGTGAAGTTGATCACTCCTCGACATGGCAGGAAAAAATAGAAAAATGTGGCCATAAATGACCAGATCAGTAGACCACATTGATCTGGCAGCCCTCCCCTTCTGTTTCCTTCCAAAAGAGAATGAGAAAAAGCTTCCAAAAGACCATGAGAAGGCAGGGTTGGACTTTAAGTGCTAGGCCTGGCCGGTTCTGTGCATCATCACTGGGGATTGGTACACAGCTCTCCTTCCAGTTTATGCCTAGCTACCATTGAACAAAATGCTGTACAAACACATATTAATTTTGAAGACAAATCTAAATTACTAAGTTTCAAGAAGTCACTTTAAAGTTAGGTAATGATAAGGTTACAGATATTCTGATACTGGTTCTCAATTTTGTGTAATTAATTCGATTTCCCTTGCAAAACCTAAAACCCAGTGGAAAAATTAATCTTGAAGATGTTTTTGGTAACATTATAGTATAAGAGTTAATTAAGTTAAAATTTAATTGTTAGAAATTGATAGAAAAGAAGTGAATGCTGATAATGTAATTGAAACTTGGTGTGCTGTTACTCCACATTTGTGTAGTTCTCTACTTTTGAATAAACAAATATATGATTTACTATGTAATAATGTCAAATTTAAGGATAAAGTTACAGATAATTCTAATATGTTTTGTAGTGGTGATAATAGTTTGGTTAATAATAACTGCAATAAAGAGATTATTAATTTTAATAATATTAAAAATAACCTGGATACTGAGATGAATTTTGAAGGACTAAAAGAGTTATTTAATGAAAAATGTGATAAGTTGCTAAGAGTAAATAATCCTGAATATAGTAATCAGTGTCATTTAACTGGTGAAATGCCTTGTGTAAAAGAATTCAGTGATCAGGTAGTATTGAATGAAGTGACTAAAAGCACTTATGGCAATAATATTAAATCTAAAAGTAAAGGAGTTTATAAAAATAACTGTAACTCTGAATATGGTATAATTATGGAGTAAAGGATTATAAATATGACTGTAACTCTGAATATGATATATTATATATGGTAGTAATAAAAATGTTTGTGTTAGTAATGGAGTAACAGCTATGGGAAAAAGAATAATACTGAAGAAATGACTAATTTTAAGAGTTTAGTTAATAAATAAGAATTAAAGAAAATGGCTCATAATAAATTTAAGAAGCATATTGAATATTCCGGAACTAAGGAGGTTGTTGATAAAAGTATCCTAGTTGCCATTAGTCAGAAAAACTCTGATTAGAGTTTGAATAAATTTGGTTTTGAGTTTAATGACTCAACAAATAAAAATTCCTTATGTATTAATGAAAATACTCCTTGTGGAGGAATGTCACAAGTATGTAAGTGCCAGAGGCCAAGTAACTTGTTTAAGATTAAGGAATTAGAAATAGATAAGTCTGAATTTATTGTTGAGTATATCTCTGAAGGTAATGAACAAAAGAAGACACTTGGCCAAAATTTAGAGCATAAGAAATTAGTTAAAAGTATTCCCAGTGTGAGTTTTGGGGGAAAATATTGAGTTAATATTATGCAAGGGAAACAGCAAACAAGAATTTTTAAACTGAGTGTACCTCATCAAACAAACACATTTGGCCAGTGCAGCAGTCACCAAATTAATTTGCCTTATGTAGATAGCATGAAACAAAAGGAAATACTTTTTAAAGAACTGCAAAGGTTGCAAGACCCTGATGAAAGCTGCTGAACATCCATCTGTTTTAGCCAATTCCAAGTGTAAAGGCAAAATAAAATCTAATGAAAGTATTGATAATTGTAATTGTAGAATTGATCATAATTTATATAAATTTGAGACTTGTAATTTGAAACCAACTGTCAGAGTTAATAATAAATATATTAACTGGTGTCCCAATAAAAATGTAAATGTAATCCAAAACTGAAAAGATATTTATCTTCAGATATAAAGGAGGAAGGTTTAGAGAGAAACTTTAATATGGTTTGGCACAGATGGGAATTTGATGCCAACCCTATAACAGTGTGCAATGATGTTGGATAAGAAGAGATGTTTTTGCTGACTCTGTCAAGACTACAGCATCCAGGGGAGGAATAGGTATACATTAGGATTGAAATGTTAAATTTAATGGCAAACACAATTTTTTTACTAAAAATATATTTCTGGTAAAGGGAAAAAATATTTTTTTGAAAAACCTATTTTGTATTATTTTTATATTATTTGAAAACCTATTTTTCAATACTACCTATTTTTTGTCTTAACTCTCTGATAGTTAAATTTAGTAATTTATTTAATATAAATAATGCACCACCTTAATTTTAACTTATGACATATTTTAAACATTAATTTGTAGTTTTAGTGTATTCAGTTAAAAATAAGTTTTATGCTTTCAAGTGCTTTTAAACAACTTTTACATCAATCAACTCAAATCCTTGGACTAGTGATACTATCACAAAATGCTACATGCTAATGATTCTTATAACTCAACAGATAGAACTCCTATGGTGGTAATTTCAAATCCAACAGCTAGTGACAAGCGTAGAAGCTGAAAGTAGTGCTTATCTACAGTGCACCAAGTTAATTTTAACTGCTGATATATTTTAAACATTAATTTGTAGTTTGGGTGTATTCAGTTAAAAATAAGTTTTATGCTTTCAAGTGTTTTTAAGCAACTTTTACATCAAGCTCAAATCCTTGGACTAGTAATACTATCACAAAATGTTACATGCTGATGATTCTTACTATTCAACAGATAGTACTTCAACAGTGGTAATGTCAAATCCAACAGCTAGTGACGAACATACAAGCTGAAAGAAAGTAGTGCTTATCTACAGTGTGATAGCCCTTATGCGCAAAGGATGCTGTTTACAAGGATTGTGTTTCTCCACAAAAGATATTATCTACTGTGTTCAGTGTACCAGCCAGATTTACAGAAGTATAAACTTGGCTGGTAACTTAAATTTTAAGTACTAACTTAAATGACATACAAAAACAAACATAATTTTTGAAATAGCATGCTTCCATCACATACATGAGTATGAATAAGAACTTTAAATACTCAATACCAGTTGATCTTCTGCGCTCTTAGAAACTGAATTACTTTTCAAATCTCCCACTTCGTATACACATGCTGTCCAGAACTTTGCCATGTTTATTCTGACTCTACATCTCACAGTACAGGTGTGTAACAGTGATGACTGTTGCTGTTGCTATTTGTTACTAATATGCAGTTGTAACACAATCTTAGATATTTGAGTTTTTTTTTTTACTACAAACAAACTGGGAGACTTACTTTCTGACATTGTCGTATAAAGTAATAACGAGAAAATTTAGGCCTAACAAAGTAAAATTATCATCAAATTAGTATCAGTAAGTCCAGTACTTAGAACTCTCTTTGCAAAAGTTGCATTGTACTTAGAATAATAAGCTAACACTACTACACATTGTATACCACAACGATGTATGTTAGAATATGCTAATTCTCACTCTTTTAATATCTGTATATTTTGATACAGATATTAAAGGGTGAGAATAATTAAAGAGTGAGATTCTAGTCTCACTCTTTTAATATCTGTATATTCTGATTTTCATTGCACTCTAAGTGAATTTTGTGAGTACTGCCCCTCCCCTCTCCCTTAGCACAGATTCAACATTAAGAATTGCCCAGCATTGCACAGGTTGTTGCTGATATCAGTGCACTCTTTCATAGCTTGTCTTTGTTTCTATGCTAACTATTGAGATTTTTATTTCCATTTTGACAGCTATTGGCACCTGTGGTTCCCAATGCACTTGACTGAACATTCCCAAATTTCATGTGTGTGTTCTCCCACTGTGATCCTGTATTGGGTTAAAAAATCAGGTTCCTAACTGCAATGGGATGCATTAGTAGAATAATGCCTTTTGGAATATTGGGGAGCTGGCAATGGGGGCAGATTTAAATGTTATGACTTTTACATTCACAGTTAGGGAGTAGTAAGTGGCAACAATGAATTTCTCAGTGATTATTGTTCCCCACAGGACTAGTATAACATAACACTTATGCCCATATCAAATGTAACATACCATTATTGACACACAATGTGATTTGACTTTAAAAGTTACTGTCATTTTAAAATTGGATAACTGTTACTATATACAGTTGGCCATTAGGTTGGGTTGTGGGTTGTTTTACTTCTGAGTGGCACTTTTTGCACAGTGGGCTAAATGGCCAGGTCACAAAGGTCCCAAGGCTCAGAGAAGGTTGGGGGAGTTGATCTACTGGAATAGCTGTTGGGAAATAGATAGTAGCCTCCCATCAAGGTCATCCAGCATGTTCTTTAACGTGAACAGGGTATGGCTGTCCCACACATGGGGCCATGGCTTAAAATCCCATCCAACAGCCTTTCCAAGCCCATTGGTGTCCCCTACAGACTGTGTACAGGGTGGGATGTTTTGGGGGGATAAATCTCAACACTGACCCAGCTGGGACTCAAACCTGGGAACTGCAGATTATGAGCCTGGCACGCTACCGACTGAGTCACTACCGCTCCAGTTGGCCATTAGGAAAAAATAATGTGGTTGCATGAGGTTATGCTGCATTCTTTAATGGTCTTTCAATGAACATTACTCACGAGCAGCATAATCTATTTAAATACATTTTCAGTTCACCATTGGGTTTTGTGCAGAAATGCTCTTTCAAGGAACAATTCTTAAATCCAAAATTTTGTCTGACTTACAAAATTCTATGCATATAAAAAAATCATTTCAACTGAACATACATATTTTATTTTCTGAAAAACAAAAATACATTTAAGGCCAGAGCAATGACCAGAAAATTTGTTGAAAAAAAAAAATATTTAATATTACTTAAATTGTGTCTTGCATTTCCTGCCACAGAAAAGAAGGGAAAGAAAATCTCATGGAGTTTATCTTATTGAGTTTTATATAGAATAGAGCTTCCTATACTAAATGATTTACTGTATATTAAGACCTGAGCAATGCTGGACAATTCTTCTAGTGATAAATAAATCTGTAAAAATAAAAGCAAAATTTAATGTAAATATAAAGTCTTACAAAGCCAATGCAGCTGTATCCAATATCCATGGACCTCTTTACAACAGGCAATCCAGTACTGCAAAAAAGCACACAGAGATATGTCTCTCTTGTTAATGCAGCTGTATCTCTGCTTTGTACCATTGAACATGGTATGTTTCTGGAACTTAAGACTCTCAGCAGTTGACCTTTTGGAAAATAATGCAATGAATCATAAAAATAATTGTAGAAATCAGTTTAAATGGGAAAAGAAGGAAAATTTTAAAAAAGGCAGGAAATACTTAGTAATTGTTTTTAGAATTTTCCAATTTGAAGAAAGAATTTGGTTAATTTTTGGAAGCTTTTCGAAAGTTATGGAAAAATATATTAGCGATATTTAAAATTATGAATATAAATTGAAGGCTTGATATAATGTGTAAATTAAAATGAGGTGAATTGGAAAATGGGACTTTAGGAATGGTGATCACAATAGTTATAAGTTTTTTTGTAGTGTATTATAATTTGTATCAAATTAAAAAAGTAAACTTCATATCCAAAGTTTAAACTACACAGTTTTATAAGATATATGTAAAAAGAAGCCTAAATGGGAAATTATATATTTTTATAAGTTTCGTTATTTGTGTGTTTTTATAACTGTGTTTTTGGAACTGTCATTTCAGATTCTGTTAATGTCTGAAGACCATGTAGATCATGGAAGTGTTAATTAGGCATATGTAAACTTATCCTGTGTTGCTTCAGCAATTTTGGGAATGAATTCCCAGTTTCCTTACATGTTAAATATCTTTTTTTTTTTCATTATTTTTGTATCCACAGCATGTTTTGGAATGTATCCTTCTCATAGATAACAAGGTTTTATTGTGTATGTGTTACTGATATGCATGCTACTAGCCTATTCAATTTTGCAAATGTGACCAAAAGGTTTTGATATTTTCAATACTGATTATATTTTGTATGCTTTACAGCATTTTCCTGAAAATCGCCACTACAATACATTACCACGAGTAAGACAGCGACGTAGTAGTGCAAGTAGTACTGGCAGTGACAGGGAAAATCAAACTAACTCCAGAAATAGTCGCCCTCCAATTGGCAGAAGGAAGGGTATGTTATTGCTCTTTATTTCCCTTCTTCTCCTTAAAGCTTTGATTTTAAATCGATTTTAATAGCTATCACTGGTTTATGAAACTATGTGCATTTTAATATTCATATATTGTCAATATTAAGATACTGCTTCTGAAGTTATATACAGTTAAACTTGGTTATAAAGAGCGCCAAGGGGCCAACAAAATTTCCTCGTTATAACCATTACTCACTATATCAGTGATGAGTTAAATCTTCCTCCTATTTTTTTTTATTCTCAATATCTTGATAAAAAGAGATTCAAAAAACAAAAGAAATATTAGAGAGAGAAAAATAATATAATTACATACCTAAATATTATTTGCATTAATATGCATATATAAACAACAATGCACTTAATATTAAACACAATTTTTCCGTAATTTTAAAACCATACACTTAATACTAATACAATTTATTTCTCTGTAATTGAAAACAAGACTAATTAATAATAAACACAATTTCAATTTGTCTTTTTATTTATGAATCTTAAAATTGATGTTGGTTTTAAGATTTAACTTTGATATTTCTCAAATATCCCCTTAAAACACTCAACACATTAATAGTCTCATTATTTTCCTCAGTTCCTTCAAAAAAATTGACTAATGTGTCCATTGCACCTTGAGATTGGGAGATTGCCATCACTGATCTTGATTCACTTTCTCTTGTCATCATCTCATCATCACTTTTTCATCTTTTTTCTGACTATCCGAGCAATTAAGAATGTTTGCATATTTCCATAGTTACCAAATTTTGTATAGTATATCCATGTAGTATGCTATAACAGTGAGAAATTGTATGGAAATGCACATAAATTTAAATCATTTTGGCTTCTTCTCATTATAGCCATGAGCTTAAAGTTTAAATCTAATCAAAATATCAATTTACGTTGCTCAAAAGAAAAAAAATAGCAAAGATTCAAATGTTTCTAAAACAAACAAAGTTTATTTCCAGAAATTCAAATCACCAAACTCAATGGTCAGAATATTAGCAACTCACATCTATCTAAAGTAACATCATATCAGACAAAAACTCTGTTTACACTGATTCACAATAACTCTGCTACTACATCTCCACTACTCAACTCCTTACTCTTAACTCTTTCTACTCTGTCTACTACAATCTGTGACCCAGCGTCACATAGTTATAACAAGTGGCGTATAAAGCCAGCATGTGTCTTTTGCACACCAGGAAGGACATTTGCATAAGTGACGATTGCACAAGCTATGATGCAAGAGGGGTCATGTCCTGAACACACACTTTAGTGGTTGTCAATTAAAAGGTCGGAGTTGCGCTTGCGCAACTCCTACGATCTCAGAAATGAGAATTGAGATAGTCCAAATAGAATAATCCCCAAAATGATATATATATAACGTAAATTAAGCAAAACTGGTTAAGGAAAAGTAAAAGTGAATGGATGGACCATCACAACCATCTACATCCATTCATCATCCATTTCTCACATCAGGATGCCTTCTTTGACCAAGACAATGCCCTATCTCATCACTCCTGTTTGGCAAAGGACTGGTTGAAGAGCAAGCAGTGAGTTCACAACCCTCAAACGGCCCTCTCACTCTCCGATTTGAACTCTATTCAGCATCTATGGGATAAAGTAGAGCAATGCATTGGAGCCTGAAAACCCACCATTGGCAACTCTGAGCACTTTATAAATGGCTGTCATAGAATCATGCCACAATACCACACAAATGTTTCCAACATCTGGTAGAGTACATGCCATGACATGCTACTCTTGTTATTAGGATGAAAGGTGGACCCACATGTTATTTGGTGGGTGTATATAATAAATTACCTTTTCAGTATATTTTAGAGAGCTTAAGACAAAAGCAATACTTGATAAATCTGCTAATTTCAACTAAAGTAGAAATTTTTCTTTTGACCTCAGTAAAAAAATTGTTAAAAAGCTTAATTTGCCATTTTTTTCCTAAATTGTTTAATTATTTCAGTATTAATAGCTCATGCCTTTTTCTATTATTACTTAATCTTTCATTTATTAGTTGTTGTTCTTTTAAATTTCTTAGTCATATATAAAAATTAGGTCTAAAATATATGCTTAAATTTTTGGCAATCTGTAAGATAAAACGAAATAGTGTCACAAAAAATTATTTTGCTTTCAAAAAAGATTGTGTGAATAAAAATTTGAAAAATGTATCTAAAGAACTTAATGAACTCTTAAAAATATTATTTAAAAAGCATATAAAGTGAAAGATTGAAATTGTGCTCAAATTGTTTCAAAGTCATCTATGCATACCACAATAAAAAGTTGTTTCGAAATAAAGATAAAATTTGAATTTATAAATAGCATTTTCTTAATGTAAACTATTAGGTATGATTAACAAGTAATTAAAATATCACAAAATAGCCCATATCTTTTAAAAGTAAAGATATAAAGTGAAAAAAAAACTACACTGCATGAGTAGCCAAAATTTGATCAATAAAATGGAAAACTTTCTTTTAATATTGCATGTAATAAAATTTTTATTAATAATTTTAGTGAGAATACCTTTTTCTTTCTTCATTATTAGACCATAAAGTTCTAGAGCACCTTCAAAATATTAACAGTTCAGACAGAAAATGCATTACATCAGAAAGGTTAAGTGTATTCAGTAATTTCCAACATTTTGCCAAGAAATAATCTTAATTCATTCTTCAGGTGTATTAAAATAAATCTTAGTTTATTATAAAATGTTCAGTAACAATTTGCAGTCTACTGCAAGATAGGAAATTATAAGTATTGTTCTGTTGGATGTTTGCAATGATAAATAACTTAGGTAACTATAGTTATTGATTATTATACTTATTTTCAGGTGATAATCCTGATTATAATTATAATCGGAAGAACAATGTTTCACAAGAAAGGTTACAACAATGTAATAATGAATATAGGTGCACAGATCAGTTGACAGGAAGCAACAGAAATTCCAGAAATGGGCATTTTCACCATGACAGCTCAAGGGAGCGACTGTTTCGTATATCAACATATGAAGAACCAAAACCACCTGTATGTATTTTTTTTTGTTTATTATAATTCAATGTACTGACTGTATTCCCAATTAACCTTACAATGTCAGGTTTCTGAAACTGAACTCACTGTGGTGTCCAGATTTATTGTAAAGTGTTTTCAGAAACTAAACAACTTCAGAACTTCATCCTAAAGTAACTAATGAATGGAAATATGTCATGTTACATACCAAAAGAAAGAGCATTTAATTATGCTTAATAAAATGACAAAAATTCGAAGAAAAAAATGGTAGGTTAAATTTTTAGTATTTTTCTTTTAAAACATTGCAAAATTTTACTCTATTTTTTTCCACTTTAGCGAAATTTCAAAAATGTTATTTCCCCCCCCCCCTTTTTTTTTCTATATTATTTTATTATTCTAAATACACTGAAGTGCCATTGAATTAGGGATAGCAATCTAGTAACATGTTGGACCCCCTCTGGCCCTGATAACGGTTGTCACACGATGAGGCAAGGACTCCACAGGCTTGCATAAATGTTCCACAGGTATGGTGACCCATGCATCCTCCAGAGCTGTTCATAATTCCCTCAAGGTCGTCGCTGATGGGACACAGGCCCACTCTGCTGAATGGTATCTCAAAGATTTTCAATGGAATTTAAATCTGGGCTTCTAGGTGGCCAATTCATTATTTCAAAATCAGCAGAATGCTCCTGCAACTATGCAGTAACCAACCTGGAGCTGTGAGATGAACAGTTGTCTTGCTGGTAGACACCATCTCCATTGGGATGCATGATGGCCATAAATGGCTGTAAATGATCAGCCATGAGTTCTATGTAATGGGATGCATTGAGAGTCATTGGTACACGTACCAAAGGTCCCACAGACATCCAACTGAAAACACTCCAGGCCATCACTGAGCCACCACCAGCTTGTAATGTTCTGACCTGACATGCAGGATCCATGGCTACATGGGGTTGGTACATACCCTCAGTCGCCCATCGGTATGATGAAGTTTAAATCGGGATTCATCACTCCAGGCTATCCGTTGCCAATTTTCAATGGTCCAGTTTCGATGTTCTTTAGCCCAGACAAGGCGTTGAGTGCAGTGTCGTGCCTTTAGAAGTGGGACTCTCGTAGGTCAGTGGCTCCTGAAGCCAAGACAATGAAGTGAGCTTTACACGGTACGTGCTCTGACTTCCCGGCTGGAACCTGCATTCAGATATGGGAGGTGATTTCAGATAATGTCTGACCCCTATCAGCCCATACAATGCAGGTCAGATAGCGAAGCCCACAATCATTCAAGGCTGGTTGCCCTTTACAGTTTGTCCAGGTGCTTATTTTTTTGCCGAAATTTTCATATTCCAGGAACATTCTTGAAACTGTCGTACGAGAAAATACAAGTTCATTGACAATTTCAGAGATCAAGTGTCCCATCCATCAGGCACCTACGATCTGCCTTCTGTCGAATACATCTAAATCCTGTGCCTTTCCCATTACACTTCTCACAATTAATGCTTGGGGAAGCCAAAGCTGACAGCTATATATGACCTGAGTTTCAGCCACACAGGCGCACAAATGCAGAACTTGCGGTACTGAATTTGCGGTACTGAATTTGTATAACGTTTCCTATCCCTAATTCAATGGCACTTCAATGTATAAACAGTTCATAAGATTTTGGTTACTGCTTAAATCTTTCATTTATTTCATTTTTTCTAAATTATTTAGTCATATATGCATATTCTTAGACTTTTGATGATTGTCAAACTAGCCTAAGTAAAGCAGTGTCATAAAAAATAATTTTGTTTTAAAAGCTAGATAATTTAAATAAGAAATGAAAAATATTATCAGAAAAGTATAAAGAACTATTAAAAAAATTTTAAATTTTTCAAAACATTTAAAATTTAATTGATGCACTGAATTTAAGAACAAGTCACTTTATTATGAAGCTGCATAACTGCTATGAAAAAGTTTAGTTCTAAAATTCCAGCAGAAATTTTGGTTAAAAATTGTAATTTCCTTACCTTAATTTGTTTATGTGCGTTAAATGTAATTACAAATATTGATAAATAATGCTCTACCATTTAAAAATCGTGCTCTGACCTTTAAAAGATTCTTCTTAATGTAACTAAGATGCTGTCTAGCTCTACTCTACCTAGAGACACCTTCCAGTACCTCACCTATGTTATGACTTATCTCATTTTACAATGAGAGTGATGGGCGATATACATTTTCAATTGCTTAATTCAAAATAATATACTATATTACCTTTACTTTTAAATCCTTTTTCAGGAAAATCTTTAGATTCTCAATCTATATATTTTCTAATTGTAGCTCACACTTCCTTTATCATTTGCTACACCTTGACCTAATCTTAAAACCATATTTTTCAGATTAATTCCTCTAAAAGTAATCTAAATGGCAGTCACCATTATAGATCGCTAGCAGTTTCACTTTCGATCATTTCTAATTAATTATGTTTATGATTGCAGTATCCATTTGAGAAGCAATAAAAAATAATTTTAGAAGCATTCAAGTTAAATAAACAATGTCTTTAAGATTGTAAGTGGGCTAAAATATTGATCGAAAGCCAATGTGTATAATTCCTGGATGACACAATTTCCGGTAGTAAAAAAATCAAAGTTTATAAAGCATTACAACTCTAGTAGAGCTTAAATAGCAGAAAAGAGCAGGAAATGCAACCGATCCATAATCTAATCACAGTATGGCAGAATAAAAGCATGAGCTGAATCGGCGCTACTTGATGCTCTTTACGGTGACTGAACATGCACATCCGACTCAAATAGATTTATTTTTAAACTTTATCATAATTTTTTCAAGTTGAATCAATAGGTAAAAAATTTATATCATAGATTTAAATGTTATTTTAATATTTAATTAGAAACAATTGGAAACAAATTCAGATTTCTATTCCAAATTTTTTTTTCACAACCTTATACTATGGGAGAGACTTCGCGATTCTTCGTGCTGCAACACGGCAAGGGTTAAGATTGTATTACATCAATCTATATTACAATAAAACTTATCTGAGTTAGCCACTGTGATTATGCAAAGTGTTGTCTATGTAAGCAGATGACCAAGTTGCTAATGGTTGACCATGTGCTATAAAAACATGGTTTTTTGCAGTTCACTAAAAAAAGTAAACTTAGATGGCTATCTGTTAGGATTTATTGTATTTTTCATTACTTTACCTCCTTGCACACTAATGTAAAAATGGGGGAAAGTACATATTTTCATTGTCATTTGATCCCCTTTTTTTCCTGTTCATCTGTGGTTCTGACAGTTTGCTTATTTTTGAATCCATAACCTTAATCAGAAAGAATGTGAACATTTATTTCTGAAAGACTGCAAACAGTTATTTCTATCAGACTGATAGTGGACATGTAACAAAATGCATTTTTTTCCCTCACTTTGTTAACTATACCATAGCCTACTATTTCATTCCAGGTTACTTGGAAAAACTGACAAATTATTCAGGCATTGACCTATCACATAACATTCACTTCTACATTCTAGTCTACTCAATAATGACCAGTCAAACTGACTAGTGTTGAATAGACTTCTCTCTCTTCGCACTCTAGTTTTATGACAAGATCACTTTTCATATCAGACAAGAAAATTGCTAATTTAGTGTATTCCATTTTTTCACCTTGCCATCAGAACAAATATTGTTTTCTGTAGCAGTAATAAATGAGCCGTTTATTTTGAAAGTGAGGCAAGTCCATTTTTTGTTATTGCAAGATATTTAAGGGATTAATTTTTTTAATAGATTTAAAAATATTGGTAAGCACTAATAGACAACTTTTATGTATTTTATAGTGTTAGATAATGTAAATTTATTATCCAATAGTGTTTATCATATAAGTTCTATCTATTGTTATCATTAGCTTTATTTTTTTCAAAAATGGACTTGTCCCACTTTTAAAATAAACAGCTCAAATGTTCATGACCCTCAATCAATGGATCACCAGTGCCATGCTGAAAATATAATGGTTGTTGCTGTCATTTTCATATGAGGAGCCCTGTGCAATTAGTTGTTGGTTTTTTTTTTTTGCTTTTTTTTTTCAGGCACGACATAGCTGTTTAACTGCATTCAAATGAAGAAGTGAAAAATTGTGATTTCTTTGCTACTGTCCAGACATGCATGAATGTTCATTACATGCTCCCCACAAAATATTTTTAGACTGTTAATCACTATGCATCCATATGATTCTGACCTCATCCTTCCCTGTCTGACTAATTTTCATCACTTTAGTTTTATATCTATTTTTCACCAAACCTACTCTATTCCCGGTCTCATTAACAGCTCTAATGAAAGAGTTAATCTCATCAACATTTACCTAAAGGGCCTAATCATCAGCATAATCTAAATCAGAAATTTCAGATCTCTAGACCATTTAAGGCCAAAATCTTTCCCTTGCAGTGAATTTTGCATTACATAATTAATAACCACAAACTAAAGGGAAAAGGAAACAAAAATGCATCCTTGTTGGAACACCAGAAGCAATGCTAAACCAATTACTACAAGCCTTACCAACTCTCACACATGACTCAGTGTTATAGAGAGCATTCATTATGTTAACTAACTTGTCTGGTATGCCATATGATCTCATAATCAACCACAAATTATGTCGATCAACAGAGTCAAAAGCCTTTTTGAAATCAACAAAGCTAGCAACCAAAGGTTGCTGAAACTTTAAACATTTCTCAAGAATCTGCCTGAGTAGAAAATATCTGATCTGCACATCCCCTACCACTTCTGAATCCACATTGTTCATCACGCAATTGACTGTCAACCAAATTCTTAATTCTATTAAGCACAATCATGCAAAGAACTTTACCTGAAACAGAAAGTAGGCTAATACCCTTATAGTTATTACAAGAACTGTAATCATCTTTAAAAAAAAAATAGGGATATAATAGCTCCGGTAAAATAAGGGTAAGAGATAAGATAAATTTTTTTTCATTCATTCATTCATCATCATCATCAAGAATATATCAGTTTTAGAAGATTGTTGTATCATCTTAAACCTCAAAATATTACTGCAACAAAATATAAAAGAAAGACTAGTGAGAAAATGAAAGAAACCTTCAGTTTCCCAACAACCAACTAGATTATATATGGCAGTAAATATAAAAGTAAAATACAAAATCCTTAGGAACAACACCTTTATCATAAAAGATATTTGAAATTTCAATCAGCCATGCGATAACAGAACATTCCAGTAGTAATTTTATCTACTCCTGGGGATTTATGTAGTTTAAGTTTAGAAATAGCCAAAATAGCTTTGACTATATTATAGGACCAATATTAAAGCCAATAATGAATCTGTCATTATTACAATGGGAGTAGACCTAACTACATTGTTTAGAACATCACTGAAATATTCACTTTCAATAATCTTACCATGTTTATCCCTCAATTCATGTTACCTGTCTGTTTTTTCCCATGCAAAATGTTAATTATCCGGTTTAGCTCTCTGCTCCTATGTTATCTAGCAGCTTCCTCTGCTTTGGCACCCAAGCTATCAACACAAAGATTCTTTTCAGCTGTTGACTGATCCTTTGCATATTTATTAATCTCTTTGTAATGATGTTTGTTAGGACTAATAGGATGTTGATTAAAGTTATTACTGCAGTTCTTTCTTTTAAAAATAAGCTCCAGTACCTTATCATTTAAATAACTTTGTTTACTTTGCTACTTATTACCCAGAAGAATACAGTTTCAAGGAAAACTGTTTGAAATGGGTGCATTCACTTCAGTGGTAAGTAAAATGCACAATTGTCATAATGATTAAGTAACCTGTTATGGTAAGTTTTGGTTATAACTGGATTTTTCAGAGATTCAGTGTTCCAGATAATTTTTTCAACCTTATCGCAACACTTCTGAAGTTAAGTTGCAAGACACTTTTAACAAATTAATAGACAATCCAATTTTGGCTTCCCTATAAATCCTGGCATTATTTTACTGTATTGTTTACATTTACCAAGTCTTTATATATTCATTTTTTTATAATGCACAACAGCCCCAGACTGGCACCTGTAAGTTGTTAGAATTTTCAAAATGTGTTCAGCTATTCAATGCAATGTTTCAAATGTGTTCTGCTATTCTGAAAGGATCCAGTCAATGATAAAGGGACGCCCTGTGAAGATTCAGCTATTTAGTTATCTTCACAGAGTACAGTATTCCACCTGTGTGTTTGCCATACATTGTGACCCATGTCCCTGTAAAGGATGATCCTGGTAATTATATAGGGTCTGTTTGCTTCACTTTTCATTGACTACCAGGGTACTCTTCTGCCTGCTTTGTAGTTGGGAAGCCTATTTAGTCACAGGGCTACTTAGCACTAAGTAGGTTATATGTGACCAAAGGAACCCATCTGCATGTGTCTGCAGGAGATGTATTTGAAAGCAGGTGATGATCCCACAATCTGACCTTTTCTCACATTCATCAGGACAAGGATGGAAATGGGCCAACGTGCATGGGTAATGCCATCCTTGTGAGCTACCGTTCTCCATCCCTCTCACCACCCCTTAGAGACAATTACTATTTGTCATTTCGAGGGATTTTTTGTTGATTATTGTCTCTATCTTCCCACAGTAATTACAATTGTCTTTGCTGCCCTTGATGCTTGCATCTACACATACCCTTATCTTGAAGCAATTCAATGGACACAGTCTTTTATGTGGCATTATGTTGTGTTATATTTGTGTAGTGGACTTAAGATCAGCAATTCAGTTTTTCGATTGGACAAGTGCATACTACAGACAGAACAAATAACAGTAGTCTGCTCCCTAGGATAGAGAGAACTTTGATTTTCTTCAGTCAGTGGACATGGTATGATAAACAGATAATTATTATTAAACTCAACTTATTAAGTATCCACTAATAATTTCCACTCTGTGAATTGATTCAAGTATTTAGAGGAAAAATTTTCTTGATCCGGGTGGGATACGAACCCACGACCTCCTGATTACACCAATGGTAAGATTTGGGACCTTGAGTACTGACTGGAGATCCATCATTTTCTGTCAAACATGGTGTAGTATATATTTTCACTACCTTACTTATGTTTTCATTGATATTGATCTTTTTTGTTTTTCATCAACTCCTCTTCAGTTTTTGACACTTTGCACAGAATTTTTGAAAACAGCCCACATGAAAGTGATGGTACATCATCACTATCTCGCTGCTACTAATAACTCTCTGTGACTAACATATCACTTACCACCAACTCTTCACAACTCTACTCTTACTACAACTCTCTTTACTACTGTGACTATATGTCACAGTTATACAAGCGTACAAGCTCGGCAACACGTGGCTGTTGCACCGGTAAAGACATTTGCATAAAATGACAAGCATGCATGCTATGATACAAGAGGGTGTGTGTCCTTGTATACGCGTGCTTTAGCAGGTGGCAATCGAAAGTTCGGAGTTGCGCATGTGCAACTCCTATGCTCTTGAAAATGAGTGCTGTGATGCCAAAAATGAAATAAAAATCCCCAAAATGATAAATATAACGTAAATTAAGCAAAACTGGTTAAGGTAAAGTAAAAGTGAATGAGGGGGCATCACACCACTTCTATTAATAACTTCATGTGACCAAACTTTACTTTGTCAAGTAGCCATTTTTTACTCACATTTTATTTCCTCTGCAGTCCCCTCTTCTGCATTTCATTAATCATTAATGTCATAGCAAGAGCCTTGCATTTTCTGGATGATAGAAACAGCATCGTATTTCACAACTTGGTACTGCACAATAAATGTGAATTGCAGTTTCCACCTCTCAAAGTGCTGATAAGTGCATGCAGAATAAAATCATGTGAGAACTGGAATGGAAGCAGGAATATCTGTATGCAGGCAAACTAAATAGTGTTCACACATTGCACCAGCAATTAAGGTGCGGTTCACACATTGTACCAGCAATCCTTGGTGTGGTGTGGAAGGAAAACTATATTTGTGTAGTGGACTTAAGATCTGCAATTCAGTTTTTCGATTGGACAACAAATAATTATTTTTAAACTCAACTCATTAAGTATCTGCTAATAATTTCCACTCTGTAAATTGATTCTAGTATTTAGAAGAAAAATTGTCTTGAGCCGGGTGGGATACGAACCCACGACCTCCTGATAACATGTCAGGTGCTCTGGACCACTGAGCCACTGGCCGCTGATCAAGATCTCCTCTAACATGCTATGAACATTTTCAACCTACTTTCCTAATTGTTCAGGCAATCCCGCCTCAAGCAGCTTTTTAATTCCTTTTCTTAGATGGAATCCATATTTTACGAGTATGCAATCTACAAATAATTATTATTAAACTCAACTCATTAAGTATCCACTAATAATTTCCACTCTGTAAATTGATTCTATTTAAATTATAATAATTCTCTGTAAATTGATTTTATTTTTTTCTGAATCAATTTACAGAGTGGAAATTATTAGTGGATGGTATGATAAATGATAAAAAGTTCAATTTCTGGTTGAAAATGAGACTATAGAATTTAGCCTCTAATAGAACTGCAGGAGAATAATCCCAATGACTTTCTCAATTACTTAAGAATGAGTGATGTAACATATAATAATCTATTAAAGAAAATAAAAACAAAATTGATGAAACAAGACACACAGATGAGGAGAGCTATTCCTGCAAACTAAAGTTTAATAGCAGCCCTTCGTTTTTAGCCACTGGACATTCCTATGAAGATCTAAAATTTTCCACAGTGATTTCTCCCTAATTACTCAGTATAATATTTCATGTAATATGCAAGATCTTGTTTCAAGAAATAAAGGATGAATATATGAGGTAATGTTTATGTGAGCTGTTTTTGATTTCAGTTGGTTCACACCGATGAGTCAAACAACTTGTTAAAAACGTACATGCTGTGCACCCCAATTTTTGTGCCTGTCTTCACCAGTGGCTGAAAGTTTGGAACCTTGGTGGGGATTTGCCATGCTCTGCTGCTCATAGTGAACCAGATATGCCATTGTATACAATCTTTACTCCTCAGTTACATGCTATCTCTCCTACTTGGACTATATAGCAGCTAAGATCATTATTTGTGGTGCAATCTACACTGACATACTTAGTTTCATTGAGGCTCAACATCACCAAAAGGGATTTTTCCAATATTTTTCACAGCTCTATTTTCTAGCCTTACCAATGTCATCAAGTTAGGTTGGGTACCAAAACATATTGGTAGCAGAGCAATGACTTGACAAATTCTGCTGCCAGTTCAGTACAATGATTTCCAGCAATGATTTAAGGTCTGAATTCTGAATAACTGATGACAATGATCTTGGTCAGTGCAAGCTCAACAAATTGTTCCATATTAAGCCTATTGTGAAATCATGACAATCTTATTTTCAGAGGAATCACAAAGAGGAAGTTTACTTGCTTGACAATCTATTTAAATCTCAATTTTTTAACAATGT
The DNA here is from genome assembly GCA_038380435.1 of Ryuthela nishihirai. Lineage (NCBI taxonomy): Eukaryota > Metazoa > Arthropoda > Arachnida > Araneae > Heptathelidae > Ryuthela > Ryuthela nishihirai. The sequence goes on from JAWZYU010000001.1 coordinate 24,554,499, forward strand.
TAGTTCAGTATTTAGAGAGCCCTGTCAAAACATTAGAAAATTTCCATGTTATATCAATGGTAATCTAATTATATATCACATAGGCCATCATATTGTAGGTCATAGGTCATTATATCCACATAGGTCATGGATTTCCAATGTGTTCTTTTATTATTAGATGGACAACCAACCTAAGCAAATTTTAACCTACCATTTTAATCATTAGTCGTATTTTAATTGATTGTATTTTAATTTTGAACTTCAAATTTTTTTAGTCAATTTCTGTCTGAGTCCCTTACACATGGAAATTTTTTATATAGAGATTTATTTTTAGAACCAGTTTTTGAGCTTTCAAATTTTCTTAACATTTTAATCACATTTAATCTTTTATCCTTTTTTTTTACCCTTTAGAATTTATTTTTGCATTATACTATCTTTTATATGTGAGATTTAATGCTGCTGTAACATTTAATCTACACATCTTTTTTTTTTACTTTGGTGTGTGTTCAGTGATTTTTACCATTTTTTGTAATATCTTTGGTACAATATAGCATTAATTGCTCTTGCACCATAAAATCTCAAACAACTGTCAATGATTCTGTCAAGCTTTAGACTTAAGTCATTGAGCATTGTGAACATATGATTGTATGCAATGATAATGATTTGTAGAGGAATAAAAGTATGTAATTATTCCAGATTTAGTTCATAGTCAAAATAATTTGTTTCTTTATGAATCTATCAGTTTGTGTTAAAGTAATGCACCTATCCCCCAATTTATGAAAGCAATTTGTGCATCGAAAACTATTTGTTAAGTTAAAGTTCATAAAATGAGACCTATATTACCATTAATTCTTTTGCAGTTTCTTCCAACTGATATAAAATTGGAAAAATAGTTCACAATTTCTCATTTTTAAAGCAAAAGTGACATAATAAATTCAAGTAAATAATAACTTTGTTGCAAACTAAAATTTCAGTTTTTATTAAGGAATTATCAACAAAATGCAATTGTATGTAATACCCTAAAAATGCTCTTGTCTGAAGTGATGTGGTAGTAATGGTTTGGTTGGGCAGTCATTCCAAGGTAGGTTCCAAAGAGAGGTTTCCATTGGCTCCATCATCATATATCATAACCTCTTCTCAACTGGCCACTGAAGTTCAAGGTTGTTTTGAATAAGAAAGTTTAGGTTCTACAGATAAAAGGAAAAAAGTAACAAAATGTTTGTACAGATAGGGCCATGCAAAAGTATTGGTGAATCTAATCGCAAGTAAATGACTCCTTGTCTTCAGTTTATTCTACACTGAAATGTAAACGAATATGCTTAGTGTATTCATTTGCAAAGCAAAACAAGAAATTATAGATATTTAAGTTGGTGAGTAAACCAACAAAGAGATTTCTTCATTGTAGTAAATATTTTCTTGGCAAATTGAAATTAAAAGTAATAAAATACATTTTTATAATGAAAAAAAATCACAAATCGAGGAATGGGTGTATCTTAAAACATTTTTGGAACAGTGAATGTAAAAATAAAAGCTCTGCCCCTGTCATTATTTCTTTTAGGTGTAAGTTCATTACAGAGGCATTGTACAGGGTGGGGCACAGAAACTTCCTTTTCCTGACGGCACATTATGAAGGGAGGTAAGGTCGTAGAAAAGTGGGGATGGGCTTGGCGAATGCAACAGTCACGGAAGTTGTTGTCTAGTACCCCTCAGTAGAAAACATGAGGTGGACGAAGGAGCAGTGTGCGTTTGCGGTCGAAGCCTATTTTTCGAACAACTGTTCCTATGTGGTCATGCAGCGTGCATTATGTACTAACTTCGGAATTCAGCCCAGAGGTCCGGTTCCTGACCGGAAATCGATTGTTTTGTGGGTAGAGAGCTTTGGGACAACCGGGAGTTTGGTGAAAAAAAACCCAGAACGATGACGGACCGTTACGACGCCAGAAAATGTAGAGGCAGTTCGACAGTCGATTTTGAGATCTCTGAGACGTTCCGCTCGCAAACATGCAGTCACCCTAGGAATATCCAATTGATCAATGCATCGAATTCTTCATGAACATCTTCATTTCCATCTTTACAAGATGTGTATTGCACAAGAATTGCCACAATGAGATTTCCAGAACCGAATAACGCCATACGAAACTTTATTGGAAACTGTTCCCCTTGACGCAATTGTTTTCTTTAGTGATGAGGCACATTTTCACCTATCTGGATGTGTCAATAAACAGAATATGCACTATTAGAGTGGTAACAACCCTACAGAACTCCATGAGAGGCCACTTCACAGTGATAAGGTGACAGTATGGTGTGCGTTGTCGAGAGTTGGAATTATTGGTCCTTATTTTTTTTTGAGGAGGACAATTGAGCAGTTACTGTCAATTCACAGCGGTATGTGGATATGATTCAAAACTTTTTCGAACCAGCTCTTGAAGAAATGAACCTAGGAAATGTCTGGTTCCAACAGGATGGTGCCACGGCCCACACAGCTTGAGCTTCGATAACAGTTTTGAGGGCAATGTTCCCCGAACGGCTCAGCACAATTCGAGGTGACATCCTGTGGGCGGCGCGGCTCGCCCGATCTAACGCCCTGTGATTTTTTTTTTATGTGGATACCTCAAGGCAGAGGTTTTTATCGCCCACAAACCTGCTTCAGCTGAAGAATGTTATTCGGCAGGAAATAGCCCGAATTCCACTGGACATGTTGGAATGTGTAGAGGGAAATGTCAAAATCGGTTGCATCAGTGCATAGAGAACGGTGTCCACCACCTTCAAGATATTTTGTTTAAAACAGCATGATTTGAAATTTGAAATTATGTTCTTTCATTGACAAAAAATAAATTTTGCTTATCAGCAACAATTTTTCTTTCATTCACCTTCAAATAAAGGAAGTTTTTGCACCCCACCCTGTAATATGCCATTGAGTTATAAGAAAAGAAATGAGCTTCACAGACATACCTGTCAATCTAACAGGAGCCTTTTGCCGTAGAGAAAACCTGGGAAGAAAGTGCCACCTTAATATAAAGGCAACATAAACAATGAAGAATTCAAGCCCAAGCCTCTTTGCACACTACTACAACTACTAAACCACAGATTGTAATGTTGTACCATGTTAGAAAAGTGCTAATTACACGTAAAATGTTTGCATGGAAAAACTGTGTTTGGTAAAAGGGTTGGACTTTTTCATGAAATGATCGGTAGAAGCAATCATCATAAATTAAAAATACAGATTTTGAGTGATTTCATAGAAATTAAGCGAATGTGTGAAAGAAATGGTCTCCAGTCATTATCTGTTTGGTCTTTCTATTCTAATGTTTGAGCATTATGTGGTGCAATTTTGTGAATGATTAATGAGTCAGCAAACACTTTTATGCTGGAGAGATTACTTTGTTGGCTTGGCCACAGGAGGAAGACAGATAAGCAGTTGATATTAGGAATAATGTTCATGAAAACACAAAGAAGGGCCAACTAGAAGGGCCAACTGAGAATGGACTAGGCTATTGAAGTCAAAACAGTCTTAATGGAATGGCATTTGTTAGTTAAATGCAGGCAAAGATGCCTGCATTTAAGTCATGCATTAATTTATATTTGGAGAACAAGTTACACTATTGATTTGACCTCTAGGTTTTGGTTTTTTCGGGATTTCGTGTATAAAAATATATTATGTGTGTGAATGCATGATTATATGATAGTTAAATATTATAATGTTTTTATACTATTAATAATATGACGGAAAAGATGACCAAATAGTTTTATGATTTTGAACAATGGATAAACTTATACATTTTTGCACAATGCATTATTTTAAATATCATTTTGAAGGTTAGTATTAAAGATATATTCCAGATGAGACTCAGTGCTGGTTTGTTTGTTTATTTATTTAGGTTTACACCTCAGCTAATAAGTTTTCTCATCTCATGAATGATGCTGAAGAAGTGGACAGAGGAAGTGCCTCTGATTAACCAAAACTGAACCTTTATTAACTTGGAGAGTTTCTAAGGGCCTTAGATTTTCCAGGAGAAAACTCTATTCTCTTGCATCCACATTTGTCCATAACTATGTCACATTCACTGGTTGGACATCAAGTACTCCAGATTATACTTTTTTGATCCTTCAGATTGCTCTTTTGGTAGAAGAATATAAGGCTGAAAATATTGTTTCAGAATTAGGAAATGACCATGGAAAAAAATTAGCTGTGAAAATACATTGTATTTGTAGACTTTTCCATAATTTAATTTTTTTAAGTCATCACTATGTGTGCTTTTCCCACTGTACTAAGAAATTCCCGCTTGGATAATCAAATGCAATATTTGTGAGCAACTGAGTGATGTGTGGAACACTTATAAGCAGGGTTGGAGTAAAATTCATAATAGCGGTAGCAAAAATCTTTAGAACTAAAAATAATTTCTTTTTAAGGAAGAATTGATGTAGAATCATTCTTTTAATGCCTTTGATTTTATTCTTCTTATGGAAAAAAAGGGTTCTCTGATATTCCAAAATGTAAAAAGAACATGAAAAAGGTTTCAGGTATCATATTTTTCAGGTATAGTCCACTCTATGTGTATGATATAAAGATTTTAATTATTTCTAAATCCTGTAAAAAAAGTTTTATAATTTCAGCCAAATGTATCAAAATAAAATTGGAAGTTTTTATTTTGAGGCCAAAAAAAAACATTTCAGTCACATTTCTCCAGCCCCAAGTTTCAAGTCAGTTTTAAAAAAAACATGCATTTTTTTAAATGGAAGTGTGTATTAATCTTTGAATATCAGAATTTAAATCATCGTAATTATATAAACTTTTAAAGGAAACTTAAAATACTGTAAATAAAATTGCAGTGTTTAAAACTTATAGCAGCAATTTTGTCCTTCTCCATAACCAGCCAAACTTGTAAAACATTAGTAATTGTGGAATTTATTGATCTAGTCTGAAGCTAGAAGAATTCCATCTTAATATGTTATGTGCACATGTGTCTATGGAACTTTGTTTTGTGTATATTATTTTCCTTTCCAAATGCTTTCCCCACTTTCTAGGGTGCAGGAGATAGCTCAGTTAGTAGCACACTAGACTCATAATCTGATGTTCCCAGGTTTGAATCCCAGCTGGGCCAATGTTGATAATTTTCTCTGCTAACCCCTCTCCCCCCCCTACCTTCAGTGAAAAAGCAGACCACGATGGGCTTGGAAAGGTTACCATCGATCGGATGGGACATTAAGTCATGTCCCCATATACAGGAGAGAACCATAGCCTGTGCACATTAAAGAACATGCTGGATATCTTTCATGGGAGGCTACCATACGTTTTTAATTCATCACTGACGATTATCTTTAATTATCATCACCAGAGTCTGCAGGTGTTTTTTCCTTCTCAATGTGTTCCCCTTGAATGCTATGCACTTATGGCATCACTTAATCCAGTCATCAAATGCTTCTTGCATTTTGTGAAAATGTTCGAAGCACTATAATTGTGACCATTCAAGCGTCTTTGTAATTTCCAAAGCAGCGACCTTATTTATAACGTTTCAGCTTTAGAAACAGATAAAAATCGCAAGATGCAAGATCAGGAGAGTAAGGGGAATGATGTGGCATCTCAGCACCGATATTAGTGACAACAGTTTGAATCAAAGCAGCAGTGTGGAACCTTGCATTGTCGTGGTACAGAAACTATTTTCCCCCTCAAAATTCTGGTCATTTTTTTACGAACTTGCGCAACAAAGTTTAGTTCCGACTTCTACAAAAGCTTCCTTATTCATTCTTGAACCCCACAGCATCAAATATGGTGCTTGAACGCCTTTCCAATCAATAAAAGCCATTTGTTTCCCAGCCAACTTCGCAACTTTTCATCGTTGCTATGAACTTGAGTTTCCATTTTCTGGATAAGCATTTTGTTTTTGCATCATAGTGGAAAATTCAAGTCTCGTCTCCAGTCACAATATGTTGAAAGAATCTTTCACCTTCCTCCGCAAATTTTGCCAACCAATTTTGCAGCAGCAATTTTTACACACAACACATTTTTGCTTTTTTCTAGAACTCACGTTGTGCGGAATCCAACAAGCAGAAATTCTTGTCATTTTCTAGTGCACCATCGCTATTGTATGAACGCTGCCATAGTAAGCTTACTACTATCCTTGTTACTAGTGCATGCAGGGTTATTCTGTAATCGTTATTAAGAATATCCCAGGCTTGGGCGATTTGTTGCGCATTGATGGAAGTGCTTGGTTCCACAGATCTTGTGTCATCCTCAACGGAATTCTTCGTCTCTGAACCATTTGTGCCACTTGAAAACCGCTTTTCGTTTCAAGCACTGTTTTTCATACACTTCAATCATTTCTGCTACTGTCTGTATCAGGGATGGTTCCAAAGTGAAAAGAAAACTAAGAGAGTCAGAATCATTGCACAGTTCCACTGGATTTCGTTTTTCAGAGTGCTCCCTGCTTCCCCCCCTCACTCACTACCATCACCAAAAAAAAAAAGTGGTTCCTGGAACAGCTCCTAGTCTATGCACCAATTAAGCCTCGCAGAACACAATAACGTATCACATGCCGTTGCTCAGTTTTCTGAGAAGCTATAGGGTGCAAAAAAAACACACACAAAAACGAGTACCCTTGACCGTATCGCAACGTGTTTCAACTTGCACACACCGTTCCTTACGGTGCCGTTGAAGAGTCTCTGTGTTGCTTACATATCATTTAATAACTCGTACGAAATGCTAATTATTGGTGGCGACAATGCACGAATGTATATGTTAAACTGGCGAAGCTTGGAGTAACTTCTAAATTTTTATATCTTATGTGTTGCTTTTAAGTAAAAAAATAATAATATTAAAAATTAATAGCTTAATGGCCAAAAATAATGTTTACCAGATTTCCTATCCAAAGATTCCAGATTCCAAAATTCAAAACCCATGCATCCTCAAAAATGGACAGGATGCGATGCATAAGTGTGAAAATTTTAAGAATCGTATATTTGTCCATTTTTTTTTTATCAGTATGGGGCGGTTATTTATTATTCCCAATAGACTATAACTACCGTACTGTTAACGGGCAACATTCAGTGCTAACAGTCTTTTCCTAAATTCCTATCTGTGTCGTTTTTTCCAGTCTTCTCGTACTCCTAGTCTATTTTCTTCACTTTCATATGGAATGGTCTTTACTGTCTTATTGGCTATACTCAAAATAAGTTTCTTTTGAGATTCTATCCCAGTTTTCTCCCGATGAAAATTACTAAACTACACTTCGCAAGGAATACCTCCCCATCGTACATTTTAGAATTAGAAAGATATACACAGTGTAGGTCATAAATTCCTGCTGTAGTGAACATTCGTTCAGTTAATGATTGATGAAATGTTATCTTTCCCCATGTCAGCGATATCATTGTAGTAATATATATCTTGGTTCATTGTTAATACAGCAAAAGTAAGGTTTGTGATACAGGTAATAAGTAAGCCTCTGTCTGACGTTTTTCCAGTCTATGCACCATTGGCAAAATTTGAGGAGGAAGGTGAAAGATTCTTTCAACATATTGTGACAGGATACGAACAAGCAGAAATTCTTGTCATTTTCATGTGCTCCGTCGCTATTGTAGGAACGTTGGTGTATGGTCACTATTGTATGAGTGGTTTTAAACACAGCCTAACCTGTATAAAAACGTCAGACAGAGGCTTACCTATTACCTCTATGAAATATAAATACAATTGAGATAAACGTGAGTGAGAGAGCCAACTCCTACTAAAATGAACACAGGTCCTTATAAACCTCGGTATGACACTGCATCAGACGCAATGGATTTAAGGTTAATATATATAAGCAACTAAAATAACTATTTTCATTTTGATTTTTTAAGGGATTCAATATAAAATAGTATCTTGTTTTACATTTCCATACAAATTAACACTGTTGAAACCTAAGAAACCTGTGTAACTTGTGATTTTTAAATAATAAACGTATATGACAAGAGCAAATTTTAGCCTCCGGAGATATATTTGAATATATGAATTTTTTGTAGCCCTGCTTATGAGGCTGAACTTACTAGAAGAGTGTTTCGGAGCATTGTTAATACGTACACGATAGTGAAGTGAGCTTCACAGTTAGGTGCTATTTGTCAGTAATTGAGAATGTGTGGATGGACGAATATTTGTACAAAATATTTGTTGAACCATTTGAAGCAATTTTTAATGGCTATGTTGAAACACTAAAGGCTTTACATTAATAAATAAAAGTAGCTTATTTTGTAAATATTTCTATTGCCTTTTGAGTGTGTTTCAGATTGGTTCATATGTACTGCATATGTCCATGTAAAAAGAGTAAATTTTAAATTGAAATAGATTTTATTGGCTTCTTGTATTTAGGCACAAACAAGTTTACCTTAAAATTCTGTATGCTAAAAAAACTAGAAAATATGTTGCACGTAGAACTTGTAATTAGGTGCTTATTTGGTTTCCACGAAACAAAATAAAATCGTGTCATAATCCTGTAGTTGTATTATTTATGTGACGAGTTAACATAAGGGGTATTCAACTCCCAAAAATATGCGGTTCAAAATTATCCAGACCATAGTGAAAAGTCCACTGCTTGCAGTGCAGCCGGCCATGATTCGTATTTTTCCCATCAACTTTAAAGTTCCAAACAAATGTGGTACAATTTTTTTTATGATGTAATTCAGCAAAAATTCGCCCAAAAATGTGTCTTACTTTGCAGTTTAGGATCTGACTGTTATTTGTTTTCGCTATTTCCTTTCATAAAATATGAAAAAAAATTATTAACATTATATTAGAATATTATAGACACATCTATTATTAACTGCTGGATTTAAAAAAAACATTTTAAGTAATTTATTATTATTATTGGAATAGGACTATTTGGGTCGGTGCTCGGCAGAAGCGCTATCATTGTTTTCGTGCTACAATGGACATAATGTGGAAGTCGCATATGTGTGCTAGCTATTTAATCTGAGGGCTAAGATGCGAAATTCAACGACACCAGTTAAAATTGTATATTTTGTTTAAATAAAAACGGAAATTAAGCTGTTTCGTAGTGTCGGATGAGAAATATGACGAGAAATATGACGAAGCTTCCTCAAAGAAAAGTGGACGAGAATATGATTGATAACATTTATTTTTAGGAAGAATAATAAATCAGGATACTGAAAAAAATATTCATCACCCATAACAACAAATTTGCGTTCTTTTGCCAAATTTCTTATTAATGTTACGTTATCTACCTCGTGACACTTTCAAAAATACTGCTGCGGTCTAGCAGAGGAGAGAAACATCTTAATAAAATTGTGCGCAGCATCAAATGCACAGCTCTCACCTGGGCTCATTGCACATGTCGTGAATGAAAGAAGGTTAAACAGAAAATATTTCCTTTTAGTATCTGTGCAGCTGAATTTAATGAAATGGGAAACAAGGCTCATAGCACACTTTCAAGAAAAATATTTTCATCGTGAAAAATTAAAAGCACTATCTTTAATAAAACAAGTCTTTCATCTTCTCTTCCGTTTCTAAGTAGTACTCTTGCACCAGGTTAGCTTTATGTGAATGGGTATTATCGCCCATAAACAGAAAATCGGCACCAATCGCATCCCGAAAAAGTCGTAAGGTTCAAGGATATCGGGTATCCGGATAAAAATTGCTTGTGAAAAACTGAAGTCGCACTTGCCAGGTGAAAACCTCTGGTGTGCCATAGTTTGTCCATACCTGGCCTAAACGATGATGGCTTGCCATCTTCAGTAGAAATAATTAGATTAACCATCACCTATAACGGAAGGCCAGTGGACCAAGCCATGATGTCACAATAGTTGCTTACGTGAGTTATATGCTTGCTCTTCACCTAGCATTTTTTCCCTGTTTCAGTTGCGCAGTTTTTTTTTTCGCATTTCGATTGCTAGTATTATTACACTTTTGTATTCATACACTGCAGGAAATAAAATATTCATCACTTGCAAGAAGCTATGCAGATGTGACGAAATTTAGAGAGGCGGTATGTGGAAATGCATGGAAAGATTAGGTTTGCAGGATGATCAAAACGATTGGACAGACGCGAGCTGACGTCACAGTGCGGAGCAGTCAAACAGTTAAAGGCAACCAAAGTTCCCTGGTTTACAAAACGTGAAAATTGTTCTAAACCACTAAAAATGCCGTTATGTAAAGGTCAACAGCCGTTCCAACAATTAACAGACTTTGAGCTGGAAGAATCTCAATAATTGGGGTGGGGGCGGGTTCCGAAGGACCAACCCCAATGGGGGGTATAATTGGAGTGGAGGGCGGGTCCTTCGGGACCAATATATTATTAAAAAATTTTATTAAACCCAATTATTTCCCCATATGGGGGTTGGGTCCCGAAGGACCCCCCCCCCCCCCCCCAGGGGGAACAGCTCGTCTTCCGACACTACACCAGCTGGCATGAGAAGCCTGGAAGTAGAAGATTAAGTTTGTCTCAGAGGATACCAGTAGGGACTTGGAATATGGGTAGCGTTAAAGGGGGTGCAAAGCGCAGCCCGGGAGCTGGAAGAATCATCGGCCTTAGAGAAGCTGGTTTGTCATGCAAAGATATGGCCAACTTTGTTGGCTGCAATCCCAGCACCATCATACACATATGGCGCCAGTGGGTTCAAGAAGGATATAGCACACGCCGACAAGGATCAGGAAGACTACGTATGACCATTGAGTGACAGGACCGCCATTTGCAAAATATGACGTGGCGTGACAGATTCGCGACTACAACGCAACTGCAAAGGGCCTGGCAACAGGTAGCACATAGAATACCTATCAGGCAGATGGTAAACAACAGATTTAGTTTTCATTGTGAGCCTATCATCTGGCACTGCGTTTGCCACATGAAAGCACGTCTTCAGTGGTGTCGCTTCAGACAGAACTGGAATGAACAAGAGTGGAGTACCATTGTGTTGAGTGACGAATCTCGTTTTTATCTTTGCATGACGGTAGTCAACGTGTTCGTCATCATCCAGGGGAAAGGAACGCCACCCAGTCGGACATCTCGGTCAGAACTGGTCATCATAAGGGGATCTTAACTGCCCAACGATATGTTACCAATATTTTGCAGCCAGTGGCTGTCCTATTTGTTTAGCAGCACGTAATCTTTTAGCAAGAAAACACCCATCCCCACAGTCTGCAGTATCTACACGAGCAAAACGTTCAGGTACTACCCTGGCCATCACGCTCGCCAGACCTTTCACCTATTGAACACGTGTGGGATATGATTGGCCCATAGCTCCAACAACACCCAAGAGGTTCGCCAATCGCTGTCGCTGAAATGGAGCAGCGACTTCGTTCTATTTGGCATTATTACCCTCAGGAGGACATTATAGAGCTGTTCGATAGCCTTCCCCCGCCATGTTCATGAATGCATTGTTGCGTGGGGCGGTTCAACATCATACTAATTATACCACTTGACTGGGTAGGTAAAGTGGTTGTTTTAATTTTTTTTTTTGCATAATGTAATCAATTTCACATCTCGGTGTTTGATAACAGCTACCTGCTTTTCAATAAAATGGCATTAATCCTTCGGTGTTTGCAATTTTTTTTTTTCATGTTGTGTATTATGGAAGGATACGATATCAATATTTCTTGTATAATTAAATATGTAGGGTTTATAGGTACCTCTGAAAATTATTAGAAATATAGCTCCGAAATTGACTTCATGAGAATTAAGAACCTAATTTTGTGCAATCGCAAAATTTAGTATAATGTTTATATCTTTTGATTCAGAACAAATGCTTGAAAGCTAGAAACTCTGTTTCTCATGCAGCATACAAGGGCAGGGGTGGCTCAGTTGGTAGCGCGTCAGGCTTTATCTCCGCAAAACTCCTCACCCTGCCCATGGTCAGTAGCGGACACTGATGGGCTTGGAAAGGCTGCTGTCTGTCAGATGGGATGTTAATTCGTGGCCCCATGTGCGGGAGAGCCGCACCCTATGCACGTTAAAGAACACGCTGGATGGCCTTGACGGGAGGCTACCATCTGTCTCCCAACAGCTGTTCCAGTGGGTCCCTCCCCCCAGCCTTCTCTGAGCCTTCAGGATATGATAACATATCCTGAAGGTTCAGAGAAGATATGATATAGCCTTGTGACCTGGTCATTTAGCCCATGGTGTGCAAAAAGGTGCCGCTCAGAGGTAAAACAAACCAACCCAACTTGTGCAACATACATGCATTGGGACATGTAGTTGGGATGCATCTGGTTTAGTAGTCAAGTATGCTAACTACTAGACCAGGTATGGGCTATAATACACTACACCAAAATTATAGTAATCTAGTGATGAATTACAACTATGTAAGAAAATAGCGAGTTTTTAATATTAGAAAACATGTACAATACTTCAGACTCGATGATGAATATATTCTCAAAAGAGAAATGTTCGTATTTTTCAGAACTGTTAAAAACGTTCTGTTACCTTAATTTTGTCAGCCAGGAGACAATATAATATTCCAAAATCGCTTCATTTACTAATAAAACAAGATAACAGCAAAAAAGCGCCGCTCAGAGGTAAAGCAACCAACAACCAACTAATTCCTAGAAAAAAAATAATGCATATCCGAACATATTAAAGGAAATGAAAAGGTTTTATCAGTTCGACATTAATTAACTGATTATTAAATAATAATTGCTAATATTATCATTAATTTTCCAGTATAACACCATAAACTTTCATATAAACACTCTAAGAATATAATAAATGATAAAATATTACTTTTTTTATTGTTGCAATTTCATTCAATTATCGAAGAATCAGTGGAAAAATCTAGAAATATCTTTAGATTTAGAATCAAATATAACATCTTAGATTTGTAAACTGAATATGCAGTATTTAATATACTTACAACTTAAATATAATCACGATACTATAATCTACGATGTTCTATACTATAATCCACGATACTATAATCTACAGTCTCTTAGTGGGGTGTGTATCCCACTTTACAGCTTCGGTTTCATAGTCCTCAGGGTCATATTGGACTCTGTGGACGCTTCTTTACCTATTGTCAAATACAGAGATGGAATCTCCGCGATCACCAAGGGCATATCCGTAGATGTAATTCTATAAGCTCTGGTGATATGGTGTAAAGCTTGTCTCTGGGCAGCAAGCAGCGGAGTGGTTTGTTGGGCGCCACCAGTTGCCCACTCCATGTGTCAGGATCCTCTCTGTTCCCCTCAAATAAATTATTTTTAGGACTTCTCCTCGGAGGCCCCACGACATGCAAGCCATTCACCCCATTTTGCACATTACCTTGGTACATTTAATCTTTAAATCCTGCAAGTGTGGGAACCAGTTCATCCTCTTATCAAGTGTGATCCCCAATTACTTCAGAGTCGTCCTATGGCAGATGTTATTGCCATTAATTTTAAAGATAGGGTACCTTTTGTTAAGGACATCCTCCTTAGCCACTGTCATTGATATTGTCTTTCTACAGTTGAACCCTAGCTTGTATTGAAGACTCCATACTTCGAGAACCGATAATGCTGCATTGACGGCAATCTCCAGTCTTTCTCTGGAGGAAGCCGATATCACAAGCAGCATGTCGTCTGCATAAGCCTGTAGCCAGACACCCTCGGGTAGGGTCAACTCCAGAGCCATGTCTGCAACTAAATTCCAGAGAAATAGACCACTGCACGAACCCTGTGGGCAGCCTCTATCCAAATTTCTGGAAGTCACCCCACTGACATAAGAATAAATGACCTTCCTATCACTTAGGTAATTTGACAATAAGTGATATGTGTTCTTGGGACAAGAACATTCTTTTAACCTGCCGAGAATAACCAGCCATCAGACATTATCGAAAGCACCTGTATCATGCAGGGCAATCAGAGAGGTGTGTAATTTTGCCTCACGGTTGACCTGATAATGTCCACCACTTGTCTGATAACAGCTGTGGTAGACTCTTCAGTTCTGACCCCGAATTGCCTACAGCTCAGAAAGCTCATCTGAATGCAATGGTAGTACAACTGGTTTGTGACCAGTTTATCCAAAATCTTTCCCATTATTAGCAGCAGGTGTATTGGTCTGTAAGATCTTACATCTGCTAGATCTTTACCTGCCTTGTTAAAATGGACTGGGTCGGCCTCTTTCCAGGCCTTTGGGAAACATCCCAGTTTCAGGCAGCTGTTATAGAGCTTGGTGAACAGGTCTTGTTCATTAAACAACTGTATCATAACTTCCAGTGTAATACCATCTGTTCCAGGGACTTGCCCTGGCCATTGCACTTATCACCTCTCTGACATCCTGCATCATGAACAGAACATTCTCCGTGTACGGTGGATCCTGGCTATCTTCTCTCTGGAGTTGATGTTGGGTATCATCAGAGCTCCTATCATCTGCAGGGAATAACCCCTCCAATAGTGCCTGGATGGTTTCACTAAAAGAAATGGTCTTGGCCCCATCCTTTTTGCGAACATACTCAATATCCAATGGTGTGATGTCTTTCCCTGCTGCCAGTTTGTACTGCTGAATAAATGGGTTCTGTGCAGTGAACTTCACTACAGAATTTCCTCCAAGAGTCCAATTGTGCTTGGCAGATGGCGAGCCTGTACTCCACCTGCTCGTATATAATTTCTCTCTTGAACTTCTTTCCCTGTTGTGGCACCTTTGGTACCTTCTTCTAAGGGCTCGGGCCCATTTTCTTTTGATTCTAAGCTCTGGTGTCCACTAGGGTAAGACTTTAGGAAAGTTGCCCTTAAACCCGAAGGTTTTCTCGCATTCAGTACTAATGCACTTGGTCACCTCTCTGACGATGTCATCCAGAGAGTCCTCATCAATTATACAGGTTATTTGCTGATTGATCTTATCCAACTCAGGTGTTACCCTTCATACGAGCTTTCCCCAATCAGGGGATTTGACAATAGTGAACCTTTTGCTATTAACTGGGGTGGTGTTATGCTTCCCACAAGAACTCTATGTACTTATGTTCACTGTTGGTGACCTTATCACTCACGCACCAATCATGAATCAACCAGATAGTCCGAGGTGCCACCAGGGTTAGGTTAATCTGGCGGTGGCCTCTTGGACTATCAAAGGCAGCTGGTGTATCATAATCATTTAATAGAATAAGATCGACAGAATTAATAAAATCCAGAGTCATATCTCCTCTGACATCTTGTTGCTTCGAGCCCCAAAGGGGGTGCTTCACATTGAAGTCACCTCTTAAAACTAAGTTCTTTTACTTGATCTCAGTTAAGACATTCTGTAACTCAGTCAATGAGTCTTCGATATTATTACTTGATAGACAGTAGATGAAGATGGCGTGTAAATTTATACTCCCTTAGCCAATCTCCATTACCACGATTATGCCAGTGGTATGCCAGCACTGCATTTACTTTGAGGTTCGAGACAACAATCCCAGCTTTAGGCTTGGCTTCTTTATTGCAAAATAGCCTCTGGTCAGAAGGACCAGCTCTCACCATCTCGACTACTGCTTCCCATAGTCGGTGCACTTTTTCATAATCTTTAATTCTCTTACATAGGATGGACACTTGCTGTCCATCGCGTCATGCACCAGATCGTATTTGGCACCATGCTCCTTGTTGGCACGTTTACATACTATGCACCTAGGCTTCTTCTCATTGCAATCCCTAAAAGAATGCTTGCCCACACAGTTGGAACACCTTTGTGTTTTCACGGTGCATACAGTTTGCATGTGTCCTTAGGCATAGCACTTGTAGCACTGGAGTATTTTAATGTATTCTTTCACCTGACACTGTGCCCATTTTATATTCACCTTACCTATGTCTAGTAGTTTTCTATGAGTGGCTGGACTACATTCCAGGACCCAGTTTTTCGTATCACCCTGCCAGAGAATACTGTGAGGTTAGGTCTAACTGCACCTCTGAAAGTCCATTATGTGTCCGTATGATACCTGGAGTCCCTCAAGGGTCATATCTTTGTCCACTACATAAAGCATCACCTTTGGCCACAGTCCTGAGGCGAGTTGGCAAAATCGAGTTGACAAAAATCTAGGGCAATTGACAAAATTCGAAGTGACTTGGTAAAATTCAGTTGAGATGTAAAATTTCAGATTTTTTCTCTAAAATTATGACGAGTTGGCAAAATCTAGGTCAGTTGGGAAAATTGGAAGCCACTTGGTAAAATACAGGTGAGCTATAGAAATTGGGATTATTTTTGTAGAATTAAGGAGAGTTGGCAAAATCGAGGCAACTTGGGAAAATTGGAAGCCACTTGGTAAAATACAGGTGAGCTATAGAAATTGGGATTATTTTTGTAGAATTAAGGAGAGTTGGCAAAATCGAGGCAACTTGGGAAAATCTAGTGCAGTTCGAAAATTCGAAGCCACTTGGTAAAATACAGTTGAGTTGCAAAAATTAGTGTTGTTTTGTAAAATTTAAGGAGAGTTGGTAAAATCGAGGCGATTTGACAAAATCATTGGTAGTTGGCAAAATTTGAAGTGACTTGGTAAAATTCAGGTGAAATGTAAATATTGGGATTTTTTTCGATAAAATTATAGCAAGTTGGCCAAATAGAGACAACTTTGACAAAATCGATCCACTTGGTGAAATACAGCTGCGTTATGACAATTGTGATGGTTTTATAAAATTAGGTAGAGTTGGCAAAATCGAGGCAACTTGGGAAGATCTTCGGGAGTTGGCTAAATGTAGATAATTAGGCAAAATCCAGGGTACCTGGCAAAATTCGAAGTGGCATGTTTAAATTAAAGAGCGATATAAGTAATGGGATTTTCATTCTGCGAAAATATAGCGAGTTGGCCAAATGTAGGGTAGTTGGAAAAATCGATTAAACTTGGCAAAATATAGGGGAGTTGGGAAAACTTGGCAAATTGTAAAATCGTGGGTAGCAACCTCCTCTCCCCCAATTTTTTTAGGACCATCAACTTCTTTTTTTAGGCAGTTAACGTCCTCCTCAGTCCACATTTAATTATTATTCCATTACTTCTAATGGGCTTGAGTGTCATCACCCCCAGCTTCAGCTCAGAGGGGTCGCATGTTTAGGCAATCCCTGACGTCAATTGACGTCTTCTCTTTGTCTCTGGAGAAGACAAGGAGGGGATGCTTCTTCTGTGGGCAGCTCTGTTCCTTTGGTGGAAATATAATGTCACCTTTGCCCTTCCCTTCGTCTCCTGCTGCCTTGGCATAGGAACATCTTGATCCCTGTTTCTGTAGCTGGTGGACATGTCCCCCCACTCTTCCAAATGCCCTTTAAGGTTGCTATGGTGATTCTTGTTCACAGACGATAGCTTGTAGTTTCATGGCTACCCCCATAACCTCTTTCTGAGTGAACTCATCCATGTCATGGTTTTTACATAGGAGGATCGCAAGATCCTCCAAGAAGTCAGTGGCCACAGAAAGTCGTGCCGAGCCCCACTCTGAACCATGGGGGGACTGCTCTAAAGTCGTCTTGGGGGCCTTCTCTGTATCATCTTGGCCCCCTTCTTTGCCATTAATCTTAGGGTCCTCCTCGTTTGTGTTTGGAGGCCCTACCTTTTCCGAGATGTTATTGGTGGATGGAGGGGGGTCTCTGGGACCTCTGTTTCCACTGAAGGATCGGCAGCCTCTGCAAGCTTTCCATCCTTCTTATCATTTCTTCCTCTGTCTTTTTCCTGATGGGGCCGCTTGCACAGCCTGTGTGTCACTCAAATCTCTCATGTTAGGTTAAGGTTCTTTAGCCCTGGCACATTCCACCCATTACCGAGCCAAACAAGGGGAGGTCTCCAAGTTCAATTTGCCGCTCTTTGACCCCAGGACTATGCCCGAGCTATGCACAGACTTTGGCTTATTCCTCTAACTGAACCGAGACCCAGGCCACAATTTAGTCATCGGTACTCACCACCACCTGGTTAACCCCCTCAACCGTCCCCACCCTGACCCCTGGCTAGAGGGGGTGAGATCAGGGGATGCCTTGCTCTCACCTCCTCTAGATTGATCTGAATAGGCCAGCTCAGACCTCCCATTTTATTGAAGCAGGGGCCGAAGTGGCATATTAGGCTTTCCAGGTAATTGAAAAGCTCAATATGCCCTCAGCCGCCAGGATACCCTTTTCCACATTATAGATCCCCATGGTCTACAGGTGACACTACATAATGATCCCCCTGGTCTTCTTTGGGGCCCATCCATTTCCTAAATATACTGGGTTGTCACATCCCTATTAGATATGTTGCTCAATTTCGGTAACCTAATTAGCCAGTTCTCATTCTCGAGTCCAACTGCAGGCAGAAATGGACTTAGCTTTACCAGCTATAGCCTAGGGAGGCAAGCCTCCATGGTATGAACTTTGCCTTTGAGATGTCCCTTCTAATCTAAATGAGACTTGAAATTTCTTCAAAAAAAGAAAAACCCACGGTGAGTCAGCTACTCTGGGTTTAAGTTGGTCTGTGTTATTGCATTCATGTTTACTGCTTCTGAGATTTCCTCTTTCCAGGATAAAAAGTCCATCTCTTCAGTTCATTGGAGTTGAGTCCGGGGCTTTTTGGCATAAGGCCAACTGACAACCACTCACAAAGCTGTGCTTGGCTCTGTGGATGTCATCTTAGATGGGGGAACTCAGTCTGACCTTACCACCTTGACCTTCCTGACATGGACAACCCTAATCAATATAGCCCTCAGCTTTACTAAGGTACGCAAGCCGCCTCAACCCGACAAGGTGGTACCCTTAGAAGGGAACGTGCGATGGATAGTCTCTAAGGTGTGGACATACTCCCCTCATTTTGTCACCCATTTCCATGGCAGACATACTCCCCTCATTTTGTCACCCATTTCCATGGCAGACATACTCCCCTCATTTTGTCACCCATTGAGCATGTGTGGGACCTTATGGGTCGCTGCCTACGTCAGCTCCCTCCAGCAGAGAACCAGATACAGTTGCTACCTAATTCGATGCTGTTTGGAACGCCATACCTCAGGGCACCATTAACCATCTGATAGACGGAATGCCGAGGCGTCTACGGGCTTGTATCACCGCCCAAGGTGGGCCTACTGTGTACTGATGATTCTGCAATAAACATAAGTGCCTTGCTTTCTCACGTTCCGTTTTTTGTTATCATTTGCACATCTACCCTCATAGCTTCTGTCAGTTTCTGGTGTATACATCACTTCCTTTGCGGTGTTGCGATTTCCACTTTGAGCAGTGTGGTAATAACATTTCACTGTTCTTTCTCCACTGAAGATGATTGTAATTGTGTAACCATCATATGGTTGGTATAATTTATTTTATCTTATTTTGATATGTCAAATTACATATTGTCCTCACTTTTATTTCTTTGGAAATATATTTTGTCCTCTGTAAGTTAATTCCTGAGAGTAAACGATTAGTAAACTTATCCTAAGCAAATGTTACCTAAGCTTGCCTATATTTCGATACTGAACCAACTGTATTTTGGAATTTATTTAAATAAAAGGCGAATGTAGAACTGAATTAGACACTATTATACACAGAGTGATCAAAAAGTCTGTGCACATAATGAAAAATACCTGTACCATTACAATAAACGTTGAAAGTGTCTAGTGCGTCTCAAGACATTTAGGGACACGTGATGGCCTTAGTATGATATTAGTGGGAGAGTCGCGGTCGCCTGCCGCACAAGCAGTCAGTGAGCCACATTGAGCCAAGCAGTCAGGTACTGTAGATGTGCGTTGTGGCAATGGTGTTATCTCTTGAGGAGCATACATTCCTTGTGGAAAATGTGTTTTGGTGTGGCGGAGAAAACACACAAGATGTTCAACAAAGATTCCAGGCACAGTTTCCGGAAACCAAGGTGCCCCATCGTCATACAGTGCGGCAGTTGATTCAGAAATTCCGGGAAACCGGTTCCGTGTGTGTGACACGCCCAGATCTTGTAGGCCATTAATACTGACAGAGGAGAAAGTGTTGGATATCGCAGACCGCATGCTCTGAAGCCCGAAAAACTCCATCAGGACAGTGTCATAGCAGGTTGGTGTTTCATATGACACAGCCTATACGACTGTAAAAAAATGCCTAGACCTACACCCTTACAAAATCACATCCGTGCATGAATTTAAACCTCCCGCCAGTGGTAAGTGGAGTGCAGGTGGTTTGTAGACTTTCTTGATTGTGAAGGAGATAATATTTTGAACGTCACATTCTTTACAGACGAGGCATACTTCCATTTGTCAGGGTACGTAAACAGTCAAAACTCACACCTATGGTCCTCACACAATCCCCATGAGTTCCACGAGTCACCACGGCATGATCAGAAGATTGGTGTTTGGGTTGGAATTTCATCTAGGCACATAGTTGGACCCATTTTTTTCTCTGAGACTGTCAACTCCCAACGATACTGTGACAAAATTCTTTATTCATTCTTTGTGCAATTGTCAGAAGATGAAACTAATAGGGCCTACTTTCAGCAGGATGGTGCACGGACCACACATTGCATATGTCTATAGCACTCTTGCACGATGTGTTTGGGGACAGAATCATTTCGAAAAACATTTGACCTCCAAGATCTCCGGATCTCTTCCCGCCCAATTTTTATCTCTAGAGTACGATGAAAACTGTGTATTCAGACAATCTCCGCACAATTGATGATTTGAAGGCGGCCATCGCAGAATATATTCGGAATATGGACTGTGCTGTACTGAATGCTATATTCAAGGACACAATTCGGTGTGTCACTAAATGTCTGAACACGCGCAGGACACACTTTCAGCATTTATTATATTGTACAGGTACGAAACTCTCTAAATCAGAAATTTTCGTATCTCCAGCCCATTTAAGGCCAAAAGCTTTCCCTTGAAGTGAATTTCGCATAACATAATCAACAACCAACTAAAGAGAAAATGAGACAAAATGCACCCTTGTCGAACACCAGAAGTAATGCTAAACCAATTGCTACAAGGCTTACCAACTCTCACACATGACTCAGTGTTATTATAGAGAGCTTTCATTATGTTAACTAACTTGTCTGGTATACCATATGATCTCACAATCAACCACAAATTATGACGATCAACAGAGTCGAAAGCCTTTTTCAAATCAACAAAGCTAGCAACCAAAGATTTCTGAAACTCTAAACATTTCTCAAGAATCTGCCTAAGTGAAAATATCTGATCCACACATCCCCTACCACTTCTGAATCCACATTGCTCATCACGCAATTGCCTGTCAACCAGATTCTTAATTCTATTAAGCACAATCATGGAAAGAACTTTACCTGGAACAGAGAGTAGGCTGATACCCCTATAGTTATCACAAGAACTGCGATCACCTTTTTTGAAAATAGGGATAATAATAGCTCTGGTAAAATCTTTAGGAACCAATGCCTTTATCGTAAAAGTTATTCAAAATTTCAGTCATCCAAATGGTAACTGAAACATTCCCAGCTCTAAGCATTTCCTTAGTAATTTCATCCACCCCTGGGGATTTATGCAGTTTAAGTTTAGAAATCTGCGATCACCTTTTTGGAAAATAGGGATAATAATAGCTCTGGTAAAATCTTTAGGAACCATGCCTTTATCATAGAAGTTATTCAAAATTTCAGTCATCCAAATGGTAACTGAAACATTCCCAGCTCTAAGCATTTCCGTAGTAATTTCATCCACCCCTGGGGATTTATGCAGTTTAAGTTTAGAAATAGCCAAACTAACTTCAGATTGTGTTATAGGGCCAACATTAAAGCCAACAATGCATCTATCATCATTGCAAACAATGGGAGTAGAATTAACCACATTGTTTAGAACATCACTGAAATGCTCAGCCAACCTAGCCATGACAGAATCCTCACCTTCTAGAACCTTACTTGTTTATCCTTCAATCCCTGTATACCTGTTCGTTTTCTACCACACAAAATATTAACTATCTGCTACAGCTCTCTGCTGTTGTGCTGTCTAACTGCTTCCTCAGCTTTGTCAGCCAGACCATCAAGCCAAAGATTCTTATCAGTAGCTAACTGATCCTTTACACGTTTATTAAGTTCTTTGTAATGCTTTCTATTAGGACTAGTAGGGTACTGATTAAGGACATTCCTGCAGTTCCTTCTTTCTGAAATAAGCTCAAGTGCCTTACCACTTAAATAATTCTGTCTCCTCTGCTCCTTTTTCCCTAAAAGAGTACTGTTAGTTTCCAAAAAGCCTGTTTAAAATGGCCCCATTCTTCCTCAACTTCAGTATTAAGCAAACCATGACTGTCATAATGACTAAGTAACCTATCATGGTAAGCTTTAGCTATAACTGGGTCTTTCAGAGCTTCGGTATTAAAGGTAAATTTTTTAACCCTAGCACAACACTTTTTAAGTTTAAGTTGCAAGACACTTTTAACTAGGTAATGGTCAGATCCAATTTCAGCTCCCCTATATGCCCTGGTATTTCTAACAGAACTAGCCCATTTGCTGTTAATTAATATATAATCAATCATATTCCTATGCAGCCCATCAGGTGAAAACCATGTGTATTTATGTATGTCGCAGTGTTTGTAATATGTGTTAGTTATTCTGAAACCATTGAGTTTACTTACCTGTAGAAGACGTTGCCCATTACCATTGCAGCTACCAACACCAAAAGGACCAATCACCCCTCCCCAAAGGTCAGAGTCAGTACCAACTTTGGCATTGAAGTCACCAAGAACAAGGGTAATATCTCCTTTCTTGACAGAATTCAAAATATCCTGAAGTTGTCCATAAAACCTATCCTTCTCATCCTCATCAGCATCATCAGTCGGGGCATAACAGCAGATAACATTCAAGTCTTTAATGCTTGTCTGAAATTTTGCTGTAAGAAACCTTTCATTAATGCACTCATATCCTAGAAGAGCATCACTAGCATGTCTGCTGAGCAGCAGACCCACGCCTTGGTGATGCTTTCCATCCTCCCTCCCTGTAAAGAGAAATTTAAAGTTATTTTTAAGTATCTCACCTTTACCTGTCCATCTGGTCTCTTGCAAGCCTAGAATATCTAGGTTATAGCGCTGGAATTCCTGCATGAGGACATCAAGAGAATAATCTCTATGTAATGTCCTCACGTTCCACGTTCCTGCAGAGAGAAAATGATTAGTAAGATTTTTAAAGAAATTAGGTTTATTGAGATTGGTAGTGCCAACAATATCAAACAGCCCCCTAATCGCAGGCATGGGGCAAAGACCTGTTCCTCCTCCGCTAAAGGCTGAAGTCACCGATGCTGGTAGGAACTTCAGGCACCACCTTTTCAAGTGGACTTTTTCAAGAGCCATATGGCCTGCCTGAGACACATTACTCCAGTTTAGGCTTGACGATGCCCAACTAGCTAAGTACGGTTCAGGTACCTGCGATGACCTCTGATTAGGATTATCCAGCAGCTGATATAAGGTATCCCATGCCTCTGTTCACTTAGAGCTGGCAACCCGAAGCAAACAGAAAACACAGCAGCAGACTCTCCCTCAACAGAGGCCCACCAGTGCAGCAAGTCCAGGATCCATAATCAAGCTCAAATCCATAAACAAGTCCAGTCTAGTAGGTATAAATGGTCAGCACCAGGACCCTGTGAAGTTGACCACTCCTCAGCAGGGTTGAAAAAAAAGAAAAAAAGTGGCCATAGATGACCAGATCAGTAGGCCATACTGAACTGGCAGCCCTCCCCTTCCGTTCCCTTCCAAAAGAGAATATCTCTTTTGAAAGGTACTAACGGCCTGCACCACGAGAAGGCGGGGTCGGACATTAGGTGCTAGACCTGGCCGGTTCTGTGCATCATCACTAGGGATTGGTACACAGCTCTCCTTTCAGTTTACGCCTAGCTACCATTTACCCTTTTGGCAAATGATGTTGATGAGATGCACTCTTTCATTCGAGCTGTTGATGAGACTGGTAGTAGAGTAGGTTTGGTTATAAACAGAGAGAAAACTAAAGTGATGAAAATTGATCAGGCAGGTTGTGATTCAGTTCATCTAAATGGTTGCAGTCTTGAGCAGGTGTCACAGTTTAATTACCTTGGGAGCTACGTAACTGATACTGGTGATGTGCGGCATGAGATTAACAGACGAATAGGTATTGCTGCCGGGACTTTTAAGAATCTATGGAGATTGTGGAGAAATAGGCGTATACACCTAAAGACTAAAATTAGACTGTATAATAGTTTGGTTCTTTCTAGGGTTAGTTATGGTAGTGAAACTTGGACGCTGTGTAAACAAGATAACAGGAAACTAGATGCTTTTGATTCCAGATGCTTACGCAGTATCTTGGGTATTAGGTGGTTTGACTTTGTAACTAATGATGAGGTTAGGCAAAGGAGTCTGCAACCTCCTTTAAGCAGCATATTGTGCAGAGAGAGACTCCGCTGGTTTGGCCATGTTGCCCGTATGGATAATTATAGATTGGCGAATAGGGTTATGAACAGTGTGCCTAGAGGCCTCAGAAGGAGGGGGATACCTAGGATGCGGTGGGCAGACAATGTCAAACAGGACCTTGTTAGAATTGGTGTACAGTGGCCGGATGCTGCAGATGTAGCTCAGGACAGATATGCTTGGAGAATTAAACTGCGAGGTCTGGTTGGACCTCCTTAGCCCATGGCTGCTTGAGGATGATGATGATGATGACGAATCTCTCATTTTTTATCAGATGCACAGCGAATTTTTGATCACCCTGTATGAATATATTGGCATTCCCAATTATTTGTGAACGAAGCAAGGGAACTGCCACTAAACCTTTCAAAAACTATTAAACGTTTTCTAAATATAACGGAAGTTTGTGTAAAAAATGCATTCCTTTAAAAGAATTCAAGCAACTTGTTATTTTAATATAAAAGTATGTTTAGAGCTTATATGGAATATAATTTTCATTTTAGATCTTATATTGATTGATCCTGCATATAAGCTCCGTTCTTTTTTAATATTATTTGGTTATTTATTTGATAATTATTTAGAATTGTTTTTTACTGACTTTTTCAAAGTATTTTGCTGAAATTGTTTTAAATAGGTGTATTTGAGAGAGGCAAAGTGGAAGCCGTTGTATAAAATAAGATAATTTTTGTAACTGACTCTATCGTTGTATGATATTGTTAATCTGATGCGAAGCATATGGTGTTGGGGAGTTGTGATGTGGTAGGCGCATGGATATCATTCTTATAAGACTGCAGAGTGATACAGGAGGTAACTGTTAATGACCTTCTGAAAATTTACGTTGGCTATATGTAGTCACTTACACGAGCATTTATTTTTTGTAACAGTTTATTTCAGAAACCATTAAGGAGGCTTAGTTACTGACTTGTTTAGTCTGGATTGCAGACAGTAGCGGATTATTTCTGTGCTATAATAAATTGCCAAATACTCACTCTGGCCGTCAGTTCTACCATATTGCCTTAAAATCTAGATGATTACCAAGTTATGTAAATAAGCCATTTCATTATCTATAAAAAGTTAAACAATTTTCCTTTTTTATTGGGGTGGGATGGCTCTAATCTGCTATTTCCCAGGTATGGGCCAGCTTTCAGATTTTTTCTCGTCAAAAGTCCCTGCCCATTGTCAGGAGGGGGACACCGATGGACTTGGAAAGATTACCATCCGTCAGATCTGTTAAGCTGTGGCCCCGTCTGTCGGTGAGCCATACCCTCTGCACATTAAAGAACAAGATGTATAGCCTTGACAGGAGACTACCATCTGTCTGCCAACAGCTGTCCAGTGGGTCCAGCTGTCAGTCCCTCCCCCCAACCTTCTCTGAGCCTTCGTGGTCCTTGTGACCTGCCATTTAGCCCAATATGTGCAAAAAAAAAAGTGCCGCCGAGAAGCAAAACAACCCAACCTCTTTTTTTATTGTAGGTAGGAGACGTCATTCACTGGTAATTACTTCCCTGGAATCCTAAAATAGTGTTTGCATTTCATTTCAGAATTATATTCAAAGCTCTTATTCCTTAACATAAAAAAAATTCGATATAACCGGACAGGAGAGTTCCAAATACCTCCGCAGGTGGAGCACACCAGTTTAGTGGCCACTCCGCTTATTTTGGAAGGAATTATGGGATCTTGACCAATTTCGATCGGATATTCGAAGTTTTCAGGCAACGTTGCCTATAGTAGCATATTGTTTCCTTTGAAGATGTTGTTAAAATCAAACTATTGATTAAAAACCCTGTGTTAGCTTAATTTTATCGACCAATGTATGATGAAAATTTTTTAATATTGGGTTTTTTATATTCACTAACTTCTAGTCTATTTTCCTTTGGGAGACTTTTAGTCTCATAATTTTCGCTGATGGTACACCACTGCATTCACTTCTTGCAAGATACCAAGATCCCCCTTGCCGCCCTTCGTAGAGACGACCCTTTTGTGTGCTATATGTATTAAAACATTTATGTACATATATTATTAAACCTGTACATATTGATAAAAAACTTGGGATAACAATATTAATTTTGAAAGCTGTAAGCAACACGGACACTAATAAATGGCAACATAAAAGAAGAAACGATATTGAAATATTTATTACAACTGACATATTCGGGGCGGGGGTGGCTCAGTTGGTAGCGCGCCAGGCTCGTAATCTGTAGTTCCCAGGTTCGAGTCCCAGCTGGGTCAGCGTTGAGATTTATCTCCGCAAAATTCCCCGCCCTGCCTACGGTCAGTAGGGGACACCGATGGGCTTGGAAAGGCCGCCGTCCGTCGGATGGGCCGTTAAGCCGTGGTTCCGTGTGCGGGAGAGACATACCCTGTGCACGTTAAAGAACACGCTGGATGGCCTTGACGGGAGGCTACCATCTGTCTCCCAACAGCTGCTCTAGTGGGTCCCCTCCCCCAACCTTCTCTGAGCCTTCGGGTTCAGTTTAGCCCATGGTGTGCAAAAAAGTGCCGCTCAGAGGTAAAACAACCCAACTGACAAATCACCCAAATGAATGTGTCCTTGCATCACGTTACTCTGGATTAATCTGGTATGGTGGCGAAAGAGAAGGAGAGGTCGAAGGCCAAGAGGCGGATCCGATTACAGTTCCGGTGGCGATTTCTAATGAATTCGAATCGCCTCGATCATTATTCATAATCTCTTCAATTAGCTTTAATACTCCTGACTTAAACTTTCTTTTCTGGTTGGCATTCATTTGTTTAACATCTCCCAGTAGACTGTGCAAGAACTCTTCGTCATAATCTTTCGTTTTCCGCTGTTTTAGAATGTTCAAGCACTCAAGGAAACATTTGTCGACTGTCTCGTGCACCTCATCCTGTCGTCGTTTGGCAAAACGCTTCGAAGTATTCATTTCGTTGGCTTCTGAGGGACCTTGAGTCTCTTGAGCTTCTACTTCTAGCTCAGTTACTGGAGAGAGAACAAATATCGGCGTTTCTGTTACTGGATTAATGCTGTCATTTGTTTCGCTCGCATTATCCAAGGGGTGACAAAATTGAGCTCCCGAAGAGTGCGGTTCATCTATTATAGCTACGTGACTTGTTTCTGATAGGACAGGTTCTTCTTTAAAAGAAATTGTTGGACGAGGTTGATTGTTTGAATGGTGCTGCGTGACTTTCATGTGCGGATTAATAAATTGCAGTTCTTCAGAAAGGTAATATTGTCGCCTTTTCGAAGACGTTGACCCTGTTGGCGATTTGGCATTTAAATGACGTGCATATACAGTCCGGATGTTCCTCCACCTCTCTTTACAGGCTGCCACTGGAGGGAGAAACAAAAATCAATATCATACACGTCAACAATAGTATCGTGTGAATACATAAGAGAACGTGCATATTTTGTATAGGGTACGATTTTTGGGGGGTTTTATCGATTTCACTCGATTTTCACCAACCTTGAATAAGGGAATTTATATTGGGGTTAAACAAGAAAAAATACACCTTTTACAATAATTTGTTGCTTTTTCTTATAAAAAAGATAAAATATTAAATTAGTATACTGGCGTTGGCCGTCCCGTGGCCGAGTGGTTAGCGCGCTTGGCTACTGATCTGAGGGACCTGAGTTCGAGCCCCGGGTAAGGCATGGATGTGTGTGTCGTTTTTCTGCTGAGGTCCTGCCATCCTCACAGACCTTCTACTATGGCATATAAACTGACAGGCTCCTGTCAGACCTCTGTGGCAAGCAGCTGTTTGAGGGGGTATTTATTTTATTTATTATACTGGCGATTTGTTTGAGTTTGTCATTTGCTAACAGTACATAGGCATTGTTATGGACAAAAGAACGAATTATTAATTATTATTAATTTTATGTTATGTGGCAGTGCATGCCTACTACTGATGCCAGGTGCAGGACGCCACATTACTTTAGCCTAATACAGACACTCGTTAAACGAAAACGAAAGAAAGCCTCATATTAATGTAACAGAAATTAGTTGATTCATTCCTTGCATATTGCATAATAGCAAAATATCGAAAATATCAGAGTAAGAACATATTTTTAAAAACTTTGCAGAGACATTAAAAACTTTGTAGGTACGTTGAAAGCATCGTTTATAGATGAATATCTGTTGGGAATTCAAAAGAATTAGATGGACGAGTTTTTCCTGAAGTAATGTCGCTGAAGAAACATTGGCAACGCATCTGTTACTGTATACAAATGACAAAACTATTACCTAATGGCTGAGAATTTCGATTACTTTTATTCCCACCCGAATTTCAGAAACATGCTGGATTATTATTTTTTCGACCTGAATTTGAAAGAGCATAATTAGCTTGATAATTGACACCAAAAAAGTCATACATTAATAATGTGATATATAGCAATTTTTATAAACAATAATATCATTCAAATTAATTATGTATTTCATATTTTATACTGTGTGCTCCCGATCTTTCGTCGTCGCGTATTATTGACTTCATTAATAGCCTATGCACCAGAAATTTTTAACCTTTGTAGCAGACATACCACAAGTAAACCTTAGATTTTAAGTGTTAAGCTTTTATATTTTGAAAGATGCTGGGAAAGGACGGGAACGTGTTGCGTAACTTTTTTGCAAGGGTCATATAAACTGACAGGCTCCTGTCAGACCTCTGTGGCAAGCAGCTGCTTGAGGGGGTATTTTTTTTTTATTACTTTTTGTACAGTCGCTCAAAAAGTATCCGAACACTGTGGTCGATTACAGAATTCAGAAAAAATATCTGGCAACGATTTTTTTAGAAATTAGTGATCTGGCAACCTTCGTGTCACGTGATTGCAGAATTCAGGAAAAATATCTGGAGCGTGTACAGCAACTGTACACGCTTCAATTACCGTTCACAGCAAACTGAAACGGTAACTGCACACGCTCAATATTTCCGTGAGTGAGCCCACACGATCAAGGTGTTTGTGAGCTCACACGATCCAATGTGCTGTGAACATTAACCACAACCGCTCCAGTTTGCTGTGAACGGT
Organism: Ryuthela nishihirai; assembly: GCA_038380435.1. Taxonomy (NCBI): domain Eukaryota; kingdom Metazoa; phylum Arthropoda; class Arachnida; order Araneae; family Heptathelidae; genus Ryuthela; species Ryuthela nishihirai. Next base: position 24,583,713 of record JAWZYU010000001.1, read on the forward strand.
AACTGCACACGCTCCATATTCATTGCATTATATATTCATACGCATTATATATATTAAAAAATATCCGAACACTACGGTTGATTACAGAATTCAGAAAAAATATATGGCAACGATTTTTTTAGAAATTAGTGATCTGGCAACCATCGTGTCACGTGACACGAAGGTTGCCAGATCACTAATTTCTAAAAACATCGTTGCCAGATATTTTTTCTGAATTCTGTAATCAAGCATAGCGTTTGGATACTTTTTTTGAGCGACTGTACACTTCATTTACAATTTAATATAGTAACACTTAATTATAAGAGATCAGGGCGGAGCTAGGGGGATAAGCAAGGGGACAACGCACCCCCCCCCCTTTTTTTTTTAAGAAAGTTAGTAAGAGTAATGAGGCAAAAAATTATTAAACTTTTTGCACATTACACGCACTTTGAAAATGTTACGCTGCAATGGAAATCTAGTGTCTCCTCCCCCCATATTATATATTTTTTAGATCCGGGCCTATAAGAGATAATGCAATACGCAATTGGTTATTCTTGTCTGGAAACGGAAAACAATTGCTAATTGCATAAATAAGTAGACCACTTTAGCGTCAGTGGAGTAGCGTCAGGGATGATGCAAAACGGTTTTTCCGAAAGGATTGGATTGGATTGTTTTACCTCTGAGCGGCACTTTTTTGCACACCATGGGCTAAATGGCCAGGCCACAAGGACCCCGAAGGCTCAGAGAAGGTTGGGGGAGGAGACCCACTGGAACAGCTGTTGGGAGACAGATGGTAGCCTCCCGTCAAGGCGTGTTTCAGCGTGTTCTTTAACGTGCACAGGGTATGGCTCTCCCGCACACGGCGCCACGGCTTAACGTCCCATCCGACGGACGGCGGCCTTTTCAAGCCCATCGGTGTCCCCTACTGACCGTGGGCAGGGCGGGGAAATTTTGCGGAGATAAATCTCAACGCTGACCCAGCTGGGATCGAACCTGGGAACTACAGATTACGAGCCTGGTTCCCGAAAGGAAATGGATTAGATGTAGGTAAGCATATCCAGAAGCTTCCAATTCGGAAGAGGTCGATGCCTTCAGTCTCTGAATTTCCAGGACTTCCTTAAAAAATACATGTTATTCAAGTCCTCAAGACGGGTGGGTTATTACTCTTTCCCGCTTTTGAGAACGCCACGGATTAGAGGAATATTAGTTAATATTCATTAAAAAAATAGTTAATCTTAATATTAAAAATATTTGTTAGGTAAAACAAATTGTATTTGCATTCTTTCGCTAAAATTGCATTCTTAAAAATAAATATCCCCTCAAGCAGCTGCTTGCCATAGTAGGAGGTCTGAGGAGAGAAAGGCGAGATCTCAGCAGGAAGACAACAGAAATAACGAACCCAAGGTCCATTTGATCAGCAGAGAAGCGCGCTAACCACTTGGCCACAGGACGGCTTAAACTGAAGACTCGTCATAAACTATCACTTGAAAAGTTGTCAATTTTGCCCATATTTTACTTACAGTACTAATTTATTAATATTTATTTTTTTACATATATTAATTTATTTTACAACGAAATGTAAAAATGTGATATGGTTATAAAATGAATTACAAAAAAAAAAACCTGAAAAAAAGAAAAAACACGCAAACGATGACAGCGGCTGTGATCGAACCGAAGACCTTTAAGTTGCAATCCAAAAAAATTTGCATTTAGTCACTAAGCTATGCATTGGTGATAAAAACTGATGTTAAAATATAAAATTAGCAGTCTCCTGTATAAATATGAAAGTATAAAATGCATTCACCATATGGTGAATGCATTTTATATATGTGTTGTATTTTAATTCTTCATACATATGTATATCCTTCCTTGGCAAAATTGAAAGTTGACAATCCAGTTCAAACACATCTTGTCAGGGAAAATTAGGTTTGTTGAGTCTGCCATAGTCAAATGAAGATATTCGCTAAGTAACAAGATCTTCGATTATTGGTTGCTTTGGTAGAATCAACCAATCAAGTGTCACGGGCCACTATAAAATGATGAGCCACCTATTGAAGTTCAGCGCTATTGTATTTCAGCACATCCGCATTTCTGTCATCGCTGTAATAGATAACGCTAATATTTCGGACTGTAGCTGTAAAGATCTGCGTTCTTCATTTGAGAGCTCTGTTTAGCTGAATGTCCTTTCATCATCATCATCCTCAAGCAGCCATGGGCTACAGAGGTCCAAACAGACTGTGCAATTTAGTTCTCCAAGCAAATCTGTCCTGAGCTACATCTGCTGCATATAGCCACTGCACACCAATTCCAATAAGGTGCTGTTTGACATTGTTTGCCCACCGCATCCTAGTTCTCCCCCTCTTTCTGAGGCTTTTAGGCACACTGTTCATAACCCTATTCGCCAATCTAGAATTATCCATACGGGCAATATGGCCAAACCAACGGAGTCTCTCTCTGCAAAATATGCTGCTTAAAGGAGGTTGCAAACTCCTTTGCCTAATCCCATCATTAGTTACAAAGTTGAACCACCTAATGTCCAAGATACTGCGTAAGCATCTGGAATCAAAAGCATCTAGTTTCCTGTTATCCTGTTTACAAAGTGTCAAAGTTTCACTACCATAACTAACCCTAGAAAGAACCAAACTATTATAAGTCTAATTTTAGTCTTTAGGTGTATACGCCTATTTCTCCACACTCTCCATAGATTCTTAAAAGTCCCGGCAGCAATTAATTAGTCTGTTAATCTCATGCCGCACATCACCATTATCTGTTATATAGCTCCCAAGATAATTAAACTGTGACACCTGCTCAAGACTACAACCATTCAGATTAACTGAATCACAGCCTGCCTGACCAATTTTAATCACTTTAGTTTTCTCTCTGTTTATAACCAAACCTACTCTATTACCAGTCTCATCAACAGCTCGAATGAAAGAGTTCATCTCATCAACATCATTTGCCAAAAGGGCTAAATCATCAGCATAATCTAAATCAGAAATTTTCGTATCCCCAGCCCATTTAAGGCCAAAATCTTTCCCTTGAAGTGAATTTCGCATAACATAATCAATAACCAAGCTAAAGAGAAAGGGAGACAAAATGCACCCTTGTCGAACACCAGAAGTATTGCTAAACCAATTGCTACAAGCCTTACCAACTCTCACACACGACTCAGTGTTATTATAGAGAGCTTTCATTATGTTAACTAACTTGTCTGGTATACCATATGATCTAACAATCAACCACAAATTATGACGATGAACAGAGTCGAAAGCCATTTTGAAATCAACAAAGCTAGCAACCAAAGGTTTCTGAAACTCTAAACATTTCTCAAAAATCTGCCTAAGTGAAAATATCTGATCCACACATCCCCTACCACTTCTGAATCCACATTGCTCATCACGCAATTAACTGTCAACCAGATTCTTAATTCTATTAAGCACTATCATGCAAAGAACTTTCCCTGGAACAGAGAGTAGGCTGATACCCCTAGAGTTATCACAAGAACTGCAATCACCTTTTTTGAAAATAGGGATAATAATAGCTCTGGTAAAATCCTTAGGAAACGTACCTTTATCATAAAAGATATACAAAATTTCAGTCATCCAATGGTAACAGAAATATTCCCATCTCTAAGCATTTCCGTAGTAATTTCATCTACATCTGGGGAATATATTAAGTTTAAGTTTAGAAACAGCTAAAATAACTTCAGATTTTGTTATAGAGCCAACATTAAAGATACCAATACATCTATCATCATTGCAAACAATGGAGTAGAACTACCCACATTGTTTAGAACATCACTGAAATGCTCAGCCCACTTAGCCATGACAGAATTCTCACCTTCTATAACTTTACCTTGTTTATCCTTCAATCCCTGTATACCTTTCCGTTTTCTACCACACAAAACATTAACTATCGGGTACAGCTCTCTGCTGTTGTGCTGTCTAACTGCTTCCTCAGCTTTGTCAGCCAAGCCATCAAGTCAAAGATTCTTATCAGCAGCTAACTGATCTTTTACACTTTTATTAAGTTCTCTGTAATACTTTCTGTTTAGGACTAGTAGGGTATTGATTAACAGCATTCCTGCAGTTCTTTCTTTCTGAAATGAACTCAAGTGCCTTATCACTTAAATAATTCTGTCTCCTCTGCTCCTTTTTTCCTAAAAGTGTACTGTTAGTGTCCAAAAAAGCCTGTTTAAAATGATCCCATTCTTCCTCAACTTCAGTAGTAAGCATACCATGACTGTCATAATGACTAAGTAACCTATCATGGTAAGCTTTAGCTTTAACTGGGTCTTTCAGAGCTTCAGTATTAAAGGTAAAAATTTTAACCCTAGCACAACACTTTTTAAGTTTAAGTTGCATGACAATTTTAACAATATAATGGTCAGATCCAATTTCAGCTCCCCTATATGACCTGGTATTCCTAACAGAACTAGCCCATTTCCTGTTAATTAATATATAATTAATCATATTCTTATGCAGCCCATCAGGTGAAACCCATGTATATTTATGTATGTCTCGGTGTTTGTAATAACTGTTAGTTATTCTGAAACCATTGAGTTTACTTACCTGTAGGAGACGTTGCCCATTGCCATTGCAGCTACCAATACCAAAAGGGCCTATCACCCCTCTCCAAAGGTCAGAGTCAGTACCAACTTTGGCATTGAAGTCACCTAGAACAAGGGTAATATCTCCTTTCTTGACAGAATTCAAAATATCCTGAAGTTGTCCGTAAAACCTATCGTTCTCATCCTCATCGGCATCCTCAGTGGAGGCATAACAGCAGATAACATTCAAGTCTTCAACGCTTATCTGAAATTTTGCTATAAGAAACCTTTCATTAATGCACTCCTATCCTAGAAGAGCATCACTAGCGTGTCTGCTGAGGAGCAGACCCACGCCTTGGTGATGTTTATTGTCGTTCCTCCCTGAAAAGAGAAATTTAAGATTATTTTTAAAAATCTGACCTTTATCTGTCCATCTGGTCTCTTGCAAGCCGACAATATCTAAATTATAACGGTGGAATTCTTGTGTGAGGACATCAAGAGAAAATGCTCTGTGCAGAGTCCTCACATTCCAAATACCTATGGAGAGAAAATGGTTAGTGGGATGTTTAAAGAAACTATGTTTATTGAGAGAGGAAATGGCGACAATATCAAACAGACCCCTAATCACAGACATGGGGGCGAAGACCTGTTCTCCCACCACTAAAGGCTGAAGCCATCTACACTGGAAGACTTCCCCCAATGTAGAATTTGGCGATGCCAGTAGAGGCAAGAGTTCAGGTGCCTGCGATGACCTCTGCTCATGATTATCCACCAGCTGATAAACATATCCTGTGAATCTATTCACTTGGGGCTGTCAACCCACAAACAAACAGAAAACACGGCGGAAGATTTTCCCTCCATAGAAGCCCACCAGTGCAGCAAATTCAGGATCCATAATCAAGCTCAGAGCCATAATTCAGTCCAGTCCAGTCCAGTGGGTTTATATGGTCAGCACCTCACGGTAGTTAACGTACTCAATACCCCACGGTAGGACGTACTCAATAATGAAACCATACCCTCACGGTAGTTAACCCTCACGGTAGTTAACGTACTCAATAATGAAACCATAAACTAGCTATCTCTTGATTAAATATTTACGTTTAATGCACAACACTTCACATTACCTACATACATATTTAATTAGGGCTCAGCCTTAATCCACTGCCTTACCGAGAATATCCAGTCACACACTCCCTGAGTGCTGACACGACTTTTAATAAAAAGTCCAACGCAGAACCGGCGTTCCACTTTACTTTCGACGGTCAGGAGAGAAGTCCCTTTCTTCTCCGATGCTTCTCCGATTTCTTCTCCGATTTCTTCCCCCCCCCCTTCTTTTCAGCGTAAGAGCGCAGCAGACCTCGTGGCATTCTACGATGCGCCTAAGGCTCTAGATTCGCGGGTCCGAGTTCCGCAGGTCATCTGGGTCACACACTATGGCTATCGCCTAATACCGCATACAGAGGAGAAGCAATGTGAAAGCCCTGATGACCGGCCCAGTGTTAATAACACGAAAGGCCGACGTAGCCCTGATTTGCAAAGTAAATGTTGTGATTGTCTACGTAACAAGGCAAATAATGTTTACAAAACGAATAATAAAAGATATAATGTTAATTTAGATATGACAAATAATGAATACTAAATTTGAAGTTCATTTTTTTGTATTTCTGATTATTTCTAGTCGGGCAGAGCGCCAGGTGGCGTAACAGATGAGCCGCAGCTGTTATTGATTGAAATTAATTTAGAGATACAATTAACTATTTGAAAGAAACAGATATGGAATTCGAATGTCTTATCGTTTGCAAAAATTCCAGTATAATACTAACAACTGAAGTTCTTTGACCACAGAATGATCAGTTATGTATGCGAAAAACTTCATAGCGCACGAAATCGCAGAAGTGATGTGGAGACTGATAAAAGGGGGGGGGGGGAAGCGTGAAGCAATCTGAACTCCTATCCTACCCGAGTGTGAGTGTGGTGGCACCCTCTGCACTATTCAAGTTATGAAGGGCCGGACTTTGATCTTCTGAGGCCCTAAGCTAAAGCATATTTAAGAGGCCCTAAGCTATTCAAATTTAATAGGCCCCCAAAATTTCGAAAGTCAAAATATATATAATTATTCTGATTGAAGGGAACATTGAAAAATAAACACGAAATTGATGTGGAGAAAACATTATTCTAGCATTGGTAAGCAAAGAGAAACAGTGTTTTGCACAAAAGATTAAATATTAAAAAAATTTTCGCAATGCAGTAAAACGTGAAATACATTTTTTTTGAGGCCCCTCAAACCGTGAGGCCCTAAGCTGTAGCTTAGTTAATTATGGCCGTTATAAATAACGGCCATAACTTTAGGGCCGGACGTATATTATATTTAAGTTATACCTGAAAATTATATACACTATCATATATAATTTTCGGTTGTATGACCTCTGAGTGGTAGTTTTTTTGCACACCATGGGTTAAATGGTCAGATCACAAGGACCTCAAATGCTCAGAGTGGTTAGGAGAATACGATCTAATGGACAGATATTAAGAGACAGATGGAATCCTCCCGTCAAGGTCATCCGACGTGTTCTTTAATGTGGACTGGGTATAGTCTCTCCCGTCACTGGATCACAGCTTAATGTGCCATAGAAAGGATGGCCGCCTTTCCAAGCTCAAAGGTGTCCCTTTTTAAACCGATCCATCTTCTTCACCATTGGTAATTTATTTTCATTCGCCGTTATATCAAAGCTCTACTGTATAGCAGGGGTGGGCAAATAGCGGCCCGCTAAGAGTTTTTTGTGGCCCGCCAAGACAGTCAGAAAAATCCGCCTTGAACCGAGATTTCCTTCCCGTCTTCTACTGTGGCATATAAACTGACAGGCTCCTGTCAGACCTCTGTAGACAGCAGCTGCGCGACCGAAGATTCGTCTCGTATTTTCCACTAGGACGGCCATCAATACGCATGCGCAGTGTAGATACGAAAACAATTGCCCACCTCTGCTGTATAGCATCACAGAGCTTGATGACTGTGCTCACCATTATGCAACGCAGCATAACACATTCACTACTCCACCACTGGAGCTAAATAATATGTGAACGAGATAAAAATAAAACTAGCAAAGTTTACAAGCTTTACTCTAATTAAATTTAAAGGATTGGGTTATTTCATCTACGAGACTAACTTTTTTTGCACAAAGTGGGCTATGCTACATCACAAAGCTCCCAAGGGCTCAGCTCTTAGTAGGAAAACCACTTGACAACTGTTGAAAGCCAAGTTGAAGTCTCCCATAGAAGCCATCCAGTGTGTTCTTCAACTTTCTAAGAGGAATGACTCTTCTTGCACACGGAACCATGACTTAATTTCTCATTCGATAAGAAAGCAGGCTTTCCATCGATGTTTCCTTTCTCACCGTGACCGAGCAAGGGTTTGTGGAAATAATCTCGCAGAGGATTGGGGATTGGGAATTGGATCTATGAACATCAAATTGCGAGCACTACCAATTGAATCGACTGAGCATCAAGAATTCCTTACACACATAGGAGAAATTTATTTGGCCTCAATATTTTCCTTTATGCACAATTGATTTCAATAAATCAATGCTTTTTTTGTTTTTAAAACTCATATGAATTTTTTTTTACATCTAGTAAGTAATTGGTAATGAATTTCAGAGCAGAAAATCACAATCCACGAAACCAAGGCCAGATCTAGAAATTAAAATCGAGAGGTTGGAGGACAAGAAACACAATAGAGCCGGAAATTTTTAAACAGAGGGGGGGCAAGAGACTGAATTTCCAATGCAGTGTCAACATTTCACCCTCCGTTTTTAGGGTCTTTACAAGATTTCTTGAAAAAATGCATGAAACATAAAAAAGTTTAATAATTTTTTGCCTCTATTACTCTTAGTAGCATTGTGGAAATTTGGGGGGGGGGGAACTGACCCTTCCCCATATCCTGCCCTGCACGAGACAAATCAGGTGTGATGCAATCTATGTCTTAAAATACTTTCGGTATTTGAAATATATTTGGTATCAAGCCTGGATCTGTAAAAAAATTCAAAGTGGGGGCAGGGGGGGGGTAGCTTTCGCAGTGTTCTTATTGAACCGGAGCGCACCAGATAATCTTTCTGATTATTTTTTTCTCTCTCCTTTTTTAACGGTCTTTTAAAAATATTCTTATTAAATATGTGTATTATATATATTTTTACTCTTTTTTGCCCCTTTACGATCCAGTTATTGAAGCTCTAAAAGTGTTGAGAGACATGAACCATTTTCTGCAGCATCTCTTTCCGTTTTCAAGTAGTACCCAAACAAAATATTTACTTAAAATTTGAAACACCCATTCTTAGAAGTAAATCCCATCTTTGGTTAAATCATACTTTTACGTCATCGTTAGTTCACGAATTTACGTTAACAAGTTTTTATGTATTCAACATCAATTACTGTTCTGATAATTATCCTTTAATTAAGTTTCTAAACCAATCATTTTATCACAATTATTACGTGGTTAGCGCGCTTGGCTACTGATCTACGGGACCTGGGTTCGAGCCCCGGGTAAGGCATGGATGTTCGTGTTGTTTTTCTGCTGAGGTCCTGCCATCCTCTCAGATCTTCTACTATGGCATATAAACTGACAGGCTCCTGTCAGACCTCTGTGGCAAGCAGCTGCTTGAGGGGGTATTTAATTTATTTATTATATATTATCGTTATTTACGTAATGAAGCATTAATAATTATATTTAATCTTTCAAAAATATTTCGTTGGTCACGCAAAGCCCGTCCCCCATTACACAAACTGAAAATCTGTAAATATAAAGTACTGCAGTCTGTCTGATTATATTTACACAACTGATTACTTACCAGACTCTTTGGTTTCTCTTGATATTGCATTCCAAATAACATCGGTTTTGTCACGCCTTGCATAGTAAGCATCATTTTTGTCGTAAAGACACGGATGCTTCTCAATAAGTTGAACAAAATAGACATTCTTAGATCTTTCATCCATTTTTTTCACTTTCAGACATAGAGCACTCAATACCAAGAAAAATCTTGCTGCCCAACTTAGTCACAATTAGTTTCGCACAGTACTAAAGCTTAACATCGTAACTGGTTAATTGAAAGTTCCCATCTGTAAGTCACATGTTTAAATGAGAGGGCTTAAATCGAATTCAGCCACATCACGTTGCGCAACTGCAGCATCACAACTTCAGCCACATCACGTTGCGCAACTGCAGTCTGACGTAGCTCAGCATATCAGCGATATCAGTTTCATACAACTACAGTTGCTCCCCGACGCGGTGAGCCCTGTCCTCCGAGAGGCTTCTGCTTCGAGAGGTGACGTCATACCTCCTTCATGTCGGGCCTCTATTATGAGCCTCGACACAGTCGACGGTCTCGCGACACAGTCGTGTGACGTCAATAGTACGGCGCGCAGAGCACGAAGCGTTGGGTTGTTTTACCTCTGAGCGGCACTTTTTGCACACCATGGGCTAAATGGCCAGGTCACATGGACCCCGAAGGCTCAGAGAAGGTTGAGGGAGGGGACTCACTGGAACAGCTGTTGGGAGAGAGATGGTAGCCTCCCGTCAAGGGTATAGCTCAGGGGTGCACAGGGTATAGCTCTCACGCACACGGGGCCACGGCTTAACGTCCCATCCGACGGACGGCGGCCTTTCCAAGCCCATCGGTGTCCCCTACAGACTGTGGGCAGGGCGGGGAATTTTGCGGAGATAAATCTCAACGCTGACCCAGCTGGGACTCGAACCTGGGAACTACAGATTATGAGCCTGGCACGCTACCGACTGAGCCACCCCCGCCCCGAGCACGAAGCGAGTCAAAGCAAAGCCAGTGTAACTCATGGTAATGAACTGGAAACAAAAATGTAAATATGGATACCGATATTATAATCTAAAGTAATTTAAAAATAAATAAATAGGTAATCTGTCTTATTAGCATAAACATTGTGAGAAAAACTGCGGGACTATTACTATTTTCTTTTAAAAAATACCTCCTCAAGCAGCTGGTTGCCGCAGAGGTCTGTCAGGAGACTGTCGGTTTAATACGCCACAGTAGAAGGTCTGAGAGGATGGCGGGACCTCAGCAGAAAAACATCACAAATGTCCATGCCTTTCCCGGGGCTCGAACCCAGGTCCTTTGGATCAGTAACCAAGCGCGCTAACCACTCACCAAAGTGAATACCGTAGGTCCTTGTTATTCGCGGAAGACTTTTTGTGGCCAGTATTTGCGATTCACTGAAAAATATTAGTATCTTTTATTCGCAGCTCCTCCGTTGCTTATCTGCAGAAGTTAATTTTCACATCTCAAAGATGTGTTGCGTTTGTTCGGCCATCACTAAGCGCAGCTGCGATTGCTCAGAGCTCTGTAGCATAATAAATTGCCCCTCAAGCAGGTGCTTGCCATACAGGTCTGAGAGAGACATTTCTAGGTAATATACCAGAGTGGTATATGAGGAAGTGGCCGCCGATCCCTAAAAACATTGAGCAATTTTAATGAGTTCCGTTTTGAGAGTTGCTCACTGCCCCCAAGGGACGGGGGTGGCTCAGTCGGTAGCGCGCCAGGCTCGTAATCTGTAGTTCCCAGGTTCGAGTCCCAGCTGTGTCAGCGTTGAGATTTATCTCCGCGAAAAGTACAATATTACTGTTTAAAGTAATATTGTACATTCTCGAGTTATTGTTTAAAGTAATATTAAACATTTTCGAGTGTGGTCAGTCAGCTCAGAACTGAAAGAAACACTTCCCTTGATTCCGTAAAAATGACATATTTAATTCATGATATTAATAATTCATGCATAAGGAGTAAGTTTAGGTATTTCAAATGAAGCTTAAACAATTTGAAATCATAAAATTATGGTGGTATTATGAAATATAAGTAGATGCTGCCACTCAAATATCAGACAGGACTTTTCTCGTGGTGTTACCACCAGAAAACTTAATTAAAACTTAGTTCATACACAGACTTAGTTGAGTTTCCTAGGAATTTTAGGTGTCTTTAACATCACAGCTTGTTAAAAATAGAAAATGATTCATAAACAGTAGTGACATGCTCTATGAATTATCATTCAGTAAATTGAAATATTGTTAATGAAAATTACGAATATCAAAAGTGGGAATATGGGAATTGATAACAGAAAATTATTACAGCATGGATAATATGATTAGTAGGTTGGGTTGTTTTACCTCTGAGTGGCACCATTTGCACGCATTGGCTAAATGGCCAGATCTTAAGGTCTCGGAGAAGGTTGGAGAAAGGGGACTTACTGAACAGCAATTAGGAGACAGATGGTAGCCTCCCATCCAGCGTGTACTTTAATGTGCACATGGCATGGCTTTCCTACACATGGAATCGCTGCTTTACGTCTCATCTGAAAGACAGCGGCCTTTTTAAGTCGATCAGTGTGGGCAGGGTGGGGTTTAGTGGAGATAAAATCTCGATGCACAGGTGGGACTAGAACCTGGAACTGTAGATTAGGAGGCTGGTGTATAGTGGCCCACCCCATACGATTAGTAAGAGGAAATTATAAATATTAATGCAGATAAATAAGAGTCATTTTTCATATGAATTAGCAAGGAGGTTAGTGTTCGGATTATTCTGCAACTTCTCAATTAATAGACCACTGGAAGAAATATCGAAAACAATTACCACCAAAAAGGAAGAGAAACTGTTTCTGACGTCAAGTGTAAATTATCAGGTGACAATGGAAAATTCAAATTTTAACTACATCAGAACCAGTTTAAGTTTTTGCATTGGGTATTCATTAGCTTATTTAAGTTGTTGCAGAAGTTTATTATCAGTCAGGGAGAAAAACATCACTTATTTGCTAGTTATTTTGGGCGGAAGCGCGAAATAGTTTGTTTATTTTTCATGTATATTCCATCTTGAAGAGAGAAACCTAAAAGTTGTTCCTGAAAGTTTCTCAGAGTAAATCTGTAACAAGATCACAGTCAATTAACAGTCAATTTAATTGTAATATGTCGGCATACATTTGAGAATGCTGGTAACCAGAACGGAGGAGAAAATAATGTTAAACGTATCTACGAGGGAAAGTCAAAAATTATCCGCACTTTATTTTTTTCAATTTATTTACACAAATCTAGGAGTTGAACAATCACGTCATTTTTCCACACAGTCTCCTTCCTTTTCGATGCACTTGGTCCAGCGGTCCACAAGCTTGCGTATTCTCTCAAAGAAGAAGGTTTTTTGGTTGGTCGTCCAACCATTTATGCACCGCCTTGAATTGCAATGCCTTAATATGCACCAGTTTTGAATTTCCTCTTCGTTGGCGAACTTGGGTGTTTCCACTCCATACTTTCCTTTTTGGATTCTGGCGCATAGTGATGGACCCACGTTTCATCTCCTGTGACTTTTCTGCTCAAAAATTCTTCGCCTTCATTGTCAAAAACTTCGCCTTCATGGTCGAGTAAGCTTTGGCAGATCTCAACACGTTTGCGCTTATGATCTGCGGTAAGCTCTCTTGGCACCCATCTCGCACAGACTTTATGGAAGCCGAGCTCGTCGTGTATGATTTGATAGGCAAAACCATGACTAATCTGCAGAAAACACGCTACATCGATGTCGATGGTAACTCGCTCCGTAATTGTGATCTTTCCATGGGCTTGCCTCTGGACAAGATCCAGAACTTTCCTGACATGTTCGCTGACCATCTCCTAACCATTCTCTGCACATTCAATGCACAATAGAATACAGTACATCCCCAGGAGCTACAATTCCTCGAGATGAAAGATTGTTTTCTCTCGTGCCAACAAATCTAATCAAATTTCAGTATTTTAAGGCTAATGGATTTTCCCACAAGGGCCCACCCAGACAATGTTTGTGGGGTGGGGCTGAGCGTTTCCAATACCTACTGTCCCATATATTTTTTAATGGGTGACAAATCAGGGGATCTAGGGGGTCCTGGAGGGTATGCACATTGTTTTGCATTGTCCTGCCATGGCCCTCTAGATTCCTTGACTAAACCTTACTATCTTCAGTAGTAGGTGCAAAACATGCCCCATACAAGTCACAGATCTTATTCTATTCCATCTGTGTTCTGATTTTACTAAAGAGCGTAGATTAAATAGCCAGGTCACTAGTACCCGAATGGATCAAAAACAAGTAGAAAATGCTTTACATATCTCTTAGGAGACAGATGAAACATTGGGTTAAAACCATCCGGCCTGTTCTTTAATGTGCATAGGTTATGGGTCTCCTGCATATAAAGCAATCCTCATTGGAAACAGGGTAAGGGTTCACAGACAAAATTCCCAACACTGGAACAATGGGAACTCGAAGTTAATATCAGGTTACAAGACTACTGGCATTTACAGACTGAGACAAATCCCACCCAGATTTAAAACTATATTACAAATTCTTTAATATTTTGATACATATATCCCTCCACCCCTTGAAGCATAAATATATATTTTCTTAGGCTTGTCTTTGAAAAGTCACAGACTCAAGGGCGTGGACATGTCATCTCCCCCCCCCCCCATTTACCACTGATTTTTCCCCTTTTTTTATGAACTTTCGAGAAATTGTTTTTATAAACTATCTGTAACATATACGTTTTTGCAATTTTCTTCCTTAGGCTTCCCAAACAGCTCTCAATTGCTATCAAAGTATAAAGTACCGTATTTTTACATTATGAGAAATCAATCACTGCGTCTTGATTTCTTGATTTGACGTTGAATGCGACAGGAGATATGAAATTTCTTAACGTTTCTGAAATCGACGACCGAAAATACTGCTATGCTCCAGTTTTCTTCTTTCTAGTATAGGTAGATTGAAATTCGACCTGTGCATGTAAGATTGGAAAGGGACTCGTAAGATAAGAAATTTTGTAACGTTTCTAAGATATATGAACCAATTTTTGGGTTTGTAGCACATACAGACTGATATTTGATCTCTGACCTTGGTGGACCTGACGGATAAGGAATTCTGCAATATTTCCGAGATGTAGGCCTCAAAATATAACTAGACAGCAATTTTCACACTTCTGATTTCTCACCTTAAAGGACATGTCAGATTCTAGATTTCTTGATGCGTTCGATATCTACGACCCAAAATACATCTAGGCACCAATTTCTTTTAGCTGTCTAGAACTGGTAAATCGAAATTTGATCTTTGACATCTACGGATCCACCAGATCAGAAATTTCGTAACGTTTCCGAAATTTGAAATTCAAAATACTTTTAAGCACCAATTTTCTCATTCTAGCATTTGAAGATCAAAGTTTAAACTGAAAGTATATTTACCATCGTATATTAAGTAATTTTCAAATTTCTCCCCAATCTACGATCCGAATTATCTCTAGGTGCAAATTTTCAGAGCTGTATCACTTCTGCATTATCCCCTATCACTGTCACAATCAGCTTATATGTATGATAATAAAAATTCCTAAAGGTAAGAGTGCTTCATGTATTTTTATTTAAATTCAATAATGCAATCGGGGGGGGGGGGTAGATTAATATCGCATCATTTGCGAAGTTTTATTTACATGTAATCCTTAGTTAATAGATTTAATTTTAAAAAAATCTATAGATTTACTATCATTTTTCTGATAATTATCCTCCGTAATTAGGCTTTAAACCAATCAAGTTATTTTATCATTATTATTATACATATTTTATTAGGGGCGGGGGTGGCTCAGTCGGTAGCAGAGGCGGCTCGCGTATAGGCACTGTGCAACTGCAGCACCCCCAATTTCAACTTGATATTATTGATAACATTTAATATAATGAGTCCTTTTTTCTTTAATTCTTTCTTTATACTTGTACAATATATAATCCTTAAGCTTAATGTCAGTAGCCATCCACCAGTTTATGAAAAAGATACAAAAATCTTTGTATGGAACTGTGCGCGTCACAGTACTAGCGGCGAGGTGTTTGACTGTTGTGCGCATGCGCACATAAGAAGCTACACGCGAGGCTGCAAGGGAGAGAGAGCACTGTCGTTCCCACAGTGCCGACCCTGGCGTGCTGGTTGAAGGTAGTTTTTTTTTATTCCGCGTGTGTTGTGCTTAAAAACCGTGTACCATTTCAACATCGAAAAGAATAAAAACTTTTCTAAGAAGCATTATGAATTCGGAAAGACTAAATGCGCTTGCAGTGCTTTCAATGGAGAAAAATTTCCTCAGTTGTCATCTAGAGATCAAGGAGAAAATTATTGATCTTTTCGCACAAATTAAAACAAGAAGAATGGATTTCATTTTTAAATGAATAGATTTAGCTTGAACTGTAACAATTTAGGTTAAAGTAAGTAAAAAATGTTTGATTTTGTTCTTTTAGGATTTTATCAAGTTTCTGAATAAATTTTCTTTTTATACATGTTTGTTTCCTTTTACACAATTTTTAAACAAAGGCTAAAAATTTTCTGGAGCAGCACCCCCACTAATTTTAGTTACGAGCCGCCACTGTTCTAGTGTGCCCTTCGAAAAACAAGAAGACGATATGTGCAATCATGTAGTAAAATAAAAGAGTATGAACAATTATAAAAATATAAAGAATCAATTATTTTAGCAGCGGAAGAGTTAGATGTTCCTCTTCAGGCAACAAAATCAACAAATTCACTATTATGACTGAAATGGAGAGACTTCAAAATATTTTCATCGATGATAATTCCCGACGTAAAATTCCTTACGTAAATTCTCATTCGAGAAAAGGCCTATATGAAGATCTGAAAAAAAAAGCTCAGCCTGAGAAATCTGTGGAACCATTTACCGCTAGTAAGGGATGGTTCGACATAATTGAAACGCGCTCTAACCTCCACAATGTACAGTCGCTCAAAAAATATCTGAACACTATGGTTGATTACAGAATTCAGAAAAAATATCTGGCAACGATTTTTTTTAGAAATTAGTGATCTGGAAACCTTCGTGTACGTACAGTGTAATGTTTGGATACTTTTTTGAGCGGCTGCACACTGCTCCAAGTGAAAATCGTAACACCAAGAAGGAATGGATGTAGAGATGTGTAAATCGCAAGGAGGAAATCGGTCATTGGAGATATTGAAATGATCAAAGTTCCACAGAGAATGGACACCTGACACCACAGCTGAGCCGTACCCACGAGCTCATAGAACGAGCGACAGTGAGGTTGGAATGCATGCTGAGAAAATGTTCCGAACATGCCTCGGAGACGCCGGCAGACGCTTTATGCGCAATTGACACCTGAGAGAGAGCGAATCGCCGATATGCGAGAGGTCAGATTCAGCCTTCGAACGATCACCACACTCATGGGGTGCAATGTGAGCACACTCACGCAACATCGTCGATCATCAAATGGCAAGAAGGACAAGTACAGGACCAGCACAACACCACAGGACATGAAGATTGATTGCTTCGTAGAAGGGCTGTTCACGACACTTTCGCCAAAGCTACTGTGCTGAAATGTGATTTGCGGACTGCTACAAGTGCCATGGTCTCCCCATAAACCATTAGACAACGTTTGCGTGATGCAGAAATGAGGATGAGGCATCTAGTCAGGCATCTGTCATTGCAGCAACATCACCGGTTATGCCGTCTCCACTAGTGTCGAGTGAGGCAACGTTGGACTAGGGAAGGGAGGAGAGAGTTGTTCACAGACGAGTACCAATTCTGTTTTGGCATGCTAGGCGGCCGTTTGTCTGCATGGCATTGGTGTCGTCAACAACATGAGGAAGCCTATTCCATTAGCCACCATGTGGCTCCCCACCACACTACGTTGGATTGGGTGGCATCGCATATGGCACCTCTCCATGTTTCATGTTTCTAGCATGCTAACAGCGAGACATCCCATCGATGGCATTGTTAATCCCGTGGCACGACCCTTTCTTACCACCATGCCTGGATTACTTCTGAAGCAGGACAGCGCCACCCCACACACTTCACGTGCAACGATGGATAGTCTCCAATGTGTGGACATTCTGACATGGCCTCCATACTCCCCTAGCACCCATTCAGCATGTGTCCGACCTTATGGTTCGCCATCTTCGCCAGTTCCTCCGACGACCAACCTGGTACAATTGCATGCTCAATTGTATGCTGTTTGGAACACCATACCTGAAGACGCCATTAACCATCTGGCTAAGGTAATGTCGAGACGTCTACAGGTTTATATGACATCCCAAGGTGGGCCTAATATGCACTGATGAATCTGCAATAAGCGAAATCTTTGATCCTTCGCACATCTGATCCTCATACCTTCCGTCCTATCAGTTTCGGGTTTATTCATCACTTCATTCGCGACGTTTCCACTTCGTGCAGTGGATTAATCCAGGGAGAAGCTGCAAGTGGAGATCCAGAAATTTCAAAGAAGAAGGTTAAAATTTTTGAATAGTGTGCTATACTGCTCTATAAGTTTTTATCTGCGCTAATAACAATTGTATTATTTGTTGCCAGATGTTCGGCAACCACGGCAATCCCCGGTTCCGTCTTTATGACACTACCAAGTTAACGGAAAGCCGTGACTATCTAGAGTCGGGGGCAAGAATGCGCCATATACTAGACGCACCTCATCCCCGACCTCACATGGCAGCAGTCCTATTAAAAGGAAAGCTAACCACCGGAAGAAACCTGAAATTTAAACTATTCCCCGGTTAGCCGTGAACAAGGATATGTAGATCCAAGTTCGCTCGGCACCCGGAGTGGAGACTCTTAGTGAGGCCCACACTCTGAAAGGGCTCGTGCCTTCTAGGCGGGCTCAAACCGTTCAGCCGAGCCATTGAACTTGCTCCACAGAGCACCTGAGATGAGGTCTTGACACCGTGCAACCGGAACGCCCAACCGGTCAGCTATGTCTTCGACCTCGGTTGGTCTTGGCTCTGTCCAACTGAGGACTCAATCTGGTCAGCAAAACCTTAGACCGGTTGTTGTCCCGAAGCCCCCCCCCCACGTCTAGGTGGTCCCCTATCGGGGGGGGGGATTGCGCTACTAATAACGTAACTATCGAAACAACCAATCGGAATGTCCGGAACTTACCTAAATAACATATATTTTAACGGAAATACGTCGTTCGCCTAGCGCTGAGTCACTTAGTACTCTGTTTTGCTGAATCAATTAGAAATTAGACGCCAAAGGGCAGCGTTAATCAAGGGATTGCTGTACAGTCGCTCAAAAAAGTATCCGAACACTATGGTTGATTACAGAATTCGGAAAAAATATCTGCAACGATTTTTTTAGAAAATTTTTTTAGTTTAAATTTTTTTTTAATTTGTTAAAAAAATTTTAGAAATTAGTGATCTGGCAGCCTTCGTGTGACACGGAGGTTGCCAGATCACTCATTTCTAAAAAAAATCGTTGCCAGATAATTTTTCTGAATTCTGTAATCAGCCATATGTTCGGATATTTTTTCGAGCGACTGTACCACTAAAACGGAGGGAAAAATGTTATACTGCAATTAAAAATCAAGAGTATTCCCCCCCCACTTTGTGTTTTTCCTTTCGATTGAGTTTTTCTGCCGACCCCCCGTCTTTTATTTATTTTCTGTAGATTTGAACCTGCCCAGGAATATTATACAGTTTAAATTTTTTTTATTAATTAGGAAAATTCCAAAAGTATTAACCCATTTCTTCCTATTGCGTGTATGCAACACTGGGAAGAAATGGGTTAAAGGTTCATCAAATATTTTTCTAATACTTCTTACATTACAATATTGAATTAAAAAATACGATTCATTCATTTTCTACATATTTCTTGAATATTTAATGGCAATGATATTCATATAAATGGTAACTTTTAAAACTTAAGTGTGATTTAAAAATAAACCACAGAAACTGCTTCACATAATATCAGAAAAATGTTTTTATGATCAACATTTCTCCGGAAAGTTTAACTTCTTATTTATATTTATTTACGAAACTAATTCTAATAATGTGACTTTATGTTCCTTTTTTCCGAAATACGCAAATAAGCGGTTGAGAATAATATGGCTGTACATTCCTTCAGTTAGTAACAATGCCGTAATATCGTAACAAATTAGTTTTCTTGTCAACAAAGAAAGTTTCGTCTAACAATGGTCGCCAGGGATACCATTGCTGCTCCCAGCTGGTCTCCGATTCAATCGATTTCGATTTTCCGACAAGTTAAGAGGTATGTGTATGATTAGTATGTGATATGAGATATGTTTCGTTAATGCAAAGTCAATTAAAGTGTTATAAAGTGCATAAGATATATATGCTTTAGAGAGGGGACATAGTAATGACATTCCGCAGATTGAGGGACTGGTTGAGGTCCCGTTTCTCTCGCAAAAAGAGAGCGAAAGGCGGCATTTCATCGTTGTTTTGCTGCATGACATTCGCAAAAGAAGACGATGGTCTAAGAGAAGATGCTGGACAGCCAATTCATGATCATGGTGAAAAGAATCGGGCTGAAAATTCTCGACCCGATGGTGCTAAACAGCATGCCAAATGGTGTCGGTCTAAATGCTTCCTGAAAGAGCTAGCTTTATTTGAGAGGATTGAATGCATTTGTCCGTGTCCAATAGAGGAAATTGATGAAACCAAACTGAAACAGTTGACTGATTATCCAAAAAGACTGAGAAAGATTAGTGGCAGATGCGTTGATGCTAAATACATCGAAACAAAAATGGTATCGCTGTCTCAATTAGGAGCAGGAGGCTTTGGATGCGTTTACTTAGTTCGAGATTTAGAACGGGGAATCGATCTGGCAGCAAAAGTAATTTCTGTGAAAACTAGCAGTGATGAGATGGTAAAAAACGAACTTAAAATCCTGCGAAGTGTAAAAGAGAATCCTCTGTGTGTCCAGTATGATAATTATGTGAAATACAAAGTTTCTCCAGATGTGCAGAAGCACTTTCTGTTTTTTGAGCATTTCAAAAGCGTCACCTTAAGGCAATTTCCTACTCTGTATCGTATCACTACAGATGTTATTCGTCTGATTCTGGGACAGATGGGAATGGCACTGAAGTACCTTCACGATCAAAATATTATTCACAGAGACATCAAAGGTGAGAACGTATTGATTAATGATCTATGCAAGATAAAAGTAATAGATTTTGGATTGTCTGCCATTGGCACTTCATTTAAAGGTTATTGTGGCACACCATACTACGTGGCTCCTGAAGTGCAGATTCATTGTGTGGAAAAGAATGCAAAGCCATACTCATTTGCTGCCGATTACTATTCTTTAGGCATAACTGCGTATCAGTTAATATATGGAATTTCCCCCTGTAAATACAAATTGAAACTCCTCGGTCTTAAGGATAACGACAGTGCCTGCAGGAAGCTTGCATTTAGAGAAATAGCAGCAGGGCGCACTGACTTTCCACTCGATTTAGATGCAAGCAGACAACAAGATCTTGTAAGAAAGCTCCTGCTGAAAGATCCCGAGCAACGACTCGGAGATAAAACCTATTTGTCACATTCTTTCTTCGAAGGAAAAGATCTGAAAAAACTGGTGAGTTCATTGATAATGGTTTTGCTTCTCGTGATTCTTTACGAGTTCCTTTCGCTATAGTACTGTTGTAGTGCTGTTCATTTATTATTTATTGCCAGAGTTGGCAACATTAGATACAATGCAACCTCTTGCTCTTTAAGATCGATGTCTTTTCAAACATCAGGTGTTAAAAATTAAAACTTGTTTCAGTGTCCGTACAGATATCCGAAAGCAGCTAAACTTGTTTAAGTAAGAATTGTAATTAATGTGAAAATGTTTTCCTTGTATGCGTATGAATATGCAATGAAAGAAAAAAGGGTAAAAGAGTATACATTATTAATTAGTATATTATATATATAATGAAGAAGCAATTAAAAATTTATAAAAAATAAAGATCCCGTCAAGCGGCTGCTTGCCACGTTGGTTTGACAGGATCCTGCCAGTTTATACACCATAGTAGAAGGTCTGCGAGGATGGCGGGCACAACACAAACATCCATTCCTCACCCGGGGTTCGAACCCAGATCCCTTTGATCAGTAGCCAAGCATGCTAGCCACTCAGCCACGGGACGGCTAGAATTGTTCAAAACACAAATGAAATTTCTCTAGTTGTTTGTTCTTCAAAGAAAAGATCTCCTTTAGATACGGATTTCATTTCTCTTACGGAAAAAAGACTTCATTAAGTGTTTAATGCTGTCTTGCTTAACAAAATATCTGATCGGATGGATATTTAAAATGTATTTTGTAATGATTCAATTCGAATGTCAAATATAAAGAATGTAGAATCGATATATAGATTATCTTAATTGCATGTGATTTTTGTCTTGAACGGCTGGTTTAGTGTAGATCTGACAAATCTGATGTTTGCTATACACACAGAGTTCGTTGAATTTTGGCCATTCCTCTCCATGTTATGGAAATGCAAAAGTTTCGATTCACCATAACTTCTAAAATAAGCTTTTTATGGTAAAATTAAACATAAGTAAAAATTCCTCAAGCAGACGTGAAGAATGAAGTCTGTGAGGAAAGCGACACCTCGGCAGAGAAACATCCATGCCTTACCCAGGACTCGAACCCAGGTCCCTCCGATCAGTCGCCAAGCCCTCTCAAACCATCACTGATGATAAACTTCAGGTCTTAACTACGTCTATCTAAACTTCAATTTTCGTAATTATTTATTCAGTATATAGAGAGTTATGACAGTGTGAATAATTAATATCAGTAATGCAATCGTAAGGAACTTATACAAAAATGAAGAAAGATTGAAAATATTACATAAACTTTTATAATGTTCAATTTTCTTATAAAATAAAAATAAATAAATACCCCCTCAAGCAGCTGCTTGCCACAGAGGTCTGAAGGATTTAAAATAATGTTTATTTATAAAAGATCTGAACTTTTTAGTAAATTCTTGTCTCGCGTTGCTGTTGTTCAACGTTTAAACTTTCGTAACTATTTAAATAATGAATGCATAATTTTGGAAATCGAGATTTAGCTAAATGTAGTTTTTAAATGCTGCAATTTACCACGAGGGATATTTTACCATTAAAAGCTTATTTTAGAAGTTATAAAGCATCCAAATTAGATTTCCGTTCCCTTATCATGAAGTTGGGTTGGGCTGTTTCACCTCTGAGCGGTACTTTTTTTGCAACAATGGACTAAATGGCCAGGTCACAAGGTCCCCGAAGGATAAGAGAAGGTTGGGGGAGGGGACCCACTGAATTGCTATTAGGATAGATTCCCGTCAAGGCCATCTAGCGTGGTCTTTAACATGCACAGGGTATGGCTCTCCAGCACACAGAGATACGGCTTAACGTCCCACCCGACGGACGGCGACCCTTACAAGCCCATCGGTGTCCCCTACTGACTCTGGGCAGTGCGGGGGGGGGGGGGGGAGAGTTGCGGAGATAAATCTCAACCCTGGTTCAGCTGGGACACGAGCATGGAAACTGCAGATTACGAACCTGAACATGAAGTGCAGTGATCATAATTTAATGAACACTGAGTGTATGTTTCGATTATCTATATTCAGATTTAATATTACAATTTCTCTTTTTTTTTAGATTTACAGTTTCAAGAGGGAAGCGTTCAATTCTTTTTACCTTATGCATCAGAATTTTGCAGACTATTTTTATGCCATGATACTCTTTTTTTTTTTCTGCTATGATTCAATACTTTGATCTTTTACAGTTAGAGTGTGGATTGAAAGTGAAGAAAAAGTATCCGCTGATAGATCCTGTGAAAAAACACATCCCAGTTGTAGAGGGTAAAAGACAAGCTTCCTAATGCCGTCCCCTCTCTTGCCAACGAAAGGTTGATCTAAAGAAAGGTAATGATTCGGACTCTTTGATTTCTTGCTGAAAAACAAATTATTTAATTTTAGCATTTGCTAAGGAGGTTTCAAAGTTTTCCTAATTTGTATTACTAATGTCAATAGGCAGAGATGATTAACGTATTTTGCTGGAAGGCAAAAAAAAGGTTGGTAAAAATTGTATTTAAATTGAATAAGAGAATATTGTAACGAGCTTTTGTATCCTCAAACCAAGAAATTGTGTTAAAAATCTGATAACCAGACAGATGCCCTATAAAGAACCTCAAGAGGTAAATTGTTGCATGGTCTTCAACGACAGAATGGGGAAATTGTTATTCTGGATGTTGTAATTCAACAAAAATATTTCACATTGAAAGCATTTGATTAATTTAGAATTTCGCCTCTCTGTATGTGGCAATTCATTTCATTAGTTTTAATGGAAGAATTTATTTCGGCATTTTGTTTCAAATGAACCATTTTTAATCAATATTGTTAATATTAAACATAATGGAAACGACTTTTTTTTTAACTGTTCTACAAATAAGCTTTCAGATCCAGCATAATGACTAACGAAAATTCCGGTTTTTAAATATTTTCACTGGAATAACTCTCCAAAATATTTCAAAGGCTAGCTATAAATTGATATATTTGCTTTAACGTATCTAAAAATAAGAACAATTAATCCAGGTTCTGTGAAAAATTCTTTCAGTTGGGAACACTGATTGAATTGCCCTAATACTAAAGAGTCAGTTTATGTAGAGTGTTGAAAATTTGGTATTTAGTTCTCTTTATCGAAACATTTTGAGTGATCGAATTTCAGCAAAAGTGTTGAATTCTCTTGTGATATGTTTATCAGAGTATGATTTGAAGAATCACCGTAGTTATGAACAGAGCGCTAAACAAAAAATTAATAACCCTCCCTGACCTGTGGACGAAATTCCTGACTTTTCTCAATTAAAGAATGTCAAAAAATTTAAATGAATCGAAATATTTTATAAGCTCGCCGAGTGGTCATAATAGTTCAAATAGCCAGATGTCGTAATTTTGCGATGAAAATCAAGTGTTTGCAATTTGAGGCTGAGGAAAGAGCTCAACAACTTCAAAAAGTTTTTTAAAGACCATGAGGATAGTATCCTTTCGCACTGCTCAGGATAGTACCAGTGATAATTCCATCTATCGCATTGGAACTCCAGAAATAAGAAAAATTGTCGTGGGGCTGTCTAAGATTTTACGACAGAACCCATTGTTAGTGTTTTTCCTAACTTTCGTTTTGTCTCTACTTTTCTATTTTTTATTGCTTTATTAGATAAGGATTTCATGCACAATGCATTTAATAACAAGTTATATCCAAGCTTTATATTTCGCCCTACTTTTTGCCTAGTTACAAGTTTATGTTTTGTAAGTTTAGCAATATGTTATCCTTATACGAATAAGCAAAACGTCCTTCTGATGTTCTAACGGACTCTTCTCTCTGTCTTTCAGGTTCTATGCGTCGCAAAAACCAACAGACGAGCATAGAGTGGTGGGTGGTGGGGCCTCTCAAAATCCAACCTCAACTTCCACGCAGTGAGAGGCGGGCAACATCAAGGGCTGATAATTTCTCCTTCTTACTTAAAGTATCGAAATTACGACCTTATTTCTTTTACTCTTATGTTCCCTCCAACAGAGCTAAAATCACTTAATCATCAATCGGGAAATTATCAGCTCTTGATGGCTAATGAGGCTCTGGTGAAAATACGCTTAAATGCAAATCACACCACTAATTAGAAAGTACAATTACACAACAAATCATAGCACCTTCTGTAAAATACAATTAAACAAGAAAAAACGACGCTTATTGGAAAATATAACTACCCAACAAAATTAGAACCTGCATTTGAAAAAATATGCGTATGCCAAACAAAAATCACAAGAATTACTGGAAAATACAACTAAGTAGCTGAATTACAAAACTGAATGGAAAACACCATTATACCCTGGCCAGCTGGGCCAGAGGTGAGATTTAGGTCCACCCTCCGCCACCACCACCATCACAACCGTGCCGTCTTCCAGTGGAGGACAACCATGGGTATGGGAAGGCCACCATCCGTCGGATGGGACGTCAACCCGTAGCCCCGTGTGTAGGAGAACCATCGCCTGTGCATTTTAATGAACACGCTGAATGGCTTTGACGGTAGGCTTCTAACAGCTCTGACGGTATGTCTACTGACAGCTGTCAACCGTTCCACAACAAATTCATAACACTGTTTTCGAAATTACCTATTACAACCTATTTACAACACTTGTTTCAAAAAAAAAGAGGGGTAGAGTCGATTCGTGCAAAGAGATCTTGGCAATGTTTGAACCGAGTGGCCCCAAAAGGTTAACAGACATTGTCATAGCTGATGAGACGTGCTTTTATTACTATACGGCTCCCAGAAAGACAATTATGTTTGGGTTGCAGATGATGAACCTCGTTCCCAAATTCTGCGACAAGACTTTCGCTCAAGGAAGAGGGTGTTAACAATTGTTTTCAATTCCCAAGGAGTGATAGCAGTGGACATCTTACCTGAAAAAATGACTATAAATGGTCAATACAGCACCAACATTGCTTTGCTCGAAATGGCTAAGGAGATAAAAGATCAGTGTCCAACAAGAAACTGTGTGCGTGCATGCGTTGCGTGTACGTGCGTGCGTGTTCGTATGTTTATGTGTATATGTTTTCATGTTTGTTTCTGTGAATGTTTGTTTCTGTGAATCGGATGTGTGTGTGTGGGTGTTCATTTTGTTTCTATGAATCGTGTGTTCAAGAATAAACATGTTATCTATCTGTCAGTTGCTCGTTACAAAAAGAAGCTAACACTTTACAAACCGCAACAGATTGGCATTAGGAATTTCCAAATCTCGTCGAAAACTCACTATACTTGTGAAAAGTTTACTAAAGATGTATTTTCCCTCTCCAATATTTTATACAGTTTTCCAGATAGTCATTATTTTACCTTTCTCGATTCAGTTAAGTAGAACGTTGTTGACAGGTATAGCCGTGTAGATTGTTAACTGGATACTGTAGTTTTTTACTCTAGTGAAGAAATGGTAGAAAGAGTGATCAAGTCTGGAAAGGATTCAGAAAACACCAAATGGGGGTAAGAACTTAGCTCAGTGTGTAAGAACTGTGGCAAGGTGTTGTTCCTAGGATTAAAAAGCATGCAGAAACTCCGTGCAATGGTGAAACTATAACATCTCCTGATTGGTGAACTTAGATCTATTTAGAGTCTAACATCTGAGAGCGTTACAAAAACGAGCAATGCAGAATGATTCCTCTCTTGCAGAATAAAGTGATGTGTTCTCAGAATCTTTATTATGAGTGCAAGTCGTAGAATAAAATGGTCTTGTAACTTTTATTACGATCTTGAAACCTTCAATCTCTGCTTCGAAAAAATAAGTACTCGATAATTGTAACCTTCCTGAAGATAGTGTATGAATAACCTGCAGTGGCGGCTCGCGTATAGGCACTGTGGAACTGCAGCACCCCCAATTTCAACTTGATATTATCGATAACATTTAATATAATGAGTCCTTTTTTCTTTAATTCCTTCTTTATAATTGTACAATATATAATCCTTAAGCTTAATGTCAGTAGCCATCCACCAGTTTATGAAAAAGATACAAAAATCTTTGTATGGAACTGTGCGCGTCACAGTACTAGCGGCGAGGTGTTTGACTGTTGTGCGCATGCGCACATAAGAAGCTACACGCTAGGCTGCAAGGGAGAGAGAGCACTGTCGTTCACGCAGTGCCGACCCTGGCGTGCTGGTTAAAGGTAGTTTTTTTTTATTCCGCGTGTGTTGTGCTTAAAAACCGTGTACCATTTCAACATCGAAAAGAATAAAAACTTTTCTAAGAAGCATTATGAATTCGGAAAGACTAAATGCGCTTGCAGTGCTTTCAATGGAGAAAAATTTCCTCAGTTGTCATCTAGAGATCAAGGAGAAAATTATTGATCTTTTCGCACAAATTAGAACAAGAAGAATGGATTTCATTTTTAAATGAATAGATTTAGCTTGAACTGTAACAATTTAGGTTAAAGTAAGTAAAAAATGTTTGAGTTTGTTCTTTTAGGATTTTATCAAATTTCTGAATAAATTTCTTTTTATATATGTTTGTTTCCTTTTACACAATTTTAAAACAAAGGCTAAAAATTTTCTGGAGCAGCACCCCCACTAATTTTAGCTACGAGCCGCCACTGGTCGGTAGCGAGCCAGGTTTCTAATCTGTAGTTCCCAGGTTCAAGTCCTAGCTGGGTCAGCATTGAGATTTATCTCCGCAAAATTCCCCGCCCTGCGCACGGTCAGTAGGGGACACCGATGGGCTTGGAAAGGCCACCGTCCGTCGGATGAAATGTTAAACTGTGGCTCCGTGTACGGGAGAACCATACCCTGTGCACGTTAAAGAACACGCTGGATGGCCTTGACGGGAGGCTACCATCTGTCTCCCAACAGCTGTTCCAGTGGGTTCCCTCCCCCAACCTTCTCTGAGCCTTCGGGGTCCATGTGACCTAGCCATTTAGCCCATGGTGTGCAAAAAAAGTGCCGCTCAGAGGTAAACCAACCCAATAACATATTTTATTAAGCTGTTGTATTTCGATATTGTTATTTATATAATAAAATATTGATAAATATATTTAACTTCGAAATAATTAGCTGAAGAAAAGTAATATTTTCACTTATTCTTCAGCCTTTGATTTTTCAAATAATTTTTTCAAGTATTTCTTGTCTAAATGACATTTTCCTGTGATACTTTAATTACTGAATATTTAATACCTCTTTCAAAAATCCTGCTAATGCCATTGCGTTACGCAAAGCCCCATCCCCCATTACACAAACTGAAAATCTGTAAAGCTTATAAAGTACTGCAATCTGTCTGATTATATTTACACAACTGATTACTTACCAGACTCTTTGGTTTCTCTTGATATTGCATTCCAAATAACATCGGTTTTGTCACGCCTTGCATGGTAAGCATCATTTTTGTCATAAAGATACGGATGCTTCTCAATAAGTTGGACAAAATAGATATTTCTAGATCTTTCATCCATTTTTTTAATTTTCAGCCATACAGCATTTAACACTAAAGCTTGTTGCACAACTAAGACAATTTTCACACAGTACTAAAGCCTAAACAACGCAACTAATTATAAGAAATTAGTTCAAACAAATATACAACTATAGTCGTATCGTTTATACCACTATTTCAAGATGGTACAAATCGAGTCGAATGCAACTACAAACACATCGCGTTGCACAACTGTAGTCTGCAGCAGATTGCCAAACCGGTTTCATAAAACTACAGTTGCGCCCGACGCTTTCCAAAGCGTTTTTCCTCCTAGACTAGATGCTTTTGCTACGGCAATGATGCCATCTACAGAAGTCTTCTCAAAGTGGTTATTTTACTAGAATTTGATTTTTACATAGTATCTGATCTAAGGGACCTGGGTTCGAGCCCCGGATTAGGCATGGATGTGTGTGTCGTTTTTCTGCTGAGGTCCTGCCATCCTCTCAGATCTCCTACTGTGGCATATAAACTGACAAGCTCCTGTCAGACCTCTGTAGCAAGCAGCTGCTTGAGGGGGTATTTATTTTATTTAATTTTAATTGTCTATATCTCACCCAGGTCTCTTACACCTGGGATTATTTTATTCTGTATTTCTCCAGTTGTTTTATATTGTACTTATACACTTGTTCGTTGTTGTTTTACTATTTTACATTGCAGCGTTATGATTTTAAATTTGGTTGCGGGTATACACGACTTTTAACTATTATATTGTCATTAGTGTGGCGCATTATGGCCTAGTCGCCCATGCGCCATAAAACCCAAAACAACCAACCAACTTCTCAAAGTGCAGGTTCGCAGTGAGCTGCCAGGAAAGAAATGTTTTCAGAATAAATAAAAAAATAAATACCCCTTCAAGCAGCTGCTTGCCACAGAGGTCTGACAGGAGCCTGTCAGTTTATATGCCATAGTAGAAGGTCTGAGAGGATGGCAGGACCTCAGCAGAAAAACGACACACACAGCCATGCCTTACCCGGGGTTCGAACCCAGGTCCCTCAGATCAGTAGCCAAGCGCGTTAACCACTCGGCCATGGGACGGCCAAGCATAACATTAATATGCTTGGTGCGTTCTAATGCTTTTTAACTGGCTGCTGTCGAAGGCTCGCAGATGAGTTTCGTTTGCTTCCTTTTGGATCAAAGTGAAAGCAGAATATCCTGAACGTGCTGAAATTGCTCCGAAAACTCTTCTCCCCTTTTCCTCGACATACCTCTGTGAGACTGCTTTCTCAACCATGAGTGCCATTAACAGAACCCTACACAGATATCCACATTTAAAAGCGCTCGGCGGATAAAAATAATTACGTTAACGAGTACAGCAGAAAAAAATCTCGAATTTGATAAAATTTGGAGGAGCATGAGCAAATATTACTGTAATATTGATGGCCGACATGGTTGCATTTTGGAGGCTGTTTGATATTTCTTGTCTTACTGCTCACAATTAAATTTTTTCAAGCAACTTACTCAAAATTTGATTTTATTTGGCAACTATTTCGAAGGCAGACCCTAAATCGACACATTTTTCACGTATGCTTATACTGGGTACAGTAACGTTGGGTTGTTTTACCTCTGAGCGGCACTTTTTTGCACACCATGGGCTAAATGGCCAGGTCACATGGACCCCGAAGGCTCAGAGAAGGTTGGGGATTCACTGGGAACAGCTGTTGGGAGACAGATGGTAGCCTCCCGTCAAGGCCATCCAGCGTGTTCTTTAACGTGCACAGGGTATGGCTCTCCAGTACACGGGGCCACGGCTTAACGTCCCATCCGACGGACGGCGGCCTTTCCAAGCCCATCGGTGTCCCCTACTGACCGTGGGCAGGGCGGGGAATTTTTGCGGAGATAAATCTCAACGCTGACCCAGCTGGGACTCGAACCTGGGAACTACAGATTACGAGCCTGGCGCGCTACCGACTGAGCCACCCCTGCCCCAGGGTACAGTAACGTATTTAGAAAATTGTAATGAGGAAGGAGATTTTGACATGTTTGAGTCTCGATTTTCGGGGCCACCAAATGGGCTGCTGAAAAGACAAACTGTAAATATTAGTCCTAAATTTCCCTTTCAAGTCATGATGATGAGAAGCACATGTAAGGGGTATTATTTAATAGATATATCACTTATTTCTGGTGAGTGAGAACAGGCAAATTTTATAAACAACTTTATTGCATCTGAAATTCTCTTAGGAAAGAAGATATAACCCCTATGCTTGGTGAATAGATAGAGGTTGAGTGTTTACCTCTGAGCAGCACTTTCTCTCTAAGGTAAACACTCAACCTGTAAAAACTCAGAGGTTATGAATGCAGTGGGATAAATCACCAGATCAAAAGACATCCTAGGGCTCTGAGTTCGTTATGGGAGGGAGATCGACTGGAAGCTGTTAGGAGACAGATGGCTCCAGTCAAGGCCATCTAGCGAGTTCTTTAATGTGCACAAGGTATTGCTGTCCTGAACATGGGAATATGGCTTAACATTCATCTGGCGGACAGCAGTCTTTTCAAGTGCTACAGTGTCCTCTTCCTGGCCAAGGACAAAATTGCAGAACAGAAAATTCTCAATGCAGGAGGTGGATTGGGCTATTTTACCTCTGAGCTGCACTTTTTTGTACACACTGGGCTAAATGATCAGGTTACAAGGAGCCCGAGGGCTTAGAGACGGTTGGGGTGTGGGGACATACTGGACAGCTGTTAGGAGACAGACACCTCCCATCAAGATCATCCAGCATATTCTTTAACGTGCACAGGGTATCACTCTCCCGCACATGCGGCCACAGTTCAATGTTCCATCCGATGGATGGCAGCCTTTCCAAGTCCATTGGTGTCTCCTACTGATTGAGGGCAGGGCTTGGAACTTTGTGGTGATAGATTTCAACACCTGGCCCAGCTGGGAATTATAGATTACAACAGTGGAAACTACAGGCCAACTAAGCCAACTCTATCCCCAAAGGAGAGGTGGAAGAAAAGATATACAAGTCAGAGCCACTAGTAATACTGAATGTAACCTTTGGATGAGGCATTATAAAAAAAATATATTCCCTCAAGCAGCTGCTGGCCACAGAAGTCTGACAGCAGCCTGTCAGTTTATAAGCCATAATAGGTCTGTGAGGATAGTTTATGCTACATGCATAAATGGTATTCATTCCACTCCAGATTCGATATGAGCTCTTTTGAGAACTAACAAAATTACATGCTTGAGACACATTACTCCAATTCAGGGTTGATGACGCTCCTAGGACAAAATGCTCAGGTAATAAGCATGTGGAATAACAAGCCAATTTGCGATACCGGCACATAGAAAAAGATATGTTTCATTTTTCAATTATGTTGACTATTCGCATAACTGTGGCAACAAGCAAAAGAAGTTTTTATAAGCTAAAACTGATTAAAACCTATCTACATTCCACCATGAGACAACAACATTCATTAATTTTTCAATAAAAAATGAGCCACTGCAAAATATATACATGTCGAGTGCGGTAAAAAATTTGCTGATATCAAATTAAGGGAAAAATATATTGATATTGATATTTCATTTGTATTCTTATAAGTATAAAACCATTCCATGCTGTATATCCCACTCCCCTACCAACATAAATGTGGGAGGGGGGGCTCAGTCGGTAGTGTGCCAGGCTCGTAATCTGTAATTCCCAGGTTCAAGTCCCACTAGGGCCAGCATTGAGATTTATCTCCGCAAAACTCCTACCCTGCCTTCGGTCATTAGAGGACACTGATAAGTTTGGAAAGGCTCTCATCCGTTGAATGGTACGTAAAGCTGTGGCCCATGTGTGCATGTTGTGCACGTTAAATAGGCTGGATAACCTTGATGGGAGGCTACCATGTCTCCTAATAGTTGTTCAGTACGTTCCCTCACCCCTACCTTCTCTGAGCCTTTGGAGATCCATGTGAACTCGCCATTTAGCCCATTGTGTGCAAAAAAGTACCGCTCAGAAGTAACTCAACCCTACCGACTATAGAAGGGGGTGCCTTTTCAACTCTACCTGCCTCCAGGATCAACCACCAGTTAATATAAGGTATCCTGTGTATTTGTTCACATCAGGCAACCAAACTACAAATAAACAAAAAATTAGCAGTAAAACTTTACATGAACATTGCACAGAATGAATGCTACTGGTTTCCAAGGGAATACACCTCTGGAGATCTGTTCACCCAGGCTGACTGTAAAGCACTCTGCAGTCAGATAACAGCGACCACTGATGTTTCAACCAATAGCTAATTTACCTATAAGATTTACATAATAAGAAATCAATGGTAACAAATATCACATAAAAGTCAATATATTGCATCCAACGACTTAGTACAGTTTTCTGAGCAGTACTTATTTTGCACGTAATGGGGGAACTGGACCTACTGAACAGCTGTTAGGAGACAAATAGTAGCCTCCCCGTCAAAGCCATCCAGCTTGTTCTGTAACGTGCACAGGGTATATGACTCTCCTGCATACGAGGTCATGACTTAATATCCCATCCGATGGACGGTAGCCTTTCCAAGCCCATCAGTGTCCCCTACTCACCGAGGGTAAGGCGGGGAGTTTCGCAGAGATAAATCTCAATGCTGGCCCTGGCAGGACTCAAACAATATAACGTACATCATTTTACGATATTAGCATCTTCCAAAGGAGAAAATCTAATGCATGATTAGGAAATTGCAGACAGTAATACTTCATTAGTACATATTCAACTAAAATGATTTTTTCCCCTCTATTTCCTAAAACAAAACAAAAAGTGCACTTTACAGTCTATCCTGGAAGTAGGTAGTAGGGAAAGGGGACAAACGCTGCTGTCAACCATCACATTCTACCATCAAAAATTCCCAAAAGAAAGCATATTAAACAACTTGGAAATTCTTTCAACTAAATAGGAATTGGTCTGTAAATGGTAGCTAGGTAGTCACTGGAAGGAGAACTATGCACCAATCCCCTGTGATGATGCATAGAACCGGCCAGGCCTACACCTAATGTCCGACCCCGCCTTCTCGTGGTGCGGACCGTTAGTACCTTTCAAAAGAGATACCCTCTTGTGGAAGTGAACGGAAGGGGAGGGCTGCCAGATTAGTGTGGCCTACTGATCTGGACAACTATGGCTATTTTTCTCTTTTTTTCTACCCTGCTGAGTAGTGGTCAACCACACAGGGTCCTGGTGCTGACCATATAAACCCACTGGACTTGGCTTGATTATGGATCCTGATTTTGCTGCACTGGTGGGCTTCTGTGGAGGGAAAATCTTCCGCTGTGTTTTCTGTTTGTTTGTGGGTTGACAGCCCCAAGTGAATAGATTCACAGGATATGTTTATCAGCTGGTGGATAATCCTGAGCAGAGGTCATCACAGGCACCTGAACTCTTTGCTTCTATTGGCATCGTCAAATTCTACATTGGAGGAAGTCTTCTAGTGTAGATGGCTTCAGCCTTTAGTAGTGGGGGAACGGGTCTTTTCCCCATGTCTGCGATTAGGGGGCTGTTTGATATTGTCGGCATTCCCTCTCTCAATAAACATAGTTTCTTTAAACATCCCACTAACCATTTTCTCTCCATAGGTATTTGGAATGTGAGGACTCTGCACAGAGCTTTTTCTTTTGATGTTCTCACACAAGAATTCCACCATTATAATTTAGATATTCTCGGCTTGCAAGAGACCAGATGGACAGATAAAGGTCATATTCTTAAAAATAATCTTAAATTTCTCTTTTCAGGGAGGGACGACAATAAGCATCACCAAGGCGTGGGTCTGCTTCTCAGCAGACACGCTAGTGATGCTCTTCTAGGATATGAGTGCATTAATGAAAGGTTTCTTACAGCAAAATTTCAGACAA
Source organism: Ryuthela nishihirai (assembly GCA_038380435.1). Classification (NCBI taxonomy): domain Eukaryota; kingdom Metazoa; phylum Arthropoda; class Arachnida; order Araneae; family Heptathelidae; genus Ryuthela; species Ryuthela nishihirai. The sequence continues at coordinate 24,617,825 of JAWZYU010000001.1, forward strand.
GCGTTAAAGACTTGAATGTTATCTGCTGTTATGCCCCCACTGAGGATGCCGATGAGGATGAGAAGGATAGGTTTTATGAACAACTTCAGGATATTTTGAATTCTGTCAAGAAAGGAGATATTACCCTTGTTCTTGGTGACTTCAATGTCAAAGTTGGTACTGACTCTTACCTTTGGGGAGGAGTAATAGGCCCTTTTGGTATTGGTAGCTGCAATGGGCAATACCTTCTACAGGTAAGTAAACTCAATGGATTCAGAATAACTAACACTACAAACACCGCGACATACATAAGTACACATGGGTTTCACCTGATGGGCTGCATAAGAATATGATTGATTACATATTAATTAACAGCAAATGGGTTAGTTCTGTTAGAAATACCAGGGCATATAGGGGAGCTGAAATTGGATCTGACCATTACCTTGTTAAAAGTGTGTTGCAACTTAAACTTAAAAAGTGTTGTGCTAGGGTTAAAAAATTTACTTTTAATACTGAAACTCTGAAAGATCCAGTTATAGCCAAAGCTTACCATGATAGGTTACTTAGTCATTATGACAGTCATGGTTTGCTTACTACTGAAGTTGAGGAAGAATGGGATCATTTTAAACAGGCTTTCTTGGACACTAACAGTACTCTTTTAGGAAAAAAAGGAGCAGAAGAGAGAGAATTATCTGAGTGATAAGGCAATTGAGCTTATTTTGGAAAGAAAGAACTGCAGGAATGTCTTTAATCAATACCCTACTAGTCCTAATAGAAAGCATTACAGAGAACTTAATAAACATGTAAAAGATCAGTTAGCTGCTGATAAGAATCTTTGGCTTGATAGTTTGGCTGAAAAAGCCGAGGAAGCAGTTAGACAGCACAACAGCAGAGAGCTGTACCAGATAGTTAATGTTTTGTGTGGTAGAAAACGGACAGGTATACAAGGATTGAAGGAGTGGTAGGGGATATGTGGATCAGATATTTTCACTTAGGCAGATTCTTGAGAAATGTTTAGAGTTTCAGAAATCTTTGGTTGCTAGCTTTGTTGATTTCAAAAAGGCTTTCGACTCTGTTGATCGTCATAATTTGTGGTTGATTGTGAAATCATATGGTATACCAGACAAGTTAGGTAACATGATGAAAGCTCTCTATAATAACACTGAGTCGTGTGTGAGAGTTGGTAAGGCTTGTAGCAATTGGTTTAGCATTACTTCTGGTGTTCGACAAGGGTGCATTTTGTCTCCTTTTCTCTTTAGCTTGGTTATTGATTATGTTATGCGAAATTCACTTCAAGGGAAAGATTTTGGCCTTAAATGGACTGGAGATACGATGATTTCTGTTTTAGATTATGCTGATGATTTAGCCCTTTTGGCAAATGATGTTGATGAGATGAACTCTTTCATTCCAGCTGTTGATGAGACTGGTAGTAGAATAGGTTTGGTTATAAACAGAGAGAAAACTAAAGTGATGAAAATTGGTCAGACAGGCTGTGATTCGGTTAATCTGAATGGTTGCAGTCTTGAGCAGGTGTCACAGTTTAATTATCTTTGAAGCTATGTAACGGATAATGGTGATGTGCGGCATGAGATTTACCGACGAATAGGGATTGCTGCTGGAACTTTTAAGAATCTATGGAGAGTGTGGAGAAATAGGCGTATACACCTAAAGACTAAAATTAGACTGTATAATAAATTGGTTCTTTCTAGGGTTAGTTATGGTAGTGAAACTTGGACACTTTGTAAACAAGATAACAGGAAACTAGATGCTTTTGATTCCAGATGCTTACGCAGTATCTTGGGCATTAGGTGGTTTAACTTTGTAACTAATTATGAGGTTAGGCAAAGGAGTTTGCAACCTCCTTTAAGCAGCATATTGTGCAGAGAGAGACTCTGTTGGTTTGGCCATGTTACCCGTATGAACAATTATAGATTGGCGAATAGGGTTATGAGCAGTGTGCCTAAAGGCCTCAGACAGAAGAGGAGACCTAGGATGCGGTGTGCCGACAATGTCAAAGAGGACCTTGTTAGAATTGGTGTGCAGTGGCCAGATGCAGTAGATGTAGCTCAGGATAGACTTGCTTGGAGAACTAAATTGCACGGTCTGGTTGGACCTCCGTAGCCCATGGCTGCTTGAGGATGATGATGATGATGATGAAATAGGAATTATTGTCCATCGATCTCCTGCAACAAAATCATTAATTCATTTGCTGAAAGGAAGGCAAGATGTTGTGCCTTTTAAATTTCCAACATTCAAATTAGTTCTGAATGTTATTATAGAAATAATTAGATTTACATCTTTTCTTTTGTAACATATAAGCAATTTTAAAATAAGTCATTGTGCTTTAAACATATTGCCACTCCTTAGGCATCAAAATGATAGTTTAGTCCCTGGTATTAGTCCATTGCATTGTCTATACTAGGGGTTCTCAACATGGGGTAAGTGGCAAAATTTTTTTGGGTACGCCGTGAGAGCTCAAAAGTCGCTAGATCTAGTAACAAAGTACTAAGATCTAGATCTAGTACAAAGTACTTATTCCCATTGTTATACTATAACTATGTGCAGGATACTTTCCTCACCCCGCATGACATCACTTGGAGTGTTGGAATGTACGAACTGTGGCTAACATATCAATGTTATGCTACTGAAAACATATTTCTTTTTTTTCCCAGTAGCTCGCTGCAGACGCTTGGGGTCTTGTGGACCAGAACCAGTCTGCCAACCACCACTTTGAGAAGCACTGGCCTATACCACATCCACAGATGTTTGATGAGGAGTTGTTGGCATGTAAGGAGTGTGAAAGGGTCCAAATATTCTGCAAACTATTATTTTACAATAATAGTTTGATACATAGTGCCCTGTCTTATTGTAAGATGGCTATTATCATTTTAGAACGTTAATATTAAAGAATGTACTTAATTTGCAACAATGTTCAAGTAGTCCAATTATATCAGAGGACCCAACATATTCCAACAGAATATCCTTGACAAATGAAATTACTGGTTTTGGTCTGCTTTGTCTGTCCGATGTACATGGGATCCATTGCCCCTCATGATGTTTCACAGTGCTGTCCTCATACACCACTACAATGGTTCTCTGGTTTATTGAATGATATGTGCTGCTTTTGAGATAGAAGCACTTGTACAACTGGCACCAACAATTATGTCTCTTTCAAATACTGATAAATTCTGCATTTTCTCATTATTTGTGCCACTGTTTAATCCATGTCTCACAAACTTCACCATAAATGATTAAGATTAAAAATGACCATAAATATTATTAGATAGCATAGAGATAATGATCATAGAGGAATATGACAACTGTATTTGTTTAACTTAGAAAACAACTTTCATTTTTAAGGCCTACCAAAAAACTCTTGTATAGTTTCAGGCACATATTGGGAATTTGGTTGTGTTCTGTAGCTTCCCAATGAAGGTATATACATTTTTAAGGTTGAGAATGTGATAGTCCTTACCATGAGACTGAGTGATATCAACCCCACCCAACTAAGTGGGCAATTTAATATTAGACAGACATATTACACAATCCTCAAGTAGTCATGGGCTAAAGAGGTCCAACCGGACTGTGTAATTTCTTTCTCAACATGTCCGTTTTGAGCTGCAGCATCTGCATTTGGCCACTGTAAGCCAATTCTCACAAGGTCCTATTTGTCATAGTCTGTCCATCACTTCTCAGGTCTCTCCCTTTTTCTGAGACATCTATACACAATTTTCATAATCTTATTCACCAAACTGCAGCTGTAAACACAGGCAGTGTCGGCAAACCTAAGCAGTATCTCTTTGCACAATATGCTGCTCAAATGAGGTTGACGGCTCCTTCACCTAACTTCATTACTTAAAATGTCAAACCTAACATTCAAAATTCAGCAACTACAAACAAAAGCATCAAGTTTCCTATTATCTTGTTTACAAAGTCCATGTTTTGCTACTATAAATAACTTTAGAAAGGACCAAAGTATCACAGAGTCAAATTTTAATTTCAGTTGAGTAGGGGAAAAGTGGGGGTTCTGAGCCAGTGGCGGAGCTATGTTAATCCTATGGGCTCCGCCACCCGTGTGTTACAAGCTGGTGGCGGAGCACATTGGTCAGAATTCTCACTGTTTTTAAAGACTGAAGTTGGACAATGGTGAATAGAATACCTCTCTCCAGTGATGTAATAATCTGAAATTATATTATTCAGTTAAATTGCAGATAATCCATTAGTAATTACCACCGACGCCCATCTTGGTTTCTACCCTCATCCGAAATTTCTAAGTCCAGACTCTGCCATTTTGAATCCTGACTCACCTATTAGAAGTTCTGCCTTTCAAAGTATTTTTACCCAATAGCTTTGTTTCTTTTCGTTTCTGCAGGACAGTTTTTTTATTCCAGTTTCTTCGGGATAGTTCTTCTTCTAGTATAAATACGACATCCATCAGTCAGATTCCTCATTCTATTGTCAGACGTTGACAGTGACGGTTCTCTGCTGCTGCTTCTCCATGATTTTTTTTTCAACTGTTAGAAGGCAATAGTGATAGTTCTCCACGTCCTCGTGTAGTATCAGCTATTTTTACAACTCACTGTTTCATAATGTATCCATGCGATATATGTGAGAAGGCTTTCACGCTCCAGAAAAATCTCATTCGTCATATGAGAAATCATGATGGGAATAACCTGTTTAAGTGCTCTGAATGCAAATCGACATTCTCAAGGAGAGATGACATACTGACTCTGGGCAGTGCGGGGAGGGGGGGAGTTGCGTAGATAAATCTCAACCCTGGCTCAGCTGGGACACGAGCATGGAAATTGCAGATTACGAACCTGAACATGAAGTGCAGTGATCATAATTTAATGAACACTGAGTGTATGTTTCGATTATCTATATTCAGATTTAATATTACAATTTCTCTTTTTTTTAGATTTTACAGTTCAAGAGGTAAGCGTTCAATTCTTTTTACCTTATGCATCAGAATTTTGCAGACTATTTTTATGCCATGATACTCTTTTTTTTTTTCTGCTATGATTCAATACTTTGATGTTTTACAGTTAGAGTGTGGATTGAAAGTGAAGAAAAAGTATCCGCTGATAGATCCTGTGAAAAAAAACATCCCAGTTGCAGAGGGTAAAGACAAGCTTCCTAATGCCTCTCTTGCCAACGAAAGGTTGACCTAAAGAAAGGTAATAATTCGGACTCTTTGATTTCTTGCTGAAAAACAAATTATTTCATTTTAGCATTTGCTAAGGTGGTTTCATATTTTCCTAATTTGTATTACTAATGTCAATAGGCAGAGATGATTAACGTATTTTGCTGGAAGGCATAAAATCATTGGTAAAAATTGTATTTAAATTGAATAAGAGAATATTGTAAAGAGCCTTTTGTATCCTCAAACCAAGAAATTGTCTTAAAAATCTGATAACCAGACAGATGCCCTATGAAGAACCTCAAGAGGTAAATTGTTGCATGGTCTTCAACGACAGAATGGGGAAATTGTTTTTCTGGATGTTGTAATTCAACAAAAATATTTCACATTGAAAGCATTTGATTAATTTAGAATTTCGCCTGTCTGTATGTACCGCACTGGCAATTCATTTCATTAGTTTTAATGAAAGAATTTATTTCGGCATTTTGTTTCAAATGAACCATTTTTTAATCAATATTGTTAATATTAAACATAATGGAAACGACTTTTTTTTTAACTATTCTACAAATAAGCTTTCAGATCCAGCATAATGACTAACGAAAATTCCGGTTTTTAAATATTTTCACTGGAATAACTCTCCAAAATATTTCAAAGGCTAGCTATAAATTGATATATTTGCTTTAACGTATCTAAAAATAAGAACAATTAATCCAGGTTCTGTGAAAAATTCTTTCAGTTGGGAACACTGATTGAATTGCCCTAATACTAAAGAGTCAGTTTATGTAGAGTGTTGAAAATTTGGTATTTAGTTCTCTTTATCGAAACATTTTGAGTGATCGAATTTCAGCAAAAGTGTTGAATTCTCTTGTGATATGTTTATCAGAGTATGATTTGAAGAATCACCGTAGTTATGAACAGAGCGCTAAACAAAAAATTAATAACCCTCCCTGACCTGTGGACAAAATTCCTGACTTTTCTCAATTAAAGAATGTCAAAAAATTTAAATGAATCGAAATATTTTATAAGCTCGCCGAGTGGTCATAATAGTTCAAATAGCCAGATTTCGTAATTTTGCGATGAAAATCAAGTGTTTACAATTTGAGGCTGAGGAAAGAGCTCAACAACTTCAAAAAGTTTTTTAAAGACCATGAGGATAGTATCCTTTCGCACTGCTCAGGATAGTACCAGTGATAATTCCATCTATCGCATTGGAACTCCAGAAATAAGAAAAATTGTCGTGGGGCTGTCTAAGATTTTACGACAGAACCCATTGTTAGTGTTTTTCCTAATTTTCGTTTTGTCTCTACTTTTTCTATTTTTTATTGCTTTATTAGATAAGGATTTCATGCACAATGCATTTAATAACAAGTTATATCCAAGCTTTATATTTCGCCCTACTTTTGCCTAGTTACAAGTTTATGTTTTGTAAGTTTAGCAATATGTTATCCTTATACGAATAAGCAAAACGTCCTTCCGATATTCTAACGAACTCTTCTCTCTGTCTTTCAGGTTCTATGCGTCGCAAAAACCAACAGACGAGCATAGAGTGGTGGGTGGTGGGGCCTCTCAAAATCCAACCTCAACTTCCACGCAGTGAGAGGCGGGCAACATCAAGGGCTGATAATTTCTCCTTCTTACTTAAAGTATCGAAATTACGACCTTATTTCTTTTACTCTTATGTTCCCTCCAACAGAGCTAAAATCACTTAATCATCAATCGGGAAATTATCAGCTCTTGATGGCTAATGAGGCTCTGGTGAAAATACGCTTAAATCCAAATCACACCACAATTAGAAAGTACAATTACACAACAAATCATAGCACCTTCTGTAAAATACAATTAAACAAGAAAAAACGACGCTTATTGTAAAATATAACTACCCAACAAAATTAGAACCTGCATTTGAAAAAATATGCGTATGCCAAACAAAAATCACAAGAATTACTGGAAAATACAACTAAGTAGCTGAATTACAAAACTGAATGGAAAACACCATTATACCCTGGCCAGCTGGGCCAGAGGTGAGATTTAGGTCCACCCTCCGCCACAACCACCATCACAACCGTGCCGTCTTCCAGTGGAGGACAACCATGGGTATGGGAAGGCCACCATCCGTCGGATGGGACGTCAACCCGTAGCCCCGTGTGTGGGAGAACCATCGCCTGTGCATTTTAATGAACACGCTGAATGGCTTTGACGGTAGGCTTCTAACAGCTCTGACGGTATGTCTACTGACAGCTGTCAACCGTTCCACAACAAATTCATAACACTGTTTTCGAAATTACCTATTACAACCTATTTACAACACTTGTTTCAAAAAAAAAGAGGGGTAGAGTCGATTCGTGCAAAGAGATCTTGGCAATGTTTGAACCGAGTGGCCCCAAAAGGTTAACAGACATTGTCACAGCTGATGAGACGTGCTTTTATTACTATACGGCTCCCAGAAAGACAATTATGTTTGGGTTGCAGATGATGAACCTCGTTCCCAAATTCTGCGACAAGACTTTCGCTCAAGGAAGAGGATGTTAACACTTGTTTTCAATTCCCAAGGAGTGATAGCAGTGGACATCTTACCTGAAAAAATGACTATAAATGGTCAATACAGCACCAACATTTGCTTTGCTCGAAATGGCTAAGGATATAAAAGATCAGTGTCCAACAAGAAACTGTGTGCGTGCATGCGTTGCGTGTACGTGCGGGCGTGTTCGTATGTTTATGTGTATATGTTTTCATGTTTGTTTCTGTGAATGTTTGTTTCTGTGAATCGGATGTGTGTGTGTGGGTGTTCATTTCGTTTCTATGAATCGTGGGTTCAAGAATAAACATGTTATCTATCTTTCAGTTGCTCGTTACAAAAAGAAGCTAACACTTTACAAACCTCAACAGATTGGCATTAGGAATTTCCAAATCTCGTCGAAAAGTCACTATACTTGTGAAAAGTTTACTAAAGATGTATTTTCCCTCTCCAATATTTTATACAGTTTTCCAGATAGTCATTATTTTACCTTTCTCGATTCAGTTAAGTAGAACGTTGTTGACAGGTATAGCCGTGTAGATTGTTAACTGGATACTGTAGTTTTTTACTCTAGTGAAGAAATGGTAGAAAGAGTGATCAAGTCTGGAAAGGATTCAGAAAACACCAAATGGGGGTAAGAACTTAGCTCAGTGTGTAAGAACTGTGGCAAGGTGTTGTTCCTAGGATTAAAAAGCATGCAGAAACTCCGTGCAATGGTGAAACTATAACATCTCCTGATTGGTGAACTTAGATCTATTTAGAGTCTAACATCTGAGAGCGTTACAAAAACGAGCAATGCAGAATGATTCCTCTCTTGCAGAATAAAGTGATGTGTTCTCAGAATCTTTATTATGAGTGCAAGTCGTAGAATAAAATGGTCTTGTAACTTTTATTACGATCTTGAAACCTTCAATCTCTGCTTCGAAAAAATAAGTACTCGATAATTGTAACCTTCCTGAAGATGGTGTATGAATAACCTGCAGTGGCGGCTCGCGTATAGGCACTGTGGAACTGCAGCACCCCCAATTTCAACTTGATATTATCGATAACATTTAATATAATGAGTCCTTTTTTCTTTAATTCTTTCTTTATACTTGTACAATAAATAATCCTTAAGCTTAATGTCAGTAGCCATCCACCAGTTTATGAAAAAGATACAAAAATCTTTGTATGGAACTGTGCGCTTCACAGTACTAGCGGCGAGGTGTTTGACTGTTGTGCGCATGTGCACATATGAAGCTACACGCGAGGCTGCAAGGAAGAGAGAGCACTGTCGTTCCCACAGTGCCGACCCTGGCGTGCTGGTTGAAGGTAGTTTTTTTTTACTCCGCGTGTGTTGTGCTTAAAAACCGTGTACCATTTCAACATTGAAAAGAATAAAAACTTTTCTAAGAAGCATTATGAATTCGGAAAGACTAAATGCGGTTGCAGTGCTTTCAATGGAGAAAAATTTCCTCAGTTGTCATCTAGAGATCAAGGAGAAAATTATTGATCTTTTGGCACAAATTAAAACAAGAAGAATGGATTTCATTTTTAAATGAATAGATTTAGCTTGAACTGTAACAATTTAGGTTAAAGTAAGTAAAAAATGTTTGAGTTTGTTCTTTTAGAATTTTATCAAGTTTCTGAATAAATATCTTTTTATACACGTTTGTTTCCTTTTACACAATTTTAAAACAAAGGCTAAAAATTTTCTGGAGCAGCACCCCCACTAATTTTAGCTACGAGCCGCCACTGGTCGGTAGCGCGCCAGGTTTCTAATCTGTAGTTCCCAGGTTCAAGTCCTAGCTGGGTCAGCATTGAGATTTATCTCCGCAAAATTCCCCGCCCTGCGCACGGTCAGTAGGGGACACCGATGGGCTTGGAAAGGCCACCGTCCGTCGGATGAAATGTTAAACTGTGGCTCCGTGTACGGGAGAACCATACCCTGTGCACGTTAAAGAACACGCTGGATGGCCTTGACGGGAGGCTACCATCTGTCTCCCAACAGCTGTTCCAGTGGGTTCCCTCCCCCAACCTTCTCTGAGCCTTCGGGGTCCATGTGACCTAGCCATTTAGCCCATGGTGTGCAAAAAAAGTGCCGCTCAGAGGTAAACCAACCCAATAACATATTTTATTAAGCTGTTGTATTTCGATATTGTTATTTATATAATAAAATATTGATAAATATATTTAACTTCGAAATAATTAGCTGAAGAAAAGTAATATTTTCACTTATTCTTCAGCCTTTGATTTTTCAAATAATTTTTTCAAGTATTTCTTGTCTAAATGACATTTTCCTGTGATACTTTAATTACTGAATATTTAATACCTCTTTCAAAAATCCTGCTAATGCCATTGCGTTACGCAAAGCCCCATCCCCCATTACACAAACTGAAAATCTGTAAAGCTTATAAAGTACTACAATCTGTTCTATATTTACACAATTGATTACTTACCAGACTCTTTCATTTCTTTTGATATTGCATTCCAAATAACATCGGTTTTGTTACGCCTTGCATAGTAAGCATTATTTTTGTCATAAAGACACGGATGCTTCTCAATAAGTTGGACAAAATAGATATTTCTAGATCTTTCATCCATTTTTTTTTATTTTCAGCCATACAGCATTTAACACTAAAGCTTGCTGCACAACTAAGACAATTTTCACACAGTACTAAAGCCTAAACAACGCAACTAATTATAAGAAATTAGTTCAAACAAATATACAACTATAGTCGTATCGTTTATACCACTATTTCAAGATGGTACAAATCGAGTCGAATGCAACTACAAACACATCGCGTTGCACAACTGTAGTCTGCAGCAGATTGCCAAACCGGTTTCATAAAACTACAGTTGCTACCCGACGCTTTCCAAAGCGTTTTTCCTCCTAGACTAGATGCTTTTGCTAAGGCAATGATGCCATCTACAGAAGTCTTCTCAAAGTGGTTATTTTACTAGAATTTAATTTTTACATAGTATCTGATCTAAGGGACCTGGGTTCGAGCCCCGGATTAGGCATGGATGTGTGTGTCGTTTTTCTGCTGAGGTCCTGCCATCCTCTCAGATCTCCTACTGTGGCATATAAACTGACAGGCTCCTGTCAGACCTCTGTGGCAAGCAGCTGCTTGAGGGGGTATTTATTTAATTTAAATTGTCTATATCTCACCCAGGTCTCTTACACCTGGGATTATTTTATTCTGTATTTCTCCAGTTGTTTTATATTATACTTATACACTTGTTCGTTGTTGTTTTACTATTTTACATTGCAGCGTTATGATTTTAAATTTGGTTGCGGGTATACACGACTTTTAACTATTATATTGTCATTAGTTTGGCGCATTATGGCCTAGTCGCCCATGCGCCATAAAACCCAAAACAACCAACCAACTTCTCAAAGTGCAGGTTCGCAGTGAGCTGCCAGGAAAGAAATGTTTTCAGAATAAATAAAAAAATAAATACCCCCTCAAGCAGCTGCTTGCCACAGAGGTCTGACAGGAGCCTGTCAGTTTATATGCCATAGTAGAAGGTCTGAGAGGATGGCAGGACCTCAGCAGAAAAACGACACAAACAGCCATGCCTTACCCGGGGCTCGAACCCAGGTCCCTTAGATCAGTAACCAAGCGCGTTAACCACTCGGCCATGGGACGGCCAAGCATAACATTAATATGCTTGGTGCGTTCTAATGCTTTTTAACTGGCTGCTGTCGAAGGCTCGCAGATGAGTTTCGTTTGCTTCCTTTTGGATCAAAGTGAAAGCAGAATATCCTGAACGTGCTGAAATTGCTCCGAAAACTCTTCTCCCTTTTCCTCGACATACCTCTGTGAGACTGCTTTCTCAATGATGAGTGCCACTAACAGAACCCTACACAGATATCCACATTTAAAAGCGCTCGGCGGATAAAAATAATTACGTTAACGTGTACAGCAGAAAAAAATCTCGAATTTGATAAAATTTGGAGGAGCATGAGCAAATATTACTGTAATATTGATGGCCGAATGGTTGCATTTTGGAGGCTGTTTGATATTTCTTGTCTTACTGCTCACAATTAAATTTTTTCAAGCAACTTACTCAAAATTTGATTTTATTTGGCATCTATTTCGAAGGCAGACCCTAAATCGACACATTTTTCACGTATGCTAATACTGGGTACAGTAACGTTGGGTTGTTTTACCTCTGAGCGGCACTTTTTTGCACACCATGGGCTAAATGGCCAGGTCACATGGACCCCGAAGGCTCAGAGAAGGTTGGGGGAAGGGACGCACTGGAACAGCTGTTGGGAGACAGATGGTAGCCTCCCGTCAAGGCCATCCAGCGTGTTCTTTAACGTGCACAGGGTATGGCTCTCCCGCACACGGGACCACGGCTTAACGTCCCATCCGACGGACGGCGGCCTTTTCAATCCCATCGGTGTCCCCTACTGACCGTGGGCAGGGCGGGGAATTTTTGCGGAGATAAATCTCAACGCTGACCCAGCTGGGACTCGAACCTGGGAACTACAGATTACGAGCCTGGCGCGCTACCGACTGAGCCACCCCCGTCCCAGGGTACAGTAACGTATTTAGAAAATTGTAATGAGGAAGATTTTGACATGTTTGAGTCTCGATTTTCGGGGCCACCAAATGGGCTGCTGAAAAGACAAACTGTAAATATTAGTCCTAAATTTCACTTTCAAGTCATGATGATGAGAAGCACATGTAAGGTGTATTATTTAATAGATATATCAGTTATTTCTGGTGAGTGAGAACAGGCAAATTTTATAAACAACTTTATTGCATCTGAAATTCTCTTAGGAAAGAAGATATAACCCTATGCTTGGTGAATAGCTAGAGGTTGAGTGTTTACCTCTTAGCAGCACTCTCTCTAAGGTAAACACTCAACCTGTAAAAACTCAGAGGTTATGAATGCAGTGGACTAAATCACCAAATCAAAAGGCATCCTAGGGCTCTGAGTTCGTTATGGGAGGGAGATCCACTGGAAGCTGTTAGGAGACAGATGGCTCCAGTCAAGGCCATCTAGCGAGTTCTTTAATGTGCACAAGGTATTGCTGTCCTGAACATGGGAATATGGCTTAACATTCATCTGGCGGACAGCAGTCTTTTCAAGTGCTACAGTGTCCCCTTCCTGGCCAAGGACAAAATTGCAGAACAGAAAATTCTCAATGCAGGAGGTGGATTGGGCTATTTTACCTCTGAGCTGCACTTTTTTGTACACACTGGGCTAAATGATCAGGTTACAAGGAGTCCGAGGGCTTAGAGACGGTTGGGGTGAGGGGACATACTGGACAGCTGTTAGGAGACAGACACCTCCCATCAAGATCATCCAGCATATTCTTTAACGTGCACAGGGTATCACTCTCCCGCACATGGAGCCGCAGTTCAATGTTCCATCCGATGGATGGCAGCCTTTCCAAGTCCATTGGTGTCTCCTACTGATTGAGGGCAGGGCTTGGAGCTTTGTGGTGATAGATTTCAACACCTGGCCCAGCTGGGAATTATAGATTACAACAGTGGAAACTACAGGCCAACTAAGCCAACTCTATCCCCAAAGGAGAGGTGGAAGAAAAGATATACAAGTCAGAGCCACTAGTAATACTGAATGTAACCTTTGGATGAGGCATTATAAAAAAAAAATATTCCCTCAAGCAGCTGCTGGCCGCAGACGTCTGACAGCAGCCTGTCAGTTTATAAACCATAATAGGTCTGTGAGGATAGTTTATGCTACATGCATAAATGGCATTCATTCCACTCCAGATTCGATATGAGCTCTTTTGAGAACTAACAAAATTACATGCTTGAGACACATTACTCCAATTCAGGGTTGATGACGCTCCTAGGACAAAATGCTCAGGTAATAAGCATGTGGAATAACAAGCCAATTTGCGATACCGGCACATAGAAAAAGATATGTTTCATTTTTCAATTATGTTGACTATTCGCATAACTGTGGCAACAAGCAAAAGAAGATTTTATAAGCTAAAACTGATTAAAACCTATCTACATTCCACCATGAGACAACAACATTCATTAATTTTTCAATAAAAAAATGAGCCACTGCAAAATATATACATGTCGAGTGCGGTAAAAAATTTGCTGATATCAAATTAAGGGAAAATTATATTGATATTGATATTTCATTTGTATTCTTATAAGTATAAAACCATTCCATGCTGTATATCCCACTCCCCTACCAACATAAATGTGGGAGGGGGGCTCAGTCGGTAGTGTGCCAGGCTCGTAATCTGAAATTCCCAGGTTCAAGTCCCACTAGGGCCAGCATTGAGATTTATCTCCGCAAAACTCCTACCCTGCCTTCGGTCATTAGAGGACACTGATAAGTTTGGAAAGGCTCTCATCCGTTGAATGGTACGTAAAGCTGTGGCCCATGTGTGCATGTTGTGCACGTTAAATAGGCTGGATAACCTTGATGGGAGGCTACCATGTCTCCTAATAGTTGTTCAGTACGTTCCCTCACCCCTACCTTCTCTGAGCCTTTGGAGATCCATGTGAACTCGCCATTTAGCCCATTGTGTGCAAAAAAGTACCGCTCAGAAGTAACTCAACCCTACCGACTATAGAAGGGGGTGCCTTTTCAACTCTACCTGCCTCCAGGATCAACCACCAGTTAATATAAGGTATCCTGTGTATTTGTTCACATCAGGCAACCAAACTACAAATAAACAAAAAATTAGCAGTAAAACTTTACATGAACATTGCACAGAATGAATGCTACTGGTTTCCAAGGGAATACACCTCTGGAGATCTGTTCACCCAGGCTGACTGTAAAGCACTCTGCAGTCAGATAACAGCGACCACTGATGTTTCAACCAATAGCTAATTTACCTATAAGATTTACATAATAAGAAATCAATGGTAACAAATATCACATAAAAGTCAATATATTGCATCCAACGACTTTAGTACAGTTTTCTGAGCGGTGCTTATTTTGCACGTAATGGGGGAAGTGGACCTACTGAACAGCTGTTAGGAGACAGATGGTAGCCTCCCGTCAAAGCCATCCAGCATGTTCTGTAACGTGCACAGGGTATGACTCTCCTGCATACGAGGTCATGACTTAATATCCCATCCGATGGACGGTAGCCTTTCCAAGCCCATCAGTGTCACCTACTCACCGAGGGTAAGGCGGGGAGTTTCGCAGAGATAAAACTCAATGCTGGCCCTGGCGGGACTCAAACAATATAACGTACATCATTTTACGATATTAGCATCTTCCAAAGGGGAAAATCTAATGCATGATTAGGAAATTGCAGACAGTAATACTTCATTAGTACATATTCAACTCAAATGTTTTTTACCCCTCTATTTCCTAAAACAAAACAAAAAGTGCACTTTACAGTCTATCCTGGAAGTAGGTAGTAGGGAAGGGGGACAAACGCTGCTGTCTACCATCAAAAATTCCCAAAAGAAAGCATATTATACAACTTGGAAATTCTTTCAACTAAATAGGAATTATTGTCCATCGATCTCCTGCAACAAAATCATTAATTCATTTGCTGAAAGGAAGGCAAGATGTTGTGCCTTTTAAATTTCCAACATTCAAATTAGTTCTGAATGTTATTAGTGTAGAAATAATTAGATTTACATCTTTACTTTTATAACATATAAGCAATTTTAAAATAAGTCATTGTGCTTTAAACATATTGCCACTCCTTAGGCATCAAAATGATAGTTTAGTCCCTGGTATTAGTCCATTGCATTGTCTATACTAGGGGTTCTCAACATGGGGTAAGTGGCAAAATTTTTTTGGGTACGCCGTGAGAGCTCAAAAGTCGCTAGATCTAGTAACAAAGTACTAAGATCTAGATCTAGTACAAAGTACTTATTCCCATTGTTATACTATAACTATGTGCAGGATACTTTCCTCACCCCGCATGACATCACTTGGAGTGTTGGAATGTACGAACTGTGGCTAACATATCAATGTTATGCTACTGAAAACATATTTCTTTTTTTTCCCAGTAGCTCGCTGCAGACGCTGGGGGTCTTGTGGACCAGAACCAGTCTGCCAACCACCACTTTGAGAAGCACTGGCCTATACCACATCCACAGATGTTTGATGAGGAGTTGTTGGCATGTAAGGAGTGTGAAAGGGTCCAAATATTCTGCAAACTATTATTTTACAATAATAGTTTGATACATAGTGCCCTGTCTTATTGTAAGATGGCCATTATCATTTTAGAACGTTAGTATTAAAGAATGTACTTAATTTGCAACAATGTTCAAGTAGTCCAATTATATCAGAGGACCCAACATATTCCAACAGAATATCCTTGACAAATGAAATTACTGGTTTTGGTCTGCTTTCTCTGTCCGATGTACATGGGATCCATTGCCCCTCATGATGTTTCACAGTGCTGTCCTCATACACCACTACAATGGTTCTCTGGTTTATTGAATGATATGTGCTGCTTTTGAGATAGAAGCACTTGTACAACTGGCACCAACAATTATGTCTCTTTCAAATACTGATAAATTCTGCATTTTCTCATTATTTGTGCCACTGTTTAATCCATGTCTCACAAACTTCACCATAAATGATTAAGATTAAAAATGACCATAAATATTATTAGATAGCATAGAGATAATGATCATAGAGGAATATGACAACTGTATTTGTTTAACTTAGAAAACAACTTTCATTTTTAAGGCCTACCAAAAAACTCTTGTATAGTTTCAGGCACATATTGGGAATTTGGTTGTGTTCTGTAGCTTCCCAATGAAGGTATATACATTTTTAAGGTTGAGAATGTGATAGTCCTTACCATGAGACTGAGTGATATCAACCCCACCCAACTAAGTGGGCAATTTAATATTAGACAGACATATTACACAATCCTCAAGTAGTCATGGGCTAAAGAGGTCCAACCGGACTGTGTAATTTCTTTCTCAACATGTCCGTTTTGAGCTGCAGCATCTGCATTTGGCCACTGTAAGCCAATTCTCACAAGGTCCTATTTGTCATAGTCTGTCCATCACTTCTCAGGTCTCTCCCTTTTTCTGAGACATCTATACACAATTTTCATAATCTTATTCACCAAACTGCAGCTGTAAACACAGGCAGTGTCGGCAAACCTAAGCAGTATCTCTTTGCACAATATGCTGCTCAAATGAGGTTGACGGCTCCTTCACCTAACTTCATTACTTAAAATGTCAAACCTAACATTCAAAATTCAGCAACTACAAACAAAAGCATCAAGTTTCCTATTATCTTGTTTACAAAGTCCATGTTTTGCTACTATAAATAACTTTAGAAAGGACCAAAGTATCACAGAGTCAAATTTTAATTTCAGTTGAGTAGGGGAAAAGTGGGGGTTCTGAGCCAGTGGCGGAGCTATGTTAATCCTATGGGCTCCGCCACCCGTGTGTTACAAGCTGGTGGCGGAGCACATTGGTCAGAATTCTCACTGTTTTTAAAGACTGAAGTTGGACAATGGTGAATAGAATACCTCTCTCCAGTGATGTAATAATCTGAAATTATATTATTCAGTTAAATTGCAGATAATCCATTAGTAATTACCACCGAAGCCCATCTTGGTTTCTACCCTCATCCGAAATTTCTAAGTCCAGACTCTGCCATTTTGAATCCTGACTCACCTATTAGAAGTTCTGCCTTTCAAAGTATTTTTACCCAATAGCTTTGTTTCTTTTCGTTTCTGCAGGACAGTTTTTTTATTCCAGTTTCTTCGGGATAGTTCTTCTTCTAGTATAAATACGACATCCATCAGTCAGATTCCTCATTCTATTGTCAGACGTTGACAGTGACGGTTCTCTGCTGCTGCTTCTCCTTGATTTTTTTTTCAACTGTTAGAAGGCAATAGTGATAGTTCTCCACGTCCTCGTGTAGTATCAGCTATTTTTACAACTCACTGTTTCATAATGTATCCATGCGATATATGTGAGAAGGCTTTCACGCTCCAGAAAAATCTCATTCGTCATATGAGAAATCATGATGGGAATAACCTGTTTAAGTGCTCTGAATGCAAATCGACATTCTCAAGGAGAGATGACGTCCGACGTCACGAGTTATCCCACACCTCCAGGAAAACCTACAAATGTGAAGAGTGCGCAATGGAGTTTGAGAGAAAAGACAGTCTTTTGCGCCATCAAAGAAACCCCCACAATAATAAGCGAAAACGTTCTGAAGATGAAAGGATTCCCCAGAAGAAACAAAAACCAGACCCTGAAGACCCCTGTCAGTTTACAGAAGAAATGAAAAGGACCCTGTCAACACATAAGCTGGTGGCAACGGATGAAACATCTGTCGATCTCACTTTTTTCCTTGAATCCTCACGGGAGTCACTCATGACACATCTGAAAGAAGAATTGACCTCGAAAGGTAGCATTAAATGGTACCTTGCTGTACAAGTGCGCTTCAGGCGAAAAGTTTCCCTTCTACCTTCGAACACTGCACTCCATTTTTCCGAAGTAACTGTGTCACAAGTCTTCCTACATCATCCCTAAGCAGAGAATTGGATTCTGCATATAAGAAGATTAAGGCCTCATTTGAAGAATTTGAAGGAGCACATAGTGGATGGACACTGGATGCTGTACTCCACGCTGAAATGAACATTGGGAAATATATACCTCTTGCAGGATCTAGTTATATCCCTACTCCAAGAGAATTACTGTTAAAACACGCTATTGTCAATGTATGTAATTCCGACCACAAATGTTTTGTCTGGTCTGTTTTAGCCTCTTTGTATCCTGCCACAGATCATCCGCAGCGCCTTAACAACTATATACATTTAGAAGAAAAATTAAACACATCTGGCCTAATTTACCCTGTTACAATAAATCAAATATCTAAATTCGAAAAAATGAACAATATTTCTGTTAATGTTTTTGGATATGAGAAAGAAGTGTTCCCACTCTACATCACACCATTCGGATTTAAAGCGCACACGAATCTCCTTCTGTTATCGGATGATGAAAAGCAGCATTATTGCTCCATTAAGAATATGAGTAGACTTCTCAGTCCTCTCACTAAACATAAATGTCAGACTTTCTACTGTGATTACTGCCTTCACCGTTTCAAAAATGAATCACTCTTGAAGGATCATATCCCATATTGTCAAGAACATGGACCTCAGAGAGTAGAATTCCCAACTGAAGAAGAAAAATGGCTGAAATTCACAAATTTTAAGTTTCAGCAGCCTGTTCCATACGTGATTTATGCCGACTTTGAATCATTCCTAGTGAAAGTGGACACTTGTATGCCTAACCCTGAAAAATCTCACACCACTATCACGGCAAATCATGAACCCTGTGGATTTGCATATCTTGTTGTTGGACCTGATGGCTGCAGCCATAAACCTCCAGTAGTTTATAGAGGTCCTAATGCAGTAGAAGAATTTTTAGAACGTCTGCTTAAAGAAGAAGAAAACATTAAAAATTTACTATCGATGATAAAGCCAATGCAACTCTCGAATCATGAAGAGAAACTGTTTCGCGACGCTACTGACTGTCATATTTGTAAGCATGCCCTAGGAATTTACCTGTTATATGATCGTGTGAGAGATCACGATCATATAACAGGTAAATTCCGAATAGCCGCCCATAATTCCTGTAATCTAAACTTTAAGTTAACCAACAGGATTCCAGTTATCTTCCACAACCTAAAAGGATATGACAGCCATCTTATTATGCAGGGAATCGGCAGAATCAAAAATAAGAAGATTAATTGCATTCCCAATAACATGGAAACATACATAGCCTTCTCCCTGGGGACATTACATTTCATAGACTCCTATCAGTTTTTAAGCACATCACTTGAGAAGCTAGTAAATAATTTATCACCAGATGAGTTCCATATTTTAAAAGAACATGTTGAAACTGAACGGTTACACCTGGTTTTGAGAAAAGGAGTTTACCCCTATGATTATATTGACAACAGTGAAAAGTTTGAAGAAATAGTATTACCACCACGTGAAGCATTTTACAACCAACTCACAGAAGAAGCACTAGGGGATGAAGACTACACCCATGCAATAAGAGTATGGAATACATTCAACATAAAAAATCTAGGGCAGTATCATGACTTGTACCTGACGACAGACGTGCTCCTCTTAGCTGATGTTTTCGAAAGTTTCAGAAAAATATGCATCAGATACTATGAAATCGATCCCTGCCATGTTTACACAGCTCCTGGATTAGCCTGGCAAGCATGCTTAAAAATGACAAATGTAAATCTTGAGTTGATAACTGACCCTACAATGTACCTTTTCCTGGAAAAAGGCATACGAGGGGGAATTTCTGTGATATGCAATCGTCTTAGTACAGCAAACAACAAGTATTTGGACACCTATGATCCTCAGTTACCCTCTAAATACATTATGTACTACGATGCCAACAATCTTTATGGATGGGCAATGTCGCAATGTCTCCCTCAAAGCGATTTTCGATGGCTTAATAAAGAAGAAATAGCAGATCTAAATATTACGACAATTGCTGACGATGCGAATAAAGGATACATATTGGAAGTTGATTTAGATTATCCAGTTTCTCTACACGACAAGCATAATGATTACCCACTAGCCCCTGAGAAACTTCGGATTACCAGCAGCATGCTATCCCCATATTGTCAAGAGGTTGCCCAAAGCCTTGGAATAAATACAAGCCAATCAGTCGTGAAATTAGCCCCAAATCTAAATTCTAAGGAAAAGTATGTCCTTCATTATCGAAATCTCAAACAATATTTAGCCTTCGGTATGCAGCTGAAGAACATACATCGCGTTTTAGAATTTAATCAGTCTTGCTGGCTAAAACCATATATAGAATTTAATACAGATCAGCGGAAGAAAGCTAGAAACGACTTCGAGAAGGACTTCTTCAAACTGATAAATAATGCTGTGTTTGGAAAAACGATGGAAAATTTGAGAAATCGAGTGAAAATTGAATTGACTCAGAGCCCGAAGAGAGTATGTAAACTCGTAGCATCCCCTGCTTTTCACGCTTTTCGTATTTTTGACAACGACCTTGCATGTGTGCAATCAAAGCTAACTAAATTGAAACTCAACAGGCCTATTTATGCTGGTTTCAGTATTTTAGATATTAGTAAACTATTGATGTATAGCTTTCATTATGACTATATTAGTCCGAAATATGGAGAAAAAGCTAAATTATTGTTCACTGATACAGATTCACTGTGCTACGAGCTTCAAACTGAGGACGTGTATGCTGATATGAAAGATGATACAGATCATTTTGACACGTCCGACTATCACATTGATCATGTTTTGCATAGTACACATAATAAAAAGGTACTAGGTAAAATGAAAGATGAAATTTCGGGAGTACCTATCAAACAATTTGCAGGGCTTCGTTCTAAAATGTATTTCCTTCAGAGTTTACATAAGGAGAAGACTGGGAAAGGAGTTCCCAAATACATCGTAAAAAGAACCCTTCGTCACAAGTATTACAGAGACTGCTTAATAAACAAATCACCTTGTCGAGTAGATTTGACAAGGATTCAAAGTAGCAACCACTATCTTCATACAGTGAAAGGTGTAAAACTTGGTCTGTCACCATTTGACGATAAAAGATATATTTTAGAAAATGGTTATGACACCCTTTCGTACGGTCACTACAAAACAATGAAAAAATAACATAACAGAAAAAACGAATATTTCACTGTGATTTTTAATATGTTTGAGCTATTTATGTATAAAAAATATGATGATTTTATCCAAATGTATGCATATAACCCCCTATATATGTAAAAATATTACATGTCATCATTATTATATGTAGACAACTGTATGTAAACAATCATTTCCTCTGTTAACCAGCATTTTTTTTTCTTGTAAGCAGGCTGTAAAGTATCAGTGTGAAAAAAAAAGCATCATTGTAAAATGTATAAAATTGTAAACCAATGGAAATCATTACATGTACACACATTGTCATTGTTTCACCTAATACTTTGAAATCAATAAAAATTTTTAAAAGAAATATGTGTCGTCCGAGTCTTATCTCTAGCAAGCGAGGAGATAAACAAGCATTATCACAGACACTCGAGGCGCTGAGTCATTACCTCACCAGTATTGCGTTGCAAGCAGTTCACTCAGTCACTGGGAGAAAGCCCTTCTGGGAATCCATTTCTGGGATTACACTTATAATAAAATGTTAGTAATTCTCTAAATTTTCATGGTTTATCAAACATTACTTATAATTTCGCGATGTAGGCGATGTTTCGCGATGAGGCCTTAATCTTCTTATATGCGGAATCCAATTCTCTGCTTAGGGATGATATAGGAAGACTTGTGACACAGTTACTTCGGAAAAATGGAGTGCAGTGTTCGAAGGTAGAAGGGGAAACTTTTCGCCTGAAGCGCACTTGTACAGCAAGGTACCATTTAATGCTACCTTTCGAGGTCAATTCTTCTTTCAGATGTGTCATGAGTGACTCCCGTGAGGATTCAAGGAAAAAAGTGAGATCGACAGATGTTTCATTCGTTGCCACCAGCTTATGTGTTGACAGTGTCCTTTTCATTTCTTCTGTAAACTGACAGGGGTCTTCAGGGTCTGGTTTTTGTTTCTTCTGGGGAATCCTTTCATCTTCAGAACGTTTTCGCTTATTATTGTGGGGGTTTCTTTGATGGCGCAAAAGACTGTCTTTTCTCTCAAACTCCATTGCGCACTCTTCACATTTGTAGGTTTTCCTGGAGGTGTGGGATAACTCGTGACGTCGGACGTCATCTCTCCTTGAGAATGTCGATTTGCATTCAGAGCACTTAAACAGGTTATTCCCATCATGATTTCTCATATGACGAATGAGATTTTTCTGGAGCGTGAAAGCCTTCTCACATATATCGCATGGATACATTATGAAACAGTGAGTTGTAAAAATAGCTGATACTACATGAGGACGTGGAGAACTATCACTATTGCCTTCTAACAGTTGAAAAAAAAATCATGGAGAAGCAGCAGCAGAGAACCGTCACTGTCAACGTCTGACAATAGAATGAGGAATCTGACTGATGGATGTCGTATTTATACTAGAAGAAGGACTATCCCGCAGAAACTGGAATAAAAAAACTGTCCTGCAGAAACGAAAAGAAACAAAGCTATTGGGTAAAAATACTTTGAAAGGCAGAACTTCTAATAGGTGAGTCAGGATTCAAAATGGCAGAGTCTGGACTTAGAAATTTCGGATGAGGGTAGAAACCAAGATGGGCTTCGGTGGTAATTACTAATGGATTATCTGCAATTTAACTGAATAATATAATTTCAGATTATTACATCACTGGAGGGAGGTATTCTATTCACCATTGTCCAACTTCAGTCTTTAAAAACAGTGAGAATTCTGACCAATGTGCTCCGGCACCAGCTTGTAACACACGGGTGGCGGAGCCCATAGGATTAACCCTTTAACTACCACGGGCCTTGGAAAACGAAGTACCTCAGAATACCAAACCGGCCGAGTTTTGAAATGGACTCTTCCTGGTTTGTCGTCCCCCCTCCGTCCTTCACCCGAAGGGAGAACGGAGTTAACCGCAGGCGATCCAGGCAGAGCTCCCCTCCACTCCGTAAATTGACTCTCATTAAGCTGAGCCTCCCTTCACCTCGAAACCCATATGGTCATACATAAACCCATTGAACATGAGATATCAGACTCCTGTGACTTTTGCTCTTAATTCCGTTCCCAAAGCAGTTTTTAAAACGCATGCATGTGTCAATTTTTGAAAAGTTTTTTCATTATTATTTTTTAATAACAACTTTTAAAAGCTATTTAAATTTGTTTTTCTACTTAAAAACTGGCATAAGATTGTAATTACTTGGATTATATCTTTTTACATAAAATAGATGTCATAATTAGAAATTTTTCAAAGAAAAAAGTTTCCAATGTTTCCATTTTTTGGATTCTGATGTCGGTTTTTTAACACCCAACAAAGAGAAAGCTGTTATTAATAGTGGAATGTATGATGAAAAAAAAATTAAAGAAAGATTATTAAAATAAGAAGACCAAAAATAGAAAGTAGTAAGAGTGCTGAATTGATTTTTAAAGAATAGATTTTAATACAATTGTAGACAGTACTCTAACATAAGAATCAAAAATGATTTTGTGAGAAAGGTTTGCATCTGAGATAAAAGTAATCGAAGTGGATATTGCAAAAGATATCTGAGGAAGCAAAGACTAGATAAAATGAGAAATAAAGAAACTAAAGCAATCAGAGATTACATAAAAATATTGGAGGTGTAAAAAATATTATCAAAATGAGAAAGACTTATGAATATGATGGATAAAGGAAGATGGAAATTTTTAATATGGAAATGAGAACCAGCTGGAAGAAGACGGTGAAAGAGATGGAAAAATGGTATGAAAAAAAGAATGCCGAAAAGAGGACTTCAAGAGCAAGATTGCAAAGATAAAAATAAGTGGATAGAGAGAGATGACTGGGACCACACAACTTAAACTTTGGAGGGTGAAAAGAATAAAATTTTGTATCTAAGTTTTATAGAATACATTGTTAAGTAATTGAGTAAGTGATTCAATTCGGCAAATGATTAAATCAAAAGTAGTCTGTTCTATTTTACATTTCAGATCATCAGTAATGTGACTAAAAAAGTCTTATGGATGGATGGTTACATACTCGAGTCCAAGGACAAGATCTAGGGAGGGGGGGGGGCATCTCCTATTCCTTTTCACAGTCCTAGTAAGGGTAATAGAAATGAATATTACTAAACTTATTTTGTTTCATGGATTTTTCAAAAAATATAAAAAAATTTATAAAACGAGGGGAAAATGATATATTGCATTGGAAATACAGCCTCTTGCCCCCCCCCCCCCCCCTTACGTTTTTTCGGCTCGATTGTGTTTCTTGTTTCCCTCTCTTTTTTTTTTCAGATCCGGGCTTGCTCGTGTCTATTGGGGTGAGGAGGATGGAATGATGCTTGAGTTAACACATTTCGTCTGAGCGGCTCTGTTTTCTGCACAATGGGCTAAATGTCCTGGTTACAGCAAAGACCCACTGTACAGCTGTTAGGAGAAAGATGGAAGCCTGCCTCAACCTTACTGTTTTAATGGCACAGGCTATAGTTATCCTGCACACAAGGCTAAAATTTTACTTCCCATTTAACTGACGTCGGCCTTCCCAATCCCCTCAGTGTCATATTTTCTCCACGAGGGCAGGGTAGATATTATCTATATACCCTCGTCAAACAGCTGCTTGTCATAGAAGTCTGACAGGAATCTTTCAGTTTAATACGCCATAGTAGAAGGGATTTGTGAGGATGGCTGGTCCTCAGCAGAAGAACAACACAAACATTCATGCCTTATCCGGGACTCTAAACCTAGGTTCCTTTGATTAGTAGACAAACATGCTAATAAATAATAATAAATTTTTTTAGTGTTTTTTAATCTACTTTTAGTGTTCCAAATGTAACTCTATCTATTTTTAGTTCCAAATACAAATGTTTTGGATTTCAAAGCAGGTAGAGAAGTCTGAGATATGAATAAGACAAGACCAAGATTGCAAAGATAAATATAAGTGGAGAGAGAGAGTTGATCTGTACCACACAGCCTGAACTTCGGAGGGTGAAAAGAATGAAATTGTGTATCATTACTTATGAATTACATTGGAAAGTAATTCAGTAAGTGATTCAATTAAGCAAATGACTAAAACAAGCAGAGAGGATGGAAAAGGACAAGAGCATGGCCCATGCCTAAAGCCAGTAACCATGGCAGAGTGTGTGTGGGGGGGAGAGTAAGCGTGTACCAATCTAAGACCAGGGAGGATGGAAAACAGAATGGGTGGATAACAATACAAATTTGTGCGCACAAAACAATACAATATTCCGGGCCCCCTGGGTACGTCCTGTCTCTCTCGTTACACAAGAAGCTAGTCAAAAGTTGTTGATGTCTCCATCTGCTAACCACATCAGTAGTGTAGTGCCAACCTGGGGCACCACCAAGCACTGTGCTTTCCCCCCTATGACGTCACCGACCGGAAATTGACCCGTGTTGCAATCGTCCACGTTGCCTTCTCAGATTGAACTTTGACTCCTATGTCGCAATCGACCGGAAATTGACCCGTGTTGCAACTGTCCACGTTGCCTTCTCAGATTGAACTTTGACCCCTATGACGTCACCGGCCGGAAATTGACCCCTGTGTCGCAACTGTCCACATTGCCTTCTCAGATTGAACTCTGACCCCTATGTTGCAATCGACCGGAAATTGACCTGTGTTGCAATCGTCCACATTGCCTTCTCAGATTGAACTTTGACCATTATGTCTCAACCGACCATATTTTAAGCCCTCTTCATAGACCCCTGGTCGACCTATATTTTAAACCCCCCTTCTCGAATAGTCTCGATTTTCCCCTGATTAACCCATATTTTAAGCCCACCCATCTTCATAGACCCCCCCTGGTTGACCCACCTATATTTTTAAGCCCTCCCCTCTTTAAAGCAAATCAGTTTTCTCTATACACGTTTAATCGATATCATCCAGCGTCCATACTATTTTTAGTACGTCTCCTGTATTTAAAAAAAAAATTCCTTCCGACATCGTGATTTGAACCCTCTACCTCAGTGCCGATGCGTCATTGCTCTCGGCTATGCCTTGTTACTTGATGGTGTGGTTTAGATGTGTCTCAAACGGGTATAGCCATATAAATCAGGGTATAGCCATATAAATCACGTATCTCTTTATTAAGCTTGAGTTTTATATTTCAGATATTAACCTAGGTTTTTTATTATCCTACGTTTTTTTACAACCTTCGTATTCTTTATAACTAACTTTTTTCAGTGTATTTTTTATAATGAACTCCATGACTAGAAGGACAAATCTACAGTTTTAAAAGACTGTCCCACAGAAAATACCAATGGGCAAAAAATGAATAAAAGGAAAAAAAAACTTAAAAACTTATTCGTCATTATGTAAAAAGGGATAATATGGTGACCTATAACTTTAGTACGTCTCCTGCATTTTAAAAATATTTGCTTCCAACGCAGTGATTTGAACCCTCTACCCCAGTGCTGATAGCGTCATCGCGCTCGGCTATGCCTTGTTACTTGATGACCTGGCTTAGATGTGTCTCAAACGGGGTATAAATCACGTATCTCTTTATTATAGCTTGAGTTTTATATTTCAGATATTAACCTAGGTTTTTTATTATCCTACGTTTTTTCACAACCTTCGTATTCTTTATAACTAGCTTTATTTCTGTGTAACCTTCGTTTATAACCTACGTATTTCTTTTAACTCCGTGACTAGAAGGACTATTCTACAGTAAGACTGTACCTCAGAAAATGTCATTGGGTAAAAAAATTTAATAAAAGGAAAAACTTATTCCTCATTATGTATGATATGGATTGACCTGTATGGGTGTCACAAAAGTCCCGCTTTAGAATACGTGTTCGGTACCGGACCACGTTTTTATTCACGGATGTCATGTGAAATTAAAAGATATTAAACGGTGAATCACAATGGGACCACGATTTACTGTTCCATCTTCACTAGATATGAACGTTGTTGTAAGAAATTGTAACATGAACGCCCTAATACTTAAAAATGGATGGTTAAACCATTGTTACCAACCTTCTTGCTGCCTTTCAAGCTGGCACATGGCGTCCTCTGTCTTAATTGTTTTGAGGCGATGAATGCTTACGTTTTCCTTTAATGTGAGAATGCTGGGTAGGGCACTTTTCTTATGCTTCTCTGTCACTTCTCCTTTCATTTTCAATCCTCTTTCTTTCTGAAATGTGATGATTGAGTTTGAAGTGTGAAAGACTTTATGCGTTAGGTCCTGTAAATGCAAAGTATTGTCTATCAGTCATGGGGGCCTCAGAATCGCGAAGCATTATGCTTATGGAATTTACAGGAGTAATGCTCCATAGACAGTGTTCTTTCCAAACAGGGTGCATAACATTATCAAAAAACGTGTGCTTGCCAGAACCACTTTCACACGAACATAGTACCACTTGTTCTAAGAATTCCACACTAGTATAGAAATATGCAGGGAAAAATAACTAAACCGATTCTTAGACGTGAAAATGCGTGTGTTAGATTGTAGTGAAACATCCTATCTTTGTCGAAAAACTTGTGGTTGCAGCGAAAAATAGTCACCTTCACACACTTATGCGCTTATTGAAACGTAGTAGGGGGACCAGGAACTCTGAAAAGAGCGCGTGAAAGCGCTTTGGAATAACCGCCGAGAGAGCTTACGTTACGTTTTATCGGTGGTTGAAGTCAGAGAATGCAAAGTTAGGTCTAGCGGATCAATTCTGGGACCCAACTTTTCATGGAAATACTGAAAATATTGTTGTTTTCTTATAAACAACGAGTTTTCAGATTTTAAATCTCCAAACTTCTGTGGTTCTTTACTGATGTTTTCTATATGCAAATTATTTTGTGATATTCATCCATTCGTGTGTACGCAGTGGACCGTGATTTACTAGAGTGGGACCTTAATATTTTATGATTTTCCTATATTACTCCTTCCGCTAAAGAGTGACTTTTATCAGTTACTCCTTAGGTTCACTTATTTTACACACTAGATGGCGCTTGTTAATGGTCGTTTTTTCTATCTTACAGTATTTGCGCTGTAATTTGCTGTTTTGAAGCGATTTTTACAACCATCCCACTGCATTTTTATACTTTCTCTCTCGTCACAGTATGTTTTACAGTTATTGTGTCTTCCATTTCCAAACAATTGTGAAAATATTCACCTATCCACTGAAATGTGTGTGCATTTACAGATATTCCAACGCCCTTTACATTTTAGTGATTCTCATTGAAAATACCAACCATTTCGTTGTTTTTCTAATTTTCGTTTATGCATGTAATTTGATTAAAGACCTAGTCACATGCTGTGTCGTAGGTAAAGTACTGTCCATTTCAGGCTATTGTGAGATTTTCGTCGTAATGAATTAGCAGATATATGGAATCAGATCTGACGCAGATGATGCTTGCGATTTATCTACTTTGGTCGTATGGTTTATTAGAAAGATACACATAGGGAAGATATATTAGTGTTTGAACTTTAATTATCTTGTGAGATGTGTGAGAGAAAGCAAAGAATACATAATGAGTTTTACGAATCTATGGAGAAACGTGCATCTGAAGAATTAGTTTAAACAAACTTGCAATCGGTCTTTCATTCTAAATGCTTGTTGCTTGCCGTGCTAAAACAATTCACTGAAATTCCCCCTCGTATGCCTCCCAAAAGGTACATATTTGTCATCTTCAGGTATGAAGGCAGGAGTTGTGTAAACATGACAGGAATGAATTTCATAGTATCTGACACATAGTTTTAGCACTTCTCCGAGGAGGCGCTCATAATACGTGTCATCCCAATTTTCAAGCTCCAAATAATGTTCCAGTTATATTTCATAACCTAAAGGACAGCCATCTTATTACGCAAGGAATGATCAAAAATAAGAAGATTAATTGTGTTCCCAATAATACGGAAAACAGCATTCTCCCTTGGAACTTTGAATTTCATAGATCAATTTTTAATGGAACAATAATGCTGCTTTTCATCATCTGATAACAGTAGGAGATTTGCGTGCGCTTTAAATCTGAATGGTGTGATGTAGAGTGGGAACACCTCTTTCTCGTGTCCAAAAACATTGACAGAAATGTTGTTCATTTTTACGAATTTAGATATATTTTTCTTCTAAATGTATGTAGTTGTTAAGGCATTCAATTTATTACAGGCTCATTCACAGTTAATACAGGATTTACATATGTGGAAAGTAGTCCCAGTGGTAATGGGAAAAAAAAGAGTTAATTCCTAGTTCATTGGTAGCAAAATATCCCGTGCTTTTCCCGGTTGGTGCCGTAGAAGCTTCTAATAGCATGCTCAGGGTAGGAGATCATTTGACAGTCGAAGTAAACACAAGACAGCCATGTGTAAAGCAGAGAAAAAAACTAACAAGAATTGTGTGTACTAAATGTAACTCTTTGAAAAAAATTTGTTTTGCACTGTTTCATCAATATTCATGTTACTGCATTCATTCCAATAAATAATTCAGCGAAACATTAATATATACATCAACTATTGATTTTTCTTGGCTGATTAACTGGTTTTCCATGGTACAAAATAATAATAGATCGTAGATATGTAACTTTTTGAGGGCACTGAAGATGTAAAATGAAAACATTCATTCTCTTTGGAAACGAACATCCCATATTCCACCGATATGTTATTTTTCTCAGTCTGCAAATCTCCTACTTCTCGCCTTCCTAACGGCTACTAAAGGACTCATTGAACTATGCAGAATCACACCCTGCTTGTCACTTTGAATGAATTTTCATACCTTGACCTTAGTTCTCGTACCTTTTACAGTTTTCATCCTTACGAATCTTTTGAATAATGTCGTGTGTTTCTTCTCATCAGTTCTGGAAGACTATGTATTAGCACGAAATCAGTTTGTGTTCTTAATGAATGCTGTGGAATTATTTACCAAGTTTCTATTTTTAATGAAGGAAATCGTGTTATCAGTAGCAGATGCAAATATTGTTGAGCGGATAGCAACAGATCTGTCTGCAATCACCCATTAAGAAAGTGACCTTGTCACGAACACATCCTGCTTGTTGCGAAATGCATGATGAAAGGTCGAACTCGCAAAATACGGATAAAAGAATTGCAACACCCTCGTTGCCATTCAAAAAAAGGTTTAGTGGAAAAATTTCAGATGAGAGTGGAAGTTAAAATATTTTAATTGCGCAGGGCTTAACCATCCATCAGTAAAACGTGATCCGTGGTGTGGAACAATTTACGGTCACCATATCACACATAATGACGAATAAGTTTTTAAAACAGATTTCTTTTTATTAAATTTTTTACCCAATGGCATTTTCTGTGGGAAAACAGTTACTGCAGGCTAGTCCTTGAAAGGGGGTGGAACTGTTAATGAGGGGCACTGAGGTAGAGGCACTGAGGTAGAGGGTTCAAATCACGCTGTCGGAAGGAATTTTTTTTAAATACAGGAGACGTACTAAAAATAGTATGGATGGTGGATGAGACCGATTAAACGTGTATAGAGAAAACTGATTTGCTTTAAAGAGGGGAGGGCTTAAAATATAGGTGGGTCAACCAGGGGGTCTATGAAGATGGGTGGGCTTAAAATATGGGTTAATCAGGGGAAAATCGAGACTATTCGAGAAGGGGGGCTTAAAATATAGGTCGACCAGGGGGTCTATGAAGAGGGCTTAAAATATGGTCGGTTGAGACATAATGGTCAAAGTTCAATCTGAGAAGGCAATGTGGACGATTGCAACACAGGTCAATTTCCGGTCGATTGCGACATAGGGGTCAGAGTTCAATCTGAGAAGGCAACGTGGACAGTTGCGACACAGGGGTCAATTTCCGGTCGGTGATGTCATAGGGGTCAAAGTTCAATCTGAGAAGGCAACGTGGACAGTTGCAACACAGGTCAATTTCCGGTCGATTGCAACATAGGGGTCAAATTTCAATCTGAGAAGGCAGCGTGGACGATTGTAACACAGGTCAATTTCCGGTCGGTGACGTCATAGGGGGAAAGCAGAGTGCGTGGGGGCGCCCCAGCTTGGCACCACACTACTCATATCATTATTTGCTTAGTCAAACCACCGACACTTCAGCATCTAGAATACATCTATCCCTCGATTTACACTGAAGATAGGTTCTGCACAAAACCGTGTAAATCGAAATCTTGGATTTTGCTATGTAAAACCGTGTAAAACGAAAAAAACTCTAAAATGTGCATAATTCAGTTTCGATTTACACGGATTTGATTTCGATTACACGGATTTCGATTTACACGGTTTTGTGCGGAACCTATCTTCAGTGTAAATCGAGGGATAGGTGTAGTAGTCAACAGGAGATATTTTCTCGTTGTAGCATTACAGCGCAACAACAAATGAGCTGCAGCAAAATTAAGAGGAAAACGAATAAAATTGTATGGTAAACTCAAATAGAAAAAGAAATTCATATAACTAAAGCTTCTATTTTTTCTTCTGATCTATAATTCAATCCCCTCATCAAATAGTTACGTACTGTGTCGGCCAATACACTTAACAATACGGCTTTGGTTGAAGTAAATGTTTTCATAATTAAATAACAAATGCTATAAATTTGAATCTGAAAACATCGTCCGATCGCCGAAGTTAAGCAGCTTTTGGCGCGTTCGGTACCTGGGTGGGTGACCATTTGTGAACACCGCGTGCAGTAGGGAAAAAATCCGCTGAGGGCCCGCCATCCTCACAGATCCCTCTATTATGGCGAATTTAACTAACAGGCTCCTGTCAGACCTCTGTGGCAAAGCATCTGCTTGAGGAGGTATTTATTTTTATTTTATTTATTAATGCGCTTATTTTAAATTGTTCTTTTGATGGCGAACTTGTATCATAAATAAAAAGTATCATTAATTTCTTTTGTTATTTCAATTATCAGTAGCCTCACTTCAGAGCCTTTGATCTAGAATAAAAGACGTTAAGTTTCTTATTATCTTGTCACAAAGCAATTATTTTTCATTTAATAATTTGTTTATTGCAGAGCTCCTAACATGCCAGTCGTGCAGTATAGGAACTAACAACCCCAAATTTGCTGTTAGGAAAATATGACCCCCTCTCCCCCCCACCCGAAATTTTAGGATGATTATGTAATAATATCAGATAAAGATTGAACTTATAAAAGTTAAGTGTTCTGTGTATTAATTTGTTTTCAAACCACTTATTATTATATTACGTGAAATTATATGTTTTATGGGAATTAAAATTATGCATCTATATCTATATTTTTTCAGTTCCACCAATTTTTAAAAGTTTTGCAAACCATTCTTTCGGTAAATATTCCGCTATGAATTCTTTTCTAAAAATTAAATATTCCCCCAAGCAGTCGCCCTGAAGCAGATTATGAGCCTGCCGGGCTATCGACTAGGCCATACCCGCCCCTCTCGCCGAAGAAACAATGGATATGCATATGTTATCGTATGTCAATAATAAAATTATTACCTTATATCTGAATATTTCAATTATTTTTATTTCAACACAAATTGAAAAAAAAAGAAGATTTTTTCCCCGATAATTATTCATCTAATGGAGTTATTTTTAACCTGAAAAAAGTCGTACCCTATGTATAGATCTTTCTGCTGCGGTCTCGCCTTCCTCACAAATTTTGTATGTAGCGTATTATACTGACAGGTTCCTGTCAGACTTCTCTGAGAAGGAGATGTTTGAGAGATAATTTATTTTTATTTTCATTTTATTGCATAAACTGATTATTTTCCTAAGAAACCGAATTCAGTTTCGTGAATTGAAACAAATATTTGTTCTCAGTGAAAAATTTTAGAGTCGAAAAGCCATTTTACTGACTGCATCTTATCTCTAGAAACTATCCTTCAGATTGTCACTAGAACGCAACCAGTTGATGAGAATGTGACCTTCAGCTGCGGGAAACAATGGAGGTGCGACTTTGGCTGGACTGTGCATGGAGCGAATATCTGTGCTTTGCAGTGGTCAGCAGCATGCATATTACCATTCTCTGTAACCCATCCTAACCTGCTGGGTACTGCAACAGTAAGCGGGGTCATACCTCTAGGGCAGGGGTGGGCAATTGTTTTGGCTCGGGAAGCGGTGGTTAGCGGTGGGCCGCAATTTTTAAAATGATTGCATTCATTAGTTAACTTTGCATTTCAGAAAAGGTATAAATTGTACCATAAAAATTAATAAATATAAATTAAATAAAATAGTGGCAGTTTTATTCAATTTATTTATTGTGCTAATTTCATATCATCTGTAGATGCAAGCACATTTAATTTTAGAATCAGTTTAATGAGACAAATGTATCCTATCACACTTTTCTACAATTTTTTTGAAATCAGGAGTGAGATTGCTTGTTGAGATTCTCATCACAGCCTGCAAGTTAATGTCTGTCAAAGAGCATCTATATTTACTCTTGATGATCTTCAAGCAAGAAAAACTTTGCTCACAAATATATGTAGACCCAAATATAGAGAACATTTTTCCAGCAAATTTCTTCATACATGGAAATTTTTCAGCAGACAAAGATTTGTAAAAGTCAACTAATGTCACAGCATTAAACATTTCTTTCACAGTGTGATCTGACTGCATGTCAATAAGTTCAAGCTGCAGCTCCTCAGGTGCTGTGGCAATATCAGCAGTGATGGGATAAGAGAGCAAATTGAATTTAGGCTCAATTTTCTTAAAGTCCTGAAATCTGCTTGTGACCTCGTCCTCCAAACTCTGCAGATGATCCCTTATCTTAGCAAAAACACTTTCAGGCACTTTCTGTTTTCCTAATAAAGGGAAATGACAAAAATTCCTTCACCTGCTTGCCTTGCAAATAGACCTAGTTTTGCTTTGAATGATTTTACATGCTTCCACATTTCATGTGCAAACAACCCCTTTCCCTGCAATGTCACATTCAGTTCATTCAATTTCTCAAATACATCAGCTGCAAACATCGTCTCATATCTCCACTCCTCACATCCTATTTTTGTAACAAAATCATGAGATATCTGCTTCGTGTCCAGAAATAAGAGGATTTCATTCTGCAATGCCCAGACTCTTTTAATCACTTTGCCCAGGCTCAACCACCTCACACTGTTGTGGTAAATTACGTCTTCATACTCTGCCTCCACATCCTCAAGAAAAGATTGGAACTGTCGATGGTGGAGTGCCCTTGCTCTGATTGTGTTCACCACACTAACAATAGGATCTACCACATGCTTTAAGTCCAGTGCAGCTTTACAAAGGCTCTCCTGATGCAAAATGCAATGAAAAGACAAGATATCACTGTCTGTGTCTTGTGCTTGTAACTTGTTTTTTAAAAGCTTAACCATACCTACATTTTTTCCACTGAAAGCTCTGGCCCCATCTGTTGTAATGCTTGCCATTTTGTTCCAGGACAAGCCACTTTTCTCCACACAATTCACAGCACACTGAAGCAAGTCCTGAGCAGTGGTTCTATCTTTCATTGATTCTAGGCCAAGTAATCCTCTGTGATAACGAAATTTTCATTAATTCCACGGATAAAGATGAGTAATTGTGCAGTGTCTTCGTTATCTGTGCTCTCATCCAGTGCCAAAGAAAACCAAACAAAATCTTTGCTCGCAGTCTTCAGCTGTTCTGTGAGTTCGTCACTAATTGAGTCAATGCACCGCACTACAGTATAGTCCTTCTTGACAATGAAATGCTTTCAAATTTGCTTCTAACATCAGGACACAATACGCTTGCACACTCTACCATACACTGCTTAATAAATTCGCCATCCGAAAAAGGCTTGTTGTGTTTAGCAAGGTTGTAGGCTACCATGAAACTTGCTTCTGTAGCGCTATTTTGAAGTGTTGATTGCTTTGTAAAAAATGTTTGTTGCTTCTTCAGCCTTTTCACACACTCCGCAGCTTTTATTTTGCGTTCTTCCTTGGAAAGTTTGCAGCCAAATTCGCTATGTTTTGTTTCGTAATGTCGTTTCAGGTTGTACTCCTTAAATACGGTTATCGTTTCATGACACAATAAACACACTGCTTTATTCCCTGTATTACCAAAGAAACATTTGTTTGTCCATTCTTCATTAAACACACGACATTCATCACCGATTTTACGTTTTTTCGGAGGGTTCATGGTTTCACTAAAGTTGGAAATTTATATATTTACTGTTGCCAAGATCAACCGGAAAAGCACTGCGTATCGTATCTATACTGCGCATGCGTATTGATGTGGCCGTCCTAGTGGAAAATACGAGACGAAACTTCGGTCGCGCACGGGAAGGAAATCTCGGTTCAAGGCGGATTTTTCTGACTGTCTTGGCGGGCCACAAAAAACTCTTAGCGGGCCGCTATTTGCCCACCCCTGATCTAGAAAATCAATGAGAACTACTTTAACGTCATCTCAGACAGTTTTCCAGCTCCATTGAACAAGCGGGATTTTATCATGTTTCTTTTTTGGTGTTGTATCCTTCCTGCTGATTTTCAGACACTCGTAGACTCTATGGAGCTACGAATACAGGCTGTACTGGAAACAAGTGTTAGTCCAACACGATGTTAATGATTTTACGTTGCCCTTTCGTTTTTTCCCCCATTACCTGTAGAAGTTAATAATCTAAAAAAAATCGAAAAACATCTGATAGTGCTGTTACTATTATTACTACCATTTTGTTGTAGTTATTATTATTACGTTGTTGTAGTAGTTGGGTCGCTTTACCTCTGAGCGGCACTTTTTTTGCACACAACAGAGAAAATGGCCAGGCCATAAGGATCTCAAAGTCTCAGAGAAGGTGGGGGAAGGGGACCCACTGGAACAGCTGTTGGGAGACGGTGGTAGCTTCCCGTCAATACCATCCAGCATTTTCGTTAACGTGTATAGGGTATGGCTCTCCCACACATGCGGACTACGGCTTAACGACCCATCCGGTGGACGGCGGCCTTTCCAAGTTCATCTGTGCCATGTAATAACTGAGGCAAGGAGATTTGCGTACGTAACTCTTAATGTTGACCCAGCTGGGACCCCAACCAGAGAACTGCAGATTACGAGCGTAGTGCGCGACCGACTGAGCCACCCTGTCCCCTACAGACAGAGACCTCCTATTGACTGAACCGTTACATGATGCCTTGAAAGAATTCCTCTTTTTACGAATCCACTAAACACATGGACAAAAGAGATAAATAAGCAGACAACACTTCCTCAACATTTAGCGGAAAAAGTACATGAGAAAATGTTTATATTGGGTCTCACCAATTGTTCGTAAACTCTAGATCAGCTGACATTGACTTTCAGTGTATTATAATCTTGAAATGAGAAAGAAATTTTCATAACATTTGTTCAGCTTCTGAAAGAAATAGCCTGAAGTGCAAATCCTACGTATCATCGAACATGCATAAGCTAAAGTTGTGAAAAAATATATTTTCTGGTGTCGAGGTAGATATGGTCTACGTCCGTTTAGGTGTTCAAAACTTTAACAAAGTTCGTGATGCTAGAGTTTAGAGTTTATAATTTAGTCAGAATCCTGGTTATCAAATGTATCAGCAGGTAAAACGTTCTGACATTATGAAAGAGCTGTTTCAATTTTTACCCAACAAAGAAGACTTTAAATTGTCCGTGAGGTGTATTAAACTGTGGGCTGAAAGGCGTGGTGTGTATTCCAATATACTTGGATACAAAAATGGCCTCTCATGGGGAATATTAGTCGCAAGAAAATGCCAATTTTATCCAAATGCGAGCTGTTCAAAATTAGTTAATAGGTTCTTTATGATGGACATGAAGTTCCATGCGTTCGAGGAAACGGGTTGGGTCATTCCACAACAGATTTTTTTTTAATCTCGTATCTTGTACTTGAATGGAGATATGCGTTATGAAGATAAGACGGTGTTACGATGGGTACTTAATGGTTAACTAACCATTTAGTAACGATCGTAATATTTTCTTATCTTTATCAGTATTCTTTTGTTAATGAAACAAGTGAGTAATAAAATATTAATTTGTGACAGGTTTTTCCTTAACAAATGATATA
This sequence comes from Ryuthela nishihirai, assembly GCA_038380435.1. Lineage (NCBI taxonomy): Eukaryota > Metazoa > Arthropoda > Arachnida > Araneae > Heptathelidae > Ryuthela > Ryuthela nishihirai. The sequence goes on from JAWZYU010000001.1 coordinate 24,654,915, forward strand.
ATGTGACGAATATTCAAATGGAATGAATTATTTGAACCAATTAACTTTTACCACTTATGGAAGCATTTGATTGCAACCTCCTATTCGGAAGAGACATATTTGGAATTGTGCGGTTTGGTTGAATGAGGGATTGGTTTTATTTTCTTAAGCTTAGAATCTCATTGGAAATATTTATGAATGAAATACTAATTTTCTCTGTCAAAAAGGAAAACTTGAGTGTACTAGCCAATCGTTCTGATTAATTGGATTTCGTTTTAAAGTGAAGAATGTTAATCTAATCTTAGATATTAATAACTTTCTCCACATTATTACCAAGCATGCTGTTGCATATAAGAGGAAGTGAACTATCTAAGAAGAAACCAACTAGGAACTATTTATTTGGAAGTGTTCTGCATGCATGAAGAAACAATGATCAGTAAATATACCCGTTTCCAAGAAAATCTTTCAGGAATTAGACGTTTCTGATGCGTATTACGTCCGGCAAAATATTTTCCTTCGAAGGATATATATTTTCGTTTAATTTCATTTATTTTGAGAAACTGGAAACACGTTTTAATACAATGTTCACTGTTGTGGTGTATTGTCAATGTTTTTCCATTTGAAAGGGAAAACAACAACATTTTAGCTTTCTTATTTTCGTTGATATCAATTTTGAGTTATTGTACTAGGAATTTATTTCAAATGTTGGAAAAAAAGTTTTTTTCTACTTTGTTTTTGTAGAGTTTAGTAGATTTTGCAGAATAGTAATTAAGAGTTCTTGAAGAATATCATATACTTGAAACATTTCGAAATGAAAAAACTATTTTCTCAGAAAGGAAAATTGACGAACGGTGTTGTATCCCTCCTGCTGATTTTCAGAAGCTGGTAAACTCTGTGCAACTACGTATACAGGCTGTACAGAAAACAAGTGTTAGTGCAACACGATGTTAATGATTTTACGTTGGTCTTCGGTATTTGTCCATTACCTGTAGATATTAATCATTTAAAAAATATCGATAAATATCTGATTGGGCTACTACTACTCCATTTTGTTGTTGTTATTATTATTATTATTATTACTGTGTTGTTGTTATTATTGCTATTTTTACTGTGTTATTGTAGTAGCGTGTATGGTGGTTATTATACAAACACTTATCTTTCGTTGTGTTTCCAGAGTTATTGATCTACTGAAGGACGATAAATGACGGAAGATGTTGGACAACACCCACAAGCGAATCATCTTGGTGTTACATCTTCCGTAGATGAGCATTATCCAACAAACAGAGACCGTTTATTAACTGAAGATTTAAATGAGGCTTTGAAAGAATGCCTGTTTTATGAGTTCCCGAAAGAAGGTGTGCATCGAATGAAAGTCCTGTGAAAAATTCACAAACTGTAGAGTGTGTCTCACGGCCGATTGGTTAGCGCGCTTGGCTACTGATCTTAGAGATGGGTTCGATGACCGGGTAAGGCATGGATGGATGTGTCGTTTTTCTGCTGAGTTTCTGCCATCCTCTGACCTTTTACTCTGGCATATAAATTGACAGGCTCCTGTCAGACCTCTAAGGCAAGCAGCTGCTTTAGGGTGTATTTATTATTATTACAGATAACAGAAATAAGAAAACAGCCCTTCCCCAACATTTATAGGAAAAAGAACATGCGAAAATGTTTAAGTTTGGTCTCATCACGAAATGCGCGTAATCTCTAGAACAGCTGACATTGTCTTTCTGTGTATTACATCTCGAAATGTGTTGAGAAAGGACTTTTCACAACATTTGTTCAGTTTGTCCTGAAATGTAAAGTCTACGTACCATCAGATATGCATAAGTTCCAGTTGTGATTATTGTATTTTCTGGTGTCGAGAAAGATATGGTCTACGCTCGTTTTGCTCTTCATAGCGTTAACAAACTTCGAGATCTCAGAAATCACAATCTACTCAGAAACCTGCATATCAAGTGTATCCGCAACTTAAACTGTTCTCGGATTACAGAAGGGCTATTCCTATTTTTAAACAACAAAGAAGGTTTTAAATTATCCATGAAGTGTATTAAACTGTGGGCTAAAATGCGTGGTGTATATTGCAATATACTTGGAGGCAAAGGAGGCTTTTCCTGTGTAATATTAGTCGCAAGATTTTGTCAATTTCATCCAAATGGGAACTGTTCAAAAGTAGTTAATAGGTTCTTTATGGTGGTCAGAAATTCGTAGTCGAAGATACCAGAGCGTTTGAAAAACTTTCTGCCTTCAACTACCGCACTTTTTTTTAAATCTCGGATCCTGTACTTGAATGGAGATATGCATTATGAAGATAAGACGGTGTTACGATGGGTATTAAATAGTCAGCTAACCATTTAGCACCTATCGTAACATCATCTTATCTTTATCACTATTAGTGTGTTAATGTAACAATGTCAGCAATAACTGTAATAAAAGATGAATTTAAGAAAGGTTTTTCCTTAACAAATGACATAATGATAGGAAAATGCAAATGACATGAATTATTGAACCGATTAACTTTTACCACTTGTAACAAGCATTGCATTATTTTGATTATAACTTCTTATCAGGTGGTGACATTTTTGGAATTACGCGTTTGGCTGGCTTTCTTTAGAAATTTAGTTTTCTTGTTTGAAGCTTAGAATCTCATTCAGAAATATCCGTTAACTCAATGTAATAGTAATTTTTATTGTTCAAAATAAAATATTCAAGGTACTAGCCAAATTGGGTTGGTTGGTTTTTCCTCTGAGCGACATTTTTTTTGCACACCATGGGTAAATGTCCAGGTCACAATGACCCCGAAGCCGAAGATTTAGGGAGGGAACCCAATGGAATTGCTTATGAGAAATAGATAAAAGCCTCCCGTCAAGGCCATCCAGTGTGTTCTTTAACGTGCACAGGGTAGGCTCTTCCGCACATGGTGCCACCCACTTAACGTCCCATCCGACGGACGGCTGTCTTCCCAAGCCCATCGGTGTCCCCTACTGACCGTGGTCAGGGCAAAGTATTAGCCAATCGCTTTCGTTATTTAGATTAGGATTCAAAGAAAAGAAAGTTAATGTTGTTTATCTAATGTTAAATAATAATAACTTTTTCTCATTGTTACAAAGCAAGTTGTTTCATGTAAGCAGAAGTGAAGTATGGAACGAAAAACAAAATAATTCCATGAAAGTGTTCCGCATGCAAGATGAAACAAGAAAATGTGCCTGTTTCTAAAAAATTCCCTCATAATCCTGAGGTTTCTGATGCGTACTATGTTCTGAGAAATGTTTTCATTTGAAGAAAAATAGTTTCGTTGTATTTTTCATTGATTTTAAAAAAGGAACACGTTTGAATACCCTATTCACTGTTGTGGTGAAATGTTAATTATATTTAATTAGCAGGAAAACAATTATATTTTACTTTTTTATTTCCATTGATATCAAGTTCGAATCTATTGTACAAGGAATATTTTTGAAATGTGGGGAGAAAACTTTATTTTACTTTGTTTTTGTAAATATTAGTCGATATTGCATAATAATAATTAAGGGTTCTTAAAACAAACTACGGTAGATTCTCTCTTATCCGGTCTTGGCTCAACAGGCCTGCGCTTTAACCGGTCGTTGCAAGAAGCGGAAGCAAGTCGCCGAGTGTTTTGTTTATAGTAGAGTTCATATTTTCTTCAGTTCCTCGTTGTGAATATTGCAGTGCACAATGTACTGCGCGTATACAGGAGTATGTGTTGTGATCTATTAATTATTGTGTGGTACAAAATGAATGGGTGCAAACGTAAGCGTAATGTCGTTACGATGGAGATGAAATTAAAAGCGTTAGAACATATATACAAAGGTGATCCAGTAATGCATATTTGTGATGAACTAGGTGTTGGTAAAAGCACGGTGAATGACTGCAGAAGGGATGGAAAATCTTTACACTCAAGTCATTTTCGTTCAAGTCGAGTCTGAAAAAACGCTTTCTTCTCGGTGCACTCTTAAAAAGCCGAAAAATGAAATTGTCGGTGATGCACTTTGGTTATGGTTCATACAAGAGCTTTGAAAAGGAACGACAATCAGTGGGCCAATCTTGAAAGAAAAAACATTAATCCTTCATTCTAAAATCGCTAATGGGGGAGATTTTTCAGCAAGCGTGAGGCGGCTCTCTCGCTGGAAAAAACGGCATGGTGTTCATTACCTTGGCGTTTGTTGTGAGAAATTGTCAGCTGATCCTTTAGCAGCAAAGGAATTTTCAGAGAAACTTTTACTGCTTATTAAAGAAGAAGCAGAACAAATCTACAATGTAGACGAGACTGGGTTAAATTTTAAACTTCTTCTAACGAAAACGTTTCTGACAGCGCAAGAAACCTCATCATCCTCATCATCAGGAAACAAACAAAGAAAGGATCATTGTGGCTGTGTATAGAAATGCTGCAGGTACGCACAAACTTCCTCTTTTTGTAATTGGGAAATCAGCAAAACCTCGAGCATTCAAGCATTTAAATTTAGCTGATCAGCTAGTTTACTACAAAGCTAAAAAATCTACTTCGATGGACTCGTATGTTTTTTAAGGAATGATTCTTTGCACAATTTGTTCCAAAAGTAAAACACCACTTGACAGGTCTTAAAATGCCTGTAAAGGCCCTACTCATTCTCGACAATGCCCCAACACACCCAAGCGAACTCATTTCTGACAAATGAAAGCCATGTTTTGCCACCTAATGTAACGTCTTTAGGGCAACCAATGGATCAAGGCGTGCTTGTAAGTTTAAAAAGGCGATACAGGAGAAAGCCTCTTTCAGAAATTCTACAGCGAACCGAAAATGACAGAATAGGACTTTTAAATGCTTTGAAACTTTGTCAACTAATGATTAACGACCTCAAGGAACCATTTTGTGATGCTTTTAATATGGGTATATACGTTGTCGATGCCCAAATCTTTATGAAGTTGTCTGTTAGTAACAAACCAAGCGACATCAACAGCATATCTCAATATTTTTTTTTTCCAAGAACTAAATGTTTTGTATATTCGTGGACAACTAATCTCAGCAAAATTTGTTTTTCTTATAAAGGATGGACATATTGTTGAAATACATCCGTGATATACCGCTTCATGTCTGCTACCCTGTCGGTGGGATTGAAGGAACTAAAATTAATTTAATCAAATAGTTTTATAAAATAGGTGGTAGTTAATTGTCAAATTTCATTTCTCTTTTTAACTTATTTTCTTATTGTCCTTCACTCGTAATTTGTTGTGGTTGCAATTTGTCTTAATAATTCGTAATTTGTCAAATCACTAGATTAAATAAAGAAATTAAACGCCATATCAATTCTATCTTCTGTTGAAAGCTACGAAAGGAGACAGATTAATGGCGGTCTTAAAATGACGAGAGCAGAGAGAAAATGAGTAATTCGGATCTTACGTTAGGTGGCGCTGCACTACAATTTCAGTTCGGTACTTCTATGTCTTCCCCTTTGTTTGTGAACTTTACAGTTCTCTTATTCGTGAACCACTTGCCCAAAGGGACATCACCCGATGGGATCTTGACCTAGTGGCGTGACTTGCCGTGCACGTGGCAAGAGCAGCATTCGTATGCAAATGGAAATGGAGAGCGGGAGCGGTGCTATGGAACTTTCGAGAAGTCTGCCTAGCTCCTCTTCTTTTTTTTCTCATGGAAACAGGTCAGGAGGGAGAAACAAAGGATCGAGAGAGGGGAAAAGGCAAAAGGAGACATTTCATTTCGAAATGGGGCCAGTTGGAGGATGTAGACAAAAATGGCGAAACCGGATCCAAAGGCATACGATTACGACACTCCCCACAGATAAGCTTTCATTTGACAACCTAACTGTGGATGCTCATATTCGGAAGATGGAAGAACGATTTGCATAAATCTCCTTTTTTATGGGTAGAAAATTTGGGGGGGGGGGATTTTTGCATTGCATAACGCTTCTGACACCCAAGTATTCATTTAATGCAGAATGTAGTACGTTTGGTGAAACAATTGCCTTGAGAAGAACACAAAGTGACACATGAAATAATAAGCTGAAAAAAATTATCACGAATGACAAATATTAAAATTCAGCTTTAAGAGACAACATAGTTACCACGTACCGATAGATGGCGCCACTATTGGAATCAAATAAAAATGCGGGAAAGCTAAATCATATTAGGTGAAGAAGAAACGTTAGTAGTTGATGGTGTAATTGTTAGCATACCTTGCCTGTTACTGGAAGATGTGGGTTCGAATCCGACTCATAGCACAACTAGTATTTCTCAGCTTATTATTTTGTTTTACATATGTACAGGAAATTTGTGACACTTTACCACGCGAAGTAACATCATTTGTCGGTTTGTGTGTTTGTCACATAATCGATAAACAAACAGACATATCACAAGGAAAAACAATAAGAAAATAGGTAAAACATATACCAAAAAGACGTGAAATGATCATTAAGGTGAAGAACTTGGTTGTGACATATTGATTTTAAAATATCAAATATTCTCGTTAAGATGTGTAACAAATGCTGAAATAGTAATTAAAATGAGATTATAATTAAATAATTCACAAATATTTAGTTTTTTTCAATTTATCAGTAAGCCATATTCTCATACAATTTCTAGTTGAATGTTTTCAGGTAATTCATAACAGAAAATAAAATTTTGAAATCTGATTAAAAAATACTTTAGAATGAATATTAAAATTAATACATGTTTAATTAATTCTTGGCTTGAAATCCACAGAACAGATAAACATTCGAAAAAAAATGTGTGTTTAGGACATTCTATCCCCCAGTAAATTTTTCATAATAATATTAACAGTTTATTCAACAACAAAACGACATATACTTTTACAATGAATTTGCTATTACATGTCATATAAAGTTCATAAGGCTTTGAAATAAATGGGAAAAGAAGCAAAATTGTTAACACTAAAATTTCATAACTCCCGCTCGAGAAGTTCTCGCGTGTGAGAGTAATGAAGAGTTGCGTTATAGATTATCGTAACATTGTGAAAACCATAACTTGTAATGATAAGGAAAGAACAAATTAACCTTAAGCAGTTCCTTGACTCAGAACTCCGACAAGAGCCTTTAGGGATTAATACATCATAGTTAAATAATAACATCATAGTAAGTTAATTTAATACACCATAGAAGTCTGAGCAAGCCGAGAACTCAGGAAAATAAATTTTCAGTAGTGGTTTGAACCCAGTCACTTTTATCCATAGACAAGCACTGTAACCACTTGGCCATATGCATATATCATATCATAATCGTTTAATGAAGTACTTGGGAATTATTCTATACTTTCGTGCTCAAGATATGAATTGTTTACCGACCATAACCCATTTTTCTATTATATTTTGCATTTTTCACGGTTATAAGCAAATTCAGAATTTAAATTGCCACTGAGACTGACCTGAACACTGTAAATGTTATTTCAATCCCGAGCATGAACCAAGTGTGCTGGGCAACCAAGGGATGAATAATAATAGCTTGGGAAAGCCGCAGTCCATAAATCAGACTTTAAGCCTTGACTCAGTGTACAAGAGAGCCATATCCTGTGCGCCTTAAAGAGCATGAGGATTTAAATCACCAGGGCCTGATCTAGGGGGAAGCATGCCCCCCCCTCACTTTCAGAATGCTAGTAATGGTAACAGAGGCAAACATTATTAAACATATTTATATTTCATGCATTTTTCGAGAAATATTTAAGGAAGATCTCAAAAATTGAGGGAGAATGTTATGATGCATTGGAAATCCAATCTCTTGCATTCCCCCATCCTTTACATTATTTCGATTTGATTGTGTTTAAGATCTCTCCCCCTTTATTATTTCTGGATCCGGTCCTGTTAACTATCATCTCTTCGCTAACAGCTGTCCAGTCAGTCCTCTTCCCACAACATTCTCTCAGCCTTCCGGGATCTTGTTACCTGTCTATACACTGAAAAAATAAAAATGTTTTATGCTTTAAGAAGAAAATTGAGTTCGAAATTTCGAATGAATACGGAAAGGTTCATCCATCGCATGATAGCGTAATGAAATGGGTCAACGATAATTGAGTGGGAGTCAACTGCACTGATCATATGAACAATTTTATGACAATTGAGTGGACTACAATTGGGTGGATTGCAATTCAATGGATACGACAATTGGGTGGATTGCAATACAATGGATACGACAACTGGGAAGATACGACAATTGGATGGATAATGACAACTAGGGGGATACGACAATTGGGATCTGGGGTGTAGGATCTGAGTACATGAGAACTCTTTGGGGGGATATGGGAGGAGGATCTGAGTACACGAGAACGATTTGGGGGGTCTTGGGGAGGATCTGAGTACATGAGTACTCTTTGGGGGATCTGAGGGGAGGATCTGAGTACATGAGAACTCTTTTGGGGGATCTGGGGGGAGGAGAGAGAGGAAGAGATGGCAGAGAGGAGGAGGGGAGAGAGATAGGAAGAGAGGGCAGAGGGGAGGAGGAGACAGAGACAGGAAGAGAGGGCAGAGGGGAGGAGGAGACAGAGACAGGAAGAGAGGGCAGAGGGGAGGAGGCGACAAAGACAGGAAGAGAGGGCAGAGGGGAGGAGGAGACAGAGACAGGAAGAGAGGGAAGAGGGGAGGAGGGGACAGAGAGAGGAAGAGGGGGCAGAGGGGAGGAGGGGACAGAGAGGAAGAGAGGGCAGAGGGGAGGAGGTGACAAAGAGAGAGGAAGAGAGGGCAGAGGGGAGGAGGGGACAGAGAGAGGAAGAGAGAGCAGAGGGGAGGAGGTGACAAAGAGAGAAAAGGGGGCAGAGGGGAGGAGGGGACAGAGAGAGGAAGAGAGGGCAGAGGGGAGGGGGGACAGAGAGAGGAAGAGAGGGGACAGAGAGAAAGAGGGGGCAGAGGGGAGGGGGGACAGAGAGAGGAAGAGAGGGCACAGGTTAGGAGGAGGCAGAGGGGAGGAGGGGAGAGAGGGAGGAAGAGAGGGCAGAGGGGAGGAGGGAACAGAGAGAGGAAGAGGGGGCAGAGGGGAGGAGGTGACAGAGAGGAAGAGAGGACAGAGGTTAGGAGGGGACAGAGAGAGGAAGAGAGGGCAGAGGGGAGGGGGGACAGAGAGAAGAAGAGAGGGCAGAGGTTAGGAGGGGACAGAGAGAAGAAGAGAGGGCAGAGGTTAGGAGGGGACAGAGAGAGGAAGAGAGGGTAGAGGGGAGGAGGGAACAGAGAGAGGAAGAGGGGGCAGAGGGGAGGAGGTGACAGAGAGGAAGAGAGGGCAGAGGGGAGGAGGGGACAGAGAGAGGAAGAGAGGGCAGAGGGGAGGAGGGAACAGAGAGAGGAAGAGAGGGCAGAGGGGAGGAGGGGACAGAGAGAGGAAGAGAGAGCAGAGGGGACGAGGGGACAGAGAGAGGAAGAGGGGGCAGAGGGGAGGAGGGGACAGAGAGAGAAAAGGGGAAGAGGGGAGGAGGGGAGAGAGAGAGAGAAGAAGAGAGGACATAGGGGAGGAATGGACAGAGAGAGGAAGAGAGGGCAGAGGGGAGGGGGGACAGAGAGAAGAAGAGAGGGCAGAGGTTAGGAGGGGACAGAGAGAGGAAGAGAGGGTAGAGGGGAGGAGGGAAGAGAGGGAGGAAGAGAGGGCAGAGGGGAGGAGGGAACAGAGAGAGGAAGAGGGGGCAGAGGGGAGGAGGTGACAGAGAGGAAGAGAGGGCAGAGGGAAGGAGGGGACAGAGAGAGGAAGAGAGGGCAGAGGGGAGGAGGGAACAGAGAGAGGAAGAGAGAGCAGAGGGGAGGAGGGGACAGAGAGAGGAAGAGAGGGCATAGGGGAGGAGGGGACAGAGAGAGGAAGAGGGGGCAGAGGGGAGGAGGGGACAGAGAGAGAAAAGGGGAAGAGGGGAGGAGGGGAGAGAGAGAGAGAGAGAAAGAGAGGACATAGGGGAGGAGGGGACAGAGAGAGGAAGAGAGGGCAGAGGGGAGGAGGGAACAGAGAGGAAGAGGGGGCAGAGGGGAGGAGGGGAGAGAGAGAGGAAGAGAGGGCATAGGGGAGGAGGGAACAGAGAGAGGAAGAGAGGGCATAGGGGAGGAGGGGACAGAGGGAGAAGGGCCGTGCATCGAACCGAATAAGATATTCGGAATGAATACTGGTTTGAAGTGCAACTTCTCGAACCATTTAGTTCAATGAAAGTAAATCTCAACCCCGTTGTTCTTTTGTAGAGATCGAGACTGATTTCCGTTTAGCACGATAACATAAAACTCTTCTCTCTCTTTGCAAACTTCATACATGTTCAAAATTATTCTAACCTACATTTTTTTTTTGATTTGCGACATATAGGACAGAGAAGAATCCTGGAAGCTACTCCTAGCTTAATACAGGCCTTCTCATACAAGGACATGCCCTACTACGACCGAAGTCACTGCTGACCACTGCCTTAGTTAGAGCTAACACAACACACAAAGTTTGTCTTGCTGGAACAGTCGCTAGCTGCCTAACCACTATGCCAGTTAAGGCATCACTTTTCACTTCAAATTCTTTCCGACTATTTAAAAAAAATAACCTAAATTACTTTTCACTTCAAAAAAAATTTTTTTCCATCTAGTACCCTCTCTTCATACATTCACAGATATTCAAAGTCTATCCTTTCAACAGACCCCGTCCCCGAAAATGTCATTTTACCGGTTGATTTTGTCATGTGTTTCAAACAAATTTCTCAAAACTGTCTCGATTTTTCAAATTCTCCGATTACCTGGCTTTCTACAACCGAATAATCCAGTGAAGTGTATGATAACTCAACAAACCACATCATTTTTTATCTCTTTCACACACACACCTCATTTTTGTGAAAATTTGTAAATATCTCGTCTGCCCGAAAAACTTAAATTACCTTTTTTTTCACATGAAACATCCCAGTTTTTTCTGATTTTCACATATATTTTCACAAAAAACAACACCGATTTCCATGGCTTTTTACAATCGAATAATCCACTGAAGTGTATGATAACTCAACAAACCACATCAATTTTATCTCATATACACACACCTCATTTCAAACTAATCCATTTAAACTAATTCACAAATTAATTTAAACCTCATCTTTAAAAAAAACTTAAATTAGTTTTTCACATGCTAAAAAATACCCCATTTTTTCTAATTTTCACACATATTTTCACAAAAACCCACAAAAAACATACTTTTTTCCTCATCCCCCGTAACTTTTCCCATGGATTTTCCCAGAATTCTCTGGACCCATTTACTGGCTCAGAACCATCATTTATGCTACTACTATCAGGAGCCAAACGTGATAACCGCTTGGCTACAAAGAAATCCAAAGGACAAGCTTTCCAGAAATGAGGTTTCCCATATTTCTTCCTCTGAATTTTCGTTTAACAAGACCAAGATACTAGAGATGTTTCAAAAGGTTTCACATGTGAGGTAACGCATCTGTGTCTACTTTAAATTCTTAGTAAAGCAATTTTTTTGTGATTCAAAGTAGCAAATCAGTACTCTCTAGAGCTACATTAAACCATACCAGTTCTTACAGTAATCTACAATAAATATGGGAGTAAAAATAGACCTAATTGCAAGACAGTAAGAAATATTTCCATGGGTTTCCCTTATTAGTGCTTTATAAGAAATTTCTACCTTTAGAATCATTATAAAATTATTTTGAAACTATTTGTAATAATTCAGTAGATAATATTTGTTTCTCTATGACCACTACCAAATCGTGTCTGGATAGAAATTGTAAAGGAATGCGTCTAGATGTAAAGAAAAATCACCAGAACACCTTTTCGAAATATTTTTTTAGAAAACTTTGTTCTGCATCGGTATAGAAAATATGTATTTGTTACCACCTTACTTGCATGCAATAAGCATATGGAGATAATTGCTTATTTAGTGTGTTGTCTTATTTCCGAAAGGCTATTTTGTACGTATATTGGATTGGATTGTTTTACCTCGCAGCGGTACTTTTTTCAACACAATGGACTAAATGTCTAGGTTACAAGGACCCCGAAGGCTCAAAGAAGGTTGGGGGAGGGACCCACTGGACAGCTGTTTGGAGATAGAGGGTAGCCTCCTGTCAAGGCCATCAAATGTGTTATTGAATGTGCACAGAGTATGACTCTTCCTCACACTGGGCTACGGCTTTACGTCCCATCCAACGGAAAGCAGCGTTTCCAAGCCCATCAGTAACCCCTAATGACCGTTTGCAGGGCGGGATGTTTTACCCAGCTGGGACTCGAAACTAGGAACTGCAGTTTACGAGCCTGGCTGGCTACGACTGAGCCACTCCCGCCCCCTGGATTTTTGCCATTGAAACAATGACATTCAGTGGTGATTCTCAAAATTAAGTTTGCAGTATTCTTCTAAACTTTCGAAATCATAATAAACAATTCTAGAGTCTAAGCCAAGCACAATGCGATCTCTTCTTCCAAAGTCAAAATATAATATCCTTATCCCCGACTTTCATGTTGCCTCTCCGATGTATGCTCTATTAGGCGAGAATGTTGTGTGACCCAGATGATCTGCGGAACTCTGACGGCGCATCGTGTAACACCGTGACGTGGGATTTGCTGCGTGCTTACAGCGGAAAGTAAATGGGGAGTGCAGCACATCTAAAAAAAAGCAACTTTCCTGACCATTGAAAGAGTCGGAAGTAAAATGGTTTACTATGCTCTTGGAGCTAGAACATTTGATAGACTTTTCAATAAAGTCGGGTCAACGCTCTTGGAGCGTGTCACTGGATATTATTGGTGGGGCAGTGGATTAAAGCTGCGCCCTTATTAAATATGTATGTAGGTAACGTAAAATGCAATTAATTAAACGTATTATTTAACCAAGAGATACCGAGTTGATGGGTTAATCACACAATAATAACAACACTTAACACTTAATACAATAATAATACACAATAATAACAACACTTAACACTTAATCACACAATAGTACCTTAACTATTGTGTGATTAAGATCGAGAAAAGACATTTGGCTAACAGATCTCTCAAATAAATAAAATTAATTTCGACAGAGATCTTTAAAATATTACTGAAAAAATGCACGAGAAACTCATAATAATAATAATATTTCTTCGCTCAATTACCATTAAAAGCATTCTCAAACGGTTGGTGGCCCTTGGACCCCTTGGATTCGCAGCTGGAAACAAATGAATTTTAATTTATTTTCTTACGTGATTTTAGTCTAATGAAATAAGAAAAGTCATAAATTTTAGAGTCACATTGTTTTCAGACAGACAAATAATATCTAATACCGAAACAAAACACGTAACCATGGAAACCATAAGCTTCCTTGTTTAGAAAGGTGACCATTACTATTATACGTTGATTTTAAAGATTCACATTCACTGAAGGTTCTCGAAATAAAATTTCCCTTACTTTCATTTTTGATTTGTTAATCAACATGCCCATGGTCTTTAGCTATCGATATTTTAAAAATATCTGTACGGTGGATATAACCAACATCTTGCCAGTCAGTAGAATGCCAGTTCTACTGAATGGTAAGAAAGATAAACATGAAGCAAAAACTAATCAGAAAGCAAATAAAATATCAGTTATTTTCTACAATATTTGTTTTCTGAGCCACCTGCGGAGCTAGCGTTGTTTAAGCATAAACCCCTTAGGTTCAGCATCCCTCACCCATAAAAGAACTTAGGTTCATCATCCTTCACCCATAAAAGAACTTAGGTTCAGCATCCCTCACCCATAAAAGAACTTAGGTTCAGCATCCCTCACCCATAAGAGAACTTAGGTTCAACATCCCCCACCCATAAAAGAACTTAGGTTCAGCATCCCTCACCCATAAAAGAACTTAGGTTCAGCATCCCTCACCATAAAAGAACTTAGGTTCAGCATCCCTCACCCATAAAAGAACTTAGGTTCAGCATCCCCCACCCATAATAGAACTTAGGTTCAGCATCCCCCACCCATAAAAGAACTTAGGTTCAGCATCCCTCACCCATAAAAGAACTTAGGTTCAGCATCCCTCACCAATAAAAAAGCTTAGGTTCAGCATCCCTCACCCATAAAAGAACTTTGGTTCATCATCCCTCACCCATAAAAGAACTTAGGTTCAGCATCCCTCACCCATAAAAGAACTTAGGTTCAGCATCCCTCACCCATAAAAGAACTTAGGTTCAGCATCCCCCACCCATAAAAGAACTTAGGTTCAGCATCCCTCACCCATAAAAGAACTTAGGTTCAGCATCCCTCACCCATAAAAGTACTTAGGTTCAGCATCCCTCACCCATAAAAGAACTTAGGTTCAGCATCCCTCACCCATAAGAGAACTAAGGTTCAGCATCCCTCACCCATAAAAGAACTTAGGTTCAGCATCCCCCACCCATAATAGAACTTAGGTTCAGCATCCCCCACCCATAAAAGAACTTAGGTCAGCATCCCTCACCCATAAAAGAACTTAGGTTCAGCATCCCTCACCAATAAAAAAGCTTAGGTTCAGCATCCCTCACCCATAAAAGAACTTTGGTTCATCATCCCTCACCCATAAAAGAACTTAGGTTCAGCATCCCTCACCCATAAAAGAACTTAGGTTCAGCATCCCTCACCCATAAAAGAACTTAGGTTCAGCATCCCCCACCCATAAAAGAACTTAGGTTCAGCATCCCTCACCCATAAAAGAACTTAGGTTCAGCATCCCTCACCCATAAAAGTACTTAGGTTCAGCATCCCTCACCCATAAAAGAACTTAGGTTCAGCATCCCTCACCCATAAGAGAACTAAGGTTCAGCATCCCTCACCCATAAAAGAACTTAGGTTCAGCATCCCCCACCCATAATAGAACTTAGGTTCAGCATCCCCCACCCATAAAAGAACTTAGGTCAGCATCCCTCACCCATAAAAGAACTTAGGTTCAGCATCCCTCACCAATAAAAAAGCTTAGGTTCAGCATCCCTCACCCATAAAAGAACTTTGGTTCATCATCCCTCACCCATAAAAGAACTTAGGTTCAGCATCCCTCACCCATAAGAGAACTTAGGTTCAGCATCCCTCACCCATAAAAGAACTTAGGTTCAGCATCCCTCACCCATAAAAGAACTTTGGTTCAGCATCCCTCACCCATAAAAGAGCTTAGGTTCATCATCTTTCACCCATAAAAGAACTTAGGTTCAGCATCCCTCACCCATAAAAGAACTTAGGTTCAGCATCCCTCACCCATAAGAGAACTTAGGTTCCGCATCCCTCACCCATAAAAGAACTTAGGTTCAGCATCCCTCACCCATAAAAGAACTTAGGTTCAGCATCCCCCACCCATAAAAGAACTTAGGTTCAGCATCCCTCACCCATAAAAGAACTTAGGTTCAGCATCCCCCACCCATAATAGAACTTAGGTTCAACATCCCCCACCCATAAAAGAACTTAGGTTCAGCATCCCTCACCCATAAAAGAACTTAGGTTCAGCATCCCTCACCCATAAAAGAACTTAGGTTCAGCATCCCTCACCCATAAAAGAACTTAGGTTCAGCATCCCCCACCCATAAAAGAACTTAGGTTCAGCATCCCTCACCCATAAAAGAACTTAGGTTCAGCATCCCTCACCCATAAAAGAACTTAGGTTCAGCATCCCTCACCCATAAAAGAACTTAGGTTCAGCATCCCCCACCCATAATAGAACTTAGGTTCAGCATCTCCCACCCATAAAAGAACTTAGGTTCAGCATCCCTCACCCATAAAAGAACTTAGGTTCAGCATCCCTCACCCATAAAAGAACTTAGGTTCAGCATCCCCCACCCATAAAAGAACTTAGGTTCAGCATCCCTCACCCATAAAAGAACTTAGGTTCAGCATCCCTCACCCATAAAAGAACTTAGGTTCAGCATCCCTCACCATAAAAGAACTTAGGTTCAGCATCCCTCACCCATAAAAGAACTTAGGTTCAGCATCCCCCACCCATAAAAGAACTTAGGTTCAGCATCCCTCACCCATAAAAGAACTTAGGTTCAGCATCCCCCACCCATAAAAGAACTTAGGTTCAGCATCCCTCACCCATAAAAGAACTTAGGTTCAGCATCCCCCACCCATAATAGAACTTAGGTTCAGCATCCCCCACCCACAAAAGAACTTAGGTTCAGCATCCCTCACCCATAAAAGAACTTAGGTTCAGAAACCCACTAAAAAATTTTGATTCAACACCCCACTAAAAAAATTTGGGTTCATCAACCTCCTAAAAATAATCCTTCATGGGGCCATGCCAAACGTTACGTTTATTGCTGATTGTACAACTGCCTTTGTTAATTTTTTTGTGTGCGTTTACAACTTCCAAGGGAAAATGACACTAATTCATTTAAATTAAATAGGAATCATAACTAAACTGTACTAGTTTAAGCTTTCTAATGTTTGGATATTTACTTAAATATCCTGGTTGATATTATTATGCTTAAACATCCTGGCTTTTATTACTTACTTAAATATCCTGGTTTTTATTAAGTGAAATCTGGACACCCTAGGTATAACAGAATATTAGTTACTCATGCTATAATAGATTAAGATATGCAGTATGTTTCAGTGGAACCATTATTATGTGATTTAGAAATTGCATTTTCGTAAAACCCTTTCTCTCCATTTGCACCATCTTCAACAAATATGTAACAAACTGTAACCCTCATCATCCTCAATCAGCCATGGGGTACGAAGGTTCAACCAGAACGTGCAATTTAGTTCTCCAAGCATATCTGTCCTGAGCTACAGCTGTTGCATCTGGCCACAACACAACAATCTAATAAGTTTCTGTTTGACATTGTCTGCCCACAGCATCCTAGCTCTCACACTCTTTCTGAGGCTTTTAGTCACACTGTTCATAACCTTATTCACCAATCTATAATTATTCATACGGGCAACATGGACAAACCAACGAAGTCTCTCGCTGCACAATGTGCTGCTTAAAGGAGGTTGCAAACTCCTTTGCCTAACCTCATCATTAGTTACAAAGTTGAACCACCTAATGCCCAAAATACTGCGAAAGCATCTAGTTTCTTGTGATTTTGTTTACAAAGCGTCCACGGTCACTACCATAATTAACCCTAGAAAGAACCAAACTATTATACAGTCTAATTTTAGTCTTTAGATGTATACGCCAATTTCTCCACACTCTCCATAGATTCTTAAAAGTCGCGACAACATTCCCTGTTCGTCTGTTTATCTCATGCCGCACATCACCAATATCTGTTACATAGCTCCCAAGATAATTAAACTGTGATACCTGCTCAAGACTGCAACCATTCAGAATAACTAAATCACAGCCTGCCTGACCAATTTTCATCACTTTAGTTTTCCCTCTGTTTATAACCAAACCTACTCTACTACCATTTTCATCAACAGCTCGAATGAAAGAGTTCATCTCATCAACATCATTTGCCAAAAGAGCTAAATCATCAGCATAATCTAAATCAGAAACTTTCCCATCTCTAGACCATTTAAGGCCAAAATCTTTTCCTTGCAGTGAATTTCACATAACATAATCAATAACCAAGCTAAAGAGAAAAGGAGACAAAATTCACCCTTGTCGAACACCAGAAGTAATGCTAAACCAATTGCTGCAAGCCTTACCAACTCTCACACACGACTCAGTGTTATTATAGAGAGCTTTCATTATGTTAACTAACTTACCATATGATCTCACAATCAACCACAAATTATGACGATCAACAGAGTCGAAAGCCTTTTTGAAGTCAACAAAACTAGCAACCAAAGGTTTCTTAAACTCTAAGCATTTCTCAAGAATCTGCCTAAGTGAAAATATCTGACCTACACATCCCCTACCACTTCTGAATCCACATTGCTCATCACGCAATTGCCTGTCAACCAGATTCTTCGTTCTATTAAATACAATCATGCAGAGAACTTTACCCGGAACAGAGAGTAGGCTGATACCCCTATAGTTATCACAAGAACTACGATCACCTTTTTTGCAGATAGGGATAATGATAGCTCTGAAAAAATCCTAAGGAAACATACCTTTATCATAAAAAACAAATAAATAAATATATAAATACCCCCTCAAGCAGCTGCTTGCCACAGAGATCTGACAGAAGCTTGTCAGTTTATATTGCATAGTAGATGGTCTGAGAGGATGGCAGGACCTCAGCAGAAAAACAACACAAACAGCCATGCCTTACTCGAACATGGGCTCGAACCCAGGTCCCTTAGATCAGTAGCCACTCGGCAGACTGTTATGGGTGCCTATTCGTGGGGAGGGTGCTAAAGCATTTCCCCTAAAAAATCTTTGAAAGCTCAATTCATTTGAAAAGCTCAATTCATTGAAAAATGATAAGATTATTTATAGGCACAGTTCATTGTTTTGGGAAAAACTCTATGTTATTTGAAAGTGCGTATGAAAGAAAACAAAGAAGTTGCAGCTTGTCAGCCGGGGCGGCGTTGTTCCATGGGTTGCACTTTTTAGGGGCGGCAAATTTGCATGCAAATTAATGACCATAGCTGTAGTAAGATTAAACAGAATGAGTAAGACCTATTTTTTAGAGAAAATTTTCAGTCTGTTAAAAAATCACATTAAAATTAATTAAATTAAACTTTCATGTCTAAGATGAGATCTGGAGAAAGGGGCGGCAGAGTCCAAGCAAGAGAATTGATTTCCATTGCAATATAAAGTTTTCCCATCCCCATTTGATTAGAGGATTTGAAAAACTTTCTTGAAATACATGTGAAATATGCACGATTTTAATAATATTTTGCTTCCATCAGACCTACTACATTTTAAAGGGGGAGGCATGCCCCCTACACTCGACCCTGATTGATCACAATGTCAGTTGTTTTCCCCAAACCCTTCAGTTCAATATTTTACTACCACAAGGCAGGACATAACTCGATTTGGAATATCAAACAGATAAGCATCATACATGGAACTGATATTCGTAAGCAATGACCGAAACTGCTTTTATATATAAGCAATCAAAATTTCCATTTTAGTCATAATTTTTAATATCTTCAAGACGTTGCAATCCAAATTATGTGTAAAAACAAATTGTTTGAGAAAGATGCACTTGAGTATTAAAAAGTTCAAAGTTCAAATACTGGAAATCCTACCTCAGTTGCATTTTAATTCGAAGTACCAAATTTATTACTTTTCCAGTAATCTTTGCTCCTTATTAGTTTTTGTGGAAGGCATGGGGATTAGCAAGGGAACTGTTTCATAATGCCATTCAAAGACGCAGGTCGCTTGTGTATTAAAATTTATTATTTGAAGTTTTGCAATTATCAGTATTTAGGAGTGCAGTGGCTAAGAAAGTTTAATAAACTTTCTTAGCCACTGCACTCCTAAATGCATTATCTGAGCAATAACTAACATTTTACCATTTAGTCCTTTGTGCATTATGCTTCATTCGGATCTATAAAAACTAATAATTTCGGAAACTGGCTTTAATACTGTTTTTCGTAGCAAGTGCAAATGTACATTAAAAAAATCACGATGTATTTAAATGTAAAAGTGCTACTTTTTAAAAAGTACACGATTATTTACTTCTCATAAAGTTTAATCTAAACACTATTTTAGTTTAAAATATATTAAGGAGAAAGGTTAACCAAGCGAAGTACAAAGAAAGGAACGAAAGAACAGACGATAATGTAAATCCTTTAGCTCAGCTGTCCCCCGCTGGCCATGGGTAGCTCCGGGTGACGTTAAGGTAATATTTCCTCGTTCATGGTTGGGCGCATGGGCAGCGGCCTGAAGTAGGTTGCCCAACAGTGCATGGTTTTCCCACATGGTGATGTAACTTTTTGAAGTTTTCCAACGTGCACTAGCTTCGAATATTATCAGTGAGAGGTCAATAGCTATACAAACAGTCGAAATATATTTACCTTTTTTAAACAGAATTCGGTCCTTCCAATACCTAAAATACTTGATCTTTGTCCGCAATTTTGCAATTTTTTTTCCTTCTTCCACCCCGTGTTGAATTAATATTCTTTGTCTTTATCTGTAGCAGTATGCGATTTAGATTCAATAATACTTTTTTTTTACCCCTTTTGTACATTTGTTTGATTAAACATTTTAATTCGCTCTTTTCCTAACCTTGTAGCTACACAGAGACTTGTCTGTGCCTCCCCCAAATTCCTTCTATGATATCCTCTCTGCCATCCCATATTGCATTATAACAATTGTGCTTCTATCATAAAACCCGAGTTCAAGACAGCTAATAGTTCTGCAATTCAAGAATGCGTTGTACAGTCGCTGAAAAAAATATCCGAACACTATGGTTGATTACAGAATTCAGGAAAAATATGTAGCCACGATTTTTTTAGAAATTAGTGGTCTGACAACCTTCGTGTATTGTACACGAAGGTTGCCAGATCACTAATTTCTAAATAAAATAGTTGCCAGATACTTTTCCTGAATTCTGTAATCAACTATAGTGTTCGGATATTTTTTTGTGCGACTGTACTTCAGCGGAAGAGATCCTAGTATGTATCCAACCCTAAGATACATTGAGCAAGTGAAAAGGCTACATTTTAATGAATGAAATATACATTTATTTCAAAATATCGTATTGTACAACACTATTGCACTTAATAAGTTGTCGGTGTCGGTTCGTTGAGGTATCCGCTTGCTTCAAATGTGGAAAATACAGAAGATTCACATGAAATTGAGTGTTGAAACAAATGTACGCAGGGTTAGGTCGAGAGATGGATTCAGAAATGTTTTAATTATCTCTTTGGCATCAGGACACTAAAGGATCTCTTCAAAGATGTAGAAAAGGTTTCCTCTGCTTCATTTTCTAGCTTCATTGCGAATTCATTGTTGCCGATGGAATAAAGGTCCAAGTCACAAGACTCCGATGCTCAGAAAAAATATGGAAATGGAAGAATTACATTGAAATTAATTATATGCTTATAATTTACTAAACTATGTTAGTTATTATTATGGTTATGAAAACAAAGGCTATTGAAATACTTTGCTTATTACAGTTTAAGCATAAATCCCTGGATAGAAAAAATGAGAAAAGTTTTATGATAACAGTGGGAACGAAGAAAAGTCTATTATGTCGCGTATGCCTCAGCTTTGGAATATGTTGAAGCACGTTAAGTGATTTGATGTGGAAGCGTAATAGACGTTATCAATAAAATTGAAAGCGAGGTTTATAATTATAGAGAAAACTACAAACAAGGAAATTACCATTAAAAAACTTGCATAAAAGAATGAAAAACGACAATGTATAGCTATTATAGTACTTTTAGTGTAAAAAGAATATTTACTCTACGATAAACGACTTTGCATCGTGATATTGCTTTGTAACGGGTGGTGTCTTCAAAGACGTAAAGAGAATCCATTGTAAATGGGTTTTGTTTTTGAAATATATTATTTTCGTGATCAATAATTTGATGTTTAAATCGGAGATAACCTTCATATTCATTGCAAACACATATTATATATAATATTCTCCGAATCAATTATTTTGTTATCTCAAACAGCTGAATATATATTTTTATCACCTTCACCTAAAAAGTATATAGACATTAAGAGTGTTAGTTCGAATTAATCTACCTATAGTCACATCATAGGGAAAAGGAAACGGTGGTCACCGCATCTGATTTTGACCATCATTTGACTACACTAACCTACTTAAACCCTACACTCATTTATTTCAGACA
Source organism: Ryuthela nishihirai (assembly GCA_038380435.1). NCBI lineage: Eukaryota > Metazoa > Arthropoda > Arachnida > Araneae > Heptathelidae > Ryuthela > Ryuthela nishihirai. Next base: position 24,676,471 of record JAWZYU010000001.1, read on the forward strand.
ATGAGTGCCTTATCTATATCTAAGCAATGTTAATTGCAATAGCAGTTACCCATAGACCCTAGCTAATACAAATCCGAAACGAAACTTGTTAAATCACATGCTGTGCTACCTAACGATTCATTATCTTTTATTTCTAAAGTGACATACACGGAGAACGACTCCCAATGAAATATTTTGTTATCGCAAACAGCTGAATATATATTTCTATCACATTCACCTAAAAAGTATATAGACATTAAGAGTGTTAGTTCGAATTAACCTACCTAGAGTCACATCATAGGGAAAAGGATACGGTGATCACGGCATCTGATTTTGACCATCATTTGACTACACTAACCTACTTAAATATTACACTCATTTATTTTAGACAATGAGAGCCTTATCCTGTCTAAGCAATGTTAATTGCAATAGCAGTTACCCATAGACCCTCGCTAATACAGGTCCGAAACGAAACTTGTTAAACCAGATGCTATGCTGCCTAACGATTCATTATCTTTCATTCCTAAAGGGATATATTGATATACACGGAGAACAATTCTCAATCAATTATTTTGTTTTCGCAAACAGCTGAATATATTTTTGTCGCTTTCACCTAAAAGTACATTAAAAGGGTTAGTTCGAATTATCATACCTATAGTCATATCCTAGGGAAAAGGAAACGGTACTCATGGTATCTGATTTTGGCCATCATTTGACTACACTAACCTATTTAAACCCTCCACTCATTTGTTTTGTATGAGACAATGAGTGCCTTATCCTACCTAAGCAATGTTAATTGCAATAGCAGTTACCCCTAGATTCTCGCTAATACAGGTCCGAAACGAAACTTGTTAAACCAGATGCTGTGCTACCTAACGATTCATTATCTTTTATTTCTAAAGTGACAGAACGACTCCGAATCAATTATTTTGTTATCGCAAACAGCTGAATATATATTTTTATCAACTTCACCTAAAACGTATATAGACATTAAGAGTGGTATTTCGATTTAACTTACCTATAGTCACATCATAGGAAAAAGGAAACGGTGGTCACGGCATCTGATTTTGGCCATCATTTGACTACACTAACCTACCTAAACCCTCCACTCATTTATTTTAGACAATGAGTGCGTTATCTATATCTAAGCAATGTTAATTGCAATAGCAGTTACCCATAGACCCTCGCTAATACAGGTCCGAAACGAAACTTGTTAAACCAGATGCTGTGCTGCCTAACGATTCATTATCTTTTATTTCTAAAGTGACATACACGGAGAACGACTCCCAATCAATTATTTTGTTATCGCAAACAGCTGAATATATATTTCTATCACCTTCACCTAAAAAGTATATAGACATTAAGAGTGGTAGTTCGAATTAACCTACCTATAGTCACATCATAGGAAAAAGGAAACGGTGGTCACGGCATCTGATTTTGGCCATCATTTGACTACACTAACCTACTTAAACCCTACACTCATTTATTTTAGACAATGAGTGCCTTATTCTATCTAAGCAATATTAATTGCAATAGCAGTTACCCATAGACCCTCGCTAATACAGGTCCGAAACGAAACTTGTTAAACCAGATGCTGTGCTACCTAACGATTCATTATCTTTTATTTCTAAAGTGACATACACGGAGAACGACTCCCAATCAACTATTTTGTTATCGTAACAGCTGAATATATATTTTTATCACCGTCACCTAAAACGTATATAGAGATTAAGAGTGGTAGTTCGAATTAACCTACCTATAGTCACATCATAGGGAAAAGGAAACGGTCGTCACGGCATCTGATTTTAGCCATCATTTGACTACACTAACCTACTTAAACCCTACACTCATTTATTTCAGACAATGAGTGCCTTATCTATATCTAAGCAATGTTAATTGCAATAGCAGTTACCCATAGACCCTCGCTAATACAGGTCCCAAACGAAACTTGTTAAACCAGATGCTGTGTTACCTAACGATTCATTATCTTTTACTTCTAAAGTGACATACACGGAGAACGACTCCCAATCAATTATTTTGTTATCGTAACAGCTGAATATATATTTTTATCACCTTCACCTAAAAGGTATATAGACATTAAGAGTGTTAGTTCGAATTAACGTACTTATTGTCACACAATAAGGAAAAGGAAACGGTCGTCACGGCATCTGATTTTGGCCATCATTTGACTACACTAACCTACTTAAACCCTACACTCATTTATTTTAGACAATGAGTGCCTTATCCTACCTAAACAATGTTAATTGCAATAGCAGTTACCCATAGACCCTCGCTAATACAGGTCCAAAACGAAACTTGTTAAACCAGATGCCGTGCTACCTAACGATTCATTATCTTTTATTTCTAAAGTCATACACGGAGAACGACTCCCAATCAATTATTTTGTTATCGTAACAGCTGAAATATATTTTATCACCTTCACCTAAAAGGTATATAGACATTAAGAGTGTTAGTTCGAATTAACCTACCTATAGTCACACCATAGGGAAAAGGAAACGGTCGTCACGGCATCTGATTTTGGCCATCATTTGACTACACTAACCTACCTAAACCCTCCACTCATTTATTTTAGACAATGAGTGCCTTATCTATATCTAAGCAATGTTAATTGCAATAGCAGTTACCCATAGACCCTCGTTAATACAGGTCCGAAACGAAACTTGTTAAACCAGATGCTGTGCTACCTAATGATTCATTATCTTTTATTTCTAAAGTGACATACACGGAGAACGACTCCCAATCAATTATTTTGTTATCGTAACAGCTGAATATATATTTTCATCACCGTCACCTAAAACGTATATAGAGATTAAGAGTGGTAGTTCGAATTAACCTACCTATAGTCACATCATAGGGAAAAGGAAACGGTCGTCACGGCATCTGATTTTAGCCATCATTTGACTACACTAACCTACTTAAACCCTACACTCATTTATTTCAGACAATGAGTGCCTTATCCTACCTAAACAATGTTAATTGCAATAGCAGTTACCCATAGACCCTCGCTAATACAGGTCCGAAACGAAACTTGTTAAACCAGATGCTGTGCTACCTAACGATTCATTATCTTTTATTTCTAAAGTCATACACGGAGAACGACTCCCAATCAATTATTTTGTTATCGTAACAGCTGAAATATATTTTTATCACCTTCACCTAAAAGTTATATAGACATTAAGAGTGTTAGTTCGAATTAACCTACCTATAGTCACACCATAGGGAAAAGGAAACGGTCGTCACGGCATCTGATTTTGTCCATCATTTGACTACACTAACCTAACTAAACCCTCCACTCATTTATTTTAGACAATGAGTGCCTTATCTATATCTAAGCAATGTTAATTGCAATAGCAGTTACCCATAGACCTCGCTAATACAGGTCCGAAAGGAAACTTGTTAAACCAGATGCTGTGCTACCTGACGATTCATTATCTTTTATTTCTAAAGTGATATATACGGAGACCGACTCCGAATCAAAGTGGGAAATGAGATTAATACGTATTTTAATGTGTTAACATATATCTTGGGAGTCACTGGTTGAATAAATGACTGCGTTCAGCCCTTTCGACGAACACCAATCACACTCAACACAAGATATAGAACGCGTGCAGCCATTATAGCGCACAACGGAATAATTAATTTACTCTATTAATTGGCGATTTAGTGTCTTGTTTTGTACGTAGTTGAGAGGGTTAAAACTGTTAATCAAAGTGTGAAATCAGACAAATACATATTTTAATCTGTTAATATGTAGGTGGGGTTCACTGGTGGAATAAGTGACTGCGTTCAACCCTTTGGACGAACAGCAATCACCCTCAACAGAAAATATAGAACGCGTGCAGCCATTACAGCGCACAGCGGAATAATTAATTTTTCCCTATTGATTGGCCTTTAAGTGTGTTGATATGTACCTAATGGAAAAGGTTAAAGCTGATAATCATAGTGTGAAATCAGACAATTGCGTATTTTAATCTGTTAATATGTACCTGGGGGTCACTGGTTGAATAATTGACTGCGTTGAGCCTTTTGGAAGAACAGCAATCACCCTCAGCAGAAGATATAGAACGCGTGCAGCCATTATAGCGCACAGCGGAATAATTAAATTATCCCAATTAATTGGCGTTTTAGTGTGTTGTTATGTACCTAGTGGAGAAGGTTAAAGCTCTTAATCAAAGTATGAAATCAGACAAATACCTATTTTAATCTTTTAATATGTGCCTGGGGGTCACTGGTTGAATAAGTGACTGCGTTCAGCCCTTTGGACGAACAGCAATCACCCTCAACAGAATATACAGAACGCGTGCAGCCATTATAGCGCACAGCGGAATAATTAAGTTACTCTATTAATTGGCGTTTTAGTGTGATGTTATGTACCTTTTGGAGAAGGTTAAAGCTGTTAATCAAAGTGTGAAATCAGACAAATACCTATTTTATTCTGTTAATGTGTTCTAGGTTATTGGTTGAATAAGTGACTGCGTTCAGCCTTTTGGACAAAGAACGCATGCAGCCATTATATCGCACAGCAGAATAATTAATTTACTCTATTAATTGGCGTTTTAGTGTGTTGTTATGTACCTAGGGGACAAGGTTAAAGCTGTTAATCAAAATGAAATCAGACAAATACGTATTCTAATCTGTTAATATGTACCTGGGGGTCACTGGTTGAAAAGGTGACTGCGTTCAGCGCTGTGGACGAACAGCAATCACCCACAACAGAAGATATAGAAAGCGTGCAGCCATTAGAGCGCACAGCGGAATAATTAAATTATCCCAATTAATTGGCGTTTTAGTGTGTTGTTATGTACCTAGTGGAGAAGGTTAAAGCTCTTAACCAAAGTGTGAAATCAGACAAATACCTATTTTAATCTTTTAATATGTACCTGGGAGTCACTGGTTGAATAAGTGACTGCGTTCTTCCCTTTGGACGAACAGCAATCACCCTCAACAGAATATACAGAACGCGTGCAGCCATTATAGCGCACAGCGGAATAATTAAGTTACTCTATTAATTGGCGTTTTAGTATGTTGTTATGTACCTAGTGGGCAAGTTTAAAGCTGTTAACCAAAGTGCGAAATCCGACAAATAGTTATTTTAATCTTTAAATATGTACCTGGGGGTCACTGGTTGAATAAGTGACTGCGTTCAGCCCTTTAGACGAAGAGCAATCACGCTCAACAGAAGATATAGAACGAGTGCAGCAATTATAAAGCACAGGGGAATAATTAAGTTACCCCTATTAATTGGTGGTTTAGTGTATTGATATGTACCTACTGGAAAAGTTTAAAGCTGTTAATGAAAGTGTGAAATCAGACAAATATATATTTTAATTTGTTAACACATATCTGGGGGTCACTGGTTGAATAAGTGACTGCGTTCAGCCCTTTGGACGAACAGCAATCACCATCAACAGAAGATATAGAACGCGTGTAGCCATTATAACGCACAACGGAATGATTAAGTTATCCCTATTTTGGCGGTTTAGTGTGTTGTTGTGTAACTAATAGAAAAAGTTAAGGCTGTTAATCAAAATTTTAAATCAGACAAATACGTATTTCTTTCTGTTAATATATATCTGGGGGTCACTGGTTGAATAAGTGACAGCGTTCAGCCTTTTGGACGAACAGCACTAACCTTCAAAAGAATATATAGAACGCGTGGAGCCATTATAGCGCACAGCGGAATAATTAAGTTATCCCTATTAAATGGCGGTTTAGTGTATTGTTGTGTCCCTAGTGGAAAAGGTTAAAGCTTTTAATCAAAGTGTGAAATCAGACAAATACGTATTTTATTCTGTTAAAGTATATCTGATGGTCACTGCTTGAATAAGTGACTGAGTTCAGCTCTTTTGGACAAACAGCAATCACCCTCAACAGAAGATATAGAACGCGTGCAGCCATTATAACGCACAGCAGAATAATTAAGTTATCCCTATTAATTGGCGTTTAAATGTGTTGTTGTGTACCTAATGGAAAAGGTTAAAGCTGATAATCAAAGTGTGAAATCAGACAAATACGTATTTTATTCTGTTAATATGTACCTGGGGGTCACTGGTTGAAAAAGTGACTGCGTTCAGCCCTTTGGACGAACAGTAATCACCTTCAAGTGAATATATAGAACGCGTGCAGCCTTCACAGCGCACAGCGGAATAATTAAGTTATCCCTATTAATTGGCGTTTTAGTGTGTTGTTACGTATGTAGTGGAAAAGGTTAAAGCTGATAATCAAAGTGTGAAATCAGACAAATACGTATTTTAATCTGTTAATATGTACCTAGGGGTTACTGGTTGAATAAGTGACAGCGTTCAGCCCTTTGGACGAACAGCAATCACCCTCAACAGAAGATATAGAACGCGTGCAGCCATTAAAACGCACAGCGGAATAACTAAATTATCCCTATTAATTGTCGGTTTAGTGTGTTTTTATGTACCTAGTGGAGAAGGTTAAAGCTGTTAATCAATGTGCGAAATCAGACAAATACATATTTTAATCTGTTAATATATATCTTGGGTTCAATGTTTGAATAAGTGACTGCGTTCAGCCCTTTGGACGAACAGCAATCATCTTCAACAGAATATATAGAACGCGTGCAGACATTAGAGCACACAGCGGAATAATTAAATTATCCCTATTAGTTGGCGGTTTAGTCTGTTGTTGTGTACCTAGTGGAAAAGGATAAAGCTGTTAATCAAAATGTGAAATCAGAGAAATATGTATTTCAATCTCTTAACATATATCTGGGGTCACTGGTTGAATAAGTGACTGTGTTCAGCCCTTTGGACGAACAGCAATCACCCTCAACAGAAGATATAGAACGCGTGCAGCCATCATAGAGCACAGCGGAATTATTACTTTATCCCTATTCATTTGAGTTTAAGAGTTTGATGTGTACCTTGTGAAAAGGGTTAAAGCAGTTAATCAAAATGTGAAATCAGACAAATAGGTATTTTAATCTGCTAATGTGTGCCTGAGGGTCTCTGGTTGAATAAGTGACTGCGTTCAGCCCTTTGGACGAACAGCAATCTCTCTCAACAGAAGATATAGAACGCATGCAGCCATTATAGCGCACAGCGGAATAATTACGTTACCCTATTCATTGGCGTTTAACCGTGTTGTTGTGTATCTAGTGGAAAATGTTAGATCTGTTAATCAAAGGGTGAAAGCAGACAAATACATATTTTAAACTGTTAATATGTAGGTGAGGGTCACTGGTTGAATAGGTGACTGCGTTCAGCCCTTTGGGCGAACAGCAATCTCCTACCGCAAATCTTATAGAAAACGTGCAGAATAAGAGCGCACAAAGGAGTAGTTGTTTTGTCCGTTTGGATTAGCGTCGGAAGTGTGCTGTTTTGCATATAGTGCAAAGTGTGAGAGGTTATTAAAAGTGAAATGAGTCAACTACCTATTTGAGTCTGTGAATGGATTTGTTATTCGAGAGACACTGGTTGAATAGTTGTCTGCATTCAGCCATTTCAGCAAATGGCAATCACTCTCATCAGAAGCAATAGATCACATTCAGTCATTAGATCACAGAGCGGATTAATTACTCTGCTTCTTTCGATTACGTCATCTATTGTGTTTAGTGTGTGCAGAGTGTAGAGTGTTAAAAGTTGTGTATCTGTTAAAAGTTGTGTGTTAAAGCTGAAACGGTCGGAATATGTACTTGAATATATTCTCCCTCCACTTCTCTAGGTTGGACCCTCAGCCGTAGTGGTGCAGTGTGATATTTGTGTCAGTGCCGAATTATTGTGTGTTATCCGTTGTATTTGAGTGTGTTTCTTGTCTCAGTGTGTAGAGCTACATCTTGGATCGCCCTATACGTCTTTTGGAGTTTTCCTGATATTGTACAATAAAATGTTGAAATTTTAATCAATCATGTTTTGAGACGTAGGCCTAAAAGGCAAAGGAATAGATTGAAATGTAAAATAGAAATTAGAATTAATTGAAAATTTAGAACCAATAGATCCGCTGGACGTGTTTGTAAATACGCCTGGTTACGTAAATACATAATTAATTACTTTGAACTTACTATTTCGAATAATATTATCAAATATAAGTAGTAAATGTTTATTATTCTGATTTGTATAGAATTCAGAAAAAATATCTGACAACGAGTTTTTAGAAATTAGTATTCTGGCAACCTTCGTGAACTGTACACGAAGGTTGCCAGATCACTAATTTCTAAAAAAAACTCGTTGCAGATATTTTTTCTGAATTCTCTAATCAACCATAGTGTTCGGATACTTTTTTGAGCGACTGTACATGGTCACTTTTGTTATTGGTGATGTTTTTAATTTAGAGTAAAAAACTAATGCGCAGACATTTCACTAATATATTATGCATGCTTTAATAGGAAAATATGTGTTTAGCTAAAGATTTAATTGCAGTAATAAATTACTTAAATCTTGATTTTATAGAAGTTTTTGTTCAGTATTTAAAGAGTCTTTGAAACTGAAACGTTTAGCAAGTTATCTCGTTCTGCAAAAAAAATTCTAAATTGGAGAAAATTTAACTAATCAGTACTCGATCTACTGAAAATACAGCTACATATCTAGGTAAGGTTTCTATACCGCTTATTTCTTTCGTTTAACCTGTTTAAATTCTCTCTCCAAATGAATTATTTGCATACAATAGCTCAAAAAAATATCCGAACACTATGGTTGATTACAGAATTCAGAAAAATATCTGGCAGCGATTTTTTAGAATAGTGATCTGGCAACCGTCGTGTCACGTGACACGACGGTTCCCAGATCACTTTTCTAAAAAAATCGCTGCCAGATATTTTTTCTGAATGCTATAATCAACCATAGTGTTCGGATATTTTTTTTGAGCGACTGTACATGGTCACTTTTATTATTGGTGATGTTTTTAGTTTAGAGTAAAAAAATAATGTGCGGACATTTCACTCATATATTATGCATGCTTTAATAGGAAAATGTTTGTTTAGCTAAAGATTTAATTACAGTAATAAACTACTTGAATCTTGATTTTATAGAAGCTTTTGTTCAATATTTAAAGAGTCTTTGAAACTGAAACGTTAGCAAGTTATCTCGTTCTGCAAAAAAAATTCCAAATTGGGGAAAATTTAACTAATCAGTACTCGATCTACTGAAAATATAGCTACATATCTTGTTAAAGTTTCCATAGCGGTTATTGCTTTCGTTTAACCTTTTTAAATTCTCATCCAAATCAATTATTTTCGTATTAATTATTTTCGAATTCAAATAAATTATTTTCGTAATTACATTGCTGCTGTTAAGTATTCGCATTTCCGTAACTACCCAAAGAATGCTGTTGAAAACCGAGATTTTACGAGATTTGATTACTATCTCATTATAATATATTTTTTCGTTTTTTCCTTGTTAAATTCTTTCATACAAATCTTATTTAAGAAGTTACTTAACTGTGTATATGAGTTACTCTGGACCTGCCGTTCAGTGTATAATACTAATGCATAGAGCATTGTTCAACATTTTGTAACATGGCGAGATAGATTTTTCCATTATAAACCCACGATTTACTATCATTTTGAATCAAGTAACATTTCTTTTATCATGCCATGACAAAAATTAAAACTCTGGCCACGATACTATATAATCATATATATTCAGGCCACAAAACAAAATTAATTACAAGAAGAATTTATTGAACGATTGAACATTATAACAAATAAAAACCTATATTATTTCAAAATCTAATGGACGAAACCTATCAGTTCCTCATACAATGCAAATCAAATAGTTCAAATAACGGTTCAAATATAAGGATACGGAACACTAAGTTTTAGGCTCGCCATTACACAAGTGAAAATCAAAATCATTCCTTCACACGCACAAACTCACATACTACTTTCAACTACTGTGCTCAACGCATCACTGATATTTCGATACCTTTAATAGAATGAAGTGAATTTTTATAAGTGACAGAGTACAACATCTCTCTGAAGCAAAAACAGAAACCTTAACTAAATTTTAAGTTCTACAGAAGTGCTTTAAAGGAAATTAATGAACAGTTGATAGCTTTAATTCGTCTGTTTTTGATCCTGTTTTTTAGAAAAATTATGTAATCAGTTATTTGGCGAGATATTTTAAACATGTGAATGCACAATTGAAATTCGTAATGAATAAGTAACTAATTATAACAACCTAGTCGTCATCTTGTTACCAATGATTTCATCCATAAACATGTACTGAATTGCTGTGGCCATTATTTCTAATTCTCTATACTAGCCGTAGTCACTATTTCTCTTCACCTCTCAAGGGAGTGCCAACAAAAATCATCGTGCATGTTACCTTTGGCACGCGTGTCATAAGATCGCCATCGCTACTATGAAGGCATCAACCTGAGTTTTGTTGTTAAAGGTATTGGGTTGGTGGTGGCTCAGTCTGTGAAGTGCCAGGCTCATAATCTGAATTTACCAGGTTCGAGTCCTACCTGGGTCAGAGTTCAGATTTATCTCCGCAAAACTCCCCGCCCTGCCCTTTGTCAATAGGGGGACACCGATCGGCTTGGAAAGGCCGCCGTCCGTCAAATGACATAACATTTGTTATGTTATTCTATAGCATGCACAGTGTATGGCTTTGGATTGTATTGTATTGTTTTACCTCTGAGCGGCACTTTTTTGCACACCATGGGCTAAATGGCCAGGCCACAAGGACCCCGAAGGCTCAGAGAAGGTTGGGGGAGGGGACCCACTGGAACAGCTGTTGGGAGACAGATGGTAGTCTCCCGTCAAGGCTATCCAGCGTGTTCTTTAACGTGCACAGGGTATGGCTCTCCCGCACAAGGGGGCCACGGCTTAACGTCCCATCCGACGGACGGCGGCCTTTTCAAGCCCATCGGTGTCCCCTACTGACCGTGGGCAGGGCGGGGAAATTTTGCGGAGATAAATCTCAACGCTGACCCAGCTGCAGTGTATGGCTTTCATGCACATGGGTATATGCATGAAAAGCCATACACTGTGCATGCTATAAAATAACAGAACAAATGTTATAGACCATGTTGGATGGCCTTGACGGGAGCTACCATCTGTATCCTAACAGCTACCCAGTGGTTTCCCTTCATCCAACCTTCTCTGAACCTTTGCGGTCCTTATCATCTGATCACTAAGTACATTGTATGTAAAAAAGTTGCAGCTCCTAGTAAAACAGTTTGTACTTATTTACATACCTGTAATAAGCATCGGAAGGAACTTCAGGTCATGGTCCGTGTGAAGCCACGGTCGCACGTCAGAGGACACGTCAAGGCACGGTCGCACGTCAGAGGACACGTCAAGGCACGGTCGCACGTCAGAGGACACGTCAAGGCACGGTCGCGCGTCAGAGGACACGTCTAGGCACGGTCGCGCGTCAGAGGACACGTCTAGGCACGGTCGCGCGTCAGAGGACACGTCAAGGCACGGTCGCACGTCAGAGGATACGTCAAGGCACGGTCCCCCCAGATCCAGCCCTGGGTCTTCTGACCTGATCATTTAGCTCATTACGCGAACTAAAGTGCCGTTGACAGGTAAAACAACCAAAGTAGACCAACGGCTCGGGTCACGTTAGGGTGGGAGGAGGGGGGGGGCGAAGAGTGCTCAGTTAACGTCTTGAAAATTCTCATAGGTCATATAGGTCGACACGATCGCTTTTCCTGTTAGTGAACCAATGATATACGAGAATTTTCGAAAGCGTCAACTGCGCAGTCTCATCTTTGGCTGAATGATTGCCGCCGCTCTGAAAACGGATATTCTGTGATTGTAATTCTTGCGTTACGACACAGTGTGATCGCATTCTAATAATGGATCTGTTGGCTGTTACGTGACATTGTTCTACACTGATATTGTTGGTCAATTGCGTGAATTAAAATATTCGTGTTTTTGAATTATTCGGGCTTCCGTATGATTTGAAGAAATCAATTGAAATATTTAGATTAACGTTGGAATAAAAATAATAAATAAAAAAAACATTTTTTCGAAATTTTTTTTCTAAAAACTTTCAAAATGGAAACAAATCGTTAAATTATTATTATATCATTCATATCCTATTGATTTCAAAATGAAAGGTCTTAATTATTATTTTTTGGTTGGGTTGTATTAATTGTCAGCATGATTTTTTTTTTACCTTCACTAGCCAAATGAAGTCACTAGGACTTAATGGCTCAGATGTAGATACAGGAAAGGGTTGAATTGTTTTATCTCTGAGCGGCACTTTTTTTGCTCACAATGGTCCAAATGGTCAGGTCGCAAGGACTCAGAGGGTTCAGAGCAGGTTTGGAGGGAGGGGAATCATTGGACAGTTGTTACGAGACAGATGGTCGTTTCTCGTAAAGTTCACCTAACGTGCTCTTTAACGTGCACAGGTTATGGCTCTCAGATTCACTTGGCTACGGCTTAACGTCCCATCCGACGGACAGTTGCCTTTCCAAGCCCATCAGTGTCCCCTCCTGACCGAGGGAAGTGTGGGAAGTTTTGCGGACATAAGTCTCAACATTCACCCAGCTGGGACTCCAATTTGGGAACTGCAGATTACGATCCAGGCGGGATATTCACCATCAACACCACCTCCAAGTGGCACTATTTTTTTTGGCTCACAACTGAAATTCTAGGTCCCAAAAAACCAGTTTTTTAGAATTGAACAGTGAAAAAGTAGGCCCATGACGCTGTTTAGGGGACATTAAAACGGATTTTTCTTTTTGGTTTAATTAGGATCACAGGAATTTCTTTCCAAATAAGAAAAGGATCGCAGAAATTCGTTAGATTTTGCCTTATTTTCAGCGATCATTCTCGATCGGAATACTTTAATAGGATATGTTTTTTACCTATATATTTTCTTATAGACATCTATTTCGTGAATTTTAGTTGACAATTAAAAGTTAGCTGATTGTGAGTTAGTGCGTGACAAAGGATGACGCTAATTACGACCATCATGCAGAAGTTGTAAAGCTCTGAAAATCTGCACTTAGGGGTAATTCAGATCGTAGTTCTCGGGAGAAAAAATCCGAAATTCGATCTTCGACCTGTCCTTCAAAGTCAGAGAGAGGTGAAGCAGAGATCAAAGCTTGACGTAAAAGTGCTAGAAATGTGAATATTGGTATATAGGAGTACTTCGGATCACAGATCCCAGAAGCTTTAAAAATCTCGGATTCTTTGTGTGTTGGGGCTTCGAGATCAAAAATTAAATTTTAATTTACCACTTTTAGAGAGTTAATTTGATGCCTACGGGCAAGGACGTACCTAGAATTTAGTTCGGGGCGGTCTGAGAATAAGCCTTGAGTAGGGTTTCCCAGTTACTAAAACATTCCACCGAACAGGAAAGATTAAAATGATATTCTATATGAGATTTTATAATTGTTGTTTTAACATATTTTTAGTGTCAGAATAACATATGGGGCTAAGATAAATTTGTATAAAACTTCCAACTGTTATTGTTCAATTTCTTTTTAATATTTTTAAACTGAACGAAATAAAGAAAATTGTTTTGGAGTTCAAAGCAGATAGACGAGTTCGATATTTAGTAGAAGACGACAGGGTTCTCAGCGGGCTTATTTTTATTGAGGGAGGGTGGGTTAATGAAAAACCAGAGATAATGAAAAAGGAAATTCTACACAATTCATTAATAATATTATTTCACAAATATTTTTGCAAATTTTTTTTTGTAGTTCGTTTTTCAAATGAACTAATGTCATCATTTTGTTTGTTTTATCTGTCTGTACACTTTCATCTTTTTAGTTTTAACAGATTAATTTAAAATTCCTGTTGAATTGGATGGGTATTGATGACACCCCGTAGGCAGGGACGTACAGTCGCTCAAAAAAGTATCCGAACGCTATGGTTGATTACAGAATTCAGAAAAAATATCTGGCAACAATTTGTTTTAGAAATTAGTGGTCTGGCAACTTTCGTGTACGTACACGAAGGTTGCCAGATTTTTAATTTCGAAAAAAATCGTTGCCAGATATTTTTTCTAAATTCTGTAATCAAACAGAGTGTTCGGATATTTTTTGAGCGACTGTACCTCCCCTGCCTACGAGGATATTTCTTGTGGTAGATCTTAGAAAGCTTATGAAAAATTGGATCCGACGTCTCCATTTAGAGGTCATATTTCAGTCAAACTGTAATAATAATAATAACTACACCTAACAGAAACGTGGAACATCATGTACAGGGGTATTCGAGTCCTGCATCTCTGAAGAGTTGCGAAATTCTGGATACACCAATCCGTTGAAGTCGACCAGAGGTCGAATTTCGATCCACGTGGGAGTTTCAAATTCCAAATGATGTCTGCTGGTTTCTACATCTTGGAAACGGCACTGTATTTCTGATCCTTCGAATACCTCGAGTTTGTCTATGTATCTATCTGCTAGTAAGTGAATTGGTGTGTCGAGTTATTTATGGTCGTAGAACTCAGGACGGTTAAGAAATTTCCGTTACGGTTTTGTGTTCAAGGTCACATAAGGGTCGATTGGGTTGTTTTATCTATGATCGGAACTTTTGCGCGGCCTATTTAACGGCCTCTAACGATAGAAATTCAAACTACGAAAATTCAAAAACTTTTCACAGTTCGCGGGCACTATTAACACCTTTGGAAGATTCTGAAAGGCGAATCGTATGATTTACCTATCCAATTCAAAACGAATTTTAAATTTATCTCTTAAAACAAAAAAGTTGAATGTCTACAGACAGAGAAAGCAAACAACAAAACGATGACATGAGCTCGTTTTTTAAAAGAACTACAAAAAAAATTGTGAAATATTTTTTTAAATAATATTTTTACTGAATTGTAGAATTTTCTATTTCATTATCTCAGTTTTTATTAACCCACCCTCCCCCAACAAAAAAAGTTCCCATTCTTATTGTAATAATCTAGTCCCAATTTTCTCCTTATTTCTATTATAGATATATTAAAATAGTAAAATAATATTATATAAAAATGTATAAAATATATTTTATTACATATATATATATTATTTTGGCAGGGCAGTGTATATCAAAGAATTTCCAGGTTATGTCAATGGGAATCTAACTGCGAAGTTCTGTAACTTCTAAAATGTGTATTTAATGGAAAAAATGTGACTGAGAATAAAATAAAGAACATGATCAAATCTGCATATTTAAATCTCGATTTTCAACACTATTCGTTCATTACTTAAATAGAAAATGTAATATTTCAAAACAGTAATAAATAAAACTAAACTAATAAATATTGTTCCAAACCAAGGAATAAAATAAATCTTCATTTTTAAAAGTTTGCGTAATGATTTAATTAATATTTAATTCTTTTATAGGGCAGTATAATATCCTTATTAAACTGCACCGAATTGGTTGATTCATTTTTTCTGGACTTCCCAAATAAAAACAAACCCCTTCTTATCCTAAGACCTAGTTCCCGTTTTACCCTTACACATGTTCGCTTTCAAAAATGCAGCACTTGTGCTGCAAATGCTTTTTTGGTTTATATATATAATAAACCAAAAAACCACAACCGTATCTTTAAATCTTACCGTATCTTAAAATCTTACCGTATTTAACCGTATTAACCGTATTTACCGTATCTTACCGTATTTAAATCTTACCGTATCTTAAAACCACAACCGTACATTTATATATATAATAAACCAAAAAACCACAACCGTATCTTCCAACCCACTATCCTTTCAGAAATAGATGACACTCAATAATAATAAGTTGGTCCTCTGGTTCACTTTCGGCCGTATTGCGTCTGGCCGTCTTCTCCATAGCTGGCCAAGTTCGGGTAGTGAAATCTCTTTTCCTTTCTCGTAATAGAGATCTACGTTATTTCCGCTTCTGGCGCAGTCTATTTTTAAGTCAATTCTTACCGGGATTTTTCAGTGTTCCAATGACTTGCGGCTGCAAACAAGCAGTAGAAATGGTTTAATGTAATGTTACAATAGGAGCGCAAATAAGAATGCACAAGGAAAAAAATGGATGTGAGAATTGGAAAAGTAGCAGCTGGAAAAAAATATCCACAGGCGATATGTTATCCTTCTATAGTTTTCAAAGAGAAAACAGTTCGTAATTGTTCGATTTTAGTTTTCTTCAAAAGCGAATGGACATTCCAACTAATGTGAGGGAGGGATTGGCTCAGTGGGTAGAGAGCCATAATCGGCAGTTCGCAGGTTCGACTCCCACCTGGGTCAGCGTTGATATTTATCTCCGCAAAATTCCCCCGCCCTGCCCAAGGTCAGTAGGGAACACCGATGGCCTTGGAAAGGAATTCAGCTATCCGTCGGGTAGGACGTTAAGCCGTGGCCCCATCTGCGGGAGATCTGTGGCTGGCCATGACGGGGGCTACCATCTGTGGCTGGGTCTACGGGGCCATCTGTGGCCATCACAGCTTAACGGCATTCACGGCATCTACCATCTGTGGCCATCACGGGGTCTACCCCATCTGTGGCTGGCCATGACGGGGGCTACCATCTGTCTCCCAAAACAGCTGTTCCAATGGGTCCCCCCATTTAGCCCATCGCGTGCAAAAAAAAAGTGGCGCTCAGTTGTAATAAGATCAAACCAACCGTTTCTTCCAACTAGTGAGAGCTTTTAACCTCTGGGTTTTACTAACTAATATCAGAAGGGCAATGCCTGTCGCTGGAATCACGGGACTCAACTCATATTATGGAGCACCCATTTCTGATCGACACTTTTTTGCACACAGTGAGCTAAACATCCAGGTCACAAGGACCCTAAAGGCTCAGGGAAGGTTGGGGGAAGGGCGTGCACTAAACAGCTGTTAGGAGGCAGGTGGAAGCCTCCCGTCATGACCATCCAGTGTGTTGTTTCACGTGCACAAGGTATGGATCTCCCGCATGCGATGCCATGGCTTAACGTCCCATCCGACGGACGGCTGCCTTTCTTTGACTATCGGTGTCCGCTACTGACCAGGAAAGGGAGGAGAGTTTCGAGGCTGTAAATCTCAACGCTTGACCAAGGTAGAGCTCGAACCGGGAACTGACGATTAGGAGCTTGGTGCGCTACCGACTCAGCACCCCCCCCCCCCCGGCCCTCGTAACTAAAATAAAAGTATTCTATGCTCCAAAACGTTTTCCTGACCCTTCCATATTATTATGTGAATAGAAAGTAACATTCAGAGCTCCCTAAATTTGAAAATGATTTTTTTTACGGGAAAACGTCACTCGAGATAAATTGAAGATTTCCTCAAATCTTTCTAATTCTCGATTTTCAACAATTTTCCTCAAATTTTTACAGTTATTAAGTTGGATACGTTTAACAGCAAACTATGCTCTTAAATTCGTTCTAAAAATTTTCGTATGAAGGTAATCATACCCTCTGCACGTTAAAGAACACGCTGGATGGCCTTGACAGGAGACTATGTCCTATCTCCGAACTATCCAGTGGGTCCCCTCCTCTAACCTTCTCGGGGCAAGGGAAGGGGATCCGCTGAATATTATTTACTGGACTGATAATTAATTAACTGCAAGAATCATTACACCAACATCTAAATTTGCATTTATTTCAGTAAGCGGCTTGTTGTAACAAATATAATTTGTGTTTTAATGGGCTTTTGGAAGTAAATTGTTATGTTCGGTGACGCTGATTTTAAATGCTTTGGGCTCCAAAACTCTTTAAATATCAAAAGAATATTGCTGAAAATTGAGCTTTAGAGAGATTTGAATGATATCCTTAATTTATACTCAGTGACATTTTCCAGAAAAAATATTATTTTTACATTTAGGGATCTCTGAATATGACTCTCCATTCTCATAACATGCAAATGTCGGAAAACGTTTTGTAATATCGCATATATCGATTGGGAGTTATTTTAATTTCTAGATATGCGTATGCATATACACTGCTCGACATTGAAAGTGCCCCACCCAGAAGAACATGTACAAACATGCAAATAGAAGGGTGGGTGTGAGCAGTTGAGATGTGCAAATGGTGATAATCCAGAGCCAATGACGTGTATGGCTCAAGAGAAAAGGTGCAAGAAAAACAGGGATGGTATTGTGTTTATGCAGGTGAAAGTTGTGCGAAAGGTTGAGATTCGGTGCTGGAACGGTTGAGATTAGAATTCTGCTTAGAAATTGTTCAGCGAAGGCCGAAAATGCCTGGTACACGCCATCATCATGTTTATTAACATTTAGATGCGTTTGAGAGAGATGAATTATAAGCCTATGTGAAGCTGGATGGACTACAGGTTGTGTCGCTGTCCATGTTCATCGGGATGCACGAACTGTTGAATGCCGTTGGCAATAGTGGCGAAATGAAGGTTCTAGCATGTGTCACAGAGGGAGTGGTACCATCCGACAGACGTCAGCCCTGCTTGATAGGCACATTGTTCGACATGCTCGTTCGTCACCCCAGAGCACTGCAGGCGATATTCGATGGACTGTGTCAGCAACCATGGATGTCCCCACAACCACCTGAATGGTAAACCGAAGGTTACGTGAGGCACACCTGTGCTCTGGGCAACCATTACGTCCACTGCCATTGACTGTAAACCATCGCAGCGCACGTCTGGCTTGGTGTCGAAGTCGTGCGAACTGAGCCATGAATTGAACACTGTTGTGTTTAGTGAAGAATCCCATTTTTGTCTGGGAGCTGACTATCGATGGGTCCATGTATGGCAAGAGGATGGATCCAGCTTTTGTTCGTGACTGGCACACCACCCGTCAGCCAGACATAATGGCATGGGATGCTGTTGGATATGACAGCAGGTCACCTCTTATCCGCATCACGGGAACACTGACAGCTGCACGATATGTTATCACGGTTCTGCAGGCCGTTTTGTTATCGTTCCTGGGAGCATGCAGCAGCCCGTTTTGTTACCGTTCTTGGGAGGCAGGCAGCAGCCCATTTTCCAGCATGACAAAGCCTGTGTACACTGCTACAATCTCCAGACAATGTTTACAACATGTTCAAGTATTACCGTGGCCAACACGATCTCCAGATATATCCCCAAGAGAAAATCTGTGGGACCACATTGCACGACGTTTGCAAACCTCTCAGCGGCTGGCGCAAAATCTCGATGAATTATGGGAGCAAGTCAACGCTGCTTGGTGTGCAATTCCTCAGGACCATATCCGTCGACTGTATGACTCCATGCCACGCCGTATTGCTGCCTGTATTGCCGTTCACGGCCTGCAACCACCTACTGAGGCAGTAACATTGTGTTGCATGATCTCATCTTCTAACCACTGTAAGTGGTTGCAAATTAGATCATGGTATGCCAATATATATTGCTATGTGTGTGCTACATTTCACCCCTATTCCCTCACTCCTTCTGGTTAGGGCAATTTCAATATCGTGCAGTGTATATATGTATAAGTTCCTTACGCATTGTTTCTGTTAAATATTCCAGCATACGAAACTCCTTAAATAATAAGAGAATATTATTGAATTTTAAGAATTAGCTCCACTAAATGTAGATCTTCATTTTTTTTTTGTTTTGTTGTAGCATTTTACCATAAAGTTTAATATTTCAAGTTAGAAAGCTTCAAAAGTTAGCATTCTGTTAATAAAATGTGGAAATTCTTTTATATTGTTGTCTAAAGATTATATCTATACGTAGGTACTGAACAGAAAAAACGTTTCATGTTATTTGAATATGGAGTCATATTCAGATATCAGTAACATCTTAAGTAATATTAATATGGACAAAATATGACTATAGTTATACTTGAGGTCTCTATCAAATCTCTTTAAATGTAGAATTATTCACAAATAATTGTTCAGTATTCAAATAATTTTGTAAGCTGGAAAATGTACTCAATTAAAACCTGAAAAATTATTGCAACATATTAAAATGAAAAAGAAACATTCTGTAAAAAATAATACCCCCTCAAGCAGCTGCTTGCCACAGAGGTCTGACAGGAGCCTGTCAGTTTATATGCCACAGTAGAAGATCTAATGATTGAACAGTATACGAATTTTGAATGATTTTTGGTTAACAAGGTAAGTAAATGTTAAATATTCCAGATTCTATAACTCATTAAATATTAAAAATATCAAAAGCAGGTATTTAGGCAGACCGCAGTCAGATCTTCAAATATGATTCCCAATAATCACATTTTTCTATAAAAAGCGCTTTTAAGAAATTGTAGAGTTGTGAATTTGATTCCCTCTTGATCAAACATTTAATATTTCAACTGTTTCTACTTTCTGTTGAGAAACTATTAATGCATGAATTTATTATTCAGTCTTAAGACTTTTTGATCTCCCCTTCAAATCCAAAAGAATTATTCCATGTTTCCTTTGCTTTTTGCTGAAATACAAGTTTCAAAAAGGAAATAAACACACCACATTCTGCAGTCGACTCCTGTTGCCTGGAGGGATGCAGGCAGTTTGTCATTTAAACGTTAATTGATGGTCGTTTGAACCCTCTGAGCGGGAGATGCACAAAGAGGGGAGGAAGAGTTCACCCGTTCAACCTACCTTCTCCCGGCCGACGGGCCGGTACGGTAGCGAAAGGGATTCGGCCGGTACGGCCGGAACGGTAGCGAAAGGGTTAACATACCACCGGCCACTGGCTCAGAACCCCCACTTTCCCCCTACTCAGGTGTCTATATCTATACTTCCATACCCTATCTATGTTAACTACCATCCTATATTCCAACCAATATCTATGTTAACATACCATTCGCCACTGGCTCAGAACCCCCACTTTCCCTCTACTCAGGTGTCTATGTCTATACTTCCATACCCTATCTATGTTAACTACCATCCTATATTCCAACCAATATCTATGTTAACATACCATCCGCCACTGGCTCAGAACCCCCACTTTCCCCCTATTCAGGTGTCTATATCTATACTTCCATACCCTATCTATGTTAACTACCATCCTATATTCCAACCAATATCTATGTTAACATACCATTCGCCACTGGCTCAGAACCCCCACTTTCCCTCTACTCAGGTGTCTATGTCTATACTTCCATACCCTATCTATGTTAACTACCATGCTATATTCCAACCAATATCTATGTTAACATACCATCCGCCACTGGCTCAGAACCCCCACTTTCCCCCTACTCAGGTGTCTATATCTATACTTCCATACCCTATCTATGTTAACTACCATCCTATATTCCAACCAATATCTATGTTAACATACCATTCGCCACTGGCTCAGAACCCCCACTTTCCCTCTACTCAGGTGTCTATGTCTATACTTCCATACCCTATCTATGTTAACTACCATCCTATATTCCAACCAATATCTATGTTAACATACCATCCGCCACTGGCTCAGAACCCCCCACTTTCCCCCTACTCAGGTGTCTATATCTATACTTCCATACCCTATCTATGTTAACTACCATCCTATATTCCAACCAATATCTATGTTAACATACCATCCGCCACTGGCTCAGAACCCCCACTTTCCCCCTACTCAGGTGTCTATGTCTATACTTCCATACCCTAAGTAGATTCTTAGAAGTCCCAGCAGCAATCAATATTCCTTTGTTTATCTCATGCCACACATCACCAGTACATGTTAAATAATGTTATTACTCCCGGGATAATTAAATTGAAACACTTGCTTAAGGGTGCAACCATTCAAAATAACTGAACCACAACCTGCCTGACCAATTTTCATCACTTTACTTTTCTCTCTTTTTATCACCAAACCTACTTTATTGGCCAGTCTCATCAACACCCCTAATGAAAGAATTCATCTCATCAACATCATTAGCCAATTAGACCAAATCATCTGTCTAGTTGCATAATCTAAATCACAAATTTTGAAATCTCTAGACCAATTAAGACCAAAATCTTTCTCTTACAAAGAATTCCAAATAACATAATCAATAACCAAACTAAAAAGGAAGCAAAGCATCCTTGTTAAACTCCATTAGGAATACTAAACCAATTCCTACAAGCTTTACCAACTCTCACACGTGATTAAGTGTTATTAAAGAGAGCTTTCATTATGCTAACTTGTCAGGTATTTCTTATGATCTAACTATTGACCTCAAATTATGTCGAGCCATAGGTCAAAAGTCTTTTTGAAACCTATAACGCTAGCAACCACAAGTTTCTGAAACTCTAAACATTGCTCAAGATCTGGCTAAGTAAAAATATTTGATCTATAGATCCCCTACCACTTCTGAATTCACACTGTTCATCACCAATTATACATCAACCAAATTCTTACTAACAACAATAATGCAAAGAACTTTACCTGAAGCTGAAACTAGACTGTTTCCCCTATAATTATTACAAGAATTATGATCACCTTTTTTAAAAATAGAAATAATAATAGCTCTAGTAAAATCCTTAGGAACAACACGTTTATCATAAAAATATTCAAAATTTCAGTCAGCCATGTGACAACACCATTGTTCCCAGCTCTAAACATTTCAGTGGTGATTTCATCCACCCCTGGGGATTTATGCAGTTTTAATTTAGAGATCGGCAAAGCGACTTCAGAATGTGATAAAAGCCCAACATTAAAGCCAGTAATGCATCTATCCTAATTACAAACAATGGGAGTAGAAATAATCACATTGTGTAGAATATCTCTGAAATGCTCAGCTTACCTAGCCATCACAGAATCCTCACCTTCTATAACCTTACCACGTTTAGCCCATATTCCCTGTATGCCAGCCTGTTTCTCCCCATACAAAACATTAACTATGTGGTACAACTCCCTGTTATTGTGCTGTTTACTGCTTTCTCTGCTTTTCCAGCCAAGCTATCAAGCCAAAGATTCCTTTCAGCTGTTAACTGCAAGCTTCATTTTATATTGTTGTCACTACTGCTTGCTTGTGAAGGTAGATCGAATCATGATTGCTTTTATTTCATATACACACACTACTAGGTAGAATTTTAGAAGTTGTATGGGTAATCACTACCTTATACATATAAAACATGCCTTTACATATTTATCAAGCTCATTGTAATGCTGTGTGTTAGGACTAGTACGGTCTTGATTCATATTATTACACATAATATATATCTACACTACCTTCTTTCAGAAATAAGTTCCATAACCTTATCACTCAAATAATTTTGTTTCCTCTATTCCGTTTTAACCAAAAGAGTACTGTTGGTGTCAAGAAAAACCTGTTTAAACTTATCCCATTCTTTATCAACTTCAGCAGTAAGCAAACAATGATTGTCATAATGATTAATTAGCTCATCATGGTATGCTTTAGCTACATCTTGATCTTTCAATGTAAAAGCAATTCTCTTAACATTTCTTAAGCTTCAGTTGGAAGACAATTTTGACCATGTAATGGTCAGACCGATGTTAAGCATGAAAGCAGTAGCCTGAAGTCCAAGAAGGTGCAGGGTGAAACTAGTTGCGATAAAGGAAGTTTGTAACTTTGTAAATATTTCGTTTAGAAAGTTTTTCTTGAAGTTTAGATGTTTAAATGTTGACAAAATCAAGGAGGAAACTTGAGTATTGTGTCTGAATAGCAATTTACATCAATAGGCTGACATCACATCATTCTTAGTGAAAGTAGTGATTACCCATGCAACTTCTAAAATTCTACCTAGCAGTGTGTGTAAATGAAATAAAAGCAATCATGATTCAATCTACCTTCACTAGCAAACAGTAGTGACAATATAAAATGAAGCTTTGCAGTAAAGACTAGTATATGAAGCAACAATAACATCGAATTGTTCCCATACTTGTGAAACAAGTTCAATACCGCCACAGGAGAAGACATCATCATCCAGAGCTGAGAATGCAATGTCTCAGCCAGCTATCTTCATTACATTGAACAGTAATATCAATCAAATTTAGGACTTTGGTATTCTTCTTAGCACTCTAAGTTTTGAAGGTTGAAAATTAAAAATTGCTAAGCATACTGCATTGTAACAATGCAAATAGCGAAAATGCTGATTTAGGCCTTACTCAGGTTAAACCTTCTATTGTAAATACAGTAAAAATCATGGAAACGTATTTTATATTGCTGTGTATATATTTTTAACTTTTAATTGTATATTTAATCCTAATTTTAATTAAAAATAATATTTTTTCCATTAAAATTACAAAAAATACATGTTCCTTTTTAAAATAGATAGATATATGTGAAAATTTAATTGTTTACTCCATGGAGGTAGGAAGATAAGAGGAGGAGCCCTAAGCACTTGAAAATGATGCTTCGGCGACTGCGTGGCAGCCATGTTGTTCTATTCAAAACATTGATCAGTAGTATAGAGGCTCCTGTCAGACCTCTGTGGCAAGCAGCTGCTTGAGGGGGTATTTATTTATTTTTATTTATTTATAGGTGAGTAACGATGTGTTGCGCTATAAAAATTTAATTTTTTTCGACATTTGTATTATGGCAGCCTGTTAAGCTTACGGCTGCACGAATCGCCCTTCAAAAAAGATACCAGGAATTACCTTTTATCGGTAAGTTTGTTATATAATGATACAAGCAACTTCGTGTTGAAATTATGCCGCTATGAAATCGGTTTTATTTCGTGTTACAAACCTCGATTCTTCACCAGATTTTTTTTTATTTTCTTCGGATTGTACTCAGTGAATAATGTGAAGATGTACTTCTTATATTGATTGATTGATTTTACGTTACACTTATTTGAGAATTCCTTCTGCAGGCTTTCTCAATTAAAAAATTTTGTTGGCTGTAATTGAATATTAGTGTGTATTCTATTTAATGGATGATGAATTTACATACTTTTAAATAGAGGTGATTAAAATATCAAGGAGTTTCTTTTTTGTTTTTTATTTTATTTTAGGTGGAAGTATTAGATATTATTTTATTTAAATGTTTCAGTGTTTAAATTCCTCTCTCTTCCTGATTTTAATGAGTCCAGTCCTCTCTCTTCCTGATTAAATTTTCTCTCTCTTCCTGATTTAATGATTCCAGTGTAAGAAGGGAGAAATAAATTACAATAAAGTATTTTCATAAGGTGAGAAATATAATCTTTCTTTTTTTAAAAAATTTGGATAGGATTTAAGGGTTTTGTTTAAATGCCCCCTTTTTTTCTTGGATTGGAGTCATATTTTTGAATTTCATTTTAGATTAATTTAATGTATCTGGTGTAAATTGTCATAGGTGAGTGACAGCGATCATTAGTTAGGGTGAAAATTTTTCAAATTGTTTAAATAATTTTAGTTAAAAGAGGAGAGGAGAGTGTAATGCTTTTCTCCTTTTCGTTAATTCTTCTGATAGGGTTCTAATTGTCCCTTTTAAGGTGAATACTGAATTTATTTAATTCTGTACAGGCGTACATGAAGGGAGGTATGAGAGACTGAAGGAAAGAACTGCAGGAATGTCCTTAATCAATACCCTACTAGTCCTAATAGAAAGCATTAAAGAGAGCTTAATAAACGTGTAAAGGATCAGTTAGCTGCTGATAAGAATATTTGGCTTGATGGCTTGGCTGACAAAGCCGAGGAGGCAGTTAGACAGCACAGCAGCAGAGAACTGTATCAGATAGTAAATGTTTTGTGTGGTAGAAAAGGGACAAGTACGCAGGTATTGAAGGATAAACAAGGTAAGGTTATAGAAGGTGAGGATTTTGTTATGGCTAGATGAGCTGAGAATTTTGGAGAATTGTTTATAATGATGATACTTACTGGCTTTACTTTTGGCCCTATAACACAGTCTGAAGTTATTTTGGCTAATCCTTATGAAGTTAAATCCCCTGGTGTAGATGAAATTACTACTGAAATGCTTAGATATGGGAATGTTTCTGTTACCACATGGCTGAATGAAATTTTGAATATAGCTTATGACAAAATTCCTAATTCCTTTTCATGATAAATTCCTAAGGATTTTACTAGATTTACGCATTTGTAAAAAAAGGTGATCGCAGCTCTTGTGATAACTATAGAGGTATCAGCCTTCTTTCTGTTACAGGTAAAGTTCTTTGCATGATTGTGCTTAACAGAAGTAAGAATCTGGTTGACGGACAATTGTATGATGAGCAGTGTGGATTCAGAAGTGGGACGGGATATGTAGATCAGAAATTTCCACTCAGGCAGACTCTTCACAAATGTTTACAGTTTCAGAAACCTTTGGTTACTAGCTTTGCTGTTTTCAAAAAGTCTTGACTCTGTTGGTCGTCATAATTTGTGATTGATCGAGAGATCTTATGGCATACCAGACAAGTTACCGTATTTTAACGTGTATAAGGAACCCTTCGATTTTTCATCAAAATTTGAGGAATTGAGTAATTTGTTAATATCTATAATACTATCCATGTATAAGAAACCCCCCCCCCCTATTTTTGGGACCCAATTTTTGGCAAAAAGGGGTTCCTTATACACGTTAAAATACGGTAGTTAACATAATGAAAGCTGTTTATAATAGTGTCACACGCTCCCAGATATTGAGCATCAGGTGCTCTGATGGCCTAAAGTGCGGTCGTTAATAGGATCGTTAGTCAGTCGTTATTAGGTTGTGTTAAATCAAGGGGCGTAGCGAAGGACTATGGTTGAGGTTGGGGGGTTGGTTGGTTGGTTGGTTGGTTGTTTTACCTCTGAGAGGCACTTTTCTGCACACCATGGGCTAAATGGCCAGGTCACAAGGACCCGAAAGCTCAGAGAAGGTTGGGGGAGGGGACCAACTGGAACAGCTGTTGGGGGACAGATGGTAGACTCCCGTCAAGGCCATCCAGCGTGTTCTTTAACGTGCACAGGGTATGGCTCTCCCGCACACGGGGCCACGGCGTAACGTACCATATGACGGACGGTGGCCTTTCCAAGCCCATCGGTGTCCCCTACTGACCGTGGGCAGGGCGGGGAATTTTGCGGAGCTAAATCTTAACGCTGACCCAGCTGGGACTCGAACCTGGGAACTGCAGATTACGAGCCTGGCGCGCTACCGACTGAGCTACCCCCGCCCCAGGGTGGGGGGAGAAATCGAAAATTTTCCAACTCGAAAATAAAATTTTGTTAACTGAGAAAATAATGTCTCCTAGATTTTCGCTCCCTGGGGGAGGGGGACCGAATTTCACAACTCTCCTGCATTTCGCCCTTTGTCTTCCAATTTTGCGAGCTAGCCACAATTTCACAGAAATAATCCCAATAGTTACATCTCACCTGAATTGTAACAAGTCAGTGTAAATTTTCCCAACTCCCTTACAATTGCGAACTCTCCTTAACTTCACAAAACCAATCCCAATCTTTATATCTCTCCTGAATTTGCCAAGTCACTTCAAATTTTTGAAACTCCCCAAAATTTTGTCAAGTATTCGCGATTTTGTCAACTCTCCTTAATTTCACAAACCCAATCCCAATTATCACAACTCGCCCGTATCTTACGAAGTAGATTCGAATTTTGCAAAACTGCCCTAGATTTTGCAGTCACTCCAAATTTTGCCAACTCACCTGTATTTTACTAAGTGGCTTCGAATATTTCCAACTGCTCTAGATTTTGCCTACTCTCCATTTTCCAAATTGCCCTAGATTTGCCAAGTTGCCTCGATTTTGACAACTCCTCTTAATTTTACAAAAAAAAAAAATTACAAATTTTCACAACTCACCTAGATTTTGCGAAGTTGCTTCGAATTTTGCCAACTCCGAGTTTGGATTGGATTGTTTTACCTCTGAGCGGCACTTTTTTGCACACCATGGGCTAAATGGCCAGGCCACAAGGACCCCGAAGGCTCAGAGAAGGTTGGGGGAGGGGACCCACTGGAACAGCTGTTGGGAGACAGAATGATAGCCTCCCGTCAAGGCCATCTAGTGTGTTCTTTAACGTGCACAGGGTATGGCTCTCCCGCACACGGGGCCACGGCTTAACGTCCCATCCGACGGACGGCGGCCTTTTCAAGCCCATCGGTGTCCCCTACTGACCGTGGGTAGGGCGGGGAATTTTGCGGAGATAAATCTCAACGCTGACCCAGCTGGGACTCGAACCTGGGAACTACAGATTACGAGCCTGGCGCGCTACCGACTGAGCCACCCCCGCCCCCAACTCCGAGTTACTTTGGGGGGAGCCTCCCACACATCCCCCCATAGATACGCTCCTGATGTCAAGCAGGCCCTCATTAGAGTTGCCCTACAGTGGTTAAATGCAGCAGCTGTAACTCAGACCTCTGAGCGGTGACCCAAATTGTGCAGTCTTGTTGAACCATCATAACCAGGGCTGGACGTATGCATAAGCTAACTAAGCTACAGCTTAGGACCTCACGATTATGAGGGGCCTGAAAATTTAAATTTGAAGTTTACTGTGTCACAAATTTTTTAATTTAAATTAATCCATTATGCTAACACTATTCATTTTAGCTTTATTCAGTCATTATTGTATATCAATGCTAGTATAATGCTTTCATCACAGCAATTTAGTTATTTATTCTGTCTGTAAATGGCAGCTAGGTAGTCACTGGAAGGAAAGCT
This sequence comes from Ryuthela nishihirai, assembly GCA_038380435.1. Classification (NCBI taxonomy): domain Eukaryota; kingdom Metazoa; phylum Arthropoda; class Arachnida; order Araneae; family Heptathelidae; genus Ryuthela; species Ryuthela nishihirai. Next base: position 24,704,754 of record JAWZYU010000001.1, read on the forward strand.
ATGCACCAATCCCCTGTGATGATGTACAAAACGGCTAGACCTAACATCTAAAGGCTGACCCAGCCTTCTCGCAGTGCGGACCATTAATACCGTTCAAAAGATGGAAAGGAACAGAAGAGCAGGGCTGCAAGATTAATGTGACCTACTGACCTGCACTACTATGACTACTTTTTTTCTACCTTGCTGAGGAGTGATTGAACACACAGGGTCCTGTTCTAACCACACCAACTGGAAGGAATAAGAACTCTGAGCTTGGTTATGGATCCTGGACTTGCTGCACTGATGGGCTTCTGTGGAGGGAAAATCTTCTGCTGTGTTTTCTGTTTGCTTGTAGGTGGTGGATAATCCTGATCTGAGGTCATCGTTGGTATCCGAACTCTTGCTTCTACGTATTATCAAATCCTGCACTGGGGAAGTGCAGATGACTTCAGCCTTTAGTAGTAGCTCTTTTTTACGAACCGTAAAAAAGAGCTACTACTAAAGTTTGTGGGGTACCCATTTGGCACAGATCTTTCGAAACTTTAAAATGTTGATGAATATTTGTATCCACACTGACAATCGATACGCTGACATCTAAACTTATTTTCTGAACTGTGATGTGTGGATTTTCCCTAATAAGTTCAGGAACAGCAACAATGGTTCACTCGTTCATGGCTTCCTTCAGTCTTTCTGCACGAGGGAGGGCTTTGAAGCTCTGACGTCCTTCTCTGAATTTGCGTACCCATCCCGTTGGGTTGGGTTGGGTTGTGTTATTTCACCTCTGAGCGACACTTTTTTGCACACCATGGGCTAAATGGCCAGGTCACATGGACCCCGAAGGCTCAGAGAAGGTTGGGGGAGGGGACCCACTGGAACAGCTGTTGGGAGACAAATGGTAGCCTCTCGTCAAGGCCATCCAGCGTGTTCTTTAACGTGCACAGGGTATGGCTCTCCCACACACGGGGCCACGGCTTAACGTCCCATCCGACGGACGGCGGCCTTTCCAAGCCCATCGGTGTCCCCTACTGACCGTGGGCAGGGCGGGAAATTTTGCGGAGATAAATCTCAACGCTGACCCAGCTGGGACTCGAACCTGGGAACTACAGATTACGAGCCTGGCGCGCTACCGACTGAGCCACCCCCGCCCCACCCATCCCGTAACAGTCCCATATGAAAAGGAATGATCCCCATATAGCTATGATAAATCGGCATGAATTGTTTTCGCATCTTCCACAACCTGTATCCTTGTGAAAATGTAAAATATTTCCTTTCTTTAACAATTTCCTTATCAACAACGTACAGATTTTGCAGACCGAAATTGACGCGCCTCCAGCGAAGGGAGAAATAATGATACGATCTTCGATTTTAACATGCAGTGACACGTTTAGATAAGCTTTGAAACAAGTCGTATGGTTAACTTCGGAAGAACGAGTGCAAATCTACGGACAGGTGCAAGTACTTTTTGAAATGGTTAGCGCGCTTCGCTACTGATCTATGGGACCTGGGTTCGAGCCCCGGGTAAGGCATGGATGTTTGTGTTGTTTTCTGCTGAGGTCCTGCCATCTTCTCAGATCTTCTGTGGCATATAAACTGACAGGCTCCTGTCAGACCTCTGTGGCAAGCAGCTGCTTGAGGGGGTATTTATTATTTATTTATTTATTTATACCCTACTTTCATAAAAATTGTAATTCATTTCATAATTTCATTAGGGTAGCTTTTTTGTGTTATTTTCTTGTTCATATTAACGTTTTAGAAGGATTTTTTTTTAAATATATTTTTAACTTAATATTTTACGTAATAGTTGAGTATTTTAAAGCAATAAATTACTGGATCTAAGAAACATATTGCCATCTTTCCACTTAAAGAAAACACATCGACTCTGGCGAATGGAATGCTCGTTTCCAAGAAGAATGAAGTATTTTATTTTCCGACTTCATCGCCCCTAACGGTGGAAATTTGAACCAAATGATTATTAGAGAAAAATAAATCGTATTATTCATTAGTACAGTCGCTCAAAAAAAGTATCCGAACACTACGGTTGATTACAAAAATCAGAAAAAATATCTGGCAACGATTTTTTCAAATATTAGTGATCTGGCAACCTTCGTGTCACGTGATTACAGAATTCAGGAAAAATATCTGGAGCGTGTACAGCAACTGTACAGCTCCAGTTACCGTTCACAGCAAACTGGAGCGTGTGCAGTTACTGCACACGCTCCAGTTTGCTGTGAATGGTAACTGCACACGCTCAATATTTTCGTGAGTGAGCCCACACGATCTAGTATCAAAATAATATGACCACCTACAGTCGCTCAAAAAAATATTCGAACATTATGGTTGATTACAGAATTCAGAAAAAATATCTGGCAACGATTTTTTCAGAAATTAGTTTTTTGCACACCATGGGCTAAATGGCCAGGTCACATGGACCCCGAAGGCTCAGAGAAGGTTGGGGGAAGGGACCCACTGGAACAGCTGTTGGGAGACAGAAGGTAGCCTCCCGTCAAGGCCATCCAGCGTGTTCTTTAACTTGCACAGGGTATGGCTTTCCCGCACACGGGGCCACGGCTTAACGTCCCATCCGACGGATGGCGGCTTTTCCAAGCCCATCGGTGTCCCCTACTGACCGTGGGCAGGTCGGGGAATTTTGCGGAGATAAATCTCAACGCTGACCCAGCTGGGACTCGAACCTGGGAAGTACAGATTACGAGCCTGGCGCGCTACCGACTGAGAAGTCAGTTTAAAGAAATAGAACAAATTTACATAAATATATGTAAAATATTCGAACATTTCGAACGCAAAAACTCACAGTTATAGCAGTAAGAAACCGGTACAAACCGAAATTTGAAAAGGACGGATTTCCGTAAAATACCAGAAATCTATCCAAAACAATAAAAATTTTTACGAATTTTTACGAATTTTTAAAACTGAATAGATAGATACTCTGTAGAATGAGATGATTAATTGTGACGCACTCGTTCGAACAACAGAGATTTAAAGAAGTTCCGGTCGAGGGTTCTGTTGCATAACAGAAGCATTCTGGTTAGAACTCTCCTGGTGACGCGGGAAATTTAACATTTTGTAAATGTTTTTATGAGGAGCAGTAAAAGCGATTTGTTGCTAAATAACATTGGTTGATAAGTATTAGTTAAAAAGTTGATTCAACATTTCCGATTAGAGTAGCCGTTTTATAGGTATGTAAACATTTTATATCTCACATAATTTTAAAACAAATCTCAATATTTTTGACTCCAAAACAAAATTTGCTTCAGTTGCATAATGTTTATTTGGGTTGTTATTGGGTTGTTTTACCTCTGAGCGGTACTTTTTTGCACACCATGGGCTAAATGGCCAGGTCACATGGACCCCGAAGGTTCAGAGAAGGTTGGGGGAGGGGACCCACTGGAACAGCTGTTGGGAGACAGATGGTAGCCTCCCGTCAAGGCCATCCAGCGTGTTCTTTAACGTGCACCGGGTATGGCTCTCCCTCACACGGGGTTTATTTGGGACTCACATTCTGTTTCTTATTTAGTTCTAGTAGAGCTAATGTTGCATTCACTTAGTAGTCTCCTTACTGCGTACAATTTCAGAATTCATACGGTTCTTATTACGTAGAAATATATTTGATAAATAGAATATTAGTTGATTTCAAGTTTTATTAAAAATAATATTTTAAAAGGCAGAGATATAATTATTATATTATTGTTTTTATATAAGAAATAAATTGATTTTGTAAAAGTTAAGTCATCATCTTCTTCCCAATGATTTGTAACTCGTAATTATAGACACGTGGTTTCGTTTTCGAAATAACTAAACTCGAAACAAGATAATTTTGTTTTTGATTCTAATTCTTTAAGGTTGGGCTTACAAAACATTGCTCTTAATTTCACACTACCAATATTATTAAATAAAAGTCATACGTTAATATCTAGTTATTTCTTGTGCATATGAGGTTGTTCATTGCGAGTCTTGTTAAACTGATTAAATCCATTTACTTTCAAAAAGATCTCTTAAATGACAGAAGCATTTTTATTTCTAGTTGAATAGAGATGAAATGTAAAGAAGGGTGCGTCCAGAATATCAGTCGTTGGATCATATTTAAAGCCCTAAGTGAGGCAATGGATGAAATAATGCTTGAGGTGAGTGCTGTATTCAAAACATTACCCTAAACTAATTTTAACAATTTTATTTCAAGCTAATTTTTTTGAAATTTAATTTAATTTTATTTTACCAAATTTTAAGGCCTCACTCTCTTTCAAAAACATTATATCAAAGAATCAAAAGCGAATACATGGTTATTAATTCCTTTGAAATGGAAGTAGCTTGATGGAGATATATTTTAGCACTCAAGTGCGTATATAGGAAACATATATTTTACACTTAAGTGCGTATATACACTTAAGTGCGTATATAGGAAACATTTTTTTAATAAAGAGTTGAAGAAACTGCAATGGATAACGGGAAACAACTGCAATGGATAACGAAAAGACTGAAGTAGCAAAATAGTTCTTTACACTTTATTTTGTGGGGGAATCTGACCTTTGACTAGGCAGCGAACACTTTTTCTGATTTTATCTGATGAAAACATTTTTCTTGTTACGATACTACACAAAACAAGGGGCAGGAAATTAATGAAGACAAAACCCAGATGCTCCGCTAACTGATCATAGCACTACATCTATCGGGATAATGCCATAATCTCCACTACCTACGTCGAGGGCAAGACAACACCATATAGATGCAGCTCGCCCCACGACTACCTATGGCGAACAGTACTATAGAAGGAAAGTTCATCCATCGGTCAAAACCTAAATTTAATCTGTTCCCCGGTTAGCCACAAACACAGATATATAGATCTAAGTTGACTCGGCTCCCGGGGTGGAGACCCTTAATTTGGCTTTTCCATCGATAAGCCCGTCAACCGGGGATCCCACTCCCAGTCGCAAGCCCTCACCTTCGTCCTCTCCATTAGAGCCACGAACCCGCGGCCCCCAGCAGCAGTCTGCCGACCCGAAACTTCACCAAGGCTGCACCGATGAGCCCGCTTGACCATGTTCCCCAAGCCCAGTCAGCAGAACCCTCGGTCACAGCCCCTCCATTGGGGCTGCAACCCGGAACTTCTCGGGGGACAAGCCGATGAGCCCGCTTGACTAGCGACTCCCAGTCATCAGGGCAAAATTAAAATCTATGGCCTCCTGTTTAAGTTTCTCATCTCCACACCTATCTGGAACCGCCTCTAGCTCCTTCCTGTTCTTCGTCTGTTACACTTTCCTTTCTTCCCCTTAACCAACTCTTCTCCACACAACACATTAACACTTCTCTTCCATGGAATCCTGCCATTAATCACAGGGGAAATAAATATAAATAAAGGAGGAACAACAAGGGGCAGGAATTAACTCAGTCGTCAGCGTGTTTGAATCATAACCTGATGATCCCAGGTTTGAATCCCCACTGTGCTTGAAATAACATTATCTTCGCAAAGCCCCGCTATGCCTTCAACGAGTAAAACAACAGCGATGGCTTCGTAAAGGATGTGTCGTCCGTCAATGCGACATTAAGCTGTGATTCCGTGTGCAGGAAGCCATAATCTTCTCATGTTAAAGAGTTCGCAGAATGACCTTGACGAGAGGTTCCATCTGTCTCCTAACTGTTGAAGTGGAAACCATTATATTATGTTCAAAAATCCCGCTCAAAGGTGAAATGACTCAATTTGCAACATGCTTAAACCACTTCAATAAATCATTCACACAGAAGCAATAGTAATAACGAAAATTTATCTTTTTTAAAATTTGTTTATTTTGCTTTGATCATAGTACAAGTAAATTTTATCATTACAGATGACCCGCAAAGCTTAAAGCTTATTTGCAGGATATGGAATAATTACATTTATTATTTGTTACAATAGTATGATTAGCCTTCTTTCGTGATCATTACAAAGTGTTTTCATTTGCATTTTTAGGAAGTAGCACGGAAAGTGCTGGATGACGTCATAAACGAAATATGCAGCAAAGACAGCTGCATTGGATACAAGCCTTCAGTGGCCAATAAGGTAAAAGACGCTAAACGAGTCGTGGTAATAAAAATAAATGTATCTTCATAGTATATTTTTATGGGTGTTTTATACAATATTAAGAATGAATTTAATATAGATTATTGACAATTCTTAATAAACATCAAAGGTAAATTAGGCAGAACAGATTTTTTTCTCAATGGATAACGCATCGATTTCTGCTTGCCTTCCTTCTTAGGCGTATCTTGGTATTAAATAATTTGAAAAATATCCCATCCCATTTTTGAAGTATGTAAGAGATACATAATCATCTCGATTCTATTCGATGTTTTAATCCTTTACGCAAACACTGCAGTAAAGAACAGTTTGATTTCGGATATTCTTATTTTATCCGTCTTTTCTATCAGTTTTAGAATTGTTAAAAGAATGAATTGGCCTCTCATAATTTGCTTAAAGTCATTGAAAGTTACAATATATTTTAAGGAAAACCAGCTATTTTAAGATCGCCATTATTAATATAACAGCTGCAGAAATGAGTTTATGTAAAATTAGTGTCAGGCGCGGATCTAGAAAAAAAAAATAGAGGGCGGGGGGGGGGGGGGGGGGCAAGTGACGCAATCGAGTCAGAAAAACAAAATAAAGGGGATTGTAATTCCATTGTAATATAGCATATTATCCACCGTTTTACAGTACTTTAAATCATATCTTGAAAAACGCGTAAAAGACCAAAAGGTTAATAATTTTTTTGCCTTTATTACCATTACCGATATTTGGATTTGGGTTGGGTTGTTTTACCTCTGAGCGGCACTTTTTTGCACACCATGGGTTAAATGGCCAGGTCACATGGACCCCGAAGGCTCAGAGAAGGTTGGGGACCCACTGGAACAGCTGTTGGGAGACAGATGGTACGCTCCCGTCAAGGCCATCCAGCGTGTTCTTTAACGTGCACAGGGTATGGCTCTCCAGCACACGGGGCCACGGCTTAACGTCCCATCCGACGGACGGCGGCCTTTCCAAGCCCATCGGTGTCCCCTACTGACCGTGGGCAGGGCGGGGAAATTTTGCGGAGATAAATCTCAACGCTGACCCAGCTGGGACTCGAACCTGGGAACTACAGATTACGAGCCTGGCGCGCTACCGACTGAGCACCCCCGCCCAATATTTGGAAAGGGGGAGGGCCATAGCTCATTGCCATCCCCCCTGGATCCCAAGCTTGTGCTGCAGATATTTTTTTCTCCTCTGAATATGAAATTCAGTGTCTCAAGAGAAAACACGTTTATTTATCTCTCTTCATCATTTCTTTAGGATTACGTTTTGTGTTAACTGAGCGAGAGTTCCTTTGTATACGATTTTCCTATATTTGGTAAAGAAATGGTTACAGGATGCAATTCCGAACTCTGTGTGACAATAGAGTTTAACTTCTAAAATTTATTTATTATGGAATGAAAGCAGAGGTAGTTGTTAAAATATTTATGTGATTACGTTCCAAACTTCAATTTGTAATTTTTCTTCGTTATTAAACACATTGCTCGTTAGTGAAATTGTTCTAACCAGAAAGAATGGCTGGAATTTTGCGAAACTCTTCACAGACAAGGATGATGAGATTTGTATCACATGATCTTATTTACATCTGAATGCAATGAACTGAACGAAAGGATTAAAATAAATGCATCTAATATAATACGTACTGAAATCATTTTATTTGTGATGCATTCAGCAGCGCATTGCTGCATTGATGTGTAAAGATTTCTGACGTTGTCCTGAGGAATATCTCACCACCCACGTGCATGTGGTATGGGTCAGTTGAGAGTGAGCTTGCAGAGAAAGTCCGATCATGTCGCAAACATGCTCGGTGGGAGGGGGATATGATTGGCCACGCAATAGTCTGGAATTATCCTTGTAGACAACATCCTGGACAGGAGTAGTGTTATCATGCTGGCAGATGTCATTAGAGATAATCGTTTGAATTAATACGACAACTGGCCGTAGGCATCGACATATCAACCAGAAATTCATATTACCTCTTACACCTACTAGAAGTGATCTGTTTTTGTAACTGATGGCTAACGTAATCATTTACATAAAATTTTTACAACAGATTATTTAAATAGTAATCTCTGCTATTACATGTATATTTACGTGTAAAGTCGACCGTACCTGCTGGGTTGGACAATTTTATCTTTCATCAGTGTACTTTCGGAGTTCTATTTTCCATTTAAAATTTAATACCAAGCTGTTGATTCCGATTTGCCTAAAGTGATATTAACAAATGAAATGGTTAATGTTAAGATGAAATTGTACTAAATATTTGGTGACAGTTATTCGTCACGAATTGCACCAGAACATGCTCCGACACATTTGTGCCGCTGCTTATAATAATTTCATTCATCCTCATAATTATATATCATCATTACTAAATTCACTAAGTGTTTATTTACATGCACAGAGATAAACATCATAACATGCTCTGAGGGCTGGTCTTCAGGAACAAACGTTATACATTATTTGCAATTAGCACATAGAGCAAATACAGTAAGACACTAGGGGCGGGGGTGGCTCGTCGGTAGCGCGCCAGGCTCGTAATCTGTAGTTCCCAGGTTCGAGTCCCAGCTGGGTCAGCGTTGAGATTTATCTCCCCAAAATTCCCTGCCCTGCCCACGGTCAGTAGGGGACACCGATGGGCTTGGAAAGGCCGCCGTCCGTCGGATGGGACGTTAAGCCGTGGCTCCGTGTGCGGGAGAGCCATATCCTGTGCACGTTAAAGAACACGCTGGATGGCCTTGACGGGAGGCTACCATCTGTCTCCCAACAGCTATTCCAGTGGGTCCCCTCCCTCAACCTTCTCTGAGCCTTCGCTTTTCATGTGACCTGGCCATTTAGCCCATGGTGTGCAAAAAAGCGCCGCTCAGAGGTAAAACAACCCAATCCAGTAAGATACTATAAACCTTTGTTATACAGTATAGTATTGTTGGGTTGTTTTACCTCTGAGCGGCGCTTTTTTGCATACAGTGGGCTAAATGGCCAGGTCACAATGACCCCAAAGTCTCAGAGAAAATTAGGGGAGGGGACACACTGGAACAGCTGTTAGAAGACAGATGGTAGCCTTTCGTCAAGGCCATCCAGCGTGTTCTTTAACGCAGGGTATGGCTCTCCCGCACACGGGACCACGGCTTAAGGTCCCATACGACGGTCGGCGACTTTTCCAAGCCATTGATATCCCCTACTGACCATGGCCGGGCGGAGAGTTTTGCAGAGATAAATCTCAACGCTGACCCAGCTGGGACTCGAACCTGGGAACTACACATTACGAGCCTGGTGCGCTACCGACTGAGCCACGCCCGCCCTACGGTATAGTAAATCATACTATTATGTTAGGTACAAAATTTATAATATTATTACACTAAACATTACCGTATTCAGAAGAAAAGACTGAATATTTCTCATCCGGTGAAAATATTTTTAATTTCCGGTATTCTAAGGAGTTTGCTTTATATACTTTATGAACCCCCAACCTCGACGCGATATGCGTTTATTTGAAGGTCGCGGGTTGTCTTAAACAGCAACGTTGTTCCCAAATTGTAGTCACCATCGTATGCGCATGCGTAAATATTTTCTCCACTTCCTCTGCCGCTCTAGAGAAAGGGAAAAAGATGGGCTTGAAAAGGATGCCTTCGGTCGGATGGGATGTTAAGCCGTGGTCACGTGTGCATGACATCCAACTCTGTGCACGTTGAAGAACACGCAGAATGGCCCTGGAGGATGCTTCCACCTACCCCTAACAGATATCCAATGACTCCATTTCCTTTGCCAACTCTTTAGGGATCATTGTGACCTGGCCACTCGGTGATAAAACGTTCTAACCCAAAACAACTGGACGTTTTCCTTTAAGATGCTATTTGTTAGCAACTGAGCTCTGTGGCGGGATATTTCGAAACAACTTTATTTCGGACAAATTGAATTCCTTAGTGAAGTCATTACACAGCTCGATTTTTCGTAATTCTCGTTTAATACTTAAAAAGTAACAAAACCTGAAATATTTAATATTCAATCAAGATCATAGACATCGAAGACAATCCAATGAGCCACTGATTAAGCTACGAACAACAACTGAATTGACGAGTTTTAATTGATAGTGGGTAGAATATGCTGATTGGAATAATGCAAAGCAGATACGAAGATTATGATACGCCTATAGATGAGAGAACGCTGACCATTCTCAACTAATGATGACGTATTTGAGTGAACTGTTTTTTCGATAAAATGATGAAAGCGTTATATTAGTACTGCGCCAGATTCCCACGCCTGATTTTCAAGATTCCAGTCACAACCACGCAGACCTCTGTGGCAAACAGCTGCTTGAGGAGATATTTCATTTTTTTATTAAATCTTAAAGAATAAATTTAAAAAAATGCTGTACCTGAAAACTACAATTATTTTGCTCGTGATCCTCTTCCTCCAACTCTTCAATAGACAGGCGAGCGAAGGGGTCGACTTCGGCTTCAGTTTTGGCTGGCGTTTTGGTCGCATATTTCACGACCTTTATTCATGCAGTCAGCGAAGCAGGAGAGTACGAGGATGCTCTGTGAGAGAATGCAGTGGGAGACTGCACGAGAGTAGAAAATGGAGATGGCCTTCTTTGCAACACTTTCTTCAAGAATATGTTGCTTCTTCTTGCAGTGGAGTTCTTTCAACAACTCTTTTGTCGGAAAGAGACATGTTCACTTCTCGAGTGAACCTTAAACTCCTTTCCCTCAAAGGATCGTACTCCTGCACCTTATCAGTTGGCTGTTTTACGAGTTGAAAGACTTCGCTGACCTTATGCCTGTCCGATCTCTTCTAATAATTCTTGCTAATCTTTTCCTGTTAACTCGTCCCATTCAGAAATTCTTCTATATCGTCCTTCGTCATGTCGATGAGCTCTTTACCTACCTGCCTGAGAAACAACGTTAACAATCGTTTCGCGGATTAATCGCGCATTAGCAGGTTCCCGTGCTCTCAGTTCGCGTACTTTGCGACACATCTGTATTCGATGAACCTGAACCCGTGATATCATAAGAAACCAAAATAACATGTAAAAGTAATTTTTGAGTTTCTGTGTTTAAATTTCCAAAACAAACTATACCATTCCGGGAACTAAAACTTGAACATTATAAAGTATTTTAAAACAACAGCAAAGGAAATATCAATTATCTGACTGAAATTCAGCTTAGAATACAGGGACGTATCCAGGAAGGGATCAGAGGTCCCGACTCCACCCCACTAAAAATCGATCGTTTTATGAGAAATCTTAAACCTGTCTACCTGCTTTGAAATCCAAAGCAGTTGTCTTTGTATAATTTTTTAGCCTCATAGCATATTCCTGACGTTAAATTAGGTTTAACAAATAATTATAAAATTTTAATCTTTTCTGTCTGGTGGAATATTTTAGTAACTGGAAAACTACTCACGTTTTATTCTCAGAACACCTCTAGCGAGGTTAAATTCTCGAACCATCCCTTAAACTAAATTCTCGGACCTCCCCCACCCTCCTCTGAACTAAATTCTGTGTATGTGGCTATTCCAATACTTAAAATACTTAATGTTTATTTGCACTTACTTTTCCAATGAAAAGTCATTGCCGTCATTACTAATTTTCCATTCGACGGGAATGTTCCAAGTATCGAAATGCTCATTTCCTGGAAGTTGTCTAGGGATGCTAAGCGAACATGACTCTTAGAGCAGCGCCCCTTCGATATCATCAGATAATGCTTAGCAATGCATTTCTCAATACTTTTGTCTGTTCGAAGCTTCAAAATGGATCGCATTCTCAAAAGCCTTATTTCAGCTTTGGATTGTGACTGGCTATAACAAAAACACTAATGATTGATTAAACAACACAAACATACAGTTGATGAAACAACTGTATAAATTAATGGTGCAAGAAAAAATTCCACTTTGACGAGGGATTTAGAACAAATTTTACAATGCTGATTGCTTATTGCATTTTTTTTTACACAGGATTTCACATCTCACATAAGTATGTCGGTTTCATTAAAATTTAAACAGTAAAAAAATTAAACCTATTTATCGGATCATCGTTTCAGTTAGTTCCATTGCACTTTAACTTCGACTGTTCTACACAAATGCTTCCTTTAAGGAAATATTTTGACTCTTAACGACAAGACTCCAACGAAACGATTAAGAAAGTTTATGCTGATGATTCCAATGTAGAGTGTTACACACATTGCCTGGTCACACTGGGGCGGCTCATAATCTGTAGGTGCGCCAGGCTCGTAATTTGTAGCTCCCAGGTTCGAGTCCCAGCTAGGTCAGCGTTGAGATTTATCTCCGCAAAATTCCCCGCCCTGTCCACGGTCAGTAGGGGACACCGATGGGCTTAGAAAGGCCGCCGTCTGTCGGATGGGACGTTAAGCCGTGGCCCCGTGTGCGGGAGAGCCATACCCTGTGCACGTTAAAGAACACGCTGGATGGCCTTGACGGGAGGCTACCATCTGTTTCCCCAGCAGCTGTTCCAGTGGGTCTCCTCCCCCAACCTTCTCTGAGCCTTCGGGGTCCATGTGACCTGGCCATTTAGCCCATTGTGTGCAAAAAAGTGCCGCTCAGAGGTAAAACAACCCAACCCAACTCCATACACTAGGGATATGGTGCCAGTGAGTTCCATCACCTCTGTCACGGATCATCGGTCTCCAAAGATGAATCTCTTTTCGAAGTCAATCGACCAGCCTTTTTATCCACATCGCATTTGCCTTTGCTTTTCACCATGCTTTTACGACTTTTAATGACTCCGTAGTGACGTAGAAGTAAGAAATTTCCATAAAATGGCATGTTTCATGCACTTCGAGCAGGATGTCAGTTCACAATAATTTGGATAGACAAGAGTATCGTTACAAAAGCTTTTGGGTTGGGTTGTTTTACCGCTGAGCGGCACTTTTTTTGCACACCATAGCCTAATGGCCAGGTCACATGGACCCCGAAGGCTCAGAGAAGGTTGGGGGAGGGGACCCACTGGAACAGCTGTTGGGAGACAGATGGTAGCCTCTCGTCAAGGCCATCCAGCGTGTTCTTTAACGTGCACAGGGTATGGCTCTCCCCGCACACGGGCCACGGCTTAACGTCCCATCCGACGGACGACAGCCTTTCAAAGCCCATCGGTTTCCCCTACTGACAGTGGGCAGGGCGCTAGGCTCGCAGTCTCTAGTTCCCGGGTTAGAGTCCCAGCTGGGCAAGCATTGAGAGATTTCTCCGCAAAACTCCCCGCCCTCGGTGAGAGAGCGGACACCAAGGGGCCTGGAAAGGACACCATCCTTCTGATTGGAAAGTAACCCTCGCCCCTTCTGTCGGTTGGGTTGTTTTACCGCTGAGCGGCACTTTTTTTGCACACCATAGCCTAATGGCCAGGTCACATGGACCCCGAAGGCTCAGAGAATATTGGGGGAAGGGACCCACTGGAACAGCTGTTGAGAGACAGATTGTAGCCTCCCGTCAAGGACCATCCAGCGTGTTCTTTAACGTGCACAGTATATGGCTCTCCCGCACACGGGGCCACGGTTTAATGTCCCATCCGATGGACGGCGGCATTGCCAAGCCCATCGGTGTCCCCTACTGACCGTGGGCAGGGCGGGGAATTTTGCGGAGATAAATCTCAACGCTGACTCCGCTGGGACTCGAACCTGGGAACTACAGATTACGAGCGTGGCGCGCCACTGACTGAGCCACTCCCTCGAAACATTACAAAAGAGGTATAGCGAAAAGAATATAAGTCTAAATCTTAGTTTTTTGTATTACGGCAGTATATATCAATTTATTGTTTAACAAGTTGTATACATATATACCTATAAAGTTTGCAATATTTTCTAATCAAATGCTTCTTGACTTTTCAGAAGAAAGTGACTTTCACAGGAGTCACTGAAGTCCGTCTTTATGTAAGTTTATTTCGATGATTATTTTAAAATACTTTGGAAAATGATAGTGCTGCTAAAATTCTGAAGATCTTTAAGATAGGATTACTAGAGTAGAGACTTTTAGAACAGTAGGGATCTTTAGAACAGTAAATCAAGTATTCCCAAATTGTTGCATGCGGTAACCCAATTTCATTTTTATTAAACTTACTTACTTTAAATATTAACAGAAATTTTATGTGTTATCCACAAAATATTAACTATTAATGTTGAGAGTGCATTTTATTCACTCATTTTTTTAAAAGTAAAAGTTTATGAACTCCTGATATTGGCATCTTAATAACTATATGAACAAAGATCTGTCAGCCAATGATAACGAAAAATATTTTTCTAAGAATTGAACTTTTAAAAATATAATATTGTTATTAATATAATTTTAATGTCTAAAGGTAAATGCAATAGTTTCACTTGATGTGATTAGAATAACCACTGCAATCACTTACACCTATGTTCCGTTTATAGGACGTGTGGAAGGCTCCAAAGAAGTCCTCCTTCCTTGCCTATAGTGAGTACCTATTTATACTGCTTTCATCGTGATATCGTTTCGTCTTTGTCGATGTTTGCGATTGTTATTTTTGTCACCGTCGTTCATGTTTTAATCATACATTTTCCCCACCAACTTGGCTCAGTTGATTATTCTTTCGTATTTTAAATTTACTTTGCTTTCTTTTAAATATCTTTTATAACTTCTAATAATTATTGTTGTATAATAACAAATGGTTGGATTGTTTTATCTCTGAGCGGCCCAATATGGGCTAAATGACCAGGCCACAAAGACCCGAAGGCTCGGAGTAAATTGGGGGAAAGGGACACTCTGCACAGCTGTTGGGAGCCAGATGGTAGCCTCCAGTCAAGGCCATCCAGCGTGTTTTTAACGTTCGTAGGGTCTGGCTCTCCCGCACACGGGGCCACGGATAACGACGGACAAACGATGCCTTTACAAGCCCATCGGTGTATGTGATGATCCTCCTGACCGAGGGTAGGATGAGGGGTTTTGCAGAGATAAATCTCAAAGCTGGCCTAGACGGGACTCGACCCTGAGAACTGCACATTACGAGCCTGGAGCGCTACCGACTGAGCCATCCCTGCCCCCTAGAATAACGGTGGCTTCTAAATGTAAATATATAGTCATTAATATGAATCCCAGTGTCGTATACACAAAATTTGGGGTAGGAGGTTAAACGCAATTTTGTGCAGTAGTGAACAAATGTCTTTCTACACTTAAATCTCTGTTTCATCCATAAACATAGCCCTATGTGATGTTCGGTCGATTAATCTCTTTTGCTTTGCTGAAGTATTTGTGCGATGAGATCTTGTCTCTACCACATATTATATAACTTAAAACTTACATATTTTTTAACATTTTATTAGAAGAAAACAGATCAGGATCTACGATGGAGGGGGCATGACCGCCTTCCCCTGTAGCTTTGCCTTTGGTGGCTTCTAAATCTGCCCCCGTGTGTTCGGTAGGAATTTCTAAACAAACGTGGCATGTTGCAGAAAATGGTTGGCCACCGTGGTTGCCATCATCATACTTATTGTTTCAAACAACATTGAGATTCGAATTTTGTCTTCAAACAAATTTAAGTGTTTTAAAATTTCAATGGCGTATATTCTAAAGAATTTAAAAGAAAAAGTTATAGCTGGATACATTTTTGCATATATAAATCTTGCGACGTCATAATTTCTCTTTTAACGGAGATCGATATCCAAAATTTGAACCCTAACTTATCTCTAATACAGACGTTAAAGTTATTAGAGAGAGCAAAATTATCATCATAGTTTCCCTAAACACTGGTCAGCCGTAGCCAAAAATATTTATTAACGAATTAATCCTGTTAACCTCTAAGATCTATAAAAAAAAACACGAAATTGTAGCCAGAAAATTTTTTATCTTTCTCACAGCAGAAAAAATGAATGGACTTTAAAACTTTCTCTAGATATTCAGCCATGTTATGTACTAAATGAAAGGGAATTTTGTTTTGAATGACAATGAATATTAAAATAAAAATTAAACCAAGTTAGGCCTAATGTTTAATAAAAAAAAATGGTTAACTGGTTTTAGATACTTAATGGGTTAAAGAAATGGGATTTTTATATATTTATTAACCAATTTGTTCTGGTTTCTCGAGTACTTCAGTTTTCTAAAATATGTATATGTTACCGCAAAGCTCGAAAGCCGTTAATGTGCACATTATCTAGCTAATCTGCAGATTAACCGATTTGCTCCGTTAACGTGCGGAATCAAGAGTTTTCCGCATTTTATCTAGGTAATGTGCACATTAACGGCTTCCGTATCGTTAAAGTTCAAAAGTTTGTTTCTCTCATAGTGGTGAATCTCTTGAATATGAATCTTCGTGTCACGTGATTCACTCATCCGCATTATAAAAAACAACCCGGATGAGCGGAGGCCAAGTGAGAACGAATCGGTAAAGTGATTCATTCTTGATAACGAATCACTAAAATGATTCGTTCTCACTTGGCCTGCTCATTTTGGGGGCGTTTTTTATAATTCGGACGACTGATTCATGTTGACAGAGGGATGACCCTGGTTTCAACTCTACTCTCGGACACTAGATAAATAACATTATGTTAATTTAAGCGTACAGAAACGTTCCTGTTGTTCCAGCAAAGATCTTATTTTCACTTTAACGAGTGCCTAGTAGGTAATGTGCAGATTATCCAGGTAATTTGCAGATTACCTAGGTAGTTTGAGAAATGAAACAATTTTCCGCACGTTAACGGATCACCCTAGTTAATCTGCACAATACCTAGATAATCTGTAGAATAACTGATTTCTGCACTTTAGCGGTAACATATATAATAAATGACACTTGCAAAGTTGCAATACATTTAGGATTTAAATCATTAGGATCAACTCTCGTGGAATTTCTCTTATAGTGGAAGAGAACGGAGAGGAGGAAACGTAATTTGAAAAATCCCATGATTCCGTACTTCAGAAACTTTCATTTAGCATTAGGTTCTGTAATAGTTTAAGCTTTTCCCGTTTCTTAATAAGTTCTTTTCCTGGTTTATTGGAGACAAATCCCTACAATGTTTATGATGTAAAGTAACTAACTACACTGGCGGAAATTGAAAAAAGAACACCATAAACAATTGAAGCGTAATCTATGAGATTCATTTAGTAGAAACAACTTGTTCAGAAAGGATAGTGATCACACTGTGAAGTGATTTAATGTTTATTTAACCTTTTCACGAGTATTACATTTTGCAGAAGGCACATTTTAATAAGGTGTTGAACCTCCTCGAGCAGCAATACAAGCTTCCAATCTGGCATGCAATCTGGCGTGCAAATGCTGGATATCGCGCTGGGGGATACCATTCCATGCACTTTCAACTTGGACGCGCAATTCAGCGATGGTCGTTGCCTGCCGCGGTCAGCGGAAGAGTCTTTGTCCGATCCAGTCCCAGACATGCTCGATTGGAGACAAGTCTGGAGAGTGTGCTGGCCAAGGGAGTTGGGGGGGGGGAGTGGGGGGGCGGAGTGAGGGCGGGCGTTATCCTGCTGTAATATCGCATTTAAGATTACACTGAAATATGGCAAGACGACCGGTTGTACGATATCGCTGATCTACGTAATGCTACTCGGTGTACCCTGTACAAACACCAGCCACGTATGAGAATGATAACTAATCGCTCTCTATATCAAGATGCCCGGCATCGGCCCTGTGCGTCGCTGTGGATGCACGATGGAAGAAGCCGCTCACCTTGTCGCCTTCAGATGCGTAAACCACCATCAGAGCTCCTAAGCAGAATCGGCTTTCATCACTGAAGACCCCAGACTGCCATTCTTCCTTCCAGTGACCTCGTTCTTGACACCACTGCAAACGTGCTCGACACTGACGAGTGGTAACCATGCCAACGGCACACGTGCCCTTAGTCCTGCTTCCAAAAGACGATTGCGTATCATTCTCGTAGACACTCTTGGTAGGACAGAGGATCGAATTTGTGATGCCGTATCCGTCCGCTCTGCCACAGCCTCCCTCCTGATGCACCGATCCTCTCGTGCGTTCATAACTCTGCGTTGCCCGGAACCACGTCTGCGAGGGTGCGAATGCTCGTCTGACCATCGACGCCACCATCATACCACTTCTGATACCCCTCGTCCAACGCGGTGTGTAATTTCACGAAAAGACCAACCTGCTTCCCTAAGACCCATTATATGACCTCGCTCAAACTGCGCTAATGAACAAACGTTGTGCGTCTGCATCGTCCAGGCATGGTAGCTTCTTCAAAGAGCACTGAACAACATGGCACAAGACGAATAACTTCTTTCTTCACATCCTAGTCCTTAAATACGCGCTGCCGACATTTGCATGTTGTCGTCCTTAGTGACGTCTTTACTTCATCAAATGACTTTCAATCCTGGCTCACTGTTTCTGCTGCCCTTAACTATTAAAGTATTATATTATGACGTTCCTAAAGAAATACCTTCTGGGTGTTCATTTTTCAATTTCCGCCAGTGGATATGCAGAATTTGGTGGTCGTTTAGGAGGAATTGCTCTCCCTGTTTTTGGGAAGGGAGGGGGAAGAAAGTTTAAAGACTAAACATTTACGCTGTTCTTAGGTACTATAAGAGAAAACTGTACGTGGACTTACCTTTTATGAGGAAAGAAAAAAAGTTTGGCGGTTAACCTACGATGAACGTCTCAGTTGACAGTCGTCCCCTTGCCCATTGACTCATGTCATCTTTCTTTGGGGCGGGGGTGGCTCAGTCTGTAGCGCGCCAGGCTCGTAATCTGTAGTTCCCAGGTTCGAGTCCCAGCTGGGTCAGCGTTGAGATTTATCTCCGCAAAATTCCCCGCCCTGCCCACGGTCAGTAGGGTACACCGATGGGCTTGGAAAGGCCGCCGTCCGTCGGAATGGGACGTTAAGCCGTGGCCCCGTGTGCGGGAGAGCCATACCCTGTGCACGTTAAAGAACACGCTGGATGGCCTTGACGAGAGGCTACCATCTGTCTTCCAACAGCTGTTCCAGTGGGTCCCCTCCCCCAACCTTCTCTGAGCTTTCGGGGTCCATTTGACCTGGCCATTTAGCCCATGGTGTGCAAAAAAGTGCCGCTCAGAGGTAAAACAACCCAACTCATGTCATCTTTAATTCTTCATATGACTTTTATGCAGAATGAGCTGTTTCAGATGAAAATTGTAAGAGAGCAATGGAAGATGCGTCGTAGAACACTTAATAGATTGTCCCGTTCTTATTGAATTCCTAAATTTCAAATATAGATATTTCTTATTCATATTTCGCAACCTATAAACATCGTAAAGTTGCATTTTCCTCTTTTTTTCAGACACCATAATGGCAGAAGAGCCCGCCAAAAGGCGAGGGGTCAAACGGCGTAGCTTCAAACCGAAAAAATCTTGGAAAAGCCGTTTGGCCAGTTGGATAGGAGGCACATTCTGCAGCCTCTGCTGCCTCTGCCAATGAGAATGGCAGAGAACAGACACTACAGGCAGGGATAACCACCACAAAAAGTATTTTTAACTTATTTGTTTTGTAGTTAAAATCGTTATTTTCCTAAATAGTGATTTAATCTTTTAAAGTAACTGAAATTGCATATTTATCGCATCGCAATTAGATTTTACACAGGTGTTTTACATTCTATTTTTAAATTCTATAAGATTTTTTTCCCTTGTAATGGGTAGAATTTATTGAACTGTATTTATGTTATCGTAGTTCATTCCCATACACGAGAAATCGGGATTTCCTTTTTTGTAGTCAAAGTGAAATCCTTATTTTCGTAGCGCTATATTTGGCTTTAAACACAGTGAAGTATTTGTTAAAACCAATGCAAAAACAATCGATATTTTATATATTTGCTGCAACAAGGAAGTTTACATTTCGCCTTTTTAATAATGAGAGATTTAAAAGCACCTACCTAGAAGAAATTTCTTCAGTTGAAATATTGCGATATCCCATAGTTGAAAGCCATTGAAATAAACTGTTCAAATGCAAAAATGTTATTTCGATGAGCTGGTCTTGGGAATTATTGATGCTCGCCAAGTCCGTCTTTGGACACCTCGCTGCTCTCCTCCCAAAATGTTTGAAGGCCTGATGCAGCATTATAGCATATAGGAAAGGGTATATGAAAGTGAAACCTAATAGATACATACATATAAGGATAGGATACTTTATTCGAAATAAGATTTGATGCGAGTTAAGAAAGCGGCATGCTACAGTAATCTCTCGCCAACTGAGGAGGTTACGTTCATGAAAGTATCGCATTTGGCAACACTAAGGTGCAATAGAAAACCATGAAGAGTTAGGCGAACGACGATAAACATGACATAAAAAGATTAAAAAGAAAAACTCAAATTTTGTTTTCCATTTATACAACATAAAAACGCTAATAAGGTTGACCATACAATAAGTTAAACAAATAGGAATCAGTTTATTTAAAAAGCTATACATACATGAAATATCGACTATCCTCCTTTGGCAGCATCTTCATTTGATACGGTGACGTTTAAGAATCTGACCTTTATCTGTCCTCTGATATTCTTGTGTGAGGACATCAAGAGATTAATCTCTGTGCACATTCCAACTACCTACGGAGACAAAATGGTTGGTGGTCTGTTTAAAGAAATTATGTCTATTTAGAGAGGAAATGTCTACAATATCAAACAGCCCCCTAATCGCAAGAATGGTGCAAAGACCTGTTCCGCTGGTACTAAAGGCTAAAACCATTTACACTGGAAGACTTCCACCAATGTAGGTTTGGAGATGCCCACAGAAGCAAGAGTTCAATTGGCACGCGATATCAAAACTCGACCTTGAATGATTGAAAGAAGGTCATATGATATGGTTCGATGAATTTCGTTTTCTGTTGCACCATATGGACGGCTGGTACAGTCGCTCAAAAATATTCCAACACTATGGTTGATTACAGAATTCAGAAAAAATATCTGGCAACGATTTTTTTTAGGAGTAAGTGATCTGGCAACCTTCTGTACACGAAGGTTGCCAGATCACTCACTGTAATCAACCATAGTGTTCGAAAAAAATTTTGAGCGACTGTACGTGTGCATCGTTTACCCGGGGAAGTGTTAGCACCAGGATGCACCGTGGGACGAAAACAAGCCGGTGGAGGAAGTGTAATGTTTTGGGCAATGTTTTGCCGGGAAACCCTAGTTCCAGTCATTCATATGCAGGAAACTATGACATCTACCACCTACCTAAATGACATTGCTGCCCAGGTACATCCTTCCATTGCAACAGTATACACTTCTAGTAGTGCCTTCTTTCAACAGATAATGCACCATGCCACACTGTCCGGATTGTTTGAAAATGGTTTGCGGAACATGAGGAAGACTTCCAGGTATTGCCCTGACCTCCAAATTCCCCAGACACCAATCGAGCATCTGTGGATTGTGTTGGAACAGCATATCCGATCTGCGGCGGCGCAACCACGTAACTTACAAGAGTTAAAGGATTTGCTGGTAATGTGTTGGTATCAGATACCACAAGACACCTTTAGAAATCTTGTAGCATCCATGCCTCGCCGGGTAAGAGCTGTTTTTGCGGCACGTGGAGGACCAACATCATATTTGGCAGGTGTTCATAATGTTTTCACTCTTCGGCGTAAATAACAGGAATTTCATTCACTTTCATTTCGTTTTTATATGCTTTCATTAAAATATCCAGAAGTTTTGCCAAGTTGGATTCATGCGACCAATGAGAGACTGGGAGCCCTATAACTTCAATAAGCTGTGTAGTGCTCATTTCACAAAGGCCAAGAGTATGGTGCCCATTATTAAAAGAGCATTCACAAATATTTTGTATCAAGGAGAACTAATGTTGGATTTAAATGCAGTATTTCAAATAGTACAGTTTAGTAAAACGATCACCAATATCAGTTAATTAATGAAAGACAAAGATGAAAAGGTATTAGCAGTATTTTCAACTGTCCTGGTGGTCAACTACATAGTGTGCTCGTCTACTAATAAAAAGGATCCTCTTCTCAAGCCCCGTATAAGGAATGGATATTTTCTTTCTTGTGTTGTCCTTCAGTTCATAAGTCTTCTCTATGGTTATCAATCTGCTCACCTTTTGTAGATCTTTGTGGCAAGCAGCTGATTCAGAGATTATTTATTTATTGTTCAACACATTTCTCAATACGAATTTGCAATCTCTTTTGCACATTCAGTAAATTCAGACTTTTAATTTGACGATTGGCATATCGTAATGATTAAAAAAAAATTGCAACGTTAAATAAAAATAATTATACTCACTCAGGGCCGCATCAAGTAGGTACAGTCGCTCAAAAAAGTATCCGAACACTATGGTTGATTACAAAATTCAGAAAAAAAATATCTGGCAAAGTTTTTTTAGAAATTAGTGATCTGGCATCCTTCGTGTCCGTGATTACAAAATTCAGGAAAAAATATCTGCAGCGTGTACAGCAACTGTACACGCTCCAGTTATCGTTCACAGCAAACTGGAGCGTGTGCAGTTACTGCACACGCCCCAGTTTGCTGTGAACGGTAACTGCACACGCTCAATATTTCCGTGAGTGAGCCCACACGATCTAGTAGCATAATAATATGACCACTACAGTCGCTCAAAAAAGTATCCAAACACTATGGTTGATTACAGAATTCAGAAAAATATCTGGCAGAGGAAAAAATTGTTACACCTCTTTACGTATATTTCAAGCATTTTGCAAATTGTTTTTAAAAGCTCTAAAATGTAGTGGGAAATGTTATACTGCATGGAAATAATCTCTTTTTTTCTACAGGGTGTCCCGAGTCACCGAGGCATTCCTCTCTATGAAGGAGAAGTTTCGCCGTCGGTTTAGTGTCATCAATCAATAATGACATTTAATGGAGCCTTTTCCCTCTTTTTCCTTCCACATTAGCTGCCTATGTGTGGAGGGGTTTTCTCCTGGGTTAGAGCAAAACACTCTGACATGGATGGTGCCTTGACGTGGCGTCAGAGCTTTTCACTAAACCATCCGGCAGATAACTGTTGCAGTGAGCTGTAATCATAAAATAATTCTATTATGAGTGAGCATATAGTCGAAGGGAGATACCAACCGGCAATTCTTCCCTAAATTATAGTATGGGGGGGGGAAGGGACCGGAACTAAGAGGCTTTCGCCAAATTGAACAGTTCATTCTGCAAGAATCGTTACCTCGCCTTGGGACGGAAGACAACTTGGATAGACGACAGCTATCAGCGTCAGCTGTTGCAGAGCATCACCTCGGTCGAAAGTTTGGGCGAGACTAGTTAAGCTTAGTTTTATTGCCTGTTTTGATTTTCTCTCAGTGCTATTGTGTATTATGTATTATACGAGGAGGGCAATGAAAACGCTGGATCAGACCAGCGACGATGCAAACACGGAAAAGGACACACAACACTCGACTCCATTACCTGACACAGACATGGAGGGGGAAGTGAATGCTAACGGAGGGGAGGAAGATTGCCCTTGGAGTGAAGACGGGGATGATGCGACTTTTGCGACTCGACTACCTGCATCGAGAGCGCAGTCTGTGAGAGTGAATACGTCTGGGGAGATGAATGGGTATCATATGAAGCAGATGGAGATGCTGCTTAGAAGGGAAGAGAGAAGATAGAATTAGGGAGCAAGAAAGGAAAGATAAGATTAGGAAAGAAGAATTAGACCGAGCTCATGAATTGGAGCTGGCTAAATTGAGGCTCAGGAGAGACAGCTCAGCCTCGGGCGACGATATGACAGCCTTGGCTATGGAAGGAGCCGACCCCAAAATTCGGAATTGGATAGGCTGCATAGGTATTCCCAGCTACTACAGCATACATTGGACAAGGCTCCACAATAGATTGGCGAGATGCCTTTGTTTTCCCAGCAAGTGGAGGCAGTTTATGAGACTCGTTATTTCCCTGCCTCCATAAGAGGAGAACTGTTAGCAACACTATTAGGCGAGAAATTGCGGCCGGTTATAGCTCAGCTACCGCCAGCAGAGGCAGGAGATTATGAGCAGCTGAAAAAGATAATTTTACGTCAGTGTCGATTGTTGACAGCCACAGAGTATCACCGGCGTTTCGAAGAAGCAGAAAAGGTGGATAGCGAAAGCTGGGCGGAATTTTCGGTTAGAATTTCTGCTGTGCTTTCTCATTACTTGGACAGAAGAAAAATGAAAGATCTGGAGGAGTGTAAGAATCTCATGGTGTCTGATAAGATCAAACGGGAACTACCAGCAGCTACGAGACAATTTGTATTGCAGAGAGAAGAAGCTGATGGGAAGGATGAAGTCTCCAGAATTGGCATGTGTAGTGGAGCTGCATTTAGATAGCCGTCGGGAGTCAGGAGTTGGTGGAACCAGGTGGGGATACAGAGCACAAGGAATGACAAACCATGAATCGAGGGTGAATGAGAGGAGATATGTTCCCCCAATGAAAAGATACAGTGGGAATGGCAGTACCACTAATTATAGAGAAAATGAGAGTCCCAAAGAAAGGGAATCCCTTCGAAAAAGGAAAGAATGATTTAACTGTGGGGAATATAATCATTTTGCTCGCGAATGTCCACATAAGAAGAAAGAAACTACTACCGAGGTGCGAAGGGTAACCATCGCAGAGGATGATGGCGATGAAAGGAGCGATGAGGAAAGGTGTGATTTAGTTGTAGCTAGGGTCACTGGTTCAGGTATTTACAGAGGTAAGAGATGGTGTAAAGTGGCAAAGGAAGAAGTATCGACAGCATTGTGAACTAAAAATATCACGCATGAAGAAGGTTCCCATTTTGTGTGGAGGCCAAGTGAAAAATTTTGGGTTTGAAACAGGACTTCAGATGCATAACAGAGTCTTGTCTGGTATTTCGAAACTCTTTGATGGAGGGCAGGATTTAGGGAGGATTACTCCACTTTACAGAGTATTTAACTTAAATTTTTGAAAAGTTAAATTTTTAAAGATCCGTGAAATGATGGGGATGTTATACTACATTGCAAATACAGTATTGCCTAACCCCCTTTACATTTTTTCCGATCGACTGTATTTTGTTTGGTGTTCTCGCTATAACAATTTGGATTATTGTAACCTGAATTTGAAAAGAAAGATTCCCGATAATTAACATCCTCCCCCTCCATGCGATTTTTTTCAACCCGAGAATGTTACTCGAAAAAATACTTTTCACCAGAAGATTCTGATGGAGTCCGGGCGCTGCTACCCTAATGTTTCACAGTTTAAGCAAATTAATTTAAAAACTTGAAAAAAAAAAAAGGTAAAATGGAACCTTAGCAAAGAATTCCGAGATTTAATTTCGGAGGCATATTGCGAAAACTTTCACACCGAGGTGCAGAATATCAACATTTGTTAATTGAGGATTGTTGTTTATAAAGATTGACAATTAATTATTTATAAAGATTCAGTTAGACTTCTTTGCTGTGAAATAATCTTCAAGTATTTCCTGCTCAAAAAAAATTGCAATTTTTTTTAAATGATATTGAGATCGATGAATGAAGTTTCTCACCGAGAAATTGTACCACTAGTAATTACGAAATATTGCCTAGCATTTCTCACACTGTAAAGGAGCTACCTAACGAAATTCTCGTTGGAAATGTCAATTATAAAATATAAAAAACAATTCGGTACTTTTATCACATGCCTTCCCGGTGGCAGAGTGGTTAGTGTGCTTGGCTACTGCTAAAAAGGGACCTAGGTTCGAGCCCCGGGACTACTAAAAAGGAACCTAGGTTCGAGCCCTGGGTAAGGCATTGATGTTTGCGTTTATCTTTCTGCTGAGGTGCCGCCATCCTCAGACTGAAAATGGCGAATTAAACTGGGAGGCTCTTATCACACCTCTAGGGCAAGCAGCTGATTGATTGGGTATTTATTTTTATACTTTTACCACAGTTAATTCTGAAGAAGAGAGTATACAACCTTCAAGTTTCTCTTCTTTATATTTAAATTTTGGAATGTTAGAGGACGGAGTAATTGCCCTTGGACAATGAAGATTCACAAAGGGGAGAAATTTAAGTTTAGACTGTGGGAAAAAACAATTCTCTCGAAACTGAAGAGGAAATTTCAACTAAACTGAAGTATCGTCCTGTGGGCGAGAGGTTAGCACGCTTGGCGACTACTCAAAAAGGGATCTGCGTTCAAGCTCCAGGAAATGCATTGATGTTTATCTTTCTGCGGAAGTCTCGCCATCCTCACAGACCTACTATGGGGAATTCAACAGACAGGCTCCTATCACCCAGCTGGATTAAATATTTATTGCAAAAATAACAAATATGTAGCGTCTTTAAGCAGACGATATCGCTGAATATTTAGATTACATGCCTCATCCAGGTTCCCCTTAGAACATCCATGCCTCATCCAGGGTTCGAACCAGAACCATCTATATCATTATTTAGGTGACCTTGCTTGAACCATATTTGATTGAAAAAAATTAAACTCCTTTGACTAGTTGCCGAACAAGCTAATCATTTGGACACCATAATATGGATCATTAAAACATTTTGGCTCTTGTATCTTTGAGAGCGGCACTTTTTTTGCTCACAATGGGCTAAATGACAGGTTACAACGACTCCAAAGGCTCAGAGAAGGCTGACAGACGACAGCCTCCCGTCAAGGCCATGTAACTTGTTCTTTAACGTGCGCAGCATATAACTCTCCTACATATGGGGCCACTGCTTTACGTTCTATCTGACGAACGGTGGCTTTCCCAAGCTTCTAGGTGTCATCTATTGACTAAGATCAGGATGGGAAAGGCTGCGTAGATAAATCTCAACGATTATTACAAACATCTGGAAAACATTAACGCTGACGCCGTTAATCGAACCCGCAACTCTCTAGATACATGTCAGAGCGCTCTACCATTAAACCACGCATCAGACGCAAAAAATCTTCCAGAATAAGACCTATAAATCTTTCACTGAGATGTGGGGGACCTTGCGCCACCTATACTTCAGGAGAGGCAACTTTTTCAATTGTTCTAATCATTAGCAACATTTTTTCATATATTTGAAATAATTGTTGAAATCTATTTCTACAGATAATCTGTATATTTATTACGGAAATCTCAACCAACCTGGTATTGCAGATTACGAGCCTGGCATTCTACCTATAGAGCCACCTACGCCTCTGTAGTATTAGAACATGCTTTTTAAATTAAGTGTTGTACAGGGATGTCCGTGTTGTCTTTCTGCTGAGGTCCTGCCATCCTTTCAGATCTTCTACTGTGGCATATGAACTGACAGTCTCCTGCCAGACCTCTATGGCAAGCAGCTGCTTGAGGAGGTACTATTTATTATTATTATTTAATCAATATCGGGTATCAAAATTTTGGTATCCTTAGCAGTTTAATTGAAGCTTAAAAGAGAATGAAAGATTTTCTCAAATAATTTTCGACTTAATGGTAAATATTATAGAAAGAGAAAAGACAAGACTATACATCGCGTATTCTGCCCACGAATCACATTGTGGAACTGCGATAAATCTTCATCTGTTTAATAAGTTTCCAAGAATTCTACTTTTTTTCACGCGATTCGACTATATTTCAAATCGTTTCAGGTCTATTAAAGAGGATATTATTTATTTATTTTTATTTTAATCAGATTGGCCAAATGAGTAAAGAGAGGGCTTGTCACATTGACAGAATAAGTAAAGAGAAGCCTTGTCCCATTGGCCGAATATGTTAAGAGAAGGATTGCCTCATTGGTTGAATTAGTTAAGAGGAGGCTTGTCCCATTGGCTGGAGTTATTAGGGTCCATCCTTTCGGTCGAGTAAATTAAGAAAAATCTTACACGTTGTCCGAATATATTAAGTGAGGACCCTTCGGTTTCGCTGACTGAGTGAAGAGAGGGCTTGTCCGGCCGAATGAATTAAGGGGCAGTTCGTCCAATAGGCCAAATGAGTTAAGAGATGGCAAGCATCTGCTTCAGAGAGCATTTATTTATTTATTTATTTTTATTCTAATCAAATTGGCCAAATGAGTAAAGAGAGAGCTTGTCACATTGACAGAATTAGTAAAGAGCGGGCTTGTCCCATTGCCGACTGAATAAAAGAGGAGGTTGTCCCATTGGCTGAATCAGTTAAGAGAATGCTTGTCCAATTGGCCGAATGATTTAAGGGACAGTTCGTCCAATAGGCCAAATGACTTAAGAGATGGCAAGCATCTGCTTCAGAGAGCATTTATTTATTTATTTTTATTCTAATCAAATTGGCCAAATGAGTAAAGAGAGAGCTTGTCACATTGACAGAATTAGTAAAGAGCGGGCTTGTCCCATTGCCGACTGAATAAATGAGGAGGTTGTCCCATTGGCTGAATGAGTTAAGAGAATGCTTGTCCCATTGGCCGAATGATTTAAGGGACAGTTCGTCCAATAGGCCAAATGAGTTAAGAGATGGCAAGCATCTGCTTCAGAGAGCATTTATTTATTTATTTATTTATTTATTTATTTATTTTTATTCTAATTGAATTGGCCAAATGAGTAAAGAGAGAGCTTGTCACATTGACAGAATTAGTAAAGAGCGGGCTTGTCCCATTGCCGACTGAATAAATGAGGAGGTTGTCCCACTGGCTGAATGAATTAAGAGAATGCTTGTCCCATTGGCCGAATGAATTAAAGGACAGTTCGTCCAATAGGCCAAATGAGTTAAGAGATGGCAAGCATCTGCTTCAGAGAGCATTTATTTATTTATTTATTTATTTATTTATTTTTATTCTAATCAAATTGGCGAAATGAGTAAAGAGAGAGCTTGTCACATTGTCAGAACTAGTAAAGAGCGGGCTTGTCCCATTGCCGACTGAATAAAAGAGGAGGTTGTTCCATTGGCTGAATGAGTTAAGAGAATGCTTGTCCCATTGGCCGAATGAGTTAAGGGACAGTTCGTTCAATAGGCCAAATGAGTTAAGAGATGGCAAGCATCTGCTTCAGAGAGCATTTATTTATTTATTTATTTATTTATTTTTATTCTAATCAAATTGGCCAAATGAGTAAAGAGAGAGCTTGTCACATTGACAGAATTAGTAAAGAGCGGGCTTGTCCCATTGTGGACTGAATAAATGAGGAGGTTGTCCCATTGGCTGAATGAGTTAAGAGAATGCTTGTCCCATTGGCCGAATGAATTAAAGGACAGTTCTTCCAATAGGCCAAATGAGTTAAGAGATGGCAAGCATCTGCTTCAGAGAGCATTTATTTATTTATTTATTTATTTTTTTATTTATTTATTTTTATTCTAATCAAATTGGCCAAATGAGTAAAGAGAGAGCTTGTCACATTGACAGAATTAGTAAAGAGCGGGCTTGTCCCATTGCCGACTGAATAAAAGAGGAGGTTGTCCCATTGGCTGAATGAGTTAAGAGAATGCTTGTCCCATTGGCCGAATGATTTAAGGGACAGTTCGTCCAATAGGCCAAAGGAGTTAAGAGATGGCAAGCATCTGCTTCAGAGAGTATTTATTTATTTATTTATTTATTTTTATTCTAATTAAATTGGCCAAATGAGTAAAGAGAGAGCTTGTCACATTGACAGAATTAGTAAAGAGCGGGCTTGTCCCATTGCCGACTGAATAAATGAGGAGGTTGTCCCATTGGCTGAATGAATTAAGAAAATGCTTGTCCCATTGGCCGAATGAATTAAGGGACAGTTCGTCCAATAGGCCAAATGAGTTAAGAGATGGCAAGCATCTGCTTCAGAGAGCATTTATTTATTTATTTATTTTTATTCTAATCAAATTGGCCAAATGAGTAAAGAGAGAGCTTGTCACATTGACAGAATTAGTAAAGAGCGGGCTTGTCCCATTGCCGACTGAATAAAAGAGGAGATTGTCCCATTGGCTGAATCAGTTAAGAGAATGCTTGTCCAATTGGCCGAATGATTTAAGGGACAGTTCGTCCAATAGGCCAAATGAGTTAAGAGATGGCAAGCATCTACTTCAGAGAGCATTTATTTATTTATTTTTATTCTAATCAAATTGGCCAAATGAGTAAAGAGAGAGCTTGTCACATTGACAGAATTAGTAAAGAGCGGGCTTGTCCCATTGCCGACTGAATAAATGAGGAGGTTGTCCCATTGGCTGAATGAATTAAGAGAATGCTTGTCCCATTGGCCGAATGAATTAAGGGACAGTTCGTCCAATAGGCCAAATGAGTTAAGAGATGGCAAGCATCTGCTTCAGAGAGCATTTATTTATTTATTTATTTTTATTCTAATCAAATTGGCCAAATGAGTAAAGAGAGAGCTTGTCACATTGACAGAATTAGTAAAGAGCGGGCTTGTCCCATTGCCGACTGAATAAAAGAGGAGGTTTGTGCCATTGGCTGAATGAGTTAAAAGAATGCTTGTCCCATTGGCCGAATGAGTTAAGGGACAGTTCGTCCAATAGGCCAAATGAGTTAAGAGATGGCAAGCATCTGCTTCAGAGAGCATTTATTTATTTATTTATTTATTTATTTATTTATTTTTATTCTAATCAAATTGGCCAAATGAGTAAAGAGAGAGCTTGTCACATTGACAGAATTAGTAAAGAGCGGGCTTGTCTCATTGCCGACTGAATAAAAGAGGAGGTTGTGCCATTGGCTGAATGAGTTAAGAGAATGCTTGTCCCATTGGCCGAATGAGTTAAGGGACAGTTCATCGAATAGGCCAAATGAGTTAAGAGATGGCAAGCATCTGCTTCAGAGAGCATTTATTTATTTATTTATTTATTTATTTATTTATTTATTTTTATTCTAATCAAATTGGCCAAATGAGTAAAGAGAATGCTTGTCACATTGGCAGAATTAGTAAAGAGCGGGCTTGTCCCATTGCCGACTGAATAAAAGAGGAGGTTGTCCCATTGGCTGAATGAATTAAGAGAATGCTTGTCCCATTGGCCGAATGAGTTAAGGGACAGTTCGTCCAATAGGCCAAATGAGTTAAGAGATGGCAAGCATCTGCTTCAGAGAGCATTTATTTATTTATTTATTTATTTATTTTTATTCTAATCAAATTGGCCAAATGAGTAAAGAGAATGCTTGTCACATTGGCAGAATTAGTAAAGAGCGGGCTTGTCCCATTGCCGACTGAATAAAAGAGGAGGTTGTCCCATTGGCTGAATGAATTAAGAGAATGCTTGTCCCATTGGCCGAATGAGTTAAGGGACAGTTCGTCCAATAGGCCAAATGAGTTAAGAGATGGCAAGCATCTGCTTCAGAGAGCATTTATTTATTTATTTATTTATTTATTTTTATTCTAATCAAATTGGCCAAATGAGTAAAGAGAGAGCTTTCACATTGACAGAATTAGTAAAGAGCGGGCTTGTCCCATTGACAGAATAAGTAAAGAGCGGCTTGTCCCATTGCCGACTGAATAAAAGAGGAGGTAGTTCCATTGGTTGAATGAGTTAAGAGAAGGTTTGTCCCATTGTCAGAATCAGTGAAAAGAAGGCTTGTCCCATTGTCAGAATCAGTTAAAAGAAGGCTTGTCCCATTGTCAGAATCAGTTAAAAGAAGTCTTGTCCCATTGTCAGAATCAGTTAAAAGTAGGCTTGTCCCATTGATAGAGTTAGTTAAGAGAAAGCTTGTCCCATTGACCGAAGGAGTTAAGAGATCGCTATCCCATTGGCTGAATGAGTTGAAAGGAAGTCCATCAATTTGTCTGAATGATTAAAAGAGTCAGGTGGAAGTTACCTTCATAACAGTAGTACATTTTGGCTAAAAAAATATCCGAGATAATTATATATAATTACTATATGTAGACTTATATATAGACTTACTATATGTTGAAATTGGCATATTAATATGCGGATAACGAAATAAAAAACTAAGATCTTGAGGGGATATTTATTTTTATTTTATTTATTATTATATGCGAAGATATATACTGCTCATAAAAATTAGGGGATATTTCAAAATGAATACGAAGCGATGAAATATCCCTTAATTTTTGTGAGCAGTGTATATTATATGTGTGTATTTTCTCTATATTCGATATACCATTTACATAAAACATAATATTTGAATTTAGAAATTTCGTCATGAAACTTTGGCATTTTTAACAAACCAATCTCTCTTTGGGGCATGCTGAAATAATTTCCGTGCGTGGGTTGTCAAAATATTAAATCCACCACTGCCTTCATTCTATAATCAACAAGCAACATCACACCGCGTTATAATAGAGATGACACTACTACGGTCTCGAGCTGTTCAGCCTTTATAAACATCTCGCCTTAGAAAAATAACTAAATTATGTATTTATTCCCCACGATCTGAAGACGTACTTAGGAAAAGTATGAACTCGTAATAATTTTAGTGTTTAATTGAGCTGTGATAATTCTACTTTATTATTTACTACCTGAACGTACCCGGCGCTGCCCGGGTGTAAATTTTAATCAGTATATTCTTATTTTCGCTGCAATAAAGGTGAATTTTGTAAGTCCCTCCTCCCGACATTTTAGCACAGCTTTTCAACAGGAAGAAATTTGCTCGGTGTTGGCTTGGATCGTTGTTGACGTCAGCGAGCTCTCTCATAGCCCGTGGCTTATTTTCTGTTTAATCTATCGAGATTTTTATTTACGTTATAATTTGCCGCCCTTTGGCTCCCGTGATATTCGTTAGCATGGTCCACATTTCTTGTACAGCATCCCCCGTGTTACTCAGTGACTGGTTTAAAAATCAATTCTTACTTGGCCCGTGGCTTCGTTTCTACACAAATTGTGACAGCTCGTGCTTCACTTTTAATCTTCATATTCTGTTGCATTCTGCACTAAAGGTTATTTACATTTTACGACATTTTATCACAGTTTGAACACGAAGAATTTCCCGGTGTTGCAAAGGCCGTTGCTGACTCGGCGCGCGCTCTCAGATCCCGTCGCAAACGATCGAGATACTTATTTCATCAGATTTTGGCATTCTGTAATTTCCTACGTACTTTACCGAAAGGTGCCCAAATTTCGTAGGCGGGTTCCCCCTGCCCGACCCCATGTTTGGTTAGAAAATCAGGGCCATGGAGGTAGGAAGATAAGAGGAGGAGCCCTAAGTATTTGAAAATGATGCTTCGGCGACTGCGCGGCAGCCATGTTGTTCTATTCAAAACATTGATCAGTAGGTGAGTAATGAAGTGTTGCGCTATAAAAATTTAATTTTTTTCGACATTTGTATTATGGCAGCCTGTTCAGCTTACGGCTGCACGAATCGCCCTGCAAAAAAGATACCAGGAATTACCTTTCATCGGTAAGTTTGTCATTTTTATAAAAGTTTAAATAATTGTATAATGATACAAGCAACTTCGTGTTGAAATTACGCCGCTATGAAATCGGTTTTATTTCGTGTTACAAACCTCGATTCTTCACCAGATTTTTTTTTATTTTCTTCGGATTGTACTCAGTGATAAATGTGAAGATGTACTTCTTATATTGATTGATTGATTTTACGTTACACTTATTTGAGAATTCCTTCTGCAGGCTTTCTCAATTAAAAAATTTTGTTGGCTGTAATTGAATATTAGTGTGTATTCTATTTAATGGATGATGAATTTACATACTTTTAAATAGAGGTGATTAAAATATCAAGGAGTTTCTTTTTTGTTTTTTATTTTATTTTAGGTGGAAGTATTAGATATTATTTTGTTTAAATGTTTCAGTGTATAAATTCCTCTCTTCTTGATTTAATAAGTTCAGTGTAAGAAGGGAAAAGTAAATTACAATAAAGTATTTTCATAAGGTGAGAAATATAATCTTTCTTTTTTTTAAAATTTGGATAGCATTTAAGGGTTTTGTTTAAATGCCCCCTTTTTTTCTTGGATTGGAGTCTTATATTTTTGAATTTCTTTTTAGATTAATTTAATGTATCTGGTGTAAATTGTCATAGGTGAGTGACAGCGATCATTAGTTAGGGTGAAAATTTTTCAAATTGTTTAAATAATTTTAGTTAAAAGAGGATAGGAGAGTGTAATGCTTTTCTCCTTTTCGTTAATTCTTCTGATAGGGTTCTAATTGTCCCTTTTAAGGTGAATACTGAATTTATTTAATTCTGTATGGATTTCAAATAGAGCGAGTTTATTGCTTGTAGTTATTTTATTTTTACTTTGGTTGAGGGGTAGGTTAGGCGTACATGAAGATAGGTATGAGAGACTGAGGAGTCAGGCACTGAGATGTCGGGTTCAAGCCACTGTCTGGAACGTTGCCTTGTTTTTTAAATGGATATTATATTCCCTTCACCCTGTGGATATATATTTTTTTCTTTTTTTATATTTTTTTAATTTTTTATTATTTTTGCTTAGTATAATTTTTAGTTTCTTTTTTTTTCATATAGTTTTTTCAGATATTATTTTGAAATTTTACTTTGTGGCTGAGGAAGGATGTATTTCAATCCTTATGAGATTCTTTTTTGAGAGATTGTAATAATTGTGTATTTTGTATTGATTGTTAACTCTGGTTGAGGGAGCAGAATGAGCATGAGACTGGGGAGAGATGTGAAACTGAGGGTCCAAACATAGAGCTGGTGGGTTCGAGCCACCATCTGGGGCGTTTTTTTGTATAAATATATATATGTTTTTAGTTCTTTTTTTTTACTTCTTATACTATTGGCTTTATTTAGTTTTGTTAAGCAAATTTTTTTATTTTTGTGGAATGAGAATTTTTTTAACGTAAAACAGCTATTTTCTGAATCTTACAAATATGATTTTTTTGCAGTTTAAATGCTGTTATTGCATGTAATGTTTGGTGTTTTATCCATAAAATGTTTCTGCTATTATCAGTGCAGTATAAATAAACTTTTAAAATCTTGTAATTTATTTGTTATAGTCGTATTCAACGAAATATGTAAATAGTTCTGCTATACAGTAATTCTGTATGGAAATATTCATTGCATTAAAAAAAAGCAATACAAATTCCAAATAGCTTAAATGGGTTTTCTCTTAGTCGTAAAAAAATAATCTTCCCGTATATATAACGCACAGTAAAACTGAGTATAACACGTGAAAAGTAGGCTTGATTGCAGCGGCAGACGGTTTGTTTTGAATGCAACAATATGGCTACCGCCCTGCTGCCTAAGCATCATTTTCCTTGAACAGGGAAAGCACGTTAGGGCGTCTCCTTATATTCCTACCTCCATGGTTTACTCATATTATCTACTCAGGGCATTGGGCATGAGAGTAAGTTTAGCATGCTTAATGCAATAATCCTGTAGCACTTTGAAAAAACATCATCCGACCAGCCTATGAGAAAAGGTTGCACATCCCTGGTTTTGAACATCACCAAAACACTTAGCCCATCTAGTCACAACAGAATCCTCATAAATCACCTTACCATGTTTACCACTCAATTTCTATATGCCAACCTTTCTTTCCACACAAAAGATTAACTATCTGGTACAACTCCTGGCTGTTGCTGTTCAGCTGCTTCCTTTGACTTTTCAGCCAAGTTATGAAGCCAGATTCATATCAGCTGATCAGCTGTTAACTGATCCTTTAGACGTCTTATATTTTCAAAGTGAATGAAATTCGTCATTTTACAACTTTAGTACTCTGTAAGAATTGAAATTTATAGTAATGGATGATTCATAAAATGCAATTATCAACATTTCATTCTCATCCCCCCCCCCAAAAAAATTGCATTTTGAATTGGAATAAAAAAAGGCAAATTGTTGTTGGCAATGTAAACTACTTGACAACCACACTCTACCACCCAAGTTCCCAGCATAAATTAGATCATTTGCAATAGTCGTGTAAAGTTTTACATTTTATAACTTCAGGGCACTTTGTTTTGGAAATGAGCAAAAGAGAAAAGCTCAACAACTCGTATGCTAAGATCATGATTTCTACTTTCTCATTTATACTTATATGTTGTTCCTACATTCCTGTAAGCACCAATTTAAGAGTTAATCTGGCTCTTACAATGCACTATTAATAGCTAATCTACTTATTTAAGAGTTAATCTGGCTCTTACAATGCACTATTAATATCTAATCTACTTATTTAAGAGTTAATCTGGCTCTTACATGGCTGCAAACGTTGCACTTTATGTAACTTTAAAAATATTTATCATACAGAAGTGTTTATTTTATGTCAAGTGAATGAAAGCAATGTAAAGTTTAAATAAGAATAGTTACACTTTATTGAATTTTCTTGAGAGTATTACAAAATAGTATACATATAAATAATACAAAATAGAAAAAAGAATACAAAACATTCTTTTGAAATTAATTACATATGGGTTATTATTATTTTAATGAACCTGGAAGATTGCACTGAAAAAAATGTCTGTTCTGCAATATTCATATTTTCCCCAGAATACAGAACATCTAAAAGTTTCCATCTGCTATTATAACAGGAATTGATATTCTCAGACTTAGTTATTTAAAATGTGCTTGAGTTAGTACATGGCGACTCAGACTTTTAAATTTCCTAATGACAGAATTTTTCTACAATGTTTTCATGGAAAACATTGCCAATGAAAAACCTAATAATTTGGCACATTAATATGGTGGCACCGCATACTACAAATTATATTTTCCTTAAGTATTGCAAATTAAACAATATATGTGCAACAGAGGTTTGCAAATTTCACTTCACCGAATATCACATTCCAAAACTCCATCAACTAGTATTTATTTTGAGTCATTGGAATTAATATCATTTGATCTCAATGGCCTTGTATTTTTATCTCTCTTACTTTTATCATAATAGGTTATTTGCCTCTCGTCCATTATCTTTGCAGAAAACAGAGATGTCTCACTTGATATAAAGGAAAGTGGTTTAGTTTTTGCCTTTGTAACATATTCTTCATAAACATTATTTAACAAAGTTTTAGTTTCAATAGTGGAGTTGAAATTAGACTGTTCGAATACACCAGTTGGAAAGCTTCCAAAGAGAGGTTTACCTAAAATATCAGCTTCTTTAAAATCTAAATTAGAGATAGACAAGCTTTCCACACTTAAATTCTTATAAGAACTCAAAAATGCTGCATCCAACGGAACTTTCTTCCTATTCTCAGTTAAAATACTTTCACGTGGAAAAGAATGCTCAACTTTTACATCTGAGACTTGCTTCAAACAGGTATCCAATTGATGTCCAACAGGATTTGGTGCTTTTAGAACTTCTGAGAGTATAGAATGTTTTGAAGCATACTGCCCAGTTTTTGAAGTATTGGTCATATCTTGCAGGCTGTTAAATAACAATAGAATACATTTAAGTATAAATAGCATTCTGATAAAATTACTGCACAAAACTTTTTTTGGTATCACAGGTTTCACAATATTTGTAACTTTTAAAGTTAGGCAAATATATTTTTAAAACTTTATGCTTTTATTGTGTTTATCATTAACAGTTCCCCTGCAGATTGAAAAACACTGTAATAAATTATATCATATACACAAGTCAGCCGTCCCATGGCCGAGTGGTTAGCACGCTTGACTACTGATCTATGGTACCTGGGTTCGAGCCCCGGGTAAGGCATGGCTGTTTGTGTCGTTTTTCTGCTGAGGTCCTGCCATCCTCTCAGACCTTCTACTATGGCATATAAACTGACAGGTTCCTGTCAGACCTCTGTGGCAAGCAGCTGCTTGAGGGATTATTATTTATACACAAGTAACAGGAATGGAGAAGTTACATTTTTAATGATTGTTTTCTTACTGTGTGACATTTCTTTTTTGCTACTTAGCACTAGGATGGACTGAAGTTATATTTTACAGTTA
Source organism: Ryuthela nishihirai (assembly GCA_038380435.1). Lineage (NCBI taxonomy): Eukaryota > Metazoa > Arthropoda > Arachnida > Araneae > Heptathelidae > Ryuthela > Ryuthela nishihirai. Next base: position 24,742,318 of record JAWZYU010000001.1, read on the forward strand.
AAATAATTTTACAGTTTCTTTGTAATGACCACTAAACTCTCACCTTGTCCTTGATCAGAAAGGGGACCTCAACGGGCTTGGAAAGGCCATTGTCCATCAGAGGGACATAAAGCTGTGGCTTCCTTTGCAGCAGAGCCATACTCTGTTGCATGTTAAAGAACATACTTCATGGCCTTGAGAAGAAGTTTCAATGTGTCTCCAATCAGCTGTGCAGTGGGTCCCATTCCTGCACCTTTTGGGTGTTTATGGCCCAAAGTTGGACATTTAGCCCATTGTGTGAAAAAAAATCTGCTCAGAGATAAAACAACCCAACTCTTGATAATCAAAAATTCGGTTTTAGCAATACATAACATTCAATATTAGCAATACACAACATTCAATGGGTATAAATCATCATTCAATCAGGCAAATTCACTCCCCTAAGAGCTTTACTCACTTTTCACTCACTGTCACATAAAATATCAATGGCTTTGTTAAAAAGAGAAATGGTCTATGATGATAATTTCAATGTTAAGGAATGGCATGATTGTTTCTTCATTTGTATTTTCTTTCTGCTGAGGTCTCACCTTCCTCAAGATACGAGGGTTGTTTGTTTGCTTGTGTTGTGTTGAGAGCAAAGTAGGTAGTAAACAATTTGAAGACAGCATGAAAAACGTTTAAAAAATAATAAGTCTTAATATATTTTAATATTTTCCTTTTTTAAAATTAACCTTTGAATTTTTTGTCCTTATATTCAAAAATGTACAACTTTAAATTAAGAATATCAATAATTCTGGAATATCTTAGCATTGAAAGATTTAAGGCAAGGTATAAAGTTAGAGAAAAATTGCCTTGAACAAATTGCTTCGAACCCATGATTTAACAACATGTTACTGACTACTGAGCAATATCACATACAATGTTAAAATGCATGGGTGGCTACAGAAATACTATCTCTTTAAATGATTTTAAACGTTTTTCCCCAATTGACATGTAAAGCCATATGGTACTAGTGTCAATAGTATTCTTTTCATACCCTTGATGATGGATATTTTGATCAGCTGCCTGTAACTCAGTGGACAGGTTGATTTAATTTGGTTATTTAAGGTTTTATGACACCAATCAACAACTAAGGTTATTACATGCGAAACATGATAAAAAAAATTAAAGAGATGACATCGACAATCAAATATAAAAGGAAAAGACTAGGGGAAAAATATGGAAACACATGTAAAAAACAAGGAGTAACAATTATATAATACAAAACACAAATAATGGGTGTAAGAGACTCGTAAAAAAATCACCAATTATAAAATACCAAATGGAAGGCAAAAAATTAAATTCAGTTAAAATACTTAAGAAATTTTTAAAATGCATAAACAGTTTCTAAAAAGGATTCATTGGATAAAAGATTTATGAATGCATGTGGCTCAATGGCAACTGATGAAAGCTAAAAATTATGCATCAAAGTTCAGTGTAATACAATTGATTCAAATGTGATCAATGGTTAAATTGATGTTACAAAATGCACATATAGGTTGGTCATCAACTCAAGAAAGAAAATATGTTAAAAACCTAATTTATGTGAAGCTGAACAAGAATATCCTCCTTGAGATTCTTGAAAAAAAAAGAAGACTTTCACAATTTGACAACAGTCTTATTTTGGAACAGTTTGCTGTTAATCTGTTCTGACCAAGATTGCTACCATTGCAGGTATGGAACTGACAAGCAGAAAGGGATATAGCTGACTTGGCAGCAGCATCTGAAAGTACCTGCCCCTAATGCTGTCATGTCCAGGTACCCAAAGAACAAGATGCAAGACAATGGACTTGCCAGCAGAGATTATGGAAAGGTTGGGTTGTTTTACCTCTGAGCGGCACTTTTTTGCACACCATGGGCTAAATGGCCAGGTCACATGGACCCCGAAGGCTCAGAGAAGGTTGGGGGAGGGGACCCACTGGAACAGCTGTTGGGAGACAGATGGTAGCCTCCCGTCAAGGCCATCCAGCGTGTTCTTTAACGTCCACAGGGTATGGCTCTCCCGCACATGGGGCCACGCTTAACGTCCCATCCGACGGACGGCGGCCTTTCCAAGCCCATCGGTGTCCCCCTACTGACCGTGGGCAGGGCGAGGAATTTTGCGGAGATAAATCTCAACGCTGACCCAGCTGGGACTCGAACCTGGGAACTACAGATTACGAGCCTGGCACGCTACCGACTGAGCCACCCCCGCTCCAGATTATGGAAAGAACAGGGCGATATCAAGGCTGCAATGAAATCAAAGCTGATACATAGCCACTATGTGGTCCAAGGTGAAAGAGACATTGAGCAACTCTGCAGAAAAGATGGAACATGGCATGTGGTGTGACATCACAGCAGATCACAGATGAACCCACCGAGGCATGACATCAAATCATGGTTGAAGACAGAATTTACTTTTTAATGGGAAGAAGGTACTCCCTTACACAAAGGACAGTTATAACCTAGAAGCTCTAATGAGCTTGTTCTGGTTTCTCACTCAGCATTACAAATACATGCACAGGGGCACGTCTGCTGATTTAGTAGTCAGGCATACCAACACTAGACCAGATATGGGCTAACAATTTAATATTGTTACATGGTATGGGGTGAATGAAGTTGGGATGTACTATGCAATGGCCTGGCACAAAGTTGCAGGTATATCTGTTGAAGAGGCCTTTTTCATCCTGAAAAGAGAAAATTGTACAAAGTAAAAACAGCAAGTCATGGTGAAAAAGTGTCTCAGCCGATGATTGGGTAAAGCTTCGAGACTGATTCTTATCTTTCAGGTAGTTGGGTTGATTTACCTCTGAGTGACACTTTTTTGAACACAATGGGCAAAAAATGGTTATGTCACAAGGACCTCTAGGGTTCATACAGAAGTCCTGAAGTTGGAAGGAAATGACTCATGAGAATGTTGTTAGGAAATATATAGAAGTCCCTCCCTTCCCCATCAAGGCCATCCCAGCATGTTCTATAACATTCACAGGGCTCATGCACATGAAGACATGGCTGAATATCCCATCCAATGGACAGTGGCTTTCCAAGTTCCTTTTCTCACCGAATGTAAGGTAGGGGGTAGCAGAGATAATGCTAGCACAGATGGGATTTGAATGTAGGATATGCAGATTATGAGTCTGGCACACTACTGATTGAGTCACATCTGCCCCTCTTGTAGGAAGACTTATACCAAGACAAACCAAGAACTGAAAGACAGCTGGGTATTTAGTGTCAAATTTAGGGTAAAACACACAATCCTAAGTGGTATGGGCTCAATAGGGTTCATAATTTACAAGCATGCAGTAGGGACAATGGTGGCAAAGAGATAAAGATGGCCTGATGTCTTCACCACAAATGATGGAATTAAGTGAACAAAGAAACTGACATGTTATTAGGAGATTCTAGATTTGAATCTCACTTGGCCAATGTTTCTGTCTACCAGAAGAAGTGATTAAATTCCACTATTATGTAGTAGGACCCATAGCAGAACAGATATCTAAACTTTTATTTCAACTAGAAATTCAAAATAAGTTATAACAAATATATACCTAAAATGAATACATGGTATATTTAATGATATTCATAAAATAAAATTTCTGTTCTCGGCTCCAATTGACTGGATATTGATCTAGTTCTCTTGTAATTGGTAGAGGAAACTCAGAAGTGGTAAGGTAAAAAAGTCGGATAACGCAGACCTAGAGTGGTCAGGTAAACTAGACCACCACACGTGAACTTTTCTTTGTGCACAGATTTTACATCATCAATGTTAACCTCGTGGGTCAGCAAAAGCGCTTAAATATAATATCTTGTGTTCATTAGGAAAGTAACTATTGGACTTTAAAACTATCAGAATTTGCTATTCACCATCTTAAGGATATTACTTTATCTTGTAAATCTCCAATACTGTTATCTTCTACCTTTGCAGAAATACCTTTCTAGTAATATATAAAATTTTATTCTGTACCTACCTGTAATAAAAATTACATAAATTCACCTGTAATAGAAAGTACATAAATTTAACTTGAATGCCAATATGGCTTTACTATATGGTAAATATTACTAAATATCTAAAAATCTTAAATCTAAATATTTAAATGCCTTTTCAATCCATATTCTGATGTTTCAAAGCTACAATGATTATTATATCGTAATGCAACATTTCTATTATGTTGTATAGATTTACAATGTTATAGGATTTTTCTTAAATTTATTAGAAAGGTGGTTCATAAGCATCAGTGTAAAGACTCTGGACTAGTGAGATGAATAAATCTCCTTGTATAAACATGGAGAGCCTGAAGGTGAAGAGGGTTCAATATCCTTACCGTTGACTCACAGGTTGATACACAGATCTGGGATCTCCAGTTAGTTTTGGCCAAAGAAGTATTGGAGCAAAGAACATCCATACACTTCCAAAGAGAGAGGAGAGGCTCTTGATGATGTTCAATACTGATGTGAACTTGGACCTCAGATAACAAATACGATAAAAAGCTCAATTTCTTGGTAAAGATGAGGCAGAGAAATATGTTCTCTACTACAAATGATGAAATTCAGTGAACAAAGAAACTGATATATTGTTAGGTGGTTCTAGGTCCACATCTCATCTGGCTGAAGACAATTTTTCTACAAATTTTAACATTATTAATGGTGTTACCATAAACTTAGTTAGGACTTCTCAAATTTGTACTATTTGAAGCTATTATAACCCATAAAGTATGGTAATTAGTTCCAGCACATTGAAAAACGCTTAATAAAGATTTTAAAATATGTATGCATGCAATTTTTTTCTCCATTTTAAATGTAATATAATAATTAAGGATAATAAAAAATGTATAATTTAATTAAAGGTTTATTATAAACAGAGCAATAAAGTAAAAATAGAAAGCAAAAAATCAAGAACTATTTAAAAATATATACCTAGAGTGCAATTGTACATATGTAATTGAAAAATGATTGAATATTGTAGATAAAGATGAACCTACATGCACAAAATGTAAACATTTTACAAATGTGAGCAAAAATGTGCTTATGGTTTTTAAAAATATTTTAAGAGTGTAGATTGAATTGTCTTCTCCTTCTTTAATTCTGTGCATTCACCTGTAGTTGCTGAAAATTTGGTCCATATCTTGGCAGACTTGCATCGATGTTTGGGTCAGCATCCATAACTTGCTGTTTCGTCACTGTCCTCTTCTTCAAATACATGCTGTTAGTTTAAACTAAAGAGGTCTTCATCACTCAGTTCTTCTGAATACAAGTCAAGCAATTCATGGGAATTTTCAGTGTCTAGTTCATCAAAACCAAGCCATCTCCCAAAGTCTATAATTTCTTCAATAGTAGCTTATAGTCGAGAGGGAAATCCATCGAAATCATTTGGACAATGTTGCAAAATGTGTTACCACACCATGCGTATGTTGCTTTCTATCACTTCTTGCCAAACATGGTGAATATTCTCGATTGCATTTTAGATGTTATGTTTTATCCAAAAGTTGACCAAAGAAATCATACTAACGCCTGTTGTTTGGGCAATTTCCTGTGCAAAAGTTCTTATGTAGTAGATTTTAAATATTGTGATGGTTCCTTGGTGCATGGGCTGCAATAAAGACATCATGTTTGCTGGTAAAAATATGACGTTTACATTCTCACACAATTCACCAAGTATAGTTAGATGACCAGGCATATTATTAAAATCAATAATACTTAAAAGCAATATTGTTATTGCACTATTTTTAGTGGTCGGGCAAAAATATGTTGAAGTCTTTAAATAGAGCTTTGGTAACCCATGCTTTTTTATTTGCACACTAAAATACTGGAAGTGATCATTGATTGTAGACTTTAAGGGTGTGAGGATTTGACAAACGATAAACAAGTATTGGCTTTAATTTAAAATCTCCTTCAGAATTGCTTCCCAATAATACTGTTAAGCGATCTTTGGCCACTTTATATCCAAGTTGACTTTTTTTTCTTTCTCGGAAATGTAAGTTCTGGGAGGTATTCTTTTCCAAAATAATCCCGTTTCATCAACATTAAATATTTGTTGGTCAGTGTAACCACCTTCTTCCACTATTTTGTTCAAAATATCAGGATTCCAATTTTCCATTGGAATTCAAAATATCAGGATCCAATTTTTTAAATGGTCAAACCAACCAGCGTTTGCAGTAAAAGTTTCATGATTACCATTTTCTTTCACTGCCCTAAATATACTCAAAGCTTTCGTTTAAATTGCTGCATGTAACTTGAACATCCTTATGATTTGAGCACACAATTTGAATTGTTTGGGGAAAAAAAAACTCGTACTAACTGAATTTTGCCTCGCATTAAATGTGACCAAGTGTCAATTTATAATTCATACTGAATCGAATTTTTTGCTATTCAAAATCGTATTAATTGCAATCTGCCTGTACTAACAGGCATCTATCGAACCTCTGTGGCAAATAGCTGCTTGAGAGATAAATATTTCTCATATATTTTGTAAATTTAAAATAAAAAGGTTTATAAATAATGATGATAATTTTTATTTTGGTTTGAGGCCTCAAAAGCTGAAAATGGCTGGGCCCTCATGAGCAGGTGTGGGGCACTGAGCTTGGTTAATATAGAAATAAAAACATGTTATCTGCACTGGTTTGTTTGTTTTGTTTGTTTGGCATTGTAAATGTAACCACATTAATGCACCTCAATGCAATTTGTTAAAATATACTAATTTGCAATTAAAGATTAAACAGCAGTTTCAACTTTTACATATTATGATTTTAATAACTGTTCAGTACTGATTACACAGCTACAAAGCTCAAACCTTAAATGGCAGTTCTGTAGAAAATATTTATCAGCATTGTTGACCTTGTAAACGTAATATATAAAGAAGCTGTTACAATTAAGGGCACAATTATGCAGGTTCAAAATCTTTTATGTGGGAGGAAAAAAATAAAAAAATAAATAAAACACCAGAACATCATGCATACACTAGTGCCACCAAAGAGGGCATGGTCATTGCAGCAGAAATGGTTACACATTAAATCACGGTAATAGAATAGTAATAGAAAAAATATGTACATATGGGAGAAAGAATCATATGTGAGGATAAAGAATTTTAGGTGGAAGTGAGGGAATAATAATTATGAAGGTTAACCCTTTCACGACTAAGGGAAATGTTTTTCCCATTTTAAAATTGGTGATTGTCATATTTAATTATAATCTTATCTGCATTTTTTACACAAAATCTCAAAATAGAACGTATGCCGAACGCAATTACGTAAACGGGAACGTTTAGAAAACAAAAACAGAACTGTCAGGACGCATAATATATGTACTATGTGCAATGTCCATCTTTGCCTCACTACCAAAAGAAATTGCTTCGCAGAATATCATAATTAGCACATCATTTTGTATAGTAATTTAATTTCATAATTTTGTATTATTTTAGTTAACATTTTGTTCTAATAAACCAATAAACAAAAGACATTGCATAATAAGCCTAACTATAATTTGTGTTACCTTTATAGTCCATTGGGAAAAATATTTCCCATAAAATTCCAAAAAAACTACACATTGTTATGTATTTTTCTTATGATTTTTATTTATTTTACGTCTAAACAAACTAAAATAAACAGTTACATACTAATATTTACTCTTAGAAACCTTATGGTCCTGAAAGGGTTAAGAATGAAATCCAAGAAACGATAAATGGAAAGGGTTGGGTTGTTTTACCTCTGAGCGGCACTTTTTTGCACACCATGGGCTAAATGACCAGGTCACATGGACCCCGAAGGCTCAGAGAAGGTTGGGGGAGGGGACCCACTGGAACAGCTGTTGGGAGACAGATGGTAGCCTCCCGTCAAGGCCATCCAGCGTGTTCTTTAACGTGCATAGGGTATGGCTCTCCCGCACACGGGGCCACAGCTTAACATCCCATCCGACGGAGGCGGCCTTTCCAAGCCCATCGGTGTCCCCTACTGACCGTGGGCAGGGCGGGGTAAAGGAAAGGACCAGTGGTAGGAAAGTGGGGATGGGGTCTTTCACTGATTACTGAAGATAAACAGTATGCAGAGGAAAAACAAGTAGTGGTGACCTTAACTCTCCAGAAGTGGAATGGAATGATAGAAATAAAGAGGTGGTGTTGGTCTCCCAGACCAATTATGCAAAAATGTTCTCCAAAAGTTTATAATAAATAAATTTGAAATAAACTTTCTGTTTTTGTTTATTTACTTTTATGTTGCAAAATTATTAGAAAATATATTCTCAATCGGTCTGACAAACAGTATGCAACTTCTAGAAGGTTAAGGAAGAAGTATTGATAAAGAGAGAAAAAATGAAATAAAAATGAAATAAAAATCAAAATAATGATAATAAGGAGATGAAAAGGAAGGCTCAGTTCTTTAAACATGAAAATAATATTAACAAGAGAAAAACCATTAAAGACTAACAATGAACACTAAATTAAAAAAAAAATTAAGAAAGCACATAAAATGGTAGCACATTTCATATTCTCAGTTAACCTGGAGAGAAAACGTAAAAAAGTTTATTAAAATAAAACTAAGCTACATAATACTGACCAACCATATTACCTTCAGTATGAAAAATTTTACTATCAGAAATTTCTCTATATCAGATTACAAGACTGGCATGCTACTGATTGAGCAACCCCCCCCCCCCCTACCTAAATATTTAAGGCTCACCATATTAAAATGATCCCATTAAGTTACAAAATTGTTGGCAATAAATAAAGTGAGATTTGTATACCTCTATTTTTATACTGCCATAACCTTCATTATTATATGGTTTGATATGATCCTCTTGTTGCCTACAGAATACGACTAGATCAGGAATTGGAAATCTTTCAATTGAGAAAAGATATTTTTGTTTCTTATCTTCAAAACATTTTAATACAGATATATAAAAATATGTTTCTCGATTTTATGCTCTATGAAATGATCTATAAAATTATGGAAAGCAAGGAATATTAACTCATAATGCTTCCAAGCTGATAAAAAACACTTTTCCAAAAGAGTCTAAACTTTTAGCATCTACTGCATACAACTATAAAAAGCCATATTATAAGTCTAAACTTTTAGCATCTATAGTATACAACTATAAAAAGCCATATCTTAGAATTCCTTATTTTGAAGTAATAAAAAATCATTTGAAGGGAAATTAAAAAAAACTAAAATGAAAACTGCTTGCAAATTTTAAAGATACAAAATTGAAGATAAAAATAAGCCTAAAGCAACCAAATGAAAAAAAAAATTGAAAAGGGATAACTTTTTTTTTCATTGTTGTACATACAAATAATCATGATAATGATGGCAAAATCATGATATTGAGAATTTATAAAAAAAATATTGAATTCCACTTTAAATTTCTATTCAGACTTTTACAAATAGCTGTAAATGAAAGTTATGATTAATATTGGAAATAATAAAGAGCCACACCTATGTTTTCAAAGAGCTATAGGTTGCTGACCTCAGGACCAGTTAATGTGAAGTTTTGTAATATTAAGAGACCTTGATACAATATAAATATAAAGATACGAACTGTGGATTATTTTGATTTTTTACATGCAGAAAAGTTAGATTCCAGAATTCTTTCCTGTGCTCATAGAAGAATTGTATGGAATCTTACTATACAAGATTGTAAAGCATTTTTTGAGATTGAAAGCAATGAATTTTCTTTAACTCTAGGTATTGTCTTATTGGAAAATCTATATTTTAAGCTTTTCAAGTCTTGAAATGGTTAAAAAATATTCATTCACATATAACTGTTTAATATCTAATTAAACATCAGTTATAATTTAGAAAGGTACATCTAAGCAAATTTTCATGTAATTATTGAATCATATGTGCCAAAAAACATGTAAAAGATACGCTTGACTTTAACAAATGTTCTAATTTTTTCAAGTTTTTATTTAGCAGCATTTCATTAGTACAAGTTGAAACTGATTGAAACTACATATAATGTAGCACAAGTTGAAACAAACTAGTTTCAGTTTCAACTTGTGGTACATTATATGCTAAAGTTTTCCACTTTCCTGATTATATTTATGTTCATTTGCTATCTTTAAAGTTACATTTAGTAGTCCTGTGGCAGAAGGTTAGCATGCTTGGCTACTGATCTAAGGGACCTGGTTTCAAGCCCTGGGTAAGACATGGATGTAAGGGTTGCTTTTCTGCTTAGGTCTTGCCATCCTGACAGACAAAGGAAGGTATCATTGTCTAATGTTAAGTTACTAAGGCATATAAACTGACAGGCTTCTGTCAGATCTCTGTGGCAAGCAGCTGCTTGAAGAAGAAATTAATTTTTTATTTATTATGCACAAGGTAATTATAATGAAACTGGATTACTTTGGAGGACTGTGGGCAAAAAAAAAGTTGACTCTACAGAGCTAAAATTTGGAACTGGCTAAGCAATACAGAATGGAAGGATGATGAAAAAAATCAGTTCCAAAAAATGCCACCACGTAGAACATGGCACTTTACAGAGGATTCATGCAAATTATAATCCAAATTTTGGACCCATGAAAGAATACAACAGTATATGATAACAGATTGGAAACAGGAAGTCACAATGAAACCTGAATTGAAGGATAGTATCAAATGGATTACCTCTGAACAGCACTTTTTTGCACACAATGGAGTAAATGACCAGTTTATAAGGACCCAAAGGGCTGAGAGAAAGTTGTGAAAGGGAACCCACTAAAAGAGTTGTTAGAAGACAGATGGAAACTTCCCATCAAGACTATTTAGAATGTTCTTTAACCTGAACAGAGTATGACTCTCCTATACAGAGGGCCATTGGATGTCCCATTCAATGGACATTGGCCTTTTCAGGCCCATAGGCATCCCTTTTCTCACTGATGATTGAGTGAGGGGGTTTAGAAGTGAAGGATCATGCACTGTTGGTTAAGCTCTATTACCAATATAACAGCAATGCTATAGCTGCTCTCTGCAAATATCAGACTTATACACCGAAGAGCCAAAACATTATAGATGTGCCAATCGATGCTAAACCAATGCAATCTCTCTTCACACAACATGTTGCTCAAATGAGGTTGCACACTCCTCCTTCTAATCTCATCATTAAACCATCTACTGCTTCAGTTTAATTACCATAAGAAAATTAAACTGAGACACTTGTTCAAGAGCACAACCATTCAAAGCAACATTTGCCGACTGCATAATTTTAGGCTAAATCCTAATGAAAGGCTAAAGTACTATTTTTTTCCATTTTCAATTAAAGAAGCAATTTTTGAAAAACCAGGAAATGATCGGAATTTCAGCTGCATATTACACACCACTGCAGATTATTATACATATAGACTGAAGAGCCAAAAAATTATGACTACCTGCCTAATTTGATGTTGGTCCTCCATGTGCCGCCAAAACAGCTCTTACTTGGCGAGGCATGGATGCTGCAAGATTTCTAAAGATGTCTTGTGGTATCTGGTACCAATAAGTTAGCAGCAGATCCTTTAACTCTTGTAAATTACATGATTGAGCCACCACACATTGGATACTCTGTTCCAACACAAACCACAGATGCTCAATTAGATTGATGTCTTGGGAATTTGGAGGCCAGGCAATACCTGGAAGTCTTCCTCATGTACCGCGAACCATTCTCGAACAATCCGGGCAGTGTGGCATCCTGCTGAAAGAAGGCACTACTAGGACTGCTATGAAAGGATGTACCTGGTCTGCAATGATGTTTAGGTAGGTAGTAGATGTCATAGTTTCCTGCACACAAATGACTAGACCCAGGGTCTCCGACCCAAAGCATTTCACTTCCTCCATTGGCTTGTTTTCGTCCCAAGGTGCAACCTGGTGCCAACATTTCTCTAGGTAAATGACACACATGTACCCGGCCATCTACATAGTGCAACAAACAAGATTCATTGGACCAAATGACCTTCTTCCAATCATTCAAGGTCCAGTTTTCATGCTCATGTGTCCATTGTAGGCACTTTCGATGATGAATCAAATTAAACATAGGCACTTGAAGCGACCTGCATTTACAATGTACTATATGTTGCCAGATGTTACGGCAACCACAACAATCCCCGGTTCCGCCTTTCAACACTACCAAGTTAATGGAAAGCCTTGCTATCTAGTGTTGGAGGCAAGCTACTATCTAGTGTTGGGGGCAAGCTATAGATGCATCTCATCCCCGACCTCCAATGGTGGGCAGTCCTATAAAAGGAAAGCTCGTCCATGGGTTTGAAACCTGGAATTTACTCTGTTCCCCGGTTAGCCATGAACAAGGATATGTAGATCCAAGTTCGCTTGGCCCCAGGGGTGGAGACTCTTAGTGGGGCCCAGACTTTGAAAAGGGCCCTTGAACTGCTGCACTTGAAACCAGAGCACCTGATTTTGAGGTCTTGGCACCGTCCAACTGGGCCACTAAACCAGTCAGTGATGCCTTCGACCTCAGTTGATCTTGACTCTGTCCAACCGGGACCTATACCAGTCAGCAGTCTTCGACTGGTTGCTGGGCCTGAAGAAAGAGATGCAGATTCAAGCCCACATGTTGACAAAATTTTTTCTACAAAATATTTTATTTATAAACATTAAAAAGTTATTATAAACGTTAAAAAGTTAAAGTTAAAAGCTGTGATTGTCATTTATGTTTAAATAATTAATAACACTAAATAGTGTGAAGAAACTTCATTATTTATTTCCATCTTACTCAGCACAATATAAAAAGAAATAGTTGCCACCCAAGATCATAGATGGCACCAACATAGGTGCCAATATCTCATGACGAGTTTAAAGCCTTACATAGTGGATAAAAGACAGAGCTGGTATTAGTTCAATCGATAGAAAACTCTGGCACGTTTCTGGAGAGATGTGGGTTAAGTCCCATATGTTGATGAAATTTTTTCCACAAAATATTTCTTGGTTCTCATACAAACTGTACATGGTGCAACAGTTGACCCCAGTGATCATTGGAAAAATCTTGACATTGATCTTCAATTCCTGGCTAGAATGGAACACTTTACAGGTCAATAAGGAACACTTTTGGCTGAATGGTAATGCCAATACTTAGAATTACTGGGCATGGGAAACACCATAACCACGTGCTGTTGGTGAAATTTCACTGGATCCTCCACATTACTGTGTGATTTTGTTGCTACTTTCAATAAATATTTTACGGAAAAAATTTCGTTTACATACAGGAATTGAACTTGCATCTCTCCAGAAACATGCCAAACAATGGTTCAAGATGATCATTTCCTATTTCTAACCGTAAGGTGTAACAGAACAATGTCAGCACACCAACTTGTATGCTGCAGTGGAGCTATCAGCTGCCACAGGGAGGACAGCTTCCAGAGTAACTGTGTCCCAATGACTTCATGAAAGAAGATTATATGAGAAGACCTTTAATGTGCACATCACTAAACTCAACTAATCAGAGGACTGAGTGGAATGGAACAGGTAGCACCACATGTATATCAGTGATCAAAGGGGACATGTTCTCTTTCCTGATGAATCACAATATAGGGTAAGTAGTGATTCTCAGCACTTGGGACACACAACTATTCCCTGAATGTATGGAAGGGACTGCTTGGATGGGAGTGATTTGCTGATAAAGGAAGGTATCATTGTCAATGGCTGCACTGGCCTGCAAGCCTTCTCAGGAGGATCCCTAAGACATGTAGAAGAGATCCCAGAACTTTGCATGAAGCTTTTTAGAGGTGCTATTGGGTAAGAATTATTATGGATAATAATGCTCATCCACATAGAGATCAGATAGTGGAAGAATAGCTTACAAGTGAAGATATCCAGAGAATAGATTGGCCAATAGGTTCTCAGACCTAAATATTATTGAACATGCATGGGATGCTTTGGGAAGGTGAGTTGAAAGTTGTCAATGCCATCCAAGAACCCTTCATGAGTTGAGAAATACTCTTAGAGGAGTGGGATTTGTTGCCCCCCTGCATTGTTTGGGAGCATTATTAGAAGCATGAGAGTTCATTGTGCAAGTTGCACATCTGTTAATAATAATACTACTTACTAAATAATGTTAACTTCAGTATTTCAGGTGATCTATAATTTTTCATAATTGGAAATATTTGGGTATATTGTTTGATTGAAAATTTAATTTTCTAATTGGACAAGAATTTCGATATATTCTTTATTTCAAATGTGAATATTAATATATGCAATATTAAATATCCTCTGAAACTTTTGCTAAATTCTAAAAAGGATTTCTTGAGATATTTGCATCTTTGTTCAACTTCCTTAAATTATGAATAACAGCGTATCTTTAAATTAAAATTTTTAGATTAGTATTTATTAGTGAGAAACGAAAGAGAATTTGTTTTAGCCCATTGGAGTCAGCAGTTGGGTGGGGCAAGAGGGGCAGTTATCCTCCCTTCGAAAAATTTATTGAAATATTAATTTATGCTGAAAAATATCAGGTCTACCAAAAATTAATGTTACAATCCTTAAAGAAATGCAATCTTTATTTTACATTTTCTTTTGCCTTTGGAAGGATATTATTTATTTTTATTTATTAAAGTAAAAAAACTTTTTCATGTGTATTTTAATAAGTTTCTGTTTTTTTTTTGTTTTTTTTAAGCATCCTTAGTTGTATTATGGTATGGTGTATGAATGGTTGTTGTATTCACAATTGTGTTCATTAATTCTTATGCTGCCATGACCTATAAAATCAGGTTCACAAAGCCTGCATGTACGGCCATGAACATAAACACACTTTTTAGTGCCATAAAAAATATAATTTTTTTAAATATTAAGGCTTGGATTAAATTTTTTATTTGATACTATAATATATATTATAACTATATATTTGAGAGCTCCTAAAAAGTGCTATTTTTTTCAATTTATTCCTCAACTTGATGTTACACAAAATAAAAAAGCCCATTTTCTTGCTCAAACTGCTATTAATACAGCCCAAATGACACCTTTGCCATAGATGCTACTCTATCTTTAGAACAGTCCCTCATTAGCTGGCTGAGAGCTCCAGTGAGTTAAATGAGTTATTTTGTAAACATCTGACCATCTGTGTTTTCAACAATATAAAGTCAAATGCCAAGGGAAGATTTTTTTACTGGAGGCTTTCAGTGATTTGCACAAAAATACAACCATATATAATTTTGCATCATTTTAGTATATTTTGTGATTAAAACTATTTGAGCATTTCTAAATTATTTTTTGCTATTATCAGATATGTTTCATGAATGAATGAGAAAAAAAAAAGAAAAAAAATCAATGTTTCTTTGATCATGTGATCAGCAATGTCATAGGAGCATGATATTGATTGACAAACATTTGGTTTTAATTCAAACTTAGTGCACATGCAAGCTGTACAGTTCGAATATATCAGAACCAATATTTCTGAGTTTTCTTTTGCTGACGAAACATAGTTTTTAACCCTTCTAGTGTCCAGGGTGAAAAACTGGCTTTATATCCAGAGGCCAATTTAACTTTACAACTCTTTTTTTGCCGAATAACTAATGAAAGGAATTATGGCATGTTATATGCCAAATTAATCAGCATTTAATTCTGGATTTTCTGAAAATTAAATATTTAGCAAAAAAGGATTATAAATAGGACTTTTTTTAGAGTCATTTATACCAAAATGCATCTGGCAAGAAAAATAAAAATTTATTTAAAAATCACTAATAGACAGAAATGATTATAATACACATGACTAGAAAGGCTATTTCTGATTAACAAAAAAAATTTTTTTCTTGTTTAAACATTTTTTTCGTTTTGTAAATATTTTCTCCACACCATACTTTGAGTAAAGTTCAGGCTTGTTGCAGAATCCAATAAACAAGTCAACTTTAGAATATTTTTAATAAATAGCTAATCAACAGAAATAGAAATTAAAGACAATGATAAGAAGAATAGAATATAATAAGAAGAAGAATAGAAATAATAAGAAGAATAAAGAAATAGAAATTATTGACATTAAAGAGAATTTAATTCTGAATTTTATTGAAGTGAAATATTTGAACATCGTAGTAACATATTAATTTTAATAACACTTTTTACAATGGTATACTGAAAAAATAGGTACATATTTCATAATTACTTCCAAATATAACATATAGGAATAATTACTTCCAAATATAATATATAGGTAAATATTTCATAATTACTTTCCTAATTCAGTAGTAAAGAATCACAACATGTGTCCTGTAGACATGGAACTCGTTAAATAATAAGCTGAAAAAAATTGGTTTTACCGTGAGTGGATCTTTCATTTTTAAAAATTGCAGTTTTTTGTTAATTATCAGGAGATTTTAGAAACTTTAAGGAAAAATTTGTTGATAATCGTTCAAATCAAACTTCTGAGCTTAAATTATGGGATTGCTTCAGCATAGAGTAATGTTAATAAACAAATTGGCAATACCTTTTATCACTTCTAAGAAATGACAATCAGTTGGTTTTATTACTTTATGTCATAAGTCATACAAATTACTTATGTCATAGTTTAATAAAATATGCATCAAATGAAAAAAATAAATATTATTTATCAAACCTTTTTCATAAGATATCTACAAAAAATTTTTAAAATGGCAATTTTTATGTTTAAAAAATCGATTTTATTTTGTTGTACTAAAAACGGATATATACATCCTGGACAATGAAGGGGTTAAAGGATAAAATAGCGATGGACAAATAATACTTATCACATATGGATATTAATCATAATGAATATTATCAAGTTGAAGATGAAAATCGTGAGTTTTTTTTCTAAACTACAACATTTCATTGAATCAGAGAATGATTCAGATGAATTCTGACTTTTCTCAGATTCTGAATAGGGATATCAATTTTAATTACTTCTAGAATTATTTATATTGCTTCTCAAATATATACTGCAATTAGAAAAAATAATTACTTGATATGAACGAAAATCAAATCATTAGGCATACATGACTTAAAATGGTAGCTACTTTAGGAGACATCTGATCAGGATAAAAAAAAAATTTTTTTTAAATGGTAGGACTTTTTAGTACTATTTTTTAAATTAAATTGATTTCATAACTAGCATTTAGAATTTGTAATTTTTAAGTCAAGTTTTCACCATCTTCGTAAGCTCAACTTTTCTGTAGTAGTCAGTATATAATGCAAATAATATATAAATAGATATTGTACATTGTTTGCATAAATGACATAAAAACATTATAATTAAATATATAAAATAAATTAAAGATTTAAATAATGATATAAATATTATGAAATACATATACACAATTGTATTGGTAAGAATACTCTGGCATGTTTCTGGAGAGATATGGGTTCAAGTCCCATATGTTGGTGAAATTTTTTCCACAAAATATTTATTGATACATCAACGTTAAAATGTTACCTATGTTTAAATCATTAATAACGCTAAACAGCGTGAAGAGACTTTATTATTTCCATCTCATTCAGCGCAATATAAAAAGGAATTGTTGCCACCCGTTGATCACAGATAGCATCGAAAAATCATCGGTGAAAGATTTAAAGTCTTAAATTAGTGGGGGGAAAAATGAGCTGGCATTAGTTCAATTGGTAAGAATACTCTGGCATGTTTCTGGAGAGATGCAGGTTCAAATTCCATATGTCAGCGAAATTTGTTCCACAAAATATTTATTGACCATAAAAAATTTTGGAGAGAGTAAATTTCTTCATTTAAGAAAAAATTTATTTTCCTCTTATTCATAAACAAATAGCCTTTCTATTGATATGCATCATAATCATTTTTGCCCATTTTTTTTCCATAAATATTTATTTGCATTGCCAGATGCATTTTTTTTGTCACATGCCTCTATCAAAATGAAGCTAGTCATTTCTTTGCTAAACATTTTATTTTCAGAAAATCCAGAATTAAATGCAGATTAATTTGGCATACAACATGCCAAAATTCTTTTCCATAGTTACTTGACAAAAAAGTTATAAAGTTCATTTTTTTTTTTGCCTGAACACAGTTGAAAAAAAGCTTGGCTACATAGTACAATTCAGTTTTTTAGGAATGGCATGGTAGGAGTTAATGAATGGTTAGACTTAAATATTAATATCTTGAAACACTGATTTCTGTTTTGGTCCCCTACCCACCACACTGAAAATGTTTTGCTCCTTCCCAAGAAAAAAATCCAGCTAATACCCATGGCTGGGCTAGCCCTTGTAATTTGAAATATTTATGCATTTATGAACTGTTCAAATGAAAGTGACTATATGCATATAAACTATCTGATCAAAAGTATCCAGACACCCCTTCTGAGTAGTGAATTCACCCATATATGACACAGCCATGGCCCAAACAGGTATATATAAGGACACAAGTGGCCTGGCAAACCTCATAGACATGCATGAAAAAGAGAATGGGCTGTACGGCAATGCTCAGTGACTTTCAACATGGCACATTAGGCCCTGCTGCAGCTGCCCCGATCAACTGTAAGTGATGTTATTGTGAAGTGGAAATCCCTAGAGGCAACAACAGTAATTAATAGATTCTGAAAAATTATGTTTTTCAGAATCTGACACGGTGACTGACACAGAAGGAATCGAACCTGCATTTCTCCAGATTCATGCCAGAGCGCGCTACCATTGTACCATGCGTCAGACAATGAAATTTTTCAGAATAAGACCTTATAAATCTTCTTCATTGAGACGTGGCTGAGACAGAGCCATCTATACTCAAGGAGATGCAACTTTTTCAGTCGTTGCTATTGATTATCAGATGTTAATGAGAAGGTCGCTAATGCTAAAGCATTAATATATAATTAAAAATCAATCCAAAGTGAATGCACAGTATTCCCTGTTAAGATAGACATCAAAAACATTAATTAATATGAATTTTTTTCAGAATCTATTAATTAATGATGATGATGATGTCTATCTTAACAGGGAATACTGTGCATTCACTTTGGATTGATTTTCAACAACAGTGCAATCACAACCAGTAAGCCGTAAAATAAGAGAGAGGGACCGCTGAGTGCTGAAGCGGGTGGTGCAACAAAATCGCCTGTCCTCAGTTGCAATACTCACCACTGAGTTCCAAAATGGCTCTGGAAGCAATGGATAACAATTCGCCATGAGCTGCAGGGAATGGGTTTCCATGGCTGAGCAGCCATGCACAAGTCTAACACCAACAAGATCACTGTCAAGTGTGGGTTGAAGTGGTGTAAAGCATGACACCAGTGAACTCTTGAGCAGTGAAACTGCATTCTGTGGAGTGATGAATCACACTTTACCATCTGGCAGTCCAATGGATAAATCTGGATGTGGAGAATACCAGGTGAATGACTGTGTTGTACCAACTGTGAAATTTGGTGGAGGAGGCATCATGCTGTGGGGCTGTTTCTTCATGGTTCGGGTTGGGCCCCCAAGTTCCAGTGAATGGGACTCTGAAAGCCATAACCTATAATAAAATTCTTGACAATTGTGCTCCAAACTTTATGGCAAAAGTTTGGTGAAAACCCTTTCCTGTACCAACATGACAATGTGCAGGAATGGTTTGATGAGATGGGTGTGGAAGAACTTGACTGGCCTGCAAAGAGCCTTCCTGAACTCTCAACCCCATGGAATACCTTTGGGATGAATTGGAATGCCGACTGAGAGCCAGGCCAAACCACCCAACATCAGTGACCGGCCTCACTAATGTTCCTGTGGCAGAATGACAGGCAATTCCTGCAGGAAATGTACCAAAATCTAGTGGAAAGCCTTCTGTGCAGTGGTTTCTGTGAGTGGAGGTTGTTTTTTTGGAGGATGATGTTCAGGTGCCAGTATCTCAACAACAGTTGCCATGATGAACTGTTACTATTCTGCAGTGTCATGAATCAACTGTGATTGGCTGTGATTGTTGAACAACCAGCCAAAGGTCACACTTAGGATCAATAGCTGTAGTGAATGATTTGTGGCCCATTCATAACACAGCAAAGCAGTCCAGCTAACCACCCAGTACAAAGTTGGAATGGCAAGACCAACATCCACATGGAACATGCAGTGGACATTAGCTCATATGGGCTATGACAGTTGACAGCCATCACGGGTACCTATGCTCAATGCAAGACACAAGAAACTGCACCTTACATGGGCACATCAGCACCAACATCGGAGCACTGACATGTGGAAATCTGTCACCTGATCAGATGAATCAAATCTGTCAGCTGATCAGATAAATCCTGTTTCTAACTTAATTATAATACTGTACATGTTCGAATTTGGAGAAAGCAACATGAAGCCATGGCATCAGGATGCATTGTTGATGTTTGGTAGACTGTAGGAGATGGTGTTATGGTTTGGGGAATTTTTTCATGGCATGCCTTGGGTCCATTAATCACAGTGAGTCAATGGCTCGATGGGGCCACCTATATTTCTATTGTTGCCAACCAAGTACATAATCTGATAAACTGTCATTTTATCCAGACAACTCCAGTGTCTATCACCAAGATAATGTGCCGTGTCACATGATCTGGAAGGTTGCAAACTGTTTTCTAGAATATGATAATAAATTCTCTGACCTCCCATCACCTCTCAACTCACTGGATCTCAACACAATTGAGCATGTTTGGGACCTACTATAAAAGGCATTTCGATGCTCTCACCCTCCACCTGGGAATGTGCAGGCATTAAGAACACCTTGTGGAACCACAAGGTGTCATATGGGAAGCACTACCACAAGACATTCTATGGAGTCTATGCCCCGGCATGTATGCCAAAAGGTGCCACAAAAGGTATTAGGTAGATGTTACTAAAGCAAAGCCAACTCAATGTAAACATTAATCAATTAAAAACATAGGTTGTGAACTTCAAGTTGTCAGAAACAAAAATTGTCCAGGGAGGTATGGGGGGGGGATCCTTTTTTCCTGGAAAATTATTTGTTTCCGTTCCTTTTTGACAAATTCCCACATACTGTAATGTTTAATTACTACTTGGACAATGCACAAGCTTGCATAAGAGATGAGAGCTGTCTTTTCTACCTCTAAATAACTAATATAAAGTGGTGCGGAGTTTCACATTATATATAGTAAACTATTCATATCAAAGTGTGTATGGGTTGTGTTCATAACTAAATACTGATGCAGCCAACTGAATATTTTTCACTATCATAATTGCTCTAAGCATTTATGCACAGAAGTAGTTTGTTTTCAGTGTTATGGCACATGGAGAACTGTTGAATGGCCTGACCATGACAATGGTGATCAACAATTTCAGGACTCAAAGGTAATCAAAGTGAGCTTTTCAATGGTAATTCTGACAAGATTACATACCTAGATTCTTTCACAAGGTTTAGAAATTGCTGGAATTTTGCAAAAGTTTCTTGAATGTATAAACAGGTTGAATCATCAACAAGAGTGTACCCCTGTGGCAGCTTCTGGTTTTCCAATTGCTCCTTAAGATGTTTATTTTCCTGTTTGAGCTATAATAGAAAATACATATATATATATTTCTATAAAGAAAAATACTTTTTAATAAAAATAAATACTTTTTTTATTATTAAGATAAAGCAATCTTATCACTGCTAATTTCAAAAGTTAACTATTGTCAATTATCAAAGTTCTTATTTCAACAGGCTTATAATTTAGCACACATAATGTAGAATATAGACTGTTTACATCCCACAAAATGATAATTTTAAGAAATTTAAAAAATATAATATATATATATAAATGTGCCATCAAACGCAAACTGCACAGATGAGTATTTACTGAAGTAATTTGCTTGACCTAAATACTTACTAGGTATTATGACTATAATAAGCAGTACAACTTATAGTGTTGTACTGCTCATTATTGTCACAATACCTAGTAAGTATAATTGATTACACAACTGTCAGTGGTCAGAGGAGATGGAACCTATTGACAGTAAATCCTGTTAAGGCTATAGTGATACATAATATGAAAGCTATATTGTATGATACATTTCACTCACAAAGATTATAATTAATGTATCTTTGAATATTTGTTTCTTATTAAATATTATCATATAGGGTTTTTAGTGTAATAAACTGTATATGGAGTAAAAATTTTCTTTCTAAAAGTTTTACATTAAACTTAACTGTAAGTAAATTTATCTTCTTGTGTTCTAAATTTTTGTTTCTAATTTAAGGTACTGATGTATTTCTAATAAAGATGTTAACTTTTTTGTAGTTTTAATATGATATGCATATTTTGTATTTTAATCAATGTATTTAAGCTCAAATATAAACTGTAGCATTGAAATGTACCTTAACATAGTTAAAACAGGTATTTTGAAGTTTTGAACCACAGGTTATTGTTTTTAGCTCTTTTAAAGAACAGAGTGTATGTTTCCACTTTATCAACTTTTTTGCTTTTAGAGATATTCTTTTGGAGTTAGATTGGTATTGATGAAATGTTATGATTGGAATTTTTCAATTCTCACAAAGACCCTCTAATTAGTAGAGCCAGTGGAAAAAGATCATCATCCTCCTCCTCAAGGCAGCCATGGGCTACGGAGGTCCAACCAGACCGTGCAATTCAGTTCTCCAAGCAAGTCTGTCCTGAGCTACATCTACTGCATCTGGCCACTGCACACCAATTCTAACAAGATCCTGTTTGACATTGTCTGCCCACCGTATCCTAGGTCTCACCCTCTTTCTGAGGCCTTTAGGCACACTGTTCATAACCCTATTCGCCAATCTATAATTATTCATACGGGCAACATGGCCAAACCAACGGAGTCTCTCTCTGCACAATATGCTGCTTCAAGGAGGTTGCAATCTACTTTGTCTAACCTCATCACTAGTTAAAAAATTGAACCACCTAATGCCTATATATATATACTACGTAATATATATACTGCGTAAGCATCTGGAATCAAAAGCATCTAGTTTCCTGTTATCTTGTTTACAAAGTGTCCAAGTTCCACTACTTTCAGCGACAGTTTGGGGTTGATTCACCTGATAAGAACTCCATTAAGCATTGGTATATGCAATTCCTGGAGAGAGGTTGCCTGTGCAAAGGCACTGGTTACCCATCATGTAGGAGGAGGTAGTGGATAGAGTTCAGCAAGCCTTCCAGTGCAGACCCATGAAGTCGGTTCAAAGAGCAAGCCATGAGTTGGAAATGCCCCGCTCTATGGTATGGGATTGCTTCATAAGCGTTTGAAATTTAAGGCTTACAAGCTGCAACTTCTGCAGGCACTCACTGAACGAGACAAAGCACTTCACTCGTTCTTCAGCATGAATATACAGGAATTGCTTCAGAATGACGATTTCAGGGAGAGAATTGTGTTCAGTGATGACGCGACCTTCCACATCAGTGGCAGAGTCAACAGACACAATGTTCGGATTTGGGGTTCCGAACACCTCATTAATCATTGAGAATGGGAGAGATTCTCCAAAGTTGAAAGTCTTTTGTATCATATCCAAAAGGAAGTTTTATGGGCCATTTATCTTTGCAGAAAACACCGTTACTGGACTCTTGTATTTGGACATGCTCAAGAATTGGATGATGCCCCAACTTGAAGAGGACTCACAGGATTTC
Organism: Ryuthela nishihirai; assembly: GCA_038380435.1. Taxonomy (NCBI): domain Eukaryota; kingdom Metazoa; phylum Arthropoda; class Arachnida; order Araneae; family Heptathelidae; genus Ryuthela; species Ryuthela nishihirai. The sequence continues at coordinate 24,765,761 of JAWZYU010000001.1, forward strand.
ATTTTCCAACAAGATGGAGCTCCACCCCACTACCATAGAGCAGTGAGAGGGTACCTCAATGAACATCTCCCACAATGATGGATAGGTCGCATAGGTCCTAACGATGAGGAGTTGCTAAGATGGCTCCTGAGGTCCCCAGACATGACACCGTGCGATTTCTTCTTGTGGGGCTTCATCAAGGACAGAGTCTTTGTTCCACTGTTGCCTTGAGAACTGGTGGAGCTGAGAAAGTGGATCATTGGAGCCTTGGCTACTGTTACAGGAGACATGTTGATTCGAGTATGGGAAGAAATGGATTATCGATTAGATATCTGTCATATCATGAAGGGTACACATATTGAGTCTTTGTAAGGTATGCTAAAAAAACTTGGAGAGATTATCTTACTTTTGTTGTAGAAAGCATCCTCATATCACATCATGGGGCCAAGAATAAATTTTTTGAAAAAGGTATAATCTTTTCTGGACATCATGTATTAATCCAGTGTGATGGTTCATTCATTCACTTTTACTTTTCCTTAACCAGTTTTACTTTATTTATATTATATTTATCATTTGGGGGATTTATTTCATTTGGATTTATCACATTTCTCTTTCCAATCCTTAGAAGGAGTTGCGCATGTGCAACTCTGACTTTTGATTGTCAGCTGCTAATGCGTGCATTTAGGACACACTCTTCTTGTATCATAGCCAGCACAAGCACATGATTATCAGATTATGCAAATGTTTTACCCACAATGCAGCAGACACGTTGGTTGTACGCTGCATATTATACTAAGTGATGTTAAATCATGGAGTTCAGTTAGTTCAATGAGATCCAGTAGAGAGAGTTGTGTTGGAGAGGAGTTGGTGTGTTGAGGTGAGGAGAAGTCAGTAAGAATGTGTTGTGTAGATAGAAGGAGGTGTTAGTAGAGATTGAGGTAGATGTGAGCTTTTAACTGCTCAATGTTTGCTCAACTGCTCAACAATCTCAACTGCTCAACGTTTGCTCAACGTTGCTTTTAACTGCTCAACAATTCATCAGCTGAATTGGTGAGTCAGGAATTTTTTGGAAATAAACTTCGTTTGTTATCTATATTTGACTTTTGTTATTTTTCTCTTGAGCAATGTTAATTGATTTTTGATTAGATTTAAACTTTAACAATTTGACAATCTTTTTGAATTCTTGCTTGATAAGTAACACTATATACATAACGAACCCTATTTCAACTTTATTTGGCAAGTTAATATTGCCTGGTGCCCGATAAGCTATCCGGAGTTTGAATCTATTTTGGATCAGACAAAAGGTCCAACTTGAGAAAGCTAATAATCTTTGAGGAAGACGTCACAAGTGCAGATCAGGAAAGAGCTGAAAATTTCAAAAAAGTATGTTAAATTTTTTAAGTGGGACAAATGGTTGTACTACCCAACAAGTTTTTAATTATGTTATTAATAATGTAGCTATTGAAACAGCCTATCGCAATGGCCAGAACTTGTCTAATGAACATGCATTTTTATAGAATGCAGTGTTCTTAGCACTCTGTTTTGCTGGAACCAATTACCAGCATTAAGTAAGGAATTCCTGTATTTGCACAATACAGGAATTCCTTGCTTACACATAGAAGTTTTTAAAAAGAACTGTTGTATCTGTTAGCAAATGCATTATGACACTAAGCAATATATTTGAATTGAAATAACTGCTTTAAATAAATAATAATTGCTAAACATCAAGAAAAAAAAAACTTGCTAAGCATATTTTAAACCAGTGCTTACTAACTGGTATGTCATAAATGAGCTTCAGGTGTGATGTAAAATATTATTGCTCAAGCAAAAGTTTCCTCACCCTGCTCTCTTTATTGTAAATAATAATTTAATATTTAGGGAGTCAAAAGTAGAAATTCTCCTCCATTTAATTTATTGAGACAAAAAAAAAAGCTCTTTGGGAGAAATATATGATGGCATGGGGGCACTGTAAGTTACTTAATTCTTTGAAAAATTTTATTGCAATTAGAAACAAATGCATATATTAAAAATTTGCTTTCTCATGTGAATATAAAAAATAATTGATTATAAAATAATAATCGATAACATTAACTAATAAATTATTAAAAAAATAGGCTATGGATATTTTTTTTTCTGATGTGCAGCAACAATTTTGCATTTTCAAATGTGTGTTGTAGATTGAAAAAGGTTGGGAAGCACCGTCTTAAATATTATGATATTACATTATTTCACCTATGGATAAATCTGCAGCAATCTCAAAAGGTTAAATTAAAACTCAGTAATAAAGTATCACAGGAAAATATCCTGTAGACAAAAATTATAGCTTTTATAACCTACTCTAACCCTCCAGGCTGCTGGAATATGCTCATCCCACTACACCTATCTGGCCAAGTAGCATCACTGATATGATAGCATCACCACATACCCACTGCTTAAAACTTTATGCAGTATTTATAAGGCAGAGGGACATCAAAGATCAATAAAGACAAAATAGGTGTGAAAATTTTAGTCAAATGTTTCTCAGATTTAAATGCAAGCCCTGGTTTCATGCCAGTTGAAAATTAATGTCATTTATTTACAATTGCTTAGGTAAAGTTCTAACATGAGTCACTGTCTACTGCACCCTATTTAAACCAAAAAAAAACTTATAATATTAAAGTTGGGTTTTTCTGTTTCAACTGGATGAATATTTTACACCTGTCTAGTCATGATTAGCTATTTTGAGCAGTGAACTGGTTGTTTTAAATTAATAACTTTGATGAAAAGATTTCTATCTTTCACATTTTTGTATATTACTACATGCTATTTTCAGAAACTGAAACTCAAAATAATATACCTTATGTAACTTTTGAAGAACATATTTTCGTTTTTGCTTCTCTTTTTCTACACACTGCTTTAGATCTTCCGTTTTTCTCTGAAATTACACACAAAAGATTACAATCAACAATTAAAATAAATAAGTAAAATAAATTTTCATTCATTTCCTCTCTCTGCTGTTGGTTCTTAACATACCAGTTCATCAGACATATTAAAGATGGAATGCTTGTTCTAGCATTTCTCTGATGCTGTGTAGCATTAATCTCAGAGTAGAGATTTTCAACTACCATAATTTCTAGCATATAATCTATGAATTGTGTGTTGTTTAAAGTGAGGAAACTGGGCACTGCATATTATTGTGAAGTTTTTTAACCCCCACCCCCAACAAGTTCACCTTTCCCAGTTACCCTTGGTTCTGCTGAAAGGAATGGGAATGCTGATCGCCAGGTGCATTCTATGGCTTTTTGACAATAACCTCAATATGTCTTTCACTGTAAAGCCCAGAGTCCTCATTTTTGATAAACTTTATTTTCATTAGAATATATCATTTCCTATTCCCACACATACACACACAAATAGAATGTTGGGAAAATGAAAACACGTTAGTTATATTGCCAATCCTAAATTTAAAGTCTTGAAAACAGATGAAGGGGTTGGGAATTATGAAGTGGGAAAGTTATTTGAAGTAGAAGAAAGCAATGTTCATCTTTGGAGAAAAAACAGATTCATGAGAGTTGGGTTGTTTTACCTCTGAGTGGCACTTTTTTGTACACAATGGGCTAAATTGCCAGGTCACAAAGACCCCAAAGGCTTGGAGAAGATTGGGGGAGGGACCCACTGAACAGCTGTTGGGAGACAGATGGTAGACTCCTGTCAAGGCCATCCAGCTTGTTCTTCAACATGCACAGGGTAATGACTCTCTCACACATGGGCCACAACTTAAAGTTCCATTTGAAGGATGGTGGGTGGCCTTTCCAAGCCCATCAGTGTCCCCTTCTGACCACAGTCAGGGTGGGGAGTTTTGCAGAGATAAATCTCAATGTTGGCCCAGCTGGGACTCGAACCTGAGAACTGCAAATTATGAGCCCGATGCACTACCTACTGAGTCCCCACCTCCACTCATGAGAGCAGACAAGCAATGACAAATGCATCGCCATAGTTTCCCAGCATGGCTACCCTTAGAAGGAAACCTTCTTAAATGGCTCCCATTCAATGAGAAGCTGGTCATCCAATTTCAACTTTGAAGATTCAGGTCAAGGCTCAAATAATGGCTTGAGAAATGGGACTGTAAAGTTTTCAAGGTGAGCACACATGATGCTTTCATTTCATACGCTGCAAAAATTTTAGGATTTGCAACAGAATACATGTTGGTTAAAGTCTTGTCACCAATTGGAAAACAAAGGCCAAGGCTTTTCTGAAATTTACAGAAGATTCTGTCAAAAACTCTAATTATAGTCCTAGTTATAAGCAAGGATAAGGTACTGCTTAGTTTTGATCAACCTCCAAGTCATATTGTTGATGTTTATAGAAGTACCACTATTTGCATGAAAACAGCAGGTCACAAAAAACCAAACTTTACTGTTATTTTTGCTTGCTTGGCAAGTGAAAACAAATTGAAACTGACGATTAATTTTAAAAGGAAAACTATACCCAAAGTGGAGTTTCCTAAAGAGTTACAGTCAAAGTATGTACATAAAAATGATTACATGAACGCAAGTACTGAGGGTCCCTGAATTATGAACCTCTGGCATATGAAAAGCCATACTTACAAAACCACAAATATAATATCAAAATAGTTACAATTTGAAATGGTAGGCACATTTGAAGCAGATTTCATTGGCATTTTGCACTCCAAAAACTTAGAGAGCACTTGTATTCTGATTCTATATGTTCCCTCATAGAAGTCAAAATACTTGAACTGCTTTGAAGTAGTTTGAACCATTAGGCTAATTCTGGGCATGCTCTGGCTATGTTTTCTCAGTGGGATGTTTATTGTGGGCTCACTGAGAGCAGAATGCATTCTGTGTCTTATTTTTTTTCATTTATTTTTTGAGAAAAACATCTTAATCATGGCTTATCGGAGGAAGAGTGTTGGTAGAGGTATATTAGTATCAAAACCGAGGAAATGTGAAACCTGACTGAACTGGAGGCAGCAAAGATTCAGAAGAAAACGCTGCAGAGGTAGTGACTAAGACATACCCATTAAAACAATTTACAATAAAAAAAATTGGCAAAGGCCTTTAGGATTTGAAGAGAGGCCACACTGAGGAGCAAGTCTCCCTGCAGTGAGAGATTTGCAAATGCATCAAAAGCTATCTTACATGATCTTGCATGTTATAAAAAAAACAGACATTTACTTTGAAATAAAGGAGGTTATTGTGTCAAGTTCCTTAATGCCATTTTTTAATAAAATGCCTATAAGTCAACCACAACTATCCACCTCTACAGCCCATGGAGGAGATGACAATGAACCCATGCCATCAACTTTTAGCTATTATAAAAGTGATGACAATGAACAAGAGGCAGCAGTCTTTACAGCCAATTCAGCATCTAACCAACATAGTAAATAAATCAATATTTATTATTCTATTTTTAACTTTACTCATTTTAATTTTATCACTAATATATTATTATTTGGTAATAATATTTAGTGCAACTTAACATTGTTTATATATAAATGTAGGTTAAATATGCCAACTTGGGGTGGTTAAGGAACCTAACTTCTATTTATAATATTGCATCAACCGGAAATTATGCTTCAAATAGCGAACAACCAACTTGCAAACAAAAATTTGGAATGCAATCCATTCATAACATGGAGACTTCCTGCATTATGACAAGATGGTTAAAGAGCATGTGGAGAACATGTAAAGGAGTGGTTTTTTTATGCCCCAAAGGTATTTTAACTCTTACAGTGACAGGTTTCTGAAATTAAACTCACTGTGGTGGCTAGATTATTTTAGTGTTTTCAGAAAATAAAGAACTTTAGAACTTCATCCTGAAGCAACTGACCTCGTTTGGTGCATCATGGCTTTAGCTACCTTTGCACCATAAAACCCCCAAACAACCGATCAACCTGAAGTATGAGATAAACCAAAATATTTCATATTATTTACTAAAAGAGAGAGCATTTAATTGTGATTAATAAAATGGCAAAATTCAAAAAAGAAAAAAGAAGAAAAAAAACAAACAGGTTAAGTTATATTTTTTAAGCACTGCAAAATTTTACTATATATTTTCGACTTTAACATCAGCAAAATTTAAAAACAAATAAAAATACCTATTTTTTTTCTGTTTTTTTCAACAAATTATTTTATTACACGCATACAAAATCTTCATGCAGCCATAGATTACAAAGGTTTAATCAGAATGCAATTTCGTTCTCCAAACATGTCTGTCCTGAGCTACAGCTGCTCTACTTGGTCACTGTAGGGCCAGTTTTGGTAAAATTCAGTTTGATATTGTCTGCCCACCACATACATCCTAGATCTTCCCCTTTTCCTTAGAATTTTAAGCACACTATTTGTAACCCTAGTCACCAATCTGAAGCTATGCATACAGGCAACATGGCCAACCAATGCAATCTCTCTTTGCATAACCATGCTAGTCAAATGAGGTTGAAGACTCCTTCTTCTAATCTCATCATTAAACCACCTAATTCTTCAGTTTAATTACCATAAGAAAATCAAACTAAGACACTTGTTCAAGAGCACAACCATTCAAAGCAACATTTGCTGAGTGCCAAATTTTAGGCTAAATCCTAATGAGAGGCTAAAGTACTATTTTTTTTCCATTTTCAACTAAAGCAATTTTTACAAAACAAGGAAATGATTGAAATTTCAGCTGCATATGACATACCACTGCAGATTATTATACATATACACTGAAGAGCCAAAACATTATGACCACCTGCTTAATATGATGTTGGTCCTCCACATGCTACCAAAACAGCTCTTACCCAGCAAGGCATGCAAGCTGCAAGATTTCTAAAGGTGTCTTGTGGTATCTGGTACCAACACATTACCAACAGATCCTTTAACTCTTGTATAAGTTATGTGGTTGAACCACCACAGATCGGATATGCTGTTCCAACACAAACCACAGATGCTCGATTAGATTGATGTCTTGGGAATTTGGAGGCCAGACAATACCTGGAAGTCTTCCTCATGTACCGTGAACCATTCTCGAACTATCTGGGGCAGTGTGGCATGGCACATTATCCTGCTGAAAGAAGGCACCACTAGAGGGTTACTATGAAAGGATGTACCTAGTCTGCAATGATGTTTAGGTAGGTGGTAGACGTCATAGTTTCCTGCACATGAATGAATGGACCCAGAGTTACCCAGCAGAACATTGCCCAAAGCTTTGCACTTCCTCCACCAGCTTGTTTTCGTTCCATGGTGCATCATGGTGCAACAGGAAACAAGACTCATCAGACCAGACGACCTTCTTCCAATCATTCAAAGTCCAATTTTGATGCTTGCATGCCTATTGTAGGCACTTTTGACAGTGAACAGAGGTTAGCATGGGCACTCAGAGTGGCCTGTGCGGCTATGCAGCCCCATTTTCAGCAGGGTTCGATGTACTGTGTATTGTGACACATTACTCCCATCACCAGCATTCAAATTATGGGCGAGTTGTGCCACAAAATATCTTCTGTTGGCTCGCACCATACGGGCTAGCCTTCGCTTACCTCTAGCATGGATGAGATGTGGTCAGTCCACACCTTGCCGGGGGTTCGTGGTTTTTCCCTCCTCTTACCACTTTTCGAAACTACTAATCACGACTGACCATGAGTACCCCACAAGCCTTGCCATCTCGGAAACGCTCTGTCCAGTCGTCTCACCATTACAATTTGGCCTATGTCAAACTCACTTACTACTACCTTTCCCATCTGAAGAACAAGAATAAAACTGATTAACAGAGCTCAGTATCAGGTGTTATTTATACTGTTTCATGACCTTCACACATGCCATCATTTACCTACAGTTGCTTCGATTTACATAAAGATGTGCTGGTCATAATGTTTTGGCTTTTCAACGTATATATTTTTGCTTATTCCTTAGTCCTGCAGATTATACCCTGCCATGGATTATATGATGAAAATTACAGTAAATCATGTCTGTTATTATTTGAAAACTTACTTTATACACTTATTTTATATTGGTAATGGCTAAAATTTAGAATATTGCAGAAACTGGAAAATAGATTAGAAACCCCCTACCATAGTATAATGTGTGTAAAACAGTGGTGCTGTAATAAAAAGTGCAATAAAATATAACACAGACACTGCTTAATTGCAGATGTAGGAATATATTCAAGAAATACAAAATATATCACTCAGGCTAGAGTTAATTGTTGATGACAGGTTTGGAAAAATAATTTTGCACACTAAGTCTAATTCATATAATCACCACTTTTGCCTCCATTCCAGTTATTAAAATTTTCCAGGGAGGATATGGGGGATGACTCACTTTAATTTCATCACAAATTCAGCAGACCATGACAATTACCAGTGTCAAAGGCCATCATCTCAAAGGTTGAATGGTGCTCTGAGCAGCGCTTTTTTGCACACAATGGGCTAAATAGCCAGGTGACAAGGACCCCAAAGCTTATAAAAGGTCTGAGCAGGTATCAACATCAATGACCACACATACCTCTACATGTTTGATAGAGAACCCTTTTGTTCAGAGGTATTGGGATGAGATCCTCACCTTATGTTTACCCATTTGCACATGCAGTGGTTCTTCTTCAAGATGAACATAAACATTGAGAGAATCAGAAATGAGAGATCCAAGACATCCATGCTTAGTCTTAGTCCAGTGTCTCGCAAACTTTTTTACTCTGTGGCACACTGAATCTAATTTTTTTTCTGCGGCACACCTAAATAAGAATTTTTGATGGTCATTTTCAGATGGCATAAAAGCAAACTCTATATAATCGTCATTATATTTGCGCTTTGTTGAAGTCATCAGCCTGGTTTTACTTGAAAATTTGCTCTCGTTCTTTAATTCATAACTCGGTGTTTGTTTTAAATATTTGTCCATTCTATGGCTTGAAATAATCAAAAATTAATACCAAAATTTGGAAAAAGCTTGATAAATACTTACAAGGTCCCAGTTGATAAAATTGAAAGATTTTTATTAAAGCACGTCAATAGGTAACAGAGAAAAAACTTTTAATACACAAAATCGATAACACAAGTCAAGTCAAAATAAAATCTTTGGAATATCTAGTGTCAATTTGAAAATCTCCCACAGCACACTACTGTGCCACGGCACACAGTTTGAGAGACACTGTCTTAGTCCAACAAAACAATTCTATTTTTTAAACATAGAAATTGACGTTTGAAATTTTTTTTATATCTTTTAAAAATAGGTAATTTAAGCATGAAAAATAATATTTTCATTTTTCATTTGATGCATATTTTATTAAACCACTATATAAATAATTTATTAAAGGCATCTTATTGCCATTTCTTAGAAGTGCTATGTGGAATTACTGATTTGTTAATGTTACTATTTGCTGAATGACATTGCATTTGTTAATGTTACTATTTGCTGAAGCAACCTTATTTAAGCTCACAAATTTGATTTGGGCTATTATCAAAGAAAAAAAAAATGCTATTTTTAAAAATGGAAGATTTTGGAAGAAATTACAAAGTACGTGTCTGTTTTTTCTCCCTTTTTACACTCTTTTCTGCCTTAAAACCTATTTTACTATTCCTAGAATTATTTTTAGCATTTAGTAGGAAAGAGGCATTCTGTGTCTTTCCTGCTTTCCAAATCAAAATTATAAAAAAACAAAGTCTTCATAGCCAGAGCTTCTTCAAAACTTGGTGCAGTGCACGGTGTCATGGGAGAGTATGTCACATGTGTTCTAATTATTCACTCACATGTGCAAGAGTGGGGAGTGCCATTTGCTAAGTGGAGATGTTACATGGATGATTTAAGTCTGAATACTTTCTCCTCATATTATTTAATATATCCTCCCTTGGTAAAAATACAGTTTTGTTTCCTTTTTTATAATTAAACCTTAGTTTTCATTTCTATAAATTTACTTTATTTCCATAAACTTTCAATCTTTAGTCAATCAATTATTACTGATTTTCTGAGTTATGATACATGGATGGCCAGTTTGTGACTTGTTGCTGTGGATACTTTTCTAACATTGCATTAGGTTACATGTGGATATTTTTTTAACATTTTCTTTTATTCATATTTTCTTTTATTATTGTGCCATCCCGTGGCTGAGTGGTTAATGCACTTGGCTACTGATCTAAGGGACCTGAGGTCGAGCCCCAGATAAGGCATGGATGTTCGTGTTGTTTTCCTGCTGAGGTCCCACCATCTTCACAGACCTTCTACTATGTGAATTTTTCTTTTATTCACATTTTCTTTTATTATTGTGCCATCCCGTGGCCGAGTGGCTAATGCACCTTGGTGATTAAACGGGCAGGCTCCTGTGAGACCTCTGTGCCAAGTAGCTGCTTGGGGAGATATTTATTATATCTTTTTTTTTTTATTTCTTCTTTTTCCACTAAAAATTTTTTTGATCTTGTATCATTTGCTGAAAATGAACGAGGTTTTGGTAAGGAAGGAAAAAGTTCCTGTCAGAGCTCACAGAGGATATTTTACTCCTCCCACCATCACCCTCAGAATTTTTTTTTTTTAATTACAAGTTAAGTTTACAATGAATGTTTTAAAAAGATTTTACCCTCCCCCCAATATCTTGGCTGTGCCACTCTGATGATACAGACAATATTTTTTTGGCTTTGGTGCACTTTTTGGCACTTAGCCAAGATAACCAAAATTCAACATCCACAGAAAAAAAATTCATAATGTTTAGTACAAAAGAAAAGCAGCCAAAAAAGTGTTCCTCCATTTCATAAATAATTTTATAAAGATGGAAAATCCCATTTATATGGGCAATCCAAGTCATCTTGTATAACATTGGCCCATGTTTTAAAATATATCACACTGAAAAGAATCATTTAAAGAAAAAAAAAATCAGGTTGATTGGCTGGGGTTTTATGGGGCAAGAACACAGAGAGCTATATTTTGCCAAACAAAGATAAATAAAGAGGTAAAAGACATTCAACCCACAACCAAAGCAAAAGCAATACACAAACTGTAAAGGATGCTACAAAAACAAAAAGTGTATAATAAAGATGATTAAAAAAATGAGGAAAAGAACCAACAAGAATATAAGTCAGCAATCAACAATAGGTGTATAGAATCCATATAAAATCAGAAACCATTATAAAATCTAATAAACAAGGTATAAATATTAAAAATTATTAAAATATCCTGCATAACAAAAAAAATTGAAAGCAGGGGTTAAAAATGAGTCATCGTGCAAAAGATTTCTGAGTGTAAGGGGCTCAAACAGTGAATGATAAGAACCAAAATAAATATGATATTCACAGTTAAAAGCTGGGCACAGAATTAAAATATGTTTGATCATTAAAATGGTGTGACAAAACTTACCCTTTAGTTCATCATCCACCTGTAAAGGAAAAGAATGTGCGAGAAATGAATGATCTAATCAGAGCTTAGCAAGTACAACTTCCTCCTTGCGATTCCTATAAAAAGATGACTACCATGGTTTGACGATTGGCTTGATCTCAAAGATTTTGTTACCAATCTGTTCTTACCAAGATTGCTACCACTATGCCTGGAGCTCAGTGGAAAATGCTTAGTCATGATGTGGTCCAAGCAAGACTGATAGTGTACAACTCTACAGTGATGATGGAACACTGCTCTGGGATCTGGTCTTCAATGATTACATCACGATGTGATCATCTGATAGTTACCCACAGATGTGATCATCTGATAGTTAACCACAGATGTGATCATCTGATAGTTACCCACTGATGTGATCATCTGATGGGTACCCACTGATGTGCCAGACTTCAAACCATCTGTGGCATGCTGAGCACACAGGCAAGAAGTCCAAGTGCTTAGCAAAGAGTTGCTGCTTAGCCAAGTGCTTAGCAAAGAGTTGCTGGTACACACAATCAGGTGTAAAGAGCCTTCCCTGTCCTGCAGGGAAAAGTCACAGGAAGGGAAAACAGTGAGCCATAGTGGAAGTCGCTTGCTGTTGACTGGGCAACACTATCAAGACTTATATGCTGCCGACTGGGCAACACTATCATGACTTATATGTTGTCGACTGGGCAACACTATGAAGACTTATACTGATGTTTTGAAGGTAACCTTGGGCACGCAAACTGAAAGGACAGATGAAAGTCAGGCAATTCTGGTAATTCATTTCTCACTGAGGACTGAAAATGCAGTCCCCCAAGTGGGATGACATGGCAGGGATTTAAATTTACATGCAAACTTCAGGGACAACTGCAATGGCAAATAAAGATGGTTCATTGGTCTCAACATAAAGACTGAACGGGTGAGGTGTGGAAGGCCCCTGTGCAAACATGTAGGGCCTGGTAGTGGAGAGGGTCCAGCACTTTCACCACAGAATCCTGGGCAGTTTGTACATCTGGGATTTGTAGTCCAGTTTTGATTGGAGAAGTGCACAGTACAGGCAGAGCAAAGAACATTAGTCTGCTTCCCAAGAGAAAGAGGAGAGGACTTTGAGGATGTTCAGTGCCCACATGCACTTGAACCTAAGATGACATGTGTGTAGTAAAAGGACAATTTCCAGTCGAAGATAAGACAAGAAACTTGGTCTCCACCACAACTGGAATGATGTTATCCCCAAGGCAAAGCTCGGGATCCAGATGAAGTTTATGCTTGCAGCAAAAGTGCATACAAACAGTCTTCTGTGAAAGAACCGAAACCCATTGGACGTTGCCAAACCAAGAGAATGTTCAGGGCAGTTTGAGGTTGTTGTTCAATAACCTTGTGTTGGACAATGAGCAAAAGATGCTAAAATTTTCGATATAGAAGGCATTGCTTATAGTCAGAGGAGGTTGTCATGTAATACAGTTTATCTTGATAGTGAAAAGTGTAACACTCAGGACAGCCTTGTGGTACTTGGGTCTTGGGGGAAAGGTTGCAACAGAGTGTTGCCGACATGGACATGAAAAGTACAAAATGATAAAACATTGGAGTGAAGATCAGCATGCAACCTCACAACCCGAAGCTGTGAGTTCACAAAACATGTTGAATCTCTAAGCCATGTCATATGCTTTTTTGATGTCAAAGAAAATTGATACCAGCTGCTCTCTGCATTAAACAGAATTACTGATCGTCAATTCAAAGCAGATCAAGTGGTTTAAAATAGACCATTGCTGGCGAAAGCCACACTGGGTATTTGAAAGAAGGCTGTGATGTTCTAAATACCAGATGAATCTGGCATTCAGCATTGTTTCCAATACCTTGCACACACAGTTCATCAATGCATGGAATGATAATTTGAAGGAATCTTGGGATCTTTCCCTGGCTTGGGGAAGGCCAAAATGATGGCCTCTAACAAGGAGCTGGAAACTGCCCCTTGAAAAAAATACAGTTGAAAAGTCAGAGCAGATAATCCTTATTCAGTGGTGAGAGATGTTGGAGCATAGCAAAAGGACATTGTGTGGCCCAACGCCAGATGCACAAGAAGTGTGCAGAGCAAGGACATTGGCAGGACATTGGAGTCAAAATACAGTGGAGAGCACATACCTTGATCGTCAGAGCCAGAAACTCGGAGGAGTAGGAAGAAGAAATGGAGGAGAAGAACTCCCCCAAAGTGTTGGAAATTGCTTGAGGATCAGAAATTGCCTGTCCACTGTGCTCCAGGATCGACAATCTTGGTCAAGACAGTTGCATGGACAATACAGTCCATCATCTCTGCCACTGCAACATTGACTGACTCCTGGCAGACTGAGTGTTCATCAAACTCACAAAGGAGTTTGAAGCCACTCCACTCAGCCCAATCAAGCCTCCACTGCGATACATGTGAAGGGTTGCAAGATTTCCCATGGGAGATGGTATAGACCACAGGGAGGTGATCCCTTCCATTATGGTTTGTCCTCAACATCCCATGTAAAGAGTGAAAGGATCATGGAGGAGTAGATGTGTGGTCAGTGGTGACTGTGAGGGTTGGGGAGTGAAAGTAGGTACTGACACAAATGTTCAACAGGGAGAGTGAAGGATCCAGGAGCCATTGCTTGAGAACCCCCATCCCTTGGTGTCAATACTGCCCCAAAGAGGCATGTGTCCAATGAAGTCCCCCATGATGACGATGGGGGATGGCAACTGCAAGACAAGGTCATTAAGGTCTTCCCAGAAGACGATATTTCTGAGTGGTAGATAGATGGAGCAGACAGTTAATCAAACTCTCATGAAGAAGCAAATGGTAACCACCTCTAAGTTGATGGTGAGGACTATGACCTGGAATCGAGAATGGTGGCTTACAAGGATAGTGACACCCCCATGAATCAGTCATCCCATCACAGTACAGCATTTCTTTCTGTTGACCTTTGACACAATCCAGATCTGGAGGCAGTTCAGAAATAAAGGAAAACAATAGCCATATGCAGAGCTAAGAAAGAGCGAGGTGAGTAGCATAATCTCTTGACCCAGCAAGAGGAAGGGAACAGAATTCAGACTATACTTGCTGCTTCAGCGAGCAAACTGTATTTTGAAGCACCAATATTTAAAGGTTAAATATATCTTTAGTAATCCTAATAGTTGTAAGAAAATGATCAATTTTGAGCAAATGTAATTTATTAAAACAAAAGAACAATTTTTTCAATATTAAACAAGCTATTATATAATATTCTTCCATACTCTATTTCACATAAAAAAATGGAGTAATAGCTACCCCTCAATCAGATTCTTATCCAGTCATTGCTTTGTACTGTTAATCACGAAAGCTAATGAAAACCAAGATGTGATATGTTAAAATGTATCAATACTCAACTTGTTAGGGAGCATCTATGGCATTTTACATTGTCAATTCACTGGTGTGAAAGAAATTATGCTTCATCATGTACCTTATAATATTCTGAAATTAAAAAAGCATTTTCAATGTTCATCAATTTGAACATCCAAACAGTACACTGAGATGCCAGTTTATTAAGTGTACCACTCCCCATCACATAAATGGTTCATTCCAACATGCAATACACCATGTGACCATGGTGTGTAATATAAATCAGGCAGATCAGCTCTTGAACATCAGTTAAGAGTTGGATTTAGCATCAGAATGGGCAAAATGAACGATCTGAATGACTTTGAACATGGCATACTAGTTGGTTCTAGGCTAGCATCCTCCAAATGGCTATCCTCCTGGGCTTTTTATGCAGAACTGTTTCAAGGTTTACCAAGAATGGTGCAAAAAACTACCAGTCCTGTGGACAAAAACAGCTTGTAAATCAGAGGAGGTCAATGGAGACTGGCAAGAATCATGCAAGTGAACAGACAGGTCACAACCAGGCGAATCAGAGCATAATTAAACATTGATGTGCAGAAGGTTATCTCCAAATGCACCATGTATCGGACCTTGTTGTGAATGGGCTACAACAGCTGCTGACCATATCAAGTGCTGATGTCAGCAAAGAAGATCAAAGTGGGTCTCCAGTGGCCACAGGAGAATTGGCACTAGACTATTGAGGACTGCAAACAGTAGCCCTGGTCAGATGAATCAAGGTTCTTTTTGCATCATGATGAAGGATGGATTAGAGTTTGGTGCAAGCAACATGAGGCCATGGAGCCATCTTGTCTAGTGTCAACAGTATAAGTTGATGGTGGAGGTGTGATGGTGTGGGGAATATTTTCCTGGCACACATTAGGCCCCCTGATACCCATTAAAAGACATCTGAATGTCACAGCATATTTAAACATCATTGTTGACCAAGTTCATTCCTTCATAGTTATAGTTCATCCTTACAAAGAGGGACACATTCAGCATGATAATGCACTTGTTTACAAGGCACATATCATCACTGAATGGTTCCAGGAACATGGTGACGAGTTTTTCTTGCTTCATTGGCTTGCACAGTTCCCAGATCTAAACCCTATCAAGCATCTTTGTGGTGTGGTGGTAAGGGCTGTTCACAGGGAGATTGTGCCACAGTCCAATTTGAAGCAACTACACAACACAATCATTTCTGTATGATACAACATTCCTGCACAATGCATCCAGCATCTTGTAAGTTCCACACCCTGGCGAATTTATGCTGTCAGTATGTCAAAGAAGGTGCAACATGCTACTGGGTAGATATACCTACTATACTGGCATCTCAGTGTACATGTAATAATTTACACTAGAAAAATTATTTCTTGCATGAAAACTTATGCATCAAAAAATTATTTCTTGCATGAAACATGGAATTATTTACTGTGGCAGAGTATTACATCTGTGAGTTATTCTTGTTACAACTCATGTGGGTGTGGTATCTTTTCATTCATGGTTGCCTTCTTTATCTTCAGATTTTGTTGCTCCATTCTTTACATAATATTGAGTGCAACAATACTTCATAAACCAGTGCCACTTCACAGTTTGAGAAACTCTATTATCATTATCTGAAGTCAGCTCAGAATCAAATTAAAATGTCTCCAAGGGTAGATGAAAATTTTGCTATGTGTTTAGAACCCATCATGGTTATGTTGATGAACATATAACTGATAACAGACAGTTATTTTTCAAATCAATGTTTATGTATGATAGATGTGCAGCTTCTTCAGATTTCCCTAAAAGTATATAATTCTCTTACTTTTAAAACAGGTGATTTTTGTAATAGAAGAATATATTTTCTGTGTCAGTACAGTTGATGGACTACTTCAGATGAGTAAAGTGGATTCAGAAATAGGAGTGGTTGCACCTAAGTTTTTAGATTTAAGGAGATTCTTGAAAAATGTTTACAGTTATGGAAAACTGCAGTTATTATTTTTGTATATTCCATGAAGGCTTTTGATTCTATTGATCAGAATAATTTATGTTTGACAATTAGCATGCCCAGATCTAGGAAAAAATTAAGGAATTCACAAGTGACACAACTGAGCCTCAAAAACACTTAGGGTAGGATGATTAGAATTTTATACTGCAAAGAGACTTGACTTTCATTGAAGGGTAACATTTTCCTCTCCATTTTAGGGGCATTTACCCTTCCAGTGTCCAAACTGAAAAACTGGTTTATATTCAGAAGCCAAGTTATTTTCTCAATATGCTCAGTCAAAAAAAAGTTCACTTTAGAACTTCTTTTGCCAAATTAATCAGTATTTAATTCTGTATTTTCAGAAAATAAAATATTTAACAAAAAAAGAGAACTTATTTTATTTCAATAGGACCTTTTTAGAGTCATGTAGTGAAAAAAATGTATCTAGCAATGAAAATAAAAATGTATTTAAAAAAAAATGAATAGACATAAATAATTATAATGCATATGAATGGAAAGGTTAGTTATTTCTGAGTAGCAAAAAAGATTACTTTAAACAAGAAAATTACTCTAATTTCATAATTTTTTTCTCAGTACCATATTTAGAGAAAAGTCTAGGCTTTTTGTCAATTGTGCTGAGTCAAATAAACAACTCAGCTTTAGAATTAAAAAAAAGAAACCAATCAACAGAAATAGGTCATGTTATATACATTAAAATAAACAGAATTATTAGACATTTACAATATTAAATGTTTTAATATCGTAAATTGAAACAAATTTATAATATTAATTTTAATAAGACTTTTTCACAGTGATATAATGAAAAAATAGATCTGGAAATGAAATTGATGATCAATTTTGGAAAACCTGATTAATAAAAACAGTCACATTATATACGAATCAAAAGCCAATTTCTTCCTAAATACTAAAATATTTACCTGAAATATTATTTTTATTTCTTATTATAATTGTTTTCAGTATGATACATTTTAAACCACAGCCCATTGTTATACAAGGTGACTTGGACTGCTCATATTCATGTGGTTTTCTGTCCCATTTATGAAGTGGAGGAAAAATTTCTTAGCTTTAGTTTTGCTTAACATTAAGCAATTTTTCTTTGTGTGTATCTTGGCATAGTGCCAAAAAGTTGGTGCATCAGAAGGCTAAACTAAAAAACATCAATATCCTCAGAGTGGCAAAGACAAGATATTAATGGGGAGCGGGGGTTAACTTTTTAAAAACCATTCAATACAAACTCAAAAATTAAAAATTGTTTAAAAAATAAAAAATTTCATGGGGATAAAGGTAAAATGTCCTCAGCATAGCCACAGAGATGGGAGGGGGGGGGGGGGGGCAAGGGTTATAATACTCTTGATGAAATTGTCCTTCCAACCATAAGAGGACCAATTTCCATGCCAAGGCTTTTTGCTTCTGTTATACAAGACCTCGTTCGTTTTCATGAAATAATAAAAGACCAGTTTTTGGCTGGAAAATGGAGAAGCAATTAAAAAATGCACATACCTAATTCAATGTTAAAAAAATCTACAGCCATAAGTTGTGAGCCATCATCATAGTCAACAAAGCGTCATGACTATGAAAGATCGATAACAACATATCAATATATAGGAATAAAATGAATAAATCGATAGAAGTAAAAACAAACAAGCTGTAAGCCATAACATTGAAAGATCTACGGGAATAAAATCAATAAATCAATAGGAGTAAAAATGAAACAATAAACTGTAAGGCAGCTGTTATTATACCTAGTGAAGTAGCACAACTCTGAAAGATTGATACATACATAGTAAGGTCCAAAAGTTTTCGGCCAAAGGGTATTATAGATGTAATTGAATCAAACAATAATTTTTATTTTTCAATATAATCACCCTTTATTTGAATACATTTTTTAGAACGGCTAATTAACTTTTCTATATCACTGAAAAAATAACCTGAATTTTTGTCAATTTTTGCTTTTTTGGCATTGGGGATCCAGGATCTGCCACTCCATAGATTCCCATTCAAAAACAGGAGATCATGGTACAGAACCATAATTTCATCTCCCGTGACAATTGAATCAATCACTTTTTTTTCTTGCCCCTCACAGAGTGCTAAAAATTCAATACAGCATTCCATGTGTCGTTGTTTTTGGACAACACTCAAAAGTTTTGGGACCCATCTTGCACTCACTCTGTTCATACCAAGATGGTCATGTAAAATTTGAAGCACTGTGCATTTTGAAAGTCCACACCTTGCTGATAATTCTTCAGTTTTCAGTCGCCTATCCTTTAGCACCTTTTCTTGTACCAGTGCAATTGTTTCTGGAGTGAATGTTTCTGCAGATCTGCCTTGATGAGGTTCATCTTCAATTGAATTTCTCTCTAAGCGAAACTGCTTAGCCCATTCCTTAACTGTCGAATGTGATGAGGAAGATTCATCGTATACAGCATCTAAACGTCGTTTAATTTCTGCCAGGTTCTTCTTTTGTCAAAAATTTAATGACCGTGTGATACTCAAGTTTAAACATTTTAAAATATTGGGCAACAACACTTCTATCTGTGATACTAGCTGGAGTGCTACTGATGCTAGCTAGAGCTGCAAAATTTTAACTGCAGTTCAACAAAACATAGGGTGAGGGGTTGGCAGAATTAGACCTGTCAATTCTTGTTCTGACATGATCGGGCCGGAAACTTTTGGACTTTACTACCTATAAATAAATCTACAGAAATAAAATCATAATAGATCTATAAAAAAAAAAGTTTTAATTATAAAAGTACAAATAAAATACTAACTGAATTGAAAAGTTATACAATATTGATGAGCTATGTGCATCATACTGTGCACACATTTGACAATTACTCATAAGAATTTTTTTGCTGGTAAGATTTATTTACATAAGTATTGCAATGTGCTATTTACATGGGGCCAAGAGCTTTCAACTGTACTCAGCAGTCTTCATCAGGGTGGTGTATAGTTCCTTGTAGAGGCAGATTGTTGATGACATGTTAGGTTAAGCAAAAATAGTATCTTTCACTTTTCTTCTTGTAGACATTTTCACTGACGAGAGTCCTGCAGTGGAAGGAAGTTCAGCATGCTGGTGGAGTAAAAGTCACTAGGTAGCAGCAGTTCGGTTGTTTGTCAGTATCACTTAGATATAATCCCTTCTCAGTAGTGAGAGTACAGAACAGTGAGCCATTTTTCCACGAGCTGGTCACTAACTTCAGAAAAACAATGCTGCACAGTTGAAGTGTCGAATTAGCCTTGTGCAGCAAGAGGAGAAGTGTGGCTGGTTGGCCATTGGTAGAGGGTTGTTGGGGTGGGAAGTCATGTAGCAAAATGTGCCAAGCTGCAGGTGGAAGGGGTGTTTTAAAGTTGTAATATCTGTCTCGGAAGGCAAAAATTTTAAGGGTTTCATGGAAAGTAACTTGAGTTTTGGAGTGGGGGGAGGAGACAATAAATGCAGAGTCGAACTGGAAGACTTATTTCCATCCATCTTGTTAAAATTGCCCATTAAGGACAATTTTAGCAAAGTGGTTCATGGAATTTTGTTTCTAATGCCCTGTTTATGCTTGTCTATCCTTTGTTTCAGGGTGTGTGTAGTGCAGCCAATATAGAAAGAGGGGTATCGGTGGGCGAATGGGGGTTAGGGTAATGAAGTAGATTCCGCCTTTGTCAGCTTGATTAATGGGATCTCTGTCATGCTTAAGAATTTTAAATAAATTTGGTGGTGTTTTGAAAGGAACTTTTAGGTTAAATGGTTTTAGGAATGGTTTAGGCTAAAAAGGGGTGCAATATTGGAGAAAGTAATGGAGTCGGCGAAGTTATGTTGTGGTTGGAGGGGTGGTGGAGGGTGATTGTGAAATTTATGCTTAGCTTTATGAAGAATTCTGTTGATAAAGGTATTAGTATAACCAGCATTGTGCCCAGTGGCAAAGATAAAGCTGATTTCGTTTTGCACAATGGTTGTGGAATCGCAGGCACACAAAGTGCGATAAAATGTGGAATACAAAAAGGCACTTTTAAATTGTGTGGGAGCAAAGGCATTGTAGGGAATAAGGTTGGGGGGAAAACCAGGTTTACGGAAAATGCTGGTGGTTAGAGTACCTTGGTTAGTTGGTTCACTGAACATTAAGGTCCAGAAATGGGAGGGTTCTGTCTACCTCACTCTCTTGTGTGAATGAAATGGCAGGATAAAATTAATCGAGCTGTTGGCAAAATTTGGCGAGTTCTTGCTCTGAGTGTTCTCAAAGGAGAAACACATCATCTGCAATCTGGCCCAAAAGAGAGGTTTGCATGCTCGCTGATCAATCATGTGCTTTTCGAGGTTATGCAGGACAACGTTGGTGAGCAAGCATGAAAGAGGAGATCCCATGGGCATCCGGTGAGCTGCTTATAAATACTGTGACTTTTTGGGAAAGATTGCAGGTGGGATCTCTCTGCAGCACTTTCTGAAGTTAGTGACCAGCATGTGGGAAAACATGCTAAACATTCAATAACATTCAAGAACAATTCCTTTATTCCAGACAATCTATGAAAATTTGCATTTACACCCCTTTACCCATGGCCTCCATCCATTTTTGTTAAAATCAAAACACACAAACCCTCACAACCCTTTTGACCCTGAATAAGAAATGAATAAGTGATAAACGAATGACCTAAGTGGAGCCAAGCAAGTACGACTTCCTTCTTGTGATTCCTGCGAAAACCAGACTGCCACAGTTTGATAATGAACTTGATCTCAAAAAGCTTGTTACCCACCTGTTCAGACCAAGATCTCTGTCACTGTGCCTGGAGCTCGATGGAAAAACGCTGCCAGAAGTCCAAGTATGGAACCGGCAGTGGAGAGGAGCATGGCTGACCTGGCAGCAGCATCTGCCAAGTCATTGCCCCTGATCCCGATGTGCACGGGCACCCAACAGAAGAAAACAGCGGTGGTGGCTGCCAGACAGTGGAGCTGCTGGCAGATCTTGGAGAGAACGGGGTGAGGCCAAGGCCTCACCGAGATCAAAGCCTGTAGCGAGCTAAGCGAGTCGGTGTAAAGCACACACCAATGATGATACTTAGCTGCTATGTGGTCCAAGGCAATGCTAATAAACTCTGCAGTGAAGATGGAACACTGTAGTGGGATCTGGTCTGCAATGATTACATCACAGCAGACCATGGCTGATCCCACAGATGTACTGGACTTCGAGCCATCTGTGAAGACAGGCAAGAAGTCCGGGTGTGCAGCACAATGGCTGGCAAAGAGTTCCTGATGCACACAGTCGGGTGTAAAGGCCTTCCCCATCCATCAAAGAAAGAAATCACAGGAAGGGGAAACAGCGAGCCAAGGTGGAAATGGCTCAGCTGTCAACTGTGCAATGCTATTGAGACTGGTGTCAATGTCTTGCAGGTAACCTTGTACATGCAAACTGAAAGGCAATCGGCCAATTCTGGTATAACATTTCCCGCCTGGGACTGAAAACACAGTCCCAAGTGGGATGGTCTGACAGGCTATGACTCACTACTCGAAAACTATGAGGATAAAAAGTTTGCAATGAAGATCAGCATGTGACCTTGCAAGCTGAAGCTATGGAGGTCACGAAGAATGCCGAATCTCCACTTTGTGTCTTAAACTTTTTCGATGTCGAAGAAAATTGACACCAGGTGCTCTCTACATAAAAATGAATTCCCGATCACTGATTCAAGACAGATTGGGTGGTCTAATGTAGACCTGTGCCTGCAAAAGACACACTGGGTGTTGGAAAGAAGGCCGTGATGTTCCAAATACCAGGCCACTCTGGTATTTACCATTATTTCCAACAACTTGCAGATGCAGCTCATCAATGCAATTGGACGATAATTTGAAGGAATCTTGGGATCTTTGCCTAGCTTAGAGAAGGCCAAGACGATGGCCTCCTGCCAGGAGTCCAGAAACTGCTCCTCGATGAAAATGCAGTTGAAGAGTTGGAACAATCGATCCTTACTCAATGGTGAGAGATGTTGGAGCATTGCATAATGGACGTTGTCTGGCCTGACAGCAGATGCACAAGAAGTGTGCAGAGCAAGGCGAAGCTCCTCTGTTGT
Source organism: Ryuthela nishihirai (assembly GCA_038380435.1). Lineage (NCBI taxonomy): Eukaryota > Metazoa > Arthropoda > Arachnida > Araneae > Heptathelidae > Ryuthela > Ryuthela nishihirai. Next base: position 24,788,448 of record JAWZYU010000001.1, read on the forward strand.
GAATGGCCTGTTGTAAGGTTCCAGGCCATTCGAGTGAAAGGACAGCGGAGAGAGTTCGGCCTTGCTCTTTAGGGCCAGAAACTTGGGGGAGTAGGAAGACGATGAAGAGATGGAGGAGAATGACTCCCCCAGAGTGTCTGCAATTGCTTTGGGATCACTAACTGCCTGTCCATTGTGCTCCAGAATCAATAACGAGTGGGACGTGTAGTTCCCACCCATCTTCCGGACTTTATCCCACACAACCTTAGAACTGGTCATGTGGGTGATAGATGTATATTTGATCCAAGATTCCTTCTGGCTCTGGCACCAGACAAAATGGGCTTTAGCCTTAGTGCATTTGAATGCTTCAAGGTTAGGGGATGTTGGATATCTCTGAAACACTCCCCAAACCTTGTTCTGAGCCCTATGAGCTGCAGTGCAGTCAGGATTCCACCATGGTTTTGGGAACTGTGGAAACCAAGTCGAAGTCTGAGGAATAGTAGAGGCAGCTGCATGGACAATGCAGTCTGTCATCTCTGCCAGATAGCAGGGATCCAACTTTGATCAGGAGCCAATCAATGTTGCATCTCTGCCAGATGCAACATTGATTGGCTCCTGGCTGACAGAGTGGTCATTGAGTTCAGGGAGGAACTCGAACTCACTCCAGTCAGCCTGATCAAGCCTCCACTGTGAGATGTGTGAAGGGCTGCAAGGTCCCCCATGGGAGATGGTGGACACCATGGGGAGGTGATCACTTCTGTATGGATTGCCCTCGACCTCCCATGTAAAGAGTCGAACGATCAAGGAGGAGCAGATAGTGAGATCAATGGCAGTGAATATGTGAGTTGGGGAGTGGAAGTATGTACTGACATTGGTGTCAACAGGGAGAGTGATGGATCCAGGAGCCACTCTTCCATGGCCTTGTCCCTCCCATTGGTGTCAGCACTTCCCCAGAGAGGACTGTGTCTGTTGAAATCCCACATGATGAGAAAGGATAATGGCAGATGCGAGATGAGGTCATCAAGATCATCCCGGAAGATAAGACTTCTGGGTGGGAGGTAGATGGAGCAGACAGTCAATGAAAACCCCACGAAGAGGCAGATAGCAACCGCCTCTAAGTTGGTGGTGAGGGGCACGACCTGGAATGGAGAATGGTTGCTCATGAGGGCGGCAACATCCCCGCGAACTGGATCATCTCCATTCTGGTCCCAGCAAACAAGAGAGAAATGTCGGATAGTTGACTGTCTGCAGGTAAGTCTCCTGCAAGAACACGCAGATGGGTTTGTGTGCCCTCATGAAGACCTAGATGTCATCAATATTCCTGTGGAATCCACGACAAGTCCATTGCTGGAGTGTGGTCATCTCAGGTCTTTGGAGTTTGGATGGACTACTTATGATTTATTTTAACTGTCACCAGTGATAATTTCAGAAATAAAGGGGCAGTCTGTGTCCATGTCCTCAGAGTCATCAGAATGACATGGATCAGAGACCACCGACTGAGGCGGGGTTAAATTTTCTTTTTAGGCCCTGGCAGAGGCCCCTTGGAAGGTCTTGTTGTCTGTGGGTGGGATGGAGGGGGCCTTCCAGAGGTGGAAGGCTCCTCAGCAAGAATGGACACAGACTTCGGCTTCGCCTGTGAAATGAGGTACTTTACTGCAGGCAACAAAGATTCAGATGGTGGTATGCTGATATCTGTCTGCACAGCCACAGAAGCCATTGGAACAATGGGCTTCCTGCGCATCACTCCAGCACAGGAGACCTTGCCAGACAGTGCAAGCTTTCTCGCCTCTGGAAAGGAGATATCGTGCAGCATTTTGAGGCACTGCACCTCCTTCTCCTCCAGCCACTTTGGACAGTCACGGGAGTATGTCGGATGTTCGCCACTGCAGTTTATGAAGCATGCCTTTTCTGCTGTGCAGTCAGGTTCGAGATGATCCTGACTGCCACAACAAGCGCAGGTGGACTTGCCCTGGCATGCTGTGCAAGCATGGCCAAACCTCTGGCATTGAAAACAACACAGAGGGTTTGGTATAAATGGCCATACCTCACATTGCAAGTACCCTGCCTTGATGGAAGTAGGCAGATATGGCATGTTGAAAGTAATTACTAGTAACCGGGTGGGTACTACTTTCCATCACGGCGTGTCAACACCCAGTGGACTGCTATCATTCCCTGGGCTGAATGCTCCGAGAGGATTTCCTCCTCAGAAACTTTGAGGAGGCCCCACTCGGAGATCACGTCCCAGGAGGAATTGAGTGTCTTGTGGGGAGTGACTTCGACTGCCACTCCACCAATCGCTGTGACATATAAGAGTAGCTCTGAATGTTTGGGGCAGGCAGTTTCCACCTGCAAGTCACCAGATCTTAGGTGCTTGACAGATTCCGGTTCTCCCACAAGACCTTTCAAACCCTTGTTTATAAAAAAGGGGGAAATGTCTCCGAGCACCTGATCACCCGTAAAGTGGATGACCAGGAACCTCAGAGAAGGACCTCAGAGAGACACACACGAAGACAAAGAAGATGGGGGATCATGGTGAGCCCTCTTGGGGGCATTGGCTGGTGAATTATGAGTTGTAGAACTTATGTTTGGTATTTGGGATTTCAGTGCCACCTACCATGGAGTCCAACAAGGGAGTGCCCAATTGGGCGCCAAGGCTGCCCGGGCACCATACCCACACAGCCAGTGAGCCAAGCCCTCACAACAAAACAAAAGGAAAAGAAAAAGAGAAATGGTGAGAAACTCCAGAGGTCCTACAAAAGAAAAGAAGCAGAGAAGTAATAAAGTGTGAGGAAGAACTGACCTCACAAAAGAAAGAAAACTATAAAATTAGTGAATGTGTGGGGAAACTTGCAAACCATTACCCAGACGTGGGCAAGGTTACTCACCAGTCTGCATAGTTGACCCTAGCAGAACCTGTCCACCAGCCAATTGATCCTGAGGGGACTTCCCTCAGGATCAATTGGCTGGTGGCCCCGATTTACCTTTTCCAAAAAAAAAAAAAAAAAACCATTGTACAAAAACATTATATCTATTTAGCACCAAAAATATTTAATAATTACCTGCAATTCTTTTGCCACCCTACTTTACCTTTAACTAAAAAAACCATTGTACAAAAACATTATACCTATTTAGCACCAAAAATGTTTAATAATTTACCTGCAAATCTTAAAGATGAAACAAACTTTCACTCTTTTAAAAAGAAGTTGCAAATCTGGATTTCTGAATATAACGATACTGAAAAACTTCTTTGAAAATTGTTAATAATCATTATTTTGGTAGATATACACTCTGTGTTTTTGAATTTCTATATTTCATTATTTTAAAAATAGAATGGAAAATTATATCACCCTGCCATCCTCTCAGACCTTCTACTATGGCATTTAAACTGGCAAGCTCCTGTCAGACCTCTGTGGCAAGCAGCTGCTTAAGGAGGTATTTATTATTATTTTTTTAAATTTTGTATTGAATTTGTTGCCTTTTTCAAAATATTTTGCCAAATTGTACAAACCCACATGCGAGTTACTTGAACTCTTGTTTCTGTATTTTCAATGTTCCTAAAATTGAATACATAATTTTAGAAAATATGTCATGCAAAATTCTTTATCTGAAATGTATAACTTGTCTATTCAATGGAAATAAATGTGCAAATAAAATAAATAAAAATTTTGAGCTTACTATCTTAAAATTCTGTTCTATTTTTAAAATGTATGTAAATGATAAAACCTACTATTAACTGCTTGTGAAACTCTTCATTGTTCATATCCATTGATATTTCTGTTGATGAAGCACTCTTTAATGTTTTACTCTCTTCTCCAGGTGATTGATTAATTCGAGAACTTTGTCTAAAGTAAAGAAAAAAATATATAACATTGTTTTCTCTTGTTTTCATTCATTAATCAATAAAATTTCATTATTTAAAACTTTTATGCTGAATGCAGAGCAGTGTAAATTTACCTTACCAGAAAAACTGCATAAAGCAAATGCAGTAATATAACCATTAACTAAAATATTCTGTATAAAACAGAAGATTTCAGATCATATATTAATACGCATTATGTTTTAACCACCTAAGAAAACTTGTTTGTGGAGTTTTAATATTTGTGTATTGAATTGATATTCATTTCTTTTAACAAACAATATAAAAGGAAATAGATTTATGTAACATTATAACTTTCCACATAAAAATATTTCATGATAAAGCACCTTATGCCCATGCTGCATACACATCATTTTAAGTAAGTGGCAATAAAATTGGTGACGTTTGGAACTGATTTCATTTTCCAGATGTAACAAGCATTACATCCATATAATATTTTTATTTAATATAATTTTGTTTTTGGAATTAATTTTCCCCAAGGCTTCAAAAGTTTACTTGTCAATACAATAGTTTGCTCATCACATATATCCTTTTTGGAAACAAATATGAAATAATTTGTTACCTTATTTATGACACTACATAGCCCTTCTCTAAACACTTTTTCCTTTTTTCAAAATATTTTTACCCCACTTTTTTTATAAAGACTTTTTCAACATGATAACATGAGAATAGCAGTCCCATAGCCAAGTGGTTAGCGCACTTGGCTCCTGATCTAAGAGGTGTGGGTTCGAGCCCTGGGTAAGGTACGGATGTTTATGTGGTTTTTCTGCTGAGGTCCTGCCATCCTCACAGACCTTCTAACATATAAACTGACAGGCTCCTGTCAGACTTCTATGGCAAGCAGCTGCTTGAGGGGGTATTTATTTATTTATTTTTTAACATGAGAATGATATACTGGATATAATGCAGTACTTTTGCAAAAGAGAATAATACAACAAATTGTTAAATATCTTAAAAATATAAATAAATTGAAAAGTTTAAAAAACACGTATCTTCCTAATAAGTAGAAAATGAACCTAAAGCATATCGATGGTGCAATCAGTCACAGAGTTTGTATTCATTTCAAAGGAAAATAGGACACTAGCAATCTTGTCATGTAGATAAATTGGCACCCTATCTACCTTTGAAGTGAATAGGAACTCAGTGATTAATTGCCCCATCGACATGCTTTAGGTTTAGTTTCTACTCTTAAAGACTATATAGGAAGATATGTATTATTTTACGTAGTTTTTATTTATATATATATATTTTTTGTCACTAAAAACACCCACCTTCAAAAACTTTCATTTGATATATGACTTATAAACATCAACCATATTTTTCTTCCCTTTTGGAGTCATGTTTGAGGTAGCCCATGAGATTTGAGATGTTACAAGTTTTTATTTGAGATATGACTTGTTAAATCAAGCCCTGCAACCCCCCCCCCCCTTATCAGATGGGAAATAGTGGGGCAAATTTCAAAACAGTTTATGATGGTCATTATATGAGCTTCCATTTGATACCAAACTCCTAACTGTAGGCTCTCATATCTGGAAGATATAGTAGAACAACTTTCTCAATTCCCATTTTCACGGGGAAGAAAACACAAGGGGTCAATTTTTTATAGCATATGACACTTCTCACATCACAAGCTTTCATTTGACATATAGCTTGTTACTTTCTGCACTCACTTTCAGGAGATAGAGGGAAAGAATAATTTTCATATTTCCTTACTCTTTTAAGGGGGAGAAAGCATGGATGCTCAATTTTTCACAGCCTATGACATTCCGTGCTTCAGAAGCATTCATTTGATGTATAGCATGTTACTCTCAGCATTCACGTTCTGGAGACATAGTGGAAGAATAGCTTTCATATTTCCCCTTTTTCAGGGGGGAAGAAAGCATGAGGGATCAATTTTTATAGCCTATGACACTCCCCACACCAGAAGCTTTCATTTGACATATAAATCATTCTCCATCACATTCAAAAGATATGGTGGAACAACCTTTTGCCAAATCCACAAACTGACAAATGTCAAAGCCAAAAGCAATAGGAAGATACACAATCTGATCAAAAGTATCCTGACACCCCTTCTGAGTAGTGGATTCACCCATATATGCTATAGCCATGGTTCAAACAGGTATAAAAACATGCAATATTTGGTAAAATCTCATAGACATGTATGAACAGGACAATGGGCCATAGAGCTCAGTAACTTTCAACGTGGAGGTGTCATAGGATGCCACCTTAGCAACAAGCCAGTTTGGGACATTTTAGCCCTGAAGCAGCTGCCCCGATCAACTGTAAGTGATGTTATTGTGAAGTGGAAATGCCTAGGAGCAACAGCAGTGCAATCACGACAAGGTAGGCCATATAAAATGACAGAGCAGGACCACTGAGTGCGAAAGTGAGTGTTACCACAAAATCGCCTGTCCTCAGTTGCAACACTCACTACCGAGTTCCAAAATGCCTCTGGAAGCAATGCTAGCACTATAACAATTCATCACAAGATGCAGAATATGGGTTTCCATGGCCAAGCAGCCACACACAAGTCAGTAGACTTTTGAGCAGTGGAACCACATTCTCTGGAGTGATGAATCACACTTCACCATCTGGCATTCCGACTGAAGAGTCTGGGTTTGGAGGATGCCAGGTGAACATTACCTGCCTGACTGTGTAGTGCCAACTGTGAAGTTTGGTGGCATCATGCTGTGAGGCTGTTTTTCATGGTTTAGGGTGGGCCCCCTAGTTCTAGTGAAAGGGACTCTGAACACCGCAGCATTTAATGACATTCCCGACAATTCTGTGCTCCCAACTTTATGGCAACAGTTCAGCAAAGACCCTTTCCTGTACCAACATGACAATGCCTCTGTCCACAAAGCAAAGACTGTGCAGGAATGGTTTGATGAGGAGATGAGTGTGTAAGAACTTGGCTGGCCTGAACAGAACCCTGATATCAGCCTCATGGAATATCTATGGGAAGAATTGGAATGCCAATTGTGAGCCAGGCCAAACCGCCTGATATCAGTGACTGGCCTCACTATGTTCTTGTGGCAGAATGACAGACAATTCCCGCAGCAATGCACCAAAATCTAGTAGAAAACCTTCCCTGCAGAATGAAGGCTGTGATAGCAGCAAAGGGTGTACCAACGCGATATTAATTTCTTTCCTATTACTGGGAGATTGTGGATGAGTGAGTGTCTGGATACATTTGATCATATAATGTAGGTAAAATTGACTAAAATTATCAACGTTACATTTTGAATATCAATGAGATAGAATATACACAAGGTTGTAGGCCTCACAAGAAAAGATAAGAAATTTAAAAGGAACCCCTTGTCTCCATATCTTTGCTACAGTCACTGCAACTGATCAGAGGTAGAAGGACACCTCTCTTTATTTCGGGGTGGGGGTGGGTCCCAAAGGACCCACCCCCCCATGGGGAAAGCACATGCTCCATCTCACAACACTACACGTGCTTGGCAAAGAGAAGCCGAGAAGTAGAAGATGAAGTTTGTCTCAGAGGAGACCAGTAGGGACTTGGAGTATGGGTGGTGTTAAAGGGGGTGCTGAGTGCAGCCCAGGGTGAAAGTAGGAAAATGAGTAAGAGAGAGAAAGCAGCTCCTGACCTCAAAGAAGAGAGTCCCAGAGCTGGCAGACAAGCCAGCCTATGTCCCTCAAGTGTGCCCTGACACGGGCACTCTCAATGGACACTGAGACCAACTCGCCTGCTACCTCATTGATCGCTTGGGAGTCACTGAGTTCGTTAGCGAACCCTTCTGTAATCGGACACCTGAGGATGTAGTGCCCGACATCTGCTTCTGGAGCCCCACAGCCGCAGTAACTGTGGGTAGAGATCTTGAACCGTTCCAGGTATTTGGAGAAGCTCCCATGTCCATGTTCCCCAAATACTGTTCCTATTATTTGGGGAAGCTCCATGTCCGAAGCTCCCATGCGTCAAGTAGTGGTCAGAGGACATCAGGGATAGACTGACCCTTTTCAAGAATGTCTTTGTCTGAAGACCATTCTCAGTCTTATCCCATGGGCGGGGGTGGCTCAGTCGGTAGTGCGCCAGGCTCGTAATCTGTAGTTCCCAGGTTCGAGTCCCAGCTGGGTCAGCGTTGAGATTTATCTCCGCAAAATTCCCCGCCCTGCCCACGGTCAGTAGGGGACACCGATGGGCTTGGAAAGGCCGCCGTCCATCGGATGGGACGTTAAGCCGTGGTCCCATGTGCAGGAGATAACCATACCCTGTGCACGTTAAAGAACACGCTGGATGGCCTTGACGGGAGGTTACCATCTGTCTCCCAACAGCTGTTCCAGTGGGTCCCCTCCCCCAACCTTCTCTGAGCCTTCGGGGTCCATGTGACCTGGCCATTTAGCCCATGGTGTGCAAAAAAGTGCCGCTCAGAGGTAAAACAACCCAACCCAACAGTCTTACCCCAGAGCCTCTGCCACTCCGTTACTACTCGTTTATCAATTATAGACTTCAGGGTCATTTTAGAAGTCTTAACCGCTATCACAGGTTGAGTATTATTACCTGAGGAGAGGGCTAGTTGGTCTGCCTGCTCATTCCCTTCATGACCTACATGTCCCTTGATCCAGGAGAAGGAAACACTGGCCATGTTCTGATTGCCCAGGATGCACTTGATTTCATTCACTATCTGATGCCTGTTGTTCGCATCTTCAAGTGCTTGCAGAGCTGCCTGGCTGTCCGTGTACAGTCGTATGTCGTTATCCTGACTGCCGTCATTGAGGGCCCAATTAAGGGCCTCTCTGATAGCGAGCAACTCTGCTTGGAAGGCCGAACCATTATTTGTAACCTTCCTATTATAATCATACACCTTGGCTCCTTGATTGAAGACAGTGAAGGCTAGGTCCACACCATCCTTGCTCTTGGAAGTATATCTCAATTCCTATTCCCGATGGTAACTCCTTGGACCAGGGCACACATAGTCTTCTTGTGGGATGGAGTTCCCACTTCGCAGTATTAGTATCATACTGGACTCCGAGGAATGTTGATTTCTCCTTAGCCTGCAGGACTCTAAATATGGTCGCTTCTTTGCCGACCATCAAAAATAGCGGAGGGATCCCTGCTAACACCAGGAGGGCATCCGTAGATGTTTTCCTGTAAGCCCTGGTGATTTGCAGTAAAGCCGGTCGTTGGGCTGTGAGCAGCTTTCTATACATTATGGAGTGGTCCGTCAGGCGCCACCAGGCACCTGCACCATAGGTTAGGATCCGCTCCATTCCCCTGAGATAAATTTCTTTGAAGACTTCACTTCTGAGTCCCCATGAGATGCGAGCCATACGCCCCAGCTTGCACATAACATTTATACATTTAGCTTTTAAGTCCTGCAGATGTGGGATCCAGCTCATCTTCTCATCCAGAGTGATCCCCAAGTACTTGAGAGTCATCATGTGGTGGATGTTTTCGCCTTTTAGTTTATAAATAGGGTACCTCTTCTTGAGGACACCCTATTTAGCTACAGTCATGGCTGTTGTCTTAGCAAAGCTGAACCCAAGCTTATTGCGTAGACATTATCCTTCGAGTATTGATAGTGCTGCGTTGCCAGCAATCTCCAGTTTGGTTCTGGAGGATGCTGTTATTACAAGCAGTATATCATCAGCGTAGGCCTGGAGCCAGACACCCTCAGGCAGGGTCAACTCCAGGGCAGTATTGGCGACTAAGTTCCAGAGGAATGGTCTACTACACGAACCCTGTGTGCAGCCTCTTTCCAAGTTTCTTGAGGCTGACCCACTGGCGTGGGAGTACCTGACCATCCTCTCATTGAGGTAATTGGCCACTATAACGAATATGTTCCTGGGACAGGAACATTCTTTCAATTTATTTAGTATTGCAGGCCACCAGACATTGTCAAAGGCACCCATCACGTCTAAGGCAATAAGAGAGGTGTGCATCTTGTACACTTTGTTTACCTTAACAATGTCCACCACTTGTTTGATAGCAGCAGTAGTGGACTGGTCTGTCCTGAACCCGAATTGCTTGGGATTCAGGAATCCGTTTTTATAGCAGTGGAAATATATCCTGTTTGTCAGGAGTTTATCTGCACTTTTCCCAGCACCAGCAACAGACATATTGGTCTGTATGATCTTGCATCTACCGGGTCTCTGCCTGCCTTATTAAAAAGGACCAGGTCAGCCTGTTTCCAGGCTTTTGGGAAAGCTCCCAGTTTCAAACATTTGTTGAAGAGCTGGGTGAACAGGTCTTTGTGTTCATTAAACACCTGAGAAATAATTTCCACTGTCAGACCATCGTTTCCCGGGGCTTTACCCCAGGCCATATCTCTGATAACCTCTCCTACTTCTTCTTTCATAAACGGAACGTCATCTGGCGTATCTGGTGGTATCCTGCTATTTTCCCTTAGGAGTTGATGTTCTGCGTCATCGGAGCTCCTATCATCTTTAGGGAATAAGTTATCTAAAAGTACCTGGATTGTTTCGCCAAAGGAAGAGGTCTTGGATCCATCTTTTTTGCGAACATATTCAATTTCCAGGGGTTTCAAATCTTTCTCCGTCGCTAGCTTGTACTGCAAAGTAAATGGGTTTTGTGCAGAGACATCACTACAGAACTTTTGCCAGGAAGTCAGCTGCGCTTGAGGTATAGCGAGCTTGTACATTGCTTGTTCCTTCCTGTATATTTCTTCTCTGGTGCGTCTCTCCCATTGTGGCACCTTTGATACCGCCTTCTTAGAGCTCTTACCCGTTTTCTCATTATACTGAGCTCAGGTGTCCACCAGGGCACTGATTTACTGCCTATCCTGGGTTGCCTCATGAACCCAAAGATTGTCTCGCATCCAGTACTTATGCACCTTGTCAGTTCTCTCAAGATGTCATTTAGAGAATCACAATCACCTATGTTCATGACGCGCTGGCCGATCTTCGCCAGTTCCGGTGTCACACAGTGCAAGTTTACACCACTCAGGAACTCTACCCACCACAAACCATTTTGCATACTGTGGGGGAGATGTTGTTCCACCCACCTGGAACACTATGTAGTTGTGGTCGCTGTTAGAGACCTTGTCGCTAACGCACCAATTCTGGACCATAGGAAACATCCGAGGCGTTACTAGGGTCAAGTCAATCCAGCTATGACCTCTTGGGCCATTAAATGTTGCTGGTGTATCTCAATCATTTAATAGTATTAAATCAGCAGAGTTGATAAAATCCAGAGTCATATCACCTCTGACATCTTGTCTGTTTGAACCCCACAGGGGATGCTCGCATTGAAGTCCCCACCTATTATAATATTCTTAGAGTTAACTCAAGTTAGGACGTTTTGTAACTTGGTTAATGAGTCCTCGATGTTGTTGTTCGGAGGACAGTAGATGGAGATGGCATGTGCTAATAATCATCCATAGCCTATCTCCTCTACTACAATAGTATCTGTGTGATATGCCAGGATGGCATTCACTTTGGGATTCAAAACGACAACTCCAGCTTTAGGCTTGGCACCTTTTATGCAAAATAGCCTGCTGGTTAGAGGGAGCCCCCTAATGATGTTCTCTGTGCAGTATGGTTCCTGCACTTGAGCAACATCGACTCCTTCTTCTTTTATCTCCTGACTGTGTTGGGCCATTGCAGCCCTTGCCCCGTTTAGATTAATTTGAATAAATTTCAGACTTGCCCTTTGACCACCTAGAAGCCTACTGCCCATAGTCAGTACGCCTACACAACAACTTCAACTCTCGACAGTATGACGGGCACTTTGTGTCCATCGCACTGTGGCCAATATCATACTTGGCCCCGTGCTCCTTATTCGCGGTTTTACATACTATGCATTTCAGCTTGGGCTTGCACTCCTTATATGAGTACTTGCCCGCGCACTGAGAGCACCGTTGTGTCTTTACTTCACAATCTCTCTGTATGTGCCCAAATGCATAACACTTGTAGCATCTGAGCACCCTAATGTAATCCTTTGCAAAGCAACGTGACCATCCCATGTTAATCTTACCTACGTCAAGGATTTTCCTGTGCGAGGCACTACTCCATCACCCAGTGGACCGTATTTTCCACTCGGGCCTTTACCGAGAACAGCGGGGTTAGTTCTGCCTGTTCCTCACTCAGACCATTTTGGCTTCGGATAACTTTCTAGAGGTCCTCGCGGGGGATGTCCTTGTCCACTCCGCAGACCATGATCTTCGGCTTTAGCCTTATGGCCGACTTAGCCTCGAGGATCTCTTTGAGTGTATTATGGCTGTCCACTGCCTTCTTCAGAAAGGCCATGTCACTCAGAGCTGCATTCCACTATTACTCCGTTAGCCCTCATTGGGTTAACTGTCATTACCCCAAGATTAAGATCTGTGGGGTTCATGTTGCTCTTGAGGCTGTCCCTGACCTCTAGTGCTGTCTTTTCTTTATTTTTAGAATAGATCAGCAGGGTATGCCTCTGCTTAGGGGGAGTGGGCTTCTTTGCCACCAAACCACCCTTTCCCGGTCCCTGCCCACCAACAGCCTTGGCGTAAGTTGGTGGCTTTCCTTTCTTCTCTTGAGGACCTGCAGCTCTCTCTGTAATTTGTCCTCGCATGGTTGCGATCTGCAGTTCCTGTTCGCATACAATATTGTGCAGCTTCCTAGCTGCACCCATCACTACATCCCTCACATCATTTTCGACTCTATGCTGGAACATCACCACGAGTTCCTCCAGAAGGCCAGCCGCTGTTGCCAACCTTCCCGAGCCCGTCTCGTCTACATTGGGCTCCACCTTACCATCCGGGGCTGTCTCTTTATTTGAGCACCCTTCATCTCTTCCCATTCCTGGGTCTTCTCCTACTTGTGGAAGCCTGTCTAGTTCCTCATTAGTATTTGTGGTGGGAGGGGGAGTCTCGGGGACTTCCTCTACCCACCACAAATGGTGACAAATCCTGACGGTAAACCTATTGAGGATACTGATCTTGCGGTGATCTACCGCAAGATCGGTATCCTCAATAGGTTTACCGTCTTTTCTTCCTGTCCGTTTCAATTTGTCACCTGATAAACTCATCTGCTTCATCAGTTTCATGGTTTGGTTAGGGTATTCAACCCAGGCAGTCTCCACCCACTACCGAGCCCAACAAGGGGAGGCCTCAGAGTTATAATTCATCGCTCGAGGTACCTCAGAGCTGCGCCCAGGTTATACCCAGACTTCGGATCTCCCCTCGGACCAGAGCATGATCTGGGCCTCAGTCCAGACCCAACCTCTATCGTCAAGAATCACCTCCACCTGGTTGGCTCCGCAACCACCCCTGACCCACCCTGGTCAAGGGGTAGGACAGGGGATGCCTCACGAACTGACTGATCTGAGTGAGCCAGCTCAGACCGCCCATTTTATTGAAGCAGGGGCCAAGGATGGTGTATTGGGCTACCAAGCTTGCCCGACCTCAACCGCCAGGATCCCCTTTTCCACATTACGGGTCTCCACCTACAGTAAACTGGTGGGCCACTCATAGGCGTGGCAACCATGATATACTCCCCGCTTGCCCTATTGGGCACAACCTAAACATCATCTCTGGCCACCTACTTCCCTATTTGGTATATTGCTCAATTTTAGCAATCTTGGCCATTATCCTCCCTTGAGTCCAGCTATGGAGGTGAGGCCCGCACGCCTAGGACGTATAGGGTGCACATTCCGATTGGAGTCCAGCAGACCTCCCACATGGAAACGGGAATTTGGCGGAGTAAAAAGGGGGAGGACAGGAATCCATGTCCAAAGGACCAAGGGCTCCTATTCTCTCCCGTGTTAAGTGTTGCGACCTCAACCTAAACTCTCCGAATGATTACGTGACCAGTGAACCTGAAAAAGAATGTTTTTTTTTTTTTTTTGGGGGGGGGGGGAGAGGAGCCTGTGTCTCTTGACACAGGCAACCTCTCCCATATGGTTACAGACCTGTAATATTTGGCTCTCCCCTTAGCCACAGGCAACCTCTCCCATAAGGTTACAGACCTGTAATATTTGGCTCTCCCCTTAGTCACAGGCAACCTCTCCCATATGGCTACAGACCTGTAATATTTGGCTCTCCCCTTAGACACAGTCATCTGCACGCCTTTACTCCTTTATAGTGTGTTCACCTTTCACACTTTCCTCATCCTCAGTCCTTTACTGCAGTTATATCCTTCACACCTTTGCGAGACTTTTCCCAGTTGAACAATTGATGTTTAGGCCAAAACAGTGGCAAACTTCACAGCACACACTGCTGGCAATATGTATATTTGCATCACCAAAAAACTGCATGGTTATTTGCATATCACTGCATACAGCATGAGCAGCACTTCTTTGCCAAGAATATTCCAAGGAATGCGTGTGATGCTGTACAGGCATGAAGTAACCTTTCCTAATGGACATACACCACTTGCCACACACCAGGATGTTGAAGTTAGAAACAGTTAGTTCCAGATACATTTTGCTGTGGTTCTCAGCTGCCATTAATCTGATTTCACTGGTGGCAATGATGCAATTGCATGCAATTGGTGCTACAACTTTGCCAATGGAATTTTGGTGCTGTCTGCAATATATCCAAAGTTAATATTGCAAAGTTCTGTAATTTACTACCAACGTGTGCTGCAACCATGCTAATTGTACGAACATCCCCACTTTTCTATACACATTCATTGCTTCTACACACATGGTGAAGGTAGCTAAACAAGAAAAGTTATTTTTCTATCTGCCTGTTTGTACAGTGAAACCAGATACTGGAAGGTATAACAGTACTAAACTGGTGATGCATGGTGATGGGAAAAAATAGCATAAATTAATGTACATCAAATAAAAACAAGCATCTTACAACGAGTTTCCCATCCAGACTTCGACCACTTCACCAGTTTGTGAGAGTATTAAACTGCATGTTTTGGGTTTAAGTTGGCAAACATTGTTTCACTGTTACAAGATAATGAAGCATGATAGAATGCAATAAATTTACATGTAACCAGAATAGCAGTGAAACTCAGAGAGGTCAGGTAGGTGATCATAAGTTGATCTCTGTGAGAGTAAAGTGATTCAATTTTGTAGGATTCCTTTTATATTGGTTGTCTTTGTTTGAAAAGGGGTTTCTTTTAGCTTTCTAGTCTTTTCAATCAAAGACAAACACTGTAAAAGCAACCCAATAAATTTAAATTACTTTACTATCAGGGAGATAGCTTGTAGTCACCTGTGTCATGCCTGACCTCTGAATGCCCATCATGTTTGCATCATACTAATTTATTCAGCTCTGCCACTTCATCATGTTGTAATAGTCACATGAATAACCCTGTAATGCATAAGATAGCCCAAAAAAGGGTGTATAAAAATAATATATATATAAAGGAATAACACTGCTGGGACTAGTCCTTTTCAAATTTCTGCTGTTTTGAGTAAATAGAGAGTTAAACCAAAATATGCAGAAAAATTATCTCACCATCTGAAATGCCCAAAAACTGGGCAGGAAACATGTAGAATACTTCTTTTTATCTAATGCATTTCAGTGTTAGCTATTTTTAAGTAATCATGTTGCTGTTGTATTCATTTTAGTAAATTATTAAATATGTCATTTAGTATGTAACTTCACAGTAAGGTGCAGTAAGTAGGTTATGTTGCAAGCTTCAACCAAAGACTGATATTGTTCTCGTGAAACCTCTAAAATACCACATTAGGAAGTGGAACTGTGATTTTATTTGATGTCTTAAAATTCAGTCTTACAACAAGTATCAAACCCAGCCACCTGCATATTTGAAATCTATTATTCAAGATATAATGGAATCCTCATAGACAACACCTACATCATCATCCTTACAATTGTATTCCAGCAGCAGCAACTTATACAGGGTGTTCGAAACATTCTTGAAAAGTCTCTAAATCTGCACTTGATCCTCCTCCGATCAGTTAACCTAAAAGATAATAATTAATAACTAATAATCAATATGTGGTCTGTAAATGGTAGCTAGGTAGTCACTGTAAGGAGAGTTATGCACCAATCCCCTGTGATGATCCATAGAACTGGTCAAGCCTAGCACTTAATGTCCAACCCTGCCTTCTCATACTGCAGGCCATTAGCACCTTTCAAAAGAGATATTCTCTTATGGAAGTGAATGGAAGAGGAGGGTTCCCAGATTAGTGTGGCCTACTGATCTGTACAACTATGGCTACTTTCCTTTTTGTTCTACACTGCTGAGGAGTGGTGAACAACACTGGTGCTGACCATATAAACCCACTGGACTGGACAGATAAATGGCTCTGAGCTTGATTATGGATCCTGATTTTGCTGCACTGGTGGCTTCTGTGGAGGGAAAATCTGCCACTGTGTTTTATGTTTGTTTGTGGGTTGACAGCCACAAGTGAATAGATTCATAGGATATGTTTAATCAGCTGGTAGATAATCCTGAGCAGAGGTCATCGCAGGCACCTGAACTCTTGCTGCTACAGACATCGTCAAATTCTATGTTGGAGGAAGTCTTCCAATGTAGATGGCTTCAGCCCTTAGTGGTAGGAGAATGGGTCTTTTCCTCATGCCTGTGATTAGGGGGCTATTTGATACTGTTGCCATTCCCTCTCTCAATAAACATAGTTTCTTTAAACATCCCACTAACCATTTTCTCTCCATAGGTAGCTGGAATGTGAGGACTCTGCACAGAAATTATTCTCTTGATGTCCTCATACAAGAATTCCACTGTTATAATTTAAATATTCTTGGCTTGCAGGAGACCAGATGGACAGATAAAGGTCAGATTCTTAAAAATAATTTTAAATTTCTCTTTTCAGGGAGGAACGATAATAAACATCACCAAGGCGTGGGTCTGCTTCTCAGCAGATACGCTAGTGATGCTCTTCTAGGATATGAGTGCATTAATGAAAGGTTTCTTACAACAAAATTTCAGACAAGCATTAAAGACTTGAATGTTATCTGCTGTTATGCCCCCATTGAAGATGCCAATGAGGATGAGAAGGATAGGGTTTACAGAAAACTTCAGGATATTTTGAATTCTGTCAAGAAAAGAGATATTACCCTTGTTCTAGGTTCTCTGCCAAAGTTGGTACTGACTCTGACCTTTGGGGAGGGGTAATAGGCCCTTTTGGTATTTCCAATGGCAATATCTCCTACAAGTAAGTAAACTTAATGGTTTGAGAATAACACTTATTACAAACACCATGATATACATAAGTAGACATGGGTTTCCCCTGATGGGCTGCATTAGAATATGATTGATTATATATTAACAGCAAATGGGCTAGTTCCGTTAGGAATACCAGGGCATATAGGGAAGCTGAAATTGGATCTGACCATTACCTTATTAAAAGTGTCTTGCAACTTAAACTTAAGAAGTGTTATGCTAAAGATAAAATTTACCTTAATACTGAAGCCTGAAATACCCAGTTATAGTTGAAGTTTACCATGACAGGTTACTAGTCATTACAACAGTCATGGTTTGCTTACTACTGAAGTTGAGGAAGAATGGAACCATTTTAAACAATCTTTTTTGGAAACTAACAGTACTTATAGGAAAAAAGGAACAGAGGAAACAAAATTATTTGAGTGATACGGGCATGGAACTTATTTCTGAAACAAAGAAGTGCAGGATTAATATGAATTAACACCCTACTAGTTCTAACAGGAGGCATTTACATTGAGCTTAATAAATGTGTAAAGGATCGGTTAACAGCTGATTAGAATCTTTGGCTTGATGGTTTGGCAGACAAAGCTGAGGAAGCAATTAGACAGCACAACAGCAGAGAGCTGTACCAGATATTTAATGTTTTGTGTGGTAGAAAATGGACAGGTATACATGGATTGAAGGATAAACAAGGTAAGGTTATAAAAGGTGAGGATTCTGTCATGGCTAGGTGGGCTGAGCATCTCAGTAATGTTCTAAACAATGTGGTTAGTTCTACTCCCATTGTTTGTAATTACTGGCTTTAATGTTGGCCCAATAACACAATCTGCAGTTATTTTAGCTGTTTCTAAACTTCATAAATCCCCAGCGATAGATGAAATTGCTCTTGAAATGCTTAGAGCTAGTAATGTTTTGGTTACCACTTGGATGACTAAAATTTTGAATATCTTTTATGATAAAGGCATGGTTCCTAAGGATTTTACCAGAGCTATTATTATCCCTATTTTAAAAAAAGGTGATCACAGTTCTTGTAATAACTATAGGGGTATCAGCCTACTCTTTATTCCAGGTAAAGTTCTTTCCATGATTTTGCTTAATAGAATTAAGAATCTGGTTGACAGTCAATTGCGTGATGATCAATGTGGATTCAGAAGTGGTAGGGGATGTGTGGATCAGATATTTTCACTTAGGCACATTCTTGAGAAATGTTTAGAATTTCAGAAACCTTTGGTTGCTAGCTTTGTTGATTTCAAAAAGGCTTTCGACTCTGTTGATCATCATAATTTGTGGTTGATTGTGAGATCATATGGTATACCAGACAAGTTAGTTAACATAATGAAAGCTCTCTATAACACCGAGTCATGTGTGAGAGTTGGTAAGGCTTGTAACAATTGGTTTAGCATTGTGTCTGATGTTCAACAAGGGTGAATTTTGTCTCTTTTTCTCTTTAGTTTGGTTATTGATCATGTTATGTGAAATTCACTGCAAGGGAAAGATGTTGGCCTTAAATGGGCTGGAGATACAAAAATTTCTGATTTAGATTATGCTGATGATTTCGCCTTGTTAGCTAATAATGTTAATGAGATGAATTCTTTCAATAGGGCTGTTGATGAGACTGGTAATAGAGTTGGTTTTGTGATAAACAGAGATAAAACTAAAGTGATGAAAATTGGTCAGACAATCGGTGCTTCAGTCATTTTGAATGGTTGTTCCCTTGAGCAAGTATCTCAGTTTAATTTTCTTGAGAGTTATGTAACTGATACTGGTGATGTGCAGCATGAAATTAAAAGACGAATAGGGATTACTGCCAGGACTTTTAAGAATCTATGGAAAGTGTGGAGAAATAGGTATTACACCTAAAGACTAAAATCAGACTGTATAACAGTTTGGTTCCCTCAAGGTTACTTATGGTAGTGAAATTTGGATGTTTTGTAAACAAGATAACAGGAAAATAGATGCTTTTGATTCTAGATGCTTTACACAGTATCTTGTGTATTAGGTGGTTCAATTTTGTAAATAATGATGAGGTTAGCAACCTCCTTTAAGCAGCATATTGTGCAGATTCCTGGTTGGATTGGACTCCATTGGTTTGTCCATGTTGCTCATATGGATAATTATAGATTAGCGAATAAGGTGTCTGAAAACCTCAGAAAGAGGCTGAGACCTAGGATGTAGTGGGCAGACAATGTCAAACAGGACTTCTTAGAATTGGTGTGCAGTGGCCAGATACATCAGATACAGCTCAGGACAAATATGCTTGGAGAACTAAATTGCACAGTCTGGTTGGAGATCTGTAGCCCATGGCTGCTTGAGGAGGAGGATGATGATGACGAATCAATATGTAAAATCATTCATTGATTAATAATTGACTAATAGCCTGTGAGCAGCATTTTCATGCAGCTTGGAGAAAAAACAATCATACATACCTCTTGTGATCAGGTGCTGGGTTACCAAGTTATGGTGAAACAAAACTGAAATGGGACAGCAAATGACAAGTGAAATGCATTAGGAAGATAAGTAACATAACAGTAGGGTTGGGTTGTTTTACCTCTGAGCGACACTTTTTTGCACACCATGGGCTAAATGGCCAGGTCACAAGGACCCCAAAGGCTCAGAGAAGGTTGGGGGAGGGGACCCACTGGAACAGCTGTTGGGAGACAGATGGTAGACTCTCGTCAAGGTCATCCAGTATGTTCTTTAACGTGCACAGGGTATGGCTCTCTCACACACCGGGCCACAGCTTAACATCCCATCTAACAGACGGCAGCCTTTTCAAGTCTGGCAGTGCCCCCTACTGACCCTGGGCAGGGCGGGGAGTTTTGCTGACCCAGCTGGGACTTGAACCTGGGAACTGCAGATTATGAGCCTACCATGCTACCAACTGAGCCACCCCTGCCCCTTATAACAGTAGGGAATACTGCATAACTGATTATAAATAAAAGTGCCTCAACTGTAGTAAAAGAAAAGTTTTAATCCCTAATATTAATATCCCACTCAGATAACAATAGACATGCATGAGACCTATTCAAGTTGCAATGCCAATCATGGCCCACAGATCAGGGAAGTTCTCTAATCTTCATTATTTCCTTCACTAAGAAGTTTCCAATTCTAAGTAATCCAATTGGTGTTTAGTTGGGCACAGCTGGGAGAGTTGGGTAAGTTTCAATAAACACCCACTTAGAAACAATCTATGACCTTCAACTCTGTAAAAGAATTTAGACGTGGACTTGGCCTATGTTCTGTCTGGAAATGGCCAGCTGGAATGATAGATTTCCTCTGACTGGTGCACAGGTGAAGTCGCATGATCAAGCATAGATTAGGGAGTGGGGACACATTGAACCTTTAGTACAATAAAAGAGCTAAAATGGAAACAATTCTTCCATTTCAATAACATTCTTCTTTTAGAAAATGGGCAAAAATAATGTACAATTTGGAAGCAGATTTTCTTTAATATGAAACTAAGAAAACTCTGAAAATCGGATTTTCAGATTTTAAACCAAAAAACGGTGGAAATTTGATAAAATCGGAGTAGTTGGCAACTGTTAGTGGCCACAAACAGTTAACAGACATTGTCACATGTGATGAGACATAATTTATTACTATACAACTCCAAGAAAGTTTGAGAACTATATTTGGGTTGTGGAAAATGAACCATGTCCCCAAATCCTCCAAAAAGACTTTTGCTCAAGGAAGAGGATGTTCACAATTTTTTTTTTTCTATTCCCAAGGGGTGGTAACCATGCCATGATACCTTACCTGAAAAAAATTACTGTAAATGGCCAATACTACACCAATACTGTTTTGCTCAAAATGAGTAAGGAGGTGAAGGAGCAGCATCCAACAATAGATGAGTCAAGGGTTCTCCTTCCTCATGACAATACCAGTGCACACAAAACCTGGCACTCTCAAAATGTACTATAACATAGAAGGGAAGCATTTCTAACTCAATATTCATAAGAACTTTTTTCATCACTATGAGCAGTAGAACATGTTCCCAAAGTTTGATCTGACCTTTTGAAAACATCCTGTATAACAACAGTTTAGGATCTTCTGTATATGAACTTATCTCTAAGTTTGAAATACCATTTATCATTACAAAAGTGCTGCATCCCATAGTACTCTTACCAGTATAAGACCTTATCAATATAAGATTACTCCTCTGTAACTTAAATGATTTGGGTTGGGTTGTTTTACCTCTGAGCGGCACTTTTTTGCACACCATGGGCTAAATGGCCAGGTCACATGGACCCCGAAGGCTCAGAGAAGGTTGGGGGAGGGGACCCACTGGAACAGCTGTTGGGAGACAGATGGTAGCCTCCCGTCAAGGCCATCCAGCGTGTTCTTTAACGTGCACAGGGTATGGCTCTCCCACACACGGGGCCACGGCTTAACGTCCCATCCGACGGACGGCAGCCTTTCCAAGCCCATCGGTGTCCCCTGCTGACCGTGGGCAGGGCGGGGAATTTTTGCGGAGTAACTTAAATGAAAGCTGAGGTTAAAATCAATCACAACATGTTGACTTATGTATTGTAAGGAATGATGCAAATGTAATAATATTTTTGATACTTGGTAGCATAAATATTTAAGTTAAAAACACTTTTGAATTGCTTTTAACATTGACACAGAGCCTTAATCTTGTTGATTATTTCACTGTGAATTTCACCATTTTAAGTTTACATTAAAAAATACATTAGAGAACTTATAAAACGTAACTGCAAGACAAAAGCAGCCATTTTGTCCAATCAAAACTTATCACCAGCAAATTTATGGGCAATGAAAAATTATGTGAAAAGCATTGATGTAGTAGAAAATTTTAAAATATCTATTTGGGTACACCTCATCATATTAAAGTCTAAGAGAATAATTTATGGCTTTATTAGCACATGCGCCGTCCCGTGGCCCAGTGGTTAGCACGCTTGGCTACTGATCTACGGGACCTGGGTTCGAGCCCTGGGTAAGGCATGGATGTGTGTGCTGTTTTTCTGCTGAGGTCCCACCATCCTCACAGACCTTCTACTTTGGCGTATTAAACTGACAGGCTCCTGTCAGACCTCTGTAGCAAGCAGTTGCTTGAGGAGGTATTTATTTTTTTTATTTATTAGCACATAGCACTAGTTGAACTCTTAAGATTAAAAAATGCTTTTCAGTTAGCAGAAAAAATTACCTTAAGCTGGGTGAGATACAAACTCTGACCTTCTGATAACTACTGAGTTACCAGCTGCCAATCAATATTTATATTAAAAATGGCTATGGAGAGATCCAACCAACAGAATTCTACCTAGTTAAATACAATTTTTTTTTGCTAACTTCAAATCTTCTCTTTGATCTACAAAAAGTTCTTTTATCTACAGATGTAGCCAATATGAATTATTAAAGATGAGTTCATGATCACTTCAAAATTATAATCACAGAAGATTATATTTCATTGTCTTCAGAATTTATTTGCTTAATAATTTACAATTGTGGCATTCTTTGTTAATTAAATTCAGGATAAAATTATTTTTTAAACTCAGAAGACAAAATTTTGCTTCAGCTACAAAATTCCCCAGATGTCCAAAATTTTGAAAAATATCAAGAAAAAAATTCTATTTATTTTAATTTCAATCTGATGTTTGATTACTTGATTATAAGAATGTTAGAAGAGAAAAAAAATGCTTTAGTAATCTGAAAGTCTCTTATTACTTATATACTGCTCACAAAAATTAGGGGATATTTCAAAATGAATATGAAGCGATAATATATCCCTAATTTTTGTGAGCAGTAAGTATATTATGTCAATGACTTGTCATGTTAGTTAATGATGGTTAGACATTTACAAATATGGAAATAATAATAAAGTTTGAACTTGCTTCTAACTACTCATTCTTTATAAATAAACATTATAAACCAACCTGTGTATTTTATTCTTTCTAGATGATTTAAACTGCTGGCCCTGCTGTCTTGTAAATCCATAACGTGATAACTTTGAGGAAAAAAAAAGAGAGATGCTATAAGTAACTATTCTAACTGCTATATAAGTATAAACATATATCATATATAAATTTTAAATAAAAACATAGAACATAATGTCAATAAAGAAATATAAGTTTCTGCATCAATTTATTAGGAAAGAAAAAAAAAAGAAAACAGTTCACAATATCCACGATTTTTACACCAGATATACTGATAAACACACGAATTACTTTTATCATTTGAACTAAAATAGCTGGTAACTAAAAACTAGATTTTTCATTGGTAATTTCATCACAGTGCACTATACATCATTATACTGATAACGAAAATTAAATCAGTCTTACGGTCCATACTAATAATGATGCAAGTCGCAACCTTTTTTTTCTCATTTTATGTATATTTTAATATACAGTAGAACATGGCTATAACATCCATCTTTAGACACCTTGTCTAGACCATCAAAAAAAGATACTTATTTCAGTCTCAAAAACAACCATTGAGATAATACTTATTGAGATATCGCTAAACATGTCAGCCTTGATTTTAATGTCATTCATCACTTTCGTTTTCCTTTCAGTTCTTATCATTTCTAAAGTAAATTCAGAGAAGCTAACTTAAAATGCTACACTTAGCTCTTTTGGCTGTCAATTGTATATTATTAAAATCACATGAGAAAAATGAATAATGACACCATTAACTCTACACGGTGAGTTTGCTTACTGCATGCTTGATCTGCAGAAAAGTGCAGTGGGGTTTTCGAGTGATCCCTTGAATGTTTCAAGCAGAGATCATTCATTAATTCACTGAGACAAATAATCATTTGTCTGAATTGTACAATGTGCTAAGGGGTGCAGGATTTCATCATATATCATTGGTGGGTTCAACAAGCTTCTCAGAAGCAGAAAAGCGGGGGGGGGGGGATAAATTTACTTATCATTTTGCACTGTGCACAGTGAAGTGACGTTGTTTGCTTGTTGCTGAAATGCTTTAGGGTGCACATGAAACATGTTCAAAATGTTCTCTTGTTCCTGCTCACTATATGGAGCATTCATTTGCTAAACAAATAGAACTTAGATCTTGTGCTCAAGTTCATATCATTAAATCTATAAAAGATAAAAGTTCTTTTTTTTGCCCACGGCTAGCTGTAAGGGAAAATTTTTGACTTGGGGGATAAAGTGCAAATTGATTTTGAGGATAAGTGATTTTGAAAGATAAAGTGGAAATTATAAACATGTTAGAGAAATGGTAAAAAGAAAGTCATGAGTATAATTTAGTTAATTCAGTAATGTGTAAAATATGGAAAGATCAAGTAAAAATGCATTTGAAGAAAAAAGGATAAAAAATTAAATGCTTATAGAAGCCCATGTGAGATGATGTGG
Organism: Ryuthela nishihirai; assembly: GCA_038380435.1. Classification (NCBI taxonomy): domain Eukaryota; kingdom Metazoa; phylum Arthropoda; class Arachnida; order Araneae; family Heptathelidae; genus Ryuthela; species Ryuthela nishihirai. The sequence goes on from JAWZYU010000001.1 coordinate 24,812,694, forward strand.
ATGAAGCTTTGCTGAAATGGTTCAAACATCAAGGAGTGCTAATGGTACTTTTTTAATGGAGAAAGCAGAAAAATTATCTAAAAGTTTAAAAAATAGAAGGAAAAATGGGTCATTTTAAACTGCATCACAACACTGTTTTTGCAAAAATCACTGGTGAAGTGAGTAAATACAGAGAGAAAGGAACTGGAGGTAAACTTTCTAAGGATTCCATTACAGTTCAAATTCTCATTTATGCAAACATTGTTGGCATAGAAATATTAACTTTGATGGGAAGAAGCTAGAATCCCAGATGTTTTAAAAACATGAAAAGTCTTATAATCTTATATCATACTAACAAAATAGCATGGATTACTTAAGATTTGTTTCAGACAGAGATATAATGATGGGATAGTAAATTATAAAAAGAAAACAAAAAAAGTTCTTCTTTAGACCACTGTCCATCCCATCCTAAAACTGAAATTTTTCAAAAAATTAAGCTGGTTTCTACTTCCAAACTGTACCAGGACGTTACAGCACATCGGTCATGAAATCATCTGAAGTTTAAAATGCAAATACCACAAATCAGCTTTGACAAAAATGAAAGAATATATATATATAAAAGATTGCATTATAAGTTTGCTAAATGGTATTCGTATTTTAAGAAATGCATAGTGATAAGGAACACAAAAATTATGACATAATTGCTTCCTCAGTGATTAGATGCCAAGGCAGCAGCGATAAAGTAACCACCGCTACCTCAGTGGCACACTGGTATCGTGTTGGTTCACAGTGACACTGAACCGCTGGGGTTCGGGTTAAAATTCCAGGATGGCATGATTTTTTGTGACTATTAGTTCTAACTGAGGTAGTGGTTAGCAGTGACTTTGGTCTCAAGTGAAGCATGTGCTTGTACAAATTAGGAGTAGTTTCTAGGATCCTTCTTCATCCCCTAAGTTACAAAATAAAAAAAAAACAGTAACACTTTTCCATCATGCAGGGTTTGTTTCGTTGGAGTAAGAGGCACCAGATGCAACTGACAACAAGACCAGGGTTTCTAAAATGTATATATCCACGTACATTTTAGTGACTCTAAGAAAATCAATGCACAGGCAGTAAAATAAGCCATCTGAAATCTTATTTCCAGTTCTATTATAGTGAGAAACCTAATATTGGAAAGCAATACTAGATGGCCCTAGCATAAAATTTTTTTGGATTGATCAGATGATGCAAATCTCTTTAGTGTTCAGAGAGCTTTATATTTTTGAAAAAGAAAATTAAAAAATTAAAATCCAAAATAAGTTGCAATTTATAGTAAATTGAAAAGCTCATAAATAAAGGCAATATCACAGGTTTAATCAAATGCCTTGTTGATCCATCAAATGCTTGAGTTTCCCTACAACTATCATGAATTGTCTTTACTCTAACGAGTTCACTGTACATTCAGATGAAGAATATGAAATGAAAATTCTCTTTCTGATATCAAAATCTTGTTTGAAGCCAAAATAAATTCATATGTTTCAAAGTCAGTGTCTGTAAAAAAAAGATAAATGAAAGCAACACATTAAAGCATGAATTTAATCATTTCAAGAAAACAGATAAATGAACACCACATCTAGAGATACTGTACAAAGAGGGTATGACTTTTTCACCCAATTTTACACTCCTCCTCCAAATAAGATATTTAATATTTGAGTTACACTTGAAAAAACTAGTAAAAATATATTTTTTTTTTCTTTAGGAAAAGATTAAATTAGCATACTGTTGGTTTGTTTCAGTTTATCATTTGCCAATATTACATAGGCACAGGTGGTGTTTCAGGGTTGTGTTCAATATCAGGTGGTTCAACTCAAGGTTGTGTTCAATATCAGGGATTATTCTGCAGTATTTTTAATTATTTTCTTTTTCATAGAATCTCAAATACTATCTTTAGAACTTCTAAGACATCTTTTGCCTTTGAGATGCCCTCTATATTTTTCAGTGTGTTTTTCATCTATGCTAGCATTGTTTTCATAACAATTTTTGATTTCTTAGACAATCTGTAAATCCATTTGTGCCTCTATAATTAACAAATTTTCATTTACACTTACGAATTTATTTAAATTATTATGTTGCATTGCAGATTATGTTGCATTGCATTGAGGCAGTCTTTTAAGCCATTTACTGAATCATCATTATCATGTCCAGTGTTTCCAAATATCTGGATTTTTGATAGCCATGGTTATCAGATAGCAAATTTTTTATATCTGCCAGATATGTTGACGTCATTGCCGTCATTGAGAAGCAGCCATGGGCTATGGAGGGCCAACCAGATTGTGCAGTTTAGTTCTCCAAATTCTACGTCTGCTGTGCCTGTCCACTGTTGCCTAGTTCTATGAAGGTCCTGTTTGACATTGTCTGTCCACCTCACCTTAGGTCTCCTCCTCTTTCTGTAGCCTTTAGGCACACTATTCATAACCGTATTCACTAATCTATAGTTATGCATATGGGCAACATGGCCAAACCAATGTAGTCTTTCTCTGCACAATATGCTGCTGAAAGAAGGTTGCTAACTCCTTTTCCTAACTTCATCAATACTTACAAAGTCAAACCACCTAATGCCCAAGATACTGCATAAGCATTTAGAGTCAAAAGCATCAAGTTTCCTGTTATCTTATTTACAAAGAGTCTACATTTCACTACTGTAACTAACTCTAGAAGGAATAAAACTATTATATAGTCTAATTTTAGTCTTTAGGTGTATACATCTATTTCTCCACACTCTCCATAGATTCTTAAAAGTCCCAGAAACAATCCTTATTTATCTTTTTATCTAATGCTGCACATCACTAGTGTCTGTTACATAACTCCCAAGATAATTAAACTTAGACACCTACTCAAGACTGCAACCATTCAGAACTGAATCACAGCCTGTCTGGCCAGTTTTCATCACTTTAGTTTAATCTCTGTTTATCACCAAACCTACTCTGCTACCTATCATTAACAGCTCGAATGAAAGAGTTCATCTTGTCATCAGCATAATCTGAATCAGACATTTTCTGATCTCTAGACCATTTAAGCCCAAAATCGTTCCCTTGCAGGGAATTTCGCATAACATAATCAATAACCAAACTAAAGAGGAAAGGAGACAAAATTTACTCTTGTTGAACACCAGAAGCAATGCTAAACCAATTACTGCAAGCATTACCAATTCTCACATATGACTAAATGTTACTATAAAGAGCTTCCATTATGTTAACTTACTCATCAGGTAAGCCATAAGATCTCTCAATCAACCACAAATTATGATGGTCAATGGAGTCAAAAGCCTTTTTGAAATCTATAAAGCTAGTAACCAAAGGTTTCTGAAACTCTAAACATTTTGCAAGAATCTTCCTAAGTGAAAATATCTGATCTACACATCCCCTACCACTTCTGAATTCATACTGCTCATCACACAGTTGTCTCTGTCAACCAGATTCTTAATTCTATTAAGTACAATCATGCAAAGAACTTTGCCTGGAACAGAAAGTAGGCTGATACCTGTAGTTATCACAAGAACTGCAATCATCTTTTTTTTTAAATAGGGATAATAATAATAAATAAAATAAATAAATACCCCCTCAAGCAAAATTTCTTTTTAATATTAAAATTTTTAAATAGGGATAATAATAAATAAATAAATACCCCCTCAAACTTGCCACAGAGGTCTGACAGGAGCACGTTAGTTTATATGCCAAAGTAGAAGATCGGAGAGGATGGCAGGACCTCAGCAGAAAAACAACACCTACAACCATGCCTTATCTGTAGCTCTGGTAAAATCCTTAGGAACAATGCCTTTATCATAAAAGATATTCAAAATTTCAGTCAGCCATGTGTTAACAGAAACATTACCAGCTCTAAGCATTTCAGTAGTAATTTCATTACCCCTGTGGATTTATATAGTTTAAGTTTTTAAGAAACACCAACATGCTAATGGAAGAACAGAAAAACAAGACCTAATCTTGGTGCTGAAATTGATTGAAACACAAATGCTCACTCTGCATCTCTTAAGTGTGTTTCACACACTTATTATTTATTCATAAGATATGACTTTTTCAGGTTTAAAAACCTCCATTTAGGAGGGGAGGGAGGGGGTAATTATTTGGCAATTTTGCTTTTCAAATTCAGTTGAAATCAGGTTAAAAAACCCCAATATTACTCAAATTCAGGTTTAAATAAAAATTATCCTATTTCAGGTATTGGGTAATAATCATTTGCATACAATAACACATGCATTGCCAATGTTTCTTCAGCAAGATTACTTCTGAACAAACTCTTCCATTGAATGCTTTTAGAAATTCACAACAGATATTCATCATTAAATGATGTTTTTAACTTACCTACAATGTTTTTGATATTAATATGTCCTTATATACTGATTTCTTTAATATTTTGCTATTATGTAAAATGTCAAGTATGAAAAACTGTTTTTCTGCATTAATATGAGACTTTTTCATTTAATGAATGATATTCTGGAACCAATAAATTTGTTATAACAAGAACTGCATATGTTAATCTAATATAATATGGTGTCTGATGTTTTGCATCACTAGTATGTGTACATTGTCACCTAACAAAATAATTAATAATACTAATTCTCGTATGTTTATCTGTGCCTATGTAATGTTGGCAAATGATAAACTGAAACAAACCAACAGTATGCTAATTTAATCTTTTCCTAAAGAAAAAAAAAAAGATTTTTCCTAGTTTTTTCAAGTGTAACTCAAATATTAAATATCTTATTTGGAGGAGGAGTGTAAAATTGGGTGAAAAAGTCATACCCTCTTTGTACAGTATCTCTAGATGTGGTGTTCATTTATCTGTTTTCTTGAAATGATTAAATTCATGCTTTAATGTGTTGCTTTCATTTATCTTTTTTTACAGACACTGACTTTGAAACATATGAATTTATTTTGGCTTCAAACAAGATTTTGATATCAGAAAGAGAATTTTCATTTCATATTTCTTCATCTGACTGGATTGCTCAGAAAAAAACTAGAATTAACAGTGGTGAGGTTTTTCATGACAGTTCCAATAATTCAATTTACATTAACGAAAATTTGACACAGGTGAACAAAGAAATTTATTGGAGAGCTAGAGTTTTTGATAGACAACATAACTATAAATATGTATGGTACAAGAATAACAAAATATTTGTTAAAAAAGGAGATAACGATAAGCCGATTAGGATTAATATGTTTGATAACATCGAGGATTTAACTAAAGATTAATTTTTGCCATTTTTAAATTATAGTTGTTGTTTTTTTCCATTTTTAATTATTTCATTGAACTAATAGATAATGAATTAAATTTATTGAACTAATAGATAATGAATTAAATTTATTGAACTAATAGATAATGAATTAAATTTGGATGGCCCTGATACTACACAAGAATTAAATCCTAATATTTTTTTACAAGGCAAAGATAATAACGAATTAGGCATATTCTACATTAATATCAGATCAGTTAAAAAAAATTGGGACCTCTTTACTGTTTATATTGATTCGTTTATCGATTATTTGGATGTTATTATTCTAGTAGAAAGTACAACTAACACTCTGGAAAATTCACTTATTAATTTAGATGGTTTTGATAAAATCACTATTGATGTTAATATTTCAAGTGGCAGAGGGCTTATAGTTTTCTATAGACATAAGCTGAATGTTTCTGAACTAAACATTTCGATTTCACCTGCGGAAGTAATTCATCTACAGATTGAAATTAATGGCTTTTTATTAAACTTGATCGCTCTATACAGATCACCAAATACAAAGGTTAAAGAATTTCTATCAAATTTGAAAAATTGGTTCGACTTAAATTTAAAGCTAAATGATATTTTGTTGGTTGGCGATTTTAATATTGATACTGCAAATATAGACAAATATGGTAGCGACCAATACTTGAATCTGTTATTAGAGTATGGCATGGAACAGAAGGTATCAGGTTTTACTAGAGAAGAAGTCATTATGCAAACTTTGCATCAATCTCAAATTGATCATGTGGTTCATAAAATTAAAAACTTTGAAGCAGATGTAAGAGTCTATAAAAAAAAATTGCTGATCACTATGGAATATTAATTAGAACAAAAATAAAATCCTTAATTTCTAGAGATAAAAATCCTACAAATAAGAATAACGCTTACTTAGGTACATATGTCGATGATAAAAAAACTTTCCCAAAAACTAGAATTAATAGATTGGAATGTTATTGGAACTGAGGTTACTAATCCGAAAGACTTGTTAAAATTGATATTAGATAAAATTAACGAAATTAGGAATCAGTGTTATTTCAAAGCATCTAGAGTTAAAAATTTCAAAAGGAAACCGAAAGAATGGATAACTGAAGGGATAATTAAGGCTATTGAAGAAAGAGATCAGTTGTGGGTTAAATATAAGAATAATATGCAAAGTACAATATTATATGATGAATATAAAAAAGTTAGGAACATTGTAAATAGTTTGATAAGGAAACAAAAATGTTTTTATTACAGAAATAAAATCGATTTAAATAAAGATAACAATAAGAAAATTTGGGAGCTGGTAAAAGATATTATTAATGATAAAAATAAATTATCTGTTGACATGCAAATATAATTCTATTTTGGTAAAAATAAAGCGATGGAGTTGATAGTGGATGATTTTAACAATTACTTTGCAAGTGTTACAGAAAATTTAATACTGAAATATTCAAAAAATATAAATATAGCTGTCAACGAAATTATTACACCTAATTCACATTCTATTTTTATACCTGAAGCAAATAGAGATGAGGTAGTACAGATCATTAGCAATTTAAAAACTAGTAATGCAGTGGGCTATGATATGGTGAAAACTTCATATATAAAAAGCAATGCAGATGTTTTTTCTGAGATCCTGCAACGCTTGATTAATTTGAGTTTGAACACTGGCATTGTACCTAACATACTCAAAACTGCAATTGTGCGTCCTATATTTAAAAAGGGATCACGAAATATATATAGTAATTATAGACCGATCATGATCTTATCAGTTATTGAAAAAGTTTTAGAAAAATATGTATACAAATATGTTAATATTTTTTTAGAAAAATGTAAAATAATTACAGATAGGCAGTACGGGTTTAGGAAGAACAGAGGAACTATTGATTTATTAGAGCATTTCTCACAATACATTAATACAGCACTCAATTCTGGAAAAAAGGTTTGTGCTATATTTATGGATTTGAATAAAGCATTTGGCACGGTTAACCATGACATATTGTTAAAAAAGTTATCATTGGTGGGAATTCGAGGTTCACTGAATAAATGGTTCAAAAATTACTTGTCTAATAGGACTATCATCACTAGGATTGAAAATTGTGAGAACAGAGATCAAATTTTAAATTCAGGTGTACCACAGGGCTCAGTTTTGGGGCACTTTTATTTGCAATTTATATAAATGATTTAGCAGAAATAAATTTTCATGGTAATTTGTTTATGTTTGCTGACGATACCGTTCTGCTGAACGCAGGTATGCAGGTAGAAGAAGTAGTTAGATATGCACAGAACGACTATAATGTAGCAAATTCTTGGTTTCAGAAAAACAAACTCTTCTTAAATGAAGGAAAAACCAAATATATGATCATTCAGAGTAGGCACAAGTTAAATAACTTATGCATTAAAACACATAATTATAACTGTCAATATAAATTAATAATTAACCAAAACGCATGTTCCTGCCGAATTGTGGAAGAGGTTAATAAAATTCAATATTTGGGGATTTATATTGACCAAGATTTTAAATGGAAATCGCACATAAAATATACTTGTGATAGACTAAGGTAGGCATCTTCAAAGTGTTGAAGTTGAATACACTTATTCCACTGGATGTCATAACAATGATATATAAAGCTCTCTGTGAATCAGTCATTAGGTATGGATCAGTATATATGGATGCACATATAAATCTGTTTTAAATAAAATTAAACGAATACAAAAAAGTACTCTAAATAATATTGTTAAATTCAATAAACATGTAATTAATGAAGATTACATTGGCAATATTTTTCATTATCTGAACATTTTACCAGTTGACTTGTTATATATTTATGTAACTATCTTTAGAATTTACTTTAAAAATGAACACAAGGAGAAAATTTTGCATGTGATCAATACAAGACGAAAGTGTGAAAATTATTTTTTTCAACCAATTTTTCCCAATAATTATGGAAAATTGCGGATATCTTATCAAATACCCAAAATTTTTAATTCTCTACCGAGAGATCTGTTATGCCTGAGCACTTATTCAGAAATTAAAACTAAAGTTTCAAAATGGTTATTAGATGTAAATAATTGAAAAGTAATGCTTAAAAAGTCATATCCTGTATCTGGTATCCTTTAAGCAAGTGCAATCTTAATGCGAAATGATGACTTGTACCATAGGTGATAGTTTTGTACAATATGTGCTGTAATCCGAAATTTTATAGGTTTATTTTATAAATGTGTTTAATTTTTCATGTCTGTGTTTTAATACGTGTTTTTTTATTGTTATTGTTTTAGTTTCTTTTTTTAATTATGTGTTTATTTTCCATCATACATGTCATATTCTTTAATAAACCTGTCGTGTGATTGAAAGGAATCCTGCTGACAAGCCATAAGGCTTAGCGGGGTAATCTATGTATATAACCATACTAAGGTTTAATAAAGATATTATTATTATTATTGAATGTACAGTGAACTCGTTAGAGTAGAGACAATTCATGATAGTTGTAGGGAAACTCAAGCATTTGATGGATCAACAAGGCATTTGATTAAACCTGTGATATTGCCTTTATTTATGAGCTTTTCAATTTACTATAAATTGCAACTTATTTTGGATTTTAATTTTTCAATTTTCTTTTTCAAAAATATAAAGCTCTTTGAACACTAAAGAGATTTGCATCATCTGATCAATCCAAAAAAATTTTATGTTAGGGCCATCTAGTATTGCTTTCCAATATTAGGTTTCTCACTATAATAGAACTGGAAATAAGATTTCAGATGGCTTATTTTACTGCCTGTGCATTGATTTTCTTAGAGTCACTAAAATGTACGTGGATATATACATTTTAGAAACCCTGGTCTTGTTGTCAGTTGCATCTGGTGCCTCTTACTCCAACGAAACAAACCCTGCATGATGGAAAAGTGTTACTGTTTTTTTTATTTTGCAACTTAGGGGATGAAGAAGGATCCTAGAAACTACTCCTAATTTGTACAAGCACATGATTCACTGAGACCAAAGTCACTGCTAACCACTACCTCAGTTAGAACTAATAGTACACAAAAAATCATGCCATCCTGGAATTTTAACCCGAACCCCAGCAGTTCAGTGTCACTGTGAACCAACACGATACCAGTGTGCCACTGAGGCAGCAGTGGTTACTTTATCGCTGCTGCCTTGGCATCTAATCACTGAGGAAGCAATTATGTCACAATTTTTGTGTTCCTTATCTCTATGCATTGTACAGTACCCGGGTGGGAACCAATTTACCATCACAATGTGTTGAAACCCAGTGGACCACTGTTACTCCTTGGAGAATGAGCTCCGAGAGGATTTCTTCCTCAGTGACTTTGAGAAGACCCAACTCGGTTATCACACCCTGAGAGGAATTCAAAGTTTTGTGAAGAGTGACCTTGACAGCCATCCCACCAATGTCTGACTTTCAGGAGCAGTTCTGAGTGTTTGGAATGAGGCCTCAACCTGCAAGTCGCCAGATCGTAAGCACTTGACAGATTTCAGCTCTCAATAACATAAAAATGTGACTTGCTAGGCGTTTTTTTAAGGCAAGATCTGAAATCAGCACCTGAAAAATAGTTAAAGTCAGCTACAATTGTTCATGTTATAAAAAACCTTGTAAACCAGTGTTGTTATTGATTATGATATGCAGAATTCTTTGCAAAAAGAAATTTTTGGCCTCAATGGTCTAGAGCAGTGGTTCTCAACCTTTTATGCTTCACCTACCCCCTGGAAATGAGTATGTAACTGGCATACCCCTTGTATAGATAGATAAAACTATAGTTATAGTATAACAATGGGAATAAAATAAAACATATAACTAGCAACTTTTAGCTCTCTCATGGCATACCCCAAAATATTTTACGGCGTACCCCACATTGAGAACCCCCTAGTACAGAGATTACAAAATGTCTTGAGAGATTTACCTGGAATGGAAACTACACAAATTCCCCTATAATTATCGCAAGAACTACAATTACCTTTTCTAAAAAAAATAAGGATAATAATAGCTTCAGTAAAATCCTTATGAACACCTTTATCATAAAAAATATTCAAAATTTCGTTAGCCACGTGATAACACAAATGTTTCCCATTCTAAGCATTTCAGTGGTGATTTTATTCACCCCTGGGGATTTCTGCAGTTTTAATTTAGAGATACCAAAGCAACTTCAGAATGTGATATAGGGCCATCATTAAAGCCAGTAATGCATCTATCCTAATTATGAACATGGGAGTAGAAATAATCACACAATATAGAACTTCTCTGAAATGCTTGGCCCACCTAGCCATCACAGAATCCTCACCTTCAATCACCTTGCCATATTTATCCCTCAATCCCTGTGTACCTGTCTGTTTCTTCCCACATAAAACATTAACAGTCTGGTACAACCCCCTGCTGTTGTGCTGTCTAACTGCTTTCTCTGCTTTTTTCAACTAAACTATCAAGTCTGAGATCCTTATCAGCTGATAACTGATCTTTTACACATTTATTAAGTTCTTTGTAAAGTTCATTAGGACCAGTAGGGTGTTTATTCATATTATTCCTGCAATTCTTCTTTCAGAAATAAGTTCCATAAAGTTGTTTGAGGGATAAGGCTATCTCCTCTGCATCTTTTACCCAAGAGAAAATAGGAATGCCGATGAATTTTCAAATGGAAGATAGGATGCTGGCAATCTTATTCAGTAGGTAATCAGCACCCTATCTTTCATTGAAGTGAATACAAATTCAATGACTGATTATACCATTAATATGCTTTAGTTTTATTTTCTACTTTTTAGGGTTCATATGGGAAGATATGTATTTTAAAATTTTATAATTTTTTTGCTACATGACTCTAAAATCTGACATCTATTTTTGTTAAACATTTTAATTTCAGAAAATCAAGAATAAAATGCTGGTTAATTTGGCATATAACTTGCAATAATTCTTTCATTAGTTATTTGGCAAAAAAAGTTATAAAGTTTTTTTTTTGGCTGAACATAAAGAAAAAATAGGTCTTGGGATGTACACAAGTTTTTTTAAGTTGTATCCTGGAAAGGGAACACAATGGCGTACCCATTATTCTGCTCATTGCAAAGACCTAAAATAGCATTTTGAAATGTGTTAACCTCAAAGAAATTTCTGAACACCTGACACCATTGTACCTTTAACATTTCAACAATATGCTTGCTTACTATAACAATGAAAAGCTGTGTCATATGTTCCCATACAACATCCAGTCATGAAAATAAAAAAGCAAAACATTAAAATTCACCATACTATAATTCGGGAAAGTCTACCCCTTCAGTGCTGGATGGATAAAAGGCAAAGTTAAATTAAAATGCAAACATTAAGTTATGTTACTTTTTATTTTCATTTCTTGTTGCTGTGTTGTTTATTTAAATGCATTGTTGTCAAGAAAAGAACAAATGTACCAAAATACTGTACTACTGTACGAGTGTTTATTCAAAGGCTTGGAATTTAACCCTATTATATTAATTCTTATGTGAATAATTGCTTCATTATTCATCAAATTGTTATCCTTTTCACTGTTCCAAAATGTAAATCCAAGAAATAATAGGGTATGACCATATTTAAAAGTATAAAGTAAATATAAGTACATACAAAGTTCAGAGAAATATATACTATATAGTATTAATATAATGGCAGGTGGAATATCTAATATATAAAGAAGAAAGTTCGTTTGTTTATTTGTTTGTTTGTGTGTCTGCTTATGCACTCGGCCACTAGAAGAGCTAGAGCCACCAAACTTTGCATGAACATTCCCTTCACCCAGAGGAAGAATATAGGCTATGTGCAAACTCGCTGGGGTAAACCAAAATTGGAGTGGGTCTGAATTTCTCAAAATCCCCATAGAGTTAACATTAACACTTGAAAATTATTCGAAATAACTGTTACCACCATTAAATCTATATAATAAAAGATGTCTGTGTGTCTGTGTGTGTCTCTATGGCAGCCATAACTCATCAGGGAAATCAACGTACATGCTCCAAATTTTTAGAGAATGTTTCAGGTTGTGGTCCAGATTGCAATGCCAAATTTCAGGTGGGAAGTCCAAAAGGGGGACTTGCTAGAAGCAAAAATATCTACCATGCTATTCCTATGGGAAACGATAATTGCTCTCAAATCTATTGTTGCCATTTACTGTTCCCTAATTCTGAAAGTAAAAAATTAAAACAGCATTTAAATCTACTGCCACTGCCAGATTCCCCACATTTCCAAAGGCATTATTGAGGCATTCCATTGCAGCTAGGAACCTGATTTCCTAACCAAAAATGGGGTCGTGCAGGTGGAACTCGCCTACAAAATTTAGGACCTTTTGGTGAAGTATGTCAGGAATTACAGAATGACAAAATCTGACAAAATAAATATCTCTATCATTTGTCACAGGCTCTGGGAGGGCATGCCAAGTTAGCAATGACCTTTGCAACACCTGGAAATTCTTCGTGATCAAACTGTGATAAAATGTTGTGGAGGGGATACTCACAAAACTAACCTTTAGTGCAGGAAACAACAGAATATGCAGATTAAAAGTGAGACATGAGCTGTCACAATTTTTGTAGAAACGAAGCTACAGGCCAAGTGAGAACCTGATTTTTAAACCAATCACCGGGCCACATGGGGGATGCTGTGAGGAAATTTGGACCATGCGAACGAATATCACGGGAGCCATAAGGTGGCAAAATCTGTGGTAATGGAAATAAAATCTCGATAGCTTATGCAGAAACTAAGCCATGGGCTATGATGAGGAGTGCTTGCTGATGTTAACAACGATCCAGGCAGATTTCTTCCTATCGAAAATCTGTAATAAAGTGTCAGGGGGGGGGGGGTCTTACAAAACTTACCTTTCATGCAGTGAAAATAAGAATATACAGGTTAAAAGTGACACCCAGGCAGTGCAGGGTACATTCAGCTAGTTTAAAATAATGAATGCATCAAACTAATTTCTTTCTGATTTCATGTGATAAACTCATTGTTCAATTTGCTGAGTCATGAGCACAAGCACTCATGGATATTGAAGTCGTTCTAATTAAACATGAGCAGAACACAAGTTTCAAAACTAAATTCCTGTTGGAAGTTAAAATCATGAACTTAATTTGAAAAATATGCAAAAGCTAATAAAAGGATATGCAAATAATTAATAAATGTTTTAAATATTATGTTAAGTAATAAATAATTTTGTTTAATAATAATAATTTTTTTTGTACCTTTACATTTTTTATGCACCTCAGACTACAGTTAATTTTCTTTTGCTATAAAGTTAGATATGCTGGCAAACTGTATCCGAGGAACTCTGGTAGGTACAAAGTAATTTGAAAAGTTCAATTACCTAAGCAAGGAAATTCCGGTTTTTGATTTAGAAACTTCTGACATAGGGAGGATAATAGGTACTTTGAACTACTTCCATTTCCTTTTATTTCCTAAAAGAGAGGGAGAAAATTTTAACTGTAGGGGAAGGATGGGTTGTTTTACCTTTGAGCAGCACTTTTTTGCACACAATGGGCTAAATGCCAGGTCACAAGGACCCCAAAAGCTCAGAGAAAGTTGGGGGAGGGGATCAGTGGAACAGCTGCTGGGAGATAGATGGTAAATCTCCCATCAAGGCCATCCAATGTGTTCTTTAATGTGCACAGGATATGACTTTCCTGCACACAGTCCCATGGCTTAACGTCCATCCGACGGATAGCGCCTATCACTGGGCCACATGGGTGTTCCCTACTGACTGTGGGCAGATGGGAAGTTTTGCAGAGATAAATCTCAACACTGACCCAGCTGGGACTCGAACCTGGGAACTACAGATTAAGTGTCTGGCATGCTACCGACTGAGTCACACCCCTCCCCCCCACCCCCAGAGGGGGAGGATGATATTTATGATATTTATGCTAAATAAAAGCTTGTGACATGGGGACTGCTATCTACTCTACATTTTTAGAAAATTTTTTTTTTCTAAAAATGCAGAGTAGATAGCTCTACATTTTTATTTTTTAGAAAGTTTCAGACCCAAGCAACACCAGGTAAATCTGCTAGTAAAATACAAATGAATGAAATGTACAATTTTAACACAGGTTTCTTACAATAAAAAAAGTCTGATATTTTAGGCATTACCTTTATTTTTAATGAAGGAACTGGCTTAGCTTTTGCTTTCTCCTTTTGATGTTGATGCTGTAGAATTACAGGCAACAATTCATACTAAAAAAAAGTTCATTAATAATTATTAATTAATTCAATTCACAAATACTATTATAACAAATGAAAGCAATAAAATAAAAAAATAAAAATTACTTACCCTAAACTATTAGTCAAATTTTGTAAGACAACTGCCTTGGTGGTTGTCAAAATAACCTCATACACTTTTGCTTTCATAGTCATCAAATGGGATGTATGATACCATACATATCATTTACAGTTTATGTAGACTCAGGACATTACAGCCAATTTTAATTTCAGCTCACATTTTTTGTCACTGTTATTATAGTAACATCTAACATGAAAACTTTGCATGCGGCAATCAGTTATTTTTAGGAAGTGTTTAAATGATCACTACGATAGTAGCTAAGGATTAATACCAAGTAATTCTAGTAATTCTACAACATATACTATATATCATGGTTAATAAATATTGATATATTTTCCATAAATTCTGTGCTTTCATTAAATAATGCTTCAGTGTGAATAACCACAAATCTAGAAATCTATATTACAAAATATATAAGTAATATAAAAAATGAAAGGTATACTCATCAATTTCTTAATAATATCCAAATGAAAATTACATATCAGTATAATAAACATCAAAATCTAATCCAGCATAAACCACTGATTCTGCTAAACATGAGATGCAATGCAAAAATTCCTGGATTGTACTGATATAAAAAAGGTAGGTAATCACTGTTATCCCCTACTTATTCTTAGGTAATCACTATTATCCCCTTCAAAGTAATCTTTTTGGTAGCTAATACAGCAAGCCCATCACTTTTCCCACTGCTGAAAACGTATATGAAACTTCTGTTTTGAGATGTTGTTTCATCACCTCCTGTGATTCTGCCTGAATTACTTTGTTGAGGTCAAATCATTGATCCTTAAGGTGGAAGTTCATCTTGAGGAATAGGAAGAAGTTGTAGAGGGTGAGATCTAGTGAGTAGGGGTGGATGGGTGGGAAACCACCACCATGCTATTTTTGGCCAAAAATTGCTGAACAGAGAGTGGTGTTGGCCTATGTATTGTCATGATGCACAAGCCAGTCCTGTTGGCACCATTTTTCTTGGGCATTTTAGCATCACACTCTCCCTCAAATGCTTCAGGACCTCCATGTAACCAATGGGCTTGGAAAGGCCGCAAGAGTTCCACATGAATGAGATTTGGACCTTATGGCTTTTGCAGTGGAGGAACTTGGTTCCTCTGCGAAGTGGGGTCTGGGTGCTGCAGTGTTGTGAGCCCCGGTAGGCGGAGAGCTTTGTCAGAGTTGTGGGAGGGGCGCGGACCGGTTTGGCTCGTGCTGGTCCAGCATTCCCCGAAGCGACTTCGGTACGTTGCAGAAGCCGAGACAGTGAGCAGGCTGTGGTGCCCGGCTCGATGGAGAGGATGAAGTTGGGGGTCATGCCGAGAGGTTTGGAGTCCCTCAAGGTGTGGCTTTTCGGCGGAAGTACCTTGGGCCTCTGCTGCAGAGGACCCTAAAAGTTAGGACTTCTGTTTATTTTCTGGCTCAAAATTCAAAAGACTATGATCTTTTAATTTATATATTGGCATGGCACGTTTTGGCTAAATTCAGTGAGTGTTGGGCATATTCATAGGCAGCACTCAAAATTTTAAAAGATCCCACTCTCACTGCACCTCAATGATTATATCTTCAAGCAGACTAATAAAATCCCAAGTAGTGCTTCTCTCTTCACATAAGGTCTTCTCCTGCTGTATATAGGCAATTGATAAGGCAAGCTAAATTGATAGGAGCCTTTTTAGTTTATAGTGGTTTCAGTGGCAATCCCTTAAGGTGATATGCAGTCACAGTACTGTGGTGCACCGGGGTTGTCGCAATTCTTATTCGTTGTCCGTCGGATGGGACATTAAGCCATGGCCCCATGTGCGGGAGAGTCATACCCTGTGCACATTAAAGAACACACTGAATGGCCTTGATGGGAGGCTACCATCTGTTTCCCAACAGCTGTTCCAGTGGGTCCCCTCCCCCAACCTTCTCTGAGCCTTCAGGGTCCATGTGACCTGGCCATTTAGTCCATGGTGTGCAAAAAAGTTCTGCTCAGAGGTAAAACAACCCAACCTCCATGTAATAGTGTTGATTCACTGTATGGCCTACAAGAAGAAACTCCTTGTGCATGATTCCCTCCACATCAAAGAAACTAATCAGCATGCTCTTCACATTATTCTTCACCTGCTTCACTTTCTTTAGTCACTTAAGGAGGAATCTTCCTCCCACTGGGATGATTGCTTCCTTCTTTCTGGATCATACCCATAAACCCAGTTTTCATCACCAATTATTATTTTAGAAAGGAAGTTCCGGGACCTTTTCAACTTGCTCCTTAAGGTTCTTGCACACAGTGAGCTGATGTTGTCTTTGCTCCTGAGTCAGCAGTTGAGGCACAAATTTGGCAACAATCCACCTCATGTTGAATTACTCCATAAGTATCCATATGTTAACCCAAAATTACACAGATATAATCAATTGTTCATTGACAGTCCTTGTGGATGAACTGACACACTTTCTCCACATTCTTGTCTGTTCAGCTTGTTGAGGGCCAACCAGAATGTTCATAATCATCCACCAATGTTTGCCCACATTTAAACTATGAGAACCACTGAAAAGTCTCAGTTCAGCCCATAGGGTCATTGGCAAATGCTTGTTTAAGCATTCCGTGCATCTCTGAAGCAGTTTTACCAAGTATGAAACAAAACTTGATACAAACTGTACTGTATTTTCAAATTCATATATGTATCTCAAAAAATATGTCAATTATCCTTTTCCAAGTTGTTTTTCAGCCCTGGCAGATTGGGACTTCATTTCTTTGTCACAATAGCCAAAGTTACCCCCTTCCCCTCATAGTTTCCTCAAGAGCAACAGTGCTCTCTTCCTCACTTCCTGTTCACTCCCTCCCCCTGCCTCCTCTCCTTGACTCAGGTCCACCTGGAAACCATCCCTCCCAGTTCATTAAGCTTAGTGCTGCACCTCCATTATCTCAAACCTGCTCAGCTTCCCCTCAAACTTCATGCTCCATGTTAATAAACAGTCTCTTGTTAACTTAGCAAAACTTTCAGCTCAATATATTTCATAACATTTATTTATCTGCAATAGTGCTCTTTCTATCAGGTTCAAACACCTAACATCTCCAGAATTCTTCAATATAAAAATCTTACAATACATTTTATTACTTGAAATTAAATTCAACTCTTTTAGCAATACCTAATACATAATCTTACCAAACATAAAAAAAACTACTTACTATTTTTCAAAAACCATTGCTGACTCTAAATAAATTTCGAATCTTATCCCTTTTACTTCCCTTCTCTGTCAGAGTTGAGCTTCCTTTCTTCACCTTCATTTGCCCTTTATCTATATTCTAATCTTGTCTCCTACTACCCATGTCATGTGCTCTTGGAGGAGGTTCTGGGAAGTCAGGGCCACATCAATTTGCTTACAGCTGGTATCTCCAGAACCATGAGCAGTGGGGGTTGAGTGCTGCTTGTGTGAGCCCCAGTACTGTCAGGAATAATGCAGCTCAGCTGGCAGCCATTGCTCCCCATTGCTTGGGATGGCCTAGTACAAGTATTGCTCAGGTACAAGCAGAACCTCAGTTGCAGTCATTTGCAGATATTTCTTTCACTCTTTTACTACACAATCACATCTTTTCTTCCATTCAAGTACAGTGAGGTCACATTTTATGTAAATTTGAAATAGTGCAATTGTTAAGCCTCAATTTTTCTTTCGGCCTAACAAGCAAAATTCTATCCAAATTCTTCCCATGCCAGCATCTGCCCAACACATCTGCTTTCCCCCTCACACGGGGCTGGAAGAATGCACAGCCACTGGGCACCAGAAGGACCCTTGTACTTCAGCCCCCTTGACATCAGAGAGTGGACAGTTGCAGAGACTTTATTACGCCCAACCCTGTGTATCAAGATACAGCTGGACATGTGTGGCATAGCCCAGTTTGAAGTTCAGATCGAGACCCCTCCCTGGGCTACCTTACGACACTGCCCAACCCAGGCGAATGGTCCGACCAGATCAGGGGAAGCTGTTGACAGCGACACGTAATCAATGATGATATAAAAAGGGGAGCCAAACAAAGGAGGAGAGAGATGCCTGATAAATGACACTGAAGCGAGAGGCCTACGCACATCACGGAGGAGATGTTCGATTGTGGGATGCGAATCCCTTATGCCTTCCAAGCCTAATGAAGTGACCGGCAGACAAGGAGTGACGGCAATCGACTTCAAGCTGTCCCCAGCAATCATCGCCAAGGAACAGCATGATGAGGCCATAGTCACCACCTAATAACGGTCGGACATCAGCAGCGTGCCCCCTTTGAAAGTGCTCTCTCAATATAAGGTACGAACATTGCTTCTCCTCTGGTTAGATGGTATAGTCAGAATTTATATCTCTTCTCAGTGCCTAGTAACATAATTAGTGTGCATAAATCTCCTTAAATCTATGATCATTTATCCCATGACAAAACTTAATAAATTTTATGTTCATATTGTTACGAAACCAGAGTGAGTATCTAATTCATCCTCAAATTGCTTACACCTCCTCCACCAAGGGGAGGGCTTGGGTTCATGCGGCTACTCTAGTAAGAGAAGAAATCACAACTCAATCTAATTATCTACAAGTTATTGCACCTCCTACTGAGGGGGTGAGTAACATAATATAAAAAATATTAATAAATTCTCATTTTATGCACAAAATTTTTAAATAATGTGGATCCTCAAGAAAGAAAATTTCATCAAGAATCACATATTTTCAAAGCTGGCCGGCCAAGGAATTGTAAACTGTTAATACTATTCCCGAGGAAGCCAAACAACCACAATGATATGCCGTGCTGTTAATTGAGGAGAAAGCATTCTACAAAATATTATATATAATGCTTAGAAAATAAAAAGCAGCTACATATTTAAGTTCACAAAAATTGTGATATAACAAGTAAAAGATAATGGAAAAAATTTTAAAAAATCCTGGAAACGTCATGGCTGAAAGATCAATGTCACCATTATGTGCCTCTAAGCCAAGCTATCATCTGTGCTACGACACAAAGTATATTTGCTGATTTGAAAGGAGGTGACAGTGATACAAAACGTTTTACTGCAACTCATGGCAGGCTTTCCAATTTTAAAGCACATCATGGCTTTAAGAATGTAAAAATGAAGGGGAAGCTGCATCTGCTGAGTTCAAAGTCGGCAAAAAATTTCCTGAAGAACTGAGGGAAATGATAGAAGCGACTTAAGAGGGTGGTGTGATAGAAGAGACTTAAGAGACTTATGTTAGAAGAGATAGAAGAGGGTGAATATACTGCTAAACAAGTGTTTAATGTGGATGAGACTGGGTTATACTGGAAAGAAATGCTTGATAGAACATATGTATCCACTGAAGAAAAGACATCACCAGATTTCAAAGCTGCCAAAGATCAGTTTATCCTCCTGCTGGATGACAATGCAGACTCTTCAAACTGAAGCTGCTACTCATGTATCATTCAGATAACCCACAGGCACTGAAAAACATATGAAAAAAATTTACTTCCAGCCCATTGATACACAAACAAAAAAGGCTGGATGACTGGGTCTGTTTTCAGAAATTATTTTGAAAACAAAATATATTCGGAATTAAAACACTACTGCATGCAGGAGGGAATTCCATTTAAAATTCTTCTGCTGTTAGATAATGCCTCAAGATAATGAATGACCCAACATTTGAAATTTTTTGGATAAAATTAAAATTGTGTTTCTGCCTCCAAATATAATTTCACTTTTACAACCTAATGACCAAGGTGTAATTAAAACTTTAAATCTTACTATTTAAGAATAACATTAGATGCACTTCTGAAGATGATGATTGCTGGCAGAACAACAGTGAAGGAGTTTTGGAATGCATTTAACACCAAAATTTCATGGCAACAGGTCCCCTAGGCAGTGTATGAATGGAGTATAGAAGAAAATTTGCCCCCAATTCTAACAAACTTTGACACTAAGAACAATAACATAACAAATCCCAATTCTAAGAAACTTTGACATTAAAGACTATATAACAAGTGCTAATAAGGAATCTGTGAAGGTTGCACAGAAGGTAGGTTTGAGCAAAGTTGTTGAAGGGGACACTGAAAATTTGCCTAAGTTGAACGCCCAAGAATTAACAAATGAAGACTTGCTAGAATTAGAAAAAGAAGGGAAGCAGGAAGGAAAATAGGTCACCCTAATCAGCTTGAGCCACCAACACATTAGCTGATGGTAAAGTGAATGACACAGGCTTTTGACCACATTTCAGCACATGGAGTGCAATTCCATGGTGGCAGTAGATAATGGATGCATGTCTGCATACCAAGAAATTCTGAAATAAAAAAAATAGCGAAAAAACTAAAACCATATTAGATTAATTCTTCAGCAAAAGACTTTGAATGGAATCAGACCAGCCTTCAAGCATCAAATGGGGAGATAGTGTATCCTAATTTGGAGCCTGTTCCATCTTTTGTTTAGTATCATCAGAATATGATGAAGACAACCCTCCTCCCTTTTCACAGGCAGTATGCTACATTAATAAAACTCTCATTAAATTAACTTTTATTGTTCATTCATTTATATTTTATGTATTTATTAATTATGCTTTAAAAAGTATGTTTGAAAGGAAAAACACACTACAATAATTGGTGATTTAGCACTCTGAGAAAGCATCTCCTGACTTTACATTTATTCCTATGGGAAAATTAACCTTGAATTATCCTAGTTGTAAACTATGCAAGGTCTTTAGGAATGCATCCCTTGCATAAAATGTGATTGTTTTGTACTTTAATCTTTAAAGTAAGCATTCTTTCAAAGTTTGGCACCCCAAAATCCAACATTTTGGAACTTTTCTAAAGTTAAGCTACAGTGGTTTGGCAATATGTTTTTGATTGAAATTATCTACTTTTTTGCAACTCTGATTAGGAAATTGTTCAAAATTTGAAAAGATCTCCCATGCACCTTAATGATTAAAAAAAAAACAGACTTATACTGATTTATCAGCAATAGTTAAGCTCACAATAGCAGGTTCTTTCTCTGCTGTCCCACAGCAACAATGTTTATTTTACTGAATGGTATCTCTGGAAGCAGATAAGGGTCATATGGTATCATCCATACAATGTAATACTATTTTGTATAGTGGAGCATCAGATGGTGCCATTCAATTTACTACAATTGTTCTTTCATGTCTTCCATTTTTCTGCAAAAAAAAATCGTAAAGTGGCACAAACACAAATGCACTAAAATGCTCATAATGAAGGCTTGGTTCTAACTGTCAATGTGAAATTTACCAGAATGTTTGCCAAAGGAGCCGACTTGTAATATATAGCAGCAAAGGTCTAGAACTATGCCGATGGTGCTACATACAGTAAGCCAGGAACATTTGGATTGCATGATGTATACAGTATTGCTTCCATTTCTTTTTAATAATATATCTACTCTAAAAAAAATATAGTACTTAAAATTATACTGCATTCAACCTACAATCTAATATAAAAAGATAGAGAAAAAGATAAACCCTTGACATGTGAGTTCCCCCACTCCCACTATACTACTCTGCATTTAAGGAAGTCCTTAAAAACCACTGAATCCTAAAGTTGGAGGATAATTCCACAAGAAACACCTTAAACATTGAGGAGACTATGTAGAAAATTAATTGCATTCTGTAAGATAAGGTTGGATTGTTTCATCTATGAGTGGTGTGCATCTATGAGTGGTGTGCATAAATTAGTGGGTGTGCTGCTCCAGAAAATTTTTAGCCTTTGTTTTAAAATTGTGTAAAACTACCTTCAACCAGCACGCCAGGGTCGGCACTGCGGGAACTACAGTGTTCTCTCTCCCTTGCAGCCTCGCGTGTAGCTTCCTATGTGCGCATGCGCACAACAGTCAAACACCTCACCACTAGTACTGTGAAGTGCACAATTCCATACAAAGATTTTTGTATCCTTTTCATAAACTGGGGGATGGCTACTGACATTAAGCTTAAGGATTATATATTGTACAAGTATAAAGAAAGAATTAAAGAAAAAAGGACTCATTATATTAAATGTTATCGATAATATCAAGTGGAAATTGGGGGTGCTGCAGTTCCACAGTGCCTATACGCGAGCCGCGAATGGTCACAAGGGTCCCAAAGCTCAGAGAAGTTTGGGGAAGAGAATTCATTGAATAGCTGTTAAGAGACAGAAGACCCCCATTAAGGCCATCTAGCATGCTCTTTAATGTGCCCAGTATAGGCTCTCTTACCCATGGGGCCACAGCTTAACATTCATCCATTGAACAGTGTCATTTTCAAGCAAATCGATGACCCCCCCCCCCTTCTCACCAAGGGCAGAGTAGGGGGTCTATATTATAAGGAAAATGAGAAATGTAATGGTATGATCATGCTCTCTGTAACCCAAATACACTGGTGTGTTAGTGTTGCACTCAGGTTTGCATCAATTCAATTTTGTGGAACATCAACCTCCCTCTGCCATGGGATGCATGACATCCTTCACTTCTTTGTCCTGAGTGAAATCTTTTTTCACCAATCCCAAAACCATTAAAATTCAAAAACAAAAAGTGCCAGTTTGTGACTAAAATTTTTGGTGGGGCACCAGGGTGAATGAAGGAAGGGTGGTACCACTTGGCGAGGAAGTGTTTCTTGGTGGTCATTGGCTAGGCATTTTGACATCATAGTGGGGAGATGAAGGTAAACAAAGTGTATAAGTAGCCTATCGTAAGATAGATTTCTGTTGGCAAAAAAAGTGTAAAATTACAATTTGTTTTTTTTTTAAGTGTTTGAGGTTTATCTAGCTATCAGGGAAATATTTATTGTTAAAGATACACACTCAGCAGCCACCTTATTAGGTACAGTTCTGTATTATGTGAATAGCAACTGAGATACAGAACTCTGGAATATCTTAAATAATCACCTTTTGAAAAAGTGTGACTGAAGACAATTTAAAGATCTGAAATCTATTTCAACCTAAATAAAACTAATAAATAAACCTAAATAAAACAATTCTAAATAGAGAACAAATTTTTAACAATATTCGTTCTCTATTTAGAGTTAGCCGTCCTGTGGCCAAGTGGTTAGCACGCTTGGCTACTGATCTAAGGGACCTGGGTTCGAGCCCCGGATTAGGCATGGATGTGTGTGTCGTTTTTCTGCTGAGGTCCTGCCATCCTCTCAGACCTTCTACTGTGGCATATAAACTGACAGGCTCCTGTCAGACCTCTGTGGCAAAGCAGCTGCTTGTGGGGGTATTTATTTTTTTTATTTATTTATTTAGAGTTAAGGAAATTGGACTATTTAACAGCAATAATTCCATTTTAAGTAATTACTCTCAAAAGTCAATAGATATAAATAAAAAATAATAATAAATAAAAATTAATAAAGAAATTCTATGGTAATTTGTATCGGATTACTATAGAATTTCTATTAGATTACTGAGAAATTATTATGATCTTGTTCTTAAAATTAAATTCGATCAAATTAAAACACTAGATCTTTGTTTCAACTTATCTTTTTACCAACTATGTTAATAATCATAATGAAAATAATAACTACAATTTTTGTCACCATAAGTAGTGATTCAAATTTTATCCCTTCCAAAAAATATTAAATAACATGGTTCATAAATACAGTTTTTAATTTACTAAGAAAATTTTTCCTGGAGTTATCAAACAAAAGAAAAGTCTGCTTTTTTTTTCTCTTGTTTTAATTCTGAAATTTTTTCTGCTTTATCAATTTTAATTTATGTTTATTCCACTGTTTTGCTTTGATTGTAATCTTGTTTGAAAATCAGAGATTTCCCCTTGGCTTTATTTAGTTTTTAATAGCAATTTGAAACTGTTGCTGTAATTTTCTAATGTGCAGATTATGATGCACTGACATAAGCTTTTATTCCCATGAGTCACTATAGCATAAGCCAAGGTATTTAAATTATCAATTACTTGAGATAATGCTACTTTTTTCCTGGGTATACTGTCGTAGTATTCAGAACAATTGGTTTCTTATTCCAACACTCATTTCGTTGTTTCCCATGACAACAATTGTCTGGTGGGAATAGAATCGGTCATCATAACAAGACTGAATTTTTTATGCAACTGGTTTTCTTTTTAATCTGGAATGACATTATCATTTTGCATTTGATAGATAATCCTAAGAGTTCGCTTCATAAATCTCATAGGCGATTAATCTTAACAGGCATTGAGATTTATCTCCGCAAAATTCCCCGCCCTGCCCACGGTCAGTAGGGGACACCGATGGGCTTGGAAAGGCCGCTGTCCGTCGGATGGGACGTTAAGCCGTGGTCCCGTGTGTGGGAGAGCCATACCCTGTGCACGTTAAAGAACACGCTGGATGGCCTTGACGGGAGGCTACCATCTGTCTCCCAACAGCTGTTCCAGTGGGTCCCCTCCCCCAACCTTCTCTGAGCCTTTGGGGTCCATGTGACCTGGCCATTTAGCCCATGGTGTGCAAAAAAGTGCTGCTCAGAGGTAAAACAACCACACCCAACTTAACAGGCATCTGAAAAATGTTTACCTCATATCTTATATGCTGGCAATGCAGCTCCCACTTCATACTAATTTTTGCTTCTAATTCGAATGTATATGAAACATTGTTTTTCTTATTCTCCAAAGGATTACTTGTGTAGTTTGCTACTGCACAGTTTGCATAAATAAAAAGAAACAAAAATTACCTGAAAGACTTCACACAGAGAGAAATTCACCAAGCGAAGAGCAAAGCAAGACACAAAAGAACATACGATTATGTAAATACAAGCTCTTCCCACTGTGACGTCATGAATCTCTCAGTGACCCTCTCAGTGACACTCAAATGACCTTGGTAAAAATTAGCCTTATGGTGCCACCTTATATATACTCATCTTGACTATATACAGTATCCAGATATAGGGAAAAAAATTGGGGAGATACTTAATATTCAATTGAACTGAATAAGTTAGTTTGTTTTACATTTGAGCAGCACTTTTTTGCACACAATGGACTAAATGGCCAGGTCACAAGAACCCCATAGGCTCAGAAAAGGTTGGGGGGAGGACCCACTGGATAACTGTTGAGAGACAAATAGTATCCTCCTGTCAAGGCCATCCAGTGTGCTCTATAATGTGCACAGGATATGGCTCTCCTGCACATGGGGCCACAATTTAGCATTTTATCTGATGGAAGGCAGCCTTTCCAATCCCATCAGTGTTCCCTACTGACCTAGGGCAGGGAGAGGAGCTTTGCAAACTGAATAAGACTGAAAAGCTGTTTTGCAATGCATATATTCTTTTTTTTTTTCAGCTATTCTCATAACACATTATTTAACAAAACTTGCAGAAAAAAACAAATTCGAAAAGGTGTTCTTGTTCATTCTCCTTCAATTCGGTATTTTGCCTCTCCACTGTAATAATTAATAAATACAGGGTGTCTCAAAAATATAGGTACAAACTTTTAGGGGAGGTAGATAACATCTAAAGGAATGAGAATTGCGTAGGAACCCATAACTGGAAACGTCACCGTAAGTAAATAGGCTTACGTTTATAGGTTCATTAGTGCGCTAGAGGGGAAATTTTGGATTTCCTCATTCGAGTGGTAGTCGGCTTACAAAGAGCATGCAAAGGTATTTGAACAGGGAGCTGGCAGACATTGCACTTAGTGTATGGAATAGCTGAGGGCAACAGATGAGTTACTCAACGAATGTATCAAGAACGCTTCCCACACAGACGTGTACCAGGCCACTGTTTGTTTGCACATGCGTATCAAAATTTGTGCGATTATGGGTCATTAAGAGGTAGCAGAAGTGAGGGCAGGACACAATCGATGCATACTCCCGCCACGGAAGAAAGTGTGTTGGATGCCGTGGAGACTAATCCTAGTACCAGCACATGTGCCGTTGCCTCTGCCTTAGGAGTGTCTCATTGCAGTGTACAGCGTGTTTTGCACGGCGAGTCCTTACACCCTTTTCATCTCCAAAGGGTTCAGTTACTTCTCCCCACAGATCATTCTGCATGTGTGCGTTTTGCGCAGTGGTATTTCCAAGAAAGTGCCCAAGATGTGAATTTCCCAGCTTATGTTTCGTTTACTGATGAGGCCAGTTTCACTCGGGATGACGTATTCAATCAGCACAATGCACATTTATGGGCTCATGAGAACCCCCACGGTATGCACACCCATGCGGCACAACATCGTTTTGCAGTAAATGTGTGGGCAGGTTTGGTTGGCGACCGCTTAGTCGGGCCATACCTTTTACCATCCCGCATGACCTCCGCAAAGCATCTGATCTTTTTGGAACAGGTTCTACCAGGCTTACTTGCTCATGTTCCAGCAAACATGAGACACAACATGTGGTTTCAACATGATGGGGTGCCTCCCCATTATGGAAGGTGTGTTCGTGCGCATTTGAACATGTCTTTTGGGCAACGATGGATTGGGCGTGCTGGACCAGTTGCCTGGCCCCCCATACTCACTTGATTTAACGAGCGTTGATTTCTTTCTGTGGGGGGCCCTCAAAGCTACCGTGTATGAATCACCTGTGGAGTCTGACATGGATCTCGTGGCAAGGTTTGTCTGCATTGCTGCTAATATTAAAGAATCCTGTGTCCAGCAATCAATGCTCCGTCGGTGTCACGCATGCATCACATCTCATGGTGGAAACTTTGAGCATCTGCTGTTACATTATGAAATGTATCATCTAGTACGCCATTTGTAATAATTAAGTCCAATAAATGTTTTCCCATTAATCACTGTCTTGTGTCCTTTCAGATCTTGTACCTCTGCTACCACTTTCCCATGATGTTTCTGGTTATGGGTTCCTATGCAATTCTCATTCCTTTAGATGTTATTTACCTCTCCTAAAAGTTTGTACCTATATTTTTGAGACACCCTGTATATGTATTTTTCCTATCCATTCTAGTGGAATTTCAAAAAAAATATTCATGAAAATGATGTCTAAGATATATATATGCTTGCTATTTTTTTTACTACGTTTTGATTATAAATTTATATTTATTATTTTAAACTGAATTTCTCATCATAATTTATCACTTGAGCAGTTGTCTAGTTTGGTTATATTAAATTTACAATATTAATTTACTATATATAGATATTTTATTACAGACATTATTTTGCAATGAATTGTGAAAAAGTGATATGGTAATAAAATAAATTATAAAAAAGAACTATAATTAGAGTGGCTGGGATCAAACCATAAAGCAGAATGCTTTAAGTTATATGTAAAAAAAAACTGCCTTTAGCCAATTTAGCTATGAATTGCTGTTGAGGTATGATGTTAAAATAAGATATTAGAATTTTCTTCTCAACCATATGTTCAACACATTTTATGCTTTCATATCTAATGTTGCTTTTAAATATTTCACCCATAAATATGCTTCCTTAGCAAAAAAAAAAGTTGGTAACCACTTCAAATACATCTTGTCAAGAAAGTTTAGGCTTGTCGAGCCTAAACTTTGGTAGAGTCAGTCAATCAAATGTCATGGGCCACTACAAAATGGGGAAATACCAGCTACAGTTCAGTCTATTGTTTTTCAGTGCATGTGCATTTGTGTCATCACTATAATAGATAACGCTAAGATTCTGGGTGGTGGCCGTAATGTTAAAATTTTTATTAACAATACAAAAGTAGCCAACATAGCACTGATTCACTAAGTAAATGTTGTGATTGTGTACATAACAAGGCAAATAACGATTACAAAATGAATATAAAAATGATATGTTGATTTAGATATGACAAATAATGAATACTAAACTTTAAATTCGTTTATTATTCTAGGTGATTATTTTTTGTGGGGCAGTGCCCCAGGTGGTCAAATGGACAAGCTGCTCCTGCAAACAATAGCATGAATGTCACCCACCTGGTAGAAGAGAGCCAAAGAAACCATAAAAGTTAAATACATTTTTGGCCAGCACATATCCAAAAGATTACAGCATTTATGACCATGAAAGTCACATGAGGAACACGTGAATAGAAAAAAATGACCAAAAAGTCCAGAAGGACATTCAGCAGTCATAAAACAAACTACAATGTGTACTTGAAGTTTGACTTTAACCCCAGCAGCATGGAAGGGAGGATGAAGGGCAAGCAAGCATCCTGTAACAGAGGTAGATTTACACCTTAAGCAATTGAAGTCACGTGGGAAGTGATAGGCATCCACCCCCACCTAGTTATTCATGACTTAGGACGCATGTAGCCACTGTCACCCGAGAGAGTTACATGAGATACTCAGGGCTAACATGCACACCATCAACGTTTCATAAGAGAGGGGACATTGAAGCAGTTAGTCAAAAAGAAGAGCTCTAGATTTCATAGCAACTGGACACCTTGCACAGAAGTACATAAGATTAGATCCACCCACACTGGAAGCCAGTTGCCTGCCAAGACAATCTTGGAATTACACAGTTGGCTGTAGCCACTGGCCTAAGCATCAACTTTGCAATGAAATTTCAATAAGTCATTACCTTGATCGTTGATTAAGAGAAGTCAATTAATTAAGTCTTTAACTAACTCCCTTTGAGATGAGACAATTGTGAAATAATTCCAAGTTCACGAATCTAAGACAGAGTATTCTTTATGCACATAACTCTTCAAGCAAAGATCTTGTGGCCAGTGAAGGATTACAGCAGATTCTTAAAGTCACAGCCCACAGACTTTGATAGTCATGCCAATTACTTGGAAACATGTTGAGTCTTCATGACTGTACCTGCCCCAGCTATTGTGTTATTGTATGATGACAGGTATTCCATTGGGAACTCGACAGGTGACATGAATGAGCAGTGAAGAAATTTCAGCAACTTTATTACACATCAATTATTGCATCTCCAAGAACTTTGGAACTTTTCAGCAAATTTCTTCCTAGGTGTGTGCACACTAGTATGTGCCATGAAATGTAGAAAGAATAGTGACAATAGCATAGAGAGTGGTTTGCTAAGCATCATGGTGGTATAATACAAGAGAATCACAGTGTACATTGGTTGGTTGGTTGTTTTGGGTTTTATGGCGCATCGGCGACTAGGCCATAATGCGCCAAACAAAAGACAATATAAAAGATAAAAGACATGTAAACCCGCAACCACATTTAAAAGAAATTAGCAAAATTGTAAAAAGGTAAAACAACAAAGAACAAGTGTAAAAATACAAAAGAAAACAATAGAATACCAGGTGTAAATGACCTGGGATACACAAACAATGTATAAGGTGGTATAATCATAGATGTAAAAAGCTGAAGAGTAAAAACTATATGCGATTAAAATATCCAGTAAATCGTAAAAATTGAAAGAGAGAGGTAAAAGTACAATGGTCGGATAAAAGATGTCCGAGTGTAAGGGGCTCGGACGTAAAATCATGAGAGTTAAAAAACATACGTCTTTCAAAGGTAAAACAACAGCAATCAATTAAAATGTGTTTGATTGTTAAAATGGTGTCACAAAACTCGCACTTGGGTTCGTCGTCCGCCCGTAAAAGAAACGAATGAGTAATAAACGAATGACCCAAGCGGAGCCGAGCAAGTACAACTTCCTCCTTGCGATTCCTGCGGTAACAAGACTGCCATGGTTTGACGATAGGTTTGATCTCAAAGAGCTTGTTTGTAAGCTGTTCTGACCAAGATCTCTGCCACTGTGCCCGGAGCTCGATGGTAAAACGCTGCCGGAAATCCAGATAGGGAACCGGCAACGGAGAGTGGGACAGGGGCGTGGCTGACTTGGCAGCAGCATCTGCCAAGTCGTTGCCCCTAATCCCGACGTGACCGGGCACCCAACAGAAATGGATGGTGGTGGTGGCTGCCAGACGATGTAGTTGCTGGCGGATCTTAGTAAGAACAGGGTGAGGCCGATGCCTCACCGAGATCAAAGCCTGTAGCGAGCTAAGCGAGTCGGTGTAAAGCACACACCGACGGTGATGCTTAGTCGCTACGTGGTCCAAGGCAAGACTGATAGCATGCAACTCTGCAGTGAAGATGGAACACTGCAGTGGGATCTGGTCTGCAATGATTACATCACAGCAGACCATGGCTGATCCCACCGAAGTGCCGGACTTCGAGCCATCTGTAAAGACAGGCAAGAAGTCCGGGTGCTCAGCACAATGGCTGGCAAAGAGTTGCCGGTACACACAGTCGGGTGTAAAGGCCTTCCCGGTCCTGCACAGGGAAAAATCGCAGGAAGGGGAAACAGCGAGCCAAGGTGGTAGTGGCTCAGCTGTCGACTGTGCAATGCTATCGAGACTGGTGTTGATGTCTCGCAGGTAACCTCGGACATGCAAACCGAAAGGACGAATGGCAGTCGGCCGATTAGTGTAAAGTAGATCCCACTTCGGACTGAAAACGCAGTCCCAAGTGGGATGGCCTGGCAGGGATCGCAATTTAGAAGAATATTCTAGGGACAACTGCTGACGGCGAAGAGATAAAGATGGTTCGTCGGTCTCAACGTAAAGACTCTGGACCGGTGAGGTGCGGAAGGCTCCCGTGCAAACACAGAGGGCCTGATGATGGAGGGGGTCCAGCACCTTCACCACCGAATCCCGTGCCGAGTCGTACACCTGGGATCCGTAGTCCAGTTTCGATCGGACAAGTGCACGGTACAGGCGGAGCAAAGAACATCGGTCCGCCCCCCAAGAGAGGGAGGAGAGGACCTTGATGATGTTCAATGCCCGCGTGCACTTGGACCTGAGATGACGTATGTGAGGTAAAAAGGTCAATTTCCGATCGAATATGAGACCGAGAAACTTGGTCTCCGCCACAACTGGAATGATGTTACCCCCGAGCCGCAGCTCGGGATCCAGGTGAAGATTACGCTTGTGGCAAAAGTGCACACAAGCGGTCTTCTGTGGGGAGAACCGAAACCCGTTTGCCGTCGCCCAAACCGAAAGATTGTTCAGGGCAATTTGCAGTTGTCTTTCAATGACCGTCATGCTGGACAAAGAGCAAAAGATGCTAAAGTCATCAACATAGAGGGCATTGCCTACTGATGGAGGAAGTTGTCTAGTTATAGAATTAATCTTGACAGCGAAAAGCGTAACACTCAGAACGCAGCCTTGTGGCACCCCCTGTTCTTGGGGGTACGGCCGCGACAGAGTGTTACCGACACGGACACGAAAAGAGCGTGTCAATAAGAAGTTGGAGATGAAGATCGGCATGTGACCTCTTAAGCCGAAACTGTGGAGGTCACGAAGAATGCTGAATCTCCAAGCCGTGTCGTACGCTTTTTCGATGTCGAAGAAAATGGACACCAGGTGCTCTCTACATAAAAAAGAATTCCTGATCGCTGATTCGAGGCGGATCAGGTAGTCTAAAGTAGACCGGTGCCTGCGAAAGCCACACTGGGTGTTGGAAAGAAGGCCGTGATGTTCTAAATACCAGATGAGTCTGGCATTTACCATTCTTTCCAACACCTTGCACACGCAGCTCGTCAATGCGATTGGACGATAATTGGAAGGAATCTTGGAATCTTTGCCTGGCTTGGGGAAGGCCAAGACGATGGCCTCCCGCCAGGAGTCCGGAAACTGCTCCTCGAGAAAAATGCGATTGAAGAGATGGAGCAGCCGATCCTTACTCGATGGTGAAAGATGTTGGAGCATGGCATAATGGACATTGTCCGGCCCTACAGCAGAGGCACGAGAAGAGTGCAGAGCAAGGCGAAGCTCCTCCGCTGTGAATGGCCTGTTGTAAGGCTCCAGGCCATTCGAGTGGAAAGACAGCGGAGAGTGCTCCGCCCTGCCCTTCTGGGCCAGAAACTCGGGGGAGTAAGAGGAAGACGAAGAGATGGAAGAGAATGACTCCCCCAGAGTGTCGGCAATTGCTTTGGGATCAGCAATTGCCTGTCCATTGTGCTCCAGGATCGATAACGAGTGGGACGTGTAGTTCCCACTCATCTTCCGGACTTTATCCCACACGACCTTAGAAGTAGTCGTGCGAGTAATAGAAGATGTATACTTGATCCAAGATTCCTTCTGGCTCTGGCGTCGGACGAAACGAGCTTTCGCCCTGGCGCGTTTGAAATTTTCGAGGTTGGGGGTTGTCGGATATCTCCGAAACACACCCCAAGCCTTGTTCTGAGCCTTACGAGCTGCGGTGCAATCTGGATTCCACCACGGTTTCGGAAAGCGAGGAAACCGTGTAGAAGTTTGAGGAATTGTTGATGCAGCTGCATCTACGATACAGTCCGTTATCTCCGCTACTGCCACATTGATTGGCTCCTGGCTGACAGAGTGGTCATCAAGCTCAGAGAGCAGCTCGAAACCACTCCAGTCAGCCCGATCGAGTCTCCACCGCGAGACGTGTGAAGGGCTGCAAGGCCCCCCACGCGAGATGGTGCACACCACGGGGAGGTGATCACTTCCATAAGGGTTGTCCTCGACCTCCCATGTAAAGAGTGGAAGGATCGAAGAGGAGCAGATGGTGAGGTCAATGGCAGTGAAAGAGCGGGTTGGGGAGTGAAAGTAAGTACTGACACCGGTGTTCAACAGGGAGAGAGAAGGATCCAGGAGCCACTGCTCCAGGACCCCGCCCCTCCCGTTGGTGTCAGCACTGCTCCAAAGTGGACTGTGTCCGTTGAGGTCCCCCATAATGAGGAAGGGGACGGCAGCTGCGAGACGAGATCATCAAGGTCTTCCTGGAAGACGATGCTCCCAGGTGGAAGATATACAGAGCAGACAGTCAGCGAGAACCCCACGAAGAGACGGATGGCTACCGCCTCTAAGTTTGTGGTGAGTGGTACGACCTGGAATGGAGAATGGTTGCTCACGAGGATGGCGACACCCCCGCGAGCCAGACCATCTCCATCCCGGTCCCGGCGAACTAGTGAAAAGTGCCGGATCGTGGGATCTGTGACTGGCTGCAAGTATGTCTCCTGCACGCACACACAGATGGGCTGGTGTGCCTGAAGGAGGGCCTTGATGTCGTCAAGATTCCTCTGGAATCCACGACAATTCCATTGTAGGAGTGTGGCCATCTCAGGACTTAGAAGAGTGGGCGGACGACGTGTTTCTATTCAACTTAACCGCCGCAGAGGACGGTTTAGTGAATAGGGGGCGGTCGGTATCCATGTCCTCGGAATCGTCCGAGGGGCATGGATCGGTGACCGCCCTTTGTGGTGCAGTGATTTTCTTTTTAGGACCCGGCGGGGGCCCCTTAGGTTTGGAAGGTCTTGCTGTCTGAGGACGGGAAGGAGGAGGCCTTCCGGTGGAGGTGGAAGGCTGAACTGCAGGAATGGAAACCGGGGTTGATGTCAAAGTCGACACCACCCTCGGTCTCGCCTGCGTAAGGAGGTATTTCGCAGCTGGAGAGAAAGACTCAGTAGGTGGTACACTGATGTCTGTCTGCACCGCAACCGAAGTCATTGGAACGATGGGCTTTCCAATGACTGCACTGGCATAGGAAACCTTGCCAGGTGGGGCGGGCGGTGCAGCAAGCTTTCTCGCCTCAGCATACGAGATGTTATTGACGACTTTGAGGCGTTGTACCTCCTTTTCCTCTTTCCACTTCGGACAGTCGCGGGAGTACGCCGGATGTTCGCCACTGCAGTTCACACAGCATGCCTTTTCAGCTGTGCAGTCAGGATCGAGATGATCCTTACTGCCACAGCGAGCACAGGTGGGCTTGCCCCTGCATGCTGTGCAGGCATGACCGTATATCTGACACTGAAAACAGCGCAGAGGATTTGGGATATACGGCCGAACCTCACAATGTAAATAACCTGCCTTGATGTAAGAAGGCAGGCGTGGCGTATTGAATGTCACAATCAACACCCGGGTGGGTGTTAATTTTCCATCACGGCGTGTCGAAACCCGGTGGACCGCTGTTACTCCTTGTGGTGTGAGCTCCGAGAGGATTTCCTCCTCAGTGACTTTGAGGAGGCCCCACTCGGTGATCACACCCCGAGAGGAATTCAAAGTTTTATGGGGAGTGACTTCAACAGCCACCCCACCAATATCTTTTACTTTCAGGAGCAGTTCGGAATGTTTCGAACAAGCAGTCTCAACCTGCAAGTCGCCAGATCTTAAGCGCTTGACGGATTTCGGCTCTCCCGCAAGACCTTTCAAACCTTTATTAACGAAAAAAGGGGACATGTCCCCAAGTACCTGATCACCCGTGGAGTGGATGATCAGGAACTTTGGGAACGAAGACACAGACACAGAAGACAACAGCAGAGATAACTTTGACAACGAGGAAGATGGGGGCTCATGTCGAGCCCTCTTGTTGGCGGCGATCGCATTATTTTCATCATTCTCTCTCATGTTTTTTATTGTGTGGTTCAGTGCCCGCTGTCCCCACCCTCCACGGAGCCCAACAAGGGGACGCCCAGTCGGGCGCCAGGGCTACGCAAGGCACTATACCCACACAGACAGTGAGCCAAGCCCTCACAAATAAATAGAAGGAAAATAAAAAGAGAAATGTGCAGAACAAAAACGTTCTACACAAAAGAAACAAAGCTTAAAATAACAAAATAGTGAATGGCCAACCTGGCCTCACAAAGAAAAGATAACGACAAAAGGAAAATAAGTTGTGAGGAAACTTGTAAACCTGTACCCGGACCGTGGGCAAGGTTACTCACCACTCTGCATGGTTGACCCTAGCAGGACCTGCCCACCAGCCGATTGCTCCTGGGGGGGCCACCCCAGGAGCTCCCGTTTACCGGAAGCAGAGGCCAAAGCAGTGTATAGCAGAGGCCCCGGAATCCGCTGCCCAGCCCCGCGACAGACAGGCTCCCCA
Source organism: Ryuthela nishihirai (assembly GCA_038380435.1). Taxonomy (NCBI): domain Eukaryota; kingdom Metazoa; phylum Arthropoda; class Arachnida; order Araneae; family Heptathelidae; genus Ryuthela; species Ryuthela nishihirai. The sequence continues at coordinate 24,847,847 of JAWZYU010000001.1, forward strand.
ATGGCAAGACGGCCAATGGGGACCATGCCAGTCATGAGCTGAGGAGAGAAGACGGGGACCCCCGAGCAACTACCAGGATCCTCCTTTCCCGGGACACGGGTCTCCGCGCACGGCAAACACGCGGGCGAGCGTTTAGGACCCTGTGAAGGTAACCGAGCCAGCGGAACCTTCACAGGGTGGTCCCCTCACCACGGACAGGCTCTCGCATCGAGGGGCACAGTGTACATATAATAAGTTTAATAAAACTCTATAACACTGTATATAATAAAACAGAAGGAATGAGGCAGTATAATCCAACATGAATGTAACAGTAAAGTATCAGGATCTAAAGTAACAAGATATTCAAAATGGGTGTCAATAGCCAGGGGTAGACCGGCACTTTTTTTTTCAGTGATGCAGCTGTAGCAGGGGGGCCCAGGTTGCAATAAAAAAAATTCAGTTTCTTTTCAACATTTATCTTTTAAGAGTTCGTATGTGAAGCATAAAACAGGTTTTCCCCAATTTCTGTGGATTTTTTGTAAAGTAACAATTATTATTATTATTAAAAAATCCTGCTCCTATGAGGTCTCAGGGCCCATGACATTACAACCTCCTTATCAGTCCATGCCTGCCAATAGCACATAAGACATGCACGTCAATCTTTCTGGTACAAAGGTATCTCCTTAGTACAGACTACACATTTCTTTATTTTTATAGAATGAGATTGCTTATTAGAAATATTCTGACAATATGAGAAATTTTTTTAGATAAATGTGAGATGTTACATAATTGTGAAGGTGAGATGTTACATAATTGATATTCTTTTATATTTCACTGGCAGTTTTGAGTGCACACAAATCATTACACAAAAACATTAGTGGCTTTGATGTTATAAAGTCTAAGTGCACAGAAATTGTTCAAAGTAGATTGTCTGCTTAAACTGACCAAGTTACCTTAGTCTTACCAAGGTCTCCTTACCTGATCTATTACCTTACCTTACCCATTTATGTAGGTGTATATAATAATTGTCCATTCATTTTATAAAATTGGTAGCATAAGTAATTAAATGGGTAAGCTAAGATAATAAATAGATCAGGAAGGTAAATAGATCAGGTAAGCAGACCATCTACTTTGAACAATTGCTGTGCACTTAGACATTATAACTTTGTTACTCCACTTTTACCCTCACAACAGCAGCCAGACATCTTGATAATGAGGTGTTGAAAACACAGAGATGGTATTGCTGCCCATGAAGCGAGGATCTGTCATAGAGCATCCACAGTTGCCAGTGGGAGTTGGCGGGCTTAAACAGGTCTTTCCAATTCGTCCCACTTATTCTCAATGGGGTTGAGGTACGGCAAGCAAGAGGGCATTTGAGTATGGCAAATTCACTTGAATGCCCTGGAGACAATTGGTTGCCACTTGTGAAGTACGTGGTGTAGTGATATCCTGTTGAAAGATGGCATCATGGTGCAGAAAGAGAATTGTTACGAATGGATGTAGGTGGTAAGCAAGGATGTTCACATACCTTGTGCCACTGACAGAGGTCTTGACTGGTATGTGGGGCCCCAAGTTGGATTTTACCTCTGAGCAGCACTTTTTTTTCACACAATGGGCTAAATGGTCAGGTCACAAGGACCCCAAAGGCTCAGAGAAGGTTGGGGGAGGGAACCCAATGGAACAGCTGTTAGGAGACAGATAGTAGCCTCCCATCAAGGTCATCAGTGTGTTCTTTAACGTGCACAAGGTATGGCTCTCTCACACATGGGGCCACAGCTTAACATCCCATCCGACGGATGGCAGCCTTTCCAAGTCCATAGGTATCCCCTACTGACTGTGGGCAGGGCAGCGAATTTTGCAGAGATAAATCTCAACACTGACCCCAGCTGGGACTCGAACCTGGGAACTGCAGATTATGGAGGGGCCTCAAGGAAGTCTATGCAAACACACCCCAAACTGTTAAACAGCCTCTACCAGCCTATATGACCCCAATTTGGCAAGCTGAGTCCATCGCTTTGTATGGTTTATGCCACACATGCACCCTGTCATCGACGTGACAGAGTTGAAACCATGATTCATCAGACCAGATGTGTTTTGAGTCCTCCTACTCCAGTTGCAATAGGTTTTTGCAAAATGTAGCCTAATATTTTGGTGCCTTGCAGTCAACAAGTGGACATCAACTGCCATTGGCTCTATTTTTTTCATGGTACGATGAATAGTCTTTGTGCATAAACTTGTAGATGCACCCTCATTCAATTCCAACATTATCTGCTTCACGATAGCCATGCGACTCCTCGTAACGATGAGGGATAATCTGCGCTCACCTCGAGAATCAATTGCACATTTGAATCCATGTTTCTCCCACTGGTTGGAAATTTTGCTGTATTTCATGTAGTCTTGGTATATATGTGCAACGGCTTGATGTGGAAATCCTAAGAGTTCAGCAGTTGCTGTGATTGACAACTGGCATCCTCGTACCTACTATCTTGCCAAGATCAAACTCACTTACGTCACTGATTTACCATGATTACTTTTCTGTGGCTTGTTTCCAATGCATAGAGACCTGTTCTATTTATATGCATTGCCAATTTTAGCATCCCACATGATTGGATGTAATACTGCTGCTTTGCATATTGTTATCAGTGTGTATATAATAATTTTTCCATTCAGTGTTTAAGGCTAGAATAATATCTGGTTATTAGAACTACTGCAGACATCAGGAAATGTAAAAGGTTATATGTGCTTTTTTTAATCTATTTTAAGCATTAACATTTTTTTGCTGGATGTTTCTGCTCTGCTGCATTTTGTGACCTAATAGTTCAGTCACATTTTTGGTAGACTACCAAAGCAGATCATCTACTTTGAACAGTTCTGTGCATTTAGACATATAAAATCAAAGCTATTGACTTACCTTTCTGGTTAGCATTACTCATGCACCTGAAAGCAATCAATGAACTGTAAAACAACAAATACTTAATAACTCACCTTGCACAGCATTCTTACCTTCAACTTAAAATACTTCTGTGCACTTGGACTTTATAACATCAAAGCAACTAATCTTTTGGTGTTAGTGATTTATGTGCCCTCAAAACTACCAATGAAATGTAAAAGAACATAAATTATGTAACACCTCACCTTGCATGGCATTTACCTTATCTAAAAAAATTTCCCACATTGTAAAATTCTCTCTAATAAGCAATCTCATTCTACAGAAATGTGTTTTCTACACTAAGGAGATATTTCTGTATCTAAAAGATAGGCATACACATCATATGTGCCATTGGCATCCAGTTTGAAAAATCTTGTTACCTCAGACCCTGATGCTTTACTGCTACTATTCATGTTGAATTATACTGCCTCATTCCTGCTCTGCTTTACCCTATATACAGTGTTATAGGGTTTTATTAAATTTACCATGGTGGTGGTGGGCTTGACATCCTCTTCTATCAAAGGTAGGTTTAACTGTCAATATCCAATTTATTTAATGACGAGTTTTATTCATTATATGCCACAGTATATATGTGTAGTATATATTTGTTCTGTTTGTTTAGCTAATATCTTTGCTGAATTGTCGGGAGCTGGACACCCAGAGTATTGAATGCATTGCATTAAGTGTGGCCTTGTGTAAAACTGCATTGGTAAGACTTGTTTCAGAGTATCCTTGATAATCCGACCTTCATTTAGCTGGTTAACTGGAAATTCAATATTAAGGCATTATTGGAGTTGCAATAGACTCACAGGGGAAAAGTGGTAGCTAGATAAGAAACTTTCCCTTAAAACAGTGGATTGTTCATCTGATTTGAACTCAATACTGAACTGTAATTAATTTAACAGTTGTCCATCATTCAACAGTAATAAAATTATTGAATTACATCTGTAAAGTGTTTTAATAAGTTCAATGCAAAAAATGTTATTTTTAGTATTATTTTACACATATTAATATTTAAGCATTTTTTCAAGTGGCTCTGGTGTATACCTTTCTGGTATCGTTGTGGCAGGGTACACAACACTGTGCCCAAGTTCACCCATTGAGCAAGTGGCAGCATACACTCCCAACTGAAAGAGAGCACAACATTTGCACTCATTGAAGGATCTTATCAAGGTTAGATAAACATTGTCTGGGAGTTAATCCCCTTGGAAGATATTTACCTAAGAGAAACAATGGCCCTAACAACAAATCAGGAAATAAACATAAATATCACCAATATATATTTGCTCGCACATTTATGTCGCCCAAGTTGGTTGTTTGTTTGGGGGTTTTAAAGAACAAGGGTATAAGTATAAAGTAAAACAACTTTAAAAATACAAGTTGTAACAATTCCAGGTGTAAAGGACATGGGTTAGATATACAAAATGCAAAGTAAAATCAAAATCTATTAAAATAATCACAATACTTTAAAAAGGAATAAAACGGTGATAAAAAGCAGTGATCAGCTAAAATAATGTGATAAGATAAAAGATGTCTGAGTGTACGAGGCTCAGATGCAAAATCATGAAAGTTAAAATACAGTCTACATTCAAAGCTAAAAGTGGGACATAAGATTAAAATATGTTTAATAGTTAAAACGGAGTCACAAAACTCACACTTAGGTTTATCATCCACCTGTAGGAGAAACGAATGAGTAATAAATGAATGACCTAAGGGGAGCCAAGCAAGTACAACTTCCTCCTTGCGATTCTTGCAGTAACAAGACTGCCATGGTTTGATGATAGGCTTGATCTCAAAGAGCTTGTTGGTAAGCTGTTCTGACCAAGATCTCTACCACTGTGCCCGAAGCTCGATGGTAAAATGCTGCTGGAAAACCAGATATGGAATGGGCAACAGAGAGCCGGACAGGGGAGTGGTGGACTTGGCAGCAGCATCTGCCAAGTCATTGCCCTGATACCAATGTGAATGGGCACCCAACAGAAATGGATGGTGGTTGTAGCTGCCAGACTATGGAGCTACTGGCGGAATTTAGAAAGATGCTTAGCCACCACTTGGTCCAAGGAAAGGCTGATTGCACGCAACTCTGCAGTGGGATCTGGTCTGCAATGATTACATCACAGCAGACAATGGCTGATCTCACTGATGTGATAGACTTCGAGTCATCTGTGAAGACAGGCAAGAAGTCCAGGTGCTCAGCACAATGGCTGGCAAAGAGTTGCTGATACACACAGTCGGTGTAAAGGCCTTCCCCATCCTACACAGGGAAAAATCACAGGAAGGAGAAACAGTGAGCCACAGTGGTAGTGGCCCGGCTGTCGACCTAGCGAAGCTATCAAGACTGGTGTTGACGTCTCTGAGGTAGCCTTGGATTCGCAAACCAAAAGGATGAATGGCAGTCAGTCGATTAGTGTAAAGCATTTCCCTCTTTGGACTGAAAATGCAGTCCCAAATCGGATGGCCAGGCAGGGATCACAATTTAGCTGAGTATTGCAGGGATAACTGCTGACACCAAAGAGATAAAGATGGTTCATCGGTCTGAATATAAAGACTTTGGAGCAGTGAGTGTGGAAGGCTCCCATGCAAACACAGAGGGCCTGATGATGGAGGGGATCCAGCACCTTCACCACCGAATCCAGGGCAGAGTCATACACCTGGGATCTGTAGTCCAGTTTCAATCTGACAAGTGCACAGTACAGGAGGAGTAGAGAACATTGGTCAGCTCCCCAGGAAAGAGAGGAGAGAGCCTTGATGATGTTCAATGTCCATGTGCACTTGAACTTGAGGTGACATATGTGTGGTAAAAAGGTCGATTTCCGATCAAAGATGAGACCGAGAAACTTGGTCCTCACCACAACTGGAATGATGTTACCATTGGAATGGAATTACCATTGGAACTGGAATGATGTTACCACAATTGGAATGATGTTAGCCATAGCTCGGGATCCAGATGAAGATTAGGCTTGTGGCAAAAGTGCACACAAGTGGCCTTCTGTGGGGAGAACTGAAACCCATTTGCCGTCATCCAAATCAAAAGATTGTTCAGGGCAATTTGCAGTTATCTTTCAATGAGCCTCATGCTGGACGACAAACGAAAGATGCTAAAATCAACAACATAGACAGCATTACCTACAGATGGAGGATGTTGCCTAGTAATAGAATAAATCTTCATAGTGAAAAGTATAACACTCAGAACGCAGTCTTGTGGCACCCCCTGTTCTTGGGGGTACGGCTGCAACAGAGTGTTGCCGACATGGACATGAAAAGAATGTGCCGATAAGAAGTTGAAGATGAAGATCAGCATGTGACTTCTCAAGCCAAAGCAATGAAGGTCATAAAGAATGCTGAATCTCCAAGCCGTGTTGTATGCTTTTTCGATGTTGAAAAAAATTGACATCAGGTGCTCTCTATGTAAAAAAATTAATTTTTGATAGCCGATTTGAGGCGTATCAGATGGTCAAGAGTTGACTGTTGCCTGCAAAAGCCACACTGGGTGTTGAAAACACAAGAAACTGTGGTGTTCTAAATATCAGATGAATCTGGCATTTACCATTCTTCCCAACACTTTGCACACACAGTTTGTCAACACAATGGGATGATAATTAGAGGGAATCTTGGAATCCTTTCCTGGCTTCGAGAAGGCCAAGACGATGTCTCCCGCTACGAGTCCAGAAACTGCTCCATGAGGAAAATGCGATTGAAAAGATGGAGCAGCCAATCCTTACTCAATGGTGAGAGATGTTGGAGCATGGCATAATGGGCATTGTCTGGCCCGACAGCAGATGCATGAGAGGTGTGCAGAGCTAGGCAAAGCTCCTCTGTAATGAATGGCCTGGTGGCCTGCTGTAAGGCTCCAGGCCATTCAAGTGGAAGGACAGCAGAGAGTTCTGTCATGCTCTTCTGGGCCAGAAACTTGGGGGAGCAGGAAGATGATGAAGAGATGGAGGAGAATGACTCACCCAGAGTGTCGGCAATTGCTTTGGGATCAGCAATTGCCTGTCCATTGTGCTCCAGGATCGATAACGAGTGAGACATGTAGTTCCCACCCATCTTCCGGACTTTATCCCACACAACCTTACAACTGGTTGTGTGGGTGATAGAAGACGTATATTTGATCCAAGATTCCTTCTGGCTATGGCACTGGACAAAACAAGCTATCGCCCTGGCGCGTTTAAACATTTCGAGGTTGGGGGACATTGTATATCTGCAAAACACCCTGCAAGCCTCATTCTGAGCCTTATGAGATGCAGTGCAATCTGGATTCCACCATGGTTTCAGAAAACAAGGAAACCATGTCAAAGTTTGAGGAATTGTGGATGCAACTGCATCTACAATACAGTCCGTTATCTCCACTACTGCCGCATTGATGGTGTCCTTTCTGATAAAGTGGTCATTGAGCTCAGAGAGGAGCTCAAATCAGCTGACTCCAGTCAGCCCAATCAGGCCTCCACTGTGAGACTCGTGAAGGGCTGCAAGGCCCCCCATGGGAGATGGTGCTCACCACAGGTGAGCACTTCCATAAGGGTTATCCTCAACCTCCCATGTAAAGAGTGGAAGGATCGAGGAAGAGCAGATGGTGAGATCAATGACAGTGAATGTGTGGGTTGGGAAGTGAAAGTAAGTACTGACACCAGTGTTCAACAGGGAGAGAGAAGGATCAGGGAGCCACTGCTCTAGGACCCCACACCTCCCATTAGTGTCAGCACTGCCCCTTAGTGGACTGTGTCCATTAAAGTCCCCCACTATGAGGAAGGGGGATGGCAGCTGCTAGACAAGGTCATCAAGGTCTTCCTGGAAGATGATGCTTCCAGGTGGAAGATATACTGAGCAGACAGTCAGGGAAAACCCCACTAAGAGATGGATGGCTACCGCCTCTAAGTTGGTGGTGAGGGGTACAACCTGAAATGGAGAATGGTGACTCACAAAGATGGCAGCACCCCCGCGAGCTGGACCATTTCCATCCCAGTCCTAGCGAACTAGTGAAAAGTGCCACCTGTGACTGCCTACAAGTATGTCTTTTGCAGGCACACACAGATGGGCTGGTGTGCCTCAATTCAAATGTTGTCAAAAGCTTTATAAAGATCAAGAAATGTGACTGTTGTGTAGTTTATTTTTAATGTGAATTTACAACTGAATTTCCAGTACGAGATCCAGTAAGTTATCTGCAGTAGAGCTTCCTCTCCCAAAACCTGTTATGTTTGGATGTAACCAACTTCAAGTTTCCAGGACCAATTGCCTCTCAAACACCTTAGTTGATTCAACATCCTTAGCTAATCTTAGCTAAATCAAACACCTTAGCTAATTTCACCATCCTCTCAAACACTTTAGCTGAACAAGAAGAGAGTGCAATAGGCCTAAAGGAAGAAAAGTCAAGATGGTATTTTATTGGATTTGAGAAATGGTACCACATAGCCAGCTTCCAATCTGGTGCAATATTGCCTGTGGTAAGTGGCCTGTAACTTAAGATTTCTAAGCATTTTATAAGAAATGCCATTGGGTCCAGTATCTTTAGATTTGCCAGTTGAGTTTATATCAGATATTAATTCTGCTAAGAAAAATTCCTTTTTAAGATTTTTAGGAGAGGCATGGTTTTGAAAATTTTCCATTTCTTGTGTTATTCTTGTTTTATTCTGCAGAAAGTTCTGATGAGAGATATTTGAACTAACTGTGGGAAAATAAGAATCAAATTACTCTGCTAATTCTATGACAGTTATATTTTTCTCTATAAGTAGGGACCCCCATGGGAGTGTAGATGCTATATTTTTACCTACAGATTTAAAGATTCTACAGCCTCAGTAGTATATATATTTGATCACAAAAATATTGCCATTCCATATTTCCAATTTCTTTGTTTCTTTTTAACATATGCTGTGACATGTCTGTAATATGTAATATGATGAATAAATCTGATTCTTTTAGCTCTTTGTTCTGCATTTTGATGAAAAGAAATAAACCTATTAACACATATAATATTATCATGAAGATTAAATCTATTTTTACTGATAATGAGGATGACATCTTAGGAGGCTGAAAATTTTTAGACAACCTGCAAAAGCCCACAAACCTTTCAGAATAGAAAGCGGAGACATGCTCCCAATACAATGGTCACCCATGAAATGAATGGCCAGCAATTGTGGATCAGAAGAAACAGAAGATGCTGATAATGGATACGAAACAAAGTAAAAAACAGAATCTTTGTACCAGGGCCATTTATCAGAAGATGAAAGACAGGAATTTGCCCTAGAATTTAAATGTTTTTAGATCAACTATCTATTCCTTCACAACAAACTTCCTCATAAGCATTTTGGCACATATATCATCCTTTAAATGAAATTATTTATACTTACCATAATGAGAAAACTATATTATGCTGCATACATTGAGATGAAAGTGGCATTATTGCTATAAAAAAATTGACTAAAACTATGCATTTCAATAAGCAATCTTTTTTTTTTACTTTTTGAAAATGTTAATTACCACAGGGTACACAAAAAATTTTAGTACTAGATTAATTAAGAGTAAAAAAAAAAGTATCAATACCATATTTTGTTCATAATAGTTTTATATTATTCATAATTAAAAAAACTATTATTTATAGAGAACAGAAATAGGACTTTTTTAAATTAGGGTAAAAAATTTTTTAAATATTTAAAAAAAGTTGGGAAAACACTTTTTAATTATAAACAAACCAAAATAAATTCATTACCTTCGAAACTTTTCCAGAATTGTTCAGCTTCAGTTGTAATGCAATTCTTTCTATTGTACTGTCAGCTGTAAAAATTATAGTTAAAAAACAATGGAAAGTAGACTAACATTACAGAAAACATTTAAATACTTGAATATCTTCAGCAAGTTGTGTTATATTTACACAATGAGCATTCATGTTAATCTTCATAGCAATTTCCTACAACAAACATAAAATATTTATAAAAGCATTACATACTCTGAGATGTCAATTTATTAGGTACACCTACCTAGTAGTGTGTTGTGCCACCTTTGGCCTTCATAACAGCCTGAATTTGTTGAGGCATGGAACTTAAAAGATGTTGGATGTGTTGTGCAGGAATGTTGTACCATGCAGAAATGATTGTGTTGCATAGTTGCCACAAATTGGAAGGTGGCACAGTCTCCTCATTGTGAACAGCCCTTACCATCTCATCCCAGAAATGCTCAACAGAGTTTAGATCTGGAGACTGCATATGCCAATGAAGCAAGGAAAAACTCACAGGAATGTTCCTCAAACCATTCAGTGATGATACATACCTTCATTAGCAGTGCATTATCATGATGAACATGCCCATCCAAGTGAGTATAAACTGCATAAACTTCAGCCATGAAAGGATGAACTTCGTCAGCAGCAATGTTCAAATACACCATGGCATTCAGATGTCTTTTGGTGGGTATCAGGGGATCTAATGTGTGCCAGGAAAACATTCCCCACACCATCACACTGCCATCACCAGCCTATACTGTTGACACCAGACAAGATGGCTCCATGGCCTCATGTTGCTTGTGCCAAATTCTGATCCATCAGCATGATGTAAAAGGAACCTTGATTTGTCCAAATAGGCTTTTCCAGTTCTCAATGGTTCAGTGTGAATGCTCCTGTGCCCACTGGAGATGTGCTTTCATGTTCTTCGCTAACAGCATCAATACTTGACATGGTCAGCAGCTATTGTAGCTCATTCACTTGGTGGTTCTGATACTTGGTAGACCATGGAGATTTTGGAGATGACCTGCACACCAATGTTTAATTCTGCTGTGATTTGCCTGGTTGTAGATCAATGTTCGCTTGCACTATTCTCACCAGTCTCCTTTGACTCCTCTGATCCACAAGCTGTTTTCATCCACAGGATTGTGAATCACTTGTAGTTTTTTGCTTTTATACCATTCTCTGTAAACTCTTGAAATGGTTGTGCATGAAAAGCCCAGGAGGATGGCCATTTGGGAGATGCTAGAACTGGCATGCCTAGCACCAACAATCATGACACATTCAAAGTTGTTCAGGAACTCATGTTACCCATTCTGACACTCAATCCAACTCTAACTGATACTCAAAGAGCTGGTCTGTCTGATTTATGCCGCACACCATGGACACGTGACACATTATGTGTTGGAATGAACCATTTATGTGAGGAGGGGTGATGTATCCAATAAATTGGCATTTCATTGTAGATAATTCAATTCTGTTAATTACGCTAAAAATTCTTACTTCTATTACCAATTACTTCAGAGAAAAATTTGTAACTGAATTACATATACAAATGATGGTACTAGGCACAATTTTTTTACTAAACAACTCCACTTTCTTGAAACAAAATTTTTCTAAATCGCAATGAGCTGTGAGGCCTGCCTAGCTAAATAACTTAACTAATTTAATGTTCTAAGCCTTCTTAATCATTTAATTTTTACCATTGTTGAGTGGGAATTGTTCAGAATTTTTACCACCCTATGTAAAAATTTTCCTTTCCCTTTACCACTCAGGTTATATATATATTAAAATAAAAGTAAATATTTCAGGGGTGATATGATTAAAAGATATCAAAAGTTTCGTTTTATTGTACTAATAAAAATTGGAAATAAAAATTCTTTCTTAATACCTAGTTTTTAAACAACTTTATTATTCTTTCACTCATCAGTAACTTGTGAAGATTAAAAAACAAAAATACAAGAATTAGAACTTAAATCAAGGTCATAGATAATAGCTTTCATAAACTGATAACTTTTATAATTATTTTGCCTATATATGAGTTCAAGATATCAGCAACTAACAAGCATAAAAAGTTAAAACCTACCTACATCAGCAACTTGTGTTTTTGTTTCTTTGTAACTGAAAGTTACTGCAGACTGATGTGTGAAAGAATAAAATAGACCTTAAATAACAGCAACTATACTTGTGTTAAAAGTTAGTGACAAAACATAAAAACTAAATAAAATTTTAATGAATTAAAATAATTAAACAAAATTTGTATCACATATGAAACAAAATAATATCTCTGATGCTCAAAAGAATTAACATGAAATCAAACATGCAAATCAAGCAATCAGATAAAAACTGTCCATCTTGAGAACTCTATATTTGGAGTTTAAGTTCCAAATTCAAGATAGCTAGTATTCTGATACTGCTACAAACCATCTGGACATTTCTTCTTTGAGGCTGGTTGGCTGTTTGGGGTTTTATTGCACATTAGCAACAAAGGCTTATAATATGCCAAATGAGATATCTTCTTTGTGGTGGAGGGTAACACAGAAAATGGAGAGAGGCCACCATTAGGTGGTTAGGTGTGATCTAAGGCCATCCTAAAATTATTTCAACACAAGAGGATCATTTTATGACACCAACTGTCAAACATCTTAAACACTTCACAAACATCAACTTACTTCACAGCTTCCTGCATACATAGGAAGGGATGTGCATTAATAAGAGGGGATCTTTAGCTAGCAGTTGCAAAACAACCAGCTATCTGATTCCCTTAACCCTTTCAGTGTTCAGGTGAATTATACATGTGGACAGAATCCAAAAAGATAGGCTGAGGACATCTGTCTGTTTTTAGTACAACACATAAATTTCATTTTCTAAAAAACAGAAATTGTTCTTTATATATTTACTTGCATATATCTTGTAAAAAATAAGTAATTCGAGCTCGAAAAAAAAAATTTTTTTCATTTAATGCATATTTTATTAAGTTATGATATGAATAATTTGTTAAAGACATATTATCACCATTTCTAAAAACCGATATACAAGATTTCTGATTTGTTCGTTTTATTCTATGCTTAAGCCTTTGATTTAAGCTCACAAGTTTGATGTGGACTATTATCAACAGATTTTTCCTTAAAGTTTTGAAATTCTTCCAAAAATTAACCAAAACTGCTACTTTTAAAAACGAAATAATTTGGAAGTAATTACAAAGTATGTACTTTGTATTTTTTTTAAGGCTCTCTTTTATGCTTTAAAACCAGTTCAATACACCTAGAATTATTTTATCATTACTACCAGCATTCAAACCATGCTCTCAGGCTTCTAAAACCAAAACCACAACTAAAAAATAACTTGTTTGTGCAAAACTGCTGCTAAATACATCACTGTCCAACAAGATGTAATTAGTAGAAAGTATCAGCTGTGTGCACTGTGTGTGTTGATGTATATAGCATCAAAACAAATGGAACACTTTTCAGTTCAGTTAGTATTTTATTTTGACTTATTACAATTAAAACTCAGTTTTCATTCCTATAGATCTATTATGCTTTTATTTCCATAGATTTAAATGTATTGATCTTTGGGAGTTATGTTACATTACTAGGCATGACAATGGATGCCTTACAACTTGTTTCATTTTTACTTCTATCAATTTATTGATTTTATTCCCATATATTTATATGTCGTATTCAATCTTTCAGTCATTATACATCACTGGCTACAATGATGGATGGTTTACACCTTTTTGCTGCAGATATTTTTTTTTTCTAACATCAAAATAGGTTATGTGTTTTCTTTTATTACTTCTTTGTTTTCCAGCCAAAAAAATTGATCTTCTAGATTCCTGAAAATTAATGAGCTCTTGGATATGCAAGCAAAAAGCATTGGCATGGAAATCAGTGTGTTATGGCATGGAAACCAATCATAGACGGCACCAAATGTAGATGCTGAAAATCATGGTAAGAATGAAAGTCATACTTAGTGGAAAAAAGACAGAGCTGGCATTAGTTCACCAGTTAGAATACTCTGACATGTTTCTAAAGAGATGTGGGTTAGTATCCCATATGTCAGAAAAATTTTTCCCATTAAACATTTATTGATTTATAGACGTTTAAAAGTCAACAGGTAATTCTGAGATAGTCAATTATTGATATTTTTTCAATCATAATCTCAACAAAACATTTGGTTCTGAGGCTGTCTTTGTGTTCAAGCCAGAAGAGGTAGTGCAGTTAATACGAAATGTGTGCAGTAAATTGCAACTACAAATTCTGAGCAAACGCCACTCACCATAGCTTATGTGTGCACAAACTTTCAGTTTCTTAAGGGTTAAATAAGCATGACTTTGCTCAGTTTGTTGCATTTCTTATTTGTCTTTTTTTTGTCCTTTTCAGCTTTTTATAAAGTTTGGCTACATTTTTCCAAATAATTTTGCTGAGGAAATCATACAACTTGTTGATTTTTAAGATCAGATATTTTATAGCTTATTTCAGAGAATTAGATGATAAGAATAGTATTTGCTTGGTTAAGAAATTTCAATCTTCTGCTAATTTGAACATTTCAAAAATGTTGAAGCATCTTCTGGTAGGTTGCATAGTTTCCTAAAAGTTACAACATTAAAAACATTTGGTGGGGTTGGTAATTTGACCATTTTCCTAGACAAATTGCTCATGCACATTCCTAGACAAATTGCTCATCATATGACCACATACAGACACTTAGCTTTTAAAATTTTATATTGTACCATTTTCATAAATGCTAAGTAATTACCACTTTGTAAGTTTATTCAAATTTTTAGAGGAAAAATTGTCTTCAGCCAGGTGGGATACAAACCCACGACCTCCTGATAACATGTCAGATGCTCTGGACCACTGAGCTACAGACTGCTGATCAAGATCTCTAATTGATGATATGAACATTTCTATCTACAGTACATATTCCATTATGTCACATGTAGGCGCTGTTCAGGCAATTTAGCCACGAGTGGTATATAAATGCCACATAGATGGAAAGTATATCTTACAAGAATACAATTGATTAAATATTGAATAAACTCGACTTTTTTGGTATACATTAAGTATTACCAATTTGTAAGTCGATTCAAATTTTTAGAGGAAAAATTGTCCTTAGTCAGGTGGGATATGAACCCACAACCTCCTGATAGCATATCAGGTGCTCTGGACCACTGATCAATAGCTCCTCTAACTGATGATATGAACATTTCTACCTACAATACATATTCCATTATGTCACATGTAGGCGCTGTTCAGGCAATCTAGCACAAGCAGCAGATAAATGCCATATAGATGGAAAGCATATCTTACAAGTATACAATTGGGTTCCTATCCCACATGGCTCAAAACAATTTTTCCTCTAAATATTTGAATTGACTTACAAAGTTGTAATTACTTACTGTATACCAAAAAAGTCGAGTTTATTCAATATTTAATCAATTTCACATTAGAAAAAACATTCAACTTCTTGGAAAGTTCTACAAATAATAACCCAAACAACTGTATTACTACAATTGAACAGACTGTACAACGAGAATACACTGAGTAAAGAATATGTGATAAATACTGATTCCTAAGAATGAAATTTTATTTCCATAAATAAAAGAAAACCACCAGTAGTAATAGTATCTAAGGCATATTTTTCTAACTGTGCATATCATTATACGACGAATGTCAGTCAGTACTATCTGAGGCTACTTGTTTCAACAGCTCTAGACATTAGCAAATGAGATTCATTCCATAATTTAAAAAAAATCACAAAAATTAATAATCCCATAGAAGACGGCTATTTTCAAAAGTGTATACTGGTAAACATCAAATTCTCATTCCTAAATTTAAGAAAACCCCAAAATAAAATTATCAGAAACAATCATTTTAGCCTGAACATACTGCTAGACAATGAACAACCATTTTGTCCTTTTCATATACACCCTCCAAACAAAATACCTCCTCAAGCAGCTGCTTGCCACAGAGGCCTGACAGAAACCTGTCAGTTTAATATGCCATAGTAGAGGGATATGTGAGGATGGTGGGTTCTCAGCAGATTTTTTGCCAACTGCACGTGGTGTATCCCAGGTATTGACTGCGCCCAAAGCTGCTTTGCTTCGGTGATCAGAAGAGAACTGGTGTTCCAATCTTATAAAAAGTGTAAAAAACAAATCTGCAAATAATTCATCACTGAAAACCCAAATTATCTCAACTATTTTCCCCCAATCTACAGTAAAAAGAATTCCCGGAATTAAATAATCCCATCAGAGACAACAAGCCTAAAAAAAACACGAATTATCATAAACAATGCATGGCCATTTGCATTATTAAAAAAAAAACAGAACAAGATAATCTCATTGGAGACAACCATTTTAAACAGAGCATATCACTAAGAAGAAATCATCCCATTTCCCACTTAACTCAAGAATAGGAAATAGGAGGATTTATAATAATAGAGGATAGGAGGATAATAGAGAATTTGACAAAATGAGGCAAAATTTGCACTTTTATGCTACATATATGGGAACTAAATCCAAACTGCATAAAAAAATGCAATCATATAAATAGACAGCCCCTTCCAGTTAAATAAACTCATTAACTCATAACTTTTATTCACCTTACAAAGGTACGTACATACATACAAAATCCTCATGCAGCCATGGGCTATGGAGGTCCAATCAGACTATGCAATTTCCTTTCCAGATGCATCTGTTCTGAGCTACAGCTGCTGCATTTGCCCACTCTAGGGAAATTCTAGGAAGGTCCTATTTGACATTGTCTGCCCATCCCATCCTAGTTCTGCCCTTTTTTTCTGAACCCCTTAGGCACACTGTTCATAATCCTGTTTGCCAATCAGCAGCTATGCATATGGGCAACATGGACAAACCAATGCAATCTCTCTTTGCACAATATGCTGCTCAAAAGAGGTTGATGACTCTTTCTTCTAACCTCATCATTACTTACAAAGTCACACCACCTAATGCCCAAGATACTGCATAAGCATCTAGAATCAAAGACATCTAGTTTCTTGTTATCCTGCTTATAAAAGGTCCATGTTTCGCTACCATAACTAACCTTAGAAAGAATCAAACTATTATACAGTCTAATTTTAGTCTTTAGCTGTACTTGCCTATTTCTCCACACTCTCCATAGATTCTTAGAAGTCCCAGCAGCAATTCCTATTCGCCTGTTAATCTCATGCCACACATCACCAGTGTCTGTTACATAGCTCCCAAGATAATCAAACTGTGACACCTGCTCAATACTGCAACCATTCAAATTAACTGAATCACAACCTGCCTGGCCAATTTTCATCACTTTAGTTTTCTGTCTGTTTATAACCAAACCTACTCTATTACCAGTCTCAACAGCTCGAATGAAAGAGTTCATCTCATCAACATCATTTACCAAAAGGACTAAATCATCAACATAGTCTTAATCAGAAATTTTCGTATCTCCAGACCATTTAGGGTGAAAATCTTTCCCTTGCAGTGAATTTCACATAATCAATAACCAAACTAAAAGGAAAATGCACCCTTGTCGAACATTTATGAATGAAGCAATGCTAAACCAATTGTTACAAGCCATACCAACTCTCACAAACGACTCAATGTCATTGTAGAGAGCTTTCATTATGTTAACTAACTTGTCTGGTATGCCATACGATCTCACAATCAACCACAAATTATGACGATCAACAGAGTCAAAAACCTTTTTGAAATCAACAAAGTAAGTAACCAAATGTTTCTGAAACTCTAAACATTTCTCAAGGATCTGCCTGTGTGAAAATATCTAATCTACACATCCCCTACTACTTCTGAATACACATTGCTCATCATGCAATTGCCTGTCAACTAGATTCTTAATTCTATTATGTACAATCATGGAAAGAACTTTACCTGGAACAGAAAGTAAACTAATTCCCTATAATTATCACAAGAACAGTAATCACCTTTTCCAAAAATAGGGATAATAACAGCTCTGGTAAAATCCTTAGGAACCATGCCTTTATCATAAAAGATATTCAAAATTTCAGCCAGCCATGTGTTAACAGAAACATTACCAGCTCTAAGCATTTCCATAGTAATTTCATCTACCACTGGGGATTTATGTAGTGTAAGTTTATAAATAGCCAAAATAACTTCAGACTATGTTATAGTGACATCATTAAAGCCAGTAATGCATCTATCCTCATTACAAACAATGGGAGTAAAATAATCACATTATTTAGAACATCTCTGAAATGCAGCCCACCTAGCCTTCACAGAATCCTCACCTTCAACCACCTTGCCATGTTTATTTCTGAATCCATGCATACCTGTCTGTTTCTTCTCACAACATTAACAATCTGGAATAACCCCCTGCTGTTGTGATGTCTAACTGCTTCCTCTGATTTGTCAGCCAAGCTATCAAACAAAAGATTCTTATCAGCTGTTAACTGATCCTTTATACATTTATTAAGCTCATTGTAATGCCTCCTGTTAGGACTAGTAGGGTGTTGATTCATATTAATCCTGCACTTCCATCTTTTAGAAATAAGTTCCATGGCCTTATCACTCAAATAATTTTGTTTTCTCTGTTCCCTTTTACCCAAAAGAGTACTTTTGGTTTCAAGAAAAGCCTGTTTAAAACTGATCCCATTCTTTCTCAACTTCAGTAGTAAGCAAACCATGACTGTCATAATGACTAAGTAACCTATCATGGTAAGCTTTAGCTATAACTGGGTCTTTCAGAGCTTCAGTATTAAAGGTAAATTTTTTAACCTAAGCACAACACTTCTTAAGTTTAAGTTGCAAGATACTTTTAACAAGGTAATAGCCAGATCCAATTTCAGCTCCCCTATATGACCTGATATTCCTAACAGAACTAACCCATTTGCTGTTAATTAATATATAATCAATCATGTTCTTATGCAGCCCATCTGGTGAACCCCATGTGTACCTATGTATGTCACAGTGTTTGTAATAAGTGTTAGTTATTCTCAAACATTAAGTTTACTTAATACTGTAATAGATGTTGCCCATTGCCATTGCAGCTACTAATACCAAAGGGTATCTATCACCCCCTCTCCAAAGGTCAGTCAGTACTAACTTAGGCATTGAAGTCACCTAGAAGAAGGGTAATATCTCCTTTCTTGACCAAATTCAAAATATCCTGAAGCTGGCTGTAACCGCATCCTTTTCGTTCTCATCCGAATCCTCTGTGGGGGCATAATAACAGATGACATTCAAGTTTTTAATTTTTGTTTTAAATTTTGCCATAAGAAATCTTTTATTTAATGTAGTTATATCCTAGAAGAGCATTACTTATGTGTCTACTGAGAAGCAAACCTACATCTTGGAGATGCTTTCCATCTTTCCTCCATGAAAAGAAAAATTTAAAGTTATTTTTAAGTACCTCACCTTTACTTGACCATCTGGTCTCTTGCAAGCCTAGAATTTCTAAGTTATAATGCTGGAATTCCTGTGTGAGGACATCAAGAGAATTGTGTCTATATAATGTCTCTATATAATATCCACATACCTGCAGAAAGAAAATGATTACTAGGATTTTTAAAGAAACTAGGTTTATTGAGAGAGGTAGGGCCAATAATATCAAACAGCCCGTGATCACAGGTCTGGGGCAAAGACTTTTTGCTCCTCCTCTAAAGGCTGAAGTCACTGATGCTGGTAGGAACTTCAGGCACCACCTTTTCAAGAGCTATATGATCTGCCTGAGACACATTACTCCAGTTTAGTGTTGGCGATGCCACTAACTAAGTGAGGATTGAGGTTCTCCCACTGCTAAAGGCTGAAGTCACTTATGAAGTCACTTATGCTGGTAGGAACTTCAGGGACCACCTACTCAAATGGACCTTTTTAAGAGCTATAGACCTGCCTGAAACACATTACTCCAGTTTAGGATTGACAATGCCAACTATTAAGCTAATAGTTGGCATTGTCAATCTAGCTAAGTGAGGTAGCTAGCTAAGTGAGGTTTTCAGATACCTGCAATGGCCTCTGATCAGGATTATCCACCAGTTGATATAAGGAATCTCATGTTTCTGTTCACTTAGGGTTGGCAACCCACAAGCAAACAGAAAACACAGCAGCAGATACTCCCTCAACAGAGGCCCACCAATGCAGTAAGTCCAGGATCCATAATCAAGCTCAAATCCATAAACCAATCCAGTCTAGTGGGTATAAATGGTCAGCACTAGGTCCCTGTGAAGTTGACCACTCCTCAGCAGGGTTGAAGAAAATAAAAAAATGGTCACAGATGACCAGATCAGCAGGCCATACTGAACAGGCAGCCCTCCCCTTCGTTCCCTTTCAAAAGAGAATATATATTTTTTTTAAAGGTACTAACGGCCTGCACCACAAGAAGGCATGGTCAAACATTAGGTGCTAGACCTGGCCAATTCTATGCATCATCACTGGGGATTGGTACACAGCTCTCCTTCCTATTTATGCCAAGCTACCATTTTAGACATAAAAAAATAAAAAAATAAATAAAAAACCAGAGGCCACATGAAACATACCAACAGATAATCCAGTAAATCATTAAATATGGTGAAAAGCTATTATACTGTAGGTTATTCACTTACATTACTTAAGACACACTTAAGAATGTTCATTTGCCACTCATGGTATCATCTAGTGAGCTAGTGCTGTAAACTGCAGGTGTACCTAATGTTTTTAATAAAATAAAATAAATATCCCCTCAAGCAGCTGCTTGCCACAGAGGTCTGACAGGAGCCTGTCAGTTTATGCATCATAGTAGGTGTGAGGATGGTGGGACCTCAGCAGAAAAGTGGCAAGAACATCCATGCCTTATCCAGAGCTTGAACCCAGGTCCATTATATTAATAACCAAGCATGCTAACCACTAAGCCACAGTTAATGGTTATTAGGGATTAAATATATTTACATAATTAAAACATAAGTCTCAGCACCTTGTGAGCCTTGATTGGTTATAAGTGAAAACAAAGTAACCTTCCCACTCAAACAATCTGAGTTAACAAATATTTTTGCAACCTAGATTTTTTTTTTTTGAAAGTGCTTGGATCACCACAGAGGCACCTTGTCATTGGCACAGGAAGAAATGGTTTACCAAAATCAAGTCAATGCATCCATACGTTTTTCATATTAATGAAAGTTAACCTAATAGCTAGTAATTAATAACTAACAATCAATACACATAAATATCATTCATTGTTTAATAATCAGCTAATAATCTCTGAGCTGCATTTTCATGCAGTTTGGATATAAAACAATCCAAATACATGCCTCTTGTGATCAGTTGCTGGGTTACAAAGTTATGATGAAAGGAAACTGACATCAGCCAACAAATGACATGTGAAATGCAATAAGAGGATAATTAACCTAACAGTAGGGAACATAAAATGCGTAATTGATTATTATTAAAATGCCTCATCTCTAATGAATGAAAAGTTTTAATCCCTTATCAACCCATAGACCAACTCAGATAACAATAGACATGCATGATACCCATTAAGTTGCAATGTCAATCATGGTTCACAGATCAGGGAAGTTCTCTAATCTGTATTATTTCCTTTATTTTGAAGTTTCTAATTCTAAGTAATGCAATTAGTGTTTAGTTGGCCAGAGCAGAGTTTTGTATAGGTTCAATAAAACACCCATTTAGAAACAATCTATAGTTTTCAACTCTGTAAAAGAATTTAGGTGTGGATTTTGACATGTGTTCTGTCCTGAAATGGTCAGCTGGAGTCATAGATTTCCTCTGAATGGTCTGCAAATGAGCCCACAAAGCAAGCACAGATTAGGGAGTGGGGACACAGCTGCATCTTTAGTACAGTAAAAGAGCTAAATTGGAAACAATTCTTCCTCTTCATTAACATTCTCCTTTTGAGAAAAGGGCAAAAATACTGAACAATTTGGAGGCAGATTTTCCTAAATGTAAAACTGAAAAAAAAAACCCTAAAAAATGGATTTTCAAAGGCAAAATTGGATTTTCAGATTTTAAACCAAAAATCAGAGAAAATCTGATAAAATCATAGTAGTCAGATCTGCCTTTTCTTCAGAATTGTAGATACAGCTGATGAACTTGTGTTTTTTATTAGAGATATCAACTTTTTTAATGCTATTATCAATTGGTTGTAGTGTTCACATCTTTAACTTCATGGAGATGTTTTATTTTCACTTTTTGCAATGCAATAATGTTATTTTACATTAACTGACATAATGCAAATTAATGCATGGGAAATTATTTTAAACTTCAGGACAACTGCATTTTAGCTCAAAAGCAGAAATCAAGACTGACAATGACCTCAGCAACATCCATGCACATACTACGTGTGAGAGCAGGAAGCAAACACACCATAATATGTCATGGTGCAAGCTGCTTATGAAGCATTTTGAAAAATATTCAAATAATTTTTTATATTTTTATGGTTAAGGTTAAAAAATATAAAATGTTTTAAACAAACTCTAAAAAAAGCATCAATTGTACAAAAAAAATTTGCATCTGTCAAATTTATTCTCAAATTTATCACATTATAAGGAATTTAAATGATACCTTTAAAAATATTAAATTGATAGGATGTTAACAAATCTTGTTCTAAAGACATTCTTTGTAATATTGGCATTCATTATAACAAACTTTTACTCTCCTTATAGATATCTAGCAAAGCACAGACAAATGCATTCTTTGAAAAAGATAATGCAATGAGTTGCACTTTTAGTATATCACACTCATTGATAAAACATAAAGTAGATTTTCCAAAAGGCCTCTGAAGTTTTAAAACTTAGAACTTTACATTTGCTTATTAATATATTTAGTTTAGAACCTAAAAAATTTATAATTATGTACAATATGTAGGCATAAAGAATTCAATATCAATAATAGACAAAAAATTAAAAAGTGTGAAAATTAATAACTTTAAATAGAAAATTAGTCAATGTGGTTAAATCATATACAGTTGAACTGCATCATATCAGTGGACTTAGTATAGTATGCATCCTCAGACATTGCTACATTACAGCTTTAGTTTCATTATTGTACAAGCAAACACTAAAAGGTGTAAGAACCTTTCATTGTTATTTTAATTTACAACTTCATAGTATTATTGATGTCTACATTATCCATAAAATTGCATCAACAGCCCAAGATACAATGATTCTATCTACAGACTCTTGACATATTTAACACAGCTAGGTGTAATTTGCATTGATGAGGTAATCCAACTCTACATTTTTAGGACCCTACCACAGTGAATTGATGAACCAAGTGAACTAACCTTGCAATATAACATTAAAATGTTGATTTTTTTTATCATCTTTTATAAGAAATATACACATAATATTGCAACACTATTATCAGTATTTGAATAATCAGAATTCTACTATATTATAATATGTACTAAAAATAAAGATTGTATAAAATCAAAGATAAATATATATATATACAACCATATAGATACAATATATCTTACCTACAGAAGGATTCATTCTGATATCCAAAATCTCGAGCACACAATTTTTTGTTAAAATCTGCAGCAAGGAAGCAGCTCCTTTATTTCCAATGTTACACATCTGGATATCAAGAGCTAGATTGAAAAAAAATTGTTAATGATCAATTATACAAGTTTCAAAGAATAGCATATTAACAAAAACATGTCAGACTGCTGCAATTTACTTAAGATCTATGTATTCTATACACACCTTTAAGCCACAGGTCATCAATTAAAACTTCAGATAAACATTCAGCAGCTTCATCTCCTAAATCAGCATTGTTATTTAGAGTAATACGACTAAGACCCTGCAACTGGTCCAAAATGGGCTTTGAATAACGTAAGGATTTTTCCCAAATTTCAGCATGACGTGTCAATGACTGAAACTATAGAAAAAAATTTCTTATTCATATAGAGTAACAGAATAAATTTATAGTGTGAAATATATTAAAAAGTTAAAGTTCAAATATCTTTATTCCATCATAAATGTCAATTTTGCTTTAAAAAAGTTAACTTATAATAAAACTAGCAGAGTTAGGTGAAAAAATTTGAGTTTCACCAGGAATTCCTATTCAACAGATGGTGACTACTGATCACAGAATTAAATGTTTATAAGCCACCAAATCTGGAGGTAGGGGGGAGCCTTGCCATCCCCACTCCCCTTGAGAATGCTAGTAAGGATAATGGGAGCAAAAAATATTAAATTTATTCATACTTCATACATTTTTCAAGAAATTTTTAAGACCTCTAAAATGGAGGGGGAATACTACAAGAATTTCAGTGTCTTGCCCCCCCCCCCCCCCCCCCCCGCTTTTTTTTCCTCAGCTTAATCATTTTGCCTTTCCTTTTATTTTTTTACTAGATATAGGATTAATAGTCACTGTTAGATGTTAGATAGAGTTGACCCATCTCTGTGATAGCCAAGTTAATAGAAAACCTGAAGTATTAAGATGTCATGAGTTCATATCCCACTTCAGGTAAAATTCCGCATTTTCAACTAACTCTTCAAATGTTCCTTGATTATATGATATTTCCTATTATTTCCTATTATTAAAACTAGCAGGCTGCAAATAATATAACTATTCAGCATTTTGCAAACGTGATTTTGCATTTCATTTGTATAATCCAATTCATGCCTATTATATTAAGAATTTTTCAACAGACAAGCTTGTTTCTTGTATAGATTTCACTCCATGTCTAGTGCAATCAACAGCTCTATGAGCAAGGAGTGCTCAACAGTGTTAGTTAAAAAAGTTAAATAAAAAAATCTTAAAATTGTTATACACAGATACGGATATGTGTTTATAACATTATATTATATTATATATAGTATATAAGGTGATTTTCTGCCACAATATTACCTTGATCTCCAAGTGTGATTTAGCCAGACTTCATATACTTCAGACTTTAACATCTGTCATGCTAACCGAATGTATTAAATTAACAGGTAACCCCATTTCATAACAATACACCATGAAAGATACCCTAGTATTTATCAATGATTCTAGCTACAGACTCTTGACATATTTAACACAGCATATCAAACTCAGGTGATAACAAGTGAGAGTACCAATCTTTATTAAATTCAGATTTTTAACAACAGCCATATCTTCAGAGTGCCAGCACATTGCTGTAATGAAACTTTCATGCTACTACTGGGACTTCAAAAAGTAACCATTCTCATAGGGAGTAACTCTCCAACTGTGAAGTGAGAAGTTTCCATTGTCTAATACAATGGTAACAAGTACTACTTATACTCGCTATTGGATTTGCAAGTCATGGGTTGGGTTGTTTTACCTCTGAGCGGCACTTTTTTGCACACCGTGGGCTAAATGGCCAGGTCACATGGACCCCGAAGGCTCAGAGAAGGTTGGGGGAGGGGACCCACTGGAACAGCTGTTGGGAGACAGATGGTAGCCTCCCGTCAAGGCCATCCAGCGTGTTCTTTAACGTGCACAGGGTATGGCTCTCCCGCACACGGGGCCACGGCTTAACGTCCCATCCGACGGACGACGGCCTTTCCAAGCCCATCGGTGTCCCCTACTGACCGTGGGCAGGGCGGGGAATTTTGCGGAGATAAATCTCAACGCTGACCCAGCTGGAACTCGAACCTGGGAACTACAGATTACGAGCCTGGTGCGCTACCAACTGAGCCACCCCCGCCCCTGCAAGTCATGAATGGGCAGGTATTATTTTAATAGTGAAATTGTTGTAACATTAAATTTACAAACTACTGCAAATTACTTTAACAAGTCAAATGAGCCAATATACATTGACACCCTTCAATAATAAAACAGAAACCTCAGGAATAAATATGTACCTCCTTAAAAAGTTTTCACTTTAACTCAGTCCTACAATTTTGCACCATAGTCAGGCACAGATTTACCCATTCCTATGATTTTCAGTTGCACTTCTCTTGACAAAAGATCTTACCTTTCCTTTGTAGAGATGACTTCAGGACCAATTCTATTGTTATCAACAAGTAGTAGAAATAATTAAGTGTGCCTTCAAATTCATTTAACATTTCACTTCAGCTAAAAGCTTATAGACAAAGGGGTACTTTTCACTTATTTCACACAGCATGTCAATAATGATCATTGCAAATTGTAAACTATATAAACTCACTACATACTGGTCTAACATCAATCTCATATTCCCAGAATTGTGCAAATTGCAAAGACAACATTTTATTCATACAAAAACTTCTCTAAATAATGCAACAATTTTAAGGCACTATATTTGGTAATATATTATATGTAAAAAACTGTTAAATATACCAATAGAAGCATAATTTTATGATGTTTTCATTATGGAAAAATATCTTTGGTGGGATGTTCTTATGTCACATTTATTTCTTAACAAATCACAAAGTTGTCAACTGTTAAGTACACCATGCATACATCAATGGCAGTGATGAAAATTCATCAATAGCAGATTGCTGTAGTAGACATAGTACTTTAAAAAACCCTCCAAGAAATAATTCCACAAGTGGCATGTTCCACATGTTTAACAAACACAGTGGACTGACCACCCAAATCCTTTGTTCAAATTTAGTGACCAAACAAGACAAAGCAACCAAAATATTCATAAAAGAGATTACATACAACATTCATGGTGTGAATACATGCACAGTCTTGCTGACAAATGTTATCTACATTTTTTTCATCCATGAAGAAAAGGATAACTTTATTCTGAAGTAATTGCAGGTATTGGGCACTGTCAATGAGAACTGATTTGCTAATTCTCATTTCCTAAATACACACCTTGCTGTGCATACTTACATATTATGAAGAAAAATTAGAATGCATGTGGGTTTACTGAATAGAATAGTTTTACTGATTAGAATGGATGTGGTTTTTTGTCTAGAATTCTGTTTTGAGTATTAACATTCCATTTGGAAAAAAAATGACCATATGAACTATTTTTGTCCCATTTTTTACTACATGGCAGAGGTTTTATAGAAATGAAATTTTTATGAAGTAATAGATTAGAACCATTACTGCAAGCATGAAAAGTTTAAAGCTGTTTTCTAGTTTATTGTTGAATTTTCAAAAATATTACAATTACAAAGTAAAAGGAAACTAGACTTCCCTATAAAATATAGGTCAAATTCACAATGCTTAGATATTTGATAAATAATAATGTCCAGAGTTTGCATTGTATTTATATTAGGGGGAAGACATCTCCTTATATAAAGTGGCAATTCCTCAAGCAACCTTCAGCCATAGAAACATTATGTGGTCTATCAGCAACCATATTCTTTTCAGATCAATTATCTGTACATATAGTCAGGTAGGGCTGATTTAACTCTGAGTGACATTTTTTTGCACACAATGGACTAAATGGCCAGGTCAGAAGGACCCCGAGGACTCAGATAAGGTTTCGGGAGGACTGGAACAGCTGTAGGGAGACAGATGGTATCTTCCCATCAAGGCCATACAGTATGTTCTTTAATGTGCATAGGGTATGGCTCTCCTGAACATAGGGTCACGGCTTAACATCACATCCGAGAGACAGTGGCCTTTCCAAGGCCGTTGGTGTTCCCTACTGACTGAAGACAGGGTGGAGAGTTTTGCAGTGATAAATCTCAATGCTGGGTCCAGCTGGGACTTGAATCTGGGAAATGCAGATTACAAACCAGATGGGCTACCGAGCAACCCCCACCCATATATACATATAGTATTAAGTAGATCTTAGCAACTACATAAACTATTGTACAAACTTAATAGCAATTACTTTTATCATTATCATTTTATGTTGAATAGCATTCATCATATAGATCTATCTAATATTTTGCTTACTTTTTAAGTTAGCTGTTTACCTTATTATCACAATAAAACACTACCTCCAGTGATAAGTCCTTAGTCCTGATGACTAAGAGCCAGATAGCACAAAAGTTTGTAGTTAACTTGTATATCATTGCTGCTGACGTAGACTGTTACTATACTTATCTTGCTTTAACTGTCAAGTGGCTTGCGGCATGCACATTGTGCTGTTAATAACTGGTGGATACATAGTCCATAGTTAGTGCAATGGACTAACTATGGACTAGTTAGTCCATTGTTGGACTAACTAGGTCCACCAGTACCTAAATGGGACTGGCAGCCCCATAGCACCAAATTCCATGCAGAAGGCAGGGGAGTGGCATCAGTGTTGTATATTGCATTTGCATATAAGTTTATCAAATGATTTTCTATGTAATTAAGTTGAAATTTAGTAGGTAGTGAAATTAGAATTTTAGTCATGTTTTCATTAATTAAGTTATTATTTATTACCATTTCAGCTAATGTAGTATTAAATAATAATAAAAAAAATAATGTAAGTATTAACTAATACAGCACTCCATCTTCAGTGAAGTGCCACTATTATGGTTATGCTAGTGCTGTTTAGAGCTTCTTTCCACATCTCGTGAAGGGCAATTCCAGTGTCTCGTCCAACAGCCATCATCAGCGAAAACAAGGTAATGACAACCACTGCCGAGCTAGCAATACAACATGTTGCAATCATAGACTGGGAGCATGCCCTGCATCACTGCTTGCACCTGCATCCATTTACTATGGAACCATAGTCCACAAAGCTATTGAAATAAAGGTTTTGTCTGTCCCCACCTCCAAACAAGATACTGGAATCACCCTTCACCACATGTGAAAAGAAGCTCTAAACAGCCCTAATGTAACCATACAGTGTCACTTCACTGAAGGAGCACAGTCCTTGCTCTGAAAAGCTTCCTAGTTTTCTCCTGAAAACTTTTGACATGCAAATAGTTTAAAGGATAAACTTAAAAATTTTATTGCTCAACAACAGATAATTTTAGGTTATTTTTAAAAATTGTTTTCTCTAGATTATAAGTAGGTGCCTTATTTTTAGATACCAAGGGCCTAAAAAGTTTATTACTTTGATGTAATTTAATTTTTGTAAATAATTGAGGGAGATTAGAGTATATTGGCAACACAGCTGCTTTTACTAATGGAGATGGAAGGCAGGAGTTGAATCATAAGTCTGCAAGTTTTTTGGAGCAGTGAAGGTAGAGGATCATATTCGATAGCTTGACATTTTAACTCATTAATTATCTCATTAAATTTTAGATCAGATTCTTCCTTATTTAAAATTGCCAGTTGGTTAGTCATATCAGCCAAGACTATTTTAATGTTGGGGTTTCTTTTCAATCGATTTAAAGTTTAAATTTCTTTTAATCACTGTTGGAAAATTACTCTTTTTACTGTGCATGCTGTATAACCTTGTATATTTTAAATCTAGTTTTACCCTTTAAATACCTAGAAATTTTTATTGATTAATTGCACCATTTGAGGGACCAGTATCAGCATTGGGGAATAAGTTCTTTGTAGGCATATTTAGCTGCTCTATTCCAAAAGTATTTGCTGTTCCTGAGCTACTTCTATACTAGAAAATTTAAAACTTCATTATTGTTATTTATACTTTTATTAGGATGTATTCCATTAGGTAGTTGTAATATATCATTTCTGGGTGTTAGTTACTTTGTGTTACGTCATCTAGTGTTACATTATTATATTTATTATGCATTAGATTAGTCAGTTTTCATTGATGTTTTATATATATTTGCTTAGCAAAAAGCATTGCTCCTGTCAATGCAGCAATCAAATTGGAAAATGGCTCTCTCTTCTTCACCTCTCATTGCTGGCATAAAAACGCATCTAAATATTCCTGACAATGTTATGAAGATCTCAACTACACAGTGACTTTTGTTAGAGTGCAAGATCATAAATGCTACCTCCCCTGCAGGACCTTTTCATAGGAATATTATCTTCAAAAAAGGTAATACTTTTGCCTCTCTAACATTTCATCATTGAACTTGGAACTTTATGCTGCCCTGAGGATGACTGCTGAAAAAGCGAAAGTATGTGTTCACACTATAATAGATATAAAACATCAACGAAAACTGACTAATCTAATGCATAATAAATATAATAATGGAACGCAAGATAAAGTATTGCAACATAACCTAATGTAATGAAATATAACACTCAGAAATGATATACCACAACTACCTAATGGAATACATCTTAATGAAAGTTTCAATAAAATAATAAAGTTTTAAATTTATGTAATATAGATATAACTCAGGAACAACAAGTACTATTGGATAGAGAAACTAAATATGCATACAAAGAACCTATTCTCCCAATACCCAATCCCTCAAATATTAAAATAGTCTCAGCTGATAAGACTAACCCACTGTTAATTTTAAATAAAAAAGAATATGATCTAAAACTTAATGAGATAATTAATGAGTTAAAATGTCAAGTTATCAAATATGATCCTCTAACTTCACTGCTCCGAAAATTTGCAGACTAACGATTCGACCCCTACTTTTCATCTCCACTAGTAAAAGCAGCTGTGCTGCTGATATAAACCTTAATCTCCCTCAATTATTTACAAAAATTAAATTACAGCGAAGTAATAAACCTTTTAGACCCTTGGTATCTGAGCAGGGTGGCTCAGTCGGTAGTGCACTAAGCTCATAATCTGCAGTTCCAGGTTTGAGTCCCAGCTGGGTCAGCATTGAGATCATCTCTGCAAAACTCCCCACCCTGACCACAGTCAGTAGGGGACACTTATGGGCTTGAAAATGCCACTGTCTGTTGGATGGGATGTAAAGCTGTGGCCCCATGTGTGGGAGAGCCTGCCCTGTTCATGTTCAAGAACACGCTGAATGGCCTTGACAGGAGGCTACCATCTATCTCCCAACAGCTGTTCCAGTGGGTCCCCTCCCTCAACCTTCTCTGAACCTTTAGGTCCTTATGACCTGGCCATTTAGCCCATGGTGCACAAAAAAGTGCTGCTCAGAAGTAAAGCAACTCAACCCTTGGTATCTAAACATAAGGCATCTACTTATAATCTAGAGAAAACAATTTTTAAATTCTTTCTACCATTTTCCACCTACACCATATACTCTTATATCCAAAGAACAGTTGATTAATAAATTACAAGATATCGAAATATTCCCCATATATACCTTACATCACTGTATCTGGGCACTCCTGTCCTCGATGCAGCTCAAAGCACAAATAATTGGCAGATGCCACCCCAATTGCTCAGAGTACTTCAATGTGCATGAGGCACTCAGGCTGGCCATCAACAACAATTATTTCTGGGCAGATGGAGGGAGTACCAATGGGTTCCCCTCTGTCTGGACTCATGTTGGATGTTGTCCTAAGGTATATTGAAGCCAGAGTATTAAATGACTGTGATGTAAGACCAATATTGTATCAAAGATACATTAATTTTTTTTCATTTGGCCAAGGTCCAGAGCTGAATTAAAGCAATTACTTCAAGTGTATAATAGTATAATGCTTTCAATAAATTTTACACATCAGGAGGAGACTAATAACACACTGCCTTTTCTGGATGTTTTAATAACCAGATATTCTAACACCTAATGATGGCAATATGTAGGAAACCCATATATATATATACCAGGTATTATATCTGTCGATTCAGCCCATTCATATATATGCCTACAAGTAATCGGCTTTAAGAACATATTTCCTCCAAGCATACAGATATTCATCTAACCACTACTTGTTTCAAACAGAATTACAATATATATATATACCATATAGGTTTTGATGCAGGCTGTATTAACAACCAGATAGACAAAATGCATAATAAAGTTAAGTATAAATATAGGTCAGACTCCCAAACTATAGCATCCCAGCCCTCAAAACAGGTAATGAAATACATACACACTACAGCTTGTCCACTCTAAGGAGACTTAATGTATATGGTAGTTAAAATCTCCAGAGAATTTAGAATAGTAGTACCAATAGCTAAGACTGGTGCCATACAAAAATTAATTAAAATTGATCAGGATAGTATATCATCAACAGGAGGAATTACTTGGTCACTTTGGATGAACCCCAGAAAGAGATATATCCTAAAAATTGATATGTGGGACGAAACTGGATGTAAACCAGTTTTTCAGGCTCGACACTGGAAGGGTGTAATGTTTTGACCACATGACCTTTAGGCAACAAGCAATCAGAATAATAACTAGTATTGTTGAACAGATCAGGAAATAACACCAGATGCAAAATATTGCAACTGGAATATTAATCCTTTGAAACCTGTACTGGCCGAACTTTTAAATGAACTTGTCCAAACTCCATCTTTACTACCCTACAGCAATCAATTAGACCATTATGGCTATTAGAGGGTAAAGCAGAAGCCTATGAGAATTAGACTTCAACAGCAAAATGAAATAGATTCTGCACTGTGCTATAACAACAAAACATATATAATTGTACAAACTTTAATATTTAAGAGTAGGAGAGTGATGACTGCTTAGATTGTAATTATGTGAAAAAAATATTATTTAACTTAACGTTACCTTTAAGAGTGAAGCAATGGCTTGTACACTTTCAATGGATAGCTGACATGAGCTGAAATTCACCCATTCAATGTTCGATGATTTTAGAGCTTCACAAAGCACTGTTACAAAAAAATTACATTAAAATTAACACATTAAAATTACTTAAAAATTTAAATTATGTGCTTGATAATCATTAAAATTAAACATAGTTTAAAAATACTGAGGTACAATTAGAATTTAATTAAGAATAAAGACAACTGAAGAATAAAGATACAAAGACCAGACTTATTGGAAAAAAAGTTAAACTGACTCTTGAGAAGTGTGTGAGTGTCATTACACCCTCTATTATTTTCTTCTCAAATAGTTACTTGCCATAGACATATCCAGTGTTACTTCTAAATTAAATAATTTATAAATATTGTGAGTTCTTGGTTGTTTTATTTTATCTAAAGAATATTTATACATTTGTAGGAATTAAGCAACAAAAGCTTTTTTTCCCCAATTTTTTTGGGTAACCATGAGCAAAGCTTTGGAGCTGAAGCTACCTGAGGCAACTACTTTTTTGCCAGAATTCAAAAATATTGCAAAATTTTCCCAGCTCTGGCTACAACTTCTGTTTTTTTATTTATTTACTCTTCTGTTCCTTACAACAAAATGGTCAAATTTACTCAACTACTGAGAAATTGATTCTTAACTGATGAGTAAATATTTTTTGTGCATTCTGACGATGATTGATTGGTAGATACTGCATGCATAATCATTTCATAATAATAGTTATTCTCAAAAGTAACATTTGTGGCCAATTATATGCATTCAGCAAAATATATATTTTTTTAAATAGTTACTAAACACATTAAAATTTCTTTCAAAACACAAATAGCTTCTCTTGATTTAGAAATTTCTCTATGGATATATCGATAATTCAAAATGTATGTGAAGTTTTAAAGATTCTATCTGTAAGACACTTGAGGTAGATGTTCTAAATATCAAATACAGTCAAACCTTTTTATAACAAAGTGAACATTTTTTTGTTAAGGATCCTTTAAACAGAGCATACGGAGCAGTGAAAATTGACAAATTACCTTCTTTGCCCCCTTGAAAGTTAATCCTTTGAGAGAAATGCACTTTTCAAGGTCATCTGACCTCCGGAGAAATTCTGTCACCTTCCCTAGGTCAGTTTCAAATTGAGTCACTGAAGGTCTTCATAACACCTCAGGTGCTGGATCAATACAAACTTTCCAAGAAAAGGAATAAACCAGGGTCAATCAGGAACTAAACATTGAAATTGTCAGTCTGCAGATTGTCACATAACCAAAGTGCATTCCTTGATGATCAGTGAATCATTAGAGATAAGGGTGTGATGGTTCACCCATTCACTTTTACTTTTCCTTAACTAGTTTTACTTTATTTATATTATATTTATCATTTTTGGGAATATTCTTCAG
Organism: Ryuthela nishihirai; assembly: GCA_038380435.1. Classification (NCBI taxonomy): domain Eukaryota; kingdom Metazoa; phylum Arthropoda; class Arachnida; order Araneae; family Heptathelidae; genus Ryuthela; species Ryuthela nishihirai. The sequence continues at coordinate 24,881,217 of JAWZYU010000001.1, forward strand.
TTGGATTATCACTTTTTCTCACCTAAGACTACTAAAGGAGTTGTGCATATGCAACTCTGATTTTTGATTGACAGCCACTAATGAAATAGTAAAATGAAACTAGAACAATGGTGAATGTGAACCCACTCTGGTGAATGGGAGAACTTGTTTTCAAAGAAAATGAAGTTTTTTGTTTACCTGCTTTTGCACTCTAAAAGTTTTAATTCAAACTAACTGGTGATTAGGAAAATGCAAGTAGAAGCATTTTATTAGTACTTACACAACATTAAAAGTATTTGCCCTTTGTTCCTTAAAATTACAAAGTAGCTTTTCTTACACCCTTCTGAGAAAAGAGCAGACTCTTGTTGTCAGTTCAATATCTTCTTTTCACACTCTATCACCAAAATTTCAACTTACTACCACAAATAAATCACTGCAATATTCATTAAAAGTTTCACTTTTCCACATTTATTGCTATCTAATGATGTAAATTGAAAAAATCTGAGGATTTGAAAAATGTAAATTATACTTCATTGGTACCAATCCAACTAAAAAAAGAATTTTCCAATTATCTCTTAAACAAAATAGTTGTCTCCACCCCTGCATATAAGGGGGCAACTTATTGTTGCAAATACAAACCTCGTGACTTTCACATGCTACCACCAAAATTTAAAATTTCTAGCATAAATACATTGCTTGCAATATCCAGTAATAAAGATCACAGGAAAATGTCCTGTGAAAAGGAAAGAAAACGCTTGAAATAATTAGTTGAAGAAAATTGTCTGCTCTGAGTGGATTCGAACCCACAACTCCCAGATGCATGCCAGGCATCATAACCACTAGACCTACTGAAATTAACCATTTCTTCAACAATATGACATATAAGCAATCCCACATTTTTTGTTGATTTGCCACTGGCCCCATCTATACTAGGAATGGCATGCTTCTGGGAGATGTGGGTTCAAATCCCACTCAGAACAACCAATTTTTTTCAACTAATTATTTCAAGTGTTGCTTGAAATATTCATTTAAAAGTTTGCAATTTTCAAACTTTTCTGCCATTACAGGGTGCAGTTTAAATTTTTGAGAGATTTGAAATGTGAAATTATAATATTTTATCAACACAAAAAAAATTATTTATCTCTAAAACCAATTACCCACCACCATTACAGGGCATAATTATAGCTTTTGGGAGATTTGTAAAGCGCAAATCATTTTATTTCATTAATATTTATCACACCAAAACAAATTTTTAATCAATCTTAAAAAAATTATCTCTTAAAAAAAAAGGTGTGTTTTCCCAACCTCTCTGGGGTAAGGGGTCAACTTATTGTTACAAATAAAATTTCATGACCCTCATATTCCACCACCAAAATTTCAAATTTGTTGCTTAAATACATCGTTTCCATTTTTCAACTTTTTCACCATTACAGGGTGCAATTATAGCTTTTGGGAGTTTAAGAGAGTGCGAATCATAGTATTTCATCACTACCTATGAAACCCATATAGGGTTAATACTCATATCATATAGGGTTAATAATTAATTTATCTTTAAAAAGAAAGCAATTATCTCTTAAAATAAAACTGTTCCATCTTCCCCCCAGGTGTGTGTGTGTGTGTTGGAGGGTGTATGGTGTCAACTTATTGTTATGTGAAACTTCATGACCTTCACATTACACCACCAAAATTTCAAATTTCTAGCATAAATAAATCGTTTGCCATATTCGTTTCAAATTTTTGAAATTTTCAACTTTTTCCACTGTTGGAGGTTGGAATTATATCTTTTGCGAGATTCAGAATGTGTGAATCATATTTTATCAATAACAATCCAACCCATAAAGATTTTTTAATTTATCTCTAAGAACAAAAAATTTTGTTGTCTACAGTCAATGAAGTAAATACATTATCTCATTTTCTTTTGAAGATGAGATAAAAAAAATACTTGATAACTGCTTCAGAAATCCTCTCATAATTTTTTTTAGCCACTTTTGGTGAACTTGTAAAAAAAAATTCAAATTTTTACAGACAAAATGTTGGCAACAACTCAGATCATACTCATGAACTGAAATCAGGGATTGTTTCCATATGGGGCAATTGGGTAAATGAAACTCATAGTGATAACAAATATTGCTGATAAGGAACAGCAATCAGATTACTGGAAGAGATTATAAATAAAAAAATAAAATAAATACCCCCTCAAGCAGCTGCTTACCACAGAGGTCTGACAGGAGCCTGTCAGTTTATATGCCATAGTAGAAGGTCTGAGAGGATGACAGGCCCTCAGCAGAAAAACAACACAAACATCCATGCCTTAACCGGGGCTCGAACACAGGTCCCTTAGATCGTTATAGCTTAATAAAATATGCAAAAATTGAACAGGTAAAGAATATCTTAAGACTTGAATTATATACTTCTATAAATATATGAAAAAACAATTTCAAACAAGAATTTCTATTTTTTTTAATTGAAATTTCATTTCCTATATTAGTAATACACTGTGTTGTTTTACCTTCAAGTAATGCTTTTTTGTACACAATGGGTTAAATTGCCAGGTTACAAGGACCCCAAGGGTTCAGAGAAGGTTGGGGAAGGAGACAAACTGAACAGCTGTTAGGAGAAATAAGGTAGTCTCCCATAAAAGTCATCCAGTGTATTCTTTAATGTACACAAAGTATGGCTCTTCTGCACATGAGGCCACTGCTTTACATCACAGCTGAAGGACACTGTCCTTTCCAAGCCCATTGGCAAGCCACTGGGAAAACTGTTCTTAAATATTTTGTTCACTAATATGGCATTTTGCATGATGAACAAATCAATGGAATCTCTCCCTATATATGATGCTGCTTCAAAAAGCTAATTACTAAATTCAATTGGGGAAACTGGTTATACTCTATTTCATTTTAAATTATTATGGAAATTTCATATTGTGAGTGGCCTTTAAATGTAGAGAAAAGACAGTTAAAATAGTGTTTCAAAAAATACTGAGAAAACCTACTTGATATTTATAGCACTTGAAATAATAGTAAAGAGAGCATTTTTTATCAAACATGCAATAAATCCTTCTTGAAAGTATCTACACTTCAAGACTTAGTATAAAACTTTATAAGGGTCAAAAAAAATTTACAATGTACTAAAATCACAGTATACATATCATAAACTGAATAAAACTCTATTGATTGTAACTTTATGACTCTCATATTCCACCACCAGGGTGTTATTCAATTTACAGTAAAAGATTTTTTAGACTAATATAGTATTAAGTCATTTTGAGGATTATGCACACTAATACATTTAACAATAAGAATGGAACATTAAAAAAACACTAATGGACAAAAACATTTTGATAAAATTAAACATACTTTTAATTGCATTATCACCAATTGAGCATCCAGCAAGTGATAACTGACGCAACGAAGTGTTTTTTGATAATCCCTTAAAGAGAGAAAAAAATTAATACTAGAACAGTTATGCACAGGTCTAAAAATCATAATAACCTAAAGTTATTAAAGCCTTTAAAATTGGTACTTTAAAGTTGTTAGGCTATTACCATTGTCCTAAAAACATTAAAGTACCAATTTTATACATAAGCATAAAACATTGTTAATGCCATGATAGCATCGACCCTCTCCTCGAGATGTTCTTCTCTTTCACAATAATATTATTTACGCAATGAAAAGGAATACAACTTGCTTGCTTGTATGAACAGTACTTAGTCCTCCAACTTGATGGTGGTGGTGGTCTGATGAAATCACCACATAGTGTCATCAAATGGCTGCTATTTGATGGCACTGTTTTCTACCAGTTCATTCCATGGCCCCTCCAATACTGCTTATTGTACTCCTTTGTTGTTTTCCAAGTGCACAGAGGTTTTTTTTTTTTTTTTTTTTTTCATAAAACACCACACATAAAATGTTAAAATAAGGAGCATTTAAATTAACATATATATACACACATTATATAAAATAATATATATATATACACACACAATAATAAAATAATATATATATATACACACACATTAAAAATGTTAAAAAAAATGTGCATTTAAGAATTTCAGTTAAAACTTATATAATTTGCGATTTGCCAATTCCTAACGTTTTTCATCAATTGCTGGCCTTCAACTGATCCAACTGCAGCAATACTGATCTGAATTAATCGTTTGATTGCTTGACAAGAGTTCATAGTGAACGATTCTCTTCCAATCCCACCATATCCAGAGCATGACCTTCTTTGGATGCAGACTGGCATTGGATTGCAGTAATGAATGCAGGCTGGCCTTGCTTGCTCCAGAATCTTTTTCTTTGAGTTGTAAAGGACCAATTATTCATCACCCATCACATTGCAGGAGCGAATCACTAGAAGAAAAGTGGCCCATTAATTTTTTTCTCTCAATTGATGCGCCACTCACACATCGTATCAATTCACGTATCCAAGCTGATCCAAATGCCTTATAACTGGTGTTTGCTATATTTTTAAGCATCTCAGCAATCTCTTTTGTGGTGTTTGCACTGGCTAGTTTGAATTAATGTGGCGATATGGTCATTGTCAACCATGAAAGACTTTCCAGATCATCTACCAGAGAGAAATTTGCAGTTCAGACTTCACGAACCACTTCTAATATGTTTAGTCATTTATGACATCGTCTCCATACACTGCACAATTTTTCTTGCACAAATATTTTATTAGGGTTTGTGTTGCATTTTTATCATTCCAAAAAATGGGCATAAGATGACAAAAATGCACATTTGTATCTTCCATTTTCAAATTACACTAAGGGAACATCACTCACTCAATCTACACAATTTGATTTTCAGAATACGCTAGCAACTGTCCCCTGTTGAAAGCACACACTATTTATAGCTGCTAATGCACATGGTTCTCCAGATCAGGTCCAGCGACATCTCTCAGGAAAAATCGAACAAACTTTTGGTTCAACTCAATATTAGCAGCAACATCTAATGAATACCTGTTAATGGTAGCAGAACAGCTCTACATATATCAAAACAGGAACCAATGAATTAATGACGATATAGTAGCATGGCATATCCATGGAGACTGCTACTAGATTTACAAAGAAAAGATGAAAATGGATAGCTACCAATATGGAATAGGCAGGCTGATGATCAAAGAGTGAGGAATCGAACACTGCATGTCTCTTTAAGACTGAACCAACCCCAGCCTAGTGAAATCACCTGAGGGGAGGAAAGTATAGATGGCATGACAGTGAACAAGTACATCACAATTAAGCAGTAGCTTAAAGAATTCAGATGACTGTGTGTTCATAAGTTGCCTTGATAATGACCGAAGTGGAATCAAAACATGTTGGACAGGCATTTTTGAAGTGTTAAATTTTAAAATTATATAAATTACAATTGAAATTCTTAAATGCATGTTTGCTTTCTAATGTTTTTAATGTGCGTATCTGTATTATTTTAAATTTATAGAATTTTAATGTTTAACATGTGGTGCTTTATTAAAAAATATATATAACCTCCAAAATGCTAATGATGACAAATTAAATTTGTAAAGGAGAAAAAGAATGTATAGAGAGCAAGAAGTCCAACTTTGGCAAAGCAAATTCTCATTGGAATAATGAATTTTAATAAAATTATATTGTTTACTAGCTTAATGGCAAACAGCACTGACCGGGTTCTCACTTATAATCTGTATATTCTGTTTCTTACTGTACTAAAGGTTAGTTTTGTGACTTCTGCCCTGCCCCAAGATTTCAGCACAGATTCAACATGAAGAATTGTCTAGCATTTGCTCAGGTCATTGCTGACATCAGTGTAGGCTATCATAGTCCCTAGCTTCATCACAAACTATCAAGAAATTTATTTCTTTATTTCGACACATTTTGATACTCTGTGGTTCCGATCTGCTTGACTGAACGATCCCATGAAGACCCAGATCTAGAAAAAAAAAATCAGGGGGGGGGGGAGGAAGAAACACAATCAAGCCAGAAAAATGTAAAAGGGATTTGTATATTCCATTGGGAAAGAGATGGATTTTCACTGTAGTAGAACATTTCCCTCCTCCTTTTTACAAGTCTTTATAAAAATGCATGAAATATGAATAAGTTTCATAATTTTTTGCCTCTTTTACCCTTATTAGCATTCTGAAAGGTGGGACCGTGATCCCCCCCTCCCCCCCTAGATTCGGCCCTGGTCCCATATTTCATAAACTTCCCATTGTATGACCCCGTGTTTGGTTAAAAAATAAGGTCCCTAACTGCAATGTAATGCTTTAAAATAATAATGCCTTTTGAAATGTGGGGAATCTGGCAATGGCAACAGATTTAAATGTTATTATGATTCTTATGTTCACAGCTAAGGAGCAACGATAAATTTGACAGGGACTGCCATTTACCATTGGAATATGGAGGGTGTTCAAAAAATCCTTGACATGTGTCTGTAGAATTGCACTCATTCCCCCGAGGTTGATTATCTATGACCTGTTTGAAAGCTTGTCCAAACTTGTCATTACATGTTAAAAACGAAGGCTGTATCACCATTTCTCTCTTCGCTAGTGGTGTGTAAAGTTTGGTCTGTGAAATCTGTGCACTGTAACTATGGAGCCTACTACAGACAGGGAAAGATTTTACATTTTCACAAGGATGCACCTTGTGGACAATGTGAAAAAAAGTTTATGTCAATTTATTCACAAGTATATGGGAATCACGCCTATTCATATGCAGCTCTTACAGAATGGATGTGCAAATTCAGAAAAGGACAGCAGAACTTCAAAGACCTCCCTAGTGCAAGAAGACCATAGACCCTGAATGAGAAAACCATCACTGCTGTTTGTGAAATCATTAAGGAAAACCCACATATCACCATTCAGGTAATAAGTTTAGATGTTAGCATATTGATTGGCAATGTGGAAACAATTATTCATCAACATTTAAAGTTCTGAAATGTTTGTGCCAAATGGGCGCCCAACAAACTGACAGAACAACAAAAAGGGTCAGTGTTGACTCATGCAAGGAGATGATGGCCATGTTCCAACCTAGTGCCCCTGAACAATCAACAGACACTGACCACATCTCAGCACCGTGAAGTTGCTGAGACATGGTTTTATTACTATACAACTCTCAGAAAGATCGGCAACCATGCTCAGGTTGCAGAAAATGAACCACATTCCCAAATCTTCCAACAAGACTTTTGCTCAAGTAAGAAGATATTCACAATTTTTTTCAATTCCTAAGAAGTAGAAACCATGGACACCTTACCTGAAAAAATGGCTATTAATAGTCAACATTACACCAATATTGTTTTGCCCAAAATGATTAAGGAGATGAAGGAGCAGTGGTCCAACAACAGGCATGTCATGGGTTCTCCTTCTTTATGACAATGCCAGTGCTCATAAAACATGGCAAGTTACAGCCTATCTGGAGCAGTAAAAAAGTCAAACTGCAAGACTTTGCAAAATGCATTCATTCAGAGTTGCAGAGTCCAACAGGAGTACCACTAAACATTCCAGAATTGGTGCAGACATTTGCAACTCTGTGTAGATGCTAGAGGGGAACACCTTGAAGGACAGTAAAAGTTTTGCTGAGATAAGTGCAATGGTTTTTGACCTGCAGATGCACGTCAAGCACATTTTAAATGCTTTTTGTAGAATGGTAAATATTTTTCCTTCTATCAAGTTCCACTTTTGGATTTTTGACTTGAAATTTGTCAATGCAACCTGCACAACAACCAGAAACACTCAGTAAAAAATTGAAGTGTCTACCATGATTTCCTTATGAGTTATGGTTGCTACAGATACACAGACACATTGTGATGAAATCTAAGAGATGTAAGAGACCTGGTAATGTGATGGTTCACCATTCATTTTATGTTCCCTAGCCTGTTATTTATGTTATAATTATTAATTGGGCCTTAGTTTTTTCTTTGAACCATCACTTTTCTCCTTCTGATCAGCTCTGCGTTCATGACCATCAATTCATTCAATTGTTGCTGCTAACCTCCCAGCACTGAAAGCCAATAATCATAATCACTTGTGCTATTTCCAACACACTATTAGTTATACACATGTGGATGATTGGCACATATTTGCAAGCACATGCCAGTACAGTGGACCCCCGATATAACGCGCATGTCGGGCGGGAAACAACACCCGCGTTATAAGGTGAACCGCGTTATACCGAGCGGCGCGGTGGCGACACAATAAATTTCACACTGTAAGCTTTTCTTTTACTCATCATGCATACAATAATTATAACACTATTAAAAAAAAACACTATTCAAAATACATGCAGGAACTCAATACATACACAATTACTCAATACGCAGTAACAATAAAATGCAATACTCACTAACGCCGCACGGACCTGTATAAACATGTTTGAACTTATCGCGAACATCGCCCGCGCTATAACCGAGTGCGCGGTATAGCGAGCAGCGCTATAATGAAGGTCCACTGTATTTGTCTAAACCCTTCCAGGCAGTACCGTCGACAGGGTGTAGTGTAGAGGCAGCCTGCCTCATGGCACCTGTGATGGTCCACCCATTCACTTTTACTTTTCCTTAACTAGTTTTGCTTAATTTAGTTTATATTTATCATTTTGGGAATTATTATTTCATTTTGTGGGCATTGCAATCCACGTTCAGTGCATAGGAGTTGCACATGAGCAACTATGACCTTTGGAAGGGCAATATTTAATTGTTTGCTTCAGGGCACAATCTAATCTGGCGATGGTCCTGCTTCCAGGTCCAACCTGAAAAACTCGTTTACATCCAGAGGACAAATTTAACTGTAGAACTTTTTTGCCAAATAACTAATAAAAGTAATTATGGCATCTTATATCCCAAATTAATTAGCATTTAATTCTGGTTTTTTTAAAAATAATTTAATAATAAAAGACAACAAGTTTTATTTCAATAAGACTATTTTAGAGTCATGTAAAAAAAATGCATCAGGCAATACAACTAAATTTTTTTAAAAACACTAATACAGAAATGATTATAATGCACATGAATAGAAAGGCTATTTATTTCTGAATAACAAAAAAAAATTCTTGTTTAAAGTAAGCTTTTTTCCGTTTTGTAATTTTTTTTCCCCATACCATACTTTGAGTTGGTTGGTTGTTTTGGGTTTTATGGGCATGGGCAACTAGGCTATAATGTGCCAAACAAAAGACAACATAAAAGATAAAACACATATAAACTGCAACCAAGGTTAAAATATTAATACTACACAGTAAAATGATAAACCAACAAAAAACAAGTGTATAAATAACAAGATAAATACAAAGTAAAATAATCCCAGGTGTAAGAGTTGGTTGTTTTACCTCTGAGCGACACTTTTTTGCACACCATGGGTTAAATGGCCAGGTCACAAGGACGCCAAAGGCTCAGAGAAGGTTGGGGGAGGGGACCTACTGGAATGGCTGTTGGGAGACAGATGGTAGCCTCCCATCAAGGCCATCCAGCATGTTCTTTAACGTTCACAGGGTATGGCTCTCCCGTACATGGGGCTAAGGCTTAATGTTCCATCTGATGGGTGGCAGCCTTTCCAAGCCCACTGGTGTCCCCTACTGACCATGGGCAGGGAGTTTTGTGGAGATAAATCTCAATGCTGACCCAGCTGGGGCTCGAACCTGCGAACTGAAGATTACAAGCCTCCCAGGTGTAAGAGACCTGGGTAATATTACGAACAAAGATAGGGTAAAATCAGAGTCTATTAAAATAATCACAATGTTTTAAAAAGGTAAAAACAGGTGCTAAAATGCAATGATCAGATAAAAGATGTCCGAGTGTAAGAGGCTCAAACGCAAAATCACGATTTAAAATCATATGACATTCAATGGTAAAACATGGACAATAAACTAAACTATGTTTGATTGTTAAAATGGTGTCGCAAAACTCGCTTAGGTTTGTCGTCCACATTTAGAAGATACAAATGAGTAATAAACGAATGACCAAAGTGGAGCCGAGCAAGCACAACTTCCTCCTTGCGATTTGTGCGGTAACATGACTGCCACGGTTTGATGATAGGTTTGATCTCAAAGAGCTTGTTGGTAAGCTGTTCTGACCAAGATCTCTGCCACAGTGCCCAGAGCTCGAAAGCAAAAAGCTGCTGGAAATCCAGATAAGGAACAGGCAATGGAGAGCCAGACAGGGGCATGGCTGACTTGACATCAGCATCTGCCAAGTCATTGCCCCTGATACCGATGTAACCGGGCACCCAACAGAAATGGATGGTGGTTGTGACTACCAGACAACGTAGCATTGATGGGCTCCTGGCTGACGGAGCAGTCATCGAGCTCAGAGAGCAACTCGAAACCACTCCAGTCAGCCCAATCAAGCCTCCACTATGAGACACGTGAAGTGCTGCAAGGCCCCCCACAGGAGATGGTACACACCATAGGGAGGTAATCGCTTCCATAAGGGTTGTCCTCGACCTCCCATGAAAAGAGTGGAAGGGATCAGGATATGACTTGGCAGCAGCATCTGCCAAGTCATTGCCCTTGATACCGATGTAACTGGGCACCCAACAAAAATGGATGGTGGTTGTGGCTGCCAGACAATGTAGCATTGATGTGCTCCTGGCTAACAGAGCAGTCATCGAGCTCAGAGAGCAGCTTGAAACCACTCCAGTCAGCCTGATCAAGCCTCCACTATGAGACATGTGAAGGGCTGCAAGGCCCCCTCACAGGAGATGGTACACACCATGGGGAGGTAATCGCTTCCAAAAGGGTTGTCCTCGACCTCCCATGAAAAGAGTGAAAGGATCGAAGAGGAGCAGATGGTGAGGTCAATGGCAGTGAATGTGCGGATTGGGGAGTGAAAGTAAGTATTAACACTGGTGTTCAACAAGGAGAGAGAAGGATCCAGGAGCCACTGCTCCAGGAACCCACCCCTCCCGTTGTTGTCAGCACTGTCCCAAAGTGGACTGTGTCCCTCGAAGTCCCCCATTATGAGGAAGAGAGACAGCAGCTGTGAGACGAGATCATCAAGGTCTTCCTGGAAGAAGATGCTCCCAGGTGGCAGATATATTGAGCAGACAGTCAGTGAGAACCCCACAAAGAGGCCGATGGCTACCGCCTCTAAGTTGGTGGTGAGGAATATGACCTGGAATGGAGAATGGTTGCTCATGAGGATGGCGACACCCCATGAGCTGGACCATCTCCATCCCAGTCCCAGCAAACTAGAGAAAAGTGCCGGATCGTGGGATCTGTGACTGGTTGCAAGTATGTCTCCTGCAGGTACACACAGAGGGGCTGGTGTACCTGAAGGAGGGCCCTGATATCAATATTCCTCTGGAATCCACGACAATTCCATTGTAGGAGTGTGACCATCTCAGGACTTAGAAGAGTGGACAGACATCAAATTCCTATTCAACATAACTGCCACAGAGGACAGTTTAGTGAATAGGGGACGGTCAGTAACCATGTCCTCGGAATCGTCTGAGGGACATGGATCAGTGACTGCCCTTTGCAGAGGAGTAATCATTTTCTTTTTTGGCCCAGGTGGGGACCCCTTCGGTTTGGAAGGTCTTCTGTCTGAGGACAGGAAGGAGGAGGTCTTCTGGTGGAGGTGGAGGGCTGAGTTGCAGGAATGGAAACCTGGATTGATGTCAAAGTCGACACCACCCTCAGTTTTGCCTGTTTCAGAAGGTATTTAACTGTGGGCGAGAAAGATTCAGTAGGTGGTACACTGATATCTGTCTGCACCTCCACCAAAGTCATTGGAATGATGGGCTTTCCAATGACTGCACTGGCACAGGATACCTTGCCAGGTGGGGTGGGTGGTGCAGCGAGCTTTCTTGCCTCAGCATATGAGATGTTGTTCATTACTTTCAAGCACTGCACCTCCTTTTCCTCCTTCCACTTTGGACAGTCGCAGGAATACATTGGATGTTTGCCACTACAGTTCACACAGCTTGCCTTTTCTGCTGTGCAGTCAGGATCAAGATGACCCTTACTGCCACAGTGAGCACAGGTGGGTTTGCCCCAGCAAGCCGTGCGGGCATGACCGTATATCTGACACTGAAAGCAGTGCTGAGGGTTCGGAATATATGGCCGTACCTCACAATGCAAATAACCTGCCTTGATGGAAGAAGGCAGGCATGACATGCTAAATGTTACAATCAGTATCCGGGTGGGTACCAATTTCCCATCATGGCATGTCAAAACCCAATGGACCTCTGTTAATCCTTGAGGTGTGAGCTCTGAGAGAATTTCCTCCTCGGTGACTTTGAGGAGGACCCACTCGGTGATCACACCCCAAGAGGAATTCAATGTTTCGTGGGGAGTGACCTCGACAGCCACCTCACCAACCTCTCTGACGTTCAGGAGCAGTTCCGAAAGTTTGGAACAAGCAGTTTCAACTTGAAAGTCGCCAGATCTTAAGTACTTGACGGATTTCAGCTCTCCCGCAAGACCTTCGAAACCTTTGTTCACAAAAACTGGGGGCATGTCTCCAAGTACCTGATCACCTGTGGAGTGGATGATCAGGAATATCGGGAATGAAGACACAAAATGACAACGGCATTGATAACAGAGACAATGAGGAAGATGGGGGCTCATGTCGAGCCCTCTTAGCGGCATTGATCACATTAATTTCATCATCAACTCTCATGATTGTTTTTGCGTGATTCACTGCCCCACATCCACAGAGCCCAACAATGGGATGCCAAGTCGGATGCCAGGGCTACTCAGGCACTATACCCACACAGACAGTGAGCCAAGCCCTCACAAATAAATAAAAGGAAAATGAAAAGAGAAATGCACGAAAAAAACCTTTTTTCACAAAAGGTACTAAGTGAAAAATAACAAAATTGTGAACAGCTAAAGAAAGAATAACTACAAAAGGAAAACAAATTGTGAGGAAACTCACAAACCTGTATACCTGGACATAGACAAGGTTACTCACTGCTCTGCATAGTTGACCCTAGCAGGACCTGCCCACCAGCCAATTACTCCTGGGGGCTCCCGTTTACCGGAAGCAAAGGCCCCAGAATCCGCTGCCCAGCCCCACGATGACAGGCTCCCCAATTGCAAGGAGGCCAAAGGGACCCCAACATAGTAATTTTAATAACACTTTTTACAGTGGTATACCAAAAAAACAGGTACATATTTCATAATTACTTCCAAAATCTTTCATTTTCAAAAATAGCAGTTTTTTGTTAATTATCAGGAGATTTTAGGAACTTTAAGAAAAAATTTGTTAATAATAGTTCAAATGAAACTTCTGAGCTTAAATTAGGGGATTGCTTGAGCAGAGTAATGTTAACAAACAAATTGACATTACCTTATATCGCTCTTCTAAGAAATGGCAATCAGATAGCTTTAATAAATTATTTATGTCATAGTTTAATAAAAATATGCATGAAATGAAAAAAAGAAAATATTATTTATCAAACCTGAATTATATATTTTTATAAGATAGGTATAAAAAAATTTAAAATGACAATTTTTATCTTCAAAAAATCGACTTTCTTTTCGTTGTCCTAAAAACAGATATAGACGTCCTTGACCTTCGAAGGGTTGAGTCAGTTAAGAGTTAAGTGAGCAATTTAGTGAGGAGTTACGCAGTCTGTAAATGGTAGCTAGGTAGTCACTAAATGGAGAGTTACGCATCAATCCCCTGTGATGATGCATAGAACCGGTCAGGCTTAGCACCTAATATAAAACCCCGTCTTCTCGTGATGCAGGCAGTTAGTACCTTTCTAAAAAAAATAGTCCCTTGTGGAAGTGAATGGAAGGGGAGGGCTGCCTGATTAGTATAGCCATATAAACTTATCAGACTGGACTGGAATAACTCTGAGCTTGATTATGGATCCTGAATTTGCTGCACTGGTGGACTTCTGTGGAGGGAAATCTTCTGCTGTGTTTTCTGTTTGTTTGTGGGTTGACAGTCCCAATTGAATAGATTCACAGGATATGTTTATCAGCTGGTGGATAATCCTGATCAGAGGCCATCACAGGCACCTGAACTCTTTGCTTCTATTGGCATCGTCAAATTCTACATTGGAGGAAGTCTTCCAGTGTAGATGGCTTCAGCCTTTAGTGGTGGGGGAACGGGTCTTTGCCCCATGTCTGCAATTAGGGGGCTGTTTGATATTGTCGGCATTCCCTCTCTCAATAAACATAGTTTCTTTAAACATCCCACTAACCATTTTCTCTCCATAGATAATTGGAATATGAGGACTCTGCACAGAGCTTATTCTCTTGATGTCCTCACACAAGAATTCCACCGTTATAATTTAGATATTCTCAGCTTGCAAGAGACCAGATGGACAGATAAAGTTCAGATTCTTAAAAATTCTCTTTTCAGGGAGGGACGATAATAAGCATCACAAAGGCAGAGGTCTTCATCTCAGCAGACATGTCAATGATGCTCTTCTAGGATATGAATGCATCAATAAAAGGTTTCTTACAGCAAAATTTAAGACAAGCATTAAAGACTTGAATGTTATCTCCTGTTATGCCCCCACTGAGGATGCTGATGAGGGTGAGAAGGATAGTTTTTACAGACAACTTTAGGATATCTCGAATTTGGTCAAGAAAGGAGGTATTACCCTTGTTCTAAGTAATTTAAATGCCTAAGTTGGTACTGACTCTGACCTTTTGAAAGGGGTGATTGGCCCTCTGGTATTTTGGTATTAGTAGCTGCAATGGCAATGGGCAACATCTCTTACAAGTCAGTAAACTAAACATTTGAGAACAACTAACACTTATTACAAACACCATGACATGCATAAGTACACATGGGATTCACCAGATGGGCTGCAGAAGAATATGATTGATAAATATCAATTAACAGCAAATGGATTAGTTCTGTTTGGAATACCAGATCATATAGGGGAGCTGAAATTGGATCTGACCATTATCTTGTTTAAAGTGTCTTACAACTTAAACTTGTGTTAAAAGTGTTCTCTAAGGTTAAAAAATTTACCTTTAATTCTGAAGCTCTGAAACACCCAGTTATAGCTACAGCTTACCATGATAGGTTACTTAGTCATTATATAGTCATGGTTTGCTTACTGCTGAAGTTCAGAAAGAATGGGATCAGTTTAAACAGGCTTTTCTTGAAACCAACAGTACTCTTCTGGGTAAAAGGGAACAGAGGAAACAAAATTATTTGAGTGATAAGGCCATGGAACTCATTTCTAAAAGAAGGAAGTGCAGGATTAATATGAATCAACACCCTACTAGTCCTAACATGAGGCATTACAATGAGCTTAATAAATGTGTAAAAGATCAGTTAACAGCTGATAAGAATCTTTGGCTTGATAGCTTAGCTGAAAAAACAGAGGAAGCAATTATACAGCAAAGAGCAGGGGGTTATACCAGATTGTTAATGTTTTATGTGAGAAGAAACAGACATGTATGCAGGGATTCAGAAATAAACATGGCAAGGTGGTTGAAAGTGAGGATTCTGTGATGCCTAGGTGGGCTGAGCATTTCAGAGATGTTCTAAACAATGAGATTATTTTACTCCCATTGTTTGTAATGAGGATAGATGCATTAATTGCTTTAATGATGGCCCTATAACACAGTCTGAGGTTATTTTGGCAATTTATAAACTTACACTACATAAATCCCCAGTGGCAGATGAAATTACTATGGAAATGTTTAGAGCTGGGAATGCTTCAGTTACCACATGGAAGACTGAAGGTTTGAATATCTTTTATGATAACAGAATGGTTCCTAAGGATTTTACCAGAGCTATTATTATCCCTTTTTTTAAAAAAGGTGATTGCAGTTCTTGTGATAATTATAGAGAATTAGTTTACTTTCTGTTCCAGGTAAAGTTCTTTCCATGATTGTGCTTAACAGAATTAAGAATCTGATTGATAGGCAATTGCATGATGAGCAATGTGGATTCAGAAGTGGTAGGGAATGTGTATATCAAATATTTTCACTCAGGCACATTCTTGAAAAATGTTTAGAGTTTCAGAAACCTTCAGTTACAGCTTTGTTGATTTCAAAAAGGCTAGTGTGCTTGGCTACTGATCTAAGGGACCTGGGTTCAAGCCCCTGGTAAGACATAGATGTATGTGTGTTTTTAGGCTGAGGTCCTGCCATCCTCACAGACCTTCTACTATGGCATATAAACTGACAGGCCCCTGTCAGTTTATCTGTGGTCAGACCTCTGTCAGACCACAGATACAGCCCTGTCAGACCTCTGTGGCATGCAGCTGCTTCAGAGGGTATTTATTTATTATTATGATGCAAAATTCACTGGAAGGGAAAGATTTTGGCTTGGCTCAAGACAATTTTTCCTCTAAAAATTTGAATTGATTTCAAAGTGGTGATTTATTAGTAATTTAAATTTTAAGCAAATTATTTACATCTTTTAACATTAGATTTTAAAAAAATTAATGGAATTACTAAAATCAATTGATTTCATAATAGGTAGAACACTGAAACCTCAGTAATAACTGAAAGCCAAACTGAATAGTTTCCAAATATTCAGTTTATTTTTAGCTATCACTCGCTTAGAAGCAGTTATAGTACATTGCTGACCAGACAAAATTATGGTAAACTACCCTCAGCCTCTGAATACATTTATATTTACTGGGTTTCACACACACATTCATTTCAAAATTTATAATTAGCCTCATCTTTGTTAAATGAACTGAAACATTTTGTGCATGTTTCAAAGGTCTTCTAGAATGATTTCAAAGTGTGGTATTTGTTCAAACTTTACTGTTGTGTAACAGTAAAGTTACTTGTGCAGCTACTGCACAAGTAACTTTACTGTCCTTTGTGCAGCTACTACACAAACTTACACATGTAGCATGCTTCAATTCTCTTGCCATGAACACTGCACTGTCTGCATGCTCATATAGAATATTTCTTGCTTCCAACATTCTTGTGCACTTCCCATATGCTTCCTTTTTAACATCATCTTACAAACTTATGTATTCTCATTAACATGCTCTTGAACTATTGGGAAACCCTTTACACTTCACCAAAGCTGTAAGCAATTAAACCACTTAGCTGTGTGACATGAATTCTTATTTCCCGACAGCAACTTCTAGAAGGTAAAATTGAGATTCATTGTGATTCATCAGTAATGTCAGAGCAAGTGTGGCATTTAAAACACAAAAATTCTGGCTCACTGAAAGCAGTATCCAAAATAAAAACACCAGAATTTTTGTTTTCCAACAGAAACATTCAGGAAAAAAACATGAGACTTCTCATGATCCAACAGTAATATTTGTAATACCCTATACTAAAATGTGCCATCTCTGAAAGACAGAAAGAATTAAAAGTGGAATATGACAAATATATATGTTACACTCAAATTAAATAGATAATTAAATTAATCTAATTTAATCTGAGAACATTATCATACCCACTTCAAGTTAATGCAATAATTAGACAAAATTTTAATCAAGGTTCAGAATGTTGTAAGAACATGGCAAAATTAGCCTCCAATGAGGGGCTCCCTAAACCCTCATTGGTACCTCATCATACTTTAATATGATGAATTAAAAGTAAAATTAGATATTCTCAGGGGTTTTATTAGATCAATATACAACAGCATCTTTTAGGATGTTTAAATATAAAAGTGATAATGCAAAGGATAAATCAGTTTTTATCGTTCTATAATAATTCAAATTAAAATAAATTTTGCATGCATCTTATTACATCCAGAAGAAACTCCTTACCTCGACTAAAAGTTGAATATGTTCTGATGATAATGGAAGGAATTCAAGATTTAATATTTTGAGAACTGTGCTACTTTTAATGCAATTCCCAAGAGAAACACAGAGAGATAATACACTTTCCTGTCTAAGTGTAAATGGAATTGGGAAAACGTTCACATTTTGCAGTCTTCCTTTTTGCTTTCCAGCTGAAAGACAAAACGAAAAGATCAGATGATACAAGGCATATTAAAATCACTTAATTCAAATAATGCATTCCAAAATGGTTATAGATAAAAATTTCCCCACCAAATATATCATTGGCTTTTGACTAATATTTACTTTCATTTTTAGCAGTTCTTAATTGGTAATGCCAGTATATTTGGAAAACCATCCTCTTTCATTTGCAGAAACTCACTAGCCATTAAAACATCATTAACATTAATAATATATTTATTCCTGAAAACTCTAAATAATTGAACATTATATTAAAAACTTTGAGATTTTTCAGAACTGAGCTCTATGACTTAAATGAATTTTTTGAAGAAGCCAAGAATATGCATAAATATATACAGTAGACTCCCTCTTATTGGGCCTTTATGGGACCAGACCACTGGCCAGATGAACAAAAGGCCGGTTAATCTGAAAATTGTGTCAGAAAATAAATAAAAATGGCAAATGACAAAAATAGCAACTGTACTGTATTTTAATTAATAATTTGTTGTACAATATTAACAATTTACTCACACTCACTTAAAAAAAAAGTCATGATTTTCTTTTATTTCTTTGAACTTAATGCTTTTTTACCTGCAAAATCTTGTCATTTTTTAATAAACATCACACCATTCACAGATGAGGCCTGTTGTTGTTAAATGTATCTTACTGCAACATCAAAAGCTTCTTTTCCTCCAACATGGCTAACTTTCCCTTCTTCTTCATTCTCCACTTCTCCGTTCCCTTCTTGGCAGACTGCATTGATAATTTCGTCATCATTCAGTGTTTCATTTTCCAACTGTTCATCGCCTTTTAACAATTTTTCAATGTCATCTTCTTCAAGTGTGTCACATCCAAGCAGCAGTTTAAAGTCATTAAGCAGTGAAATATTTTCATTATCCATCATATATTCTGCAGGTACAGGCTCATTTGATACTTTTGTGTTGTCATCTTTGGTACTTACACAATTTTCAACTTCAGGTCAAAGTTTTCTCCATGACTTCCCAAACGTTGTATGAGGCATTTCTTCAAATGCTCATGCCAACATGTAGATCACATCCTTGATATTTAATGTTTTCAAAGCATTTAAATATCCTATTCCATCATTTTCGATTCACTGTAGAATTTCTGAAAGAAGCTTTCTCCTGTATCGCCTTTCTAAACTTACAAGCATGCCTTGATCCATTGGTTGCACTAAAGATGTTACATTAGGTGGCAAAAATATGGCTTTATGTAGTCAGAAATGAGTTTGCTTATGTATGTTGGGGCATTGTTAAGAATTAGTAAGGCCTTTACAGGCATTTTAAGACTTGTCAAGTGGTTTTTACTTTTGGAACAAATTCTGTAAAGAACCACTCTTTAAGCAAATACAAGTCTATCCAAGCAAACTTTTGAGCTTTTGTTGTAAAATGGCAGAGCACCTAAATTTAAATGCTTGAATGCTCGGGATTTTGCTGATTTCCCAATTACAAAAAGAGGAAGTTTGAACACACAAACTGCAGCATTCGTACACACAGCCACAATGATGCTTTCTTTGTTTGTTTTAAATCCTGATGTTGAGGTTTCTTGCACTGTCACAAATGTTTTCATTGGAAGAAGTTTAAAATTTAACCGTCTCATCTACATTGTAGATTTCTTCTGTGCATAAGGTCTTCTTCAATAAGCACTAAAAGTTTTTCTGATAATTCCTTTGCTGCTAAAGAATCAGCTGACAATTCTCACCACAAACACCAAGGTAATGAACAACATACCATTTTTTCCAGTGAGAAAGCCATCCCTCACTTGCTGAAAAATCTCCCCCATTAACGATTTTAGAATGAAGGATTAATGCTTTTTCATTCAAGATTGGCCCACTGATTGGCATTCCTTTTCGACCCTCTTGCATGAACACAAGTGCATCATCGACAATTTTATTTTTCGACTTTTTAAGAATACATCGAGAAGAATGCATTTTTTCAAACTCGACTTGAGTGCAAAAATCTTGAAAAGATTTTCTATTCCTTCTCCAGTCATTTACCGTGCTTTTACCGACACCTAGTTCATCACAAATATGCTTTACTGGATCACCTTTATCAATATGTTCTAATGCTTTTAATTTCATCTCCATCATAACTACATTACGCTTACATTTGCACCCACTCATTTTGTACCACACATTAATTAATAGATCATAACACACACTCCTGTATATGCACAGTAAACTGTACACTGTAATATTCACAAAGAGGAACTGAAGCAAATATGTACTGTACTATAAACAAAACATGTGTTGACTTGCTTCCGCTTCTTGGAACTGAAGCAAATAAACAAAACAAGCAGCGACTTGCTTCTGCTTCTTGAAGCAAACGTTAAAGTGGAGGTCAGTTGAGCTGAGACCAGATAAGAGAGTCTACTGTATATAAAATCTGGGTAACTTAATATAATAATGTACAATTCAATATATTTTAAGCTATTATTCATCTGCTTAATTATTACATATATAATGTAATGAGAAACCTAAAAATATTATCCTATACATTGATTACCAAATGATATCATTCACTGTTCTCACTGTGAAAAGTTTCATTAAATTTGATGTGATTTTCAGTTATAAGACTTCTAGATCATACTTGGGACTACTAACATTCATAAATATCAATAACCAATGGTCTGTCAAATTTATGAATCTCAGAAAAAATTGATTTGCAATGCAAAATATTGGTTTCTCATTTCAACAATGTGTAATTGATGAAGTGAGGGATTCTCCTAAATTTTGCATATTGTTTCATAGCTATAGATTTTTTTATAAAATATAACTAACAGTTTTAAAGTTATCATTAACTGTGTAGCACGAGCAGCAACTTTACTGAACTAAAGGGCACATTTTTCACTTTTTTTAACAAAAAATAGTACAATATAGTACACAAATAAATATTCTTGGAGCTTTGAAAATTTTCCATCTCCCTACTGATGGAAATTAGGTAAGCTAGAGCACAAAAAAAAATCTACTTGAACATTGAAAGTTTTGTGAGAACTGACAAGCAATGTAATTAATTTTTTCTTTTAAGATTATCAGGGAAATAGTCTAAGATTGAAAATAGTGCCATGGAACTGAAAACCTTCAATGCAATAAACATATTTTGCCATTTTGGAAATGAATATGCCAAAAAACCACTTGTTCAAACTAATATGCTTTGCACTGTTGACATTTTTAACAGTACATTGTATTGGTTACAGATCAAAAACATTGGTTTAAAAAAATCTTTAATCTAACTTGCTGGGTTTGTAGAGATGGACTTCACTCTGGTGCCTGGATAATTTTCAAGTGCTTCCAACAGAAAAAAAAGAAAAACACTGAAATCTTATACTTAGTTGGTTGTTTGGGGTTTAATGGCTCATCAGCAACTAAGGCCATAATGCACCAAACAAAACAAATAGTAAAAAGAGAAAAAAAATTATGAAAACCCACAACCAAAGCTAAAAGCAACACGTAAAGGTGATAAAATACAACACAAAAGCCAATAAAAATAGAGAACATAAAAGGTCAACAAGTGTAAAACCAGAAAAATAACAACAGGTGTAGAAAGCCCATGTAAAAATTAACAAGGGTAAGAAATTAGAACCGGTTAAAATAGCCACAATAACGTAAAAAGTCAAAGACAGGAGTTAAAACCGATTCATCTGATAAAAGTTATCTGAGTGTAAGTGGCTCGGACGTAAAATACAAATGACATTCTAGATTAAAACAAGTACAAGAAATTAAAATATGTTTGATAGTTAAAAGAGTGTCACTAAACTCGCACTTAGGTTCATCGTCCACCCGAAGAAGAAACAAATGAGTAATAAATGAATGACCTAAGCAGAGCAAGTACAACTTCCTCCTTGTGATTCCTGCGGTAACATGACTGCCATGGTTTGATGATAGGTTTGATCTCAAAGAGCATGTTCGTACACTGTTCTGACCAAGATCTCTGCCACTGTACCCGGAGCTCGATGGTAAAATGCTGCCAGAAATCATGATAGGGAACCTGCAATGGAGAGCTGGACAGGGGCGTGGCCGACTTGGCAGCAGCATCTGCCAAATCATTGCCCCTGATATCGACATGACCGGGCACCCAACAGAAATAGATAGTGGTTGTGGCTGCCAGACGATGTAGCTGCTGGCAGATCTTAGAAATAACTGGGTGAGGCATCGGCCTCACCAAGATCAAAGCCTGTAGCGAACTAAGCAAGTCGGTGTAAAGCACACACCGACAATGATGCTTAGCCACCACGTGGCTAAAGGCGAGATTGATAGCGGCACCACAAGGCGAGATTGATAGCATGCAACGTGGCTAAAGGCGAGATTGATAGCGGCACCACAAGGCGAGATTGATAGCATGCAACTCTGCAGTGAAGATGGACCACTGCACTGGGATCTGGTCTGACCTCCCATGTAAAGAGTGGAAGGATTGAGGAGCAGATGGTGAGATCAATGGCAGTGAATGTGCAGGTTGGGCAGTGAAAGTAAGTACTGACACCGGTGTTCAACAGGAAAAGAGAAGGAGCCAGGAGTCACTGCACCAGGACCCTGCCCCTCCCATTGGTGTCAGCACTGCCTCAAAGTGGACTGTGTCTGTTGAAGTTCCCCCATTATGAGGAAGGGGGATGGCAGTTGTGAGACAAGATCATCAAGGTCTTCCTGGAAGATGATGCTCCTAGGTGAAAGATATACAGAGCAGACAGTCAGTGGAGAACCCCACAAAGAGGCAGATGGCTACTGCCTGACAGAGATTCCAACAAGGTAAGAATGCATCCAGATGATTCAGTAGTGGACGCCAAAAGGCAACAACCCTAAGGGAGGACCTCTATCTGGTGTTATGCGACTGAAGATACAGGAGTCACCACCACATTAACTGTGATCAGATCTTGCAACAAGTGGATCAACAATATCTGCTATCACTGTAAGCCAAAGTCTTCATACTTCAAAACAATTTAAAACTGGAAAGTAAATTTTAACACAGATAAAAGTACTTACCACCAGGTACTGTCCTGTTTTCACATGAAATGTTGGAATACAGAAATATTGTTGTTAAAAAATCATCAGTAGCTAATGTTTCTAAAAAAAATGGCCAATGTTCAGCTTTAATACGTTCAACTGGACATTTAATTTCTGTGCCATTAAGATACCTAAGAATACATTTTTGTGGGCACAAGTAGTTCTTAAGACATAGTGAAGTGTAGCGTGTCCAAAATTCAACACTGCATGCCTCTCCTTCTATCTTGGAAGCTACCATGACTTTTTGTAAGCATGAATGTCCTCTGCAATTTCTGCAAATATATCATATACACATTAATACTAACATTATAATTTATTTTAAAAATACTAACATCACAAGTTAATTTTATAACAATTATAAAGGTCAAATTAATATCTTTAATACTCTGACACTATTAAATGTTTTAAAGTACTTCAACAAAAATTCTATGCTACATAATATAAAAAGCAATGAATGAGATTTTGCGTACCATAGAGATGGGAAGTGAGAGGAACTTCATAGATGAAAGTTGATACCAAGTGATAAGTTCATTTTATAAAGTCCTTGCCAACAAGTAATGAGTCACAGCAGTTTGAAGTGGAGAAGCTGATGAGGTATACTGATGAGTTGGTTGCTTACAATGAAATTTTCTTGGAAGTTTAATGACTGTAGTGTCAATAATAACTAATGATACTTATGGTAGCATAGAGTGCTTATAAGCATTAAATCCATGATGTGTATTTTGCACCCACAGTAAGGACATAAAACCTATGTCATGGATTTAACATTTATAAGCACTCTATGCTACCATAAGTATCATTAGTTATTATTGACACTACTGCACTCATGAAACTTTGAAGAAAATTTCACTATAAACAATCAACTAATCAGCATACCGCATCACCTTCTCCACTTCAAACTTGCTGTGATTCATTACTTGCCAGTAAGGACTCTATAAAATGAACCTATCACTCGCTATCAACTTTTATTGATGAAGTTCCTCTCACTTCTCACCTCTATGGTATGTAAAATCCTATTCATTGCTTTTGATACTGGTAGCATAGAATTTTTGTTTAAGTGCTTTAAAATATTTAACAGTATCATAGAATATTAAAGTTATTAATTTAATTTTAATTACTGTACTGTAATGCTCTACTAGAATTTTTGTTATTATAAAGATTTTAAAAGTTTATTTCAACAGCAAAAAAATTTAATAACATATTTAACAAAGACACACATCTTAAGAGTAATTTATGCCCTGTAGAGTGGAATGTGATTAAAAAAATTAGGAGCACTGCTGATCTTAGCTAAAGGTTAAGGCAATTACCAGTTTAAAATTGATACACAATAAAACCTCAATTTTGAAACTATGTGGGGGGGGAGGGTTGTCCAGAAAAAGCAAGAGTTCATAAAATCAAGGTTTCTTTTCTGTCAATAGCACTTACTGTTTATATGAATTACTGTAGTTTATTATATAATGAAGTAATATAGTAATAATAAAAATACAATAGCAATATAATAGACTAAACAATAATAAGAGTATTTAAAAAAATATTTGTTACCATGGTACAGTGTTTAGCATGATTGTGACAGGCTGCAAATACTAATCCAGTAGATCACCCTGAAATTTGAGATGGGAGGGGGGTTGCAGCTTATATTATTCAAGCACTCAAGGGACAGATTATTCCTAGGATTAAAATATGCCTTCCTTTTTATTACCTCTCTTCTTACTGCTTTTTGCATAATCATTCTTGGTTTGTCAGTCTGTGGATTTCTCAAAACAGTTATTCCACCATTCTTTCAAACACAACAGAAAAACTTAGTGATTTATGTGTCAAATGAAAACTTGGGAAGCAGGGAGCATCATAAGCGAAAAACATTTATACCCCATACTTTCTTCACTCCTAAAAAAAAGGGGGGGGGGGAAATATGAATATGATTGTTCTGCCACATCTTCAGAATGCAAGAGCTGAAAGTAAAGGGCTATGCATCAAATGAAAGCTTATGACATGGGGAGTGTCACAGGTTATAAAAATTCTCCCCACCACCAAAAAGGGGTAAAATATGCAAAAAATTGTTAAACTATATCTTTCAAAAGTGAGAGTAAAATGTAACAAGCTGTATGTCGAATGAAAACGTGTGACGTGGAGAGTGTCACAGGTTATAAAAATTCCCTGCCACAAAAAATGGAGGGAAATATGCAAAGAATTGTTCAACTATATCTTTCAAAAGAGAGGACAAAATGTAACAAGCTGTATGTCAAATGGAATGACATGGTTGTATGTCAGGGAATTCTATGAGCAATAAAATATACCCCCTTCTTTCTTTTTTCCACCCTAAAAAAAAGGAAATTGAAAAGTAGTTCTTTTATTATATCTTCCAAATGTGAGGGCCTATGGATATGAGTTAGGTATCAAATGAAAGTTTGTATGCGGATCATCATAGACCATTTCAAATTATGCCCTCTCATCATTCTCCCTCCTCCAAAATGGGGCAGAAATTTTGTGAGAGTTGACTTTAATGAGTTATCTCAAATTAAAGCTTGTGGTATGACAAGTGTTATGTGCTACAAAAATATACTCCATTGCTTTTTGCCACCTAAAAAAAGGGGAAATTAGAAAGTCATTACTCTCTTCCAAATGTGAGCAACTATAGTTACTAATAAATAAGGTGTCAAATGACATCTCATATGAGGACTGTCGTTGACTATTTCAAATTATACTCCCCACTATTCTACCCTCCTCCCAAAAAGCAGACAGAAATTTTGTGGGATTGACCTAATGAGTTATATCACAAATTTAAGCTGATAAAGTCTCCACTGTCATGGGCTACCTCAAACACAACTCCAAAAAAAGAGGGAGGAAAAGTGTGGTTTATATTTATGAGTCATATATCAAATGAAAAGTTTCTGAAGATGAGTGTTTTTAGTGTCAAGGAAAAAAATATTTTTTTTTTCATTTTTTTTTAAACTAAACTAATTTTTTTTACAACTGTTTTGTTATAATCTCATTTATGAGCTATTGCTTCTCTGTTACCATGGCATGTTAGCCATTCTTGACATCTATAGTAAGTGGATGTTGATTTTTAATTTCTTTCTATTGCTTTTCGCTTGCCATTTGTTGGTTTGTGTTTGTCAAAACCAGTTGTTCCACCATATCTTTCGAATGTGATGGACAAAATAAATTTATATGTCAAATGAAAGCTTTTGACACAGGGAATGTCATAGGCTAAAAAAATTTATCCACATGCTTCCTTTTCCCCTAAAAAAGAAGAACTATGAACATGATTGTCTATAATAACTTTGAAACACAAAGGCTGAAAGTCACTGGCCATACATCAAATGAAAGCTTGTGACATAGGGAGTGTCACAGGTTATAAAAATTTCCCTCATGTCTTCTTTTTCCCTCTCCCCTTTCAAAGAAAAAGGGCAAAAATATGTGAAGGATTGTTATACTATACCTTTTGTAATCAGGGACAAATGCAGCAAGTTGTATGTCAAATGAAAGCCTGTGATGTGATGAATGTTATGGACAATAAAAATATATTCCTACTGTACTGCTCCAAAATGCCACTTCCTTTCCTATGGACCTAGTAACTGATCTAAAATGTATGTTAAATAGTTTCCAAATAGCTCGGTTGCCAGGCAATTATACTTGCCAATAAAGTTAAATGAGGGTTCTTCTCTTAATATGATTTGCATTATTTAACAGAAAAGAATTGAAATTAAAAAATTGTCAATCATTAAAGTAAATTCTTTCCAAAATCTCAAAACTCTGCTCAAGAGAAAAAATTAAAAAGTCAAAAACTATTTCATGAAACAAATAAAGTTCATTTACAAAAATCTATACTCACCAAAGTGAAACTTCCTTCTACAAAAATATCTGAGCAACTCTGCTCCCTATAACAAAATCGCTTCACATTGAGTTCCAACACACTCTGCTCCAACTGAGCTCTTCACTCTAACATTAATATTAAATGATACATGTGTATTGTACATATCTGCAACTGACACTGTATTGCACATATGTGCAACTGACACATGTATTGCACATTGAGAAACCACATTTCTACAAATTGACAATCGCATGCTCACGCTAGCTATGACGCAAGAGGGAGTGTGTCCTTCCATGTGCATTAGTGGCTGCCAATCAAAAATCAGATTGCACATGCACAACTACAGTCACTGAATACAAATCAGATACAATCATTTCAATCAATCAACTTTGCATTCAGTGACTGATTGTACCATTGCTATGCTTTGCTATTGGTTTTAGTTTCTACTTGTTAGGGCACATGTAGGAAGATATATATATTTTTTAATTTTTACATCTTTTTTTTTTTATTTCCCTGCTATTGAGTGATCTCAAGTTCTCATTGGAGGGTGTTATTTCAGTAGGATTTACCATGCTGCTAAGGAAGTGGGTGTCCTTTTTCTAATAGAACTTTTTTTTTACTCTTTTCAAAAAAATGAGATAATATTTTCACTTTGCCCATTGTCTGTAGACATTAAACTTTTTTGCTTATAGAGATAAATTAAAAATTCTTTATGAGTTGGATAGATATTGATATAATATTAAGGTTTGCTTTCCAAATCTCCCAAATGCTAGAATTACGTCTCTGGCACTAGGAAAATTTGAAAATTACAAATTTTTAAACAAATATTGCAAACAATGTATTTATGCTAGAAATTTTAAGATTTGGTGGTGAAATGTACATATTAATGAAGTTTTCAATGGCAACAATGAATTGACCCCTTATCTCCAAGTGGGATGGGAAAATGCAATTTTTTAAGAGAAAATTGTTTTTAAAAATAAATTAAATATTATTTTTTGTGTTTGATAGGTATTGATGAAATATTATAATTTGAACTTTCCAAATCTACCAAAAGCTTTAATCGTGGTCTCTAATGGTGGAAAAATTTTAAACGAATATTTCAACCAATGTAGTTATGCT
The DNA here is from genome assembly GCA_038380435.1 of Ryuthela nishihirai. Classification (NCBI taxonomy): domain Eukaryota; kingdom Metazoa; phylum Arthropoda; class Arachnida; order Araneae; family Heptathelidae; genus Ryuthela; species Ryuthela nishihirai. The sequence goes on from JAWZYU010000001.1 coordinate 24,908,966, forward strand.
AGAAATCTGAAATTTTAGTGGTGGAATGTGTAGGCCATGAAGTATACATTGGAATCAATGAGATGATTTTTTGGTGTGTAGAAAACATTTTTTTATGAGCTAATTGAAAACTTCTTTTTAAGTTGGATTGGTTCTAATAAAATCAACTGCTGGCCATTAAAAGTGCAACACCAGGAAAGACAAGAGATGTTAAAGCCATGTTTAGTGAATAAAATAGCTTATGTTACAAGGATCAAATGATTACAAATACAACTCAGTTAGACTTGTGGAATACAAAGAAATTAGTATTTTGTGTAGCCACCTTGAGCAGCAATAATGGCTGCTACATGGTCTGGCTTTGAGAGGATGAGACGTAGGATGTGTGTTTGGGGAATGTCCATGCAGTTTCAACACATAGCCAAAGTTCATCTGTTGTAGCAGCTGCTGGTGTCTGGTGTGCTAGTCATTGTGACATCATTGACCAGACATGTTCAATTGTGGTCAGATCCGGTGAACACGCAGGCCAAGGCAGAAGTGTCACATGGTGGCTATCCAGGAATTGTTGGACAATGCATGCCACATGTGGTCGGGCATTGTCCTGTTGGTAAATGGCATCAGAGAGCCCCTGAAGATAAGGTATGACCACAGGCTCCAACACCTCAGTGATGTAACACTGGCTGTTCAAAGTACCAGTAATGCATACAAGGAATCTAATGGCACTCCATACCATCACACCAGGGGACAGACCTGTAGGGCACTGCATCATGCATGTCTCACTAAGCCTGTTGTTGCAGTACCACCAGATACGGATTCGTCCATCATGGTGCTGCATACTAAAGTGGGATTCATCTGAAAAGACGATGAGATGCCATTCACACATCCATGCACGATGCTCTTGGCACCATTGCAGTCTCAATGGTAGCTGAAGCAATGGCTGCCTAGCAAAGATGCCCCAATGCTGCATGATGGCAAACCATATGTGCAGACACTGGTTGATGTGCAAATATTGAGCTAAGGTGCTTGATGTGGCTGTATGATCATTCATAGACATGTGCACGAGATGTCTACCCTCTTGTTCATGTCACAGGGCTGTCGAGATCCCTGACATTGGTGAATTCGTTCCTCCTCTACCTACTGACGCCATATTTTCATCACTGTGGTAGCATTCCATCCAACACGAGCAATGATGTCTCGGTACAATAATCTGCCTTCCCATAATCCCACAATTCTCCCTCAATCAAAGTCAGAAACCTAGTCGTATGGATGCTGTGTTCTTCAATGGGACATACTTGATCCTTTAGTGTGCAAGAACTGGGAGCAAACACAATTCCAGTGCTTTACACTGGCTCTTTGCAATCTCTTCTTATACCACTTCCAGGGGGCGTTATTGTCACACATGATGTGCACATGTGCTGTGCTTTGAATCTTTTACATGTTCTCCCATGGGCTACCCATTTTGTATATTTCGGAACAATCTAATGAGTTCTTCCTGGTGTTGCACTTTTAATGGCCAGCAGTGTATTATAATTTGAATTTTGTAAATCCTTAGGTAATCAAAATTTATATTGTTAGTTATCACTTGTAACACTCCAAAGATTATTAACTTTTAAAATTGGACCTTTTGTCTGATACAAATTTATTCAAATTCCAGATAGCTGTATCAGGAGACAGGCAATAACTTGCCATATAAATTTGAAATAGGGTTGGTTATGTATATAGCGTTACTTATCGAGTAAGAATTCAAAAAGGATTGTCAAGTTTAATTAAAGTTTAAATTTAATCAAAAATTAATTAATGTTGCTCAAGAGAAAAATAGTAAAAATTCAAAAGTTTCTAAAACAAACAAAGCTTATTTCCAAAAAATTCAAAAACTCACCAAACTCAATGGTAGAATACAAAAGTTGGAGTACTAGCAACTCACATCTATCTAAATAACCTACTTCTCACAATACTTCTGACTTCTACATCTCTGCAACTCACTATACCAATTCACAATAACAGACTCTCAATCTAACATCACCACTCTACTAACTCTGTGACCTAACATCACTTAGTTATAACATGCGTACAAATTAGACACATCTGCTGCATGCCGGGAAAGACATTTGCATAATATGATCGCACTAGCTATGACACAAGAGGGGTCGTGTCCTATACGTGCACTTTAGCGGTTGAAAATCAAATGGTCAGAGTTCGTATGCACAACTCCTACAGCTCGGAAACATGAATTGCGATGTCTAAAAAAATGAAATGATCCCCAAAATGATAAATATAAATATAACATAAATAAAGTAAAACTGGTTAAGGAAAAGTAAAAGTGAATGGGTGGACCATCACTTTTACTGGAAACAGTAAAACGTGAAAAAAAAAACCCAGTAATAAAATATGGAAACAGTAAAACTTTTAACGACTATTGCAAATAATCTGTTTTTGGTAGAAATTTAAAATTTCAATGGTAGAGTGTCAAGAGATATTCCACTGGCCTACAACAATCTGCCCTCTTTCTCAAAATGATATGAGAAAAGCAACTTTTTGAATTTTAAGCAATAAAAAAAAATTGCTTTTATGTTGTACAATTATTAATAAAATACTATTATTTGTACTTTCCCCAGTCATCCATTAGCTTGAATTAAAACTTTTATGGAGTGAAAAAGTAGGTAAATGAAAATACTCTTTGAAAATGAGATTCTCATATGCAATCAGATGTGATATACATTCTTCTAGTTATCATATATTTTCAGTATCTCTGTATAAACAAATTGGAATTTTAAGTACTCTAATGACAAATGTTTGCCAAAATGTGATGTTTTTTCCTCTTGAAGTTAGTAATGGTGCTTTCTTTGATCATTTTTAATATTTTTATGTGCTTCTGTTCAACAAGAACTGAACTTTTCTTGTTGAACTTCTGTTCAACAAGAAAAAAAACCTTCAACAAAATGTTTTACAAAGTTTTCAGAATAGTATCCAATCCACATGCAGTTAGGTTCAAGGTTCATGGAGTTGTAAGATCATGATGAAATTAGCCTCCAATGAAGGGCTCCTTAAACCAGTCACAACAGGAAGTCGAGGTAGCAGAGACAGAAGATACTACCTCTCTGCTGTCTCTCAAAACTATTAACTATACTGATCTCGTTAACCTAATAAAAAAACATTATACCTTTCAGAAGAGGACAATGTTATGAAAGAAATCAGTGACCAGTCGCATGTGAGTTTTCTGCAGTTTCTTGTTCTGGTGGGTACCAAGAAGGGAGAATAATCCATGGTTCCAATAGCATGAAGCTCCCAGAACAAAGCTTCTTTTTCAGCATTGTAGCAGGAACAGTTCAGCAGTACATGAGATACAGTCTCAGGTGTGCTGCATGTGTCACAGTTAGGACGTAGGCTCTACCAAGAGTGTGAAGCATAAAGTTGCTGTACATGACACCAACTCAGAGACGTTGCAGGAGGTTCTCCTCAGATCTACAAAAGTCTCTGAGATTAGGAGCAGTGAGGTACCTAAAAGAGGAACGGCTAGAATCCCTCTGCCACTGGGTTATCAGCTGTGAGATAAAACTCTTGTAGTCACTGAGAAAGAGAGGGTAACTAGTAACATACCTCTGACTCTCAAGTGCCTCTTTCATGGTCCGATCAGCAAGCTCATTGCCAGGTATCCCCTACATGGGAGGGGATCCACTGGAAGTGGATTGTGATTTTCTGATGATTTTTTCCATGATTTTCTGAATAAGGAAGGGGTTGCAGCTCTTGCTGTCTCACTTCTGGAGAGCTTGCAAGGCTGACTTGGAGTTGCAAATGATGACAAAGTTGCCACTCTCGATGCTGTAGATGAAAAGTACAGCTTCAAGAATAGCATGGAGTTCAGCATAGGTGGAGGAAGTGAAATGCAGAAGATGGAAACCTCTGGTGATGCCACTATCGGGGATGGCGAAGACAGAGGCAGCACATAGTCTCTCCCAGTCAACAGATTAGTCAGTGTTGACCTCAGTACACCTCTCATATTGTGCAGTGACATAGGAGGTGGAGAGGAGCCTAATGGCCTCTGGGTCTGAGTCAATCTTTCAACCTAGAGAAGGGATAGTGACATTGATCATAAGATCACTGTTCCTCCAATGTGGAAGGTCAGGAAAGAGCATACTGCCAGCTGTGGAGCTAGCAGGGAAGACTGGGTCATAGAAGTCAGTGGCAGTCTGCCTGTGTTGCAACTTCCTAAGTAGCATGTGATTAAATTGAAGAATGTAGAGACTTGAGAGATGACACATAATATCTCTCTTCTGATGTAGGTGGAAAGGCATGTCATCAACCTCTGCAATGACAGATGCATTAGGGGTGTTAGGGCAGAGTTTAAGACAGAGGCACAGAGATACAGTGTGGACAGTGGCAAGCTTGCTCAGAAGGTGACCACTGTAGTTGATGCAGGAGAGGATCAAGTGTCAGTACAAGACCAGGATGGTCTTGCAGGAACTTCCCTAGTGGGTGCCAGCAAGGAAAGACAGGATATTTTGCTGCACAGTGGCAACTGTCTCATGATGCTGGATGGAGGTCCCCAGGTCAGCCTGTTGTCAAGGATGACACTGAAGAACTTGTGCTGTTTGACAACCTTGAGCATGATGCTGGGGAAAGTGCACGGAAAGAATCTCTTAGTGAAGACCATGGCCACAGTCTTATCGGTAGAAAGAGTAAGGTGTCAAAAACTTGATGACAGTGGCCACAATTCATTTTGTCTTCAGATGAGCATAGGAGGGATCCTGGCTAGGGAATCAGATGCAAATGTCATCTGCAAAGATCGAAATTCCGACTCTATTCTTGAGTCAAAAGGGTAGGCCTGATAATCAAGATGTTCACAAACATTGGGCTGAGGACACCCCCTTAAGGAACTCCATGATTGATGACATGGGGAGCACTGATCATGTTGCCTAGCTTGATATGGACCATTCTGTTGGAGAAGTATGCCATGATTCAGTCAATGATATTTCCTCTGAGACCAAGATCTTGGAGTCTGCAGAGAATATTCATGTGAAGCAGGGTTGGTTGGTTGGTTGTTTTACCTCTGAGCAGCACTTTTTTGCTCATAATGGGCTAAATGACCAGGTCACATGGACCCCAAAGGCTCAGAGAAGGTTGAGGGTGCAACTGGAATGGCTGTTGGGAGACAGATGGTAGCCTCCCATCAAGGCCATCCAGCATGTTCTTTAACGTGCAGAGGGTATGGCTCTCCCGCACATGGAGCCATGGCTTAACATCCCATCCGATGGACAGCGGCCTTTCCAAGTCCATTGGTGTCCCCTACTGACCATCGGCAGGGTGGGAGAGTTTTGCAAAGAGAAATCTCAGTGCTGACCAAGCTGGGACTCTACCTGGGAACTGCAGGTTACGAGCCTGGTGTGCTACTGACTGAGCCACCCCGCCCCTGTGAGATAGGGAGTCAAAATCCTTCTGAATGTCAAAGAAGACAGAGCTTGGTCAGTAGCAGAGGTGAAGTTAATCAGATTATCTGATGTGCACCTACCTTTGCAAAAACTAAAGAGGCAGTCTGAGTGAAGGCCCTTGGACTCCAGGTACCATTCCAGGCATCCAAGGACAAGTCTCTCTAGGATCTTGCAGAGGCAAGAAGATAGAACAATGGGCCTGTAGGAAGAGGTCTGTGGTGGGTTTTCCCTGCTTCAAGATAGGTACTATGTGCATAGTCTTCCAGGAATCGAGGACAGAGGAGGTGGCCAAAGAGTGATTGAAGGCTTTAAGAACTAACAAAATAGGAAAAGATGCAAGATATTTTTACACTTCATTAGATCTTAATTAGAAAATGTGTAATACAATAAAGAGAACTAAAACAGCCATCAAAAACATACGACTCAATAATATATTTAAAAGGTTTAGTATATACTGCAAAACAACATCCTAGCATAAGATAACCTGAAACTCCAATGCAAAGTGATGAAAATATCTTCAGCTACATTAAATCAGATCAAAACAAATTATTTCACAGGAAGCATCTACTGTATAACTTTACTACGTAAGAAAACACAAAATATAAAACACACAGGTGATATATCGAAAAACAAGAAAACAAACGGCTAAGCACAGCACTATCACAAGCAGACAGAGACGAATAGCCATGCATTTGTAATCAGAGCACCACACAAAGTTCCAGTTAGCATAACTATATTAGAAATACAGCTTCTCACAGCATCGTATAAAATCTTATTACACTAACATCCTCCAATAAAAATCAACAAGAGAATTACCCTGCAGCAGAGAAATAAAAATCCATGTACCACTGATATAAAAACAGCTAATGTGACATGATAGTGGAGAAAAAAACTCGCAAATCAGAAGATGGCATTTCTCTTGAGAATATTAGTTAAACATGTTATAATTCTTTAAGCAAACTCAGAACCCTTTCTCTTGCAAAAGTTTCTCCAATCAGTGCAGCTTCATCTATTATGAAGAAAACTCTCAATATAAAAAATATTATCAACGAAAACAATACTCAATCAATTTACTCCAGCTCCAAATAGAATCATAAAATTCAAATATTAACAAAACATTATACATATATATTCATAAATATACATTAACCTTTTCACTACCATACCCGCCCAAAACAGCCCAAGGTTCAGGTAAAAGATAGTGAAGAGGAAGAAATAGCATTGACTTTTTGGGCCAATATGGTGGTAAAAAAAAAAAGAGTTAAAAAAATTTATGCAGTTATACACATTTAACTGTTTAAGGCTGTAATTGCCATTACTAAATTTGGCAAAATTGGTACTTCTTAACCTTCAGTGCAATAAGTCATACATTACAAATATTCTACAAAGTTATCCCTGAAATGTTCCCTTTTTTTGAATTCGTAAAGAATGTGATCCGTATATGCACATATTGTACATACTCAGGTATTATTTCAGTACCTCAAAAACAGATGTATTAATAATTAATTTAGAATTGCTATCCAAAGGACCTTGGGTTTGAGCCAAGAATAAGGCATGGACATTTGTGTTTTTTTCTGCTGAGGTCCTGCCATCCTCACAGACTATAACTACAGATATAAACTGACAGGCTCCTGTCAGACCTCTGGTGCAAGTAGCTGCTTGAGGAGGTTATTTTTTATTATTCTTACTGATCACCTATACTGATAGCTATCCAGAATACTACTATGCAGTCGAATAAATGTGCTACAATAAAATTTTCTGACAGCAGGGTTAATTCCAAAATTTTCAAAAAGCTAAAAAGGCTTTCTGTACATTTTGTCCCATTTATTTGACGAAGTTTAAAAGCTCAAAGGCCTTGTTTACAACCCAGCAGTATCTCAATTTTGGAAAATACTGCAATAAAAACAAAATTTACTATTACGAAGTTTTTCTAGGGTTTTATAAAAACAGAAAATATGAATATTTAGAGATAGTACAATATCTAGAAATGTTTAGTACTTTACATTTAAGAATCACATACCAAATTTATTTACTTCAAAAGAAATATGAATATAGCTTACTACAAAATAGATATGTTTTGTTCCGATTTAATCTGAAATTCAAAAATCAGTTCACTCAAAATTTATATTACATTAGAAACTTATAAATTCACACATCTAACATTTATCAGTATCTACCAACGATATCTACCATGACCATCTGTTTACAAAAACAACGATGCCAGTTTGATGCCCTGTAACTTTATAAATATTATCTCGCAGTATCTGGCCGAGTGGTTAGCACGCTTGGCTGCTGATCTAAGGGACCTGGGTTCGAGCCACGGATTAGGCATGGACGTGTGTGTCGTTTTTTCTGCTAAGGTCCTGCCATCCTCTCAGATCTCCTACTGTAGCATATAAACTGACAGGCTCCTGTCAGACCTCTGTGGCAAGCAGCTGCTTGAGGGGGTATATATATCCTATTATACTTTTGAAAGAAGAAGGGGTTATTATTGTTACGTGTGTGTAAAACTCTTCAATCCAATCCTCGCCATTTTTTTTAATTAAGTTGAATGCTTTCAGAGTCCGATTTTGATAAATAGAGAGCATTTAAAATTTCTAGAGAAACCAATAATCACAATAAAAATGCCACTAACCGTGATTTTAAGGCAGCGATACAGCGATATCGCGTCCTTGATATCCCTCTTCTGCTCAAGAGAGCATAAGGATGAACTTTTTCGCAAATATGTCCTTTATCCAGTGGTGTGCTGGTAAATTTTTAACAAACGGCTCGCTAAAAAGCGTGTATATATATTTATTGTAAATTTACTAATTTTTAACAATTTGGAACTCAAAAATTTCAAACAAAAATATTAAATTTTTTTATTGTAATTTCCATCAGTGTTGGACTGGGTCTAAAAATATTGGTTGCCAGTCGACAAATGGGGCCCACCCTATACACAGCTATAAGGCTCTGTTTTTTAACATAGTGTTACCGCAGATGAACGAGCAACAGTGACTTCATGACTTAACGTGACAAACCCTCGTGTGTGCTTCTACGTGAAATTCAATATAGCCAACGAATTAGAACTTAGAACGATTCGGAAGAATGAAAATATAGCAGTGCAGTGTGTTAAAAGTTCTGAGATCTGAAAGGACGTTCAGATGATCTGATTCAGTGCGCGTTAAGTAAAAATAATTAGTACATTTATTAGTGTGTGCGCGGGTGTATGTTTTCTGTTGTTAGTAATAAAAGTATAGTGAACTAGCACAGGATGAAGATTGTTTACGTCTGAAGACATTCAAGTGACATGGTAAACAAAGTGAAGAGGTAGTATTTTAGTACAACAGACAGAGCTGATATTGTATGCTCTGTACAAAAAGGTTAATGACTTATGTATGATAGTAGTTAATTTGTTTATAAAATACTTCATCCATATTTTGTAACAATTTGCATTGTATTGTAATTGGTTTGAAAATATAGCTATTAGTACTCACGCTCAGTGACTATCCATTTTAAATTTGCAACATTTGGTGTCTAGGAGTGTAGATATTTTATTGAATGCCGTTAACTAGAAGTATGGATGAATTAGTAAAGTTGATAAATAGCTTGAAAGCCGATATGGCTACACAGATGACTGATATTAAAGGTGATAATGCTCCCCAAAGCAACAAAATAGGTGACCTTGCTAGACAAAACGATGACTTGAAAACCGATATAGCTACACAAAATAATGAGTTGAAAACTGAGATAGTTTCTCAAAAAGATGACTTGAAAGCCGAAATGGTTGCACAAAATAATGAGATGAGAGCTGAAGTGGCTTCTCAAATTGGCAAGATTTCTGATAAGTGTAAGGACATTATGACCGAACTAAATAGTGTAAAAGATGATCTTGATAGTGTTAAGTTAGATTATAAACATGAAATTGAAATTGTAAAAACTGATTGTGAACGCCAGTTTCAGATTTTGAGAAATGAAATGTTACCTTCTGGTTGTGATAATAGTAATTCTAGTGAAAATAATGCTATTACACATATCGCTAGAAATACAACTAAACCTTCTACGTATGATGGTCAATCATCTTGGAAAGTATTTAAAACACAATTTGAAGTTATCGCTAGAGCCAATGAGTGGAATGAATTCCAAAAGGCCAGTTTTCTTGCAGCTTCCTTAAGAAATTCTGCTGCGGAAGTTTGCAGTCAGTTCCAGATGAAAAATGATTTGATTATCAAAGTCTAGTTTCTGCATTAGAACTTAGGTTTGGTGATAGTTATTTAAAACAATATACGTGACTCAATTTAAACATTGCATGCAGAAAAGTGGTGAAACTTTGCAAGAGCTTGCTAGTGATATTGAGCGTCTAGTTAGATTGGCTTATAGTAACTGTCCACCAGAAATTCAAGATAATTTACCTCAATTACAATTTATTAATGCTATTGCTGACCCTGACACTCAGCAATCTCTGAGGATGTTGGAAGGTGAATCCTTAAAGTCAGCTGTGGTACATGCTATGAAATACGAGTGCTCCAGGCTTTCCTCCCGAGCGAACAAACGTACAGTGAGATTTGTGAGTGCAGGAGAAACTGTAGAAAAAGATAATGAAATGAAAGAACTAACCAAAGCTATGCTCTCCGTTTTGAAAGACTTAAGAGGTTCTTCTTCAAAAACTACCACAGACCTTCAGTGTTGGAATTGTGGCAAGTCCGGACACATTCGTACCAACTGTAATAGGAAACGAATGAGGAGTCCAAGTCCATCTACTAGACAATAGGATAAGGGAAACAGAAATTAGTCAGTCTTGCGGGTCAAAGGCTGACTGTTGATTGGTTGGCCCCAGGGGAAGTCGCCCACGTTTCAACATTACATGGTGATAATAATGGATTAGTAGCTGATGGAGCCATAAATGGAATACCTTGCCGTATGATAGTCGACACTGGTGCAAATGTAACTTTACTCAGAACGGATATAATAAAGAAAATAATACCTCACCCAAACTTGAATACTACACAGTCTAAAATAAGTCTACAAACAGCCACTGGAGATCGTGCAAAAGTCCATGGAAAAATAGAACTTAACATTCGAGTTGGTAGCTGTCTGGTACACCATCCTGTTTACATTGCTGACATCTACGATTAATGTATATTAGGCCTTGATTTTCTTAAGAAACATGGATTCCACATTAGACCCAGTCATAACTTACTCATCTATGAGGCAGAAGAGATTCCTCTGCTTAGCCGGACGTCTGATTCTTTATCAAGCGTAACTCCAATATTAGTGACGGAAGACACAGAGATTCCAGCACAAAGTGAAGTTATAGTCCGTGGATATCAGGCAGAGACTTCTGGGGCCTTCCGATTGGCAGTTACTGATGCTTCTGGTAAAGGAGCTTTGGCTCATGATATCCTGGTTGCAAGGACTTTAGTCAGAATAGATAAAGAACAGATTCCTATCAGAGTGATGAACTGTAACAAATCCAATAGAATGTTAAAAAAAAGATGAAGAATTAGCAATATGTGAAGCTGTTACCTGTGTAACAAGTATAAATAAAATAGAAGTTACTGATTCAAATCAAAATTGTACAGACATCCCATCTCATCTTACTGAATTATGGAGAGAAACAAGACGAATATTAACTGAAAACCAAGCTGTTAAGGCCGAGAACCTATTAAAAGAATTTTCTGACATTTTTTCTGCCACATCAAATGATTATGGCCATACTAACCTGAGAAAACATAAAATCAACATTGGTGATTCTCCTCCAGTCCATATGCCAGCAAGAAGGCTTCCATTGGCAAAAAGAGAGGAGACGGAACAACTCATAAAGGACATGGAAGCTCAAGGCATTATAGAACCATGACAGAGTCCCTGGACATCACCAGTAGTTCTTGTCAAGAAAAAGGATGGATCTACACGATTTTGTGTAGATTATCGCAGATTAAACGACGTAACAAAGATAGACTCCTTTCCTTTACCCAGGATTGATGATACACTGGACACTTTTCTGGGACAGAATGGTTCTCAACATTAGACTTAAAGAGCGGTTATTGGCAAGTTGGTATACGTCCTGAAGACCGTGAGAAAACAGCTTTCTCTACAGGGAATGGACTTTGGCAGTTTAAGGTGATGCCATTTGGACTTTGTAATGCACCTGCCACATTTGAATGACTAATGAAGTCGGTGCTCAAAGGTTTGTCTTGGGAGGTCTGCCTGGTTTACTTGGGTGACATCATAGTTCTTGGAAGAACGTTTGAAGAACATTTGAGAAATCTTCGTCAAGTATTTGAAAAACTTAAGTCAGCCAAGTTAAAATTGGGACCGACAAAGTGTAAACTGTTCCAGCAAGAAGTTCATTACCTTGGTCATGTGATTACTACATCAGGGATTAAGACTGATCCTAGTAAGATAGAAGCTGTAAGAGACTGGCCACCACCACAAGATGTTCATCAACTTCGTAGTTTTATTGGACTTTGCACCTACTATAGAAGATTTGTCAAAGGTTTCTCCAACATCGCAAGACCATTACATCGTCTGACAGATAAGGGCCAGCGGTTTATGTGGACCACCTAATGCGATATAGCCTTTCAACAGCTAAAGAAAACTCTTTCCACAGCACCAGTACTAGCGTACCCACAATCTGGTAAACAATTCGTAATAGATACTGACGCAAGTAACACAGTAATTGGTGCTGTACTTTCACAAGAACAACACGGAGAAGAGAAAGTTATTGCATACTTTAGTAAAACTTTATCCAAACCGGAGTGGAATTATTGTGTAACAAGCAATGAACTGTTAGCAATAGTAAAAGCAATAGAACATTTCCATCATTATCTCTATGGCCCGAAATTCCTTATACGTACTGATCATTATGCACTTAGATGGTTATTAAACTTCAAAAGCCCTGAAGGACAAATCGCTAGGTGGATACAACGGTTACAAGAATACGATTTCTCCATCGAACATCGAAGTGGTAAAATGCATAAGAATGCAGATGCTCTTTCCAGACGCCCATGTATTGGCAACTGTAAACATTGCTATAATGCAGAACTGAAATTTGGAACTAAAGAGGTAATGCCCATAAGACAAATACTATCGACACACAAGCAAACAGTGATACCCCCAACATCTGGAATCCAATTGAAACCAGAAAGGCCCAACTAGATGATGAAGATATAAAACCAATATTAGAATTGATTGAAAAATCGGATGTAAGACCTAATTGGGAGCAAATCTCGAGGTATAGTCCAACTACTAAAAGTTACTGGGCGCAGTGGGACTCCTTAAAAATGAAAGACGGTGTATTATTCAGAGGATGGGAGAATCCCACTGTACGGCTGATCCGTTGGCAGATAATCCTTCCTCGCTCCCGAGTGGAGCTTGTGATGAAAGATGTACCGACACTTCGGTGTTAATAAGACATTAGCCAAAGCCAGGGAACGATTTCATTGGTTGGAAAGTAGGGCAGACGTTGAAAGTTGGTGTAGGCAATGTGAAGTCTGTGCAGCAAAGAAAGGACCTAAGACTAGGAGTCGGGGTAAGCTGCAGACGTATAACATTGGTGTCCCTTTTGAAAGAATAGCCATTGATGTAATGGGTCCGTTTCCTAGAACTGATGATGGAAATCGATATTTATTACTGGTAATGGATTATTTCACAAAGTGGCCTGAGGTATATCCCAGCCAAGACCAGGAAGCGACAACAGTGGCAGAGATGATAGTTAATAATTTGATTAGTAGGAATGGAGTACCTTTACAGCTCCACTCTGACCAAGGACGGAATTTCGAATCCAATGTGTTTAAAGGTATCTGTCAATTATTAGGCATTCAGAAAACCAGAAGAACTCCCTTACATCCTCAGTCGGATGGTATGGTTGAAAGATTCAATAGAACAATTGCACAGCATCTAGCATTATTTGTGAACGACTATCAATGTGATTGGGATCGTCATATACCACTCCTTTTGCTGGCATATAGAATGGCAGTGCTTGAGACAACTGGACAGACACCTTCCATGATGCTTTTTGGAAAAGAGTTACGTCTTCCCTGTGACCTCTTATATGGTCAGCCCGAAGCAATGCCTGTGTCCACTCCACAATACGTACAAGAATTACAACAACGACTAGAAGAAATCCATCACTCTGTTAGACATAACATCAACATAGACAGTGACAGAACCAAAACGAGATATATTACAGTAAAATAAATGGAACTGTTTTCAATCAAGGAGATCTTGTCTGGCTATACAATCCACATAGATCGAAGAGACTATCTCCAAAACTTCAGAAACCTTGGGAAGGTCCATATACAATAGTTAACAGGATTAACGACGTGGTATATCACATTTGTCGACGTCCAGCTACAAAGTGCAAAGTGGTTCACGAGGATCGTTTGGCCCCGTTTCATCGAAGAACTGAAGAAGCTTCAGAATCCAGAATTGTTCGGCACGAACAAGACCTAAGAAGGGGGCAGTGTTACGACAGATGAATGAGCAACAGTGACTTCATGACTTAACGTGACTTAAACCCTCATGTGTGCTTCTACATGAAAATCAATTTAGCCAACGAATTGGAACTTTGAACGAATCGGATGAACTTTTTCGCAAATATGTCCTTTATCCAGTGGTGTGCTGGTAAATTTTTAACAAACGGCTCGCTAAAAAGCGTGTATATATATTTATTGTAAATTTACTAATTTTTAACAATTTGGAACTTAAAAATTTCAAACAAAAATAAAATATTAAATTTTTTTTATTGTAATTTCCATCAGTGTTGGACTGGGTCTAAAAAATATTGGTTGCCAGGAGACAAAGGGGGCTCACCCTATACACAACTATAAGGCTCTCATTTTTAACATAGTGTTACGACAGATGAACGAGCAACAGTGACTTCATGACTTAACGTGACTTAAACCCTCGTGTGTGCTTCTACGTGAGATTCAATTTAGCCAACGAATTGGAACTTAGAACGATTTGGAAGAATGAAAATATAGCAGTGCAGTGTGTTAAAGTTCTGAGATCTGAAAGGACATTCAGATGGTCTGATTCAGTGCGCGTTAAGTAAAAATAATTAGTATATTTATTAGTGTGTGCGCAGGTGTATGTTTTCTGTTGTTAATAATAAAAGTATAGTGAACTAGCACAGGATGAAGATTGTTTACGTCTGAAGTTATTCAAGTGACATGGTAAACAAAGTGAAGAGGTAGTATTTTAGCACAACAGACAGAGCTGATATTGTATGCTCTATACAAAAAGGTTAATGACACTGTATGATAATAGTTAATTTGTTTATAAAATACTTCATCCATATTTTGTAACAATTTGCATTGTATTGTAATTGGTTTGAAAATATAGATATTAGTACTCACGCTATATTGAAAATATAGATATTAGTAGACACCCTGGCCAATCAGCCACTGTTTTCCATAATAGCCAATTGATTCTCATGAAATATTTTCGTTGACTTTTGCCGAGCTCTTGCGTCCATAGTCTACGATTCAACCGTGATTTGACAAATAGAGTTGCATCTCAATCTGCTAAGTCTTTTCCCAATAAATCTCTCGTCATTAAATCCAATATGTAATCTATAGTTAAACTATTTCTCACCCTCGTACAAATTATGTTCATTAAACTGAAACCTCTTTTAGCTTCAACTCTATTAATTGCAACAGTGCTAACTTTTTAGCTTTTTGAATGCTTGCACGGATTGAAACATTTTTTGATTCTACATTATTATCGACTAAATCCCAAAAATCATTCAAATCAATTTCATATTTTAATAATTGACTTAAATGGCACAATATATTTCACCAGCTATCCAAGATGAAGTTAGTTTTTTCATAAGGCCAAGTAGATGGTTCTAATAAATCAAAATAATTTAAATGTTTTCATCATCATTTCTCTCTGATAAAAGACGCAAATTCATGTGTTGTATTATATTTGGTAGTAACGTATTAATAGAAAGAGCATTGAATATATTATTTTTGTTAAATGGAAAATCTTTAAACTTATCTAATTTAATTCAATATTCAAGCTTATCGCTTAAATGCCGCTAAACCATTTCGGGTTAAAGTGCGTGCCGCTCTACAGTTTAAAGATATTGCCGATTTAACAACCGGCTCGCAAAATTCTTAAAAATTTAACCAAATAGCACAAATGGTATATGAGGAATCATGTTAGCTTAATGATGTCAAGAGAGATAAAGAACTGTCAAAGTAAAATGAATATAAGCTCCAAGACAAAATTGAAGAATGATGAGCGTCTAAATCTTGTAAATGCAGCTCCAAACCTAGTATCTGTTAATTTTCCATTTTTCTCATGCCTTAGTAGTGGTTCAAACATCTGAAGACCATTCATTCTGTATCATTGCAGAAGTTTTCTTCTAGCATTGGAGTAATGCAGATAAACAGTGAGACAACGATCAGTATCAGCCTGGTGACTTACGTGACGAAACCAATTAAGAGGAGCAACTCTCGCTCTCTGTCTGGTGATAATTACTTCAAATTTACGTGAGCCGTATGAGACATTCAGAGCCGATGCAAACTTTGTTACGTAGCGAAACAGATCAGAAATAGCTGAGGAATTCTAGTTTTTGATAGTGCTCTGTCGAAATTGATGTTTTATACACAATGTTAAATTTAGGTAATAATATTGAGAGCTGGAAAATAGTGCCACGTTTTGTTTTGCTGTAATTTCGAAATCTTGAAATATAACTTTCGGAAAAGAATCTTTTAGGCTTTGAGAGCTGCGTGAGTCAATGTCAATGGCAATCTTGGGCCATAATCAATATATCTCATTGTTTAATACAGTAGATGCATATCCCTCAAGGAATGTTTTACAAGTAGAGGGAAAGGACTATACTCCCACACAACCACAATCTCCACAAAATATCCATAAAATATCTAAAATGGCCCATATATATATATATATATATATATATATATCCATGGGTCATTTTAGATATCTTGTGGATATTATGTGGAGATTGTGTAGGCTGTGACCTCCATCAGTAGCGATTGAGATAATCAGGATATAAACATGTTTCTCTGAAGGTGAAAAAGTAAAGCGAAATTTCATTGGTGACAATTTTTTTGCAGTGTGCTGAGGATAAAAGTTTTGATAAATCTGACATAAAGCACAGATAAGGCGTCGATATAGGGAGTCCTGTAGCTAATCAGAGAGCAGAATTATAAACTAGTGTAATGTTATTACAAAAGGACTGAGGTATCGATGAAAAACAATGCAGTAATAAGTGAATTTGGCGTAAATTGTAGCCTTAGTTATCGAGAGAAGAGCAGAACTTGGTGCTCCATGCTTAAGGACTGACATTCGCCTAATCACTTTTAGTAATCTAAGATCTGAGGTCCGAAGATAGTTGAAATGCATCCTCAATATCCGTTATTCTGCAGATAATCATCAAGAAGAAGACACCCAAAGAATGTTATATCATTAATGAGTAGAGGCGCGATGGGATGTTTTCTGCATTTACAGTTATCATAGCTTTACTTTTTGTTAAAGATAAAGAGATACTACAACAAGTAGACCAGTCTGCCATCTGTGTCAGATTGCATTGACATACTTCACTTAGTTAGATTGAATCCTAATCCAAATGCAACGATATCATCAGCAAAAATTGTTACGTTAAAGAATTAATAATATTACTTGGGAGAACGTGCATGTAGGCATTGAATAAAGAAGGGGATGATGCACTTTGTTTTTGAATTACATTTTGTATGTAGTGAGTGTAAGGTAGGTTCCACACTTTAATTCGCACTTTAAACTCGCCGTTTGTAGGATGGTTTGAAAGCCAAGATTAACTTTTTCCTTTGACACTGATCTGTAATATCTTCTGAATAAGGGTTGAAATAAGAATAGAATCATAAACTGTATATCAAGAACAATTACCAAAGTATAATATCGACGCTGAAGTGCGTGTGGATAATTAAGGAAGACGGATGACAAAGCATGGCTTTGTTCCTGTAAAAGGCATAAATCCATGTATCTCTGGGGAAGAATAGATTCTTTTGCTCGCAGGCAAGAGAGGCGAGACCAGATAGCTATTTCAAACAATTTTTCCATAATTGATACAAATGATATGGGCCTGTAAGAAGTAGGTAAATTTTCACTTTTGTTCTGTTTTTTAATCTGTATGATGATAGATGGTTTCCACGATTCCGGAAATTTTCTTTCATTCCACGGGATATTAAAAATGTGTAAGAGCTCTCTATGACATTTTTCTGGGAGATTTTTATCATTGTAACTGAGATTTATCTGAACCTGTTGTATTTTTCTGTCGTTTAACCCTTTCGCTACCGTTCCGGCCGTCCCGGCCGAATCCCTTTCGCTACCATACCGGCCCGTCGGCCGGGAGAAGGTAGGTTGAACGGGTGAACTCTCCCTCCCCTCTTTGTGCATCTCCCGCTCAGAGGGTTCAAACGACCATCAATTAACATCTAAATGACAAACTGCTTGCATCCCTCCAGGCAACAGGGGGACTCTAAGAGTCGACTGCAGAATGTGGTGTGTTTATTTCCTTCTTCTAACTTGCATTTCAGCAAAAAGCAAAGGAAAGATGGAATAATTCTTTCGGATTTGAAGGGGAGATCAAAAAGTGTTAGGACTGAATAATAACTTCATGCATTGATAGGTTCTCAACAGAAAGTAGAAACAGTTGAAATAGTTAAATGTTTGATCAAGAGGGAATCAAATTCACAATTCTACAATTTCTTAAAAGCGCTTTTTATAGAAAAATGTGATTATTGGCAATCACATTTGAAGATCTGACTGCGGTCTGCCTAAATACCTACTTTTGGTATTTTTAATATTTAATGAGTTATAGAATCTGGAATATATCTGGAACTTACCTGGTTAACCAAAAATCATTCAAAATTCATATAGTGTTCAATCATTACATATGCAGCTAAAATATACATTTTATTAAAGTTTACAGAATGTTTCTTTTTTATTTTAATATGTTGCAATAATTTTTCAGGTTTTGAGTACATTTTCCAACTTACAAAATTATTTGGATATTCAACGATTATTTGTGAATAATTCAACATTTAAAGAGATTTGATAGAGGCCTCAAGTATAACTATAATCATATTTTGTCCATATTAATATTACTTAAGAAGTTACTGATATCTGAATATGACTCCATATTCAAATAACATGAAACGTTTTTTCTGTTCAGTACCTACGTATAGATATAATGCTTAGACAACGATATAAAAGAATTTCCACATTTTATTAACAGAATGCTAACTTTTGAAGCTTTCTAACTTGAAATATAAGACTTTATGGTAAAATGCTACAACAAAACAAAAAAAAATGAAGATCTACATTTAGTGGAGCTAATTCTTAAATTTCAATAATATTCTCTTTTATTTAAGGAGTTGCATATGCTGGAATATTTAACAGAAGCAATGCGTAAGGAACTTACATAATCTTTACTAATAGAGCAATAATTATTTATACAAACTTCCAAAATAAACAATTATTTGATAAAATTGGTTACATATTTGTTTCATATTATTTTTCATTCATTTTCATTTATTATTGGGGTGGAGGGACGGCATGTCCCTCTTTCCCTCATCTTCAGAATGTTAGTAACCGGATTGGAGATGAAAATAATATGAAACAAATACGTAACACGATTTTTCAAAAGAATTTTAAGACCACTGCAACGGAGTGGCAATTTTATACTGAAACACCAATTCAGTTATTTTCCATCTTTTGTTTCTTTTCCGGTTCGATCCAGTTAATTGTTCTTCCCATATTTTTTTTTTCTAGATCCGACCTATATAAAATTATTATATAATTTTAAAGTACTTCTGGAATAGATTTCTTATACAATGAGGTTGTTAAATATTTAAATTTCTATAACCCTTTAAATATTGAGTGAATTATGTTGAAAATATGGAATTAAAGAGTCACGTGTTATGATGACTAATTTATCTTCAATAAAACACTTTACACTAAAATTTTACATTACCTACGAATATGCTTTCCTTTCACATCATGAAATGCTCTATCTAAATCGGCAATGGATATATTACTGCAAATGGCGACATTCCGAAAAGTTCCAACCCAATTTTCCTTCACCAATCCATTTTTTATTCGATACTAACCAAGGCCTATGGAAATATGTTATATATAACATAAGTTTTGTGCGAACATGCCGAAAACGAGCTCCAAGAAAATTCTCTCATAAAGCTTAGGTAGTTAGTATTATTTATAGCACTCTAAAAATAAATAAAATATTAAATTATTAGAGAAGCCTGTTAGTACGAATAATACACTATGGAGAAGAACTGGGATGAAGGCGAAACATCAGTAGAAAGACAACGCAGAAAAAGAAAGATCCATGCCTCATCAGGGATTCGAACCCACGTCCCGTTGGTTATTAGCTAGCGCACTTCAGTAATAATGAAAATTCAAGGATGAATGATTATTATACCCTAATAAATGATTGTACGATGTGCAAATTCCTGTACCTCTGATTAGGAACCAAGTAAATAGGAAAGAGACAAAGTTATTTTACTCAGCACTTGGGGTGGTTAAGTCTTAGGTTTAACCTCTAAGCTGCACCTTTTTTCACACAACAGGCTAAATGGCCAAGTCAAAAGAGCTTAAAGAAAGTTGGTGTAGGAGATCCACTGGGCAGCTATTAGTAGGAGACATATGGTAATCTCCCGTCAAGAGAATTCAGTGCATTCTTTTACTTATATAGGGTATGGCATTTTACCCACAGGTTAATGTCCCTTCTGACGGACGGCAACTTCAGACGCCCAACGGGGGTTAACGGGGGTTAACGGAAGTCTGTAAATGGTAGCTAGGTAGTCACTGGAAGGAGAGCTATGCACCAATCCCCTGTGATGATGCATAGAACCGGCCAGGCCTAGCACCTAATGTCCGACCCCGCCTTCTCGTGGTGCGGACCGTTAGTAACTTTCAAAAGAGATACTCTCTTGTGGAAGTGAATGGAAGGGGAGGGCTGCCAGATTAGTGTGGCCTACTGATCTGGACAACTATGGCTACTTTTCTTTTTTTTCTACCCTGCTGAGGAGTGGTCAACCACACAGGGTGTTGGTGCTGACCATATAAACCTACTGGACTGGACAGATATATGGCTCTGAGCTTGATTATGGATCCTGATTTTGCTGCACTGGTGGGCTTCTGTGGAGGGAAAATCTTCCGCTGTGTTTTCTGTTGGTTTGTGGGTTGACAGCCCCAAGTGAATAGATTCACAGGATATGTTTATCAGCTGGTGGATAATCCTGAGCAGAAGTCATCGCAGGCACCTGAACTCTTTGTTTCTATTGGCATCGTCAAATTCTACATTAGAGGAAGTCTTCCAGTGTAGATGGCTTCAGCCTTTAGTAGTGAGGGAACGGGTCTTTGCCCCATGTCTGCGATTAGGGGGCTGTTTGATATTGTCGGCATTCCCTCTCTCAATAAACATAGTTTCTTTAAACATCCCACTAACCATTTTCTCTCCATAGGTAGCTGGAATGTGAGGACTCTGCACAGAGCTTTTTCTCTTGATGTCCTCACACAAGAATTCCACCACTATAATTTAGATATTCTCGGCTTGCAAGAGACCAGATGGACAGATAAAGGTCAGATTCTTAAAAATAATCTTAAATTTCTCTTTTCAGGGAGGGACGACATTAAGCATCACCAAGGCGTGGGTCTGCTTCTCAGCAGACACGCTAGCGATGCTCTTCTAGGATATGAGTGCATTAATGAAAGGTTTCTTACAGCAAAATTTCAGACAAGCATTAAAGACTTGAATGTTATCTGCTGTTATGCCCCCACCGAGGATGCCGATGAGGATGAGAAGGATAGATTTTATGAACAACTTCAGGATATTTTGAATTCTGTCAAGAAAGGAGATATTACCCTTGTTCTTGGTGACTTCAATGCCAAAGTTGGTACTGACTCTGACCTTTGGGGAGGAGTAATAGGCCCTTTTGGTATTGGTAGCTGCAATGGCAATGGGCAACGTCTCCTACAGGTAAGTAAACTCAATGGATTCAGAATAACTAACACTTATTACAAACACCGCGACATACATAAGTACACATGGGTTTCACCTGATGGGCTGCATAAGAATATGATTGATTACATATTAATTAACAGCAAATGGGCTAGTTCTGTTAGGAATACCAGGGCATATAGGGGAGCTGAAATTGGATCTGACCATTACCTTGTTAAAAGTGTGTTGCAACTTAAACTTAAAAAGTGTTGTGCTAGGGTTAAAAATTTACTTTTAATACTGAAGCTCTGAAAGATCCGGTTATAGCCAAAGCTTACCATGATAGGTTACTTAGTCATTATGACAGTCATGGTTTGCTTACTACTGAAGTTGAGGAAGAATGGGATCATTTTAAACAGGCTTTTTTGGACACTAACAGTACTCTTTTAGGAAAAAAGGAGCAGAAGAGGCAGAATTTTCTGAGTGATAAGGCACTTGAGCTTATTTCGGAAAGAAAGAACTGCAGCAATGTCCTTAATCAATACCCTACTAGTCCTAATAGAAAGCATTACAGAGAACTTAATAAATGTGTAAAAGATCAGTTAGCTGCTGATAAAAATCTTTGGCGTGATGGTTTGGCTGACAAAGCCGAGGAAGCAGTTAGACAGCACAACAGCAGAGAGCTGTACCCGATAGTTAATGTTTTGTGTGGTAGAAAACGGAAAGGTATACAGGGATTGAAGGATAAACAAGGTAAAGTTATAGAAGGTGAGAATTCTGTCATGGCTAGGTGGGCTGAGCATTTCAGTGATGTTCTAAACAATGTAGTTAGTTCTACTCCATTGTTTGCAGTGATGATAGATGCATTGGTGGCTTTAATGTTGGCCCTATAACACAATCTGAAGTTATTTTGGCTGTTTCTAAACTTAAACTACATAAATCCCCAGGGGTAGATGAAATTACTACCGGAATGCTTAGAGCTGGGAATGTTTCGGTTACCACTTGGATGACTGAAATTCTGAATATCTTTTATGATAAAGGCATGGTTCCTAAGGATTTTATCAGAGCTATTGTTATCCCTATTTTCAAAAAAGATGATCGCAGTTCTTGTGATAACTATAGGGGTATCAGACTACTCTCTGTTCCAGGTAAAGTTCTTTCCATGATTGTGCTTAATAGAATTAAGAATCTGGTTGACAGTCAATTGCGTGATGAGCAATGTGGATTCAGAAGTGGTAGGGGATGTGTGGATCAGATATTTTCACTTAGGCAGATTCTTGAGAAATGTTTAGAGTTTCAGAAACCTTTGGTTGCTAGCTTTGTTAATTTCAAAAAGGCTTTCGACTCTGTTGATCGTCATAATTTGTGGTTGATTGTGAAATCATATGGTATACCAGACAAGTCAGTTAACATAATGAAAGCTCTCTATAATAACAATGAGTCGTGTGTGAGAATTGGTAAGTCTTGTAGCAATTGGTTTAGCATTACTTCTGGTGTTCGACAAGGCTGCATTTTGTCTCCTTTTCTCTTTAGCTTGGTTATTGATTATGTTATGCGAAATTCACTTCAAGGGAAAGATTTTGGCCTTAAATGGGCTGGAGATAAGAAAATTTCTGATTTAGATTACGCTGATGATTTAGCCCTTTTGGTAAATGATGTTGATGAGATGAACTCTTTCATTCGAGCTGTTGATGAGACTGGTAGTAGAGTAGGTTTGGTTATAAACAGAGAGAAAACTAAAGTGATGAAAATTGGTCAGGCAGGCTGTGATTCTGTTAATCTGAATGGTTGCAGTCTTGAGCAGGTGTCACAGTTTAATTATCATGGGAGCTAATTATCTATCTGTAACAGATAATGGTGATGTGCGGCATGAGATTAACAGACGAATAGGGATTGCTGCCGGGACTTTTAAGAATCTATGGAGAGTGTGAAGAAATAGGCGTATACACCTAAAGACTAAAATTAGACTGTATAATAGTTTGGTTCTTTCTAAGGTTAGTTATGGTAGTGAAACTTGGACACTTTGTAAACAAGATAACAGGAAACTAGATGCTTTTGATTCCAGATGCTTACGCAGTATCTTGGGCATTAGGTGGTTCAACTTTGTAACTAATGATGAGGTTAGGCAAAGGAGTTTGCAACCTCCTTTACGCAGCATATTGTGCAGAGAGAGACTCCGTTGGTTTGGCCATGTTGCCCGTATGAATAATTATAGATTGGCGAATAGGGTTATGAACAGTGTGCCTAAAGGCCTCAGAAAGAAGGGGAGACCTAGGATGCGGTGGGCAGACATTGTCAAACAGGACCTTGTTAGAATTGGTGTGCAGTGGCCAGATGCAGTAGATGTAGCTCGGGATAGACTTGCTTGGAGAACTAAATTGCACGGTCTGGTTGGACCTCCGTAGCCCATGGCTGCTTGAGGATGATGATGATGATGATGATGAACGGAAGAAAATCTGAATGCAATCGCATTTGGGAGTAGAAATTGGGAAAATAAAATATTGGGTCTGGAGCTCTGTCAAATGGATCAACCTGCTCCCTCCACACACACACACACAGACACCCCATGCTGTGAGGGGGGGGGGGCAGAGCCGTAACTTGCTATATTTGTGCCAGAGGCAAGAATAGAAATTGCACCGCTATATAGTTTCATAGCAGTCTTTTTCTGAGCTTCCTCATCTCGTATTTTTCTGAACCCCTCATTTTGTATTTTTATGCGCCCCTCATCTTGTATTTTTCTGAACCCCTCATTTTGTATTTTTATGCGCCCCTCATCTTGTATTTTTCTGAACCCCTCATTTTGTATTTTTATGCGCCCCTCATCTTGTGCGCCCGAGGCTAATGCTTTACTTGCCTCACCGTTGTTACGGCCTAGGTATTTCTGGGGTGAGCTAAAAAAGTTCCATTTTGATTTTCGTGTACCGTACACATACTTTGGAATAATACTTTTTGAAAGATCGCTTCCAAGGTGAGAAAAATCATACGCTGCCCTTTTCGGTAAGAATAATTTCTGTCAAAAAACTGGAAGAACATATATCGCCTCTGGAGAATATAGGATGTTAATTTTCAAAGAGAACGAAATTTATCGTTTTCCAAATTTGTACTCTTTAACAGTGATAATTCGAACCAACAGATGATTTGGAAAATTTAATTAATAATATTTTATTAGTACTTACAAAGAAAAAAAAAATAAATTAAAACGTTGGGTTTTCCCAGTGAATATGATAGTTTTTCGTGGGGGAGGAGTATATAAGTTCCGTACTGTAACTTGGGATTAAAATAAATAAATAAATACCCCCTCAAGCAGCTGCTTGCCACAGAGGTCTGACAGGAGCCTGTCAGTTTATATGCCACAGTAGGAGATCTGAGAGGATGGCAGGACCTCAGCAGAAAAACGACACACACATCCATGCCTAATTCCGGGGCTCGAACCCAGGTCCCTTAGATCAGTAGCCAAGCGTGCTAACCACTCGGCCACGGGACGACGGTTCGAAAAAATAGCAAAATTTGTTGAAAATCTTAGCAGAAGTGTTATTTTAAAATCCATTTTATAAAATCACTCTACAGCAGATACTTTATTTAGTAGAGTTATTTATTCTCAGTCGCACTCTTGTGAACACAATTAGCTAAATGCCAGGTAATAAGGACCTCAAAGGCTTATACATGGGTCGGATAAACAAGACTCTTTGGTCAGTTGCTAAGAGACAGATGGAAACTTTCCTTCAAGGCCATCAATAAAAGTGCACAGAGTGTGGTTTACCTTCACATGGACCACGGCGTTTCGTCTCAACCGCAGGAAGGCATCGTTCCAAGTCCATCGGTTCTGCTTTCTCACCAAATGAAGGGTTTGGATTTAATGGAAATAAATCTCAACGTTGCTATATTTGGGACTCGAACCTGGAAACTATGCAGTAGAGGCTTCCAACACTACCAACTAAGCCAAACAGTCACCTTGGTACTTTTAATCACTAATTTCCATGTTACTCCAGTTTTTACAATAAGCATTGTATTCTTTAAGGTTTTGAAGGAATACACTCATAATTAATGAGAAATGTGTCTGTAAGTTTAAGACAGGAAATTATAAATTCACTACCAACGTAGCATGCCATACTTGACAATCTAGAAATAGCCCCCCCCCCCCCCCCTCTCACAGCTTCCAGTAAGTTTGCCATAAAAGCCGTAGAAGGACATTAGTCAGCCCGAAATATACTTCGATATAAATTTCAACTAAATAACTTAGCTGATTGTTAGTAACATTTACAGAGAGGCAACATTGCCCCCCCCCCCCCCCAAATAAGAAGAAAAATACATTTCGACATTCTGATAATAAAAAACTTTAGATCGATAATTTTCGTAATTTTTCCATTAACTTACGAGAGAAGGAAATGGAAAACAATTAGCAACTAGAAGAATACATATCGCCTCTGGTGAAAAAGGGATACTCGTTTTCGAAAAGAATGAAGTTCTGATTTTCAATCTTTACATTCCTCTCATATTAGAAATTTGATGTAATGGATGATTGGAAAAATGCAGGCATTAATATTTTATTAGTATCTTTACCACACAAATGGAGTTTCTCATTAAACAAAAAATTGCATTTTCCCAGCTATATTTTGGAAGCACGAAGCACGATTTCATTGCTGCCAATGTAAACTATGTAACCACCATAATCTATCATGCAAATTTCAAATTTCTATCATAAACATATCGTTGGCAATGTTTGTTAAATATTGTGGCATTTTTGCACTTTTTCCACCATTTTAGGACGTTATTAAAATATTCGGGGAAAGTGCGATTGTAATATTTCATCAATACCTATCTAATCAAAAATCAAAAATAATTTTTATCTAATCTTTTTCAAAAGCATAGAAATGCCAAAAAAATATGTAACATGTACATTTTGGCTGCAGGGAAGAATTCCCCAAACCTCCTCATTAAACACCGCCACTGGACGGACAGTGACCAACTCTTAAAACCGAACTCTTTATAACTGCGCAATAGTTCTCTTTGATTTCTCACAGCCTTTGTCAGGGATGGCCGCTCTTCTGCTTGAGACCGCCACTGATACTGGATAATATTCCTAGATAAGTAATTGTCGTTAATACCTCGTGTAAAAAATATTAATATCTATTGGTTTGTTCTACATCTTAGTGGCACTTATGTGACTTACACTTTGTGAACATAATGGGCTAAATGACTTGGTCACAAGGACCCCAAGGGAGAGAAGGTTTGGGAAGGTGAACTGTTAGGAAAAGAATAGAAAGCCATTCAGCGTGTTCTTTAATGGGAACATGGTATGGCAGCTGACAAAAATGAAGTTGATATAGAAAGAGATGAGCTGCTTTACCTCTGAGCGGTACTTTCTTTTGCACTTGGGCTAAATGGCCAGGTGACAAGGATCCCGAAGACTCGGAGAAGGTTGGGGGAGGGAACCCAACCTTATCTCAGAGAGCTGTTGCGAGACAGATGAAATCCTGTCAAAGCCATTTGGCAGGTTCTTTAACGTGCACAGAGTATGGCCCTCCAGCACACGGTCCCACGGCTTAACGTCCCACCAGACGGACGGCGACCTTTCCCCGCTCATTGGTGTCCCTTACTGACCGAGGGCAGGGTGGGGAATTTTGAAGACGTAAATCTCAACAATGGATCAGCTGGTACTCGAACTGCAGATTACGAGCCTGATGCACTCTGACTGAGCTACCCCTGTGCCATATGAGAAAAAAATCTACTAAACAAATTTAAAGCGTCATGATTCATTTTGCGTTGCGTTGATTACGTTCCTGGTCCTATTTAAGGGTACTCTTTTAAAGAAGATGCAGGGTCGGCGTCAAATCTAATTCGATGTGCAGCATGCTAAGGTATGTAGTAAGCATTTTTGAGGAGCCTATTACGATCTTAACCTATGAACCAAACTCTCAGGACTGCCTGTTGAACGTAAACTTAAAGGGATAAATATAGTTCATATATAAATGTGACGCACAAAAATTCAGTCTTGGTTACGACGACAGCTTCTACTCGTACCAAATGATTATTGACTCGAACAAAAACGCAAATGAGTGTTGGAAAAATAAATCAATGATCCTGAAAACTGGGACAATGTGCCCAATAAAAAAGTAGCATATTCATTGGCAATTGATAATTTAAATACCTCAGCTTATAGTACACTGATCAAGAGAATAAAAACTTATTGTCAGTGCGTCAAAATCAGAAAATAAAAAAAATTACCCCTAGTTATATATAGGGGGGACAAGGGGGTCAGGTTCCCTTGTCCTCGCCTATATCCGGTCCCGTGGCCGAGTGGTTAGCGTGCTTCCCTACTGATCAAATGGACTTTGGTTCTAGCCCCGAATAAGGCATGAATGTTTGTGTTGTTTTTCTGCTGAAGTCCTGCCATCCTCACAGATCTGCTGTGTCGTATTAAACTGACGGGCTCCTGTCGGACCTCTGTGGCAAGCAGCTGCTTCAGGGAATATTTATTTTTATGTAGTTGCCGAAATAAGTGCCAAACAGTAATAGCACAACAATAGTTTTCATCACTTGTGTGCAGAGTAATTGAGAACTAGCTCTACTGCTTTAAATATTTATCTCTTTTATTGGGACGGAATTGGCTCAGTCAGAAGAGCTCTAAGCTTCTAATCTGATGATCCCAGGTTCAAGTCTTAAGTGTGCTTGCTTTGAGCCATCGTCCTTCGGCTGAGGCATTAAATCCTGGTCCCATGTGCAAGAGAGAGCCATACCCTGTACATGTTAAAACACACCGGATGGCCTTGACAGGAAACTTCCATCTGCCTTCTTCCAATTGGACAGCTGTGAAGCTGTCCAATTGGTCGCCTTCCCCAAACATCTCTTGAGCCCTTGGGATCCTTGTGACTTGGCCATTTATCCATTGTATGCACAAAAGCACTGCTCAGAAGTATAAACTGTCCAAACCACTTTATTTCCCAAATAGAAAGAAAATAAAATACATGGCAAATGAAGAAAATGTACGAAGAGTTTAGGGATGTTCAATATGAGCGCCGTAGATAATGCGGCAAATATCCAAAGGTTTTCAACTACCTCCCGCACTCTATGGAGCATATGAAAAGTTACTTGGGTGATGACTAATAGTAATATGTCATCCAGTTCATTAATGGACTATGATAAAGATGGGTGATGAGCTGCATCTTGAAGGAAATCCCCACAGAAAAAATCGAGTGAGGGTTTGATGGATTTCGTCAAACTAAAATACAAACTGTGCTTTATGTGCATCTGCACAATCCCTCATTTCATTTGTCCTCAATCCCACAGAAGCTCCTCCAGAAAAAATAGCAAACACTGCAAACCAATGAAATCAAATTTGATGTATTTGTATATCCTTTCATTGTTATATTTGTTTTCTTTTCGTGTGACAGATAAAGTAGTTATATTTATATTTGTTTGAAGATGTACAGCTACTTTGTCATTATCCAGGGGCGGTGGTGGCTCAGTCGGTAGCGCGTTAGGCTCGTAATCTGCAGTCCCCAGGTTAGAGCCCTAGCTGGGTCAGTGCTGAGATTTATCTCAGCAAAACTCCCCACCATTCCCATGGTCAGTAGGGACGTAGCTTGCACTTAACCTATGAACCGAACTCTTAGGCTGACACCGATGGGCTTGGAAATGCCGCCGTCCATTGGATGGGACATTAAGCCGCGGCCCCATTTGTGGAAGAGCCATACTCTGTGCACGTTAAAGAACATGCTGGATGGCCTCGATGGGAGGCTACTACTGTCCCCCAACAGCTGTTTGGTGGGTCCCCTTTCTAAGCCTTCGGGGGTCCTTGTGATCTGGTCATTTTGCCCATTGTGTACAAAAAACCGCCGCTTAGAGGTAAAACATCCCAACTCATCAGTCTCCCCATTGTCACATCAAAAGTCTTAGCCATTGAACGTCAAGAAATGCTTCCTCGTGCAGTGGCACCTTCATTCACCCTGGGAAACCCTGTCTCTTGGTTCCCCACCCCCTTTGCTCTTTTTCGGTGCGATTGCGTCACTTTGCCATCCTCTCCCACTTTAATTTTTTTCTAGATCCGGACTTGGTACAGGATAAGACTGCTGCACACGGGACCACGGCTTCGTCCCTCATTAGGGGATGGCGGCCTTTCCAATCCCATCAGTGTCCCCTTTCTCACCGGGGACAGAATGGAATTGCACGCTGGATGGCCTTGATGGGAGACTATCATCTGTCTCCATAGAGCTGTTCCAGTGGGTCCCTCAATCTTCGGGGTCCTTGTGACCTGGCCATTTAACCCATTGTCTTCAAATAAAATGCTACTCAGTGGTAAAAAAATTGTCATTATCATGTATAATAGTGTATATGATCATAATTTAATATAAATTTCATATGTGGGGACTCTTGCTTTTCTTTATTCTGGAAGAGACTATTCACTGACTCTGTTCTTGATAGCATTCTTGATCTACCTGAATGACAAACCAAAAAAACTTTATAGCTCTGTGACAAACAGCTGTTTCAGGCAGAGTGGGTTGTTTTACCTCTGAGCTGCAGTTTCTTTGCACACGGTGAGTTAAACGGCCAGGTTAGACATGCAAGAAAAGTTAGTTAACCTAATAAAAGCTCTATTATCTAATAGCACTGCGTAGTGCGCGAGAGTTGGTAAGTCTTGTAGCAATTGGTTTAGTCTCTTTTTGTCTCCTTTTCTCTTTAGCTTGGTTATTGATTACGTTATACAAAATTCACTGGAAGGGAAAGATTTTGGTCTTAAATGGTGTAGAGATTTCAAAATTTCTGATTTAGATTATGCTGATGATTTAGCCCTTTTGGCAAATGATGTTTATGAGATGAACTCTTTCATTCGAGCTGTTGATGAGACTGTAATAGAGTAGGTTTGGTTATAAACAGAGAGAAAACTAAAGTGATTAAACTTGGTCAGACAGGCGGTGATTGAGTTAATCTGAATGGTTGCACTCTTGAGCAAGTGTCTGAGTTTAATTATCTTGGGAGCTATATAACAGATACTGGTGATGGGTGGCATGAGATTAACAGACATATATTGGGATTGCTGCCGGGACTTCTAAAACTCTATGGAGAATGTAGAGAAATATGCATATACACCTAAAGACTAAAATTAGACTTATAATTGTTTGGTTTTTCTAGGGATAGTTATGGTAGTGAGACTTGGATGCTTTGTAAACAAGGTAACAGGAAACTAGATGCTTTTGATTATAGATGCTTACACAGTATCTTGGGCATGAGGTGTTCAATCTTGTAAGTAATGATAAGGTTAGGCAAAGGAGTCAGCAGCCTACTTTAAGCAGTATATTTTGCAGAGAGAGAGATACTTGGTTGTTTGGCCATATGAATATTATATATTATATAGAGATTAGTGAATAGGGTTATGAACAGTGTTCCCAAAGGCTTCAGAAAGAGGGGGAGACCTAGGATGAGGTGAGCAGACAATGTCAAACAGAACTTGTTAGAATTGATGTGTAGTGGGCAGATGTAGTTCAGGACAGATATGATTGTAGCAGTGTCTGGTTGGACCTCCGTAGCTCATGGCAGCTTGAGGAGGCTGATGACTTAGATTATGCTCATTTGTTTATTTTCGAAAATGATGTTGATTAGATGAATTGTTTTATTAGTGCTGTTGATAAGACTGGTAATAGAGGAGGTTTGATCATAAGCAGAGAAGAACCTAAAGTGATGAAAATTGGTCAGCTTGGTTGTACTTCAGTTATTTTGAATGGTTGCCACGAGCAATTGTCTCAGTTTAATTATCTCTGGCGATGTGCGACATGAGATAAACAGAAGAACTGAGATTTTTTCCGGTGCCTTTAATAGTCTATGCAGAGTGTGGAAAAATTGGAGTATACACTTAAAGAGCAAAATTAATTTGTATAATATAGTAGTACAATAGTTTGGTTCTTTGTAGAGTTAGTTATGGCATTGAATATTATTTTTAATCAAGATAACAGGAAACTTTATATCTTTGATTCTGGATGCTTACGCAGTATCTTCGGAATTAAAGGGTTTCACTCTATAAGCAATGGTAATGTTAGACTACGCAGTCTGCAACCACATTTGAGGAGCATATTTTGCAGAGAGAGAATGCGCTGGTTTGGGCACGTTGCCCGTACGCATAGCGACAGATTAGAGAATAAGATTATGGACGATGTGCCTAAAGGCCAGAGAAAAAGGGGGAGACATAGGTTGCGGTGGGCAGACAATGTCAAATAAAACCTTGTTAGAATTGGCTTTCAGTTAATAAATACAGCAGCTCTGCACAGGACAGACGTTTGGAGAACTAAATTGCGCAGTCTGTTTGGACCTTTTTACTCCAAGGCTGCTTCAAGACAATATATGTAATAACGTTTAAGGCGGATCTTTCTGATAACTTTCGCAATTTATGATTTATTTCCTAGTAAATTACTTTTCTTAATGTTGTTATTTTTCTTTTCATGCAAAGTGTGAAGTACTCTGAAAAATGTATCGTATTGAAATTTTAGAGTGTAAAACGTGTTTTGCAGAAATGACGGCAGAGCTAATAGAAGCTAACTTATTATCAGTATAGTGGTAATAACTAGGAGATATCACTGAGAAGACAGAGATTCAGATTAAATTTTTAAGTAGTTACATGCATGTTTGTCATTGTCTGATGATCTCACAAAAGTTCAGTTTCTACAAATGTCAATGTTTTATAATTATCTGAATTAGGATTTAAAGGATACTTAGCTACAATTCCTCTCCTCCGTGTTATCCTAAAGAAATTGCGTCACTATGCCATGCAAATCAACTGATAGAGATAAGGCTAAGATAAATTTAGTTGCAGTGCTGAAATAGAATCAGAGAAGGACAGAACAACACTTAAGAGTACGAGATTGGCATTCCTTTATCAAATTTAGGGGCCCTGAAAAGGGCCGTTTTCTTTTGATGTGGGACGACTAGAACATTCAAACAACTACCATGTCATCTTTCTTCCGTTTGCAGCATGCGGAACACAGCAATCGACGTAAGGTAATGCAGAATCGACGAAATCTCCCTTGTTTCCTTTGACGTACCTTCTCTCTTATGGCATAAATCCGTCCTGTTTTAAAAAAGGCATCAGGATCAAAAGGTACAGTCTCTGTCTGCCTAAGGATTTCGGGAAAGGTGAAATTGCGGTCGGTCGTGTCGAGTGGCCCCATCCTATGTACCACTGATTTCTTTCCTTGATCAAAGATTATTTCATCAATTTCTCCTACTTGTTTTTCGATGATGGCACAGTAGAGATTTATTCTGTTGTTTCTGCTACCTTCCTGGATGGCAGAAAGGCAAAGACTCTCCCTCCTCCACTACGTCATAATATCCCTCGGAGATTTGATGACTTTTAGCATCGATTTCTTTTCCCTCCTGGGAGGATCCTTTCTTCATTTCATCTGTATCTAGTGGTAGTTCCATTGTTCTAGTTCTAATATTCTCTCTATCCATTTAATTAACTGAAGTCTTCCTTCTAATAAAGTTCCTTTACTAACTGACTTCTCCAGATTATCGTTTCACTAAAAAGCAGATAAATTATATTCCTCTTACGTAAAGATCAGCACAATATCGCTATAACACGCATTCCACTCATAAGCATTCCTTTAGAATCATTCTTTCATTCTTTCATTAAAGCTATGCTTTCATTTCAACAATGATAGTCTTCATTTGTTACGTTTCACTGAGATTTCGTGACGTCAGATGTAACGAAAGGCACCATTTTCGTTCTTTCCTTCCGCCATGACTAATGTTGCTTTTACGACTGAATTTTGAACCAAATAAATAATCCAGTGAATTCCTCAAAGACATACTGAGACGTATTTTCTTTTCACAACACAAAAAATAATTTGGGCGGGGGTGGCTCAGTCGGTAGCGCGCCAGGCTCCTAATCTGCAGTTTCCAGGTTCGAGTCCCAGCTGGGTCAGCGTTGAGAATTATTTCCGCAAAACTCCCCGCCCTGCCCACAGTCAGTAGGGGACACCGATGGAGAAGTCCATCGGTGTCCCCTACTGAGGGTCGCCGTCCGTCGGATGGGACGTTAAGCAGTGGCCCCGTGTGCTGGAGGGCCATACCCTGTGCACGTTAAAGAACATGCTGGATGGCCTCGACGGGAGGCTACCATCTGTCTCCCAACAGTCGTTCCAGTGGGTCCCCTCCCCCAACTTTCTCTGAGCTTTCGGGGTCCTTGCGACCTGGTCATTTAGTCCATGGTGTGCAAAAAAAGTGCCACTCAGAGGTAAAACAACCCAACAACTCAAAATAATCTGTATATTAAAATTGGTCATTGGGTAGTTTTATCACTGAACTTCACTTTTTCCTTCTTTTGCAGAGAATTGGATCAACGGCAGGTCTCAAGGACCTCCAAGCGCTCATCGAAGGTTGGGGAAGACGACCCACTGGACAACTGCTATGATTCAGATAAAAGCCACCCATCAAGGTGCACAGGATTATAGCTGTCTGTTACACACGGTGCCACAGCTTAACGTTCCATTCGATGAGCGGCTAACTTTTCAAGCCCATCTGTGTCCCCTTTCTAACCCAGAGCAGAAATAGGGTTTAAAGGAGGTATTGGTAGGGTTTTTCGATGATGGCACAGTATGGATATGGTAATGTGGACGCTGGCCTATTTGGAACCCTGTCCCTACTCTTCTCAGGGGAGGAAGGGGGGGTGAGAAAAGCAACTTTTTCGTTTTAAGGGATGAGGCAAATACTTTTCATGTTGTAAAAGTGCTAATAAAATACTACTCTTTCCATTTCACAGTCATCTATTGTTTCCTTTACAATTTTTAAAGCGTGAAAAAGTAGGTAAATGAAAAACGTCTTCCATTTGAAAACGAGGTTCACCAGAGCAAATATGGATTCTTCTATTTAAAATATATAATATCGCTTATTCATAATGTCGTGCCCGCATGCTTGCAATGCGAGCCCGATGTTCTCGTGCAGCTTCTGCCTGGCACATCTCTCGGAATGGACTGTCCTATCTGTCCCCCATCCGTCTGTGAAGAAGCCTGTAGGGGCAAACCCAGTCACAGAGATAATCGACTCGAAACTCCTTCTCTTCCTCTCGTTTTTACTCCTTCATCCCAACCACATTGATATCCTCCAAGCACTTTCTTATTATGCACACTGATGACCACCAATGGCCTTTTACCACGAATTCAACTAGACCCCCCCCCCCTCCCCAAGAGGGCATTGGCCACCTTGCCAACCATCGACACCGGACTTGGTGGCGGGCTTTGTTTGTTCTTGTAGTCTTCGAGCCAGTCCAGTAAACGTCATAGTGAGAGTGTGGAGGCCCCTAACAAAAGGACCATGGCCTAGCAAGGGATAAACTGATTTTGATGTTGTGGAGGTCGCATGCCAAGACTTTCGTGCTGGCCTCGTCCTTTTAAGTTATGAGCATCAAATTGTCAGTGAACAGAAACATTGAAAGGAAAGACAACTGAAGGAACTGAACAGAGCGGTTGCCAGAGCTACCGAAAAAATCACCGCCACCCTGGTCAACGGGTGGTTTCGAAAGACGAGTCAGAAAACATTTCACCTACTTCTTATTTTCCTAGTTTGCCCCCCAGTGCCCTAAACCTGTAACTTTAAGTTTTGTTCTGTATCTAGCAGTGGGACCAGTGGGGCTCATTATAGCCTATGTTGTATTTGGCCAGTGACTGTACCCGGTGGGCAGTCACTGTATGTATATGTAGTTTAAAGTGTAAATAAATATAAATAGATGAAATAACTGGGTTTGTGTATTCGGCCACCTGAGCAAATCCTGACGAGGTAGGGACAGGTATCCTTCTGCAAACGCTCTCACATACATAGGAAACAACCCAGCCATGACAGACAGAGAAGGAGCCTGTTTACAGGTGTAAATTCGCTGGACAAAAGGTTTAAAAAAGAATAAGAATGGATAACTTTTTTTACCATTTGGATTTATTTATACAAGTATAAACGAGGCACTGCAATGTGACAAAGCACCGAACTTCTGCTATTTCTGCTATTCACCGAACTTCTGCTAGTTACCTAGTTGCAGGGGTCGAGTGCTTTCAACTGCACTCAGCACTCATCTTCAAGACATCTTACAGTTCCCTGGGAAGCGAATCGTTGGTGATAGATTAAGATAAGCGAAAGTAATACCTTTTTCTTGATGATATTTTCACTGACGAGAGTTCTGCAGTGGGAGGAAATTCCAGCATGCTTGCAGTGGAGCAAACTCACTGAATAGCAGAAGTTCGGTGCTTTGCCAGTAGCACTTGAATGTACACCAGACGACAGTGGCATGCACTTCGTGACACTTGCGTCGTTAAAGCGGCCGAAATGGTATTTGCATTCTTGGGCAGTTCAAGGAATTTCGGATTTGCTCACCTCTGATCGGACTTTGGTACAGTCGCTCAAAAAAGTATCCGAACACTATGGTTGATTACAGAATTCAGAAAAAATATCTGAAGCGTGTAAAGCAACTGTACACGCTCCAGTTACCGTTCACAGCAAACTGGAGCGTGTGCAGTTACTGCATACGCTCCAGTTTGCTGTGAACGGTAACTGCACACGCTGAATATTTCCGTGAGTGAGCCCACACGATCTAGTATCAAAATAATATGACCACCTACAGTCGCTCAAAAAAGTATCCGAACACTATGGTTGATTACAAAATTCAGAAAAAATATCTGGCAACCTTCGTGTCACGTGACTTCGTGTCCCATGTGCCGGTCACTAACTTCAGAGGAGCAATGATGGGCAATTGAAGTGTCGGATTACTCTTCTGCAGTTGGGAGGTGGGGTCGGCCAGTTGCCCAATAGTGCTGAAGAAAAAAATGTTTTCATGATGAACATTTAAAAGCGACGTCACTGTTAAATGTTTCAGCTTCACAAAATTATTGAAGAAATATTTTTGTAAATTGAAATTCCCATTAAAAGTTCAGTTATACAAAAAATGGCACTGGAGGTAACAGTGATATAATTTGTTGTAAAAACGTCATTAACTAAAATAAATTTGAAGTAATTAAATTCATTCAATTATTCAATTAATTTTGAAAATGTTAGAATTAGTAGAACAGCGGATTTTCACAACATTAAAAGAATGTTATGAAAATTGAGAATTGGAAAGATTTGCGCGAGATCTTCAATTTATTTCTAGTGACATTTTTTCCGTAAAAACTTGTTTTCGCAGTTAAGGAGATTGAGGATGCTTCATTAAATGCACTAAACTATAAAGAAAATTCTTTGGTGAAAGTTAGTGCCGAAATTTATAACGTAATCGTATATAATTACATAACAACATACAACATAATACATAACATAATGTTCATGTGTGAAAAATGTTTTCATAAACTTCAACAGATGTGCAAACTTGAAAAATTCCCAACATCGAAAAGCATTTTTTCACAG
This sequence comes from Ryuthela nishihirai, assembly GCA_038380435.1. Classification (NCBI taxonomy): domain Eukaryota; kingdom Metazoa; phylum Arthropoda; class Arachnida; order Araneae; family Heptathelidae; genus Ryuthela; species Ryuthela nishihirai. Next base: position 24,945,686 of record JAWZYU010000001.1, read on the forward strand.
ATTTTAAAAGAAATTGCCTCACAAGTTCAGCTTCCAAACTATCATAATATTAAGCAAAATCTAATACATCGTTTTATCGTGTTTCGTATTAGAATTTGGACAGTAGAGAGGAAGCGGCATTTGAAAAGGCAGAAACAAAATGAAAAGGCAACCAAATGTATTGCAATGAGATTGATTATTGCAAAAGTAAATTAATTACCAAAACTGGAAAGGTGGAATTTTTCTCAAGTAATATATATATTTTACATAGCATAGTGTAATAAGGGAAAAATTGATTTAAAATGTTCTAGTTTTTTATATGTAGCATAATTTTGATAGATTTTAGAATATGTAAAAATGTTTATGAAGCTTGCTTATGCCAAAGATCATGCTACAAGTGTCCAACTATTATTTTTGGAACAGAATTTTAGTATTAATTTTGTAAAGGCATAAATCATGCTGAAATAAAAATTTTTATCATATCTTTTCAGGAATTTTTGCTTTTTAATTAAAACTAATATCTGGGACTGAACATATGAAGGAACAGTTTTTGCTTAAATTTCAAAATTAATGAATTGACGGAATTGTAATATAATCAGTCAATAAATATTATTGTAAAATACTGAGAAGAGAAAACATTTCCATTATTTTTAAGTAACAAAATCGTATTATAAAGTTGTTCCGTCCCCATGTATGAGTTGACGAGCTAGAAATCAGTCTGCTACACTAGGAGCTAGAATCACTATCGAGCTAGAAATCACTGTTACCTCCAGCACTCGCAGAGTCCAAACATGGCGCCCATTCACTCTGTTTGCCAACCTCTCCATATATAGGACCACTAACTTTGGTTACCATGGACCCTATGAGAGTTGCATATCTGGTCCTCCTTTATCTGTGGCATAGCGTAACTGGTGATGAGACTCCATATTGAACCAATGGGCTATCAGTTGACCTTCATCTTTCTACCATGTGTCTATATTCCTTTACAATTTTGGGAATTAAAAGTTTCATTCTATTTTTCAACTGTTACTCTTAGGCACAGTGCTTATATATATATATCTTCTCACTCACATGAGGCAGAGCCAATGAGTTTCCAGGTTGTTCCTTACTCTATGGAAAACAGTATATTTCCTCGTTTAGCTAGAGGCTTTATCTAAACTAGAGCATGAAATTATTACTATGGAATACTGAAAAGCAGAAATCACCATTAAAATTTTATCGACCTTTTTTTTAAAAACTTAGTTGTTTTTTCGTATATTTAAAAGAAATAAATACCCCCTCAAGCAGCTGCTTGCCACAGAGGTCTGACAGGAGCCTGTCAGTTTAATATGTCATAGTAGAAGGTCTGTGAGGATGGCGGGACCTGAGCAGAAAAACAGCACACACATCCATGCCTTACCCTGGGTTCGAACCCAGGTCCCGTAGGTCAGTAGCCAAGCGTGCTAACCACTCGGCTACGGGACGGCATATATTTTTTAACCTAGCAATTAATATATCGAAATTATTTTAAAATAAAAAATAAATACCCCCTCAAGCAGCTGCTTGCCACAGAGGTGTGACAGGAGCCTGTCAGTTTATATGCCACAGTAGAAGATCTGAGAGGATGGCAGGACCTCAGCAGAAAAACGACACATACATCCATGCCTTACCCGGGGCTCGAACCCAGGTCCCGTAGATCAGTAGCCAAGCGCGCCAACCACTCGGAAGTGATTTTGAAATCTTTTTAAAATTTCCTATATTACTTTTACAGTAGCTGCCACTCATCTAGCTATGCATCATTAGGTTTCAGAGATTTATGCACTGGAATTATTCTTTGTAAACTACTTTGGCATGGCAGCTGAATTTGCGGTGACTCACCAATGAACTGGTGCCAGCAAATCATTTTCTGTATGGGAGAGACATCATGTGAGCCTGATTCAATGTGACTCAGTTGTCTACATTTCTTTTAGCCATTTGAAAGCCAGTCCGTATCTTTGCCGGCCATCATGCAAAACGACAGTCCGGCCGACTGCCGCCTCGACTCTCTCCTGCTTGTTTCCTCCCCCCCCCCCCGATCATAAGCAGCCGCTAATTGAACAAACCGTAACGCCACTCCTTGTGTTCGATCTTCAGGCAGAAATCTTCCCGTCTACCCTTCCCATCCTTTTCTATATACAGAATGCTCCGAGAATAGCAGTGTCACCTCTATGTCTTCCAAACTGTTCTGTTGTGTTCAATAGTTTTCTGTTTTAAAACCTTTACTTGCTATGGTAGATCTCAGTGCTTATTTCAAAATTATCTTCATATTTAAATTATTATTTGACGAAATCAAATAAGTGATTATCGCTTTGTTATGACTTTTAAAACGAAAAACAGGTTTATTAGAAGTTCAGATTCATAAATTATTTTTAGTCATTCTCATATGTCAGATTCTGAAACTATACTAGATAAATCTCAAAAATATATCCAAAGATTTTGGTAATTTAGTCAGTTACTGGTATATTCATGAACTACAATTTCAACGAGATAGTACGATTAAAATTATTTACCTTATTTATAATTTATTTGAAAATGTTATAATCATATGTACACCATTTTTTTAAATCAGTCATTTGTGACTAAATTTGAAAAATTATTTAAATATCTTATTCACAAAGAGTAAAAATATAATGCATTCGTTTCGAATTCCATAATAAAAAATGCCTTGAAAAAAAAGAATCGTAATTATCATTATTTTTCACATTACCCTAAGCAACTGGAAATGTACCAGGAAATCGTTTATGAAGGACTTAGAGATTAATATCGAGATGGGGATGGGAATAAAAATATAATATAAACCTACCTAAAAGAAATAAATAATATTAATGCTATGTATAATGACTTGCAATGGAATAATAATAATAATAATAATAAACTTCTTAAAACTAATTAATACCCATGAGGTAGGGGGCAAGTGTGTAATCCTCCCCTTTCAGAAGGGTAACAGAGGCAAAATTAAGGGTATAAGAGATAAAAAAAATAATGATAATTTTTTTGTACTTTATGCATTTTTAAAGATTTCTAAAACGGAGGGAGAAATTTCATACTGCAATGGAGATCGTAGATCGTATAATCATTCATATTCGATGTACCGGGCAATAATTTTACCCCTAACCATCTTCATCATAAAGATTTGGCATGAGTAAGAAAAAAATATATAAGTAAGCAACCCTTAGGTGGGCCCCTAAGGGCAAACATAAGAAAAGCCAAAAATAGCAGTAAAATTGTATAAGAAACCTAAAACGGGTCGGTCTCCTCAGGAACGCTACCGTTTAAGGTCTCTTGTACTTGTTCAAAATAGTATGATCGTAAAGAATCAGAGAAGAAATAATCTCATTGGGATTATTGCTTACAGCCTCAAAAAAACTTTTTGAGGTGCGTTTTATATGTGTATATATATATGGTCGATGCCCAGGTCTTTACGGAGTTGTCTGTTAGTGACAAACCAGGGGACATCCGCAGTTCTCAAAATCTTGCTCTGTACGAATATTGGTGGGTGTAGTATTCGCCCACATGGGTGAAGCATAGAGAATTACTGGTCTGATGATCATATCACAGAGTAAAAGCTTATGATCAATCATTAAAATGGAATTTCTTCTAAGGAGTGGGCCTAGCTGGCCCCTCAATGAATTGACTTTGGAGATTATATTATTTATGTGATAGTCCCTCTTTAACCTCTTATGTATAACAACCCCAAGATATTTGACTGAATCACTCCGGTCAATGGGAATAACTTGTAAATGGAGGCAAGTGGGATTCATAATACGCTTTCCACTAAAAAAGATGGCAGAACTCTTGTCAGAGTTAATCTTTATGTTCCATTTTTCGTACCATGTGCCCAGCTCGGTCAAGCTATGCTGCAGCCTCTTCACATCGCTTTCGAATTGTAAATTAATTTTTAAACTAAGTTTTCATTTTCTCAATAACAAAAAGGGTGATTATTGTAATTATCAATTCGTCGAATCTTCAATCTATCATGTTAAGTTTTTCGCAATATTTAAAAATGCAGCAGGAAACCGTGAAATAATTTTAAAACGAGTGAAAAGTTTTATAAAAATATATGCACTGAAATTGAAATAGTTATTAGGCTAGAGATCAATAAATCTGTTGCCGTTTTGTCTCTTTTTATTCATGTATATATATAATGCTGATTGATATAAATAAAAATGCACATAATTTATTTTTGGGAAACAGAACTATTTTTATGGCAGGGCTGAATTTTTTTTTCTAAACTCGAAAGCCATAGAATAATGTTTTTTGATATATTGATTAAAGAAATGAAGTGTCGGTGTTAACCTTTTCGAAATATATCACAACTTTTAGCCAGTTTCATAAAAACCAGCACCGTAGTACCGCATTTCTCGGAAAAGCTTTTGAGTAGAATATAATGAAACACTGTTCATTTGTTGTGGTACAGTCGCTCAAAAAAGCATCCGAACACTATGGTTGATTACAGAATTCAGAAAAAATATCTAGTGATCTGGCAACCTTCGTGTCACGTGACACGAAGGTTGCCAGATCACTAATTTCTAAAAAAATCGTTGCCAGATATTTTTTCTGAATTCTGTAATCAACCATAGTGTTCGGATACTTTTTTGAGCGAATGTACTATAAATCAAGTGTCAAACATTATTTGGTTTGCGAATGTATAAATTGTACAGAAGAGAATGCGAATAACTTAATGTTAAGTAAAGTGACGTTAATCTTCCATGTATAAATATTTTCCAAAAGAAGTCACCATACTCTTGTTTAAGAGAAAATCTGCTTTTTTTTAAATGAAAAACTGGAAAATGTTCTTAGTGGCTGAAATGCGAAGGCAAATATTTTCCCTGCAATTCCGTAAAGATTCATACGTATCAGAATAAAATGCTCTGATGTATCGCTAAACGATATCTAAATTCTCAGACTCATCTGCTAGTTTGAAAACGCAAATGTAATCTTACTCTCATTAAAAATCTACCTTACAATAACATGATAATGGGTGTCTGTTTTCTTTTTTCGTTACTAGAAGATAGTCCATAAAATAAAAATATTTTTAACTCCCAAAAGTTTTTACTACGTTGAGGAGATTAAAATTATTGTCTTACTCTAATAACGAAAAAAAATCACAGAAATCTGAAAAAGCACTAAGTTAATAAGTGTATTTAGGATGTATAAAAAAAGTTTAACAGAGCAACTGAAAAATTACTCTGATTCAGGTGGGAGCACACTACAATAATGTGTTCGACATTTGGCCATGTCTTCCCCCTTTGAGAATGAGTATGTGTAATGGATGCAAAAAAATATTAAACTTATTTACATTTCAATGCATTTTTCAAGAAATGTTTCAAGACTTGTAAAACAAGGGGAAAATCTTGTACTGCATTAGAAAACCACCCTCCTGCTCACTCTTTACGTTTGTCTGACTCGATTGTATTTCCTGCTCCCCACCCCCTTTTTTTCTAGATCAGAGCCCGTATGTGCATATTTCACACATTTTTCAAGAAATTTTAGACTTCTAAAGCGGAGGGGGATATGTTATACTTCAATGTAAAGCCAGTCTCTTGCCTTCCCCTTTTTTTTACCTTTTTCGGCTCCGTTGAGTGACTTGCACTCGCCCCCCCCCCCCACACACACACACTTTTTCCCCATTCTCTTTATATTTTTTCAGATCCTGGCCTGAATGATACTGATATGATATCTCGTGATTATATGTGAACACTGCACAATTAAATTAAGAAAACGATAAAACAAAGGTGTTTCTATTTCATTAAAAAATGCTTTCCTAATTTGTTTTCCAAAATATGTTTTTAAGGAGGGGAAAGAGGCTAAAAAAATAAGTATCGCGAGAAGGCCCAGTCACCTTGCTACGTCACTGTTAGGAACCCTGTCACTAAGTTAGGATACCATTATAACGGAATAAGAAATACTATCAAGGATTTAGAAACAATTGCGCGGAATATGCATTAAAAAGATTTTGTCAGAATGTATCATTTGTTTAGTCCAAAACATTTTACGGATATTTAGTTCATGGTGCAGTCTTTCATCTCGAACAGATATATTTAATTTTAACAATAAACAACGTAGGTAAAGCAAAATAAAAATAATACGGAATTTGGTAACCTTGCCTCCAGTTCCATTAGACTGCCAAGCATTGTTTTAGTTGTGACTAAGGCAGTGGTCAAACAAACTCTCAAGTTTGATGAGCATAGTCAGTATGCTTTGTATACACTTAAAGTATGCTTTGTATATTTTGAACAGTATATTGTTAATGATAGGGCATGTCCTTGTACGGGAAATCCTGGAAAATCCAGGAGTAGGATTCTTTGCCCGAAGTGTTGCGAATTATTAGAAAACCAAAGTCGGCAATCCAATGAAGCATTTTGGAAAATTTAATTACCAGAATTAACATCCAAGAGCAAAAAGAACGTTCTATAATACGTTGTTTTTAAAAATGCTCCTCGCATCTAATGCAGACTACAGTTCGAATGGAATTAGGGAAAAATAAAACAAGATTAGAAATACTTCGCTTTACCCAATAACATGAAAAGATCATACTATGTAGCACACAAACACTATAATATAGATCAGTGGCTCTCAATCTTTTATGCTTCACGTACCTCCTGAAAATATGTATGCAACTGGCGTACCCCTTATATAGATAGATAAATATATAGTTATAGTATAACAATTGAAATAAAACTTGGTCACTAGATCTAGCGACTTTTCAGCTCTCACGACGTACCCCAAAATTTTTTACCCCTACCCCTTGAGAACTTTGAGACCCCTTCTCCAGTGCAGCGGTTTTCAACCTTTTTATGCTTCACTTATGTGTATGTAACTGGCGTACCCCTTGTATACATAGATAAAACTATAGTTATAGTATAACAATGGGAATAAAATAAAACATATATATCAGTGGTTCTCAACCTTTTATGCTTCACGTACCCCCCCTGGAAATGTGTATGTAACTGGCGTACCCCCCCTGGAAATGTGTATGTAACTGGCGTACCCCTCGTATAGATAGATAAAACTATAGTTATAGTATAACAATGGGAATAAAATAAAACGTATATATCAGTGGTTCTCAACCTTTTATGCTTCACGTACCCCCTGGAAATATGTATGTAACTGGCGTACCCCTCGTATAGATAGATAAAACTATAGTTATAGTATAACAATGGGAATAACATAAAAGGTATATATCAGTGGTTCTCAACCTTTTATGCTTCGCGTACCCCCTGGAAATGTGTATGTAACTGGCGTACCCCTCGTATAGATAGATAAAACTATAGTTATAGTATAGCAATGGGAATAAAATAAAACGTATATATCAGTGGTTCTCAACCTTTTATGCTTCACGTACCCCCTGGAAATGTGTATGTAACTGGCGTACCCCTCGTATAAAAAAATAAAACTATAGTAATAGTATAACAATGGGAATAAAATAAAACGTATATATCAGTGGTTCTCAACCTTTTATGCTTCACGTACCGCCTGGAAATGTGTATGTAACTGGCGTACTCCTCGTATAGATAGATAAAACTATAGTTATAGTATAACAATGGGAATAAAATAAAACATATATATCAGTGGTTCGCAACCTTTTAAGCTTCGCGTACCCCCCTGGAAATGTGTAACTGGCGTACCCCTTGTATAGATAGATAAAACTACAGTTATAATATAACAATGGGAATTAAATGAATCATATATATCAGTGGTTCTCAACCTTTTATGCTTCACGTACCCCCTGGAAATGTGTATGTAACTGGCACACCACTTGTATAGATAGATAAAACTATAGTTATAGTATAACAATGGGAATAAAATAAAACGTATATATCAGTGGTTCTCAACCTTTTATGCTTCACGTACTCACTGGAAATGTGTATGTAACTGGCGTACCCCTCGTATAGATAGATAAAACTATGGTAATAGTATAACAATGGGAATAAAATAAAACGTATATATCAGTGGTTCTCAACCTTTTATGCTTCACGTACCCCCTGGAAATGTGTATGTAACTGGCGTACCCCTTGTATAGATAGATAAAACTATAGTTATAGTATAACAATGGGAATAAAATAAAACATATATATCAGTGGTTCTCAACCTTTTATGCTTCGCGTACCCCCTGGAAATATATATGTAACTGGCGTACCCCTCGTATAGATAGATAAAACTATAGTTATAGTATAACAATGGGAATAAAATAAAACATATATATCAGTGGTTCTCAACCTTTTATGCTTCACGTACCCCCTGGAAATGTGTATGTAACTGTCGGACCCCTTGTATAGATAGATAAAACTATAGTTATAGTATAACAATGGGAAAAACATAAAACATATATATCAGTGGTTCCCAAACTTTTATGCTTCGCGTACCCCCTGGAAATGTGTATGTAACTGGCGTACCCCTCGTATAGATAGATAAAACTATAGTTATAGTATAACAATGGGAATAACATAAAAGGTATATATCAGTGGTTCTCAAACTTTTATGCTTCGCGTACCCCCTGGAAATGTGTATGTAACTGGCGTACCCCTCGTATAGATAGATAAAACTATAGTTATAGTATAACAATGGGAATAAAATAAAACGTATATATCAGTGGTTCTCAACCTTTTATGCTTCACGTACCCACTGGAAATGTGTATGTAACTGGCGTACCCCTCGTATAGATAGATAAAACTATAGTAATAGTATAACAATGGGAATAAAATAAAACGTATATATCAGTGGTTCCCAACCTTATATGCTTCACGTACCCCCTGAAAATGTGTATGTAACTGGCGGACCCCTTGTATAGAAAGATAAAACTATAGTTATAGTATAACAATGGGAATAACATAAAAGGTATATATCAGTGGTTCTCAAACTTTTATGCTTCGCGTACCCCCTGGAAATGTGTATGTAACTGGCGTACCCCTTGTATATATAGATAAAACTATAGTTATAGATAACAATGGGAATAAAATAAAACATATATATCAGTGGTTCTCAACCTTTTATGCTTCGCGTACCCCCTGGAAATATGTATGTAACTGGCGTACCCCTCGTATAGATAGATAAAACTATGGTAATAGTATAACAATGGGAATAAAATAAAACATATATATCAGTGGTTCTCAACCTTTTATGCTTCGCGTACCCCCTGGAAATATGTATGTAACTGGCGTACCCCTCGTATAGATAGATAAAACTATAGTTATAGTATAACAATGGGAATAAAATAAAACATATATATCAGTGGTTGTCAACCTTTTATGCTTCACGTACCCCCTGGAAATGTGTATGTAACTGTCGGACCCCTTGTATAGATAGATAAAACTATAGTTATAGTATAACAATGGGAAAAACGTAAAACATATATATCAGTGGTTCTCAAACTTTTATGCTTCGCGTACCCCCTGGAAATGTGTATGTAACTGGCGTACCCCTCGTATAGATAGATAAAACTATAGTTATAGTATAACAATGGGAATAACATAAAAGGTATATATCAGTGGTTCTCAAACTTTTATGCTTCGCGTACCCCCTGGAAATGTGTATGTAACTGGCGTACCCCTCGTATAGATAGATAAAACTATAGTTATAGTATAACAATGGGAATAAAATAAAACGTATATATCAGTGGTTCTCAACCTTTTATGCTTCACGTACCCACTGGAAATGTGTATGTAACTGGCGTACCCCTCGTATAGATAGATAAAACTATAGTAATAGTATAACAATGGGAATAAAATAAAACGTATATATCAGTGGTTCTCAACCTTTTATGCTTCACGTACCCCCTGAAAATGTGTATGTAACTGGCGGACCCCTTGTATAGAAAGATAAAACTATAGTTATAATATAACAATAGGAATAAAATAAAACACATATATCAGTGGTTCTCAACCTTGTATGCTTCACGTACCCCCTGGGAATGTGTATGTAACTGGCGTACCCCTTGTATAGATAGATAAAACTATAGTTATAGTATAACAATGGGAACAAAATAAAACATATATATCAGTGGTTCTCAACCTTTTATGCTTCACGTACCCCCTGGAAATGTGTATGCAACTGTCGTATCCCTTGTATAGATAGATAAAACTATAGTTATAGTATAACAATGGGAATAAAATAAAACATATATATCAGTGGTTCTCAACCTTTTATGCTTCACGTACCCCCTGGAAATGTGTATGTAACTGTCGGACCCCTTGTGTAGATAGATAAAACTATAGTTATAGTATAACAATGGGAAAAATATAAAACATATATATCAGTAGTTCTCAAACTTTTATGCTTCGCGTACCCCCTGGAAATGTGTATGTAACTGGCGTACCCCTCGTATAGATAGATAAAACTATAGTTATAGTATAACAATGGGAATAACATAAAAGGTATATATCAGTAGTTCTCAACCTTTTATGCTTCGCGTACCCCCTTAAAATGTGTATGTAACTGGCGGATCCCTTGTATAGAAAGATAAAACTATAGTTATAATATAACAATAGGAATAAAATAAAACACGTATATATCAGTGGTTCCCAACCTTATATGCTTCACGTACCCCCTGAAAATGTGTATGTAACTGGCGGACCCCTTGTATAGAAAGATAAAACTATAGTTATAGTATAACAATGGGAATAACATAAAAGGTATATATCAGTGGTTCTCAAACTTTTATGCTTCGCGTACCCCCTGGAAATGTGTATGTAACTGGCGTACCCCTTGTATATATAGATAAAACTATAGTTATAGATAACAATGGGAATAAAATAAAACATATATATCAGTGGTTCTCAACCTTTTATGCTTCGCGTACCCCCTGGAAATATGTATGTAACTGGCGTACCCCTCGTATAGATAGATAAAACTATGGTAATAGTATAACAATGGGAATAAAATAAAACATATATATCAGTGGTTCTCAACCTTTTATGCTTCGCGTACCCCCTGGAAATATGTATGTAACTGGCGTACCCCTCGTATAGATAGATAAAACTATAGTTATAGTATAACAATGGGAATAAAATAAAACATATATATCAGTGGTTGTCAACCTTTTATGCTTCACGTACCCCCTGGAAATGTGTATGTAACTGTCGGACCCCTTGTATAGATAGATAAAACTATAGTTATAGTATAACAATGGGAAAAACGTAAAACATATATATCAGTGGTTCTCAAACTTTTATGCTTCGCGTACCCCCTGGAAATGTGTATGTAACTGGCGTACCCCTCGTATAGATAGATAAAACTATAGTTATAGTATAACAATGGGAATAACATAAAAGGTATATATCAGTGGTTCTCAAACTTTTATGCTTCGCGTACCCCCTGGAAATGTGTATGTAACTGGCGTACCCCTCGTATAGATAGATAAAACTATAGTTATAGTATAACAATGGGAATAAAATAAAACGTATATATCAGTGGTTCTCAACCTTTTATGCTTCACGTACCCACTGGAAATGTGTATGTAACTGGCGTACCCCTCGTATAGATAGATAAAACTATAGTAATAGTATAACAATGGGAATAAAATAAAACGTATATATCAGTGGTTCTCAACCTTTTATGCTTCACGTACCCCCTGAAAATGTGTATGTAACTGGCGGACCCCTTGTATAGAAAGATAAAACTATAGTTATAATATAACAATAGGAATAAAATAAAACACATATATCAGTGGTTCTCAACCTTGTATGCTTCACGTACCCCCTGGGAATGTGTATGTAACTGGCGTACCCCTTGTATAGATAGATAAAACTATAGTTATAGTATAACAATGGGAACAAAATAAAACATATATATCAGTGGTTCTCAACCTTTTATGCTTCACGTACCCCCTGGAAATGTGTATGCAACTGTCGTATCCCTTGTATAGATAGATAAAACTATAGTTATAGTATAACAATGGGAATAAAATAAAACATATATATCAGTGGTTCTCAACCTTTTATGCTTCACGTACCCCCTGGAAATGTGTATGTAACTGTCGGACCCCTTGTGTAGATAGATAAAACTATAGTTATAGTATAACAATGGGAAAAATATAAAACATATATATCAGTAGTTCTCAAACTTTTATGCTTCGCGTACCCCCTGGAAATGTGTATGTAACTGGCGTACCCCTCGTATAGATAGATAAAACTATAGTTATAGTATAACAATGGGAATAACATAAAAGGTATATATCAGTAGTTCTCAACCTTTTATGCTTCGCGTACCCCCTTAAAATGTGTATGTAACTGGCGGATCCCTTGTATAGAAAGATAAAACTATAGTTATAATATAACAATAGGAATAAAATAAAACACGTATATCAGTGGTTCTCAACCTTGTATGCTTCACGTACCCCCTGGGAATGGGTATGTAACTGGCGTACCCCTCGTATAGATAGATAAAACTATAGTTATAGTATAACAATGGGAATAAAATAAAACGTATATATCAGTGGTTCTCAAACTTTTATGTTTCGCGTACCCCCTGGAAATGTGTATGTAACTGGCGTACCCCTCGTATAGATAAATAAAACTATAGTTAAAGTATAACAATGGGAATAGAATAAAACATATATATCAGTGGTTCTCAACCTTTAACGCTACGCGTACCCCCTGGAAATGTGTATGTAACTGGCGTACCCCTCGTATAGATAGATAAAACTATAGTAATAGTATAACAATGGGAATAAAATAAAACGTATATATCAGTGGTTCTCAATCTTTTATGCTTCACGTACCCCCTTAAAATGTGTATGTAACTGGCGGATCCCTTGTATAGAAAGATAAAACTATAGTTATAATAGAACAATAGGAATAAAATAAAACACATATATCAGTGGTTCTCAACCTTGTATGCTTCACGAACCCCCTATAAATGTATATGTAACTGGCGTACCCCTTGTATAGTTAGATAAAACTATAGTTATAGTATACCAATGGGAATAAAATAAAACATATATATCAGTGGTTCTCAACCTTTAACGCTACACGTACCCCCTGGAAATGTGTATGCAACTGGCGTACCCCTCGTATAGATAGATAAAACTATAGTTATTGTATAACAATGGGAATAAAATAAAACATATATATCAGTGGTTCTCAACCTTTTTTGCTTCACTTACCCATGGAAATGTGTATGTAACTGGCGTACCCCTTGTATAGATGGATAAAACTACAGTTATAGTATAACAATGGGAATAAAATAAAACATATATATCAGTGTTTCTCAACCTTTTATGCTTCACGTACCCCATGGAAATGTGTATGTAACTGTCGTACCCCTTGTATAGATAGATAAAACTGTAGTTATAGTATAACAATGGGAATGAAATAAAACATATATATCAGTGGTTCTCAACCTTTTATGTTTGACGTACCCCCTGAAAATGTGTTTGTAACTGGCGTACCCCTTGTATAGGTAGATAAAACTTTAGTTATAGTATAACAAGGAGAATAAAACAAATATGCACATAACAGTAGTTCTCAACCTTTTATGCTTCACGTACCCCCTGGAAATGTGTATGTAACTGTCGTACCCCTTGTATAGATAGATAAAACTATAGTTATAGTATAACAATGGGAATGAAATAAAACATATATATCAGTGGTTCTCAACCTTTTATGTTTGACGTACCCCCTGAAAATGTGTTTGTAACTGGCGTACCCCTTGTATAGGTAGATAAAACTTTAGTTATAGTATAACAAGGAGAATAAAACAAATATGCACATAACAGTAGTTCTCAACCTTTTATTCTTCACGTACCCCCTGGAAATGTGTATGTAACTGGCGTACCTCTTATATAGATTGATAAATCTATAGTTATAGTATAACAAGGGGAATAAAATAAAACATATGTATATATAACATATATCTAGCGACTTTTGAGCTCTGACGGCGTACCCTAAAAAATTTTACCGCGTACCCCACATTGACAACCCCTACTTTAAAGTGAACTAATGGCATCTGTCGGACGACTAGAAAATGTGAAATTCATTTTACTATTTTTTTGCAAACTTTGCGGCCTTACTGGATTACTGACCTCGATTTTTACCATATTCTGTTAAAAATCGAGTCCAATCCAAACTTAGTGAAGATCCACTAAAAAAAAACTATATGCTGAAAGGGCCGCAGGAAAAATTATCCCTTTAAAAATGAGAAAATACAATTCTAATGAGTAATGAATTGAAAAAACACTCTACGTTTTTGCAATTATTAAAATAATAATAAACGTTTTTGATGAGTACTATGAACTGATTATTCATCATCATCATCATCATCCTCAAGCAACCATGGGCTACGGAGGTCCAACCAGACCGTGCAATTTAGTTCTCCAAGCAAGTCTATCCTGAGCTACATCTACTGCATCTGGCCACTGCACACCAATTCTAACAAGGTCCTGTTTGATATTGTCTGCCCACCGCATCCTAGGTCTCCCCTTCTTTCTGAGGCCTTTAGGCACACTGTTCATAACCCTATCGCCAATCTATAATTATTCATACGGGCAACATGGCCAAACCAACGAAGTCTCTCTCTGCACAATATGCTGCTTAAAGGAGGTTGCAAACTCCTTTGCCTAATCCCATCATTAGTTACAAAGTTGAACCACCTAATGTCCAAGATACTGCGTAAGCATCTGGAATCAAAAGCATCTAGTTTCCTGTTATCCTGTTTACAAAGTGTCCAAGTTTCACTACCATAACTAACCCTAGAAAGAACCAAACTATTATACAGTCTAATTTTAGTCTTTAGGTGTATACGCCTATTTCTCCACACTTTCCACGGGTTCTTAAAAGTCCCGGCAGCAATCCCTATTCGTCTGTTAATCTCATGCCGCACATCACCATTATCTGTTACATAGCTCCCAAGATAATTAAACTGTGACACCTGCTCAAGACTGCAACCATTCAGATTAACTCAATCACAGCCTGCCTGACAAATTTTCATCACTTTAGTTTTCTCTCTGTTTATAACCAAACCTACTCTACTACCAGTCTCATCAACAGCTCGAATGAAAGAGTTCATCTCATCAACATCATTTGCCAAAAGGGCTAAATCATCAGCATAATCTAAATCAGAAATTTTCTTATCTCCAGCCCATTTAAGGCCAAAATCTTTCCCTTGAAGTGAATTTCGCATAACATAATCAATAACCAAGCTAAAGAGAAAAGAAGACAAAATGCACCCTTGTCGAACACCAGAAGTAATGCTAAACCAATTGCTACAAGCCTTACCAACTCTCACACACGACTCAGTGTTATTATAGAGAGCTTTCATTACGTTAACTAACTTGTCAGGTATACCATATGATCTCACAATCAACCACAAATTATGACGATCAACAGAGTCGAAAGCCTTTTTGAAATCAACAAAGCTAGCAACCAAAGGTTTCTGAAACTCTAAACATTTCTCAAGAATCTGCCTAAGTGAAAATATCTGATCCACACATCCTTACCACTTCTGAATCCACATTGCTCATCACGCAATTGACTGTCAACCAGATTCTTAATTCTATTAAGCACAATCATGGAAAGAACTTTACCTGGAACAGAGAGTAGGCTGATGCCCCTATAGTTATCACAAGAACTGCGATCACCTTTTTTGAAAATAGGGATAACAATAGCTCTGGTAAAATCCTTAGGAACCATGCCTTTATCATAAAAGATATTCAGAATTTCAGTCATCCAAGTGGTAACCAAACATTCCCAGCTCTAAGCATTTCCGTAGTAATTTCATCTACCCCTGGGGATTTATGAAGTTTAAGTTTAGAAACAGCCAAAATAACTTCAGATTGTGTTATAGGGCCAACATTAAAGCCACCAATGCATCTATCATCATTGCAAACAATGGGAGTAGAACTAACTACATTGTTTAGAACATCACTGAAATGCTCAGCCCACCTAGCCATGACAGAATCCTCACCTTCTATAACCTTACCTTGTTTATCCTTCAATCCTTGTATGCCTGCCCGTTTTCTACCACACAAATCATTAACTATCTGGTACAGCTCTCTGCTGTTGTGCTGTCTAACTGTTTCCTCGGCTTTGTCAGCCAAACCTTCAAGCCAAAGATTTTTATCAGCAGCTAACTGATCCTTTACAAGTTTATTAAGGTCTCTGTAATGCTTTCTATCAGGACTAGTAGGGTATTGATTAAGGGCATTCCTGCAGTTCTTTCTTTCCGAAATAAGCTCAAGTGCCTTATCACTCAGATAATTTTGCCTCTTCTGCTCCTTTTTTCCTAAAAGAGTACTGTTAGTGTCCAAAAAAGCCTGTTTAAAATGATCCCATTCTTCCTCAACTTCAGTAGTAAGAAAACCATGACTGTCATAATGACTAAGTAACCTATCATGGTAAGCTTTGGCTATAACTGGATCTTTCAGAGCTTCAGTATTAAAAGTAAATTTTTTAACCCTAGCACAACACTTTTTAAGTTTAAGTTGCAACAAACTTTTAACAAGGTAATGGTCAGATCCAATTTCAGCTCCCTTATATGCCCTGGTATTCCTAACAGAACTAGCCCATTTGCTGTTAATTAATATGTAATCAATCATATTCTTATGCAGCCCATCAGGTGAAACCCATGTGTACTTATGTATGTCGCGGTGTTTGTAATAAGTGTTAGTTATTCTGAATTCATTGAGTTTACTTACCTGTAGGAGACGTTGCTCATTGCCATTGCAGCTAACAATACCAAAAGGGCCTATTACTCCTCCCCAAAGGTCAGAATCCGTACCAACTTTGGCATTGAAGTCACCAAGAACAAGGGTAATATCTCCTTTCTTGACAGAATTCAAAATATCCTGAAGTTGTTCATAAAACCTATCCTTCTCATCCTCATCGGCATCCTCAGTGGGGGCATAACAGCAGATAACATTCAAGTCTTTAACGCTTGTCTGAAATTTTGCTGTAAGAAACCTTTCATTAATGCACTCGTATCCTAGAAGAGCATCGCTAGCGTGTCTGCTGAGAAGCAGACGCACGCTTTGGTGATGCTTATTGTCGTCCCTCCCTGAAAGGGAAATTTAAGATTATTTTTAAGAATCTGACCTTTATCTGTCCATCTGGTCTCTTGCAAGCCGAGAATATTTAAATTATAACGGTGGAATTCTTGTGTGAGGACATCAAGAGAAAAAGCTCTGTGCAGAGTCCTCACATTCCAACTACCTATGGAGAGAAAATGGTTAGTGGGATGTTTAAAGAAACTATGTTTATTGAGAGAGGGAATGCCGACAATATCAAACAGCCCCCTAATCGCAGACATGGGGCAAAGACCCGTTCCCCCACTACTAAAGGCTGAAGCCATCTACACTGGAAGACTTCCTCCAATGTAGAATTTGACGATGCCAATAGAAGCAAAGAATTCAGGTGCCTGCGATGACTTCTGCTCAGGATTATCCACCAGCTGATAAACATATCCTGTGAATCTATTCACTTCGGGCTGTCAACCCACAAACAAACAGAAAACACAGCGGAAGATTTTCCCTCCACAGAAGCCCACCAGTGCAGCAAAATCAGGATCCATAATCAAGCTCAGAGCCATATATCTGTCCAGTCCAGTAGGTTTATATGGTCAGCACCAACACCCTGTGTGGTTGACCACTCCTCAGCAGGGTAGAAAAAAAAAGAAAAGTAGCCATAGTTGTCCAGATCAGTAGGCCACACCACGAGAAGGCGGGGTCGGACATTAGGTGCTAGGCCTGGCCGGTTCTATGCATCATCACAGGGGATTGGTGCATAGCTCTCCTTCCAGTGACTACCTAGCTACCATTTATAGACCGAACTGATTATTATGCACCTAAAAGTATTTGGTCAAAAAATTTCTAGAAATGGATCAGAATCGTCATTTTCATTGTTTGTATTATATGCCTAGGTTTGGTATGAAAACTATTGGGATATGCGAAAAATACGAATCGTAACATTTCATCAATATTTATCCAACTCAAAAAGAATTATCTGTAAAAACAAAAAAGTGAATATCTACAGAGGACAAAGTGAAAACTTTGGTGGCTTTTTTTTGAAAATGAACTAAAAATTCTGTGAGCTGTAATGAATTATGTTTCTATTCTTCCGCCAAAATCGTATTCCACTGTTGTCTGTCTTGAGACACTTTAATAAACTAACAATGGTTATGGATCTGGAAGAAGAATTCAAAAATTCTTTGCTCATAAAAATTCATACAAAGCGTGAACAACTCATCCCATTTCGCTTGAGACGTTCTTACGTTCATCACATCAAATCTCTCATTGGTATAGTTGCAATGAAGCTTAGCAGAAACGAGATCAGGACGGGATCAATTTTACGAGCCCGTGCTCAAAGCTGCTGAATCCGAGACCGTCCGAGTCTGAACCATTTCGTCAATTATTGAGCCCGAGTCCATCCTAGCCTGAACCATTTCGTCAATTATTGAGCCCGAGTCCATCCTAGCCTGAACCATTTCGTCAATTATTGAGCCCGAGTCCGTCTGAGCCCGGAGTCCGTTTCGTCAATTATTTGAGCCCGAGACCGATTTGGAGAAAACATTCTCTGACGCATCATAAGACCTATATAGAGAAATGCATGTCGCTAATCATTTATTTTATTCTTATTAATAATAATCATTTTATAATAAAATTAAAATGCTAATGCTATTTGGAACGAAAAAATGGAAATATTAGTAGAAAATAAAAATTCGTTGGCCTCCTGCTAAACGCAAAGAGCTATTTATGTATTAACGCTAGAGAATATGTAAAAAAAAACGAAACCCACACGGTGCTTATTTCAAATTTTTATGTATATGAAACTTAAATCATTCTGAGCCGAAGCTCGCTCGAGCTCGAACTCATCTCAGAGAGCCTAAGTTCAATATATATAGAGTTAGGAATCTGAAAAAAAAAAAAAATAATTATATATTTGAGCACTTGAATTTCATTTGCTCATTTATAAAAACAAATTTCACGTAAAAATTTAAAATTCAACAAAGGAAGGGTATTTAGAAAAATGTTGATAATCGGTATTGCATTTCTTACGATATTCAAAAACATTCAGAGATTATTTTGTACAGTTCTTTTCGCATACGTTAGATGTCAAATTTGTGTAAAACCATTTCGAATTAGGTCAAGGCAACGCACTAAATATTTCAGCTAGAAACTTCGAATGGGCATTAGGAAAGACTTTTTCAGAGGGTGGGGTGGGGTGTGGATCTTTCAAGGGCTGCAAAAGGCTTCCAGGAGAGGGAGGGATAAACAAAGCAATGTTTCAAGAATGAAATATTTAAGCCGTTCACTAATGAGCGCAGTTACAAATACAGCAATTATACCTACATCTTACTCTAACGCAACTACGGATAGCCGAAAACGAAAAAATAGGATCGTCATTGGTTTTATCTCTGAGTTACACTTTTTTGTCCAAAATGGGCCATTTAGGCCAGGTCACAAGAACACCGAGGGCTCAAAGACGGTTGAGGGAAGAGAATTCACTGGACAGATTGTAGCTCCCGTCAAGGCCATCCAACATATTTTAAGGTGCACAGGGTCTCCCACAGACGGGGCCACGATTTTACGTTCCCATCCGACGGACGGCGACTTTTCCAAGTCCATCGGTGTCCCCTACTGACTGAGAGTTTTGCGGATATAAATCTCAACGTTGGCCAGGCGGGACTCGACCTAGGATCTACAGATTACGAGCCTGGCGCGCTACCAATTGAGTCATATAAGCAGCTATCATGGGAGAAAAAAGAGGGATAAAAGATACTACAAAATCACATTAAAGTGTCAATCAGCATTTTCTGTTACATAGAAGTATGTCTGCCAGATGGTTTAGTGAAAAGCTCTGACGCCACGTCAAGGCACCATCCATGTCAGAGAGTTTTGCTCTAACCAGGAGAAAACCCCTCCACACACAGGCAGCTAGTGTGGAAGGAAAAAGAGGGATCAAGAACCACAAAGTTCCATTAAATCGTCAAACAGCATTCCCTGTTGAGCGCATTTAATGGAATATTTTGCAGCATCTTGTGCAAGATCTAATTAAAAAAAAGAAAAAAATTAGACCTTGCCCCCATCCCTTTCAGTGGCAGAATCCTTCTATGATGCACCTTCCCTGATCTGCAGGCGACTGTCCACTAGGGCTTTCACCACTAGTGGCCGGTGATCAGAAAGTACTGCTAAGTCACCGGAATGAATGGTTCTGTGTGACCATTTAGCCACTTTGGAATTTTGGGTTAGCCATGAAGAAAAAATAAATAAAATATACTTACCTATACTTACCCAGAAGAGCTTGCTGATGAAGAGTGTCTTTACTTACCTATTCCCTCCCCATGCTGAGAAAAGAGCGACTGATAGTCTTAAAAAAATCCACCTTTCGTTGGTTGAATACTTAAAGTTGTGGCCCTGTATACAGGAAAGCCACATATTCTGCACACGTTTTAAAGTATTTTGAATGACATTAATGGGCGGCAAATATCTTCCCCTAACAACTCTGCATAAAAGTTATTAGAGGAACATATTTGCTTCCTATTTTTCCACTCCCAAACCTTTTCTGAGACTTATAAGGATCCTTGTGACCTAAATATTTAGCTCGTTACGGAGCAAAGAAATGATGCTCAGATTAAAAAAAAAAACCCAACCCAACAGCTCCAAAGGCTAAAGCTATCTGATCAACAAAGACCGAAAAATATTAATCCATTCTAATAATCCTGCTATTATTTAAAACTAAAAGTGACTTCAAATAATTGACAAGAATCTCCAAGTGTTGCGTTGGTAATTGTTTAATTACTTGTACTCTGTTTCGTTTGGTCCAGTTCAGCGGTTAATAAAATTTTTTAACCCCAACGCCCCTTTCTCCAGGTGATATTTTACTAACCCCACTTCTTGGAAATCAAATTAATTTTTCCTGTATAAAACTAATTGAAAATGTATTTACCTTGCGTAAAAATTTACGAATATTTTTAAAGTGTATCCATCAATTTCTAAGTTTTTCTGTCGAAATAAAGCATTCCTAAATATTTATCATAAATACAAAGAATCATTAGTAAATAATGAAATACACTGCACTATCAAAATATTACAAAATTTCCGTGTTATGACAAATGGGAATCTAACTTCGAAGCATTATAACTTTCAAAATATGCATTTTGTGGAAAAATGTGACTGAAGATGAAGATCGTAATGAAATTTATGAATCTCGATTTTCAACAGTATTTGTTCAGTATTTAGAAGAATGGAAATTGAAATATTTAACAATAAATTAATTCATATTTGTCTAAAATTGAAATAATCGTTGCGAAAACTTCTAAAATGCATATTTAATTTATTAAATGATTTGAAACTATACTTATTAAATAAGTCTTAATTAATTCCTGGGGTAAATCTAGCCTTCCATAACTATTTAACTACTGAACGAATAGCGTTGAAAATCAAGATTTAAATAGATTTGTTTCTGATCATTAATTTATTTTAAATCAAAAATTTCCATTAAATGCATATTTTAGAAGTTATAGAAAAACTTCGAACAGTGGTGTACTGATTAGTACCCGCGTACTGCATCAGAGCTCCCACAGGAAACTGCAATAGCGAACAATAAATTATTTACCTAAACATAATGTTAAATCCCCAACCCCCATATAAATAAAAATAAATACCCCCTCAAGCAGCTGCTTGCCACAGAGGTCTGACAGGAGCCTGTCAGTTTATATGCCACAGTAGAAGGATCTGAGAGGATGGCAGGACCTCAGCAGAAAAACAACACATACATCCATGCCTTACCCGGGGCTCGAACCCAGGTCCCTTAGGTCAGTAGTCAGGCGCGCTAACCACTCGGCCATGGGACGGCTACATGTATACAAACTAACCGCGGGGGAAGGCTATGGAAATACTTTTACGACATTTATGGAGAAACTTAATATGCAAGAATTTAAAGCAGTGGTTCTCAACCTTTTATGTTTCACGTACCCCCTGGAAATGTGTATGTAACTGACATACCCCTTGTATAGATAGATGGATAAAACTATACTTATAGTATAAAAATAGGAATTAAATAAAACATATCTCAATCAATTATTTTGTTTTCGCAAACAGCTGAATATATTTTTGTCACCTTCACCTAAAGCTACATTAAAAGGGTTAGTTCGAATTATCATACCTATAGTCAGATCCTAGGGAAAAGGAAACGGTACTCATGGCATCTGATTTTGGCCATCATTTGACTACACTAACCTATTTAAACCCTCCACTCATTTCTTTTGTATTAGACAATGAGTGCCTTATCCTACCTAAGCAATGTTAATTGCAATAGCAGTTACCAGTAGACCCTCGCTAATACAGGTCCGAAACGAAACTTGTTAAACCAGATGCTATGCTGCCGAACGATTCATTATCATTTATTCCTAAAGGGATATATTGATATACACGGAGAACGATTCTCACTCAATTATTTTGTTTTCGCAAACAGCAGAATATGTTTTTGTCACCTTTACCTAAAAGTACATTAAAAGGGATAGTTGGAATTATCATACCTATAGTCATATCCTAGGGAAAAGGAAACGGTACTCATGGCATCTGATTTTGGCCATCATTTGACTACACTAACATATTTAAACCCTCCACTCATTTCTTTTGTATTAGACAATGAGTGCCTTATCCTACCTAAGCAATGTTAATTGCAATAGCAGTTACCAGTAGACCCTCGCTAATACAGGTCCGAAACGAAACTTGTTAAACCAGATGCTATGCTGCCTAACGATTCATTATCATTTATTCCTAAAGGGATATATTGATATACACGGAGAACGATTCTCAATCAATTATTTTGTTTTCGCAAACAGCTGAATATGTTTTTGTCACCTTTACCTAAAAGTACATTAAAAGGGATAGTTCGAATTATCATACCTATAGTCATATCCTAGGGAAAAGGAAACGGTACTCATGGCATCTGATTTTGGCCATCATTTGACTACACTAACCTATTTAAACCCTCCACTCATTTGTTTTGTATTAGACAATGAGTGCATTATGCTATCTAAGCAATAGTTAATTGCAATAGCAGTTACCCATAGGCCCTCGCTAATACAGGTCCGAAACGAAACTTGTTACACCAGATGCTATGCTCCCTAACGATTCATTATGTTTTATTCCTAACGGGATATACTGATATACACGGAGAACGATTATCAAGCAATCATTTTGTTATAGCAAACAGCTGAATATATTTTTGTCACCTTCTCCTAAAGGTAGATTAAAAGGGTTAGTTCGAATTATCATACCTATAGTCATATCCCAGGGAAAACGAAGCGGTACTCATGGCATCTGATTTTGGCCATCATTTGACTACACTAACCTATTCAAACCCTCCATTCATTTGTTTTGTATTAGACAATGAGTGCCTTATCCTACCTAAGCAATGTTAATTGCAATAGCAGTTACCCATAGACCCTCGCTAATACAGGTCCGAAACGAAACTTGTTAAACCAGATGCTATGCTGCCTAACGATTCATTCTCTTTTATTCCTAAAGGGATATATTGATATACACGGAGAACGATGCTCAAGCAATTATTATGTTATCGCAAACAGCTGAATATATTTTTATCACCTTCACCTAAAGGTACATTAAAAGGGTTAGTTCGAATTATCATACCTATAGTTATATCCTAGGGAACAGAAAACGGTACTTATGGCATCTGATTTTGGCCATCATTTGACTACACTAACCTATTTAAACCCTCCACTCATTTGTTTTGTATTAGACAATGAGTGCCTTATCCTACCTAAGCAATGTTAATTGCAATAGCAGTTACCCCTAGACCCTCGCTAATACAGGTCCGAAACGAAACTTGTTAAATCAGATGCTATGCTACCTAACGATTCATTATCTTTCATTCCTAAAGGGATATATTGATATACACGGAGAACGATTCTCAATCAATTATTTTGTTTTCGCAAACAGCTGAATATATTTTTGTCACTTTCACCTAAAAGTACATTAAAAGGGTTAGTTCGAATTATCATACCTATAGTCATATCCTAGGGAAAAGGAAACGGTACTCATGGCATCTGATTTTGGCCATCATTTGACTACACTAACCTATTTAAACCCTCCACTCATTTGTTTTGTATTACACAATGAGTGCCTTATCCTACCTAAGCAATGTTAATTGCAATAGCAGTTACCCATAGACCCTCGCTATTACAGGCCGAAACGAAACTTGTTAAACCAGATGCTATGCTGCCTAACGATTCATTATCTTTTACTCCTAAAGGGATATATTGATATACACGGAGAACGATGCTCAAGCAATTATTTTGTTAACGCAAAGAGCTGAATATATTTTTATCACCTTCACCTAAAGGTACATTAAAAGGGTTAGATCGAATTATCATACCTATAGTCATATCCTAGGGAAAAGGAAACGGTACTCATGGCATCTGATTTTGGCCAACATTTGACTACACTAACCTATTTAAACCCTCCACTCATTTGTTTTGTATGAGACAATGAGTGCCTTATCCTACCTAAGCAATGTTAATTGCAATAGCAGTTACCCCTAGACCCTCGCTAATACAGGTCCGAAACGAAACTTGTTAAACCAGATGCTATGCTACCTAACGATTCATTATCTTTCATTCCTAAAGGGATATATTGATATACACGGACAACGATTCTCAATCAATTATTTTGTTTTCGCAAACAGCTGAATATATTTTTATCACTTTCGCCTAAAAGCACATTAAAAGGGTTAGTTCGAATTATCATACCTATAGTCATATCCTAGGGAAAAGGAAATGGTACTCATGGCATCTGATTTTGGCCATCATTTGTTACTACACTAACCTATTTAAACCCTCCACTCATTTGTTTTGCATTAGACAATGAGTGCCTTATCCTACCTAAGCAATGTTAATTGCAATAGCAGCTACCCCCTAGACCCTCGCTAATACAGGTCCGAAAAGAAACTTGTTAAACCAGATGCTATGCTGCCTAACGATTCATTATCTTTTATTCCTAAACGGATATATTGATATTCACGGAGAACGATGCTCAAGCAATTATTATGTTATCGCAAAGAGCTGAATATATTTTTATCACCTTCACCTAAAGGTACATTAAAAGGGATAGTTCGAATTATCATACCTATAGTCATATCCTAGGGAAAAGGAAACGGTACTCATGGCATCTGATTTTGGCCATCATTTGACTACACTAACCTATTTAAACCCTCCACTCATTTGTTTTGTATTAGACAATGAGGGCCTTATCCTACCTAAGCAATGTTAATTGCAATAGCAGTTACCCATAGACCCTCGCTAATACAGGTCCGAAACGAAACTTGTTAAACCAGATGCTATGCTGCCTAACGATTCATTATCTTTCATTCCTAAAGGGATATATTGATATACACGGAGAACGATGCTCAAGCAATTATTGTGTTATCGCAAAGAGCTGAAAATATTTTTATCACCTTCACCTAAAGGTACATTAAAAGGGTTAGTTCGAATTATCATACCTATAGTCATATCCTAGGGAAAAGGAAACGGTACTCATGGCATCTGATTTTGGCCAACATTTGACTACACTAACCTATTTAAACCCTCCACTCATTTGTTTTGTATGAGACAATGAGTGCCTTATCCTACCTAAGCAATGTTAATTGCAATAGCAGTTACCCCTAGACCCTCGCTAATACAGGTCCGAAACGAAACTTGTTAAACCAGATGCTATGCTACCTAACGATTCATTATCTTTCATTCCTAAAGGGATATATTGATATACACGGACAACGATTCTCAATCAATTATTTTGTTTTCGCAAACAGCTGAATATATTTTTATCCCTTTCGCCTAAAAGCACATTAAAAGGGTTAGTTCGAATTATCATACCTATAGTCATATCCTAGGGAAAAGGAAATGGTACTCATGGCATCTGATTTTGGCCATCATTTGACTACACTAACCTATTTAAACCCTCCACTCATTTGTTTTGCATTAGACAATGAGTGCCTTATCCTACCTAAGCAATGTTAATTGCAATAGCAGCTACCCCCTAGACCCTCGCTAATACAGGTCCGAAAAGAAACTTGTTAAACCAGATGCTATGCTACCTAACGTTGCATTATCTATCATTCCTAAAGGGATATATTGATATACACGGACAACGATTCTCAATCAATTATTTTGTTTTCGCAAACAGCTGAATATATTTTTATCACTTTCGCCTAAAAGCACATTAAAAGGGTTAGTTCGAATTATCATACCTATAGTCATATCCTAGAGAAAAGGAAATGGTACTCATGGCATCTGATTTTGGCCATCATTTGACTACACTAACCTATTTAAACCCTCCACTCATTTGTTTTGCATTAGACAATGAGTGCCTTATCCTACCTAAGCAATGTTAATTGCAATAGCAGCTACCCCCTAGACCCTCGCTAATACAGGTCCGAAAAGAAACTTGTTAAACCAGATGCTATGCTACCTAACGTTGCATTATCTATCATTCCTAAAGGGATATATTGATATACAAGGAGAACGATGCTCAAGCAATTATTGTGTTATCGCAAAGAGCTGAAAATATTTTTATCACCTTCACCTAAAGGTACATTAAAAGGGTTAGTTCGAATTATCATACCTATAGTCATATCCTAGGGAAAAGGAAAAGGTACTCATGGCATCTGATTTTGGCCATCATTTGACTACACTAACCTATTTTAACCCTCCACTCATTTGTTTTGTATTAGACAATGTGTGCCTTATCCTACCTAAGCAATGTTAATTGCAATAGCAGTTACCCATAGACCCTCGCTAATACAGGTCCGAAACGAAACTTGTTAAACCAGATGCTATGCTGCCTAACGATTCATTATCTTTCATTCCTAAAGAGATATATTGATATACACGGAGAACGATGCTCAAGCAATTATTTTGTTAACGCAAAGAGCTGAATATATTTTTATCACCTTCACCTAAAGGTACATTAAAAGGGTTAGATCGAATTATCATACCTATAGTCATATCCTAGGGAAAAGGAAACGATACTCATGGCATCTGATTTTGGCCATCATTTGACTACACTAACCTATTTAAACCCTCCACTCATTTGTTTTGTATGAGACAATGAGTGCCTTATCCTACCTAAGCAATGTTAATTGCAATAGCAGTTACCCCTAGACCCTCGCTAATACAGGTCCGAAATGAAACTTGTTAAACCAGATGCTATGCTACCTAACGATTCATTATCTTTCATTCCTAAAGGGATATATTGATATACACGGACAACGATTCTCAATCAATTATTTTGTTTTCGCAAACAGCTGAATATATTTTTATCACTTTCGCCTAAAAGCACATTAAAAGGGTTAGTTCGAATTATCATACCTATAGTCATAACCTAGGGAAAAGGAAATGGTACTCATGGCATCTGATTTTGGCCATCATTTGACTACACTAACCTATTTAAACCTTCCACTCATTTGTTTTGCATTAGACAATGAGTGCCTTATCCTACCTAAGCAATGTTAATTGCAATAGCAGCTACCCCCTAGACCCTCGCTAATACAGGTCCGAAAAGAAACTTGTTAAACCAGATGCTATGCTACCTAACGTTGCATTATCTATCATTCCTAAAGGGATATATTGATATACACGGACAACGATTCTCAATCAATTATTTTGTTTTCGCAAACAGCTGAATATATTTTTGTCACCTTCACCTAAAAGTACATTAAAAGGGTTAGTTCGAATTATCATACCTATAGTCATATACTAGGGAAAAGGAAATGGTACCCATGGCATCTGATTTTGGCCATCATTTGACTACACTAACCTATTTAAACCCTCCACTCATTTGTTTTGTATTAGACAATGAGTGCCTTATCCTACCTAAGCAATGTTAATTGCAATAGCAGTTACCCATAGACCCTCGCTAATACAGGTCCGAAACGAAACTTGTTAAACCAGATGCTATGCTGCCTAACGATTCATTCTCTTTTATTCCTAAAGGGATATATTGATATACACGGAGAACGATGCTCAAGCAATTATTATGTTATCGCAAACAGCTGAATATATTTTTATCACCTTCACCTAAAGGTACATTAAAAGGGTTAGTTCGAATTATCATACCTATAGTTATATCCTAGGGAACAGAAAACGGTACTTATGGCATCTGATTTTGGCCATCATTTGACTACACTAACCTATTTAAACCCTCCACTCATTTGTTTTGTATTAGACAATGAGTGCCTTATCCTACCTAAGCAATGTTAATTGCAATAGCAGTTACCCCTAGACCCTCGCTAATACAGGTCCGAAACGAAACTTGTTAAATCAGATGCTATGCTACCTAACGATTCATTATCTTTCATTCCTAAAGGGATATATTGATATACACGGAGAACGATTCTCAATCAATTATTTTGTTTTCGCAAACAGCTGAATATATTTTTGTCACTTTCACCTAAAAGTACATTAAAAGGGTTAGTTCGAATTATCATACCTATAGTCATATCCTAGGGAAAAGGAAACGGTACTCATGGCATCTGATTTTGGCCATCATTTGACTACACTAACCTATTTAAACCCTCCACTCATTTGTTTTGTATTACACAATGAGTGCCTTATCCTACCTAAGCAATGTTAATTGCAATAGCAGTTACCCATAGACCCTCGCTATTACAGGCCGAAACGAAACTTGTTAAACCAGATGCTATGCTGCCTAACGATTCATTATCTTTTACTCCTAAAGGGATATATTGATATACACGGAGAACGATGCTCAAGCAATTATTTTGTTAACGCAAAGAGCTGAATATATTTTTATCACCTTCACCTAAAGGTACATTAAAAGGGTTAGATCGAATTATCATACCTATAGTCATATCCTAGGGAAAAGGAAACGGTACTCATGGCATCTGATTTTGGCCAACATTTGACTACACTAACCTATTTAAACCCTCCACTCATTTGTTTTGTATGAGACAATGAGTGCCTTATCCTACCTAAGCAATGTTAATTGCAATAGCAGTTACCCCTAGACCCTCGCTAATACAGGTCCGAAACGAAACTTGTTAAACCAGATGCTATGCTACCTAACGATTCATTATCTTTCATTCCTAAAGGGATATATTGATATACACGGACAACGATTCTCAATCAATTATTTTGTTTTCGCAAACAGCTGAATATATTTTTATCACTTTCGCCTAAAAGCACATTAAAAGGGTTAGTTCGAATTATCATACCTATAGTCATATCCTAGGGAAAAGGAAATGGTACTCATGGCATCTGATTTTGGCCATCATTTGTTACTACACTAACCTATTTAAACCCTCCACTCATTTGTTTTGCATTAGACAATGAGTGCCTTATCCTACCTAAGCAATGTTAATTGCAATAGCAGCTACCCCCTAGACCCTCGCTAATACAGGTCCGAAAAGAAACTTGTTAAACCAGATGCTATGCTGCCTAACGATTCATTATCTTTTATTCCTAAACGGATATATTGATATTCACGGAGAACGATGCTCAAGCAATTATTATGTTATCGCAAAGAGCTGAATATATTTTTATCACCTTCACCTAAAGGTACATTAAAAGGGATAGTTCGAATTATCATACCTATAGTCATATCCTAGGGAAAAGGAAACGGTACTCATGGCATCTGATTTTGGCCATCATTTGACTACACTAACCTATTTAAACCCTCCACTCATTTGTTTTGTATTAGACAATGAGGGCCTTATCCTACCTAAGCAATGTTAATTGCAATAGCAGTTACCCATAGACCCTCGCTAATACAGGTCCGAAACGAAACTTGTTAAACCAGATGCTATGCTGCCTAACGATTCATTATCTTTCATTCCTAAAGGGATATATTGATATACACGGAGAACGATGCTCAAGCAATTATTGTGTTATCGCAAAGAGCTGAAAATATTTTTATCACCTTCACCTAAAGGTACATTAAAAGGGTTAGTTCGAATTATCATACCTATAGTCATATCCTAGGGAAAAGGAAACGGTACTCATGGCATCTGATTTTGGCCAACATTTGACTACACTAACCTATTTAAACCCTCCACTCATTTGTTTTGTATGAGACAATGAGTGCCTTATCCTACCTAAGCAATGTTAATTGCAATAGCAGTTACCCCTAGACCCTCGCTAATACAGGTCCGAAACGAAACTTGTTAAACCAGATGCTATGCTACCTAACGATTCATTATCTTTCATTCCTAAAGGGATATATTGATATACACGGACAACGATTCTCAATCAATTATTTTGTTTTCGCAAACAGCTGAATATATTTTTATCCCTTTCGCCTAAAAGCACATTAAAAGGGTTAGTTCGAATTATCATACCTATAGTCATATCCTAGGGAAAAGGAAATGGTACTCATGGCATCTGATTTTGGCCATCATTTGACTACACTAACCTATTTAAACCCTCCACTCATTTGTTTTGTATGAGACAATGAGTGCCTTATCCTACCTAAGCAATGTTAATTGCAATAGCAGTTACCCCTAGACCCTCGCTAATACAGGTCCGAAACGAAACTTGTTAAACCAGATGCTATGCTACCTAACGATTCATTATCTTTCATTCCTAAAGGGATATATTGATATACACGGACAACGATTCTCAATCAATTATTTTGTTTTCGCAAACAGCTGAATATATTTTTATCACTTTCGCCTAAAAGCACATTAAAAGGGTTAGTTCGAATTATCATACCTATAGTCATAACCTAGGGAAAAGGAAATGGTACTCATGGCATCTGATTTTGGCCATCATTTGACTACACTAACCTATTTAAACCTTCCACTCATTTGTTTTGCATTAGACAATGAGTGCCTTATCCTACCTAAGCAATGTTAATTGCAATAGCAGCTACCCCCTAGACCCTCGCTAATACAGGTCCGAAAAGAAACTTGTTAAACCAGATGCTATGCTACCTAACGTTGCATTATCTATCATTCCTAAAGGGATATATTGATATACACGGACAACGATTCTCAATCAATTATTTTGTTTTCGCAAACAGCTGAATATATTTTTGTCACCTTCACCTAAAAGTACATTAAAAGGGTTAGTTCGAATTATCATACCTATAGTCATATACTAGGGAAAAGGAAATGGTACCCATGGCATCTGATTTTGGCCATCATTTGACTACACTAACCTATTTAAACCCTCCACTCATTTGTTTTGTATTAGACAATGAGTGCCTTATCCTACCTAAGCAATGTTAATTGCAATAGCAGTTACCCATAGACCCTTGCTAATACAGGTCCGAAACGAAACTTGTTAAACCAGATGCTATGCTGCCTAACGATTCATTATCTTTCATTCCTAAAGGGATATATTGATATACACGGAGAACGATGCTCAAGCAATTATTGTGTTATCGCAAAGAGCTGAAAATATTTTTATCACCTTCACCTAAAGGTACATTAAAAGGGTTAGTTCGAATTATCATACCTATAGTCATATCCTAGGGAAAAGGAAAAGGTACTCATGGCATCTGATTTTGGCCATCATTTGACTACACTAACCTATTTTAACCCTCCACTCATTTGTTTTGTATTAGACAATGTGTGCCTTATCCTACCTAAGCAATGTTAATTGCAATAGCAGTTACCCATAGACCCTCGCTAATACAGGTCCGAAACGAAACTTGTTAAACCAGATGCTATGCTGCCTAACGATTCATTATCTTTCATTCCTAAAGGGATATATTGATATACACGGAGAACGATGCTCAAGCAATTATTTTGTTAACGCAAAGAGCTGAATATATTTTTATCACCTTCACCTAAAGGTACATTAAAAGGGTTAGATCGAATTATCATACCTATTATCATATCCTAGGGAAAAGGAAACGGTACTCATGGCATCTGATTTTGGCCAACATTTGACTACACTAACCTATTTAAACCCTCCACTCATTTGTTTTGTATGAGACAATGAGTGCCTTATCCTACCTAAGCAATGTTAATTGCAATAGCAGTTACCCCTAGACCCTCGCTAATACAGGTCCGAAACGAAACTTGTTAAACCAGATGCTATGCTACCTAACGATTCATTATCTTTCATTCCTAAAGGGATATATTGATATACACGGACAACGATTCTCAATCAATTATTTTGTTTTCGCAAACAGCTGAATATATTTTTATCACTTTCGCCTAAAAGCACATTAAAAGGGTTAGTTCGAATTATCATACCTATAGTCATATCCTAGGGAAAAGGAAATGGTACTCATGGCATCTGATTTTGGCCATCATTTGACTACACTAACCTATTTAAACCCTCCACTCATTTGTTTTGCATTAGACAATGAGTGCCTTATCCTACCTAAGCAATGTTAATTGCAATAGCAGCTACCCCCTAGACCCTCGCTAATACAGGTCCGAAAAGAAACTTGTTAAACCAGATGCTATGCTACCTAACGTTGCATTATCTATCATTCCTAAAGGGATATATTGATATACACGGAGAACGATTCTCAATCAATTATTTTGTTTTCGCAAACAGCTGAATATATTTTTGTCACCTTCACCTAAAAGTACATTAAAAGGGTTAGTTCGAATTATCATACCTATAGTCATATACTAGGGAAAAGGAAATGGTACCCATGGCATCTGATTTTGGCCATCATTTGACTACACTAACCTATTTAAACCCTCCACTCATTTGTTTTGTATTAGACAACGAGTGCCTTATCCTACCTAAGCAATGTTAATTGCAATAGCAGTTACCCATAGACCCTCGCTAATACAGGTCCGAAACGAAACTTGTTAAACCAGATGCTATGCTGCCTAACGATTCATTATCTTTTATTCCTAAACTCCTAAACGGATATATTGATATTCACGGAGAACGATGCTCAAGCAATTATTATGTTATCGCAAAGAGCTGAATATATTTTTATCACCTTCACCTAAAGGTACATTAAAAGGGATAGTTCGAATTATCATACCTATAGTCATATCCTAGGGAAAAGGAAACGGTACTCATGGCATCTGATTTTGGCCATCATTTGACTACACTAACCTATTTAAACCCTCCACTCATTTGTTTTGTATTAGACAATGAGTGCCTTATCCTACCTAAGCAATGTTAATTGCAATAGCAGTTACCCATAGACCCTCGCTAATACAGGTCCGAAACGAAACTTGTTAAACCAGATGCTATGCTGCCTAACGATTCATTATCTTTCATTCCTAAAGGGATATATTGATATACACGGAGAACGATGCTCAAGCAATTATTGTGTTATCGCAAAGAGCTGAAAATATTTTTATCACCTTCACCTAAAGGTACATTAAAAGGGTTAGTTCGAATTATCATACCTATAGTCATATCCTAGGGAAAAGGAAAAGGTACTCATGGCATCTGATTTTGGCCATCATTTGACTACACTAACCTATTTAAACCCTCCACTCATTTGTTTTGCATTAGACAATGAGTGCCTTATCCTACCTAAGCAATGTTAATTGGAATAGCAGCTACCCCCTAGACCCTCGCTAATACAGGTCCGAAAAGAAACTTGTTAAACCAGATGCTATGCTACCTAACGTTGCATTATCTATCATTCCTAAAGGGATATATTGATATACACGGAGAACGATTCTCAATCAATTATTTTGTTTTCGCAAACAGCTGAATATATTTTTGTCACCTTCACCTAAAAGTACATTAAAAGGGTTAGTTCGAATTATCATACCTATAGTCATATACTAGGGAAAAGGAAATGGTACCCATGGCATCTGATTTTGGCCATCATTTGACTACACTAACCTATTTAAACCCTCCACTCATTTGTTTTGTATTAGACAATGTGTGCCTTATCCTACCTAAGCAATGTTAATTGCAATAGCAGTTACCCATAGACCCTCGCTAATACAGGTCCGAAACGAAACTTGTTAAACCAGATGCTATGCTGCCTAACGATTCATTATCTTTCATTCCTAAAGGGATATATTGATATACACGGAGAACGATGCTCAAGCAATTATTTTGTTAACGCAAAGAGCTGAATATATTTTTATCACCTTCACCTAAAGGTACATTAAAAGGGTTAGATCGAATTATCATACCTATAGTCATATCCTAGGGAAAAGGAAACGATACTCATGGCATCTGATTTTGGCCATCATTTGACTACACTAACCTATTTAAACCCTCCACTCATTTGTTTTGTATGAGACAATGAGTGCCTTATCCTACCTAAGCAATGTTAATTGCAATAGCAGTTACCCCTAGGCCCTCGCTAATACAGGTCCGAAACGAAACTTGTTAAACCAGATGCTATGCTACCTAACGATTCATTATCTTTCATTCCTAAAGGGATATATTGATATACACGGAGAACGATTCTCAATCAATTATTTTGTTTTCGCAAACAGCTGAATATATTTTTGTCACCTTCACCTAAAAGTACATTAAAAGGGTTAGTTCGAATTATCATACCTATAGTCATATCCTAGGGAAAAGGAAACGGTACTCATGGCATCTGATTTTGGCCATCATTTGACTACACTAACCTATTTAAACCCTCCACTCATTTGTTTTGTATGAGACAATGAGTGCCTTATCCTACCTAAGCAATGTTAATTGCAATAGAAGTTACCCCTAGATTCTCGCTAATACAGGTCCGAAACGAAACTTGTTAAACCAGATGCTATGCTACCTAACGATTCAGTATCTTTCATTCCTAAAGGGATATATTGATATACACGGACAACGATTCTCAATCAATTATTTTGTTTTCGCAAACAGCTGAATATATTTTTATCACTTTCGCCTAAAATACATTAAAAGGGTTAGTTCGAATTATCATACCTATAGTCATATCCTAGGGAAAAGGAAACGGTACTCATGGCATCTGATTTTGGCCATCATTTGACTACACTAACCTATTTAAACCCTCAACTCATTTGTTTTGTACTAGACAATGAGTGCCTTATCCTACCTAAGCAATGTTAATTGCAATGGCAGTTACCCATAGACCCTCGCTAATACAGGTCCGAAACGAAACTTGTTAAACCAGATGCTATGCTGCCTAACGATTCATTATCTTTTATTCCTAAAGGGATATATTGATATTCACGGAGAACGATGCTCAAGCAATTATTATGTTATCGCAAAGAGCTGAATATATTTTTATCACCTTCACCTAAAGGTACATTAAAATGGTTAGTTCGAATTATCATACCTATTGTCATATCCTAGGGAAAAGGAAACGGTACTCATGGCATCTGATTTTGGCCATCATTTGACTACACTAACCTATTTAAACCCTCCACTCATTTGTTTTGTATTAGACAATGAGTGCCTTATCCTACCTAAGCAATGTTAATTGCAATAGCATTTACCCATAGACCCTCGCTAATACAGGTCCGAAACGAAACTTGTTAAACCAGATGCTAATCTGCCTAACGATTCATTATCTTTTATTCCTAAAGGGATATATTGATATACACGGAGAACTATTATCAGGCAATCATTTTGTTATCGCAAACAGCTGAATATATTTTAGTCACCTTCACCTAAAGGTACATTAAAAGGGTTATTTCGAATTATTATACCTATAGTCATTTCCTAGGGAAAAGGAAACGGTCTCATGACATCAGATTTTGGCCATCATTTGACTACACTAACCTATTTAAAACCTCCAATCATTTGTTTTGTATTAGACAATGAGTGCCTTATCCTACCTAAGCAATGTTAATTGCAATAGCAGTTACCCCTAGACCCTCGCTAATACAGGTCCGAAACGAAACTTTTTAAACCAGATGCTATGCTACCTAACGATTCATTATCTTTCATTCCTAAAGGGATATATTGATATACACGGAGAACGATTCTAAATCAATTATTTTGTTTTCGCAAACAGCTGAATATATTTTTGTCACCACCTAAATGTACATTAAAAGGTTTAGTTCGAATTATCATACCTATAGTCATATCCTAGGGAAAAGGAAACGGTACTCATGGCATCTGATTTTGGCCATCATTTGACTACACTAACCTATTTAAACCCTCCACTCATTTGTTTTGTATTAGACAATGAGTGCCTTATCCTACCTAAGCAATGTTAATTGCAATAGCAGTTACCCATAGGCCCTCGCTAATACAGGTCCGAAACGAAACTTGTTAAACCAGATGCTATGCTGCCTAACGATTCATTATCTTTTATTCCTAAAGGGATATATTGATATACACGGAGAACGCTGCTCAAGCAATTATTTTGTTATCGCAAACAGCTGAATATATTTTTATCACCTTCACCTAAAGGTACATTAAAAGGGTTAGTTCGAATTATGATACCTATAGTCACATCCTAAGGAAAAGGAAACGGTGCTCATAGCATCTCATTTTGGCCATCATTTGACTACACTAAACCTGTTTAAACCCTCCACTCATTGATCTTATATTAGCAATGAGTGCATTATGCTATCTAAGGAATAGTTAATTGCAATAGCAGTTACCCATAGACCCTCGCTAATACAGGTCCGAAACGAAACTTGTTAAAGCAGATGCTCTGCTACGTGATAAGCATGATTGTTCGATTGTATATATGTAACGCTTCGCAGGCAAAACTAAACAAACAGTAGATAATAAATAAACTCCTTATATATGTGTATAGTTACCTAATTAATTGTTTTGCACTTTTTCTGTGTATAGATCTACCATTGAAATTTTAGATAAATATTAATATAATTTTACTATCTTTATCATTTATTTTTTTTTCTGATTGCCATTGCCAAATAAATCAAAACAGAAAATATGGAACTTGTAATTTTGTAATAATATCCTTAGTCCTTTCACCTGTATAGTTTATAGTGATAAATAATGAACTTGTGAGAGAGATGTTCAAGAGAATTCCATTATTCATGCCTTATACAAAATTTGATCCAGGTCACTTTTAAATGGAATTTGTCTTCAACCATCACTGACATTTCGCTCTGACGCGGGTATGTTTAGCTTTCTCCTTGACAAAAACTTCTTTTAGAGTCAGTAGTTCAACTGTATAATTTAAAATATGCTTGAACGTCTTTTTCAAAATGAACCTTAATCTTTTATTTCTAAAGTGATATACTGACGTACTGGAAAACGGTTCTCAATCAATTATTTTGTTATCACAAGCAACTAAATATATTTTTTAGTCAGCTTTACTTAAAAGCATAAAAACATTAAAAATTTTAGTTCAAATTATCATACCTATAGCCACACCTTAGGAGAAAGAAAACGGTACTCATGGCATCTGATTTTGGCCATCATTTGACTACACTAAACCTGTTTAAACCCTCCACTCATTGATTTTATATTAGCAATGAGTGCATTATGCTATCTAAGCAACAGTTAATTGCAATAGCAGTTACCCATAGAACCTCGCTAATACAGGTCCGAAACGAAACTTTTTAAACCAGATGCTCTGCTACCTGATAAGCATCATTGGCCGATTGTATATATGTATCGCTTAGCACCTAAGGAAATCATCCTGAAGAGTTCAGGTACTCTCCTGCCCAGACAGGCAGAGATGGAGCCTATCTACACTGGCGTCATTAGCGGGATCTGTATTGTGAGAATTCGGTACGAGGTGGCGTTACATTAAGGGACAATTTTAGCAAATGTTGAGTGCTGGCAGGAAAGTAAATCATCGCTGCGAGAACTTCACATCAGGTGCGGTAAGATCTAGTATGTAGAACCAGTTTTTTGTCTTATTATTCTGTGCTATGCCATAAAATACGCGAGGGAAGGCGAGAAACGGTTCTGAATCGCACTACGTGGACACTACTCGACACAGATCAACGCAAAACATGGAGGCTATTGCGTCTGATTTGTCAGTAGATGCTGTCAGCGACTGACAAATCCGACTCAAGAAGTAGCAGAGCAATCCGATGACGCTAGAAAGCTCGAATTGGAATTGAGGAAACTCGAATTAACGCAACTCGAACTAGTTGATAGACAAGCGCAAAGCGAGGCCGAGGCCGAAGAATGACCCTTGCGACTGGAATCGAAGAAAGACAAGCGCAGCGCGAAGAAATGCAAGCACAACGCGAGCATAAACTGCAAATGAGGCATCTTGAGCTTGAGAGAGCAAAGGCAAGTGGCGTCAGATCTCACGGTGCGTCGTGTGATGGTTATGATTCGCCTGGGTCCGATTCCTATAGCACCGCGAAAAGGAAGGAGCATGAGGTACTGAAATATTGGATTTTGGTTCTGCACACTACGTTGGGATCGCCCCCAGAAACTCTCCTCTACATTCATTTGTATTTCAAGAGGATCAAGAGCGTTTTCGCTAATCAGGGAGTGCCTGAAAAGGTTAGGAGCCAGATAGTCCTCTCCATTTTTCGGGAGAAGCTGAACGATCTTTTGGCTTTATTGTCTGACGAGGATGCTAGCGATTACAGTAAGCTCAAAGCTTACATTTTGGCGAGGTGTAAAATCTCTGCAGTTTAATACAAGAGGCAGTTGGATAGGGCATAGAAGCTTGCACACGAAACGTGGAACACGTTTTCGGAAAAATTAGGGAAATATGGAGAAGGTATATTGAAAGCAGAATATTGTCCACATTTGAGGAATTGGTCGACCTGCTGTTCGCCGATCGAATTAAATCAGAGGCACCGAGTAGCACTGATGAATACATTGCAGGAGCGCTGGGACTGGTTTAATCCAAGAGACCACATAGATTATATATTAAATCATTTAGTGAGCAGTCGAATTAATGCGCGTCCACGGGACTCTGATCGACAGATGGCCAGGTACATTCCTCCTCCCAGGCGCGAGCAATTAGAACAAAAAGCACCCATGCAATTTGCGAAGCGATCAGTTGCTACCACTATCAGCGCGCGTGGCTGCTTTTGGTGCGGCTCGAAGCAGTATCTTCGCAGAGATTGTCCTCAATGGCGGGCAAAGAGGAAATCTCCCAGTGCTGGATAGGCATGATGGGAAGAGGCATGATGCACCCGCGTTTCAACGCACATGTTTGAAGCTCAGGACGAAGGGCAATTAACAACGGTTAGACTTTCCCAACTTCAGACGGCGAATGTGCGATGTGGCCAGAATGCTTTCACAGCTGTGATTGATTCTGGCGCTGAAATCTCCGTGATTAGAAGAGATGTTGTCCCAGAGCAGTTTTTCACGCCGAAGACGACGATCAAGCTGAGGGCAGCATTTGGAGATTTCGAGATAGCTGCAATGATCCACGTTCCTGTGCAGTTAGTGGGGGGATACAATTCCCCCATGACTCCATGATTAGGCCAGAAATTAATTTAGTGATTGATGTTTCATCACGTCTGGCACTTTCTGCACTTCTGACGAAGAACGATTTTAAAGCGCTTTCTGCCGTTAATTTAAGCGCGATTTGGCGGAGAATGGGCATAGAAGGAATTTTGGCGGAATATGGGGCATAGAAGCTTGGATAGGGCATAGAAGGAATTTTGGCGGAATATGGGGCATAGAAGCTTGGATAGGGCATAGAAGCTTGCACACGAAAC
The DNA here is from genome assembly GCA_038380435.1 of Ryuthela nishihirai. Classification (NCBI taxonomy): domain Eukaryota; kingdom Metazoa; phylum Arthropoda; class Arachnida; order Araneae; family Heptathelidae; genus Ryuthela; species Ryuthela nishihirai. The sequence continues at coordinate 24,985,138 of JAWZYU010000001.1, forward strand.
GTGGACCACGTTTTCGGAAAAATTAGGGAAATATGGAGAACGTATATTGAAAGCAGAAAATTGTCCACATTTGAGGAATTGGTCGACCTGCTGGTGACCGATCGAATTAAATCTGATGTACCGAATAGCACTGATGAATACATTGCATTGCAGGAGCGCTGGGACTGGTTTAATCCAAGAGACCACATAGATTATATATTAAATCATTTAGTGAGCAGTCGAAGTAATGCGCGTCCACGGGACTCTGATCGACAGGTGGCCAGGTACATTCCTCCTCCCAGGCGCGAGCAATTAGAACAAAAAGCGCTCATGCAATTTGCGAAGCGATCAGTTGCTACCACTATCAGCGCGCGTGGCTGTTTTTGGTGCGGCGACATGCACTACGTCTCGGAAGCAACATGCACTACGTGACATCACTTTCCGACACAAGCGAGGAGCTGTCTGCTTCGACTGTGGAGGTTACTATGGCAACATTTTAATTCAACCAATTCGTCAAACATTTTAGGTCAGTATTACATTATAAAATATATTTTTATACATTCAGTACTAAAAGTTAATATAATGTCTCCAGAGTTAAAAAGTCGTTGAAATTTTAACTCTTATTTTACACTCGTAATTTCATAAATAACGGAAACGTTCAGTTTATTTAGAATATAGTGATTTAATATAATCGACGCCGTTACTTTATCTATTTTTTACATATTAAATAGAAAGTGGAAGGAATGGAATGACGTAACGCAAAGGGTCAATGCTATGGTTAACCCAACCAACATATCTTTTGTTCTGTTTCTAAGCATCATATGGAGAAATAATGCCCGCCCATTCCATTTGCCTGTAGTTATTCTTACTGACTCTGATGGCGATGAGATCGGCCAAGAAATGGCCCAAACTCATTGTAACAACTAAAGTGTCATATCTAAATGAAGACACTCTATAGACTTATTTTTGCTAACAATTTAAGTATTCGGGGCTTTTACATCACGATATGTTAGAAAAACATTTTTGTGAACGAAAATTAAGTGATTTCCTTCCCTTCCACTCAAACTTTAAACTTGAATTTAGAAATATTTATAATGTTATGCACAATTAGGTAATGAGTTATCGGTTGCATTAAAGTCAGCACTTTTTATTTGGATCCAACTTGACAAATAAGACACGTTCAATACGCGTGACAAAACTTCCTTTGTGCAAGTGTGGAGAGCATTTATACCTGTTTCGAGACAAAATGATCTATAGGTTACATTTGTGAAATCTACTCTATTCGTAAACCATTAAAACTGTTCTTTTCTACAAGAAAAACTAAAAATGAAAGATTTTGATACTAACGATCACTTTAATTTTAATTTCACAATTTATATTTTTTAAGCTTAAAGAAGTCAATCATAATGAAATGTTTGTATCGCCTTGGGAAGCAAAAGAATTGATTTTAAGATTAAAACATTTCTTCATTTTTATAACTCTAAAATCCGAATGTTTTCAATTTTACAAGTTTCAACGCAGCCCAAGTTGGCAAAGCGTTCTGCTCCGTAGAAGTAAACTATATGATAAATATTCGGATTTTAGGGTTATAAAAATGAAGAAATGTTTTAATCTTAAAATCAATTCTTTTGCTCCCCAAGGCGATACAAATATTTCATTATGATTGACTGCTTTAAGCTATATGATATATATGATGAGATGCTCAGTTTCTAATAATCATATTCCACTTACCTCATGATTTACCCTCTCACCTGCTTGATGTCGATTTCCGTCGGATGTCTCCAAGGATCTGGGATGACTTGCTTCTACTTCCTGGAAGTGACGACTCTAATCAGAGCACAGCGAAAGACAAACATTTCAGTTAAAACTTGTATTCTGTTTCGTCAAACGGAATTTAATTGTTATTCATCGATGTGGTATCATCTATATAGTAACAATCGCTATATGACGTCAATAGCAAATGCCTCGTAATAATCGTATAAGAAAACATTCGTTTGCTCTGCATCTGGCATCTTAAAAAATACTAAAGCTTTGAATTAAACCATGAGAAAAGACATTAAAATAACTTATGTTTCAAAATATAGAAAACAAATATATTTTAGGTTGTTTTAAAACTAAGTATCTATCTATCGTGTACGTGGGAGAGATTGGGTTGCTAATTCCTCTGACATACTGACATACTGAGCTGCACTTTTATTTCCACCTAATAGGCTAAAGATCCAGATTACAAAGGCCTCAAGGACTCACAGAAGGTTTGCGAAGGGGAGCCACTGTACAGCTCTCAGGAGACATGGAAACCTTCTGTCAAACCACACAGTCTGTTTTTTAAGGGACACAGGGTATGACCCATCCAACGGACGGCAGCCTTCTCAAGACCTCTGGTGTCACCTTTCTCACCTAAGCAGTTTGGTACATTTGTTAGAAAAAACTACTTAGTTACTCTCTTTACCCTTTAACTTACTACTTAGTTTACCCTTCTACATTTCATAGTAACTATTAAGTTACTATGAAATGTTTCAATGAAATGCGAAACATAGTTATTAACATCGGTTATCTTTTAATCATCTCTAAGTCTCTTATATTTATTCAACTTTTCTTTTCTCTTGGACATATAAAATCCAAAAGACATTGACTTCCAGACTGTCTTTATGTCTTGTATTATACTTACTGTCAGACCTCTTTTCAAGGAATTGTTTAAAGGGTAAAGCTGGATCGATAATTTGGGGGCCCTCGAGCCCAGTAGTAAATGGAGCCCTCTCTATCATGATAAAGTCAAGGATAATGGACTTTGCACAACTTTATGCAACGTTATCTATTAGACGTTTGAAAAATAATATAATGAGTACCTTAAACAAGTAATTAGAAAATCGAGGCGTTACTCCAGAGTAGGGGTTCTCAACGTGGGGGGTACGCGGTAAAAATTTTTGGGGTATGCCGTGAGAGCTCAAAAGTTGCTAGATATATGTTATAAATAAATATATTTTATTTTATTCCATTGTTATACTATAACTATAATTTTTTATATCTATACAAGGGGTACGCCAGTTACATACACATTTCCAGGGGGTACGTGAAGCATAAAAGGTTGAGAACCACTGCTCTAGAGCAATGTCTTCGCCTTTAGTGCTACCCAATTGAAGGGTAATTTCTTCTAATCTCTCATAACTCTTACTTCTAATAATTAAATTGCATTTATGTAGAAAAACTTGCAAAAAGCGCGGATTCTTACACCGAATAATTACAAATGCAAGAGGGTAATGGTTAATACGTTTAGTACAATGGGGGTATTAATTATTAATTGATTGAAAGTTGGATTTTTATATGACCCTGAACCTGGGAAAAGAAGTCTCTAGAATGGATCTCTTGTCGCAGGCTGCAAGAAAATTATGTTTCATATGAATGAATTGCTAATAAAAATCTGAAAATTTCGTACAGCTATTGCTATAATAATTATCGTTCGCAAAATCTTGAATTGAGTCAAAAGAATATTTTCAGGGTGTTCTGAAATCAAATACCATTTGTCATAATGTGATCAGAATTTGTAACTAGAAGAACAATATATCACCTCTCGTGAATATCAGATTTTCGTTTTCAAAGGAATGAAATTTTATTCCCAATTTAGGATCATCTAATATTGGAAATTCAAACTAACAGTTCATTGCGTAAATGCAAATTTTAATATTTCTTCTGTACCTATAAAACATAAAATAATTCTTCAATTATCTATTAAAACAAAAAAAAGCTTCCTCCCTCCATCACAGTGGAAATGAGGCAAATGATTGTTGCAAATGTAAAACCGATTGCACATCACACTCTACCACAAAGATTTCAAACTTCTATAACCAGTAGGTCGTTTGCAAAATTTAATTGAAAACATTTTCCAATGTATTCCATCATTACAGGTCACAATTGGAATTTTCATCATTTTCCGCATTTATTGGGTCAAACTGTGGAATTTGGAAGCAGTAGATTAGGGGTTCTCAATGTGGAGTACGCGGTAAAACGTTTGGGGGTACGCCGTGAGAGCTCAAACCTAGCTAGATCTAGTAACCAAGTAAAAATAACCATTATTATATTATAACTATAGTTTTATCTATCAATACAAGGGGTACGTCACTTACATACACATTTTCAGGGGGTACGTGAAGCATAAAAGGTTGAGGACCACTGCAATAGATGAGTGGGAAAATGCAAATAATAATAGTTTATTAGTATCTGTTTGGCACAAAATTAATTTTTTTGTTTATCTCTTAAAACAAAAGTGTTATTTTTCCACTACTCCCTGGAGGTAAGAGGAATGATTAGTGCCAATATAAAGCTCTTGATATTGGCACTAATCTTTCCTCTTACCTCCACAACCAAAATTATTCTCCATAACCAAAATTTAAAATTCCTATTACAAATACATCGTTCGTAAATTACAATATACGCTCAGCATGCAAATACTGTGCACGAAGATTCATAACCGGGATGAAGAGGGAGCAAAGTTTCAACATTTTCGCATAGAACAATATCTCAGTGGACAGGAACCTCCTACTGGAAGAGAAAAATATAAAATCTACTCTACTGTGAGACTGTCGCATTTTGTGATCTCTTTTGAATCTAATATTATAGTAGCAGGTTATTTAGGTGGTAGGGAGCACGATATTAGTTACTAAAATTTAAATGAAATTAATAATACTTTATGTTACTTTGTGTATTTTTGGTCAATTCCTATTTCAAATTTTAATTTTTGTTAACTGTTATTTAATAGATAGTGTATAATTATATAATATATTTCACATTATGTCCTTCAATTTAGATTATTTTTAGTTGCAACCACATTGAAATATTTTGACAAACATTACAATGACATTATTGAAATCATTGCTTATAAAAACATTATAAATATATTCTATTATCCACTTCTATATTCTTTAGTTATATTTGAATCGAGAAATCAAAATTGCATATAAGAATGATGTTCCGCACCTCTTGATTTCATGACCATCACCCTTATCGGTATTTGGCCGTGAATATGACACAGGATCTGAAATTTCTTAACGTTTCTGAGATCTATGACCTGAAGAACCACTGAGCACCAAATCTCACCTCTCTATCACAAGGAGGAATTTGACCTTTGACTTCAAGGAATCGAATGGATCAGATATTTCGTAACGTTTCTAAGATATAGAAAAGAAATACCCACAGGCATCAATTGTTATATTTAGTATATATAGATTTAAATTTGACAACTGACCTCGATAGACTGATCAAATTCGTAATATCGTTTACAAGATGGAAACCAAATTGTTTCTAGCGCTTACAGATCCAGCCTTGGCCTCTATTTGATCCGGAGGAATACTTCGAAGGCCAGTTTTTTTGCGAAATCTACTGTTAGGATTACCCTTACGTGCATATTGTAAGAGCTCTTCGATTTCTGCATCTTAGTTAGAATAAGACATACCCCTTATCAGTTATTCAGTCACTACCTCACTTACTCACAATCAGAAGCAAGTATCATAGTCCTATTCCAGTGCCCCACACAGTGCTTTCCTCCTATGACGTCGTGGACCACGCCCCTTTATAATATTCATAACTGACAACGCCCCCTTATGCATCCCACTACTTTCTCCCTTATTAATAACTTATTATTATTCATAATCAATATTCATAACTCATTAATTAACTCCTTAGGGCCATCCTCCTTTATTAAAAAACCCCTATGTCCGCCATTTTGACCACAAATTCCCGAAGTAACTCAAAGTCCCGAGTCCGCCATTTTGAAGTCTAACGTCCGCCATATTGGTTTCCGCTATCATCCAAAATTCCGAAATATTCCACCTAATTGTGGTGACATCTAGTGTTTAACACACATACTATATTTAAAATAAACTTCCTATTGTGGGACGCGATCCTGCGACCCTCACCTTACTAGCACATTACACAGCATGTTAATCCATTACACCAAGGGTAGTATATTCTTAGAGTGTTGAAATGTGGATGAAGTTGAAATAACTTATCTTTATAAAATATCTAGGTAATGTTATATTTCCGGCATTTATTTTCTATTACAATTTAACGTGCGAATTTCATATTTCCTGCATTTATTTTTCTTGTAAATTAACCTATGCAATTTTAATTTCTTATAACTGATCGTGCGAATGCTTTTTTTATGATGATTTTTTATTTCTTGTAAATAACCTACGTATTTTAGTCCCTGTAAATTAAGAATTTGTATTTCGTATAATTTAACGTGCGAATTTTATATTTTCGGAATTTATTTTTTATTATAATTTAACGTGGGGATTTTTTTTATTTTTTGTATTTATTTTTTATTAACTTTTTTTTTTATTTTTTATAACTCGCGAATCTCTTTATTAGTTGTAAATAAACCTACGAACTTTCCTTTTTACTTTATTCCTTATAAATTAACCTACAAATTTTTTATTTCTTTATAAATTAGCTCTCGATTTTTTTTTATTTTTTATAATTTAACTTGCGAATATTTATAAATGAATTTTTTAAATCCTTATTAATTAAACACTTATCAAAAGTGACGGCCCCTTTATTAATATGAGCTCCCTTAATTAAAACGCTTATCAAAAGTTCGACCTCCTCATTAAAAAACCCTTAATAATATGCATCCACCTTTATTAAACACCTATCAAAGGTTCTGCCCCTCACGCCGGGCAATCAATTCAATTTAATTTTTTATTAAAAAATAAATTTTGCGGGCAATTTATTTTTTAAAAATAATATTCATCCTCTTATCGAAACTTATTATCCCATCTCCCCTTTATGATAGATCAGCTATTTTGTAAATAAGCAAAGTACCCCATCGGAAGAAGACAATCCATCTTCAAATTTCCCTTGGCACGCCTAAACCTTCAAGTGTTGTGCCTCTCTTATTAAAATTAGTCTCCATATGATTGAAGGATTATATCTTCAGATATTTGTGTTCATACGTATTCTGCACCACACTTTCCACGTCCCTTACCACGTCAGGACTTGTTTTGAAACGATTAAGTGATTTTATGTTAAATTCCTATTTTTGCCATGTCTCAATTCATTACTCTCCATATTTTCATATTAATACTAAAGCATTTCAAAAACCTCACCACACTAATCAGAGGTAAAAAAATTCCTTCTTTCTTACAAATTTCAATCTCCTCCCAATTAATTAATTTATTTTCCCTTTTTAATACTAAGCCATTTCAAAGACATCATGATCGTAACAACACCAAAAAATCACATATAAAAAAATAAACTCACCTTCCTATTTTTTATTTCAATAGGTTTATTACTAAACCGGCTCAAAGGAATTGCGATTGCATCAGCAAAAGAATAACCAATAAAACTAATTTTTTAATTCCCGTATATCCGTCACGCGACTTGGTCTGAAATTTAAAACTTTTTATTCCTAATACTTATATTTGCTGTATCCCAATTCAGCATAAGATTCACTTATGCAAAGTATTACACTTTCCTAGGAAGTAACTCTGCTCAGTAACAATCGAAAACAAAATATTATTCCTTCCTCGAAAGAAAAATCTGCTAATAAAAAATTATTTGGAAGTGAGATATCATATAAGAAAATCTGGAATTATAAACACTCTTACAGTTTTAAAAATCGTCTTTTCCTCCGTTTACTGGAGAACGTGTGATCACAAGACCAACGACTCATCATGTTGATGAAATTTAATTTTGCGCTACGAGTTACGTTTGTTTGCAAGGTTGGGTATTCGGTTGTCTTTCATCGGATAAAAAATAAATCTGTAAAGAGCTTTCGTACACGGTTTACTTTTATAGAAAGTAAGCAATGCTAAAAGTAGAAAACGATTCATACGTTGCAACTACCCTTGCGTTTTCGCTTGCGTTGCGTAAAACATCTATCTTTAATTCTACATCCAAGCACAACATTAACTTCAGTGTATGTTAATGGAGATCTGATGAATTTTTTTCCTATTATCGCGAACGGTTGGATCATCGATGGATTGCCGCATCCACAAGCATGGATGTGCAGCGGGCCAACTACGTCACAGGTCAGTGAATTTTGTGCTTAATTTTCATAGTCGCCCCAATAATGCCTTTTCACAACCTCAGTGAGACTCGATGGCTCGCACCGGTGAGGGACGGAGTCGTTTGCTTTGACATATATGTTGCTATCGGACCTCAGTAAAAGAATTCTGCACTTATAGATATGTCACAAAAAAATCGATGTTCTCTCGTACAGCGTACATTGGATATATATCTTTACAAACTAAGAGTCACTCGAAGTAAAACATTCCAAGTCCAGAATTTTATCCGTGAATTTTATCTTCCTCAAGGATCTTTTCAACCCTAATGTCGAAGTGAAATAATTAATCGCTTTCAATCATGACGAAATGTAGAGCCCAATCGCTTTGCTGGGCTGGTCGACGGAAGGTCCCGTATGCTGGCATCTTATCTTCGAGGAGATTTTTTCGACTTAACGACGCATTTCAACAGTTAGCTGCTTGCAAGAGTTCCAAGAGGTCAGCTAATTTTAAAATGTCCTCTTACACTGTTCATCACAATTTAAAGGTATTTAGCAGTTACCGGGAGAATATGGTTTTATCCCACCAGAAAAGGAAATAAAGTACATTAGAAAGGAAAATCAATGTTAGAAGGAACCCCGACTGAAAATTGTTAATATCATAAGAAATGTGTGAATGTTTAGAAAACGGCACGATGTAACAAAAAATTTCAGTGTAAAAATGGAAAAACAAGCAAAAAAAGTATCGATTAATACGAGTTTCATAGAATAATAGAATGTGTGAACGTTTCGATCCCGGTGTGATATGAAGTAGAAGTAATGCGAAAAGAAATCTGCAGCAGCATAAATGCTAATCCCCACGTCATTTGTTAGGTGGTGATAGCGTTAACATGCACCAACATCAACGGATTTTCAAATGACATTCATGGTGTATCATTCCCATCACTTAAGTTTCATCTCCTTTTATTTTTCCAATTAATAACATTCCAACCCCCAATAGCACACAGTTTCTGTGGGACAGCGCCTTTCCGGGAGTGACTTCCATGCCAAAATGGCACAGGGGACGCTCCTTCTCACAGTAGCGATATGACCATGCACTTTGCTAAAAAGCAAACCTGCTCATTGAACGATGCATTTCTCATAGACAGGGTGCAATTAAGATCTGAACTAAAAAGTCATGGATGAAATTAAGAGTGTGTGGAATATTTTCATGCATGAGCATGTAAAGTATAAGCCTATGTTGAAAAGGTAGATTTGCACTAAGGATGTGTATATTTTCGGACCCATTCTCATCCCGTTTTCAGGGTTCTGTGTGCATTTCTACAATTATTTTCCCTGCTATGTTTGAACAAGAGTATTAAATGAAAAAAAGTTAAAAAAGTACCTGTATTTCTATATGCGTCCTGGAAAGTAGAAAATAAACTTAAAATATATCGATGGAGAAAACAATCACCAAGTTCGTATTCACTTCGAAAGGAAGATACGACGCCGATTACCTTACTCAACAAGATTGACGGCGCTCTATTTTCCTTTGAAGGAAAATAGGGAATTTCCAATTGCAGTTGAAACTACTGATTTCACTGATCACTGATTTCTGATAGGTTACTATTGATTTTCAGATATTTAACAAATTATTTGAATTATTGATTATTTGAACTATCAAGAAAAATAATAGCGCTAGGGTCTGGTAGACCCCGCATACCAGTTACGGGTTAAGAATGCGAACACTGAGAAATATTAAGAATGCGAACATTGGGAAATATTAAGAATGCGAACACTGGGAAATATTAAGAATGCGAACTACTGAGAAATATTAAGAATGCGAACTACTGAGAAATATTAAGAATGCGAACTACTGAGAAATATTAAGAATGCGAACCGCTGAGAAATATTAATATACCCTACGCTTGTTCCGCCGCATTTAAATCTAGTAAACGCATTCTTAATATTTCTCAGCAGTTTCAACTGCAATTGGAAATTCCCCGTGAAAAATACAATTGACTCATAATTGGTTTTCTTTACGACAACACCCAGCTTGTACCAAATATTAATTCATGGAACAAAATTACTTCGAGCTCTAAATCGTCACATTTGATTTGCACAATGTAAACTATTTCATGAACAGCAATTATGCTACAAGTTGGATTCCTAAAACACTAGATTTAAACTTAAGACATTTAATGAAATTCAAACTTAAATGAGATTGTGCTTAACTAAAGCACCTCCTAGTACTCAATTTATGAATAGAACAAGTTGTTTCTAATATTTAATTATCACATTACTTTGGCATAATTACAGGAACCGCGACTATGCATTTAGTATAGTCACTGTTCCTGTAATTATGCCATAATATTATGATAACCACCTTAGGTTAATTATATAATGCTCAAGGGGGAACCTAAGCGTAAGACAATTAAATTCAAACGTAGATGTGGTTGTACTTGAGGATGATCGAAATCAAATATCTTACCTATCTTTTGTTACGCAGCAGGCTCGACCCGGCAGCCCAAGGGATGAGGCCTCCATCTCGGCAAGGTTTCCTGGCGAATAAAGAATTTTGGGAATATTAAGAAGGTTATACAGACGGGGAAGACATTGTGACGATTTCGTTCTTATTGTTACTAAGCGCTGAAATTTTGTTAGGTGAAAGAATGAACAGATCTCATTGTTCCATTTTCCGTTCATTATGTATTTCCGTTCTGACGTTCATTGTGCATTTCGGAAATATTTGTATTTAAAATGTATCGGAATAAAACGGATAATTCTTTTGTAACTTAAGCTGATGAAGCGAATTCTGTTTTTCTAATATTAACATAGATTAAATTAAATGTATTTTTACAGACATAAAAATGTATAGATGTTAGCGAAAAATAATTTTAACATCATTATGCAACAATCAAATAGTTGTACTGCATGTATGAATTTAGTTTTTCCTCGAGTTTCGAAGAAGCGGAAGCATTTTTTTAATCAAAAGGTGTTATTGCAAAATATTTCACCACTGATTTGAACTTGAATATTCATATTTCGGTAGGTGCAAGGATTTCTCTTCAACGCGTTTGAATATTTTCGAGCACGACGTCATACGTTACGTTTTCTGTCAGATGTCTCGTAACAAACAAAACGTGTGTGTTTTTGTTAATGCAGGAGATGATAATTAGAGTGGTTAGGTTTAAGAACCTGGAAAGAAACAGCCAATAACGGAGCTTTGTTCAGAGCACGAAATACGATGGAAACTACGGACAGCCCGAGAATTTTCAAACTTAGAAAACCCAAAATCTTGTAGTGGGCACGAAATATGTTAAGAACGCAGCGGAGGGATGGTAAAAGGTGAATCATGACCTGACACGGGTTAAATCCTTGTTGCTTCGCGCAAAGTGTGAAGAGGTGATAAAACGTAATATCCATGAAAAGGGACAAAATCCTGTGACACGAAAGTGTCGCTCAGTCCTATTTTATGAAACAACTGGATTTCCCTTTTCAGGTTATTACATGTTTTATCATACCCTATCTCCTGTGATGGTCTGGAACAAAGGGGGTTGAAGTGGGGTGAAAATGCGGGTTTGAGGAGAAGGGCTGTTTACTCTCAATGGGTGACGTCATCCGATGTCTCTCGCCAGAGAAATTTTGAGATGGGTTCGAGAACAGCCGTCAAGGGTGTGAGGGGATGAACTTTTCCAAAACGTGTTGTAACACATCACGTCTGATACGGAAGCAAAGGGGGGTCCACAGCGTGATAGGTGACGTCATCCAAGATGATCGTCGATGGAAATTTCGAAAAGGGTTGACCATTCAAGATGGCTGCTCGGGGGATGAAGGGATGGAACTTTTGCTAAGAGTTTTAATTAATGAGAGTTTTTCAATAAAGAGGGATTGAGAAGACTCTTTGATGAATAATGAATTTATAGGTTGGTCATCGAAGATGGCCACCAAAGGGATGAAGAGGATTCCCTGAACGTTGCCACCGAAAGATTAGTTGAAATTTACAATTATTTTGAGGATCCATGATAACATCCATGATAACACCCGAGAGGAGGGTTGAATTATTCTGTGGTTTACAAATCTGGACATGGTGATTGCATCATACATTCCAGATTTGCACCATTTCCTGGGACTTGGGTAGAATGCGCAAATTTTCTAAGACTTTTTCTAGACCTAGGACTACTTACGATGACGTCATAACTTGTCCATCAGCCTTCTGTTATGGGAGATGTTGTGTTTGGCTGTCCCATTCCCTGATAATAGATGGCGCCACTGGCGAATCAGCAAAAATTCCGGAAATGCATATAATATTATTTCCCAAAAAGAATTGTCAGCTTCTGAATGTCCAGCGGTTTGAACGCCTGGCATGTTTTGGTAGTCGTGGGTTCGGGTCCCACTCAGGAGAACCGAATTTTTCAAGAAATTATTTCAAGTCACTGTATGATATATAGAGTAAGGAAATACAGAGAGTCACTCACTTACTTTTTAGCAATTATTTGAGCCACCAACGTCAGACTATGGAACCAGTGTTTTCTGTCATGATCTTGTGCAGAACCACAGACTGCTACGTTATATAGAGTTAGAAACCAGTATGAAATTATCATTGATAATTTCATACTGGTTTCTAACTCTATATAACGTAGCAGTTTTTTATCATGATTATATAGAATTTTCATGATTAATTTATCATGATTATATAGAAGTAATATCGAATAATCTGAAAATATTCACTTCTTTTTAAAAAGCCAATAACTTGTACTAAATTTTCAAAATCAGAAAATATATATTTAATTATTTCCGCCAGAATTTCAGTAGGAGAAGTAAATAAATGTGGAATGATATGGATTTTGTTTTCCTGAGACGTAGTTCCCTAGTCCGCCCCGGGAGCGATGTTCTAGGAAAGTTTAACATTGTAGAAAAGTTGCCATAATGGTATAGCGAGTGGAATTGTGTACATTCTTTCTCTATGATATGATAGGTCAAAGCATGATGCCTTTCTCCAAAACATGTAAATAATAATATTTTGCCGTCCACCCTCTTGTATATGCGTCAGTTGAGAATTTTCTCCAATTAACCCCGTATTACCTTTGGTCACAATAAGAACATTGATGTGCTTCGAAAGGCTCTCACAGATGGGATGTTAAGCCATCTTATGGAGGAGAGGGTGAATGGGTTGATGGATAATGGAAAATGGAAAAAGGTAGAAACTAAATCCAGTCCTCCGAATGGGACATTAAGCCGTGATACAATGTGCACAATATCCATACCTTAGATACAGGTTAAAGAAGAACCTAGATGCCTTGACGAGAAACAACTATCTGTCTCCTAACAGCTGTTTTCGGTGGGTCCCCTTTTCAACTTTCTCTAAACTCTAAGGGTCCTTTTGACCTGGCCATTTAGATCACTATGTGACTATAATTCTAAAGAAGACATGATCAACGAAAGACCAAAGCAGACTTGTCATTCATTTAGATAAACATGTCCATCTAAGTAACAACTATTACACTTTGGCACTGCAACCGTCCTTTCTACGAAGGTCCTTCTTCACACTTTCCACCCAACTCTAGGATTATCCCTGCTCCTCCAGTTATCTGAAAATAACTTATTCCTTAATCTAAGTTTATGGACAAATATAAGCCATCCAGGGGATGCTCTCCTATCAATGTGATTAAAATGGATCCAATAATTGAAAATCATTTATAGACGTACCTTAATTGTCACCCATATTAATATTCTTCCCTTCACAGGGCACTTCTGAGTCCCGATGACTCCTACCGGAACTTGCGGAGAATATTGTCATCTGAACGGAAAGAACAAGCACAAAACATTAAAGGAATAGCTGATTTACTTGACATATTTCAGAACATTAACAAAACTAGGATTTCCCTTTTTTTAACTAAAAACCTTAAAAATATACACGCTTTATGTAAATGATTTTAATGTTGGAAAATTAAGAAAACGAGAAGTTCTTATCAATAAGAAGAGCAAAGCGATTTAAGTATTAGAAAACTATGGTTAACTATTATTTATTGTTTTTAATCGCCACTAGATATCAACCAAATGAATAGAGAAAGAACAACCAACGAAGAGTTACCCAAAGAGATTTTACGCTTTGAGGAGAGATGGAAAAATATATTTAATTTAAAAAGGTGACGGTAATTATGAAACGTGAATGGAAACTATATTTTAAAGTATCAACAGTTGTTAAATCTGTTCAAAGTTAGATACATTCCCCAAAATTTAAAGGGAACGTTTCTTTACGTTCGAGTAAATTTTGCAACATTGAGCTAAATGGCAGTTGGGTTGTTTTACCTTCAAGCGTCATTTTTTGCACACAATTAGCTAAATTGCCAGGTCATAAGGACCCCGAATACTCAGAGAAGGTTAATATGTTAGTTGAACATCTGTTAGAAGACAGTTGATAACCTCCCATCAAGGTCATCCAGTGTGTTCTTTAAAGTGCAGAGTGTATGGCTCTGCTGCACACTGAGCCACGGCTTTATGTTTCATCCGACGGACGGTGGCATTTCCAAGACCATTGGTGTCCCCCTACTGAACGACGGCAGGGCGAGAGTTTTGCGGAGGTAAACCTCAACCTGGCCCAGCTGGGACCTTAATCTGGGAACTGCAGATTACGAGCCTGGCGCGGTTTCACCTGAATTACCCCTGCTCAGTAAATAGCAGTAGCTAGGGACGGATTAACATAATGCTCGTATAATTGCTCGTTAATAGCATATTCAATTCATACAATCACTTAACCGCAGCAACATAATAACCACCTGCTCAAGGAGGACCTCACTTTTAAGTGAAAAAATACCTAAAAATTATTTGAAATGTTCGAATGGAAGAGAGAAAAAGGCAGAAAGATGAAAGAATAATATAACGACATATTAATAAAAGACAATGTTTTGGGAATCCGGCAGCAAAACCGAGGCATTATTCCGCGAACAGTGGTATACGAATGCAATATTCCGCGAAAAGTGGTATGACATTGCAGCATTTTTAGCAAAGCAGATTGCTAGCAGTGAAAAGAGCAATGAGATTTACATTCAAAGTCATTTCAACCAACGGTGAGTTACATTTTGATAAGCAATTAGAAACCTTTAACCGCTTAAATATTTAGAATCGAGACTATTTACATATTTGAAATTTAAATATCGCTATCATACGCTACAAAATATAAAGCAATTATATGTATTTCTCTCGCGACATATATCTTATATAAATTATTTTACCATATGAATATAGTCTTGTATTACCGTATTATTACCTTATGAGAATAGTTTTGACGACAATTGTTTTTTTGATTTCATTAACAGTTCTATTCTGTGGCAAACAGCTGCTTGAGGTGGTATTTGTTGATTATTCTGATATACAGTAAAGTGTGAATCTGTAGGTGTTGAATTCGGCACTTCAAATATAATGCCAAACTCAAGGTCTGTGTTATCGGGGAGTTTTCCAAGGACTAATAGACAATCCACAACTTCCCCTACCATCTAAGTCAAACGGAAATATGATTGATTAGATATAAAATTGAGTAAATTCAAGTCAGAGAAAGAATTGATTTCGTACCTCGTTGCCGAAGAACAGAGGTATGTTGCTCTTGAGGTAAAGTCCAGCACGATCCTTCCTAAATGATATGGCTGAGGTGAAAGATGACCTTTCGATGGAAAGATGTTAGAAGAGGAAGCCGCCTTGCACTCAAAGGAAATTAGCACCGGAAATTCTAAACAATTCATTTTATTAGCCCAATGAACCAAATTGACAATGGATTCTGTTTGGTGTTGATGGAATTCTTTCGAAACAATCGAACGCTAGATATGAATTTTTGAGAATATTTGTGACGTATTACACGAGTATTTCTAATATTTTTCGTTACCTCTTAAAGTCATTCCTAATCTTGCTACAAAAAATAAAAATTAATTTGAGATGATTAATTCCAAAGTTATGCTTATTTACTTATGATTTCTAGTGTTGATTTGTATAACCCAATGTTACTAAAATTAGAAATAGATTCTTCTTCATCAAACAACACTGCAATTTCAGTCTTTATCTAAAAATATATTGAAGATATTTTACTTTGAAATATTTATTGAAAAAATGAAAAAGAACACGGCACATTTTTTTTTCGATAGGCGACTTAAAAATATTCGAAGGCGGATTCAGGAATAATGGCACTCAAATCCAAAAAACTGCCCAAACTTGAACCAGAAGTTCTCTTTGAGCGTAGTAACGCATGCTTGAAGAAACTGTCAAGATTTGTCCGAACAGACTCTGTAACTGCTTTTATTACCTATCTTCCTCTTGCTCTTCGCTCGTCATTTGTCGGTTTCTGTGCTTTTCACACAAAAAGTTGTTCCATCATATCTTTCGGACGCCACGTTCAAACTTAATGATTTATGTATCAAATCAAAGCTTACAACGCGAGGAACGTCATAGGCTATAAAAAATATCCCCTCCCCGCCCATGTTCCCTTCTCCCCTAAAAAAGATGAAATATGAAAACCATTGTTCCGCTTAATCTTCCGAACGGGAGGACCTAAAATTAGGAGTTATGTGTCAAATGAAAGTTGATATGAGAATGGTCGTAGACTATTTCCAAATTTCCCACCTCCCACCATTTTCCTCCCTCAAAAAGGGGGCTGATTTTCGCGGGAGGTTATATTATTTAATATAATTTTATTTATTATAATAGAGAGCCCTTAACGAATTACGTCTCAAATTAAACGTTCTGATGTCTCCAATCTGATGGTCTATTTTGAACACTACTCCAAAAATTGGGGGAGGAAAAATGTGATCAATGTTTATGAATATCATATCAAAGTTTCTCAAGTTGGTGCTTTTAGTAATAAAAATATAAATAAATTAAAAATTTAAATTACCTTGGGCCCTAAAAAATAGATAATAAGCCTAAAACCTATCGAGGTGCAATCAGTCATGAAATTCGCATTCACTTCAAAGGAAGATAGGGCACAGGCAATCTTGTTGAGTAGGTAAATAGGACTCACAAGAACATTTATTTAACCCCTAACTCGTAATTGTAGGTCCTTGCGTTCGGAAGATATCATCATCATTTTCAAGCAGTCATGGGCTACAGAGCTCCAACCACATTGTGCAACTTAGTTCTCCAAACACATCTGTCCTGAGCTAAATCTGCTGCATCTGGCGACTGTAGACTAATTTTAACACGTTTCTGTTTGACATTTCTGCCTCCCCCTGCATCCTAGATCTTCCCCTCTTTCTGAGGCCTTCAGGCACACTGTCATGATCCTATTCGCTAATCTACAGTTATCCATACTGGTAATATGGCCAAACCAACGGAGTCTCTCTCTGCACAATATGCTGCTCAAAGGAGGTTGCCGACTTCTTTGCCTAACCACATCATTATTTACACACAAACTTATGTGGTTCACACAACAAACCGTTGTGAACCACCTAATACGCAAGATACTGCGTAAGCACCCAGAATCAAAAGCATCAAGCTTCCTGTTATTTTGTTTATAATGCGTCAAGTTTCACTACCATAACTAACCCTAGAAAGAGCCAAACTAGTATATCCGCCTATTTCTCCACACTCTTCATAGATTCTTAAAAGTTCTGGCAGCAATCCCTATTCGTCTGTTAATCTCATGCCGTACGTCACTAGTATCTGCTACATAGCTCCCAAGGTAATTAAACTGAGACCACTCAGATTAACTGAACCACAGTCTGCCTGACCAATTTTCATCACTTTAGTTTTCTCTCTGTACATCACCAAACCTACTCTGCTATCAGTCTCATCAACAGCTCAAAATGAAAGAATTTTCCAAAGAGCTAAATCATCAGCAAAATCCGAATCAGAAATTTTCTTATCTCTAGACCACTTAAGACCAAAATGCTTCCCTTGCAGTGAATTTCGCATAACATAATCAGTAACCAAACTAAAGAAAAAAGGAGACAAAATGCACCCTTGTCGAACACCAGAAGCAATGTTAAACCAATTGCCACAAGCCTTACCAACTCTTAACACGACTCAGTATTACTACAGAGAGCTTTCATTATGTTAACTAACTTGTCTGGTATTTCATACGATCTCACAATCAAACACAAATTATGACAATCAACAGAGTCAAAAGCGTTTTTGAAATCAACAAAGCTAGCAACCAAAGGTTTCTGAAACTCTAAACATTTCTCAAGAGTCTGCCTGAGTGACAAAATCTGATGTACCCATTTCTACCACTTCTGAATCCACACTACTCATCACGCAATTCTCCATCAACTAGATTCTTAATTCTTTTAAGCACAGTCATGCAAAGAACTTTATCTGGAACAGAAAGTAGGATGATACCCTTACAGTTATCACAAGAACTGCGATCACCTTTATTAAATCAAAAAAAAAAATTAAAGAAAAAATCATTAAGAAAGGTGGCTGCAAATGTCATGAAACGGGTACGAACCTGCATCTAGGTTGCAGGAAATCATTTTCAACATCTGTTGTTATGGTACATATATATGTCTAATTTGCATGTTTTGAAATTTGTGTCGTTTCTCAAGCTTAAATAGAAAAAATAAAATATAGGGTGTTTTTTGTAGATATCATGTTCATATTTTAACATATTTGGTAAATATCTCTATGAAATAAGGTTTCTTTTTTTGATGCTTTGAAATATGCTTTAATTTTTCAAATATATAAAAATGGGAATATAAATTTAGCAAATAATTACAGACCAATTTCCATCTTACCAGTCGTTTCCAAAATTATTGAAAAAGTATATATATATATACACACAGAGTATAAAGCTTAGTAATATATATTTCTTTTTAAGTTATCTGGGTATTTGTTCTTGATCGATATTTACTACCAGAATTTCTAGCTTAAATATTTCGTTTATAACACTACTTCGGGTTTTACATTTAGCGCTCTCTAACGATGCAAGTTAAAGCCTTTTGAAAACTATAAATCTTCATATTTCGTTAGTATTTAATCAACTCAAAAAGAGATTTTTATTTTTCTCTTAAAGCAAAAAGTTCCGTCCCCGCCAGGAATGATGAGACGATTTGTTGCCACCACTCTAAACCCCTTGATCATCACACTCCACCAATAGTCACATTTCTAGCACAAATAGTTCGTTTGCAATATGCGTTAATTTTTTAAAATTTTCAAATTATCCCACCGTCAGAGATCACAATTAAAACTTTAGAAAGATTAGGAAATTATGAATCGTAATAGTTTATTAAAACCTATCCAACGTAAAAATAACTTTTAATTTATCTCGAAAACTAGAATTATCCGTAAAAATGAAAAATATGGATGAAATCGTTGATGGTGAAATGTCACCATCAACATTTCTAATTTCGAAATATAATTACATTGCTCATAATATTCCTTTAAATGTTTGCCATTTTCAACTCTTTCACCGTTAGAGGGATTGGTTTGGTTTGTTTCACCTCCCAGCGACACTTTTTTTGCACATAGTGCGGTAAATGGCCTGGTCACAAGACCCTGAAAGCTCAGAGAAGGTTGGGGGAGGGGACCCACTGGAACAGCTGTTTGGAGATAGATGGTAGCCTTCCGTCAAGACTATCCAGCGTGTTCTTTAACTTGCACAGGTTATGGCTCTCCCGCACACGGGGCCACGGCTTAACTTCCCATTCGACAGACGGCGACTTTTCCAAGCCCATCGGTGTTCCCTACTGACCGTGAACAGGACGGGGATTTTTGCGGAGATAAATCTCAACGTTGACCCAGCTGGGACTCGAACCTGGGAAATACAGATTACGAGCCTGGCGCGCTACCGACTGAGCCACCCCCGCCCCTGAAAGCTCAGAGGAGGTTGGGGGAGGTGACCCACTGCAACAGATGTTGGTAGATAGATTCAGTCAAGATCTTCCAATGTGCTATTTAACGTGCATAGGATATGGCTGTCCAACACAAGAGACCACGGTTTAAGGTATCATGCGACGGACGGCGGCCTTTCCAAGCCCATCGGTGTCCCCTACCCCATAGATAGCGCAATTGACGCTATAGGAAAATTTCGGAAGTACGGATCGTAATGTTTCACCAATACCTAAAGAACCTAAAAATATTTTGGGATTTGTTTCCGAAACGAAAAATGTTTACAGACAGACATTAGCTCTTTTGTTTATGAAAAAGAGCAACATTGTGCCGCTCAAAAGTAAATTGTCCTTTGGACGCTGCTTCAATGTATTGGATTCAGAGCCAACTGACTCTTACTTGACACCCAAAATTAGAATATCTTTTGGTCCTCTAACTTATATATATATAGCCTTTTGTTTGTTAACAGCTTCATATTTTAGTGAATTATGATTAACAAGAAAATTTATCTTGTGTTGCTCGGATTTCAAATTCCAAAGCAATGGTTCTCAAACTTTTTTGCTCACGGTACATTATTTATCGCCGTGAATATGGTGACACTGCGGAAGACTCGGGCATGCGCAGTTTGTTTTCAACTGTCAACGTTACACTCCCCACAATATATCAATTGAACTACACGAAAGTATTCACATTGATATGCAAAAAGATTAATTAAAAATAACCTAAAGTTCTCTGTTGTTGAGCAATAAAATTTTAAAGTTTATCCTTCAAACTATTTGATACCCGGATAATAA
The DNA here is from genome assembly GCA_038380435.1 of Ryuthela nishihirai. Classification (NCBI taxonomy): domain Eukaryota; kingdom Metazoa; phylum Arthropoda; class Arachnida; order Araneae; family Heptathelidae; genus Ryuthela; species Ryuthela nishihirai. The sequence continues at coordinate 25,005,700 of JAWZYU010000001.1, forward strand.
TTGCCCTGACAAATATCCAGATAACTTCAAAAATAGACATTTCTGTGGAAATATTTGTAAACGAAGCGCTGTTAAGTTCAAGTTTTGATTTGTATTGAGACAGTGCATAGTCGTACGTGTTATGGGAATTTTTTGCGATAATTTTGGTTTTAACATTAGTACCGGTAAAATTTTTGATTAAACGGAAAATGTTAAATGAAGAATCAATGTCAGAAAGTAGCAACAAAATGATTTATAAATTTCCTTTTTTTATAATAACATCCGTAATATCGCTGCACACACTGAGAGAACCACTGCTCTAAAATATATGATATTTCAGTTTCCATGTCGCAAGCTGTAATTTGGAATAAACTGCATTATGATTGATAAATTATATTGACACATAAAATAATAATAAAAAAACTCTTTTACGGTAAGAGAGAAGTGGACATATTTTGAGGTACAGAATGGTAATCTCCACGTCAGGTGTTCCTAAACCCGAAAAAACAATATCACCTCATTCAAAACACGAATTTTTCAAACTATTTCGTAGTCAGCAGAGTTACTTCCGTTCAAGTTGCGGAACCTTGGATACAATTTTTCAGTAATAGGAAACTTTATAACGAAATAAAATTAAATAGGAGCAAATTTGTATGGTACGTGTAAGTTTAAAAACATTGTAGTACTAATAATGTGCAAAGAAAAGAAAAAGCATTATTTATAGTTTAATGCATTACCTCATATGTAAGAAGAAAGTTTGTTTGTGTGTTATATGTCTGCCTGTCCGCTTCTGTACCATTCTGTATTCATCAATCGAAAATGCTAATTTCAATTTCTAAAACGATACTAAGTAGCTCGGATAGTATTAAATTTTAATTTAATTCAGCAGTGTTAAATCGATTATACAAATATAGTGACTACTTTGCATCCTGTTAGCTGCCTAAACGAAGGTCGGATAACCGAGTGTAAGCCTTCAAGGTCTCCGTCTACTCGGCTAACACAGAGATATTTTAATTATACTCGTGAAAAATAACTCCTGAGCTAAAGTATTTTCAACTAATAACAGACTTTGTATTCCAACTGAAATCCCAATACATTAAATTTTCCCCAATATATTACCATTTCTTAAAAACGCGATTTTACAAACGTCCACACTTAATGAGGTGCAACCAATCTTCCGGGCGTCGAATGCCCGACAAACAACAAGGATATACACTAAAAAAAAGAACAAGTATGCGCTACATATATTCACTACGCATACACACATAAACTCCCTTACTAAATAAATAAGATATTGAAAATCAGGCCTACCTTGTTTAGATGAGGATATGAATAGGACGACTCCGCAGACAAGGAAGCTGCGGTTCTAAACAATTCTAACTTCACAGAGGCATGGACCCTTTTTCAACGTTAACTCATTTTTCATTGTTTCGTAATGATTTGTTCTATTGTGTACAACAAGATTCTACGACTTGGTTTCTTACGAATAACAACAGTGAAGTCAACGCAACAAATATTTTCGTTATTTACAATTATCCCCGTTGCCAATGGTATGCGCAGAAACTTAGAGTGGTAAATCTGATGTTTTTGGTAAATAATAAAATAAATAAATAATAATATATAATAATATATAATAATAAATAAATAAATAAATAATAGAAAGTTGCCTTCACTTATTATAGATGGCGCGAGGTCAGACAGATTCAGCGAAATATATAAATGTCCCATTCTGGAAGCAAATCATCGTCCTATGGTTGGTTTAACTTGTAGAGCGCTCCGGCATGTTACTGAATAGTCGTCGGTTCCAATACCGTACTGATAGCAATAATCATTTTCCAAAATAATTATTTATTAAATTACACTACAGAAAAAAATAATGCAACACCTTGAAGGATTAATGCCGTTTTATTGAAACTCAGGCAGCCATTAGCATACACTGATATGTACGATTGATTACATTATCAAAAAATATGAAAAATTACCACTGTACCTACCCGGTAAAGTGGTATAATTAGTATGATTTTGAACCGCTCCGCACAGCAATGCATTCATAAACATGGCGGGGAAGGCTGTCGTACAGCTCTATAGTGTCCGCCTGAGGGATAGAACGACAAATAGCGCGAACGTTGACTGGCTTACTCAAAGCTACACCTTTACCACTTATTTATGCTCAGACGGGAGCATTTCCGCACTCTTCACTGGTTCTTCTTATATCTGATAGGACCACAATAAAGGAAATGATATCACTGTTACCATAGGATCTACGAACAATCTTTCGTCAGCCACATTTTTACAGGTTCATCGCTGAAACCGGTAGGAAAATCCCTTCCCACTATTAATATAGACTCGATTGGAATCATTAAATATTTAGTCACTCTCTTTCAATCAGACAACCGACTGAAATTCCGTCATGGATCTATCCACCATACAAAATTATTACTAACTCTCTCAGTTTTCAGCAGCTATTTTCACAGTCTACTGCCATTATCATATCCCATTTTGACTCTGAATTAAAACAGAAATGGCCAGAGGCTGACTGGATCGGAACTGACGCTTCAGTATCTAAATAACAAACTGGAATCGGCAGCGCCTCTCCACGCACAATCTTCATATGTGAAAACTTAACAACAGAAACATCCATATTCTCAACTGGAGTTACAGCACTGATCAGGTTGAGTTGTTTTACCTCTGAGCTGCACATTTTTGCACATAATGGACTAAATAGCCAGGTCACAAGGTCCCCGAAGGCTCAGAGAAGGGGGAGGGGACCCACTGGAACAGGAGACAAATGGTAGCCGCCCGTCAATGCCATCCAGTGTGTTCTTTAATGTGTGCAGGGTGTGACTGTCATAGCAGGTGTGACTGTCATTCAGAGCAGGTGTGACTGTCATTCAGTGCAGGGTGTGACTGTCATTCAGAGTCAGACTTTGAATGACAGTCACACCACCTTTGGGCAAGGGATAACTAGGTCGGAAGACTGCCAGGTATGAGCCTGGCAGTCTTCCGACCTAGTTATCCCTTGCCCAAAGAAGATGGGAGATGGGAACCCACGGAAAAACCGTTTGGAAGCAGTGAAGGTGGCTCAACAAATAACTTGAGGCTAAATAAAACTGAGTTGAATTGCATTACCTCTGAGCGTCTAAGCGATACTTTTGTGCACACAAAGTGCTATACGGGCAAGTCACAAGGCTCCAAAAGCTCAAAGCTAAGTAGAGGAAGGAAATCCTTTGCATAGCGTTATGTGAATCCAGTAGGTGAAAACGTGCAGGCAAGGCCATCAAGTGTGTTCTTTAAAGTTTATAGGATATAACTCTTCACACAGGGACCAAATGACCCAAACAGCATTTCCAAGCCCATCGGTATATCTAGGGTTTCCGGGTATAAATCTCAATGCTAGCAAAGTTGGGACTCGAACCTGGGTATTACAGATTACGTGCCTAGTGCCCTACTGGCTAAACCAACACGCCACAGTGAAACACGACTTAACGTTTCATCTGGTGCCGTTGTATGCTGACAGGTCAGTTCTTTTCTCAGGATCGTCAAGAGAACGAAAGCAAAATCTCGCCTCTGTCACAGTCGAGAGAATCTTACTGGTAAGCCCCAGATCGTGAGCATTTATACGATTCCGTCCTCTACTTCGTAAGGGAACAGGCAAACAGATTAGCTGAACAAATCTTCCAATGGAGGAAATGGATTAGGAGCGAAACTGAAATCTCTACGCAAGGCAAATCGGCGTTGTTTGATTAGGTCTACGGCTGAACTACTAATTCATAACTAACGTGTAATATTTCGTACCCTGACGAACATGTTTCCTAGCTTTACTTGGTCCTGCGGTTTATTCTATGAGCTGTCTATTGATCCGCAAAGGATTGGTCATTTTTTAACTTCCGTTTCGAAGCTTCTCACGATTTCAATTATATCAGGGCATCGCAGAACATCAGAGATGGTGACTTTGCTCTCCGATCCTTGCTGCTTATGAAGAAACTTACCGTATGGGTAAACAAGTAACATCTATGGAACATCTCGATGCTACACCTATGGGGTACAAATTATCCTCATTCAGTTTGGAAGCTTTCGCTTATGCCAACAGATAGAACTAATTGCATTAATGGACAAACCCATCAAGTGAAGTTCTCTCTTTCCTGTAGACGATTCAGATCTCTTTGTAATTAACCAATTGCTCATATTCCGGTATCTTGCATAGGAATGCTTGCACGTGTAAGTCCTGTCATTACTACGATAGGCAGTTGATGGTGATTAACAAAACGTATGATTTGGAGGGATAAAAGATTCAATACTTTTCTGAATGGGGGAGTTGATTTCAGTGGTAGAGCACTAGTTTTGACACCAAGATTTCCAAGTTCAAGTCTCGAGGATCAAGGTGTCGATATCCCCCTTATATTTCGCAACTGTCTGCTGGGTTCCGAGCTTGTCTGCCTGGGGGTGCACAGCCTCCGGCATACATATGTTGACCTCTGGGGTCAAGGCCAATCCTTGTGGCTCAACCTTTTCACTCTCACTGTTGGAAGTTACTGTTCTACATGAGCGTCACTATTGGGCACCTCTAATACTCTGCATTAAAAAAGAAAAGAACTTTTAAATTTTTAGATCAGTTGATTGTTTTACCTCTTAGCAGTGCTTCTGTGCACACAGTGGAATAAATGGGCAGTTCACAAGGATCCCAAGGGCTCAGAGAAGGTTGGGGAAGAGAATTCACTGAGTAGGTGTTAGGAGCCAGATGGGAAACTCCTGTCAACTGTCATACAACATGTTCTTTAATGTGCAGAGGCTACATCTCTCCTGCACACTGGTTGAACCAACATCGCTCCTTTCTAAGATGAAGTGACTAAATTAATAATGCTACCTGTGACTAAATTAATAATGCCGTTAAAGCTACCTCTATTTACTCTTTGCCGTATTTTTTACCGTTTGTTCGTATTCCCTTTTGCTTATGCATTTGTCGTTTGTGGATTTGTCAAAATAGTTGTTCCACCACATCTTTCGAACGCGATGGAGAAACTTAATGATTTATGTGTCAAATGAAAGTTTGTGCTTTGGGAAGTGTCATAGGCTCTAAAAAATTGACCCCATGCTTCCCCACCCCCTAAAAATGGGAAATATGAAAGCTATTCTTTTGCTATATCTCCAGAATGCGAGTACCGAACGTAACAAGCTATATGTAAATGAAAGCTTCTGACGAAGAGTGTGTAAGGTATAAAAAATTGACACCTCATGCTGTCTTTCCGTTTAAAAAAGGGGAGAAATATAAAACGATTGTTTCCTTATATCTCCTGAAAGCGAGTGCAGAAAGTAACATGCTATGCATCAAATGAATGCTTGTAACATAGGAAATGTCATAGGCTATAAAAAATTGACCGCCCATGCTTTCATCCCCCCTAAAAAAGGAGAAATATGAATCGTTTTACTGTATTTTCCAAACATGAGGGCCTATGGTTATGAATCAAATCAAAGTTCATATAATGACTGTCATGAACTATTTCAACTTTTGCCCACACTATTCCTGCCACTGATAAAAAGAGGTTTTTTCATGGGATTTCACTGTAACGAGTATTTCCAATGTCATGGGCTACCTCAAGCACGACTCTAAAAGGGAAGGAAAATGTGATCGATATTTAGTCATGTATCAAACGCAAGTTTTTAAAGGTAGGTATTTTTATTTTTATAAAAATACCTACCTTTAAAAACTTGCTTTAAATACCTCCTCAAGCAGCTGCTTGCCATAGAGGTCTGACAGGAGCCTGTCAGTTTATATGCCATAGTAGAAGGTCTGAGAGGATGGCAGGACCTCAGCAGAGAAACGACACAAACAGCCATTAGTGAGAAAAAAATGAATTAAAAACTTTAAAAATACCTATCTTCCTATATGGGCCCTAAAAAGTATAAAATAAACCTAAAAGTATATCGATGGTGCAATCTGATCACTGACTTCATATTCACTTCAAAGAAAGACAGGAATCTGATTTAACTACACAAGATTGCCGGCAGCCTATCTTGCTTTGAAGTGAATACGAAATCAGTGACTGATTGCACCATCGATATGCTTTAGGTTTATTTTCAACATTTTAGACCAGAATAGGAAGATAGGTACTTTTACTTATTTATATTTTTTCTGCAATGATTTTCACAAGTTTACGGCATCTCCACATTTTAAAAAAAATGGCAAAAGTTAATTCATAAATTTAGATATAGAATCAGACCAACAAAGGTCCTGCATCCAGACTAACAAAAGTCCTAACAAAGGCCCTGCATCCGTCCACTCCAATAACTTCTTCGCAGTCCTCTATAGTTAGAGGTGCCCATTTTGGTGACCATTGGTTAATTGAGTCACCAGTGGCTGTCATAAGGGAGTCCACGGCCACCTCCAAAGTGGCTCGTAGGTGTTTTATTTTTTCATTCCAACAGCCAGCCAATTTCTTTTCTGGGAAGGCAGACCCCTGACGCATTCAATCCCTCATACGAAGGCATGTGTAGGGGCATATAAAGGATTTTGTTGTCCGGAAATGGCACATTTAACTGTAAAATATTTCACATGCCCTTAAATGGCCCCCTCCAGGCTTGAGACTTATTACCGCCCCTTTGTCATGTGGCTTATGGGCACGTTTTGTCGCACAGTGAGTCGAAAACCTACGAGTTAGAGTATCTTGTCAGTTGTTATAATTTTATATATTTATACATTTTATATTTATATATATTTATATATTTTATATATTTTTTTCTGCATATAAAAGCTTCCATATTTCAGCAATGCCCCACTCATATTAGATTTTTTAAAGAAACTGTCAGAAGGCATCAATGGGCTGCAGAAGTGAAACGAGGTAACTGAAAACCATTTTTTCAGCTCGTTTACAAAAAAAAGTAGCTAACGTTTGTTAGTCTATCCATCCGACCGTCTCTCCGTCTGTCTTTTCATCTATATACTTTTAGAGATGAATGAAAAATTGTCAATGAACTATTACGATTCCCAATTTTTAAATCTTCTGTCTAGCGGTGGAAAAATGCTAAATATGTAAACAAATATTGCAAACGGCCTGCTTACACTGGAAATTTGTGAGTTTGATAGTAGTCATTATCAGGATGTTTACATTGGTAACAATGTTTTTTTCCCTCTTACTCCCATGGGTGGTTTTTGTTTTACAGATACTATTACATTTTCCAACTTTAATTTTTTTTTCATTTTAAAAAGGAAGAAAGTACACAAAGGAGAGATAATCTAGAAGCTATATTAGGATTGTCCTGGTTTCTCTTACAACAAACACTTGCCCAATGACATGACCCCGCTGGTCTTAGTAGTCAGGTATGTTAACCACTAGACCAGGGTCTTCAGCTGCAATTTCTACTCGAGTGCTCAAGGCGGGCAAAACTTAAAATGAACTCTCTAGTGGCGGAAAATGCCGAATCTTGAAAAGAACATTGCAAACTATCTAGTCGTGGTACAATTTGACCCCTCCTGATACGGGACCACTTTGTCGGTGTGTATGTGTGCGGGGAGGGCCTAAATGAAGTCAAAGGTTATGCTGACATGATTGGCAACGGTTGGACAAGCTAAGATGGAGGAAGTTGAGGACCCTGTTGACTAGAATCTCTCCACGTTGGACAAAGCCCCGATGGAAGGGCCGGACTGAGTCCCAGTCACGGGAGCGAGGCAACTTGGATTCTATCCGTTTGTGGCGGTCCGGGACATGGATTAAATTTATGTTTTGACCGATGGATGATCTTTACTCCTATAGTACTGTTCGCCATTAGGTAGTCGGGGATGAGCTGTTATCTATATGGTACTGTCTTGCCCCTGACCATAGGTAGTGGTGAATATGGCATTTCCCTATACTGGTAGTGCTTCAGGCAGAACTAGTGTCTTTTCATCATATATATTTCACATTTTGACGATAGAATGTAAGCACGAGCTTTGCATTAGTAACACTACTTATCTTCAACAAAAAAAGGGAGAGGGGAACGAAACTTTTTCGTTTCAGGAAATAATTCTTTTTAAAAATAATTTGTTTGCGATTGGTTAGGTGTTAACGAAATATTACAAATTCCACTTTCCGAATCTCCCAAAAATTAAGTCCTCTAATGGTCGGTGTCTATGCTAGAAATTATAGTGGTGAAATGCATTTGCAACACTTGCCCCTTACACTCTAAGGGGTAGGAAATGCAATGTTTTAAGAGAAAATTGGAATATTCTTTTTTTCATTGAATTGGTACTAATACTCATTTCTAAAATCCTTAGGTGGTTTTACTTTACATTTTAGAAGCCATTAAATATGGAAAAAGCGAAATTTTTAACGAATATTGCACAGTTTATGATAGAAATAAGAAATTTCGGTGGTGTCGAGATTTTACTAACAGCAACAATCTGAGCTTTTTTTCTAAGGTGTCAGAAAAGCAACTTTGAGGAATAAAAAAGATAATTTTTTTCTCCTTTTGATACGTATTAAGCAAAAAATTACTATTTTTATTTTTCCAATCATCCATTAGTTTAAAACTTTTAAAGGAGCCGAAAAACAGATACACGAAAAACTTCATTACCTCCAAAAACGAGATTCTTATATTCGCCAGAGGTGATGCCTTTTGTTAATTACTTCTATGCTATCGAAATATCGGAGTTTGCTTGCTCTCTCATTCTGTAACACATGTGAAATTTTTTTAACGAGAACTCATACTTGACCTTTCAGACAACAGTTCCTGACATATCATACCGATACAAAGTGTAATAATTTAATCAGTGGAAATTTAATTTTGGGGCAATACACATTTTAATTTTGCCTTTTCGAGAGACAAGCGGGAGCATTGAAAATACTCCGAAAGGGGGAACAATTTTTTATGAAAGAAAAAAAATAAGCACAAAGAGCTGCTTTACGCACCACTTGATTTCGCAGTCCCCAGACTCCTATTTGACTTATAACGAGACACTGAAATTGAAATTTCTTAACATTTCTGTGATCTACAACTCGAAATACACCTATGCAATGATTTCCACCTTTTTGTCACGGGTATAAATTTGACCTCCAAGAGATCCATTGATTCAGAAATTTCAGTTCCATGATGTAGAAATGGAAATACCCTGAAGCACAAATAGATCAAAATTTGACCTCGATGGACTGGACAGATCCATCATTTTGACATTTTCGATTCAAAATACTGGTAGACACCAGTTTTCGACTAACACCAGCAGATTGAATTTGACCTTTGAATTCGATTCAATGAATTCCAAATTTCATAACGTTTCAAGATGTACGACCTGAAATATTCCTATGTACCCATTTTTCAGCTCTCCAACACTGGTAGATCCGAAATTTCTGACCTCAAAGGACCCACCCGATACAAAATTACACACTAGTACTTATAAATCAATGGTTTGACCTCTACATGATTTCTGATTGACCTTTAGGACACTTTGAATGCCAAATTTAACATCTTTCCAGAGATCTAAGACCTAGATAGGTGCAAATTTTCAGAACGTTACCACTTCTGCTTTAAAGTTAGAATTAACGCGATCCCTTGTCATTAACCCCCTCATTCACAGTTGTCTACATACATAAATTGTTATGATGGTACATGTTGGGGAGGTATATTGGAAGTACTGTTTTGGCTAATGTAAGTCAAAAAATCAAATTCAAAAATAGTATGCAAAAAGGTAGGAAATCATGTAATGAAATAGTTTTTCATTAAATCTTTATCAGCAGTGATTATTTTTTTTTTTTGCAAAAAAAAGTTAGGGGGTTCCTAATTTATTTTGCAATTCAAACAATGTGAAAGTGATAATTTTTTAAATTTATGTTAAAGAATGTGACATAAAATTTACTTTTCATTTTCAAACTATCTGAAGTGGTTCCAATCATGAGCACTGAAATCAGTAACAAATATTACCATACACTTTTCCATAAGCATTCCATCTTCAGATAGAATATATAAAGCATTATATCTGAAGTATATAAAACATATGTATATTTTTTAAAATCATATTTAAACACAGTACAAGTAGCAGCACTTAAAAAGCAACTTTTTTATTACCTGTATTCTATATTGCTGCAAGTAGTTAACAGTTTTTCTCTTGTTTTGTTACAGATTAAACCAGTAACTTAAAGACTGGCAGCTACATTTCAAGAATGAGACTATCTTCAGATAGAACAATTACTATTATGTGGAATCAATAATGAATTACAAATATTTATTTTGTATTTTGCATTGTAAATACAATGGAATTCCATTAACATGAAAGAAAAGTGACAATGATAAGGGACAAAAAATAAGTGTGTACATATCCTTTGAGATAAGTATGTTACATTAAACGTGGGTTTGTTTTTTTGACTCTGCACAATAAATATACACAAACTACAAAATATGTTCCAACAGGGTAAAAAATAAAAAAGTCCTAATGAGTCTGACATTGCACTCCTCGTGCATGACCATAATGATCTTCATCTTCCTCATAAGCTTGCCTATATCTCTGATTCTGACGACGACTTTCTTGTTCAGGATTCAAGTCTCTCAATGTAATCTAAATTTGTAAAGAAGGAAAATTTCGGATTTAATATTCTTTTCCAAGTTACCTATAAAATTCACTGCCGTTATTTCACAAGGTTCATAGCAAAAGTTAATTTTTCTTCTTTCAGATGCATGAAACCAATACCATCTGTAGAGACTATAGTGAAAACTGAAAACAAGACTAGAAACTTTACTGAACTGATAATAAAGTCAAAATAAAACCATTTGCACATTAACTAATTTACAGTATTTGCACAATACCGCTGTATGAGGAGAGCACTGAAACAAACTATTATACTTAAAATTAGTTTATTAGTATAAAATTCCATTACAACAAAAAACATCTTTTTTAAAAGGAAATATATTTGATATCGTAGTAAAACTCATTGATAAATATCCTTGTTACCAGGGCCTGATCTAGGAGTTGGACAAGCCCCCCCCCCCCCCCCCCTGAAATGGTAGTAACCAAAACAGATGTAAAAATATTAAACATATACACGTTGCTTGCATTTTTAATGAAATTTGTTAAAGACTATTAAATATGGAAGGGAAAAGTTTATATGGAATGGTATTCTGGTTTATGCAGACTCAATCTTTATCTCCCTATTTTTTTTTCTACATCCAGATCCTGCTTGTTACATTTCGATTATAACATTTACAATGCTGTGATGACATCCAAGAGCCATTATCACTATTTGTCCTCATTTTTACATCATAATTTTGCAAACATGGTTGTAACATTTATTTTCATTTTTGCAATAAAGCAAAATTGTTCAAAATTATGGATTAGTTTTTCACCAAAGTAGAATGAAATTAATTTAAAGTATATTTTAAATCATGATAAAATGTGAAATCAAGAGGTATTTCATAAACTGAACTTCTGATGACAAAGTGCAATATTACTGTGTAAAAACTGCCATTTTTTTTACGTTGGAAGAGTGCTTCTCAATCTTATCCGAATGAAGAATTTATACAAATAATGCACTGCCACACCATTTGCTTGAACATGAGGGCAGGTGTTCAACTACTGTCAGATTCTGCACTTGCTCCCAAGTTTTTTTGTGATTGGTTGTGCATCAGTGAAGTCAGTGTGGACCACGTCATGGAGACCAACTGGCAGTTTGGGACTCTTATCCAAAATGCTGTAATGGTCCTCAGTCTGAACAGAGGTAGGGAGTACTTGGAAAGAGAAGATTGACATGTCCCTACAGGTCATACTGTAGTGCATGAAGACAGACAAGCAATGCATCCAATGAGAAGAGCCGATTTTCTTGAAGCATTCCCCTATTTTGAATTTCTTTTTGTACTGCACCTTGATGAAAACTGCATTTCCCAACCCACAGTCAGACCATTCATGCCAAACTCCTCTTGGGCATGAATAAACAATTATGAGTAGCATAAGAATCATACTATTTTGCAGAACCCATTAACATAATCAAGGAGGTGGTAACTTAATGAATGCAGCTATCTTGTGTGGCACACATTAAAAATTTATGAGGGAGACCAGCCAAAGAAAAATTTAACAGGACTGTAAAAAGGTAAATCCCAAGAGGTTGGGTAGTGACCCAAGATTATTTGCAAAAAGTTCAAGTTTGGTTCAGGGTTTTGCATTAGTTACTTTGTAGCTGTCCTGTCGTCATTAGAAAGATAATTTCATTGTAATATTTTTGCAATTTTGAAACTGAGCTATTCTTGATTCAAAAGCAAATCCCTTTCCAGTTTCTGTGATTACAAGATGGGACTCTTGGTTCCAAGCAGTGATTTAGATACTTACCTCAAACGAACAGTAGGGTGCAAATTAGTTGGGACAATAGGAAAATGCAGTAACAAAGACACAACTAAAATATTTATTTGTTTAATATAATTATAGTTCAATACATAGTTAATAGTGAATGTGACCTCCCTTAACTTTAATTACTTCTTTCACCCTCGCAACCATTGATGCCACTAGATTTCCACACATCTCCTTCACTTCAGGGTTGTGGTACTAAACTACACTTTCTATCATTTTGGTTTTCGTCGTGCAATCCATCTTAGATATGCATGCTTTAATAATGGCCCACAAATTTTCAATGGGGTTCAGATCAGGTGAATTTCCTGTCCACTCCAATACCTTCAAATGTTGCTGGGTAAAGAAGCTCTTAGCAAGCTTAAAATTGGCATGGAGCCAGATCCTGTTGAAATACACCATCGCAGTTAGGAAACAGCTTTTGCAGTGTTGGGACCATTTTCACCTCCAGAACGCCTATGTACTTTTTGCTGTCCACCATTTCTTCAATAGAGTGAAGCATCTGTGGCCTGGAAGCGGCACTCGCAAGTTTAGACTTGTTGCAACTAATTCGCCCAGTACTGTATCTTACTTTCTAAAACTTAGGAACTTAAGAACTCCACAACAGCACTTCTGGTAGAAACATTTGGAGATGAGTTTTCCATAACAATTCAAGTACAAATGAAATTCATTACAGAAACATGTAACAATATGAAAAACATAACTAGCAATATAAGTATCCTTTTGCACATTGTGGGAAGAAGTTAGATTTACTAAAATAAATTTTTATTCATCATTCTGAAGGGCTATTTGTAGGAACATTTTCAGCAACTGCTGCAATCAGAAATAAGGTTTTTAAGGTTTGGAAAAGTTAGCCACACACACAAAAAGTAGAGTGACCAATGATCGTTATAGAAAAAGAAATCAGAAATTCATTTTACCTATCCACCGTTGAGAGAAAATATTAATATTTCTTCTTGACTGAGAAGTACAAATAGCACTCCATTCTTAGATGTTTGCAAAGAAACTGATATAACAAGGTAAATTTGGAAGATGGCATTTCAAGATAGAAGTCAGAAGGAGCAGTCAACAAGAATCCCATGAAGAAGCAATGGCATTCACCTCCAAGGTGGTGGTGAGGGGTATAGATTAGAATGGTGGTTCATGAAAATGGTGACACTCTGTAATTTGAACCATCTCCATCCTTGTCCCAGAGAATGAAAGAAAAATGCCAGATAAAGGGATTAGCAAATGCCTGAACGAATGTCTCCAGCCTGGAATGGCCATATCGATGAGCTCATGTGTGTGAAGGAGGACTTTGATGTAGTCCATATTTCTGAGGAACCCACAATTCACTGTAGGACTGAGTGCTTTAAGATTCCCCGTTTAAAACCACCTTTGTCAAAGTGCTGATTTATTAGTGAATGTTGAGCTGTCAAGTTTATCTCATTATTTATTAAAATTATGTTTCAAGCAAATATATTATTTGGGAAGAAATTTACTTTTGATTAATATATATTTTAACTGCTTTTAATCATCACATTTTCCAACATTAAGTCTTAATTATATAGTCATTTTTTTTTCGCTATGTCAATGTGAAAATGTCTTATTAAAATTAATATGCTTGTAAATTTACTTAAATTTTTTATTTTCATAAAATTTGTAATTAAATTCTGTTTAATTTGCTAGATAACAATCTTATTTAAATTGATTGGTTATTTTTATAAAAAAATTTGGAAGTTGAATTGTTGATATGATCAGCATACTTGGGAAAAAGCCTAGACTTTTTCTCAAAGTATGGCACCAAGAAAAAGATTACAAAACAGGAGCAATTTTCTTGCTTGAAGTAAATATTTTTGTTATTTGGAAATAGCCTTTCTATTCATGGGCATTATAATGATTTTCATCTATTAATTTTTTAAATAAATTATTAATATTTTTAGTTAAAAATTTTATTTTTTTAGAAAATCCAGAAATAAATGCTGATTAATATGACATGTAACATACCATAATTCCTTTCATTAGTTATTTGGCCAAAAAGATACTAAAATTATTTCAGTAGCAGCTGCTTGAGGAGGTATTTATTTATTTTTATTTATAGTAAAGTATTACAAGAGATGTCACTCGTGGCAAAACCTACTAAAGTTAACTTTTTTTTTTGCTGTTTATAGTGTAAAAATAGCTGGGTACCTGGTGTAAATCAGTTTTTCGGGTGGGACCCTGGAAAGGTTAATCAAAATTCCTAATTTTTTTCAAATAAAAAAATTAGCAAAATAAATGATTAGTTTTATTTTAATAAGGCTTTTTAGAGTCATATAGCAAACAATGGCATATGGCAATGCAAATGATAATTTATAAAAAAAACAACTAATAGACAGAAATAATTATAATGCATAAGGAACAGAAAGACTATTTCTGAATAACAGAAAAATAATTTTTTATTTGGAATAAGAAAATTACCCTCCTTTTGAAAATTTTTTGGTACTATACTTTGAGAAAATTCCAGGCTTTTTGCCAACTGCAAATAAAAAACTTTTTTTTAATTAACCAATCAACTGAAATAGACTGTGTTATACACAAAATTAAACAGAATTCCAAATTTTGGAAATTCTGAATTCAGAATTTCCGAATTCAGGCTTAATTTTGGAAAACCTGATCAGTGAAAAACAGTTAAATTACATATTAGTTGAAAATTATATTCAGGAAGAAATTGCTTTCATGAAATATGATTTTTATTTCATTTTATAATTCAAAATGTCTTGCAGCTTACTCTTAAGAAGTGTTGTGCTAAGGTTTAAAAAGTTACCTTTAACACTGAAGCTCTGAAAGACCCAGTTATAGCCAAAGCTTAAAATGATAGGTTACTTAGTCATTATGACCGTCATGGTTTGTTTACTACTGAAGTTGAAAAAGAATGGGACCATTTTAAACGGGCTTTTTTCGAAACTAACAGTACTCTTTTGGGTATGAGGGAGCAGAGGAGGCAAAATTATTTGAGTGATAAGGCACTCGAGCATATTTAGAAAAGAAACAACTACAGAAATGTCCTTAATCAATACCCTAATAGTCCTAATAGAAGACATTACAAAGAGCTTAATAAATGTGCAAAGGATCAGTTAGCAGCTGATAAGAATCTTTGGCTTGGCTGACAATGTGGAGGAAGCAGTTAGACAGCACAACAGGAGAAAGCTGTACCAGATAGTTAATGTTTTGTGTTGTAAAAAAAAAAGGACACATATAAAGGGATTGAAGGATAAACAAGGTGAGGATTCTGTCATGGCTAAGATAGGCTGAGCATTTCAGTGATGTTCTAAACAATGTGGTTAATTCTACTCCCATTGTTTGTAATGATGATAGATGCATTACTGGCTTTAATATTGGCCCTATATCACAATCTGAAGTTATTTTGGCTATATCTAAACTAAAATGACATAAGTCCCCAGGGGTAGATGAAATTACTACTGAAATGCTTAGTGCTGGGAATGTTACTGTTATCACATGGCTGACCGGAATTTTGAATATCTTTTATAAAGGCATTGTTCCTAAGGATTTTGCCAGAGCAATTATTATCCCTAGTTTTAAAAAAGGTGATTGCAGTTCTTGTGATAAATGGGTATCGGTCTACTTTCTGTTCCAGGTAAAGTCCTTTGCATGATTGTGCTTAATAGAATTAAGATTCTGGTCAATGGACAATTGCGTGACAAGCAGTGTGATTCAGAAATGGAAAGCGTCACTTAGGTAGATTCTTGAGAAATGCTTAGAGTTTCAGAAACCTTGGTTACTAGCTTTGTAGATTTCAAAGAGGCTTTTGACTCTATTGAATGTTATAATTTATGATTGAATATGTGAGATCATATGGCATACCTGACAAGTTAGTTAACATAATGAAAGCTCTCTATAATAACACTGAGTCGTGTGTGTGAGTTGGTAAGGCTTGTAGTAATTGATTTAGCATTGCTTCTGATGTTCAATAAGGGTGTATTTTGCCTCCTTTTTTCTCTAGTTTGATTATTAATTATGTTATGTGGAATTCTCTGCAAGGTAAAGAATGTGGCAGGCAGACAATGTCAAACAGGACCTCCTTAGAATTGGTCTACAGTGGCCAGATGCCAGGACAGAGGTGTTTGGAGAACTAAATTGCACAATCTGGTCGGACCTCCACAGCCCATGGCAGCTTGAGAATTATTATTTATATTATTATAATTCTTTTCAGTAGGTATATTTTAAAATATAGCCCAGTGTTATACAATGTGATTTGTAGTGCTCACATTTTTTGGGATTTTCTGTAGTTTATGTAGTGGAGGAACTATTTATTGGCTTTATTTTTATTGAACATAGGCATTTTACCAAGTGCTGAAAAGTTGGTGCAGCAAGGCTAAAAAGCATTAATACTCACCAAGTGGCACAGTCAAGATACTAAGGAGGGAGGGGGGAGGGACTATTTAGACTATTGAAAACTATTCAGTATAACTCAAAAACTAATACTTGTTTAAAAATAAGTTTTCCTGGAGATGTGGGTGATGGTGGTCTTGGGGACCTTCCCAGCGGTAGGAGGACTGATTTCAATGCCAATGCCTATACTTCTGTATCCCAAACCTCATTCATTTTCAGGAAATATAAAAGATCAGTGTTTTTGACTGGAAAACAAAGAAGCAGTAAAGAAATAATTTAATGAGACGTAAAAAAAAGCATAGCAAAAAGTTGTAAGCAGGTAATTGTCATAACCAGTAATATCTCATAATCCTGAAAGATCAATAATAACAACTATACAGGAGTAAATTCGATAAATTGAAAGAAGACTACACAAATTGTAAGCCAGCAGTGTGGCATAACTCCAAAAAATCTTGTCAATGATGGTCATGTTATCCCTGTCTGAAGAAGCTGAAGACATGCATTACTGAGATGATGAGAAAACTGGATCGGGGGTGGCTCAGTCGGTAGCGTGCCAGGCTCGTAATCTGTAGTTCCCAGGTTCGAATCCCAGCTGGATCAGTGTTGAAATTTATCTCTGCAAAATTCCCCGGCCTGCCCACGGTCAGTAGGGGACACTGATAGACTTGGAAAGGACACGGTCCATTGGATGGGATGTTAAGCCACAGCCCCGTGTGTGGGAGAGCCATACCCTGTGCACGTTAAAGAACACGCTGGATGGCCTTGACGGGAGGCTACCATCTGTCTCCCAACAGCTGTTCCAGCTCCCCCAACCTTCTCTGAGCCCTCGGGGTTGTGTGACCTGGCCATTTAGCCCATGGTGTGCAAAAAAAGTGCCGCTCAGAGGTAAAACAACCCAACCCAAAAAATCTACAGGAATATAATCAATAAACTGATAGAAGTAAAAATGAAACAAGTTGTATACTGGCCATCATCATAACTAGTGATGTAGCATTAACTCTAAAAGACTGACAGATATAAATTTTGGAAAGGGTTGGGTTGTTTTACCTCTGAGCGGCACTTTTTTTGCACACCATGGGCTAAATGGCCAGGCCACAAGGACCCCGAAGGCTCAGAGAAGGTTGGGGGAGGGGACCCACTGGAACAGCTGTTGGGAGACAGATGGTAGCCTCCCTTCAAGGCCATCCAGCGTGTTCTTTAATGTGCACAGGGTATGGCTCTCCCACACACGGGGCCACGGCTTAACGTCCCATCCGACGGACGGCGGCCTTTTCAAGCCCATCGGTGTCCCCTACTGACCGTGGGCAGGGCGGGGAATTTTTGCGGATTTTGGAAAGAAAATCATAATACAACTATAAGGAACAAAAATGAAGTTTTAATTATAAAAGTAGAATATACTAACTGAACTGAAAAGTTATCCAAAGTTGATGACAGCATATGCAGCACACTGTGCACAAAGCTGATACTTGCTAATGTTTATTGCCTAATGTTATTGCATCTTGCAGAGTAGTGACTTACTTTACCAGCAGTTTTGCACAAACCTGTTTAGTAGTAAAATAAGAGTTTTTGATTAATTTTTGGGAGAACTACTGTACCTTTTACCTGAAGAAGATGCCAGAGTAATGTGTATAGCAAGCTGCCCTCCTAACAATCCATATTAAGCACAGGCACCACTACCTCTTATCTGTGATGAAAACTGGTAATCAGAACTGTTAAAAATGTCTAGTCATGTGATTAACAGGCTCCCTAGTGGCAGCATTTTCCAGCTCTGTGACTAAAAGCTCCCCGATGGGAATATAGGCCAAAGTGGACCCCACCAGTCAACAACCAGAGACAAAAGAGAATCCCCATCCCATGCAACTACATGATCCTCCATTCTCGGGACATATGTCACAGCACATGGTAAATACACAGGTAGGTATTTAGGAGCCTGTGATGAAGCCAAACAAGTGGGACCTTCAAAGAGGGTTTTAATTTGAATTATACAGCAAAATGTTTAAAAAATATTTAATTCATGATTATGCTAAAATAATATTAATAGCTCTTGAGCAACATTATTCTACATTTAGCTTATCACTATTCACATAGTCAAGCCATGAGTATTTTCACAATGGTATAATATCACTTATCATCATCATCCTCCTCCTCAAGCAGCCATGGGCTACGGAGGTCCAACCAAACCGTGCAGTTTAATTCTCCAAGCATATCTGTCCTGAGCTACATCTGCTGCATCTAGCCACTGCACACCAATTCTAACAAGGCCCTGTTTGACATTGTCTGCCCACTGCATCCTAGGTCTCCCCTTCTTTCTGAGGCCTCTAGGCACACTGTTCATAACCCTATTTGCCAATCTATAATTATCCATATGGGCAACATGGCCAAACCAGCAGTCTCTCTCTGCACAATATGCTGCTTAAAGGAGGTTACAGACTCCTTTGCCTAACCTCATCATTAGTTACAAAGTTAAACCACCTAATACCCAAGACACTACGTAAACATCTAGAATAAAAAGCATCTAGTTTCCTGTTATCTTGTTTACACAGTATCCAAGTTTCACTACCATAACTAACCCTAGAAAGAACCAAACTATTATACTATTATAATTTTAGTCTTTAGGTGTATACGCCTATTTCTCCACAATCTCCATAGATTTTAAGAGTCCCGGCAGCAATACCTATTCGTCTGTTAATCTCATGCCGCACATCACCAGTATCAGTTACATAGCTCCCAAGGTAATTAAACTGTGACACCTGCTCAAGACTGCAACCATTCAGATTAACTGAATCACAGCCTGCCTGACCAATTTTCATCACTTTAGTTTTCTCTATGTTTATAACCATACCTACTCTACTACCAGTCTCATCAACAGCTCGAATGAAAGAGTTCATCTCATCAACATCATTTGCCAAAAGGGCTAAATCATCAGCATAATCTAAATCAGAAAATCTCCTATCTCCAGCCCATTTAAGGCCAAAATCTTTCCCTTGAAGTGAATTTCGCATAACATAATCAATAACCAAACTAAAGAGAAAAGGAGGCAAAATGCACCCTTGTCGAACAGTAGAAGCAATGCTAAACCAATTGCTACAAGCCTGAACAATTCTCACACACAGTCGTGTGTGAGGGTTGTTAAGGCTTGTAGCAATAACAACTCTCACACTCAGTGTCATTATAGAGAGCTTTCATTATGTTAACTAACTTGTCTGGTATGCCATACGATCTCACAATCAACCATAAATTACGACAATTAACAAAGTCGAAAGCCTTTTTGTAATCTACAAAGCTAGCAACCAAAGGTTTCTGAAACTCTAAACATTTCTCAAGAATCTGCCTAAGTGAAAATATCTGATCCACACATCCCCTACCACTTCTGAATCCACATTGCTCATAACGCAATTGACTGTCAACCAGTTTCTTAATTCTATTAAGCACAATCATGGAAAGAACTTTACCTGGAACAGAGAGTAGGCTGATACCCCTATAGTTATCACAAGAACTACGATCACCTTTTTTGAAAATAGGGATAACAATAGCTCTGGTAAAATCCTTAGGAACCATGCCTTTATCATAAAAGATAATCAAAATTTCAGTCATCCAAGTGGTAACTGAAACATTTCCAGCTCTAAGCATTTCAGTAGTAATTTCATCTACCCCTGGGGATTTATGAAGTTTAAGTTTAGAAATAGCCAAAATAACTTCAGATTGTGTTATAGAGCCAACATTAAAGCCACCAATGCATCTATAATTATTGCAAAGAATGGGAGTAGAACTAACCACATTGTTTAGAACATCACTGAAATGCTCAGCCCACCTAGCCATGACAGAATTCTCACCTTTTATAACCTTACCTTGTTTATCCTTTAATCCCTGTATATTTGTCCGTTTTCTACCACACAAAACATTAACTATCTGGTACAGCTCTCTGCTGTTGTGCTGTCTAACTGCTTCCTCGGCTTTGTCAGCCAAGACATCAAGCCAAAGTTTCTTATCAGCAGCTAACTGATCCTTTACATGTTTATTAAGCTCTCTGTAATGCTTTCTATTAGGACTAGTAGGGTATTGATTAATGACATTCCTGCAGTTCTTTCTTTCAGAAATAAGCTCAAATGCCTTATCACTCAGATAATTCTGCCTCTTCTGCTCTTTTTTCCTTAAGTTAGTGTTCAAAAAAGCCTGTTTAAAATGGTCCCATTCTTCCCCAACTTCAGTAGTAAGCAAACCATGACTGTCATAATGACTAAGTAACCTATCATGGTAAGCTTTAGCTATAACAGGGTCTTTCAGAGTTTCAGTATTAAAGGTAAATTTTTTAACCCTAGCACAACACTTTTTAAGTTTAAGTTGCAAGACACTTTTAAAAAAGGTAATGGTCAGATCCAATTTCAGCTCCCCTATATGCCCTGGTATTCCTAACAGAACTAGCCCATTTGCTGTTAATTAATAGGACACATTTAATCTTTATGAAAAGTTCCCAAATAAACAGATGGAAATTATTACCATTTTTAGGTGTCTTCAAAGCTTCTTATGCTGGCTCAGCCAGTCATGCTGTTATTGTTATGCTGTTCTTGTAAGGCCCCCCTGAGTCAAGGATTTTAACTTTGTTGCTGATGATCTCTTATTGATAGCTGCTGCTAATATGTAGCATTGATGTTTATCACTTGATATTTGGATACCAGATACCAGTCCAAGCTTTTAACTAAGTAGACACTGACCATAAGGTCAGTTTTCCACCAACCAATGCTGGTTGTGTTGTGCATTCCTTAAACTCATACTGCAGAAGTCAGTTGCTCAAACAACCCCATCTTACAATCTTACAATAAACTTCTTAAAAAATACTCAACGAACCTAGGTTTGAACTCAAAAATGTTAAAAGTTACAGATGCAAACATTGAAATTTAAAAGATTGCCCATCCTATCCATGAGGTGGCACGTTTCTCCCCGGCACCAGCAGGGCTTCATCTGGCACTATACCTCCCGATGTTATGGCTTTAAATAAGAATCTCCCTCTATCGGTAGTTTTGGTTTTTCTATTTAGATTTCTTATTTAAAGATTTTTATTTAATCATTATGTTCCAGTAATAAGATGGAAATAATGTATTACTTATAATACATTATTTCCATCTTATTACTGGGAACTTTTTGTAAGGATTAAAAGTGTCCTTAAGTGATATTATACATAGTAAGGTTCAACAGTTTCTGGACCAAGGGTATTAAAGAGGTAATAGAATCAAACAATAATTTTTATTTTTCAATATAACCACCCTTCATTTCAATGCAATTAACTTTTTAAAAAGTTAAAAGCATAATTAACTTTTTTGAAAGGCTAATTAACTTTTTTATACCACTGAAAAAAAATCTGAATTTTTGCCCTTAAAATGGTCTAAAACTGCAGAAACGACTTCTTCATCACTTGTAAATTTTTTCCCACGCAGATCCAACTTCAATTTTGAAAAAAAAAAAATGGGTTAGGTCGGGGCTGTATGTTGGGCGATTTAATTCCTGGAAACTATATTGCTGAATAGCAGCCTTAGCAGCAGCTGAAGTGTGCACTGACGCATTGTTGTGCAATAACCTCACTGCCTGGGACAGCTTTCCTCAGCGTTTCTCTTTCATGGTATCCTTCAATTTGTACATTAATGACACATAATATTCACCAGTAACTGTAGTATTTCATTCCTTAAAGTTGACTAGCAGAATCCCTTGAGAATCCCAAAAGATGGTGGCCATGATCTTTTTTTAGGGAGGATTGTGTCACTTTTGCTTGTTTTGGCCATGGGGATCCAGGATGCCACCACTCCATAGATTCCCGTTTAGACAGGGGATCATGGTACAGAACCAGTTTCATCTCCCATGACAATTTAATCAATCACTTCTTTTTCTTGTCCCTCAGAGTGCTAAAAATTCAGTACAGCATTCCACGCATCTTTGTTTTTGGACAACACTCAAAAGTTTTGAGACCCATCTTGCACTCACTTTGTTCATACCAAATGGTCATGTAAAATTCGAAGCACCGTGGTTTTTGAAAGTCCACATCTTGCTGATAATTCTTTGCTTTCACACCCCTATCCTTTAGCACCTCTTTTTGCACCAGTGCAATTGTTTCCAGAGTGAGTATTTCTGCAAGTCTGCCTTGATGAGGTTCATCTTCAATCAAATCTCTCCCTAAGCAAAACTACTTAGCCCATTCTTCAACCAGCGAATATGACATGGGAGATTTGCTGTACACAGCATCTAAACGTTGTTTAATTCTGCTGGGCTTTCGCTTTCTTTCGTCAAAAATTTAATGACCATGCGATACTCAGGTTTAAGCATTTTAAAATATTGGGCAACAGCACTTATATCTGCGATGCTAGCTGGAGTGCTACTGATGCTAGAGCTGCAAAATTTTAACTGCAGTGCAACAAAACATGGGGTGCAGGGTTGATGGAGTTAGACCTGTCAATTCTCGTTCTAACATGTTTGGGCCATGTTCAGGTTCAGCTTGATTATGTGAATAGTGATAAGCTAAATGTAGAATAATGTTGCTCAAGAGCTATTAATATTATTAGAGCATAATCGTGAATTAAATATATATATATATTTTTTTTAAAGAGATCTCCTCACTACAAACAGCTTCTGCATCCAGGAAGTATTCTGATGTATTTTGAAAGAGAATAAATAATCATACTTTACCTCTTCAGCATTATCTGGGATAATAGCTTCTGGTCGAGGGGGTAGTATTTCTTCTACCTGTGGTATCAAATCTGGTTCTATTTGAGTAGGGAAATGCACAAGAAACTGAATGATCATCCTTCCCTTCTCAAAAGGGTTCTTGTATTGTGGCATTCCCTCATTTAGAACACACTTTACTGCAGCATGTTTAATTACTTCACCTAAAGGAAAAAAAAATATTACTAAACAAAGAACAGACTCTTGTAACTTGTAGTTTACTGTTATACAAAACATAAAGTAATTTCTATACAAAATTATACGAACTAAGCATAAATATATTGTTATAAATTAAATGGATGGAAACTGAGCACAAGTTCAAAACAATAATATCTATCAATAATTATAATTTTAAAATAATGTAATTTATTACAGAAGTATGAATAATAATATTATATAAACTAAATTCAACCAACACAAATCTTCATCAGTATAAAAATAAAAAAATCAGAAGTTAATAGTGACTTTATTAATCCTACAGAGATGCTTCCTCTATAATTCTTACTATCTCCACTCTAAACATAAAATAAGGCTTTTTATAACAGTCAATATGACACAATCATATTTGTGAACAAACCTGCAATCTATAAAAAATAACCTTACCAAGTGCTAAACAAACTACATAAATAACTATATACTAAATGACTTCTAAGGTTTTAGCCATTAAGTACTCCAAAACTGCGGCTAAGTATACTGGTTTCTCAGAACTAATTCTTTTCAGATGTTGATCACTATGCATAAGGATAATGAATTCTTCTTTTCCTTTACTAGTTTACTAATATGATTCACACTAATAAACTTATTTAACCACCCACACACACACTAAATAAAAACATTTCTTCTTTATACTATAGTGCACAAACTAAGACAAACTACGCTTTCCTTCACAGTCCAATTCCTTTTAATTACAACAACTTATTCTTTATTGCTTTTAAAGTTAAGTTCATTCGAAGTGGTTGGTGACAATTTTCATGCTGTAGTTCAAGTGAGCATCAAGATGATATAGGACATCATGGTTTCGTTGTTCTAATTCATCTGTCATAACAATATACACACAAAATGTACACATAAGTATTCAATGGCATCTATATTTTACAATTTTCTAGAGACTCTTAAAAGAACATAATTCATGCAACAAAAAATGCATTAACATTTTGATCCAATACTTCCAAATTAAATATTTTTGCCACATTTCTTTTTACTGCATTTCTCTTCAGGCAGACCATGTGTAATGAAAGAGTATTTTTTAATCAATCAAAAAGTGAAAAGAACTACAGTGTTAACCCTCTATGGTACATATGCTGTCATAGCATTTGTTTGCAAACAATAATTTATGAGGAAATTAATATATTTCCAATGCATTTTTGGTATTTATGTAAAAAAACAATAGAATGTGAATGTATAATTGGAATATCTTGATGCTTCATTTTTATGTAAACCAAAAGCTTTCCTGATTTTGGCCAATTCATTACTGATTGCACCTTTTACTACAGAGTGTAGAAAAAGTAGTTAAGACTCAAGGTTTCCAGTCTACCAAGACAATTAAACTTTTATTCATCACAAAAGTAATATCCTTATAATCCATATTACGCACAGCCAGCACCACCTCTTATCTGTGATGAAAACTAGCAAGATCTGAACATGAAACTACACCAGCACATAAAATTAAAGTGTAATGAACAAAAGTGCACATAACTCAAAATCATTTCACCATTTAAAAACTATAGTTAAATATTATATGGAAAGGTATTGCAACATAAACTAATAATAGCAAGTGATAATAACAAAACTGGGTAATATGGATGAATACTGTATATGAGAGCATGAACTTCCATAATGGAAGTGTTGAAATTACAGGACAAGTTAGTTTGCTGTTTGTTTCGAGTTTTATGACACAAGAGCAACTGAGGCTATATTGTGCCAAATATGAGAAAATGAAAAGCTAAAAACCATAAATCACAACCAAAGTTAAAATACAAAATGACAAAAATATAAAAAAGACTAAAATGAAAATACCTAAATAACAAATATGCAAAGATCCAGGGGAATAAAAAGAACACTACAGTTAAAATAACAGCAAAATGTCAGAATTCCAAAATGGGGTAAAAATGAACAATCAGATAAAAGGTAGTCAAATAAAAGGACTCTGATGCTGCATGATGAGAACAAAATAAGCTGTTCAACATTAAACCTTATGCTGCCACAAAAACCTTGAAAATCAGATTCACAAAGCCAATAAACTCAATCTTGAGTACCATAAAAAACTTTTTTTTATAAATATATATGTAAAATGAACATTTCAGAGCTATTAAATAATGCTAATTTTTTCAATTTATTCCTCAACTTGATATTTCTGAAAATAAAAAGCTCTTTCTGTACAGCTTTAACTCAAGTAATACACAGCTTCCTATTACACACATTCAACCAAAAATAATTGCAACACCACCCACAAGATATCAATTAAACTACTTAAAGAATCTTCATATAAATCTCCAAAAATGTAAATTCTGTAAGACATTACACCCCTCCCATTTGCATGGAACCTTCTCTTAAGGGCCCCCATCCACTTATCAGAATGCATGTCAAGTACGGCAAAGACAAGTTCACTCCAATCCAAACTTCGCATGAATGGCAACAAGAACAAGCTCGCTCAGTGCTAATAACCGAGAACTTGCATGATTACAGGCTTGTGATCACAATAGATAATTTACCTGAAGTGCTCCTGGATCTGAATAGTGCACTTGCACAAACTACAGTCGTCGTTGTCAGCTGCGATCACTTGTATACATCAATAGCTCGTGGCTCTGTATTTGAAAATATGTCAAAAAGTTTCTTAAATGCATATATTTCCATGCCTTGTCTGTGGAAAATAAAATATGCAACAATGATTACAGCAGTCATGAAAAGAAGAATATGTAGTTGTAGTATGTAATTGTTAGATAAGTGCCGTGAAGTCCAACCCAAACCGATAAGACATTTCACAGTGCAAATTCCTTCCTGACTTATGTAAAGAACACAGGAGAGTGACTGATACAAAGTGAACTGGTACTGGAACAGATGATATTTATACTCCAACATTGTGATATTACGATATAAGTTATAGTGCAGTTCATGGTATAACAGCAGCCATTACGTTTTTGATGCATATATTGATACGTTGTACTTTTACGCAACTCACAGCCCCCTACCGGTGAAAACGGAAAACATTTTTGCACTTAATAAAATAAAAGCCCCAATATATATATATAATCTTGTACAAGACAATAATTTTAATCTGCACATATTGCGTAACAAAGAATTTTCGTTCCGTACATATAAAAAGCCCCCCCCCCCCCCCCCCCCCCCAAAAAAAAAAAAATCCACATCAGAGGCAACTATATTTCAACCAGAATTCTCCCTAAACAACAAATTTGGGTTCCGCACTTAGAAAAGCCTTCCCCCAAGTAAATATTCTTATCGAAGACAACTATTTTGACCACAGCACATCACTAAACAACAGAGTTTCATTTCGTACTTAACCCCCTCCCCCCCCCCCCCCCAAAAAAAAAAAAAAAAAAAAAAAAAAACATGAAATCAAAGGATAAACACACATAAAAAGCTTACCTGTAAACACCTAAATATCCACAAATTTTGGTTCCTAGGAGGTCTACATAGATACTCTGCATTACTAAAAACATTTTTAATTTTAAGCATTCTAAAATTCATGGGAACATGATACATCCACATAATTAAAAACCAGCATGTATATTCATTTCAGATCATACCCTAGCCACTTTATAAACCTAAAAAATATCGAAATGTGATATTTACATGTCACTGCAAATCTCAGCAGCAAAGGATGTTTTCCGTTCAATTCTGTTAGAACCTCTAATTGGTGTGTCATACGTTATGTTCCCATTTCTTACGTTACATTTATTCCATAGCACCATGTTGCCACATGAACTGCACAGTGGCCCTTTTATAATGTATTATACATTTCTTCACTCATTTGCAAATATTTGCGATAGTTGTGTGAATCATTAAAATGCAGTTCATTTAACAAATTCATATCTGAATATAATTGATTTTTTTTTTGTAGCCATTTCTGACACCAAAATCTGTGTTTCTTCTTTTTTTCATACAATAGGACAAAATATTTCTTAAATACTGTAATCCTATTCTCATTAGAAAAAGGAGTCATTTTATATTAATGAACTAATTGCCCAACAGATGGCAGCAACTGCTCCATGTAAGAAAACTGACGGATGGGAAATTCGTTCAAAACTTTCGACAAAATACTGTAGAAGCTTGGTGTGAACAGCAGGCAAGAATGCATTGCACGTTTTAGCACACATGCATTCTGACAAATGGATGGGGCCCTTTACATCAGAATCAAAGTACTCACAAGGGCTGATTTCTGTGCCAACGACACTTTTTTTTTTATTTCCGTATCCAAGACCTCATTCATTTTCAGGAAATGATACAAAATCAAAGTTTTTTTTTACTGAAAAAATGAAGAAGTAATAAAATAAACAAATATTAATATATAACCTAATGCAGTGTTAAATCAAATATCCATAGCAACAAGATGTAAGCCAGCCATCTGTTATACAATGACTCAAAAAAAAAAAAAAAAAAAAAACGATCGATAAACCAAAAGATTGCTAATTTACAGAAATAAAATAAATCTACTGAAATGAAAACTAAGGTCTAAATATAAATAAATACTAACTTTACAAAGGTCTGATTTACTGGAAAAGCCTGCAAGCAATCTGTTATGGAGCCACTTATAACACACAGAGTGGAGATGGCATGTGTCAGCCATCTTCCCCCTCAGCTGCAAGCAATGAGCCATGACCCAGTTGCTGCCAGTATTGAAAAGCCTAAGAAAGCAGTTATTACTTAGAGTTCCCGACTTTAAGAGTGGGAAATATGCATTGAATGCTGAGATAAATGATAAAAATTATTCTGAGAATGTTGAAATAGGTTTATGGCAGATACCAGTGTAAATAGGAAAAACAAAATGACGGTTCATAATTACTTCCAAAATGCACCGTTTTTAAAAATAGCATTTTTTTTGTTAATTTTCAGATTTTCGAAGCTTTAAGGAAAAATTTGTTGATAATTAAAATTAAAATTGGGAGCTTAAAAAAGGGAGTTGCTTCAGCAGAAAGTAATGTTAAGAAACAAATCGGCAATAGCGTTTAGTGTTTCTAAGAAATAGCAATCAGATGGCTTTAACAAGTCACATATATTGTAGTTTACTAAAATATAAATCAAATGAAAAAAGAATATATTATTTTTCAAGCCTGAATTATATATTTTTATAATATATATAAATCAATAAATATTTTATGGAAAAAATTTTCGCCAACATAGGGACCTGGCAAAAAAAAATTTCCGCTAAATATTTATTAATTTATCGACACCAAAAGAGCAGCAGGTAATGCTGTGATTATCATCTATGTTTAATATATATAAATTTTACAATTGCAATTTTCACTTTTTAAAAATTGATTTTTTTTTTGTTGTTTTACTAAAAACATATACTTACATCCTCGGCCTCTCATTACAGATTCTATGAATGTATACAGACAACATGGAACTGAAAGGGTTAAGAAGCAAATTTTTTTCCAATTTCAGTTCAAAAGTTTCTTTTATCAAATTGATAGGTTTTTAATTTTTGCAGTGTGTTACGAATACACTGACAAGTTGTCCTGAGTGATGTATGAGTGCCCCACTCAGAACAATTTTTTCAACTAATTATTTCAAGTGTTTATCTACAGGACTTTTTACCAAGATAATTTATTACTGAAATCAGACAAGTACTTGTTAGCTTCCTGTATTAAGCAGGTGGCCAAAATAGAAAATTATTTTATTACTTCATATATTTAGTGCAATCTGAAAAAAAAAATAAATGAAAGCAATTCTTTATGAAACTTACCTGGTATAGAAGTAATAATCAGTGTCCTATCATCTAATGTTTTTAGTGCTTTTTGGAAACCACACAAGGCTTCTGTTAATGTAAGCTCCATCCTTATTATCAAATCATTGCTACTTCTCTTGAATACTTCATGTTCTTTTTCATCAATAACAATTATGATATCACCAGGCTCTAAACCAGGTTCCTGATCTCCTTCACCACTAAATGTTATCTTTTGCCCATCTTCCATTCCTTAAAAATCAAAAACAATATTATTAAAGTATACAGTATATCAAATATTTACTTATTTATATAAAGAAAAAATAATTTTACATTTAGTGAATTAAAATGGACAATTGTAGTAAATTGAATGGCAATGCTCCGCTATACAAGATAGCACTACATCTGGTGGGTGATGCCATATTTCCCCCATCTACTTTCATGGAAGACCATCTGATAGAAATTTCAATCATGCTGTGGGACAGTAGAGAAAAGACCTGTCATTTGAGCTTGACCATTGCTGATGAGTCAATATAAGTTTGGGTTTTTAATCACTGAGGTGTGTGGGAGATTTTTTAGAATTTTGAGCTCATATCTAAATAGAGCACCAAACAATAGAAATTTTGATCTAAAAATGAGAGTCCAAACACAGATGAAACTATGTTTTTGAATTTTAAAATCCAAACATACGTATACATTGCTATACTTGAAATGAGCCATTCATAAATTAGAAGGAAAGCGTCATAAGAAAGAATGTGGTGAGAAGGAAAGGCGTTCACTGGGGACGAGAGACCATGGTTCTATGTAGAAGAGACTACACTGGACTTTACCTGCTGAGGGAAGGGAGAAGGCCAACAGGTGCCTGTGGTCTTCAGGGGGATAGAAACTGACTTGGGAGGAGTTATGCTGGTCAGGGCTCTCACCCCCAACACCCATCACTCACCAAGGCAGTGGAGCAGGCCGGCTGAAAGCAGAGCAGTGTGAACCCATGCTCCCCTGAGTTCCTACTGAAGCACATGACTAGTGGTAGACAAGATCAGAATGGGATAAAGAAATTGGAGGTGGGGGAATGAATGTGTGTAAAGGGAAGAAAAAGAGGTGGGAGGAAAAAAATAAAATAAAGAGAAAAACAAAAGGAAAAAAAGGAGAGAAAGAAAAAAGAAGAAAGAGAAAGAAAAAATAAATAAAAACAAAATAGAAAAGAACTTAATAGAAAAGTAGAAGAAAAAAATATAAATAAAAAGATAATAAAAAAGGGGGGGGGGAAGGAACAGAAAAAAAATTAAAAAAGAAAAATGAAAAAAAAAATATGGAAAGGAGAAAAACAAAAGAAAAAAAATAATAGTGTAGATAGAAAATAGTTTAAATTATTTTAATTTGTGGATATTAAAATCTAGAGGGAAGCGAATGGATATTTGGGTGGAGGGGGAGAATGGCTAAAGAGAGACTAGGGAGAGAAGAAAAATATCACATAGTACTAATAGCATAGATAGAAATTAATGTAAAATAATTTATGGTGTAGATTTTAAAACCTAGAGGGAAGCTAAGAGATGTTGGGGGGGGGGGGGGGGGGGGAGTGTGTACAGAAGCTAAGGAGAGATAGGGAGGGGGGAGAATGAGTTTGTAATTATAGCACAGACAGAAAATATCTAAATTGGTTTATGATATAGACATTAAATTATGGAGGGAAACCTAGAGATAGTAGGGGAGAGGGAATGTGTACAGGGAAGCTATGTGGAGACAGAGTGAGCACTAAATCATAATATAATAATAGTACAGATTGAATATCAGGGGAGAGTTATGGGGATAGGAGAAAATTTATTTAACCATAAGAGTCCAGTTAGAATTTAGATCCGTTTAATATTTTTATACTGTAATTTCAAAAAGGAAAAATTATTCTCTTTGTATTAAAGGACCAGTTAGAGTGTAGTATAAATTATATTATATAGTGTATATTATTTCAAAGGGGAGCTAATGGAATTTAAAGAGGAATGCTGGTGGTTTTGGCAGGTGCTGACAAGGTCAGAGTTAAGTGCATACCTACCAAAGCACTTCCTGTTTGGGCTTCTATGAATGGGGATTAGATGGTTGGGGAGGGTGAGTGGCCTGCATCATGAGCTGCTTGCCAAGATAGGAGGGTGGTGAGGGGCTGGGACAAAAGGAATGTGGAGCTGTATGGGGCTTCTGCAGTGATAGAGTCTATCTTTAAGAGAGAGTGGTGTGAAGGGATATTTGGGTGGGGGGAGGAATGGCTAAAGAGACATGGGAGAGATGAGGGTTCTCCCTCATCTCTCCCATGTCTCTTTAGCACTTAGTATTAATAGAGCAGAAATAATAATATCACTTAGTAATAATAGAGCAGAAAGAAATTAATTTAAAATAATTTATGGCGTAGACATTAAAACTTAGAGCAAAGCTGAGATATAAAAGCCAGACTTTATTAGGCAAGGGTAAAAATTTTCAGCCCTCTGTCTCATGGATTCAAGGATAGGTTATTTTAGATACAAGCCAGCTGCTCCATGATGTTGGTGATTCACATTTGCCTAATAATATTATTACAATTATAAATATTAACAAGGTAATAAGCTATAATTCCTCTGTCAGAGCATTTCTATACACTAAACTACTGACAAACTGACAATCTCAATAACCCCTTTGGTTATTAGTATTACCTGTAGCATCTATATCGTACTCAATGGAAATTACATTAAGTCATTTTACAGATGTTATTACAGTACTAGCTGCCAAAAGTTTGGGTGTGAAAAAAAAAAATCCTCCAGATTTGCCTATTGATAACTTCATTTGCAATTAATAGTCAATAAAGCTGTGCCACCCACCATTGCCAGATCACTCATTCACAAAGGCATGCATGATGTAAAACCTCATCCCATCACAGATAGGGACCTGATTTTTTAACTCAACACAGGGTCATGCAGGAGGAATTAGTGTACAAATTTGAGACCATTCAGTCAAGTATCTGTAGAATTACAGAGGACCAAAATCTGTTAAAAAGATATGAAACTCAGCAATAAAGTAGCACAGGAAAGAGTCCTGTAGACAAGAACCATTTGAAATAATTAGTTGAAAAAAATTGGTTGTTTTAACTGGTGGTCTCGCAGTTATGACACCCAGCATGTTTCTGGGAGATGTTGGCTCGCATCTCACTCACGACAACCAATATTTTTCAACTAATTATTTTGAAATAAAAGTGTACATCACATTTATGTTAATACATGTACTGACATCAGCATACTGTAGCAGAAACATTTATATTGGTGCCTATTTACACATTCACTACCCAGAAACTTATTATTTATTACAACGATTAGAACTTTCATCAGAGGTAGATAACCATTGGTTTTTAATGGTAAGCACCAATTTTTATATTAAAAAAAATACTTTTTAAAACTGAAGTCACAGATTTGAGTTATTCACAATAGCTGTAACAGTTTTATTATCTCCATAAGGATAAATCTGTGCAAATTCTGTAATATATACTAAGTAGTGATGCCTCTCTATGAATGCTGTGCATGCCAAATTCAGCGTGTTTGTTAAATAAAAAAGTTTCCTACAATTAGTAGCTTCTGTATATATTTGACTTTTGATGTAAAATTTGTTTTTTTTTACACGTAGTATCCACTTTTAATGCCTCATTTACCTCAGTATCAGAAGCTTATTACTTCTCTAAGTGTTCTGATGTCATTTTTCAACTAGAATACAAAAGAATGATGCAAAATACTTCTGCTAGTTGCTACATTTTTAGCAAAATCAAGAAATTAGTTGTCATATTACTTTGATTATATGCAATTTTTTTTACCTCAACTACATCTGAATTCAAATGCAATTTTCCTTAGATAAGCATGTAATCTTTTTTAATATTTGATATATCCATTTCAAGCTTTCATAATTTATCAGTGCAATAAATATTGAATTGCAATGATAATTGTTATAATATGATTATAAAAATAAATACCCCCTCAACTGGGCAACATGGGAAAACAACATTACATGCTGACAGATATTGCACATTTAAATAGAAAGCTAAATTCACCACAATATTTCAATGGACTCTGGCAGAAAATATTAATTTGTGCTCAATAACTGTAAGAGGAAGATTCTCAGAGACAAGACTGAAGGGTTACAAAGCTCCCCAAAAAAGTATACTGACAGATTTTCAGTGCAAGAGATGATTACAATAGGCAAAGAAAATATATATTGTGAACTGCTGAGGACTATAAAATATTTTTAGCAATGAAAGTCAGTTTTGTCTTTCTAGAAGTGATGCCTACGTAATGGGAATGCCTACTGATTTCAAGACATGAAGCAGCGGCAGCGCTAGTTACATTTTTCTCCATTTGGCGCTGGCAATCCACTGTTTTGCTTTTTACTTGCTTCGTAGCAGTATAGGTTATTACGCTGTTTACCACTTGCTGCAAAATTGGATTCTGATATGGATTTGTTCATAAGTAATTATTTACTATTCTGTCTACTTTCTGCTGTTTTTAACTATAAGTCTGAATGATGATGCAGTATTGTGTGATGTTTTGCAGAAGCGAAATTCAGTTTCTATCAAATCTATTTAAAACTGGATCTGCAAGACAGGTGACTGCATCAATATGTTGGCAATGTAATGATGACATGAGTAATTGGAAAAAATTTCTGAGATCACTTTTGAATAAATAATATTTTGGAATTGCAGAAACCTTTACAATATATGGAACTGAGTTACACTGCCCTAACAAAATATTAGAGAATTTCTGTGTTATGTCAATGGGAATCTTACTATATATTCAAGATTATAATTTTATCTATTTAAATCTTGATTTTCAACAGCATTCGTCTAGTATTTAAGGATTCATTATTCCCGTTTGTATCTCTGAGAAAGATTCTAGTTTATTGTACTTGATTAGTCATCTGTCTAATTCTTTCTTTCTCTCGACTTGTCCTTGGATTTACCACGACTTCAACCAGATCGCTATATACTTACCATTAGAATAGGTTAGCTTACCATGGAATGGTGCTGCCCTCATGGTGCGCGCTTGCTTACACGGAGAATCGCGGAAATCAGCAGGCATTCCCATTACGCAGGCACCGCTGGAAGTCACATTAATACCTACATAATACTATATTAATTCTACATAAGAAGACAGTCTCAAGGAGTTAAGATTGTTTTATCTCTTGCCATATTACTCTAGTGTAATTTCTTAATTGTATATTTAAGGCATTTTATATTTGGCAGATTTGCAAGGTTTCATATTTAAAAGATGAAATAATGACAGAAACCACAATGTCAAAAATTTAACAAATATTTGATCATTTCAACAAGACCATGAGCTTATGATTTATTTCAAGTTGATATTCTTACATCATAATTACATATTAATGGCAGGCATAAATAAATAATAACAAAAATAAGCTCAATACTTTTAATATTATTTATTTATGTGAACTACTTTAACAAATTAGGAAAGAATGTAGTTTCATTTGGGTTGTTTTACCTCTGAGCGGCACTTTTTTGCACACCATGGGCTAAATGGCCAGGTCACATGGACCCCGAAGGCTCAGAGAAGGTTGGGGGAGGGGACCCACTGGAACAACTGTTGGGAGACAGATGGTAGCCTCCCGTCAAGGCGATCCAGCGTGTTCTTTAACGTGCACAGGGTATGTCTCTCCCGCACACGGGGCCATGGCTTAACGTCCCATCCGACGGACGGCGGCCTTTCCAAGACCATCGGTGTCCCCTACTGACCGTGGGCAGGGAGGGGAATTTTGCGGAGATAAATCTCAACGCTGACCCAGCTGGGACTCGAACCTGGGAACTACAGATTACGAGCCTGGCACGCTACCGACTGAGCCACCCCCGCCCCAATGTAGTTTCAAGTACAGCAAATATCTAGTTGTATTTTTATTGTTTAGTATCTAATTTGCTTTATAAAAATTTTCTAATCAATCCAAATATAATAATTTAGTGTTTAAAGTTAGTATTCAGTAAACAATACATATATGCATGATTGATCCCAAGGGTTCAGAGAAGGTTAGGGGGGGGGGGAGGACCAGCTGGACAGCTGTTGAGAGACAGATGGCAGTCTCCCTTCAAGGCATTGAACATGTTCTTTAACATGCACAGGACATGGCTATATCAGTCCATCAGTGTCTCTTACTGATTGAGGGCAAGGGGGGGGGGGTGAAGTTTTGCAGAGATAAATCTCAATGCTGGCATAGGCAAGACTTGGACCTGGGAGATGTAGATTTTGAGACTGGCACACTACCAACTGAGCCACCCCTGTCCTTGGGGACAAATGGCAGTTGGGCAATTAGTGTATAGTATATTTCACCAAACCAAGGATGAAAAACGCAGCCCCAAGTGGGATGGGCCCAGCAGGGATTGCAGTTTCAATGCATATTGTATGCACAACTGCTGATGGTAAACATATATGGATGGTTTTTATTGGCCTCAATATGAAGACTGGACTGATAAGGTGCAGAAGGCCCCATGCACACATGGCCTGATGGTGGAGAAGATTCAAAACCATCCCAACCGAATTCCAGACAGAATCATATATTCAGAATCGTAGTCCAATTTCAAGAGAGAGGTTGTTGGTTGGTTGTTTGAGATTTAATGATGCAACACCAACAAAAGGTCATAATGTGCCAAATGCATGGGTTGGGTTGTTTTATCTGTGAGCGGCATTTTTTTGCACACAATGGGCTAAATGGCCAAATTACAAGGACCCCCAAAAGCTCAGAGAATGTTGGGGGAGGGGGCCCACTGGAACAGCTGTTTGGAGACAGATGGTAGTCTCCCATCAAGGCCATCCAGTGTGTTCTTTAATGTGCACAGGGTATGGACATCCTATCCGACAGACGGCGGCCTTTCCAAGCCCATTGACCCAATGGGCTTGGAGCACGGAGTTTTGCAGAAAAAAATCTCAACGCTGACCGAGCTGGGACTCGAACCTGGGAACTGCAGATTATGAGCCTGGCACACTACCGACTGAGCCCCCCCGCCCCCCCATCAAAGGGTAGTTCCCACATTATGGACAGGAGCCCACACAGATGGGGTCAAAAAGATGTAACAGCAGCCATTAGAGCAAAGGGCTGGCCTATAAAATATTAATTTTAAAATGTTTAATATTCCAATCAACATGTGAAACAATTGTTGTATAATGATTAAGGATCAAATTGTAATGTACAAAAAAAAAGGGGAAAAAAAAACAGCATAAAATTATGAATATGGCATTGGATTGCCATTCAAGTCCAGTACAGCTTGTATACATCATGTCATAGTGTGTGAAACAGGAAAGTAGTGTTTGAAAGCAGGAAGCTTTCAGACACTACTTTCCTGCTTTATTTGATGGAGCTGGAAAATGCTGCCTGAGATGTCATTCCAGATGTTCCCACAGATTTTCCAGCAGGTTGATATTGGTGACTAGTGGTCATGGTATGTAAAAAAAAGTTTAGTCTCATGCTCCTCAAATCACTGGGTGACCATATGAGCTCTGTTGGTGGGAACATTGTCATACTGAAAGACGGCTCTCTCTTCCTGAAAGAAATGCTGTCCCATTTGATGAAGGACTGATTAGCATTAAATTTTGCCTTCTAACAGAATCAGCGCCCCTAAAGCATGCCACGAGAAAGCACCCCACACCATTACAGAACCCTTAACAGTAGGAAACAAGTAATCAGAGTTGTAAGCTTCCTTTGGTTGGCACCATTTGTCAGAAACAAAGTGTAGGATGATTGATCAGACCATATCACATTTATTCCGTTTGTGCTCTTTGCACCACTAGATACAACGATGTGCATTGATATGATGAATGTGAATTGATGTGATGAATGGCTTGTGAAGTGCAACTTGACCACAATGTCCAGTTCTATGGAGTTCTCGATGTAGTTTTTGACAAAACTGGACTCTCAAAACCTACACTGAAATCTGTGAACAGCTGATCAGCTGTAGCACACTGGTTTCACTTTGCACATCGCACTAAAGCTCACACATCTCAGTCCCAGTTCTGGAGTATGCAATTTTGCCCACTGTCACCTTTTGCAGATGACACATGATAACATGACTTGGAAACTGTTCCTCAAGAAACATTAATGAGTTCAACTGTCTTAGTGACCAAAGCTCCTGCCAAACATGCTCCAACATCATTCCCCTTTCAAAATCACTAAGGTCTTCTCTCGACAACATGGTACCATTAATTACATTCAATTGCATTGGGTTTGCTTTTATAGACATAAGCATGCTGGGATGCTATTTGCATTTTTCATTCCTTTGCCAGTAGTATGCAGACAATGGTACTTAACATAAATTGAATGCTTTCTGCAAACCTTGGCATTTCCATTTTTATGCCCATTACCTGTATATTTCACAAAATTTAAGTTTCTGTTAATTGATATGTATGACATACCATTGTTTTAGAAAGAAAGAAACAAAAAATTTTGAACTCAGCAAAAACATTTTTAGAATGAATTATAAAAGTTACACATATTTAATAATCCCTTGGCTCAAAATCATTGTGAACAAAAGAAATATGTAAAAACACAGGTGTTTAGGGCTTTACAACCATCACTGTACATAACACATACAGAATTCATTGTATTATATCATCTTATATCAAGAACTTCCATTTTATATATTTTATATTTTATTCACTTTGTAAAATTT
The DNA here is from genome assembly GCA_038380435.1 of Ryuthela nishihirai. NCBI lineage: Eukaryota > Metazoa > Arthropoda > Arachnida > Araneae > Heptathelidae > Ryuthela > Ryuthela nishihirai. The sequence goes on from JAWZYU010000001.1 coordinate 25,043,623, forward strand.
TATTTATTATATACAAGTATTTTGACTATTAATAGATATATTAATACAGAAGTACTCTACCTTTATCAATATGGACTTCCAAAAGTTTTCTTTCACGAACTACTTTTCTTCCTTGGCAATGTTTGCATTTATCCTTTGGATTTATGCGCTCTCCTTGTCCACTACATTCATGGCACATACTCTGTATCTGTTGTACCATTCCTGGTCCTAATTGTTGAATACGCACTTGAACACCAGTTCCTCTGCAGTTTGGACATTTTTCTACAGCACCCTTTTTACCACCACGACCTAAAAGTTTAATAATACAATAAAAACTCATTTCATACTTGTGGTTAAAGGTTGTGAGAAACCACTGAAAATATGTGATGAAAAGAATTGATCAATGTTCACGTATACTTTATAATGAGTTTTTAATGTTCAGTAAAAATCTTGGAACATTTATTTGAATAATTTCTCGGACTACAATTCTGAAAAAACACTCTTTAGTTTTGAGAAATATATGTATTATATTATGGCATATGAGGACACTGATGATAAGCTTCTTTCATCACATTATTTGTTAAAGACTTCTCAAAATTTTAAATAAACTATCATTTAAATTACATTGTACAGTAAGTTATATTTACATAATAACAATATATGCTAAAAATGCATATATCAAATGCCATAACACTAAGTGATTGTAGGAATCTAAAAATCCACATATAAATGGATAGGAAAATCTGGTATGATTAGGTAAAAATAAAGGATTTTTAGTTTTCATGAACAATCTTATATCTTAAAATTTCCAAGATCCCATCAATTACACATGTTGACAGAACCCAAAATGAGAGGCTAGAAATGGTGTATCTGTATTTAGTACAGCACATGAAACTTTGATTAAAAAGAAAATAGAAAATGCTGTTTGAAATTTTTCTGCATACATCTTATAAAAATACATAATTCAACAGAAAGTATGCATTCACTCTTAGTTTTACACCACTATTCAATTTAAAGGAAAAATTGTCTTGAGCCAGATGGGATATGAATCCATGACCTCCTGATAACAGGTCGGGTGCACTGACCACTGAGCTATCAGCTGCTAATCAAGATATCCTCTATTTTATCATATGAACCTTCTTATCTACAGTGCACATATCTGTGTCTCTTGAAGGTAGTGTATTCACTGTTTATAAACAGCATCCTGAAGTAGATGGTGATATATGCCACAAGTATCATCATCATCATCCTCAAGCAGCCATGGGCTACGGAGGTCCAACCAGACTGTGCAATTTAGTTCTCCAAGCAAGTCTATCTACTGCATCTGGCCACTGCACACCAATTCCAACAAGGTCCTGTTTGACATTGTCTGCCCACCACATCCTAGGCCTCCCCTTCTTTCTTAGGCCTTTACGCACACTGTTCATAACCCTATTCACCAATCTATAATTATTCATACAGGCAACATAGCCAAACTAACGGAGTCTCTCTCTGCACAATATGCTGCTTAAAGGAGGTTGCAAACTCCTTTGCCTAACCTCATCATTAGTTACAAAGTTGAACCACCTAATGCCCAAGATACTGTGTAAGCATCTGGAATCAAAAGCATCTAGTTTCCTGTTATCTTGTTTACAAAGTGTCCAAGTTTCACTACCATAACTAACCCTAGAAAGAACCAAACTATTATACAGTCTAATTTTAGTCTTTAGGTGTATACGCCTATTTCTCCACACTCTCCGTAGATTCTTAAAATTCCCGGCAGCAATCCCTATTCGTCTGTTAATCTCATGCCGCACATCACCATTATCTGTTACATAGCTCCCAAGATAATTAAACTGTGACACCTGCTCAAGACTGCAACCATTCAGATTAACTGAATCACAGCCTGCCTGACCAATTTTCATCACTTTAGTTTTCTCTCTGTTTACAACCAAACCTACTTTACTACCAGTCTCATCAACAGCTTGAATGAAAGTGTTCATCTCATCAACATCATTTGCCAAAAGGGCTAAATCATCAGCATAATCTAAATCAGAAATTTTCGTATCTCCAGCCCATTTAAGGCCAAAATCTTTCCCTTGAAGTGAATTTCGCATAACATAATCAATAATCAAACTAAAGAGAAAAGGAGACAAAATGCACCCTTGTCGAACACCAGAAGTAATGCTAAACCAACTGCTACAAGCCTTACCAACTCTCACACATGACTCAGTGTTATTATAGAGAGCTTTCATTATGTTAACTAACTTGTCTGGTATACCATATGATTTCACAATCAACCACAAATTATGACGATCAACAGAGTCGAAAGCCTTTTTGAAATCAACAAAGCTAGCAACCAAAGGTTTCTGAAACTCTAAACATTTCTCAAGAATCTGCCTAAGTGAAAATATCTGATCCACACATCCCCTACCACTTCTGAATCCACATTGCTCATCACGCAATTGACTGTCAACCAGATTCTTAATTCTATTAAGCACAATCATGGAAAGAACTTTACCTGGAACAGAGAGTAGGCTGATACCCCTATAGTTATCACAAGAACTGCGATCACCTTTTTTGAAAATAGGGATAACAATAGCTCTGGTAAAATCCTTAGGAACCATGCCTTTATCATAAAAGATATTCAGAATTTCAGTCATCCAAGTGGTAACTGAAACATTTCCAGCTCTAAGCATTTCTTTAGTAATTTCATCTACCCCTGGGGATTTATGAAGTTTAAGTTTAGAAACAGCCAAAATAACTTCAGATTGTGTTATAGGGCCAACATTAAAGCCACCAATGCATCTATCATCATTGCAAACAATGGGAATAGAACTAACCGCATTGTTTAGAACATCACTGAAATGCTCAGCCCACCTAGCCATGACAGAATCCTCACCTTCTATAACCTTACCTTGTTTATCCTTCAATCCCTGTATACCTGTCCATTTTCTACCACACAAAACATTAACTATCTGGTACAGCTCTCTGCTGTTGTGCTGTCTAACTGCTTCCTCGGCTTTGTCAGCCAAACTATCAAGCCAAAGATTCTTATCAGCAGCTAACTGATCTTTTACACGTTTATTAAGTTCTTTGTAATGCTTTCTATTAGGACTAGTAGGGTATTGATTAAGGACATTCCTGCAGTTCTTTCTTTCCGAAATAAGCTCAAGTGCCTTATCACTCAGATAATTCTGTCTCTTCTGCTCCTTTTTTCCTAAAAGAGTACTGTTAGTGTCCAAAAAAGCCTGTTTAAAATGATCCCATTCTTCCTCAACTTCAGTAGTAAGCATACCATGACTGTCATAATGACTAAGTAACCTATCATGATAAGCTTTGGCTATATCTGGGTCTTTCAGAGCTTCAGTATTAAAAGCAAATTTTTTAACCCTAGCACAACACTTTTTAAGTTTAAGTTGCAAAGAAACTTTTAACTAGGTAATGGTCAACTCCAATTTCAGCTCCCCTATATGCCCTGGTATTTCTAACAGAACTAGCCCATTTGCTGTTAATTAATATATAATCAATCATATTCCTATGCAGCCCATCAGGTGAAACCCATGTGTACTTATGTATGTTGCGGTGTTTGTAATAAGTGTTAGTTATTCTGAAACCATTGAGTTTACTTACCTGTAGGAGACGTTGCCCATTGCCATTGCAGCTACCAATACCAAAAGGGCCAATCACTCCTCTCCAAAGGTCAGAGTCAGTACCAACTTTGGCATTGAAGTCACCAAGAACAAGGGTAATATCTCCTTTCTTGACAGAATTCAAAATATCCTGAAGTTGTTCATAAAACCTATTCTTCTCATCCTCATCGGCATCCTCAGTGGGGGCATAACAGCAGATAACATTCAGGTCTTTAATGCTTGTCTGAAATTTTGCTGTAAGAAACCTTTCATTAATGCACTCATATCCTAGAAGAGCATCACTAGCATGTATGCTAAGAAGCAGACCCACGCCTTGGTGATGCTTATTGTCGTCCCTCCCTGAAAAGAGAAATTTAAGATTATTTTTAAGAATCTGACCTTTATCAGTCCATCTGGTCTCTTGCAAGCCAAGTATATCTAAATTATAATGGTGGAATTCTTGTGTGAGGACATCAAGAGAAAAAGCTCTGTGCAGAGTCCTCACATTCCAACTACCTATGGAGAGAAAATGGTTAGTAGGATGTTTAAAGAAACTATGTTTATTGAGAGAGGGAATGCCGACAATAACAAACAGCCCCCTAATCGCAGACATGGGGCAAAGACCGTTCCCCCCACCACTAAAGGCTGAAGCCATCTACACTGGAAGACTTCCTCCAATGTAGAATTTGACGATGCCAATAGAAGCAAAGAGTTCAGGTGCCTGCGATGACTTCTGCTCAGGATTATCCACCAGCTGATAAACATATCCTGTGAATCTATTCACTTGGGGCTGTCAACCCACAAGCAAACAGAAAACACAGCAGAAGATTTTCCCTCCACAGAAGCCCACCAGTGCAGCAAAATCAGGATCCATAATCAAGCTCAGAGCCATATATCTGTCCAGTCGGTTTATATGGTCAGCACCAGGACCCTGTGTGGTTGACCACTCCTCAGCAGGGTAGAAAAAAAAGAAAAGTAGCCATAGTTGTCCAGATAAGTAGGCCACACTAATCTGGCAGCCCTCCCCTTCCGTTCACTTCCACAAGAGAATATCTCTTTTGAAAGGTACTAACGGTCTGCACCACGAGAAGGCAGGGTCGGACATTAGGTGCTAGGCCTGGCTGGTTCTATGCATCATCACAGGGGATTGGTGCATAGCTCTCCTTCAATTTCTTGACATTAATTTCAACAGAAAGTATGTAATCACTCTTAGCATCACGTCAATATTAGTGGAAATATTAAATTTAGAGGAAAAACTGTCTTGAGGAAGGTAGGATATGAATTCATGACTTCCTGTTAACATGTCAAGTGCTCTGACCACTGAGCACCTGATATATCCCTAGACAATTTTTCCCCTTAATTTGATATTGACATGAAACTAAGAATAATTACACAATTTCTGTTGAAATTAACATTGAGATTTTTAAGTGATATATAATTCAAGCTTGAAAACTACTTTCTTCATTCAATGAATATTTTATTAGACTGTGATATAATTTGTTAAAGCAATCCAATCACCATTTTTTAGTTGCAATATATTGCAAAGTCAATTTGTTGTTTCTATTTTCCTATCTTGATGCAACCTCCTGATTTAAGCTCATAAAATTTTGAAATTCTCCTGAAAAGTAACCAAAAACTGCTATTTTTAAAATGAAAAGATTTTGGAATCAATTATGAAAAATGTGTCTATATTTCTTCATTTTTCACTAAAAAAAATATGATTTTTTCATCATTTCCTGAAAATGTATTAAGCCTTGGTTATGGAAGTAAAAAGGTCTTCCATGGCATGGATACGAGTTTCTACAGTTGGGAGGGAATTTTGTCAACCAGATTTCAACCCCCTCTCCCCCCACACACACCAAAATTCTTGTTGTTCAATCTGAGGATATTGAATTTTTTACCCTTAGTGCCTTAAAGTTTTTGTATTTTCCGAAGATCCTCAAAATATATCATCCAAGGGAAAAAAAGACAAGAAAGTATCCCTCCATATCTATTAACAAAATAATCCTATAAATTATGAACAGTGCAAAGTCACTTTGTGCAATTCTGGCATATATCTTAAAGTATTAAAATAAAAAGTAAGAAATAACAGAAGCCTAGTGTTAGGCAAAATCTTTTGTTATACTATTAAGAAAGATATTTCCTTTTTAGTTTTTTTATTACAAACTGACGTATTCTCTTCTGTAGTTGGTATATGATGCTCACCTTAACTCCAGTTCCTTTCTGCATGACTGCTGGCAGCATTCCCATAGCAGTTCATTATTAAAGACTTCTTCCAAAAACAGATGTTAAAGACCACCAGAATTCACAAGACAGAGACTGATTTCAGGACACCATACACTAAAGCATTTACTGTTCTTGGTCCCACTACACACTTTTTAGAAAACATGCATATTCAACAAATATTAACAATAACACATTTCAAAATACAATGTGTTTCAATAATACAAGATTACCCTTCATTAGGTTCATATATTCTTGGAGCAGTGTCACGGCAGGACTATCTCTCTCAATTTTTGCTCGTATTCAACTACACATGGCCTTTGCAGGTATGTGCTTTACATAACTGCTTGAGTTGATCCAATGTTACATACAGGGGGGAAGGGGGGCTTGTCTAACAGGTAAGGCATGGGGTGGGAGATTGGAATGCAAGAGTTTCGGAAGGTTTCTTTAGTGGATATTCATGGAGTGCTATTTATTTTGTGTTATCTGATTGTTCTAATATCGTTTTATTTTTTTCCTTTAAATTGCCATCTACTAAAAACCTCCATGGGTACTGTGGATGTTATGTCATCATTTATGCAACATTTCTATATTTATAAATCATGAGTTACTCTACAATTTTCATTTTGGGGTGCTGTTAATAGTCTTTCTTGAACAAATAGAGGTATATAATCTTTCACTATCACATGACATATAGTGCAGTGGTTACTTGTTTGAATTCTACATCCCTTTGATGTTCTATGGTTCATACTTTCTTTCTGCATTTCTTCCTACGTATCGGTGATCTATATTTTGTTGATTTTATAATGGTACACTATATACTCGACATATTCTCTGATGCCTCTCTATACCTTTTTCCTTTTTATGCTGGTGCATTAGCAGGAACTGTTATGCTATATGGAGCCATTGTTTTTTTAAGCATTGGCTAACCAGTGTATTTTGGGAGAGGTATTAATGAATTGTATCTGTGTCATTGTTGCTTGAGCTGGGTAACTCATTAAATTATTGCCTCTCTTTCAAGATCCATAATTAGTTCCTTGGAATATCCCGCTGTCTCTGATATTTTTTTTTATATCACAATATATGGACAAAGCATCTTTAAGGCTATTACTTGACAAATACAGAGCCCCCCACCATACATAAGTAAGCCAATGTACAGGTACTTACTAAAATACTTACTTTGCTGATATTTTTTCTTATATCACAATATATGGAGGAAGCATCTTTAAGGCTATTAGTTGACAAATACAGAGCCCCCCACCATACATAAGTAAGCCTTAAAAACAGGTACTTAAAAAAAAAAATCCAATCAAAGGAATATGGCATAAGTAGTGGAATTCATGTAATACAAGAAATAGAAGAGTTACCACTAAATCCTCAGCACAGAATGGCATCTATGGAGGTAGTGGTGTTTACCCTAATATGCCAGTAAAGGGTGTATTGAACGCAATTACAAACCATGGAGCACACTTGCTTGAATATACGAAGTGATCATAAGAACACTTAGATTTTTACTAGAAAATAATTATTTAAACTTAATTGGAGGATGTACCATCAAACATTAAAGGGGATGAGATCACTAATCTCAGGCTTCATAGCTGACATAGCTCTACAACATTGAGAGAATGACATGATAGTACTGAAAGCTAAAGATATTGTATATTATAGAAGATTTGCTGATGATACCTTAATAATATAACACCAAAATTAGCTAAATACTGAAAATGTAAAAGATGAAATGTCCAGTATCTTTTAAACTATTAAATATACTGTCGAACATGAAATACAGAACAAGCTACCATTTTAAGACACTCTCATAAGACAAAGCATAACAATGTATCAAACCCAGGTATACCATAAGCTAATAGCACCAATGGTATTTATACCATATAGATCTGGACACACATTACAAATAAGCTTTACGAATGGCTTTCATATTTAACCTAGGATGTGCATCAAAAGCAACAAATCTAAATACAGAAAAAGTTTATATATATAAAAAAGGCAGAGGGATATCCCAAGGAACTAATTAAGCATCTCGAAAGAGAAATGAAAGCAATAATTGAAAGAATTACTCAGCCACATCCAGCTCAAGAAACAATAGCGGCAGTATGAATGCCATGCCTATCATACCCTGGTTAGCCAATGCATAAAAAAGCAATGGCTCCATATGTCATAAAAGTTCCTGTTAATGCCCCAAGAGCAATTATATAAAGAAGAACAAAGATCAACAACAAAGACCAGGCAGAGTATATAGTCAACTACTACAAAATCAACAAAATAAAGATTACATGTATATAAGAACAAACACACAGATTGTATATTGGATTGTTTTACCTCTGAGCGGCATTTCTTTGCACACCATGGGCTAAATGGCCAGGTCACAAGAACCCTGAAGTCTCAGAGAAGGTTGGGGGAGGTGACCCACTGGAACAGCTACTGGGTTACAGATGGTAGCCTCCCGTCAAGGCCATCCAGTGTGTTCTTTAATGTGCACAGGGTATGGTTCTCTCCAGCACTCGGGACCACAGCTAAACAAACGTCCCATCCGACGGTCAGTGGTCTTTCCAAGCCCATCAGTGTCCCCTACTGACCGCGGGCAAGGCAGGGAGTTTTGTGAAGATAAATCTCAACGCTGACCCAGCTGGGACTCTAACTTGGGAACTGCAGATTACAAGCCTGGCACACTACTGACTGAGCCACCCCCAAACACACAGATAAAGTATGAATGAAAGAATATCAAGGGATCATAAAGGTAAAAAAAAAAGTAAACACTGCACTATCTTGTCATGTAGTAGTGATGATATTGCAAAGACACAATACCCATGGAGGCTTTTAATAGATGGCAAGTTAAAGAAGAAATTGAACAAAGAACATTCAGAAGAAGCAAAGTAAATAAAGAGCATTCTATGAAAACTAGCACTCGTGAAACCTCACAAAATTCCTGCATTCCAATCCCCCACCTTACCTATCATACAAGCTCCCATCCCCAAGATTGAATCAACTCAAGAAGCCATGTAAAACACATACCTGCGAAAGCCAGGTGTAGAGTTGAATATGACCAAAAATCAAGAGATATAGCCCTGCTACAACACTCTTCAAGAATATGCAAATCTAATGAGTGGCAATCCTGTATCATTAATATTTGTTGAATATATATAGGTCATTCAGAAAGTAAAGAATGTTTGCGCATAGCATCTGCGCAGGTTCCTGACTGGGGCTCAATCAAGGTCAGCAGGGGCCCAGTGCAGTGTTGGCTATCTCCTGGCACCATTGTTGGGCATGTATTATCCATTTGTGTTAGTTATGATCTTTCAAAATGAACACACACATTGAAAATCCCACCGAATGCGAAGTTTGATAAGTTATTTGTTTTCTGACTGCTAAAAACAACAGGCCTATTGACATTAATCGGAGACTTGTTCAAGTATATGGAGAAGGTGTTATGAATTAATCCAGTGTCAGAAAGTACACTGAAGTGCTACTGAATTAGGATAGCAACCTAGTAACGTGTTGGACCCCCTCTGGCCCTGATAACAGCTGCCACAAGATGAGGCAAGGACTCCACAAGCTTGCGTAAATGTTCCACAGGTAAATGGTTCCCAGAGTATGATTCCTTGTGTAAATGTTTCACACATCCTCTGGAGATGCCACACAATTCACTCAAGGTCATCGCTAATGGGATACGGGTCTGAACATTCTGCTTGACAGTAGCCCAAAGATTTTCGATGGGAGATAAATCTGGGCTTCTAGGTGGTCAATTCATTATTTCAAAGTCAGCAGAATGCTCCTGCAACCATGCAGTAGCCAACCTGGACCTGTGAGATGAACAGTTGTCTCGCTGGTAGACACCATCTCCATTGGGATGCATGATGGCCATAAATGGGTGTAAATGATCAGCCATGAGTTCTACATACCGGGATGTACTGAGATGTCAGTACATGTACCAAACGCCCCACAGATGCCCAACTGAAGACACCCCAGGCCACCACGAGCTTGTACTGTTCCGACCTGATATGCAGGATCCATGGCATCATGGGTTTGGTGCCATACCCCTCAGTCTCACATCGGCGTGAAGTTTAAATTGGGATTCATCACTCCAGTCTATCCCTTACCAATTTTCGATGGTCCAATTTCAATGTTCTTTAGCCCAGGCAAGGCGTTGAGCCCAGTGTCATGCTGTTAGAAGTGAGACTCTCATAGAGTCAGCGGCTCCCGAAGCCGAGACAATGAAATGAGCGTTGCACGGTTCGCACACTGAAACCCACGTTCAGATGGGAGGTGATTTCAGATGTCTGGCCCCTATTGGTCTGTACGATGCAGGTCAGATGGTGAAGCCCACAATCATTCAAGGCAGGTTGTCTCCTTTGCAGTTTGTCCGGGTGCTTGTTTTTTGCCAGAATTTTCAGATTCCTGGAACACTTTTGAAACTGTCATACAAGAAAATCCATGTTCATTGACAATTTCGGATATCGAGTGTCCCATCTGTCAGGCACCTATAATCTGCCCTCTGTCAAATGCATATAAATCCCGCACCTTTCCCATTAAGCTTCTTACGATGAATGCTTGGGGAAACCAAAGCTGACAGATATATATGACCAGAGTTTCAGCCATGCATGTGTGCAAATGCAGGACTTGCGGTATTGAATTTGGATAACATCTCCTATCCCTAATTCAATGGCACTTCAGTGTAGTGCATAATGTCCAATCCAATAAAATGTGAAAATTAAAAAAAAAGGTGGTAAAATGTGTCAGAGTGTAATGGATTTGGACAGCAAATGAAGAGAGCTAAAATAAGATTTCACAATTTTACTGGACATTCAAATAAAATATGTTTGATGTTTATAATTAATCAACCAAAGTTGCTCTAGAAAAGATGGTATTAGGCTACTAAACTGCCTGTTGCTACAAATGTCTCAATAGGTAGGGCAAAGTTGAACAGATCAATAATATTTATGCTTTATTTCCATTTTTTTTTACTTTCATTTGAATTACCCTCACATGCATGAAGTGTATACTTACCAATAACAGAGCTAAAGTGTCCTTTTCCTGTTTATCTAAAAAACAACCATATTTCAAATTTTATACAAAGGTCAGAGCATAATTTGCGATAAATGCAAGGTCTTTTTATCTATAAAGTCGCACAACTTTTTAAAATTTAAAATTTTTGCATTTTTTAAAATCATAATATATATTTCATGAATTTGATTTTTTTTATTGAAATATCAATCGAAAATTACACTAGTACACAATTCTAACATTCTTATCTACCAAAGAGGCAAATGAAAAAAAATTGAGCATTGTATATCTTATGTGTACTAATATTTTGTCCAATTTCATTAAAACCTATGACAGGTTGGTTTACTATGACCTGGACAACTGGCCAGGACAATGACCTGGACAACCTATGACAACTGGCCGGTTTGAATTGTTATAGAATGACATAGCACTATTCAGAAATGAAATTATCATGCCTAATAAAGCTTTGAACTGTTGATATTAAGTTTTTTTAAAACTATTCAAAAAATTTCCATTTTTTTAATCAGAATAATTTGAAATCTTTCACCATACTTTTATTTTTTTCTTTCTGTTTTGCTATCTTTTTAATTTTGAAACTGTTTTGACATTCTTACATATTTATCAGATTAATAATTTGTTGGTAAAGAATAACTTTTATTTTAACTATCAGAACCCAGCTGTAGCAGTGTCACATTTTGCTTTTCTTACAAAATACTGTTTTGAAAGTAAAAACTAAGTTGGCTTACTTTTACCATTCCCCAATACCGCCTCCATTTAGATCATATTTAAAAGTGAATGGTATTTTAATATTAACCCCTTCAAACCTAGTGTACATCATAATCTACATTACTTTCTTAGAATATTTTAAATACAGGAAGAGGAGCACAGAGTCTTGAAAGTGTAGACCATTACAGGAATGAACTAGAATTTGGTACCATCTATGGATATAATAGGAATTACATTAACGTTGAAGATAACTATGCTTGACATGCAACAAAAACTGCTTGGCTACATTTAACAGGTGTCACTCATTTGCAGTGTTTATCATGACAAAGTGAATATAAATTATACACATTTCTTATGATAAAAATATAAATTTAAAGATATAACTAAGACAAACTTTGCTGTAGAAATTAAAAAAAAATTCAAAGAACTGATTTACAATAACGAAAACAGTATTTAATATCCTTGAGTATATTTTTGAATTCAGAACAGAAGTTGTCTACAGAGTCCCCTATAGTTGTTACAAGAATTGCAATTGTTTTTTTTAGTTATAATAATAGCTCTGGTAAAATGCTTAGAAACAATGTCTTTATAACAAAAGATATTAAAAATTTCAGTCAGCGGTATGATAACAGAAACATGCCAATCTATAAACATTTCAGTAGTAATTTCATCTACCTTTGGGGATTATGCAGTTTAAGTTTAGAAATAGCCAAAAATAACTTCAGACTGATTTAGAGGAAACATTAAAGCCAGTAATGCATCTATCATCATTACAAACAATGGGAGTATGACTAAGCACATTGTTTAGTACATCATTGAAATGCTCAGCCCATCTAGCCATGATAGAATCCTCATCTTCAATAACCTTACCATGTTTATCCTTCAATCCCTGTATATCTTATCCATTTCTTCCCACACAAAACATTAACTATCTGGTGCAACTCTTTGCTGTTACTTTGTCTAGTTGCTTTGTCAGTCAAGCTATCAAGCTAAAGATTCTTATCAGCTTAATCAACTTCATAATGGGACATTTTGTTTCTAATTTGGAAATTCATTTCTTTCTCTTAAATTTAAACCCCACCTCCAAAAAACTAATCAAATCAGAATTAAAATTAATTTAGTACTAAGCCATAAACATTATTTACAGACCTTCACATTTATCACAGATAATATTTTTTTGAACAGAAAGCTTTCGCACTGCTCCATTGTATAACTCTTCCAATGTGACACCAAGTTGGTGTATCACATCCTTTCCACGACGCTCTCGACGTCTGCTACCTCCTCCAAAAAACATGTCAAAAATATCCATAGGTGAAGAAAATCCATTGTGTCCACCAGCACCACCTTCTTTAATTGCTTGTTCTCCTCCTTGATCATAGATCTTTCTTTTCTCAGGATTGGATAACACTTCATAAGCTTGAGATATTTGCTTAAACTAAGGAATTAAATTTTATACAGTATTTCAAGTTGCTCAAATATGAAAACATAAAAGTTACATTCAGATTAAAATTAGTAAGAATTTGAATTCAATCATTATTAATACACTATCCTACCAAAACACTAGAGAACTAACCTAATAACATTAAGTCCATTGCTTGTGGCAATTAACAGCTGCGATCCTACATCGATTCAACTAAGTGTATGCTAGTATTTCAGGTGATATTGTTCCATTCTTTTAACCCTTCTCAGGTCAAGGACGTCTATAGACGTTTTTTAAACACATAAAACTTCGTTTTTTTAAATTGCTGTTTGAAAATTTTCTTACATATTGTTTTAAAAATACATAATTCTAGCTTGAAGAATAATATTTTATTTTTTCACTTGGATGCATGTTTTATTAAACTACAATATAAATAATTCGATAAAGCCATCAGATTCCATACTTTAGAAGCACTATATGATAGTGCCAATTTGTTTGTTAATGTTACTCTGTATTGAAGCAATCACCTAATTTAAGCTCACAAGTTTGATTTGAACTACTATCAACATTTTTCCTTAAATTTTTTGAAAATCTAAAAAATTAACAAAAAACTGCTATTTTTAAAAAATTGAAGTTTTTGGAAATAATTATGAAATATGTACTTTTTTTGGCATACCACTGTAAAAAGTATTATTAAAATTAATTTGTTACAACAATGTTCATATTTTTTACTACAGTAAAATTCAGAATTAAATTCTCTTTAATTTGGTATATAACATGACCTATTTCTGTTGATTAGTTATTTATTAAAAACATTCTAAAGTTGACTTGTTTATTGGACTCTGCAACAAGCCTGAACTTTTCTCAAAGTATGGTACGGAGAAAAAAAAATTACAAAACATAAGAAATGTTTACTTTAAACAAGAAAATTATTTTTTTACCATTCAGAAATAACCTTTCTATTCATATGCATTATAATCATTTCCGTCTATTAGTGTTTTTTAAATAAATTTTGTGTTGCAAGATGCCTTTTTTTACTACACTGCTGGCCATTAAAAGTGCAACACCAGGCAAGACGAGATATCAATGCCATATTTAGTGAATACATAGCTTATGTTACAAGGATCAATACAACTTGGTTACCAAGGTACAAATACAACTCTGTTAGACTTGTGGAATACAAAGAAATCAGTATTTTGTGCAGCCACCATGAGCGGCAATAACCGTTGCTACACAGTTCGGCACTGAGAGGATGAGACGTTGGATGTGTGTTTGGGGAATGTCAGTCCATGCAGTTTTGATTACGTAGCCAAAGTTCATCTGTTGTAGCAGCTGCTGATGTCTAGTGTGCTAGTCATCATGAGATCATGGACCAGACATGTTCAACTGGGGGCAGATCTGGTGAATGCACAAGGCATAAGTGTCACATGGTGGCTATCCAGAAATTGTTGGACGATGCATGCCACATGTGGTCAAGCATTGTCCTGTTGGTAAATGACACCAGAGAGCTCATGAAGATAAGGTATGACCACAGGCCGGACCTGTATGGCACTGCATCATGCATGTCTGACAGCCTGTTGCTGTGGTACCGTCAGATACGAATTCGTCCATCATGGTGCTGATTACTGAAGAGGGATTTATCTGAAAAGATAATGTGATTCCATTCACACATCCATGAGCAACATTCTTGGCACCATTGCATTCACATATGCCTGTGTTGTAGAGTCAATGGTAGCCAAAGCAATGGGCACCTAGCAAAGATGCCCCAATGCTGCAGATAACGTCGAACCATACATGCAGACACTGGTTGATATGCAACACGCCCTAACTATTGAGCTAAGGTGTTTGATGTGGCTGTACAATCATTCAAAGCCATGCACATGAGATGTCTGTCCTCTCATTCATCTGTATGACAGGGCCATTGAGATCCCTTACGTCGGTGAGTTTGTTCCTCCTCTACCCACCGAAGCCATATTCTCATCACTGTGCCAGCATTCCGTCCAACACAAGCACCCATGTCTCAGTACAATAATCCGCCTTCCCGTAATCACACAATTCTTCCTTGATCAAAGTTGGAAACCTGGTCGCACGGATGCTGTGTCCATTGACAGGGCATACTGGATCTTTTAGTGCACTAGAACTGCGAGCAAACACAAATCCAATGCTTTACACCGGCTCTTTGTAATCTCCTCTTATAACCACTTCCAGGGGCATTACTGTAACATGATATGCATATGTGCTGCACTTTGAATCATTTACATAATCTCCCACGGGCTACCCATCTTGCATATTTCGGGACAATCTGACGAGTTCTTCCTGGTGTTGCACTTTTAATGGCTAACAGTGTACATGACTTTAAAAATGACCTATTAAAATAAAACTAGTCACCTTTTTATGTTAAATATTTTATTTTCAGAAAATCCAGAATTAAATACCAATTAATTTGGCATATAACATGCCACATTCCTTTCATTAGTTAGTTGACAAAAAAGTTCTAAAGTTAATTTTTTTTCTTTTGCCTGATCAAGAGTGAAAAAATAGCTGGACCTGGGAAGGGTTAAGAGAACCGTCATCAGATCTGTCAGTTGTTGCAGTCTAGCACAGATGAATCATTCCAGATGATCCCACACATTCTCTATAGTAGAGGTTCTCAACATGGGGTACACGGTAAAATTTTTTTGGGTACGCCGTGAGCGCTCAAAATTCATTAGATCTAGTAACAAAGTAAAAATAACCATTGTTATACTATAACTATGGTTTTATCTATCTATCTATAGAAGGGGTACACCAGTTACATACACATTTCCAGGGGGTATGTGAAGCATAAAAGGTTGAGAACCACTGCTCTACAGGATTCATGCTCAGCAACTGTGTGGGTCATAGAAGTCCCTCTCTGTCCAGATAACTCATCACTGAAAAATGAATATTATCCACTACAATAATGCTCAGAAACATCCTTGATTGACAGCACTATTCAAAAAGATGAGTAGAGCCATGCTGGATCAAGAAAACATTCCCTAAACAAGTACACGACCACTAGCAGCTTACACAGATGGTAAGATGCAATCATGGTTCAATGCTTCCTCCATATCCTAATATGTCCATTGGTAACAAAATGTGTAACATAATTTATCTGATTACATTACACATTTCCAATGCTCCCTGATCATTGTCATCATTCATGAAACCACTGCAGATGAAGGCATCGGTTTAGGTCACAAATAAGAGGTTTATGGATGGACACACAGCTACATAGACCCACTGATTTAAGCTCCCTTCATGCTATGCTGATGGGTGTGAATTCCTCTCATCTGGCATTGAAGTAGTTGATTATTACTATAACGTTGCCTTTCAATTATTGTGTACAGTGCAAGCCATATGTCTGTCGTCTCTGTCACAGAGCATCATCTTTCAGCCACACCTGTCTTTCATGTTGCTGGTTGTTATCCTGCTGTTACAGTAGGTCCTATTCTAACTACTGATTATACATCCAAGATACCATTTGCATCAATACATGAGTCAACTCTGCAACTACTCATAAAGATGCTCCAGCAGCACGAGTGCCTATAATCGTGCCTTTCATAAAGTCACTACCAATGTTGCCTGCTTTTCACATTGTACACCTCTAACTACTACACTGAGAGCACAAGATATACTTATAGGTATATAAATATTGGAATGCTGAATTCTTTAATGCATTGGTAGGAGTGTGTATTAAATGATAAAATTTTGAGACAAATACTTCAAAATAGTGAAGACAAGGATACAAATTCCATTAATTAAAATCAGCTAAGAAAAAATTTGCAGACTTCAAAAGTATAACATAAGAATCATAGATATTAAATTTAACACATTTTAAAAGAAAAAATAAATTTACTTAAAGCAAAGATTTAATGATAATAAGAATTCTGCAGTCTGCCTCATTGTAATTAGTCTTTATGATTCAAGCTTGTCAACACGGTTGACTGTCCCCATCCTTAAGTTTATAGGCATTACACTGTCATGGAAAAAAATACCCATTCTATTATACACTGAGATGCCATTTTATTAGGCACACCAACCCTCATCACACAAATGGTTCATTCTAACATGTACAGATTATTACTATAATGTTGCCTTTCAATTATTGTGTACAGTGCAAGCCATATGTCTGTCGTCTCTGAGCAGAGGGTGTTCAAAAATGTTCCTGTCACATGCCTGTAGATTTGCACTTGATTCTCCAGAGTTAACAAGCTATGATTTGCTTGGCAGCCTTTATAAACTTGTCATTATGCGTTAAAAAAAGCCATATTATCATGCCTTTCTTCACTGATGGCACGTAAATTTCGGTCTGTAAAATCTATGTATTATTGCTATGGAGCCTACTAAAGATGGGGAAAGATTTTACATTTTCACAAGGAACAACATGAGAAAAATTCATGCTGATTTATCACAAGTATATGAGGATTGTGTCTATTCATATGGCATTGTTATAATAAATAAATAAATAAATACCCCCTCAAGCAGCTGCTTGCCACAGAGGTCTGACAGGAGCCTGTCAGTTTAATATGCCACAGTAAGAGATCTGAGAGGATGGCAGGACCTCAGCAGAAAAAACGACACACACATCCATGCCTAATCCGGGGCTCGAACCCAGGTCCCTTAGATCAGTAGCCAAGCGTGCTAACCACTCGGCCACGGGACGGCACATCATTGTTATAGGATGGGCAAATTCAAAGATGGCAGATCTTCGATGACCTCTCTCGTGCAGGAAGATTGTAGGAGGCCATAAATGAAAGAACCATTGCTGCTGTTTGTGAATTCATTAACCCTTAGAGTGTCGAGTTTCTGAAACTGAACACACTGTAGTGGCCGGATTTATTTAAAAGTGTTTTCAGAAAATAAAATTAACAGCTTTAGAACCTCATCCTAAAGTAAATAATGAATATTAATTAATTTTAATTAATGCCATGTTATATACCAAAAGAAACTGCATTTAATTGTGCTGAAAAAATAACAAATATTCAAAGAACAAAATAAGTTTTAAATTGAAAATTTACTGTGCTCTTTCCACTTTAAAATTAAAAGTATTTTCCAATTTTTCTCATATAGTTTTATTATTTTAATATAATTAGTTCATATTTCTATTAATGTTTAAAACTTTCATTTAGTTTTTTTCTAAATTTTTTAGTCATTTATGCATATAATAAGTAATGTATATTCTTAGACTTAACAATCAACAAACTAAGTCTAAGCAAAGCAGTATCACAAAAATCATTTTGCTTTAAAAACAATTTATATAAAAAAATGAAATACATATATTAAAAGTGATAAAAATCAAGAAAAAAAATCAATAAAATGTTTCAAAGCATTTAAAATTTAACTGAAGCACTGAATTTTAGAATGAGTCACTTTATCTATAAAGCTGCCTAACTGCTATGAAAAAGTTTAATTCTAAAATTCTGGCAGAAATTTTAGTTAAAAATCGCAATTTCCTGACCTTAATTAGTATATCCGTTGAAATGTAATTAAAAGTACTGATAAAGTCCTATCTTTTAAAAATCCCACTTTGAGTAATTCTAATGTTCTTCCGACTGCCAGCATTACAGATCACTAGCAGTTTCATTTACGAAATCGTATCAAATTAATTACTGTTTACAATTACAATATCCATTTGAGAAGCAATAGAATAAAAAGTCTTTAAACTCGAATGCTAAAATATTAATCAAAAGCAATGTGCATAGCTTCTGGATGACACAATTTCCAGTAGCAATAAAATCAATATCTTTACGTTGAAAGTTGGAAAATATTACAAGTCTGCTAAAGCTATAAATAGCCCAAACTACCAGGAAATCACAACTGATCGATAATCTACGTACGGTATAGCAGAATAAAGGCAAACTAAATTGTTGCTTTTTCTCTCCCAACTGTCATCATTACAGATCACTAGTGCTTTCGTTTCCAATTGTATCAAATTAATTCTTGTTTATAATCGTGGTATCCATTTGAGAAGAAATAAAAATAATTTTAGAAGCATTAGAATAAAAAAAAGTCTTTAAAATCAAAAGTCTGCTAAAATATTAATCAAAAGCCAATGTGTGTAGCTCCCGGATGATGCAATTTACAGTAGTAGTAAAATCAATAAGTTTACGTTAAAAGTTGGAAAGTATCACAAGTCTACTAGAGTTATAAATAGCCCAAACTATCGGGAATCACAACCGACTGAATATCTATATATGGTATAGCAGAATAAAGGCATAAACTAAACTGTCGCTACTTGATGCTATTTACAGTGACTGAACATACACATATGTTCACTGTAGACTCAAAATAGATTTATTTTGAAACTTTATCATTTTTTTTCTAGCAGAATCAACAGGTACAAAATATATACCATAGATTTAAATGTTACTTTTGATATTTGATTAGAAACAGTTGAAAAAATTCTGATTTCTACTTGGAATTTTTTTTTACAACCTTGTATTATAGGAATGAAACTTACATCTCCAGTTATTAGAATTCGAAAAATTAAAATTATTAGGGCTCCAATACAGAAAGGGTTAAGGAAAACCCACACATCACAGTTCAGGTAATAAATTTAGATGTCAGTGTATTGGTAATGTGGAAATAACTAATCAACATTTAAAGTTCTGAAAGATCTGTGCCAAATGGGTACCACACCAACTGACAGAACAGCAAAAAAAGGTTAGTGTTGGCTCTTGCAAGGAGATGCTGGCAATGTTTGAACTGAGTGGTCCCAAACAGTTAACAGACACACAGTCACAGGTAATGAGACATAGTTTTATTACAACTCCCAGAAAGATAGACAACTATGTTTGCAAGAAGTGGTATCTGTGGATACCTTACCTGAAAAAAAAAAACTACAAATGGTTAATACTATACCAACATTGTTTTGCCCAAAATGGTAAAGGTGATAAAGGAGCAGTATCCAACAACAGGTGTGTAAAGGTTCTCCTCCTTCATGACAATGCCAGTGCTCACAAAATACAGCAAGTTACAGCCTATCTGGCAAGAGAAAAAAAACAACAGCTACCCCATCCTGCACCATGAGATTTTTGGCTGTTTCCAAAAATAAAAATGAACTTCCTGGAAAGCCTTTTTCAAGGGTGCAAGACCTTCCAAAATGCATTCATTCAGAGTTGTGAAGTATTCCCCACAACTCTGAAGAAGTACACTAAGCATTCCAGAATTGCCATAGATGCTGGAGGGGAGTATTTTGTAGGACAGTAAATGTTTTGCTGAGGTAAAGGCGATGATTTTTGTTCTACAGATGCATGTAAAGAACTTTTTAAATGCCTCTCGTAATACATTGCATACTAACTGCAGTGTGCAATATAAATCAGGCAAACCAGCTCTTCAAGCATCAGTTAGAGTTGGATTAAGCATCAGAATGGGCGACCTGAGTGACTTTGAAGATGCACGATAGTAGGCATACCAAATTTAGCATCTCCCAAATGACCATCCCCATGGGCTTTTCACATACAACTGTTTCAAGAATTTATCAATAATGGTGCAAAAACCTACCAGTGATTAACAATTCTGTGGATGAAAACAGCTTGCGGATCAGAGGGTTAAAGGAGACTGGAAAGATTTGTGCAAGCAACAGACAGGTAACAAGGCAAATCACAGCAGCAGAATTAAACATTAGTATGCAGAAGGTCATCTTCAAATGTATCATGTATCAGACTTTGCCACAAATGGGCTACCAGCTGCCAACCATGTTGAGTGTGATGTCTGCAAAGAACATGAAGGTAACCTGGTAGGACAAATCAAGATTCCTTTTGCATCATGATGATGGATCAGAATTTCATGCAACAAGACCATAAAACCATATTGTATGGTGTTAACAGTACAAGCCGGTGGCAGTGGTGCGATTGTTTGGGGAATGTTTCCTTGGCACACATTAGGCCCCTTGATAACCATCAAAGGACATCTGAACATTATGACATATTACAACATCATTGCTGCCTAAGTTCATCCCTTCATGGCTACAGTTTATCCTCACTTGGATGGACATGTTCAGCATGATAATGCCCCTGCTCACAAGGCACATATCACAGTGAATGGTTCCAGGAACATGCCAAATAGTTTTCCTTGCTCCATTGACCTGCAAAGTCCCCAGATCTAACCTATTGAGCATCTTTGGGATGAGGTGGTATTGGGATGAGGTGGTAAGGGCTGTTTGCAGCCAGACTGTGCCACCATCCAATTTGCTGCAACTGCACAACACAATCATTTCTGCATCGCACAACATTCCTGCACAATGCATCCAGCATCTTGTAAGTTCCATACTCCAATGAATTCAGGCTGTTCTGGAGGCAAAAGGAGGCACAACACGCTACTAGGTAGGTGTACCTAATAAATTGGCATCTCAGTGTATTTACCAAATATGTTCAGTGACCTAGTTTATAAGTTATATATATGCAGAAATGTCTTACTGATTTGAAGCTGAATATATGAAGTTGTTGTACATGCAGCTACTGATCATTTTTAGTGGTCATCATTTCAAAAATTAATTTTACATTAAAACAAATTTCATTTTGCATTTGGTACATTACATATTTAAGATGGATGGTTTCCTTGTTTTGGTACACTAGTAACCACTAATAACTGATATAGCTTTTAACTATGAATAATTGTAGTTCTATAAATTATGTTTCAATCTTTTGTCTAATAGCTCTTATTTTGATGCTTCAAAAGGTTATTAATGTGTTGTCTAATTGCCCTTCAAAAATATGTTTAATTGCATTTAAAAAAAGAAATATATATATATATAAAACAGTAAAATAATTTTTAGGAGTTGGAGCTCTACTATGGTTGTTACAGATATGATTTCTTGAGAATCACTAAAAGTATAATTTTTAATTCTGTACAATATCTATTACAATTTGAAAAATTTCTTTGTAATAATTGCAAAACAATGAAATTTCCTTTGAATTCAAATTTGCCATCTCTGGTTTAAAAAAAGCATCAGAAAATGTAAGTTTTAGGATGGGGTAGTAACAATGCTGAAAATGAAAAGATGTGTCTTCTTTCAGTTTTGCTGTGGCACACAACTGAAACCACTGAATTAAAATCTGTGTTTGCACTAGTGGATACAGAACTCTCTTTACTGAGAATTCCTGGTACAGATGAAAACAAATAAAAACTGTGCAATTCAAGGTGGGACTTAATTTAGAGAGAAAAGATACTAACGAAACAGATGACATGGGACAGTAGGAAGGCAACTGTGTAGAATACCAAAGTTAAAGAAAAAAATGTCAATTTAAGCATTTTCTTACAGATTGAGCAGAGATGGATGAAGTTCTTAATGGAAAATGGAAGCAGGATACCCTACAAAAATTAGAATATGCCTGTCAAATATTTGATAAGGTGGAAATAAATTTCTTCTCTGGCAGTCTCAAGCTACAAATTGGGTTCTATTATAGCTTGAGTAAATTATGAATGCAATATGAAGGTACCACAGCAAGCACCATAAGAGAAATTTGAAGAGGCTAAGTATTTGGTTACTGATGAGGTTCCCAACTGTTAAACATGGATATGCCTAAAAACAGAATGAAAAACGAAAATGCAGTCTGAAACTCTATCTTCAGTTCTATTACAGATTGAGACCTTATTTTGGTGCACAATGTAGGGATCAATGTGCAATATGTAGGGATTGCCCTAGGAAACCCCTACATAAAATTTGGAACAAATCAGACAATGTTCTAGGCAGTGTTGCAACCTGTTAAGAGACAAAAATTAGAAGAATAGTAAAAGAAAAATGTAGTCTGAAACTGTCTCCAGTTCTATTAGAGACTTGATTACAGAGTACCCCATAGGAACTTGGAAAGAGATGGGTGGCAATAATGTGTGTTCATTAGTGCAAATTCGCTTCCCATTTAGAGACTATATTTTAATGTAAGTTCCAAATAATAGGCTTCAAATTTTTGCATTATTGAGCAGGAATATGTGAAGAATGTTTCAGCTGATGCAAAGGAGAAATTCATAAGTTTGAATAGACTGAACTTTTTATTTTCAATTCTAAGTTTTATCTTGACATTGTATCCTCATTTGTGCCCTTGAATCTTGTCTTTGGCAGTGCTGATCTAGAAGCTGTTAGCAGATGTCAGCATCCTATCCATAGATAAATATAACTATGTAAAGATACAAAACTCCCATAGACCGCATGATGGCATTAACAAGTTATCAATGCCACTATTTGCACCTAATAGAAATTAACAAAGCCACTAATACATGTGTCATTATAGGCTATTCTGCTTCTGACTCCATAGACATAAGCAATGGAATTGCAGCAGCTTTGAATTTCTTTTTAATGGATAAATGTTTTCTGCCTTCAAGTTCTAAAAAATAACCTGGCAAGTTATGCCACATCAAACATTTACAAATATTTACATGTTAAAGGGAAAGGAAAGCAAGTGAAAGCAAAGTTCATGAAAAAAAAAATTGTTTAGCCACATTGGGTGTTGAACAGGGGCCTCCACCTTAGAAGCCGAGAGACATGTACCACTATGCTACCAACTGCTTGTTGATTGAAATGTTAAAACTGTATACTAAGATTTTATTATAGGACAAATGTTCAATGCAAATATTTTCATATTGTGTTTGATAATATGTAATAAGATCGATTATGCATTTTTTAGAGCTTGAAGATAGAAAATTTTTATCCTTAAAAAAAATTGCAAAGCTGCTATAATTCCACTGTTTTATATAATTTCTATGGAGTTGGAAGCAGAACAGCCTATGGTGTGGATGAATTTGTTGTTGGGTTGTTTTACCTCTGAGTGGCACTTTTTTGTACACCATGGGCTAAATGGCCAGGTCACATGGACCCCAAAGGCTCAGAGAAGGTTGGGGGAGGGGACCCACTGGAACAGCTGTTGGGAGACAGATGGTAGCCTCCCGTCAAGGCCATCCAGCGTGTTCTTTAACGTGCACAGGGTATGGCTCTCCCGCACACAGGGCCACTGCTTAACGTCCCATCCGACGGACGGTGGTCTTTCGAAGCCCATCGGTGTCCCCTACTGACCGTGGGCAGGGCGGGGAATTTTTTCGGAGATAAATCTCAACGCTGACCCAGCTGGGAACTCGAACCTGGGAACTACAGATTACGAGCCTGGCGCGCTAACCGACTGAGCCACTCCCGCCCCGGTGTGGATGAATATGTGACTATTGCTTCTTCATAAAAAATGATGGTGTGGATGAATTAGTGACTATTGCTTCTACTAAGTGCAAATAGTGGTGCTATAATTTGGTGACTGCCACCATGAAGCCCAATTGATAGCATTATTCTGTTTCTTGTTATTTCAGTGCTTCTCAGCAACTAACACACATTATTGTTAGATTTATTACTGCTATGTTGAAGTTCGCTATATGAAATGAATCTATGCAATGTAATTTCCTTTATCACGTGATTAGTAATATGAAGGGTGATCATTCAATTCATGGACTGATGCCATAAGTACTCGTACGTAGTGCTTTTTACAAAGTAACACTATATGGCACTGTGCATGACCACTGTGAAGGAGGTTCCAAGGTCATTTGGCATCAACTGCTATTGTGTTAAGACCGTGATTCGAGTTGCGTGTCATAGACATTTGTTCAGAATGTCGGAAATTCAGACGGAACAGCGGTATGTCATTCGTTATTGTGTTAAGCAAGGCCTAAGTGCTGCTGTGACTGTTGAAGAGATGAGTGAAGCTTATGGTAATGACTATCTTTGTAGGTCTGCCATTTTTAAGTGGCATAAGTGATTCAAAGATGGACACGAATCTGTTACAGATGACCCAAGACCCGGCCAGCCTTCTTCCTCAATAACTCCTGAGCAAATCAAAAGAGCCCTGGCAATCCTGAATGAAGACAGACAATTGTGTTTTTTGACATCCAAGGCGTTCTCGTTACTCACTTTGTGCCTTGTGGAACAACCATGAATAAGGATGCCTACTCAAAGATTCTCAAACCAAACTTCGGTGTGCCATTCATGAAAAATGTACGTAACTTTCTGGTGTGACTTGGTTTCTCCATCACGACAATGCCAGACCCCATACAGCTAATATTGTGCAGCCAGTGATCACTGCCATAGGTGCTGAAGTTCTGCTACATTCTCCATATTCCCTGGACTTAGCACCCTGCGATATTTTCCTCTTTCTGCAACTCAAGAAAGAATTCTTTCTCCTCAAAAAACGTACGTAAACTGGGTTGTGCTTTTTGTAACCCTGGTTCTATATTGCATTTTTACATCATATTAATATGTTCTTAAATATTAAATAAGGTTCCATTTATTAGTAATATAATTCATACCTTTTCCCCTTCAGATGGATTTTTATCTGGGTGATACTTAAGTGCAAGTTTTCTGTATGCCTTCTTCAATTCATCTTGGGTACAACTTGGCTTAACACACAGTATATCATAATAGGTTGTTTCCTTCACCATTTTAAAGTCCTAGAAAATAAAATATGGATAATTTTTCATTTTCATATAATAGTGATGGTATGTGAAATATCATATTGACTAGATGGGTCACAAACTTACATACCTGTATATATATTTTTTTTTTCATATTTCTGCAAAATTGATGAACACCCTTTTAAAAGGTCAGTGGATTAATATCCATTCAATTCAATTATCACAATGAGCCCAGATTTGTCTAAAGCTTGACAGAAGTTGAAAAATTGCAGCAAACTTTAATCTACATAGCTACTATAACACAGGCTAGCCAGATTCACTAATAAAAAGCGTAACTTGATTCAAACAATTTTTGTGCATTAAAAATGCAAACCAGATCAGGCCTAAAAATCTTTTTTATAAAACAAATTTAGCATATTTGTATGTGATTTCACAGATTGAATCTAAACAATCCTACTTAATTATTGTTAGACAATGGATTATATTTATAATCACATATTTCATCTATATTTTCTTTTTCCTAAGTAGTAGCTTTTATATGTAGCAGTATTTTTAATATAGCATTTGCTAATCAAAAAAGCAAAATTTTAAAATTTGTATGACATATATTCATGTTCAGAATTTGGCACGTGCAATCATCTTTCTTCTCAGTTCTTTACACTCTCTCCTCTTACCCCCTCAAGCAGCTGCTTGCCACAGAGGTCTGACTCATACATTATGATGAAATTGGTTTATCCACGATTGCTTTGGCTGAAGTACAATATTGGTATATTTGTTCAGGATAAAGAAGCTTATATTTGTTTGTGTTTAATAGATTCATTTCACAATTATCACTGTTAAGAGATTTATGTCTCCTGTGTTGCAGCTAGAGATGCTAAAACAATTCGATGGTAATAGTTCATTTTAGGTGTTGTGCAGGTTTAGGTATATTTACCATTATGGGTGGATAATCCTTGGCTGGTACACTCACTGTAGTTGCTACTGAGGCTTATGCTCAGTTGCTGCGGTGCTCTAGTTGTCGGCAGTTTGCCAGTTTAAGAGCATTGCTGGGTGGTTGTTGGCACTGTCCAATGATACACGGAATGTCCATCTGTTTAGCATAAGGCACAGGTGTTTCTCTATGCATGCTGCAGGATGACATGCTATGAGGCATGGTCACAGTGGAGATGTTCTTCTAACTAACTGTGATGTGTGGTAGAGGATCATCTTCTGCTGCTTTACGGATATCTTCAGATGCTATCAACTACTTGGCAGATGGGGTTGATATAATGCGATCCCTCTAGCAGTGCTCCTATAACTTAAACCAGAAATGTGTAATAGCAAGTTCCAGGTGGGTAGGAGTGAGTGAGATCGGTGTTGCACAGTTCTTTTTAAGAATCATAATTAAAATTTCCATATAGTTAAAATTTTGTGGGTGGAGATGCTGTTCATTTATAATTGAGTTTAGTTGCTGTTAGGTTGTTTCGAATTATTGTTTGCATTAGAGCTGTATCGCCTATTTTTTTCTTGTTAAGAAGAAATATAAAATATAAGAATAAATATATAAGAAGAATATAAGAATAAAATAGGCTATACAGCTCTAATGCAAACAAATATACAAAACAACTAACAGCAACTAAACTCAATTATAAAATAATAGCATCTCCACCCACAAAATTTCAACTAAACTACATGAAAAATTTATTATAAATCTTAAAGAACTATGCAACACTGATCTGACCCCCCTCCCACTCACCTGGAACTTATTACACAATTTCCAGTTTAAGTTATAGGAGTACCTCTAGAGGGATCGTGTTATATCAACCACATCTGCCAAGGAGTTGACAGCATCTAAAGATGTTGGCAAAGCAGACTGATGAAATTCATTATGCTCAAGAATATATGTCATTAAAATAACTTAAAATTCTCTGTCGTTGAACAATAAAATTTTTAAAGTTTATCCTTCAAATTATTTGGATGCTGAAAGTTTTTAGGAGAAAACTTAAAAGCTTTTCAGAGCAATGACAGCACTCAGTCTTTAGTGAAGTGACAATATGTGGCAACATTAGGGCTGTTTAGACAGTTTCTTTCCACACATCGGAAAAACCATACGCTCTTTACAAGAGAGGTTCGCAGAGCACCAAACTGATGTCAGCCAAAACAAGCTAATGATGGCTGCTGCTGAGCTGGCAGTACAATATATAGCAACAATAGACTGGGAGTATGCCACACTGCTTGCACATGCATCCACTTTCTATGGAACCATAGTCCACAAGGCTATTGAAATAATGACCTCATCTGTCCCCACCTGCAACCGACACTGGAATCACCTTTCACAACATGTGGAAAGAAGCTTTGTCTAAACTCAAATTATCCATGATGTTGAGCCCTAACATCACCACATAGTGTCACTTCACTGAAGATGGAGCGCTGTCATTGTTCCGAAAAGTTTCCGAGTTTTCCCCTAAAAACTTTTAACATGCAAATAGTTTAAAGGATAAACTTTAAAAATTTACTGCTCAACAACAGAAAATTTTAAGTTATTTTAATTAATTTATGAGCAAGAAGGTCCTTTTAATTGTGTACTTAATATATGTTAAATGTGTAAAGCAGCAGCAGATGATCCTCTACCACACATCACAGTTAAAGCTGGAAGAACATCTCCACTGCAACCATGCCCCATATCATGTCGCCCTGCAGTACACTTAGAAAAACACCTCCACCATGTGCTAAACAGATGAACATTCCGTGCATCAGAGAACAGTGCCAATAACCACCCAGCAATACATTTGGACTGGTGAACTAATGACAAGAGCACTGCAGCAACTGAGAATAAGCCTCAGCAACTACAGCAAGTGTACCAGCTAAGGATTATCCTCCCATAGTGGGAAATATACCCAAGCCTTTAAAAATGCATGACACAAAACAAATTATTACCATCAAATCATTTTAGCATCTCTAGCTGCAACATAAGAAATATAAATCTCCCAACAGTGATAATCATGAAATAAATCTATTATTCATTATCACTCACTGTGTTCAATCGTAAAGATTTAATGTTTAAGGTTCTTGAGAAAATAATTACTATACCAATGACAAGATTTGCTTCATATGCAATTGTATGACCTGATTTTGAATTAATACATGATCAGTAAGTCTAGATTTGTATTAGCAATGCAGCTCCTTATGTGATAAAAACAGTTAAAGCTCCAGGTTTTTTACTCGTTACCTAGATGTCACTTGTTTAGTATACAATTTGCAAAAAGTTGCAAATACATGCGATAAAATTAGAGTAAAAAAAAAGTCAATAAAATTATCTATAGCGTAAAAGATTTTTACAAATAACGAAATCATTACTACAGTAGCTATCTGATGTGGCCTGCAACCAAGATAAGGTTACACACCCATGTTTCAGGTGTTTCACAAATAACTTGTTGCATTTATTCTCTAAAATCATCTTATGTACTGAACACTCATTTGATGTCAATTGAGCTGTTAATGAATTTTTTATTGAGCACCTTTTCTTGGATTTCTTTTAAAGAACACTTTTGAGTTTAGCATTCTCCCCTACAGATCTAGGTGTGGCTGAAATTACTTCGAGTTCTTTTATTTCTTCCATTACCTGCTCAATGAAAAGACCAGAGTTTTTTTTTTTGGCAATCGAAATGAATAACTGTAAAAAGTGTCTCCATTATTGAAACATATGAAAATATTGTTGCAGATCTAAACTGTTTAATGAATTAGCACTTTTTTGTAACAAAATTATACATGTAAAAAAAAAGTTACATATAGCCAACATTACCCATTTGTCAAAATGAGTTCCAGCAGAAGTAGAAGATATGTTCAATCTGCTGCAAATCTAAATATGTAAGATACTCTTAGAAGGTTAGTCAATAGAAATTTAAAAAGGGTATAGGTATATCAAAGCCAGTTACTCTTTTTTTACTTCTATTTTTTGAAAAATATGGTGTAAAAACATTAAGGTGGGTGAAGACCTCAATTTGAATTAGCTAGCAAACCAGAAAATTCTTTTAACCCATGCCAGGCCTAAAAAACTGAACTGTACCTGATGGCCAGGATTTTTTCCAATTGTTCTCAGTCAAAAAACTAGAAGAATGCATATCACCTCTGGCACATATAATAATCTTGTTTTCAAAGACAATGAAGTTTTTCATTTGCCAACTTTTTTCATTCCTTAAAAGTTTTAATTTGAACTAATGGATGATGGGGGAAATGTGAACAATAATATTTTATTAGTGCTTATACAAAAAAAAAGAATTTATCTTTTATCTTCCAATTTAAAAAGTTGCCTTTCTCACATCAATATGTTCCCTCTGAGAAAAGGGAGCATATTGTTGCCATCAGTAGAATATCTCTTGAAAATTGACCATCGAAATTTCAAATTCTACCATAAACAGATCACTTGCAACATTTGTTAAAAATTTTGCTGTTTCCATATTTAGTGGCCTATAATAATGTAAATTAAAGCTAATTAGGGATATAAAAATGCAAATTGCAATTTCATTAGTATTAATGCAACTAAAAACGTTTTCCAATTACCTCTTAAAAAAAAGTTGCATTTACCACCCATCCTGGGCATGAGTCAACTCATTGTTGCCAGTGAATCTTCATGACCACGAAATTTTTCATTCCACCACCAAAAGTCTACCATAAATGTATCATTTACAATATTCATTTAAAATTTTTGAATTTTTGATTTTTCAACCGTTAGAAGATACTATTAACTTTTGAAACTTGAAAAGTATGAATCTTAATATTTCATCAATACATAATCCAATGCAAAAATAATTTTATATTTATCTCTAAAAACAAAAAAGTTCAAAATCTACAAATGGACAGACATATGACAAACTGAACACATTCTTTTTTTTTTTGAAAACGAGATAAAAGAAGTGACCTTTAGAACATTTTTTGCCAAATAACTAATGAAAGGAATTATGGCATGTTAATATGCCAAATTAATCAGCTGGATTTCTGGATTTTATTAAAATATTTAACAAAAAAATTACTAGTTTCATTTTAATAGGGGTTTTATAGAGGCATGCAGAAAAAAAAAACATCTGGAAATACAAATAAAAATCGATTTTAAAAAACAGTAGACAAAAATTATTAGAATGCATATGAATAGAAACTATTTTGCTTCCAAATAAGAGGAAAATAAATTTTTGCTCAAATAAAGAAAAATTACTCTTTTTTGAAATTTTTTTCTTGATACCATACTTCAAGTCCAGGCTTTTTGTCAACTTTGCCCAGTCAGATAAACAAGTCAACATTAAAAAAAAATATCCATTAGAAATAGGTCAAGTTATATACCAAATTAAATAAAATTTCAAATTTGATGGAAATAAAAAATTTAAAGTGTTTTCATCTTAACAGGAATTTTTCAGAGTGCTGCTAACTTTTTTTTTAAAACTAATAAACCAAAATAATAATTATAACATACATGAATACAAAATGAAGTTCTACATAATGTGGGAATTCTTTTTACTTGAATTACTCTTCATATTTCTTTTCTGTGTGAAATGCTTTGAAGCATGGTACACTTTTGCACAAGGAGACTCCACATAGTTCACATCCATAAGAACTTTGTGTTCTGAACCTTGCTGTTGAACACACAACACATTTTCTGCTTGGTTGACACTTCTGGTGTGATCTGAGGATTTTCAAGAGAAATGCAGAACTAGCTAAGCAGAAAGGGTGGAATGCCTTGGGTATGGCATCTCAGATACCTTTTTCAAGTAGCTATGTGACCAAAACAATCCTAAATTGGTAATGGCTAACTTTTGGGGTTGTTTCTTTGAACAAAAGATACACATTAACTAAAGCTTATTGACTATTATTGACTATGTAAAAAAAAAACTTTTTCTGCCCTTTCATGCACTTCTGGCTTTATAGAGTAATATGCAAAAACTGGTCAGTATCATCAACTCTTCCTATATGAGCATTATAATTCAAAACATACTTAGGTTTTTAAAATCTCCACTGCTGCTTCTTCATTCTGTCTTTTTTGATAAACCTCTGTCCTTTCAGCTCAATAAAAATAAGAGAGCATGAAAACATCCCACTTATGCCACTTCAAAACTAAAAGGGAACTTTTCCAGAATAAAATCACCTGTCCCTTTTTCAACTTTTCTCGTAAATGCTCTCTGGGGAGACCAATCCTGTCTGGCATTACAGTACCAGTGACACGATTTTTTTCATACAATTCTTGGTACAAAGCTGGAGAGGAATAATAATGATCCATATATATATATACATGATAACTCTGATTGAGTAAACTGTCCAAGTTTATAGCAACTGCATGTGGATGACCAATAGTGTCAAAAGCTTTTTAGCTTTAGTCATAACAATCTTTGGCCTCATAATGTTGTCACTCACAACATTTCTTTGCCCTCATAATGTTGTCATTCAAATGCAGGCACTGCAGCATGAGCTGAAAACTGTTTCTGGGCATCACTATAGAAAAAAAATCCGTCTGAATAACTAAATGTGTAGACAGTACTTGGATAATAATTGTTTACGAAACAAGTTTAATTGTTATGACTAAAGCTAAAAAGCTTTCAATTTCTCTGCTCTGGTAGGTTTTTTCCTAAACTGGTTTATACATGTAGAAGTATGTCCAAGAGCAGCTTCCTACTTATCAATCAAAGCCTGGCCATACAGATTTGTATGGCCAAGCCTTGATTGATAAGTAGTTATCAGTGCTAGATTTTCATTACAAATAAATTTAAAAAAAAAATCTAATGGTGATTTAGCTGTTTCATTTTTTCCCCCACAGCTACCTGTAAAATTATGTCATATTAGCAAAGCAGAGTAATCTGTTAATTTAACCTCAGCCTATCTCATAAATGGACTTTTACTTGTGGGTCAGGAAAACCCAAAAATCCCCCCTTCCTCCTTGAAATCTAAAAAGAGCTGTTCAATATCTTCATGATTTAAATTGGTACTATTATGCTCTAGGAATCAGAAAAACCATGAAATTCTTCTGAATCACCAGCAGAGTAAATGAAATATTTTGGAAAAAAAAAAATTACAATTTTCTTCAACTTTATGTAAAATATCTACTGCAGCATTTACTAAACACTCATTTATATAATAAAAAGTATATTTTATTAGATAACAGCAAAAAATGTAAAAAGCACTTAGATATTTACACTGCATTCACAAAGTACCGATCTGTACAGCTTAATATATGGAATAGAAGTTTCAAACCAAAACCAGATGTTTGCTGATTTTGCATATCATGCTCCAATCATGTGATCAAAGAAATATCTTAAGTACCTTATATAAAATATATCTGATAGTAGATAAAAAATAATTTAGAAACCATAAAATAGATTTTAATAGCAAAATACACTAAAATGAAGCAAATATATACATGGCTGTATTTTTGTACAGATCACTGAAATCCTCCAATAAAAAAATGTTCCTTTGGTGTCTGACTTCCATTCATTAAGAATACAGAGACAGTTTTAGTGAACAAATCAATTAACTAACTTGAGTTCTCTCTCAGTTAGTGGGGGAGAGGGGCAAATTTTAACTTAATCCACATTAATGCCATCCTCCACTGTGCTAATGCAGTTTGAGAAAAAGAAAAGGTTTATTTTCAGATACATGAAGTTGAGGAATAAATTGAAAAAAATTAGCATTTAGGAGCTCTGAAATGCCTATTTTAAATATATATAAATAAAAGCTCAGAATGTGAGTTGAAGTCCCATATGTCAGTAAAATTTTTTCTGCAAAACATCTATTGATTTATTATTTACTTATTCTTTGTTACTAATGACATAGTTTACTATATATGTAGTGCAATTAGAAAATTCACGGACTTACTGCATGGTACCATTTAGGTGTAGTTCCAACTTCTGTTACTAGGCATTGCAGCCTACTCCTTTGTCAAGCAGTCTGGCAAGTTTCATGCTGACAGTTGGAACCAAGCCTTCTTTACAAGCATGTTAGCAGATTTGGTTTTGTGCCTCTTTACAATTTTAACAGTAAAATTAAGGACATGAAAGAACAGTGCATTTGCATCAAATTTTGTTTCAAACTAGATAAAATT
This sequence comes from Ryuthela nishihirai, assembly GCA_038380435.1. Taxonomy (NCBI): domain Eukaryota; kingdom Metazoa; phylum Arthropoda; class Arachnida; order Araneae; family Heptathelidae; genus Ryuthela; species Ryuthela nishihirai. The sequence goes on from JAWZYU010000001.1 coordinate 25,077,065, forward strand.
GCTCCAGAGACCAACAAAATGCATAACAAATTGAATGCCAGGTCATTCATTTATGAATGACACAAATAGTTCAACCGGTGCAACATCATACATGTATGTATGATGCCGTGTTTGCATGTCATAGATAACTGATGTGGCCACAGAGGTTAAAATTTTCATGAGGGGTCATGTCATTCATATATGAATGACACAAAAAAATTATTTTAGAGGGTTTAACATCACCCAAGTAATAAAATAATTAATATAAAATGATATTTAGAGGTAGAAATGATGACAATTGAAGAAAAAACATTGCATGGCCTGAGGGAAAATCTTAGTGAAATCAGATTGGTATGCAATGTATTAAAGAAGCATTCAATGCTGACTCTGTGGGCTGAACTCTGCTTTTGAATGGTTCTCATATTTTAAACATGGGCAAATATCAGAAGATTCTGGTTAGCCCTCAAGAAGCTGAACAGATGAGAATGTGGAGAAAGTGCATCAGGCCATCCACAAGGACCATCAAGAAATAATTAATTATATCTGTGGAATTGGACGAACATACAGATCCTAACAGTGTAACTCAATATGAGGTGGATTTGCCTCAACTGCTGATTCGGTCACTGTGTGCTGACAACATTGGTTAACAGTGTGCAGCCTTATCTGAATTTGTTCCTACAGGCCAGACAGTGAGTCAACACTATATGGAGGTCCTGAAGCTCCTGAGGGAGAATGTGATGCTGAAATGTGTAAAAAAAAATAGTGCGGACTGGGTGGTGCATCATGACAATGCATTGGCATACACCACTCTCTGTTCAGTGGTTTTTGGTCAGAAATAGCATGATGGTCCTCCATGCTCTCACTAGACATCGCCCTTGTAATTTCTTCCTGTTCGCCAAAATGAAGTTCCATCTTTAAAGGTCAATGATTAGAATACATTGGAATGATTCAGGCAGAATTGAAGGAGATGATAAACAACATCTCAAAATATGAGTTTCAGAGATGTTTTCAGTAGTGGGAAAAGTACAAGGCTTGCTGTAATATCTCCCAAGAGGACTACTTTGAAGCAATAATGAGTGATTAAAATCTAAGGTAAGCCTACTTTCTTATCAGTACAATCCTGGAACTTTTGGATTGCACTTTGTATGCAGGCTTCATGAACTGGATTTTAGTGGCTGTGACATCACGATTTAAGGCTGCAGACCACATGAGCAGCTCACGGTGATGATTTTGCAAAAGCATCACTATGCTCCTCTTCGTCAGGTTGAACATATTATATTCTTTGTCATAACTTTGATGAAGGTGACAAGGACGGAAGGCTATAGTCAAGGTCGTACTTGACTGCAGTATCAACTTTAATCTATTATAACATTCATTTACTCAAGCAAATGTTTCTTGTGTAAACATAGGATCACTCATAACACTGCATGAATACATTTTTAGATTGTCCATATCAACTATAATAAGAGGGGCACTAGTTTTAAACTCAAGAGCTGGTATAAAGTGTAGAATTGCCTACATGGTTGTGGACACACATTGTGATGGACTGGGCCGAATGTGGCTTGTAGACTGGCCACCCCTGGAACAGACAGATCACCACCCAGGATAATATATTAGTGTCCTCATAAAAAAATTGCAACTGATTGTAAAAGAATGTTTACATTAAATAAATTTAATGTTAAGTTCATGGTCTGCGAGCAATAATGTGGTGTTAAACTAAAGAAAATAAAAATTTTATTTTCTTAACTCAAAAGCTATCTTGTGCAAAAACAATGTTCTGTATTTGGTGAACAATGCCAAATGAAGAGAACTGCCCAGAAATCACTAAGGTACTTTGCACATGGTGAGAGGGTTAGGCCAATACGCTAGCTGCGTGTGTGCACAGGCGATGTCATTATTTCAATAGCCTCTTAATTCGTCCAATTTCATGTTGTCACAGCAGCATATTTCATTGCATTGTTCCTCAGCAACTGCTCATGTTTTGGCAAACTTCAATAATGTCGTATACTTCCTTTCGTGAGTCACTCTTTTTCCACATAACAGACAACCGAGTGGTCTGGCATTAACAATGGGAATTTGTATACTCCACTTTCTGAAGCAAACATTTTGCATTGATTGGTTTTGATAATTTTCTTCAGATTTGAAAAATGGGATATAGCTTTGATGTGGAGAAAACCATGATATTTTTGCATAATTTTACAAAATACTGCAATATTTCTATGTTGCAGTATTTTGTAATAAATAACAATAAATATTCCCTTAAGCAGCTGCTTGCCAGAGATCTGACAGGAGCCTGTCAGGGCCTCAGCAGAAAAACAATACAAACATCAATGCCTTACCCAGGGCTCGAATACAGGTCCCTTTGATCAGTAGCCAAGTGCGCTAACTACTCAACCATGGAACATGGATCCAATAAATGTTGGCTATTTCTTATTTTTCAAAGGAAGCAGAGCTGAATTCCTTTCAATGTAGTTTTTGAATTTTTCTACCAGTATGTTTATAATGTTTGAGTGGTAAGCATGCAAAGCACCATTAGATTTATGTCAATTTCTCTTCAATTTGATGAGAGAATGCACTTTTGATGAAGGCTTTAAAATGAAATTTTACGCAACCAAGGTGAGCATGAATCATGTCTATCGAGGGGATGTAGATGGGTTTCTTGTATATAGAATTAATTTTAGAATATAGGAGTGCTAACCACTTCAGTCTACAAGGAACTAACTTATTGTAACCTTAGTCATTAGATGATTCATGGCTTACCTTGTTCTACAGAAATTTATATGTTTTTATTTTTGAATTTGTCTATAGTATATGGGGACAAAGTATTAATTCTAAGTATTCATTCTTTGGCCATTTGAATCTTTGAAATGATTAAAGGGACTAAGAACAACAACAACACTCAATAGTGTATAACAGTATTAATGGAATTTGTCATAAACCAAGGAGCAACTGCCTCAATGCCTGAGGTTGTGATGTCATGTGGCAATTGTTTTAGAGTTCAATATTTCATTTATAACATTAATTCTTAACTACTCAGTATCAATGGATTGGCTAGTGAATCATTAATGATTCCTTTCCGAAAAATTATACTTGAAAGAACCAGCTCATCTTGTGATCAATTATCTCTTTACTTTTTAAAACAAACTGTCAGCAATTATAAAATTTTTTTTTAATTTGGTTTGTACACAAAGGATTAAAAAAACCCTCAAGCAGCTGTTTGCTACAGAGATCTGACAACACTATTAAAAATTTTATTTTGGAAGGAAAGTAGCAACTAAATGAAATATATGTAAGATCACTTGATTTTAGAAATTTATGCTTTATAATCTACAAATGATCTACTTGAATGATACATTTTATACAGATATATTCAGTACAGCATTATCTCAATTAGAGGCAGATTTACAAGTAGGCTAAATAGGGTTGCCATGGGTTTCCAAAGTATCAGAGGCTACAAAATACAGTAAACTCCCATTTGTCTGGTACTCAAGTATCTGTAATTCTCATGCAACTGGTATAAATTTCAAATTGTAACATTTGAACTTGCTATGGCAAAGTTCAGTGCCTATGATAGTTCTTCCAGATGCCACTGGCACTGTCTTTCACCCACTGTTATATTTAAGCTAGTTCCATTGCAGTCATTAAAGTAGCAGGTAGCTGAATTTGTGATCATGTTGTTCTGTTTATCAGGTGTCTTTTACCCCTTAATTTGCTGTCAAAGAAGAATACCATCATCATCATCCTCAAGCAGCCATAGGCTACAGAGGTCTAACCAGACCGTGCAATTTAGTTCTCCAAGCAAGTCTATCCTGAGCTACATCTACTGCATCTGGCCACTGCACACCAATTCTAACAAGGTCCTGTTTGACATTGTTTGCCCACCGCATCCTAGGTCTCCCCTTCTTTCTGAGGCCTTTAGGCACACTGTTCATAACCCTATTCGCCAATCTATAATTATTCATACGGGCAACATGGCCAAACCAACGGAGTCTCTCTCTGCACAATATGCTGCTTAAAGGAGGTTGCAAACTCCTTTGCCTAATCTCATCATTAGTTACAAAGTTGAACCACCTAATGCCCAAGATACTGCATAAGCATCTGGAATCAAAAGCATCTAGTTTCCTGTTATCTTGTTTACAAAGTGTCCAAGTTTCACTACCATAACTAACCCTAGAAAGAACCAACTATTATATAGTCTAATTTTAGTCTTTAGGTGTATACGCCTATTTCTCCACTCTCCATAGGTTCTTAAAAGTCCCGGCAGCAATCCCTATTTGTCTGTTAATCTCATGCCGCACATCACCATTATCTGTTACATAGCTCCCAAGATAATTAAACTGTGACACCTGCTCAAGACTGCAACCATTCAGATTAACTGAATCACAGCCTGCCTGACCAATTTTCATCACATTAGTTTTCTCTCTGTTTATAACCAAACCTACTCTATTACCAGTCTCATCAACAGCTCAAATGAAAGAGTTCATCTCATCAACATCATTTGCCAAAAGGGCTAAATCATCAGCATATCTAAATCAGAAATTTTCGTATCTCCAGCCCATTTAAGGCCAAAATCTTTCCCTTGAAGTGAATTTCGCATAACATAATCAATAACCAAGCTACAGAGAAAAGGAGACAAAATGCACCCTTGTTGAACACCAGAAGTAATGCTAAACCAATTGCTAACAAGCCTTACCAACTCTCACACACGACTCGGTGTTATTATACAGAGCTTTCATAATGTTAACTAACTTGTCTGGTATACCATATGATCTCACAATCAACCACAAATTATGATGATCAACAGAGTCGAAAGCCTTTTTGAAATCAACAAAGCTAGCAACCAAAGGTTTCTGAAATTCTAAACATTTCTCAAGAATCTGCCTAAGTGAAAATATCTGATCCACACATCCCCTACCACTTCTGAATCCACATTGCTCATCATGCAATTGACTGTCAACCAGATTCTTAATTCTATTAAGCACAATCATGGAAAGAACTTTACCTGGAACAGAGTAGGCTGATACCCCTATAGTTATCACAAGAACTGCGATCACCTTTTTTGAAAATAGGGATAACAATAGCTCTGGTAAAAATCCTTAGGAACCATGCCTTTATCATAAAAGATATTCAGAATTTCAGTCATCCAAGTGGTAACCGAAACATTCCCAGCTCTAAGCATTTCCATAGTAATTTCATCTACCCCTGGGGATTTATGAAGTTTAAGTTTAGAAACAGCCAAAATAACTTCAGATTGTGTTATAGGGCCAACATTAAAGCCACCAATGCATCTATCATCATTGCAAACAATGGGAATAGAACTAACCGCATTGTTTAGAACATCACTGAAATGCTCAGCCCACCTAGCCATGACAGAATCCTCCCCTTCTATAACCTTACCTTGTTTATCCTTCAATCCTTGTATGCCTGTCCGTTTTCTACCACACAAAACATTAACTATCTGGTACAGCTCTCTGCTGTTGTGCTGTCTAACTGCTTCCTCGGCTTTGTCAGCCAAACCATCAAGCCAAAGATTCTTATCAGCAGCTAACTGATCCTTTACAAGTTTATTAAGGTCTCTGTAATGCTTTCTATTAGTACTAGTAGGGTATTGATTAAGGGCATTCCTGCAGTTCTTTCTTTCCAAAATAAGCTCAAGTGCCTTATCACTCAGATAATTTTGCCTCTTCTGCTCCTTTTTTCCTAAAAGAGTACTGTTAGTGTCCAAAAAAGCCTGTTTAAAATGATCCCATTCTTCCTCAACTTCAGTAGTAAGCATTCCATGACTGTCATAATGACTAAGTAACCTATCATGGTAAGCTTTGGCTATAACTGGATCTTTCAGAGCTTCAGTATTAAAAGTAAATTTTTTAACCCTAGCACAACACTTTTTAAGTTTAAGTTGCAACACACTTTTAACAAGGTAATGGTCAGATCCAATTTCAGCTCCCCTATATGCCCTGGTATTCCTAACAGAACTAGCCCATTTGCTGTTAATTAATATGTAATCAATCATATTCTTATGCAGCCCATCAGGTGAAACCCATGTGTACTTATGTATGTCGCGGTGTTTGTAATAAATGTTAGTTATTCTGAATCCATTGAGTTTACTTACCTGTAGGAGACGTTGCCCATTGCCATTGCAGCTACCAATACCAAAAGGGCCTATTACTCCTCCCCAAAGGTCAGAGTCAGTACCAACTTTGGCATTGAAGTCACCAAGAACAAGGGTAATATCTCCTTTCTTGACAGAATTCAAAATATCCTGAAGTTGTTCATAAAACCTATCCTTCTCATCCTCATCAGCATCCTCAGTGGGGGCATAACAGCAGATAACATTCAAGTCTTTAACGCTTGTCTGAAATTTTGCTGTAAGAAACCTTTCATTAATGCACTCATATCCTAGAAGAGCATCGCTAGCGTGTCTGCTGAGAAGCAGACCCACGCCTTGGTGATGCTGATTGTCGTCCCTCCCTGAAAAGAGAAATTTAAGATTATTTTTAAGAATCTGACCTTTATCAGTCCATCGGGTCTCTTGCAAGCCGAGAATATCTAAATTATAACGGTGGAATTCTTGTGTGAGGACATCAAGAGAAAAAGCTCTGTGCAGAGTCCTCACATTCCAACTACCTATGGAGAGAAAATGGTTAGTGGGATGTTTAAAGAAACTATGTTTATTGAGAGAGGGAATGCCGACAATATCAAACAGCCCCCTAATCGCAGACATGGGGCAAAGACCCGTTCCCCCACTACTAAAGGCTGAAGCCATCTACACTGGAAGACTTCCTCCAATGTAGAATTTGACGATGCCAATAGAAGCAAAGAGTTCAGGTGCCTGCGATGACTTCTGCTCAGGATTATCCACCAGCTGATAAACATATCCTGTGAATCTATTCACTTGGGGCTGTCAACCCACAAACAAACAGAAAACACAGCGGAAGATTTTCCCTCCACAGAAGCCCACCAGTGCAGCAAAATCAGGATCCATAATCAAGCTCAGAGCCATATATCTGTCCAGTCCAGTAGGTTTATATGGTCAGCACCAGGACCCTGTGTGGTTGACCACTCCTCAGCAGGGTAGAAAAAAAAGAAAAGTAGCCATAGTTGTCCAGATCAGTAGGCCACACTAATCTGGCAGCCCTCCCCTTCCGTTCACTTCCACAAGAGAGTATCTCTTTTGAAAGTTACTAACGGTCCGCACCACGAGAAGGCGGGGTCAGACATTAGGTGTTAGGCCTGGCCGGTTCTATGCATCATCACAGGGGATTGGTGCATAGTTCTCCTTCCAGTGACTACCTAGCAACCATTTACAGATACAAGAACTAAAATGAAAACGTGTTGTTCTGACTTTGAAACAAAAAAATTAATATGCAAAATGCTATTCAAGTTTCTACAACCTAGTCCAGTGGTTCTCAACCTTTTATTCTTCAAGTACCCTCTGGAAATGTGTAACTGGCATACCCCTTATATATAGATGGATAAAACTATAGTTATAGTATAATAATGCCAATTAGTGTCTTTGTTACTAGATCTAGCGACCTATGAGCTCTCACGGCGTACCCCAAATAATTTTACCATGTACTCCACGTTGAGAACCCCTGACCTAGCCAATAAACAAAACTACACACACATATGAAAAGGTAATTGTTTTCTGAAATAAGTTTTAGCTCAGTTTTTATGTCTCAGATAGTATTTTTTTTAATCTTGTATGTGCTTTTCTACCAACTTTATCTTTCAAAAATTTCCTTTCACATTTCGTTATTTAGAAAATATGGTACTACCAGTAGTCAGGGCCATCCAATGTCCAAAATTACTCTTTTCATGGTTGCTAATAGGGAAGCAGTCCCCGAAGTTTTTGTTAAGAGCACAGATATAGACATTTATTAAGTGCAAAAATATGCATAAAAAATTATTTTTTAGATGTTTACATTTGCATTACAGATATTACACTTCATTTTATTTTACAACATGCAAATTCACTCTGACCTAAAAATAAATACCCCCTCAAGCAGCTGTTTGCCACAGAGGTCTGACAGGAGCCTGCCAGTTTATATGCCATAGTAGAAGGTCTGAGAGGACAGCAGGACCTCAGCAGAAAAACAACACACATCCATGCCTTACCCAGGGATTGAACCCAGGTCCCTTAGATCAGTAGCCAAGAGTGGCAAATAAATACCCCCTCAAGCAGCTGCTTGCCACAGAGGTCTGACAGGAGCCTATCAGTTTATACACCATAGTAGGTCTGTGAGGATGGCAGGACCTTAGCAAAAAATGACATGTACATCCATGCCTTACCCGGGACTCGAACCCAGGTCCCTTTGATCAATAGCCAAATGTGCTAACGACTCGGCCTTAGGGCAGCTTTTTAAATCCAGAATTTGCAAATGAAGTTAATTTAACAGGAAAGCAACTAAATTGCTAGTACCAGGCAAGTCACCTGAAAATTTAGGCTGTGAATCAAAATTATAGACTGGTGATGGTAAAGTAAAAAGTCAGTTTTTTTTAAAATTCTGATAACCTTTAATACATGTGATACAATGGGAGATTAAAGGTGAATTAATACAAATATTTATCTCTTCATTCTAATGTTATAAACTTTTTATTATTGGAGTAATTTTTTTATTGACAATTTTGTCTCTCCCTTCCCTTATGCTTTGTTTGCATCTGAGGGCATCACAGTAGTAACATGCTATGATTGGTCTGGTGCCAACATTTGTAGCGGATGGTTGTGTGTCGTATCTGTGCTCCATGTTATTATTTGTGATTATAATTTTTACCCATAAGCATGACAGATTAAATACCAGTGACAGAAGTTATAGCACAATTGATAGCAGTGATGACTTTGGTTTCAATAACTTTTGTGGGGGATGTAAAGGACAGACTAAACAATAAATTACATATCTTGCATAATGGAACCAAAAAAAGCCACTGTAGTTTGTTCAATCAAAAAAATATCAGGTGGTAAACATGAAATCCATTTATTTTGTGATATATGCATGCAAAAACTCACATGCATGTCAATGACTGTTTCAAATAGTAAATAAAAAAAATAAAAATAAATACCCCCCTCAAGCAGCTGCTTACCACAGAGGTCTGACAAGAGCCTGTCAGTAGAGGGTCTACCACAGTAGAGGGTCTGAGAGAATGGCAGAACCTTAGCATGGTGTCACACATTAAAAAAATTATAAGTTGTTTTTGTATATTTTTTTTGTCATATTTGTTTTGCAATTGTTTTTATTTTTTGCAAATGTTATTTTTGTTCCATAAATATGTATAAAGGTCCTTATCAATAAAAAGTTTTCTGCAGGCAAGTATTTTGATAAAATTTATATTTAAAAAAATTTAAGCTACAATATGAAAAAGCTAATTTTTTTTATCAATATTGCTTCGAGTAACTGGTAACACCTATAAAAAAAAAGCTTCGAGTGCAAAGGGTTAAAACTTTTTTTCGGCTAAATTAAGTAAAAAGCAATAGGTATCAAACAATCACTTTAATTAGCGGCTAGTTTTAAATAGCTGAACGATGAAATAAAGTGAACATATTATTTCAGGCACGATATTAAACTTACATAAACTATTCATAAAAGGAAAAGCATTACAATTCCAACTTAACTATTTGCAGAGGACTATACTACTTTTCTGATCTTTTGCCCTTTTTTTTAAATTTAGCACATAAAGCTCAGAAACATTAATACTACGTTTGTTTCTCATGGGATAACAAAAATTAAAGAAAGAGACTAACCTTAAATATTTCCTCACAGTAGCACGTTACACGTTAAGATATCACAGTCACTCCTTTCAAAATTTTCCGTATAGATCTTCGTTTCAGTGAAACACACGACAAAAGCGTCGGTTAAAAACACAAACGGGGTTGCTAATTATTATATACTCATTACCAATTAACTTTCGCAAGCCACACACTCTAGAAACTTCTTTCAGTCAGCTGAATTTAGGTAAAAAAGAACAATAACGTGAAAGCGCATGCTCTGAATAAGCTCTCTAGGTCTGGTTCACTTCCGATGTGTATGTGCGATTGCAAGATATAAAATCACGGTATTACAGCTATTTCTGCAAGCACAACCAACGTCTATGTTAGGGCCATTGCGGAGCATTGCACCTGGGTAGGCCAAGTCAATCCGAGGGCTTAATCTTAATTCTCCAAAATTTAATAAAGTATTCTATGATTGGTTCTATTTATACTTCGCTGGATCTCGTTGTTCGTGAAATTGTTTCTTTCGGCAATTATACATAATTAGGATAAAATGGAAGAAGAGCCACGGCTCAAGTAATATGTTTATAGACACTATTATACAAAAGTTGAGCATAATTCACAAACTGTGAAATATCTCACGAAAATAGGCCCCGGCAGAAATTTTTCCAGGGCGGGGGGGAAGGGTCAAAATATTTCCAGCAGGGGGGAAGTACAACTAATTTTATTTAACTTTAATTTTCTTCTTTGTTTATCAGCAAAATTCAACATACGCTAGTCGTATGTCTCCCAAATATCTCCTCGGACAAAATTTGCATGGCTCGAAAAGCAAATCCAGGGTGTTATAAACGATGGATCTCATTCTGGACAAATAATTTCTTTATTTTATGATATAACCATAGTGGACATAACATAAACTGTAAGCTCCAATCGTCAGAATTAACCGGTTTGAAGTGAAAAGCTTAAGGATTAAATCAGTTGTGGAGTGGCAGATGATCAGTGTTTACAAATGTAAGCTATTGACGAACAACATATGATGGTTCACCTTCACTTTTATATTGCATAATCAGTTATATTATTTGTGTTATAATTATTATCTGGGGGACCCTTACCGTTTTCTTTCAACCTTCATCTTTCTCCTTTTGAAAGATCCGAGTTAACGACTAACAACTCATATCGATTGTTGCCATTAACTGATGAGTGACCGCGAGTGGCAGTTGCGTCATCCACGACGCATTTCTGTGGATTACTTAGGCAAATGGCACTCGCTGACGGGTGTTGGAACGTATTAGCTTTTGTCTTAAGATGCAGCCAGTTAGTTGACTAGTTAGAGAAAAGGAAGAGTGGTGGAGGAGAAAACCAGAAGACTCAACTTGGTGTAGGAGCTTAACGTATCTGTATTTGATTGTTGTTGGGACTGATTAGAGTCAGCGTTCTTGACCTGTATTTTTGATGAGTTGGATTCCAATAAATAGTTTATTTTATTGATATTGGTGTTGAATGATTTTTTTTCCTTCTTCAGCAGAGTTAAAAGTTAACTAGTTTAGTTTGTGCTTAAGAATTTGATGTTTAGTTTGTGCTTAAGAATTTAATTAAGACTTTCATATATTTAATTAGGACATTCATAATGTTGTGTCAAGATCATGGTTTTATTCTAGAGTAGGGGTTCTCAACGTGGGGTATGCGGTTAAAATTTTTTGGGGTAGGCCGTGAGAGCTCAAAAGTCGCTAGATATATGTTATATTTATATATATGTTTTATTTTATTCTCATTGTTATGCTACAACTATAGTTTTATCTGTCTATACAAGGGTACCCCAGTTACATACACATTTCCAGGGTGTACGTGAAGCATAAAAAGCTGAGAACCACTGTTCTAGAGCAATATATTCCTCCCAAGAGAATTTCGTATTAAAATGTATGAGTTTTTCGATAATATGATTATTTTTTGAGAATCAAATTAATTTTTTTTAACACGTATCGAATTCCTTAAAAATGATTTTTATAGCTTATTCATGAAAATTATTATATGATAAAATATTTCAATTGCAGAATGCTTACTACGATAAAAGTTTTTGAATTTAAATTGAATTTGTTGCTTTGAAACTGAAATTTTGCTTTAAAACTTTTAACTGATTTATAGCAGAAGACCTGATAGGGATAGTTTGGCGGGAGTTTATAGCAAAACAGACATGAAAAATTTAGGTCTGTTTTGGATATATAACTTTCATGTAACTTTACCGCATACCCCACGTTGAGAATCCTTAACTCTAGAATAAAACCATGATCTTGCCACAACATTATGAATGCCCTAATTAAATGTATGAAAGTCTTAATAAAATTCTTCCACAGGATAGTTTCACGGGAGTTTATAGCAAAAGAGACCTAAAAATTTTAACTTTTTCCATTTAGAATTCGAAAGATTAGAGTGAAAAAGCTCAAAAATATTTTCAGTTTTGCAAAAAAGAAAGAGAAATATGGGAGCTCCTCAAAGCACTTTTAGCAAAGAAACGAATGCCAACTGAGCTTTCTGACCCTAGTCACGTGACCTGTCACATGATACATGTCGTCTTCAGTGGCTTGAATGGCGTTCTTCTAGTGATGCTCCATCTACTTCTATTACTCATCTATGGTAAGGCATTTGCTTTTTCTGGTGTTTCTTTAATAATTAAATGCTAACTGCGCTGGGGCCTGCCAGTATGAATTTTTTTTAAATTCAGAACAGCTCTTGTTTAGCGTTACAATGCAAAGTTTTTCGATTAGAAAAAAAAGTAATAGTATGAATTGCTGGGTTGGGTTGCGTTGGGATGGGTTGTTTTAACTCGGAATGGCACTTTTTTGCACACCATGGGCTAAATGGCCAGACCACATGGACCCTGATGGCTCAGAGAAGGTTGGGGGAAGGGACCCACTGGAACAGCTGTTGAGAGACAGATGGTAACCTCCCATCAAGGCCATCCAGCGTGTTCTTTAACGTGCACACGGACACGGAGCCACGGCTTAACGTCCCATCCGATGGACGTTAAGCATGGTTGACCCACTGGTGTCCCCTACTGACTGTGGGCATGGTGGGGACTCTGGCGGATATAAATCTCAATGCTGACCCAGCTGGGACTTGAACCTGGGAACTACAGATTGAGAGCATGGCACGCTAAGGACTGAGCCATTCCCACCCCAGTATGAATTGCCAATAATGGCAAGTTTGGCTAATTTATATAGGAAGTCATCAATCCAAATAAGGCCAAAGTCAGATTTTAGATCCAAAAATGCAGGTGCAAAGTTTTTTTCTTTTTATAATATTGTAGGCATCACTGGTAAGATGCAGAATATGATCCTTCGTTCATCTGCCACGTCTGAATCCATGAAAATCGTAATTAAAAATGGTTTTTCACAGTTCCACAATAGTCTATTTAAGACAATCCTTTCGAATATTTTAAGGGAGATCAGATGATATGATGAAAATTCGGTAAGTTTTAGCAGGTTTTAATAGGAAGATGATATTAGACTTATTCCAGTCTAATGGAAAATTTTGCCAGTTCCAGATGCTCTTTAATATTCAACAATTTTTTTCCCAAACAGGTTGATTGGTTGGTTGGTTTAACTCTGAGCGGCACTTTTTTGCACACGATGGATTAAATGGCCAGGTCACAAGGACCCCAAAAGCTCAGAGAAGGTTGGGGGAAGGGACACACGGAAACAGCTGTTGGGAGACAGATGGTAGCCTCCCATCAAGGCCATCCAGAATGTTCTTTAACGTGCACAAGATATGCCCCTCCTGCACATTGGATTGGATTGGATTGTTTTACCTCTGAGCGGCACTTTTTTGCACACCATGGGCTAAATGGCCAGGCCACAAGGACCCCGAAGGCTCAGAGAAGGTTGGGGGAGGGGACCCACTGGAACAGCTGTTGGGAGACAGATGGTAGCCTCCCGTCAAGGCCATCCAGCGTGTTCTTTAACGTGCACAGGGTATGGCTCTCCCACACACGGGGCCACGGCTTAACGTCCCATCCGACGGACGGCGGCCTTTTCAAGCCCATCGGTGTCCCCTACTGACCGTGGGCAGGGCGGGGAAATTTTGCGGAGATACCCTCCTGCACATGAGGACACAGCTTAACATTCCATCCAACGGATGGCGGCCTTTCCAAGCCCATCGGTGTCCCCTACTGACTGTGGGCAGGGCGGGGAGTTTTGCGGAGAAAAATCTCAGTGCTGAGCCAGCTGGGACTCGAACCTGGGAACTGCAGCTTATGAGCCTGGCGCACTACTGACCTAACCACCCCTGCCACTCCCAAACAGGCGGAAGGGCTTTAATAATTTTATTGGAGATGCCATCACATCCCGGTGCAGCATCGAAATTTGATCGATGGATAGCTGAGCATAACTCTGACAATGTAAAATCTGTTTCAAGTACAGGATCTGTAGTAGGAATATTTTCATTAAATGTTTTGACATCATTTATGATAGGAGTGTCTTTAACTTGGGTAATGAGAATTTTTGAAAATGACAAAGTTTCAATAAACCTGTTGGCTGTTTCGAGGAGATATTTTGCTTTTTACATAATCAGACTCTATTGGGTAATTGCAAATTAGATTTAACAATTGCCTTAAATATTTTCCATATGTTAGATACACTAAAAGAAGAATTTAATTTTTCTGTAATTTATATCAAACTAGTTTATAATTTTCTCTTAATTTTCTGCTTACTAATGCAACTATATTACACGATAATAAAAAATATCTTTGAAACTTGGTGAATGGGTCAAACTCTAAAGCTTTGTGCTGATTTTTCCAAATTATTTGTTTTTCTTTTGGAAGTCATTTATTCTTCAAATGAACGAAGCAAATATTTAGGCTTTAAAAATTTCTAACCTACTAATCTTCAAATGCGAAATACTTGTTTTCGCTTTTCTGAATGTAATTAAATAATGAATTAATCAAATATATGTGTGAAGATGATTATATTTAATATTCAAAATAAACTTTTAGAATTAGTAGAATGTACATTTAAGCATCTGTCAACAATCTAATAATTTAAACTCTTTGAAATATCTAACCAATTACATCTCTGTAAATCGTGTGTTACTGTGTATAACCATAATATCCTGAATATATTTACAAGATATCAGAGATAGCTAATGGATATCCTATAGTTATCTTCGATATCCTTTTTTTTTTCTGGATATTGCGGTTGTGTGGTTATAAGCGGTTTCACACCAATCACCGCAAAGTCGAAATGCGCTCCTGCCACTCTGGTAGATTTCCAGATTATTCATGCTAGAAGACATCAGAAGGTACCTGAACCATCCTGAAAGGTTCAGGTGGCATTCCTTCTGCTCTAACATCAGTGTCTGAACCTTTTCACAGTTGCTTGGACAGCATGTATCCCGACATATATCCGTCCCTGCTCAGCAGCTGGGACACATTTGTAGCTCTTCATGGGTAGGATGGAAATCAAGGTGTGTTGAATAGTGCTGCAGGTGGCGTAGAGGGAGTGAGTTATCCTGTATCGCCTGCAGTGCTGCGACGATGTAGACAATAGAGCCCGACTAAAAAGCTTGTTTCCTGTTACAATGAAATCATGGAGAGGAGCCAAAACTAAGCTTTTGGGTTCAGCCTTTGAGTTTGGTTACTTGTTTCTCGGTTCTGTTTAGTTTTTCCGAATGTTTACCTTATATATATTTACTCCCTTTCGTTAGAGTTATTATTTTGTGCCTTACTAAACACTTATCAAAGGTTCCATCCCCTTGCCCTTGGAGGACATCTTCGATGGCCAACCTATAATCTTGTTATTCATTAAAAAGCTCCCCTTTATCAAAAGTTCTGCCCCCTTTTATTAAACACTTATCAAAAGTTCCACCCTTCCAACTTGGATGGCCAACCCTTCTTGAAATTTCTCTAAGTCCAACGACGGCCATCTTGGATGACGTCACCAACAAACTCAATCCTCGAAATTATTCTAAAGTCGACCATCCTGGTTCCTGACGTCATCACACTCGCCACAAAGTCCACAAAAATTTGCGAAACCCGCATCCTATAACGTAACAGAACCTTCTAGAAAGATCTAGAAAATGCTACACATTCTAGCCAAGCCCCAGGAAATGACACAATTACGGAATGTATGATGCAGTCACCATGTCCGGACATGTAAACCCTTGAATAATTCAACCCTACTCTCAGATGTGATACTCCCGGTATGATGCAAAAAGAAATATGCAGGAGCATAGATGCTAATCTCCTCGTCATTTGACAGGTGGTGATAGTGTGAATATGCATCAACATCCACGGATTTTCAAATGACATTCACGGTGTATTTTCTCCATCACTTAAGTTTCATCCTCTTTTATTTTTTCCATCCAACCCCCAATAACATACAGTTTCTGTGGGACAGTCCCTTTCCGGTGGTGACTTCGATGCAAAAATGGGGCAGGGGACGGTCTTTCCATGGATGAAATTAGGAGTGTGTGGAATATTTTCATTCATGATCATGTAAAGTATAAACATGTGTTAAAACGGTAGATTTGCACCAAGGATGTCTATATTTTCGAACAAGTATTTCCATTCTCATACTCTTTTCAGGTTTTAAACCACTTCTACAGTTATTTTCCCTGCTACGTTTCAACAAGCGCATAAGTAAACTGTGCGTATGTAAGGGCAAAGGTGGTTATTTTTCTCTGCAAGCACACGTTTTTCATAATGATATGTATTCATACATGTGTTTCACTACTCGAGTAAATTTAACATGTACATTTCATGTTTAAATAAGAATGAGTTTAGTTAATTTTTCCCACACAGGAATGTATATTTCTGAATTTTATGTGCGAATGTGGTTATTTTTCCTGCAAGGACACATTTTTCTACAGTGACCTGTATTCACATATGTGTTTCATTACACGAGTATATCAATCATGAATATTTCATGTTCAAGTAAGAAAGGTTTAGTTATTTTTCCCGCATGAGAATGCATATTTCTTTACGTTCGAAACTTTTTTTCTCAGTTTATTACAAGTATGTACACGTCCGAAGTACAGTAGTAACATAATTTAACCGTAAGTATTAATTTTTTAAGAATTAGGGCGTGAATGTCACAATTTTGTTTCCTGCAACAATGTTCATTTAGACTGAGATGCAAGTGAGCAATGTTATTTTTCTTGGAAACATTCACTTTTTGTGTAAGCATATCAATTTTACATGTGTCATTTTAGTTGTATGTCAATCAAGTATTCACTTCTGTGAACAAGTGTGAAATCCACACACTGTGTATATCAAGTATAACAGTTTATTTGTAAGTTTGAGCCAATTTAGATAATTTTCATGCGAGACCTACTTATGTTTTTCGGAGTGTTCGAATCTGCATGTATGAAATTAGTTTTTTCTATGAGTTTCGAAGAAGCAGAAGTTTTTTTTGTTCAAAAAGACAGTTATTGCAAAATATTTTACCACTGACATCAACTTGAATATTCCTCTTTCAGTAGGTGTAAGGATTTTTCTTCGCAGGGTTTTCTTCAATGAGTTTGAATCTTTTTGAGAACAACTGTCTCTTATGTTACGTCTTACGTTACGTTTTCTGTCAGATGTCTCGTAATGAACAAAACCTGTGTGTTTTTGTTAATACAGAATATGTCATGAGAGCGGTTATGTTTAAGAACCTGGAAAAAAACAACCAATAACGGACCTTTGCTCAGAGCACGAAATACGTAGAAACTAGCGATAGACTGAGAATTTTCAAAGTTAGAAAAATCCAAAATCCTGTAGAGGGTACGAAATGCGTTAAGAACGCGGCGAAGGGGCGCTAAAGATGGGCCGGTGAACACGGACGAAATCCTTGATGCTTCGCAGAAAAGGTGAAGGGATGATAAAAACGTAATATCCATGAAAAGGGACAAAATACTTGTGTCCAAATTGGGCGTTCATTCCTCTTTTCTGACACAACTGGATTTCCCTTTTCAGATTATTACATGTGCTTGTCATCCCTTCACCTTTTGTGTGAAACAAATGGATTTCGCCCACGTCAGATCATGGCCCACCTTTTAGCATCCCTCCACCGCGTTCTTAACGCATTTCTACAGTAGGGGCCTCTACAGTAGGGGTTCTCAATGTGGGATACGTGTACCCATTGGGGGTACGCTGTAAAATTTTTTCGGTTACGCTATGAGAGCTGAAAAGTCGCTAGATCTAGTAACAAAGTAAAATTAACCGTTGTTAATACTATAACTATAATGTTATCTATCTACATAACGGGTACGCCAGTTACATAAAACATTTCCAGGGGGTACGTGAAGCATTAAAGGTTGAGACTAAAATCTCAAATCTGTTTTTGATTATCAGTCTTACATATTATTTATTTGTCGAGAAAAGAAATTGAGTCATTATATTTACTTGCATCATTCCTGTCAGATACATTATTAACGATGCAAAAAGCAGAAAGAGTCGTCGTAACCGAGCACCGTCAACTGAAGTCGAACATTCTTCAGTACTTCGAGTTCAAGTTCCCTATATTTCACCCAGCTAATACAAACTACAGGATGGCAGGGGTGGCAAAATGCCAGACATCATGGAGGAAGAAATAATTTTGAAAGTGAAACAATGGAAGCTCAGGGAGACATGCAAAATAAAGAATGGCACAGCAACGCAGGCTTTGTAATCGAAACTGAAAGCAAAGTTTAATTTCAGTTTCATTTCTGTTCTGTTTCGGCAGCGCCGAAGCTGCAGTGATAGTCATCTCGCGATACAATTTCTTGATGTTCAAAAAGTCCTGACAAAAACTATTCTTTGAATTCCGAATCAAATAAAAGAAATGATGCGGAAGCACATTCACTGGAAACAAACTCTCAGGGTCTTTTAACCGTATATCTTCACAGAGTTCATCAAAATGTCGTTTCACCTTTCTGTGGCGAGTCTGGGGGAAATTTAGGATGAATGGGCCAACTCGGCGCAGTAAAGTTTTTGTACTGCAATTATTCACGGAAGAAGAATTGATAAAACTTGTTTTAAACTGTAATTTTGTTTGTCTCATTGCATTTCATTGCAAGGTTTTACAGTCCATCAACAGTGTCTAAAGCACTTGTCAAAAACAATCGACCTGACAGATGCTTCAAAATGCTTGAAGGTGTGTCTTAAGAAACTTCAAATTTATCGTAATAATTTTGAGGATTTCACGGAAGAAGAAACTAACACTGCGCCGAGTTGGCCAATTCATCCTAAATTTCCCCAGACTCGTCACAGAAAGGTGAAACAACATTTTGATGAACTCTGTGAAGATATACGGTTAAAAGATCATGAGAGTTGGTTTCGAGTGAATCTGTTTTTTCGCACGTTGGACATAATCATAAATCACCTTACATATCTTTTCAAAAATTTGCATGAAGTTATTTCAAACATTAATGTTTTACACCCTACATATTTGCAAAGCTTAAGTGCTACAGATCTTTTTAAAAAAGCCGCGGAGTTTAGAAATAAATACAAAAGAGACATTTCTGTGTCATTTTCAAGAGAGATTCTCAGTATGCGATCAGCTCTTAGAGATGAAATCCAAAAGGTAGCATCGATCAGTGAATTTGCGAAATTGTTGATTGTAATAAATCACTTCCTATCATTTAGCTTTCCTGGGGTTTGCACAGTTTTATTGTTATTTTTGATCATTCCTCATCGCTACTGCTAGTGCTGAGCGTTCTTGTTCGAAGTTGAAATTACTAAAAAACAATTTGAGAAGTAGCATGATGCAGAAGAGGTTACACGGTTTGGCTGTGCTATCAATTGAACAGTCTTTTGACAGGAAAATGAACTTTGAGGAAATAATTGATAACTTTGCTTAGATGACAGCTGGAGAGAAAGAATTTTAAACTAGAAGGATGCATATCGCCTCTGGCGATATCGTTTTCAAAGAGAAAGAAGTTTTTCCTTTACCTAATGTTTCATTCCTTAAAAGTTTTAATTTGAGTTAGCAGATGATGGGAAAAATGCAAATAGTATTTCATTAGTAATTATACAACATAAAAGTATTTGTCTTTTAATTCTTAAATCTAAAAAGTTGCATTTCCCACACCTCTCTCAGAAAAGTGGTAGATTATTGCTGTCAGTGGAACATTTCTTAAAAACTACCAGTAATTTTTCAAATATGTATTCTATACAAATTATTTGTAAAACTCGATAACAGCCTCCCTTCATTCCCCCTCATTGGGTCCAGTGATTGCTATAAGATAGGCTGCAGAGATGTCTTGATGAGGTTGAGGAGTGGTACTATAAATGGAAGGTCAAGAAAAACACCGAGAACACTGCCACTTCAGTGGGAAACTTATTAAACACTCAAAACGTTTAAATTTTATAAATAAACCAATTGAATGGTAAAAGACTATCAAATACTTGGGTATAACCCTACATCAAAAGTTCAAATGGGACCCTCATATTCAGGATATTATAACTAAAGTCAATGCAGTGAGATATCAACTAGGACCTCTACTTTGGAGAACTGTTATCTTCATGATTGACCATAAATTATTATTGTATAACATGGTCATTCGTCCCATAATCACTAATGCTTCCCCCAAATGGG
This sequence comes from Ryuthela nishihirai, assembly GCA_038380435.1. NCBI lineage: Eukaryota > Metazoa > Arthropoda > Arachnida > Araneae > Heptathelidae > Ryuthela > Ryuthela nishihirai. Next base: position 25,097,300 of record JAWZYU010000001.1, read on the forward strand.
TGAACACCCCCTCCATGAATATATGCAAGATTCAGGTCTTGCAAAACTTGCGATCTGCGGTCGATGCCCCTTGGTTTATTACTAACAGACAACTTCATAAAGACTTGGGCATCGACCACATATACAGGGTGAATCTGAAAAAGTGGGCAAAACTTTACGGGGTGGTAGAACGCAGCTATACCAGCAATATTCGTCATAGAAAGTATGGGCGGAACGCAAACGGCGAGCCGCTAGGTGGCGTTGGAAATGGTATAAAAGGGTCGGTCCTCGCACCCAACGGCATTTCTACTGTGGATTGTCGAGAGGATGGCTGGTTATACTAACCACGAATGGCGGATATGCACTTTGTGTACGGTGCGGTGGACGGGAATGCAAGTGAAGCACAGAGACGTTACCGCGACCAGTTTCCGATGAGATGCACTCCAGATCGGAAAACCTTCGAGCGTTTGCATCGGCGGCTGTGTGAAACGGGATCCTTCGCCGCAGCCAAGCAATTTCTTTGAGCATGTACCTCAATTACATTCCTGTTAATAAAATGTTTTCTGAAGTATCTCCTCTCCTTCTTGTGTTCATTCTTTAAATGTGACAGTGGAAAACTACCTTTTAACTTCTCACCGCTTGCATTCCGACCATACATTCTATGACGAATATTGCTCGTATAGCTGCGTTCTACCACCCTGTAAAGTTTTGCCCACTTTTTCAGATTCATCCTGTATACTCATATTAAATGCATCTAAGAAAGGTTTTTTGAAACTGTTAAAAATAATCGTAATGAGATTATTTATTCTTTGCTTAATTATGATCATAATGTTCTTAATAAATGCAAGAGGCCTAAAATGATGGCTTTCTCTGAGGAAAGCTGCTCGTTTTAGGTCTCTTGTGCATTATATTTGCTATTTTTAGCTTGTGTTTTATGTTAGCCTTTAGGGGGCCACCCATGGGGGATTTATTTCTTATATGTTTTTACTTATTCCAACTGGGAATATTCTCAGATGGAGATGGTAATGGGTAATGTTTTACCTGGAACATCGCATATCCATGTGCGATCTACGATAATAGCTTACCGTTTCATCATTTCAGTGATGTAAAGATATATATTAAAATTACTCTTTCAAAAATGCGAATTATAATATTTCATTAGTACCAATACAATTAAAAAAGAGTTTCCTAATTATGATTTTCATTGTTTCCAATGGAAACTTCATGACGTTCACATTCCACCACCTAAATTTCATATTTCTATCATTAATATATCGTTGCCACATTCGCCAGAAATTTTGGAATTTTCAATCTTTTCCACCATTAGAGGTTTTATATTGCAAATTATAGTGTTCACAATTATAGTGTTCGAAAGATTCTGAAAGGGCAAATCATAATATTTTATCAATCCCTATCTAACCCTAAAAAAAGATTTTTTTCCATTTATCTCTAAATGAAAACAATTATCTGCTAAAACAAAAAATTCCCCCCCCCCCCCGCTGGTCAAAGAGGTCAATTCATTATTGCCAATGGAAACATCATGGCGTTCACATTCCATCACTAAATTTTAAAATTTTCGGCTTAAATACGCCGTTTGCAATATTAGTTTGAAGTTTTGGAATTTGCAAATTTTTCCACCGTTAGAGGGCACAATTATAATTTTTGGAAAGTTTAAAAATGGTGAATCATAATATTTTTATCAATTCCTATCTAACCAAAAAAAAATATTCATTTTTCTCTAAAAACAAATATCTGCTAAAATTAAAAAAGTATGTTTTTTACCCCGTTTGGGTTTAAGGATCAACTCATTGTTGGCAATGGAAACATCGTGACATTCGCATTCCACCACCAAAATTTCAAATTTCTAACATAAATACATCGTTTACAATTTTCGTTTGAAATTTTTGAATTTTAAAATTTTACACCGCTAGAGGGCGTAATTATAGCTTTAGAGAGATTCGAAAAGTACTTATCGTAATATTTCATCAATACTTATCCAATACAAAAATAATTTTTAATTTATCTTTGTAAACAAAAAAAGTTAATGTCTACAGACAAACAGACAGCAGACAACAAAGCGAAACTATTATCTCGTTTTCTTTGCAAATTAGACAAAAAAAGAAGCTAACTTTTGTGTAAGGCTTTCTTTTTAGCAATACGCGTCTTCAATATGTTTGGGTTGGACAGTCCTGATATAAAGGGAAACAAAGTAAATACGAATTTGAATTGAAACGCTATCAATAATATTAATGAAATACGTTAATTATTTAGCATTCTTTAATTATGGAAATTTCAAAACTCCTCGCTTAAAAGATCATTGTTCTGATAATATCGTTTTGGGAAATCAAATGATCAAATGCATCACGCCACTTTGTTCGTTATTTCATGATCCTGAGGTATTTTAACCTGTCTGATTGAAGTTTTGTGTACCCACTAGCGTATACATAAGGCATTACATATATTCGTAAATGTGAATCAACTTTTTCACAGTTCTTCGGGCTTTAGGGGAGGGCGATCGTCCCGATCTCCCCCTTTGCCCCCACCCCCTTGATCTGCCACCACCTATCCTTTATCACACTACAAAAATAAAATGATACAAAAATACTATTGATTTAAATATAAGGATACAAAATAATATATTATATATTCTGCCACAATAAAAAAAAATTGAAAAATAAAACATTTGTTTATTATTTCCAAAATAAAACCCAAAAATTTGCACACGATCTTCTCTGCACGTTACTGATGCCACGCTGCACTGATCATAATGAATTTTCATTGGCTGAGAGAGAAGTATAGATATCGCTTGCATATCAGTAAACTGCAAAAATTATTATATACAGAGAGAAAAAAAAAACATTTACAAAAGAAAAAAAAAATTGCTGAAAAAAATTGCAGGAATATCCTTAATCAACAGAGTCGGTCCCATAGGTGAAGCTGCGAGGCGAACTAATCGTAATTTCTACGAGTCTGGTAGAAATTTTAAAGTGAATTTGTGATTCAGGAAAAAAACACTGAATGCTAAGCTAAGTAATAGATGAGTGTAATTTTAAGTTAATCATCTAATGCTCTATATATATGTGCAAAAAGGCGGATGTAAAGTCAATTATGGACTTAATGTATACATTTCATTACTATTGCGAAAATGTTTCATTTTTAAATAAAAAGTAAGTAGCAGCTGCTTGTGGCAGATCTCTGACAGGAATCTGTCAGTTTATACACCACAATAGGTCTGTGCGGAAGGCAGGACTGAGCAGAAAAGCTATACAAACATCCATGCCTTACCTGGGTTTCGAACCCAGGTCCCTTAGATCAGTAGCCAAGCGCCACTACTAGCCCACGGGCAAGCTGAATTGTTTTGAACTTAAAAATTACCACTACTGTTTCAAATTCCTTCATATATTTTGGTATACTCAATGATTTTTATTTTGTTAAAAAAAAACGGAAAAAATATTTTGTTAAAAAATTACGGAAAGTATTTTTTTCTTCTCATTCAGGCATAAGGTTTCAGCCATGGCCGGATCTGGGAACGGCATGTACAAAGCCAAACACTATATTTATTTGAATGCATGAATGCAATGGATAAAATAATTAGTTATTTCAAAGTATACAACAGAAATGGTTTCAATGATGTATTATTTGCTATAAAGGAAAATGAAGAAGAAATTGCAATTGAAACAATATTTCCTACCGTGCATACAATAAGAATGAGACATAAAAAGAGAAAGTTTGATTATGAGGTAGAGAAGAGGTTATGGAGGATCCACAAGAAAAATTTCAAACTGACTTCTTTTATTTTATATTAGATGTGACCATCAATTCTTTAGAATTTCGGTTATATATCAAGCAATAAATTTCGGTTATATTCAAGCAATAAATCCAGAAACAGTTTAAACCACTGTAGAGATATCATATTAGACTATGTGATGGAAAAGATGACGATTTAGATGGAAAATTGTTAAAAAGCGAACTTTAAAACATAGTTTCATTTTTGTAAACTATATTTATGTTCATGATTTAGTACATATCTTTCCGAACACTGCAACTGTGTTGCGAATTCTGTTAACACTACCAATAACTGTCGCGAGTGATGAACGAAGTTTTTCAAAACAGAAACTTATTAAAAAAACATTTTAGAATTACCAAGTTCTAAAACTGACTAGCAGATTTAGGAATGCTGACAATTGAAAGTGATATCTCAAATTCCTTAGATTATTCTGATGCTATCCATATATTCACTCAAAGCCCACCTAATATTCTTTAAAAACGTGGATTAATTATAATATGCTGTAAATGCATATTTTAATCTGTTATGTACCTAAGGAATTTTTTTGTCTGTTTTTTTTTTAATACGATAGATGAAACGAAACATTTTCGTATTTATATTTTTTCTATTCCTCATTGAGAGTGTAAGTACCTAATCATTTCTGATGTATTAAAATTATATGATTTAAAAACGTCTAAATTCTTTATACGTTATTCTAACGTAAATAGATACTTTGGTTATGGGGGGTGGGAATGAATATCAATTAAAGAGGCGCCATCCTTTACTCTGCTTCGGGCGCCAAAATGGCTCAGTTGGGCCCTGTATGACACATATAAAACATTTAAATCTTTGTTGAATTTTAATGCCAGGTTGATAGCTGCCTTTTGTTAATCAGACGAAATAAATATAAGCAAGGAAAGTGTTAGAAAGAAGTCAGAGTATGAAAAAAAAGTATCCAACGTTTCAAATCTACTGTTTAAATCAGATAAGATCATATATGACATTTTTAATATCGATACGAAAGTGTTGCTTGGCACATAAACTGAAGCTTCGTCCATCGATTCTTATAGTTACATTTTTTGTTTCTTGTTTCTGGAAAGGTCATTGATAATTTCAACTTCTTCCTTGCGTAGCTTATTCGAAAATATCTTGAAATTCACCTTTACATATTTCTTATAAATTTTTAATTAATAATTTGGAATATCCACAAAGCTTTTGTTTTATTATGCTTTATTGAGACATTCGATATTATGAACTTTATTCCACGTTCCAAGTGTGCCCAAAAACTGATAATCAGTTTGTAAAACCATACTTTCTTCAGGTAATCACCTTTTCTGCATTTACTGTTGTGTTGTTAATATTATTTAAGGCTTCGTGTTATTACAAAAAAATAACGATTTAATACAGTGCTCAAAGTGGAAATCGCAACACTCCGAAGGATGTGATGTATACACCAAAAACTGACAGACGGAAGCTATGAGGGTAGACAGGGCAGCTGCGAGGCTTACGGCCAGGGTCGCCGAGAGCGGACCCGGACCCCGGGAACACAATAATTCCAGACCCGATGACAGAAAAAAAAAACTGCGTGTAGATAGAAATTGTTCTTTTTTTCCCGTAATAATACGAAAATTGAAAAATAGTGATACAATATTGGGTAAATACAAAATAATAGTTGTTTAGCAAAAAATTTCCTCTCGTATAAATAAGGTTAATCTCAATAAACTATCATATCAGATCACAAAGTCAAAAAATCACAGTTAAGTCTAGGATTTAGACTAAATCACAAAGGTTGCTTTGCGAGCCCTACGACTTGCAAATAAATCTGTTAATTTTGGAAAATCACAATGTTTGACTAGCTCAGCCTCGACTGATAATAAGCCCAAAGATGAAAGTCGGTTTGCAATATAGTTGACCGTAACACATTTTTAATCCTTGATAGGCAACTAAAAGATCGTTCTGCTTGAGCCACAATCACTGGTATTGTACAAAACAACTTTAAAGCAATAACAATATTGGGAAAGAGTGGTTCAAGATTCAGATGTTTATTTTATTGAGCAACTATATAGGTGAAAGATATTTTTTCCTGTATATTTGCATCATATATATTAGTTCTTCAGAAAACTGCTCACTAATATCATCTTCATAATTGTTTTGTAGTTTTCTTGCATTTTCTCGAATTTCTACCTCATTTAAGTCGTGAAATAACCACAGCACACTGAATACAAGGTTTATTTCTTTCGCTGCATCAAATCGAATGTCATGTTACCAATAATACTGTCTAAAAGAACATTAAACACATTAAATTTTAATACTTCAGTTGGTGTTATTGTCGATTCTTCAGCATTTCATAACGACTTATGATCTCTAACATTCCTAAGAAATTTCCACTTCTTGAATCACCAATCAAGTTGCTGCTCCCCCTAAAAGCTAATCCACGTTCGGAAAGAAAGAAAACTACATCCAGATATCGCCGTAGTAAGTCTTTCCATACTTGCGTTTCACTTTTTATTTTGTGCAATAACAAACAATTCACTGTCGTGTTTTAATTCAGATTGTGTTGCAAATTTCGCCACTCTACTTAACACGCTCTGTGATTGTTACTGTTTTCAAGATCAGGTATTCCGTCATAGAGCTTTTTATAGCTTTTGGAAGGTCCCCAGCCAATTTCTGTTGTAAAAATAGATCGCTGTAGTTCAGGTAATTTGCAAAATAGGCGACACGGAACGCAGAATAAAGCTTGTTTGGTTTTACTCCAAACTAGCCAGTCTCGAGGAACTACTTCATTATTCCTTGAACGACAATTCAACACTTACGCGGGAAATTTATTTCCGTCATGGTCGGAGGAAAAATTGTTGGGTATGGTTCTGATCCTTGTCGAACAGCGTCTTCCATTTCGTTAGTGATGATGATTTTAGTTGAGAAGTATGATTTTAGAAGGCCAATATCAAAATTTAAAAACTTCTTATTTTTTTTTCATTTTCGGACATCGGCGATGTTATTTCTGTTAAGCAAGAAGCAGAACACGGTTCAGTTGCAGCAGATTTACTTCCTCCTGCAGCTGCAGATGAGCTTGGTCTTGGTGATTCAGAATCAGCAGATTGTTCAACTTCATTCTCAAATTTACTTGATGCGTAAGAACCACTTTCATTATAATTTTTGCTTTTTTCTCCAATTGAGATATTTCCAGCTTGATTTTCAGGCAAACGAGGAGAAATGGTAACCCTAAGGCTTTGAAGAGTTCGACCTTTAACAGCTTCTTTCGCTTTTGCATCTCGTTCTCTTCTTTTTTGTGCTCCGGATTTATGATGATAATTCGTAATGAAGGGTTGAAAAAGAACAAACACAACCTAAGGTTTAAAATATATTATGAAAATTATTTTAATAATAATTATAATATCGCATATTTATAAGTTTAACTTAACAAAAATATGAAATTCAGATAGAAAAAGAAAATATACTTTCAACAACTTCATTCACGACACGAGTGTTTACCTACATAAAATAAAACAAAATTGCATTGCCTTTTTTTTTATTTAACAAAAAATTGAGTGACTGACTAAACTAACACGCACGAATTCAACGTAACGGGTGGCTTGTGCAATATGTGATGTACCCACTGTCCGAGCGCAAGCTACCGACAAAAACACAACAAAGGGGCCGAAAATACTGATAATAGCTAAAATACATAAACAAAGTGTGCAATCAAATCGAGTTTGGGGTCCGGACCTATAAACACTATTATTACAAGTATTACCACGCATTACGATTACCGACAAAGAGATTAAAGAAATTATGCAATAAAATCACAAATAATAAAATTGGATAGTGATTTGTAAAAAAAAAGAATCCAGACCCGGGGCCCGGAATTTGTTTCGGCTTCTCCTCCCCACTCTCGTCGGGCCTGTTAATGGCCGCCGGTGTGCAAGATGAAAAATGCCACCCTTTTATAGTAATCATAAGTATATTTGAAAAAGCACGTATAAATTTTTAAAGGAATATGAATTACAGTATCCTGATTAAATATAAGAACTAATTATTTATTATAAAAATTATTAATATATTATTCTTTGAAATATCAATTTGAGGAATAAATTATTTTTAAATGTTATTTTATCATAGCGAGGATCCTACAACACGAAAATATTCGAAGATACACACTTCACTTTCTTGTAAAAAAAAACGTAATTGAAGATAGATTAAAATTCTTAATCAAATGTAATGAACATTGAATGAACCCGTGGGTTCAGATCCCACCCGCTCAGGACAATATTTCCTCCTACACCCATCTTCTTCGGTTACTTAAAAACAGCTTGATAGTGGAAAATATTCATTAAATCAATGATGAGCTGTGAATTCCTATGTCTAAATCTCTATCAAATCTTTCTAAATCTGATTTTTCGATTACATTCATTGACTAATTGTAGAGTTAGAGAAGCTGAAATTCGAAGGAAATTTTTATGAATGGCAATTGCTCTTGTTAAATATTCCAATTTCAATCACTCTAAATTGTGAAAGAATATTGTTCATATAAAAAAATGGAACATTAATTTTCAGTATTAATATATTTAAATCTAGGTTTTTAATAATATTAGTTCAATATTTAGAGCTATGGAAACTGGAAAATTTAACAAAAACATTGATAAAAATTTACCTAAGAATTCCAGGTTCTATAACTCTACAATTGGTGAATGAATGGCATCGGAAAATCGAGATTTAGAAAGATTTAATTGAGATATTTATCTTCAACTACATTTTTTCATACAAAGTGTAGTGTTGAAATATTTTGGATCATAAGGTGCAACACTTTGTAGACAGACGACGACTGAATTAACTATCAAAGAGTGTAATTTTTTTAAGATGTAAAACAAAAATGTTTTTAAGGTGTAAAAACACCTTTTCAGAAACTTTCATTTGATATATGAAATATATAAACATCAAACCATATTTTTCCTCCCTCTTTTCGGAGTTGTATTTGAAGCAGCCCTTGACATTGTAGACGTCACAAGCTTTAATATGAGATATAACTCGGTAAGGTCGACGACCCCTTCCCGCCTAGAAATTTCCGCCCTTTTTTTTGGAGTAGGTGGGAGAATGATGGGGCATGAGCCAAAATTCAAAGTAATCTACGACGGCCCTCATGGGAGCTTTCATTTGACACCAGACTCATAACTGTAGGCCCTCGCATTCGGAAGATAGAATAAAATAATGATTTTTCTCCAATTTCCTCTTTTTATGGGGGGTGGGAGAAAGCAAGAGAGGTATACTTTTATTGGCCAGAACACTGTCGGGACACAAGCTTTCATTTGGTACAAAAGTTTTTACGTTTGGCCCACACGTTCGAAAGATGTAGTAGAACAATCCACACATCCCACCACCTTTTTGGGTGAGGGAGGGGCGTGAATTTTATGTCACTCTCCATGTCATAAGCTTTCCTTTGACGCATATTCCATCACTTTCGACCCTCACGTTCCGAAGATATAGTGAAACAATCTTTTTCCTATTTCCCTTCTAAAAGAGGAGAAGGTATGGGGGGTACTTTTATAATCTACAACACTTCCTGCATCACAAGCTTTCATTTGGCCCATAAATCATGAAGTTTGCCTGTTTTGTTCGAAAGACATGGTAGAAAAACTGCTTTGTCAAATCCACGAATGAGGAGTGAAAACCAGCACGGAAATAAGTAAAAAATACCATTTATTGTTTTCTTCCCAAAAACTACCTTTCTGTGTTTGAATTAACTTCATTTAGGATTTGCAAAATGGCCCCATTCAGCGAACAAAAGGACGCATAGACCTGAAATACTCAAATGCAGTGACATATTCCGAAAATTCGAATGAGAGAAGATATCGTGCTTCAGTCTGTGTGTTTTGAGGACTGCCTTATAAAATATTTAAGCAATCAAGTGTCTGGAGGGATTTATAAACCCCTTTCCCTTTGCTCTTCTTCAAAGGTAAAAAATTTTGAGTTTCTCTCTTTTGTCCCTGGAGAAAGGGTAGATTTCGGCTCTTAAGGCAGCCTCTTGATCACCACACTCTACTACTTATTTATCAGATTTTATAAAGAGAACATCGAGAGTCGGGAAAAAGTGTAGAAGTGGCGGGGGGAATGACTTTTAATCCTCCTCTAGACACTGACCACGTTGTAATGTTTTATGTAGCTTACAAAAATGTAGAAATTAAATATAAAAAAAGTGTTCGGAAGGGAAACAACAAGAAGAACGCATATTGCCTCTGGAGCATATCAGAATCCCGTTTTCAAAGAGAATAAAGTTTTTCTTTCTTTTTGTTATGTTTTTTTTTTTTGCTTCATCTCTTCACTCCTAAAGAGTTTGTATTCGAGCTAATGGACGACGGGAAAATTTAAATAATAGTAAGAAATTATACAACAGAAAAAATTTTCTTTTATTCCTTAAATTTAAAAAGTTGCTTTATCAGAGCTTATGAGAAAACGGGGCAGATTATTGCTGTCAGTGGAATATTTCGACACTACCACCGAAATTTCAAATTTCTGCCATAAACAGATCAGTTGCAACATTCTTTAAACGTTTCGCCATTTCCATATTTGGTGAAAAAACTACTAAGTATTTTAAAAACAAGAATTATAATATTCATTAGTACCAATCCAACAAAAAAAAAAGAGTTTTTCAATTATCTCTTAAAACAAAACAATTGCGTTTCCCACCACTGTGGATGTAAGAGATCAATCATTGCTGCCAATAGAACTTCGGGACCTTCACATTACACCATCAAAATTTCAAATTTTTAGCATAAATGTATCATTTGTAATATTCATTAAACTATTGTTAGAGGTCGTAATTATAACCTTTATGATATCTGAAAAGTGCAGATCGTAAGAGTTCATCAACATCTATCTAAGCCAAAAAAATGTTTTTTAATTTTTCTCTAGAAGCAAACAATTATCTCTCCTCTGTGTCTAAGAGATTAACTCGTTGTTGCCAATGAAAATTTAATGACCTCCCCATTCCACCATCAAAATTAGAAATTTCTAGAATAGAAATATCATTTGCAATATTTGTTTTAAATTTCGGAATTTTCAACTTTTCCACTGTCAGAGGGCGTATTTATAGCTTTTGCTAAAGACTGAAAGTTCGAATCGTAATATTTCAACAGTAATATCAACTAAAATTTTTTTTTAATTCATCTTTAAAAATAATCAATTATCTCTGAACTCACTGTTGCCAACGTAAACTTCGTGGCCTTCACATTCCATGACCAAAATTAAAGAATTGTAACATAACTACTTCGTTTGTAATATTCGTTTAAAATTTTTGAACTTTCAAAATTTTACACCTGTAGAGGGCTTAATCATAGCCTTTGAGTTATTTGGAAAGTGCATATCATAATATTACAGCAATACCTATCCAACATAAAACTAATTTTTAGTTTTTCTCTGTTAATAAAAAATTATTATCTCGTTCCTTTTTTTGAAAATAAAATGAGAACAGATTTCCAAGCCCAATTTGGCGAGAGGACTTTTTTTTTTGATAGTTCACTGAAGAAAATATATTCTAGATGCGAATTGCATTATAAAAGATTAACTATTAAAAATTAACTAAAAATAGTAAATTCCTACACTTTGCTGGACTTTCATCATCATCATCATCATCGTCGTCATCATCATCAAGCAGCCATGGGCTACGGAGATCCAACCAGACCAAGCAGTTTAATTCTCCAAGCATAACTGTCCTGAGCTACATCTGCTGCATCTGGCCACTGCACACCAATTCTAACAAGGTCCTGTTTGACATTGTCTGCCCACCGCATCCTAGGTCTCCCCCTCCTTCTGAGGTCTCTAGGCACACTGTTCATAACCTTATTCGCCAATCTATAATTATCCATACGGGCAACATGGCCAAACCAGCGGAGTCTCTCTCTGCACAATATGCTGCTTAAAGGAGGTTGCAAACTCCTTTGCCTAACCTCATCATTAGTTACAAAGCTGAACCACCTAATACTCAAGATACTGCGTAAGCATCTGGAATCAAATGCATCTAGTTTTCTGTTATCTTGTTTACATAGCGTCCAAGTTTCACTACCATAACTAACCCTAGAAAGAACCAAACTATTATACAGTCTAATTTTAGTCTTTAAGTGTATACGCCTATTTCTCCACACTCTCCATAGATTCTTAAAAGTCCCGGCAGCAATCCCTATTCGTCTGTTAATCTCATGCCGCACATCACCATTATCCGTTACATAGCTCCCAAGATAATTAAACTGTGACACCTGCTCAAGACTGCAACCATTCAGATTAACTGAATCACAGCCTGCCTGACCAATTTTCATCACTCTAGTTTTCTCTGTTTATAACCAAACCTACTCTACTACCAGTCTCATCAACAGCTCGAATGAAAGAGTTCATCTCATCAACATCATTTGCCAAAAGGGCTAAATCATCAGCATAATCTAAATCAGAAATTTTCGTATCTCGAGCCCATTTAAGGCCAAAATCTTTCCCTTGAAGTGAATTTCGCATAACATAATCAATAACCAAGCTAAAGAGAAAAGGAGATAAAATGCACCCTTGTCGAACACCAGAAGTAATGCTAAACCAATTGCTACAAGTCTTACCAACTCTCACACACGACTGTGTTATTATAGAGAGCTTTCATTATGTTAACTAACTTGCCAGGTATACCATATGATCTCACAATCAACCACAAATTATGACGATCAACAGAGTCGAAAGCCTTTTTGAAATCAACAAAGCTAGCAACCAAAGGTTTCTGAAACTCTAAACATTTCTCAAGAATCTGCCTAAGTGAAAATATCTGATCCACACATCCCCTACCACTTCTGAATCCACATTGCTCATCACGCAATTTCCTGTCAACCAGATTCTTAATTCTATTAAGCACAATCATGGAAAGAACTTTACCTGGAACAGAGAGTAGGCTGATACCCCTATAGTTATCACAAGAACTGCGATCACCTTTTTTGAAAATAGGGATAATAATAGCTCTGGTAAAATCTTTAGGAACCATGCCTTTATTATAAAAGTTATTCAAAATTTCAGTCGTCCAAGTGGTAACCGAAACATTCCCAGCTCTCAGCATTTCCGTAGTAATTTCATCTACCCCTGGGGATTTATGTAGTTTAAGTTTAGAAACAGCCAAAATAACTTCAGAATGTGTTATAGGGCCAACATTAAAGCCACCAATGCATCTATCATCATTGCAAACAATGGAGTAGAACTAACCACATTGTTTAGAACATCACTGAAATACTCAGCCCACCTAACCATGACAGAATCCTCACCTTCTACACCTTATCTTGTTTATCCTTTAATCCCTGTATACTTGTGCGTTTTCTACCACACAAAACATTAACTATCTGGTACAGCTCTCTGCTGTTGTACTGTCTAACTGCTTCTTCGGCTTTATCAGCCAAGACATCAAGCCAAAGTTTCTTATCAGCAGTTAACTGATCCTTTACATGTTTATTAAGCTCTCTGTAATGCTTTCTATTAGGACTAGTAAGGTATTGATTAACGACATTCCTGCAGTTCTTTCTTTCAGAAATGAGCTCAAGTGCCTTATCACTCAGATAATACTGCCTCCTCTGCTCCTTTTTTCCTAAAAGAGTACTGTTAGTTTCCAAAAAAGCCTGTATAAAATGGCCCCATTCTTCCTCAACTTCAGTATTAAGCAAACCATGATTGTCATAATGACTAAGTAACCTATCATGGTAAGCTTTAGCTATAACTGGGTCTTTCAGAGCTTCGGTATTAAAGGTAAATCTTTTAAATTTAGCACAATACTTTTTAAGTTTAAGTTGCAAGACATTTTTAACAAGGTAATGGTCAGATCCAATTTCAGCTCCCCTATATGCCCTGGTATTTCTAACAGAACTAGCCCATTTGTTGTTAATTAATATATAATCAATCATATTCCTATGCAGCCCATCAGGTGAAACCCATGTGTATTTATGTATGTTGCGGTGTTTGTAATATGTGTTAGTTATTCTGAAACCATTTTGTTTACTTACCTGTAGGAGACGTTGCCCATTGCCATTGCAGCTACCAATACCAAAAGGGCCTATTACTCCTCCCCAAAGGTCAGAGTCAGTACCAGCTTTGGCATTGAAGTCACCAAGAACAAGGGTAATATCTCCTTTCTTGACAGAATTCAAAATATCCTGAAGTTGTCCATAAAACCTATCCTTCTCATCCTCATCGGCATCCTCAGTGGGGGCATAACAGCAGATAACATTCAAGTCTTTAATGCTTGTCTGAAATTTTGCTGTAAGAAAGCTTTCATTAATGCACTCATATCTTAGAAGAGCATCACTAGCATGTCTGCTGAGCAGCAGACCCACACCTTGGTGATGCTTTCCATCCTCCCTCCCTGTAAAGAGAAATTTAAAGTTATTTTTAAGTATCTCATCTTTACCTGTCAATCTGGTCTCTTGCAAGCCTAGAATATCTAGGTTATAGCGATGGAATTCCTGCATGAGGATATCGCGAGAATAATCTCTATGTAATGTTCTCACGTTCCACGTTCCTGCAGAGAGAAAATGATTAGTAGGATTTTTAAAGAAATTAGGTTTATTGAGATTGGTAGGGCCAACAATATCAAACAGCCCCCTGATCGCAGGCATGGGGCAAAGACCTGTTCCTCCTCTGCTAAAGGCTGAAGTCACCGATGCTGGTAGAAACTTCAGGCACCACCTTTTCAAGTGGACTTTTTCAAGAGCCACATGGCCTGCCTGAGACACATTACTCCAGTTTAGGCTTGATGATGCCCAACTAGCTAAGTAAGGTTCAGGTACCTGCGATGGCTTCTGATTAGGATTATCCACCAGCTGATATAAGGTATCCCATGCCTCTGTTCACTTAGAGCTGGCAACCCAGAAGCAAACAGAAAACACAGCGGCAGACTCTCCCTCAACAGAGGCCCACCAGTGCAGCAAGTCCAGGATCCATAATCAAGCTCAAATCCATAAACAAGTCCAGTCTAGTAGGTATAAATGGTCAGCACCAGGACCCTGTGAAGTTGACCACTCCTCAGCAGGGTTGAAAAAAAAGAAAAAAGTGGCCATAGATGACCAGATCAGCAGGCCATACTGAACTGGCATCCCTCCCTTTCCGTTCCCTTCCAAAAGAGAATATCTCTTTTGAAAGGTACTAACGGCCTGCACCACGAGAAGGCGGGGTCGGACATTAGGTGCTAGACCTGGCCGGTTCTGTGCATCATCACTAGGGATTGGCGCACAGCTCTCCTTCCAGTTTATGCCTAGCTACCATTTACAGGCCCACTGGACTTTACAAAAGCTTAAATATCCTCACGTCAAGTTTAACCTCTTTTAATAACGTTTGGAAGAAAAAAGTGCGTTTTTCGATATTTTTTCTTGTTTTCAGTAAAAAAAAATTCAAAAAAATTTCAATGCTGTGCATTTGAAAACTATATATATTACTGAAAATTGTATCAATGAAGATTTTACTATATCAGGAACATACGTAAAAGTGCTGAGGGAGAAAAACCACGAAAGAAAAAAAAAAGATGTTTCATGCGATGCGAAAACATTCCGAAATGCTTATAATACATATTAAAAAAAAACTTATAAAAGTTACGACACTAACAACAACAGCTGTCGAACATAAAATTTCTCACGGAAACAAAGACTCGAGTACCTTAGCCTCTGAGATCACGATTGGCAACTTCCCTGCAAATAGCACATGTATCTGTAGACTTGTGGCGCTGCAGTCAAGTGTCTTACATTACGCCTAAGGAAGCTTTCATTTTTCGCCTTACATATTGTATTATTTGCTGTCAGTAGCTGCGTTAGGTAGTGGTCGGAGGATACCAATGGCGAATTTTTTTTGTTTGAAGACCATTCTGCCATGTCCCAGAGCCTCTGCCACTCATCAGTCACCTTCTTGCCTAATGTGAGCCTCAGAGTATTTGTAGAAGTCTTAACCGCAATTTCAGGCTGGTATCTATGGTGAGCTAAAAAAAGAAAATTTATCCCTTAATATTTTTGCATTAAAGTTGAATATTTGTATATTTTAGCCGCCCACAAAATCGGCCGCAGGTGTGCCATGCACACCTGCAACGACATACCCTACAAAGACCAAAGTCTCTGCTGACCACTCCTCAGGGATGGCTCAGTTGGTAGTGCACCAGGCTCGTAATCTGTAGTTCCCAGGTTCGAGTCACAGCTGGGTCAGTGTTGAGACTTTCTCCGCAAAACTCCCCGCCCTGCCCAGGGTCAGTAGGGGACACTGATGGGCTTGGAAAGACCGCCGTCCGTCAGATGGGATGTTAAGCTGTGACCCCGTGTGTGGGAGAGCCATACCCTGTGCATGTTAGAGAACACGCTGGATGACCTAGACAGGAGGCTACCATCTGTATCGCAACAGCTGTTCCAGTGGGTCCCCTCCCCTAACCTTCTCTGAGCCTTTGGGGTCCATGTGACCTGGCCATTTAGCCCATGGTGTGCAATAAAGTGCTGCTAAGAGGTAAAACAACCCAACCCACTCCTTGGAGCAAAGAAGGTATAGCTCGGAGTTAATAAAATGCAAAAAGTAGCACTTTCTGCAACAGTACTTTCTGCAACAGTCACTCTCTAACCTTTATACCAGTTAAGGCTGACATAGTGATGAACTTCAGGGGTAGGTGAAATTATTACCAAAATGATTAGAGGTGGAACATTTGTATATGATCCGATAATAGAGTGTGGTGATCAAGAGGCTGCCTTTGAGCATATGGCTGACTAATGCTTTTTACGATAAAGATGTTCTTAAGGATTTTACTAGAGCTATTTTTAACCCCATATTAAAAAATGGTGATCACAGTTCTTGTGAAAAAACATAGGGGATCAGCCTATTTTCTGTTTTTAATTGAGTTAACAGAGTTAAGAATTTGGTTGATGAACAACTGCGTGAGAAATGGTGAAGGGAGTACATAGATAGTCAGAAGTGGTAGGGAATACATATAAAAAATATTTTTACTTAAGATTTTTGAAACATGTTTCGAGTTTCTGAAACCTGTGGTTACTAGCTTTAGATTTCAAAAAGGTTTTTGACTCTGGTGGTGGACATAATTTGTGGTTGATCATTAGATTCTATGGCATACATGACAAGTTAGTTAGTATAATGAAAGCTCTCTATAATAACACCGAGTAGTTGTGTGAGGGTTGGTAAGACTTACAGTGATTGGTTTAGCATTGCTAGTGGAGTTAGACAAGGCGATTTGTCTTTTCTTTTTCGCTTGGTTATTATGTTATGCGAAATTCTGTGCAAGGGAAAGATTTTGGTCCTAAATGGTCTAGGTTTCAAAATATCTGATTTTGGTTATGCTTTGGCTAATGAGTTGACTTGCAGTAGAGTACGTTTGGTGATAAACTAAAGCGATGAAAATTGGTGACGCAGGTTGTGGTTCAGTGAATCTGAATGGTTAACCCTTGAGTGCCTGTTTATCTTGGGAGCAATTTAGCAGAAAATGGCGATTTGTGGAACGAGATAAACAGAATATGGTTGCTGCTTTTAAGAATCTATGGAGAGTGTGGAGATATAGGTATATATTCAGCTAAAGACTGAAATGAAGCTAATAGTTTGGTTCTTTCTATGGTTAGTTATGGTAGTGAAACTTGGACCGTTTATAAGCAAGTAACAGGGAATTGTGATGCCTTTGATTTTAAATTGTCACACAGTATCTTGGGTATTAGGTAGACTTTATAAATAATGATAGGATTAAGCAAAGAAGTCGGCAACCTCCTTGAGCAGCATATTGGGCAGAGAGACATCATTGGTTTTGATTATGTTGCTAATATGCCTAGTTGTAGATTGACGAACAGGATTATGAACAATGTGTATAGACAGGTTGGGCATATAATGTCAAACAGAACCATGTTAGAAATAGCCAGCAGTGGACAAGTGCAGCAACTGTAACTCAGGCCACACGTTTGGTGAACAAAATTAGTCTGGTTGGACCTTCATAGCGAGGGTGGGGTGGCTCAGTTGGTAATGTACCTGGCTTGAATCTGAGGTTACCAGGTTAGAGTCCTAGCATTGAGATTTATCTCCACAAAACTCCCTGCTCATGGTTGGTAGAGGACACGTGGCTCGGAAAATCCACAGTCTGTCGAATGAGACGTTAACTGTGGACCCATGTGCAAGAGAGCCATACTCTGTGAATGTTAAAGAACATGTTGGCATTGACGGGAGGCTACTATCCATCTTCCAACAGCTGTTCCAGTGGATCACTCACCCAACCGTGTGTGTCTTCAGGGTACTTATGACCTAGCCATTTTGCCCAGGGTGCACATCTCAACAACATGCTTCAGGAGGCAGGAATCGAACGCATGGACTGCCTTCACGTTCTCCAGACCTGAATCCCATTGAACATTCTTGGGATGCACTGGGAAGACGTCTGGCAAACCGTCCAATGCCTCCCACAACACTTTTTGAGCTGGAAGTTGCCCTGGAGCAAGAGTGGCAGAGGATCCCACAAGAACTGAACAATCTGATCCTGTCCATGCCCCATCGCTGTCAATGTGTTTTGGCAGTCTTGGGGACCATACACCCTACTGAACAGTCAATGTGTGGCACTCTCGTCCAGTTTGACATGCTTCTGTTCATCCCCACCAATATGTCACTTGCTACTCAATCACGACAATTGAGTTTGCATCTCATTTGCATAATCGAACAACTTTCTTTGACTTGTTTGCTTTTATGATGTTCTTGTTTAATAAAAACAAATCAAATGCTTTTTTTATCGCTTCATATTCATTTTGAAATATCCCCTAATTTTTGTGAGCAGTGTATTTAAAATTGCAAAATAAAAGGTAAAGTTCTGTTTTCCTCTGGTCTTTAATGAAACAGAAAAAAGAAGTCACTGTATGTCAGCTACTTATTAATATTCAAAATCAGTTCTTTTGTTTGATACATTTATAAGAATTTTTTCCCTGAAAGAAATGCAGGGGTGCAGATTACTTTCATTTTGCCGAGGTTTCCCATTAGCGTGCTTTCTGCAAATGGCTTTATTTGCTCTTTTAATCTTTGCACTTGGTGTTCAAACTACGTAGTCGTATAAAGGTGCGAGTTCTAGCATAAAGTTTTATCTTTGTAGGAACTTCTGGAAATTTGTGCATAATTTCGTTACACAATTTTTGAATAACTCCTCTCTCTTGTGATAAAGAACTTTTGCCATGAGCTCAAATTGGCTGTTTTTCTGCAGCCAATCATCAGTTGGTATAAGCAGTCCACCTCTTGAGAGAACCTTTATCCAGCTTACTGATAATGTGCTTTCAGGAACAGTAATCAATTTCCCAGATGCAATGTACTTTCTGGCATGGTAGGCAACATATCCTGCAAGATAGGTGAAAGCCTCAGCTGGCAATCAGGGTCTGAAAATGTTGGAAGTACATCAGTAGATACATTTTCTAAAGTGATGTCTCTCATTTCCCTATTACCTTCAATCATTTCCAGTGGCTCAGACATGTTATAACATTAAATATTGAATAAACTCGACTTTCTTGGTACAAACTAAATATTCACTACTTTGCAAGTCGATTTAATTTTAGAGGAAAAATTGTCTTGAGCCGGGTGGGACACGAACCGATGACCTTCTGATGTCAGGTGCTCTGGGCTACTAAGCTACGGGCCGACGATCATGATATCCTCTAATTGATGATATCAACATTCTCAACCTACAGTACATATTCCATTATGTCACATATAGGCACTGTTCAGGCGATCTTAGGCACAATCGGCAGATAAATGCCTTATAGATGGAAAGTATATCTTACAAGTATACAATTGATTAAATATTGAATAAACTCGAGTTCCTTGGTATATACTAAATATTCACCACTTTGTAAGTCGATTTAATTTTAGAGGAAAAATTGTCTTGAGCCGGGTGGGATACGAACCCACCACCCAGAGCACCTGACATGTTATCAGGAGATCGTGGGTTCATATCCCACCTGGCTCAAGACAATTTTTCCTCTAAAATTAAATCGACTTACAAAGTGGTGAATATATAGTATATGTTATAATATTCCACTAATAGTTGAGGTTAAAAATCTACTGCAATTGATGATGAATTTGATAATGGAATATCTGGCACATTGGCTCCAAGGAGCAACAGTCGTATACAGTATTTGACTTCTATTGTTGAAGGGTGGTCGTAAAAATGACCTATACCTCGGATCTGAGGAAAAAAGTTTTTAAACAATCCTGGTTTAGGCAAGCAGTCAAAATATATTTCACATTCAGTGGCTGTAGGTCTTTGAAAAGTCCCAGTAAAAACCTGAATGTCGTAAAGAAGTGTTTTTGAAAAGGCAAAAACTGCTTGTATTTTAAATTTTTGTTTCCTGAAGGCTTCTATGCAACTCGTGCAAAATATTTTCTTGCTTATTAGGCTCAGTGCCACGTGAAAGTTTTATCACTGTTTGGATTTCTGGCATTTAATATATCAAATGAATCATTTACAAGCTGGAAAAAATTCGTAGTTGTATCTTCATTTGGCATTAAATGCCTAATGGCATGAGCTGTGCGCCAGGCTCGAGTACCAGCTGGGTCAACGTTGAGATTTATCTCCGCAAAAATTCCCCACCCTGCCCACGGTCAGTAGGGGGCACCGATGGGCTTGGAAAGGCTGCCGTCTGTCAGATGGGACGTAAAGCCGTGGCCCAGTGTGCAGGAGAGCCATACCCTGTGCACGTTAAAGAACACGCTGGATGGCCTTGACGGGAGGCTACCATCTGTCTCCCAACAACTGTTCCAGTGGGTCCCCTCCCCCAACCTTCTCTGAGCCTTCGGGGTCCATGTGACCTGGCCATTTAGCCCATGGTGTGCAAAAAAGTGCCGCTCAGAGGTAAAACAACCCAACCCAACGCATGAGCTGTACGGCTTGAAAACAGCTGAGTGGCCAAGCTTACCTGTTGAAGCTCTCGACCTTTGCGAGATGTTGGAGGGATAGCTTTGGGCATAATTTAAGCTCACCAGAGTCTAAAGCAAGCAATTTCTCAATTGTATCTTTGCAGATTTTCTAGTTTCCTAATGTAAATCCATTATCTACGAAATGGCTGTGCAGCAATTTATAGAGATGTAGTACATCAGCAAAAACCCAGACACGGTGTTATACATTACTGAAACAAGTATTATCATATGTAATATTGAACTCCTTTCAGACTCTTCAGTTTTTGCCACCAAGGTCAGTGACAACTGCAATGACCCTATAACCAGAGTCTTCTACATATATCATTTGTTTTAGCAACACAGATATCACCTGAACATCAAAAAAAAAAAAAAATTGGTTGCTTCCACTTGGCAAAAAGGCCATGAATACTTGCACATTGCTATGTGGGTCCAGTATTCTGTCTTCTTCCTGATCATAGCACATTTAATTATCAACATTCATCTCGTCAAAGGAAATGACACATGTACATTTCAAAGGTAAAAATCTAATTGCTTGCATTTTCATTAAATGTAATACATCATTTAGTATGACAGGATAGCAGTGAAATGATTGATTTGTCCAGTCTGATTGTGAAATCCCAACTTTTCTCTCAGAATAATATAGCACGTTCTTGACACTGCACATAGTGTTATTTGCCTTGCATATATCCTTCATATTCCATTTAACAATTTTTTTCCCTGTCATTAATGAACGTATCTGATTTTTGGTAAATAATTTAGTTAACACATTACTAACCTTGGCATCTTCCTTTGACTTTTTATTATTCATACAGTCCTGCAATTGCTGTTGCACAGATAGGAGTTGACCCTGAAGGCATCTATTACGCGCATGAAGTTTAATGCAGAGAGAATTTAATCTCTGAATCTTGGCCTCTGTCTTTATATATATAAGCATCTGTTTTTGCTTGTTCGAAATATCTCAGTTCTCATCAATTAGCATATATTGATCAGGTTTCCTCTTCTTAGGTGATGTGTTCTAGAGTTTCCATGGCACACTTCCATACTTCACATGCATGACATCGGTTGATTCTGTCAGATGAATTTGATGCCATGTAATCATTGAATGTTTCTAGCCTATTTTCTTTGTCCACATTATCACTGATTTGAAGGTTCAATTGGTGTTGAGACAATGGTATTACAACACCAGTTGAGATAGTCATTCCTGAACACTTCGCATATTTATGATCGCTGATGGTGTTGCTGCCTGGAATGTTTATTGTAGGTACAGCAATCAGACTTTAGTAACCATTTGAGCGGTAAACCAAGCAATTCGGATTCAAATCTTTGTAGTAATCATCAGCAGTTAAATGTTGGGAGCACATTCTAGCAGTTGCAGCATTAAAAGTATCCTTTCTCTTGCATCGCAATATTTAAGCTTTACTTAACTGAGGATTGTGTGGAAAAAGATGATAAGAATATCCATACCTTTCATTTTAGCACTGTAGGTTATGCAACACGCTACAGCACAACCAGGCATAATTCCAATGAACTTTAACTCTCACAAACTAAAAAAATTATTTATAATTTAAATATACTGAGGTTTACATAGTCTTGAAAAAGCCTTTTTCGATCAGTTTAGAAAGTTGGGAAAATAAAGTGATTCGATAAACAAACTGATCGCGATTCACTCGTTCTCTATATTTCTTTGCTACAAGTGATCGCAGGTGTGCTCCAGCTGACGTAGGACACAGAACAAACAAAACTCATTCGTACTACAGAGCCTTGGCTGCTCCTTGTTAGGTAAAACAACCTAACCTTTCATATCTCATGAGAATTTTGTATGTATGCAACCGCCAAATTGTACACTGTGAAATCCAAACAAGTTCTTTAAAAATATATATTCTTTTCAAGAATCGATTAAAAATAAATATTTGCTTTGTTAGAAATTATTAACACATTTAAATAGCTGAAATTTATACTAGCTTCAATATTTCTTCAGGGTTTTTAATTCAACTCAGAACAAGAATGCCATATACTCTTCCTTATTGATACATCTTCTTCACAAAGCAATTCTGATAAAATACAATAGCGGATCAAACTTGCAAAATGACTACTTCAAGAAAATAATTTATTTTACATATTTACACACTCTACAGGCATATCACTAAGCAACACAGAATACTAAATTTAAGTCCACATTATCTCAATACGTTTTGATGAGTAATTTAGAACGTTCTCTACGGAACCTTTTAGTTTTAATCTACGTTCTGTCATTTCTTCAGTTCTTTCCGAGAATTCATCTTGGAGGGTTGTAGGAATAAAGGTAAGATCTATTGGATATGACAATGATAAACACTGAAGGTTTGGTAACTGACTAAGTTGAGGTAGGCAGGCCAGTAGATGTTGCGATTCTACTTGTAGTCTTGATATACTTAAAAACCTAAAAGGGCAAAAAAATACAACTTTAAGAAAACAAATATTTACGAAAATGTAAACAAAACTAAGGTATAAATGCAAATAATTTAGCCATAACAATAGGATACCCAGGAAATTCTAATAAGGGGGTGGGGCATGATTGGTATACTAAAATATAATAGGGGTTGAAATGCTAAAGTTTCTGTTGGAAACTGCTTGGTCTCCATCAATTGGGTTGATGGGCAGTGTATTTCAATGCTGAGTGAAGGAAATTTTGATTCCTTCGTTGGTTGGAGTTTTATGGTGCAAGAGCAACTAGGGCTATATTGCACTAAGCAAAAGTACATAAAGAGATAAAAGACCTTCAACCCACAACCAAAGTTAAAACAAACGACGATACAGAATAATAATCAGACGATGATACAGTGTAAAAATCAAAAATAACAATGGGTGTATAGGACCCATTTAAAATCAGAAACAAGAGTAAAATATAGGAAAAAATGCATAAATATCATAAACAAATAAAATAACCTGTAAAACATAAAAATCGAAAACAGGAGTTAAAATCAAGGCATCAGAAAAAAGATGTCCAAGGGTAAGGGGCTCTCTTAAAATCGTGAGAGGCACAAAACAAAAATGTCTGTCAAGGTTAAAAGAAAGGCAATCGATTAAAATGTGTTTAATTGTTTAAATGGTGTCACAAAACTAGCATTTAGGTTCATCTGCCTGAAGAAGAAATGAGTGTGTAATAAATGAATAACCTAAGCAGAACCAAGTACAACTTCCTCCTTGCAATTTCTGCAGTAACATTACTGCCATGGTTTGATGATAGGTTTGAGCTCAAAGAGCTTGTTTGTAAGCTGTTCTGACCAAGATTTCTGCCACTGTGTCTGGAGCTCGATTGGTAAAACACTGCTGAAAATCCAGATATGGAACCAACGACAGAGAGCTGTACAGGGGTGTGGCTGACTTGGCAGCAGCATCTGTCAAGTTATTGCCCCTAATACTGACATGACTGAAAACCCAACAGAAACGGATGGTTGTTGTAGCTGCTGGTGGATCTTAAAAAGAACTGGGTGAGGTTGATGCCTCCCCAAAATCAAAGCCTGTAACGAACTGAGCGGGTCAGTGTAAAACACATACACCAACAATGATGCTTAGCAGCAACGTGGTCCAAGGTGTGGCTGATAGCGTGAAAGTCTACAGTGAAGATGGAACACTGCAGTGGAATCTGGTCTGCACTGATTACATCACAGCAGACCATGGCAGACCCATGATGTACCAGATTTCGAGCCATCTGTGAAGGCAGCAAGAAGTCTGGATACTCAGCATGATGGCTGGCAAAGAGTTGCTGGTACACACTGTCGGGTGTAAAGGCCTTCCCCATCACGCACAGGGAAAAATCACAGGAAGGGGAAACAGCGGGCCACAGTGGGAGTGACTCAATTGTCGACTGTGCGATGCTATCGAGACTGGTGTTGATGTCTCTGAGGTAGCCTCGGACTCGCAAACCAAAAGGATGAATAGCAGTCGGCTGATTGGTGTAAAGCATTTCACACTTTGGACTGACAACGCCGTGCCATGTGGGGGATGTCCAAGCAGGAATCGCAATTTTGCTGCATACTGCAGGGACAACTGCTGACAGCGAATGGATAATGAAGGTTCGTCGGTCTCAACATACATACTCTGGACTGGTGAAGTGCAGAAGGCCCTTGTGCAAACATGGAGGGCCTGATGATGTAGAGGATCTAGTACCTTCACCATCGAATCCCAGGAGGAGTCATACACCTGGGATCTGTAGTCCAGTTTCGACCGGACAAGTGCAAGGTAATGGCAAAGAACATCGGTTCGCCTCCACGAGAGAGAGAGAGAGAGGACAGGGCCTTGAGGATGTTCAATACCCAGTGCACTTGGACCCGAGATGTCGAATATGGGGTAAAAAGGTTAATTTCCAGTCGAAGATGAAACTAGGTCTTCAACACAACTGGAATGATGTTACCCCTGAGCCGCAATTCAGGGTCAGATGATGATTATGTTTGTGGCAAAAGTTCATGCAAGCAGTGTTCTGTGGGGAGAACCAAAACCCATTGGCCATTACCCAAATCGAAAGATTGTTCAGGGCAGTTGTTGTTCAATGACCCTCATGCTGGACGACGCTAAATCGTCAACACAGAGGGCATTGCATACAGTCGGAGGAAGTTGCCATGTAATGGAATTTATCTTAACAGCAAAAAGCATAACACCCAGGATGCAGCCTTGTGGCACCCCCTGTTCTTGGGGGAAAGGCTACAACAGAGTATTGCTGACACGGACATGAAAAGAACATGCCGATAAGTAGTTTGAGATGGAGATTGGCATGTGACCTCTCAAGCCAAAGCTATGGAGGTCACAAAGAATGCTAATCTCCACGCTGTGTTGTACCCTTTTTCAAGGTCGAAGAAAATGGACACCAGGTGCCCTCGACATTAAAAGGAATTCCTGATCGCCGATTCGAGGCAGATCAGGTGATCTAAAGTAGACCTGTGCCTTCAGAAGCCACACTGGGTGTTGGAAAGATGGCCGTGATGTTCCAAATCCTGGTATTTACCATTCTTTCCAATACCTTGCAGATGCAGCTTGTCAATGCTATTGGTCAATAATTGGAAGGAATCTTGGGATCTTTGCCTGGCTTGGGGAAGGTGAATACAATAGCCTCCCGCCAGGAGTTCAGAAACTGCTCTTCGATGAAAATATGGTTGAACAGCCTGAGCAGCCAATCCTTACTAGATGGTGAGAAATGTTGGAGCATTGCATAATGGACATTGTCTGGCCTGACGGCAGATGCACGAGAAGTGTGCAGAGCAAGGTGAAGCTCCTCCGCTGTGAATGGCCTGTTGTAAGGTTCCGAGTGAAAGGACATTCGAGTGAAACAGAAAGGACAGTGGAGAGCATTCGGCCTTGCTCTTTGGTGCCAGAAACTCGGGGGAATAGGAGGATAAAGAAGAGATGGAGGAGAATGACTCCCCTTAGAGTATTGGCAATTGCTAGAGGATCAGCAATTGCCTGTGCATTTTGCTTCAGGATCGATAATGAGTGGGACGTGCACTTTCCACCCATCTTCCGGATTTTATCCCACACAACCTTAGAACTGGTCATGCGGGTAATAGAACTATTTTTATTAAAGATTCCTTCTGGCTCTGGCGCTTTCGCCCTGGCACGTTTGAATGCTTTAAGGTTAGGGGATGTTGGATAGCTCTAAAACACCTCCCAAGCCTTGTTCTGAGCCTTATGAGCTGCGGTGCAGTCGGGATTCCACCACAGTTTTGGGAACTGTGGATACAGAGTCAAGGTCTGAGGAATAGTAGAGGCAGCTGCATGGACAATGCAGTCCATCATCTCCACCAGATGGCAGAGATGCAACATTGATTGGCTCCTGGTTGATAGAGTGGTCATTGAGTTCAGAGAGGAACTCGAACCCACTCCCGTCAGCCTGATCAAGCCTCTACTGTGAAATGCATGAAGGACTGCAAAGTACCCCACAGATGGTCACTTCTGTATGGATTGCTCTCGACCTCCCATGTGAAGAGTGGAAGGATCGAGGAGGAGCAGATGAGATCATTGGCAGTGAATATGTGGGTTGGGGAGTGGAAGTGGTATCAGGTGTATTGGTATCAGTGTTCAACACGGAGAGTGATGGATCCAGGAGCCCTGCTCCATGGCCTTGCCCCTCCCGTTGGTGTCATCACTTTCCCAGAGTGGATGTCCATTGAAATCCTCCATGATGAGAAAGGGGGATGGAAGATGCGAGACGAGGTCATCAAGATCTTCACGAAAAACAAGACTTCTGGGTGGGAGGTAGATGCAGCAGATAGTCAATGAAAACCCCACAAAGAGGCAGATAGCAACTGCCTCTAAGTTGTTGGTGAGGGGAACGAACTGGAATGGAGAATGGTTGCTCACGAGGGCGGCGACATCCCCGCCAGCTGGATCATCTCTAGCCTGGTCCCAGCGAACAAGAGAGAAGTGACAGATAGTCGGATTGTTGACCGTCTGCAGGTAAGTCTACTGCAAGCACACGCGTATTGGTTCATATGCCCTCAGGAGGACCCTAGATGTTGTCAATATCCTGTGGAATCCACGACAAGTCCATTGCAGGAGTATGGCCATCTCAAATCTTTGTAGTTTGGGCAGACTACTTATGATTTATTTCAACCATTGTTGGCGACAATTTCGGAAAAAAGGGGCGGTCTGTGCTCATGTCCTCGGAGTCATCCAAGTGACACCAATCAGAGACCGCTGAGTGAGGTGGGGTTATATTTTCTTTTTAGGCCCTGGTGGGGGCACCTTGGCTTGGAAGGTCTTGCTGTCTGTGGGTGGGATGGAGAGAGTGTCTGTGGCCTTCCAGAGGTGGAAGGTGCCTCAGAAAGAATGGACACAGACTTCGGCTTCGCCTGCGAAATGAGGTACTTTGTTGCAGGCGAGAAAGATTCAGACAGTGGTATGCTGATATCTGTCTGCACAGCCACAGAAGCCATTGGAATGATGGGCTTTCCACGCATTGCCCCAGCATAGGAGACCTTGCCAGGCAGTGCGAGCTTTCTCGCTCCTGGATAGGAGATGTTGTGCAGCGTTTTGAGGCACTGCACCTCCTTCTCCTCCAGCCACTTTGGACAGTTGCAGGAGTATGCCAGATGTTTGCCACTGCAGTTTATGCAACATGCCTTTTCTGCTGTGCAGTCAGGTTCGAGATGATCCTGACTGCCACAACAAGCACAGGTGAGCTTGTCCCAGCATGCTGTGTGGGCATGGCCGAACCTCTGGCATTGAAAATGCAGAGAGTTTGGTTTAAATGGCCGAACCTCTGGCATTGAAAATGCAGAGGGTTTGGTATAAATGGCCGTACCTTGCAATGCAAGTACTCTGCCTTGATGGAAGTAGGCAAGGGTGGTGTGTTGAAAGTAATTATTAGTACTCTGGTGGGTATTAACTTTCCATCACATAATTGCAAAACTGGGTGGACTGCTGTCACTCCCTGCGATGAAAGCTCCAAGAGGATTTCCTCCTCAGAAACCTGGAGGAGGCTCCACATGGAAATCTTACCCTGGGAGGAATGGCAACGAAGACATAGAAGATGGTGACTCTTTGCGAGCTCTTTTAGCAGCATTCTCCAATGATTTTCTTTTTTGGAACTCATGGTTGTTTTTTGGGATTCAGTGCCCGTTGTCCTCACCCACCACAGAGTCCAACAAGGGGATGCCCAATGGGGCTCCATGGCTGCCCAGGCACCATACCCACAGAGCCAGTTAGCCAAACCCTCACGACTAAACAAAAAGGAAAGTTAAAAGAGAAATGTGAGAATCTCATCTGAGGTCTCACAAAAGAAAAGAAGTGGAAAATAGAGAAAAGTGAGAAACAACTCGTTTTCACAAATGAAAGAAAATTACAAAATTAATAAATCAGGGGGGAAACTCAAAACTGTTGCCCGGATGTGGACAAGGTTACTCACCTATCTGCATAGTTGCCCTTAGCAGGACCAGCCGATTGATCCTGAGGGGTCACTCCATGACCTCCCACCAAAGCAGTGTATAGCAGCGGCCCCGGAAGTCATTGCCCCGCCCGACAACAGACCATCCGTCAGATGGGACATTAAGCCGTGGTCCTGTGTATGGGAGAGACACACCCATGGACGTTAAAGAACATGCTGGATGGTCTTGAAAGAGGTTGATACCCTTTTCCCAACAGCTGTCCAGTGGGTCCCCTCACCCAACCATCCACGACACCATGAGAGCTTTAAACTTGGACATCTGTCCCAAATAACTGATATTTAAGTAGCGAATATCATGTTTTTTAAATTAAAAGAGCTCGAATTTACCCTTAAAAATGATACACTTTTGGCACAATTCATGTACAGAGTTGCAGTAAAATTAGACCATAATGCTACCTAACCATATTGGCAAACCATCGGCACGGTTCAAAATTCGAAAGTTTCATAATTAGAGATATGAATGAACTGGCTGATTCGATAATATAAACTAATGTAGATGATAAGTACTCTCCCAGCTGCTCCGCGGCCTTAATGTCAGTGTTATGACAGGCATCAACCAGCACACAAGGCTCAAAATTACCAAAATTAGAGATATGAATGAAAAGAATATTTCAGTAATATAAAAGTAATGCAGATGACAGGTACTCTCTCTGTTGCTTCGCAGCCTCAATGTCAGCATTCCAATAGACCTCAACCAGCACACAAAGGTGGCTTTTGGTGCCATCCATAAGATGTAGTACTGTCGCATAGTGGAATGTCGGATGGCATCATTCAATCATATTCGAGCTCCGCAACAGACAGGCACCCCAATGGCAGGATGGCCAAACGGGACCCCAGCAGTCATGAGCTGAGGAGAGAAGACTGGGACCCCCAAGCAACTGCCAGGATCCTACTTTCCAGGGACACGGGTCTCTGCACATGGCAAACAAGTGGCAAGCATTCAGGACCCTGTGAAGCTACCCGAGCCAGCGAAACCTTCACAGGGTGGTCCATCACCGCGTTCAGGAGCTCGGACTGAGGGGTTTGCTTCCTTGGGTACCCCTAATTTTTCAAGTGATTTTATCAGCTGTTGCTATTATTCTTCAAAATAAGTGTTATTAACTAAATTAATCTAGTTTCTTTTCAGACTTCATTTTCCACACACCCCTGATGCTAAGCTACTGTTACTCATCTTAACCAATTTAAAAATTCAAATTTCATGTTATTTATGAAAATGTCAGAGAAAAGGCAGAAAAAGGTGATATATGAATGATAACGAACTAGCAGATTCACCCAATGTAGCTTGGGTCTGAAATTCTCTAAAGTATATAATAGATGGCAAGCTACTATATGCTACTAAATTGCAAGCTTTCATTTAACATAAAACTCATCACAATCATTTTGTCCTCCATGGTAAAACTTTTATCCCCCTCTTTTATGGGAGGTCTGAAACTTTCTGAAGTTGAAGTAGATGGCACTTTCCACATAATTTTGAATAACTGATAATGCTAAGTCTATGAGACACACCATTTTTAACTGCCAATGTTGTTTATGGGGATTTCGATAAATCCAAACCCACCTACCCGAGTTTCGGTTGATCCCAGCAAGTTCGCACATAGCTTATACTCTACCCCTGGGTGAAGGGAATGTTTGGCAAAGTTTGGTGCCTCTAGCTCTTCTGGGGACTAAGTGCATAAGCAGACAAACATATTAAACTTTCTTCATTATATATTAGATTACACAAGTAAAAATTACTCACTTTAATTTGCACATTTTAGATAAGGCAATAAACAGCTGGCTAAGTTCCGATTGCGTGATATGACAATTCTCAATCTCCAAAACATTTAGTGAAGAACTTGTGGCATCTAACAGTGTTAAGAAACTGGAAAAAATGCAAAGTTGAATTATACAAAAACACAAAATAATGTTTGAGTAGTTTTATGTGAAGTAACCCACAGTTATTACTAGTAAAATCTAATTTTCATCTTATAATGGGTTGGGTTGTTTTACCTCTGAGCGGCACTTTTTTGCACACCATGGGCTAAAATGGCCAGGTCACATGGACCCCGAAGGCTCAGAGAAGGTTGGGGGAGGGGACCCACTGGAACAGCTGTTGGGAAACAGATGGTAGCCTCCCGTCAAGGCCATCCAGCGTGTTCTTTAACGTGCACAGGGTATGGCTCTCCCACACACGGGGCACACGGCTTAACGCCCCATCCGATGGACGGCGGCCTTTCCAAGCCCATCGGTGTCCCCTACTGACCGTGAGCAGGGCAGGGAATTTTTACGGAGATAAATCTCAACGCTGACCCAGCTGGGACTCGAACCTGGGAACTACAGATTACGAGCCTGGCGCGCTACCAACTGAGCCACCCCCGCCCCCCTAGATTAATCTATACTTAAGACTTAGATTAATAAATAAAATGCTTAGAATCTGTATTTGCTGTTACTTAATATATAATCAATCATATTCTTGTGCAGCCCATCAGAAGAAACCCATGTCTACTTATGTATATCACAGTCTTTGAAATAAGTGTAATTTCTCAAAAATTTCCTGAGTGAAAATATCTAATCTACACATCCCCCACCCATTCTGAATCATTGCTCATCACATTGCTCATCACGCAATTGCCCTTCAACCATATTCTTAATTCCATTAGGCACAATCATGCAAAGAATTTTACCTAGAACAGAAAGTAGGCAGATACCCCAATAGTTATGACAAGTATGATCACCTTTTTTAAAACTAGTGATAACAATAGCTCTGGTAAAATCCTTAGGGATATATTAATCTAGGTTGGATTGTTTTACCTATGAGCGGCACTTTTTTGCACACCATGGGCTAAATGGCCAGGTCACATGGACCCCGAAGGTCAGAGAAGGTTGGGGAAGGGGACCCACTGGAACAGCTGTTGGGAAACAGATGGTAGCCTCCCATCAAGGCCATCCAGCGTGTTCTTTAACGTGCACAGGGTATGGCTCTCCTGCGCACGGGGCCACGGCTTAACGTCCCATCCGACGGACGGCAGCCTTTCCAAGCCCATCGGTGTCCCCTACTGACCGTGGGTAGGGTGGGGAATTTTGCTGAGATAAATCTCAATGCTGACCCAGCTGGGACTCGAACCTGGGAACTACAGATTACGAGCCTGGCGCGCTACTGACTGAGCCACCCCCGCCCCTATACATTTTGGAGTATTACACTTTTTACCTAAAAGAGTACAAGTTTCAAGAAAAGCTTGCTTAAAATGATCCCATTCTTCCTCAACTTCAGTAGTTGGCAAACTATCACTGTCATAATGCGTAAGTAACATATCATGGTAAGCTTTAGCTACAACTGGGTTTTCAGAGCTTCAGTGTTAAATGTAACTTTTATAACCTTAACACTTCTTAAGTTTAAAAGATGCAAGACTCTTTTAACAAGGTAATTGTCAGTTCAAATTTCAGCTCCCCTATATGACCTGGTATTCCAAAACAGAACCCATTTGCTATTAATTAATATAAAATCAATCATATTCTTATTCAGCCCATTTGGTGAAACCATGTATACTTATGTATGTCACGGTGTTTGTAATAAGTGTTAGTTATTCTCAAACCATTAAGTTTACTTACTTGTAGGTGACATTGCCCATTGCCTTTGGAACTATCAATACAAAAAGGGCCTATCACCCCTTCTCAAAGGTCAGAGTCAGCACCAATTTTGTCAATTGAAGTCATTTAGAACAAAGGTAATATCTCCTTTCTTGACAGAATTCAAAATACACTGAAGTTGTCCATAAAATCTATCCTTCTCATCCTCATCAGCATCCTCAGTGGGGGCATAACAGCAGATAACATTGAAGTCTTAAATGCTTGCTTGAAATTTAGCTGTAAGAAACCTTTCATTAATGCACTCATATCCTAGAAGAGCATTGCTAGTGTGTCTGCTGAGAAGCAAACATATGCCTGACAGTTAGTGATTAGTGGGATGTTTAAAGAAACAATGTTTATTGAGAGAGGGAATGCTGACAATATCACACAGCCCCATAATTGCAGGGATGGGGACAAAGACCTGTTCCCCCACTGCTAATGGTTGAAGACATCAACACTGGAAGATTTCCTCCAATGTATGATTTGACGATGCCTGTAGAAGCAAGAGTTTTGGTCAGCTGATGGATAATCCTGATCACAGACTTGCGATGGCCTCTGATCAGGATTATCCATCAGCTGATAAACATATCCTGTGAATCTATTTACTTGGGGCTGTCAACCCATAAACAGAAAACACAGAAGAAGATTTTCCCTCAACAGAAACCCCCATCAATGCAGCAAAATCAGGATCCATAATCATGGCCAGAGCCATTATTCCAATCTGGTAGGTGTATATGGTTAGCACTAGGACTATGTGGTTGACCACTCCTCAGCAGGGTATAGAAAAAAAAGAAAAGTAGACATAGTAATCCAGATCAGTAGGCCACAATGATTTGGTAACCCTCCCCTTCTGCTCCCTTCCATAAAAGAGTATTTCTTTTGAAAGATACTAGACCTACATTGCGAGAAGGCGGGGTCTGACATTAGGTGCTAGGCCTGGCCAGTTCTGTGCATCATCAAGGGATTGGTGTTTAGCTCTCCTTCCAGTGACTGGTTTAGATTTAATAAATATTGTTTGTTTTTAATTTGATATGAATTTTGATGTACTATAAGATATCCATGTTGTAGTTTAGTTTGCCATTTCTAAACATAGTAATCCCTCAGGTTTACGAGCTTAATTTATACCCCCAAAACTTCTCATAAGTCAAAAGTTCATAAAACAAGAATTTCCCATTACTTTCCATGTTATATAAATTTTAATTAGTTCCAGGGGCAAAAATATCTCCCCAAACATAGAAAGTTCACCTTAATACAAAACAGAAGGGTACCTAAGTATGAAACAAATGACACTAATGACCAGTTACTATACTTAAATGATATTCTTAGTCATTAGTTTATACAAAACCTACTTCGATTTTTTTTAATACATGCATCTTATAAAAAAATAGTTTAAATTTAATAAGTATAGTTTACATTTTCAATTTGATATGAATTTTGATGGTTATTTTAGTTACATTATCAGAGTTGTATGGAAAAATGCATAAACATCAGATACTGTCCTTATTATACATATGCATATAACTAAAACAAATACTTATTAACATAATCAAAAGTTCTCTGTTATTGGGCAATAAAATTTTAAAGTTTATCCTTAAAACAATTTGCATATTAAAAAGTTTTCAGGAGCACACTTAAAAGGTTTTGTCATCAAGATCTTCCCAGAAAATGATGCTTCCAGGTGGAAGATATACAGAGCAGATAAAGACCATCCCACAAAGAGGTGGATAGCAACCATCTATAAGTTGGTGGTGAGGGGTACAACCTGGAATGGTGAATAGTGGCTCATGAGGAATGCGACACCCCTGCAAGTTGGACCAAACCACACCAATCCCAGTGGAAAGTGAAAAATGCAAGTATATCTTCTGCAGGGATATGCAGATGGGCTTGTGTGCCTGAAGGAGGGCCTTGGAGGTCATTAAGATTCCTCTGGAAACTATGACAATTCTATTATAGGAGTATGCACACTATATGCATACTATATATGCATACTATTATAGTAGACATACTATATATAGTATAGTAGGAGTATGCATACTATATATGCATACTATTATAGGAGTATACATCTGAAGGCTTAAGATAGTAAGCAGACAAACATTTTCGGTTTAAAAGAACCAGTGTGGACAATGGTTTATAAAAATAAGGGTGGTCTATGTCTATGTCCTTGCCCAAAGGTCATTTGCAGAGAGGGAATCCTTCGTCCCCAGTGAAGGGCCCCTTAGGTTTGGAAAGTCTGGCTGTTTGCAGTCGAGAAAAAGGTGGTATTCCAGAGGTGGAAAGCTGGGGTTCGAAAGATCAGCCTACTTTATGTTTAACATCTTTGCATTATTGTGATTGACAGAATTAAGAATTAGATTCATGCACAACTGCATGATGAACAGTATGGATTCAGAAGTGGAGGGGCTGCACAGATCAAATATCTTCACTTAGGCAGATTTTTGAGAAATGTTTAGGGTTTCAGAAATCTGTAATTATGGAGGGTGTTCAAAAATTATTGACAAGTGTATATTTGCTCTTGTCCCACTGAAGTCAATGAGCTACGATTTGTTTGAAAGCTTGTCTAAACTTGCCATTATGTGTTAAAAATAAAGGCTGAATCTTTATTTCTCTCTTAGCTAGCAGTGTGTAAAGTTTAATATGTGAAATCTGTGCATTGTTGATATGAAGCCTACTAAAGACAGAAAAAAAAAATTACATTTTCAGAAAGATGCAGCTTGGGGATAATGCAAAAAAATTCATGCCAATTTATCAGAAGTATGTGGGGATCATGCCTGTTCATAATCTGTTAATAATAGTTGCACTGTTATGGGATGGATGAGCAAATTCAGTGAAAGACAGCAAAACTTCAAAGACCTCCCTTGTGCAGGAAGATCAAGACTGAAGGAGGCTGCAAATGGGAGAACTATCACTGCTGTTTGTGAAACATTAAGGAACCCACACATCACTGTTCATGTATCTTAGATGTCAGTGTATCGATTAGTAGTGTGGTAACAATTATTCAGAATCATCAACATTTAAAGTTCCAAAAGATCTGTGCCAAATGGGTACCCCACAAACTGAAATAACAACAAAAAAAGGGCTAGAGCTGATTTGTGCAAGGAGATGCTGACAATGTTTGAAACTAGTGGCCCCAAACAGTTAACAGACATTGTCACAGGTGCTGAGATGTGGTTACAACACCCAGAAAGATTGAGAACTATATTTGGGTTTCGGAAGATGAACTGCATCCCCAAATCCTTCAACAAGACTTTTGCTCAAGGAAGATGTTTACAATTTT
The DNA here is from genome assembly GCA_038380435.1 of Ryuthela nishihirai. Classification (NCBI taxonomy): domain Eukaryota; kingdom Metazoa; phylum Arthropoda; class Arachnida; order Araneae; family Heptathelidae; genus Ryuthela; species Ryuthela nishihirai. The sequence continues at coordinate 25,132,751 of JAWZYU010000001.1, forward strand.
TTTATATTCCCAAGGAGTGGTAGCTGTGAACACCTTACCTGAGAAAATGACTATAAATGGCCAATATTACATCAACAATGTTTTGCCCAAAATGGTTAAGGAGATAAGGAGGCATCCAACAACAGGTGGGTCAAACGTTTTCCTTCTTTATGACAATGCTCACAAAACCTGGCAAGTTACAGCCTATCTGCAGTAGGAAAAGTATCAAACAGCTGCATATTCAACTGATCTTTTATCATAGGATTTGTGATTGTTTCCAAAAATTAAAAAAAGGGCTAATGAATATTTATCCACTATCAAGCTTTTTTTTAAATAACAGGATGAAGATGGTGTAGAGGAAAAATTGTCTTGAGCCGGGTAGGATCTGAACCCATGACCTCCTGATACCGACTGAGCTACTAGCCACTGATCAATCTTTACTGCTGATGTAATGCTATACACCATCTGGTCAATCACTGTCTTTTGAGTGCATTTGGGGACTATATCTTCAGAGCCATCCTGGTCTTGTGCACATGACCAGCCATGCCATAAGAGCCTCCTAGCTGATATTTTTTATGAGCAAATCGGAATCTACTTCACCTCTGGTATCATCAGTAGTATCTTGTATTTAGACATATGAATTCACAGCTTATCATTGATTTAATGAATATTTATCCACTATCAAACTTTTTTTAAGTAACAGGATGAAGTTGGGTGTTCAGGAAAAATTGCTGTGAATCTTTTTTCAAGGGTGCAAGAGCTTGCAAAATGCATTCATTCAGAGTTGCAGAATATTCCCTATTAGAAGTACCACCAAGCATTCTAGAATTGGCCTAGATGTCTGCAACTTTGAATAGATGCTGAAGGGGAGTCCTTTGAAAGACACTAAAAGTTTGTTGAGGTAAGTGCAATAGTTTTTGTTCTGCAGATGAATGTCAAACTTTTTGAATGCCCCTCGTACCAGCTCATAGATTTTAAAATGTTTTTGATTCTGCTGATCATCTTAATTTGCAGTTAACTCTAATTTTTTGGAAAACCTGATAAGTTAGCATTATAATGGCTCTCTAATAACACTGAGTCATGTGTGACAGTGATAAAGCTTGTAGTAATTCATGTGTGACAGTGATAAAGCTTGTAGTAATTCAGTTAGCATTGCTACTGGAGTTTCATAAAGATGTATTTGTCTCCTTTTCTCTTTAGTATGGCTACTGATTATGTTATGTGGAATTCATTGTAAGGAAAAGATTTTGCCTTTACATGGTCTAGAGATTTGAAATTTTCTGATTTAGATAATGCTGATATTTTTTTCTATTGACAACTGTTGTGATGAAAAGAATTCCTTCATTACAGCTGTTGATGAGAGTGATAATGAGTAGGTTTGGTGATAAACAGAGAGAAAACTAAAGCTATGGAAATTGGCCAGGCAGGTGTTTTAAATGGTTGCACTCTTCAGAAAATGTCCGAGTTCAATTAGCTGGGCGATACTGATTATGTGCAGCATGAGATTAACAAAAGAATAGGTATTGCTGCTGGGAATAGTTAGAATCTATGGAGAGTGTGGAAAAAATGGCCTGCGAAACCAAAAAGCATATACTACAAGACTAAAATTAGATTATACAATAGTTTGGTCCTTTCTAAAGTTAACTATGGTTATAAAATGTGTATTCTCTGTAAGCAAGATAACAAGAAACTTGATGCCTTTGATTCTAATTGCTTACACAGAATTCTGGGGATTAGATGGTTTGACTTTGTAATAATGATGTCAGGCATAGGAGTCAGCAACTGGTTTTGAGCAGGATATTGTGCAGGGAGAGACCAAGTTGGTTTGGCCATATTTCAGTGATGCATAGCTACAGATTCGCAAATACAGTTACAAACAGTGTACCTAAAGGATTCAGAAAAAAAAGAGGAAGAAACAGAACGCAGTGGGCCAATAATATCAAACAGGATGTTTTCAGAACTACAGTGGCCAAATCCAGCAGTTGTAGTACAAACATGTTAAAATACACAATCTGGATGGACCTCTGTAGACCTTGGCTGCATGAGGACTTTTGCATCTATGTATGAATTTACTCGATGTGTGTGTGTGATTGCTGAAAATACTTTTATTTATTATTAATGGTTCTTATAACTTCCCTTTCAAATAATTATTTTAAAAGAATAGTTAAAGAATTTATCATTCTCTTTTTTGTTAGTAAGTCACATGCAGATTATTAATACAAGTAAAGAATTTAAACATTTAAATATTATATCTTACCTCTGTATATGGGATCCTAAGAAATTGTCATTTAAATTTAGATTCAGCAGTGTTTTTGCATGAGGGGAATTTGCCAGATATATTAGATCATTTTCTGATATTCTGCAGCCTGCAAGTCCTAAATAAGTTAATTTTCCAAAATAAGGATCATTACAGTTGACATCTTCACAACTTCTTTTTGACTTTTTATTAACAGGTAAACAAACAGCTTCTTCAGTATTTTCATACCTTTCAGCACAATACAGCTGCTTTAAAAGTAATTCAATTTTGCCTCCCAGGGTACAGTTACCAAGGTCTATGCGAGAAAGATGAACAAGATTTCTGAGTAACACTGCCAATTTCTCATGTAAGGTATTATTTCTGCAGTTGATACCAGAATACGCCAAATCAAGGGCTTTCAGGTTGTGGAATACTTTTAAATTTGATAATATTTCTACAAAAAGATCATACCCTAAACTTCCAAAGCCCAAGGAAAAAAGCCGTAGATTCTGAAAGAAAACAAACCAAGTTGCTTTAAAATACACTTTTATATAAAAAGATTATAGATGTATTTCACTTTATAAAGTTAGTAATATTGCAATTTATCACAAAGCAATATAAGTATACAAAAAAGTTAAATCTCTTTCCTTTAAAATCAAAGTTTTTTTTCCACTTGTTTTATGGCAATTTGCAGCAACAGACTTCACTTTTACAACCCTTAATTTTACTTATGATGGATGCATTAGGTTATCAGTACATTTACTTAACCTTTAATACACAGAAGAGTGAAATTTGTTGAAAAATTTTGTATAGCAAATCTGCTATGCAATAAATATTTTTGTATAGCAATTTCTTACTTTCGCATAGCATGTTTTCTCTTTTTCTTTTCCTTTTAACTTTCACATTTACATTGCTTATGGTTATAATGCAAAAAAATAAATAGAAACAATACCACTAAGATATCATTATCAGAAGCCTTTGGTGATGAAAAAATATTATAAACAGTACCAACAAATATGTCTTTGGGTTATTTTTTGCCATCATATCCCAATTTCCACCCTGATTTTCTTGGATGTCCACTGGCTTTCATAGCCATCAAATGGTTTATGTGGACTAATTGCATTAACACTGCACTGCTTATTCCTCTTTGGAACATACCATTACATATCTGAAAGATACAATGTACACTTACTTTTATTGGTAGTAAAGAGAAATCCCTTCAAGTAAAAAAGAATAGAAAAAAAATTTCTGTTTGAGAAAATATTTAATCACTTAATTTGCATAGCTCTAAAACTTGTATTGCAAAATTATGCTACACATAAAACACAATTTATCACAACTCAGTGTAAAATGCATTACAAAATGCAATGCAGTATCAGTTAAATTAACCACTGCAGAAGACCCAAGGGTCCCAAACAAATTTCAGTATCTTAGTCCAAAAACCTTAGTGTTCAAAGTACTGTTATTTCAGTAATAAAGTATCATAGGAAAACATCCTATAGACAAGGCTGCCCAATTTCTGATAACAGATGGTGCCACTGGCAAATCAACAAAATTGCAGGAATGCTTATATCCCACACTGCTGAAAAAATTGTTAGCTTCTGGTGGTCTAGTGGTTAAGATGCTTGACATGCTTCTGGGAAATGTGGGGTTGAATCCCACTCAGAACAACCATTTTTTTTTCAATCAATTATTTCAAATGTAGTTTTGTTTGCTTAAAAAGAAAATGATCCCTAGAATTTGCAAACTGAAGTTGAAAATAAATATATGTACACATGGTGATTTGTATATCCAATAAAGTAAAACATAGTGCTTTTGGTCAACATGAAATGCTCGTTTTTAAAGAGAATGAAGTTTTTATCGACTTCACACCCTCTAACAGTGGAAATTAGAACTAATGAACAACTGGGAATATGCAAATAACTTGGTTGCTTCATCTCTGAGTGGCACTTTTTCACATATAATGGGCTAAATGGCAAGTTCACAAGGGTTGGGTTGTTTTATTTCTGAGTGGTACTTTTTTGCAAACAATGAGCTAAATGGCTAGGTCATAAGGGTTGGGGATATGAATGCACTTATTCATTAAATTGATAATAGTTAAAATGATTATATTTTTCACAGTTAGCAAAAAAAAAAATTTTTTTTTTCATAATACTTTCCTTTAAAGTTTTCAAATTTACTTGCTGTCTTTTGTACCCCTAAAATCAGCTGTCAGTGTGCAATACAGACCTGATTACACTTTAATATATATCTTTTGGGAGGCATAATTTTATGGGGTTCAAACTCTTACAGTGCACTAAGTTATAATGAAATGAAGCTGTATACCAAATTTGGTGGTCCTAGTTCTTACTGTTTAGGAGATGTCAAACAGGCATCCAGATAAACACTATATATAAATACAAATCTACATTATCTGAGTTCCTGTTATAATTTCCCCCACATATATATACAAATTATTGAGGAACTAGAAATAAAAATTCCCCACACTTCAAAGGATCACATTCATGGACAACAAATGATGGTGACAATGTAATTTCTGAAGAAGAGATCTTAACAATTAAAGATTTAAAAGCAACATTCAGGAAAATTGAAAAAACTGTAAAGTTGTGGATTATTTTAGGAACCATGATCTACTCTATGATAGTTCTGCCAAAGTTGAATGTCAGATACAAGATGTTTTGTCATGCTACAAAGCAATCAAAAAAATTAAAGCTGGAACCCAAATAACTTTTAGACTTGTTCTTTATAAAACACAAACTTATCAATGAGGAATATGAACCTTAGAATGCAGTAGTAGTAGTATTTTCATTTCAAAGTCCTTCCAGTTTCAATCTGACATCCCTAGGAGGGGATGAAGAGATTGCAGTAGATGGTTCTGCTTCTCCAGCTCCTCCTTCACCTAATTCTCTCTCAACATCAGTCCCATCTGTCCAATCAAGCCAACAACTTAACTTTTGAGGGTAATAAAAATCACTTTGGTCACATGGACAAAATGAAATTTTCAAAACAAATGAAATTTTCTCAGAAGTTAAAAGTGAAAACATGTGTATGAAAAATGTTTAGTTCATTCAATATTCAACAGTTTTATTAGTATTTTCTGATACAACACTATCATTAAATATTATAGGTTCTATAGCTCTCTTAATAAAATTCAAGATTTTGGTAGACTTAATGAATACCTTCAAATTTATTTTCAGTAACATGTAACTGTGAAAACTGATTTTAAGACTTACAGAGCTTTGAAATTTGCATGACAGGGAAATTCTCCAATAATTTGTTAGGATATAGAACAAAAAATATGGTAAAAGTAAATTAATGGAAATTTTTGGATAAAGTTGTAACTGTTTTTCTGCTATGCATTTCATACCATTAAAGTTCACAGAAAATGAACATGATTCCTTATTATTTTGACCAGAGAAGGATTGGGGGAAGGATGTGCATGTAGACCTATCCCATCTGAGAATGACAGTAATGGTAATAGAGGCAAAAGTTTATTAAACTCGTAAAAAACTCTAAAAGGAAAGGTCAAACTGGAATGAAAATCCAGTTTCTTGGCCCCTTTAATTTTTTTCATGCTTGATTGAGTTTCTCGCTCCCTCCCCATTTTCTCTCCTTTTTTTCCTACATCTGGGCCTAATTTTGATTAATATGTATATTTCAATTGCACTATAGGTCTATAGTAATTGAACACTCATTTAGCTTCTACAATCTTAACATTTTTAAATTCATTAGTATAGAGTGTAAAAGGTAAGTCCTTTTTTTTTATTGCGACAAAGCTGCAAAATTATTGGTAGATTCTTTAAAAAGCAATGTAATTAAAAAAATGTTCCCTGAAAAGTAAATGACAATTACTCAATTCTTGCTAACAATTAATAGAAATTTCAATTACATTTTATGCATATCATTCACATCATGGCACCTATCAAAATATAGTTTTTTTTTGTTTCCACTTTATACAACTTTTTTCTCTCTAGCGTTAAAAATAATGTCTATCCTCTAATTTGGGGAAGAAAAACATAATGCATTAAAATTTCCTCTTTTCATGAAAAAAGGGGGAGAACATAATTCGAGGAAGTTTTAAGTGTGTTCCCCACATATCAAGATTTTATTTAGTAAATATCTGATTACGATGGGCTATCAGTTTTTATATGGCAGAACAACAGTTTTGTTATTCATAATGAGGATATGAAATAATGAGATATTTACATGCATATTTCTCAGTTGCGGAAGCAGAAATATTTCAAGTATGATCATGCGTTGTATAACTTTGTTTAAATGAATTGACTACTTCTTATGAGTCACCCTACTCCAATTTCAATGTTCACTGTAATTGTTCTGCAATTCTACAGATCCAATACAATGATCCAAATAGAAACTACTCGTATTGTGCAAGATGTGCAATACGAGTAGTTCATATTTGGGATCAATAACAATCAATGTATCTCGAAAACCAACCACCAAATTGTAAATACTAATATATAATCCTACTGAATATAACAACTCTTTCCAATTTACTTTATACTGCATGTACAATGAGAGTGTGTGATGCTGTCACCCATAGTTACTGCCCTCTTGTGGCAGAAACCTGTTTAAGTGTTGCCATGCATTCAATGGCAACGCTGGCAAATGGTAGGCATCTAGTTACAGAGGTAATGATTCAGGTGAGATGTAAAAATTGGGATTTTTTTCTGTAAAATTATGAAAAGTTGGCAAAATCTAGGGGAGTTGGCAAAATTCGAAGCCACTTGGTAAAATAAATGGGAGTTGTGAAAATTGGGCTTTTTTGTGCAATTTAGGAGAGTTGATAAAATTCGAAGTGACTTGGCATATTCAGGTGAGATGTAAAAATGGGATATTTTCTGTAAAATTATGACCAGTTGGCAAAATCTAGGGGAATTGGCAAAATTCGAATCCACTTGGTAAAATACAGGCGAATTGCGAAAAATTGGGATTACTTTTGTAAAATTAAGAAGTGGTGGCAAAATTGAGACAACTTGGCAAAATCTTGTGGAGTTTGAAAATTTTGAAGCGACTTGTCAAATTCAGGAGAGATGTAAAAATTGGGATTGTGTGAAATTAAGGAGAGGTGGCAAAATCAAGGTAGCAACTGAGCAAAAATTTGGGAAGTTTGCAAAATTGGAAACCACTTTGTAAAATACAGGTGACTTGTGAAAATTGGGATTGGTTTTGTGAAATTAAGGAGAGTTGGCAAAATCTAGGGGAGTTGGGAAAATTATAAGTGACTTGGTTAAAATCAGGTAAATATAAGAATTGGGATTTATTCTGTGAAACTATGGCTAGTTGCCAAAATTCGAAGCTACTTGGGAAAATGCATGTGAGCTGTGAAAATGTGTCCCCCCCCCATGGAACAAAAAATTCTTGGCATGATCCACTTGATTTTAGAGTTGGAAAATTTTTGCATTCTCCCCCCCACCATAGTCCTTTCCTACGGCCCCTGATCACACTATATTCAAATATATGCAATTAGATGCATTGAAAGTGAACAGAAGAATGTGAAAAAAACTTTAAAACTCAAAAGTTACATAAATAATTGTTGAAATATTTAAAAATGACCTACAGACAAGACTCTGATTCAAATTTATTAACAACCAGGTCTATAAAAATGGATTTTTTTTTACTTTACCCTTATTTTTACATAGAAAGACACGAAAATGCATCTAGTGAATCTTTTCGTGTATAAAAATCAACTTTCAATTTCGTTGACATACTTCTTGTAAATGGCATCTGCTGGCTGAAACTGGAAGTGACTGCCAGATATTAAGTTTGTGTGGAAACTTTTGATACTAAAGTAACAAAGTTATAACAAAATTGTGCATTGTTTCCCTTTTTTTCAGTATTCACAAATTACTATCAAGTGAACATATTGTATGTTGCAATAGTGATTTAATTTGCAATTTTTTCAAACACACAGATATAATATGTTGGGTTAGAATTACCCACTTTTCCTATTTAAACAATGTTTGCTTATACTGATGTTTTCCAAAAACTCAGCATAAGCTGTATCGTACTGCCTTAATAGTTATTCATTACATAAAATAGAATCTAGGTTAAACTTGAAACTAGTTAAGACATGATGTAAATTCTAAAGGACCAAAATATGAAAGTGGCAGAAATGTTTAAAACAGTTCATATAGCAAATTCTGCCCACATTTCAAAAGGGATTGTTTAGAGCAAAATTAGAGTTATTAATATTTCTCATTGAGTTTTCAAGCAGCATTCAACTGGTATGTTTCATTTTTTTTAATTTATTAATAAATGATAAACCTTAGTCACTGGTAGGGGCTATCATTAACCATTTCAATGGTAAATAAACAACCTATAATTCACTCACATCTCTTGAACATATGGAATCTTGAAACAGTTTATAGCAGGGCTACTAAGTAGCTGTCTATGGCATAAGAAATGCATTCTTTAATCGTTTAAAAATTCTGAAAATACAAAAATAGAGTGTTTTTGAAAGCAAACTATGCAAAACAAATGGCTGGAAATCGTGAAACATTAAATGCATGTAATTTTATCATAAATTTCAGCCTTTGCATTCAAACCATAAATTTTTTAGCTCTTTTACAATTTCTTTTCAAGCTATAAATCTTTTAGCTTTTTTTTTCCTGTTTACTCATGATACAAGTTTAGTCAAGGTTAACAATAAAGTAGTGCTTTTGGCACAGTATTAATTTTATTTTTATTATTAAAGTATTCAATGCATTAATTATATTATTTAAGTACTCAATGTATTAATTTTAGTAGATTGAATTTAGGCTAAAATAAATGAGAATCAAATTAATTTTCTGTCATACTTAAATATGGGACAGCCACACTCAAAGCTATAGAATGCAAACATTTGTACCCTTCTCACTAGCGATGAGTTTTGGCTCAAACTTTGTCAGGTTGAGCTCATGCATAAAGAGCATAGATAATTTCGGGCTAAGAATAATTTAAATTTCAAATATTTTTCAAATTTTCAAATGCATATATATAAAATATTTTTATTATAATTTCAACCTTTTAATCAGTCTTTAAAAATTAAAAATAAGCACCACACAGCTTTTATTTTTTGTGTATTCTATAATTTTTAATAAATTAAGGCTCTTTGCATTTGTAATGATGCTACCCACAAAATTTCAATTTCTGGTAGTATTTCTAGTATTTTTCATTCCAAATAGCATTAACATTCATTTTGTCATGAAATGATTGTAATCAATATTAAAAGAATAAAGTAACTGTTTAGTGACATTCATTTCAGTATATATATGTTTTGTGATGCTTTTAAATTTCTTTTTCCCAAAGTGGGCACAATCGGGTGCAAATTCAAAAAACTGAGCCCAAAAATCATCTCCACTGCTCACTAAATGGTCTCCTTTCATGTTTTGCATATATTTCTCTGATTTCCCAATCAAAAGTCATCAGAATAGCTATTGCGTTTAAGCATATGGTTGGGGGTGATTTAATTTGCAGTGCAAAAGATAAATTTTCTGACATTCCCTGACTAGAGTTCCAATTGTGATTTATTTCTGTTAACCCACACCTAGCTCTCAGTGAGAAAGGGGAACTGATAGGCTCAGAAAAACTGCCATCCATCAGATGCACAGTTAAACTGTCACACTGTGTTGAGGTTGAATTTATTTCCTCTAAGTGGCATTTTATTTGCATACAAAATGGTAAATGACAAAGTTACAAGGACCCCAAAGACTCTGAGAAGGTTAGAGGGAAGAGACCCACTGGACAGCTGTTAGGAACTGGATGGTAGATCCTATCAAGGCCATCCAGCTGGAGCTCTCCAGCACACAGGGTCTTCGCTTAATGGCCATCCTACAGATGGCCTTTCCAAGCCCATTTGATATCCCCTACTGACCGAGGCAGGGCATGAAGCTTTGTGGAGATAAATTTGAAAGCTGACCTGGGGGACTTGAACCTTGGAACTGCAGATTACAAGCCTGATGTGCTACTGACTTAGCACTCTGTCCTGTGTTCAGAAGTGCCCTACTATGATGTTTACATTGATGGAAACGCTTTCTGATTTTAAAGAGATTTTCACCTGTCTCCTAAAGGTTTCTCAGATTCCCTTCCACTTCTCAACTCTGAGCTCTGAAGGAGGGGGGTGACCTGAGCTTTAGCCTATTGTATAATTGTATATAAAAAACCACCTCTCAGAGGTAAAACTTTTCAAAACTGACATAGCAATGATGAGCATACCTGTTTTTCGAATGGTAACAAAATATCTTCCACACATCTGTTTATAAAATTTAATATTGGAAGGAGAAATTATGGATATAATAATAATGCCTTTACTCAAGGGCAAATACAATATCAATTAAATGAAAAATAACAAGAATTAAATCTAGGAATTACACAATTCTTTTATATACAATCAGTGGCATAGACAAGATTAACTAAAATATTTCTAATCATTAAGTTTTTCAAAAATTTGTTTCACATTTTTATTATTGCAAATTAATGAACAAATAAATAAAACACCCCTCAAGCAGATGCCTGTCACATATATCTTACAGGTGCCTCTCAGCATATCATTGTCCTTTATGAAGGGCTTGAAACCAGGTTCTTAAGATCAATAGTCAAGCAAGCTAACCATTCAGCCACAGGGACCCTGATGAACAAATGATTTCTTAAAAATAAATTTCCTGAATGAGGGGGTGATTGCACCCTCAGTTTCTCTCTCCCCTCCTTTGTTACTGGGAGATAACTCATAGCTATATATATATATACAAGTATTGGACTGAAAAATGGAAGTAATATTCATCTTCAATATGTTTTTTAGTGAAAAATATGCCTAAAGATAAATTAAAGACTTCAATCAAATCTGCCTAAATTCATATTTTAAACATTTTTTTTTCAGTATTCAAAGAGTTATGAATGCTTGAATATTTAACAGGCTACAAAGAAGTTGACCCCAAATTTTAATTAACACATTAAAAGGGATTAAGAAATCAGTAATGGGTGTAATGCATCCTGCACTCTACTCCGATCTCTTAACCTGTTTTAATTACATTTTGGGGTCAATGTTTTTGTAGCCTGTTAAATATATTCTAGCGTTCATAACTCTTTGAATACTGAACAAATATTGTTTAAAATTAAGATTTAGACAGAATTTATTGAGATCTTTATCTTTAGATATATTTTTCTTTAAAAAAAATCATATTGAAGAAGTTATTGAGCTCTGAATATGATTTTCTATTGAGATAATATGGAACTGTTTCCATATTTCTGTCCAATACCTGAATATAATACAAAGTCTCTTTAGTTCTAAGATAAGTAGGTATGCCTTGTACCCTGACCTATTTTCATTCATATAAGAATGAAATTTAATTATTACCTTTTAGGTTAGAGATTGTTAATAAAAGATTCCTAATGTACAATTCGGTCAGTAAATGGTAGATAGGTAGTCACTGGAATGAGAGCTATACACCAATCCCCTGTGATGATGCATAAAACGGGCCAGGCCTACCACATAATGTCCGACCCCGCATTCTCTTGCTGCAGACCATTAGTACCTTCCAAAGAGATACTCTCTTGTGGAAGTGAACGGAAGGGGAGGGCTGCCACATCAGTGTGGCCTACTGATCTGGACAACTATGGCTATTTTTTTTTTCTACCCTGCTGAGGAGTGGTCAATCACACAGGAACCTGGTGTTGACCATATATACCAACCTGAATGGAATTATGGCTCTGAGATTGATTATGAATCCTGAATTTGCTGCACTGATGGACTTCTGTGGAGGGAAATCTTCTGCTGTGTTTTCTGTTTGTTTGTGGGTTGACAGCCCCAATTGAACAGATTCACAGGATATGTTTATCAGCTGGTGGATAATCCTGAGCAGAGGCCATCACAGGCACCTGAACTCTTTGCTTCTATTGGCATCGTCAAATTCTACACTGGAGGAAGTCTTCCAGTGTAGATGGCTTCAGCCTTTAGTGGTGGGGGAACGGGACTTTGCCCCATGTCTGCGATTAGGGGGCTGTTTGATATTGTCGGCATTCCCTCTCTCAATAAACATAGTTTCTTTAAACATCCCACTAACCATTTTCTCTCCATAGGTAGTTGGAATGTGAGGACTCTGCACAGAGCTTTTTCTCTTGATGTCCTCACACAAGAATTCCAACATTATAATTTAGATATTCTCGGCTTGCAAGAGACCAGATGGACAGATAAAGGTCAGATTTTAAAAATAATCTTAAGTTTCTCTTTTCAGGGAGGGACGACAATAAGCATCATCAAGGCGTGGGTCTGGTTCTCCGCAGACACGCTAGTGATGCTCTTCTAGGATATGAGTGCATTAATGAAAGGTTTCTTACAGCAAAATTTCAGACAAGCGTTAAAGACTTGAATGTTATCTGCTGTTATGCCCCCACTGAGGATGCCGATGAGAAGGATAGGTTTTACGGACAACTTCAGGATATTTTGAATTCTGTCAGGAAAGGAGATATTAACCTTGTTCTAGGTGACTTCAATGCCAAAGTTGGTATTGACTCTGACCTTTGGGGAAGAGTGATAGGCCCTTTTGGCATTGGTAGCTGTAATGGCAATGGGATTGAAATGGCAATGGGTAGCTGCAATGACAATGTTCTAAACAATGTGGTTAGTTCTACTCCCATTCTTTGCAATAATTATAGATGCATTGGTGGCTTTAATGTTGGCCCTATAACACAATCTGAAGTTATTTTGACTATTTCTAAACTTAAACTTCATAAATCCCCAGGGGTAGATGAGATTACTACAGAAATGCTTAGAGCTGGGAATGATTTTCGGTTACCACATGGATGACTGAAATTTTGAATATCTTTTACGATAAAGGCATTGTCCCTAAGGATTTTACCAGAGCTATTGTTATCCCTAGTTTTAAAAAAGGTGAACACACTTGTGATAACTATAGGGGTATCAGCATACTCTCTGTTCCAGGTAAAGTTCTTTGCATGATTGAGCCTAATAGGATTAAGAATCTGGTTGAAGGGTAATTGCGTGATGAGCAATGTGGATTCAGAAGTGCACGTAGGCCTTTTTTTACTTTTCACTTAGGCAGATTCTTGTGAAATGTTTGGAGATTCACAAACCTTTGGTTGCTAGATTTGTTGATTTCAAAAAGGCTTTGACTCTGTTGATCATCATAATTTGTGGTTGCTTGTGAGATCATGTGATAACCAGACAAGTTAGTTAACATAATGAAAGCTCTCTATAATAACACTGAGTTGTGTGTGAGAGTTGGTAAGACTTGTAGCAATTGGTTTAGCATTATTTCTGGTGTTCGACAAGGGTGCATTTTGTCTTCTTTTCTCTTTAGCTTGGTTATTGATTATGTTATGTGAAATTCACTTCAAGGGAAAGATTTTGGCCTTAAATGGGCTGGAGATAAGAAAATTTCTGATTTAGATTATGCTGATGATTTAGCTCTTTTGGAAAATGATGTTGATGAGATGAACTCTTTCATTCAAGCTGTTGATGAGACTGGTACTAGAGTAGGTTTAGTTATATACAGAGAGAAAACTAAAGTGATGAAAATTCATCAGGCAGGCTGTGATTCAGTTAATCTGAATGGTGGCAATCTTGAACAGGTGTCACAGTTCAATTATCTTGGGAGCTATGTAACAGATACTGGTGATGTGTAGCATGAGATTAACAGATGAAAAGGGATTGCTGCCGGGACTTTTAAGAATCTATGGAGAGTGTGGAGAAATAGGCGTATACATCTAAAGACTAAAATTAGACTGTATAATAGTTTGGTTCTTTCTAGGGTTAGTTATGGTAGTGAAACTTGGACACTTTTTTAAACATGATAACAGGAAACTAGATGCTTTTGATTCTAAATGCTTATGCAATATCTTGGGCATTAGGTGGTTCAGCTTTGTAACTAATGATGAGGTTAGGCAAAGGAGTTTGCAACCTCCTTTAAGCAGCATATTGTGCAGAGAGAGAGAGAGACTCTGTTAGTTTGTTATGAACAGTGTGCCTAAAGGCCTCAGAAAGATGGGGAGACCTAGGATGAAGTGGGAAGACAATGTCAAACAGGACTTGTTAGAATTGGTGTGCAGTGGCCAGATGCAGCAGGTGTAGCTCAAGACAGACTTGTTTGGAGAACTAAATTGCACTGTCTGGTTGGACTTCCGTAACCCATGGCTGCTTGAGGATGATGATGATGATGAATGTACATTTGATGACATTTTTCTTTACCCCATTTTTGATTGGACTATATTATACCGCAATGTCGACAGCAAAAGAGTGAAATTGGTATATTCTACAGAATGCATGACTCAAAATTGGAGTGAATTATACAGCTTTCCTGAAGGTGATTTTTTTTTTGTAATATTAATTTGAACTTTCATTTTAACTTCCTGGTAAATAAAGTAAAATTATATTAAAATATATGTTTAACTTGTTTCATGCATTTGGGCCATTTTCTGAACCCCCTCGATTCTCAAAATAAAATTGTTGCAAGGCCACAGTATCCCCACATTTTTTTAGAAATGATGCTATGTATAATACTAATTTCTAATAATATTTGATTTAAAAAGTATAGAACTATTTTCACTCATAGAAAGTATCGAATCGTTGATCCTGTTAAATTATTTGGAAGCATCAAGTGTCAAAACGGCGTTCCGGTTCAGTGATTTGAAAATGTTGAGTACTGGAACAGCATTCTGGTTTAGTGATTCACAAACATTGAGTACCAGAATGGTGTGTCCAGTTTAGTGATTGGAAACATCGATTACCGAAATGGTATTCCAATTTAGTTGTAACACTGTTTCTGGTAATTGCTTCCCTTACTCAAAAAGTCACACTTTGCCACTGAATCTGATTCTGAGGGTGCTGATCTCCTGAAAGAAAACAGCTTGCTCAGCATTACAGTGGGGACAGTTATGCAGTATATGGGAACCATCTCAAGCATTGTGCAGGTGGTACAGTTGGACTGCTGACTCTCCCCAGGATGTGAAGGATATGGTTACTGTAGACTGTTTCAACTCAGACAATGGAGGTCTCCTCAGCTCTGGTAAGATTTCTGAGATTAATAGGAGAGAGGAAAGGGTCTACAAGGTACCTGAAGGAGGAGAGACATCCTTCTGCCACTGTGTGAAACGATACTGCTTTATGAGATGTGAAAAGAATATCTTGCAGTCACTGAAGAGTTGGATTGTTTCATCTCTGAGCAGCACTTTTTTTGCACATAATGGGCTAAATGACCAGGTCACAAGGACCCTGCAGGCTCAGAGAAGGATGGGCGAGGGAACACACTGGAACAGCTGTTGGGAGACAGATGGTAGCATCCTGTCGAGGCCATCCAGAATGTTCTTTAATGTGCATAGGGTATCTCTCCCGCACATGGGGCCATGGCTTAATGTCCCATCCGATGGTCGATGGCCTTTCCAAGCCCATCGGTGCCCCCTACTGACTGTGGGCAGGGCGGAGTCATTTAAGGAAAGAGGAACATTAGAGACATACCTCTGAGTCAGAAGTGCTTCTTTGGCAGTCAGATCTGCAAGCTCATTGTCATGTATTCCTATGTGTGAGGGGATCCACTGAAATTGGATCGTAATACTGGCAGAAGTGGCTTGGTGCACTTCTCTGTGATGTTCTGTATGAGGAAAGGGTTGCAGGTCCTGTTATCCCTCTTCTGTAGAGCTTGCAGGGCTGTCTTAGAGTTGCAAAGAATGACAGAGTTGCCACTGCCAAGGAGGTAGAAAAAATCTTCTGGTTCCAGGATAGCGTGGAGTTCAGCAGTGGTGAAGGAAGTGAGGTGGGGAAGTCAGAAACTCCTGATGATGTCAGTGTCTGGGATGACAAAAGCAGAGGCAGTACAGAGGCTCTCCAGGTAAACAGATTCATCAGTGTAGAACAGCATAAAAGTTTTTCTTTTATTCCTTAATTAATCTAACCCTCTAAGAAAAGAGGGCAGATGTATGTGGTCAATGGAATATCTCTTCACACTATCAATGAAATTCAAATTTCTACCATAAATATATCACTTGCAACAGTAGTTAAAAGTTTTGCCTTTTCCCTAATTTAGGGCACTCTAACGATGTAAAAATAAACCACTAATGAATGTGAAAATTGTAAACTATATTTCAGCAGTACCAATCTAAATACAAAAAAAGAATTTTTCAATTATCTCTTAAAACAAAACAGTTGTATTTCTCACCCACCTAGGTGTTAGTAACTTATTGTTTCCCCGTGCAAACCTTATGACCTTCACATTTTATCATTAAAATTTCTAGCATAAATGCATCATTTGCAATAATGGTTTAAAATTTTGCAACTTTCAACTTTTTCCATCTTTAGAGGGCACAATCATAGCTTTTGGGAGATTTTGGAAAGTGTGAATCGTAATATTTCATCAATCCCTAGCCAAAATTAAAAGAATTTTTATCTCAAAATACAAAAGAGTTTGATGTCTACAGATAGACAGACTCAGTATTTATTTTTGTTAGTTTTTCTCAGTATTTATCATTGTGAATATTTTTTGCTCATAGAAAGAAATAAGACACCTAAGAGATCACTACTAACTGACATACACTATACGATCAAAAGTATCCAGACACTTGCTCATCCACAATCTCCATGTAATAGGAAAGGAATTAATATCATGTTGGTCCACTCTTTGCTGCTATCACAGCTACCACTCTGTGGAGTATGATTTTCACTAGATTTTGATACATTGCAGCAGGAATTCTTGCCATTCTGCCACAAGAGCATGTGTGAGGCCAGTCACTTGATGTCAGGCCAGGCTTGCAGTCGGCATTCCAATTCATCCCAAAGGCATTCTATGGGGTTGAGATCAGGGCTCTGTGCAAGCCAGTCAAGTTCTTCCACACCCATCTCATCAAACCATTCCTGCACAGTCTTCACTTTGTGGAAGGGGACATTGTTGCATTGGTACAGGAAAGAGTCTTCACCAAACTGTTGCCATAAAGTTGGGAGCAGAATTGTAGAGAATGATATTATAGGCCACAGGACTCTGACACTTGGCATTGATCTTGTTGATGTCAGGCTTGTGTATGGCTTTCTGTAACCCATTTCTGCAGCTTGCAACTAAATGTTATGGTGCTGGTGTTGTTTCCAGAGGAGTTTCTTCCAAATTCACCTTGTATGGCTGCTGGATCTGTCCTAGGTAGCACACATTTGAAGCATACTATGTGGCACTTTACAGAAAAAGGTTACCTATCCTTGCACTAATGTGTTTGATATGTCTACTTCAGTTTTTTTTATTCAGTTCTTTTGCTCTTTTTAGTTTTTAATTACTTTTACATGATTAGTTTGCTTTGAGAGCAAAAATAAATTTTATAACATCAAGTTTTTTGGTCACTTAGCTTTTGATAACTATCTTATATATATATATACATCATTGTTTAAGCACATATTAATTTAAACCATAAGAAAAAAATAATTGAAAGATTTATTAAGTAATAAGGGGTCACCTATAAATTATCGTATTTCTTCGATTCTAAGACGCACTTTTTCCTCTATATAAATGTCTCTAAAAATGGGGTGCATCTTAGAATCGAAGAAATAAGGGTATTTCTTCGATTCTAAGACGCACTTTTCCCCCCATATAAATGTCTCTAAAAACGGGGTGCATCTTAGAATCGAAGAAATACAGTATGTACTATGTTTTAGCAAACTGTAAACCTCCATCCCTGCATGCCATGCCATGTAGTGATTGGCTGAATACCTCCTTTCCTTTTCTTTTACATAATACTTTTTCTTTTGTAAGGATCATCACCCACCCTCCCTGTCACTATTGCAAGTGACTCTTGGGGGGTGATGAATCATGGTAGTAGTAAACTATAAGTGATAGTTATGCTTCAGATAGTTATACATTTTGCATATTCCACATGCATAATTTTGAGTTACATTTTCATGCATTTCTTGAATTTTGCTTTAAAATGTACATATTGCAAGAAATTTTATTTATTTTTTATTAAAAACTACATATATTTATCTTATTTAGGCTTTACTTAAAAGACAAACTTATTTTCTTGAGAATTAGCCAAAAGTAGCACTGATATTGTACATTAGATTGAGTGGCTGACAGGGGAAGTGTAAGGTAGAAAAGTAGACACATTCTCTATTAACCTTTGCAGAGGGGATATTCAAAAACTGTTTATTAAAAAAGATAAGATCAAGAGAACTTTATATTGTTTCATTATGCTGCAAAGATGTTGGAGAGTTCTACAGAATGCAAACATTACATGATGAAATAATTTGATAGACTGGATACGTGATAGACTGGATAATGATTTATGGATACGTGATAGACTGGATAATGTTTATTAAAAAAGATAAGATCAAGAGAACTTTATATTGTTCATTATGCTGTAAAGATGTTGGAGAGTTCTCCAGAATGCAAACATTACATGATGAAATATTTGATAGACTGGATAATGAGATCAAATCATCAGTGGTAGCACAGACATTCATGGAAAACAGCTGCTTGAGGGGCAATTGATTTTTCTATTAGCAGCAATCATGCAATACCATTATCACAACTACCTGGCATATGAGACACTAAACACTACCTGTTCATTGTTTTCAGCTATTAAATAACATATGGTAGCATGAATATTATATGATCATATGAAAAACTAGTAAAAATTACAAAGGTCTTTAGATTTTCTTATTCTATGTGTGAACAATAGCAAACAATACATATATATATATAAGTATATATATACCTCAGAATTAGAAAGTGTGAAATGACAATTCTTGAGAAAATTGAATCATGCAAAACTAGTGACTATGGTTTAATTGATAGTAGTGCTGAAAGAAATTCTCATCTTTTGCTCAATGAAAAACAACAGCACTAATCAACACTGAGAGGGCTACAGGTGTGCTTTAAGCTATCAATTATGTGTGTTAAAACTATCAAAGCATAATTAAAACATACATATATATATATAGTGACTATCCAAAAGTAAACAGACATGTACAATTTGAATAAATAATTTCAGGATATGTAATGATGTGTAAATTATCAAGACAGAAAAGCAGGACAACATTCAAAGATTGTTTAGTTGACTTCATATACCATAAAGTGAGAGTTTATTAGAATTTATGTATTTTTTAATGAGATCAAATCATCAGAAGCAGGAGGTGAGATAAATTCAGTGAAACAGCTTCCAAGAACGATGTTTCTTTGTATACAGTAAACAGTAGTACAATTCAAAAAAAGTCAAAAGCAATTGTTGCAGCTCACAGAAGCCATCAAAGCCACTGAAGGATACTTTGTGTGTTTAAGAGAAATGATGGAAAGGATCTTCATTAAACAGCTTCCCATTTTCCAGCTGAAACTCATATGTCCTTTCTATGCCTGGAACAAAAAAAGGGGGTGACTTGATTGAGCCAGAAAACCATAAAAGTTGGGGAGGGGGGGGGGGGGGGCAAGAGACTGGAATTCCATCGCAGTACATTTCTACCACTGTTTTAGAGGTCTTTAAAAAAATTTTCTTGAAAAATGCATGAAATATGTAAATAATTTTTTTACCTCCATTACATTTTCTAGCATTCTCAAAACTAGGGGGGAGGGGAGCTAACTATTCCCCCCTAGCTTCTACAGAGAAGCAAGATAAAATCCAATATTAACAGTTTGGAATATTTTTGGGCAGGAACAGTGAGAGTCACAAGTGGCTGTAAAATTGTTTTGTGGAACAGCATTTTTCTCTCAGATACTGATTTATGCAATACTTAGGCTAAACGTGACTATTATTCAAGAATTGTATAAATCAACTCTCACCTAGGAGAAAAAATGTTGCCTTATTTCATTGTAGCTTGCAGATGGAAAGAGAAAATTCCTGGGTTCAACTTCTGCAGAGACTTACATGTAACCACTATCAGATGTCCAAGCCCAGAAGTGTTCTTGTTCTCATCTGCAAGCTATAATGAAATACAGACAGCACCTCATCCATGATATCTTGACAGAATTTCATCTATGACAGAAACTGTCATGGATAAAATGCTGCCAAAATGACTGAAAGTTTACAGTTGCTGGTCTGCAAAAAAATGCAGAATCAGTGAAATATGTCAGCCAGGCCCAGATCTAGGAAAAAAAGTAAGTATCTGGATTTCCATTGCAGATGTCTTTTAAAAAAATGCACGATTTATACATAACTTTTTGCCTCTTATTACCTTACTAGAAGAGGGTAATAATAATAAATAAAAAAAATAAATACCCCCTCAAGCAGCTGCTTGCCACAGAGGTCTGACAGGAGCCTGTCAGTTTATATGCCACAGTAGAAGATCTGAGAGGATGGCAGGACCTCAGCAGAAAACAACACGAACATCCATGCCTTACCCGGGGCTCGAACCCAGGTCCCGTAGATCAGTAGCCAAGCGCGCTAACCACTCGACCACATAAGAGGCAAACATCAAAATTGTGATAAGATGGGCATGCCCCCACCTCTTCTAGTAAGGGTAATAAGATCCTCTAGATCTAGTCCTGTCATTAGAGAATGTTTACTTTCTAAGTATACACCAACAAGTTTTCCAAAGAGTATGTGATTTGCAATATCACAGTATGACATTGCAAACCCAACAGAAAAAATGCTAAAGCATATTTGGTACATGTATATCAATTAAATTACAGTTGTGTATACTGATAAACAAAGGCATATTGAAGTAAACAGGATATTTCTTTTTTATTATTGATTCTAGTATCTATTTACTTATGGATCATCTCTCTATATGAAACTGAATATCAATGAAAACTTAATTTTTCTTGGTAAATTTTTTTCAGAAAAGGAATTAATTTAAAATAAAGTACTTACTTTTGGGTTCAAAATGGTGAACAAATGACAAATATGCTCAAGAACAAAAGCACTGTTAGTAAGCCGTAAACCTGTAATCACAAGCTCTAAACTTGATTTCCCTACCTGCCCAGCTTGTATTGCTGAACACAAATTAATCAGAGTATGTGGATTATCTATTATGCACTGCATCTTAATAACATCTGCAATAAAAGAAATGATATGAGTTATACTGAAGTCTTGCTAATGAAATATTCTTGTGCATTATATACAAACTTTGATAAATTAAATGTTTAAAGACCCTATTATTATTCATTGTATAAGCACAGATTTTTTTATGAGGGCCACATAATTTCTAACTTAATATTAACATAAAAAAATACACATGCATGACTTAACATCAAGAAATATACATGTATTTAATGTGCCCTTTCATTGATACTATGAGATGTGCCAGTAAATTCACAGATTAATTTTTTTGTATAGCAAATATTTTTTGGTTTCCATGCTTGTGGTAAAATTTCAGTAGTATGAAGGATCAAAAGTCCTTTATTGTAACAAAGAGATGGATTTGAAATTATACCAGGAGTAATGCATTATAGTCTTACTTTTAATATTTTAATAAATTAAAAAGTAAGATTTTATAGTAAAATTGTTTTCATTTATAGTGTTATTCAGTGATTTGTATTACCTTTAAAATAACCATAATAAAAATAAAAAAACATCAATGCAAATAAAAGTGGGAAAGACAGAAAGCAGTACCAAAATATGTTTTACTGCTTTGATCAGCCTATTAGATGAATGTTTATCTGCTACACTTGTGCGACCATTTCTGAAGTTCACAACACTTATACAAGTTTTTTATGATAAACTATTCCCATATTATCCACACATTCTGCAACAAATTTAACTTGGTTTTAACTCCTTCAGATAAGGAAAATCAAATGGTGCTTCATTGTTCAAATATGGTGTAGTTTGAAAGGTGCCGTAATTTTGAAAACTGACTGTCAGTGACATTATTACCCACTTTATATGAAACTTTGAGTACTACATGCAGACATGCAGCAATAAGAGAACAGGCATACCCTATGCTACCTCTAGCAATGTGTAAGTGGTATGCATTCCCATAAATGCGAGTGCTAACTGAATCAGCACTATATAGGGCCATTATAATAGCATAGTCCCTATGGAGATGCATTCCTGAAATCATAATTTATTACCTATGATCAACACATTAGGGGTTTATTGGGTTACTTAACCCTTCCAGTGTCCAGGACATCTGTATACATTTACAGAATTTGAAATGAGAGACCAAGGATATATATATCCATTTTTAGTACGACAACAACAAAAAAAAATAAAAAAATTTTAAAAATAAAAATCACCATTTTAAATTTTTTTTATACATATCTTGTAAAAATATATAATTCAGGCTTAATAAATAATATTAAATAAATAAGGCTTACAGCTAGTTTAGTACAATTCAATTTATCACGATTTTAGTTGTACATTAAAATGATAAAATCTTAAAAGTCTAGAAGAGTGCCCGAAATTATGACATGTAGAATTTCCACAGCTGAAGTGCCAACATTGCAGCTGTTCATTACTGTCTACACAGACTCCCCATTTCCTACATCAATTATTGATGCATCTGCTATAATCTGCATTTTCCTTTATAAAGGTGATCTAGTATTGAAAAGAAAAGTAATAGTTACCAATCCAGTGTGCTTCCATTTGCTGGTACAGGTGTGGATGATGGTAGATTGCCTTGCCATGCACAGTTGCACTCCTTCAGCCGTATAATGAGCCTTGACACAGGTGCTACCATAGCTGCTAATGGCTGCATACCAGTCCTTGGTTTAAGTGAGACTGAATGGTCAAAGATCTAATATACCATTAGATGTAATAGTTCTCACTGATGGGTGTTTCTATCCCTCAGGTGGTTTGGTTTCACTGATGATAAAACTGATATCTTCGAAGGCACATCCTAAAAACTTAAAACACATTAACTAGTAAACTAGGTGAACATCTCTAAAAAGACTCCTAAAAACATTCACCCTCCTACCGGAGTGACGAGTTTTGCCCCACTACCTAGCTGTGGAAATTCTACATGTCATAATTTCGGGCACTTCTCTATACTTTTAAGATTTTATCATTTTAATGTACAGCTAAAATTGTGGTAAATTAAATTGTTAATAAATAATATTTTCTTTTTTCATTTGGTGCACATTTTATTAAACTATGACATAAATAATTTGTTAAAGCTATCTGATTGCCATTTCTTAGAACCAAAATAAGGTATTGCCAATTTGTTTGTTAACATTACTCTATGCTGAAGCAATCCCCTAATTTTAGCTCGGAAGTTCGATTTGAACTATTATGAACATATTTTTCCTTCATCATCATCAAGTAGCTCATTGTAAGTCACCTCAAGTAGCCATGGGATAGGAGGTCCAACCAGATTGTGCAATTTAGTTCTCCAAACATATCTATCCTGAGCTATGTACATCTGCTGCACCTAGCCACTGTACACCAATTCTAACAAGGTCTGTTTGACGTTGTCTGCCCACCGCATCCTAGGTCTCCCCCTCTTTCTGAGGCCTTTAGGCACACTGTTCATAACCCTATTAGCTAATCTGTAATTATTAATACGGGCAACATGGCCAAACCAACATATTTTGCATAAACATAATCTCTCTCTGCACAATATACTGCTCAGATGAGGTTGATGACACCTTTGCCTAACACCATCATTAGTTGCAAAGTTGAACCACCTAATGCCCAAGATACTGAGTAAGCATCTAGAATCAAAAGCATCTAGTTTCCTGTTATCTTGTTTACAAAGTGTCCAAGTTTCACTACCATAACTCACCCTAGAAAGAACCAAACTATTATACAGTCTGATTTTAGTCTTCAGGTGAATACGATTATTTCTCCACTCTCCATAGATTCTTAAAAGTCCCGGCAGCAATACCTATTCATCTGTTAATCTCATGCTACATCACCAGTATCTGTTACATAGCTCCCAAGATAATTAAACTGTGACACCTGTTCAAGATTGCCACCATTCAGATTAACTGAATCACAGCCTGCCTGATGAATTTTCATCACTTTAGTTTTCTCTCTGTTTATAACCAAACCTACTCTAGTACCAGTTTCATCAGCAGCTTGAATGAAAGAGTTCATCTCATCAACATCATTTGCCAAAAGGGTTAAATCATCAGCATAATCGAAATTGGAAATTTTCGTATCTCCAGCCCATTTAACGCCAAAATCTTTCCCTTGAAGTGAATTTCACATAACATAATCAATAACCAAACTAAAGAGAAAAGGAGACAAAATGCACCCTTGTCGAACACCAAAAGTAATGCTACACCAATTGCTACAAGCCTTACCAACTCTCACACACAACTCAGTGTTATTATAGACAGCTTTCATTATGTTAACTAACTTGTCTGGTATATCATATGATCTCACAATCAACCACAAATTGTGGCGATCAACAGAATAAAAAGACTTTTTGAAATCAACATGTCTAGTAACCAAATGTTTCTAAAACTCTAAATATGAGTGCATTAATGAAAAGTTTCTTACAGCTAAATTTCAGACAAGCATTAAAAACTTATATTAATCTAGGTTGGATTGTTTTACCTCTGAGCGGCACTTTTTTGCACACCATGGGCTAAATGGCCAGGTCACATGGACCCCGAAGGCTCAGAGAAGGTTGGGGAAGGGGACCCACTGGAACAGCTGTTGGGAGACAGATGGTAGCCTCCCATCAAGGCCATCCAGCGTGTTCTTTAATGTGCACAGGGTATGACTCTCCCACACACGGGGCCACGGCTTAACGCCCCATCCGATGGACGGCGGCCTTTCTAAGCCCATCGGTGTCCCCTACTGACCGTGAGCAGGGCGGGGAATTTTTATGGAGATAAATCTCAACGCTGACCCAGCTGGGACTCGAACCTGGGAACTACAGATTACGAGCCTGGCGCGCTACCGACTGAGCCACCCCCGCCCCCCTAGATTAATCTATACTTAAGACTTAGATTAATAAATAAAATGCTTAGAATCTGTATTTGCTGTTACTTAATATATAATCAATCATATTCTTGTGCAGCCCATCAGAAGAAACCCATGTCTACTTATGTATATCACAGTCTTTGAAATAAGTGTAATTTCTCAAAAATTTCCTGAGTGAAAATATCTAATCTACACATCCCCCACCCATTCTGAATCATTGCTCATCACATTGCTCATCACGCAATTGCCCTTCAACCATATTCTTAATTCCATTAGGCACAATCATGCAAAGAATTTTACCTAGAACAGAAAGTAGGCAGATACCCCAATAGTTATGACAAGTATGATCACCTTTTTTAAAACTAGTGATAACAATAGCTCTGGTAAAATCCTTAGGGACAATGCCTTTATCATAAAAGATATTCAAAATTTAGTCATCCATGTGGTAACCAAAACATTTCCAGCTCTAAGCATTTATGTAGTAATTTCATCTACCCCTGGGGATTTATGAAGTTTAAGTTTAGAAATAGCCAAAATAACTTCAGATTGTGTTATAGGGCCAACATTAAAGCCACCAATGCATCTATAATTATTGCAAAGAATGGGAGTAGAACTAACCACATTGTTTAGAACATAACTGAAATGCTCAACCCACCTAGCCATGACAGAATTCTCACCTTTTATAACCTTACCTTGCTTATCCTTCAATCCCTGTATACTTGTCCATTTTCTACCACACAAAACATTAACTATCTGGTACAGCTCTCTGCTGTTGTGCTGTCTAACTGCTTCCTCAGCTTTGTCAGCCAAGACATCAAGCCAAAATTTCTTATCAGCAGCTAACTGATCTTTTACATATTTATTAAGCTCTCTGTAATGCTTTCTATTAGGACTAGTACGGTATTGATTAAGGACATTCCTGCAGTAATTTCTTTCAGAAATAAGCTCAAGTGCATTATCACTCAGATAATTCTGCCTCCTCTGCTCCTTTTTTACTTAAGTTAGTGTTAGTTAGTGTTCAAAAAAGGCTGTTTAAAATGGTCCCATTCTTCCCCAACTTCAGTAGTAAGCAAACCATGACTGTCATAATGACTAAGTAAGCTATCATGGTAAGCTTTAGCTATAACAGGGTCTTTCAGAGCTTCAGTATTAAAGGTAAATTTTTTAACCCTAGCACAACACTTTTTAAGCTTAAGTTGCAAGACACTTTTAACAAGGTAATGGTCAGATCCAATTTTAGCTCCCCTATATGACCTGGTATTCCTAACAGAACTAGCCCATTTGCTGTTAATTAATATATAATCAATCATATTATTATGCAGCCCATCAGGGGAAACCCATGTCTACTTAGTCTACTTATGTATATCATGGTGTTTGTAATAAGTGTTAGTTATTCTCAAACCATTAAGTTTACTTACTTGCAGGAGATGTTACCCATTGCCATTGGAAATACCAATTACCAATAGTAGAAGGTCACTTTTTATTAAATAAATTTTTATTTGTTTTTCCAGATGCATTTTTTTTACTACATGCTTCCGTGTGCTATAAAGTATTTTGGTCCTGCATATTGGATACCCTTTGTAAAGTTAGTATTAACTTTTTATATTTAAACCTCAGATACAACTCTAAAAAAAGTCCTATTAAAATAAAAGTCTTTTTCGTTGTTTTTTTTTTTTTTCAGAAACTTTATTTTCAGAAAATCCAGAATTAAATGCTGATTAATTTGGCATATAACATGCCGTAATTCCTTTCATTAGTTATTATTAGTTATTTGGCAAAAAAGTTTTAAAGTTATTTTTTTTTGACTGAGTAGGTAGAAAATAGCTTGGTCTCAGGATGGAAACTAGTTTTTCAGGCTGGACAGAAGGGTTAACAAGGAATGATATGTGAATATCCTGTGATATCTATGCCAATCAATTCGCCAGAAATGTCCTGATTTGTGGTGGAACTAGGGTTGTCTTCTGTTACATCATAAACCCCAGCACATCGGTCTGTTCTTGTCCAAAGTGAGTTGTTCAATAAAACACCATGATGTTGCCACATCCTCCATACACCCCTGACTTAGTACCTTGTGATTTTTTTCTGTTTCCCTGTGTGAAAGACCGTCTTAATGGGTGTAGACTCTTTTCAGCACAGGAAGTTACCACAGCTGCAATGCAAATCCTTCATTCAATTCCGATAAACGTTTTTCAGAACTGTTTCCAGCAATTGTATCAATGCTGGCTGAAGTACATCGTGGTTGGGAGAGATTACTTTGAAGGTGTATGTGCATAAGACACCACAACTATGTCATCGGCATTCATAGTAGTTGTAATCTATGTAATTATTGACTCTAGTGGTATATATATTTAAGTATAAAAATATTTCTGAGATGAACAGCTCTATATGGGGCAGTGCTAAATGAAGTATGCCTGTATATAGTAATGAGTATATAATATAAAGCTGTAAAATTTTTAAATTCATCTTATTGACTCATTCTTGTATAATATTAATATATAATTTGAGGATAAATCTATGTTAATTTCATAAAAGTGCCGTTTTTCAATGTTCCATTGTATTTTTTCAATACTGCCATTGATTCATAGTCAAATCTATGCACAAAGCATTGATTTTAGAAGGAACAGTTTATTTAAAGTTTCATTTAAAGAAATGTGAACACATAAAAGCTAAATAATTAGTGAAACTTTTTAAAACAAATTTTTGCATAACTTCATAAAACAAAACTTACTTTTTCATAGAACTAATATTAGAAAATTATATATATATTAAAAATAACCTAAACACATACATTATTATTGTTAACTATAAACTTTATAGAGGTTCAGTTAAGCTTAGTCTTGCTTGCTTCATCCAACAAACTGCCTCTGCTGTAATATTATGATTATGAAAAAAAAAATCCATCTCGAGTTCTTGATTAAAAGCACATTTTTGAAGCTCCAAATTCGAAAATATTTTTGCAATGCTATCTGTTTTTGCATAACACTTGATATAACATTCAAACTAGTGAGTTGAAACATTAGATCTTTACATATTTCTGTCCAGACCAGGGGATGTGAGAATATGAACTCTGTGACACAATTATTAAGGGAACTTGTGATTGAGTAATTTTAACAAAACTAGATCTAACAATTCTCATCTGATTTTGCCTATTTATAGAGTTATAGTCCCAATCACTATTCAATAGTAACTATGTGCAGTCTATCAAGAATTTTTAAAAGTGGAATTTGGCATTAACAAATACAAAATGGGCAAATTGTGTGGAAAAAATGGCAATTTCACATAAAAACTGACAAATTTAAAAATATTTTGTGTGTAGAAACCACAAATTTGCATCATTTTTTAAATCAAATCAACACTGTTTTAAAAACCCAATATGTATATATTTTATGCAAAAATTTACTTTTTGTGATAATGACAAGGAGATCCAAGAAGCTTGTTCAATATTAATAATATATATTCTAAGTATTTATCTTAAACATATACACTGATCAACCAAAACATTAAAACCACCTACCTAATATGGTGTAGGTCCTCCTCTCGCCACCAAAAGAGCTCTCATCTGATGAGGCACAGATTCAACGAGATGTTGGTAGGTGTCGCTTAATATTTGGTACCATGACTGCAACAGAGGATCCCACAGTTCCCATAAAATACATGGTACATAAAATACATACATTCCTGAACCTTCTTCACAGTGTGACATGGGGCATTGTCTTATTGAAAGACGCCATCTCCACCAGGGAATACAGTCGCCATAAAGGGGTGTACTTGGTCAGCCATGATATTCAGGTAGGTGACAGCTGTCAGAGATTGCTCTACAGGGATAATTGGTCCAAGTGTTCCCCAAGAAAATATTGCCTAGACCATCACACTCCCTCCAGCTGCATGGATCCGACCCACAGTGCATCCAGGTGAGAAGGCATACATGGGTAAACATCACCCACAGGTCTGTCCGTCCACATGATGTAACAGAAAACGGGATTCATCTGATCATGCAACTCTCTTCCAGTCTTCTATGGTCCACTGTTGATGATTATGTGTCCACTGCAAGCATTGATGATAGTGAACAGCTGTGAGCATAGGCACACTAATTGGTCTGAGACTGTGGAGACTCATATCCAAGAGCTTACGATGAATTGTGTGTTCGGACACATTGGGCCCTTTACCACAATTGAAATCATGGGTATTGTCAGCCACAGTAGCCCTCCTGTTGCTGTGGAAAAGACGAGATGGCTTGTGCTGACCTCTGGCATCAATGAGGCATGGCCAGCCCATGCCTTGTCGAGGGCTCAAAGCGTCACCTGTTTCAGACCATCTTTGATAGGTACTAACTACTGCATAGCGTGAGCAGCCTACCACTGTCACTGTTTCGGAGATGCTCTTCCACGGCATTTTGCCATAATGATATGGCCTTTGTAGAAATCAGATACATCCTTTGCTTTTTCCCATGTTGAGACAAAACAAAATACTGCCTGCGAGAGATCCGACCCAAGTATTATACATGTCATTCATGACCTTAGCACGTGACACTGATTGGCTGCACACACACTTCTTTGCATGACGCAGAGGTGCTTTTAATGTATTGGCTGATTGGTGTATATCCTATTATTATCTAACTTGATCAGAAAAAGATGCTTACATTTGCCCTGTTCTCTACAACTTCTACTAAGGTGAGGCTGCATTGTTTCACCAGGTGTCTTCTCACTTAATGGAACTGCAAATCCTTGTCCACAAGTCGCAAATTTGCTGATGACATTAACATAGTAATCCACTGAAAAGAAAATAGGTCAAAATCAATATATGCTGGTAGTAATACTATTTGATATTTTTTTCAGACACATAAAGTAACTAGGGATTTAATAAAACTTGTGATTGAGTCGAACATTCATCCATTGCAGTCTCCATGTAAAACATTACCCTGAGACTATTAGCTCTCTTGAAACTACCTCTAATGCATGTGTAAATTGACACAGCACCAACCTTAAATAAGTTGATGACACCCTTTCTTCACTTGCCTACCAAAGATGTGGTCAAACTAATAGACCATGAAATGCATCAAGGATCATAGTAGATACATCTAGCACTGAAATAGTAATGCATAAAACCTATTTTCAACAAGAATATATTAAGTTACAACAATAAGCATTAATTAGAGTAAAAAGAAGATATAAAAATAATATATTTTGATATATTACTTGCTGTCTGCATAAGCTCCAATGACTACACACTAGTCTAGTCATATAAAATGGGTAGCACAACTCAGGAATTGTGTAAGGTAAGGTAAAGGGTCAAGGTAAGCAGACATTGGTAAGGTAATTTGGTCAGGCAACATAGACTACCAACCTAGAAGAGTTCTGTGCACTCAGAAGTTATAACATCTAAGCTACTAACCTTTTTGGTTTAGTGCAACTTGTGCACCTGAAATTTAATCATTGAACTGTAAAACATCAAAAATAACAATTCACCTTATATGGCATTTACCATTACCTACAAATACCAAATTTTGCTATCATCTCACTTAAAGAATTTCATTCTATAGATACAGGGCTTTATCAAAATAATGGAAACACTGTTGGCAACTGGAGTACATGCAATGTGCTGTATGCATATCACATGGAAGACATCACCTACAAAGTGAGGTATATAAAGGGGAGAAATATGATATCAGCTAGCTATCAGCAGCACTGCCACAGGCACAGGTAAACAGTTGTTGTGGTGTAAATGGATAATGCACCTGTGCATTGTGCGAAATGTATCAAATTGTCGACAATATCAGATCTCATGTATGCCTTCATGAGATCTGATATTGTCGACAATTTGATACATTTCTTCACATATCAGATATCATGTATGCCTTCTTCATCAGTGACCTCCAAAAAGTCATTATCATTGGTGAGGGTTCAGTAACCAGAATGGCAGAAAGAGTAAGTGTAACATGAGGAACTGTATCAAAGATTATGACTACCTATCAAAAAGGACAGGGTATTGCCTCCAAACATGCAAACTGTGGATGCCATATGAAGTTGTCAGATAGGGATAGGCAAACGTTGGCACAAATTGTATAATGGAAGCATAAGATCACGGCACTGCAAATAGCAGCAGAATTGAATGTCAGAATGATTCTGTTTCTGTCATAACAGTTCATCGGGAACTTCATCGTGCTGGTATTTATGGCCATGCTGCAATCCACAAACTTCTGATTACCAACATCAATGTAAACAAAATGTACAAAGCACATAAAAATTGGGATGCTAAAGGCTGGCAACATGTCATCTGGTCTGATGAATCATGACCACTGGTATAGTGTATGTCTGGCAAAAATCTGCAGAAGTGTACCACCCCGACTGTTTGGGTCCAACTGTGAAGCATGGAGGTAGATTCCTGATGCTACAGTGTGCCATATCATGGTATTCCTTAGGGCCATTAGTTATTCTGCAGGGTCATGTTACATCTGCAATGTATGAATCCATTCTTGGGGACCATCTGCACCCAATGTTGTGGGCATTGTTCATTAATGACAGTCCCTGGTTTCAAGCAGATAATGCACATGTGCATTGTGTGAAACATGTTAAATTGTCAAGGTTCAAGGTGTTGTAAGTTCTTGGTGAAATTAGCCTGCAATAAGGGCCTCTCTACACCAGTCACAATAGAAGGGTGAGATAGCAGAGGCAGAAGAAACTGCCTCTCAGCTATCTTTCGAAGCTAATAAGATTACTAATCTTGAGAAAGAAATAAAGAAAACATTAGACCTTGCTGAAGAGTCCAATGTTCTGAAAGAAATCAGTACCCAGTTGGAAGTGCATTCACTGCAGCTTCACCTTGTGATGATTACCAAGAAGGGAGGTGATGGAGTAGTCAGTGGTTCCAATAGCATGAAGCTCCCAGAACAAAGCTTCTCTTTTGGCATTGTAGTGGGAACAGTTGAGTAGAACGTGGGATACAGTCTCAGATGTGCTGCAAGTGGCACAGTTTGGGCTATAGGTTCTTCCGAGAGTGTGAAGAATACAGATGCTGTAGATGACACCAACTCAGAGACAATGAAGGAGGGTCTCCTCAGATCTGCGGAGATTACCAACGATAGGAGCAGTGAGATAAAGGTCAACCAGGTACCTAAATGAGGAACAGCCACTGTTCTTCTGCCACTGGTCAAGATGACACTGGCTCATCAGTTGTGAGACTGATAATCCTGTCTTGGAAGCTGATAGTCCTATCTCACAACTGATCTCAGACCCTGAGAGAGAGGGAATTAGTTGCACACCTCTGACTCTCCAGCGCCTCCCTCACAGTGCGATCAGAAAGCTCACTGTCAGGTATCCCTACATGGGATGGGATCCACTGGAAATGAACCATGATTCCGGCAGAATCATCCTTGGAGCATGTCTCCATGATCTTTTGGATGAGGAAGAAGTTGCAGCTCTTGCTGTCTTGTTTCTGGAGAGCTTCCAAAGTTGACTTCGAGTCACAGAAGATAACAAAGTTGCTACTCTCAAGGCTGAGGATGAAGAGTACAGCTTCAAGGATAGCACGAAGCTCTGTACAGGTGGAGGAAATGAGATGGGGGGAGACAGAAACCTCTGGTGATGCCCGTATCAGAGATGGCAAAGGCAGAGGCAGCACGTAGCCTATCCCAGTCCACAGATCCATCAGTGTAGACTTCAGTACATCTCTCATATAGTGCAGTGACATAGGAGGTGGAGAGAAGTCTAATGGCCATTAGATCTGAGTTGCTCTTTCGACCTAGAGAAGGGACTAGACATTAATCATAAGATCACTGTTCCTCCAGGGTGGAAGGTCAGGGAAGAGCATATTGCCAGCAGTGGAGCTGGCAGGAACAACTCTGTCGTAAAAGTCAATGGCAGAGTCTGGCCTGTCTTGCAACTTCCTGAGAAACTCATGGTTAGAGTGGAGGGAATGGAGCCTCGAGAGATGACACAGTATATCTCTCTTCCGAAGCAGGCAGAAAGGCATGTCATCAGCCTCTGCAATGACAGACACATTTGGTGTGTTAGGGAAGAGTCCAAGAGAGGCACAGAGATATAGTGTGTATAGTGGCCAACTTGCTCAGCAGTGAAGCAGAGGCATTGTTCAGAAGGTGACCACTGTAATTAACATGGGAGAGGATCAAGAGACGGTACACGACCAGGAAGGTCTTGCAGGAACTTCCCCAGTGGATACCAGCAAGGAAAGACAGTATATTTCTTTGCAATGTGGCAACTGTCTTAAGATGCTGGATGTGAGGTCCCCAGGTCAGCCTGTTGTCCAGTCCAAGCATGAGGCCAGGGAAGATGGGCAGAAGGCGTCTCTTTGTGAAAACCATGGCCACAGTCTTATCAGTGGAAAGAGGGAAGCTCAGGTTGTCGAAGAACCTGATGACCATGGCCACAGCTCATTTCATCTTGAGGCTGAACATAGGAGGGGTCCTGGCTAGGGAACCAGATGCAGATGCCATCTGCATAGATGGAAATACCACTCTATTCTTGAGTTGAGAGGGTAGGCCTGACAGCAAAATGTTCAGTAACATTGGGCTGAGGACACCCCTTTGAGGTACTCCATGATTGATAGTGTGGGAGGCACTGAGCATGTTGCCCAGCTTCACATGAACTGTCCTGTTGGATAGATATGCCGAGATACAGTGGATGATATTGCCTCTGAGGCCGAAATCATGGAGCCTGCAGAGAATATCCGAGTGGGGCAGGGAGTAAAATGCCTTCTCAATATCAAAGAAGACAGCAACTATAGGCTAGCCCTCGGACAGTGCCTGATCAGCAGTGGAGGTGAAGTCGACTAGATTATCAGACGTGCACCTCCTTTTGCAGAAACCCGAGAGGCTGTCAGAGAGGTGGCCCTTAGACTCTACATACCATTCTAGGCGTCCAAGGACCAGTCTCTCTAAGATCTTGAAGAGGCAAGATGATAGAGCAATGGGTCTGTAAGAGGACAGCTCAGTGGCAAGTTTTCTCTGCTTCAAGATAGGCATGATGCGTGTTGCTTTCCATGAAACAGGTACTGTGCAGATGGTCAATGAGTGATTGAAGGCTTTAAGAAGCACAAGCAGAGCCTCAGATGACAGGTTAGCTAACTGAGTATAGCTGACGCTGCCAGGGACTGGGGCCAATGAGTACTTTGAAGCCCCAATTGCAGAGGTGAGTTCCTGCAAGGTGAAAGGATCATTATAGCAAGGGTCAGTTCCAGAGCAGAGCTGTATCCTGATTAGTCACCAGTGGGGCAGGAAGGGAAGAGGTGAGGTGCCACAATAAGGCATTAGTAGTGATGGCTAAATCCTCCCATGGGACAGGGCAAGGTTATGGAAAGGGAGGGCAGGCTGCGACTTTCCCGTCAGGTTCCTGATGTACTTCCAGATTTTCCCAGAAGGGGTGAAGACATTGATGCTGGAGCAGATGGATCACCATCTGAACCTTTCATGGTGGGTTCAGGTACCTCTGATCGCAGCACGTAACCTTCTAGCATGAAAAATGTCTGGAAATCTACCAGAGCAGCAGGCGCGCCTGGTGCAAAACCACTTATAGTGGATATCCAGAGGGGGAAGATGCCTGGGTGTCGAGATAGTAACAGTGGTCAGAGGCAGCAGTGGTAGTCAGAGGCAGCAGTGAGGGTCTCTGACATTGCACTGAGATCTCTAGCTTCAATGACAGTGAGTCCTTCAGACGAGATCTGCTGAAACAGCTGCCAGTTGGTAAGCTTCGATGTTCTTCTTGGAGCTGCACATCCCTTGGGAAGCAAGAAGATGTGCAGCAGAAAGAGGTCATTGCCCCAGGTGTTAAAATGAGCTGACCAGCTGAGGCTTTGACCAATGCTGGGACAAATGGTCAATGGAGCTGTAGGTACGTGGAGGTCTGTAGAACAAGGGCGAGCTATCATTGGCGATAAAGAGATTGTGCTGCAAGATGACATTCTTATCTTCTCCTCACTGATCACTGATGCCTCCGCCCCAGGATGGACTGTGGACATTAAGGTCCCCACAGACAATCCAGGGCTGAGGGCACTGCAATAGAATATCCTGTAAGGTGGATACAGGAAAGGCAGTGGAAGGCCGGATGTAACAGGATATCAGGGTGATATCATGGCTGTTCAGCTGGATGCGGCATGCTACGAAATCACTGATCATATCAGTGAAAGTGAGATCAATAGCATGAGGCATGACATTCTTGTGCACAAGAATTGCTGTATTGTGGGGGAAGCAGATGACTCTTACTCATGTGCACGATATAGGGCATGAAGACATAGTGATCAGGGAGGTTGGCCTCACAGAGAGCAAGGATGGGAACTAGCATTGTGTTGATGTAGTTCCAGATGTCAGCAGCCTTGCTCCTAAAGCCCCTGCAGTTCCACTGTAGGATCAAAGGGGTGCTAGACACTCTGGTGGCCATGTTCATAGTTGGGATGGAAAATAGGAACAACGGAGAGGCAGATCAACACAGAGAGGCTAGTAGTCCACAAAGTGTGATATGAGTGAGGCCAGATGGTTGAAGATAGTTCAAATTCGAGGTCGAGACTCCTCAGGAAAAACAGCAGTAACAACCTTGATGACATTCACAAGTAGAGAGAGAGAGAGAATGGTGGGCAGGAAGAACGTATCCCTGTGGTCCTTCCTGAAGTCCTGATGAATCAAGGAGGAGGAGAGCTTCTTCGGATTGGGCTGACGAGCAGCCCTGCTCTTCCTTGTCTTTACCTTCCTAACCAACTGCTTGGCCTGAATTGGACAGGAGTCCACTGCGTAGGTTGCAGTGGGATCCTGTACCATGAAGGTAACTGCAGCACAAGGGGCCTCAGGGATGGGAGCAGAGGGCATCACCTCAGGTAGGATGACAGAGGCCATTGGACATTGAAGAACTGACAATCAAGAATTGGACAGCAGAAGGTGCCGGCACTACCTCCATAACAGCAGCAGGAGTCACTTGACCCCTCATGGCAGCAGCAGAGCTGACTGAGGGGTTAAAGAGGTGCCTGCTGCATATGGCCTTCTTAGGTATAGGGAGAGGAGGAGGTGTTACCACAGAGCTCTGTAGAGTGATCTTCCCAAACTTGGTGCTGAGCAAAGGGCTTCCCTCTTCTTCTCACAGATGATGGAGGAGATGATGGAGATCTCACAGATGATGGAGGTCACTTCTCCATGAGATGAGCTTCCTGGCATGGCACCTGAAGAATGTGGTGGCATGAGGGGTCAAAGAGGTGCCTGCTGCAAATTTAGGGCATAGTCCAGGTCCCCTTATCTATGCCACCACAGTTGGCATAGATAGGGGGCCCTGGTGTGCTTGCACTGCCAGTGGGAGTGAGCCCCACAGTAATGCTTACACTGCACTGTTCCTCTGCAGTTCTTAGCAAAGTGCCTGAAGTGTTGGTACTTCAGGCACTGAGGAGGGGCCTTAGTTTAAGGTTCCACAGGCATCCTGTAGAAGCTTAGGACAACATTACCAAGTAAGTGGAATTTGCTGAAAGTAAGGATTACCTTCCTGAGGGGAATCTTGTTGACCCGAGTCAGAGGGTAGATAGCGATACATTCAACGTACCGCTGTCACTCTCTGATCTGAGAGGGCACCAAGGATGGCCTCGTCAGAGAGGGAGGTGTTAATATCTTCAATGAGGCCCAGTGACTGACAGTATGAGACTGGGTAATCCACATTAATGGAGATACCCAGAATGGAAGTAATGGCCAGAAGCTTATCGGCAAGGTCAGGATGGCTGACCTTGACCAATACGCTTCCTGTCTCCATGTAGGAAGACTCTACAATCTGCTTGCCAAGTATCTTAACATCTCGGCAGAGATGGGGTTCAGATTGTAGGACCCTAAGGGCCAGGAGTTGGCTGAAGACACAATGAGAGGGATAGGGTCAGATCTCTTCATCTTGCAGCTGATGATGACAAATCTGTTGTCAGGGATCTTGGGCACCTGTAGATCGACATCCATGAGGTTGGACAAGTCAATCAGTGGCTGCTCATCCTCAGGCATGTCTGCTAGGGGAGGGCTGAGAGTAGGAGATGTAGCTGCA
Organism: Ryuthela nishihirai; assembly: GCA_038380435.1. Lineage (NCBI taxonomy): Eukaryota > Metazoa > Arthropoda > Arachnida > Araneae > Heptathelidae > Ryuthela > Ryuthela nishihirai. The sequence goes on from JAWZYU010000001.1 coordinate 25,169,762, forward strand.
GTGCTGTCGGGAGTAACTAATGGTGCTGCAGCAGCAGCAGCCACTAGAGCATTGTCAAACACGACTGAGGTGCAGGGGGTGGCATTGCCAGGGGTAGCATAAGAAGCACCTGGGGCAATGTCATATGCAGTAGGGGAGGTCACTCCATTCTTAGAAGCAGCAATGGAGGGACCTGGCACCTCTGAGGAAGTGCCTGGGAAGATAGTAGAGGAGGTATCATCGCTCTTTGAGGCAGCAGTGGAAAGACCTGGCACCTAAGAGGAAGTGCCTGAGGTGCCTGGACCTAGCATGCATGGGGACCTAAGTATTGTCTCTATGCACAGAGTTACAGTGCTTGTGGCAAGACTTTTTGTCTGGAGAGGAGGGGACAGGAATCCTCTCTCTAGAATAGGTCCTGTGGGATTGTTGGGGCAAGTTGCCTAAAGTAGCAGGATTCTCAGGTGGGCGAGAAGCAGGCACTTTGACAACAATGCATGTTGCAGTATGCTTAGAAGGGGGGTTTTACCCCAAGATGCCAGGAGAGTTGGCAGACTCATCTTTCTTCCTCTTGAAGCCAAGAGGAGAGTGCATCATTATATCTGGAAAAATCAAATCCCTGAAATACAATGGATTAAGCATAGCACACACAAATATGAACTCTAAAAGCTAGCAAAATAACTAACAAAGAAACTAAATAACTACAGTAGTAATGGAATATAAAAAAACACCAACTAGCTCAGGAAATCCTTGTGCTGCAAACAGGAAGAAGGTATAGACAGTTGACTTTTTGTTTCTGACTGTGAAGCATGGAGGTGGATCCCTAATGCTGTGGGGTGCCATATCATGGCAGGTAGTTTTTTTAGTTATGCAAAATTATGAAGTAAAACTACTTCAAAATTTGTTTGTTTCAAAGAATTTTTAATCATTTACAAATAAGAATAAATGAAAAATTAACTCTAAAATACATTATTATTGAAAAAGAAGCATTTTGCATGTTTTTTGTTCATTTTCTAAAAAACCAGGCTACTGTTTTCACTTAGTGATCTGCCTGTCTTCAACTTTTTTTGCTTTTAGAAATAAATGAAAAATTCCGAACTATTAGGATTAACATTTTCAGAATCTCTCAATAGTTTAAACAGAACTCTTTATGGGGAAAAATGTTGGAAAATGGTAAAATTTAAACAAAGGTTGCAAAGAACTTATTTATACTGGAAATTTTGGTCATGGAGTGTGGTGATGAAGTTTACATTGAAATTAATGATTTATCTCTTCACAGGGGTGGATGGGGAAATGCAACACTTTTGCTTTAAGAGATAAAGTAAAAATTATTTTTAGATTGAATTGATACTAATGAAATATTAAGGTATGCATTTTGAAAATCTTCCAATAGTTTTAATTTTCACCATTTGATGGCCCTAAATTAGGGAAATACAAAACTTTAAAATGGAGAGTGTAAACAATTTATTCATGCTGAGGATTTTAAATTTTGGTGGTGGAATATAATGGTTAAGTGATTTGCATTGACATCAATAATTTTCCCACTTACACTCAGAGGGGTGAAAAAATAACTATTTAGTTTCAAAAGATAAAAAAAAAACATTTGAGTGATGATTATTTTATCTAACTATAGTGCTGATTTTTGTTTCATACAAATAAATCTTTATATATCTACCAAGTTTTGTACAACATATACCTGATGAATGACATTGTGATAAAAATTAATATTGACCACCACCAATATTGACTCAAGAACTGTTCCATGAAATTACAGACTGTAACCATGCAATACCATTTATATGGCAATAAATTAGAAGGCATATAAATGGTGGCTAGGCATAACTGGAAGAAGAGTTGTGGACTATTTTTCTGTGGTGAGTACAGCCAAGCACTGCACTTAAAGTTTGTCACTGCCTTCTCATCATGCAAGCTGCTAATAGCTTTCAAGGAAATAGTCTCTCACCTGAAGATGAATGAGAGGGCTGCCATATCAGTTTGGCCTATGTGGACTTATGTGGCCACTTATTTTTCTTTTGGAAACTATACTTTTTCTACCATTATGTTTTCTGCGGGTTGTCATCCACAAGTGAACAGATACACAAATACTTTATAACAGTTTGCAGATGATCTTGATCAGAAGCCATTGGAGGTACCTGAACCTTGAAATTACCAAGATCATTAGGGTGTTCACAAAACTGAACAGGACAGTTTATGGTTCTGATTTCAGTTTAATGAAACTGGGGCATTTCTCCTCAGAAGGGCAACCCCACAAGGAAAATTAACAAAATTAATTTTGTTAAACAAAGGTAATAGGCATGACAGACAATTCAGAGTAGTTGAAACTAGTAGTTGAAAGGAACCTACTCTTAAGTGAATCAAATGCAGAATGCATGCAGCCTAGATTGATGGTAAGCCTGTGTCTCACAGAGGTGTTATTTTTATTGTTTCTGGGAACATGTTGAAGAAGTATGACTTTTCTTGTGGCATGGCTAATTTGGAGCCTTCATGTGCGATGCTTGTGGCAAAGATCGTACCTTGCTGACAACACTCATTTAGGTCACCAGCATGTGCCATTTGGTGCTCAGTGCAAACAATATTATTCCACAAAAAAAGTCCATGTAAATTAAAAAAAAGGCATAAATTACAGAAATCAAATTAATTAAATGCATGCAATTCATCACAAAAAACTGGGACATTTGGACATCTTGTAAACATTTTTCAGAACACTGGGACAGTTCTCTGAAAACTGGGATAAATCCCAGAAAACCAGGACATATGGACACACTAGAGGTCACTCAATAAATTTTGTCCTTTTTTTATTAGCTAAATAGTTAGGCACAGGGTTGAAATGTCTTGCACAGTAAAAGTTTGAACTTTTTGCTGGTGAATAAAAAGGTTTTGGAAAGTCTTGCCAGGTGTCATTGGCTGACCCCTCTTGAAAATGAAATCTAATGGTGATATGCATCATAAACAAAGAGCTGTTATCAAGTTCTTAATGGAAGAGAAAGAAAGATTTGGAAATATTCAAAAATGCCTAAAAAAGTTTGCAAAGATGCTGCTGTTGATTGAAGCACAGTTGGATGCTGGTCTAAATGTGCAAGATAATCAGAGAGAGCAAAAGCCATATGAGCCACACAATGGCTGTTGGCATCAGCTGTGAAATCTGACAATGTACAATGCACTGACAGCACCATTTGATCAAATTAACATGTCACATACATAGAGTTATCACTGAATCTAGAAATTGGTAAAGAAAGTGTGTATATGATAATTCAGCAGGTGGGGTACTCAAAAGTGTTTGTGATTTGTTCCTCATCAACTGACTAAATATCACAAAGGAAAGATATTGCTTTCGAGTAAGGTGGCTCCATAGAAGACAGAAGGGGCTAACTTCCTTTCGTGAATAGTGATGGGATGAGACTTGCGTCATAAATTGAACTGCCAAGTGGTAATGCAGTACTGGACATGGGATAGCAGATACTCATTTTAAATGAATTTGGCTAAATATCACTCCTTTCTGGTACCTTGGTTGAACCACTCTACTTAAGTAACAATAACAAAACAATTTATTTTCCTTTGTCAAGATACACAACAAATTACCATGCTAGAGATTACTATTCTCAGTGCAGATTTCTCACTATTTTCTATTTTTTACAAATTATACCTGGCACCTATACATAAGATCACCAGAGCTGACCTCACTGAGCACGACTACTGAGCAGACTGAACTTCAAGTTCCTTTCTCATTGTTCATACTCCCCTTTACAGATGGGGCTTCCTTTTGTTCGGTATGCCCTCACTATCAACTCTGTACAGTTGTGCAATCAGCACAGCATAGCTAATTCTTGTGGAATGTAGGTAGAGTGTGACCTTCCCTGCTCCTGCAGGTGCAAAAAGGGGGGACGCATACTGTCCCAGCTGACCTGGTCGATTCTGACACCCCCTACCAAGATTCATATCACCCAATCACTGCTGTGCAATATTAATTCCAAGTCCTCTTGCAGAGGAGTGACCAGGAGTAAATGTCTTATTATGTAGTCTATTCCTCTTGTCCATCGTGGCACTCTGTCATACACTGATCACATACATAAAAAACATGGCATGAAATGCAAAAGTCTGCAAAAGTTACAGCTAAAAAAATATACTGTCCATATTCACGTATTTCAGTCACCCTGCACGTGACACCTCGATGACACAAATGCTTCAGGAGCCTCAATGTCAGCATTCCGATAGGCCTCAACCAGCACATGAAGGTGGCTTTTGGTGCCATCCATATGATGTAGTACTGTCCTGTATAGTGGAATGTCAGATGGCATCATTCAATCATATTCAAGCCCTTGCTACTGGCTCTGTACAGTTGTGCAATCAGCACAGCAGAGCTAATTCTTCTGGAATGTAGGTATGGTGTGACCTTCCCTGCTCCTGTAGATACAGAAGTGGGGGGGGGGGGATTCATACTGTCCCAGCTGACCTGGTCGATCCTGACAATTTGGATACACCATTTTGAGCCTGAAACAAAGTACCAATCCAAGGAGTAGCACTGCACAGATTCCCCACCTAAGAAAAAAGTTCAAAATAGCTCCCTCTACATGGAAGATAATGGCCACCATGCTTTGGGACATGAAAGAAATGTTTCTGGTGGATATCATGAAGAAAGGACATACAATCAACTTTGAGGCATACATTACTATCCTACAGAGACTCCAGAAATGTACAGAGTTAGTTTGGTTGGAAAGAAAAAAGGATAAGTTCTTCTGAAATAAAAAGCTAAAAAAAACTGGTTTTGGTGTGAGTGAGATTCAAACCCACATCTCCTTGAAATATGCTAGTTGCAGGCATGGCCAACATACGGCCCGCGTAATGAATTTATGTGGCCCGCGAACAATTTTTCAATATTAACATTTAACTTCTAGTAATTAATCGAATGAATTCTCGATATTTCTATATTTTTTAAAAAAGATTCTGTTATAAAGAATTAAAACTTTTATACTCATTGGCACTCGATGTTCAAGCGACGTTGCCAGCAGGCGAGTAAAATATTTTTGCATAGTGCAAAAATATTTTAAAAATCGATCATGTTACAAATGTAGTTGTGAAATTAGTGAATTTCCTACGATCAAAAGGATTAAATCACAGGCAATTTATTGATCTCCTTGAAGAACTAAATACCAGTCATTTAGATGTACTATATCACAATAAAATCCGTTGGTTAAGTTTGGGAAAAGTTTTAAGACGTGTGTGGGACCTTCAAGAGGAAATAAAAATATTTTTAATGCTTAAAGAAAATGAGGATTTTCCTGAATTATTAGATCCAAATTGGATTTGTGATTTAGCATTTTCTTTGGATATTCTCACACATTTGAACGAATTTAACACATATATACAAGGAAAAAATTTATTTGCTCATGATTTAATACAGAAATTAAGAGCTTTTAAAATGAAGCTTAGCCTTTTTTCTACAATTCTGGCTGAATGTAAATTTGATCATTTTCCAACGTTACAGACCATATCTTTAAATATTTTAAAAGAAAAGGTTAAAACATTTAATAAAAACATCCTTGCACTAATGACAGATTTCGAGCAGAGATTCGATTGCTTCAAAAAAATTGATAAAATTTTATCTATTATCCGAAATCCATTTTCTGTACAAGTTGATGACGTTCCTGTTGATATACAATTAGAAATAATTAATTTACAATGTGATGAATTATTACATGAGAAATATCGAGAAGAGCAAGAAAATTTGTGTAATTTTTATAAGCAATTGAATAATGAAAAATATGGAAATTTAAAAAAACTTGCCAAGACGTATTTAGTAATCTTTAGCTCAACTTATATTTGTGAACAAACCTTTTCTTTAATGAATCTAAATAAAAGTACAACAAGATCAAGATTGAATGATTTACATTTGGAGGCTGTGTTAAGAATAGCTACTACAAGTATAGAACCAGATATAAAAAAAATAATAAGCGATGCAAACCGCCTCAACACGTCGCATTAGTTATTATGTTAATTTGTTGTATTGATTTACTTACAATTATTCATAAACAAATTTCATAATAAAATTTTGTTTACTTAAAGAAATAAGTGTTTTGCTTAACATTTTTCAATTTTAATATTTCGTCCGGCCCGTGAAAATATTTTTTTTCCAATCCGGCCCGTGAAAATATTTTTTTTTTTCCAATCCGGCCCGGGGGCAAAAACAGTTGGCCATGCCTGTGCTAACCACTACCTATCAACATCTAATGTTTCTTCTTCAGCTAGTGTGACATAAATTTTCCCACATTTTTTTCACACAATGACACCATCTGTCGAGAAATGGCTAGTGTGACATACCATCCATGCTATGTGACAACTATGTTGTCACATAGCATGGATGGTAATATATATCACTCACCCTCATGGCACTAAATAAGCTGAAGAAAAAAAACGTTAACCATTGATGGTGTAGTGCAGCCTTTCTCAATCAGGGTTCTGTGATAGATCGCTAGGAGCTCCGGGAGAGACTGTGATTAAAAAAAACATTGTTTTTTGAACTTCACATGATGCTAGCACTCACAGTGGTGGGCAGAAAATCCACAGAAAAATATCTTTCTCTACTAAAAAGAACATTGATAATTATTATTGAATTATTATATCTACAACTTACTGATCACACTAATATACTGTGAGCCGTAGATATAATAATTTTTATGCAGGGGTTCCCTGAGACCTGAAAATTATTTCAAGGGTTCCTCCTGGGTAAAAGGTTGAGAAAGGCTGGTGTAGTGGTTAGTGTAACTGGCATGTTTCCAGGAGATGTGGGTTCAAATCCCACTCATTGCAAAACCAATTGTTTCAGCTTATTATTTCACGAGTTCAGTCGTCCCATGGCTGAGTGGTTAGCATGCTTGGCTACTGATCTAAGAGACCTGGGTTCGAGCTCTGGGTAAGGCATGGATGTACGTGTTGTTTTTCTGATGAGGTCCTGCCATCCTCGCAGACCTTCTACTGTGGCATATAAACTGACAGTCTCCTGTCAGACTTCTGTGGCAAGCAGCTGCTTGAGGGGGTATATATTTATGTCTACAGGACATATGTGATTCTTTACTACTGAATTATTGATTTAATGCTATGAGCGTGAGTAACATATATTACCCTCCATCCTATGTGACAACATAGATGTCTGTTTCCTGACACATAGTGCCACAGTGCAAAACAAACAAAAATATGGGAAATTTTATGTCACACTAGCTGAAGAAAAAAATGTTAGCCATTGATGATGTAGTGGTTAGCATAACTGGCATGTTTCCAGGAGATATGGGTTCAAATCCCGTTCACACCAAAACCGATTATTTTCAGCTTATTATTTCATGATTTGCATGTCTACATAACATTTCCTGTGATTCTTTACTACTGGATGAGCAATTCACTTGTTTGATAACACAAAATACACACCAGTTTGCAAATAAGAGAGACCATCACAAAAATGCACTGGATTGTGATAGCCCCACCTTCCACACAGCCCTGATATGGCCCTTTCAGCCTTCCCTTTAATTGGACCAAAGAAGGATGCCATGCCATTCATGGAAGAAAATTTCACACTGATTATGAGGTTGTTGAGGAGGTTAAGAGATGGCTCCAGGAAATGTTTACAGATTAACCTTTCATGGCCCACCTGAAAAACTAATAAACTGGTTTATATCTAGAGGCCCAGTTATTTTTTCACTATGATCAACAATAAAAAAAATATAAATAAAATAAATGAATAAATAAGTTTAGAACTTTTTTTTTTACCAAATAACTAATGAAAGGAATTATGGCATGCTTAATGTCAAAGTAATCAGCATTTAATTCAGGATTTTCTGAAAATAAAATATTTTACAAAAAACATTTTATTTTAATAGGACTTTTAACACCTAGCAAATCTGAGAAAAGGGTACACGGTAGTAAAGACAAAGAAATAGCACTATTTGGACTAGTGCATTTCAAATCTCGGTTGTTTTGGGACGTTCTGGGTGTTAAAGAGACATGCCATAAAAAATGCATCTGGCAATGTTTTAAAAAAAACTAATAGACAGAAATGATTATAATGCACATGCCTAGAAAGGTTATTTATTTTTGAATAAGAAAAAAAATACTTGAAACAAGAAAATTACTTCCATTTCATAATATTTTTGTCAGTACCATATTTTGAGAAAAGTCCATGATTTTTGTCAACTGTGATCAGCCATATCAACAAGTTAACTTCAGAATTAAAAAAAACAATCACTTGAAATAGATTATGTCAATTAAACCAAATTCAAACCAAAAAAAAAAAAGAAATGGGTCACCAAATTAAACAGAATTCTATGAAAATGAAAAATTTAAACAAATTTAGAAGATTTAATTTTAATACAACTTTTTTACAAGTTAAAAAATAAATCAGACTATGCAATTAAGGCTTAATTTTGGAAACCTGATAAAAACAGTTAAATTATATATTAAGCAAAGGGAAATTTCTTCCCAAACACTACAATATTTACCTGAAACATGATTTTCATTTCTTTTAATGATTCCTTTTCATTATGGTGTAGTTTAAAACATTGGCCAATGTTATACAAGGTGACTTCAATTGCTCACATTAATGGGATTTTATATCCTGTTTATGAAATGAAAAAAACACTTTCTTGGCTGCTTTTTTACTAAACATAACGAATTTTTTTTCTTCAGGCATTGAAATTTGTGCCCTGTTTGTGAAATGGAAAAACACTTTCTTGGTTGTTTTTTTTTTACTAAATATTATGAATTTCTTTTCTTTGGGTGTTGAAATTTGGCGATCTTGGCTAAGTGCCGAAAGGTTTGGGCACCAAGGGTTAAAAAAAAATGCCTATATCATCAGAGAGGCAGTCAATATACTGAATGTGTTGTGTGGGTATATGCTTTTAAAACCATTGGACATAAACTTAAAAACTCGTAATTTTTGAAAAAGATGAAATTTTGCTCAGGGGGTGGAGGATCCTCGCCAAAATTGCTCTCCCACTGGAGGACTGATTTCAAGGAAGTCCTTTTTGCTTCTGTATTCAAGACCTCATTCATTTTAGGTAAATGATACAAGATCAAAGATTTTTTGACTAGAAAACAAATCATCTGATGTAGTATAACTCCAAAAATGTCATTGACTGAAAGATCGATAATTTAGGAAAATAAATCTACAGCAATGAAAACTAAATTTTTATTTTATAAAAATGGAAATAAAATACAAAGGAAAGTAAGTACAAAGGGAGATTATATCCAATATGTGGGGAGGAAGTATTTACTTAAATCAACCATGTAAACAATTAACATGAAGCCACTTAGCAGATGGCTGTCTTCCCAATTTTGCATGTGTAAGTCAGCAATCAGAACACCTGCAACTTTTTCTCCTGTGTGCTGAAGCCATTCTTGAAGAAATTTTCACTGTGAAAACTTTTTTTTTATTATAGTTCCGATTTGAGGAGTGGGAGTGATGCATAGAATACTGGGATAGAGGATATAAATGATAAAAAAAAAAACTCGTGGAATAATGAAATAGGTTTAAGGCAGGAAAAGAGTGTAAAATGGGGGGAAAAACAGAGGTACATATTTTAAAATTACTTCCAAAATCTTCCGTTTTTAAAAATAGCAGTTTTTTTGTTAATTTTCAGCAGATTTTCAAAACTTGAAGGAAAAATTTGTTGATAATAGTTCAAACCAAACCTGTGAACTTAAATCAGAAGGTTGCTTCAGCAAAGAACAATATTAACAGAATAAACCAGCAATACTGTATAGTGCTTCTAAGAAATGGCAATCAGATGGATTCAATAAATTATTTATATCATAGTTTAATAAAATATGCATCAAATGGAAAAAAGAATTATTTTTAAAGCATTAATAATGCATTTTTATAAGATATATGTGAGAAACTTTTCAAATGGCATATTCCATTTTTTTTTTTTAAATCTAAGTTTTTTTATATTAAAAACAAATAGATGTTTCGGGTCTTTTTTTGGATTCTGTAAATGTCTATATTCATCTTGGAACCTGGAAGGGTTAAAAATCTTTGATTATTTATTTTGTAGATTTCAAAAGGGCTTTCGATTCTAATCACCACAATTTGTGGTTGATTGTGAGATTGTGTCCCGTGGCCGAGTGGTTAGTGTGCTTGGCTACTGATTAACAGGACCTGGGTTCAAGCCCTGGGTAAGGCATGAATGTTTCTGTTGTCTTTTTCTGAGGTTTTATTTCTGCTGAAATCCTGCCATCTTCACAGATCTACCGTGGCATATTAAGCTAGCAGGCTTCTCTTAGACTTCTGTGGTAAGCAGCTGCTTGAGGGGATATGTACGTATAACATTCCTGATAAGTCAGTGAACATAAATAATGATGGCTTTCTGTAATAGAAGTCTCTGCAATAAAAACACTTAGTCATGTATTAGAGTTGGCAAGGCTTCTAGTGATTTTTTAGCATTACTACTGGAGTTTGTAAAGGCTGTATTTTATCACCTTTTCTATTCAGTTTAGTTATTAAATACATTGTGAGGATTTCCTTGGAAGGCCTTGGGGCTTTAGATGATCGAAGAATATGAAAATATCTGATTAGTTTATGCTGATAATTTGACCCATTTGGTAAATGGTGTTGACGAGATGAATAATTTTATTAAAGTTGTTAATGAGACTGTGAAAAACAGAGAAAATTAAAATGATGAAAATTGGTAAAGGTCCAGTATTTTTGAATGGCTATGCTCTCAAGTTTATCATTTTAATTATCTTGATAGTTGTGTCAGACACTGGTAATGTGCCAACATTTGATAAATATGAGAACAGCCATTGTTGCTGGGATCTTTTAACGCTTACAATGTCAGGCCTGAAAACCCGTATTGTACCAGGTGGTACCCTTTTTTTTTCCAACTGTGCTCAGTCAAAAAAGTGAACACTAAGCTTTTTTTGCCAAATAACTAATGAAAGGAAATAGGGCATGTAATACAAATATGTCAAATTAAGCATTTAATTCTGGACTTTATGAAAATAAAATATTTAACAATAATGAGGATAGCATTCATTCTAATAGGACTTAGAATGATATAGTAACTAGAAGAACACATATCACCTCTGGGACATGTGGTAATATCATTTTGAAACAAAATGAAGTTTTTTACCTACTTTTACATTCCTTAAAAGTTTTAATTCGAAGTAATGGATGATGGGAAAAATGCAAACAGTAGTATTTTTAAATAACGAAATACACCCGACTTGTGCAATATCTACTAATAAATCTGTGCTTTGAAGTCGATGCAAATTTTAGAGGAAAAATTGTCTTGAACCGGATGAGATATGAACCCACGACCTCCTGATAACATGTCAGGTGCTCTACCCACTGAGCTATCAGCCGCCGATCAAGATTTCCTCTATTAACGCTATGAACATTCCTATCATGTTTCATATAAGTGGTATTCATGCAATCTAGCCACAAGTGGCTTTCTATTTGCCAATAGATGGAAAGTATATCTTACAAGTATACTAATGATAAATAATGAAATACACTTGACTTGTGCGATATCTACTAATAAATCTGCACTTTGAAGTCGATGCAAATTTTAGAGAAAAAATTGTCTTGAGCTTGATGGGATATGAACCCATGACCTCCTGATAACACAGAGCACCTGACACGTTATCAGGAGGTCATGGGTTCATATCCCCCCTGACTCAAGACAATTTTTCCTCTAAAATTTGCATCGACTTCAAAGTGCAGAATTATTAGCAATAGATTTTATTAGTACTTATAAACAAAAAAATTTGCCTTTTATTGTTCAATTAAAAAGGTATTTTTCTAACACCCTTCGGCAAAACAGGGGCCAGACTGTTGCTGTCAGTGGAATATCTCTTGACACTACCACTGAAATTCCAAAGTTCGAGTGTATTTTACCATAACAGATCACCTCCAACATTCATTAAAAGCTTTTCCATTTCTGTATTTAGCAACCTATAATAATGTAAAAACTACTTAAGGTTTTTAAAAAATGCTAATTATATTTCATTAGTACTATTCAAACTAAACAGTTTTCTAATTATCACTTAAAACAGCTGCATTGCCCACCCACCATGAGTATAAGGGTTGGGTTGTTTTACCTTTGACACTTTTTTGCATACAATGGGCTTAAATGGCCAGGAAACAATTATCCAAGAGGACTCAGAGAAGGTTGAGGAATAAGACCCACTAGATAGCTGTTAGGAGAGCGATAGAAGCATCCCGTCAAGGCCATCCGGAGAGTTCTTAAGGTGAACAAGGTGTGGCTCTCACGCACATGGGGGCCATGATGCTTCTAACATGTACCATTGGATGGAGGGCGGACTTTCCAAGCCCATCGGTGTCCCCTGACTATGGGGGGGGGGGGGGGAGTTTTTGCAGAGATAATTCTCGATACTGACCCAGCTGGGACTCGAATCTGGGAACTACAGATTAAGAGCCTGGCCTGTTACCAACTAAGCCATCCCCACCATGAGTATAAGGGATCAACTTGTTGCTGCCAATAGGAACTTCATGACCTTCACATTTCACCACCAAAATTTCAAATTTTTAGCACAAATGCATTGTTTGCAATATTCATTTTAAATTTGTAATTTTCAAATTTTCCACTAGTTACTAGTTAAGAAGAGCTGTTGCAAATTCCAGTAGTAAAGGTTAAGCTATCTAAAACCTTTATATAATAGTAAATATAAAAAACTGCTGTGTATTTTCAGGAAAACTACATAGCGCATAACAAAACATCATAGTCATTGGACATTTAATAAATAAATACCTCCTCAAGCGGCTGCTTGCCACAGAAGTCTTGACAGCAGCCTGTCAGTTTAATTCGCCATAGTAGAAGATCTGCAAGAATGGCAGAACCTCAGCAGAAAGGCAACACAAACATCCATATTTTACCATGAGTTGAACCCAGATCTCTGTGATCAGTAGCAAAGTATGCTAACCAATCAGCCACGAGATGGCAGGACATTTAACAGCAAAAAATAAAAACAGAACGAAGCTCTAATCATGCAACTAGAATATCTGTGAAACAGCGAACGTATAATACATGTGAATCAAAGAATTAAAAAAAGTGTTGTGATAAACCTGAAAAAGGAAAATGGAAATGAGGAACTTCCAACTCCACATCTCGGAACAACTCTGCTCTGAAGAACTAGATATTGGCAATATTCCAAAACAGTGTCTACAGGTATTTATAACCAATGCATGTGTATACCTGGGGGATCTTGAAAGGGTTAAAGCATATTTAACCCTTTTAAAATATTATTTTTCAAACTTGAATTACATATTTTTAAAAGATATATGTAAGAAAATTTTTAAGCAGCAATTTCTGTTTTTAAAAAATCAAATTTTTTTTGTTGTACAAAAGAGGTCTATGTTCATCTTCAGTCTCTCATTTCATATTCTGTCAACATCTTGGAGACTTTGGAAGGGTTAAAGCTGTAGGGCAACTGCCCTACTGCTTTAATGAACATAGATGTTGACAGAATATGAAATGAGAGACTGAAGATGAACATAGACCTCTTTTGTACAACAAAAAAATTTGATTTTTTAAAAACAGAAATTGCTGTTTGAAAATTTTCTTACATATATCTTTTAAAAATATGTAATTCAAGTTTGAAAAATAATATTTTTTTTCATTTGATGCATATTTTATTAAACTACAATATAAATAATTTGATAGAGCCATCTAATTGTCATATATTAGAAGCACTATACAGTATTGCCAATTTGTTAATGCTATTCTGCATTGAAGCAACGACCTGATTTAAGTTCACAAGTTTGATTTTAAATATTATTAATCAATTTTTCTTTAGAGTTTTGAAAATCTCCTGAAAATTAATGTAAAAACTGCTATTTTTAAAAACAGAAGTTTCTTTTGTAATTGCAAAGTACATACTTCTGTTTCCCTCCATTTTACACAGTTTTATGCCTTAAACCTATTCAGTATTCCTAGAATTATTTTTATCATTTATCCCAGCATTTTATGCATCTTTCTCACTCTTCAAATCAAAACTATATTTGAAACTAAAAAGGAAAAAAGAGATGCTTTACTCAGAGAAAGGCCAGAGCTTGTTATTGTTAGAGCCTTAATTATTGTGAAACTGCCAGTAGCGCCATGGGAGAGCCAAGTGCTGTGACCTAGTTAATTACTGTCATGTGTGGCAGTCAAGTGGCAAAGCATGCACTGTTCTCATACTTTGGATAAATTAACCATGCATCCAGTTAGTATTCATACTTTTATAAACCTATGTTTTCAATTCTGTACATTTATTTATGTAAATTATGATCTGTCGGTCAATTGATTACTATCAATTTTTTTGTAGTTACGCTGCATCAAACGACCAGCTTACAACTTGTTGCTGTGTATATTAACATCACATTAAGTTATATGTTAATTTTCCTTTTATTTCTTTGTTTTCCAGTAAAAATACATTGATCTTGTATCATTTTCTGAAAACGAACAAGGTCTTTGATATGAAACCAAAAATGACTTCCTTGGGATGGAAATCAGTCCTCCTGTGGGAGGCAATTTCAACAAAGTTTTTTACCCTCCTCCCCCAGTAGAAATTTTTCTAAATTATAAGTTTTAAAGTTTATATTTAATGGTTTTAAAAGATTTTATCTACTCTCAATATATTGGCTGTGCCACTCTGATGATATTGACATTTGTTTTTACCATTAGTGCACAAACCTTTCTGCACTCAGCCAAGATCTCCAAACTTCAACACCCAAGGAAAAAATTCATACTGTTCAGTAAAAAAAGGAGCCAAGAAAATGATTTTTCCATTTCATAAATGACAGATAATTCGATTAATGAGAACAATCCAAGTCACCTTGTATATGGCTGATCCATGTTTTAAAATATACCACAATGAAAAGAATTATTAAAAGAAATAAGTATTATATTTCAAATAAATATTACATTTGTGAAGAAATTCTTTCGATTATATATAATTTGCCTGTTTTTATTCATCACGTTTTCTGACATTAAGTCTTAATTGCATAGTCTGATCTATTTTTTTTACTATGTCAATGTGAAACTGTCTTATTAAAATTAATATGCTTGAAATTCTGTTTAAATTTTTTATTTTCATAAAATTCGTAAATTAAATTGGTTTAACTTGGTATATAACATGGCCCATTAGGCATTAAGTGGTTCAACTTTGTAAGTGATGATGAGGTTAGGCAAAGGAGTCTGCAACCTCCTTTAAGCAGCATATTGTGCAGAGAGAGACTGTTGGTTTGGCCATGTTGCCCATAGCATAATTATAAATTAGAATTGGTGTATGGTGGGTAGATGCGGCAGATGTACATAGCTTAGAACATATATGTTTTGGAGAACTAAATTGCACAATCTGGTTGGACCTCCATAGCCCATAGCTGCTTGAGGATGATGATGATTATTTCAACTGATTGGTTATTTTAAAAAAAATTACATAGTTGACCTGTTGATATGAATCAGCACAGTTAGCAAAAGCCTGGACTTTCTCAAATTATGATACCGAGAAAATATTATAAAAACAGGAGAAATGTTCTTGTTTCAAACAAATATTTATTTATCTGTTATTCAGAAATAAACAGACTTTTTATTCATGTGCATTATAATAATTTCTATTTGTTTTATTTAAATAAATTTTCATTTGTACTACCAGATGCATTTTTCTTACTGCATGCCTCTATAAAAGCCATATTTAAATTAAACTACTCATCTGTTTTGTAAAATATTATATTTTCAGAAAATCCAAAATTAAATGCTGATTAATTTGGCATGTAACATGCCATAATTTGTTTCATCAGTTATTTGACAAAAATTTCTAAACACAATTTTTTTTGGCTGACCAGTATAAAAATACTGGGCCTCTGGATGTAAATCAGTTTTTCAGGTTTGACCCTGGAAAGGTTAATGACTAAAAATTAACTGAAAAAATACAGTTTGATAAAACAAAAGACTGTTTCAGAAAAATACTTTATTAAATATTAGATAAATGTTAGCAAATTCTTTTAAATAAATTTTGCTATTTTAAATGCAATTATGAGATTATGGGAAGGATCCTTTTTATTACCCAGTACTTTCCCTCTATCTTCACTAAGTAAACTTGTGGTCTTAGTGATAAAAATTTTCACCGATTGATTCCCAGTTTCCTACACAATTCTCAAATAATTTTTTGAACTTACATTTGCTTTATCAACAAAAAAGGTCACTTCTTTCACATTAGTCCCTTTCAATTTGTGGCTTTATCCCAATGCAAGTTTTTCTTTTCAAAGTATCATGATGGAATTTTAAAATGAGTTTTTTTGTTATATAATGCAGTTTTCAGCCATTAAATAATGGAGTAAGTATGCCCATGTTCCTCAAGATTTTTTCCACATTAATATAAATATCCTTAACTGTGGTTTTGTTTGCTATCTGCATTAAAATTAAGTTTTTATCTGTGGAGATTTTTCATATGTGGATCTGCAAGATAAATCTGCAAAGCATATGAAATTTTCGAAGTGAATACTCGATCCAGAGTGTATTCTTACTATAATTTGAATATTTTGGATTTTTGCGTGTTTTTTCTGAAGAGAAAGCTCATGTTGAACATGATGAAAATTTAAAAACTGCATAAATATCTCACAAAATAAACTAAGCATCATTTATAGAAAAGGACTGATGCATTTATTTTTATGAATGGAAATTCACAAGAATCAACAGAGTACTGAAAAGTAAAGTGTATAGTAAACTTTTTGCAGAGTGATAGATGCTTCAGAAATTTAGTTATCTCTAAAGTTTCATATGTGCAACGATCAATATCTCATAACTATATGAATTTATATCCATGCAATACATTTAGTTTTACACATAATCACTGCAATCCTATTTGAGCCTAGTGAAATAAACCTTTCAAATCACTATCAACCAGAACTCTGATTACATGAGATAGGTGGCAGGACAATAGGTGATTAGATGTGTAATGAGATTTCAGGTTGATAGCAATTTGAAAGGTTTACTTCACTACGCTGAAGTAGGATTACAGTGATTATGCATAAAAACTAAATGTAATAACTTGTCACTATGCTTTTAATATTAATTTTAAATTCATGTAATACAGATACTAAAAATGTAGAATTTCTAACATCATGAATATGGATTAACACTAGACATCATCTTTCATAATTCTAAGAAATTAGAATCAAAATTGCCTTTTTCAATTAATTTAAATATGATATATTATCTAAATGGGTTATTTTTTAAAATGTAAACTAATAGAAATGTAATTTTATATTTCTAGCATATTAGTCTTTTAAGTGTTGTTCAAAAGTGTCAGAATAATAATGTCATTCAGATACACTTTGGTAATTGACTATGATCTAACTTTGAAAAAACTGCCATTGCATAATCTTTGTGTCAAAGACACAAATTAGAACCTAATTCTTTTTCTTAATAATTAAAGCGCCAGGCTTTCTTTCACCTGTGCTCACTCAATAAAAAAAAATTGTACCTTAGAATTATCTTGGCAAAATAATAACAAAATGAAAGATATAGGACATGTTATATACCAAATTAAACAGCTTTCAATTTTGGATTTTATGGAAATATTTAACAAAAATGGGAAATTAATTTTAATAAGACTTACAAAGTCATAAAATAATAAAAGAAAACTGGCTATGCAAATAAAAATTTATGAAAAATAAAGAACTAATGGACCAAAATAATTACAATACTTATCAAAATATAATTCTGAATAATAGAAAAATAAATTTTTATTTCAAACAGGAAAATCATAATTTTTTTGTGATTTTTCTTCCTTAGTGATGTACTTTGAGAAAGGTCCAAGCTTAAAAAGGAATGGAGTCGAATTAGACATGCAAAAGCACTATTCTAAAAAACGAAAGCTCTTACTTAGTGTGAGAAAATTAAACAGCAGAGATTAAGAATATTAAAGTGCTATGCATGGCCTGTATGGTTGTGAGACTTTGACCATTAAAGTGCTATGCATGGCCTGTATGGTTGTGAGACTTTGACCATTAAAGTGCTATGCATGGCCTGTATTGCTGAGACTTTTTACCATTGAAAAGGAGACCCAAAAACAGAATTGAGGTATTCAAGACACAGTATCTGAGAAGAATGAAAGAACTGGATGGACAAGAAATAAAATTCCATAGTGCCCCCTGATGCTCCACTATATAAGCTAGTACTACATCTTACTGGGGTGCTATGCTTTAACCCATCTAACTGTCAGAGAAATCATTTAAAATTTAAAACAAATTATTAATGTTTTAAAAACAGCAAGGAAAGGACCTATTATGAGCAGGGGTGTTAAAGGCTGATAAAAATCAGGTTTTGTCTGGTTTTTTTTTTACTCATTGAGGTAATGTGGGAGGCTCTTTCTTGAATTTTGTGCATTACCTAGTCAAAATATGCTCACCAGACAAAAAATTAGTCATCTTTGGCTGAATGTCACCTAATAGCATGTAACCCTCCGTGCGACCGAAGAACAGCTGAAATCCTGTCTGGTATGGATGCCAGCAGTGTGCAGATATAGTGCAAATCAATATTCATCCACTCTTCCAGCAGCAAATGCCATAGTTCATCCAGATGGCTGGGATGGCGCTTCACTCATTGCCCCAAATAGTCCCACAAGTTTTCTATGGGATTCAAATTCAGGGATTTGGTGGGCCAGTCGAAACGTTCAAAGGCTTCAGAATGCTCATCACGCCAATCTGACACACTTCAAGCCCTGTGCACGCAACAATTGTTGTCCATCCTGGTGTCCAGTAGCTCCATATAGTCCTTCTGGTTCAAGTGTGACATCACTGCAACCAAAGGACCCATTTCCCCATACGTGAAACACCTCCAGAACATCACAGAGCCTCCACCAGCTTGAACAGAACCTTGCACACAGTCCGCATGGAAGTCTTCATGTGGCTTACGACGTACCATCGCCTCGCATCATTCGAGTACAAGCAAAAATGTGACTCATCCGACCAGATCACACACTTCCACTTCTTTTTGTGGCGCTGTGCAGCCTTGTGCAGAGTTGTTAACATGGGTCTCTTCTGCAGTACTCTGCTTCAGATATCCATGGCATGCAGTTCCCTTCGGAGTGTTCGTTTGGAAACAGCTTGTTGTAGGCCTGCATTACTAACTGGAGCAATTTCTGCCTCATTGCAAAGTGGTTTGCCCTAACAGTACATGACACACTGTGGTGGTCCCTATTGGTGAGCACATTCTTTCTGCCACAGTTCTGGTGATGATTAGCGGTGGACTGTGATGTACGCCACTGCTGAAATGCTTTGATGGGAGGCTCACGCTGGAAGACCCTTTGGACAGTACATTTCGACACACCTGCAAAGGCAGCAACTTCTTGTACACTATGCCCTTTGGCTCGGCCAAATGCAATAACACCTTTTTGCCATTCATTCACATCTTTGGCGTGACCCATGTTTCATGGAGCGACTACAACCACTTCTTGTCACTGTATGAAACCCATAATGCACAGCTACTTGTAGGATGCGTTTATTACTGGTGCACCCTCTGTTGCTGTCAAACAGATATAACCCTCTTACGACAGGAGATGACTAATTTTTTGTCCAGTGAGCTTAAGTTATTTGTAACAATTTCAATCTAATAAATATGCCTCGAAAGTAAAATTATAAAAAAGTTCCATAGAATTTGAATTATGAAATGTCAAATTTAATTATAAAGGAAAGGTTCATGAAAACGTGTTGGAAAGGAAAGTATTTGTGAAGTACTGTCAGCTCAGGTCTGGGCACAAAGAATATCTGAACCTACAAAGGACCATATTGACCACATATTGACCAAAGAGAGGGGGAATGCTGCCAATTGAACATGAGTTCCAGCAACACCTATACTCCAATAATATAACAGTTCTGAAGAGGTTGGGTTATTTTACCTTTGAGTGACACATTTTTTTTTCATACAACAGGCTAATTGGCCAGGTCACAAGGAACCGGTGGCTCTGGAGTTTCATGCGGCTCTGAGCACTCTCTCCTGAACCTTTTTGATTCAACTATGAAAATTTTTTACTGATTTTCATTAGAAACAAGCACCAATGCAGGTTGGCAGACAATAGATTGAAAACACTTATGCAATTCAAATGTTCTAATACATTATAAATTTAAATAAGTTGTGAAAGAAGACTCCAATTCAAAAGTCACACTGATGAATGGCTGATTTTTTAAATAACTCTTATCAAAAGCTTTATTGTATACACTTGAATATACCTATTTTAAATTATATGTTATGGTTTTATTTTTGTTAATAAAATAATCTGCAGGGTTTTTTTCTTCCTATTATGGCTATTGAACCAATAAAGTTCATAATTTGTGGCTTTCAAAATTCATTGTTTTACCTTTTTTTGCTGTTTTGGCACTTGCCAACCCCACCCCCTCAAAAAAAAAAAAGGGTTCCCAACCCCTGGCATATGGGGTAAGAGCTTAACATCCAATCTGATGGACATCAGCCTTTCCAACCCCATTAGTATTCCCTTTTTGACCAAGAGCAGGGAGGGTGTTTTCAAATGCTAGAACAATTGGGATTTGAAGCTGGAAACAGCAGATTACAAGACTGGTATACTACTAACTGAGCCACTTCTGCTCCAGTTCTATTAATGGGAAGAGGGAATTAATAAAGATTGTTCAAATTGGTAAATGAAATACTGTGGGCAAGGATATTCCCAGGATTGGGGGGGGGGGGGGACCAAGCAGTTACTCAATTAAGTTACTCATTAAACTTCACTGCTTGTCATGAATAAAAATAAAATAGATAAGTTGCCAATACACTGCTTGTTGATGACTTTCCAGAAGCACACACAAGCCAAGCTCCCACCCTGCCCACAGTCAGTAGGGAACACCGATTGATTTAGAAAGGCCACTGTCTATTGGAAGTGATGTTAAGCTGTGGTCCCGTGTATGGGAGAGCCATACCCTGTGCACGTTAAAGGACACGCAGGATGGATTTGATGGGAGGCTACCATCTGTCTCCCAACAGCTGTTCCAGTGGGTCCCCTCCCCCAACCTTCTCTGATCCTTCAGCAGGGTCCTTGTGACTTGGCCATTTAGCCCATGGTGTGCAAAAAAGTGCTGCTCAGGGGTAAAACAACCCAACACAACTCCAATCTCCCTTCCCCCAGGAGTATATGTCCTGTCACTCTCTTTCATGGTATGATGATAGCCCTAGTTGTCTCACTAATGAATCAATGTGGCTAACAGGGGGAAATATTCCTCACTGACCTGGGCATTGGGAATGATTCCTTTTATGACACTAATTGTTGCATCAGCTTGCACTTAAATTGTTTGTTGCTCTTTCTTGAAATATTCTTATTAATTCTGAAGGGCCATGTGTTTCAACTAACTTAGAAAACATTAACTCAATCTCTAATGCTAAAGCTAGGTGATCAGGCACCCACTGGGAACTCCCATGATGGTTGTAGGGTCAGCACGGCTCACAGAAGTGTGCATTGGGGCATGGAGTTTCCTCAACATTTCCAGATGAAGTGAGGAAAAGTTCTTGTGCTTTCAATAATATTGGTGTGGTTTCTCTTTTGTAAACAATACAAAGTCCCATACATATGTTGGCCACACATGAACCATATTTTTTTTCTCACTTTGGTATTATTCAATCTTCTGTTTTTCCCACTTTGGGATGCAGTTGTTCATTTAATATCTATCCACCTATTTCTCACCTTTCACATCTCTTGGAATTCTATATTGTTCAGGTGGCTCTAATGCTCCACATACAGGGTGTTTCAAAAAGGATGCAATCCTAAATATAAGAGAGTAGAACTTATGCACATGTACATTTTATGCCATAATTTTAGTCAGTTGGCATTACTGTACTCAAGGTTAACAAGCTTTAGCAGTTGAAATGACCTTGTCATGCGCTAGTCTCACTCAAGCATTCATTCCGTTGTGTCAGCTATGTCGTTTTCCAAAATCAAACATGTATTTATTGATCAAACTTATTGTGCATACAAATCTTACAAACATGTGAGAGAGGAGTTTGAGTTGAAGTTTCCTCAGTCTGCAGTTCCCAACAAGTTGACAATATCTCGTTTAATTGATAAATTTCTTGACACTGGGTCTGTACAGGATTGGAAGTGCCCAGGCTGGCCATCACTGTTAACGGCTGAAGTTCTTGATAATGTATCTCAGCATTTAACTCGCACACACAGAAAATCTCTTAGAAAGTTATCTTCACAGGTTGGACTGTCACCAGCTACTATTTTCTGGGCAACAAAGAAGTTAAAATTTCATGCCTACCGCATTGGTGTTGCTCATGAACTGAAAGAACTAGACCATGAAAAACGTTTACGGTACTGTCATTGGTTTTATTCTTTTGTTGATGAAAATGGAATTGAGGTGTTGGACCATGTTTATTTCAGTGATGAGGCTTGGTTTTACTTGGATGGGTAATGTGAACAGTCAAAACAGTTGAATATGGAGCAGTGAAAATCCTCACACTTTTCACAAACAACCATTACAAACATGGAAAATTGGTGTTTGGTGTGCAATTTCCCATCGTCGTGTGATAGGGCCTTTATTTTTTGACTTAACTGTAACTGGTGAAGTTTATTGTGACCTCATCCAACAGTTTTTGCATTATTGGATGTGAATGAAAGAGAGTGTTGGTTTCAACAAGATGGTGCGACTGCCCATGCTGCAAATGACACAAATGTCATGTTGCAGGAATTTTTTGGTGATCATTCGATTTCAAAAAATTTGTGGCCCCCAAGATCCCCAGATCTTAATCCTCCAGATTTTTTCCTTTGGGGATATCTCAAATGTGTAGTGTTTCAAAACAATCCTCATACACTTGAAGAATTGAAGGCTAACATTGAAAGAGATATTTTAAACATAAGAAAACAAACATTACGAAAGGTTGCTGCAAATCTCATGAAATGGGTTTAAACCAGCATCCAGATTACAGGAAATCACTTTCAACATCTGTTGTAAAGGTAGATATATGCCAAATTTGCATCTTTTGAAATTTGTGTATTTTGCCAAGTTTAAATAGAAAAATACAATAAAGGGTTGCATCCTCTTTGAAACGCCCTGTATTAGTGCAATTTGGCTATGGACAAAATGTTGCCCTCAACTAATCATACTTGCCATCCTCTCTTAATTACAACTAATAATGTGCTTTTAAATTAAATGGTTCAAGGACCGTTTCGGGATTCTCCTACAGCTATCTATTATTGGAGGTGCACTATTTTTCAGTCTAATTTCATAGCTCTGGCCCTCATTTGCTTCTTGTTATTTTACTCTTCTTGCAGTTAATTACATATAGAATAAAATGGTCGAAACAAAATATGTGCAGTTGGTGTGGAATGGAGAAAGAGGAACATCATACTCAGTTGCAAAATTTGAGTTTGACACATACCTTGCTCTGTTTACAAGAATATGCAAACTCTTATATTATAGTAACTTATGATGAAGAGTATTCTCTATCACTTATATATCAAAGGTATTAATGTTCCTGAAATCTGTCTGTATACATATTGACGTACTTTTACACTTTAACTGCAAAGCACTTGACATCAACTTGCAGAATACTGCAAGTAGTTATGCACTGTAATCAATTCCAATATTATGCTCTAGCACTACTTCAATCTTACACCATTCTCAATAGCATAGCCCAGTTGACAGCAAAGCCACTTCAACCATGGTTCACTGCTTCCCCTTCCTGTGATTTTTCCCTGTGCAGGATGTAGAAGGTCTATACACCCAAATTCATGTACCAGCAACTCTTTGCCAGCCAACATGCTGAGCACTCAGACTTCTTGCCTGTCTTCATAGATGGCTAGAAGTCTGGCATGTCTGTGGAATCAGCCATGGTCTGCTGTGATACTATCATTACAGACCAGATTGCACTGCATGTTCTATCTTTACTGCAGAGTTGGACCACATAGCAGCGAAGTGTCATCATTAGTGTGTGCTTAACACTGACTCACCTAGCTCACTACAGGCTTTGATCTCTGTGAAGTCTCACCCTGTTCTTTCAAAGATCCACCAGCAACTCCTTTGTCTGGAAGTCACCACCACCATTTCCTTTTGTTGGGTGCCTGGTCATGTCAGCATCAAGGGCAATGATTGGCAGATGCAGCTGCCAAGTCAGCCATGCCCCTGTCTGGCTTTCCACTGCTGGTTACATATGTGGACTTCAGGCAGTGTTTCTCCATCAAGCTGCAGGCACTGTGGCAGAAATCTTGGTCTGAACACATTGGTAATAAACTTTTCATGATCAAGCCTGTTGTCAAACTGTGGCAGTCATGTTTTTACAGGAATCACAAGGAGAAGTTATACTTGCTCAGCTCCACTTAGATTTATAAAAAGAAATGAAAAATATATATATATATATTTTCTTCTCCAGGCAAATGATGAACCTTAGTAGTGCAAGTTTTGGGACACCATTTTTAACAATCAAACATACTTTAATTCATTGCCTGCTTTAACCTTGAACAATGTTTATATTTTAGTTTTCATGATTTGACATCCAAGCTCTTACACTCGGATACCTTTTACCTGAAGATTCAGTTTTAACTCCCGTTTTTGACCTTTACAGTTTACTAAATATTTTACGATTTATAATATTTATACTTTTATTTTTTTCTTTTTGTTTCTACCTTTTACATGGATCCTAATATACCCATGGTGATTTTTCTCTTTTACACTGTTTCTGTTTTAAACTCAATTTTTATTCACAATGTTTACACTCTTTATCCTTGTTGTGAACTTTATATTTTTGTTCTTTTCCTCTTCTTTGTGTGTGGCTTTTAATTTTGGCTTTGGGCTCAATGTCTTCTTTTTTTTATTTAATCTCATTTGATGCAACATAGCCTTTGTTGCTCTTGCACCATAAAACCACTAACATCCAAAACCAATAAATCTTAACTATTTTGAATATTGTAAGATCTCCTAAATTAGTGCTAGTATAGTTCTCAATTTTAAAAATGTGTTACTGGTAATTTGGTAAGATATAATTTTATTTAAAATGTCATAAAACTAATATTTATACCAATACTCTGGTTTACACTGTTTCCTTATTGTGTAACCAATTATAGTATTGATTATTCTAAATACATATATATAAATTGTGAATATTGCCCTCCAATACTCTGGTTTAGTTTTCCTAATTTGGCATTCTGTCTGTTGCATTTCCTCTTTATCTCAATAACACCACCATCCTTTATCACAATAACACCACCTACTTTCCTATGGGTGGATATCCACATCGCCCATGTAAGGTGCATATAACATTTAGTATACAGCTGTATTATTTATTATATCCTTGTTACACATTATTTTTTACTGCATATATTTCATTTTTTATTTGCATTTCTTATTAAGTGCCTTTTTTTGTTTTCTAATTTAGAATTATTCTTCCTTATTGCTTTTTGTTGGGATTACATAAAAGTTTAGAAACAGAATGTTGGGTCCAGAATGTATCTCAGATAATTTTAGCTACTTCTTACAAGGAATAAGAACTTTTTTTGTGTAAGGACTTTGCATGATACTTGCTATAAATGTAACAGATACAAATTGGGGAATTGGTGTACAGGAAAATCCTGACTGGATTATTTAAACTATAATATTTTTACCAGATTCTTTAAACTATCACATTGTTTCACACAAAACCATGAAGATCTATAACATAGAATCTGAAGCCAGTAAACAAAACCAAGAACTTTTTGTGACCAAATGTAATATAAAGAAGAGATCGTCAAAGGAAATGAAAAGTGGTAAGAGCTTCTGTTGAAAACGTATCAAATAATTAGTTGAAAAAAATTTAGTTACCCTGAATGAGGCAGCCAAATTTTTTTCAGCTAATTATTTCAAATGCTTCTACAGGACATTTTCCTGTGATACTTTATTACTTCTGTTGAAAACGATGAGAATTTCCAAAATTACTAATTTAACAGTACTGGAAGAGAACAATTCCACTGTTTTCTTTTTGACAAAAGAAATCTTGTTGCAGAAAGAACAAGCAAGCTAAATCTTACTTTAAATGGCATGGCTCTCCCACAGATAGGGGGCCATGGCTTAATATCCCATCAGAACAGTTTTCACATTTTCCCTTTTTTTGTGGGGAAGAAAGAACGGGGGTCAATTTTTTTATAGCCTATGATATTCTCCACATCACACAATTTTTTTAAACAGAATAGCAATCAACTGCAATGGGTACAAATATATTCACAGAAGCCTATGAAATGTCTATAATGTTATAGTGGTAGGGAACTGGCTACTATTACCTCTAATGTTGCAGTGGCTACTATTACCTCTAATGTTGCAGTATCCTTGTATGGTGTAAGATAGTTGTAATTGAAAGAACCAGCAGGAAATCTGACTTGTTCAGAGGGCATGTCTTTGAATGAGATAGAATCCACTCCTAGGTTATACAGAATAACACAATTAAAAATAACTTCTTGGTCAGAAAATAATTTAACTGAAATTTCTGTCATTGTGAAATAAAATTTGGAAGCTTTATACTTCAAAATATATTTATAATAAAAAGTTTTTAGGTGCAAACTCAGAAGCTTTTTGGAGAAAGGACAATGCTCCATCTTCAGTGAAGTGATACTTTAGTGGTGACATTAGGGCTGTTCAGAACTTCTTTCTACATGTCATGAAAGGTGATTCCAGTGTCTCAGTTGCAGGTGGGTAGGGATGCGGTCATTATTTCAATAGCCTCATGGATGATGCTTCCATAGTAAGTGGATGCATGTTCTAGGAATGTGGTGTATTCCTAGTCTATGGTAGCTGCATGTTATATTGTCATCTTAGTAGAGCCAGTCATTAGTTAGCTTTGGCTGATATTTGTATGATACTCTGTGAACTTCTCCTATAGAGAATGTATGTTTTTTCTGATATAATAAACAATGGAGTTATCTAGCAAATGTAAGTGAAATCTGTATATGGCTGATTACTGAACAAGGTGAAATTTGCCTCTGTCCCTTTTTATAATTTTCTTCAGCAGCTTTTATAATTCTCTGAGCAGCATTTTAATGGCTAAGTCACAAGGAACTTGAAGGCTCAGAGAAGGTTGAGGGACCCACTGGACAGCTATTGAGAGACAGATGGCAGCCTCCCATCAATACCATCTAGTGTGTCCTTTAATTTCCTACAGGGTATGGCTCTCCCACAGACATGGGGTTGGGTTGTTTTACCTCTGAGCAGCACTTTTTTGCACACCATGGGCTAAATGGCCAGGCCACAAGGACCCCGAAGGCTCAGAGAAGGTTGAAGGAGGGGACCCACTAGAACAGCTGTTGGGAGACAGATGGTAGCCTCCCATCAAGGCCATCCAGCTTGTTCTTTAACGTGCACAGGGTATGTCTCTCCCGCACATGGGGCCACGGCTTAACGTTCCATCCGACGGACAGCGGCCTTTTCAAGCCCATTGGTGTCCCCTACTGACTGTGGGGAGGGCGGGGAATTTTGCGGAGATAAATCTCAACGCTGACCCAGCTGGGACTCGAACCTGGGAACTACAGATTACGAGCCTGGCGCACTACCGACTGAGCCACCCCCACCCCAGACATTTTTTTATAGCCTATGACATTCTCCACATCACAAGCTTTCATTTGGCACATAAATCACGTGTTCCGAAGATAGGTGAAACAACATTTTGCCAAATCCACAAACCAATCAAACAATAAATATCAAAGCCAAAAGCAATAAGATAGGTAATAAAAGATAAAATTGCTTCAGCAATTCCACAGCAAAATTATGTGTACAGCTTGAAAAAGGCTGGGTTGGGTTGTTTTACCTCTGAGCAGCACTTTTTTGCACACAATGGGCTAAATGGCCAGGTCACATGGACCCTGAAGGCTCAGAAAAGGTTGGGGGAGGGGACCCACTGGAATAGTTGTTGGGAGACAGACAGTAGCCTCCCGTCAAGGCCATCCAGTGTGTTCTTTAACGTGCACAGGGTATGGCTATCCCACACACGGGGCCATGGCTTAATGCCCATCCGATGGATGGCAGTCTTTCCAAGCTCATCGGTGTCCCCTACTGACCATGGGCAGGGCGGGGAATTTTTGCGGAGATAAATCTCAATGCTGACCCAGCTGGGACTCGAACCTGGGAACTACAGATTACGAGCCTGATGCGCTACTGACTGAGCCACCCCCACCCCACTTGAAAAAGGCAATAATACTTTTTAATAAGCATAATAAATATAGTGTATGTCTCATTTTGAATGCAACATTATTGTGCAATTTATTACTATATGCATCATGAGAAAATTTGGCAAGTAATAAACTATATTAAGTATTTCAATATTATAGCTAGAAAAAGCAGTTTATGAAAAACAAAAAATCATAGCTGAATTCAAACTGAAGACATTTAATCAATCGAAAGTTAAAAACAAAACTGTTGCATTGAATTGTCTTTGTGTGCTAGTATTAAAACTAATGATTAACAATTAATAAAGTTTTGTGAATAAAATTAGTTTTACCAAAATGCAGGATTTAAACCAAATTTGGCTGCCCCATTCAGGGTAACTAAATTTTTTTCAACTAATCATTTTTTAGATCCCAAAACTCCTTTTTTTTCCCCTAATGTGGCATATCAATCTCCCAACATTTCTGTTGCTGGTGGATTATTGATCGGGGAAGGCAACTTTACTTTTCAATGTTGCACTTTCTGAGATATAAAAAAGTCCCTCACACTAAAGCATTATTAATGAATTAATCAATAAATAGTAAATCCACAGTAACCTGTTGACTTTGAAGTCAATAAACAGTTTAGTGGATTTGCAACACTTTGGTTGAATCTGGAGATGTGGGTTTGAATATGGCATGTTAGCAAAACTTTTCTTTCTACAAAACCATTAATGGTTGATTAATTCATTAATAATCCTTTAACGTGAATGACTTATTCATTTACATCTTACAAAGTGCAACATTAAAAGTTGCCTTCTCCAATCATAGATGGTGCCAGCAATTATTTAGGTGTTATTAACGCATTTAATTTTAAAGTATTATTAATAAATTAATCAAAAAATAGTAAATCCATAGAGGTACCAGTTAACTTTGAAGTCAATAAATAGTTTTATGGAATAGTTCAGTGGTCTTGGGGCACTCTGGCACAAATCTGGAGAAACATGGGTTTGAAAAATTGTTTTACAACTTTTAAGAATTGTTTGAGGGCATATTTGCCAAAGTTAGAAAACATTGAATGTATGTTTACTGTAATTAAATAATATTTTGTTAGCATTTATACAGGAATTGATATTTGGTAAAGCTGCATACCCACACCACTCGTGATAGTTATTTTTTTTATATTTACTTTATTATCTTTAACAAATATTAATTAATTTTTTTTATAACCTGGAAGAGCTCGAAAGCTCCTTGGTTGTTCATATGTGCCTATTGATAGTTTTGCTTGGTTTTCTGCTTTTATTGTTTCTCTGTTCTTTGCAAAGTGTTGTATTGATATTGTATTTGACAAAGTGTTGTGCATTGTGTGTCTATTGTCCTCGTGTATTTCTCTATGTTATAATAAATTTGAATTTGAATTCTGCACATCAGCAAAACAATTGTTTTCCACAAAACTATTTATTGACTGTAAGACATTACTGACAGTAATGATCTTTTTCCATTTTGTTATTTCAATGCTTCACAGATTCTCATCAGAGTAGCTTTCCCATTTTTTGAAGAAATGAAAATTTCAGACTAACTGTGGTTTCTAATAAATTATAATTTAATAGCATCATACATTCATTTAAAGGGCTTTATTAAATCAATTAACTATGATATAAGGAAGCTAGAAAATTATATCAATTAACTATAGCCTCTGTAAGTTACAAATGAACACTTGATTTTTCCTCCATATTAAATCACTTTGAAAAGTTTTTCGTGATGCCCTCATGTTGATGCCTCCAATCAACAATCATATTTATCTTGGCACATTTACACTTAAGTGAAGATTGTGTATGATAAACTATACTAAATATTGATTGGTGCATGCTTCATCTGTGCATATTTGAATCCTTTTTCAATAATAATAATAAATGTTTATTGACTATATATAACATATAATACACTTAATAATAAATAAATAATGCTTATACAAAATAATGAGTTAAAATAAAATCCACAATTCGGTATGAACAATTGAACAAAACATACAACTGATATAAATAAACCCATGTAATGTAAAATATTTATTGTGAAATGAAATGCAATAAAATAGAAGCCATATAAGAACAACCAATGAGCTTTTTCCTCTTACAGGTTGTCAAATTAAATTATTAATTTTTAATGATATGCATTTTTATAATACAGAATTAAAGGTTTAAGAGAGGAAAAATTAATAATTTTAGATTTATTCATTAATGACATGAAATAAGGAAAGTCACTTAACAATGAAATAAAGACTCAATATTGTTTATGTGTAATAATCTTTGCTTAATTTTTATTTTAAATATATTTTCATTTTTTTCTTCCCTTATATTTTTTGGTAATTTATTAAAATTTTGTGAATCATGAAATGTTTATTCATCATGAAATGTTTATGGATAATTTCTTTTCTTGAAAAAGGTACATAATAAAGTTCTCTATTTATAAGATTTATTTTTGTATGTTGCAATTTTAAGAATTCTGGGTTTTTAAACACAAACATAAGAATTTTATAAATATACAATTGTCTTAAATTCAAAATTTTATTTTCATTAATCATATTTTTTAAATTCGTAATATTGTTATTCATAATAACCTTCAAAATTCTGTTTTGTAATGTTATTAATTTATTTAAAGAATTAAAATATGTTCCTCCCTAACTAATTAAATTTAACTAATTAAAACTAATTAAATTGCATAGGGATTGTTCATATCAGCTCTTTGTAGTGGAGGAAATATCTGTCACTTTGCTTGTGTCACACAATAAAATAACTAATAAATATTAAACGCAAAAATAACTATTTCTCTCAATTTTTTTTAATTTCTAATAATTACTTAAGTTTACACATATTCAAGATGAGTTCCCAAAATTTGAACACAACCAAAGTGAACAGTTGCTTCATTTAGTAGAAAATTAAAAAGACACTGAAGTCAGCTTTCTAAATGTGCATGTGGCATTCAGGATTGCAATTAACATGTCTCAGAAATGCTTAAGTTCTGAGACATGCTAATTGGAAACTTCTAAAAATCCTAATTGTTACTTCTATTATATTATTACTTTGTTATCTATATAATAAAAGAAGATGTCTGTGGCAGCCATAACTCATCAGGAAATCAACGTACACCCTCCAAATTTTCCGAGAATGTTTCTGGTTGTGGTCCGGATTGCAGTGCCAAATTTCAGGTTGAAAGTCCAAGAGGGGGGCTTGCTAGAACCAAAAATATTTACCATGCTATTCCTACCGGAAACAAGAATTGCTATCAAATTTACTGTTGCCATTTTCTGCTCCCTAACTATGAAAGTAGAGATTTAAAATAGCATTTAAATGTTCCACTGCAAATCTGATGCTATTGCCAGATTCCCCACATTTCCAAAAGCATTATTTAGGTGTTCCATTGCAGCTAAGAACCTAATTTTCTAACTAAAGATGGGGTCAGACACGGAGAACCTGCCTACAAAATTTGTGACCTTTCGGTGAAGTACTTCGGGAATTACAGAATGCCACAATCTGACAAAATAAATATCTAGATTGTTTGCCACGGGCTCTGAGCATGCGTGCCATATCATCAATGATCTTTGCAACACTGGGAAATTCTTCATGTCCAAACGTGTAAAATGTCGGGGAGGGGGGGGGGGAATACTCACAAAACTAACCATTAGTGCAGGAAAAAGCAAAATATACAGATTAAAAGTGAGACACGAGCTGTCAGTATTTGTGTTGAAACGAAGACACGGGCCAAGTGGGAATCTGTTTTTTAAACCAATCACTGGAACACATGGGGAACGCTGTGCAGGAAATTTGGACTGTGTGAACGAATATCACGGGAGCCAGAGAGCGGCAAAATCTGTGGTAACGGAAATAAAATCTCGATAGCTTACGCAGAAACCAAGCCACAAGCTATGAGGAGTGCTCGCTGATGTCAACAACGATCCGGGCAAATTTCTTCCTGTTGAAAATCTGTGCTAAACTGTTGGGGGTAAAATTTACATTTAATGCAGTGAAAATAAGAATATACAGGGTAAAAGTAACACCCGGGCAGTGCCAGGTAAGTTCAGCTCGTGCTAAATAATGTGTAAAGCAAAATTTTCAGACATTAGTACAATAGGAAGAAAAACAAACTTACAAACAGGAATTTCACTGATATCTATACAAGTTAGTTGTGTGGCATCTTCTTTTTTAATAATTTCAACAAAACTGTTAACAACTGTCCACAGGCATCCATTCCAACTTTTCAAATAGCGTGAAAAGAAACTTACATCCTTAGAAATAAAAAAGAGTTTCCAACTATTTATATCAATAAATGATGACAATTCAAATACTTCAAAGGGCCAAAACTTCAATAATAATTTGACAGTCAGAAAGCGATCTGTAAGTATGAAAAAAAATGTAATACTTTAAAATCATGACAAAATAAAACATGACAGGTAGCTTTCATACCAATATATCAACAATAAAAAAAAATCAGTATACACATCAGACATATTAATCACATCATCCCCAAGCAGCCATGGACTATGGAGGTCCAACCAGATTATGCAATTTAGTTATCCAAGCACATCTCTCCTGAGCTACATCTCACCACTGTAGACCAATTCTAACAAGGTCCTGTTTGACATTGTCTGCCCACTGCATCCTAGTTTCTCCATCTTTCTGAGGCCTTTAGGCACACTGTTAATAACCCTATACACTAATCTATAGTCATGTATATGGGCAAAATGGCCAAACAGAGTCCCTCTCTACATAATATGCTTCTCAAAGGAGATTGCCACAGCCTTTTCCTAACTTCTTCATTACTTAGAGTTGTACCGCCTAATGCCCAAAATATTGCATAGATAAGCATTTAGAGTTAAAAGCATCTTCTGTTATCTTGTTTACAAAGGACCCAAGTTTCACTATCATAACTAATTCTAGAAAGAACCAAACTATTATACAGTTTAATTTTAGTATTTAGGTGTATATGCCCAACTCACCACTGTCTCCATATATTTTTTGAAGTCCCAGTAGCAATCCCTATTCATTTGTTAAACTCATGCCGCATGCCACCAGTATCTGTTACATAACTCCCAAGATAATTAAACTGAGACACCTGCTCAAGAGTGCAACCATTAACTGAACCACAGTCTGCTTGAAAAATTTTCATCACTTTAGTTTTCTTTCTGTTTATCACCAAATTTACTCTACTACTAGTATCATCAACAGCTGTAATAAAAGAATTCATCTCATCAACATCATTTGCAAAAAGGGTTAAATCATCAGCATAATCTAAATCAGCAATTTTCAGATCTCTAGACCATTCAAGCCCAAAATCTTCACTTGCAGTGAATTTTACATAACATGATCAATAACAAATATAATGAGGAGACAAAATGCACCCTTGTCGAACACCAGAGACAACACTAAACCCATTGCTACAAGCTTTACCAATTCTCACACATGACTTGGTGCTATTACAGAGAGTTTTCATTATGTTAACTTCTCTGGTATGCCATATGATCTCATGATTAACCACAAATTAGGACAATCAACAGAGTCAAAAGCCTTTTTGAAAGCTATAAAACTGGTAACCCCAAGTTTCTGAAGCTCTAAACATTTCTCAAGAATCTGCCTAAGTGAAAAAATCTGTTCTACACATCTCCTACCACTCCCGAATCCACATTGCTCATCACGCAATTGTCCATCAACCAGATTATTAATTCTATTAACACAATTATATCTTAGAAGAGTATCACTAGCATGTCTGCTGAGAAGCAAACCTATACCTTTGAGATGCTTTCCATCTTGCCTGCCCGAAAAGTGAAATTTAAGATTTTTAAGAATCTGACCTTTATTTATCCATCTGGTCTCTTGCAAGCTCAAAGTATCTAAGTTATAATACTGGAATTCTTAAGGGAGACATCAAGAGAATAATTTCCATGCAGTCTTCACATTCAAAGTACCTTTATTGGGAATATTTGGAAGATTTGGTGGCCTTTTTTACCGTAAAATCTCAAATATAATTGCACCCATGTATAATGCGCATGCTTGACTTTGCCCGAAAGTTTCTGGTAAAATATGAATTTGTATATAATATGCACCCATAACTTTTCAAGATTTTATTTAGAAATGCATGCTTGACTTTGCCCGAAAGTTTCTGGTAAAATATGAATTTGTATATAATATACACCCATAACTTTTCAAGATTTTATTTTAAATTGCATAAAAACATTTGCTAACAAAACAAACTTTTAATAAAAAACAAACAAAAATGCACAACACCTAAATATTACTGGGAAATTAATAAAACCACTCGTCATCACTGTCACTAGTAAGAAGCTCATCTAGTGCTATTGAGTCAATGCTATTGTATTGGTTCCATCATAATAAATATTGCCATCATCATCTTCATCTGATGACACCTGTTCATCCTCCCCCAAAACGTTGTCCTCACTGCCATCAAGATTATTGGAAATACAACATTTGAGGAAGCCTTGTTGAATTATAGACACATCTAATTCATTCCAAGCCACATGTACCCACTTGGCAACATCAGTGAGAGTCGGTTGATGCATACGGCCACCAGCAGTATATATGTGATTACCGTCGCTTAACCATGCATTCCATTTATAATGGAGAGCATCCTTCATCGGCTTATTAACAGCAACATCTAAAGGCTGCAGTAGATGGGTCATGCCGCCTGGAATAATAACCATATCAGATTTCATTTTCTTCAGTTCCTTCTGGATAGAAGACATCCAATGACACCAAAATGAATCAAGCACCAACATGGAAGGTTGTTTTCATAGATCACCTAGATGTGCCACCCAAACACATTTTAGCCAGTCAATGGTTAGTGCTTCATCCATCCTTTAGCATGAACACAGATATGTACACCTCTTGGAAATTGTACTCCTGTTGGTAGAGTCTTTCTCTTAAAAATAATGAAAGGCAGCAACTTTCCTCCATCTGCAATACATGCTAACATAATGGTGAAGTGAGACTTCTCGTGTCTAGTTGTACGTATAGACAGTTTTTATGCTTTTCGTGTCTACAGTCCTGTCGTAGGGCATATTAAAAGTCAGGAGCATTTGAACAGTTTTTCCAATCTGTGCAAGGTCAAAGATAGGTTCCTTTCTCAATTTGATTATGAACTTTGGAACTCCAGAAGCTTTTTCTCGTGGTCTGGAAGATGCTGCGTGATGGTAGTTCTACGAATTGAAAGACCATGTCACTTCATAAAACAAACTGCCCATCCATATGACACTTTAAATTCTGTTGTGCCCGTAAGAGATTTTTTAAGTTCCAAAGCTTTAAGTCTGATTTCAATGTATGAAACACTGATGCCCTGTTGCCTCCTATCTACTACCACTCCATTAATGTTTTTTCTAGGTTCGGAAAACTTGGTGGTAACCCACAATTGCTTTTTTATTACTAGGTAATACTTGCAGCGCCTCTTTTTTTTTTGCCATAATCAGATGTTTGATTCGTTAATGGAAAAATGATGACTTGCTGCCCGACTGCTGTCAGATTCTGCATATTTTACTACTAACAGCTTTTCTGCTGCAGTACATAATTTTATTGAATTCATTTTTAGGGCTCTCCACTACTCAAAAGGACAAGAGGAGTGGATGCAGTCACAGAGTGCTTTTGCCAAGAGTGCAAAATGCATCTTGCAACAATGTCTCACAGCTGTATGTGCGACTGTTAAATATTGAAAATGACTTTCTTTTGTACGCACCCCCATTTTAGCACGCTAAAATGAGTAAAAAAATTGAGCGTATTATACTCGAGATTTTATGGTATATATAAATTTTGCATGTTGTAGAATTATTGGTGTTGAAGAATGGCAGTTCATAACGGAGGAAAGATAAAAGAATAATTTAGGGGAAGTTTTGAGAAATATTGTGTTTCTTTAATAAACGGATATTATGTTTTATTTATGTTACTATTTATGTTCATGGTTATGAATATTAATAGTGATAGTTATTAATATATTTACTTGTGGAATCGAACATTTGTTTTTAATTTTGCTGTATTACTTTGTGATTAAGAAGTTTAATACGGATTTTTTTTACTGAAAATGTTGGGCAATATTTGAATGGGTGTAGAAATCTAATTAGCATTGTGGTTAATATTGCAGGTTAGAATAATGGTGGGTATATAGTTTTTTGTTTTCTCTGATGGTATTATTCACTTCTGGGGACTTTTTTATAATTCGTCACTGGCGTATTGTTTCTGATATTGTTTTCCTTTTTTTTTTTCAGATGTGTTGTCTCTGATGAGATTTAGTTCTGGAGGCTTTTTTCACAATTTGGATAGGCAATGTATTGTTTTCAATATTCTTGTTTTTTGATATGTGTTGTCTCTGTTGAGATTATTTAGTTCAGTGTTTTTTTTTTTAATAATTTGGATCAGCAGTATGTTGTTTACAATATTCTTGTTGAAATTATTTAGTTCAGGAGGTTTTCTTATAATGCAGAATGGTGTGCATTGTTTACGATTTTCTTGTTCTCAAGATTTGCTGTCTCTGATCAGATTAATTCTGGAGTTTTATTTAGTTTAATTTTTATATGTGTGACTTATGCAACAGATTGGTTTTTTGGGAATGTATTTATAGTGTTTTAAACCATGGAAAAGGGGGAAGAGGTTGGAGCAATTTAGAGTAAGTGGGAAGGCAATTGTTATGTTTTGTTAACATGATGTGCTTATGGTTGTTTTTTGATAATGCTGCTTTTTAGTAACTAATGTTTGTGAGAGATTTTTGCAGATTTATTTGTTATGTTGCATTTTTTTAAATGTAATAGATCAATAAATACTTTGTGGAAAAAAATTATTGATATATTGACGTTAAAATGTCAACCAGGTAACACTGTGATTATCACCCATGTAATTAATAGTGTGTGTTGCACTTGATGTAAACCTAAATTATTATTATTTTGGTAATGAAAAAAAAAATCATTTTATAGAAACTGCTGTTTGGGTCTGAGTCTGTGGGTTGTGGAAATGGGTTGGGTTGTTTTACCTCTGAGTGGCACTTTTTTGCATACAATGGGCTAAATGGTCAGGTCATTAGGGCCCAAAGGCTCAGAGAAGGTTGGGGAGGGGACTCCCTGGACAGCTACTGAGAGATATACAGTCCTCCTGTCAAGGCCATCCAGGGTGTTTTTTAACATGCACAAGGTTTGGCTCTATCACACATGGGGTACTAATGGGGTACCACACATTGAAGGAATGATCAAAAAGTACTCATTGAGGGAATGATCAAAAAGTACTGCTTTGCTACATTCTGAAAATGTACGCAACACCATAAAATCTAAATATAACAACACAATGTGAAAAATGTCCAAAATCATAAACAATGAACCACTGTTTTGCACTAAAAAAAGCCCCAGGGGTTAAATAACCCATTGGGCTAAAACAATTGCAAAAATGCCCCAAATTGTAAACAATGACCACACTTCTAACAGGTTCAACCAACACATTCTACACTTGAAAAAAAAAACCCCCAAAAAAACCAGGGTTAAATGGCCAAAATTGTAAACAACGAACTGTCGTTCCACACTAAAAAAAAGAAGCTCCATGGGCTCACACAAGCACAAAAATGCCCAAAATCGTAAACGACAAACTAGCATTTCTCACTCAAAAAACATCAGGGGTTAAATAATCCAATACATAGCAGAGCAACAACAATCACCCTCCAAAAACAGCAAAAATGAAGATCCAGGGACTGTCAACTTTTTACATATATGACGGCAGCCATAGTAGTTGATTTCCTGTACCAAATGAACTATTTTCATTTGCTAGTTTCTATTTTGGTTCGGTATTTAATAGAGATCCTAATTGTTCATTTACTAATTAATTTATTTTAATTAATAAAACAAAAATTCAGATAATATGAAAACATCATACGAAGTGGCCTATGGCGTATCTTCCCAGGTCTGCCATGACTCGTCACTTCCCCTGCCATATGCTGTCAGCAGTATCTACCACTAAGTTAATGGTCCCCATTGGCTGATCTCTGTGGGAACAAGCAGACTGAAACTAGGTTTTTTTGCTGGTTTTTTATGCTTTCATTGCTATGAACAATTAATCAGACTACTTATTCAATTACTAATAAAATCAGGGTTCATTAACTATCATCTGATGTTAATTATTCTTTTATTAATT
Organism: Ryuthela nishihirai; assembly: GCA_038380435.1. Taxonomy (NCBI): domain Eukaryota; kingdom Metazoa; phylum Arthropoda; class Arachnida; order Araneae; family Heptathelidae; genus Ryuthela; species Ryuthela nishihirai. The sequence goes on from JAWZYU010000001.1 coordinate 25,208,017, forward strand.
AAAATACAAAGGTAATATGTTATCGACTCATGAAACAGGCTAAGGCATATCTGCTGCAGTAGTCAGCAGCAGGGAAAGCTCCATCACAGATGCCACGAAGCCAAAATTGGTTCCTCCATCTCCGCTGTACTTGTTCAATATAATTTTGCTATTTCACTGTTAGTTTCTTCATTATATATTTTTATTGGTTTACTAATTATATGGGGTAGTTCATTAATACCTTATTAAATGCATTACAATATTATTATCACTAGTTATTTTCCGATGTCACCAATAACTGCACACTTGACAGCCTTTGGAGGTGCCTGTTGCATAGCTCGGAGTACCAGTTTAATTACTGGTCACATAGTGCACACTAGGGAATGTGCAATAGCGAACCCAACTCTGGAGCATAGAGTCCCTCACCATGCATCAAATTCTTGCGGCAAAGCCAAAATCGGTTCCTATGTTCCAACTGTACTTTTCCATTTTGCCTAGCCATTTCCCTATTAATGTGTTATTTATGAGCTTTAATTGGTTTACTATTTTGCAGTACTCTTATTTATTATTTTTTCTGCTTGACTTGTAACTCTGCTCGTCTTATGCTAGGTTTGTTTTTTTAATTTTCATTTTACTTTAATTTCCAATTTTACACTGTATTATCTTGCCTGTGAGAGGATCTTTACTAATCGTATAATATTGGCAATCTCTCAAGCAGCTGCTTTCCACAGAGGTCTGACAGGAGCCTGCCAGTTTAATACAAGGTAGTAGAAAGTCTATGAGGATGGCAGGACCTCAGCAGAAAGATGATACAAACATCTATGCCTTGGTCGGGGCTTGAACCCAGGTCCCTTTGATCAGAAGCAAAGCACACACTCAGCACCAGGACAGCTTTTTTTTACACTGTTAAAAAACAATTTCTTTCACTAACTAGTAGTGGGGGTTGCAGAGGGCCATGCCCCTCAAGAATGAGAAGTCAGGGTAATGAAGGCATTAATTAACATGAATGGGGGTCATTGCCATTTGTTTCTAAGGGGCACATGCCAAATTTTATATAACTATAACACAGTGATATAGTTACACCTCCCCTCCCCCCAACCTCCTTCAAGTTAGTGTTAAAAATGTGTCAGTCGAAAAACCTTCCGATGATTATGGTCAATTTTTTAATGCTAGCATTTTTTTTTGGTAAAATTTGCAACCTGTGCAACAGTGCTCTACCTTTTCCCTTGTTTTAGAAGTTATCTTCATGAATAATGATTCATAAATTTTGTGCTGCAATAATTATTCATAATATTTGCAGCACAAAATCTCTGTTTTATAGTAGGAAAACATTTAATCAATAGCTGACAATCTCAGAGTTACTTTTAGACATTTTAACATCTATAAATCAATAAACATTTTGTGGAAAAAATTTCACCGACATACTGGTTCAAGGTGTTGTAAGTTCATGGTGAAATTAGCTTCCAATAAGGGGTTATTAATTTAAATCACAATTTAAGCTGTTACATAATTTAAAATACATTAAAACATTCATTCAAAAGAATGAGGTTGCTTTGACAAGAGTTGGTGATTTTGCTATGCTGATAAGCCCTATGGTCAGAATCATTGAATTTCATCTTTTCTTACATAGCTTATACTCATATTATCATTAACTCTCATTACTGTCCTTTGAGTTCTAATGCAAAGGGAATCAAGAGTAAGGATAATATAAAAGTAGTTACCAGAAATAGTTCCAATAAGGGGCTCCCTACATCAGTCACAACAGAAGGACGAGAGAGCGGAGGCAGAACTGACTCTAAGCTAATAAGAGTACTAATCTTGAGAAAGTAATAAAGAAAACATTAGACTTTGCAGAAGAGACCAATGTTCTGAAAGAAATCAGTGACCAGATGGAAGCACGTTCGCTGCAACTTCACATTGTGGTGATTACCAAGAAGGGTGGTGATGGAGAAGTCAGTGGTTCCAATAACATGAAGCTCCCAGAACAAAGCTTCTCTTTCGGCATTGTAGTGGGAGCAATTGAGCAGAATGTGGGATGCAGTCTCAGGTGAGCTGCAAGTGGCACAGTTAGGATTGTAAGCTCTTCCAAGAGTGTGAAGCATAGAGTTGCTGTAGATGACACCAACTCGAAGACGATGAAGGAGGATCTCCTCCGATCTGCGGAGGTTAGGAGCAGTGAGAGAAGGGTCAACCAGGTACCCGAATGAGGAACAGCTGGTGTTCCTCTGCCACTGGGCAAGACAATACTGGTTCATCAGTTGTGAGACAGAACTCTTGCAGTCACTGAGAGAAGTAATTAGTAACACACCTCTGACTCTCCAGTGCCTCCTTCGCAGTGCGATCAGCGAGATCATTGCCAGGTACATGGGAGGTACCTACATCCAAGGCTGACTTCAAGTCATAGAGGATGACAAAGTTGCCAATCTTGAGGCTGAGGATAAAGAGTACAGCTTCAAGGATAGCATGGAGCTCTGCACAGGTGGAGGAAACAAGATGCGGGAGGCGTAAACCTCTGGCGATGCCTGCATCGGGGATGGTTATCCATATGGTATCATGATTAAAGTGGAGGGAATGGAGCCTCGAGAGATGGCAGATATCTCTCTTACGGTACAGGCAGAAAGGCATGTCATTAGCCTCTGCAATGACAGACACATCTGGTGTGTTAGGGCAGAGTCCAAGAGAGGCACAGAGATATAGTGTGTATAGTGGCCAACTTGCTCAGCAGTGAAGCAGAGGCATTGCTCAGAAGGTGACCACTGTAGGTGATGCAGGAGAGGATCAAGTGCTGGTACAAGACCAGGAGGGTCTTGCAGGAACTTCCACAGTGGGTACCAGCAAGGAAAGACAGTATATTTCTCTGTGCTGTGGTAACTGTCTTAAGATGCTGGATGTGAGATCCCCAGGTCAGCCTGTTGTCCAGGACCACAGCAAAGAACTTATCCTGTTTGACGACCTTGACGTGGTCTGTCCCAAGCATGAGGCCAGGGAAGATGGGCAAAAGACATCTCTTCATGAAAACCATGTCCACAGTCTTATCAGAGGAAAGAGTGAGGCTTAGGTTGTTGAAGAACTTGACAACTGTGGACACAACTCGTTTCATCTTGAGCTGAACATAGGAGGGGTCCTGGCTAAGTAACCAGATGCAGATGTCATCCACGTAGTTGGAAATACCCAATTTATTATTGAGTCGAGAGGATAGGCCTGACAGTAAGATGTTCAGTAACATTGGGCTGAGGACACCCCTTTGAGGTACTCCATGATTGATAGTGTGGGAGGCACTAAGCATGTTGCCCAGTTTCACATGAACCATCCTGTTGGAAGGTATGTTGAAATCCAGTGGATGATATTGCCTCTGAGGCCGAGATCATGGAGCTTGCAGAGAATATCCGAGTGGGACAGGGAGTTGAATGCCTTCTGAATATCAAAGAAGACAGCAACTGTAGTCTGTCCCTTGGACACCTGATCAGCAGTGGAGGCGAAGTTGATTAGATTATCAGACGTGCCTTTATTTATTGCTTTGCAGAAACCCGAGAGGCTGTCAGAGAGGTGGCCCTTAGACTCTAGATACCATTCTAGGCATCCAAGGACCAGTCTCTCTAAGATCTTGCAGAGGCAAGATGATATAGCAATGGGCCTGTAAGAGGACAGCTCAGTGGCAGGTTTTCTCTGCTTCAAGATAGGCATGATGCGTGTTGCCTTCCATGAAACAGGTACTGTGCAGATGGTCAATGAGTGATTGAAGACTTTAAGAAGCACAAGCAGAGCCTCAGATGACAGGTTAGCTGAGTATAGCTGACACTGTCAGGGCCTGGGGCCAACGAGCACTTTGAAGCTTCAATTGCAGAGGTGAGTTCCTGCAAGGTGAAAGGATCATTATAGCAAGGGTCAGTCACAGAGCAGGGCTGTATCCTGATTAGTCACCGGTGGGGCAGGAAAGGAAGAGGTGAGGTGTGGCAATAAGGCATTAGCAGTGATGGCTAAATCCTCCCCACGGGACAGGACAAGGTTATGGAAAGGGATGGCAGGTTGCGACTTCCCCGTCAGGTTCCTGATGTACTTCCAGATTTTCCCAGAAGTGGTGAAGACATTGATGCTGGAGCAGAAGAATCACCACCTGAACCTTTCACGGGTGGGTTCAAAGAGATGCCTGCTGCACATGGACTTCTTAGGCAGAGGGGATGGTGGTGGTGGTGTCACCATGGAGCTCGGAAGAGGGACCTTCCCAAGCTTGGTGCTGGACAAAGAGCAGAGAGGACCAAGAGCTTCCCTCTCCTTGCAGGCAAGCTTCCTGGCGTGGCACCCAGAGTAGGTGGCAGCATGAGGTCCACCACAATTAGCACAGATAGGGGGCCTGGTGTGCTTGCACTGCTTGTGGGAGTGAGGCCCATTGCAGATGCTTACATCATACCTCTGTAATTCTTAGCAATGTGCCTGAAGTGTTGGCACTTCAGGTACTGAGGTGGGGTTTTGGTGTGAGATTTCACTGGGATCCGGTAGAAGTCCAGGGCAACATTCCCAGGTAAGGGGAATTCATTGAAGGTAAGGATTACCTTCATAAGGAGAATCTTGTTGATCCCAGAATCTGAGGGAAGATAGCGGTACATATGGCAGACTGCTGTCACTCTCTGATCCAAGAAGACATCAAGGATCGCCTCATCAGTAAGGGAGGTGTCAATACCTTGAATGAGGCCCTGTGGCAGGCAGTAAGAGGCTGGGTAATCCACAGTTACGGGGATTCACAGAATGGGCACCTCCATATATAGGAGCTTCTCGGCAAGGCTGGGAGAGCTGATCTTGATGAATAAGCTTCCTGGCTCCAAGTAATGAGACTCCATGATCCGTGCCCCAAGAATCTTCACAATCTCTGTGGAGATGGGGTTCAGATTATAGAAGCTCATGAGTCATGAGGAGGCCAAGGTCACTATTAAAGGAATAGACTTGGTGCTCTTCCTCTTATGGCTGACAAAGACAAAACCAACATCAGCTCTCTCAGGCAGCTTTAGATCGACGTCCATAGCATTGGACAGGTCGATGAGGGGCTGCTCGTCCTCAGTCGTATCTGATGGGGGAGGGCCAGCAGTAGGAGTTGCAGCACTGTCAGAGGCAGCTGAAGGTGCTGCAGCAGCACTAGCTACTAGGGCCACGTCAGAGGTACAGGGTGAGGCATTGCCAGGGGTAGTGGAAGAGGCAGTAATGTCAGTTACAGTTGGGGGAAGTCTGACCTCTCATAGCAGCAGCAGTGGAAGGACCCGGCACCTTAGAGGAAGTGCCTGAGGTGCCAGAAGCACAAACACAGGGAGACCTTAAGAGAGTCTTACCCCTTGGCACAGAGAGAAAGAGCGAGGGGCAGGAAGTCTTGTTAGGAAAACTGGTGGAGGTTCTCCTCTCCCTGGAATAGGTCCACAGAGTCCTTTGCGGCAAAGTGCTGATGGTCTTGGTCACAGAGGAACGTCTGGAGACCATTATAATCAGACAGGTCGAAACTGTCAGCTTGGGAGAGGGTCTAATGGCACTGAATCAGGCGAGCTCACAGACCCTCCTTTCTTTTGCTTAAATCCCAGGGGTGATCGGATCATACCTGGGGGATAAGCAGCAGGATGTGAATAGTAGACTTAGCACACACACACAAATATAAACTCCAAAAGCTAGCTAAATAACTACAGTAGTAACGGAATATAAAAAACACTTGAACCCGCATCTCTCCAGAAACATGCCAGAGAATTCTAACCATTGAACTAATGTCAGCTCTGTCTTTTTTACACTAAGCATGACTTTCACTCTTCCCATGATTTTTGGCACCTATATTTGGCACCATCTATGATCTTGGCTGGCAACTATTTCTTTTTAGGTGCTGAGTAAGATGGAAGTAAATAATGAAGTCACATCATGCTATTAAGCATTATTAATAATTTAATCAATAATTGACAATCTCAGAGTTACCTGTAGATTTTTTAACGTCAATAAATCAATATATTTTTTGTGGAAAAAATTTTTGATATTCTTCCACAGTTTCCACAATAACATTTATTTATTTATAGACCTTAAGTCCACAGATAACTCTAATATTGTCAATTGTTGATTAAATTATTAATGGTAAATAGCATGATGTGACTTCATTATTTATTTCCATCTTACTCAGCTCACTAAAAAGAAATAGTTGTCAGCCAAGATCAAATATGGTGCCAAATGTAGGTGCCAAAAATCATGGGAAGAAAGTCTTGCTTAGTGGAAAAAAGACAGAGCTGGCATTATTTTAATGGTTAGAATACTCTGGCATGTTTCTGGAGAGATGTGGGTTCGAGTTCAACATGTTGGCGAAATTTTTACCACAAAAACATTTAAGGAGGGCATTTGATTAATAAGTTGTATTATATTACATTTTCTGTAGCATCTTCTTTAGAGCATCTCTTTGACAGATATTAAATATGTGGAATCAGTGTCTCCTTGCAATTTTATATTTATCATTATTTTTCATTATACATTATATGCTATTTCTTTTATTGTTCATAATTCAGATGTATTTTATATTTTCCCAGCCTTTCCAAGCCATATACAGGCCATTTAATTATTGTTCTATTGTACTCAGGTACCCATGTTATCAATATCCACCTTAACCCTTTCATTACTAACGGGACATATACAGGGTGAATCTGAAAAAGTGGGCAAAACTTTACGGGGTGGTAGAACGCAGCTATAAGAGCAATATTCGTCATAGAATGTATGGTCGGAACGCAAGCGGTGAGAAGTTAAAAGGTAGTTTTCCCTGTCACATTTAAAGAATGAACACAAGAAGGAGAGGAGATACTTCAGAAAACATTTTATTAACAGGAATGTAATTGAGGAACATGCTCAAAGAAATTGCACAAAAGAGCTGCCGCCAGCTGTAATGCAGGCTTCACACCTGCGGGATAAGGACCGACGCACATTTGCGAAGATTACAGACCCTTTTATACCACTTCCAATGCCACCTAGCGGCTTGCCGTTTGCGTTCCACCCATACTTTCTATGACGAATATTGCTCGTATAGCTGCGTTCTACCACCCCATAAAGTTTTGTCCACTTTTTCAGATTCACCCTGTATATATATCCAAGTGAAAGTTTGAAAAATCCTAATGGGTCAGATTTACGCTGTCCCAGCAGTTTACATACCTTCCTACTACTAATCTGCAGTTGGCAGCACTGCATGTCTGCAACCAATGTCAGTCAGTTTGTTTATTTACCTGCTGCCATGTGCTTGATAACATTTTCTAAGTTGAATTACAAATTTTAGCTAGAAATGAGCGAGTAAGTTGTTTTAAATTATTATAATTTAGATTCAGTGATTCAGTAATATAAAATAGTATTGAAATTTAGAATAATTACCCTCATTAGTAAAAGTAATTAATTATCAAATCTCTCTGGGACATATTTGTCCCACTAGGTTTATTCAGTGGGTTACATGTGTCCCATCCGTGTTATTTTTAGATCTTCATAATTTCTCTAACATTTCAGAATGCATCGAAGATCATGTCACATGATGGAAGAGGAGATGATTGAGTTATTGAATCAGTCGGATGACTCTGACCCTGAGCCATTCTCGGCTGACGATGACTCCGAGTACACTCCTAGTGACAATGAAGCCAATACTTTGACCAAGCAAGGTTTGCCAATTAGCTCTTCCGACTCCGAGTCTGAGGACGAGCAACCAGCAGTAGTTTCTACATCTTCTCTTCAGCATGAAGTGCTTGAGTGGAACGATATCAATGTCGACACCTTTGTGCCCAGATTCAGACCTGCCCAAGATAGTAAACAAGTCGTTCTACTCAATCTTGATAGGAGTGCAAGCGAAATGGATGTGTTTTTGAAGCTTTTCCCTAAATCATTATTCATGCATATTGCTACATGCACAAACGAACGGCTAGAAATGTTACAATCAGAGACGGGTAAATTCTAAATGAAGACTGATCAGTACGAAATTATGGTAGTAATCGGTTGTATTTTTATTATGGCATACAATAGAGTTCCAGCAACACCGATGTATTGGTCTCAAAACAATTCGTTAGGCAATGAAACAATTAAATTGGCGATTAGTAGGGATAGACATCTATTGCTGATGTGAAAATTATATTTCAATAGTCCAAATAAGCCTAACGATTGTAGCAAATATTACTATGTTGACGAAATTGTAGCTTGCGTGAAGCACACATTTCAAAAGGCTCGGACAGATTCAGCGTTCCATAGCATTGATGAGTCAATGGTAAAATTCAAAGGGCGCTCGTTGCTAAAACAATATTTATCCTTGAAGCCAATAAAACGTGGAATAAAATTGTGGGCAAGATGTTGTACCGAAACAGGGTATATCTATGATTTCAATGTGTACACCGAAAAAGACACCGGCTCTGTGGAGGGTACTTTAGGAGAGAGAGTGGTAAAGGCTTCGGTTCATTCGATTTCTGCACGTGATGTGACACTTTGTTCTGACAGATTTTTTTACGTCAGTCGATTTAGTAAATAATTTGCCTTATCCTTGTGTTGGTACAATAATGAAAACAAGAAAACAATTACCCAAGATGGAGGGCAAATTAGAAAGAGGAGATATAAAGATCATGGCCAATAATAAGGGAAGTGCAATTTTCAAATGGCAAGACACGAAAGAAGTGCTTCTTATCAGTAACTGTCATAGTAATGACGTTACCAATGTCAAACGCACAGCAGTAGATGGCACTGCGAAAGAGGTCCTATGTCCGCTGGCTATAGCTTTCTACAATCGGTACATGGGTGGCATAGATTCAGTCGACAAATTTGCTACTCTCTATGATCCAGACCGAAAGTCGAACAAGTGGTGGAAGAGAGCATTTCAGAAACTGCTTATGATCACAGCAGTCAACGCATGGATCCTTCATAAAGAGATACGATGAAATAAGACTCCATTTATAGACCTTTTGGTCAGTCTTGCTGAAGACCTCGTTGGATTTCGGGAAAGAGCTTGCTGGCATCAAGAGGAAGCCCCATAGTGGACGCCCGTCAAAATGCTTCAAAACCATGTCTGACGTTGGGGATCACATGCCTTTACAAGGAAGTACTTGTCAGCGTTGCCATTTGTGTGCAATGAAAAAGAAAGATATGTGCACAAAAACCATTTCTGTATTTCTGTTGCTTGCAACTTTCCATTGTGCAAAGACTGTTTTGCGGTATATCACACCAAGTAACCTATTGGGACAATAGTATCCCGTCTAAATTACCTACTGGGACATGTATGTCCCCAGGTCATTTTTTTAAAAACCGTATGCCTGAAAAATAAAATTTATTATTATAATTATTATAAAGCCTCTTTTACACATATAACCTACCTAAAGTGTCAGGTATAAAAAAAAACTAAATCCGTAATGAAATGGTTAAGTATATTGTCGCCCTGGCAATTTTGCTAAGTTACTGAGCTGTAACAACAGTGAGGTGAATGAGGCACTTTACACACAAGATAACAGGGCACAAAAAAAAAGACAAAATAAGGGTGCAGGAAAAAGAGATGAGTGGGCACCAAAAAATGCTACGAAACTTTATTCAATTTTCTATTCTTGCCACGGGCACAAAAAGGGTTAAACTTCTTCAATATGATTTTTAGTGGAAAACATGTCTAAAGATAAAAACCTCCATCAAATCTGCCTAAATCCAGATTTTAAACATATTTTTTTGGCATTCAAAGGGTTACAAATGTTTGAATATTTAACAGGCTACAAAAAAAAATAAAATGAAGGCAAATTTAACACATTAAAAAAGATTAAGAGATCAGTAAAGGGTGCATTGCACCCTGCAATCTACTACAGTCAACTATAATTTCCGATCTCTTAATCTGTTTTAATTAAATTTTGGTATCTTTTTTTTGTAATATATTTCTTCTTAAATATATTTATTATATAATTCTTAAATATATATATTAATATATAGCTTCTTAAATATATTTCAGCATTCATAACTCTTTGAATACAAAACAAATATTGCTTAAAATCGAGATTTAGTCAGATTTCATTGAGATCTTTATTTTAGATATATTTTTCTTTAAAATCATATTAAAGAAATTATTGAGCTCTGAATGTGATTTTCTATCAAGATAACACATGGAACTCCTTCCATTTTTATGTTCAATACTTGCATATAATACAAAGTTTTTTTTCTTGTTTTGTTTTTTGTAAATTTTCTTAGGATATGCAGGTATGCCCCATATCCCAAGGGACCTGGGTTCGAGCCCCGGGTAAGGCATGGTTGTTTGTGTCGTTTTTCTGCTGAGGTCCTGCCATCCTCCTCTGTGGCATGCAGCTGCTTGAGGGGGTATTTATTTACTTTTTTATTTTATCCATAAGAAATATAATTGTTTCCTTTTAATTGAGAGTTTCTTAATAAAAGATTTTAAATGTACAGTTGGTGATATTTTTCTTTACACCATTTTTGACTGAACTAAAATTCCAGTGTCAACACCAAAAGCAATGGGTTGGGTTGGGTTGTTTTACCTCTGAGCGGCACTTTTTTGCACACCATGGGCTAAATGGCCAGGTCACATGGACCCCGAAGGCTCAGAGAAGGTTGGGGGAGGGGACCCACTGGAACAGCTGTTGGGAGACAGATGGTAGCCTCCCGTCAAGGCCATCCAGCGTGTTCTTTAATGTGCACAGGGTATGGCTCTCCCGCACACGGGGCCACGGCTTAACGTCCCATCCGACGGACGGCGGCCTTTTCAAGCCCATCGGTGTCCCCTACTGACCGTGGGCAGGGCGGGGAATTTTGCGGAGATAAATCTCAACGCTGACCCAGCTGGGACTCGAACCTGGGAACTACAGATTACGAGCCTGGCGCGCTACCGACTGAGCCACCCACGCCCCCCAAAAGCAATGGGTGAAATCAAGATATTCCTCAGAATGCATACCCAAATTTGGAGTTGGTTATATAACTTTTCTAAAGGTGGTTTGGTTCACTGTTCTTTTTTTTGCAATATTAACGTGTACTTTCTAATTTCCTAATAAATGAAATTTTATTAAAAAAAAAGTTATGCCATTTCCTGAACTAATATTACCTCCTTTGACTCTCAAAATAACATTGTTGCAAAGCCACAGTATTCCCCCATTTTTTCCTAGAAAAGATATGATTTAAAAAGTATAGAATTATTTTCAGTCATAGATTAGATTTGGTTATTTACCTCTTAGCGGCACTTTTTTGCACACCATCGCCAGGTCACAAGGACCCCGATGACTCAGCAAAGGTTGGGGAAGGGGACCCACTGAAACAGCTGTTAGGAGACAGATGGTAGCCTCCCATCAAGGCCATCCAGCCTGTTCTTTAATGTGCACAGGGTATGGCTCTCCCACACACAGAACCAGTGCTTAACGTCCCATTCAATGGACGGCGGCCTTTCCAAGCCCATTGGTGTCCCCTACTGCATAGATTAGGAAACATCAAGTACTGGAGTGTTGATCCCATTCAATGATTCGGAAACATCAAGTGCCGGAACAGTGTCCTAGTTATTTAAAAACATTTGAGTAACGGAAAGGTGCTCTGGTTTAGTGATTTGAAAACATCGAGTACCTGCAGCAGCATTCAGGTTTAGCGATTAGCAAACAATGAGTACCAGAACAGTGTTCTCCAGTTCAGTGATTTGGAAGCATCAATTACTGGAAAAGTAGTCTGATTTAGTTGTAACACTGCTTATGGTAATTGTTTCCCCTACTGCAAAGGTCACACTTTGCCACTGGGGTACAGTATGTCTCCTCACAATATCCAAAATATTTTGATACATAATCTATGTTTATGTGGAGGGGTAACTTCTGCTTCTTTATACCAACATTTTAAAAACAATTATGGAGAATTCAGTTAGAATTAACTCATGCTGCACAATAATCGCTATAACCGAAAAAGTAACTAGTGACAATATGTCATATGTGAATAATATTACAATGCTATTAATAAACAGCACAATATAATTAGTAAACCAATAAAAGTTCACAAATAACACATTAACAAGGAAATGGCTAAGCAACAAAGGAAAAGTACAGTGATAACGGAACCGATTTTGGCTTCACTGTGAGATTTAATGCATGGCGAGTGCATGACTCTGTGCTCCAGAGTCAGTTCACTATCGCACATTCTCTAGTGCGCACTATGTGACCGGTGATTAAACTAGTACTCGTAGCTTTGCAGCAGGCACCCCTGAAGGCCGTCGAGTGCACAGTTATTGGTTATACTGGGAAATAACTAGAGTTAATAATTTAATAAGGCCTTAATGAACTTCTCCATATAATTAGTAAACCAATGAAAGTATATAATGAAGAAACTAGCAGTTAAATAGTAAAGTTATATCAAACACATACAGTGGGGATGAAGGAACCAATTTTGACTTCGTTTGCGTCTGTGATGGAGCTTTCCCTGTTGCTGACTATGGTAGCAGACACACTGTAGACAACTTTCTGGGTTTATGATAACATATTACCTTTGTATTTTAATTAATAAAAGAATAATTAACATTGTAGGACTGTTAATGCACCCTGATTTAATTAGTAATCGAACAAGTAGTCTGATTGTTTCCTAGTGCTAAAAAGATAGAAAAACTAGCAGAAAAAATTGATTTTAGCTTTTTCACACAGCTTCATACACAGCTTGACCACACAGAGTTAGGTCAATGGGGACAATTTTTTACCTGTAGATGCTGCTAATGGTGGCAGAGGAAGTGATGGCTCACGGCAAACCTAGGCAGGCATGCTACAGGCTGCATCATGCAATGCTTTCATATTATCTGAATTTCTGTTTTATTAATTAAAATAAACAATTAACAATGCAAAACAATTAATGCATCATAATTTATTAGTAAACAAACAATTAGGATTTATATTAAATACCAAACCAAAATAAAAATTAGCAAATAAAACCTACAATTCACCTGGTATAGGATGTCAACTACTTATCGCCACCATCACATATGTGAAATATCAACGGTCCCCAGACTGGCACTTTTTCTCAAAACACTATTAAAAAGCAATTACATGTCAAATTGTCCACAATAGTTATTAATGACATTAACACACTCCCATTAAAATGGCACGAAAATGATATATAACCTAAAATCCCTACATAATCAAACACTATCCTTACCCAAATCATGTTTCTTTTTCTGAACGCACACCACTATCCCCAGTTAATATTTATAATCCACTCATCTAGTGCAACAAATTTTTCAAATTCATATATATATTCTCTTCATTAGCACAACAACAATAGTTATCCTTCAAAAAACTACAAAAAAGGCAATCAGCAGTCAAAAATTCCCATATTTTTTGAATGAATAAAATTCCATTATGTTGTAACTACATTTATTTATAACTCTCACTCCTAGCTATCACCAAATTCTATTCATATACACAATATGATGTTCCATCATATCCCTAAGTATCTACTGACTCACTGTACTTGCATCTCCAGACTTAACATTATGACAACAGTAGTATCCTGCAATAAAAGAACCCATATACGTTCTATCATATCCCTAAGTATGTACCGACTCACTGTACTCGCAACTCCAGATTTAACATTATGACAACAGTAGCATCCTGCAATAAAAGAACCCATATTCAATATATGCTCTAACCAGATTGTGAATAATTCATCTATACAGTGTAGGGTTATCATACATCCTCTAAAAGGAGGACATGTACTCCTTTTTTATCTCATGCGCTCTCAGAATTTTGGAAAAACATGAAATGTCCTCGTTTTTGTATAAACTCTTAACATGTTTCAAACAAAAATTACAGCACTCTTGTACTTTTTCAAATTTCTTGAATCCATGACTATAATCTACTGTTAACCACAAAATAATTTACTAAAAATGCAAATCATGAATGCTAAATTAACTTTATTAATGATGTATTATTTTCTGTATGGACTACTCCTAGTTTGTAGGAGCCTTCTCATTCAAGCACATGCCATACCAAAACAGAAATCACTACTGACCACTACCTCAGTCAGAGTTTATAGAAGCAGAAAGTTTGCTTCTGCAACAGCAGATAGTTACTAACCATTATGACACTTAAGGCAAATTAGCTCTTGATTCCTTACGAAGTATGAACAATAATTGGAACTTCATACATTTTAAAATATATTTCATAAGTATTATGCCTTTTTCTGACTCAACTGTTAGTTGGTACTTGTAGGAAAAAAACTTATTTCACAAATTTAAAGCATGTACTATATTGTCTTTCATTGTTGCTTTATTGTCCTCCTTTGTTCTCCATTTCTAGCATTTTTGTCCTCCTTCCTGTCAGACCTCTGTGGCAAGCAGCTGCTTGAGGGGGTATTTATTTATTTATTTTTATTTAGAACACTGACATCTGATAACCCTCATCATCATCCTGAAGCAGTCATGAGCTACGGAGGTCAAATCAAATACAGTACAATCTGTAAATTGTAAACAGCAGTTAAAAGCTAGGATGGAATTAAATGGCTTAAAATATACATATCAATTCAGATTTACCATTCTGTAATGCTTTTTTCATTAACAAAACTTTCAGTTCCTTTGGAAGATAATATACACAGTACTTAATAAAATATGAATCAGATATCAATTTAAGTCCACATAGATCTTTCAATAAGGATACACTAGGGCAAGAATCTATACACATGTCTCTTTCATAATCAACATTGACAATTGGTCCAGTAAGTTTTAAATCTATAAACAAATGCTCATGTCCACGAACGCTAAATATCTTTCTACCTAACACTTGCTGCTGCAATTGAAGTGCATCCATCATCACAATAACAACGGGAAAACACTCACCTGTTTAAAAACAACGTTGCCAACTAGAAAATGTGTAATTCTTATCACAGGCTTGGCGAACATTAGCTTGGCCAACAATGATAGAGTACAGGCTTGCCAATAAGAGTTTTCTAGAGGCACTCTTATGCAAACAACATCCGCCAGATGGCGCGCAAATACTACACAAACAAACCATGTTGCCTGCATAGCTTTTCATTAGAGTGCTTTCTGCGTTCGGATTTAAAACTGCAATCTTTTCAAGATTAAAAATTTTTAATGCACAACTTTTCAAATTTTCTCTATTCTTAAAGATGCTGATATGTAGTTTCTGATGTGTCGGTACAGAACAGGTGCGTATAAGTAAAGGTGCGTATATAAAAATAAAGGGACAGGAGTTGAAGATCATAAGTCACAAAAGCTACATATCACGTGTTCAAAGGGTGTGTGCGATTTCAAATGGATGGGAATCACCTCCCCCTCTCCCACGTTAGATGACTGACTGCAAATTGCATTACCTTCAGAACCCCGTGTTCTGAAGCTACGGGGAGTGGGATGAGGGAGAAAGTTTGGTCGTGGATCACGTGGGATATATCCTTGCGCCTTTGATTGAATTGTTCTCTTGGCAGAAAAATTCGATAACTTTTACAATCAATTTTTAAAACAACTATGAACTATATCAATTTGAAAAAAAAAAATCAGAAAGACAGCTGAAAATGCATTGTAACTTTCAGATGAAAACCAGAAGGATGAAAGCAAAATAACATGAGAAATAAAATAAAGTGTTGGGTTGTTTTACCTCTGAGTGGCACTTTTTCTGCACAACCATGGGCAAATGGCCAGGTCACAAGGACCCCGAAGGCTCAGAGAAGGTTGGGGAAGGGGACCCACCGGAACAGCTATTGGGAGACGGATGGTAGCCTCCCGTCAAGGTTATCCAGTGTGTTCATTAGCATGCACAGGGTATGACTCTCCCGTACACAGGGCCACGGCTTAATGTCCCATCGGACGGACGACGGCCTTTCAAAACCCATTGGTGTCCCCTGCTGACCGTGGGCAGGGCGGAGAATTTTGCGGAGATAATAAAATGGAGGAAAACGCGATGATGCTCAGTGCTTGGCATTCAAGGGTACAAATTTTTTCCACTCATATGCTGAGCTCGGGGCACTGATTATTAATAAGACTAGTTCAATAGACTGAACAGGTTAATCGGGAGAAAGGAAGTCATGTTTTTTTGCATCTTTCTGGTATTAAATTTCTGTTACCGAAATTTTTCGGTAAAAGGAGGATTGACGATGGGGGACCTCAGCAGAAAAACAACACCAACATCCATAATTAAAACTTTTAAGGAGTAAAAAAGTAGGGAAAGGGAGAACTACATTCTCTTTAAAAACGGGATTCCCATATGCGCCAGAGGCGATATGCGTTCTTCTAGTTATTTTACACATTCACTATCCTCTGACAGTGAAAATTCGAATTATTGCATAATTGGGAAAATAAACTATTAATATTTTATTAGTACCTGTAAAGCACAAAAAATGTTTTTCATTTATTTCGTAAAGCAGAAAAGTTGCATTTTACCGATACCCCCTTGGTATAATGGGACAAATCGTTACTATTAGTGTAAAACACTTGACCATTACACTCTGACCAAGAATTTAAGTTTCTAACATAAATAGTTCGTTTGCAATATTCGTTTAAAAATTTGGTATTTTATAGCTTTTGTCCGCCGACAGAGGACGCCCTACGACAATTTCTACCTCTACAATCAATTTCAGATTTCCAGTGTGAATAGTTTGTTTCCAATATTCGTTTAAAATTTTAGCATTTTCCATTTTTTCCCACTGCTTGAGGGCGCTATTACAGCTATGGGGAGATTTCAAAATTGCCAATCGCAATATTTCTTCAACACCTATCCAATCTAAAAAGAATTTTTCATTTACCTATAAAAGTAAAAAGGTTGATTATCTATAGACGTACAGATAGAAAAACAGACGGACAGACAACAGTTAACAGAGAGATGGAGTATGGCATGTGCTTGTATGAGAAGACTCCTACAAACTAGGAGTAGTCCATACAGAAAATAATAGCTTACATCATTAATAAAGTTCATTTAGCATTCATGATTTGCATTTTTAGTAAATGATTTTGTGGTTAACAGTAAATTATAGTCATGGATTCAAGAAATTTGAAAAACTACAAGAGTGCTGTAATTTTCGTTTGAAACATGTTACGAGTTTATACAAAAACAAGGACATTTCATGTTTTTCCAAAATTCTGAGAGGACATGAGATAAAAAGGAGGACATGTCCTCCTTTTAGAGGATGTATGATAACCCTACACTGTATAGATGAATTATTCACAATCTGGTTAGAGCATATATTGAATATGGGTTCTTTTATTGCAGGATGCTACTGTTGTCATAATGTTAAGTCTGGAGTTGTGAGTACAGTGAGTCGGTACATACTCAGGGATATGATGGAACGTATATGGGTTCTTTTATTGCAGGATGCTACTGTTGTCATAACGTTAAGTCTGGAGATGCAAGTACAGTGAGTCAGTAGATACTTAGGGATGAAGGAACATCATGTTGTGGTATATGAAAAGAATTTGGTGATAGATAGGAATGAGTGTTGCAAATAAGTGTAGTTCCAACATAATGGAATTTTATTCATTCAAAAAATATGGGAATTTTTGACTGCTGATTGCATTTTTTATAGTTTTTTGAAGGATAACTATTGCTGTTGTGCTAATGAAGAGAATATATATATGAATTTGAAAAATTTGTTGCACTAGATGAGTGGATTTTAAATATTAACTGGGGATAGTGGTGTGCGTTCAGAAAAAGAAACATGATTTGGGTAAGGATAGTGTTTGATTATGTAGGGATTTTAGGTTATATATCATTTTCGTGCCATTTTAATGGGAGTGTGTTAATGTCATGAATAACTATTGTGGACAATTTGACATGTAATTGCATTTTCATAGTGTTTTGAGAAAAAGTGCCAGTCTGTGCACCGTTGATATTTCACATATGTGATGGTGGCGATAAGTAGTTGACATCCTATACCAGGTGAATTGTAGGTTTTATTTACTAATTTTTATTTTGGTTTGGTATTTAATATAAGTCCTAATTGTTCGTTTACTAATAAATTATAATGCATTAATTGTTTTGCATTGTTAATTGTTTTATTTTAATTAATAAAAGAGAAATTCAGATAATACGAAAGCATTGCATGATGCAGCCTGTAGCATGGCTGCCTAGGTTTGCCGTGAGCCATCACTTCCTCTGCCACCATTAGCAGCATCTACAGGTAAAAAATTGTCCCCATTGACCTAACTCTGTGTGGTCAAGCTGTGTGAAAAAAGCTAAAATCAGTTTTTTTCTGCTAGTTTTTCTATCTTTTTAGCACTAGGAAACAATCAGACTACTTGTTCGATCACTAATTAAATCAGGGTGCATTAACAGTCCTACAATGTTAATTATTCTTTTATTAATTAAAATACAAAGGTAATATGTTATCATAAACCCAGAAAGTTGTCTACAGTGTGTCTGCTACCATAGTCAGCAACAGGGAAAGCTCCATCACAGACGCAAACGAAGTCAAAATTGGTTCCTTCATCCCCACTGTATGTGTTTGATATAACTTTACTATTTAACTGCTAGTTTCTTCATTATATACTTTCATTTGTTTACTAATTATATGGAGAAGTTCATTAAGGCCTTATTAAATTATTAACTCTAGTTATTTTCCAGTATAACCAATAACTGTGCACTCGACGGCCTTCAGGGGTGCCTGCTGCAAAGCTACGAGTACTAGTTTAATCACCGGTCACATAGTGCGCACTAGAGAATGTGCGATAGTGAACTGACTCTGGAGCACAGAGTCATGCACTCGCCATGCATTAAATCTCACAGTGAAGCCAAAATCGGTTCCGTTATCACTGTACTTTTCCTTTGTTGCTTAGCCATTTCCCTGTTAATGTGTTATTTGTGAACTTTTATTGGTTTACTAATTATATTGTGCTGTTTATTAATAGCATTGTAATATTATTCACATATGACATATTGTCACTAGTTACTTTTTCGGTTATAGCGATTATTGTGCAGCATGAGTTAATTCTAACCGAATTCTCCATAATTGTTTTTAAAATGTTGGTATAAAGAAGCAGAAGTTACCCCTCCACATAAACATAGATTATGTATCAAAATATTTTGGATATTGTGAGGAGACATATTGTATCCCAGTGGCAAAGTGTGACTTTTGCAGTAGGGGAAACAATTACCATAAGCAGTGTTACAACTAAATCAGACTACTTTTCCAGTAATTGATGCTTCCAAATCACTGAACTGGAGAACACTGTTCTGGTACTCATTGTTTGCTAATCGCTAAACCTGAATGCTGTTGCAGGTACTCGATGTTTTCAAATCACTAAACCAGAGCACCTTTCCGTTACTCAAATGTTTTTAAATAACTGGGACACCGTTCCAGCACTTCATGTTTCTGAATCATTGAATGGGATCAACACTCAAGTACTTGATGTTTCCTAATCTATGCAGTAGGGGACACCAATGGGCTTGGAAAGGCCGCCGTCCATTGAATGGGACGTTAAGCACTGGTTCTGTGTGTGGGAGAGCCATACCCTGTGCACATTAAAGAACAGGCTGGATGGCCTTGACGGGAGGCTACAATATGTCTCCTAACAGCTATTTCAGTGGGTTCCCTTCCCCAACCTTTGCTGAGTCATCGGAGTCCTTGTGGCCTGGCCATGGTGTGCAGAAAAGTGCCGCTAAGAGGTAAATAACCCAACCTAATCTATGACTGAAAATAATTCTATACTTTTTAAATCATGTCTTTTCTAGGAAAAAATGGGGGAATACTGTGGCTTTGCAACAATGTTATTTTTAGAGTCAAAAGGGGTAATATTAGTTCAGGAAACGGCATAACATTTATTTTAATAAAATTTCATTTATTAGGAAATTAGAATGTACACATTAATATTGCAAAAAAAAAAAACAATTAACCAAACCACCTTTAGAAAAGTTATATAACCAACTCCAAATTTGGGTATGCATTCTGAGGAATATCTTGATTTCACCCTTGCTTTTAGTGTTACACTGGAATTTTAGTTCAGTCAAAAATGGTGTAAAGCAAAATATCACCTACTGTACATTAAAAATCTTTTATTAAGAAACTCTCAATTAAAAGAAAATAATTATATTTTTTATGGATAAAAAAAAAAAATAAAATGAATACCCCGTGAAGCAGCTGCTTGCCACAGAGGTCTGACAGGACCCTGTCGGTTTATAAGCCATAGTAGAAAGTCTGTGTTGATGGTAGGACCTCAGCAGAAAAACGACACAAACAGCCATGCCTTACCCGGGGCTAGAACCCAGGTCCCTTCGGATATGGGGCATACCTGCATATCTTAAGAAAAGTTAAAAAAACAAAACAAAAAAAACTTTGTATTATATACAGGTATTGGAAATAAAAATGGAAAGAGTTCCGTGTGTTATCTCGATAGAAAATCGCATTCAGACTCAATAATTTCTTTAATATGATTTTAAAGAGAAATATATCTAAAATAAAGATCTCAATGAAATCTGGCTAAATCTCGATTTTAAGCAATATTTGTTTTGTATTCAAAGAGTTATGAATACTGAAATATATTTAACAAGCTGCAAAAAAAAAATCCCAAAATTTAATTAAAACAGATAAAGAGATCGGAAATTATAGTTGACTGTAGTAGATTGCAGGGTGCAATGCACCCACTATTGATCTCTTAATCTCTTGATCTATCTATCTCTGATCTTGGTTTGGTTTGCCAAGGTTTGGTTATCTCTGATCTTGATCTATCTCTGATCTCATAATCTCTTGAGCCCTGTATAAGGCATGGATTATGTGTCGTTTTTCTGCAAAGGTCCTGCCATCCTCTCAGACCTTCTACTATGTCATGTAAACTGACAGGCTCCTGTGAGACCTCTGTGGCAAGCAGCTGTTTGAGGAGGTATTTTTTTTTTAATCTCTTTTAATGTGTTAAATTTCCATTCATTTTTTGTAGCCTGTTAAATATTCAAGCATTTGTAACCCTTTGAATACCAAAAAATATTGTTTAAAATCTGGATTTAGGCAGATTTGATGGAGGTTTTTATCTTTAGACATGTTTTTCACTAAAAATCATATTGAAGAAGTTTAACCCTCTTTGTGCCCGAGGCAAGAATAGAAAATTGAATAGAGTTTCATAGCATTTTTTGGTGCCCACTCATCTCTTTTTCCTGCACCCTTATTTTGTCTTTTTTGCGCCCGTTATCTTGTGTGTAGAGTGCCTCATTCACCTCACTGTTGTTACAGCTCTGTAACTTAGCAAAATTGCCAGGGCGACAATATACTTAAACATTTCATTACGGATTTAGTTTTTTTTATACCTGACACTTTAGGTAGGTTATATGTATAAAAGAGGCTTTATAATAATTATAATAATAAATTTTATTTTTCAGGCATACGGTTTTTGAAAAAATGACCTGGAGACATATATGTCTCAGTAGGTAATTTAGATGGGATACTATTGTCCCAATAGGTTAATTGGTGTGATATACCGCAAAACAGTCTTTGCACAATGGAAAGTTGCAAGCAACAGAAATGGTTTTTGTGCACAGTTCTTTCTTTTTCACTGCACACAAATGGCAACGCTGACAAGTACTTCCTTGTAAAGGCATGTGATCCCCAACGTCAGACATGGTTTTGAAGTGTTTTGACAGGCGTCCACTATGGGGCTTCCTCTTGATGCCAGCAAGCTCTTTCCCAAATCCAACGAGGTCTTCAGCGAGACTGACCAAAAATTCTATAAATGGAGTCTTCTTTCGTCGTATCTCTTTATGAAGGATCCATGCGTTGACTGCCGTGATCATAAGCAGTTTCTGAAATGCTCTCTTCCACCACTTGTTCGACTTTCGGTCTGGATCATAGAGAGTAGCAAATTTGTCGACTGAATCTATGCCACCCATGTACCGATTGTAGAAAGCTATAGCCAGCGGACATAGGACCTCTTTCGCAGTGCCATCTATTGCTGTGCGTTTGACATTGGTAACGTCATTACTATGACAGTTACTGATAAGAAGCACTTCTTTCGTGTCTTGCCATTTGAAAATTGCACTTCCCTTATTATTGGCCATGATCTTTATATCTCCTCTTTCTAATTTGCCCTCCATCTTGGGTAATTGTTTTCTTGTTTTCATTATTGTACCAACACAAGGATAAGGCAAATTATTTACTAAATCGACTGACGTAAAAAAATCTGTCAGAACAAAGTGTCACATCACGTGCAGAAATCGAATGAACCGAAGCCTTTACCACTCTCTCTCCTAAAGTACCCTCCACAGAGCCGGTGTCTTTTTCGGTGTACACATTGAAATCATAGATATACCCTGTTTCGGTACAACATCTTGCCCACAATTTTATTCCACGTTTTATTGGCTTCAAGGGTAAATATTGTTTTAGCAACGAGCGCCCTTTGAATTTTACCATTGACTCATCAATGCTATGGAACGCTGAATCTGTCCGAGCCTTTTGAAATGTGTGCTTCACACAAGCTACAATTTCGTCAACATTGTAATATTTGCTACAATCGTTAGGCTTATTTGGACTATTGAAATATAATTTTCACATCAACAATAGATGTCTATCCCTACTAATCGCCAATTTAATTGTTTCATTGCCTAACGAATTGTTTTGAGACCAATACATCGGTGTTGCTGGAACTCTATTGTATGCCATAATAAAAATACAACCGATTACTACCATAATTTCGTACTGATCAGTCTTCGTATAGAATTTACCCATCTCTGATTGTAACATTTCTAGCCGTTTGTTTGTGCATGTAGCAATATGCGTGAATAATGATTTAGGGAAAAGCTTCAAAAACACATCCATTTCGCTTGCACTCCTATCAAGATGGAGTAGAACGACTTGTTTACTATCTTGGGCAGGTCTGAATCTGGACACAAAGGTGTCGACATTGATATCGTTCCACTCAAGCACTTCATTCTGAAGAGAAGATGCAGAAACTACTGCTGGTTGCTCGTCCTAAGACTCAGAGTCTGAAGAGCTTATTGGCAAACCTTGCTTGGTCAAAGTGCTGGCTTCATTATTGCTAGGAGTGTACTCGGAGTCATTGTCAGCCAAGAATGGCTCACGGTCAGAGTCATCCGACTGATTCAATAACTCAATCATCTCCTCTTCCATCATGCGACATGATCTTCGATGCATTCTGAAATGTTAGAGAAATTATGAAGATCTAAAAATAATATGAATGGGACACATGTAACCCACTGAATAAACCTAGTGGGACAAATACGACCCAGAGAGATTTGATAATTAATTACTTTTACTAATGAGGGTAATTATTCTAAATTTCAATACTATTTTATTTTACTGAATCACTTAATCGAAATTATAATAATTTAAAAAAACTTATCCACTGATTTCTAGCTCAAATTTGTAATTCAACTTAGAAAATGTTATCAAGCACATGGCAGCTGGTGAAAAAACACAAACGAACTGACTGACATTGGCTGCGGACATGCAGTGCTGCCAACTGCAGATTAGTAGTAGAAAGGTATGTAAACTGCTGGGACAGCGTAAATCTGACCCATTTAGGATTTTTCAAACTTTCACTGGGATATATATATATGTCCGGCTGTAAATGGTAGCTAGGTAGTCACTGGAAGGAGAGCTATGCACCAATCCCCTGTGATGATGCATAGAACCGGCCAGGCCTAGCACCTAATGTACGACCCCACCTTCTCGTGGTGCAGACCGTTAGTAACTTTCAAAAGAGATACTTTCTTGTGGAAGTGAACGGAAGGGGAGGGCTGCCAGATTAGTGTGGCCTACTGATCTGGACAACTATGGCTACTTTTCTTTTTTTTCTACCCTGCTGAGGAGTGGTCAACCACACAGGGTCCTGGTGCTGACCATATAAACCCACTGGACTGGACAGATATATGGCTCTGAGCTTGATTATGGATCCTGATTTTGCTGCATTGGTGGGCTTCTGTGGAGGGAAAATCTTCCGCTGTGTTTTCTTTTTGTTTGTGGGTTGACAGCCCCAAGTGAATAGATTCACAGGATATGTTTATCAGCTGGTGGATAATCCTGAGCAGAGGTCATCGCAGGCACCTGAACTCTTTGCTTCTATTGGCATCGTCAAATTCTACATTGGAGGAAGTCTTCCAGTGTAGATGGCTTCAGCCTTTAGTGGTGGGGGAACGGGTCTTTGCCCCATGTCTGCGATTAGGGGGCTGTTGATATTGTCGGCATTCCTTCTCTCAATAAACATAATTTCTTTACACATCCTACTAACCATTTTCTCTCCATAGGTAGTTGGAATGTGAGGACTCTGTACAGAGCTTTTTCTCTTGATGTCCTCACACAAGAATTCCACCATTATAATTTAGATAGTCTCGGCTTGCAAGAGACCAGATGGACAGATAAAGGTCAGATTCTTAAAAATAATATTAAATTTCTCTTTTCAGGGAGGGACGACAATAAGCATCACCAAGGCGTGGGTCTGCTTCTCAGCAGACACGCTAGTGACGCTCTTCTAGGATATGAGTGTATTAATGAAAGGTTTCTTACAGCAAAATTTCAGACAAGCGTTAAAGACTTGAATGTCATTTGCTGTTATGCCCCCACTGAGGATGCCGATGAGGATGAGAAGGATAGGTTTTATGAACAACTTCAGGATATTTTGAATTCTGTCAAGAAAGGAGATATTACCCTTGTTCTTGGTGACTTCAATGCCAAAGTTGGTACTGACTCTGACCTTTGGGGAGGAGTAATAGGCCCTTTTGGTATTGGTAGCTGCAATGGCAATGGGCAACGTCTCCTACAGGTAAGTAAACTCAATGGATTCAGAATAACTAACACTTATTACAAACACCGCGACATACATAAGTACACATGGGTTTCACCTGATGGGCTGCATAAGAATATGATTGATTACATATTAATTAACAGCAAATGGACTAGTTCTGTTAGGAATACCAGGGCATATAGGGGAGCTGAAATTGGATCTGACCATTACCTTGTTAAAAATGTCTTGCAACTTAAACTTAAAAAGTGTTGTGCTAGGGTTAAAAAATTTACTTTTAATACTGAAGCTCTGAAAGATCCAGTTATAGCCAAAGCTTACCATGATAGGTTACTTAGTCATTATGACAGTCATGGTATGCTTACTACTGAAGTTGAGGAAGAATGGGATCTTTTTAAACAGGCTTTTTTGGACACTAACAGTACTCTTTTAGGGAAAAAGGAGCAGAAGAGGCAGAATTATCTGAGTGATAAGGCACTTGAGCTTATTTTGGAAAGAAAGAACTGCAGGAATGTCCTTAATCAATACCCTACTAGTCCTAATAGAAATCATTACAGAGAACTTAATAAACGTGTAAAAGATCAGTTAGCTGCTGATAAGAATCTTTGGTTTGATGGTTTGGCTGACAAAGCTGAGGAAGCAGTTAGACAGCACAACAGCAGAGAGCTGTACCAGATAGTTAATGTTTTGTGTGGTACAAAACGGACAGGTATACAGGGATTGAAGGATAAACTAGGTAAGGTTATAGAAGATGAGGATTCTGTCATGGCTAGACAGGCTGAGCATTTCAGTGATATTCTAAACAATGCGTAATGGCTTTAATGTTGGACCTATAACACAATCTGAAGTTATTTTGGCTGTTTCTAAACTTAAATTTCATAAATTCCCAGGGGTAGATAAGATTACTACAGAAATACTTAGAGCTGGGAATGTTTCGGTT
Organism: Ryuthela nishihirai; assembly: GCA_038380435.1. Classification (NCBI taxonomy): domain Eukaryota; kingdom Metazoa; phylum Arthropoda; class Arachnida; order Araneae; family Heptathelidae; genus Ryuthela; species Ryuthela nishihirai. The sequence goes on from JAWZYU010000001.1 coordinate 25,233,576, forward strand.
ACCACTTGGATGACTGAAATTCTGAATATCTTTTATGATAAAGGCATGGTTCCTAAGGATTTTACCAGAGCTATTGTTATCCCTATTTTCAAAAAAGGTGATCGCAGTTCTTGTGATAACTATAGGGGTATCAGCCTACTCTCTGCTCCAGGTAAAGTCCTTTCCATGATTGTGCTTAATAGAATTAAGAATCTGGTTGACAGTCAATTGCGTGACGAGCAATGTGGATTCAGAAGTGGTAGGGGATGTGTGGATCAGATATTTTCACTTAGGCAGATTCTTGAGAAATGTTTAGAGTTTCAGAAACCTTTGGTTGCTAGCTTTGTTGATTTCAAAAAGGCTTTCGACTCTGTTGATCGTCATAATTTGTGGTTGATTGTGAGATCATATGGTATACCGGACAAGTTAGTTAACATAATGAAAGCTCTCTATAATAACACTGAGTCGTGTGTGAGAGTTGGTAAGGCTTGTAGCAATTGGTTTAGCATTACTTCTGGTGTTCGACAAGGGTGCATTTTGTCTCCTTTTCTCTTTAGCTTGGTTATTGATTATGTTATGCGAAATTCACTTCAAGGGAAAGATTTTGGCCTTAAATGGACTGGAGATACGAAAATTTCTGATTTAGATTATGCTGATGATTTAGCCCTTTTGGCAATGATGTTGATGAGATGAACTCTTTCATTCGAGCTTTGATGAAACTGGTAGTAGAGTAGGTTTGGTTATAAACAGAGAGAAAACCAAAGTGATGAAAATTGGTCAGGCACGCTGTGATTCAGTTAATCTGAATGGTTGCAGTCTTGAGCAGGTGTCACAGTGTAATTATCTTGGGAGCTATGTAACTGATAATGGTGATGTGTGGCATGAGATTAACAGACGAATAGGGGTTGCTGCCGGGACTTTTAAGAATCTATGGAGAGTGTGGAGAAATTGGCGTATACACCTAAAGACTAAAATTAGACTATATAATAGTTTGCTTCTTTCTAGGGTTAGTTATGGTAGTGAAACTTGGACGCTATGTAAACAAGATAACAGGAAACTAGATGCTTTTGATTCCAGATGCTTACGCAGCATCTTGGGCATTAGGTGGTTCAACTTTGTAACTAATGATGAGGTTAGGCAAAAGAGTTTGCAACCTCCTTTAAGCAGCATATTGTGCAGAGAGAGACTCCGCTGGTTTGGCTATGTTGCCCGTATGGATAATTATAGATTGGCGAATAGGGTTATGAACAGTGTGCCTAGAGGCCTCAGAAGGAGGGGGAGACCTAGGATGCGGTGGGCAGACAATATCAAACAGGACCTTGTTAGAATTGGTGTGCAGTGGCTAGATGCAGTAGATGTAGCTCAGGATAGACTTGCTTGGAGAACTAAATTGCACGGTCTGGTTGGACCTCCGTAGCCCATGGCTGCTTGAGGATGATGATGATGAGTAATGAAAGGGTTAAGGTGGATATTGATAACATGGGTACCCGAGTACATAGGACAAAAATTAAATGGCCTGTATATGGCTTAGATAGGCTGGGAAAATATAAAATACATCTTAATTAGGAACAATAAAAGAAAACGTACATAATGTATAATGAAAAATAATGATAAATATGAAATTGTAAGGAGATACTGATGAGGGTATTTTGGGTCGAAGATATCAGAAATGAGAAACTTTGAAACTTTTGAGACCAAATATCAATTACATATTTATACCTGTGATGGAGGGCTAAAACTTAATGCCTGGTGGTAATTGTGTCATAGATCTCAAAAGTTCTGTCAACCTTCGGATGGGATAGGTTCTTTGAGTTTAAAGGACAGATTTCGATATACCGGTGCTGCATAGTTAAAAATTGGTGAATATTATTTAATGTAGGAGAACTCAGAAATAAGCCAAATTCCAGGTCAAATAGGAGTCAGAGTGATGATAGATATATAATAGTCATAGATGATAGATGTATAAGGGTCACAGATGATAGATGTATAAGAGTCATAGATGATAGGTTTATAATAGACAGAGATGGTAGATGTAGAATAGTCATAGAATATAGATGTATAAGAACTATAGATAATAGATGTATAAGAACCATAGATAATGGATGTATAATTGTCATAGATGATAGATGTAGAATAGTCATAGATGATAGATGTATAATAATCATGGACGATAGATGTATAATAGTCATAGATGATAGATATATAATTGTCATAATATACACTGGTGGAAATTGAAAAAAGATAACCAAGAAGGAATTCGTTTAGGAACGTCATATTATAAAGGTTAATAATTAAGGGCAGCAGAAACCGTGATCCGAGATTGACATTCATTGAATGAAATAATGACGTCACTGAGGAGGACAACATGCAAATGTACGCAGCGCGAATTTAAGGATTAGGGCGTGAGGTAAGAAGTTATTCATCTTCTGTCATGTTGTTCAGTGCTCTATAAAGAAGCTACCATCCATGAACGAGGCAGGCGCGCAACATTTGTTCAGTTAGCAGAGTTAGAGTGTGGTTGTATAGTGGTTCTTTGGGAAGCAGGTTGATCTTTTTGTCAAATTGCGCACTGCGTTCAAAGCGAGGTATCGCCAGTGGTACGATGGTGGCATCGATGGTCAGAAGAGCATTCGCACACTCACAACCATGGTTGGGGCAACACAGAGTTATGGACGCACGAGAGGATCGGCATATCAAGAGGGTAGTGGTGGTAGAGAAGAATGTATTGGAAGGAAGTATGGCAAATTGTGGTCTTCAATAGTGAAAGCCGATTCTGCTTAGGAGCATCTGATGGTCGTTTATGTGTGCGAAGGTGACCAGATAAGTGTCTTCTTTCATTGTGCATCCGCCAGTGATACACAAAGCCCATGCCAAGCAGCATGGTATGGAGAGCGATTATCTCTCACTCTCGTATGTGTCTGGAATTTGTACAGAGTACACTGAATAACAATACGTACATCAGCTACATCATACAGCCGGTCATCCTGACTTATTTGGGTGTAATCCCAAATGCGATATTTCTGCAGGATGCTGCAGAAAAGACCACCCACACTCTGCCTGGGCAACACAACATGCTCCTTAGGCAGTGCCCCAAATCCCTTGGCCAGCACGCTCTCCGACTTGTCTCCAATCGAGCATGTCTGGGAGTGGATCAGACAGACTCTTCTGCTGACCGCATTAGGCAATGACCATCGCTGAATTCTGTGTCCAAGTTGAAAACGTGCCCCAAATCCCTTGGCCAGCACGCTCTCCGACTTGTCTCCAATCGAGCATGTCTGGGAGTGGATCAGACAGACTCTTCTGCTGACCGCATTAGGCAATGACCATCGCTGAATTCTGTGTCCAAGTTGAAAACGTATGAAATGATATCCCCCAGTTTGATATCCAGCATTTGTACAACCGATTGCATGAGAGATTGGCAGATTGTATTGATCATTGAGGAGGTTCAACACCTAATTAAATCATCATCATCATCATCATCATCATCATCATCATCATCATCATCATCATCATCATCATCATCATCATCATCATCATCATCATCATCATCATCATCATCATCATCATCATCATCATCATCATCACCACCACCACCACCACCACCACCACCACCACCACCACCACCACCACCACCACCGCCACCACCGCCACCACCACCATCATCATAAAGCAGCCATGAGCTATGGAGGTCCAACCAAATCATGCAGTTTAATTCTCCAAGCATATCTGTCCTGAGCTACATCTGCTGCATCCAGCCACTACACACCAATTCTAACAAGGTCCTGTTTGACATTGCCCACCGCATCCTAGGTCTTCCCCTCCTTCTGAGGCCTCTAGGAACACTGTTCATAACCCTATTCGCCAATCTATAATTATCCATACGGGTAACATGGCCAAAAAAGCGGAGTCTCTCTCTGCACAATATGCTGCTTAAAGGAGGTTGCAGACTCCTTTGCCTAACCTCATCATTAGTTACAAAGTTGAACCACCAAATACCCAAGATACTGAATAAGCATCTAGAATCAAAAACATCTAGTTTCCTGTTATCTTGTTTACAAAGTGTCCAAGTTTCACTATCATAATTAACCCTAGAAAGAACCAAACGGTTATACAGTCTAATTTTAGTCTTTAGGTGCATATGCCTATTTCTACACTCTCCATAGTTTCTTAAAAGTCCCGGTAGCAATCCCTATCCGTCTGTTAATCTCATGCCACATATCACCAGCATCTGTTACAAAGCTCCCAAGATAATTAACTGAGTCACAGCCTGCCTGATCAATTTTCATCACTTTAATTTTCTCTCTGTTTATAACCAAACCTACTCTAGTACCAGTTTCATCAACAGCTCGAATGAAAGAGTTCATCTCATCAACATCATTTGCCAAAAGGGCTAAATCATCAGCAAAATCTAAATCAGAAATTTTCGTATCTCCAGATCATTTAAGGCCAAAATCTTTCCCTTGAAGTGAATTTCGCATAACATAATCAATAACCAAACTAAAGAGAAAAGGAGACAAAATGCACCCTTGTCGAACACCAGAAGTAATGCTAAACCAATTGCTACAAGCCTTACCAACTCTCACACACGACTCAGTGTTATTATAGAGAGCTTTCATTATGTTAACTAACTTGTCCGGTATACCATATGATCTCACAATCAACCACAAATTATGACGATTAACAGAGTCGAAAGCCTTTTTGAAATCAACAAAGCTAGCAACCAAAGATTTCTGAAACTCTAAACATTTCTCAAGAATCTGCCTAAGTGAAAATATCTGATCCACACATCCCCTACCACTTCTGAATCCACATTGCTCATCACGCAATTGACTGTCAACCAGATTCTTAATTCTATTAAGCACAATCATGGAAAGAACTTTACATGGAACAGAGAGTAGGCTGATACCCCTATAGTTATCACAAGAACTGCGATCACCTTTTTTGAAAATAGGGATAACAATAGCTCTGGTAAAATCCTTAGGAACCATGCCTTTATCATAAAAGATATTCAGAATTTCAGTCATCCAAGTGGTAACCGAAACATTCCCAGCTCTAAGCATTTCCGTAGTAATCTCATCTACCCCTGGGGATTTATGAAGTTTAAGTTTAGAAACAGTCAAAATAACTTCAGATTGTGTTATAGGGTCAACATTAAAGCCACCAATGCATCTATAATCATTGCAAACAATGGGAATAGAACTAACCTCATTGTTTAGAATATCACTGAAATGCTCAGCCCACCTAGCCATGACAGAATCCTCCCCTTCTATAACCTTACCTTGTTTATCCTTCAATCCCTGTATACCTGTTCGTTTTCTACCACACAAAACATTAACTATCTGGTACAGTTCTCTGCTGTTGTGCTGCCTAACTGCTTCCTCAGCTTTGTCAGCCAAGCCAGCAAGCCAAAGATTCTTAACAGCAGCTAACTGATCCTTTACACGTTTATTAAGCTCTCTGTAATCCTTTCTATTAGGACTACTAGGGTACTGATTAAGGACATTCCTGCAGTTCCTTCTTCCTGAAATAAGCTCAAGTGCCTTATCACTCAAATAATTCCGCCTCCTCTGCTCCTTTTATCCTAAAAGAGTACTGTTAGTTTCCAAAAAAAGCCTGTTTGAAACGGCCCCATTCTCCCTAAACTTTAGTAGTAAGCAAACCATGACTGTCATAATGACTAAGATACCTATCATGATAACCTTTAGCTACAACTGGGTCTTTAAAAGCTTCAGAATTAAAGGTAAATTTTTTAACCTTAGCACAACACTTCTTCAGTTTAAGTTGCAAAACACTTTTAACAAAGTAATGGTCAGATAAAATTTCAGCTTTCCTATATGATCTAATATCACTAACAGAAGTAGCCCATTTGCTATTAACTAATATATAATCAATCATATTCTTATGCAGCTCATCAGGTGAAACCCATGTTTACTTTTGTATGTCACGGTGTTTGTAATATGTGTTAGTTATTCTGAAACTATTGAGTTTACTTACCTGTAGGAGACGTTGCCCATTGCCATTGCAGCTACCAATACCAAAACGGTCTATCACCCCTCCCCAAAGGTCAGAGTCAGTACCAACTTTTTACATTGAAGTCACATAGAACAAGGATAATAACTCCTTTCTTGACAGAATTCAAAATATCCTGAAGTTGTCCGTAAAACCTATCCTTCTCATCCTCATCAGCATCGTCAGTGGGGGCATAACAGCAGATAACATTCAAGTCTTTAATGCTTGTCTGAAATTTTGCTGTAAGAAACCTTTCATTAATGCACTCATATCCTAGAAGAGCATCATTAGCATGTCTGCTGAGCAGCAGACCCACGCCTTGGTGATGGTTTCCATCCTCCCTCCCTGTAAAGAGAAATTTAAAGTTATTTTTAAGTATCTCACTTTTACCTGTCTATTTACTCTTGCAAGACTAGAATATCTAGTTTATTGCGCTGGAATTCCTATGTGAGGACATCAAGAGATTAATCTCTATATAATGTCCTTATGTTCCACGTTCCTGCAGAGAGAAAATGATTAGTAGGATTTTTAATGATTAGTAGGATGAGTAGTAGGATTGAGATAGGTAGGGCCAACAATATCTAACAGCTCCCTGATCGTAGGCAGGGAGGAAACACCTGTTCCTCCTCCACTAAGGGCTGAAGTTACCGATGTTGGTAGGAACTTCAGGCACCACCTTTTCAAGTGGACTTTTTCAAGAGCCACATGGCCTGCCTGAGACACATTACTCCAGTTTAGGCTTGATGATGCCCAACTAGCTAAGTAAGTTTCAGGTACCTGCGATGGCCTCTGATTAGCATTATCCACCAGCTGATATAAGGTATCCCATGCCTCTGTTCACTTAGGGTTGGCAACCCAGAAGCAAACAGAAAACACAGCGGCAGATTTTCCCTCAACAGAGACCCACCAGTGCAGCAAGTCCATGATCCTTAATCAAGCTCAAATCCATAAACAAGTCCTGTCTAGTAGGTATAAATGGTCAGCACCAGGACCCTGTGAAATTGACCACTCCTCAACCGTAACCGTCGAGACTCAAGGACTTTTCACTGGTGACGTCACACGTTTTGACGTCAGCATTCGTCGATCTAGCATTTTGACACCCCATAGCTGCTTGTGTGTTTGTTGGCGGCATTATTATCTTTAATTATTACCTGGTGTTCAACAAATGTATTTTTAAACAATTTTTGCAAGATAAAAAATGATTGTTGGTTAGAGAATTTGGGAAATAAAAAAAATGTCTTAGTTTCAAAAAGAGAAAGTTGTTTACTCTCAATAAATAGATAGTATCCACAGAGTTAACTGTTGGCTTTGATATGAATAGTTTTATGACAAACAGTTTTTCTGGCATGTCGGATTTGAACCATATCTCTCCAGGTTCTAAGACCACTAAACTAATAAGTTATATTAGTGGAAAAAAGGCAGTCTGTTAGTTTATTGGTCTTACACCACTGCCCTATATCTGGAAAGATGTATGCCTAAATGATTTAATCTTTCTTTACCAGGGTACACAGAATTATTTTTTTAACAATCGAAGACTGATTAGAGACTATTTTCTTTACATTTGGGAGGTTAGTTGAGCGATTTATTGTCAAATCTTTAGTCATAGATTTAAAGGTAGCTTTGTAAACCAAAATATATATGTGTGTGTGCTTGCAATAAATTGTAGTTTCTAAAATTTAGATGCACTTTTCCTGCTAGTTTTTGAATATGTATTCCATTGGTAGGTTGTATCCATGTCCAAATATTATTCAAACTTAATGAGAGTTCGGAAAACAATACAGCTCAATATTCCTATAAATTCAGTCTAATCACTAAGAAAAAGTATTGAAATTAAATCATAACTAACTGAAATTGTTACAGCTAAAGCTATTACAGTATATCATTAATTTTTAGTTCATATTTGCCAATAAAATTGTTCTGAAGAATTTTTGTGTGTTTTTTTCTCTTTTTAATAAAACACACTAATTTTCCATAACAGTTTATATGTCACGATTATATTATTAATGGTACAAAAACTGGATTAGTTATTGTCAGCATTTATTGCGAAAAATATGTGAGGGAAATAATTTTATTTTTGTTAATATCTAACCGAGTAATTATTTGCATTTAACTTTATTTTTAAACATATTGTGTCATTGTAATTATACATACAACTGATTATGACGCTCCTGGTAATTTATATATCGTTCTACATGTTCAGAGAATGTTAAACGACGATTACTCTGCATTTTGAGTCATCAATTAAGTACAATTACAATAAAGATCTATTTTAGTTTCAATGTGTTCCTTATTTTAAGGTTTGCCATAGAAATATTACTCTAATGTACATACACAGCATATAATATCATGTCAATCAGTTTTCGAGCACAGTAGCAAACCAAAATGCCCTCCCGATTTATGAAAAAAAGTAAATGCTCGATTTGCTACGATAGAACTACGTGCGCAGGATGCAATGTGGATCCACAAGATGTGACGTCAGTTTAGACTGCAATGGCCTTGTTCTAAAAGGTTATGCTTCAGCAGGGTTGAAAAAAAGGAAAAAAGTGGATATAGATGACCAGATCAGTAGGCCATACTGAACTGGTAGCCCTCCCATTCCGTTCCCTTCCAAAAGAGAATATCTCTTTTGAAAGGTACTAATGGCCTGCACCACGAGAAGGCTGGGTTGGACATTAGGTGTTAGACCTGGCCGGATTTGTGCATCATCACTAGGGATTGGTACACCGCTCTCCTTTGTGCCTTCCATAAAATGTAATACTCATTAAAAAGCAAAATTAACATTTAATCACTTCACAAATGTGATCACTATCCTTTCTCAACAAGTTATTTCTACTAAATAAATCTCATAGATTACGCTTCAATTGTTAATGGTGTTCTGTTTTCAATTTCCGTCACATTAGTTTTATCTCTGTTTATCACCAACCCAACACTTACCAGTCTCATCAACAGCCCTAAACGAAGAATTCATCTCATCAACACCATTAGCACACAAGGCTAAATCATCTGCATAATCTAAATCAGAAATTATTTAAGGCCAAAATCTCTCCCTTGCAGTGAATTTCGCATAACATAATCAATAACCAAACTAAAGAGAAAAGGAGACAAAATGCACCCTTGTCGAACAGTAGAAGCAATGCTAAACTAATTGCTACAAGCCTTACCAACTCTCACACACGACTCAGAGTCATTATGGAGAGCTTTCATTATGTTAACTAATTTGTCTGGTATGCCATACGATCTCACAATCAACCATAAATTACGACGATTAACAAAGTCGAAAGCCTTTTTGTAATCTACAAAGCTAGCAACCAAAGGTTTCTGGAACTAAACATTTCTCAAGAATCTATTTCAGTGAAAATATCTGATCTACATATCCCCTACCATTTCTGAATTCACATTGCACCCCAGCAATTGACTGTAAACCAGATTCTTAATTCTATGATGCACAACCATGCAAAGAACTTTACTTGGAAGAGAAAGTAGGCTAATATCCTTGTGATATAGTTATCACAAGAACTACGATCATCTTTTTTAAATATAGGGATAATAATAGCTCTGTGAAAATTCTTAGGAACTATTCCTTTATCATAAAAGATATTCAAAATTTCAGTCATCCATGTGGTAACAGAAACATTCCCCGCTCTAAGCATTTCTGTTGTAATTTCATCTACCCCTGGGGATTTAGGTAATTTAAGGTTAGAATCAGACAAAATAACTTCAGACTGCGTTACCGGGTCAGCATTAAAGCCACCAAATGCATCTCTCATCATTACAAACAATAGGAGTACCAACTAACCACATTGTTCACATCACCACATTGTTCATTGTTAACATTGTTGTTTAGAACATCACTGAAATGCCCAGCCCATCTAGCCATGACAGAATCCTCACCTTCTATAACCTTACCTTGCTTATCCTTCAATCCCTGTATACCTGTCCGTTTTCTACCACACAAAACATTAACTATCAGGTACAACTCTCTGCTGTTGTGCTGTATATCTGCTTTTTCAGCTTTGTCAACCAAGTCATCAAGCCAAAACTTTTTATCAGCAGCTAACTGATCCTTTACACGTTTATTAAGCTCCCTGTAATGCTTTGTATTAGGACTAGAAGTGTATTAATTAGGGGCATTTCATACAGTTCTTTCTGAAATAAGCTCAAATGTTTTATCACTGAAGTAATTCTGCTTCCTCTGCTACTTTTTTCTTAAAGGAAATAAGGTTAGTTTCCAAAAACATGCCTGTTTAAAACGGACCCATTGTTCTTTAACTTCAGTAGTAATCAAACCATGACTGTCATAATGACTAAGTAACTTATCATGATAACCTTTAGCTACAACTGGGTCTTTAAAAGCTTCAGAATTAAAGGTAAATTTTTTAACCTTTCCACAACACTTCTTAAGTTTAAGTTGCAAGACACTTTTAACAAGGTAATGGTCAGATCAAATTTCAGCTTCCCTATGCTCATGGCCGAGTGGTTAGCGCGCTTGACTACTGATCTAAGCATTCAGGGTTCGAGCATCCTGGATTCGAGCCCCAAGTCTTTAGATCAGTTTCCGTCATGATCAGTTTCCGTCACGATCAGTTTTCCGTACGTGTCGTTTTTCTGCTGAGGTCCTGCCATCCTCTCAGACCTTCTACTTTGGCATATAAACTGACAGACTCCTGTCAGACCTCTGTGGCAAGCAGCTGCTTGAGGGGGTATTTTTTTTATATGACTTAATATCCCTAACAGAAGTAGCCCATTTGCTGTTAATTAATATAGAATCTATCAAATTCTTACGCAATCCATCTGGTGAAACACGTGTACTTTTGTATGTCGCAGTGTTTACAATAGTTAGTTATTCTCATACTATTAAGTTTAGTTACCTGTAGGAGACGTTGCCCATTGCCATTGCAGCTACCAATACCAAAAAGGGCCTATCACCCCTCTGCAAAGGTCAGAGTCAGTACAAGCTGTGACAATGAAGTCACCTAGAACAAGGGTAATATCTGCTTTTTTGTACAGAATTCAAAATATAATGTTGTCCATAAAACCTATCTTTATTAGCCTCATCGGCATCCTCAGTGGGGGCATAAGAGCAGATAATATTCAAATCTTTAATGCTTGTGTGAAATTTTGCTGTAAGAAACCTTTCATTAATGCACTCATACCCTAGAAGAGCATCATTGGCGTATCTGCTGAGAAGTAGACCTACGCCTTGGTGATGCTTATTATCATCCCTATCTGAAAAGAGAAATTTAATATTACTTTTAAGAATCTGATCTTTATCCGTCCAACTGGTCTTTTGCAAGCCAAGAATATAACGATTATAACTGTGGAATTCTTGTGTGAGGATATCAAGAGAATAATCTCTGTGCAGAGTCCTCACACGCTACCTATGGAGAGAAAATAATTAGTGTGATGTTTTAAGAAACTATGTTTATTGAGAGAGGAATGCCGACAATATCAAACATACCCCTAATCACAGTCATGGGGCAAAGACCCGTTCCCTCACCACTAAAGGCTGAAGTTATCTACACTGGAAGACTTCCTCCAATGTAGAATTTCACGATGCCTGTAGAACAAGAGTTCAGGTCCCTGCCATGACCTCTGCTCTGGTTTATCCACAAGCTGATAAAACATATCCTGTGAATCTATTGACTTGGAGGCTGTCAATCCACAAACATGCAGAAAACACAGCAGAAGATTATTTATGATCTAGTATCCCTTATATGACTTAGTAGACCCGGAATTATTATCTCACCCGGAAGAATTTTAAAAACCCCATCACCTATATCCACACCCCCCCTACACATAATTAACGACCTGCAATCGGATCCCCATCATCCGACATCTTCCTCTTCTCTCACTGGGCGGCCTGCGGCCAATAGCCCACTTGCCAAAATGTATGGTTACTGGCACGTCAATGTGTTGGCCCCTTTTCTTTGTATACTGCAGCACCCACAACAAAATTAGCTTATGGACCAGATGATAAAGGGGCTGAGGTCTCCGTTACAAAATGGTCCAGAAAGGAAGAAGTGTAATAAGACCAGCCTCTAACTATACAGGACCTCTAGTTGATACCAGCTAAAGAACTGGCATTTTGGTGACGATTTCGTCTCACGGTTTTAACGAATTTTTGTCCTAATGCCAGTAAGAAAATGTCCTCATGCAAATTTACTCGTAGCTCAATGCAAAACTCATGATAAAATTGGAAGGAATCTTTGAAAAATGACTTATTTCCAAACCTGGAGAAGTTTGTATTCATGTTAAGATTAAATATTTTGCCGAACTAAGCGTAGATGATAATAGATTGTTAATAAAGTTTCTGAAAAGTCACTGAACGTTAGGTAATAGTAGTAGTAAAACATTATCTCCCTTCTTCTGGACCAGAAGCGTGATTTGCTCTGGTCTGTACTGGATTCGACTTGAGATTTCTAGTTCGAGTTCTATGCGATGGCATCTTTTCTTATACAGAATTTGGCAACAAACTTTGTATATGGAATCAGATGGAATCGCATCAGGAAGCACATGTAATGGCTGATGAATTGGAAGAAGGTACGACGGCAGAGGACCAAAAACCCCAGAAAAAAGTTGCTAAACATGACAGTGGTGCAGCAGATTTGGAAAAGGTTACTGACTATGCAGAAGAAAAAGAAATCAGCTCCCAGGATATTACTGGGGTAAGCTTTCGGTATCCATAACACCAACAAAACTTGAAATATTGGAATTTTATGGAAATAGTTATGCTGAAAATATTATTTGATTTTATATTGCAACGAATTCATGTAATGAAAGATCCCTGTGAAGTTTATATCGGTGCATATGGTACAGAGTTCCTCAGTTAAAACTTATATTGCTTGAAGTTACGTAGTGATCAGACAAGGGAAATTTTTTTATACGTTTCCGGCATCAAGGAATATTTGAAGAAGCATGGTTCCAAATAAGAATTATATTAATTACGGGAAATAATTAATTTCGGCTCAAATCTGTTGACTTGGATGCTTCATCTATTTTTCAATAACGGGAGTGCCCTGCGTATAATACACACGGTGGAAATTCGTGCCTGTGAGAGGGGCTTGAAACTGGAAATTAATGGGTGGGGGATGACTATGGTAATTTGACCTATGTGAACTTCTTGTATCGCAGAATCTTTATAAGTAATGTAGGTATATGATTTAAAGAATTCTCAGTTAAATTGGCACACGAAGTGCTTCAAAATTTTTATTATTCAAAATGACCTTCCAAAATTTGATTTGCTATTATAACTTCTACAATAAAGTCGTTTTAAAGATTTATATTTGATACCAGTTGATCGATTTTGGCGATTTTCAGAAAACCTTCAGTAATGAAATTTTAAGAGTTTTTTTTTTTTATCCCATACTTCAATGATTCACTCCATCTGTGACCTTATATTTTTTTTGGTGGCTTATTTCATAATGTGACAAATGGATTCATGTGAAATGAGAATGCATGACTATATGATAAAATATAGAATTTTAATACAAACTTACTATAATAATCAGTACATATTTCATATTGTTATTGTTTGAAAAATAATAAAAATGGCAATCATTACTAACCAGCATAAGCAAGCAGAATAATGAATTTTTATGATAAATATTCAAATGTATAATTATGAATTCTTGCTTCATGTGAATTCACTGGCCACATAAAATATCTGCCAAAAATTACAAGATTGCAGAGGAAATTAATCAAAGTGTAGAATCAAAAAGTAGCTTATAATCTCTTTTATCACATATTTATACGCTTGTGCTACTTGGGGCTGGCCGAAGAAGTGGGTGCTGAAGGCATCCATGTCATTTGTTAGATATGTGTTTGAAAAAAAAAAAGACAAGCAGGGTTGAAATTTCCATAAGGCAGGTTATGCACTTGCATAGGACCACCAATATAATAGGATACTGTCATTTATATTTTATGATTTGTTTAAACAACATTATGTTGGTTCAATTCTTAGAAAAAGTGATAAAGTAGTTGCAAGTGTCCATTGTATAAAAAGTGATTCTCTCTCTTTAAAGCGCTCTCTCTCCTGAATCAAAAATGAAGTTTTAAAAGAATATGGATTATGAGAATTTTCAACATGTTATGAAACATATTGGAATTTTGTGAATTAATTTGTTTATTCATTTTTGTGAATAGAAAATCTCGTACAAAGCTCACTAACTTTGAAAGTAAGATTTTTTGTAAAGAAATGCAATGGGAGAAAAATTACAGATCAGTGAAATTTCTACAGTCCACACCCAAAAATTACAGAACAGGGATCATGAGCCTTTTTTCCCAAGTGAAATATAGGTTTCATTGGACTAATAACTGATCTGTTGTAACTGTCATATGCTTCAAAATCAAAAAAAGGTGAGGTAACAAAAATTGCAGTAGAGCTTCACAGTGCAGTAATTAAAATTAAATTAAAATATTTAATTCTCTGACACTGTTAAGTGTTTTTAAGCATTTCAACAAATGTTGTATGCTATCAAGTATCAAAAATTATTAAGGAGATTTTATGTAGTACTGTAGATGATGGGCAGTGAGAGGAGCTTCCAGGATGCTATCGAGTGACAGATTTATTTTTTGATGTTCTTACTAGCAAGTGGTGATCAGTAGAATTTCAGAAGGTGATGCGGGATGCTGATAATTTATTTGATCGAGGTTTCGTGACAGTAATACTGGAAGTAACCAATAATACTTTTGGTATATTGGTTATATACCAAAGATTAAAAACTTTGAGGTCCACGACACTCATTTCACGCCCTTTTGGTGCATCATCAGGCACGTCATAGCAGCTTTAAGCATTGTGTAAGAGGCAGTTGGTTGTTGAGTGCAGGAAGGAGTAGGTTGCCATAAATTGCATTGTCATTGGCTCAGCTCCAACGTTCAGAGGGGCCAGTATATGTGCAGGTGACTGTAATGTGATCTGCATGTGAAGGAGTTATTAACATAAAATAATTGAACTCTGCAAAGGACATTGTCCTCCTTCCCCCAACATGGCGTCTGATCCTTGGGGGATATAATGTATCCTCCGAAATACCACGTCCATACACACCTCTCCATACTCACCTCTGATCCTGTTCCCACCTGCATTAACACATATACCCCCAGACTTTAAAATACTACTGTATTGCATACTAAGAATTGGCAATTGGAATACCTACTCCCACATACACTACCCAATTCCCCATGTACACACCAATATGAAAATGATCTTACTAACATGTTTATTATTAATTCTTCACTTCAGTTTATGAAGTTTATAAAGTTAATAAAATTCTCCTCATTATAATCCCAAAGCAATGGATAATGAAACAAAGGAATTTTTAATCTATTCACAAAAGGAAGCTTCCTCTGAATTCCACACACACTTACCAATCTACTTCATATGCAGATCACATTGCACATTATGGCCACTGGCACATATGCTGGCCACTCTGAATGTTGGAGTTGAGCCACTGAAAATGCAGTTTATGGCATCCCACTCCTCCCTGCACTCAACAACCAACTGTATCACTTAATGCCTAAAGCTATTTACTTGCCATCTAACAATGTGCTCAAAGGGGGCAAAACACATGTCGGAACCTCAAAGTTTTTAAGTACTCTATGCTACCAAAAATATTATTGGTTAATTCTGACACTACTGCATTTACCAAACCTTGATCAAATAAATTAGCATTCCGCATCACCTTCTGAAATTCTACTGAGTTCTCACTTGCCAGTAAGATCATCGAAAAATGAACTTGTCACTTGATAACATCTCAGAAACTCCTCTCACTATCCATCCTCTACAGGTGGTATGTAAAATCTCCTTAATAACTTTTGACACTTGATAGCATAGAACATTTGTTAAAGTGCTTAAAAACATTTAACAATGTCATAGAGAACTGAAGATTTTAAATTAATATCAAGGTGTGAGGTTTTAAGGTACCTGTGAACATTTTTAAAATCATTGTATAAATATAAATTGCCACTAATACCCAACTTTTTTATAGTAATGGTCAGTATCCTCATATTTTGCATGACTAGCATTAGCCAGGTATCATGCAAACTGGAAACAGCATTAAAAAATGCATGAAAAAATATAACCATCACTAGGTTACCTCAGCAGTGGTGGGGCAGGGGTTGACTCAGTCTGTAGCATACCAGGCTGTAATCTGCAGTTCCTAGGTTCGAGTCACAGCTGGGTCAATGTTGAAATTTATCTCCACAAAAATCCCCACCCTGCCCAAGGCTAGTAGGGGACACTGATGGATTTGGAAAGGCTGCCACCCATCGGATGGGATGTTGAGCCATGGCCTGTGTGTGGGAGAATCACCTATTCACATTAAAGAACATGCTGGATGGCCTTGATGGGAGGCTACCATCTGTATCCCAACAGCTGTTACAGTGGATCCCCTCTCCCAACCTTCTCTGAGCCTTTAAGGTCTTTGTGACCTGGTCATTTAGCCCATTGTGTGCAAAAAAGTGCCACTCAGAGGTAAAACAACCCAACCTCAGCAGTGGCAATACATTCCAACATGCAAAATTATCACCAGCAATGGTAAAATCCTTGCCACATTTCTAAGGAGCCATAACCACTTCTTGCCACATTTCTAAGGAGCCATAACCACTTCTTGCCACTGTTGCAATGTCCACCACTTGCTTTGTGAGAGAACATGTAGTTCTATGTAATGTCAGCATCTCTATTGGCATTGGAGTTTGAGTTATTCAGTTTGCACTTGACATCAAATAGGTATGTACACAAACATCAAGTGGGTATGTACACTTTCGATCATATATCATATGTACACTATATGATTGAAAGTATTCAGACACTCCAGGGGATTGTGGGCACTTTCCTATTCAGACTCCAGACACTTTCCTATTACCAGGGGATTGTGGATGAGCATCCACAATCCCCTGGTAATAGGAAAGGAATTAATATTGCATTGGTCTACCCTTTGTTGCTATCACAGCTTTCACTCTACAGGGAGGGCTTTCCACTAGATTTTGGTACATTGCTGCAGGAATTGGCTGCCATTCTGCCACAAGAGCATTAGTGAGGCCAATCACTGATGTTGAGCAATTAGGCCTGGCTTGCAGTCGACATTGCAATTCACCCCAAAAGTGTTCCATGCGGTTTAGATTAGGGCTCTGTGCAGGGCAGTCAAGTTCTTCCACACCCATCTCATCAAACCATTCCTGCATGGTCTTTATTTTGTGGTTGTTCCTCTATCTCGAATTGTTCAAGCACCACCCTTTTAATGTCCTCATATCTACCCTCTGTGTGTAGCTCTGGGGATGTATTTACGAACCTCTCAGCTTGGAGTGGGCAATGACCATCTTCTTAGGCTGCCACCTAGCCAAACTGGCCACACTCTCCAATTGTTCAAAGAATGCGGCAACTGACAGCTACTATCTCCATAAAAGTTGTTAACTAGGCTCACATATCCTGCAAGCAATGGTCCTCCATGGGGGTTTGATTCCTCTGTTGGGGCCTCTACCTCAACTGTGTTTTCCATATTTTGTCCCTCCAACCCTGGTGTGGTGTTTGTTTTCCTTGTATCCTCCAAAAGTGCAGAGAGGTGTGTTACAGAAATGCAATTGACATAAATAAAAGTCACTCCTAGCTAGAATAGAAATATTGCAGTATTCCCTAGTGACTCTCATGTCGTTCGTCAGACTGCCAGATGGTGAAGTGTGATTCATCACTCCAGAGAATGTGGTTCCACTGCTCAATTGTTCACTGGTACACCACTCCAACTGACACTTGGCATTGGTGATGCTAGGCTTGTGTGTGTCTATTTGCCTCATGAAAACCATTCCCTGCAGCTCGTGATAAACTGTTACAGTGCTGGCATTGCTTCCAATGCCATTTTTGGAACTTGGTGGTGTGTGTTACAACCAAGGACATCCAATTTTGTCATACCACTTGCTTCAGCACTCGGCAGTCCCACTGTCCATTTTATGTGGACTGGTTGTGATAGCGTTGTTGTTGCTCCTAGGTGTTTACACTTCACAATAACATAACTTACAGTTGATCAGGGCAGCTGCAGCAGGGCTGAAATATCCCAAACTGACTTGTTGCTAAGGTGGCATCCTATGATCCATTCTCCTGTTCATGCTTGTCTATGAGGTTTGCCAGGTGGTGCATTCTTTTATACCTGTTTGGACCATGGCTGTGGAATATATGGGTGAATCCACTACTCAGAATGAGTGTCAGGATACTTTTGATCAGTTAGTTGTCTTTCCTTGCATGCGAGTGCATTGTAAAACATATGTCTAATAATAATATTTAGGCAAGCAATTATTGCTCTACTTTCAATTGTTATATTCTATTAAAATGTAGCAATGACAAAAGGTATTTATGTGTATCAAGCTGTTTCGTGAAGCAACAGCAGTCCCACTACTGTTTCTCATTGAATTTCCAAAGAATAATCCTATGCAGCTTTAAATTGTTTTGTAATTTCAAAAGTTTGCTTTTAATGATAATATAAATGAAGTAGCTCTTTAATATAAATACCGCCTCAAGCAGCTGCTTGCCACAGAGGTATGACAGGAGCCTGCCAGTTTCTATGTCATAGTAAAAGGTCTGTGAAGAAGGTGGGACCTCAGCAGAAAAATAACACAAACATCCATGTCTTACCTGGCACTCAAACCCAGATTCCTTTGATTAGTAGCCAAGCATGCTAACTATTCAGCTAGTAATTGTAAAACATTGTACATCAAAACATTTCCTAAATGATTTTTATTACAAAGAAAATTGTTACTAACAACAATATACAAATTTGAGTATTTTATTTTCAAATTATTTTAACACTGTGCTATTTTTTTTTAGTGTGGTATTGGAAAGTAATGGTAATAACAGGAAAATTTTGATAAAAAGGTAAAGCTGATGAAATGGTGTAAAAGAAGATTTCATCTTGAATGAAATATGCTATTTTGTGTGGAATGTTTTACCAAAAGGATAAATAATGTATATGTTACTGTGAAAAACTGAAATGAGAGAATGTCGACATTCTCCGGTGAATGTCGACACATACCAAATACGTCGGTGAAAGACCGAATATTAGGTTATATTCTTACACATTCAGGCTCAGAGGTAAAACAACCCAACTCTTACACATTCGGACTATTGCCGGTGTATGTCGACAAGCACAGATAAGCTCTGGTGGGGATCGAAACGAGAAGCCGAGAAGACACAGCCAGAAAGGCGACAAAAACGCCAAATCCTATGTTCTGCCGTGAGGTCACGTAGGATCACATGGGGTCACATGATCCTACGTGACATCTATTTGTTAGACCCTCGAACATTGCTGTTTGTCAGTCTTATGCAAGGTTTGCTGGTGCGTGCAACGTTTGCTTAATTTTTATTTTTTTTATCCGATACCTTAATTTATATTGAATGGCTACTGCAGTGAACCGTGATCTTTTTTTTGAAAAGTTACATGCATTAATGCGAGTAAACGAGAAGACAATTGTTTTTATTTTTCTCAAGAAAAGTACTCTAAAATACTTTCTGAAGTGATTTCTGCTAAAACTAAGTGCAGTACACCTTTGGCACCCTCCAAAGAAAAAGAAAAAAGGAAAACACTAAAAAATTTTGCAAAAGTCTTTTCCTAATTAAAATTCATATTTTATATTTATGTTGTGTTGTGTTTTGTTTTCTATTTCTATACTACTTATGAATTAGCGGTCACATAAGGTGGGAATACCCTATAGCTCTCAGGAATCACGGCCGCTGTGAACACAAGGTGAACGAATCGGGCGGACCGAGCGCTACTTCGCTTGCCTGAGCCAGGCCAGCGGGACCCTCAGCTCCCCCCAAGATTAAATCCTGAGTGCGCCACTGCGGCAACATATTTGTTTACTGATCTGGTCATCTATGGCAATACTTTTTTTTTTGCCTTGCTGAGAAGTGGTCAACTTCAGATGGTCCTGGTGCTGACTATTTAAACCCATTGATCTAGATTATGGCTCTGAGCTTGATTACAGATCCTGGATTTGCTGCACTGGTAGACGTCTGTTGAGGGAAAGTATGCTACAGGTTGCCAGCCCTAAGTGAACAAATGTATAGGATACCTTACATCAGCTGGTGGATAATCCTGATCAGAGGTCATTGCATGTTCCTGAACCTTTACAACTTTGGGCATCCCCAACCTACTTGGAATAATGCATCTCAGGCAGGTCAGTTTTTATTTTGAATCTGGTTCTTGAAAAGGTTCACTTGTAAAGTTAATGTCTGGAGTTTGTAACAGCATTGGTGGCTTAGCCTTTAAAGGTGGGGGGAATGGACCTTTGTCCCCATGCCTGCAATTAGTGGGCTGTTTGATATTGTTGGCCCTAGCTCTCAAACCTAGGTTCTTTAAAGATCCTGCTAATCATTTTCTCTTTGCAGGTACATGGAACATGAGAACTTCGCATAGATATTATTCTCTTGACATCCTCGCACAGGAATTTCAGCATTGTAACCTAGATAGTAGAAAAGAAAGTGATGAATTGATAGATTATTCGCATCATAATTAATGTATAACAAAGGAAAACGTTTTATTTTGCTTGTTAGGTTAATACATAGTTAACAAGTTATTCATGAAAATGTGCAAGGTACATGAAGGTATAAGTGAAGTGATTTTGACTGCCCTTGGCAGTCATCATGATGGTGGTCATTACTTAAAGTAGAATATAATGGTATTTTATTATTGTGACAATTTTTTTTTCTTTTTAGGCTATGTCCCTCATAGGAGATAAGCATTCAAAGGAGACAGCAGAGAAAGCTGCACGGCAAAAAGAACTTGCCAAAGTTGTTATTAAAAGGGAAGATGTTGAACTTATTGTAAGTGTTAAAACTATTTGAAAATTTTTAACATCATAATTGAACAGTTTAAAAATTATCACTTCATATGATATTTTAAGTTTTGCACCTTTATAGTTTTGTTTTTTCTAGTTTCTTTTTTAAAGTGATTTTATTGGGGGTCAAGCAGCCATGGGTTACGGAGGTTCAACCAGACTGTTCAATTTAGTTCTCCAAGCAAGTCTCTCCTGAGCTACATCTGCTGCATCTGGCCACTGTACACCAATTCTAACAAGGTCCTGTTTGACATTGTCTCCCCACCGCATCCTAGGTCTCCCCTTCTTTCTGAGGCCTTTAGGCACACTGTTCATAACCCTATTCGCCAATCTATAATTATCCATATGGGCAACATGGCCAAACCATCGGAGTCTCTCTCTGCACAATATGCTGCTTAAAGGAGGTTGCAAACTCCTTTGCCTAACCTCATCATTAGTTACAAAGTTGAACCACCTAATGCCCAAGATACTGCGTAAGCATCTGGAATCAAAAGCATGTAGTTTCCTGTTATCTTGTTTACAAAGTGTCCAAGTTTCACTACCATAACTAACCCTAGAAAGAACCAAACTATTATACAGTCTAATTTTAGTGTTTAGGTGTATACGCCTATTTCTCCACACTCTCCACAGATTCTTAAAAGTCCCGGCAGCAATCCCTATTCGTCTGTTAATCTCATGCCGCACATCACCATTATCTGTTACATAGCTCTCAAGATAATTAAACTGTGACACCTGCTCAAGACTGCAACCATTCAGATTAACTGAATCACAGCCTGCTTGACAAATTTTCATCACTTTAGTTTTCTCTCTGTTTCTAACCAAACCTTCTTTACTACCAGTCTCATCAACTCGAATGAAAAGAATCATCAAGCTCGAATGAAAGAGATCATCTCATCAACATCATTTGCCAAAAGGGCTAAATCATCAGCATAATCTAAATCAGAAATTTTAGTATCTCCAGCCCTTTTAAGGACAAAATCTTTCCCTTGAAGTGAATTTTTCATAACATAATCAATAACCAAACTAAACAGAAAAGGGGACAAAATGCACCTTTGTCAAATACCAAAAGTAATGCTAAACCAATTGCTACAAGCCTTACCAACTCTCACACACGACTCAGTGTTATTATAGAGAGCTTTCATTATGTTAACTAACTTGTCTAGTACACAATACGTTCTCACAATCAACCACAAATTATGACGATCAACAGATTCGAAAGCCTTTTTGAAATCAACAAAGGTAGCAACCAAAAGTTTTGAAGCTCTAAATATTTCTGAAGAATCTGCCTAAGTGAAAATATCTGATCTACACATCCCCTACCACTTCTGAATCCACATTTCTCATTCTTAATTCTATTAAGCACAATCATGGAAAGAACTTTACCTGGAACAGAAAGTAGGTTGATCCCCAATAGTTATCACAAGAGCTGCGATCATTTTTTTTAAAAATAGGGATAATAATGGCTCTGGTAAAATATTTAGGAACCATGCCTCCTTTGTCATAAAAAATATTCTAAATTTCAGTCATACAAGTGGTAACCGAAACATTCCCAGCTCTAAGCATTTCTGTAGTAATTTTATCTATCCCTGGTGATTTATGAAGTTTAAGTTTAGAAATAGCCGAAATAACTCTAGATTGTGTTATAGGACCAACATTAAAGCCACCAATGCATCTCTCATCATTGCAAACAATGGGAGTAGAACTAACCACATTGTTTAGAACATCACTGAAATGCTCAGCCCACCTAGACATGACAGAATCCTCACCTTCTATAACCTTGTTTATTCTTCAATCCCTGTATACCTGTCCATTTTCTACCACACAAAACATTAACTATCTGGTATAGATCTCTGCTGTTGTGCTGTCTAACTGCTTCCTCGGCTTTGTAAGCCAAGCCATCAAGCCAAAGATTCTTAGCAGCAGCTAACTGATTCCTTACACGTTTATTAAGCTCTCTGTAATGCTTTCTATTAGGACTAGAAGGGTATTGATTAAGGACATTCCTGCAGTTCTTTCTTTCTGAAATAAACTCTAGTGCTTTATCACTCAAATAATTCTGTCTCCTCTGCTCCTTTTTTTTTCAAAAAGAGTACTGTTAGTTTCTGAAAATGTCTGTTTAAAATGGTCCCATTCTTCCTCAACCTCCGTGGTAAGCAAACCATGACTGTCATAATGACTAAGTAACATATCATATTAAACTTTAGCTATTACTGTGTCTTTCAGAGCTTCAGTATTAAAGGTAAATTTTTTAACCCTAGCACAACACTTTTTAAGTTGCAAGACACTTTTTTTTTAGTTGCTATATAAAAGGCTACGGGATTTTTTTGTGCATCTGGAAACACCTTTTTCGAGGAAATAAAGTAGTATGCATATTTCTTATATATGCGTGAAGCTATCTCATAACAGCTCTATCATATCTTCATTATATCATTGTTGTAGAGTCAATGGTAGCCGAAACAATGGCCGCCTAGAAAAGATGCCCCGATGCTGCAGATGATGTCAAACTGTACATGTAGACACTGGTTGTAATGTTTTTGATGAATCATTTGTTTGCAACGGCAAATCAAGTGCCATTCATTCTGTATTATTAAAGTGTAATGCTTAGTAAAATAAAGTTGAGATTTGAGGACAGGGAGATTTTTAAAAAATACCAAATATACACTGCTGGCCATGTTTAGTGAATACATAGCTTATGTTACAAGGATCAAATGATTGCAAATACAACTCGGTTAGACTTGTAGAATGCAAAGAAATCAGTGTCTTGTGTAGCCACCGTAAGAAGCAATAACCATTTGCTACATGGTCCAGCATTGAGAGGATGAGACATCAGATGTGTGTTTGGGGAATGCCAGTCCATGCAGTTCGATATGTTGCCAAAGTTCATCTGTTGTAGCAGCTGCTGGTGTCTGGTGTGTTAGTCGTCATGAGATCATGGACCAGACATGTTCAATTTGGAACAGATCCAGTGAATGTATAGGCCAAGGCATAAGTGTCACGTGGTGGCTATCCAGGAATTGTTGGACGATGCATGCCACATGTGGTTGGGCATTGTCCTGTTGGTAAATGCCACCAGAGAGCCCTTAAAGATAAGGTATGACCACAGGCTCCAACACCTCAGTGATGTAATGCGGGCTGTTCAAAGTACCAGTAATGCATACGAGGCACGTGAGTGAGTGGAATCTAATGGCATCCCATACCATAACACCAGGGGCGAGACCTTTATGGTGCTGGATCATGCATGTCTCATGGAGCCTGTCGCCATGGTACCACCAGATACGGATTTGTCCATTTTGGTGCTGCATATTGAAGTGGGATTCATCTGAAAAGACGATGCAATGCCATTCGCACATCCATGCACGACGTTCTTGGCATACGCCTGTGTCGCATACACAGTCGCATATGCCTGTGTTGTAGAGTCAATGGTAGCCGAAACAATGGCCGCCTAGAAAAGATTCCCTGATGCTGCAGATGATGTGAAATTGTACATGTAGACACTGGTTGATGTGCAACACACCCTAATTGTTGAACTAAGGTGTTTGATGTGGTGTGTACAATCATTCAAAACCATGCACACAAGATGTCTGTCCTCTCGTTCATTTGTGTGACAGGGCCATTGAGATCCCTCATGTTGGTGGGATCATTCCTCCTCTATCCACTTACACTATATTCTGATCACTGGCAGCATTCCATCCAACATGAGCACCGATATCTTGTAATGATAATTTCCCATAATCCCACAATTCTTCCTTGATCAAAGTCAGAAACCTGGTCATATGGATGCCGCATTCTTTGATGGGGCATATTTGATCCTTTAATGTGCAAGCCTGCAAGCAAAACAATTCTAGTGCTTTACACTGGCTCTTTATAATCTCTTATATTACTTCCAGGGGGCATTACTTTCACACATGATGTGCATATGTGCTGCATTTTGAATCATTTACATGTTCTCCCATGGGCTACCAATCTTGCATATTTTGGGACAATCTTCTTGGTATGACTTTGGTGTTGACTTTTAATGACCAGCAGTGTATTTATATCTTCTTAGACAGCAAGAATATATTTTTGTAATGAGCTATTGTGCCAACCACTATTTTTGAGTGAAATTGGCAAATGGTGAGTTTTCATGTTCATTTTACAATCTGTGGTTTTGTAATGCAAGGGCAGAACAGCATTCATAGATTCTGATGAGTGTAATCTAATATTATTTGATATCTTCAGCTGTAACTTTTAATTAATATTTTTATTTCAGAACTAAAGATTTTAGTACTTTCTTTTGCAAAAAGCCTATTATTATTTTACTTATTTTTTTTTGCTATATTTGTTACATTAAGTAACGAATTTATCACTTTTTTTGTTAAATTACTATTATTGTTAAGAATTCACAAATTTCCTGAAATGATATTGGAAAAGTTTGAAATTATTTTGCCATAAAATTATTAAATATATAGAAAGATGTTAATTTTTGTTTTATATTTTATACGGTAGAAAATATAGCATGGTCTGGTTGAACCTCTGTAGCCCATGGCAGCTTGATGATGATGATGAAATATGTGCAGTAATTTCTAAGTAACTGGAATTAATGATTCTTATAATATGAGCTGGCCTAACTAAGGAGAACATGAAGCCCTGGAATAATAGAAAATGAAAGATTTTAACAATAATAGTTCTTTTTCCCATACAGAAATTATTTTATTATATGGAAGTAATTATATATATTTGTGTGACGCAAAATATGTGCAACTTACACCGAAGAGCCAAAACATTATGACCACCTGCCTAATATAATGTTGGTCCACCACATGCTGCCAAAACAGCTCTTACCCAGCGAGGCATGGATGCTATAAGATTTCTAAAGGTGTCTTGTGGTATCTGGTACCAACATGTTACGAGCAGATCCTTTAACTCTTGTAAGTTACGTGGTTGAGCTCACACAGATCGAATATACTGTTCCAACACAAAACTGCAGATGCTCGTTTGGATTGATGTCTGGAGAATTTGGAAGCCAGGACAATACCTGGAAATTTTCATGTTCTGCAAACCATTCTCGAACAATCCGAGCAGTGTGACATGGCGCATTATCTTGTTGAAAGAAGGCAGTACTAGAGGGGTATACTGTTGCCATGAAAGGATGTACCTGGTCTGCAATGATGTATAGGTAGGTTGTAGATGTCATAGTTTTGTACACATGAATGACTGGACCCAGGGTTTCCCAGCAGAACATTGCCCAAAGCATTACACTTCCTCCACCATCTCATTTTCATTCCTAGGTGCATCCTGGTGCCAATATTTCCCAAGTAAATGATGCACACGTACCCAACTGTCCACATGGTGCAACAGGAAATGAGATTCATCGGACCAGACGACCTTCTTCCAATCATTCAAGGTCCAGTTTTGATGCTCGCGTGCCCATTGTAGGTGCTTTCAATGGTGAACTGAAGTTAACATTGGCACTTAGAGCAGCCTGTGGCTATGCAGCCCCATTTTCAGCAGGGTTCAATGTACTATGTGTTGTGACACATTAATTCCGTCACCAGCATTCAAATTAAGGGCGAATTGTGCCACAGTATCCCTTTTGTTGGCTTGTACCATATGGGTTAGTCTTTGCTCACCTCTAACATTGATTACCTGTGGTCGGCCCGCACCTTGCCGACGGTTTATGATTTTTCCCTTCTCAGACACCTTATAGAAGATACTAACCATGATTCACTGTGGGCACCCCACAAGCATTGCGGTCTTGGAAATGCTCTGACCCAGTTGTCTGACCATTATAATTTGGCCTTTGTCAAACTCATTTAAGTTCGCTGCCTTTCCCATCTGAAGAACAAGAATAACTTTGATTAACAAGCTCAGTATCAGGTGTTATTTATACCGTTTCATGACCTTCAGATGCACTGCAGTTGCTTTGACTTGCATAAAGAGGTGCTGGTTGTAATGTTTTGGCTCTTCAGTGTATTTCCTCCCTATTGAAGAGCTGATATGAATAGAAAACCTAAATTTCATTTAACTATGCACAATTGAAAATGTAGGCACAATTAGCAGGGACATTTATTATGCAAAAGTCATGATATAGGAAAAATATCCCCTCAAGCAGCTACTGGCTACAGAGGTCTGACAGGAGCCTACCAATTTATACATCCTAGTAGAAGGGCTTGATGGCAGGATCTTAGAAGAAAAACACAAACATCCATGCTTTTTGGGAGGCTCGAATCCAGGTCTCCATGACCTGGCCAAGCACATTGATATAGAAGCCATGACGCACACGTACCCAACCATGATATAGAAGCCAAACCATGATATAGAAGCTATATATATAAATATTTTGCAGATAAGCAAGATAAGGTTAATTATGATGATTATTGTAGAATTTGGGCATAATTATGCCATGCAGATATCACTGGTACATGGGCCAATATAAAATGTTGATGCATCAACACAAGAGTAACCAAGAACCTGTCCTCAGAATAATTCAGTATGGAGGGAAGATCGAGTATTTTTTGTTTCTGGAGGCTACAGGTAATGTATCAAAATTTTGAAGTAATTTTTCGCAGTTTTTGGTCAACTATCAAGGATGGTATCACTCTTAGTTTAACGTTGAAATCAATTTTAGAGGAAAAATTGATTTTGAGGTTAAACTAAGAATGATACCTTTCTTGGCAGTTCAACAAAAACAGCGAGAAATTACCCCAATTTATATTCGTAACATACTTGTCATCTGCTTCTTGAGGCTGCTTGTGAGCAGCTGAGATAATGGAAGAAATTTGTGTACTAAAGGTAGAAAGTTCATAACATCAGTTTGAGAAGATTTTTATCAGTGGCCTCTAGGTCAGAGCACCTGATATGTTATCAATGAGGTCGTGGGTTTGTATCCCAACCGGCTCAGTACAATTTTTTTTGGTGAAATTGATTTCAACATCAAACTAAGAGCGATACCTTTACAGGCGATGCAAATTTTTACCTTATACCACTAACTTTGAAACTTGAATTGACTGGAAATCACAGTTTGATGCAAATTTTCATTTCTACAGCAGACTAAAATGCTATTTGAGATGCCATGGAACATTGAAAAAGCAGTTACAGAAAAATAGAATTAATATCAACTTTAGCTATTTATAAATATTTTAACCAAGATCTCGGTCTTAATACATTATGAAACCAAAATCAGTATGAACATATACAAGAAAGTATTCGATATTTTACTGAAATGCTTACTAATAAGTAATTTTAATGATTTGCAGCAAACTTAGTGTGGCGCAGCAGTCTCATTTTGACTTTCAGTAGTCTTCAGTTCAAATATGACAGCCATGAGGTTTTGTTTAATTAATTAATTTTTGCTTTCCCTATTTCTATTCGCAACGTTTTTTTTTGTTTTGTTTAAAATAACGATTCAAATCTTGTCAAAATTATTGGCCACTCATTTTAAAAAAAAAAAAATCCACATGCATAATTGTAGACATTGTTTGTAGTAACTGCTTATAGTTTTTTTTATTTTGCTGTAAAATTGGAATTTTTGAGTAGTTAGGATAATTATTGTAGCTAAGAAAGCTGAAATTAAATGATATAAAAGTATTTTATGGAGGGTGTTCAAAAAGTTCTTGATAGGTTTCTAGATTTGCACTCATTCCTCCGAAATTAACAAGCTATGACTTGTTTGAAAAAAAAACTACCTCCTCAAGCAGCTGCTTGCCACAGAGGTCTGATAGGAGCCTGTCAGTTTATATGCCATAGTAGAAGATCTGTGAAGTTGGCAGGACCTGAGGAGAAAAAACGACACATCCATGCCTTACCCGGGGCTCGAACCCAGGTCCCTTAGATCAGTAGCCAAGTGCGCTAACCACACGGAAGCTCGTCTAAAATTGTGAAGACATGTTAAGAACAAAGGTCGTATCATCATTTCTCTCTTCGCTGGCAGCACGTAAAGTTCGGTCTGCAAAAACTGCGTCGTTGCTAAGGAGCTTATTGAAGGTGGAAAGATTTTACATTTTCACAAGGATGTGCGTAAGGACAACACACACACACAAAAATTCATGCCGATTTATTTCAAGTATTTGAGGATCATGCCTGTTCATATGGCTCTGTTATGGGATGATGAATTCACAAATACAGACACTGACGGCAGAGCTTCAAAGATCTCCCTCGTGCAGGAAGACTGAATAATGGCGTGAAAGAGAGAACCATCACTGCTGTTTGTGAACTCGTTAAATCCCCCCATCCCTTTCCATGGCTAAGCCCCTGCGCACACATGACTTTTCAGGCAATAAGTTTAGATGTCAGTGTATCGATTGACAGTGTGGAAACAATTATTCATCATCGTTTAAAGTTCCGAAAGATCTGTGCCAAATGGGAACCCCACAAGGTGATAGAACAGCAAAAAAGTGTTAAGAGTCGACTCGTGCAAAGAGATGAGACATGGCTTTTTTACTATACAACTCCCAGAAAGATCGACAACTGTGTTTTGGAAGATGAACCGCATCCCCAAATCCTCGGCACAAGAAGTTCTCTCAACGAAAAGAATTTTCGCATTTTTTTCATTACACACTTACCTGACACCTTACCCGAAAAATGATTATAAATAGCGAATATTGTTTTGCCCAAAATGGTTAAGGAGATGAAGGAGCAGCGTCCAACAATAGGTGTGTCAAAGGTTCTTCATGAAAATGTCGGTGCTCACAAAACCCGGCAAGTTCGTTTATTTGGACGAGAGAAAAAAATCGAATCGCTTCCATGTCCAGCATTTTCACCCGATCTTGCACAATGCGATTTTTGGTTATTCCAAAAATTACGAAGAACTTCCTGGAAATCCATTTTCAAGGATGGAAGACCTTGCAAAATGCATTCATTCAGAATTGTGGAGTATTCCCCAACAGGAGTACCACCAAGCGTTCCTGAATTGGCATAGATGTCTGCAACTTTGCACAGATGCTGGAGGGGGGAGTACTTTAAAGGACAGTAAAAGTTTGCTGAGGTAAGTGCAATGGTTTTTGTTCGGTCTGCAAAATGCAGATGCATTAATTCTTTTAACGAATTCTTTGAACTCGCCTCGTAGTGTTGTGCTTTTTTTTCCCCTTCAGTAGTTAAAACGGATGCATTGTAATTACGAAATTGTTTTGCAGATGAGAGAAATGGAAATATCAAGAAACATTGCAGAGCTGAAGCTTCGGGAACATCGTGGAAATGTAGTGGAAGCATTAATAGAACTTACAAATTAAATGATTTTCGTTTCATTGTAAATAAATTTGCTTTAAAATAACTTGTGTTTTTGTATCATTTAAATAAAATTTGATTTTCACAAACTGAAAGTTTGCAGTCAAACGTTTGATTCTAAAATGCAAGATCGCATTGTTCTAAGAAGCTGGAAAAAACTCAACTACATGGGAATTTTCGCGAACCACAGTTTCAGGTCCTTGTATGGCAGACAAATGTTCAAATATTTAATCCAAATTGCATTAAATGTTATCAAATTTGTTTATATATAATCAAAACTAAGTTTTTCTGATTTGAAGGTTTTTTCTCATGTAAAAAAATGTTAACATATTTCCATTTTGTATCATATAAATTCCGAAGTGGTCATGCATGAATTTTGGGTAAATGAAAGTTTCATTTATATTATAACGTAATACAACGAAATTTGTGATAGTTGTATTGGAACTTGCGTTTTGGCAAGTTACCAATATTAACACAGGACCAGAGAAGACAGTTTCGGCCTACAATTCTCCATTGTTTTTTAAGGCAAATTTAAGAATTCGGCAGTAATCCACTCAGTTACGGAAAAAAAAGTATTAAACATTTCCCTTCCTCCGTGTGTTAGATAAGTTGCCGGTTTATGAAGATTACACCATTGTTTAATACTAAATTTTAAAATATTTGTTTTAAAAAGTAAAAATGCAGGAACTTGAAGATTCGGAAAGATCAAATAAACGACTGCATTTTGATTCAATTTTAATATTGCTTTCCCTGGTAAATCTCGGGGTGCGGGTGGTCAGCGAGTAGCGCGCCAGGCTGGTAATCTGTATTTCCCAGTTGGGCCAGCGTTGAGATTTATCTCTGCCAATTTCTCCGCTCTGACCACGGTCATTAGGGGACATCAATGGGCTTGGAAAGACCACCGTCCATCGGATGGGACGTTAAGCCGTGGCCCCGTGTGCGGGAAAGACACCCTGTTCACATTAAAGAACACGCTGCGTGGCCTTGACGGGAGGCTACCATCTGCCTCCCAACAGCTGTTCCCAGTGAATCCCCAACCTTCTCTGAGCCTTCGGGGTCCATGTGACCTGGCCATTTAGCCCATGGTGTGCAAAAAAGTGCCGCTCAGAGGTAAAACAACCCAACCCTGGTAAATCTGTTTAAGTGTCACGTTATGTATGAAACGTAAAATTAAAAGTACGGCACTTAACATTTCACATATACTTAACAAAAGATTTATGAAGTTTGGAATATAAAAAACTCAGCTGTTTGTCACAGAGGTCTGACAGGAGCATGTCAGTTGATACGCCATAGTAGGTCTGTGGGGATAGCGGGACCAGCAGAGCAACGATATTCATGCCTTAACCAGGGATCGAACCCAGGTCCCAGGATAAAACTATAGCCCTCGCAAAAAACGCAAAGGATTTTAGCCAGTATTAAACAAAGCAGGCATAATTTTAACAGTGCAGTTGTTTTTAATACGTCAGTAGCTAAGCGCACTAACCATCTTAAAATGCCGAAGAATAATTATCGCTTAGCTTTGGTAGAAGAAATCGCTATACAGCAGCGGAAGGATCATTGCGGCCACTAAGAAACTACGGAACTATCACATCCACAGAAATTATTATACAAAGAAACAAAACAATTAAGCACAGTAAAAAAACACCTCCAAACAGCAGTAATAGCCTTAAAAGATGAACAGACGAAAAAAGTTGGAAAACAAACATCACCCGACTCCCATGAAGTCTATAATGCCAAGCGGAAAGAGATGCACCATTGAAGTTTCTTGTATACAAAAAAATTATATTTTGCCCATTTGATTTTATGTTAACAATGAACACTCCTGGCGTACCTCACGAAACAAAATTATTTTGTGTATGTGTAGTAGTCTCTTAGGACGAAAGGAATACTTATATCTCTGGAATCTTATTTCCCAACTTGTGAAATTTGTCTTTCTGCAATAGCCACTGCCATCGACAAAAATTAGAAGCAGGAAAAGTTGTCACACAACGGTGTTGGGAGGACTCAAGTAAAGGGGAATTTTCCCACCGTATTGTACAAAGATTTACTTGCATGGAACCTGGCAGGTATAAGTAACCTTAATTAAATCACATGAAGAGTAAGACTTAGGTGTATAGGGTACAACGTATTTTTGAATATATTCAAAATATATATTTCAAAATATAACTGTGAAATAATGCAATATTTTTTAAAAGTTAGTTTCAGGAATATGCATTTCATTTCATATATAACTAAGAGAATCAAGCAGGTTAATAAAGTTGAATTCACGCAAACGTAAAATCAACTCATGATTTGAATAGAAACAACCAATTTATCGATGAAGTTAAATAATTTTTATGTAATCAAACTATTTTGTAACATGGCTTGCTGGTGACATTTGGGGTTGCATAAAATTGCCAGTGTTACAGAGATACACTTGTGTAATTTGCAGTTACTTTTATAAGAACTCTGAAATCCCCGATCAGTTCCTATACGGAGCGTACGGATAATTCAGCCTGAGAAACTTCGTCAGTAGTAACCAGTTTCACACACGCTAAATTGTGACTTAATATGACACTTCTAGTTCCAAGGCGATAAAAACTACCTTTGTTTTTCAATATTGCTAGTAGGAACGAACGGGCGTCTGGTGTTTACCAGTCGACTCCGGGCTCTTTTAACACGGACTGTAGCATCCATTTCACATTCAACTGTGTCACTTGTCAAAATCTAATTTTATATTTTACAGCTTCTGCATCGACGCTCTTCCGTATTCGTTTTATTCATGCATAAAAACAAATCTTAACAATTTCAGACATCGTTTAGACAGTTCGTTTCAAAAGAATTATGATGTTGGTATTTTGAATACAGAACATTTGTGCATTGCACAGGCACAACAAATGAGTGAAAATGGACTGGTGGCAGACGCTGTGTAAGCTGTTGGTTGACTCATTAACTTGTTAAACCGTAGAATCATTAAAAACATTCAATGCTTTAACTGGAGTTGGTTATTCTATGGAAAACCTACTTCCAAGTGTTGAATGGTCCTTTATTATAAACAACTTTAACTGTTTTTTCATTCATTTGCGAAAAAACTAGGTTAAAAAAACTTTGATTAATGAAGGATTTTACTCTTGAGCAGTAACACACCGAAAAACCAAAACTTTGACCACCTGCCTAATATGATGGTCGCCCACTTGCCTCCAAAGCAGCTCTTACCTGGCGAGGCGTGGACGCTACAAGATTTCTAAAGGTGTCTTGTGGTATCTGGTACCAACACGTTACTAGCAGATCCTTTAACTCTTGGAAGTTACGTGGTTGAGCTGCTGCATATCGGATATGCTGTTTCAACACAAACCACAGATGCTCGATTGGATTGATATCTGGGGAATTTGGATTCTTCATGTTCCGTGAACCATTCTCGAACAATCCGGGCAGTGTGGCATGGTGCATTATCTTGCTGAAAGAAGGCACTGCTAGAGGGGTATACTGTTGCCATGAAACGATGTTGCAGGTCTGCAATGATGTTTCCTGCACATGAATGACGACCCAGGGTTTCCCAGCAGAACATTACCCAAAGCATTTCACTTCGTCTACCATCTTGTTTTCATCCTGGTGCCAATATTTCACCAGGTAAACAATGCAAACGTACCCGACTGTCTACATGGTGCAACAGGAAGTGAGATTCATCGGACCAGACGACCTTTCAATCATTCCAAGTCCAGTTTTGATGCTCACATGCCCATTGTAGCTGCTATCAAAGGTGAACTGAGAGGCCTGTGACTAAACACTCGGAGTGGCCTGTGACTAAGCAACCCATTTTCAGCAGGGTTCGATGTAATGTATTATGACACATTACTCCCATCACCAGCATTCAAATTAAGGGCGAGTTGTGCCACAGTATCCCTCCTGTTGGCTCGTACCATACGGGATAACCTTCATTCACCTCTAGCATCAATGCATCATGGTCAGCACACACCTTGCAGGGAGTTGGGAGTTAGTAGTTTTTCCCTCAGAGCACTTTTGAAGGTATTGACCACGACTGACTGTGAGTACCCCACAAGCCATTCATGTTGAAGTTTAAACAAGGTCATGAAACAGTATAAAAATATAAAATTAAATTTTGATACTGTTTCATGACCTTGTATAAACTTCAACATGAATTCAATTAGAATGTTGTCTAAACTTCAACATGAGAATTATTTAGCACCTTGCAATAAGGAAACTAATCTATATTTCGCATAAATCAGTAACAGCGTTCTCTTTTAACCGGTGTTTATTACATATTGTCTCATTATAAAAGAGTCATTATAAAATAGCCATATTTTTTGGTGTTACATTTTATCAAATAATTAAAATAACAAAAGTAACTGTAGGCCCAAAAGACCAAGAAATCCGCAAAGTTACCTCTTACCCCTACCGCAGTTAGTATCACATGTAATGTCTTGAATGCCAAATTTCCAACTTGCTGGATTGGTAGACGTGGACCGATTTTGTGGCTCCCAAGCAGTCCCGATTTAACATAATTTACAACTTTTAAAGGAAAGAATCGCTCTAAGTGTTGCAAGTGTTACACCCGACATGTTGAGCCGAATATGGATGGAAGTTGAATATCATGCCACCAATGGCGCTGAAATTGAAGTTTTGAATACAAAATGAATCTTTGAGTTACTTAAATATTTAATAAAAATATAACACTATAAAATATAGGCATAAATATAAAATATCTGCCAAAATTTCCTTCGAGGATTCCTTATGTGTTTCTTACAAACAAGTAACAGAATTGTAACTAAAATTTCGTTTGATATATTTGGCTTCCTTCCATTTAGTGGTACTTCTGGACTGATGCATTAAAAAAAAATCATTCCTGTAAGATTTACATTTGTTAAACTTTATAACTCTGGATTGCACATTTAACACGCTTTTAGAGGATTCTGATTTGCACCTAAAAGAAATTGGTTCAAAGGGTTGGTATGATTCGATTTCTACTTTTGCTTGCTTTTTGTGAAAATGGCAGACTGAAAACAAGGTACTCATGCCCGTTCCCTAAATCATTCGTTCAATAGGATGGACCTTCTTAACCCACTCTTCTCTGCAGATGAACCCACTTCTTAATCAACTGATAATTAGAGTAGATCCGTTCTAAAAGTAATTTTAGCTGGACCCTAAGATTCATATTGCCATTGAAACTATTGTTAACATAGACAATCTGTAACAAATGACAGGTGTGTCATTCTCAATAACTCGAAATCAACTCAAGAGATGGAAAGGATTCCCACCTTTTCTTTTACAAAATATCATTGATGGCCGCAAGACCTATTCCGGAAGGAGCTTTTTTCGATTTTTGTGGCCCCTTCTCACGTGGGTATCTGTGGAAATACCAACACAAACTAAAGTTCATATAAGTTTAAAGTTAGTTTAAATAATATTTTTCACGTATAAACGACTTGGATTAAATGTTTACTATCCTATGATAAAATTTTGAACAAATTAGATTGCTTGTATACTTTATGTATTGTATTGTAGTAAACGAGTTTTCTTAATATATTCAAATGAAATATTTTTTATTTGTAAGAATGTGAGAATATTTATACAGGGTGTTTCAAAAAGGACGCAACCCTCTATTGTAATTTTCTATTTAAACTTGACAAAAGACACAAATTTCAAAAGATGCAAATTAGACATATATCAACTTTTACAACAAATGTTGAAAGTGATTTCCTGCAACCTGGATGCAGGTTGATACCCGTTTCATTACATTTGTAGCCATCTTTCGTAAAGTTTTATTTCTTATGTTTAAAATCTCTCTTTCAATGTTAGTATTCAAGTGTATGAGGATTGTTTTGAAACACTACACATTTGAGATATCCCCAAAGGAAAAAATCTGGAGTAAGATCTGGGGATCTTGGGGGCCACAAATTTTTGGAAATCTAATGATCACCAAAATATTCCTGCAACATGACCATTGTGTCATTTGCAGTATGGGTGGTCATTCTTGTGCGTTCATCTTCATTCATGTGCACCATCTTGTTGAAACCCACACTCTCGTTCATTCACATCCAATAGTGCAATAAACTGTTGGATGAGGTCACGATAAGCTTCACCAATTACATTTGAGTCAAAAAATAAAGGCCCTATCACACGATGACAGGAAATTGCACATCAAACACCAATTTTCCATGCGTGTAATGGTCGTTCGTGAAAAGTGTGAGAATTTTCACTGCTCCATATTTGACTGTTTTGACTGTTCACATACACATACTAGTGACACCAAGTCTTGTCACTGAAATAAACATGGTACAACACCTCATTTCCATTTTCATCAATGAAAGAACGAAACTAACGACAGTACCGTAAACGTTTTTCATGGTCTGGTTTTTTCAGTTCATGAATGACACCAATGCGGTAGGCATGAAATTTTAACTTCTTCGTAGCCCTGAAAACAGTAGCTGGTGAATTCCAATCTGTGAAGATAACTTTCTAAGAGATTTTCTGGGTGAGTGAGTTAAACGCTAAGACACATCATGAAGAACTTCGGCAGTTAACAGTGATGGCCGGCCTTGGCTCTTTCGATCCTGTACAAACCGAGTGTCACGAAATTTATCAATCAAACGAGATATGGTCGACTTGTTGGGAACTGCAGACTAAGTAAACTTCAACTCAAACTCCTCTCTCACACGTTTGTAAGATTTGTACGCACAATAAATACACGTTCGTTTTTGGAAAACAACATAGCTGACACAACACAAAGGAATGAATGCTTGAGTGAGACTAGTGCGTGACAGGGTCATTTTAACTGCTAAAGGCTGTTAACCTGGAGTACAGTAATGACAACTGACTAATATTATGACATAAAATGTACATGCGCGTAAGTTCTACTTTCTTATATTTAGGGTTGCGTCCTTTTTGAAACACCCTGTATTTGTCATAATCAACTGTTGCTGGATTTATATACGTATATTGTAATTAATTTGTGAAAAATTAACTTTCATTGAATATTACTTCATGTAACTATAATTAATTATTTTCATTTAATTAATTTTTTTTTGCAATTTCTGAGAAACAATTACGAATTTTTATTGATATTTTTTCATTAACTATAACAACGTTGATAATGCTTATTTGGATTGTTATATAATGTATTATGTTATCAGAATATACCTTTAGTAATATAATACGTTGAGAATATAGTATTTTGATTGATTGTAGATAATTTCGAATATAGCTATCCGTTGCCATAACGTATGGCGGTTTGCTAACTCTTTCGATGTGTACATTACACTTGTTTCGATTTTCACCGATTATTCTTTATTCGCTTATTATGACATTTAAGGTTCTTTTAAATAAAATTCACAAAAATTCATTCTGAAAATTTTTTTTAAAAGTCAGTCAGGAACTATTTTATTCAAGCCATTGTTTACCTACATAGCAAAAAAATATTACATGCATATACTTATTTTGTAGTTCTGTTCCACAGAAAACATTCCTTAAATTATCGATAAATAATTTATTAAGTATTGATTTATTCCGCCGAAGGGCACACCATGGGGTCATCACTTTTCCATCCTAAATATTCGTTTTGGTTTCTTTCTCGGAGCCACTCCATCAAAGGGCTGAAATACTCTAGCAGCGGGTCAGCATCCATTTCATTGGTCAGTCCACCAGTCATAATATTCATTGCTTCAGTCCAGTGAATGGAATTTCCTTGACTCATGACCAAACTGCAGTTGGCAAAGAAAAAGAAATTCAACTAAGGCACACTACTTTTACATTATCATTATTCCTAATTACTTTTTATACTTAAATTTTGCTATTATTAGCTTCCACTTTGTGAATTGTTTTATCCTTTATCAACATTTTTTGGCAGCATATGAACTAAAGGTGAAGTTATGATGCAAGGCTCAAACCCTGTCGACCATAGAGATACATTAGATGACAGCCTCTGGGTTAGTAACCAGTACGTTTTTACCATGCACATGGTATGGCTCTCCCATAAAATTAAACACAGCGAGAAATTATAAAAATCCTCTCAGAGTAGAAAAAAGGGAGAGCAACCCAATATATGACTTCTATATATTTTACCGATAAAAACTTGTGAGTGACATTTTTTATGTTCGGAACCTTAAGACAGAATAAACCTGACACGATTCAAAAATATTACTATTACGATCTGACCTAGCCTGGTCGGTGAAAGCAATTCACTTGGTAAAAAAATTGATACAGGCAATCTTATAAATTGTTTACAACCTTTCTTTTTGTAACAAAGAGCATTACATGGACCAACATATAGTCGTCACTAATTGATACAAATGATAGGCAATACACCAATGGCTATTAAAGATTTTTCGCTTGAATCAATAACAAATTATGCAATTTTGGAAAGGGCAACAAACTACACAATTATTTTACAAGAAAATATTGGAAAAAACAATTAATCGAAGAAATAAGAAAGTAATAAGGTTTTGCAATTTTTTAGTACATGTATGGTTTTGTACGTAATGATAGCTACGATTTCAAATAAATAGTAAACAATCATAAATTATGAATTTTTTAACTGTTTAATTACTGTTATTGTAAAAAAATTGTTCTATATATCAGTAATTTCCCAATTGTTACATGCAATCAGAGTGCGTTTTTTCCATAAATGACTGACTGATATGTACCAAACGCTCTCCAGACAGAGGCGCGATTAAGGGGGGGGGGGGCTGTGTGTGTGTGGGGGGGTAGTGAAGCCCGACATTCGACAACGTTACACCCAAACGATGTTGGGTTTCACCCGTCCCCTCGAAGCTCAAATCATAACGAAAAAAAAAAGTAGAAAATAATTACCACCTGTTAGAGCATATAGAATGCAAGGCATTCCATATTCCATTGCCATGAAATATTTTTTACCTCCAGTGGCTTGGAAGCCACTTTGAAATTCCCGTAAACGACTCTTAGACGCACTTGCCAAAGAAGCATCTCTAAACGAATCTGCCAACCTAACCTACTCATTCTATTATGAATTCAAAACATTTATAAAAACTCAAGAGTTAAAAATTTTAAATAATTATTTTAAAATTATTTGCCCATTATTGGTTCGTTCAGATTCTACCTAAATTAACGTGGGAAATAATATTCAGAAACTCATAGATTATTCTCTTCCTAGACACCACTCAACTATTATCAACAGACTTAGAACTGAAGATATAGGATTAAATAATTATTTACTTAACTAAATATAGTAAAATCGCCTACTGCAACTCATGTCTTGTCCCAGAAACTATAAATCAACTTCTTTTAAATTGCACAAAATGGACAAATTAATATAATTTTTTCAAGATATCGAATAAATAAATATAACTGAGTTCACTAAACAGAATATACTAAATCATTCCAATTTGTCTACCAGAATTGTTGTTTTAAATATATTATTGAATTTCTGATTACTATAAACATTTTAAATAAATTAGAAATATTATTATAAGTAATTTAAATGTAATTTTTTACTATTTTTTTGAATTCCTTGCTTATGTATTTTCTTTTTTAACTTCTACCTTCCATGTTTTGTTCCCTTCAATGTTATGAGCGAGTGGTCAAGTTACCGAATGTCTCAGTTGTAGTATTGTGTAAATAAATCTGGTTGTAGAAAAACAGATGGTACCTATGGATGGTACCAGATGGTATCCTATGGTACCTTAGCTACCACAGGATGCTAAGGTAGTATCATAGGATGCTTCTACCTTAGCATCCTATGATATGCTAAGGTAGAAGCATATCATAGGAGTTCTATGAGTTAAACTTACTGATAATTTTATCCTCAAGGAGTTTTTACTTATAACTTTAACAATAAGTTTTTCGTACGGTGCTTTTAAGTTTCTCGATTGAAGGAATATACACTCGTTTTCATAAATCAAGGAAAACTCTATATTAAGTCAATGGGAAGCTAACGTCAAAGCTCTATAACTTCTAAAATAAGTTTTGTTTTTTGAAAAATGTTATTGCAGATAAAGATCTCAATAATATAAATCAAAAACTCAATTTTTCAACAATATTCGTTCAGTATTTAATGAGTTATGGAAGTTTGAATATTTAGCGATAACAATGCCAGCCACAAAAACTGACTTCAGAAGTTAATTAAAACTTAGTAATAAGTATTGTATCAAAGTGTTTAATAAAATAACTTTGTATTTTAGAATTTTGTGTAAAGAATTCTTTCACTATTCTTCAGTTTTGTATAAGTTTCTTAATAATAAGTTTTCTAATCGCTGTTGATAAATATTAAAACTTCCGTAACTCATGAAATACTGAACGAATATTGTTGAAAACCGAGATATCGATTTATTTGATTGATATATTGATATATGATCTATATCTGAAATCACATTTTTCAAAAGAAAAAACTTATTTTAGAAGTTATAGAGCTTTGAAGTTAGCTTCCCATTGACTTAACATAGGGATTTTCCTTAATTTAAGGAAACCAGTGTATGAGATAAATACGTGGGTGAATCAGAAAGGAAGTTTACAAGGTCGTTATGTCATATCCAATATGTTTAATGTACACAATCAACTATACAAAATGAAATCTCAACCAATGCATTATTTTCCAGCATAATCACCACAAATATTCAAACACTTATCGCATTTCATCAGCATAAAAGCCCTGTCCCTGATGATTCAACCACACAAGACGGCATGTTGCACCTTTTCATCTGATGTGAAACGACGTCTTCCCAAGTGATCTTTCAAGTGTGGAAAGAGGTGGAAATCGCATGGAG
The DNA here is from genome assembly GCA_038380435.1 of Ryuthela nishihirai. Taxonomy (NCBI): domain Eukaryota; kingdom Metazoa; phylum Arthropoda; class Arachnida; order Araneae; family Heptathelidae; genus Ryuthela; species Ryuthela nishihirai. The sequence continues at coordinate 25,274,315 of JAWZYU010000001.1, forward strand.
CCAGATCGGGACTGTATGCGGGATGACCGTGAACCACCCACCAAAAGTACTGCAACGAGTCCTGAGTTCTGTTCGCTGTGTGTGGGTAGACATTGTCGTGAATGAGAATGATGCTTTGGCTAAGGAGACCATGGCATTTCCTCCTAATGAACTCTCGTAAGCGTTTCAGTGTCACAGTATCGTTCAGCATTAATGTGTCCGTGTTTTGCGAATTCCACCAACAGCACAGGCGTCCGAAAAGATTAGCCAACACTTCTGCAGTGCAAGGTGTCACTTTGAACTTCATTCGGGTTTGTGACAGTACAGTAATTATAAGATGCAACAGCAACAGCAACTTGTAGTTCTCCTCCGCCTACCGGAATTTTGTATCTATAAGGCACTTTAATTGAGTTTTACACAACACAGCAAAGTGGAATAATAATAAGCTTTGTTTTTAAATACCGTATTCAAAATGACTTTAATAAATATTTCTGAATCACAAACAAATGAACATAACCTAAAAGAGCATGGACAACTAGCTGGAGCTTTCTTACAACTATTTCGTATAATAAAATCTCTCCATTTGTTAAACAGTTCTCTAGGACCTTTATGGCTTAATAATCTCTGCAGGGTCAATTAATCAGGCTCACATATATTTAAAATTCTTAAAGTATTTTGAGTGGGTCATCATATTTATGACGCTTTAAAGGCCCACATGAACGTTCAGTTTTGTCTTCAGGTCTAACTGAACAGTCGAGAACATTGGTTTACCATATGTGTATGTGGAAACGGATGGAATGCTGAGGCCAAAATAGCAGCCTGAAGAACCTTCGAAACGACAGATCGACTTGTAGTGATACCCGAAGGCCAAAGTTCCATTGAAGTTTTTGTAATGTAAGCATTAATATTGTGTGTTGTTGTCTCCATTCATTTTTTTGTGATTTTGTGAAGATGACCCAGTGTGGGCATGATTTCTTGTTGGAATTCAACAAACTATTTCGTGAGAATGAGTTCATCGAATTTAAAAATGTTTAGGACGAGCGAAACAGCAAATTCTGATGTCAAATATTTCAGCTTCTATAAGCTAAACGAATAGTGTTAAGAAATATCTCCTGTGGCATTTTCTACAAACCTTATTTCCCAAACTATGGAGCTTTAAATGTAGTTTTTCATTCATGTAACATGGAAGAGTCCGAAGAATACATTCGTAATATACTGCGTATCGTAACAATCCAGCCTTTAAAAGTTCACTTTCGATTGGCATGAGAGACGGCTTTGAATCGCTCTTGAACTATGAATATTCGCAACTACTTTTTCATTCCTTCTGAGAATTTAAAAACACATAACTTTGTTGTTACTTAAACAAAACAAAACACTTGAGTGCTGGCACCCGTAAGCAAATTCTTAACCTGCCTTATGGGAAATCCGGCCCTTAGTATAAAGTAGAACACGTTATATCATAAAGAATACTTCGTAAAATAAAATTTTCTTGTTATATTCAAATTGACTTGAATGTCTAATGCTACGAAAAAATTCTCACCTAAGTACTTCTCCTGCAGCTTTGCTTTCATAGATGTCGCACTTGTGTAAAGGCCCTTTGTACCCTGCAGCGTCACATAGTGCTTTATGAAACTGAAATTGGATTATGGTGCTTACAAAATACCTGAAATCAAAGTGAAAAATTTACTATTTTCTATACGACATCAAACACTAAAAACGTTTAATACATTATATAGACTGATTCGAAACACTGATGATAATATTTAGTGGCGGCTCGCGTATAGGCACTGTGGAACTACAGCACCCCCAATTTCAACTTGATATTATCGATAACATTTAATATAATGAGTCCTTTTTTCTTTAATTCTTTCTTTATACTTGTACAATATATAATCCTTAAGCTTAATGTCAGTAGCCATCCCCCAGTTTATGAAAAAGATACAAAAATCTTTGTATGGAACTGTGCGCTTCACAGTACTAGCGGCGAGGTGTTTGACTGTTGTGCGCATGCGCACATAGGAAGCTACACGCGAGGCTGCAAGGGAGAGAGAGCACTGTCGTTCCTGCAGTGCCGACCCTGGCGTGCTGGTTGAAGGTAGTTTTTTTTTTACTCCGCGTGTGTTGTGCTTAAAAACCGTGTACCATATTCTTGAATGTGATAAAGTGTAGAATTAGATTATTATCCTGCTTCCAGCTATTCTATTTGATTCATTTTTTTTTTCGGTTCTTTTATTTAACAGAAAACTTTAACCATGGCCTTGCATCCCCAAGAAATAAGTTCTGTGACTGTAAGTGAACTTCAACAGCTTAAGTTTTCACAGCTGTCTCTCCATGAGAAAATTGCAGTTAAGAAAAGAGGTCATTCAACACCTGATATTCTAATATCTCAGCCAGGCATAAGCAACAACAAGAAATATATTCGTAGCTTTAATTCTGAAAGGTACCAACGGAAAAGTTGGCTTTGCGGCTGTGAAGTAAAAAATGCACTGTTTTGCTTCCCGTGTTTGCTGTTTGGAGGTGATGTAACGTGGACAAAAGATGGTTTTAGAAATATAAACAAAATGAAAGAAAAAACTGAAAAGCATGAGAAGTCAAAGAAGCACGTTGATAATGTAGTTTCACTGGCACTTTTAGGAACCGTAAGTATTAAGGAGAAACTTAGTGAGGCATACAGACTTTCAATCAATGAGGATAATATAAAGGTTAAAAAGAACTTGAAGAAATTTTGTCCAAAATAATAGACTGCATTTTCTTTTGTGGAAACTTTGAAACTCCCTTATGTGCTCCCTTACATGATGAAAAAGACGATTCAATAAATCCAGGGGTATTTAGAGGATTAGTAAATTTTGCATCTAAATTAGATTCAGATTTAAACAATCACTTAGAAACCAGTGCAGTCTTCAAAGGTGTTTCTAAGACCATTCAGAATGAGATACTTGACTGCCTGCTACAAATATACCATGAGGAGATAAGGACGGAAATTAGGAAAGCTTCCTTTGTAGCTGTCATGGCTGATGACACAACAGATGTTTCGGAACACACTCAAATGGCCCTTGTTTTACGGTACGTATTGAATGGAGAAATATTTGAGCGTTTTTGGGGATTCTTTATTCCAGAAAATCAAACTGCAGATGGCATATCAAAACGTATTTTAGAACAATTGGACATAATCCTTCAAGGAAATGAACAAAAACTGATAGCTCAGACATTTGATGGTGTTAATGTCATGAAAGGCAAAAAAGCAGAAGTTCAAGCAAAAATAAAAGCAGTTTATAGTAATGCACATTTCATTCACTGTTATGCACATCAAGTTAATTTAATAATGAGAAATGCAGCAAGTATTACACGAAACGCAAGAATATTTTTCTCTAACATTCTGGCTATTCCAACATTCTTCTCAAGATCACCGCAACGTGTGTCCATTCTCAAGAAGCATATGGAAGTCAGCATTCCACACCCATCTTCTACAACTTCAACATACGGACCATAAACAGAGTTCATGAAAATTTGCAACCTTTAAAAAACTGCCTTACTGAAATTCAGTCAACATCAAATGCAGATCAAACCATTGCAGAAGCAACAGGAATTTTAAAATACCTGAATGATGATAATTTCAAGTTTTGGTTAGAGCTTTTTCATCAGATTATGCCTCATGTTGAAATAATTTACAACTAAATGCAGTCTCGAGAAATTAGTGTGTTTAAAGTTAATGAATACATAACAAATTTCAAAACTGCTATTTTAAAATTGAGAAACTCAAAGTACTGTGAGAATCCTTCAAAGACACTCATGGCAGAAGCTAAGGAAGTGTGTGACTGTATATGTGTTGATATAATGGACAGATATTCTTCCACTAAACACTTAGTAGCTGCTAAATTGTTCAACAAGAAATGCTTCACTAGTTTTAAGAATGGACATCCCACAGAAGAGATAGTACTGACCACTGAAGCATATCGCATGATTGAAAAGAAAAGCTTGAAACTGAACTAAAAGTATTCTATTGTAGGTCTGATATTCATGAATATTGCAAATTAATTGAGCTGCTGAAATTAATTTTGGAAAATAATCTAGATGATGTTTTTAGTGAAATTACGAAACTGATAAAAATCCTATTGACAGTTCCCATGACTACATCAGAGGCAGAACGCTGCTTTTCAACATTGAAAAGAATAAAAACTTTTCTAAGAAGCATTATGAATTCGGAAAGACTAAATGCAGTTGCAGTTCTTTCAATGGAGAAATATTTCCTCAGTTGTCATCCAGAGATCAAGGAGAAAATTATTGATCTTTTCGCGCGAATTAAAACAAGAAGAATGGATTTCATTTTTAAATGAATAGATTAAGCTTGAACTGTAACAATTTAGGTTAAAGTAAGCAAAAAATGTTTGATTTTGTTCTTTTAGGATTTTATCAAGTTTCTGAATAAATTTTCTTTTTATACACGTTTGTTTCCTTTTACACAATTTTAAAACAAAGGCTAAAAATTTTCTGGAGCAGCACCCCCACTAATTTTAGCTATGAGCCGCCACTGATAATATTATTTTTAGGCACTTCAATTGAGTTTTACACAACACAGCAAAGTGGAATAATAATAAGCTTTGTTTTTAAATACCGTATTCAAAATGACTTTAATAAATATTTCTGAATCACAAACAAATGAACATAGCCTAAAAGAGCATGGATAAATCACAGCTTTCTTACAACTATTTCGTATAATAAAATTTTCATTGTTATACGGAAATTGACTCGAATGCTTAATGTACGAATTCGTATTGTTTCAATATAATGTTGAATAATGAGAAATATATTGTCTACAGTAATATCCTTATTGATTCATATTTGAATAACTATAACTCGCTGAACAAATCTCTTCATTGAAAATAATTTCGTCTATAGAGTATTAAATAGTGCGATAATTTACAGCAGAATTTACAAATGTTTTCCAAATTTCGTTAAACTTTAAGAACAAACTATTAAGACTTTACAACACTCGTGGTTTCATTCGTCAGCCATCAAAGAGGGAACTTTACAGTTTGAACCACGAGCAGTGCGATTGCTCTTTTTTTTGATACAGACTTAACACATTTTTAATTTTTTTTGTATAAATGATTCCTCAATATATCAGTGCAAATTGCAGTACATATTATCGGATAGCAAGTATAATCATGTTTATTATTCGAATATAACTCTACAGTTGTTAAGTCTTAAATCCTTCCTGATCTAGTGGTTAGCGTACTGACCCAGGACAAATCACACTCCGTCCTTTGTGTAGGTTTTAAAAAGAGTTTTATTGTCAGACTTTAATAATTATTAATTATCTAAAAGCGATATAAGTCAGCGCCAAACATTCCGATAAGAAAAATGCTTTAACCATCCAGATAAAGTTTATTAAAAATTTAACTGCATTTTAAGAACGGAGAAGAAAAGTTTCGATTTAGCAATAGTAAGAATTATATTTTGGGAATAATATATTCATAAGTAGGGGAAAATACTGACCACTTACCTTATATAAGGAACATCGGCTGCAACATGATATTTTGCTCCTGGATCAAAATCTTCGTCATTTCGTCTAACAGGAGGGCATAAACCTTGGTATTTTAACCTACATAAAATAAAAAGAAACTAAAAATCACCTAAGTGCGTTTTTTCATAAAAGCAAATTCTATATGTTAATATATGATAGTAAACATTAGCCCTACCTGGACTAGTGGATAGCGTACCTGACTACTATTCGAGCGGGCATGTCTTTGTGTGTTTGCATCGTGTACGAGAAATCAAAAGATTACATACAGATTATCTATGTCCTTCGTGTTTAAAAAGATAAACAATTGCGGGTCAAATTGTAAACGTATTTGTATTCTTTACTCTTATGAATAAAAATTATATTCTTTAAAAAAAAATGATTTCTGACACTTTTTACCATGTTTCTTGTTTTTTCTCTTAAAGTAGTTACAACACACAAAACAGCTCTTAGAAAGCATGCCATTAGAAATCACAAGGGAATGGAAACCCTTCACTGGTACCCTTGTCTTCAAATAACTACAATTATTTTAAAGTTTGTAATAGCAATGATACGGAGAATTAAAAAAAAAGGTTTAGCGGCATGCATTTCTGTACTTTACGACGGTTCAGAATTTTTTTCTTTAATCGGACTTAGTAATTATTGAAATGGTTCGAGTTAGAGCGTACATGGTTTGAACTCATCTTCACTCATAAGCTTTATAAGATTCCTACCTCTTTTTAACATACAATTGTATTAATATTTTTTCATATATCAAATATTAAATATTTAGCTCATTGTTAATCTGGCGGAAGTTTCAGTCGCAATTTGAAATGGAGTAAAAAAAGCATTGTTCAAGAATTATTTTCTGACTTTACCCAATGGTAAAGAATTTGATTCCGCGAATAGCCAAATTCGAAAACTTCAAATCCGCAATCGGCGAGGCATACTGTACTCTCAATACACATTCAGTGGTTACTTATTAGGTAATAGACTCATATTCTGTCAATGTGGAGTCAAATACAGAGCTCAGTAAAGTCTTAAAAATATTTCTATCGAAAATACATTGCACGACATTGAAATTACTCCACCCAGAAAGAGTGAGGGGATAGGGGTGAAATGTAGCACACACATAGCAATAGATATTGGCATACGATGATTTAATTTGCAGCTACTTACAGCAGTTATAAGATGAGATAATGCAGCACAATGTGACTGCCTCAGTAGGTGGTTGCACTGCCATGAACGGCAATACAGGCAACTATACGGCGTGGCATAGAATCACACAGTCAACGGATATGGTCCTGTGGAATTGCACACCAAGCAGCATTGACTTGTTCCCATAATTCATCGAGATTCTGTGCCGGATGGTGAGAGGATTGCACACATCGTCCAATGTGGTCCATCAGATTTTCTATTGGGGATAAATCTGGAGATTGTGCTGGCCATGGCAATACTTAAACATGTTGCAAACATTGTCTGGAGAACCTAACAGTGTGTACACAGGTGTTGTCATGCTGTAAATTGAGCAGCTGCATGCCTCCCAGGAACGGTAACAAAACGGGCTGCAGAATCACGCTAATGTATCGTGCAGCTATCAGTGTTCCTGTGATGCGGACAAGAGGTGACCTGCTGTCATCTCCAATAGCACCCCCTACCATTATGCCTGGCTGATGGGCGGTGTGCCGGTCCCAAAAAAAGCTGGATCTGTCCTCTTGCCAGGTTGTCGCCATACACAGACCCATTGATCGTCAGCACCCAGACAGAAACGGGATTCATCAGTAAACACAACAGTGTTCTATTCATGACCCCAGTTCGCACGACTTAGGCACCAATCCAGACGAGCGCTGCGATGGTTTGTAGTCAATGGCAGTAAATGTAACGGTTGCCTAGAGTGCAGGTGTGCCTCATGTGACTTTCGGTTTACCATTCAGGTCATTATGGTAACGTCCATGGCTGCTGACACATTCCGTCGAATATTGCCTACAGTGCTCTGTGATGACGAACGAGCATGTTGAACAATGCACCTATCAAGCTTGCTGTCTGTCAGACGGCACCATTCCCTCTGCGATGCACACTAGAACCTTCATTTGGCCAGTGTTGCCAACAGCGTCCAACAGTTCATGCATCCCAATGAACGTGAGCAGCTACATGAAGTGTAGTCCATCCAGCTTCACATAAGCCTATAATTCTTACTCTCTCAAAAGCATTCAAATTTCGATAAACCTGCCAACGGCGTGTACCAGGCATTTTCAGACAATTTCAAAGTGGAACCACCTAATCTAAAACGTTCGGACAACTTCCACCTGCATGAACACAATACCATTCCTGTTCCTTCCTTTATCTTTTATCTCTTGAGGCACACACGTCATTGGCTTCAGATTATCATCATTTGCATATTTCAACTGCGCACACCCACCCTTCTATTTGCATGTTTGTATGACATGTTCTTCTGGGTGGGGCACTTTCAATGTCGAGCAATGTAATAATAATAATTTATTTCATGCAGGGAGTTACGGTAAAGCCAAGGTACAGGTAATTTTGGATATTAACTAAACGTTTAAGTGGCTTGAAGCCACAGTACATTTGAGAAATTAAAAAAAAAAATATTGATGATAGTACAAAAATACAAACATATTTACAGGAATTACATAATTATTTGAAACCTATAAACAAAATGACAAGTTGCACAGACGAAGACAAACATATAATATGAAATATAAGAAACGTAGAAAACTTAGGGGGAAGAAAAGGAAGGTTTAAGACAACAGAGAGTAATATTAAATGAATGAACAGCGGGAAAAAACGATTGCGGATAATCCAGAGGACAAAGATGGGGAGTGGTAATAGGGGTGAGGAGATGTTGTTGGTCAAACATTTCAATATTCTAATAGGAATGGAATAATATATTTTTGAATTTTGTGTTAGAATTTAAGGAAGTGACATCGCTCGGTAGAGAATTCCAAGTTGAGGTTGCTTGAAATGCAAAAGAAATTTCACCATACTTAGCTTTGAAAATCTTTGGAGTAGAAAATATTTTATTATCAGAGAGAAGGATGTGGCGATGTCGTAATCGAATATAGGGTGTAAGAATCGCAAGAACGAGATTAGACTTATTATAAATAGTGTCGTGAATAAGGGAAGGAGGATATATAGTTTAGGGGCATAGGAGGATGTATAGTTTCGAATGTACCTCAATATATAAGTTCTTTTAGAAGCTGAAGCGACGGTTTTATTAATGTGAATTCCAAAGTCAAGATTATTACTTATCATCATACCTAAGTACTTCATGGAAGTGAAAACTGTAATATGGGTGTTATTAATTTTAATGTTTGCGTCAGGCGGGGGAGAATTTGAAGTTGAAAGAAAAACAATATTTAGTTTCTTGATATTGACAGTGAATCCATTTTTAGTATACCAATGAAGCACATCATGAATATTATTTTCTATTTCTTGTTTTAGACAACTGAAAGAACTTGGGGTAAAAGAAAGAAGACAATCGTCTGCATACATAAAAATCTTGTAATTGGTGGAGGATTCTAGATCATTAACAAAAAGGTTGAAGAGAATGGGCTAATAATGGTTCCTTGAGGTACTCCCCGATTGATTTTAAGAGTTGTTGAGATCTCATTAGTGATTAATTTAGTTCGGATAACCAGGTCGTTGAGATAATTTTTAAACCAAGAAAGAACTGAGGGTGATAGATTAAGATTATAGCAGAGTTTTTGCAAGATAAGTTTGTGTTCAACTGAAGCAAACGTTTTTCAGATGTCAAGGAAAACCAGTCCCACAACCGTTTTCACTTTGCTCTCTAAAACCAATCTCCATTGATTAACAAGAAGTGTCATGAGAGTTTTAGTTGACCGATTTTTCCTAAACCCGAAATGTGTGCACGAAAGTAAATTAAAATTTTCTACAAAAGTCGATAATTTTCTCTCGACGGCTTTTTCTAAAAATTTGCTTAAAGCACATTTAACTGAAATAGCGACCTATTTATATATATAGTCCAGAGGGTTAGAAGGATTTGAAATTTTAGCTATAGGCGACATGATGGCTTCTTTCCATGGAACAGGGAATTCATTAGAGTTAAATGAACAATTAATTAGATCACAAAGGGATGCAGAAAATTGATCATTTCTGATATCTTTAATTAATTTTATGAGCTCTAAGTCTAGGGCTTATATCTCAAAGTCTAAAATAGTGCCTGATTGGCAATAACAAAAGTTAATATACATAAACCCAAAGGGTCACAAGGGCAAAGAAATTAATGGGGAAAGAATTTTTAGAATAATAACAGGGATTCCATTTGGTCTGACACTGCAAGTGTGTTTTAACGAATTTATAAGGTTAAGAACTTCGATTTCGATAACATTTTTTAGCTTAAAGGTTTCCAGATTATTAAATGATTTATTGGAATAGGATAATGACTCATTTGCGTTTGCATAATTTTTTGTAGAAGTGCAGGATTTACAGAATACATTATTTAAAACATTAACAATGTGTTTAGGATCGTAGAAGGAGCTGTCATTGTAAACGATCTTATTAATTTTGGTTTGCTTTCTTAAGTTACCAGTAATAGATTCAAAAGTTCGAAATATTGCATTACCATTTGGATTAATAACGGAGTCTATTAAGAATATATAAACGCTTGGCATTTTTAATACTACTGTTGACCAGATTACGGAAAGTTTTATAGTTCTCCCATGTGTATTGGTGATTAGGGTTAATAGTATTCTTAAAATATTTATTTTTTAATGATATCGTTTTCAGAAGCTCTTTTAATCCAAGACTTTCAAGAAGGTATCAAGTGCAAAATTGATTAAACAAGAGAGATGTTGTGCTTTTGAGGTAGGATTTGTGCATTCAGAAATACTCTTGTGGAAAGAAAAATATTTTGCAAACTCAAAAAACTCATCATTGTTGAAATTTTTAAAGAATCTTTTTGAAATTAAAACTTTAGGTGCACGAGATGAATAATACAATACAGATGTGCTAATAATAGAATGATCACTAATATTTTCGAAAAGAATAAGTGTAAGCTTGTGAAGTGAAGGTCAATTGGAGAAAATCATATCAATGAGATTCAATGTGATCAGTAATGCGAGTGGGCAATTTTTTTAAACGAATATGTCCGAATGTTGTTAGGCACATTTCAAGCTTGGAATACGCAGAATTATGTTTTAGAGCATCGATATTAAAATCTCCCGTAAGAATGGTAGTAATGTTGCAAGGGAAGCTTTCAAGGACTCAGTATAATGAATTAATAAAATTTTCAATATTGCTGTTCGGAGGACGATACAGTGTGCCGATAATAAGAGCAAGGTTTTGTTTATTGATAGGGGAGATTTTGACCCAGAGACCTTCGAAACAAGAGCAAAAAAGAATAGCATTAATTCGACATTAAATATTTCCTTCACATATAATGCAAGTCTTCCTCCTGTCCCACTAGATCTGTCAATGCGGAATAATTCATATCTTTCGAGTTCAAAAAGATCATCTGGAAGGGAGATATTGAGCCATGTCTCTGTAAGAGCAATTACATCAAATTTCCAAATGTCAGAAGTCAGTAGATAGGCGTGTTTCGATTTAAAAGAACGAATATTGAGATGACAAATGTTTAACCAACAGTGATCTTGGGGAAGAGATATATCTGAGAGAGTTGGGTATGAGTTAAGAAGAACATTTTTGTTAGCGGTAGGTGGAGACATGAAATTATAAATATGTACAAATGAAAAACGAATACAAAATAATAAAAATAGATAAATAAAAGGACTAATGGGTTTCAAAAAGTCGTAAAAGTACTCGTAGTAAGAGAGGTTTTACTTTAAAAACGACAAACTATGTGCAGTTTTAGCAACAATAGAAGTTGAGAGACGCAAATTGTGTAGAGAGCGTTATACAGATCACAATATATATATAAAGATGGGTAAAAATATAATAAATATACAGGTACACAAAGAAAATTTTTTAAAACTAATTTTAAAGTTCATTTAATTTATTCTTTGATTTAATAAAGCGCTTGTTGCCGTTTTTCATTTTTGCCACTATTGATCCATCTTGAGTCCAAACATTGCACTGACCAAATTTCTCAACAGCCGAATGAAGCACTTTAAGTCTTTCTGACGTTAGAACTTCATCAATAGTGATTTCACTGCCTTTAAGTTTACTGTTAGCACGGAACACAGCATTTCTTTTCCGATATAAACAGATTTTTACAATGATCGGTCGGGGCTTGCCGTTCCGACCAATCCCCACTCAATGATGCGGTCAATGTCATTTACGGAAATGTCAACGTTTAATATTCCATTGAAAATTTAAATGGCAAGGTCATCCATCAGTAGGCGTATCTACTTCTTCCACTCCAAAAATCCTGATAGTGTTTCTGCGTTGATACTGTTCCAGTTCATTGCACTTCAAAGAAATCTCAGAACGTAGTTGATTTATTACTACATCTTTCTCTTTAAGCTTAATCTCTTAGCTCATGTATAGCTTCCGTAGAAAACTCAACAGTTCTTTTTATTTCTTGCAGAACAGCAGAAGTAACTGCTTTTGTGAGTAATGAGACAATCGTTCGAACAGAGTCTTGGGATTTGAAGACAGTTTCAACACATTTAGAGATTGACGCCAAAAGATCGTGTTCCGAAAGCGACAAATCAGCGCTAGGGGCAGGGGGTCACCTTGGAGGGCTGCTTCTATCCACTGGCGAGCTTGATTCTTTGCTAGCGAGAGCTGCATTCTTTAGCGAGGTTGCCATCTTGCTTTTAGGCGCCATGATCTTAACAGTAAAGGCGAGGAGATAAGATTAAAGTACAATACCTGAAGTGTTTCAAAGAGAGGCACCAAACTTATAAGGAAAGAACATAGCTTTCCAAGACACTAAGAACTACCAAACGCCTACAAAATACAAAACTCTAAGGAATACGAACGAACCAGATGTTACATTACCGCTTGTGACTGAATCAACCAAATCGTTTGCTTATCGTTTTTTTTAAGCTTAATTTATTTGTAAATAGTTGGTATTGTCAAATCACTAGAAAAATGTATTTAGCAAATGTTTGGTTTTCATGTTTTGCATTATTCTGGTCTTACTGTTTTCGATTTATGTTGCTATTTATGCAATAAGAAGAGCTATTAGTTTATACTACTTACCTTTTTCACCAAGTCTGTATTTTGATATTAAAATTAATTGCATGACTTTTTCCGGCGAAATAAACAATTATTAATAAAGTATTATTTCGAATGGACTGGGTTCGCTTTCACCCAAGTTATGAATACACGAATAAAAAGTATTACTTTGAATGGAAAAATTTTCCGCTTTTGGGAAATGTCACATTTAACGTTCTTTACAAAGTGTACATATATATCATCATTCTCATAATACATGTTCAATATGCATACAGTATGACGTTATGTAAATAAACTAATAAATATTACAGGTAAAGTAAGAGGTATTAAATTTAAGATACGACGCAAACTTAACTTTTAAACAACTAAACTTTAATTTCTGAATTAATTTTGATAACGTTTCAATGAATAACACTTCTCTAAGTAGTGAATTAAAATTAGTGCAATTTTTGTTAGTTATTTTTAAGTTCTGAAATTATCATGTGACTATACCTCTGACATCGTGAATCGTTTCCGAAAATTTCCCTGGTATCCTATTGCAAGTACCGTAGTTTAAGTGGCTGTCACATTAGCATTTAGTTATTTATCAAATAATACACTATTTGATATTTAATTTAGAACAATTAGTTGATATTTCATATACATACCTGTATTCCCACCACTTGCTATTCATCTGCTGAGAAGGAATTTCACCATTGAAGACTTGCCATCTCCAACTATCAATGAGGTAGCCAAACGGAAGGAAAGCTACTTTGCTCAGAGCCATTTGCAAAAGAAAATTGATATCTGCATCTAAAGGATAGATAGTGTCGAAAATTAACTGATTTGCTGACTCAGATGTTGCAGCATAACAATCTTATGGACAGATGTAAAAAAAATTAGTAAATTCTTGTTGACGAGGTTTGTGTTGCTTATTTATTGTTCAACTCAACAAAAAAATCTTGAGTAAGTAAATCGGTGCCTCATCTTCCTTTGAAATGAATACGAATTCAGTGACTGATTTAAACCATTGATATGCTTTAGGTTTATTTTTACTTTTTAGGGTTATGCAGTAAGATACGTTTTTTTCAAAAATTTTTAATTTGGATATATATTTTTGAGAAAACACTTGAAACTGGTTGTTGCTTGTCGCAACCACAGCTGAGGTCCATAATATATTAGTAAATGTCATTAATTCTTGATATATAAAAGAGCTAAAAACTATGTCATCGATCACATGGTGAGTATAGAGAGGATGGTGCCAAAATGGCTCTGTTTTACCCATGGTTTTATCCAGGTCATTGCAGCTTCACTGAGAGGGCTTATCCGTGACGCCACAATGGTGACAGCAGAGTCCAATAATTTACATATTGGTTTGTTCTTTCTTGTCTATCTTTGTTCCTTGATTCCTGAATCTATGCTTCGCGAATTCCTGAACCTCTTTGTGAAGTCTTCAGGTAATGTTTTTTGATCGTGCCTAACTATGCAGTAGCAAAGTTAATTCGTATAGTATAGTAGCAAAGTATATCCAGTAGTAAAGTATACTTCGAACAATAAGAAAAGCAATGTTTCATACACATTACCAGCAGAAGAAAAAAATATTAGGAAGTAGGTGCTACAGTGTCGTGTCAAGATACTGTAAATCTGACCTGCAGCATGCTAGGATTTGTAGTGAAATTTTTCAGATGCCTGTTACGATCGTGACCTATATAACAAACTCTTAGGACTAAAGGATAATGCCATTCCAAATAAAAACCAGCCGCACGAAAATTCAGTCGGATCTGAGGGCCCTTTCAGAATGCGAGTAAGGGAAAAGAGGCAAAAAATTGCCAAACTCTTTTATATTCCATTTTATATCAATTTTTCAAGAAATTTTTTAAAAATTCGTAAAACGGAGGGGAAAATATTATGCTGCATTGAAAATTAAGTGTTTTGCACCCCACTCTTTGCACTTTTTGGCTCTATTGTGGTCCTTGCTCCCCCCTCCCCCCCTTGATATTTTTTTCTCGATTCGGGCCTAGTCTTGGTTGTGACGACCGCTTTCACTCGGATCTCATGATTGTTGTCTCGGGGGAAATACGGAAAGAGTGTTGGAAGAATTAATCAATGACCTTGAAAATCGCAACAATATACCCAACAAAAAAAGGCGCATTATCACCGACAACTAATAATTTAAATATCTTGGAGTATAGTACACTGATTCAAGAGAATAAAAATTTATTGCCAGTGCGTCAAAGTAGAATCAACGTATTACACAATTACTGTTAAAAAAAACTAAGTAAAGCCACGGGGAAAAGATCTGCATTGCAAGCAAGATTAAGATCAAAGCAAAAATAGTGGAATTTACATAAATACAAATTGATACGCCACAATTACAGCTTCGCAATTCAAGTAAAAAAAAAAGTAGAAGCTGTTTCGTTGGATAATTCGAGAAAAAAATTTAATCGTTAAATGATGCGGCAAAAATTTTTATTTTTTAAGCATTTCATGATGAATATTATTATAGTTGGAAATAAGTTTGCATAAATTGAGACCTGGCGTTTTAATTCTGTCAATTTTAATTTTAAGAGCCAAATCGAAATAATTATTCTGAATCATTTAATACAAATTCTGTAGTAATTTGATGTAAAGTAGTATATATAATATAATTATGAAATCTGTAACATCAATATACACTCAAAGGGCCACTTTATTAGGTATAATTCCATGCTATGTCAATAGTAATTCAGATACAGAACTCAGTAACTTCTTAAACAAACTTTTTATGAAAAAATGCGACAAAATAAATTAAAGTACTCGATCAAATCTATTTAAATCCCAATTTCCATCAATAGGCATTCAATATTTGAAGAGGTATGGGAGCTGAAACATTTAGCAAGTCAGCTCTTCAAAATAATCATACAAAATTAGCAAAAACGAACATAATTATTAAGCGAACTGCTAAAAATACTCTTACACCTTACACGTGTAATTAAAGTATAGCATAACGGTTATTTCTTTCGATTCAACTTCTTTTGTTAACTTTTCCGAGAAATTATTTCAACGCATTGTTGCCATTTAAATATTCGACTTTTCGTAACTCTCTCTGGGTATTTGTATATATCCGTAGTATGTAAGTCCTCAAGTTACACGGTTAAGTCGTTCTGAAGGTTTCTGTGTAAGTTGAAACTGTGTATGCTGACAATACTTAACCATGATACATTTATACATTCGTTTCAATGGATAGTTAAAGCTAAAAAGGTAGTACTTAGGAAAAGAAAATGAATATTCAGTACCTCTTCAAATACTGATCGCATATTGGTGGAAATCGATATAAATAGATTTGAATGAGATTTTTAAATTATCTTCGTCGCATTTTTTCGTAAAAAGCTTATTTAAAAAGTTACTGAGTTCTGCATCTGAGTTGCTATTTGAACAAACTGGGGGTGGGGGTGAAATTTTTCTAGATATTATAATATACATAGTTTTTTCCCTGTATATCCTATAATAATGACTCTAGAAGTCGCAGTACTTAAATTATTTAAATAGAATAAAAATCGCTACACTGTGTATACACGAATCCGTATAATTCGAACCTGTTAAGTCGTAGACTTACTGTATTGAACGAATATGTGAAAACCATATATAAGTACATATATAAAACATAACACTAAGAAAACTAATACTATTCAATCACTTTGGGCTCAGAAAATCCTTATGAAAAGAAAATGTTAAGTAAATGAATATTCAATACGTACGTGCAGTAGATATAAATAAAAACATGATGATGCATAAAACCGGCCAGGCCTAGCACCTAATGTCCGACCCCGCCTTCTTGTGGTGCAGACCGTTAGTACCTTTCAAAAGAGATACTCTCTTGTGGAAGTGAACGGAAGGGGAGGGCTGCCAGATTAGTGTGGCCTACTGATCTGGACAACTATGGCTACTTTTCTTTTTTTTCTACCCTGCTGAGGAGTGGTCAACCACACAGGGTCCTGGTGCTGACCATATAAACCTACTGGACTGGACAGATATATGGCTCTGAGCTTGATTAGGGATCCTGATTTTGCTGCACTGGTGGGCTTCTGTGGAGGGAAAATCTTCCGCTGTGTTTTCTGTTTGTTTGTGGGTTGACAGCCCCAAGTGAATAGATTCACAGGATATGTTTATCAGCTGGTGGATAATCCTGAGCAGAAGTCATCGCAGGCACCTGAACTCTTTGCTTCTATTGGCATCGTCAAATTCTACATTGGAGGAAGTCTTCCAGTATAGATGGCTTCAGCCTTTAGTAGTGGGAGAACGGGTCTTTGCCCCATGTCTGCGATTAGGGGGCTGTTTGATATTGTCGGCATTCCCTCTCTCAATAAACATAGTTTCTTTAAACATCCCATTAACCATTTTCTCTCCATAGGTAGTTGGAATGTGAGGACTCTGCACAGAGCTTTTTCTCTTGATGTCCTCACACAAGAATTCCACCGTTATAATTTAGATATTCTCGGCTTGCAAGAGACCAGATGGACAGATAAAGGTCAGATTCTTAAAAATAATCTTAAATTTCTCTTTTCAGGGAGGGATGACAATAAGCATCACCAAGGCGTGGGTCTGCTTCTCAGCAGACACGCTAGTGATGCTCTTCTAGGATATGAGTGCATTAATGAAAGGTTTCTTACAGCAAAATTTCAGACAAGCATTAAAGACTTGAATGTTATCTGCTGTTATGCCCCCACTGAGGATGCCGATGAGGATGAGAAGGATAGGTTTTATGAACAACTTCAGGATATTTTGAATTCTGTCAAGAAAGGAGATATTACCCTTGTTCTTGGTGACTTCAATGCCAAAGTTGGTACTGACTCTGACCTTTGGGGAGGAGTAATAGGCCCTTTTGGTATTGGTAGCTGCAATGGAAATGGGCAATGTCTCCTACAGGTAAGTAAACTCAATGGATTCAGAATAACTAATACTTATTACAAACACCGCGACATACATAAGTACACATGGGTTTCACCTGATGGGCTGCATAAGAATATGATTGATTACATATTAATTAACAGCAAATGGGCTAGTTCTGTTAGAAATACCAGGGCATATAGGGGAGCTGAAATTGGATCTGACCATTACCTTGTGAAAAGTGTGTTGCAACTTAAACTTAAAAAGTGTTGTGCTAGGGTTAAAAATTTTACTTTTAATACTGAAGCTCTAAAAGAACCCGTTATAGCCAAAGCTTACCATGATAGGTTACTTAGTCATTATGACAGTCATGGTTTGCTTACTACTGAAGTTGAGGAAGAATGGGATCATTTTAAACAGGCTTTTTTGGACACTAACAGTACTCTTTTAGGAAAAAAGGAGCAGAAGAGGCAAAATTATCTGAGTGATAAGGCACTTGAGCTTATTTCGGAAAGAAAGAACTGCAGGAATGCCCTTAATCAATACCCTACTAGTCCTAATAGAAAGCATTACAGAGACCTTAATAAACTTGTAAAGGATCAGTTAGCTGCTGATAAGAATCTTTGGCTTGATGGTTTGGCTGACAAAGCCGAGGAAGCAGTTAGACAGCACAACAGCAGAGAGCTGTACCAGATAGTTAATGTTTTGTGTGGTAGAAAACGGACAGGCATACAAGGATTGAAGGATAAACAAGGTAAGGTTATAGAAGGGGAGGATTCTGTCATGGCTAGATGGGCTGAGCATTTCAGTGATGTTCTAAACAATGTAGTTAGTTCTACTCCCATTGTTTGCAATGATGATAGATGCATTGGTGGCTTTAATGTTGGCCCTATAACACAATCTGAAGTTATTTTGGCTGTTTCTAAACTTAAACTTCATAAATCCCCAGGGGTAGATGAAATTACTACGGAAATGCTTAGAGCTGGGAATGTTTCGGTTACCACTTGGATGACTGAAATTCTGAATATCTTTTATGATAAAGGCATGGTTCCTAAGGATTTTACCAGAGCTATTATTATCCCTATTTTCAAAAAAGGTGATCGCAGTTCTTGTGATAACTATAGGGGTATCAGCCTACTCTCTGTTCCATGTAAAGTTCTTTCCATGATTGTGCTTAATAGAATTAAAAATCTGGTTGACAGTCAATTGCGTGATGAGCAATGTGGATTCAGAAGTGGTAGGGGATGTGTGGATCAGATATTTTCACTTAGGCAGATTCTTGAGAAATGTTTAGAGTTTCAGAAACCTTTGGTTGCTAGCTTTGTTGATTTCAAAAAGGCTTTCGACTCTGTTGATCGTCATAATTTGTGGTTGATTGTGAGATCATATGGTATACCAGACAAGTTAGTTAACATTATGAAAGCTCTCTATATTAACACTGAGTCGTGTGTGAGAGTTGGTAAGGCTTGTAGCAATTGGTTTAGCATTACTTCTGGTGTTCGACAAGGGTGCATTTTGTCTCCTTTTCTCTTTAGCTTGGTTATTGATTATGTTATGCGAAATTCACTTCAAGGGAAAGATTTTGGCCTTAAATGGGCTGGAGATACGAAAATTTCTGATTTAGATTATGCTGATGATTTAGCCCTTTTGGCAAATGATGTTGATGAGATGAACTCTTTCATTCGAGCTGTTGATGAGACTGGTAGTAGAGTAGGTTTGGTTATAAACAGAGAGAAAACTAAAGTGATGAAAATTGGTCAGGCAGGCTGTGATTCAGTTAATCTGAATGGTTGCAGTCTTGAGCAGGTGTCACAGTTTAATTATCTTGGGAGCTATGTAACAGATAATGGTGATGTGCGGCATGAGATTAACAGACGAATAGGGATTGCTGCCGGGACTTTTAAGAACCTATGGAGAGTGTGGAGAAATAGGCGTATACACCTAAAGACTAAAATTAGACTGTATAATAGTTTGGTTCTTTCTAGGGTTAGTTATGGTAGTGAAACTTGGACACTTTGTAAACAAGATAACAGGAAACTAGATGCTTTTGATTCCAGATGCTTACGCAGTATCTTGGGCATTAGGTGGTTCAGCTTTGTAACTAATGATGAGATTAGGCAAAGGAGTTTGCAACCTCCTTTAAGCAGCATATTGTGCAGAGAGAGACTCCGTTGGTTTGGCCATGTTGCCCGTATGAATAATTATAGATTGGCGAAAAGGGTTATGAACAGTGTGCCTAAAGGCCTCAGAAAGAAGGGGAGACCTAGGATGCGGTGGGCAGACAATGTCAAACAGGACCTTGTTAGAATTGGTGTGCAGTGGCCAGATGCAGTAGATGTAGCTCAGGATAGACTTGCTTGGAGAACTAAATTGCACGGTCTGGTTGGACCTCCGTAGCCCATGGCTGCTTGAGGATGATGATGATGATGATGATGAAGAAAACTAATACCATTCACTACTAATGCATACTATTCATTCGTTTTGGGCTCAGACTTTGCAGATGTGTGACCTTTAATCTGATTTATGTAAGTACTTGCCCAGTGATGTTTGTACTGTAGCTTTTTTCTTCTCGTCATAAATCACTTTAAAGCATGCAATAGCATCATGCACTGCTATAAACACCTTCATAAACCTTTCGATGTCTGAATTCTGAGCCTCTAAACTAGCCAGTCCTTTGTTATCATCTTATACCATTCTGCCATATTCTTTGCCTCACCATTATATCACCTGCTTTGTCTCAAATCGTTTTTTGGTTCAGCTTTCCGTTCTAACTCTGAAATTTTGACTTCCCTTCGCAACCTTCATGGTCTTCGAGCTCCATTAAATTCTTCGTTGTTCGTTTCTTTTTCATCACATTGTAATAATTCAATAAAATCATTTTCCTCGAAATTTAATTCTAATTCCCAGTTTATTTTCATGAGATTATTTTTACATCATACTTTCAAATTATGTAGAGTTTCCAAGACACTGAGTGTGTGTGTAATGATTCCAGATATTGTAATATGTATGTATTTTCCTGTATATCGGATACTAATGGTACTGGTGCCTGAAATGCATGCATTAGTGTCCACAGAGACCATCCAATGATGTTTCAATGTAGCTGAAATGAAGTCACAGCATTCCCTGTGCAGACTGCCTCCGACTGCTAATCATCGCCAGACACGTGGTATGCAGTGCATCGAATGTGTGTTGTGGGAGGGGGAATGGAACCACATTGTTCCTATGCAGGTTGCTTATAACTGCTAACACTGGGCAACAAATGTTAATAAAAATCATGCCTCTGAGATAAAAGTAATCATTTCTTAAAGATTTCAAGGTGCTGAACACGAATATCACAATGGAAATGCAAAATTGGGTACGATTTCTGAGAAATCCGAAATAGTTTCTGATATAATAGAGTAATACGTACATATGACATGTATCGGTAAAACTCCGCTTCTACTTCCGACGTCGCTTTGTTCCTCGCTTGTACAGCTGCTCAGAATCATCTCTGGTGAGCGTCCAACAGTAGCCAGCCAACATTGGAGTGGACCAGTTTCCCTGGTATCGTGGGGGCGGGGGTGGCTCAGTCGATAGCGCGTCAGGCTCGTAATCTGTAGTTCCCAGGTTCGTGTCCCAGCTGGGTCAGCGTTGAGATTTATCTCTGCAAAATTCCCCGCCCTGCCCACGGTCAGGTTCAGTAGGGGACACTGATGGGCTTGGAAAGGCCGCCGTCCGTCGGATGGGACGTTAAACCGTGGCCCCGTGTGCGGGAGAGCCATACCCTGTGCACGTTAAAGAACATGCTGGATGGCCTTGACGGGAGGCTACCATCTGTCACCCAACAGCTATTCCAGTGGGTCCCCTCCCCCAACTTTCTCTGAGCCTTCGGGTCCATGTGACCTGGCCATTTAGCCCATTGTGTGCAAAAAAGTGCCTCTCAGAGGTAAAACAACCCAACCCAACTCTGGTATCGTTTCTTTATCGTTGCAATGTCCTGGTGAAAACGTTCACCGTGCTCATCACTAACCATGCCGCAGTTGTCAGGGAAGAAATCTAAGTAGGAATGGAGAAAGTGGATCTTTAAGGACATATTGCAGCCAAGTTTGTGATACAGAGACATGTCCGTAACTAGTTTCTTGCAGTTGTCTGCCCTGACATTCCCAAGGAATTTAATTGACACCAGACGAAATACGCCCCAAGCCTTTTTCTCGTCACCCTGAAGCAGATTGTCGAACATCTGGTCTCTGATTAATCTCACGGATCTGAGGACCCACAAAAATTTCCTCTTTAATTTTCGCTGTGCTGAGTCGAGGGAATTTCTCAGCCAGGTACTTGAAAGCTGATGTAGTCCAGTCCATGGTTTTTACGGAGTTTTTCATCACACTGAGATAGATGTGTAGGGATGGTAGCAGGATTTTGTGCGTTTCTGCCAGTGCTGGGTGTTACACATTATTCTCTCTGACCTTCAGAGATTTCTTCTGTGGCCAGTTTCTCTTCACATAGTGGAAAGTCTTTGCTCGGCTGTCCCATTTACATGAGAAACAGCAATACTTCGTATATCCCAGCTGCAGACTCATCAACAGAGCCACTACCTTCAAGTCACAACAGAGATGCCAGCCATACTTGCTGTATTGAAGACAGTTCAACAGCTGTTTTAGTTTGTCATATGTTTCTTTCATGTAGACAGCGTGTTCGACCGGAATGGATGGAAGTCGATTTCCGTTATGCAGCAACACTGCCTTGAGACTCAATTTCGAGGAGTCTATGAATAGTCGCCATTCTTGAGGGTCATGTTTGATTCCGAGGGCATTCATCAGGCCATCTACACCGGAGCAGAACACAAGGCCATCTTCCTTTCTGAAGTAAGGCACAAACTGCTCATGACGAGTTCGAAACGAAGTCACTCGGACATTTTCCTTGAGAAAATTCCATTGTTTAAGTCTTGATCCAAGTATCTCTGCTTTGGCCTTGGACAGCTCCAGATCGCGAAAGGATCTTTCATTTCTTCTTCGGTGTGAATGTATGGTGCAGATTTCGCACTGTGGTAGATGTATGGATCATCATTAGACACTGAATGCTATGGGGACCCGATGTCGGTTCGGAAAAGGGAAGGCCCTCGCCATGCAGAATTGGTCAGAGAGCAGATTGTATACTTGGGTACGCTATTGTCCACTTCTTTTTCCATGTAGTACCTCCAGAAACAGATGGAACCATGCAGAAGTATCCAAAATAATCAAAATAATCTTGCATCCAAAATAAAACTCATACGCTGCTTTCACTATTGGAGTGATGGCACTTTTCTGGCATCACTCCAATAGTTGCAAACGTCATTTCCCCGCAAATATAACAAAATGCATCTGCACTATTAACACAGTTACGAGGCATCACTACTGCTGGATTAAAGCTGCAAGGATCACTTGTGTTGTACTTATGACTCAGGGGTAAATGGGAGACGCTCAAAAGACTTGCTCACCCTACAAGACGTCGCTTACAACTAACGATTGCATCATCTTTTGTCTGCAATCGTAAAGCCACGATGTAGACTCAACTTACATTGCATCAGACAATGATTCAATAACTCAGGAGATTGTGTGTATGGCGGGATGATGCAATACAACGCAATATGTTGCAATATGGAGTTTAAAATACAGCGTTGCAAAATGGTTACATGTGTACTCAATGCAGACAGAGTTGTTTATACATGACCATCTCTGTCTCTCCTAAACAAGAGCCAATCGACAAATTTTATTGTCATTTTCGTGTTCAGCACCTCGAAATTAGTAAAGATTGGCTAATTTCATTTCAAAGCCTTTTTGTGTGTTTCTTAGTGTAATCATCGCCAGGCACGTCGTCTGTGGTGCATCGAGCGTGTGTTGTGGGAGGTGGAAATCAAACTACATCACCCTGTGCAGGTTGTTTTTGACTGCTAACCATCGCCAGGCACGCTATCTGTGGTGCATCGAGCGTGTGGTGTGGGAGGGAAAAATCAAACCACATCATCCCTGTGCAGGTTGCCTCTGACTGCTAATCATCGCCAGGCACGTCATCTGTGGTGCATCGAGCGTCTGTTGTGGGAGGGGGATTGGAACCACACCTCTTCTCAGATGATTCACGCTTGTGTTTGGGTGTAGATGATGGTCGCATTTGGGTTTGCCATTGCTGCGGTCCGTGGCAAAGTCCAGCACACGTCGTTGGGGGAGGAGGGAGCAGTACACATCGCATTCTGGCATTTCCTTTAGTTATGACTCCACAACACCTTTAGTGTTTGTCCAGGGAACTTTGGCAACTGAAGGATATACGTCGATGATGTTCTGATGCTTCATTGTTTATCTTTTCTGCAGAGGTCTCCCGGTGTTATTTTTCGGCAGGGATGTGTTGTCCAACAGTGTGGATGCCAACACACTACATAAGCCAATTATGTCCTCGTATTTCTCCTGTATAGATGACATATAGGATGTGCTGGGTAGTCTCTAAACTAGCCAGTCCTTTGTTATCATCTTATATTATCTTAGTATCTATGACAGTGTCCGCAGCCAGCACACACACTGGACACCCATCTCCATTTCGATGAAGAATGGCGGAAAGTGCCTCAGGATACTATTATGGGCCTATATGCACCAATAACTCGACGTCTGGCTGCATGCATCGCCATCAATGGGAGTTATACCTCGTACTGAGATCCCATATTATACATATATTATTTATATCTTGAAACCTTTAATACGCACACAAGGTATTATGCGATTAAATATTAATATAAGCCTTAACTGGCAGAGTGGTTAGGCAGCTAGTGACTGTTCCAGCAAGGCAAACTTTGTGTGTTGTGTTAGCTCTAACTAAGGCAGTGGTCAGCAGTGACTTCGGTAGTAGGGAATGTCGTATGAGAAGGCCTGTAAAAGCTAGGAGTAGCTTCTAGGATTCTTCTCTGTCCTATATGTCGCAAATCAAATCAAAATATTAAAAACCGTATAACATGCTCTACCACTCTGCTCAGTTTCACCACGATTCGTGTCGTGCTTAAAAGTGTTACAATTTTTGTGTCCATGAGGTACACAGGTAAATTTCGTACAAATTTTACTATAATAGTTTACACAAGATTTACCTGCTTGGCTAAACCTATTTATTCACTTGTGGAACAGAACGTAAAAGGAGGATTGTCATATCAGTGTGACCTACTGATCTGGACTGCTTTAGCTACTTTTCGTTTTTTCTACCTTGCTGAGGAGTGGTCAACCATACTCCTGCTGCTGGCCATGGAACCTGAATTTGCTGCACTGGTGGGCTACTGTTGAGGGAAATCTGATGTGTTTTCTGTTTACTTGTAGATTCACAGCTATAAGTGAATGGATTCACAGGATATGTTTTATCAGCTGGTGGATAATCCCAATCAGAGGCCATCGAAAGTACCCGAACTCTTGCTTCTACTGGCATCGTCAAACATACATTGGTGGAAATCTTCCAGTGTAGATGGCTTCAGCCTTTAGTAGTGGGGGGATTTGCCCCATGCCTGCGATTAGGGGGTTGTTAGATATTGTCGTCACTTCCTTTCTCAGTAGAGTTTTCTTTAAAATTCGTACTAATTATTTTCTCTCTGCAGGCACATGGAACATGAGGACGTTTCATAGAGATTATTCTCTTGATGTCCTCACACAGAAATTCCAGCGCTATAAACTGGATATTCTGGGTTTGCAAGAGACCAAATGGACGTCAGATACTTAATAATAATTTTAAAGTTCTCTTTTCAGGGAGGGAAGATTGAAAGCATCTCCAAGGCGTAGGTTTGCTTCTCAGCAGACATGCCAGTGACGATCTAGAACAGTGCTGTCCAACTTCTTTAAGACCGCCGGCCATTTTTTCCTTTGCCAATATTTCGCGGGCCAAAAAAAGAATAGGATAGGTAACTGAAAGGTCAGTTCATGTCACCTCAAATAATTATTTTATTTATACGAAAAATAATAAGTAATAATAAACCTCAAAAATTATTTTATTTATACGAAAAATAATAAGTAATAATAAACCTCAAAATTTTTTATTTATACGAAAAATAATAAGTAATAATAAACCCTTATTAGAATTGGTGTGCAGTGGTCAGATGCAGCAGATGTAGTTCAGGACAGACTTGCTTGGAGAAATAAATTGCACGGTCTGGTTGGACCTCCGTAGCCCATGGCTGCTTGAGGGTGATGATGAATAATAAACCTCAAAAAATTATTTTATTTATACAAAAAATAATAAGCAATAAAAAACCTCAAAAGTTATTTTAGTTATATAAAAAATAATAAGTAATAATAAATCAATATAACTTTTCTAAACCTTATCAAATATTTAATAAATTTAATGGGAGCATTGTGGCCGTAGTTGCTGGGCAATAATTTCTTTTACGTCCATATCAATATTTGTTGTTGCCAGCCGAAGATAAGTTTAAGTGCAGAATCAAGCAGTTTCTGTATCTTGATTTTATATATTTCATATCAGAAAATGCGCTCGCAGATATATTTTCCGAACATAGAAATTATTTGGAGTACAAAATCTTTCATTTTTGGATATTTTTCTTTAGGCAAAAGTTTGAACAATTCCATTCCAATTTCTCTATTAGATGCAATAATTCGGTCGGCCTGAAGGTCACATAATTCCATTTGATATTTAAGATCTACGGTGCTAATATAAATTTTTAATGGATTACTGAATAAATTTAAGCTTTACTTAAGGTCATCAAATTGAGAAAATCTTCTACTAAAATCTTCAATTAGGATATCTAATTTAAGAATAAATTTTTCAAAATTAACTATTTTACTAAGTTGCTTCATTTCTTCGTAGAACTCTTTGCAAGTTTCAAAATGAATTAAATTGTTTACCTGCAAATTTGACTTCAACAACTGTAGTTTGTTTCTAAACCCAGTAACATGATTATAAAGACAGCACACATTTTGATATTTTACTTGTAAGGATTCAAGACATTTAAATAATCTGTAATGTCTGTTAGGAAAGCAAGTGAACATAAAAAAATTTTCATCAACAAAACTTGCTATTAAATCTTCATCGGTGCCCATTTCTGTGAGAAAAAGATGAATTTCTTTTCGAAGTTAAAAAATCTCTTGTGGAATTTTCCGGCATTTAACCAGCTAATATTACTATGTAAAAGCAGATCACCATACTCAGCATGCAGTTCGTCCAAAAAAGCTTTAAAATTTCTGTGTGTAAAAGAACGATTTCCGCCATGTATTGGTAATTTTTACAAACTTTTCCATTACGTCGTTTTGTCTCAGCGAAATGCCGCACAATGTCTCCTGGTGCACAATACAGTGCAACATTCGACAATGCATGGCGCAGTGAGAGCGATTCGTGCTGTCGTTAGATGCTTCTTTTTACTGCAGCTTCTTCAAAACATTTGCTTGATGACGTCGCACCGCTATTAAAAGATTTCAGAAGTTTGCCGATCGGCTTAAGAATGTTTTGTAAACTTTATAGAATGAGTAAGTTGAGGATTGCATATCCAGTAAAGTAATATAAGTTGACAAAAAATTATAAGGTGGACTACAGATATTTATTAAAAAATTCAACTAAAAACTTGATTTTGTTCACGGGTCACAAAAAATCCTTGTGCGGGCCGTATGCTGCCCGTGGGCCGCGAGTTGGACAGCGCTGATCTAGAATATACTGCATTAATGAAAGGTTTCTGAGAGCTAAATTTAAACAAGCATTGAAGACTTGAATGTTATCTGCTCTTTCAATAGAACCCATTTATTATTCTGGAGACCGATAATTCAGAGTGAGATTCAAAAACTACATTTTTAAATGGGTAAAAATTTCATCACGTTTTGAGAAAATGCAATTAAAAAGGGATTGTTTTGAGTATTATGATGGGTGGTATGCACATGGACCTGAGAATGGTATGCAGTAATAATATTACAATACCTTTATCCTCACTGACTTGTTTTAAGAGACCGATTTTCTTTAAATGCTGAGGCGTAGATACAGAGAGGGCAAGAGTGTCACCAAGTGCTTCATGAAAGCCTGAAAAAGAAGTAAAATAAGTGTTTAAGAAGGGTACATAGCAACAACAGAAATCAACTATAAGTTAGATCAATTGTTCCTAACGACGGCTTCAAGCTCTTAGGGGAAGTTTTAGAAATATGTGGGAGTGTTGGGTTGGTCAAACCGATAACGGTGTCGATAACGTTATTTAATTTTCAACTATTTCTGTTCGAGAAAAATGGGGGATTCGAAAATAATACTTGGTAAAAGGAGGGCATTAAATATAATACTTGATGAAAGTGGAGCAGTCGAAAATAAATCTTAATGAAGGTGGGGGGAGGGGGCGCAAAACGTTTGGGATCCGCTGAGTTACACATATAAAATATTTTGTACACTTTGCTATGAATGGAGGGCAACGGGGGTTTGACGATCATCGTGTTGGACTTTATAGGGTAATCGTGTTTGCGTTTTTATAGGTAATCAGCCTTAAAAAGGCAATAGTTTTATAGGCAATAGCCTTAAAAAGCAATTGAATTCTAGTTTATGACAGGATATATTAATTGTTTTTCTCACTATAGGTCTATATTAATTCTACCCATATTTTCTAAGATAATTAAAAGTTGACGAAAAGAAGAACTGTTAATTTTTTTGGAAAAATTAATTTTTTCCCCGATAATCAATTAGGATTTTGCAAAAATAAGAAAACAGAACAAGCTATTTTTCAAATTACAAACAAAATTTTCTCACAAGTGGATAAGGGAAAAAATGCCATCATGTTATTTACTGATGTCAGAAAAGCATTTGATATAGTTGACCACGAATTGCTATTGTTTAACAGATACAAAAAAATTGTATAAATGTATAAAATAGGAATTATAAGTAATACCTATAAATAGTTCAATTCTTATTTAAATAACAGAAGACAAGTGGTAATAGCAAACTATGTTTAGAGTAACTTTCAGCTTATATATAAATATAAAGGTGTTTCACAGGGTTCAGGTTTGAGACCGTTATTATTTTTAATTTTTTAAATGATTTGTATTCCCTTGGTTTAAATGGAGACATCGTTGGATTTGCTGATGACACTGACTTAATTTATTTAAAATCTTTTTGAATTGAAAAATAATACCGAAGAGGATTTATTTAGATTAAATACATGGTTCAAATTAAATAAATCAACTATAAATATTACTAAAATTAAATTTATTAATTTTTAGTTAAAACGGAGGTTCTTTCAACATTTAAATGCGAAATTTTATTGTGTTTCGTGCAAAGATTTAAATAATTGTACCTATTAAAGAGTAGAAGTAACTAGCTGTAAATATCTTGGTATTACGGATAATAATAATTTGAAATGGAAATCGTATATAAATTGTTTGGTTAACAAATTAAGATTTATGTGTTATAAACTATATTTTGTAAAAAAAACGTAATTGATAGTAATTTTTTAAGGATTCTTTAACATGCCTAGATTCATTCTGTTATTGAATACAAAATCTGTGTTTGAGGGGGAGGGTGATTATTTTGAAATTATAATGCCTGCCGTTAGATTGCAAAATAAAATTCTAAAATGTATATTTAGAATAAGAGATGAAACATTACTGAATATTTATTCAAATAATTCTCCGAAGACTCAGAAAATCTTTTATATTCAAGTACATTCTATTCCTTTACAATAACTCTGAATGGTTTACAGTAAAGATAAAGTCATATTATTCTAGAGAATCGAATACAATCTACTTTGTCGCGGAAGTTAATAATAATGCCTATCAAAAACTATTTCCTACCTAGATCTAAAAATGTTTAATTTATTACCAAATGATATCAGAAACCTAAACAATCAGTTTATATTTAAGCATAAACTAGGGAAATATTTAAATACGGAGAGCACTGAAAAAGTTCTTAACATGTGTCTGCAGATTTGCACTTGTTCTTACAAGTTAACGAGCTACGACTTGTTTGAAAACTTGTCTAAAGCTGTGATTACTTGTTAAAACAAAGCCCATGGTGTGCAAAAAAGTGCCGCTCAGAGGTAAAACAACCCAACCCAAACAAATTATTTCTCTCTTTAATGGCAGCGCGTGAAGTTTGCTCTGCGAAATCCGTGCATTGTTGCCGTGGAGCCGAATAAAGAAGAGGAAAGGTTTTACATTTTCATAAGGATACAGCTTGGGAATTACGCGAAAAAAGATCATGCCGATTTATCACAAGTATATGGGGATCGTGCTTGTTCATATGACATTGTTACGGGATGGATGCGCAAATTCGGAGGACGGCAGAGCTTCGAATACCTCCCTCGTACAGGAAGACCGAAGGAGGCCATGAACGGGAGAACCATCGCTGCTGTTCGTGAACTCATTAAAGAAAACCCACACATCACCGTTTCGGTAATAAGATTAGATGTCATTGTATCGATTGGAAGTGGTATTCATCAACATTCAAAGTTCCGAATGATCTCTGTCAAACGGTACTCCACAAACTGACAGAGCAGCAAAAAAAAAGGCTAGAGGCGAATTCGTGCAAGGAGATGCTGCCAATGCTTGAACCTAGTTGCTCCAAACGGTTAACAGACATTGTCACAGGTGATGAGACGTGGTTTTATTACTATACAACTCCCAGGAAGATCGACAACTATGTTTGGGTTGCGGAAGAATTCTCCGAAAAAACTTTCACTCAAGGAATTTCACAATTTTTTTCAATTCCCTAGTAGTGACAACCGTGGATACCTTACCTGAAAAAAAATTACTGCAAATAGCCAATACACACCAATATTGTTTTGAGTTTTGAAAATGGTTAAAGAGATGAAGGAGCAGCGTTAAAACAACAGGCGTGTGAAGGGTTCTCCCTCTTCATGACAATGCCAGTGCTCACAAAACCCGACAAATTACGGCTTACCCGGAGCAGGAAAAAATCAAACAGCTACCTCATCATGCATATTCACCAGATCTTGCACCATGCAATTTTTGATTGTTTCCAAAAATTAAAAAAAGTATTTGCTGGGAATCCTTTTTCAAAGGTGCAAGACCTTGCAAAATAGGTTCATTCAGAGTTGCCGAGTATTCCCCAACATGAGTACCACCCAGCCTTCCAGAAATTGACGTAGACGTCTGCAACTTTGCATAGATGCTGGAGGCGAGTATTTTGAAAAAGAATAAAGGATCTGTTGAGGTAAGTGCAATGGTTTTTGTTCTACAGATGCATGTGAAGAACGTTTTGAAAGCCACTCGTAAGAGATTTAGTTATTTTAGCTAATGTTGCCGACTGATTTGTATATAACGTACGGTATTTAATTTCCTGGATGGGTTTGTTATACCCCTTGGTGATATTTGGGAGATGTTAAAATTATATTCTTTGCTTTTCATCGCTTTAATTTTTATTTTCTTTTAGTAACTTCCATTCAATAACTGATTGTAAATTTTTGATGTAATGCTTTTATAAATGAATAAGGAAATAAAGTTATTACTATTATTATTATTTGGCCAGGCAGTGTATGTACAACTGTAAATAGGGAAAAATGTAGTAACCCGGGAACCTGTGGTTAACGTATAACCACAGGTGAAATAGTATCTAAGCTAAAATAATAGGAGTTTGGGGATACCACTTTAGGGGACGCGACACTCTCGTCTTCTAAAACACGGATACTACCTGGAAATTTTGCTCTCAAGGCGATGGGTATATAGTTGTTTTGTATGCCATCTTGCTTGGCAGCTTAATGATTTGTGTTCTTGGAGCTCAATTAAAATTTAAACACTTTGACAATGGCCTGAAAATTACATATTTTTATGCTTGCATGCATACATATGTCTTACAGTTTTCTATTTCTGAATTATTTAAAATTAATAAATGACGACGTATTGAAATATTAATATTAAAACTTTTAACCTTCGAAAATTAGAGTACTGTAATTTTTTATTATGGTATTATTATATAAAATAGAAATAAAAGAGTTTTCTTATGGCGGAGAGTATCGCTAATTTTAAACATTAAACGTTTAATGTTAATAAATGAGTTTTAATAAAAATGTTTATTATTTATGTTTTTTTGCCATTAAAACTCTGGTAATTTAATTACCGATAAAATTAAAAGCCAGTTTTAAGATAAAATCAATATTACTCTTATCATATAGTCATCATTTAATGTGAGAAAGGGATTCTATCAATGATTTAACTGTTTTACGTTGCTTATTTTCCGAGCAATATGTTCCCAGATGTAGAGAATGCTATCTCCGATCGTGGAAGTTATGTTTCTGGTGATCGCTCTGAATGGCAAATCCGCGATTTGTGAGATTAAGGCTGATGGGAAAAGTAGATTGGGACCAATATTTTAGAACATATCCAGGGTTATGTAATGTTAGTGTACTGTATATTTCAGCTTATGTTACACTAAAAAAAGCCGGAAGATAAATGTTACCATCAAAAATATCTTTTGCACCGATTTTTTGTAAAAGATTTAATCCTGTCTACTTGATGTGGTTGTGTGACTACTACACTGTGGGTTGTTTATTTCTCGTTCAAACATGAACATAGTGATTTGGAATTGATTTAGAATTATTGTGGAACGAAACACACAAACTATAATGACCCGAAGGCTAAATACCAAAAGATTTTAATATTATCTTATTTGCAATCAATGCTTGAGAGGGAATTGAGGGGAATTTTTATCTACTTTACTGTTCTGTTATTGGGAGATAACAACTATATACTTTACTATTTTATTTCTTTATCTTTAATAGCAGTAAGTTATCATTAAATATGTGATGTTGATTTTGATAACATGACCCAGGACTGATTTTCGTAGTACGGGAAAGAGCTAAAGTTACCTGCTCTTTGGATTATTAGAACCAAAAACTTTCGTTTTGCTTTATCACTCTAATGTGATAAATGAACGTTTAAGAAATTATATTGTACTGTAATATAATCATTTAAGATATAGAACTTTTTCATTGAGATTGTTATATTTTTTAAATAAAGCAGAAAAATATAGTCTCATAGCGATAGCAACAAGTTTTATGTGAATTTCACCACCATTTTAGCAAACAAGAGTGATAATCAAAGATACTATATATTACACAGTTTTTGCGAATTGTTAAATTTGATGATAATTTTAGTGATAATTTTATACTAATGTTAAAATTTTTTAAACAGACTCTTATAATATTCTTTAGCCAATTCGCGAATGGTAGAGATTATGATTTGCGATTGGTGAACCATGTCTGTAAATATTTTCCACGAATAATGAAATCCATGAACGTCTACTATGTATACATTTCCTCAATAGAATTAATTTTTCTAAAAAAAGGGCCTGTTTGGGACATTTCAAAATATTCGCTTTGTTTTATCGTAACTACTTTGCACTTACCGGGATTGGCGCCATTTCGAAACACATTTGGCTGGTTCGCATATTGCATGTAATATTGGATGTGTCCCATTTCATGATGTACTGTGATCAAATCTTCCATGTCAACTTCTGTACACATCTTGATCCTGAAACACAGAGTGAATCTATGAACTAGAGTGATAATAACCAGAAATCTATTCGATACCGAATGGCTTTTATTCTGTTCTATGTTTAGACTGTGTTTTCACATCTATCATAAGTACAGATCGGACAAGATAAAATATTTTCGTAGAAATATAATAATTTGAAAACAGACAAAACTTTCAAAAGTATGAATTTTATTAAAATTGAAATACATGGTGAAAGTGTACATGTTCATGTTTGTAACCTTTTGGACTGTGTATAGCATTATTGCATTCATTTTATTCAGCTTTCTTTAGTGTTACTGCAGCTATGTAATGAGCATATGAGTATATTGTCTTTTTTAATTATTCAAATATTTGGAATTATTGCCGTATACCATAAGTTAAGATGCTCAACAAACAAAAACAACAAAACATTAAATCGAGTGTCAAAGTGAGCAAAATATTTTGACCTATCATATAAATTTTTGTATATATCTCAAAATTTTATTTGGTTTATGTGCAATTACATCGTCATATCTGAAAGCAGAATATAATTTCTATTTTTCTGACAACTATTTATTGTATGGTTTGAAAATATTTTTACTCCAATTGCTGGTGATAATTTACTCCTAAACAAGCGAACCTACTTTAATAGCTAATTATGGTAACTTTATCTTGGGCCAACAGAAAAAAATATGTAGAGCTTTTCTATATACGCTTTTATAAGTTGTAAAACAAACAAAGCTTGAAATAAATAAAATTTCGTCAAGAAAGATGACATATCTTCAAACTCTAAGGGCTAAAACGGAGTAGTTGATTGCAAAAATTGCCCATTCAAGACATCATTTTTTGTTGCTTACAATCACACAAGTTCCTTGTCCAAAATGCACAATCATCATTCTCATCCTCATTATCATCCTTAAGCAACCATGGGCTACGGAGGTCCAACCAGATGGGGCAATTTAATTCTCCAAACACATCTGTCCCTGAGCTACAGCTGCTGCATCTGGCCACTGTAGACCAATTCTAACAAGGTCCCGTTTGACATTGCCTGTCCACCGCATCCTAGGTCTCCTCTTCTTTTTGAGGCCTTTAGGCACACTTTAGGCACACATCAATCTATAATTATCCATACAGGCAACATGACCAAACCAACAGAATCTCTCTCTGCATAATTATGATGTTCAAAGGAGGTTGTAAAAAATACATAAACAATGTGGTTAGTTCTACTCTCATTGTTTGTAATGATGAGAGATGCATTACTGGCTTTAATATTGGCCTTATATCACAGTTCGAAGTTATTTTAGTTATTGCTAAAATTAACAACAAAATACGCAAAGGTAGACGAAAAATACTACTGAAATATTTAGAACTGAGACGATTTCTGTTATCACATACATGACTGATGGAAATTCTGAATATCTTTTATGATAAAGGCATTACTCCTAAGGATTTACCAAAGCAAATATTATGCCCATTTTTAAAAATGGTGATCCCAGTTTTTGTGATAACTATAGGAGAATCAGCCTATTGTCAGTTCCAGGTAAAGCTTTTTGAATGATTGTGCTTAACAACAGAATTAAGAATCTCGTTGATGGACAGTTACGTGATGAGTAGTATGAATTCAGAAGTAGCAGGGGATGTATTAATCAGATTTTCTCACTTAGGCAATTCTAGAGAAATGTTTGGAATTTCAGAAACATGTGGTTACTAGTAATGTGGATTTCAATAAGGATTTTGATTATATTGATCGCCTTAATTTGTGGTTGGCGGTCAGATTGTATAGCATACCAGAGAAGTTAGTTAACACAATGAAAGTTCTCTATGATAACACTGAGTCGTGTTTGAGAGTTGATAAGCCTTGTAGCAATTGGTTTAGCATACTTCTGATTTCGACAAGGTATCCATTTTGCCTCCTTTTCTCTTTAGTTTGGTTATTGGTTATGTTATGCGAAATTATTACAAGGGAAAAACTATGGTCTTAAATGGTCTAGAGATCAGAAAATCTGATTTAGATTATGCTGATGATTTCGACTTTTTAGCAAATGATGTTGAGATGAACCCTTTTATTAGAGCTGCTGATGAGACTGGTAGCACAGTAGGTTCGGTGATAAAGAGATAGGAAACTAAAATAATGAAAATTGGTCAAGCAGGTGTGTTTCAGTTAATCTGAAGGTTGCAGCCTTGAACAAGTGTCTCAGTTTAATGCTGTTGGAAGCTATGTAACAAACATTGGGGTGATGAGCGCCATGAGAAAACGCGAGAAGGATAGAGATTTCTGCTGGACTTTTAAGAATCTATGGAAGGTTTGGAAAAATAAGCGTATAAACCTAAAGACTATAATTAAATATACAATAGTTTGGCCCTCCTTTCCAAAGTTAGTTATAGTAGTGAGACAGCGACCCTTTGTAAATAAGATAACAGGAAACTTGATGCCTTTGATTCTAGAGGTTTATGCAGTATCTCAAGCATTAGGTGGTCTGACCTTGTAAATAATGGTGAAATTTGGTAAAGCAATCGGCAGTCTCCTCTGAGCGGCATATTGTGCAGAAAGGGATTGCGTTGGTTTGTCCATGTAGCCAATATACCTAACTATAGATTAGTGAATAGGGTTATGAAGAGCGGGCCAAAGCCCTCAGAAAGAAGGGAAGACCTAGGGTGCGGTAGGCAGACAATTGGTCTACAGTGGCTAAATGCAGCAGATGTAGCTAAGGACACACATGTTTTGAGAACTAAATTGCACAGTCTGGTTTGACCTCCGTAGTCTATGTCTACTTGAGGGGTAGGTAGGTATATAGGTATGGTGAATAAATAAATAAATATTATGGAACTAGATGTGTTCAGATTTATCTTAGCAACACTTATTTTATGTTGTACATAAGACATAAAGAATGTGCTTATTTAATGATATCGAATTTAAAATAATCCTGTCAATTTGTCAACTTCCATTTTATGACATTATGGTTTACATTTTAACACTTTTATTTATCATTAACCTGAAATCTTTTCCATTACAGAAATCCCAAGCTGAAGCATGGCACACAACTTCTCTATCCTTTGGCTTTTCGATTACAGAACGATTCCAGAACTCTGTTGTCATTGGCTGCAGTCCCAGTGACGTAAAAAATTCTTCTGATAACTGGAACATGTCCAGTGGCGTCATATTCTAAAAATAACCAAACGATGGAACAAATATAATATTTATGTGATCGAAATTAATTTAGATATTGCTTATGAATATGAAAAGAAAAAAAAAATATTATATATATTAGGGCAGAGGTTCCACACCAATGAATTTTCTTTTTGTCACCTCTCTGATTTTGCAGCATAAATCATTAGAATATGAAACGAAACATCGTTGATTAGTTATCAGTTTATAAAATATATATTTATATAGTCGAAACATGTTTTATTCATGAAAAAAGAATAAGAATTTTTTGGATATCTATTGCGAAATAAGGTTAATATAAAATATGAAGTCGATACATTTCACATGTATCGTATATATTTTACCAAATGGTTGGTGCGAAGCTTCATCAGTAAAAAAAAATTACTTTGCAGTGCAAGTTCTTAATTATATTATTGATATGCGTTTTCCAAGAAAGTTTTGGTCAAGGTAGACACCCAAATATCTGAAGCAATCAACACCCTGAATAGCTGAACATTTAAAATATATCTCATTACAGTTTAGATCATGATAGAAGAGTTTATTGAAAAAGTCATCTGTTTGATTTTCTTGCAATCTAGTTTATGTACTTCGATTTGGCAATGTTTAAAACTAATTTATTTTGAATAAACCAATTTTTGATTTTTTTTCTAAATCATCATTTATTTGCATTATTAATTCCACAGTTCTGCCTGCATAAGTTACAGACATATCATGTGCGAAAGTTATATTGCAGCCTTACAAATTTAAGACACAAAGATCATTAAAATAAACCAAAAATAATAAAGGACACAAAACAGATCTTTGAGGAACACAGAAATTTATCTTAGCATTGGAACTGTAACAAGTTTTTATTTTCATCTTTTGGCTGCCTGTCAGATACCTCGACAGTCAAGATAGCATTTCACCTTTCATTTCAGCTGCTTCCAATTTATGAATAAAATTAAATGTGGAAAGGGTCAAATGCTTTTTAATATAAAGGAATCAAATACAACTTAAAAATTTTAATTAATGTTTTTATATATGGTTGATGCCATTTTTAAAATTGCATCTTCTGTTCCCGTGTTTTTTCGGAAACCATATTAATTTTTGAAAAAGAAATTATATTAATTCAAAAAATTTAACATTTTGGATTTGACTATTTTTTTTTATTATTTTGGAAAAAAACAGACAGGATAGATATCGGTCTAGTGACACTTCGCTAAGTTTGGATTGCTTACCTATGCTCGTATTTTGTAACTAGAAGTGGAAATGGGATTTCAGAGCTAGGGAAGGTTCCAGAATCAGTTCTGTAGAATGAAGGTTCCAGAATCAGTAGGGAAGGTTCCAGAAAAGGCGACGTTAAGCAATAAATACAGACTAATAATGAGAAGTTACGCAATGCATAAAAAACTGTTTAAAAAGCCCAGGAATTTTTTACACGAATATTATAAAGTTATACATACAATGGGTCTATTTATTGTCTTTAAATATGCGAGATAAAAAAATTTGAACTAGTGGAACGGCGTCCAACCGCGTGCCGCCATTTCCAGCCTGTATGTATCTAATGTATTCGTCTCTGTCGTCGTTAGATAGACGATCTCGATCATTTCTATAAAACGTCGCTAGTGGAGCGGTCATCATGTTGCATTTATCACTTCGATCAAATAGTACCAACTGCCATTATTTTATACTATAACTACATATTCCTGAGCTATTGCTCTGTATGAGACATTTAATAATCACCCATTAGAGAAAGTAATTGTGAAAAAACAAATTAGGGAAATAAAAATTTTCTCAGAAATGATAATTGAATTCAGAATTCTAACCTTCTAATTCTAAGACATTGTCAACAATCAGATTTAATTAATTTTAAAACTTTTAAAATAAATTAATAAATTTAATTTAATAACATTTTATTTAGACAAGATAAAAGACGAACTCTACGAACTAAGCAAACACAAACCGACGCAAAGGAAGCAAAAATTGACTTATTAAAATATAACCAAATGATTAATTAATTTTAAGAAATATTCTTATAGAATATATAGAATATTTCTTGTTATAAGAATATTTCTTAAAAGCCATCAGTAAAATGTGTTAGCTGACACTCGATGAAATAAATTCCTTTCAGAATTTAGGAACCAATTACTTTTGTTCGCGATTTGAACATATACATGTATTATCCAAACCATTTGCAGAGTATACACATGCACCGACATATAGATACACACATGACGCATCTATAAATTGCTAAACTGTTAATAATTCGATATATTATTTTAAGTGTTTCCTCATCAATTTCGACAGAGAGTGCACATACGTAATTTTACATGACTGTACCTGGAATTTATTTGTATTGAAATAATCGTTCCGAAGGGAAAGCACTTACCTTTTCTACCATAATAGAGCTGGCATTACTCACTGACTTATTTTTAAAAGGTTGTACCATGCTCAGAATATTGTCCCAAGTTTGGCCCCACATGTTTCCTACAAAAGAGTAAAATGGAGTTTGGTTTAATTAGAAAACAGAAAAATAACTAAGATCCACAAAAATAATTTTTTTGTATTTATGCACATTGCATTATACAAGTATCAAATTCCATAAATGAAGTGACTAAAACTAATAAATTAAAAGAAAAGCTACCTATCTTCTTATGCGAGTCCTTCTTCTTAAAATCTATCTCCTAACGGAGGTCAGCGACCACTTTGACAAATATTCCATAATCAACTGCCATTCTAAACAAAAGTTCAATGTTAATTCCAGTGTATTTCTTGATGATATCCAACCAGGAGATCCTTCTTCTTCCAGGTTTTCTTTTCCCTTTCATTCTTCCTTCAATAATTAACTCTGGGATTACATATTTAGTGTTTCTGAGTAGATGACCGATATACATATGTGTCTTCCTTCTTTTGTTGTTGCTGGGGTGGGGGTGGGGGCTCAGTCGGTAGCGTGCCAGGTTCGAAATCTGTAGAATCCCAGGTAAAATCCCAGGTTCGAGTTCCAGCTGGGTCAACGTTCAGATTTATCTCCGAAAAATTCCCCGCCCTGCTCACGGTCAGTAGGGGACACCGATGGGCATGGAAAGACCGCCGTCGGTCGGATGGGACGTTAAGCCGTGGCTCAGTGTGCGGGAGAGAGCCATACCCTGTGCACGTTAAAGAACACGCTGGATGGCCTTGACGGGAGGCTACCATCTCTCTCTCAACAGCTATTCCAGTGGGTCCTCTCCCCCAACCTTCTCTGAGTCTTCGGGATACATGTGACCTAGCCATTTAGCCCATGGTGTGAAAAAAA
This sequence comes from Ryuthela nishihirai, assembly GCA_038380435.1. Classification (NCBI taxonomy): domain Eukaryota; kingdom Metazoa; phylum Arthropoda; class Arachnida; order Araneae; family Heptathelidae; genus Ryuthela; species Ryuthela nishihirai. The sequence continues at coordinate 25,313,626 of JAWZYU010000001.1, forward strand.
AAGTGCCGCTCAGAGGTAAAACATCCCAACCCAACTTGTTTTTGCTCAGAAATTTATGGTTTCTTCCCACTTTCTCCAGAACGTTTTTATTTGTCATCTTTGCCACGGTATCTTCAATATCTTTCTGTAAATTCACACCTCGAATGCTTCAATCATCTGATGAGTGCAGATTTCAGTGTTAAGTCTCAACACCACACAGCATGATCGGCCATATATAGCACTTAATCATTCAAATTCTAAGATCAAGATTCAAGTTCCCGCTGCACAGAATAGACTTCATTTTAAAGAAACTTATATGAGCGCTAAAAAGTAGAAAATAAACCTAAATCATATCGAGAATGCAATCAGTCACTGAATTCGTATTCACTTCAGAGAAAGATAGAGCGCCGATTTATGTACTCAACATGATTGCAGGCGCCTTATCTTCCTTTGAAATGAATACAAAATCAGGGACTGATTGCAGCATCGATATGTTTTAGTTTTATTTTCTACTTTTTAAAGCGCATATAGGAAGATAGGCATTTATTAAATATTATAATTTATATTTTTTCTTTTTGTCACCAAAAACACATCTTCAGAAACTTTCATTTGATTATATATATGACTTATAAACATCTATCACATTTCTCATTTCCCTTTTTGCTGAGGGGGCAGGAGAAAGAACCTATGACTTGCAGACGTCACAAGCTTTAATTTGAGATATTGCTCGTTAAGGTCATATCGCCCATGAAATTTCCGTCCTCTTGGGGTTATGATGGGAAGTAGTCTATGAAGGTTCTTATATGAACTTTCATTTGACACATAATTCAACTGGAGGCCCTCGCGTTCAGAAAATATAGCAGAAGAATGACTTTTACATTTCCGATTTTCTAGGGGGGAAGAAAGCAAAGGGATAGTTTTTTTTCTCTATAACACTCCCCACGTCACAAGCTTTCATTTTATATTTATACTTGTTACGCTCGGTCCTTGCGTTCCAAAAGATAGAGTAACAATCCTTCACATATTTTCCCCTTTTTAAAGGAGGGAAAAAGAACGGGGGCGGGATTTTTATAACGTGTACACTTCCCATGTCACAAGCTTTCATTTGACAAATAGCTCGTTACTTTCGGCTCTGTTACGAAGATATGCAGATGTAGCAGAACAATCGTTTCACATTTCTCCTTTTTTAGGGGTGAAGAAAGATACGGGTTAATTTTTTTTCATCTCCTATGACATTCCTCGCTTCACAAGCTTCCATTTGACACATAAATCGTTAAGTTTTTTCGTCGCTTTCGAAAAATAATGGTGGAACAACTGTTTTGACTAACACACAGACATACAAACCGACAAGAAACAAATGACGACGGAAAAGAAATTGGAAGTATGTAAAAAAAAAAAATTAAAAAATACCTACTTTCCTACATGCGTTTATAAAAAGTATAAATTAAAGCATATCAATGGTGCAACCAGTCACTGAATTCATAGTAATTTCAATGGAAGATAGGGCATTGGTAATCTTGTTGACTAGGCCAATCGGCGCCTTATTTTCCTTTGAAGTGAATATGAATTCAGTGACTTATTGCACCATCATGTTTTAGGTTCATTTACAACTTTTTAGAGCACATATAGATGGAGAGGTAAATTTTTTAAATTTATTTATATTTCTTTGTCACTAAAAACATTTTATTCAGAAGCTTTTATTTGATATATGACTCATAAACATCGACACCATTTCTCCTCCTCCTTTCTTTTGGAGGTTGGGGGGGGGGGGAGAATGTTAAGGGTCATAGTGACCACTCATCCCCATGTCAATGGAACGCTAACTTTAGAACTTTTAAAATAAGCGTTTTATGGGTAAATGAAGAAATTCTAAAAGTAAATTAATGATCTCAATCAAATCTATATAAATCTCGATTTTCAACAGTATTCTTTCACTAAACAGGTATTGCAGGTTAAAGCATTTAAAAGCAGCAATGGTCCAAGAAATTTATCAAAAAATTAAGCGAATATTAAAGGAATTATTTACACACACTTTTAAATATGTAGTTATTTATGAAATGGTTTGAAATAATGCTACTGTTTTCTGTTTCAATGAACTTTAAAGATAAATTCTTTTACTTAGCATTGCTGTTGTTAACCGTTCAAACTTCCATAACTCTTTAAATACTGAATGAATGATTATTGTTGAAAATCAGTATTTATATAGAACTGATCGAGATCTTTAATTTACCTTTAGTAAAACTTCTAAAAATCCCATAAAACGATTATTTTAAAAGATATAGAACTTCGAAGTTAGCGTCCCATTGACATAACATGGGGTAGGTGGTCATAATTCAATGATCACTCAGTGTAAATCGAAACAGTCTACGACGTTCCTCATATGAGCTTTCATTTGACACCTAATTTGTACCCCAGCTGGGTCAGCGTTGAGATTTATCTCCGCGAAACTCACCGCTCTGCCCTCGGTCAGTAGTGGACACCGATGGGCTTGAAAGGCCGCCGTCCGTCGGAAGGGACATTAAGCCGTGGCCCCGAATGCGGGAGAGCCATACCCTGTGCACGTTAAAGAACACACTGGATGGTCTTGATGGGAGGCTACCATCTTTCTCCCAACAGCTGTTCCAGTGGGTCCCCTCCCCGAACCTTCTCTGAGCCTTCGGGATCCTTGTGACCTGGCCATTTTGCCTATGGTGTGCAAAGTAAAACAACCCAACCAACAACCCTAACTCGTAAATGTAGGCCTTTGCGTTCGGAAAATATAGTAGAACTACTTTCAGATTTCCCTTTTTCTTAGGGAAAGATACACTCCCGCATCGCAATCTTTCTTTTCACATAGAAATGATTAAGTTTATCCGTTGCGTTCAAAAGATATGGTGGAACAACTGTTTTGACAAACACAAACCGACAGGTGACATGCGAAAAGCAATAGGAACATAAGTGTTCCGATATTTTTACTAAAAACGTTTGCCCTGCTGTACAGTAACGTGGAGCGAAAAAAATTTCGTATTGGGTCGGTTTCCCGATAGCGAAGAAAAGCTCTTGAAGAAAACTGCAAAAAACATTTTAAAACCAGAAAATATCCCCAAGGTTTTTATGGCTTTTGAATTTTCCTCCTTTATTAGATGTCCAAAAGTGAACATAATTCAGAAACTGTTAAATATCTCACACAGGACTGAGTTATTAACATTACATTTTGTGTGTTAATGAAATAGAATATCGCAAGGTCGTACGCCTCCTAAAAAACTCCTGTCTAGACAAAATTAGCATACGTGACTCGAAAAGCAAATCCTGGTGGTATCAAAGTTGGATCTGATTCTGCGCCATTGATTTCCTGTTGAACATGAGTTGTGTTCATGTTGGCAGGGTGTTACCAGTTATCGTACCAGCTAGTTTGGAACATAGACATCATATGGATTCTTTTACACTAGAAAGAGTAATCGGTATGTTAGAGTCCGACAAATCCTAAACCGATAAGGCCCAAAACTGCTATCTGACTTTAACAGCTCGATGTCATAGGGCAATGTCAGATAGGCAACTCTCTCTCTGGAGCTTTCAGCAGCCATTTGGAGGAAAGATTCGAGGCAAACGTTTTTACAGAAGGCTTCACCATAGAGAGTTCTATGCTAACGATTTACATTCCCCTCTATTCCTACAAGCAGACAAATGATGATCGAATCCTAGACTGCAGATGAGTTCGAGCTATTGAGCTCGATATCGAACTATTTTGATTATTACTGAACCCGAACAGATAAAGGAAATTATTTCTCTAACATATCGTAAAACATATATGCTAGGTAGTTATAAACTTTGAAATTATTACCATCATTCGATGATAAAATCTTAATGTCATTTACAACGAAATATACTAGAAAAAATTCATAGCAGGGCCGGATGTAGAGGGGAAGGAGGGCCATCCCCTACCCCTTTCAGAATGCTAACAACGGTCATAGAGGAAAAAAATTATTAAAACTCTTTATATTTCATGAATTTTTCAAGAATTTTTTAAAAAACTGTAAAACGGAATGGGAATATGTTATAATGCATTGAAATTAGGCCCCCTTTTGCATTTTCCGGCTCGATTGTGTTTCTTTCCCCCCTCCTCTCCATTTGATTTTCTTTCTAGATCCGGGCTTGATTCATAGAAACGGAAAATTCTTGAATAGCACAATTTTAAAGCTGAGAGAGAGTTTTTCATTAAAGAGAAAGAATACCTAAAAAAAATGGAAAGCTGAATAATATGAATTTTTCATGACTACAGACTGCTTAAAAGGTTGAACTTATAACCAAAATATATTATTTTATTTCGTTACTAATTTTTTTTTGAGAGTTAAAAAAACAACAGAAATTTAAACTCTGACTGAGCTTGCCCGAGCCCTAATGTGTCTGTGCTATTTTGAACCCAGGCCTGGCAGAGCGTGGGCTCAATACGACAATGCTTCGACCCGAACTCATCTCCGTCCGAGACCTATGTTCACATGTGCTCCACCGACGAATCGATAAACAGTCTTCAGATTGATTATCGATGTGTTTGATCTGGAAAGAGCAAGGAACTCTTTACCAACCCTTTAATATCAGTGAATCATCTATTATGGTGGTGGTAATTTGACGGTCTGGGGCAGCATTATGTCAAATGGATGCAGACTTCTCCAGGTCTTTGCTGGAGGCATTCTGACTAGTTGCAAGTATAGGAAAGATATACTTCATCCCTATGTTGAGACTTTTGAGGGGCGCTGTTGGAACACCACCTAGAACAGAAGACCGTTCCACTAAGTTATGAATCAGCATAAGTGGATCTAAAACTCTACAAATTTATTACATATTTAATTATGATATTATTACTGGTAAGTTTATAAATTATACTCTATACTATATATATCAATAAATATACACTATTTTGAAAAACAAATCCTATTATTCATTATATCATAACGCATATACATACAAGTAAGTTTTTCCTAAATAATGTATATTTATAAATATAAATGAGTATAAAGATTAATTTTGAAACTTACCAGTAATAACAGCAGAAAAAGATATAAGAAATTTGTAGTTTTTTAGGTTAATCTTTGTGACGTCATAACTTAGTGCAAAGGCCTTCTGTTATAAGTGGTGTTGGCTGTTGTACCCCAGTTTATTTTGCCAACCACTTTTCAGTTTCATCCATTCATTTCCAAGTTCATTGGTGATCCTTTTATCGCCGCAGGTAGTTTGGGGGATAGTGGGTATAAGTCTCAACACTGGAACAGTTGGGATTCAAACTGGAAACTGCAGATTACAAGTCAGGCGCGTTAACAACTGAGAAATTAAATTTCTGTAATTTCATAACCATGTATTTAGCTGTTTTGACAGCGAGAGCTTTCAACTTACATTTTAGTGCTGTTAAAAGAATTATGACAGTTTTAAGCTGCGTTCAGCCTTTCTCATTCTGATACTGGTATATTTTCTCTATTCCTTGTTAGCCATTCGTCACAAAATACATGTCGATGCAGGCACGAGTGCAAATGAGCAGTGGTATAACATGTTTAATATTTGGAAAAGATGATTATCAAGTTTTGTTACATATGAAGTCATGAAGAATTAGGCGGAGTACCACAACACTGATCCTGCTGTTTGTGAAATAGCATAAATATGTAATGGTAGAAGTGGTATGACGTATCGCGTCATTTCTCATCATGTCACATGATAATAATAAAGATGATCTGTGCTTATGATGGGAAATGTAAAATTGTAAAGAGGTCTTTATATATGACTCAAAAAGAGAGTATCGAAATAAAGAAAGTAGTGTTGCGAAACGTCACAAAAAATATTTGACGTTTCATCATGTAACTGTACAGATTTCTGAAAGAGAATTAACGCAACTGCTGTAAAAAAACAATGCTGTTAAACTTTCCTGACCGTACGCTGAAGGTGAAGTTGTATTATGAGAATAACATTACTACAGTAGCCTAGAATCGAGGATACCGACATCGAAGGAAACTTCGAGGAGGCCAAATGACGCCACGTGCTCTATACAGGATGACTGAAAAATTCGGAGAAACGGAAGACTTTCAGTTCGGCCAGGACAAAGTAGGAAATTAGTGCAACAGCTCAGATTGAAGACGTTGCCACTGCAGTTGTAAAGTCTATGCGGAAGCACCAGAGCAAACGCTGTTCCGCAACAATGGTAAGGGAAATGATGGGTAATGTCTTTCGCTATGATACATACAATATTCACATTATGCCAAAGCTGTAAACTTGAAACACAGCAGCTTGCTTGATATTTGCTTTGTTTCCTGGCACGAATGGATATTAACGACGCTTCGCTGTACAGCATCGTTCAAGTCATACAGATAAGGCCCATTTTTCTATGAATCACCAAGTGAACACTCAGAATGCGACATGGGGGGAAGGAAATCCACAAATGGGGGGAAGCGTTCGGGTATAAAAAAATTCTGTTTGCACGTTTTTTTTAGAAAATGCCCATTTGAGTGTTTTACTAAAACATTTTTTGAAGATGTTATTATCCGTGATTTTTTCCTACTATTAAACGTGTAATATATATATTATATTTTTTCGGCTTCGTTCCAGTTACTAGCATTCTCAAGGTAGTACAAGTATTCTTAGGTGAGGAGGAAGCGAAGAAAACCCTTCACCTAAGAAAACATGAAACACCTTGACAAAATCTGGATATATAGTCACTCTATGTACTTAGTGCTAGAATTTTATTTTTTTACAAGCTAACCAATGAAAAACTCAGAATTGAATTACATCAGTTAACGAAGAGATCATGATGAGTGGTATTGGGGAAATTATGAGACTACCAATTGATACTGTTAACAGTTCTCACAGATCACGGGTCTGTAACCCATCGATTATCTGGCAGTCAACGCAAGAGCTATGAGAACTGTTCTCACAGTTTTTCCATTGTTTCTCAAATTCACACTATTACACTGACTGGATGGATGGTCATAAAAAAAAGAAAATATTACAGGTTAAGTGTAATACAAGGAAGTCCATCAATCGAAAGGTATAGTTCTCTCAAGAATAAAATGATTCTTATTGGCGGCAATACTAACTATAGCTATACTACAAGTTGCCCTTTGTTACATCGAGTCAAAAAGATGCCTGATACCATCTTTCTTGGAGTATGGAATACATCCACTTTGCATGCGATAGCTGGTATCTGGAAAGGAGAGAGGTTGGACTGAGAGTTGAGAAGTTTGGTATGACACAGTCTAATCGTGTCATACACATTCGGTATGGTTGACGAATACGATGATCTATGTTTCACAACATGTGATCCTCTGACCATAAATGGAGTCCACGGTCGGCTATGCATAAATTACGAAAAAATATCGTAAGTGGACCATGGCTTAAAAAAGGTTGAGAACCTTGGTCTAGAGATCGAGGAATGGATGTCAATATCAAGTAGGTACTGTCTGGATATAGCAGTATGCGAATAAGCAATGTCCTACTGGAACATGGCGATCTACATGACCAAGGAGTGGCAATGTGACTGCTTGGAGTATGATCTCGTCTTACGTGAGCGGTCAAAATTCTTTTGAACAGGGCGACTATATGTCGTAGTTGATAGCATCTCAGATAATATAATATCCAGTGCTCATGCAGTATGACTTTTTCGAATAAAGACTGAAGCTGCCAAACATCTTCCGTGTTTTTTAACTAACACAGGACGTGTCACCGAAAACTACACGTAAGTCGTGTGAACGCAGCTGAGACTCAGTGAGTTTAATATTATGATGCTAAACAATACTGGTTAGTCACAGCTCGAGGTGTCACGTGATAAATCTAGATCAAAATGGTAGGTGTCTGTTGTTTGCTGTCAAGGGCGTAGCTATGGTGGGGAAGCTCCCCTCCAAAGAAAATTGGAGTTGGAAAAATTCGAAGCGACTTTATAAAATCGAGGTGAGTTGCTAAAAGTGTTTTTTTTTTGTAAAATTAAGGGGAGTTTGCAAATTTAGACAACTTGGCACAATAATAGGGGAGTTGGCAAAATCGAGACAACTTGGAAAAATATAGGACAGTTGGCAAAATTAGAAGTCACTTGGTAAAATGCAGATGAGTTGCAAAAATTGGAGTTGGTTTTGTGAAATTAAGGAGAGTTGGCAAAATTCGGAGTGACGGCAAAATTCAGGTGAGTTGTAAAAATTTGGATTATTTTCTGCAAAATTATGGCGAGCTGGCAAAATCGAGGCATCTTGGAAAAATTCGAATGCACTTAGTAAAATACGGGCGAATTGTGAAAATTGGAATTGGTTTTGTGAAATTGAGAGTTAGCACGATCGAGACAACTTGGAAAAATCTTTGGGAGTTGGCAAAATTCAGGTGAGACGTAAAAATGGGATTTTTTCCTGCAAATTATGGTGAGTTGGCAAAATCTAAGACAGTTGACAAAATTCGTAGCCACTTGGTAAAATACAAGAGAGTTCCCAAAATTGAGATTGGTTTTGTGAAATTAGGGTGAGTTGGCAAAATTCAGGAGAGGTGTAAAAATTGGGATTTTTTTCCTGTAAAATTATGGCGAGTTGGCAAAATCGTGGTAGTTTGACAAAATCTAGGACGGTTGGCAAAATTCGTAGCCACCTGGTAAAATACAGGCGAGTTATGAAAATTGGGATTGATTTTGTGAAATTAGGGTGAGTTGGCAAAATCCAGAGAAGTTGGCAAAATTCGAAGTGACTTGGTAAAATTCAAGTGAGATGTAAAAATTGGAATTTTTTTGTGAAATTATGCCAAGTTGGAAAAATCTAGGTGAGTGATAAAATTTGAAGCAATTGGTAAAAAACAAGTGAGTTCTGAAAATTGGAACTGGTTTTGTGAAATTAACAGAGTTGGCAAAATCGAGAAAACGTGGCAAAATCTAGAGAAGTAGGCAAAATAGGCCTTGGTAAAATTCAGGTGAGATGCAAAAAATTGGATTTTTTCCTGTAAAATTATGCCAAGTTGGCACAATCTAGAGAGTTGGCAAAATTCGAATCCCCTTAGTAAAATACAGGCGAGTTGTGAAAAATTGGGATTGTTTTAGTGCAATTAAAGAGAATTGACAAAATTCGAAGTGACTTGGCAAATTTAAGGGAGATATAAAAATTGAATATTTTATTTAAAATTATGGCAAGTTGGCAAAATTCGTAGCTACTTAGTAAAATACAGACGAGTTGCGAAAATTGGTATTGTTTTTTGTGCAGTTAAAAAAGCGAGTTGGCAAAATTCGAAGTGATTTGGCAAATTCAGGGCAGATGCAAATATAAATAAATTAAAAAATTTTAAAAATACCTATCTTCCTATAGAGCCCTGAAAAGTAGAAAATAAATCTACAGCATATCGATGGTGCAATAAGTCACTGAGTTGGTATTCGCTTCAAAGGAAGATAGGGCGCCAGCAATCTTGCCAAGTAGGTAAAGCGGCGCCGTATCTTCCTTCGAAGTGAATACAAATTCAGTGACTTATTGCACCATATATGCTTTAGGTTGATTTTCTACTTTTTTAGGGTCCTACAGGAAGATAGGTATTTCTTAAAATATTTTAATTTATTTACATTTTTTGCCACTAAAAACACCTACTTTCAAACACTTTCCTTTCATATATGATTCATAAACATCGAGCACATTTCCCCTTCCTTTTGGAGTCATGTTTGAGGTAGCCCACGACAGTGGAGACATCACAAGCTTTAATTTGAGATAAGACTCGTTAAAGTAGAACCCCGCGAAAATCCGCCCCCCCCCCCTTTTTTTTCATGGTAGAATAGTGGGGGAAAATTCGAAATAGTTTACGACCGTCATTATATGAGCTTTCATATGTAACTGTAAGCCCTCGCGTTCGGAAGATATTGTAGAATGACTTTCCCATTCCCGTTTGTTAGGGGGGAAAGAAAGTATCGGGGTCAATGTTTCATAGCCTATGACACTCCCCGCTAAACAAGCTTTCATTCGACGTAAAGCTTGTTATTTTCGGCATATGCGTTCTGAAGATATATCTGAAGAATAGTTTTAATATTTCCCCTTTTTTAGGGGGGAAGAATGCATGGGGGGTCACAATATTGTAGCCCATGACAATACCCGCGTCATACACTTTCATTTGGCACATAAATCATTAAGTTTCCCCATCACGTTAGAAAGATATTGCGAAATAACCTTTCGTGAAATCCACAAACCGACCAACTGACAAATCGATTAACCGAGAAACCGACTACCGACAAACCGATAGATATCAAATCCGAAAGCAACAGTAGGAAAATAGATAAAAATTAAGGATTTCTTTTTTTAAATATATTGCATGGATGCCCCCCTCCACACGGAGTGAAAATACGGTCATGTAATTGAAATAAAGTTATGTAAATTACTTATTTCTTCAGTTGGCAAAATTTAATTTCTGAGTTGGGAAATTTTCGTTCTCTCCCAACCATAGTCTATTCGCCACGCTCTTGTGTGTTGTCATCAGATCTCTCTGGTGTATACGCATGCCGCAGTGCTTCGGAGCCTGGACAACGGGTTCTTGCAACTGTTTTCGACTTAAGGCTCATATCAGAGGTTATTTTATGTAATGATCATTTATATGCAAATAGGTCTTCTATTTGTCTTCGTTCAAACTTACCCATCTGTGCATGTTGCATCTATATTGTTGGGGCATTTCTCACAGATTCTTTTGAACATAAAAAAGGCTTGAATATTTTATCACATAAACAGAAGCAGCTGAAACGTTATCCATACTACTGATTCCGTCTCTTCCACATTTTTACAAGATTCGGTTTGAAAGCTAATCATTATATATCGCCACGATGAACATTAATGGAAATACAGATAATGAAGACGTATAATTTTTAATGTCTGGCGGACATATATATATATGTACATATGTATACGTCTATATATAATATTCAAACGAAATTAAAAAAAGGTTATTGGTTAAACTGACTTTCCGAACACTTTTATTTTGGACGGAAAAGCCATTTTATGATATCAAATGTATATCTACACTTACCTAGAAGATGGGCTGGAATTGGTCCATCACTCCGTATCTTAGAACCGTATGTGTCAATGAGTTGCCTGCGAACGTAAGCATGAAGCTGTAAATAAAATGGGCGCATTTGCTGCCAAAGACTTTCTACGTCTTTTTGGAAGGTGTCGGACTCGTAATTTTCTCTCCACAAATCACCTGCGTCGGAAAAGCCTAGAAAAGAATAAAATGCACTGTGACAAAGGTGACTGATATATAAACCTATACTTTACAAAAACAGCACAGTTTCGTTTCAACTAATAAAAAAATTGCCGCAAAACGTACGAAAGCGAATACAAAACAAAAATGAATTATAAGTTGAACAGTCCAAGAGGCAATGAAAACTTTGTACTAAATACAAAGAAACAAAAAATTGCTTTCGAACTAATTTAAGTCGAAAATTTGAATACATTAAACTTTGCATAACATCGCAACAAATATTAGGACTCATGTAAGAAACATTTAAACAGTTTTTTTCGTAAAGTGGTGAGTGGGATATAAAAGCCAACTGATAATATTTAGAAGACAATGTTCTTTGTCAAAACAAATGTTCTTAAACTTTACTCTACGCTGAGATTCAACTTTTATCCTGTAAACATAGTGTACCCACATATTTAGTATGTAAACATGGCAGATCCTCCGATTTTTTGTCAGTAAACATTGGAGACCCGCCCCATTGCAATTTTTAAGTCGACAAAAAAGTCGTATCTGCAAACACATAAATAATGTTGATACACCTAATCGCTTTAATATTGCTTGAATTAAAGAAAAAATACGTTGACGCCCAAATACTGCAGGAATTAGCGAATATCTAAGAAAACTGCAGATCATTAGGGATCATGGAATTTTTATGAGGTTTTCCAGAGTTTTCTGACGTACCTGCGAATAACTTCCGAAGTAGATGCTAAGTAATAGAAGCTCCCACCCCCAGGGGTCTGTGGGCCACCGTTTAACGGTCGTCTAAAGAGGTGTTCATCAAATGACTGTACATGGTGTCCGTCGACGACTATGCATAAATTACGGAAAAATACCGTGTGGCTCATGGCTTAGAAAAAAAAGTAATAAAAATAATTTAGAAAGGTTTAGAAAAATTTATTCTACACTGCTTGACAAAATGAAGCTAGCACTAAAAAGAGGCATAACCGTTTTTATTGTACATATATTTAAATAAAAATTTGCCCAGAAAAGCATTTTAATATGAGGAAATATGTAGAAAACGAGAACCTCACATCGGAAATGAACGCATTACAATGCATCATTAAAAAAAGAAAAATTATGCATCGCAAAAGTTGACTTTAGATGATCCAAAATATGCATATATGACGTCAATATGGAATATGATCCCTTTTGATGGCCAACGAGGTCTGACAGACTCGATCCATGCTGAATACAAGGTTCTTCAGAAGAGTCTAAGGCGACAAATTCCATTCTTCCACAAGATCTAACTTTATCACACGAAGCAATCGAGGAGATGGCTTACGGTTCGCAATATGTCTCTCTAAAGCATCCCATACATGTTCGATGGAATTTAGGTCTGGCAACCTGCTGGCCAGGTCATTCAGTGGGTATCTTCTGTTTCTAAATAATGTTTCACCATGTTAGCTCCATACGGACGGACACTGTCGTGCATAAACAAGAATCTGCGGCAAGAAATCAGTGTCCTCATGAAAAGTCGCACATAATTTCAAAGATCTCTTCTCTATACATCTGAGAACTCAGTTACGGAGCTTCCATCGAACTTATGAAGAGGAGTAAGGCCACAGATGTTTATGCCAAGTCAGAAAAGCACACCACCTCCACCATTAGTATCTTTTTTCTCTGATATTGGAGGGATGGTATAGCATCCCTCCCATATCTGAAAATCCCAAAAATCACCTAATTTTTCTCTCCATGATAAAAACGTCTAAAATCACATCCAGGTGTTCCAACCACTGAGCTATCACCAGTCTGCCATTCGTCTACTTAGTTGTGACGTTTAAATCTCACTGATCTTGTCGCTCATGGCACCATCTATGATCTGGAAAGGCACTACTCAGTGAAGAATGATAGAGCTGGTGATAGCTTAGTGGTTAGAGTAACTGGGAGGCGTTAATCCCATTCATCGGCGAAATTAATTTTTCCACAATTATTTCTTAAATTATATGTCAACATGTAATCTGTGAATTCATTATTGATTGATTCTTGTACATTATATTTATTTTTTTAAATGTAACGTTTTAAATAAATTATATGTTAAAATATCACGAGAAAATGTTTAAAAGAAATTGTAAATGAGATTTCTAAAAGTACGGGAATCTCTTAAAGTTTCATATTTAAAATAAAAATAGATTCAAGTTCGATTCCACACTCCAGATAAAAGCAACAACAAGTTATTAAACAGTTGCAAAAATATAATCAATTTACAGCTATCAGTAAAAAGGTTCACGAATTCTTCTTCAGAAATGAACTGCTGAATTTAAACAAAACATTAATAAAGATAAAACTCAGATCTTGATTTGCCTAATTTGAGTAGAACAGCATTGTATACATTTCTAAAAGCTATCGATTCATAAACGCGAAACTGTTTTAACTGAATGAAACAATATTATAATATGGAGGCGAAATTATTCACGTCAAAATAAAGCATATTACGAAAACAAAAGAAAAATTTATTTTTAGTTGAAACTTGGGTAAATTCAGTTTTCACAAAGGACACGCCATTTCTAAAGTGTGGCAGAATTAAAGTGTCAACATCTCGGAAATTGTTTACCCAGTGCTTTCTATAGGTCTAAAACAATCAGTTATAGTAAAATAAAAAGGCTTATAATTACTCACATAGAAAGTGGTAATAGGTTCACTGATGGAGCACAGTAATTAACTGAATCGAAAAGTAATAGAAAATGAAGAAATGAATGCGGAAGTATTTAAAAATCTGATGTTATCTTTATTGCCAAAATCAACTGCAAACTTTTTTATAGTAATGGTTAATCTCTCGTAATACAGTGCAAACAGTGGAAAAGAGTTCCAACTATGGCGTGGAAAAAGTAAAATATTATTAACTGGTTAAAACAGCATGACATTGAGCATAATAACAGTATGTTAAAGATAAAACTCTTAAAAAAATTAAAGATGTGAAAAACAATAAAGAGAGTAAATATATATTTTATTCCTAGGTGATACTTTTCAGGGGGTGCTGTTGCCCCCAGTTTATTTTGATAGAATATAATGAATGAAACGACGAATTCCTCGAAAGTGAAGATATTCACAGTATGGAGTGGCTAGCTTATTCTTCAGACCTGAACATCCAGCAATCCACAACAACACATCCACACAAAGTCCAGCACATCCATACAAGCCCACAGAGTCCCAGCACATCCACACGAGATCTACAAGGAAACTGATTTGCAGTCGTTTGGTAGTCACTGTTTTTTTAAATGTTTTCCACAAATTATATTTGAATGATCATGTTTTGGATCACTGCCCGTTTAAATGAGTACAAATGAGTGTTTTGCTAATGGCATTTCAAATATATTTTTTTTAATGATTCCTTGAAACTATGATATATATAGTACCCAAAACAAGTTTTTTTTTATATCTCATCGCACATATGGAGCACCCCATCTTCCTTGCACCAACTCTCTGACCACGAACGACCTAGCACAGGTCTCCGTGTTTACCCATCATAACAATCGCAGGTACGCTATGCAACAGGTAGGTCTCTGACCTACCTGCTGCATAGCGTACTATAGCAGTACTACAGAGGTAGGTGTACGGATTTATAGAGGTAGGTGTACGGATTTATAGAGGTAGGTGACTGATTTATAGCGTGCAAGAAGTTTTCGCTGGCTGCATTATTGTGGCGGAGTAAGGCAGGTTTGTCGATGGCTACGGTATGTAAAATGAATTTTGCTTTCAGTGTATGTTATGTGCTTAACCTTTAGACACCACTGTACGTATATGTTAGAAATGAATATTTAGTCGAAGCAGGGTATACACTACTACATCTGTATTACTGCTGCTAATTTATATTCAGCAGAAATGATTTGGAGTTAAGTAAAAGGCTATGTCGCCAAAAATAATAAATTTTTTAAACTCAAAGAAGTAAGGTTATTATTTGAAGGAGGTATCTGACTACTTTCAGCAGAAAACTGGCAAAAAATATATTAGACACGTAATCGCTAAAGAAGATTGTGGAAAGTCGATTTAATAAGTCTGTGGTTCTCAACCTTTTTGGCTGAGGTACCCCGTGGAGGATCGGCTAGATCCTCAGTATTCCTAAGATTATTGTAGGCACAGAAAGATAAGAAAGGGTACTTTTCGGTTCTTTGCATGTATGTACTGTATTATAGTGCAATCAAAAAACAAACGCTTCGCTTAAAAGTTTTGGCTAAAAAACGATGTAAGTATTATTAGGACTCGAAATAAAAAAAAATAAAAATTAGCCTTACTCACTGAATATAATGAGAGACCTGTTGCGACAGGTTTTCAGTGATTTTGCTGTAATTAGGTGTCATAGCTGATAGTTGACAGCAAATATCTGCTGAGGTTATTTTTAATTCAACGCTCAAGGTTCCCCTTGGTATCTCTCAAGGTTGAGAACCACTGCAATAAGTGAGCAAATCGTTGAAAATATACTTGCTGACTTATAAAGCAACAACAGTGACGATACCATAGGCAAAGTATTCAGAAGATGGCGATTTACAGCCACTTGCGAACTGAAATTGCTATTTCATTTTAAGATAAAATTCGTTCAAAATTTTTATCGATATTCTTTGTATTACTTCATAGCTTTAAATAAAATTTTACATTATTGACAGTGGTATTTATTTAGCACGGGAGATACAGGGTCGACGATTAAGGGGTTGCAATACTTGCTTCCACAGGAGGCGAGAATAAAACCTCTGAAAATATGATGCAGTATATTACGTTAAATATTTATAAGCAAAATATATTTGTCGTACTAAAGGCCAGTGTGAAGGTGATTCGAGTGGAGCAGCCGAACGAGTCTCCGCGGTCAGAGTCCGAACCAGTCAACACCTACTGAAGCGGAAGGTCAGAGGACCAAGCAATGACGTAACTATAGGTAGTTTTAACCTCGATCTTCGCCTAATATTTTTTTCTCATTTTAGTTCTGTTCACAGCACAGATTTTATTTTATCTGATTTAATTTTTTAGTACTATTGAGTATTATTTGCACTTTCATATTCATATTATGGAACAATACGATACGAATATTTCTAGCAAGTGACTGAATTTGTAGCATTTATGGTTACTTGTCTCCTGAAAATTATTGGGAACAGAGTTTTCAAAACGACTTTTAATGAAAATTAAGAGCATCATTTTATGTAACCGCTAAAGGATGTGGTGATAACCAAAGTTCAGTATAATACAATATCTTTTCATTCTGAATAAATATTTGTAAAACAAATTACTAACATTCGTAATTATACTTGTATTTTTTTAAACAGTGTGAGTTGGGTTTGGTTATTTTACATCTGAGCGGCACTTTTTTGTACACCATGGGCTAAATGGCCAGGTCACATGGACCCTGAAGGCTCAGAGAAGGTTGGGGGAGGGGACCCACTGGAACAGCTGTTGGGAGACAAATGGTTGCCTCCCGTCAAGGCCATCCAACGTGTTCTTTAACGTGCACAGGGTATGGCTCTCCCGCACACGGGGCCACGGCTTAACGTCCCATCCGACGGACGGCGGCCTTTCCAAGCCCATCGGTGTCCCCTACTGATCGTGGGCAGGGCAGGGAATTTTGCGGAGATAAATCTCAACGCTGACCCAGCGTGGGACTCGAACCTGGGAACTACAGATTACGAGCCTGGCGCGCTACCAACTGAGCCACCCCCGCCCCTACGGTGAGTGAACATTTATATATACTTAACCTTAACATCACCTCTTATTTTACAATCAGATTTTCTTTATATTCAAGTTTAATATGGCAATTTAAAATTTAAATCATGCTGGCATTAAATGCAAAAATTCTATCATTTTATGTACGATTGTTTAGCAATGTACATCAGCAGATATACACCGAAGAGCCAAAACATTATGACCAGCAATGTCTGTATGCAAATCGAAACACCTGCAGGTAAATGACGGCGCTTGTGAAGGTCATGAAACTTTATAAATAACACCTGATACTGAGCTCTGTTATTCAGTAGTATTCTTGTTTTTCTGATGGGAAAGGCAGTGGTCTTAAGGGAGTTTGACAAAGGCCGAATTGTAGTGGCCAGACAGCTGGGTGAGAGCATTTCCGAGATGGCAAGGCCTGTGGACTGCTCATGGTCAGCCGTGGTTAGTACCTTCAAAAAGTGGTCCGAGGAGGGAAAAACCACGAACCGCTGTAGCAAGGTGTGGGCCGACCATGGCTACTCGATGCTAGAGGTGAGCGAAGGCTATTCCATATGGTACAAGCCAACATATGGGATACTGTGGCGCAACTCGCTCGTAATTTGAATTCTGGTGACGGGAGTAATGTCACAACACACAGTACATCGAACCCTGCTAAAAATGGGGCTGTGTAGCCGCTGGTCACTCCGAGTGCCCATGCTAATCTCGGTTCAGCATTGAAAGCACCTGCAATGGGCACACGAGCATCAAAACTGGACCTTGAACGATTGGAAGAAGGTCGTCTGGTCCAATGAATCTCGTTTCCTGTTGCACCATGTGGACAGCCGGGTACATGTGCATCGCTTACCTGGGAAAGTGTTGGCACCAGGATGCACCGGTGGAGGAAGTGTAATGCTTTGGGCAATGTTCTTGCAAGAAACCCTGGTTCCAGTCATTCATGTGCAGGAACTATGACGTCTACCATCTACCTAAACATTATTGCAGACCAGGTACATCCTGTCATGGCAACGGCATTCCCCTCTAGTAGTCCATTCTTTCAGCAGGATAATGTGTCATGCCACACTGCCTGCATTGTTCAAGAATGGTTCGTGGAACATGGGGAAGACTTCCAGGTACTGCCCTGGCCTCCACATTCCCTAGACATCAATCCAATCGAATATTTGTGGTTAATCGTATATTGTGGAACAGCATATCCGATCCGCAGTAGCTCAACCTCGTAACTTACAAGAGTTAAGGATCTGCTGGTAACGTATTGGTACCAGATACCACAAGTCACCTTCAGAAATCTTGTACCGTCCATGCCTCGCCTGGTAAGAGCTATTTTGGCGCCATGTGGAGGACCAACATCATATTAGGCAAGTAGTCATAATGTTTTGGCTCTGCGGTGTATATATATATATCTGACTAGTCTTTTGATAACTGAGAATATCATAATAGAAAATCACAATATTCAACTATCATGCTTTAGAAAGTAAATATCAATGTTATTAAATTTGATGGCTATAATCTCATCGTTGCAGAATGTTCAATTTTACGGAAGGTTATGATGTTACTTATCCATCCGGAACTATCCGCCATTTTGAATTTTATTATATGAACACAATTCAAACGACAAAATTGTAAAAAAAAACTATCAAATTCTTGGGTAATTAAATCTGTTATAATTCTATTTAATTGCTCAAATTTTTGCTTCACTTTTATTTAACTCTCGTGTATGACACGGCTTTGTGACCTGACTATTAGGCCAGGTCTAGGTACACGTTTTAGCTGAAAGACCGCATAGAAAAGTGAAATGGAAGGGTCAGCAGCCAAATAAATATCTAATAACGTATGAAAAAATCTATATGTATGTATGTATGTATGTATGTATGTATGTATACATGTATGTATCTGTCTATCAGTATGTATGTAATAACGTATATAAAACCAATACAAAAAAAGAAATCTAAAGTAAAACATCAAGCAATATAATTTTATTAATATTAACTATTCTAATGAGACTTTGTTTTGCCGAAGTTGGACTTCTCAATACGTTCTTTTCTCTTACAAATAAATTTTTTATCAATAGCTCTCGGGTTATGGTCCGTAATTTGTCTAGGTCTGGACAGATCCCTTGTGATATGATCATTTAATCCACTGTGTGTGTAAAAATTCATCTAAAATTAAAACAGCAACTGCGTTTCGCAGCAGCATGATAGTTGAATAATTAGTCCTGTAAAATTCTGAAATTATTCCTCTATTGCATACGCAATAAATATATCTAAGTAGTACAAACAACGTACCATTGATTTGACAGTTGTACACAACAGTGACGTTGTACATAACTGTCAAATCAATGACAGTTGTGTACAACGTACCATTGATTTGACAGGTCGCACTAAATTTCCATATTTCTCAAAAATCTCTTTCATTATCTTTCCCAATATTTTCACGACTTGAAAAAATAACTACCATTGATTTTATGTTCAGTTGTATATAATTCAAATCGCGGAATAATTGTATAATATTTTCAATTTTCCTAATACCCGCCCTTAATTAAGACTTCCATGGATATCTTACCGTTTAATTTTGCCGCTTCATTCTTCAATGTTACATAATTAAGAAACTGTTCTTTAATCTTTTTTCCTGAAACGTCTCTCCACGCCTTCCACACATATGCCAATTCCTCGTAGTTCCGGGATTTGATAAGAATCCGAGTTAGATCTGTGGGTTTTGAAAACAAAAATAAAATTACTTTCGGTATTAAAACATTCAATTACATATCTATGAAATAATTAGTACAATAAAAATTTGTCCATTGGAAGTAGTTTCATATTTAATTGCATGTTATAACAACTCATATACATATTAACTTGTTATCTTATGCTGCGTTCATCAAATCCTTTACTTCGAAGCAAATCTTTGAAACAAATTTCTACAAATGACGCTTTTATACAGAATTATTTTGCCCAAATATTCATTTTTCATTATGTTTTTTATATACCCTCACATGAATATATATACATAATATACTACTTGAACTCATAATGCACACTGAGTTAAAAGATCATGCTGCTTAAAACTGTCATAAACTCAGCAGAAAGCAGAAGATATTTTTCGTACAGAAAGAATAATTTTTCTACAGAATGAATTTCTGAGTCATTTCTGTCCTTCATACCATCTGTGCTTAAATTTACATACATATACAGAATCCACAAGCAGCCATGGGGTAAGGAGGTCCAACCAGACTATGAATTTAGGTCTCCAAAAATGTCTATCCTGAGCTACAGCTGCTTCATTTGACCACAAAAGGCCAATTCTAGTAAGGTCTTGTTTGACATTGTCTGCCCACCGCATCCTAGGTCTCATCCACTTTCTGAGGCCTTTAGGCATACTGTTCACAACCCTATTTTCTAATCCATAATTATGTATATATAGATGGTCAAACTAACGGAGTTTCTTCTCTGCACAATATGCTGTTCAAAGGAGGTTGCTGATTCCTTTACCTAACCTCGTCATTACTTACAGAGTTAAACCAGGATACTGTATAAGCATCTACATAGAATAAAATGCATCATTTTTCCTCTTATCTTGCTCACAAAGGTCCTTCACTACTCTAACTAACCCTAGAAAGAACCAACTTATTACACAGCCTAATTTTAGCTTTTATGCATAATGCCTATTTCTCCATAAGAACAATATAATTTAAGCTCTTCAACTTCAAAACACCATTTAACTAACCATCAGAGTTTAATTTCAGGTCCACTTATAATGCACAGCATGTATTCCTATTAGGACTAGCTCCTTCGATATATACCGTATTTCTTCGATTCTAAGACGCACTTTTTCCCCCCTATAAACGTCTCTAAAAATGGGGTGCGTCTTAGAATCGCCGTTTTTTTTTTTTCAAATTTTCCTGCGCTTTACACACGGAACCACACGTTTTCTTTTTACGCGGAAACCCCTCCTCCAAGTTTGGCCGTTATCGCATTCTCCAATTCCAATGGAGAATAAAGTGGCGTGGGTATTTTCCCGCGCTTTCCAAATGTGAAGTCACCGTTATTTCAATATAGTGGCGCTCTGTGAGTGAATTATAGTGAACTTGGAACCTTGGCTGTTGACTAACAACCTTCCGCTGACACCTTCCGGAAAAATTAAAAAAGCGCAGGCATCAAAATTGGCGGAATGGGTATCAACAGCTTGGAAGCTAATCCCAGAAACAAAAGTGCAGCACTCAGTTAAAAAATGTTGCATCACCAGCGGTCTCGATGGCTCAGAAGACGATATATTCTGGGATAATGAAGATAAAGACGGCTCAGAAGAATCACTCTGAATGTGAAGTAAACTTTGATATTGATGCAGATATAACGACTCGGAAGAATCAGACTCTGATATTGATTCAAAAGGAAGTGATTAATAACATACCTACAGATAAATAGGTACTATTGTTGTTAATAAATTGATTTCTATTATAATAAAAAATTTGTTAGATATATTTTACCGTTTTCTTTTTTTCTTGGAATCAAAGCTTTGTTTTTTGTTGGCGGTACTGAAATTAAGGTGCGTCTTACAATCGATGGCGTCTTAGAATCGAAGAAATACGGTACTTCAATCTTCAAATATCACAAAAATATTTAAACTTAAATGCTAAAAATATAAAATTCTGAATCAAAATAATATTAATCATTAAGTGTAATAATTATTAAACATTAAGTAATATTAAACATTAAGTGTATAATATTAAATATTAAAACTTAAATTAACAATAATTTAAATGTATTGCAAATACACTGGTGCTCAAAATAAAAGGATAATGTAAAAATTCGTACGTAACTCGAAGATTTTTTAGGGAAAGCAATAAGATTTGATAAAGAGGTAATTATTATTACATTACGAATGTAAATCAAGTAGAAGAAATTCATAATTGTACACTGTGCATGAGTTGAAATCATAATCGTGTAACTGACATGAAGGAACAGTCCATGGAACAATACTTAAAGTCTGTTACGTACGACATGCGTTATGTTAATATAGAGTATGATCACCCCTGACAACCATGCAGCTCAAGTAATGACTCCTCATACAGTTTATGAGGGTATCGATGGAATCTTGAGGGATTAATGACCACTTCTCAACAAGTGCTGTTCTGAATTCGTGGAATGTTCTGTGAGGTGGCTGGCGAGCTCCAATGGATCTCCCTAGAGCATCCCATACATGCTCAATGGGATTGAGGTCAGGAGATCTGGGTGGCCACTCCATTTGGCGAATATTTTCCACTTCGAGAAAATCGTCGACCACATGAGCTCGATGAAGGCGGGCGTTATTGTCCATAAGAATAAAATCTGGACTGACGGCTTCCCTGAATGGCCTGACATATGGGTTCAGGAAATTGTCTCTGTACCACAGGGCAGTAATAGAACACTCGAAAAGATGTGTATGTCTGTATGCTCGTTCGTCATAATTCCTACCCTAACCATCATGCCAAAGGGCACCAGAGTAGTCTCATTCTTTGATGTTCGAGGGACTGTAGCTGGTCCCTGGTTCTCTCTAGATGCGAATACGTCGCGAATCAGTACTTAAGTTGAATCGTAATTCATTTGTAAACATAACATGTGCCCACTGGTCTGAATTCAAAGTGTGATGTTGACGACTCCATGTTAAACGAGCTCGCTGGTAGCGGGAGTTAGAGGGACATAAATAACAGGTCTTCTGGCATAAAGGCATTGCTCACGAAGTCTCTTGTAAATAGTTATGCCTTGAAACCCTCGTTCTTGTAGCCATTGCAAGTTCCAAAGACAGTAGCCTAGCGGTCATCTCTCTGTTCCGTCTGGCAGTAAGACTTATATAGTGATCGTCTGCAGCAGTTGTGGCCCTGGGATGATCTTGTTCTAGTGGACGACGAACATCTCTTGTGCGTTGAAATTGTCTCCAGAGTCTTGAAAGGACATTTTGTGGAACATTTAATGCTCTGGAAACTTCCATTTGGGACTGACGTGCTTCCATCCTTCCAATCGCCCTTCACCGCTGAAAATTATCCATATAATATCTTCGAGACATAATCAGCTCGACATACCGCTGAAGTGAAAGCAATGAGTTGCCTAGAATAGCTATAAGCTGCGAGTAGACTTGCGCGTCTTTTTAGCGCATTCCTATTTGGCATATTTCGGCTTACGTGCAGCAACTGTAAAGGCGGGATAGTTTTCCGCATAGTTTATTTTCCATGTTCGACCATTTTCAGTGCATTATTTTATATATATCAGCAGCTATATACGTTTTTCTCGATTATTCAATTTTGAGCACCAGTATATAACAAAGCATTGCACTTAGAGATGCGTGGTCTTTGAACACGGAATGAAAGCAATTGCCAAATGCAGTGCTAATAATTAACTGGAAAGCTGTTCCGGAATTAAACATTTTTACAGTCTTTTGAGTTCGGGTATCTCTATTTTTTTTAAGTAAATAAGGGCACCTCGTTTAGAGTTGCCCCCCTACAGCGTTGATTCTTTACAACATTGTTCGTCTCAGACAGTGCTTTTTTTCTGGCGGTACGCAACGGTACGCAGACACCTTTTTTCTTAAGTTTTTCAAATTTTGCGATTTATTGACAGCAAAATGTATTATAAATATTCCGGTAGATCGTACTGTGTTCAGGAATTGAATTTTCAGTTTTGATTACTCATAATAAGTTGGTACTCTGCTTTCCTGTTTCATAGGTTGGTACGCAACCGGAAACAGGAAGTTGTGTTCACTTCCGATTGCTCCCAATATCAGTTTATCAGTTCTATAATCCACTCTGCAACAGGCAGGTGTTCGCAGGTGTTCACATGAGTTTTGAATTAATCTAAGTTAAATCAGTGCAATCATTGTTCAAAATGAATAAAATAAGTAATTACTTTATGCCAACGAGTAAAAAAAGAAGGCTGAAGAAGCAGAAATTGTTGAATTGGGTGTAAAGGATTTTTTATCCAAAATGTGTGGGTCTCTCTGAATCTAATTTAGAACAATGGCAAAAGAGAAAAAAAGTCGATGGATATATGCCAAATGTGGTGTGACTGCTTCAGAAGAAACAGAAGCATCCTCAAAGAGTTACCATTGTTTAGAAGACTTAAGCGCAAACCGAATAAGTACTGTAAATTCAGAGGATTCTGGGCAGTGAAGATACGTTAATGGAAATGGTATTGGGTCTTAATTTGGAAATCAGGGGACATAAAGATAAGAGGTAGGATAACCTTTCTACAATTAAGAACATTAAGGAGATAAAGAAGTTCATAGACTTCCGTTACGGGAAACTTGATGTTCATGTCAAATCTTTCAATATATTTAAAGTGAAATTCAACTTACTGAAAGAACAAAATAAATATTTAATAATAATAATTTTAAAAGTTCAGTTTGCAGCAACTGCGCAACACAATAATTTCCGCACATAATATGCAATAATACAACATTCCTGCACAACACATCCAGCCCCTTATAAGTTACATGCCCCGACGAATTCCGGCTGTTCTGTAGGCAAAGGAAGTGCAACATGTTACCAGGCACTAATAAACTGGGATCTCAGTGTATATGTATCATATGGGAATGTGCTATATTCTGAGGGCCTTAGCTGTGTTTAACAGTTTGATGAATGAAATGGCTTAAATTGATATTCCTTGGAGATTTTCTCCAGTTAGCTTAACATTGCTTGATTGTTGCTTTGTTTTTGTAGGCATTCACTTAATGAGGTGGAAAGCTGTACATTCCCGTACAGAAATTGCTTTACAGACATTAACGCGGCGAGAGGATATCCCAACCCTACCTACATAATCTATTGCACACAGAACTGAATCATGCTCCTACAGGGTTTTCGAGAACGAGCTATGTCACTGATGCGCTAAACAAGCATGGCCAATGAATAAGACAAGAACATGACTTCTTTCCTAAGACACTCTCTTTCTGCTTCTGTCCATTGCTCCTCTTGGTGACTCACATCCTAACTCCTCTGGATTCAAGTGGGGTGGATGGAGATATCATAAAGCCATTTACTGTGCTTGCTTCAGTGATCATATGGAAAACTGCACAACTTGTGCCACGAATGACACAATGAGCAACATTCTATTTTAAAACACTTCTGAAAATACACATATAGCAGAGATAGATAGATATATATTAGGTTGTTGCATATCAGCCGTCCCGTGGCCGAGTGGTTAGCACGCTTGGCTACTGATCTAAGGGACCGGTTCGAGCCCCGGAATTAGGCATGGATGTGTGTGTCGTTTTTCTGCTAAGGTCCTGCCATCCTCTCAGATCTCCTACTGTGGCATATAAACTGACAGGCTCCTGTCAGACCTCTGTGGCAAGCAGCTGCTTGAGGGGGTATTTATTATTTATTTATTGTTGCATATCAAATGGCCGATTTCGCAGATGTATGTCGTTTTCGATATTTTGAGGACTGAAAATGTTTTCAGATGCCGCTTCTGATACGCCATATTGCCATGAAGCCTGCTTACGATAAAACAGCAACCATTTCGCCAGTAGATTTTGGGGTAAGTGAATTATAAGAGCTTAAAGGGAATAATGGATGAGGGTCAAATTCGTGTTCTTTTCTTATATACGTTTAAACTGGGACATAACCCTGCGGATGCAACTTGCAACATCAATGCAACATTTGGAGAAGGCACAGCTAGTGAACGGACAACACGACGTTAGATTGAAAAATTCATTAGCCTTCAAATTAAGTCACATGGTCGACCCAAAGAAGCGATTGATAACGATCGATTGAACGCTTTAATTGAATCCGACAAACGCCAAACTGTACAAGTCAGCGCAGGAATATTAGGCAATCATTATTCAACAGTTTCCCGGCATCTGAAAGTCATCGGGAAAGTAAAGGAGTTAGATAAATAGGTTCTGCATGAATTAACGGACACTCATAAGGAACGTCGACTTGAAGCGCTCACTTTCCTTCTCACTATGCAAAAAGAGGATCCGTTTTTGCAGACAGTGATAACTCCACGTGTGATGAAAAATGAATCCTATACGACAATTGTCAACACTGTGCTCAATGGCTGGATGTCGCGGAAGCACCCAAACACATGCCCAAGCCTAATTTTCTCCCGAAGAAGGTTATGGTGGTCTGCAGCCGGTGTTATCCATTATTCATTCCTAAAACAGGGTGAAACAATAATGCAGAGAAGCAGCCTGCATTGGTTCCATTGTTCCATGATAACGCTCGACCTCACATCTCACAAATAACGGTCAAGGAACTCCATCAGTTACAGTATCAAACTGTTGCTCACTCTGCATATTCATCAGACCTATCGCCAACTGACTACGATTTTGTCAATCAACTAGACCACAACTAGATTTTATCAATCAACTAGACAACAACTATATTGGCCTAAATGCCCTTGTTTTGCGGTGGCAAAAATGTATTGAATCTGTTGGTGGTTATTTTGATTAAGTAAAATTATTTTTAACACAGTTATAGCTGTTGAATATTTCACTAACAACTCGGCCATTTCATTTGCAACCACCTAATACAAGAACAGTAAACATATAATAAATTTGAGCGATACGACACCTTCTTGAAATTACAGATAAGGATGAGATTATTACAGCTCATAGAGTACTTACGGTTACTAAAGGCAACATAAAGCCATTAATTGTCAAAATTCAAAGATAGCAATGTTAGTGACAAATGGATTCAGAAAGCTAAGATGAAAAAAAAACTTGAGTGATACTAGTTTAAGTGAAAATAGGTATTAATGAACAAAATATGTGAAGTCTTTATTTTACACAGTTAAGCAATTTTAAATTTCTCATGAATACTAATCTGTTTGGATTAAAGAAATGAAAATCTTGAGAAAGTCATCTGATTCCTGATTACATAGGATAAGTAGTGATGATGATGACTTAAATAAGTTGTAATGAATTATCAGTGGCTGAAAGTACTCTAAATGTGACAGGGATGATTTAGAGGAGTAAAATAAGAATTTGATTATTACAAAAACAATCTGAATAAAAACAATTTATTCTTGATGTAAATGCTATGCTTGTTTTACACATTGTAATGTTACAAACAAAACGTTAATGACTAAATGGTAAATTTGGAATATATAATAGATAACTTTGATCTAAGTTTACTCTCTGAAACCTAGGTAAGGGAGGAGGAGAGTGATTTATATCAGATTAAAAATATTTAAATGTTTTATCAATGCAGAGATTTTAATAGGTCAGGTGGTGTTTTAGCTTCTGTAAGAAATTATTACTTTCAGTTTTATCTATAGCAGTTTTCTATGTGCAGTGCAGAAGGAATAAATTTATATAATAGCAATAAAAATATATTTATAATTTTGGTATACAGATCACATCAATATTCAGCTGAGGTTTTCAATAACCTTTTCACTATCGGTATGATAGTGAAAAGGTTATTTGGTATGTCCCAAATATATATGGTGAAAAGGTATGCCCCAAAATAGCCGAGATTTTAAATGAACTTTTCCAATCATTGCTATTCCTTTCTCTTCAATACCTTCTACTTGCAATTTGGACAATTTTGTGCCGGTATAATAGTAAAAGGGTTAATGAATTAAAAGATTATTTAAACTGCGTATCTATTGATAATATTTTTGTTGGAGATGCAAATTTAGACTTGTTATTAGATAAGAGGGCGTTAAATGAATATTTGAGTACAATATCAGGATTTGGATTGAGGAATTATGTGAATTTAGCTACAAGAGTGGTGAAAGATAGTGCAAGCTGCCTGGAACATGTGTTAAAAATGTAACACATATTACAATTGAAGGAGCTCTGTATGATAGTGATTTATCAGATCATTATCTTATTGTTACTGAAGTTTTAGCTACAAATTATACATCTGATATAAAATGAAATAAAGAGGTAAGAACTACAACTGATTACCCAAAGTTTGAAAATTATGCTAAAGAATTAAATTTTGGAGTTTACTCAACTATACACAGTAACTACAATAAATATTCCAATGAAAGCTTTTAAAAACTAAACCTAAATAAACCACTTATGAGACAAATTCCTTTTAATTAAAACGAAAAGAGAAAAGAATAAGCGGCTTGGCTATCCACTGAATTATTCACTATATAAAGAAAAAGGAAATATTACACATTCACTGTAAAAATATCCTGAGAACATACAGACTGAAACAAATTATAAAATTTTAGCAAATGTGTAAAACAAAAAATAAAATATGCTAAAGACAAATATTTCAAGGATAAATTAGATAAATGTGATAATAACAAAATAAAGCAACGGATTCTTGTAAAAGATTTGCTTGAAATAAAGAAAAGCACTAAAAAACTGAATGTGAAAATGTACTAAAAATGCCCACTGATATGAATTAAGCTTTCATTCACACAGTGGAAATTAAGGGAAAACCAGAAGGTGAAACATCCATTCATAAACATAATTTAAATTCGTATAGTACTTTAGATTCCAATTTTATTGGCAGTGCCAGCGAAAAAGGAGTTAAAGATATTATAGGCAGGTTATAAACAATAATAAAAGTAGAGGACATGATGGTTTTACTGTTCAAATGTCGAAGATATTGTTAAATATCACTGAGACGTTTTATAAAATTAGTGAATTTTTTTTGTAAAATGAAACATTTTATAACGATTTGAAATTAGCTGTTATTACAGCAATATTTAAATCTGGAATAAAAAATTATTAAGTAATTACAGACTTATATCAATATTAGCAGTTTTTCTAACTAATTGAAAAGGTAATGAAAAATAGTGTGACAAATATTTACAAAAAGACATATTTTTTCATGACACTCAGTTTTCATTCAGGGAAAACAATAACACTAAAAAATTGTATGCTACAAATACAGTTCATACTGGAATTAATAACAGTAAAAAACTGTTGGGTTGTTCTTAGATATTAGAAAAGCTTTGAATTCTTTGATCATGTAATTTTGCTGAAAAAACTGCATAGAATTGGAATAAGAGGAATCCGTAATAGTTGTAACACATTTCTCTTTTTCCGTTCATTTCAGTGAACTTATTTGTTTAAAACTTATTTGTCAAGTAGACAGCGATTGATCTCCAGACCAGATTCATCATTATGGGAACTCATGCTCTCATGATGAAGCACTCACATGTCAAATGATTTTGTCATTATCTCACTTGCTGTTATTCACTCATGTCATAATATAGTTATGCACACTTTTGTCCATTATCCTTTAATATTGAGTATGTACATGCACATTATGAGAAAGTAATTTAATAACATGCATTATTTATACTTCATTCATACCTGGTTCCAAAGACAAGGTACATGGGCCTGCAGACGTGCTATTGTAGTTGCATATCTTACCTGTGCTGTAAATACTCTCCATATCTGCTATTATATTATTTAGCTGAAATGAACACAAAAAGAGAAATGTGTTACGAGTTAAAATTTATATATCACAAAGAAACATAGTACACTCCTGGAAAAACATCAGTATTAGAATGAGTTATACTTAGTAGAGTTCACTGATACTTTACTGATTCTTTACGTTACTGATTTATTACTTTCTGATTCTTTACCATATGACTTCGACCATATCTCTATATTCTTACCATTAGCTTAGGTTAGCTTACCGCGGAACAGTGTTGCCCTCATGTGCGCGCTTGCTAACAAGGAGAATCGCGGAAATCGGCAGGCATTCTCATTACGTAGGCACCGTTTGAACACACTAATCATTTGGTGACTGATTGATATAGGTAAGATTTATATATAGTGTCATGAAAATAATGCCTGTTTTGCTAGGTTAAAAACGTTTAAAAATAAGTAAAGAAGTTAGTGCAAAATAAAAGAAACGGATAATAGAATCTTTGGCTCTCATAGTTGGCGTCGATTTTTCTCACAAACCAAGCACTTGCTTATCGACAAATTTCATATCTATTTTAGAAACTGAGAAAGAAAGTGCATATGATGGAAATAAAAAAAGCAATTTTACAGATAATGCAATATTACACTATTTAATATTATTCATATACCCAAGAAATATTAATAAAACATAGAAAAACGTTAAGCATCATGTAGTTCTATAAAGATTACATGTGTAAAATACTAGATGTAAAATTCAAGAAATCGTAATTGGGTACTAACCTTATTTAGCTCCTTTTCTGGAAGAGCTGCGCTTCCTAGAATGGACAAACTTTTAAACCACCGGTAAACTGTTTGGTCATTCTTAAAGGTTTTCCAGGCGAAGGAAGTTGCATTTTTCCAGGTTTCTTTACTAAACACAGCTATTTTTTCCTGCATATCAAGCTAATAAGAAAAACATGATCACACTTCAGTTCAACATATCTGCATTCTTATTATTAATTAAAATAATGCAATAAATAGAAAAGGAAAAAGAAAATATTTACTTAAAATTTTAATCTTTGCTGGGTCATTAGTCATTGGTCTATAGGTCAGTGATACCGCTGGGTCATTTGTCCCCAGCGGTATCACTGATCTACAGCATAAAAATACCTGACATTTTAGTATCCACATTTTCATTTTAGAAATTTGGAGGGGGGGGGGAATTCTTGAGTTTTTCTGTATAAATAAAATATCGAATAATTCTTGGGTGAACATAGTTATGCGTGTTTTGATTCAACAGAAAAAATCTTTAATAAATTGATGGATACGTCTCAAAATACCAAATACGTCTTGTTTTACTTCTCCTGACTGAGACTCTTTATTTATTTTTCCACACCTTTATTAGTAGAAAATTAAGTCACACGAAGGTAAAAAGTTTGTCCTCAGGAATCCAAATAGTATAAAATAAACAATCATAATATTAAGAAAATACTCAATACGTAAAATTAAATGATACCACAGAGTAAACATTTGCTAAATATTTTTTATAAACAATGTCTTGAAATTTTTTTAACAACTCTATTTTTAAATTAAATAACTCTTCAGGGTTATTGTTAAACACAAAGGGAATTTCATAATTTCTGCAATTTTTCCATTAATTATTTTTAAAAACTGGTAATTTGTATTTACCTTTCGATAAAATTATATCGAGTATCTTTTATTATGATTAAACTTGTATTTATATGTATTATCAAAATAATATCTAAGTATTAATTTATATTTATATAATTGACTTATAGGTAATATTCATAATAGTGTAGACCTTATTAATATTAGAATTTGTTGTTGTGTTGGTGGGGCAATGTCTAACAATTGCATTTTGAATGTTTCTTATTTCTTATTTTAGCTATCTATGAACAGCACATTTCACCATAAATAGTTAAAACATAACTTATGACTGATTCACGGTAAGTAGTTAAAACATAACTTATGACTGATTCACTAACTGCATGATAAACAATTTGGCAGATATTTAATGGCAATTAAAGAAAACAAGATAGCAGGGAGTCTGGACAAAATCACAAAACAGTATCTTAATTTTCCACAAACATAATTTATATGTTTATTCCACCTGAATAAATCATCAGCAATCAGACCTAGATACTTCACTGATGAAACGTTTTCAAGAATATCATTACACTTGCAATTACCTGAAATAATAGCGTTCACATTAATGAGAATTAATGATTTGTAGACAACAAATAAATTAAATAATAGTGTAGACAACTATGTATATTAAATACTAATATAGACAACAAGTAAATTAAATAATTTGTTAAACAACTAAATGAATGATGTAAAATTTGATTGGTATCAATAAATTTGCATACACAGTAAATATTACTTCAACTAGTTTTAGACAAGAAACATAATTTGAATTCCATGAAAAAGATTACATTAGAAAAAATAAAAGAGTGCGCTAGGCTCACCAAGTTGGGAATCATTGTTGTACAGTATGCGGCAAAACGTGTCTATAGTGGAATTTGTGGCACGAAACACGCAGAGATATTTCCTTTAAATTTCATTTTAAATTATTTTAGTAGTTATCCAAGCATAGTTAATGTTGTTAATTTGTTTGCAATTTTGCATAAATTAATTCGTTATTTTATCACGAATAAACAATAAAATATTTCAGTTCATAAATTGTAAGGGATGAAAGTGGAATTATAAAGAAAGTAGTTTTATCAGTAAATATCTTTACAGTTAAATAACAGTCCGCGAAGTTACCTTATGCAATTATTTTGATTTCGATAATGGATGAAATGTAAAACATTTCATTAACCAAAAATTAATATTGTTTTAATACAATACGGCTCTTTTGTAATGACCTTGATTTCCAAAAACTGAGCGGCATGGGCCTACACAGTCTCGACATGGGCCTACACTAAATCAAATTGGATGAATGGTAAGTAATAAAAATATAATATATAAAGGGTAGAAAAGTTAGATGTGTTATTTTATCCACAAGCGAAGCTTTATTTCTGTACCAGGCTCATAGTCAGAAAATATTTTCCCCAAAATAAGAGATAGAGACAAAATAAATTAATGGTGGTTGAAGAAATAAAAAACTATATTATTTTACTTCTGATGAAATTTATACTTACACGTAATAGAATATTAAATTTCATTCAAAATAAATTAACACAAACAAAAATTCATTTTTAAAATCTTAACCTCAAAATTTTTATTGCCCTGGAATATCGGTTGTTGTAAGAAGGGGAAGGGGGTTATCCCGTACATCCTGAACTATACAATAATTGTGAGTGAATTCTAATCAGTGGCGGAAAGAATGATACCATCCGATGTTTGCAAGCATATGAAGATGGTGTGTGGTGAATAATGTTTGCGTAGAACATTAATCCATATTTGGTGTGCGAAATTTCACGCAGGAAACCAATCTTTCAAGGATGGGATTATCCTCAAATCATAAAAAGCTTTTTCTAATAAAAAATTTGGAATGTCCTCTGGGAATTGGTGCAGACTCCATGTAAACAGTATTTTCTATATACTACCATCATTTCTTTTCAAACTTTTATCGGATGTATAAATTGAAATCAGAAATAAATTGAACTAAACATGTATTACTACTGCTTGCTCAACTTTGGGCGTTTTCATGCGGTGTTGGACTGGAATTCAAGCATTCTCTATAACATTCTCGCCGATGCTTGAGGACTTTTTTTCCATATACCAGTTTCCCCGCGAAAGGGTGCAACGATAGCTCAATTTATTACCCAGATATAGAGGTTGTTCACTTTTCATTTAAACACCCCCCTTAGGCAATAAATTAATGGCAAGTCATAAGAACCTAAGGAATAGAATACAGTTGAGAAAAGAGATTTCACTAACACCTGTTATGATTGAAGTCTCCCACAAAGTCGGGCAATGAGTTTGTTAACGTTCATACTAGTGTATGATCTCCTGTGAAAATACCCATAGCTTAACATCTCGCCCGACGGAAGTTAGGTTTTAGAAGATTTAAATTGTTATATTATTTTCGAGAGGAGAGCCAGGGTGTGCGGGCAAACGAATTAAAAATCATAACGTTGACACATAATGTTCTAGGATCCGAACCAGGGAATCTCATGATACGAATATAGATAACTGATTTTTCACACCTCACAAGGATGAAAACGAATGAGAAGAGAAGGGTCAAAGATCTATACAAATTTAACCAACTGCGTCGTTTTCTAGAGTATTTATTGACATAACATTTCTGTTAATCTCCACAGGAATTGTTAATAGTATGCTCTAGATCAGTGGTTTCCAACAGGGGCTTATTAGAAATTTGGGGAGGGGGATTATTTTAAATATTTTCTCTAGAAATAAAATATGGAATAATTTTTTGGATTAACATAATTAACATAGCACGGATGTGAAGCATTGAAAGTCAAAATAGGAGAAATAAGGGCATAATTTGATCTCTTTTGGTGGCTTAGATATCTCTTAGACTTATGGAGCGATGACAAATAAATAGTTCCAGCTTATGGTACGTATTTGGTTTTGGAGAAGGTGCGTAACTTACAAGTATTGTCTGTTTTTTGACTTCATCATTCACATAATAAATATATTTGCATGAGATAAAGGAATTATATTCAGCCCTGTTAGGATGATAATGATCACCAAAATATGATAATAAAATTTTGTTTTGTAACAACGTTAAGATATATAAATAGAATCTGTAACGAATTATGAATGCACAAGAGATTTGCAAGATAGCATTCGAACAAACACAAATTAACTCTTTCAGCCCTCATATGCCTATTTGATAACACTGTTTTAATAAATATTTTGATAGAAAAGTATTAAATAAAGCACACTTTAAGAAATTTTTCTCCTATGAGAACGTTTATTATATTATTATTATTATTATTAAAGAAAATTTAACCAGTTAATCTGTATTTTATAATGTTTTAGATATTGTTGTTGTTGTTGTTGTTGTTGTTGGTGCTGCTGCTGCTGCTGTTGCTGTTGTTGCAAAATATGTTTATTGCGATCTAAATTACAGTGATGTCATGCACCCAAACATCTTTGACCTTGATTTCCAAAAATACTAGCAAAATTAATTTGTAACTGAAATGGTTAAGAAAACTACTACAATAGATTTATTTGAAAGAGGTTTTAAAGGAAATAATACATACATACATACATACATACATACATACATGCATAATCCTCAAGCATCCGTCGGTTACGGAGGTTAAACTAGCTGACTAAACTAAGACTAAGACTGTATAATTTAATTCACCAAACACTTCTGTTCTGTGCTAAAGCTGCTGCGTTTGGTCAGTGTATGCCAATTCTACAAAGGTCCTTTGACACGTCTACTCACAGCATTCTGGGTTTCTCCCTTTTTCTTCGGTCTTTAGTATTTTAACACTATTTGCTAATCTACAGTTATGCATCCGAGGAAATAGCCAAACCATGGCCAACCTCTTTGTACCATAATATGTTCCTCATACGAGGTTCACCACTGCTTCCGTTAACCTCATCATTACTTAAAAAGTAAAATCATCTAAAGACCAAGATACTGCGTAAACATTTAGAATCAGAGGAATCAATTTTCCTGTTATGTTGCTTACAAAGTGTTCACGTTTCAGTAACATAACTAACTTTAGAGCGGATCAAGCAGCTATGTAGCCTAATGTTAGTCTTCAGGGGTTCATGCCTATTTTTATACAATCTCCATAGATTCTTAAAAGTCTCAGCGGCAATCCCTACTCTTCTATGGTTATTTAGAGAGGAAGTTCCAACAATAGCAAACAGCTCTCTAATCGCATACATGGGCAAAGATCTGATACTTCCCACCACTAACGGCTTAAGCTACCCACTCTGATATAATTTCCCGCAGTATAGGTTTGGTAATGAGCTTAGAAGCAAGGGTTAAGGTACTCAAGGCGTTCAAAAAGTTCTTGACACGTATCTGCAGATTTAACTCTTTCCTCCGAAGTTAACGAGTTACAACTTGTGTAAAAGCTTGTCTAAACTTGTCATTACATATTAAAAACAAAAGCCGTATCATCATCATTCTCTCTTCGTTGGCGGCGCGTGAAGTTCGCTCTGCGAAATCTGTGCATTGTTGCTATGGACCCTAATAAAGACGTGGAAAGATTTTACATTTTCACAAGGATGCAGCTTGTGGATGAAGCGAACAAAATCATGCCGATTTATCACAAGTATATGGGGATCATGCCTCTTCATATGGCATTGTTAAGGGATGGATGAGCGAGAGGGCGGCAGAGCTTCGAAGACCCCCTTCGTGCAGGAATACCGAAGGCGGCCGTGAACGAAAAAACCACTGCTGTTGTTTGTGAACTCATTAAGGAAAACCCACATATTACTGTTCAGGTAATAAGTTTAGATGTTAGTGTGGAAACAATTATTTATCCGCATTTAAAGTTCCAAAACATCTGTGTCAAATGGGTATACCCCACAAACTGAAAGAACAACTAAAAAAGGGCTACAGTCGACTCGTGCAAGGAGAAGCTGGCAGTGATTGAACCTAGTGGCCCCAAATGGTTAACAGACACAGTTACAGTTGAGGAGATGTTGTTTTATTACTATTTAACTCTCAGAAAGATCGACAATTATGTTGGGTTGTGGAAGAAAAACAGATTCTCTAAATCCTCCGACAAGATGTTTGCTCAAGGAAGAGGATATTCACAATTTTTTCAGTTACCCTGGAGTGGTAGCCGTGGACACCTTATCTGAAATAATGACTATAAAAGGCCAATACCATAGCAACATTATTTCGCCCAAAATGGTTATGGAGATGAAGGAGCAGCATCCAACAACAGGCGTGTCAATGGCTTTCCTTCTTCATGACAATGTCAGTGCTCATAAAACCGACAAGTTACGGCCTATCTGGAGCAGGAAGAAATCAAACAGCTACCCCATCCTGAATATTCACCAGATCTTGCACCATGCGATTTCTGGGTTGTTCCAAAAAGTAAAAAGAAATCTGCTGGGAAGGGATTTCAAGGGTGCAAAACGTTGCAAAATACTTTCATTCAGAATATTCCCCAACAGGAGTACCAGGAAGCGTTCCAGAATTGGTGTAGACTTCTGCAACTTTGAATAGAATTCTGGAGGAGAGTACTTCGAAGGACAGTAAAAGTTCTGTTGAGGTACGTGCAATGGTTTTGTTTTGCAGATGCATGTCAAGAACATTTTTGAACGCCCTTCGTACCTGCGATGACCTTTTATTAGGATTATCCACCAGCTTGATTTAAGGTTTCTGTGCATCTATCCACTCGGGGCTGTTAACACACAAACAGACAGAAAACACAGCGGTAAGTTTTCTCCCAACAGAAACGCAACCAATGCAGCAAGTTAGTATCCATAATCAAGTTGAAAGTCATAAAATAGTGTGGTTAATTTAACCCGTCTGCACCAAGACACTGTGTAGTTGGCCATTCCTCAGAAGGGTGAAAAAAAATAAAAATAGCTATAGAAGTCCAGATCAATAGACCACACTAATCTGGCAGCTCTGCTTTCCGTACCTTTCTACAGTAAAGCATAATGCGATGCAATACTTTAATAAAAATGGCCGAGTTTTTGTCATTCAATATGTGCAGATGGTTTAGTTTCTAGTGTCTTAGCTAATGGATCTATCGGCAACATTTGAAACATTGAGCTTTTATTCTTTTAGCCCGAAACTTACTCTTCAGAAGAAAGGAAAAAATGGTTAGCGTAGAAAAGGTGACGTTAGTCGGATTGCACATCAAGTAGTAACAGAGAATGCAAGATGATCATATGTTAAAGCAACGGGGAATTTATGGCCTGCGGGGTCTAGTGCACACCTATTTTTTGGTGTGTGAGAAGACTCAATTCAATCACTTAAATTAACGTGACTATGTGTTATAACTGGAATCCGGGGGGAGGAATGCATGAGTCTCACGGAGCCCAAATTCTGCGCATACTGTAAGAAAAAATATTTCCCAACCAAGCAAGCAGCAGTTTGCTACATAGATATGACAGGAGGCTGTCAGTTTAATATGCCATAGAGATCTGTAAGGACACCGAAACCTCAACAGAAAGAATACTAACATCCATGCCTTACTCGGGGCTCGAACCCAGGCCCCTTTTTGATCAGCAGCCAAGCGCTCTAACCAGAAATACCTATAAATCGTCCCTTGTTTTAAAGAACATTTTGCACTGAACTATCAACTTTTGAGAACTGTCAAGGCTTGTGACTATTGGACATTTCGCTCACTGGCCAGCAAAAACCTCTCTCTCGAAAGAAAAATAACACAATACAGCAAATATCGGGAGAAAATAATGTGGGTTAATATTTCATGTAACACTCCTCTTTAACACTGATGATACACCATAAAAGTGAAGGAAATAACATGAAGTATTTTTCAGTGATGTTCTACACCAACTAAACAGGTTCGTGATAATTCCGTACTTTAACGTGTATAAGGAACCCCTTTTTGCCAAAAATTGGGTCCCAAAAATAGGGGGGTTTCTTATACATGGATAGTATTCTTAAATAAATGATTATATCTTAAAAATAAAGCCGTCATGGAGAGTGTTGTAATTTTTGTTGTTGGATTGACTTACCCTTTGACCTTTAATCTTAGCAAAAGGGCGAACAAATCCAGTACAGCATACTTCAGTATTACTGCTGACGAACTGTACCAGAAATGCTATACGGGTAGATTGAAAGTGACGGGGTGTCAAGAAATGATTTTATAATTACCTTTAAGAAATTATTATAATATTTGATAAAATAGGACGTCACACAATCAACATTAAATGGAAACTGAAAAGGAAATATATCACTTATTTCAGAGTTGAATTCAGTTCTAGCTGTTCATAGTTCCAAAATTATAGGAAGCATGACTTGTGATATGAGTGTCATTAACGAGCTTCAAACGCTTTCTACGGCTAGCGTAATTCACGAATCTCTAATACAACATCATTTCTGGGATGAACTGGAACAAAACATTTATCGTTTGAATTATCTGCTGACTCTTGTTAAGGAGTAAAGTGAAAGCATTGCTGGTAAATATACACCGAAGAGCCAAAACATTATGACTAGTGTGTCTTTATGCAGAACGAAGCAATTGCAGGTAAACGACGGCGCATGTGAAAGTCATGAAACGGTATGGATAACACCTGATACTGAGCTCTGTTAATAAGTATTATTCTTGTTCTTCAGATGGGAAAGGCAGCAGACTTAATTTCCGAGATGACATTTCCGAGACAGCAAGACTTGTGGGGTTCTCACGGTCAGCCATGGTTAATACCTTCAAAAAGTGGTCCGAGGAGGGAAAAACCACGAACCGCTGGCAAGGTGTGGGCCGACAACAGCTCATCGATGCTAGAGGTGAGCGAAGGCTATCCCACGTAACGTGTTGGAGCCAACAGAAGGGATATTGTGGCGCAACTTGCCCGTAATTTGAATGCTGGTGGCAGGAGTAATGTGTCACAACACACACTAAAACCCTGCTGAAAATGGGGCTGCATATCGAAAGTGCTACAATGGGCACGCGAGCATCAAAACTGGGCCTTGAATGACTGGAAGCCATTTGGTCCAATGAATCTCATTTCCTGTTGCACCATGTGGACGGCCGGGTACGTGTGCGTCATTTACCTGGGGAAGTGTTGGAATCAGGATGCACCGTGGGACGAAAAAAGCCAGTGGAGGAAGTGTAATGTTTCGGGCAATGTTTGATGGGGAAACTCTCGGTCCAGTCATATGTGTGTAGAAAACTATAACGTCTACCATCTACCTAAACATCATTGCAGACCAGGTATATCCTTTCAGAGCAACGGTAAATCCCTCTAGAAGTGCCTTCTTTCAGCAGGATAGTGCGTCAGGCCACACTGCCGGATTGTTCGAGAATGGTGCGTGGAACATGAGGAAGACTTCCAGCTATTGCCCTACCTCCAAATTCCCCAGACATCAATCCAATCGGGCATCTGTGGTTTGTGTTGGAACAGCATATCAGAGATGCGGTGGATCAACCACTTAACTTACAAAAGTTAAAGGATATGCTGGTAACGTGTTGATACCAGATAACACAAGACACCTTTAGAAATCTTGTAGCGTCCATGCCTCGCTGGGTAAGAGCTGTTTTGGAGGCACTGGGGAACCAACATTATATTAGGTAGGTGGTCATAACGCTTTCGCTCTTCGGTGCATGTTTGAAACACTAAGGATATTGTAGAAAAACGATTCGACTGCAACAAAATTGATAATTATATGCTTTTTATACATCTGTTGCTACTTAATGTAAAATAAAAGGACTTTAATGATTCAGAAAGACATGATTGTATTCGTATAATACAACTCTTTATTTGAAAACTAATATCCTTCAAGTGTGAAAGTTTAGGGCCTATCTATTTAGCAGTCTTCAAAGTCTAATACAACTGTATGTAAACTCCCGGTTACCAGGTATTTATGGGGAATAGAAATTGCCGGTTCCATGAGAAATAATTTTACAGAAACCAAATACAATAGGTATAAACTTTCACTCAAGCCTCAGTTGAAATAAAAAAGCAGCTAAAAACAATATTAATAAAAATAAAGTATAATGTTTTTAAATTCAAATGTAGTTATCTAAAATATAAATTTCATAAAAATTTTCACACTTCAAGAATGTGTAAATCTGTTAACTTAATAAAACTTTTGGGAACTGCTTCACTGAAAGCCACCATGGAGAGAGTTGTAATTTTGATTGTTGGATGACATTGACTACCGGTGGTGCCGTATTTTCCTAATAACGAAATGTTAATAGAAAAGCCTATACAAGGGCAAAAATTACTATATGAAACATGAGAAAAATTAAACTAAGCTAAATAAGCTCACCGGACAAAAAAATAGTAATCTTTGGCTGAATGTCACCAAATAGCGCGTAATGCCTCTGTGCGACCGAAGCACACTGCTGACGTGGATGCCAGCAGTGTGCGGATGTAGTGCACATCAATATTCATCCACACTTCCAGCAACAAATGCTGTAGTTCAGCCAGATGGCTGGGATGGCGCTCGTATGACCCAAATAACTCGTTGACCCAAATAATCCCACAAGTTCTTTATAGGATTAAAATCCGGGGATTTGGCGGGCCAGTCGAGATGTTCGAATGCTTCAGAATGCTCGTCGTGCCAATCTGACACACTTCGAGCCCTGTGCAAGCGACAATTGTCGTCTTGAAAGACTTGAGTATCCTACTGATGTTCACTGTGGAGATGCTGCACAAAAGGGAAAATATGGTCGTCCAGTAGCTCCATATAGCCGTTCTGGTTCACGTGTACCAAACCGCAACCAAAGGACCCATTTCCTCGTACGTGAAACACCCCCAGAACATCACTGAGCCTCCTCCAGCTAAAACAGAACCTTGCACGCAGTCCGCATGGAAGGTTTCATGCAGCTTACTATGATAAATAAGCGTCGCCTCGCATCATTGGAGTACAAGCAAAAACGTGACTCATCCGACCAGATCACACGCTTCCAAGAGTCGACAGTCCAGTCGTTTTGGCGCACGGCTACAATGGGCGCAGCGCCCATTGTAGCCGTGCAGTCTTGTGCAGAGTTGGTAACATGAGTCTCTTCTGCGGTACTCTGCACCAGATATCCATGGCATGTAGTTATCTTCGGAGTGTTCATTCGGAAAAACCTTGTTTATGGCCTGCATTGACTGATTAGAGAAATTCCTGCCTCGTTGCAAAACACTTTGCCCTAACAGTGTGTGACACACTGTGATTTTCCCTATTGGTGAGCAGTCTTTCTGCCGCAGTTCTGGCGACGATTAGCGGTGGACTGCGGTGTATGCCACTGCTGGAAGACCCTTTGGACAGTATGTTTCGACACACCTGCAAAGGTAGAACTTCTTGTACACTATGCCATTTGGCTCGGCCAAACGCAATAACACCTTTTTGACACTCGTTCACATCTTTGGTCGCCACCCATGCATAACGAAGTGCCTAGCACACACGTGGCACACAACTACTTCTTGTCACTGTATGAACACCTTAGCGCACGGCACGCTATTTGCAGGATGTGTTCATTACTGATGCGCCCTCTGTTGCTGTCGTACAGATGTAACATTCATATGGTGTGAGATGACTA
Source organism: Ryuthela nishihirai (assembly GCA_038380435.1). Taxonomy (NCBI): domain Eukaryota; kingdom Metazoa; phylum Arthropoda; class Arachnida; order Araneae; family Heptathelidae; genus Ryuthela; species Ryuthela nishihirai. The sequence continues at coordinate 25,354,860 of JAWZYU010000001.1, forward strand.
ATTTTTTGTCCGGTTAGCTTATTATTTTCTACAAAAACAATTACCTATTCATATGTATACTGAGTTGATAAGGCTCACCTATCTAGTAGTATATTACGCCTCCTTTGGCCTTCAGAACAGCCCGAATTTGTCGAAGCATGGAACTTACAAGATGCTAGATGCGTTTTGGAGGAATATGGTACCATACGGAAATGATTGTGTCACGCAGTTGCTGTAAATTGGATGGCGGCAAAGTTTATCATCTCATTCCAAACCACCCCCTCATTCCAGAGATGTTTAGTAGGGTTAAGATCTGGGGATTGTGTAGGTCAATGAAGCAAGGAAATCTCGTCAATATGTTCCTGGAACCATTTGGTGATGATACATGTCTTGTGAGCAGGTGCATTATCAGGCCGAACATGCCCATCCAAGTGAGAATAAACTGTAACCATGAAAGGATGAACTTCGTCAGCAGCGATGTTCAAATACCTCATGGCGTTCAGATATCCTCCGATGGGTATCAGGAGACCTAATTCCCCAAACCATTATACTTCCACCACTGACCTATACTATTGATACTAATCAAGCTGGCTCCATGGCCTCATGTTGCTTGTAGCCTCTTAAGAGCTAACTTATTCTATTTGAACATTGGTGTGCAGTTTAACTTGTGGGATTCAATTATGTGTGGGAAAGGAGGGCTTTAGCCATCATCTCCACAGTTTATCTGATCTTCAACCGGCCCTATACAGTAACCACAACTTCTTGGTGCTCGATATAGGGCTATACAACACCCAGGTCTAAATTCTCATCTGGGAGCGAGCGACAGTAAATCGGTCCTCCTGTTAATTAGTAAAACTTTTCGCCTCCTGGATTCGAATATGCATTTTCTCGTGCATTTTTCTAAGATTAAGCCCCTTGATATTAAATGTTAGCCGTGAAAAGCCATGATACTAGTATAGTACTGCTCCCATCAAGAATATTAGAGCTGTACTTTAAAATTTTTGAAATTGAAACACTTTCTGGAATATTACGGTTTCTAGCTTTAAAGTCACTTTATAAAAACATAAAAGTTCAAAATATGGTACGAATGAAGTTAGAAAAGATTTTTTATAGAAGCTTATAAACGATAATGCTTCAATTGTGAAGAAGTCTGAGTTTCGCAAAACGTAAACAAGTTGGTTCTGCAGGATACGAAGGCAGTTAAATATTTCTAGAAGCAGCTAGAGAGAATACTCAGGAAATGCTAGAACTTATCAGTCAGCTTAAGTGATATGAAAAAAAAACTCTAATATGACACAATTAGTTAAGTATGCGTTTAGCAGTTGAAAATCTTTCATAATTCGCATAAGGATAAACCATAAAATACTGCTATAATGATAAGACATTGTGGTACAATATATTACGTAGATATGAAACGATTATAATCTTTACCAGCGATTCTCAATTACATTCAAAGGAGCAAAGTTTTCAATTTTTCTAAATATCGAGTGTTTTCACGAGTGAAGACAAAAAGACATACATAGGCTACAGCCGAAGAGAAAGTGTAATATACACAATTATATTTAACAGTACATTTCACGTTTCAAATTTTTCAGTTTTTAATACTTCATAAAACGAAAATGAAACGTATTTTAAAGCATATTGTTCAAAAATTACATTTTCAAGCAATTAAATATTTTCATTTTTTAAATTTCGGCTGTGAATTCATATGTGAACACAGAAAATGAGCATTATTTGATTCACCCTGATCTATATAAGTAATAACATAATTTTACGATAGAAAATGGTTGAATGAAATGTCTGGTGTATGTTGTAGAAGCCGTGATAGAGAAACGAGTTATAAAAAAGCGAATAACTGATGCTTTCGAAATATGACAAATAAGGATGGTAAAATTAAATAGGTAAAGCACATCAATGACAGTGACAAAATACTCGGTTTTAAAGATAACGTTGTTTAAACCAATTAAAAAAACGGTTTACCGTATTCAAACAATTAAAGAAACAGTTTAAATTATGAAAATCGAATTTGGAACGGATATTATAGCGATGACAAAGTGGATTTAAAATTAAAAAAATTGTATTGTATATATATATATATTTAAAAAGATATAATATGACGGCAGAAGACATCTGTATATAAAAATAGAGTATGGAAACAAATAAGGAACGAAGTATAAAGAAAAATAAATTGATAACATGTGCCCATTTTATTCTGACTGTATTTGAGATAGGTCAATGAGTGAAATATTTGTCATTGTTACTTACCATGGTGTTTTTGTTCTCTTCTGTTAAATTGGTTGCATAATTCCATTCTGCCGTGACCATCTTGTTGCACATTCTAGAAGAAGCTCTGTCATTCTCATGGAGAAACTTGAATGCGGCCACACAATCGGTGTTGTTGCCACTCACATACTTTTCGACATCCGCAGCAGAGGACAAAATTAAAAGGTAGAAGAAGTGCAGAAGTGCTAAGACCATGACGACGACTGGTCACGCCTTTCTCAAAACAGAGATGCAGTTAACACTTACTAAAGCAGGGACAGTCAAAAAGAATATGCACTAAATCAGCTCGCAGGACCGGTCGGTGATGAACGAGTTCAACTTCTTGCTGATTTCTTTTTTGTTTTTATCGAACGTGCTCTGTTTTACTGATGATAATTGTACAGTTTGCGACGAAGTTGTCAGCTATTCATCAAAAATTGGGCAAGATTTTGTCCTCATATTCTTATCTAGCAGAGGAACTCTACAAAAAAGAGGAGAATAAATTGAGGTAAAACCATTTTCAAACAGAAAAAGTTATAATTACTTAACTACACAATATATACACACAACTACACATAAACACTTAACTACACATAAACAGCAAAAGAAAACGAAATGTATTCTTTAAAAAGCAAAAAAAGTGGATTTTTTTTAAAACTTATTATCGTCTTAATATACTAGTTTAATGAAACTACATATACATCGATCAGCCAATACATTAAAACCACCTCTGCGTTATGCAAAGAGTGCGTGCAGCCACTCAGTGTCCCATGCCAAGGTCGCAAATGATATATGTAATACCTTTAAGATTTGTTTTATAATTTCTCGCAGGCAGTATTTCGTTTCGTTTCAACATGGGAAAAGCAGAGAATTCATCTGATTTCGACAAAGGCCAGATCTTTATGGCAAGACGCCTTGGTAAGAGCATCCCCGAAACAGCGACGCTGGTAGGCTGCTCACGCTATGCAGTAGTTAGTACCTATCAAAGATGGTCCGAAAGAGGCCTTTTCGATGGGCAAGATCCTTTTCGATGGCTTGAAGCAATCGAAAGGGGTGGGGCGGCCACACCTCATTGATGCCAGAGGTCAGTACAGGCTATCTCGTCTTGTCCGCAACAACAGGACGGCTACTGTGGCTGACTTTACCCATAATTTCAATTGTGGTAAAGAGTCCAATGTGTCCGAAAACACAGTTTAATGTAAGCTCTTGGATATTGGTCTCCGCTGCCACAGACCCATTTGTGTGCATATGCCTACAGCCGTTCACTCTCAACACTTGAAGCGGGCACATAATCATCGACAATGGACCATAGAAGACTGGAAGAGGGTCGCATGGTCAGACGAATCCCTTTTTCTGTTACACCATGTGGACGGACGAACTCGTGTGCAACGTTTACCTACGGAAGCCTCACTTGGATGCACTTTGGAACGGATCCAGGCGGCTGGAAGTAATGTGATGGTCTGGGCAATATTTTCTTGGGGAACACTTGAACCAATTATCCCTGTAGAGCAAACTGACAGCTGTCACCTACCTGAACATCGTATGGAACACCTTTATGCCGACTGTATTCTCTGGTGGAGATGGCGTCTTTCAACAAGACAATGCTCCATGTCACACTGTGAAGAAGGTTCAGGAATTGTTTCTAGAACATGATGAGGAATACCATTTATTGCCATGGCCCCCAAATTCGTCGGACATGAATCCTATCGAACATTTTTGGTTTGAGTTGGAGAAAAGGGGTACGAGCAGCATCACCCCAATCACGTAATTTATGGAAACTGCGAGATCTTTTCTTGCAATCATGGTACCAAATTTCAAGCGATACCTACCAACATATCGTTGAATCTATGCCTCATAGGGTGAGAGCTCTTTTATCGGCGAGAGGACGACCTAAATCATATTAGATAGGTGGTATTAATGTTTTGGCTTATCGGTGTATATCATCAAAAGTCTTGTAAATATATATGAATACATGTTGTAATTATTTTTCAAATGCTATACAATTTTTACTCGCACCAGCAATTCGTTTGATATTTTTTATTACACACACAGTAATTCTGCAATTAACAGTCAGAATTAATTCATGTTCACCAATTTAGATGCATTATAGATTTAGCCGTCCCATGGTCGAGTGGTTAGCACGCTTGGCTATTGATCTAAGGGACCGGGTTCGAGCCCCGGGTAAGGCATGGACGTGTGTGTCATTTTTCTGCTGAGGTCCTGCCATCCTCACAGATCTTCTACTATGGCATATGAACTGACAGGCTCCTGGCAGCAGCAGCCTTCCTTTGTGCAAGCAGCTGCTTGAGGGGGTATTTATTTTTATTTTATTTATAGATTTAATAAATTATAAAACAGATTTCATGGTTTTGTTAGATATTGCAATCAGCATAATTTTATCTACAGTAAACCCATAAGCCTTGTACAAATAATGAAAATGGTCGCTGACGTAGTGTGAGTGGCAACTCGGAAGTCTAGGAGACTGCATAGTTGACTCTCCGACAGGTTTTACAGATTATTGGTCAAAGACGTATCAATCATTTGTCAACCTGGGATCTATGAGAATTGTTGAAGTATAAACTGAGCAACCTCATAGCCTTCCCAGTTGTCATTCCCGCTAAGCCACTCACTTGAAGTACAGCACGAAATACTGGGAAACAATAATAAAAGATAGCTCAGGTTTAGTAAAAATATAATATTAAATTGAAAAATGAAGGATTTATCGCTGCTTAATATCGTGGTCAGTAATTAATTCTTAAAATAACATATTTTTCGCTGTTTCTGATTTTACTCAAGTTTCAACTCAAGGTTCTGAAAGTGATGTCATGGTATGGGGCACGTCCTTTTTTTTCATTTCTTCATATTAATGTTCCCATTTTCCGAAATACAAAAATAAGAAATAGCTGGGTAATTAATTTTTCTTCCTCCATAATCAGTTTTCCTTTTCTCGAGTTGTGATAATCAGATCACGTATAAATCATCAGAGATTTTGTTTTATTTGCAAACAAAACCATTGCTAATATCGATGTGTACAAAAAGGGAGCAAGTGCATGAGCCGCGAGTTGATTAATAATATATTGCAGAGGACATTCACAAGCTCTGAAGACTGTTAATTAAGTAACAAACGAGCAGAAGCGACTAGTCTTTAAGGACCACAGGGACTTGATCCCCCATTAATAATACAGTGTACACTAAAATGTTAATTTAAATCCCGTAGTAGGATGGGTATCCCCTTTTTTTTCAATTTACTTTGCTCGACTCAGCTATAACGCAGTTCTCATTTATGGGGAAATTGGGCCTAAAGGTTATATACACTGGCGGAAATTGAAAAAAGAACACCATTAACAATTGAAGCGTAATCTATGAGATTTATTTAGTAGAAACAACTTGTTGAGAAAGGACAGTGATCACACGTGTGAAGTGATTCAATGTTTATTTTGACTTTTCATGAGTATTGCATTTTAAGAAGGCACATTTTAATAAGGTGTTGAACCTCCTCGAGCAGCAATATAAGCTTCCAATCTGTCATGCAATCCGTCGTACAAATGCTGGATATCACGCTGGGGGATACCATTCCATGCGCTTTCAACTTGGATGCCTAATTCAGCGATGATCGTTGCCTACTGCGATCCAGAGTCTTGCAATCCGATCGAGTGCAAGACATGCTCGATTGGAGAAAAGTCCGGAGAGCGTGTTGGCCAAGGGAGTTGGTGCACTGCATGAAGAGCATGATGAGTTGTCCAGGCAGAATATGGGCGGACGTTATCCTGCTGGAAAATCGCATTTGTGATTACACTCAAAAATGGCTGGATGACCAGCTGTACGATGTCGCTGACGAACCTATTGCTATTTAGTGTACCTTGTACAAACACCAGACACATACGAGAGTGATAGCTAATCACTCCCTACACCATGATGCCTGGCGTGGGCCCTGTCCATCACTGGCGGATGCACGATGAAAGATGCCGCTCACCTTGTCACCTTCGGATGCGTAAACAACCATCAGACACTCCTAAGAAGAACCGGCTGAAGACCACAAACTGCCATTCTTCCCTCCAATGAACTCGTTCTTGACACCACTGCAAACGTGCTCGACAGTGACGAGGTGACAGTGGTAACCGTGCCAGTGGCACGCGTGCCCATAGTCCTGCTTTTCAAAGATGATTGCGTATCGATCTTGTAGACACTCTTGGTACCACAGAGGATCGAATTTGTGACACCATAGCTGTCCACTCTGCCACCGCTGCCAACCTGATACGCCGATACTCTCATGTGTCCGTAACTCTGTGTTGCCCGGAACCACATCTGCAAGTATGCGAATGTTCTTCTGACCATCAACGCCACCATCGTGCCACTGCCGATACTTCTTGTCCAACGCAGTGTGCGATTTGACGAATAGATCAAGCTGCTTCCCGAAGACCCACTACGTGACCTCGCTCAAACTGCGCTAACTGAACAAATGTTGCGCGCGTGCATCGTCCAGGCATGGTAGCTTCTTCAAAGAGCACTGAAGAATACGACACAAGACAAATAACTTCTTTCTTCATGCCCTAGTCCTTAAATACGCGCTGTGTACATTTGCATGTTATTGTCCTCAGTGACGTCATTATTTCACCCAATGACTTTTAATCTTGGATCACGGTTTCTGCTGCCCTTAACTGTTAACATATTATAATATGACGTTCCTAAAGGAATTCCTTGTGGGGTTCTTTTTTCAATTTCCGCTAGTGTATTAATCAACAAACTTGAGTTCAGTATTTGATGATTTCTGATTTTTTACCATTTTTGCAACAGATTGTAACTTCTGTTTTTTTACAGAATGTTTTTATTAAGCTATGATATTTATTGAGGACACATGTTGCAGCAGAATAGTAGAACTCGCCACAACTGCGAACCAGAGAAAGGAACTATTTTGGTCACGGTAGTGAAATTGTCTAGGCGGGCATCATGGTGACTGGCAGCACAGTTTCTCTTCTTTCACGGAGGCTCTCTGACTGCTCTGCGGACAGAGACGAAATTCTTATGCATTATGTGAGGATATTCAGAGGTTCTCTCAGCTCTTATTTCATTTTTATAGCCGAAATTTTACATCCTCATAATCTCAAGTGGTCGACGATGTGCTTAAAAGTGAAGGTATTTATAGGATGGAATAGCTAGGCAGATCCTTGGATCTGAATCCAATTGAGTACCCGTTGGATGCCCTGGAGAGGCGAATTGCTGGACGCCAATACCTTCCCATAATTCTCTGAGTTCAGATTTGTTCCTGTGGAAGAGTGAGCTTTATATATTACAAAACCTAATAAACGTCATCTGCAACAGTATGAGAACGAGTTCCCTGTGTTGTATACCTTATCAATATCTGCTGTCCCGTAATTCCACCACCTACATTTTTGGGACTCATGCTCTCATATACAATACTCATGAGTATTAATACGATTTCGTCATTTCCTGACTTATTGTTTGGTGTCTTTACAAACGACACCAAACGTTAAATTGTATTTGCTGAAACCGTTTTAAGCTACGTATCCTTTTGTCTATTGTCCTATAATTTTGAACACCAGTATATTTCTGCGTTGTTATATATATATATGTTATTTATGATGTTTATATAACAATTATTATATATTGTTATATATGATGTTTCAACAAAAATTCCTTCTAAGCAGCAAAAGCTAGAGCCATCATATTTAATGACCAGATTTAGTCTTTGAAACATACAGAGTTCCCTCCTATCATTATTTAAAGCAACGTAAAGATTTGACCACTAAAACTTTCTTCCCACTCTGGCAAAAAAAGGACACCCCAAAAAGGAGAAAGAATAATAAAATAAACCATTTACTTATGTACTTAAACTGGCAAGAGCTAGTATACGGCCTCTTGTTATCAAAACTTAAAGAAAGAGAAGAGCTTGCCTCAGAAAGTTTCTTCTCTCCTCATAAAGGAAAAAGAATTGCCAAATGGAGATTGGCCAACTAAATTTGGTACACAACTTTCTCTTATCATGACTGAAATAAGGTAAAGGTTAGCCTCAATCTCTCTTTCCTCTACCCCCAAAAAAGGGGAGGGGGGGGGGTAAGGGAATAAAAATAAACGAATGCTCATCGTAAGAAGTTATATCTCAAAATGAAAGCTTCTGACGTGGTGATATATGATATAACAAATGAAAGACTGCGAGGTTCGGATTGCAATCAACTATACTAATTTCCTTAAATTAAGGAACAATCTGGAAACCAGGATTTTCCCGAAAATCCTTTGGCTCTGCTTCATGTGAATCTGTAGATAGATGAATGTAAACATTATGCAAAAGAATAACAGTTAAAAATGGTATAACACTTTTAATTCTTAAAATTATATGTGAATGCTGACACATGGTATAAAATGAAGGTTAACTGAGAGAGCCCAAGTCAATATGGATGGGGCTGTTTGATCAAAAATTCCTTCTTAGCGGCAAAAGCTAGGACAAAAGCTGAAAATGAAAAATCATCTCAGGAATTTAAAATAACTAAGAGAGTCATAGCCAATATGGAATGTTGTCACCTCTAGCTGCTATGCAGGCCTCACAGAGGACTCATGCTATTGATAAGACTGTCCAGTATCGCTGTGAGTAGTAATTCCCATTGCTACTCCGAAGCATATTGAAGCTCCAGGAGGCTTGCAGAAGCGGGATTCAGGGGATCAACCCATTTCCCAAGAGACTCCCATGCATGATCTATCAAATTTAGGTCGGGATACCAGGCTGGTCACTCCACACGGTTAATAGTTCATTAGATAGCGATCGACAGGGTGATAACGGTTGGCTGGGCTTTATAACGTCCTGTAGGAGGAAGGTATCAACTATTGCAAACGCATATGGTCGCTTGAAGGAGTTCAAGATTTCATTTCTGTACCTGGTACCAGTAAAGTAGCACGTTGGAAGCACATACAGTTCTGTGCGGCCTCCCAAAAATATCCCTCTCCAAACCATGGCATTACCACCGCTGCAGGTGTCCAATTCACGGATATTTGTGGCATGATAGCATGTTCCTGGTTTCCTCCATATTAACTGACGTCGCAATTGGTGGGAAAATCTCAATTCATCCGTGAAGAACACGGACCGTCATTGTTCTTCGGTATAGCTAACATGAAATCTGTACAATTTCAGATGGTCCCTCCTGTGGCGTGGGCACCATTGGCCCCCAACATACAGGCACACCTTATGAAGTCTTCGGCCTCGGTGGTAGTGATATCCCCATTCCATTCGCTAGTGCGAGGTCCGATCACACTTATGTGCTGCTGACATCCTGGAACTCCGGGTACATAACACCAGATAGATGTTCTCTCTTTGAGTTCCTGCCCGTCGTTGTCCACTACTGAATCATCTGGTTGCGTTCTGTCCTTATTGAAATATCTTGCAAAGTCTATGTACCACTAAATTCCTCACATTAAGTCATCTGACAACATCTACTGGACTTTGGCCTGTGTTGAGCAGACCTATAGCTCGCCAGTGCATTTCTTCCTATAAATGATGCCTGATAGAGATCTCCAATAAATTTACTATCTAGAAAACTCCACCTCGGGCTTCGCAGAACTGGAGAACAGCTTCGAAACGCTCGCTTTTAATGCTCAATGCATTTGCATACATCGTTGCTAGCGCCATTCATTTTCATGCGACAAATTATTCTTGCATCGTAGTTCACTTACTACGATATATATTTCCTTAGACTTCCGTTCATTCTATCTTCATAATTCCACTTTCGTCGGAGTTTTAGGATATCGCGAATTTTTAATTTATTCCGAAATTTATGGAATTATATTTTACAGTTTATTTGTATAGTGTATAAGCATATGTATAGTGTATAAGCAGGCCCGACGAGAGGGGTGGGGAAGGGAAAAATTCCCGGGGCCCATGCATCCTGCAGGGCCCGAGTCTGGAATCTTTTTTTTACAAATCACTTTCCAATTTTATTATTTGTGATTTTATTGCATAATTTCTTTAATCTCTTTGTCGATAATCGTAATACGTAGTAATACTTGTAATAACAGTGTTTATATGTCCGGGCCCCAAACCTGATTTGACTGCACACTTTGTTTATATATTTTAGCTATTATCAGAATTTTCGGCCCCTTTGTGGTGTTTTTGTCGGTAGCTTGCGCGCGGAGAGTGGGCACGTCACGTGGGCATATCATGATGTGCGCTGCATGCACATATTGCACAAGCCACCCGTTACGTTGAATTCGTGCGTGTTAGTTGAGTCAGTCACTCAACTAAGGCAGAGCAATTTTGTTTTATTTTATGTCGGTGAACGCATGTCCTCGTCATTCGTGTCGTGAATGAAGTTGTTGAAAGTATATTTCCTTTTCCTATCTGATTTTCATATTTTTGTTAAGTTAAATTTATAAATATGCGATATTATAATTATTACTAAAATAATTTTCATAATATATTTTAAACCTTAGGTTGTGTTTGTTCTTTTTCAACCCTTCATTACGAATTATCATCATAAATCCGGAGCACAAAAAAGAAGAGAACGAGATGCAAAAGCGAAAGAAGCTGTTAAAGGTCGAAGAACTCTTCAAAGCCTTGGGGTTACCATTTCTCCTCGTTTGCCTGAAAATCAAGCTGGAAATATCACAATTGGAGAAAAAAGCAAAAATTATAATGAAAGTGGTTCTTACGCATCAAGTAAATTTGAGAATGAAGTTGAACAATCTGCTGATTCTGAATCACCAAGACCAAGCTCATCTGCAGCTGCAGGAGGAAGTAAATCTGCTGCAACTGAACCGTGTTCTGCTTCTTGCTTAACAGAAATAACATCGCCGACGTCCGAAAATGAAAAAAAAAATAAGAAGTTTTTAAATTTTAATATTGGCCTTCAAAAATCATACTTCTCAACTAAAATCATCATCACTAACGAAATGGAAGACGCTGTTCGACAAGGATCAGAACCATACCCAACAATTTTTCCTCCGACCATGACGGAAATAAATTTCCCGCGTAAGTGTTGAATTGTCGTTCAAGGAATAATGAAGTAGTTCCTCGAGACTGGCTAGTTTGGAGTAAAACCAAACAAGCTTTATTCTGCGTTCCGTGTCGCCTATTTTGCAAATTATCTGAACTACAGCGATCTATTTTTACAACAGAAATTGGCTGGGGACCTTCCAAAAGCTATAAAAAGCTCTATGACGGAATACCTGATCTTGAAAACAGTAACAATCACAGAGCGTTTTAAGTAGAGTGGCGAAATTTGCAACACAATCTGAATTAAAACACGACAGTGAATTGTTTGTTATTGCACAAAATAAAAAGTGAAACGCAAGTATGGAAAGACTTACTACGGCGATATCTGGATATAGGTTTCTTTCTTTCCGAACGTGGATTAGCTTTTAGGGGGAGCAGCAACTTGATTGGTGATTCAAGAAGTGGAAATTTCTTAGGAATGTTAGAGATCATAAGTCGTTATGAAATGCTGAAGAATCGAAAATAACACCAACTGAAGTATTAAAATTTAATGTATTTAATGTTCTTTTAGACAGTATTATTGGTAACATGACACTCGATTTGATGCAGCGAAAGAAATAAACATTGTATTCAATGTGCTGTGGTTATTTCACGACTTAAATGAGGTAGAAATTCGAGAAAATGCAAGAAAACTACAAAACAATTATGAAGATGATATTAGTGAGCAATTTTCCGAAGAACAAATATATATGATGCAAATATACAGGAAAAAATATCTTTCACCTATATAGTTGCTCAATAAAATAAACATCTGAATCTTGAACCACTATTTCCCAATATTGTTATTGCTTTAAGGTTGTTTTGTACAATACCAGTGACTGTGGCTCAAGCAGAACGATCTTTTAGTTGCCTATCAAGGATTAAAAATGTGTTACGGTCAACTATATGGCAAAACCGACTTTCATCTTTGGACTTATTATCTGTCGAGGCTGAGCTAGTCAAACATTGTGATTTTCCAAAATTAACAGATTTATTTGCAAGTCGTAGGGCTCGCAAAGCAACCTTTGTGATTTAGTCTAAATCCTAGACTTACTGTGATTTTTTGACTTTGTGATCTGATATGATAGTTTATCGAGATTAACCTTATTATATTAGTGGAAAATTTTTGTTAAACAACTATTATTTTGTATTTATCTAATATTGTATCACTATTATTCAATTTTCGTATTATTATATTACAGAGAAAAAAAGAACAATTTCTATCTACACGCAGTTTTTTTTTCTGCCATCGGGCCCGGAAGTATTGTTTTTCCGGGGCCGGGCCTGCTATCGGCGGCCCTGTGTATACTGAATTTTAAATATTTTAGAGAGCTTTACCTAATTTGATTAAGGGATCAAGCAACAACGAATTATAATAGATTTAACACAACCGAGTTAAATTAAAAAACTTAATCACTATCCGAACTGTTCCTGGTTGACAAGTAATGGCCCTGAACATCGGTGTTGTTCGCTTAGGTTACAGGAGCTAGTCTTTCAGAACTTAAATGTTTCAAAGCGCCGAGTATAGAAACTACTTATATTACTTTGGTATGCTTTATTTTTTACTTACCATTTTAAGGTCGATAGAGCATGGTTTGCGAGAAAATCCATCAAATTTTACTTGTCCGCATTTTACTTTTGTGAATATTAATGGAATAGTTCAAAACGTTGGAATTACGAAACTGAAATAATTCTTTTTTTTTAATTTTCAGCAATGGTTTGCCATCATATTTATCATATAAAAGCAACATCAAATAATAATAAAAAAAATTATCTTCCTTAACTATAAAAATAATTCTTAAACACATGAAAAATAAATATAAAAAACGTTTGTTAACTGATGTATAAATACCGATGAACTTCATATGAAGCTTAGGAAATTTATTGTCCATGTTATTTTGCATCACATATGAAAATTTGTCCGAGGATTACACATAGTTTTCGCGGTCTGTAACGTTTTTGCTGATTTAAACGGCAATACTAATAGTTTATAACTTACCTTAGGTACAGAAGGAGACATTTAGTTTCAAAACATAGTAGGTTTAGTGTTAGAAAAATAAATTAGTTTTGAGTTAGTGATTTATTCCATCGTGATATACATAAAACACATATCTAATTTGGGTAAATGCTAACAAAATATACATCCAGATAGAATAGGTATAAAGAATCATCATCATCATCATCATCATCATCATCATCATCATCATCATCATCATCATCATCATCATCATCATCATCATCATCATCATCATCATCAAGCAGCCATGGGCTACGGAGGTCCAACCAGACCGTGCAATTTAGTTCTCCAAGCAAATCTATCCTGAGTCTATCCTACATCTACTGCATCTGGCCACTGCACACCAATTCTAACAAGGTCCTGTTTGACATTGTCTGCCTACCGCATCCTAGGTCTCCCCTTCTTTCTGAGGCCTTTAGGCACACTGTTCATAACCCTATTCGCCAATCTATAATTATTCATACGGGCAACATGGCCAAACCAACGGAGTCTCTCTCTGCACAATATGCTGCTTAAAGGAGGTTGCAAACTCCTTTGCCTAACCTCATCATTAGTTACAAAGTTGAACCACCTAATGCCCAAGATACTGCGTAAGCATCTGGTATCAAAAGCATCTAGTTTCCTGTTATCCTGTTTACAAAGTGTCCAAGTTTCACTACCATAACTAACCCTAGAAAGAACCAAACTATTATACAGTCTAATTTTAGTCTTTAGGTGTATACGCCTATTTCTCCACATTCTCCATAGATTCTTAAAAGTCCCGGCAGCAATCCCTATTCGTCTGTTAATCTCATGCCGCACATCACCATTATCTGTTACATAGCTCCCAAGATAATTAAACTGTGACACCTGCTCAAGACTGCAACCATTCAGATTAACTGAATCACAGCCAGCCTGACCAATTTTCATCACTTTAGTTTTCTCTCTGTTTATAACCAAACCTACTCTACTACCAGTCTCATCAACAGCTTGAATGAAAGAGTTCATCTCATCAACATCATTTGCCAAAAGGGCTAAATCATCAGCATAATCTAAATCAGAAATGTTCCTATCTCCAGCCCATTTAAGGCCAAAATCATAAAGAATATGTCAGTACATTAAGTAAAGCTTATTAGTCCCAATGTAAAAATTCAATAGCTTAAATAATTTTGATGGTACAAGCTCCAAGAGACAGAGATCATTGCAAAAAGGTTTTTCGAGCTTCTAATTGAAAATATGAAAATCGATTTTTATGGTGCCAATACCAGAAAGTAAAAAATGCTTCCTGTGAAAAATTTCGTAACAGTTTTGAATCTCATTAATTCAACTTCACATATTTATAAATCCAAACTACAGTAGCATACTTAATAGATATTTTCCTTTTAAGACATAAAAATCCACCCAATTGAAATTTACAGCATGCAAGCACCCTACCTCATGACGTAATTAATAATTATGAAATCAGGCTACTAGTTAACCACAAATGATCAATATTTTAGCATCGCCTAATTTTGCGCCCCTGAAGACGTAATATCGAAGAGCAATGATGGTACGTTAGGAGCTGTAATGCTTCTAACATTATGAACACTCTAAATGGTTTGGCAATGTAAATGCTTATTCTTATTTTATATACTATATATACTCATTATATATATACTCTTCGTCTGGATGATTATAAATACGCCCCCAAGAACTAGGATCATTTCTTCACATACAAGACGTCAATCCCGCTGTTTTCCTTTTTATTCCTCACTTTATATTCGATTCCTTTTTACAGAAATAGAACTATCTTCGACTAATCCAAGAATATCACCAACTAAACGAAACAAATATGCAAGCTAAAGAAAAGTATCGCTTGGATACACTTTTTCCTTTTAAAATTTTGACTTATTTGCGGCATAAATGTCTACTTTCGGTGTCACTGTCTCGGCAACGCTACGGATAATGACAACGACCTTAAAATGTTTTCCAGATATTTCTTTCAAGACTACTGTTACTATTAGAAGGTGACTGAGAAAACGGGAAGATTTTTCCTAGAGACTATGCAAATGACATTTTGTCCCATATAACCACTAGCAATGCCCTCTTTTATTTCCCCATTTATTTACTTCATACCACAGAAGCGCTCTTACCAGACTATCATCAGAGAGCATAAAATAGTGAAAACTGAAAAGCCGTCCAACGGTTCTAGATCGTTTCCAATTAAATTTTGATATTCCAAGAGGCTCTAAAAAAGGTCACTCGCCTCTATTAGTGCTACTCTTAAATAGTATATTCATTAGAATATAATCATTAGGAGTTCTCTCCATACAATTTAGGTTAGGTGACCTCTACCTCCTCTCCTAAAAAAACCTAATAAAGGCAATTTCATAGTTTGGTTAAGAACAATGGGGGATCGTAAAATGTGGAAAATATCGTTTTCCAGAGACAGTCCCTGGATCAAAAGCACTGTCATTGGCAAATAAGCCTTCCCAGAAGTGCCCCAGGAATTTGTTTTTAGATATTTTTAATATATTAAATTAGCTGTACAATATCAGCAGTTTTTCACTAATAGATTAGTGGTATAACTGTTACAAAATATTTCGCCAATAATGCAAGTGACTGAAAAGTTGAGGCTAGAATTTTATAATGAAAATCGTCAGTTGTGAGCTGTCAAACTAGAATAACCAGACGTCCCCATTTTCTAAAACATTTGATTAGTCCTTCTTTGTAGGCACTATTCTTTAAGCGAATTTTCAAAAGTCCCGGATCTTTTTCTCTAAATCTGGTTACCCTAGGTTTAAGTGACTGATTCATTAGAGAGTTTGTGTTTATAATAGACGTAGAGGCTAGAAAATGTTCAACTCAGCCACTTCCTAGGAAGCAGTTCATTTCTTCTTTCTGTAAGCGAACTCTGTCATGAACTCCATATAATACAATAACCATCAACCTACAAATTATAATGAATGAGGTAAGACATATATCGAGCAAAATACGAACTAATGTTGTTTTGTGCTCTGGTATCAGCCTTGAAGGTTTAGGCTACACCATGTCTACGGTGACCAATATGATTTGAGGAAAATATATGAAACTTATTAAAAGATATAATTTTGGCACTTTTTGTCATAACACTATTTGTTGATCAATTTTCGTTATGATTCTATTAATTTTAAGCTATTTATAGCAAAGTCATTCTCGAAAAGTGGTAAAAATCGTAAAAAGCTCTGAAATAAAACAAATGATATGCGTATATTAACTGTATTTTAAAAGCAAAAAATTACTCAAAAACATAAAAAAATTCAGTCACATTAAAATAATAAGAAAACTTTATCAAAATTAGTGACACTGTAGAATGATTTTTATTTCTTATCAAGAATATAGAACTTTTAAAGGACCGAAAAAAAAAATTATAGGACCAAAAAGTGTTTTTGATTTTTTATAAATATATAAAAATATAGGAGTGCCCTTTAAAATATAGGACGAATGGTCACCGTATTCGTCTCTCATCTCATCTGCGATACAAACTAGCAGCCATGGAATCTAAAAATGAAATTATTTTTACAATAGATTACTGATGTTATATATTCTGCTAACCTTATAAGTTCGGCTACTGAATTACCATCATATACAGTTCGAAAATAATAAATCTGGAAGTGATATAATTTTAATTGGGGGCCTTGGGGAAATTCACCTGTTACACTTTCCTAAAACTGCCCTCAATATATTAAAAGCATTTGAATGATCAGAAACAATTTCATTTGAATGCATGTTTGCAGTTGTCGCAATGAATAAAGCAGAACAATATGATCAAATTTTAGCACACATTTCATAGTTTGCAACTGTCCAATTTTTGAGTAGTTCATTCAAAAACTATAAATGTCTAGTTATAACTAAAAATATATAAAGTTTTGCACCTTACCTGTTCAGTTTCAATTATGCGGTATTTTTTCCAAGTTGTTAAATCAAATATTTGCTGTTTTCAGTAAAAGAAAATGACACTCTTTGTAAGCTACTTCACAACGACCAGCTTTAACATCTAACAACGACAGTATAAAGCTTTTATATAAATATGTAGCCATTTATACCATTTGTCATTCATCATAACTAACTCGTTCCTCTGCCGGAAAAAAAATTGCAATACCAAAAATGCTCATTTTCGTCTCATTTACATAACATACGACGCATATTTTAGCAGGAGATTCAAATAGTATATTCGAGGCATGCATCCGTAACACAGAAAGTGCAACGTCACAAAGAAAACATAAACCTTGTTCAGTGTCACCTGCAGAAAGACAACGTCGTTTCGTGTTCCTACTATTTTAGAGATTCGGTATGGGAAACTGACTCGCTGATATACTTCGATATTTGCTGACGTGCATGCAACTCCGCAATGTTACGTATCAGATTTCGAACTTGTCAGACAGGAGCAATCATGCTGGCTGACGTTGCGTGGAGACAGAAATGGATGACTGCAGCAAAAATCGCGATTTCACTTCCTGATAATACTGCAGAAAGAAGCAATAATAACAAACTAGGATTTTAGGTTTTTATGGGAACAAAAACTATAGGTTATTGTAAACAGACAAATGACATTCGGATTTGCATGCATACCTCTATAAGCTGGCAAACGTATGACTAATATATACATATAATGCCTAGACAATGTAATTGTAGCATCAAAAGCAGATAAAGAAGAGTAGATCACCCTCGCATAACGAAGTCATCAGATAACGAATTTTCGCATAACGAATTGCCTCCCATAAACCCACACTCACTCATATAATAAATTTTCCCCGCATAACGATTTCCTTACAAAGTCATGTGGTCGCCAATTCGGCAAATCAGAATGCTCCTCAGAAACTTCAGCAGGCCTCAGAACAATTAGCGATGCTTATTTATGAGCATTTGGAGCTCGATTGCCTTTATGTCATTGTTTGCTGCGTTTTTCGTTGTGGAAAGAGCTCTCTTAAAAACTGTGCTTTTATTACTTTTTTTAAAAATTTGAAAATGATTTAATAGTGATTGAAATGGTCCCTACAGATAATTCTTAAAGGTAAGGCATAACCATTGAGAAAAAGCAATAAATCATTGAGAAGTTTGAAAAGTGTAGGGTGGCAAGAAAGTCTCTTTTAAAGAGAAAATGTGCTCTTTTTTTAACTACAAACAAAATTTTTTATTTCTAAAATATTTAATGATACAAATATTTTATTAAAGGTTAAAAATATAAATATTATTGAACGAATCTTAATAAATGAACAGAATATTTGAAAACTAAATGCTATTTAAATTTTCAAATTTAAATGACATTTATTCCTGATGATTCACATTGATTCGCTTGTGACTGTTTCATATTAAATATGAATCTTCCAACGAATATTACATTAATTATGAGCTGTAAAAATACTTCTTTTAGGAAAATAACATACAATTATCAAATTTACGTGAACTTAGTTTTATAAAATAAAACTTTTCTTACCAGTTTTTGCATTTTTAGCAGAGAAAAATTATATAAAAAAAGAACATGTTCTTATTTTTTAGCCTTTACTATATGATCACCCTAGAAAAGGAATCAACACAGGTGTGCTTGCTATGGAGCATAGTTGTCTCAATTAACCATTTCCACCATCCTGTTGAATAACGGCAAACTGAGAGATGCCTTTATTATTTTTATGTTTCATTTAATGATTCTTTTATCATGTTCTAAACGTTTTGTCAAAATTAGTGTTTAAATTTTACAAACTATGCTTTTAAGGTCAAGAACGCTAACTTGTGATGGTTTTGGAAAGAATTAGGCCTTTAACATTTATTTCTCAAATTCACATAACGAATTTTTCATATAACGAAAGTTTTCGTGGAACGAATTGAATTCGTTATGCAGGGGTCCACTGCATTTCATGTTTTAAACATTAACAAATATTTTAAAACTATTCCTAGAAAAAGTTCATAAAACCGTGAACCTAATTAGTATAATATTCTTATGTATATTCGATTTCTTTTACATTAAGGTATTATTAAATTTGTGGTTTTTACATAAAAACTATAATTACATGTGAGGACGTCTAGTGAATCCTTTTTCGGCGAATTGAGGCTGCGGAGGAGAAGATGGTACCGCGCCAACTAGTAAGCTGATATTCTCAAGTTCGAGTCTTCACTTAAGACTCGAACTTCTTTTCTGGTTAAGATTTTCTTTGTTAACTCATCTGTGTCGTCGGTAAGATAAAAAGATACCAATGGATTTGGAAAAGTCTATTTTCGTCCGATGAGACGTTAATCTATGGCTCTGTGTGCAGGAATGTCGTGCACTGTACAGCCCCCCAAAAAGTATCCGAACACTATGGTTGATTACAGAATTCAGAAAAAAAATATCTGGCAACTTTTTTTGGAAATCAGTGATCTGGCAACCTTCGTGTCACGTGACACGGAGGTTGCCAGATCACTAATTTATAAAAAAATCGTTGCCAGATATTTTTTTCTGAATTCTGTAATCAACCATAGTGTTCGGATACTTTTTTGAGAGACTGTACAAGTTAAAGAACACGTTGGATGGCCTTGTGGGAGGATTCCTCCTATTTCCAAACAGCTGTCCAATGAATTTCCTTCACCTACTCAGCTTTGAGCTTTTGGAGACCTTGTGATTCTGTCCTTTAGCCCTTGTGTGTATAAAAGTATTGCTCACAAGCGAAACAACCTAATTCTAGGAATTACTGTCCTCAAATCATTGTGAATTATGTCTTGACACTGGTTGTTGATCATCAGCATCTTAGCTCCAGCTTTTAAAATATTTTGTATAAGTATCATACATAAAAAAATCATTTTGTTTAGAAATTTTCTATGCATGGAATGCTTTTAACTCTCAATAGATTGAATGGGTCCTGTAGACCAATTGTTCACCTTCCCTGAACAAAGTTGTATATTTCTTTCAAAATTCGGAGTGTTTTATTTGGCTGTTCTTGTATTACATGTCCTTGCATAAATCGATGTTGAACAATGGTGTACTTAGGAAGTTCCAACTGGAAAGATGATTTGACATGTTTGAGTTTTTTTTGGCATTATTTAGTGTTTGATTTTCAGGGCTTGCTTGAGAAAATATATGTAATTCAAGCCCTCAAAGGGGGAAATATAACTCCACCCCCTTGGGTATGCCACTGACGTTGAAAATTGTTTTAGTTTACAATCATTTCTCACAAAATTGAAAAAGAAAAAGCAGATATGTTACTACACAGATTCTTGCTTTATCATTTTGAGTTTCATCTTATTTGTTGTGCCAAGTGTAATAATACAATTGTGCTTTTCGCATTTGTTTATAATTGGAATTCTTTCGTTTATTTTATTTGTTCCGCTTTCTATCAATTGGTTTTTCTTCCTCTTTTCAATAAAAAATTGATTTGTTATAGAAGTTGACTTACCCCTTGATTTTGAATTCAACTCGCGGTATCGTTCTTTGGCAAACGTTTTAATTTTAAATATGATTTTCAATTCCACTTTTGCTTTCAGTTTTTGCAATGCATTTAGTTAGGATGCTACTCCTTTATTTTCGCTTCATTTCAATATCTTTATTCTTTTGTGTTAAATGGCGGTTCGTTATATGCATTGCCATCAAAATACATTATCTTGTAAAATGATTTCAAACAGAAAAATCTTTTACAAAAAGGGGAATATTCAGGATTTATTGGATAGCTTGGAGGGAAAAAAAGTACGCCAGAAATTCAGTTTAGATAATGAAATTATGTGATATTAATACACTAACGAGGTTCGAGGTTTCTAAACTTGTTTCCTTGAATGCAATTTTTTTAAATCATTATTAACGCTTAAAGAATGAAATACGCTTTTTGTGATGCAATTGTATTACTTACACATTATGTGCATTCGAAATTGATCCGAATGACAACGAACCGATGCAGAGGAAAATAATGTGCTTTCTGCTTGACTTTCATAGGGCAGTTATCCACGATTAATTTCAAAGGGAAAATATAATTAAATTTAAAAAAAAAATAAAAATAACCTATCTTCCTATATGCGCCCTAAAAAGTAGAAAATAAACCTAAAGCATATCGATGATGCAATCAGTTATTAAATTCGTATTCATTTCAAAGGAATATAGGGTGCCTGAAATCTCGTTGAGTAGCTAAATCGGCGCCTTATCTTCCTTTGAAGTCAATACTAATTCAGTGACTGATTGCTTTAGATCTATTTTCTACTTTTTAGGGCGCATATAGGAAGATAGGTATTTTTTAATTGTTTAATTTATTTATATGTATTCTTTGTCACTAAAAACACCTACCTTCATAAACTTTCATTTGATATATGATTCACAAACATCGACCACATTTTCCATCCCCCCCCCCTTTTTTTGAGTTGGGTTGTGCTACCTCTGAGCGGCCGTTTTTGCACACAATGGGCTAAATAGCCAGATCACAAAGACCCGAAGGCTCAGAAAAGGGTGGGGGAGGAGACCCATGTACAGCTGTTGGGAGACCGATGTAGCCTCCCGTCTAGGCCATACAACGTGTTCTTTAACGTGCAAAGCGTATGGCTCTCCACACATGGCCACGCTTAATGACCCATTCGATGGACGGCGGCCTTTCCAAGCCCTCGAGGTCCCCTATTGACTGTGGGAAGGGCTGGGAGTTTTGCGGAGATAAATCTGAACGCTGGCCCAGGTGGGACTCGAACCTGGAAACTGCAGATTACGAGCCTGGCACGATACCGAGTGAGTCAACCAGCACCTCCCTCCTTAATTTTTGGAATCGTGTTTTAAGTATATTATGACATTGGAGAAGTCACAAGCTTTGAGATATAACTCGTTAAGATCGACTTCAGCGAAAATTTCCCTCCCTTTTTTTATCAAGGGTGGGAAGAATGGGTCCAAATTTGAAATGGTTTTTGATAGTCTTCATATGAACTTTCTTTGACACCTGACTCGTAACTGTAGGCTCTCACGTTCGGAAGATAACCAGAAAAACGCTATTCACGTTTTTTAGGGGTTAAGAAAGCAAAGGGGGTGTGGTATATTTTGTTACTCACAACACTTCCCACGCCCCAAACGTTTTATTGAATATATAACTTGTTACTTTTGACACTCGCGTTCTGGAATTTTAGTGGAAAAATCGTTTTCAGGTATTTCCCTTTTGTAAAGGGGAATAAATCATACGGGGATAAATTTTTGGGATTTTTGGGATGATTATTTTCATATGGAGGTTAATTTTTTATGACCTCTGACACTTCCTGCATCACATGCTTTCATTGGACGCAGCTTGTTCCTTTCCGCTCTCGCGTTCTGGAGATATAATAGAACAATCGTTTTCATATTTTCCCCCTTTTTTAAGGGGGAAGAAAGATGAAGGGTCAATTTTTTTATGGACTATGACGCTCCCCGCGTTACAACCGGCAAGATTTGCTTTTAATTTCATTTGACATGTAGCTTGTTACTTTCGACCCTTGCTAGTATAGTTTTCATATTTTCCCTTTTTCAGGGGGGAAGAAAGCACAGGGGATCAATTTTTTATTCATATGACACTCCCTAAGTTACAAGCTTTCATTTGACACATAAATGAGTGTTTCTCCATCGCGTTCGAAAGATATGGTGGAACAACTGCTTCGACAAATTCACAAACCTATAAAACACAAACTGACAACCGACAAATGACGAGGGAAAAGAAATAGAAAGATAGGTAAAAAGTCACAACGCCTGGTTCCACCGGACAAAGGCCGATACATTAATTAAAATTATTTGAGTTAATCGGATTTTTTTTTCAAATTCAAATTAATTTTCAATAAGTATTATCTATAATTATTTTACATAAAAAATTCCGCTAAGCCGAAGCTTATCAGCAGGAATGTACAGTCGTTCAAAAAAGTATCCGAACACTATGGTTGATTACAAAATTCAGAAAAAATATCTGGCAACGATGTTTTTAGAACTTAGTGATCTGGGAAACTTCGTGTACTGTACACGAAGGTTGCCAGATCACTAATTTCTAAAAATATCGTTGCCAGATATTTTTCTGAATTCTGTAATCAACCATAGCGTTCGGATACTTTTTTGACCGACTGTACATATATGGTTTTACAAATATGATCTAGGTTACATCAGAGGTACATAAAATGAAGGAGAGAAAAAAAAGAATAAATGAAAAAGAAAACCGACAAAATGATGAATTTCTAACTACATTGCTCACAAAAATTAGAGGATATTTCAAAATGAATATGAAGCGATAAAAAAAAGAAGCATTTGAATTTTTTTTATTAAACAAGAACATCAGAAAAGCAAACGACAAGTCAAAGAAAGTTGTTCGATTATGCAAATGAGATGCAAACTCAATTGTCGTGATTGAGCAGTAAGTGACATATTAGTGGGGGTGAACAGATTCATGTCAAACTGGACGAGAGTGCCACACATTGACTGTTCAGTAGGTGTATGGTCACCCAAGACTGCCAAAACACACTGACAGCGATGAGGCATGGACAGGATCAGAATGTCCAGCAGTTCTTGTGGGATCCTCTGCCACTCTTGCTCCAGGGCAACTTCCAGCTCAAGAAGTGTTGTGGGAGACATTGGACGGTTTGCCAGACGTCTTCCCAGTGCGTCTCAAGCATGTTCAATGGGATTCAGGTCTGGAGAACGTGAAGGCCAGTTCATGCGTTCGATTCCTGCCTCCTGAAGCATATTGTTGACGAGATGCGCACGGTGGGGCCTTGCATTATGGTCCATGAAAAGAAAGTTGTTTCCAACTGCTCCAGCATAGGATACCACTATAGGGTGCAGGACCTCATCTTGATATCTGACAGCAGTCAGAGATCCGTTTCTGATGACGTAGAGGTCGATACGACCACCAAGCTGATGCCAGCCAACACCATGATTTCACCACCACCGAAGGAGTCCCTTTCTCGCATGAAATGTGGATTCTCCCGTGTTCCTCGTTCACGCCAGATCAGGATACGATGATTGTCAGGCTGCAGACTGAACCGTGACTCATCAGAGAAGAAGACAGATGACCACTCATCACGGGTCCAATGACGATGCTCATCAGCCCACCTTCTACGGGTTCTACGGTGTTCAGCAGATAACGGAATGCATACCATTTGTCGCCGGGCATGCAGTCCAACACGATGGAGCCGATTTCGTATGGTCTGGGTGCATATCCGTCGTCTAGTGGCAGCAAGAAACTGTCCCCGCAGCTCTGTTGCATTGCTGCGCCTGTTCCTTCTAGCCAATAAGGTCAAGTAGCGGTCATCTCTTGCTGTTGTGGCAGATGGGCGACCCTGCCCTCGTCTTCTTCGTACTGTGCCAGTCTCTTGAAAGCGATTCCACAGTCTGCTAATCACGCTCTGGGATGTTCCAAGTGCTGTTGCCACTGTTGTCTGTGTTTGACCACTTCAAAACGTCCTATGGCTCTCCAGGCTTCGCATTCGGGCAAATCGTGTTGCAGGGGCATTGCAAGGGCTGGGAAGTTGTAGGATGTGCACTTTCAAGATCAGAGAGCGTGCAGATACTCCAGTACTTTCAGCCTTTTGTATAGTGCATTTTCACCAGTGAAATAAAAGTTGGTTTTGCATTTTATTTGCATAATCGAACAACTTTCTTTGACTTGTCGTTTGCTTTTCTGATGTTCTTATTTAATAAAAAAACAAATGGTTCTTTTTTTATCGCTTCATATTCATTTTGAAATATCTCCTAATTTTTGTGAGCAGTGTACTTCGCTGGATTTCTGAGCGAAAGTTTTCATAATTAGTTGTTTGGATGCCTTTAGATTTTCTGTTGAAATTTCTGTTAACTTCCGAAGTATATGGAGTTCATGCTTCTTCATATAACACTGTTACGGGATGGATGCGCAAATTCAGAGAAGGACGGCTGAGCTTCGAAGACCTTCCTTGTGAAGGAGGACCGAAGGAGGCCGTGAACGAGAGAACCATCCCTGCTCTTCGTGAACTCATTAAAGAAAACCTACACATCACTGTTCAAGTAATAATTGTAGATGCTAGTTCTTCGATTGTCAGTATGGAAACAATTATTCATCAACATTTATAGTTCCGAAATATCTCGCCAAAAGGGTACTCCACACAGAACAGCAAAAAAAAAAAGGTTAGGGTCGACTCATGCAAGGAGATACTGGCAATGTTGAACCTAGTTGCCCCAAACGATTAACAGAAATTGTCACAGGTGATGAGACGTGGTTTCATTACTATACAACAACCAGAAAGATCGACAGCTATGTTTGGATTGCGGAAGATGAACCGCGTCCTCAAATCCTCCGACAAGACTTTCGCTCAAGGAAGAGAATGTTCACAATTTATTTCAATTCCAAAGAAATGGTAGTCGTGAACACCCTACCTGAAAAATGACTATAAATGGCCAATACTACACCAATATTGTTTGGTCCAAAATGATTAAGGAGATGAAGAAGCAGCGTCCAACAACAAGCGTCTGAAGTGTTCTCTTTCTTCATGACAATATCAGTTCTCACAAAACCCGACAAGTTACGGCCAATCTGAAGCAGGAAAAAATTAAATACAGGGTGATTCAAAACGTATCGTTCAAATTTCGTGGGGAGGTAGGGAATACGTCAGGAAACCGATTTCACATAGGAAAGTATGTCCGCAAACGTCATCTACATGAACAAAATGGACAAGTGAACACAAGGAAACAGTACAGTTAAGTGGTAACGAATGTGACTTTTATTCCAGCAAGGTAAAGTACAGGTTCATAGTAGGTGCTCAAAATTGCGACCATTTACACGGACACAGGATTCACAGCGCCGTTGCATTGACCGCCGAACATTTTCGAAAACGCCTGGCATATCACGGACAATGCCTGCGGCGGCCACTATTCGTGCAACAAGGTCCATTTCACTGTCGACGGGGATCTCGTACACATGGTCTTTCATGGCCCCCCCACAAAAAGAAATCCATGGGAGATAAATCAGGTGACCTGGGTGGCCAAGCAATCGGTCCACCTCTACCGATCCATCGAGCTCCGAATGTTCGGTTCAGGTAATCACGCGCAACAATTGTGCTATGGGCTGGGGCATTGTCATGTTGATACCACATATCTCGGCGGATATGCGCAGGAACAGCGCCCAGAAAAGTCGGTAACACTGTCTCGAGAAATATTAGGTATTTCCGGCCGTCCAATCGGGGAGGTAGCAAGTAAGGTCCCAACAAACAGTCACCAATGATTCCAGCCCACACATTTACGGCAAAACGATGTTGCGCAGCGTGACTTCTCGTACAATGCGGGTTGTCGTAAGCCCACACATGTGAATTGTGTGTATTGAACACACCTTCACGAGTGAATGAAGCTTCATCTGTAAAAAGGACAGAAGCTGGAAAACTGGGGTCCACGGCACCTTTCTGCATGAACCATTGTGCAAATTACACACGCTTCGGATAATCGTCAGGATGCAGTAACTGCACCCTTTGCAGATGGTAAGGATGCACACGTTCCTCGTGCAGTATCCGCCACACTGCTGACTGAGAGACCCCAAGCTGCTGAGCAATAGCTCATGTGCTGTTATTCGGATTATCTTCGATGGTCTGTAGGACTTGTTCTGCGACGTTGACAGTCCGCGTCAGTCGTCTTCTCCCGTATCCTGCATGTTGCTGCGCAGTGAACCACGTTCGCGCAGATAGCGATGCACACGTGAAAACATTTGATGTTGCGGTATTCTTCTGTTGGGGTATCGGTCTTCGTAAACTTGCCTAGCTCGGCGGCCGCTTTCGCCAGCTGCCCCATATGCGAGATGCATATCCGCTAGCTCTTGATGCGTAAAACGATTCATCTTATTACTAGTAAGTCAGCTCGTAGACTGATGACAGCGGGAGTGGTCGGGCGAGCTGTACACTGGTTGGGTACACACAGCGCACTCTACATACGCATGCGTACATTTGCGGACATTCTTTCCTATGTGAAATCGGTTTCCTGAGGTATTCCCTACCTCCCCACGAAATTTGAACGATAAGCTTTGAATCACCCTGTATATTCACTCCATCCTGCATATTCACCCGATCTTGCACTGTGCGATTTTTGGTTGCTTGTAAAAATTAGAAAGGAACCTGCTGGGAAGTTTTTTTTTCAAAGGTGCAAGACCTTGCAAAATGCGTTCATTCAGAGTTGTGGAGTGTAATCCAAAAGGAGTACCATCAAGCGTCCCAAAATAGCCGTAGACATCAGCAACTTTTTATAGATACTGGAGGGGAGCACTTTGAAGGGCAATAAAAGTTTTGTTGAAGTAAGTGCAATGGTTTTTGTTTTGCATATGCATGTGAAGAAAGTTTTGAAAGCCCCTCGTGAAAATTTGGTTTAAAGAGGTTTCAAAACATACGCCATGAAATGATTTCTTACTGACGGACGAAAAGTGAGCTCAGATAGGATGAGTTTGCCAAATTGCTGCTGCATTACTCATGGGTGAAATGAATATAAATGCTAAAGTGCTAAATCATTATCTAATGATAAATGAGAAATGACTTTTGCATAAATACTAAAGTAATTAGCGCGAGAATTATATAAAAACCTGAAATAACAGAATCATTTTGATAAACAACTAACTCGTCTCTTCATTATCAACATTTGTAGAATCATCCCTGTATCCACAGTTATGCACGACACAATAAGAGTTAGGTGGTCTTTTGAAAGATCGCACAATATCATTATAAAAATCTATTACGTACATCATCCTTTTCGAGTTTCAACAGAAGTATATTACCACCTTTTGTTTCGCAATGATACTTATACGATATCAGCAGTTTTATCAAAATTATTTAGCTTGAAAAATACATATCGCCTCTGAAAAATAAGGGATGCACGTTTGAATGAGAAAGAAGTTTTTACTTTTCAAACTTTTACATCCTCGAACAGCCACAATTCCAATTAATGTGTGATTGGGAAAATGAAAACAGTAATATTTTATAAGTATCTATAAACCACAAGACTCTGATATATTTCTTAAAACAAAAAAATTGCCTTTTGTGACCCAGCTGGAGGCAAATCAGTTATTATAAGTACCTTGATTATCAGACTCTACCACCACAATCTAAAGTTTCCAGCAGAAATAGATAGGTTACAATATTCGTTTAAACTAATGGATTTTCCACGTTCACCCACCTTTAACGATGAAAATTATAACAATAAGAGGGATTTAAAAAAACGTGAATCATAATATTTTATTAGAAACTATCTAACTGAAAAACAATTATTCATCTATTTCTTAAAATGATATGTAGTGAAATGTCGATGTAAAGAACGCCAGAATAACGAAATATTCAGTACACCGAATTTGTTTTCCAACTGCAGACGATTCACTATGTAGCTCTATGCAAAAATGTTTCATTTTAACGAATACCAATATAACATAAATATCAGTTTAACGAAATAAAGATTTATTCCGATACAAAGCTAAATGATAAGTAGGACAAAATTTGTGAAAAGAAAAAACTTGAACTCTATGCACGAGGCTGCAATGATTTAAAAGCTGTGAAATATCTAACCAATCACAGTGCTATGAATCAGATATTATTGTACATCGGCCGCATGCATTTTTTCCAATCTCACTGCGTAGCATAGATGCTTTCTACACATGTGGGCATAATGCTTTAAAGCAGCGCTGCCACATTATCCTGCCATAATACGGAATATTCAAACTTGGAGATCTACGGGGATTTATGTAGTTTAAGTTTAGAAATAGGCAAAATAACTTCAGACGTGTTATAAGGCCAACATTAAAGAGAGTAATGCATCTCACATCATTACAAACAATGAAATAAACCACATTGTTTAGAACATCACTGAAATGCTCAGCCCACGTAGCAATGACAGAATCCTCACCTTCTCTAACCTTACCTTGTTTATCCTTCAGTCCCTGTGTACCTGTCCGTTTTCTACCACACAAAACATTAACTATCTGGTACAGCTCTCTGCTGTTGTGCTGTCTAACTGTTTCCTAGGCTTTGTCACACAAGCCACCAAGCCACAGATTCTTATGAGCTATTAACTGATCCTTTACACATTTATTAATTACTCTTTGTAATGCTTTCCGTTAGGATTAGTAGGGTGTTGATTAAGGATATTCCAACAGTTCCTTTTTAAAAAAAAAAGCGCCAGTGCCTTATCACTCAAATAATTTTGCCTCCTCTGCTCCCTTTTACCTAAAAGAGTATTGTTAGTTTCCAAAAAAGCCTGATCAAAATGGTCCCATTCTTTCTAACTTCACTAGTAAACAAACCACGACTGTTATCACACCTATCATGGTAAGCTTTAGCTATAACTGGGTCTTTCAGAGCTTCAGAACTAAAGGTAAAATTTTTAACCTTAGCACAACACTTCTCAAGTTTAAGTTGCAAGACACTTTTAACAAGGTAATGGTCAGATCCAATTTCAACTCCCCTATATGACCTGGTATCTCTAACAGAACTAGCCCATTTGCTGTTAATTAATATATAATCAATCATATCTTATGCAGTCCATCAGGTGAAACATATGTGTACTTATGTATGTCGTGGTGTTTGTAATAAGTGTTAGTTATTCTGAAACCATTAAGTTTACTTACCTGTAGGAGACGTTGCCCATTGCCATTGCAGCTACCAATGCCAAAAGAGCTTATCAGCCCCCCCCCCCCACAAAGTTCAAAGTCAATACCACTTTGGCATTGAAATCACCTAGAACAAGGGTAATATCTTCGTTCTTGACAGAATTCAAAATATCCTGTCGTTGTCCGTAAAGCTATCCTTCATATCATTATCCTCAGTGGGGTCATAACAAAAGATAACAAACATTCGAGTCTTTAATGCTTTTCTGAAATTTTGCTTAAAGAAACCTTTCATCAATGCACTCATAACCTTCAAGCTTGTCTCTGCTTCTCAGGGTCTTGGTCTGCTTCTCAGCAGACGAGCATCAAGCTTGTCTGCTGAGAAGCAGACCTACGCCTTGGAGATGCGTTTTATCTTCCCTCCCTGAAAAGAGAAATTTAGGTAAACTTTAAGAATCTGACTTTTATCTATCCATCTGGTCTCTTGCAAGCCAAGAATATCCAAATTATAACGGTGGAATTCTTCTGTGAGGACAACAAGAGAATAATCTTTGTATAGAGTACTCACATTCCATCTACCTATGGAGAGAAAATGGTCAGTAGGATGTTTAAAGAAACTATGTTTATTGATAGAGGGAATGCCGACAATATCAAACAGCCCCCTAATCGCAGACATGGGGCAAAGACCCGTTTTTCCACTACTAAAGGCTGAAGCCATTTACAAAGAAAAGAAGAATTTCCTCCAATGTAGAATTTGACGATATCCTAAAAGCAAGAGCTGAGATGCCTGAGATGACCTCTGCTCAGGATTATCCACCAGCTGATAAAACATATCCTGTGAATCTATTCACCTGGGAATGTCAATCCACAAACAAACAGAAAATACAGCGGAAGATTTTCCCTCCACAGAAGTCCCCCAGTACAGCAAATTCAGGATCCATATTCAAAGCTCAGAGCGTTATTCCTGGCCGGTCCGGTAAGTGTATATGATCAGCATCAGGACCCTGTGTGGCTGACACTCCTTAGCAGGGTAGAAATAAAAAATAGAAAAGTAGCCATAGTTGTCCAGTTGAATAGGCCACACTGATCTGGCAGCCCTCCCCTTCCTTTCCGTTCCACAAGAGGGTATCTCTTTTGAAAGATACTAACGGTCTGCACCACGAGAAGGCGGGGTCGGATATAAAGTGCTAGGCGTGGCCTATTCTATGCATCATCACAGGGGACTGGTGCATAGCTCACCTTCCAGTGACTACCTACCTAGCTACCATTTATAGAATTTTCTGTAAAATTTACCTAAAGGCTTCAGAAAAAGGGGGAGACCTAGGATGCGATGGGCAGACAATGTCAAACAATACGTTGCTAAAATTGGCCTACAATGATCAAATGCAGCAGTTGTAGCTCAGGACAGGTGTTTGGAGAACACAATTGCACAGTCTGGTTGAACCTCCGTAGCCTATGGCTGCATGAGAATTTTGTATGCATGTATGGATCTGGAAGGTCAATACCAGTAACTGTCATTATATTTTTTTTATCCAGTCATTTTTTTTTTGATAATTTCATTTTATTATCATATCACTCTTTTTAACAGTTCGTTGTAAAATAAATTGATATATTTTATAATATATATATTATTAATTAATATTATAAATTTAATATAACCAAAATAGACATTTTTTCATTCAAAATTTACAACGAGAAATTCAGTTTAAAATAATATTAATTTATAATTAGAGCGGAGTAAAACAAAATAGCAACCCTATATATTAGACAAAAATTTCACGAATAGTTTTTTAAAATACCACTAGAACGGAGAGGGAAAAAATATATATATAGATAATTATTACAATGGAAGGACAAAATGCTAAATTGGAGTAGAAAGAAAAAGAATAAGGGTCAAAAAATTTCGAAAAAGGAAAAGAATTTCGGGGTCAAGTTTTTTCCCCCGAAACATTTTGTTAAATAATACGTTTTGAGAATAGCTGAAAAAATATATGTGCATTACGAAATATCTTTTCAGTCCTATTAGATTCAATTCCATATTAGGCATCTCCCCAATCCGGGGGCTGTAGATAGTCAAAGTGCTCCATCAAAACTTTTAGTCACGAGCCGCCACTGTTTAGCACGTTTTTCATTGCATGCAAGGCCGGATCTAGGAGGAGGCAAGGGAGCCATGCTTCCCCCTTTTCAGACTGCGAACAAGGGTAAAAGAGGAAAAAATTATTAACTTTATTTTCATGTTATGCATTTTTCAAGAAATTTTTTGAAAACCCGTAAAACAGGGGGTGAAATGTCATACTGCATTGGAAATCAAGTCTCTTCCTCCCCCCCCCCCCGCCTCGCCTTACTCTTTTTTCGGCTCGATCGTGTTTCTTGTCTCCCCCTCGAATTTTTTCTAGATCCTGGCCTGCATTTGAGCATAACGAAATTTTCGCAAATATATTTTGTTCCCCAACTCGATTTCGTTATACTGACATTTCCCTGTAATTCATAATTCTGTCGTGAAACAAATTCACTTGTCAGTGCCGTAGTAGGATTTTTACTAACGATAACACTTTTGAATTCTATATCAATTTAGTTTTCTTAATGGTTTAGCATATTTCTAAATTAAATTCCATCAATACCACCATGATAATGTATTCGACTGCGTTTAAAGGCAATAATTTCTTCGTTTCCTAAAAAGAGTAATTTAGTTGTGTTTTAATTATAACTTTTTTTAATGCACTATATAACTTAAACTAGGGGCATAACAATCCTACCTCTGGCCCGTTCCCTAAGCCTTAAGGAGTCAAATATAGATCTATAATATATTTATCGTTATATATATATATTGATTTTGCGATTACATTTTACATTTTATGTGTTTGATTATACAATGCACGTCATTGAAATTACCCTACCTACAAGGAGTGCTCGCTTTTGATCTTAAAACAAAAGGAGTGACTGCAATGCAGACAAGAAGTCGTTTTGTGTATCAAATCAGCAGTTTTAATTATGAAAATGCAAATTAATGAGAACTGTGCCCTCTATAATTTAACTTGGGTTGTTGTTGAGTTGTTTTTACCTCTGAGCGGCACTTTCTGGCACACAATGGGCTAAATGGGAGATCAGCAGGACCCCGAGGGCTCAGAAAATGTTGGGGGAAGGCCTGTCGTATCCCTCGCATAATAAATAAGTGATGTTTTTTATAAGTTAGTAATTGCGCAATGTGTCTTCGTTTGCCTTATTCGTGGATGCCGATATTTTTTATTGATAATATTTTCTATGATCATTGTACATATTGATGATACTTGTAACCATTTTGTTCTTGTGTTATGGTTATTGCATGTAGCTATTTCTGTTGACCAACAAAGCCACAGTTTTCCGGAAAGAAATCCAAATCAGAACTTAAGAAATGTACCTTCAAAAACATACTACATCCCAGTTTGTGATATGAGGACAGCAGTTCTCAAGGTCCTTGCGATTTTCTTTTTTATTCCCTAAGAAGCCCGTCATCACTTGTATGAAGGCATGCCATGCTCTCCGTTCATCACCAGTGATGATACGATCAAATACCTCATCATGCAGCAGTGAGTGAATAACTAGACCAGTAAACATCCTCTTTTATCTTAGCATCACTAAATCTTGGAAATTTCTGTCGAAGGTACAGAAAAGCAGTTTGCGTCTGATCCTTAGTCTTGATAAAATTCTTTATTAGGTCCAATTTTATGTGTAAAGGTGGGAACAAAATCTTCATGGATTGTACCAGCGGATGATGCTGGATATTCTTTTTCCCTGGCTCCAGTGATTGCCGAGAAGGTCAAATCCTCTTCACGTAATAAGATACTTTGTCTCTGTTATTCCATTCGCAAAGGATGCAACAGAACTTTGTATCCTTTGCGAATGGACTTTGCGATATCCTTTGCGAATTATCCGAGCAGTAGTCCAAGCAAAAAAGTAATGACTTTTAAGTCCGCACAAATATGCCACTTGCATTTGTCATAATTTATGTATTAAAATAATTGTTTCATGTTGTCATAAGTTTCTTTGTATAAACTGAATGGCCTACTGGAACAGAAGGCAGCGCGCTCCCATTGTATAGAAGAAATGCTTTCGTACTTAATTTCGAAAAATGTATAAATAACTTCCATTCTTCGGGAGTATTTGTCATGTGGAAGGATGTGAATAAACCAACATCTTTGCAAGCAACCAGGTTACCTACCATGGTAAAGAACAACATCAGATCTTTCTGACGGCCAGGATACGCACTTACATTCATATTTGTATCAAGGAGATTCCACTGCTGGAGTCTGGAGTCCTGCCTTGTTATTTGACAGTTCCAAATATTTAACATCATTCAACTCGTTTTGCACGATTTTGTGTGATGAATCTGATGCTGTGGGTGTGAAGTCTGGATCTACAGATTCTATATTCCGTATTCATGTTTCCTCATCATCCTCTGAGTCCACATTGTAATGTTCTGATGGCTCTGGGATAGGCAGATTTTCTTCATTTAACACTGAGAGGATGGCAGACGGTATGTTGGGGTAGTTCATTGTCTGCTTCTTCTTTTTAGTAATACCACTGACCAGAGGAGGTATCATATGAAAGTAACAGTCACTCATGTGGTTGGATGGTTCCTGCCATATCATACGAATGGCATCGACCGCCTCTTGCCATTTATCCAGCTGCGAAGAAGTCTGCAACTATTACATACACACTATATGTAGAGTTCAGATACTCTGTTGATTTGTAATCTTACACCCGAAGTAAAGGTGGTAGACCTTTTTGATGACATGCCTTATTTCATGTTTCCGCGACTTAAAAGTAACTTCGCCAAAAATGTAACAAAAATAGTCTGCATTGTTCACACAAGAACGAGGCATATAGCTCACATACAGCACCCGCATACAATCATTAATGGACGATAAGTGGGGAAGGGTAATTCTCGAATGATGAAATAGTTTCTGGGTATTGCGTTTCCTCGAATGATGCAATAGCTACCAGGTATTGCGTTGCTTCGAATGATGCAATAGTTCCCAGGTATTGCGTTGCTTCGAATGATGCAATAGCTCCCATGTATTGCGTTGTTTCGAATGATGCAATAGCTCCAGGGTATTCATTGCCTCGAATGTTGTAATAGCTCCAGGGTATTCATTGCCTCGAATGTTGTAATAGCTCCAGGGTATTCATTGCCTCGAATGATGCAATAGCTCCAGGGTATTCATTGCCTCGAATGTTGTAATAGCTCCTTGGTAGTGTGTTACCTCGGCGCTTCGTAAAGCGTGCGAAAGACTCAAATCAGTATATACTGTATATGGACGCAACCTCCTGTATTTTCACGTCAAGTGCCAATCACCATTTTCTAATGTAACAATCGTGTTTAACGCCTCGAAATTAGCAAAAAATGGCTGTTTTCATTTCTGAAACATTTTTAATGTTGTACAGTGTAATAAAACACTTAAAACTTAGAAACTGTTTAATCAAATGTATCTAAGCTCTATTTAAAAACGTTAATGGCTTAGGCTAATAGGACATTTTTTAAAATATCCACGACTTTGTGCAAACTTGACTAATTAAAAAATTTAAACTTGGCAACCCATGATCATCCCAAAGTAAAATTTTCCTGAGTATAAGTATGAGTGAAGTAAGCTGCACGGCCTTACCACACAAATGTCTCTATTTTATCTTAACATATTATAAATTTGTTTTATTTATTTTACAACCATAAAGAGAGGGGAAAATGCTGTTTTATCTCTGTGAATGAAAAAATTATATTTTCTCAATTCGTATTCATTAAAAGTTCACTTTAGGTTTTTACCATTCTTGAGCCAAGCAGTCTCTAGGAGGTCTACCACTGACGAACTGATGCGAAAACCATCTTCATCAGATGACTCCTCATGCTCTGAATCACAAGATACTTTGTCTGGCCAAATTACACTACAGGGAAAAAATGCAGCACCTGGAAGGATTAGTGCCATTTTATTGAAACACAGGCAGCTGTTAGCATACAGTTAGATGTGCGATTTATTGAATCATCAAAAAAAATATGGAAAATTACCACTTTACTTGCCCAGCAAAGTAGTATAATTAGTATGATGTTGAACTGCCCCCGCAGCAATGCATTCATAACACAGTCGGGAAGGCTATTTTACAGCTCTATAATGTCCTCCTGAGAAACAGAATGCTAAAGAGCGCGAAGTCGCTGTTCAATTTCAGCGACAGTGGTTGGCGCACCTCTTGGGTGTTTTTGGGGCTGTCAGCTCATCATGTCCCAGATGTGTTAAATAGGTGACAGGTCCGACGAGCGTGCTGGCCATGGTAGTACCTGAACGTTTTGTTCGTGTAGATACTGCAGACTAATGCAGGCTGTGTGGGGATGGGCGTTATCTTGCTGGTAAAAGATCCCCTGCAAGATGTTGGTAACATATCATTGGGCAGTTAGAGATCCCCTTATGATAACCAGTTCTGACCGAGATGTCCGACTAATGGACAAAAATGCGAACTTTACTCTCAGTGAAGTAATGATTAAAAATTCAAGAGAAAACTGGAATCTTAATTTTGGATCGTATTTCATTGATAAACATTTTTGCGTTGCCTGTTCAAAGGTTGATTGGAAACTTTTAATAATATGAGAAAACTGGAAAGAAAAAAAGGGCTTTTTCAATTCTGATAAAATTTGATATACTAGTGGTACTCGTAGGTAAACAGAAATAGCTACTTAGCTTTTCTATCCAGTAGTTTTCAAGTTTTAAATATTCAAAATTTGGACTAAACTTTATGTAAACAAATTTATAATATTCTCTTTAGGCTACGATAGAATGCAATACTATGCTTTGAAATAAATTTTGAAATTAGATGTCACTACTGTTTTACTAGGTAAACAGAACTCAAACATCTGGTGTCGTGGTGTGGGACCAAGACAACCAGATGCTGGAGTTGTGTGACGATGTCGCATCCATTGGGTGGCGTTCCTTTCCCCTGGATGACAGCGAACACGTTGTCTACCGTCGTGCTGACCAAGACAAAAACGAGATTCGTCACTAAATACCACGGTACTCCACTCTTGTTCGTTCCAGTTCTGTCTGAGGCAACACTACTGAAGACGTGCTTTCATGAAGGCAGATGTGAGGGGCAAACGCAGTGCCGGATGATAGGCTCCAATGAAAACTGCAAAACCTGTTGTTTACGGTCTGCCTGATAGGTATTCGATGTGTTACCTGTTGCTAGTCCCTTTGCAGTTGCGTTGTAGTCGCGAATTTGTCATGCAATGCAATACGTCGCAAATGGAGGTCCTGTCGCTCCGTGGTCATACGCCGTCTTCCTGATCCTTGTCGGTGTGTGCTGGATCTTGCTTGAACCCACTGGCACCATATGTGTACGATGGTGCTTGGATTGCGACCAACAAGGTTGGCCACATCTCTGTACAACAAACCAGCATGTCTAAGATCAATGATTCTTTCACGCTCAGTCTGTTAACTGTTGGAATAGCTGTCGACGTCTGCATAAGGGCATCTTTAGAACAATTTCCACAACGTTTCAATCAGGGAGCTATGGTTGCCTTTCTTTATCTGTGTTTGATTGCTTCACACCTGTGACGTCAACTCGCGCCTGTACAATCGTTTCGATCGTCCTGCAAACCTAATCATTTCTATGCATTTCCATATACTATCGCCTCCCTAAATTTCGTCATATTTGCATAACTTTTTGCAAGTGTTGCATTTTTTTTATTTCCTATAGTGTATTATGAACACCTACCTAATATTTTGCATATATATCATGGTACAGTTTCCAAATTTCAAAGCATGGCGATATTAGTTAATATATGCTTCAAAATTTTTGCTTTTAATTAAGGGGACGTGTTTCGAGATATTTAATCCTGTGTTTTGGATGCTATCCTTTAAAATTTAATTTACTTTTAAATAAACACTTTTAGTTTATTTAATAGTAAAACACCAGTGACATCTAAATTCAAAATTTATTTCAAAGACCTTTCAAAGCATAGTATTGCATTCTATCGTAGCCTAAAGAGAATAATATAAATTTGTTTACAGGAAGTTTAGTCCAAATTTCGAATATTTAAAACTTGAAAACTACTGGATAGAAAAGCTAAGTAACTATTTCTGTTTACCTATGAGTACCACTAGTATATCAAATTTCATCAGAATTGAAGAAGCTCTTTTTTTCTTTCCACTTTTCTCACATTACTAAAAGTTTCCAAACAACCTTTGAACAGTCAACGCAAAAATGTTTATCAATGAAATACGATCCAAAATTAAGATTCCAGTTTTCTACTGAGAGTAAAGTTCGCATTTTTGGCGTTCTTGAGGTAATTCTTTACTTGATAATCCCTTTTAAAAAACGTCTCTTTTTTTCACTTTGTAGTCCATCTGTTTGTCCATCTGAAGAAATTAAACTCTTTTATTTTTAGATATTTTATCAGGGCCGGATTTCCCATAAGTAGCGTATAAGTCCCATAGCGCCAACCTAATAGAGCCACCGGTATTCAGTTTTTACATCAGTATTTATTTATTCACGTGAAAAAAATAATATCCTTTTCACCGTTCAGAGGAGAAAAACGCTACTTGCAAGACTGCATGGCTCAAGAATGGTTAATGCACACTGTAAAAATCCAACGTGAACTTTTAATGGATATGGATTGTGTAAATATAATTTGTTCATTCGCAAAACAAGAAACTAGGTAAAAATATTAAAAATGAACATTTTGATTTATGTATGTTAATAAATAATGAATGTTTTAAATTATATATAATGCCATAAACTTATATAATTATATTATATACCAATGGCATAAAATTTAATATTATATTACATATAATATAATATAATATTAAATTTTATGGCATTGGTAAAGAAATTCTATTATTTATTTCCGTTAAAATCCCATACCTATTCAGATTACATTTCCCTCCTCTCTTTATGGTTGTAAAATAAATAAAACAATTTATAATACGTTAAGATAAAATGGTGACATTTGTGTGGCAAGACCGTGTAGCTTATTTTTGAAAGAAAGGAGTACATGGCTGAGTTGAATCAACACTCTACTGATCTTAACAGACAGCGTTTACAATGATCTTAAGAAAAGTGTAAAAGGTCAGTTGAATGAAATGAATCTATGAATTGATAATCTGGTTGACAGAGCAGAGAATGCTGCTAGAGAACAAAACAACAGAGTTGTACGGTATCAGATAGTAAATATTTTACCTAGGGTAAAAAGAGAATGGCATACAGGGATTGAGGAATAAGGATGGTGAGGTTATCAAAGGAGTGGTTTCGCTCATGGCTAGATGGGCTGAGAATTTCAGAGGTGTACTGAAAATTGTAATTAGTTATAATCCCCTTGTAATGATGATAGCTATATTACTGGCTTTAGTATTGGCCCTATTTCACGATATGAAGCTATTTCATCTATATCTACACTAAACCTATACAAGTCATCAAGGCTAGATGAAATCACTGATGAGATGGATTGAGCGGGGAATGATTCTGTTGTCAAATGGCTGACTGTAATGCGGAATATTTTTTTTATGAAAAAGGGATTATTCCTAAGGATTTTATTATATACTGATATTATCCTATTTTCAAGAAAGGTGGTCGCAGTTCTTATGATAATTATAGGGGCATCAGATTTTTCTCTGTTCCAAGTAAATTTTATTCATATTGTATTTAACAAAATTAACATTTGGTTGATGGATAACTTCGGGATGAACAGTGTGGATTAAGAAGTGGTAGGGACTACATAGTACAAAACTTTTCGCCTAGACAAATTTTTGAGAAATCGTTAAGAGTTTCAAAAACATACGCTTGCAAAAAACATTCCTTTGTAGATTTCAAAAAGGCCACTATAATTTATGATTGATTGTGATATCGTATGACATACGAAAAAGTTAATGTAATGATGACTTTCTGTAATAACACTGATTCATTTGTAAAGAGTTAGTAAAGCTTGCGGTAATAGGATGAACAATAGTTCGGTTGTTTGGACTTTTATAAATACTGAACTGGAAAAAATTCTTTAAGGAATTAAGAAAATATCTTAAGTATAATACTTTGGTTCTTTCTAGGGTTAGTTATGGTAGAGAAACTTGAACCCTTTATACACAAGATAGCAAGAAACTTGATGCCTTTGATTCTAGAAGCTTACACAGTATCTTGGGCATTTGGTGGTTTAACTTTGTAAGTAATGATGAGGTTAGGCAAAGGAGTTGCCTAACCTCATCATTACTTACAAATTACCTCCTTTGAGCAATCTATTGTGCAGAGAGAGACTCCGTTGGTTTGGTGATGTTTCCATATGCATAATTATAGATCAGTGACTAGTGTTATGAACAATGTGCCTAAAGGCTTCAGAAAGAATGGGAGACCTACGATGCAGTGGCAGATGTCAAACAGGACCTCGTTAGAATTCGCCTAGTGGCCAGATGGGTTGGGTTGTTTTACCTCTGAGCGGCACTTTTTTGCCCACAAAGTGCTAAATGGCCAGGGCACAAGGACCCCGAAGGCTCACAGAAGGTTGGGGGAGGAGACCCACTGGAACAGATGTTGGGAGACAAATGGTATCCTGCCGTCAAGGCCATCCAGTATGTTCTTTAATGTGCACAGGGTATGGCTCTCTAATACATTAACGATCAGTTGCAAAGAACAGGTCGTTAATTCGCTAATAAACTAGTACCATTAATTAACATCCTATCCGACAGACGCCGACCTTTCCAAGCTCAGCGCTGTCTCTTACTGACCGTAGGCAGGGCGGGGAGTTTTGCGGAGATAAATTTCAACGCTGGCCCAGCTGGGACTCGAACCTGTGAACTACAGATTACGAGCCTGACGCGCTACCGACTGAACCACTCTGCCCCTACAGTGGCCAGATGCAGTAGATGTAGCTCAAGACAGATGTGTTTGGAAAACTAAATTGTGCAATCTGGTTGGAGCTCCGTAGCCCATGGCTGCTTGAGGATGATGATGATGATAAAACGATAATATACATTTCAGAGTCTCAGAGGAAATGAAAACAACCAATCATTCTTTGGGATTCAAACCCTGGTCCTATCAGGCAGCAAATAACATAACCGATCGTCTGTTATATTGATCATTGACTTAATCATCCTAATAATGAGGCTTTTATTTCTTTAAAGAATTCATAATAACATAGAGGAAGTGGATGAGGAATAACAACATAGAGGAGAAATAACTAGAGGAAGTACACTAATAAAGAAAAAAAAATACTTTTTCGCTTTTACCATCATACATTGAATATTATAGTTTAAATATCAAAAGAGAAGAGCTATAATATATTTAATACCTTATATTCTATTAAAACAAACGAAAAACACAAACATCTAAATTGCCTTTTTTTTTTTGCTTGACAGATAGATTATTTGTTTTACTGTAAATCTCTATCATTCTTTAATCTCCATTTTCAATTAGACCTGTTCTAAGATATACATTGGGAAAAACTAACAAGTACTTACCGATTGATAAAACTCTTATCACTAGTCTACAACAAACATATTCTGGTGTCATTGAGTTAAACCGATCAGTTGCAAAGAACAGCTCTCGAAGTTTACTGGGGCACAACGGCAGAAGTCGAATTTTGACTAGTACCATTCGTTGCTTGCGATGAAGCTAACTGAGCTTGCCCGTCCTGATTGCCAGGGCCACCTGAAGGTAGAATCGTGTCGCCATATCAACTAGGCCATAGTATATAGGTCAGCAGTGAGCGCTGCTTTCTAATGTTGTACTGAATTTTATTGCTTTTTACGAAAAGTTAATATTTGTTCCCACATGCCAAAAAAATTCATAAAATTAAACTGTCTTCGAAAAAGGCTGCCTTTATTAACTTGTGACTTGGACAACGCAAGAAAATGTTATTGTGATACATTAAAAGTATGATACATTAAAATGTTATTATTATAACATATATTGTTATTGTGATACATTAAAATGTTATTGTGATATATTGAATACATTAAAAGGATAAAAATTAAAAGTTGCAATAGTAATTCTGACGACATGTATGTTTGCAATGAGTAATCAAACAATAATAGAACATATGCATCCACACCAGAAAGTACTGGAAAAGACATCTATCATATTAGAGGATCACCTTGCACTAAAGTGGAGAAAACATTCTATTTTATAAGAGAATACATAATATCTACACAAAAGGGCCATCTAAATGTGACATTATTATTTCGGTTCTAACTCTAATTTCATCGGTATCCATATTTAAGCTTCAGGAATATGACATAATAGATTTTCGAACATGATTCCACTATTTAATGGTTACCTATAGGTAGTCACTGGAAGGAGAGCTATGCACCAATCCCCTGTGATGATGCATAGAACCGGCCAGGCCTAGCACCTAATGTCCGACCCCGCCTTCTTGTGGTGCGGACCGTTAGTAACTTTCAAAAGAGATACTCTCTTGTGGAAGTGAACGGAAGGGGAGGGCTGCCAGATTAGTGTGGCCTACTGATCTGGACAACTATGGCTACTTTTCTTTTTTTTCTACCCTGCTGAGGAGTGGTCAACCACACAGGGTCCTGGTGCTGACCATATAAACCTACTGGACTGGACAGATATATGGCTCTGAGCTTGATTATGGATCCTGATTTTGCTGCACTGGTGGGCTTCTGTGGAGGGAAAATCTTCCGCTGTGTTTTCTGTTTGTTTGTGGGTTGACAGCCCCAAGTGAATAGATTCACAGGATATGTTTATCAGCTGGTGGATAATCCTGAGCAGAAGTCATCGCAGGCACCTGAACTCTTTGCTTCTATTGGCATCGTCAAATTCTACATTGGAGGAAGTCTTCCAGTGTAGATGGCTTCAGCCTTTAGTAGTGGGGGAACGGGTCTTTGCCCCATGTCTGCGATTAGGGGGCTGTTTGATATTGTCGGCATTCCCTCTCTCAATAAACATAGTTTCTTTAAACATCCCACTAACCATTTTCTCTCCATAGGTAGTTGGAATGTGAGGACTCTGCACAGAGCTTTTTCTCTTGATGTCCTCAAACAAGAATTCCACAGTTATAATTTAGATATTCTCGGCTTGCAAGAGACCAGATGGACAGATAAAGGTCAGATTCTTAAAAATAATCTTAAATTTCTCTTTTCAGGGAGGAACGACAATAAGCATCACCAAGGCGTGGGTCTGCTTCTCAGCAGACACGCTAGCGATGCTCTTCTAGGATATGAGTGCATTAATGAAAGGTTTCTTACAGCAAAATTTCAGACAAGCGTTAAAGACTTGAATGTTATCTGCTGTTATGTCCCCACTGAGGATGCCGATGAGGATGAGAAGGATAGGTTTTAAGAACAACTTCAGGATATTTTGAATTCTGTCAAGAAAGGAGATATTACCCTTGTTCTTGGTGACTTCAATGCCAAAGTTGGTACTGACTCTGACCTTTGGGGAGGAGTAATAGGCCCTTTTGGTATTGGTAGCTGCAATGGCAATGGGCAACGTCTCCTACAGGTAAGTAAACTCAATGGTTTTAGAATAACTAACACATATTACAAACACCGCGGCATACGTAAGTACACATGGGTTTCACCTGATGGGCTGCATAGGAATATGATTGATTATATATTAATTAACAGCAAATGGGCTAGTTCTGTTAGAAATACCAGGGCATATAGGGGAGCTGAAATTGGATCTGACCATTACCTTGTTAAAAGTGTGTTGCAACTTAAACTTAAAAAGTGTTGTGCTAGGGTTAAAAAATTTACTTTTAATACTGAAGCTCTAAAAGATCCAGTTATAGCCAAAGCTTACCATGATAGGTTACTTAGTCATTATGACAGTCATGGTTGCTTACTACTGAAGTTGAGGAAGAATGGGATCATTTTAAACAGGCTTTTTTGGACACAACAGTACTCTTTTAGCAAAAAAGGAGCAGAAGAGGCAAAATTATCTGAGTGATAAGGCACTTGAGCTTATTTCGGAAAGAAGGAACTGCAGGAATGCCCTTAATCAATACCCTACTAGTCCTATTAGAAAGCATTACAGAGACCTTAATAAACTTGTAAAGGATCAGTTAGCTGCTGATAAGAATCTTTGGCTTGATGGTTTGGCTGACAAAGCCGAGGAAGCAGTTAGACAGCACAACAGCAGAGAGCTGTACCAGATAGTTAATGTTTTGTGTGGTAGAAAACGGACAGGCATACAAGGATTGAAGGAAA
This sequence comes from Ryuthela nishihirai, assembly GCA_038380435.1. Lineage (NCBI taxonomy): Eukaryota > Metazoa > Arthropoda > Arachnida > Araneae > Heptathelidae > Ryuthela > Ryuthela nishihirai. The sequence continues at coordinate 25,398,750 of JAWZYU010000001.1, forward strand.
AACAAGGTAAGGTTATAGAAGGGGAGGATTCTGTCATGGCTAGGTAGGCTGAGCATTTCAGTGATGTTATAAACAATGTAGTTAGTTCTACTCCCATTGTTTGCAATGATGATAGATGCATTGGTGGCTTTAATGTTGGCCGTATAACACATCTGAAGTTATTTTGGCTGTTTCTAAACTTAAACTTCATAAATCCCGAGGGGTAGATGAAATTACTACGGAAATGCTTAGAGCTGGGAATGTTTCGGTTACCACTTGGATCACTGAAATTCTGAATATCTTTTATGATAAAGGCATGGTTCCTAAGGATTTTACCAGAGCTATTGTTATCACTATTTTCAAAAAAGGTGATCGCTGTTCTTGTGATAACTATAGGGGTATCAGCCTACTCTCTGTTCCAGGTAAAGTTCTTTCCATGATTGTGCTTAATAGAATTAAGAATCTGGTTGACAGTCAATTGCGTGATGAGCAATGTGGATTCAGAAGTGGTAGGGGATGTGTGGATCAGATATTTTCACTTAGGCAGATTCTTGAAAAATGTTTAGAGTTTCAGAAACCTTTGGTTGCTAGCTTTGTTGATTTCAAAAAGGCTTTCGACTCTGTTGATCGTCATAATTTGTGGTTGATTGTGATATCGTATGGTATACCTGACAAGTTAGTTAACATAATGAAAGCTCTCTATAATAACACGGAGTCGTGTGTGAGAGTTGGTAAGGCTTGTAGCAATTGGTTTAGCATTACTTCCGGTGTTCGACAAGGGTGCATTTTGTCTCCCTTTCTCTTTAGCTTGGTTATTGATTATGTTATGCGAAATTCACTTCAAGGGAAAGATTTTGGCCTTAAATGGGCTGGAGATACGAAAATTTCTGATTTAGATGATGCTGATGATTTAGCCCTTTTGGCAAATGATGTTGATGAGATGAACTCTTTCATTCGAGCTGTTGATGAGACTGGTAGTAGAGTAGGTTTGGTTATAAACAGAGAGAAAACTAAAGTGATGAAAATTGGTCAGGCAGGCTGTGATTCAGTTAATCTGAATGGTTGCAGTCTTGAGCAGGTGTCACAGTTTAATTATCTTGGGAGCTATGTAACAGATAATGGTGATGTGCGGCATGAGTTAACAGACGAATAGGGATTGCTGCCGGGACTTTTAAGAACCTATGGAGATTGTGGAGAAATAGGCGTATACACCTAAAGACTAAAATTAGACTGTATAATAGTTTGGTTCTTTCTAGGGTTAGTTATGGTAGTGAAACTTGGACACTTTGTACACAAGATAACAGGAAACTAGATGCTTTTGATTCCAGATGCTTACGCAGTATCTTGGGCATTAGGTGGTTCAACTTTGTAACTAATGATGAGATTAGGCAAAGGAGTTTGCAACCTCCTTTAAGCAGCATATTGTGCAGAGAGAGACTCCGTTGGTTTGGCCATGTTGCCCGTATGAATAATTATAGATTGGCGAATAGGGTTATGAACAGTGTGCCTAAAGGCCTCAGAAAGAAGGGGAGACCTAGGATGCGGTGGGCAGACAATGTCAAACAGGACCTTGTTAGAATTGGTGTGCAGTGGCCAGATGCAGTAGATGTAGCTCAGGATAGACTTGCTTGGAGAACTAAATTGAACGGTCTGGTTGGACCTCCGTAGCCCATGGCTGCTTCAGGATGATGATGATGATGATGATGATGGTCTCCAAGCATTTAAAATCATCCTTTGAAGGCCGAAACTAAACAATCATTACGAGTATTTTAATAATTTCCTTTCTCTTCGTGTCTAATACAATAACTACTTTGAGATAAGCCTAATTCGCAAAATGAAGCAGTGTTACTCGCCAGTCAAATTTCGATAACTTGAGTGAATGGGCAGAAAAAGCTTAAGCGATATGTGGTACATAAGTTTAACAGCTCGCCCTACTGGTTTTATGATAAGTTTTACTAAAAATAGATTCCAATATTTGTTAATAAAAAAACACTGAAACTAAGCTTTTCTTCTGAGACAAGTGTTACAACGATTCTATGCAAGAATTAAAATTCCTGTTAGCTAAACCTTCTTTCCTATGGTAACCATTAAAAAATCTGTGTCCCTGCAGAAGAAATTCTTTTAGTGAGAATACTGAAATAATAGTTAGTAGTGGAGTGCAAACTTTGGAAAATTCGCAAAAGAAGCAAAAATGAACAATTAAAGTTAACTAAACAACAGTTGTGAGTTTTTTGGAAACTTTTCAATTCCTGGATGCCCCACCCCTTCCCCTCACTGCAGAGACAGTCAGGATGGTAGTCACAGCACTTCTAGCAAGTACTTACGTAGCCGCTACGGTATGTGAAAGAAAAATAAACAAAATTATAGGTATACAGTAAGTTCTCACCTTACACGGTTAATTCGTTTAGAAGATTTAAGTTGAAAAATACTTAACTATGATACTTTTTTTGGTATATACATTTGTTTCAATAGATAGTTAAACTAAAAAAATGGTGCTTATGAAAAGAAAATATTAAGAAAATGAATATTCAGTACATACGTACAGTATATTTATAAAAACGTAAGAACACTAATATTATTCACTGAGAATGCATACTATTCAATCATTTTGAGCTCAGACTTTGCAGATCTTGATGGCGTTGGACCTTTTCTCTGTGATATTTAGAAGTATTTCCTGTCGTGTCCCACTAATTTATTTTTATTATTTTGTCTTTGCTATTGTATATATCTATGTTAAGTGTATTTTTATGAAGTATCTGAAATGGGAATGTGGATCATTAGTTGCCATTCGAGGCCAGCCAGCTAACTAACGATCCACATTCCCATTTCAAATACTACAGAAAAATGAAAAGCTGGGATGTGATTTGATGGCACTGCGCGCCACTCGTAAAAGGAGGGCTAGAGTGCGAGTGACAGAGAGGGTGACGAACAATGAACGAGCAGACTGAGTGTTGCTGACAAACAGAGCAGTCGTTTGTTTAGGGTGTCAAAGGGACGTAACTCTTTCTCGGGAACCCTAAAGGAACAGGGTTCGGTCCTGTGTGAACCAGGTGATGTAAGAAGGGATTCAAAATATCCTTTTCGCTGAGTTTTGAGGTCGGTAAAGAGATTTCTGCAAAGTACAGATTTCCAAAGTGCAGCTAAGGCCCAGAGAATCGAGCACATTCCCATATGCACATACGTATGAATGTAAATAAACAGTGTCGTCCTCTACTATGATGCATTCGTTTATTTGTTTATTTCACCTTCTTACACGACATTTAGCACAACACGTCTAAAGCACACCTAAGCACGGGTGTAAAATCTGCGAATCTGTGGTTTCACCTAGGATAACGGGTGAATATTTATTAAGTGGATTAATTAATCGTCATCCACAAAGTGCATCGGAAGAGTTGTACATCTCTCCTTCTCCCCCTCCCCTAGGCCACGACACTTCCCTAATGATGTTTGACTGTAGCGTTTTCCCTTCTCGTCATAAATCACTTTATAGCATGCAATAGCATCATGCATTGCTCTAAATACAGAAACTCCAAACAAACAAGTTCTTTGTCAATCATCTTAGCATTCTATCATCTACTTAGTCTCAAATCGTATAGGTGATTAAGCTTCCTATTCTTCCTCTGAAACTTCGTGTTCCTTTCTATGGTCTTCGAACTCCATTAAATCTTCGTTGTTCATTTCCTTTGCATGACATTGCAAATATTCAACAAAATCATTTTCTTCGAGATTTAATTCTAATTCCCTGTTCATTTCCATGAGTTATTACGTCTTCCTCTTAACATCCCGTAGAGCAGGCATGTCAAGCACGCGGTATACGGTAATACATGTATACAGTACATTGTATGTATTGATTTGTTTATAATAAAAGCTATGCTTCATCTTTATTTCCATTTGTTTTTTTTTTGTTTTGCGGCCCGCGATTTAATATATAATACTTAATATGACCTCGGTGGTTAACGAGTTTGACAGGCCTGCCGTAGAGTTTTGAACTGGGTCGCGATGGAGGGGGGGGGGGTGAAAATTTTCCGGATATCTTATATATTTGTATATACGTGTACAGTGAGATGCCAGCTTATTAGGTACATCTACCTAGTAGCGTGTTGCACCTCCTTTGACCTTTAACACATCCCGAATTATTCAGGACATGGAACTTACAAGATGCTAGATGCGTTGTACCAGAATGTTGTACCATGCTGAAATGATTACGTCGCTCATTTTCTGCAAATTGGATGGCGGCAGAGTCTCGCTGCGAATAGCCCTTACCACCTCATCCCAAAGATGCTCGATAGGGTTTAGATTTGGGAACTGCAGGACAATGAAGCAAGGAAATCTCGTCGGCATGTTCCTGGAACCATTCGGTGATGATACATGCCTTGTGAATAGGTGTATTATGATGCTGAACATGTCCATCTGAATGAGGATAAACTGTAGCCATGAAAGGATGAACTTGGTCATCAGCGACGTTCAAATATGTCGTGGCGTTCAGATGTCCTTTGATGGATATCATGGGGCCTAATATGTGCCAGGAAAACATTCCCCACACCATGACACCACCATTACCGGCCTGTAAATTGACACCACAGGCCTGCCTCACATCAGGCAAGATGGCTCCATGTCCTCATGTTGCTTGCATCAAATTCTGGTCCATCAGCATGATGCAAAATGAACCTTGATTCATCCAACCAGGCTACCTTTCTCTAGTCATGAACAGTCCAGTGTCGATGTCCCTGGGGAAACGAATCGAACGCTTTCGTGTTCTTAGCCGACAGCAAGCACTCGACATGATCGGCGGCTTTGTAGCCCATTCGTGACAAGGTTCGATACGTAGTGCATTCGGAGATGACCTTCTGAAGACCAATGTTTATTTCTGCTGCGATTTGTCTGGTTGTGGAAGTCTATTAGCTTGCACGATTCTCGCCAGTCTCCTTTGACCCTTCTGATTCACAAAGAATCACCGATCACTGGTAAGTTTTTGCTTTTCGCACACTATTCTCGGCAAGCCCTTGAAACGGTTGTGCGTGAAAAGTCCAGTAGGACGGTCTTTAGGGAGATGCTAGAACCGGTACGCCCAGCACCAACTATCACGCCACGTTCAAGGTCGCTCATTTTGCCCATTCTGATGCTCAATCCAACACTAACTGATGCTCAAACAGGTCTGCCTGATTTATATCGCACGCCGTGGTCATGTGACGTGTTACATGTTGGAATGGGCCATTTTTGTGACGAGGGGTGGTGTACCTAATAAACTGGCATCTCACTGTATATCCTATACTAATGACCGTAGAAATCGAAGTACCTAAACTGTTTAAATAACAATTAAACAAACTAATTGCGCACAACCGTGTATCTACGAATCCGTGTAAATCGAAAACGTGTAAATCAAGGGCCTACTGTATGATACGAGCTTTAATTTTATACTTCTATATTTTGTAATAGGTAGATTTTTCAAGCATTTTTAATATTATATATAATTATACACTATATTGTGCTATTTTTTTCTTTGTAGGGGAAGCTACGTGGAAAATCAATCAATAATATACTGCAATCTTTTCCTTATTCCTGTGGAGGGAATTATTCTATTTCTTACGTTATTCTGGACGGTGCATATTTTCATTTGATACACGATTCTTTGTGATCTACCATGATTAAATTTCCTTCTCTCTATTGAGAGGTAGGCTATGACATTCCTCACGTCACAATCTTTCATCTGATATGTATATAATAACTCGTTATGATCGACCCTCGTTAAATTTTCCCTATCCTACTTTATTAGGAAGAAGAAGGTCACAAACTTCCATTTGATATACTTTTTCTCTTTGTTCTTTTGTTCGAAAGACAGAGTATAACAATTGTTTATATGCTTCACTTTTTTTTTTGGAGATGAAAAGATCGGATAGGATAAATTTTTTGTAGTCTATGAGAGTCTTTAAGTCGAAAACTTCTATTTGATATGTAACTCGTTAGGCTCGGCCCCTGGGTACGAAAGATATAGAGTGGAGCAATCGTGTATAGAAGAAACTTTCATTTGGTTCATAACTCGTTATGGTGAACAATCAAGCTGGGAAAATATAGCGGGACAACTGTTATGAAAAATTCACCAATCGACAATTCACCTACCAATCAAAGGGACTTGGATTCGAGCCCCGGGTAAGGCATGGATGTTTGCATTGTTTTTCTACTTAGGCTTCGCCATCCTTACAGACCTTCTTATATATCTACTGTAGCGTATTAATTGTACGCTACAGTAGATTGTAGCTATATCTACTTCGCCATCCTTACAGACCTTCTACTATTCTACTGTAGCGTATTAATTGACAGGCCCCTGTCAGACCTCTGTGGCAAGCAGCTACTTAAGAGGGTATTTATTTATTATACTGCATCTATAGACACCGCAAAAAAAAAAACTAAAGTGAAGATGCAATTTTAATGAGAAATCGCTTCGCCGAAGTTGGACGTCTTGTTCTCTATGAGTTCATTTTCTATTTTGCAAATTTAATTGTCACCGGTAGCTCGCGGGCAGCACAAAAAGAGGTGGCGGATCGCATGCGGCCAGTGGGCCGTCCCGGATGTTTCGTCTAATGACGATTGGTCCAATGCCGTTTCGTCCAAAGGGAACAATTCGTCCAATCCCGTTTGGTCCAATGGACTATTCGTCTAATAGTTCGATTCTTTCAATTCTTCTTTTAATGGTAGTGTTCGGATCGGGCGGGGTGTAGAGCAAGAGCTCCCCCATTTCAGAATGCTAGTAAGGGTAATGGAGGCAAACAATTATTAAAAGTGCATATTTCATGCATCTTTTAAGAAATTTTTAATGATCTTTCAAACGTAGGAATATTAGTAAATCACTCAGAAGTAAAACAACAAAAAACTGTCCAAATCTCTCATATACTAAAAGTATTTTGAAGATTAAAATAAAAAATAATCGTACTTCATGAATCTTGAAAAATGAAGTACTGGGAGGTGACTGGATTGACCTGGAACTGATTGCCCACATCATTTCAGCACATGAGGCTGGATCTAGCGGATGGGGCAAGAGGGCTATGCCTCCTGTTTCAGAATGGGAGTAAGGGTAAAAAAGCAAAAAAAAAAAAACTAACTTATTTATAGTTGATGCATTTTCAATTTTTTTCAAAAATCCCGCAAAACTGAAGGGGAAATATTATACGGCATTATAAATAAAGTCTCTTGTCCCCCCTTTTATATTTTCCTGCTCGATTGTGTTTTTTGCCCCTTTCCCTTCGCTTTTTTTCTAGATCGGGACCTGCCAGACACAACCTTCCGTTTTAAAGGCCTTCTATTTTAAACCTTCCGTTTTAAAGATCTTTTAAAAAATATTCTTGCAAAATGTGTGATATTTATTGGTTTACTATTTTTTCTCTCTCCATTTCGGTTATTAACAATCTCGAGAGGATGGCGGCTGGCTCTCTTCTCTGCATCCCCGAGATCCATTCCTCGTGGGCAGGCCTGAATCTAGGAAAGAAATCAAGGGGGGGGGGAAACTCAATCGAATCTATTTTTCCTATACAGTCCTTTTTCCGGCTATCGCATTTAATGTCGTCTTTTTTAGTGCAATATAGATTCCATGGTCCAAAATGAATCAAAATGCGTGTTAGTGCACTTCATAAAAAAATGCCTATTTTCAATAATTAATGGAAAAAGCATGGTAATAATGTATTGCTTTTAAAATTATTCTCAAATAAAGCTGTTAATGTTGATTAGAAGTATGATGACGTAACACATGCTTTTTAGTAGCGAACTTCAAAACAAATTATTAACCCTATATAAATCAAAAGCCAAAAATATTGATCAACGAAATTAAAGCTTAATCAAGGAACTCTAAATATATTCGATTCATAATTTGACTTCCATCAGTCCACATTAAAAATGCAGAACAGCATTTTTTAGGTGACATCCTCCCCCTTACTGGGTAGCTCAGGAACTAAAAAATACACGCGTGCAAAACAAGACCCTTTCCTCCATCCAACTCAAAAAGACCATCGATATCGGTTGATTGTTATCAGAAATACTGTGTGCACAGACAGATGGCTATAAAAATATCAGAGTGCCTATTATTAATCCTTTCAAACCTAGCAATAATATGAACAAGTTTTGTTTTCAAGAAATACGTGCTAAAAACAAATGTAAAAAATGAAATATTTGATTCAGAATAATAACCATGAATTAAACATTTTATCATCATTGGCACTTTTGGACGAACTGTCCCACTGGACGAATTGTCCCATTAGACGAAACGTCTCTTTAGACCTATTGTTTATTGGAGGAATTGTCCCCTTTAGACGAATCGGCATTGGACAAAACGACATTAAACCAGTTGGCGTTAAACGAATAGTACCAGACCAGGCCTACTCTAGTCACAAGTTTTTGAAATATAACTGATTTTGCTTAATCAACCATAAATTTTTTAATGCAACAAATGAATGTGCATCATAACTTTTAAATCGGAGCATTAATTTACTCTAGGGAAGAAAATTTGCTATGACTTTGCTTATAGGGAATAATTTAAAAATATACTATATTTACACACTAAAATACTTTATGCAAATGAATGGATTTCATTTCAAACAAGAATTATGAAGTACTTACATGTTCACTTAGATCAGATTTATTGTTGAAATCATAATCACATCAGCAAATTTTCAATCTCCATTTAAAATTAGGTACATGCACTCAGTAATGGCAAGTGCTGTGGTTTTCTTTTAGGTTGCTGCAATGTCTAACTTAAGTAAATAACACGCAACTCATGACCAAATTGTGTCGGAATAACAGCACATCTGTTTCGTTCACGAAATCAACAGCACACTGTCAGATGATACCGCTACATTGGGCCATGGTCATTGCAATGCATACGTCACAGTGTCATCTGTTCACAGATAAGGGTTGGCATCAACCTGCATCTGTTTCGCGGATAATTGCGATGATAGCAATTGATTCTGATACTAACATATGCTTCAGATTATACTGCTTACTATTAAGAGTCAACTGAATGCTTGCTTAAGTTTCAAGTGATTGGCATCTCATTTAAAATGTTTTAGGATAAGAATGTAAAATAGTTTTTAATTCTAAATAATTTTATTAAGAAGGTTCAGGTACGAATTCCAACTGTACTTGAAAAGTTCTCCTTGGTGAGAAAAGTTTGCCACAGAAAGAAGAGGAAAGGTTGTTAAGCTATGCTGGAGTGAACTTTTGCAGAGCCGGATTCCAAAATTTGCGGGACCAAAAGAAAAACGCATTTATATGTACTTCTAAAATACTTAATAATAAATTATTTTTTACAAGTCCAAAGTGCGGTACATATCTACATACAACTTATAGGAACACCGAGTATATTATAAATATTACATAATTTTTCTCGCCTTTTTCGCCGCAAAATCTTTACTTACGTCATCAAAATTGACCGATTTTGCTATTTCGATTTCTTTTGAAAGACTAGTTAGTCAACGATTAGCGGATTCTGTGATTGGATTTACTATTGGGTTTGGAAAATAACTGAAATGCGCTCGGTGGGGGGACGTGGGGCTAGAGGAACGAGGATACATTGTGTCGGCTGCTGTGTTAAAGATAGGAAAATGGCGTCGTTTTTTACGATGAGCTTTTCGTGGACCGCGGGGCCTTTTAAAGCATGGGACCGGTTTCCCGGGAACGCGCTGAATCCGCCTCCGCCGACCCTGTTGTTAAGCCGCGGCTCAGTGTGCAGGGGAGCCATACCTTATGCATTTGTTTAAAGAATACGCTGGGATGGTCTTAACGGGAGGTTTCCGTCCCCTAACATCTGTTCAGTATTGACCCCTTCCTGCAACCTTCTAACTATCAGCCCTTGCGGTCCTTGTGACCTAACCGAAAATCCGATAATTATTTCTCACACTTATCAAGATTCAGAAATAAAAATTTTCCTCCAAATTATTTGCTTTTCTCTACATAGTCAATACCTTTTTCAAGCCGCAAAGGTAATTTCTGGGAGCCACGTTTGGCCACCCCTGATCTATGAGAACCATTGATGCAACAACTGCACAATCTCATTGCTTGAAATGGTGCAATTAATCCCCTTCACCGATGCATGGATGAAATAATCACAAAAGAAACAAATTTACCGTAAACTATTTTCATATTTCTCTATAATTTTTCGTATGGTTCTCTATGCAGCTCACTATTTTTGAATTCTTTATTTAATGCGTTGCAAAAATAGGGTTCTGTTTTAGGTAATCAACTTTTGGTAGAAATCAAAGTCTGCAATTTATATGCTAGATTGTAACAGGGGCGGATTCAGAAAATGTCTTTGTGGGGGGGGGGGGTGATATATGAAATAGGCCTCCTTTTCGAGTTAAGAGGTCCGCTAGAGAAGAAATAAATTATTAGTTTCGCTCATTTAATTTTCGTGTTGGTTACACGAGAAACAAAACAATAACGATGTATTTCGTTTGTCAATTAAAACAGAAATGATTAAAAATTGGCATAATCAATTTTGGAAATGATTTTTAAAGAATCCAGCAATCCAGTGGAAGGAAAGAATACATAGACTACAGTAAATATGGGTATTGAAACAAAAGCGGAACTAAGTTTAAAAGAGAAACACTAGAAAACGCAATATCTATGGCCGAAAGCAAAGACACTTCCATCCCTCGAAAATTTTACTCGTTGATAAAGGAGTTCAATTACTATGAAGAGTCGTACAAAGTAATACCAAACGTAAAATATTTATTAGAAGCTCTTTTAACTATAAGGCAACATCAACACACACACAAAAAAGAAATTTCTCGATTTCAGGATTTTTTTTTTTTTCAAAACCTTTTCTGGTATGGACCGGTTTGAATCCCATTCTGTTCTAGTTGATTCCAGCAGGTTCACGTAGCTAGGGTTACCACACATCTCCCAAAGAAGGACATGTTCTCCGTTTTTACCTCATGTCTTCCCCACATTTTGAAAAACATGAAATGTCTTCCTTTTTATTATTTAGTTTCCTATGGCTATTGGCTATTTGGCTTTGACCTTTGTCGGTTGGTCGGTTTGTGGATTTGACAAAACGTTTTTCCACATCTTTCGAACGCGATGGAGAAACATAATGATTTATGTGCCAAATGAAAGTTTGTACCGCGGGGAGTGTCATAGGCTATAAAAAATTGACTCCGGTGCTTTCTTCCCCCTAAAAAAGGGGAAATGTGAGCGGAAAGTAATGTGTTAAAGAAAGCTTCTGACGCGGGGAATGTTCTTGGTTATGAAAATATTAACCTCCTATGCTTTCTTCCCCCCTAAAAAAGAGAAAATATGAAAACAATTCTTAAGCTGTATCTCCAGAACGCGAGTGCGGAAAGTAACAAGCTATGTGTCAAATGAAAGCCTGTGACGCGGGGAATGTCGTAGGCTATAAAAAAATTGACCACCCGTGCTTTCGTTCCCCTAAAAATGGAAAAGTCATCCTACCATATCTTGCGAACGCGAGGGCCTCCAGTTATGTGTTAGGTGTCAAATGAAAGTTCGTATAATGACGGTAGTTACCGTTACGAATTTTGCCCCCACTATTCCTTTGATAACATTGGGGGGGGGGAGAGGAGTTTCGCGGAGTTCCACTTTAACGAGTCGTATCTCAAATTAAAACTTATGATGTCTCCAATGTCAAACATGACTCTAAAAGGGAGGTCAATGTGCTCGATATTTATGAATCATGTATCAAAGTTTTTGAAGGTATTTGTTTTTAGTGACAACAAAAAAATATAAATAAAAAAATAAAAAAAAATACCTATCTTCCTATAGGGTCCTAAGAAGTAGAAAATAAACCTAAAGCTTATCGATGGTGCAATCAGTCATTGAGTTCATATTCGCTTCAATATTGTGGAGTAGGTAAACCGGCGCCCTAACTTCCTTTGAAGCAAATATGAACTCAGTTATTGATTGTACCATCGATATGCTTTAGATTTATTTTTTACTTTTTAGGGCCCTATAGGAAGATAGATATTTCTTATATTTTTTAATTTATATTTTTTGTATAAGCTAATAACATTTTTGTAAATTCATAACTTGCTTTAAATAAAAATTAAAGTATGCTTTTCTTTCTTGTATGCTAATTTTTTAAATTTCTTTCACCCATAACTATCATATAATTTAGTGATAACCTGAAATAATTTACTGTAAATGCATATCGTGAATGCTAAAGTCAATTTGCTATCTTTGTAAAAGTTACTATTTTCTGTAATATTCAATGTCTGCATGCCGTCTCATGGCCGAGTGGTTAGCGCGCTTGGCTACTGATTTAAGGGACCTGGGTGGGTTCGAGCCCCGGGTAAGGCATGGCTGTTTGTGTCGTTTTTCTGCTGAGGTCCTGCCATCCTCTCAGGCCTTCTACTATGGTATATAAACTGACAGGCTCCTGTCAGACCTCTGTGGCAAGCAGCTGCTTGAGGGGGTATTTATTTATTTATTTATTCAATGTCTGCAATTTATACGCCAGATTATAACAGCATATGAATGGTACTCTGCATTTCTTTATGAAGTATGAATAAAATCGGCACATATCGTATAATTTGAAATGTACTGAATAATTAGAATTATGCCTTTTTCTTACTGAACTGTTAGTCGGTACTTGAAGCAAAATTTAGTAGGAAAAATCTTATTTTGCAAATTGAAAACATGTCCTCCTTTGTCCTCTGTTTCTAGCTGTTTATCTTCCTTTATCCTCTATTTCTAATAGTTTATCCTCCTTTATCCTCTATTTCTAATAGTTTATCCTCCTTTATCCTCTATTTCTAATAGTTTATCCTCCTTTTAGAACATTGGCATCTGGTAAACCTACACATAGCCTATTTGTGCTATGTGTAGGTGCCTATTTGTGCTATGTGCACTCCCCCCCCTTCATGTTTTTTCCACCCTAAAAAAAGGGAGAACATGTAAAAATGATTGTTCCCCTTATAGCTCCTGAGTATTTATTAGTGAAGGAAAGTTCATGCAAAGTTCGGCTCTTTTGGAGGCCGAATGAATAAAAGTGGACAGACAAACAAATACACAAACTTTCTTGTTTATATATTAGATGTAATAAACATACAAATGTTCTTTATAATTACAATTTTGTTGTTTAGGTAAGTTGCTTTCTTAGTAATTACAACTTTATTTTAATAAAAGATTTGATAAAAATTCAAGACAAAACAATTATATGCAATTAGTTTTTTTTAAATTCTCGAGAATTTAAAATTGCTGAAAAATTAGAAACCCTAGTCATATGTAGTAATGTTATTGTCCCTTCACTATCGTGGCGCACACCGGTCTGGACAAAATGCCAACACGTTAAAACACTGTTCCGCTTCCGTTTAAGTTTAATGACGGTCAGTGCTTGAACAAGAAAACTAGAAGTTATAATAATTACGTGTCACCCACACGGTTTTTGTTTAGCTTTACAAAAGCTCCTGAACTTAGTGCGAAATAAGTATTTTTTTTCCTGTCTGATATTTATAATTTTGCACTCCTTACTAAAATATTTCACCAAAATATTAAACAGCGCAAAACACCTTTGAAATAAAAAATTCTTGAAGTGTGCATGGTCGCCATGCAAACAAAATGGCAGGATAGGAACACCACAGTTACAACAACGATATGATGGTAAAAATGCCATTCCTGTTATAGAAATTAGAAAGTTTAATAAAAAAATAGTATTCGCAAGTCGTCATTGTGATACTCTGCCCTGAACTTAGTGCGAAATAACTAAGTTTTTTGTACATGATATTATAAATATGCAGTTATTTTTAACAACAATCAAAAACTTCTAATCTATACTAATATGTATATAATTAGCATAGGAATAAAAATGGAAAATGTGTTGCTACATGATGCCAAAAGCAATGCCATGTTGAATTAGAAAGTGTGGATAATCTTCTGTGAAGCAAAGCCATATACTCCGCATGTTAAAAAGAAACTTGATGGGTTGACTTGATCAGTGGCTTTCTTCTTTCCTTTAATTCTTGAGTACTCGCGAATGGGTATAAAATGACCAAATCATTTTCAATTGTAAACTATTCTTTAGTACGTCTCACTGCTAACTTTAATCTCCCAGTAGCTGAGTTTTGAACTTTTCTATACATCTTTCTTTATTTCTCAGTTGAACGTAAATGTTTCTTGTCACAAGACGAAAAGTTTTTAAATGGTCTGCTTATATATAATATACCCAAGGTGAACAGTCATGTTTGAAATTTGCAAATTTGCTTCCATTAAAACACTTTGCGTCTTGTCACAAGAAACGTTCAAGTTCAACTGACAAAGAGAAATGCTCAGAAAAGTTCAAAACTCAGAGGAACATTTAAAACTGAATATGCTTTGGATATTGTATACCCATACGCGAGTACTCAATAGCCAATTCCGTTATTTTGTACCATATTAAAATTAATAAAAGAAATAAAACAATATAAACACACTTATTTTTTTTACGTGATATATCATTCAATGATTTCAATCTTTTCGTTACTTTATTGAAATGTAGATGCCTTAATTATCATTAAAATTTGTGGGTATTTTTTACCCAGCGCGAACACTCAAGGGTTAATAACGGTCCAATGGTTAGTTCAGCGGCTTTACTTTCTTCTTTCATCATTAACCAACAAACCCTTATTAAACGTCTTGCTTTATCCAGTAAAAATGCTCTAATTCAGTTTGTTCTTATTTCAAATCTCTAGAAACCCTGAAAATGATTTTTTGTTCTAGTGCGTAGTTCAAATGTTTAATAATATACTTCACTTACCGGCAACTTCGCAACTCTAGTCTTCAACTTCAGCTGAGAGGGCGGCACAAACGCTTGTCACTCTACCACTTGTTAGCCTTGACTAATCGCCGCCAGCTGCAAGACTGCAGATTGCGAGTTTTGCTGTCTGCGGGGAAGCCAATGTTTTATAAGACATTGCTTTGCGCTTTTTTGCTTCTTTACAATAACTGAATTTCTGCTTCTGATTATTGCGTCTATGATGTAGAGGTAAAAAGGGGTCCTCTCAAGGGTAAAACAATCCAACGTAATTTCAAAAGAAATAAACCAACTTCGTTAAAATTTAGTTAAATCTCATTAAATGAAGTGATTACATAAAACGAATTAGAAAAATAAAAAATAAATGATCGAATAAAAGCTCTCAAAATAATAATGAAAAATAGCCAGTGATTATTACATTTTTCAACGCAAATACAAAACAAAATAAAGGAAAATTAATTCCTTCTTTACGTAAAACAAACTCATTTCGATGTCTTCTCTTAGTTTGAAAGAAATTTCAATTAAACATATTACCGATTTTAGAATATTATTCTCAACGCTTTAGGGCACATAGAGAAACAGGTATATTCTAAGTTTAATTTTCTTTTTTTTATTTTGTTGACTAAGTTATTACAAAAATTAAAAACCTATCCTTTTCGTCGTTTTATAAAATATCTTTCTAAACAGGTGTCACATAAATCTTATGAGGACGAGAGTGTAATAAAGTACAGTCACTCAAAAAAGTATCCGAACGCCATGGTTAATTAAAAAATTCAGAAAAAATATCTGGCAACGATTTTTTCAAAAATTAATGATCTGGCATCCTTCGTGTACTGTACACGAAGGTTGTCAGATCACTAATTTCTAAAAGAAATCGTTGCCAGATATTTTTTCTGAATTTTGTAATCAACCATAGCGTTCGGATACTCTTTTGAGCGACTGTACCTCATATAATGCTTCTTTCCCGATTTCGTCTCTCCAGAAATGGGAGGAAACCTTAACTGGGGTCGGTCGTAAGGAGTTATATGTCCAATAAAAGACTGGGTGAAGAATAGGTGAAGAATAACATACAGAAATGAAAACGTTTTCTTTGAAGATAGTGAAAATTATTCGTTATAAAATCCATTGCCATTAAAAATCAAAAATAAATAAAAATTAATTAAATCAAGAAAACAATTTATTTTCTTATATGTGCCATAAAAGTAAAAGTTAAACATGCCAATAATAAAATTATTTACTCCATTTATAATAATAACATTAAAGGAAAAGGAATCCAAATTTAGTTTCTGTTGCCAACTGATATCTTTCTTTGAAGTTACTATCATGTGAATAAGTTATTTCATCATTCTTATGTTTTACTTTATATTCTTTTTTTTGGGGGGGTGTGTGTAATAGATAGATTATAATAATAATATGATTAATAATAATAATAAATAATTTTTTGAAAACTTTTTAATTTATATTTTTTCTTCCCACCCTGCAGGGAATTGGTCATCACATAGGGTTTCATTCCGACTATTTAAACAACTGGTTTTTTTAAACTATTGACAATGACTTTCAATATTTGATCCTGAATTTACTGCACTGATGGGTCTCTATTAAACCTCAGTCGGTAGCGTTTGGTCTCCCAGACCGAGACGATTTGCATCTCGAATTTCGTTTAAAGGACTCTAGCTAGGACTAATTCCATCTCAGTACCTTTTCCACTACTTTACTATGTCTTGGTGCAATTTCGCTTAGATCCGCCCACTAGTTACTTGATAGAACACATATATGTAGAGAATTGGTCTCACAGACTCAAGGCGACCATCCCTGTAACTATTTTGGGGGAATCAGATATATTTCAATATCTCCCATTTTTGCTTATTATTTCAAACATAACTGAATACTTTTAAACTAAAAAAAATTAAAAATGTTCAGATCTGATGATTCAGATGTAGTAATAGACTTATATAGGAACTTCATTTGTCCGACACTCGTTAAACTGGCACCTAGTGTTTATCCTTTTTTTGCTTTTAGAGATAAATGATACATTTTAGGGGGTTGGGTAGTTGTTGATTCTTTCGTATTTTTCGAAACTCTCAATAGCTTAATAGTGCCCTATAACGATGGGAAAAAGGCAGAAAATGCCTAAACGTCAAAACAAATATTGTAAAAGATCTATTTGTACCATAAATTTAAAATTTCAGTCAGATAAAAGAAAGAAGACAATCGTCTGAATACATAAAAATATTGTAGTTAGGGAAGGATTCAGAAAGATCATTTACAAAAAGTTTAAGGAGAAGTGGCTAAGAATGGTTCCTTGGGGTATTCCCCAATGTATTTTAAGAGGTGTAGTGATCTCATTAGGGTAGTGATCTCATTCTCTATTTAGTTCGGATAACACGGTCGTCAAGATAATTTTCAAACCAAGAAAGAGCTGAGGTTGATAGATTAAAATTAAAGCGAAGTTTTTGCAAGAAAAGTTTCTGTTCAACTGAATCAAATGGTTTTGAGATGTCCTGACAACCGTTTTCACTTTGCTGTCTAACGCCATTTTCCATTGGTTAACAAGAAGTGTCGTGAGAATTTCGGTTGACCGATTTTTTCCTAAAGCCGAATTGTCTGAAAGAAAGTAAATTAAATTTTTCAACGAAAACGATAATTGAGTCTTGACGTTTTTCTAGAATTTTTCTTAAAGAACTTGTGACTGAAATAGGTTGGCAGTCAAGAGGGTGAGAAGAATTTGAAATTTTAAGTATGGGTGAGATAATGGCTTCTTTCCATAGAGCAGGGAATAAATTAAAATTAAGTAAGCAATTAATTAGATCACAAAGGGGTGCAGAAATTATTGGGGAAAGGATTTTTCAGAAAAAAGATAAAGATTACATCTGGTCCAACACTGCGAGTGTTTTCAAGTGAATTTATAAGGTTAAAAACTTCGATTTCGGTAACATTTTTAAGCTTAAAGGTTTCCATATTGTCAAATGATTTATTACATACATACATACATACATACATACATACATACATACATACATACATACAAAATCCTCATACAGCCACGAGCTATGGAGGTCCTACCAGACTGTATAATTTTTCACTCCAGACATGTCTCTTCTGAGCTACAACTGCTGCATTTTGCCACTCTAGGCCAGTTCTAGCAAGGTCCTGTTTGACATTGTCTGCCCATCACATCCTAGTTCTCCTCCTTTTCCCTGAAGCCTTTAGGCACACTGTTCATAATCTTGTTTTTCAATCTGCATCTGTGCATAAGGGCAACATTGTCAAACTAACACAGCCTCTCTCTGCACAAAATGTTGCTCAAAGAAGATTAATGACTCTTCTAACCTTATCATTATATACAAAGTCAAACCACGTAAAAAACCAAGATATTGCGCAAGAATCTAGAATCAAATGTATCAAGTTTCTTGTTATCCTGCTTACAAAGAGTCTATGTTTCGCTACCATAACTAACCTTAGAAAGAACCAACTATTACGCAGCCAAATTTTAGTCTTTAGGTATAAACAACTATTTTTCTACACTCTCCATAGATTCTTAGAAGCCCCAGCGGCAATCCCCATTCTTCCATTTACCTCATGCCGCACATCACCTGTATCTGTTACATAGCTCCCAAGATAATCAAACTGAGACACTTCCTCAAGAGTGCAGCCATTCAAAGCAACTGTAGCTGACCATTTAGCTGACCAATTTTCGTCACTTTAGTTTTATCCCTGTTTATCATTAAACATACTCTATTACCAGTCTAATCAACAGCCCTAATGAACGAATTCATCTCATCATTAGCCAAGAGGGCTATATCAGCTAATCTAAATCACAGATTTCAGATCCGTCAAAATCATTCCCTTGAGGATAATTTCGCTTTACATAATCAATTACCAAACAACACAGGAAACGGAACAAATTGCACCCTTGTCTAACTCCACTACCAATGCTAAACCAATCGCTGCAAGAAGTACCAGCTCTCACACGTGACTCAGTGTTACTATAAAGAGCTTTCATTATGTTAACTAACTCATCTGGTATGTCATAAGATCTCACGATTAACCACAAATTATGACGGTAAACAGAGTCAAAAACCTTTTTGAAATCTACAAAGCTACTACTCATAGATTTCTGTAACTCTAAACATTTCTCAAAAATCTTCCTAAGTGAAAATATCTGATCTACACATCTTCTACCACATCTGAATCCACACTGTTCATCACGCAGTTGCCTATCAATTAAATTCTTAATTTTATTAAGTATAGTGATGCAAAAAACTTTACCTGGGACAGAAAGTAAATTAATTCATCTACAATTATCACAAGAACTACTATCACCTGTTCTAAAAACAGGGATAATAATAGCTCTATTACAATCCTTAGAAACAACACTTTTATCATAAAAGATATTCAAAATATCAGTCAGCCATGTGACAACACAAGTGTTCTCAGCTCTAAGCATTTCCGTGTAATTTCATCTACACCAGGGGATTGGTGCAATTTTAATTTAGAGACAGTCAAAGCAACTTCAGAATATCACATAAGGCAAACATTAAAGACGGTAATGTATCTATTCTCATTACAAACAATGGGAGTAAAAGTTAAGCACATTGTTTAGAACCGTCACAGAATCCTCACCTTCAACCACCTTACCATATTTATCCCTCAATTCCTGTGTACATGTCTGTTTTTTCCACACAAAACATTGACAATCTAGTACAATCCCATGCTGTTATGCTGCCTAAAGTCTTCTTCTGCTCTATCAGCCAAGCTATCAAGCCAAAAGAATCTTATCAGCTGTTAACTGATCCTTTACACGTTTATTAAGCTCGTTGCAATGCCGTCTGTTACGACTAATAGAGTGTTAATCCTGCACTTCCTCATTTCAGAAATATCAGACTCAATTTCGGTCCCCCTGTATGATCTGATATTCCTAACTGAACTAGCCCATTTGCTGTTAATTAAAATCTATCATATTCCTGTGCAACCCATACGATGAAACTCATGTATATTTATAAATGTCCCGGTGTTTGTAGTATGTGTTAGTTATTCGCAAACCATTAAGTTTACTTACCTGTAAGAGACGTTCCCCATTGCCATCGGAACAACCAATGCCAAAGGTAAAACTCCTGCCCAAAGATTAGAGTCAGTACCAACTTTAGCGTTGAAGTCACCTAGCACAAGAGAAATATCTCCTTTCTTCACAGAATTAAAAATATACCGTATATTTCCGCAGATAGACGACCTTCAGATAAGAGGAGGTATAAATTTTCGTCAAAGTTTTATAGTTTTAGCATATATCTGTCCTATAAGACGACCCCAAACTATCAACGGCCTATGAATTTAGTTTAGATCGGCAATCATCATCTGGATAATAATACTGTATAGCGTATACGGAATTATGTCCTATTCGCAAACATTCGCACTGATTCGGGCATTCGGGTAAATGACCTTGACTATTCACAAAAGCGTCGTATGGGCTATTCCATTTTGTGGACATACCCTACTCTGTACTAGTAATTGCGGTTTGTCCGTTTTTTCTTCAGTAGCTCAATAAACATAACTTTTAATATTTATTTTGTTTTAGTATTGTTTACTATTACAATGTAATGTATTATTTACTATTACAATGTAATGTATTATTTACTATTACAATGTAATGTATTATTTACTATTACAATGTAATGTATTATCATATAGCGTATTTAAATATATGATGGATTTTTCGAATAGTTGTAGTAATAATGGTTTCAATTTATATAAATTCAATCTAATTTTTTTTGTATCTGTCCTACAAGACGACCCGGATTTTGGGGGCCTTTTTTATGATTCAACTATCGTCTTATCTGCGGAAATATACGGTAAATTAAGCTCTCTATAAAACCTATCCTTCTCGTTCTCATCAGTGTCCTCTGTGGGGGTGTAACATCAGAAGACATTCAACTGTTTAATTTTTGTTTAAAATTTTAGAATAACACAATGACTCATTTGCGTTGGCATGATTTTCTGTAGAAGTGCAGGATTAACAGAATACATTATTCAAAACAATAGGAATCTTTTTAGGATCATAGAAGGAATTGTCATTGTAAATGATCTTATTTATTTTGGTATAGTTTTTTAAGTTACCAGAAATGGAGTCAAAAATTCGAAATATTTCATTGCTATTTGGTTTATAACGGAAAGTCGATTAGGAAAATATAAGCGCTTGAAATTTATAATTCTACTGTTGACCAGATTACGGAAAGTTTTATACAGTATTTTTCCCAAGTGTATGGATGATAAGGATTAATAGAATTCTTAAAGAGTTCAATAAAATCATTTTCAGAAACTTTTTGGTAATCCAAGGTTTTCGAGAAGGGTGAATTCTGAAAGTTTTATAGGGAGCATAAATATCAAGTGCAAAATTAATTAAATGGGAGAGATGTGCCCTTGAAGTAGGAGTTTTGCATTCGGAAATACTTTTGTGGGGAGGGAGATATTTTTCAAACCCAAAATTATTGTTGAAATTTTTAAAGGATCTTTTTGAAATTAAAACTTTAGGTGCACGAGGTGTACAATACATTGAATATGTCCATTTTGTCTCCTTTTCTCTTTGGTTACTGATTATGTTGTGCGAAATTCACTGCAAGGGAAAGATTTTGGCTTAAATTGTCTGGAGATACGAAAATTACTGATTTAGATTATGCTGATGATTTAGCCTTTTTGGCAAATGATGTTGATGAGATGAGCTCTTTCATTCGAGCTGTTGATGAGACTGGTAGTAGAGTAGGTTTAGTTATAAACAGAGAAAACACTAAAGTGATGAAAACTGGTCAGGCAGGCTGTTGTTCAGTTAATCTGAATGGCTGCACTCTGGAGAAGGCGCATCAGTTTAATTATCTTGGTAGCTATATAACAGATACTGGTGATGTGCAGCATGAGATTAACAGATGAATAGGGATTGCTGCGGAACTTTTAAGAATCAATGAAGAGTGTGGAGAAATAGGCGTATACACCTAAGGAATAAAATTAGACTGTATAATAGTTTGGTTCTTTCTAGGGTTAGTTATGGTAGTGAAACTTGGATACTTTGTAAACAAGATAACAGGAAACTAGATGCTTACGCAGTATCTTGGGCATTAGGCGGTTCAAGTTTGTAAGTAATGATGAGATTAGACAAAGAATTAGGCAAAAGGTGCCCGTATGGATAATTATAGATTATCGAATATGTTTATGAACAGTGTGTCTAAAGAGGGGGTGACCTAGGATGCGGTGGGCAGCCAATGTCAAACAAGACCTTGTTAGAATTGTTGTGCAGTGGCCAGATGCAGCATATATAGCTCAGGCCATATATGCTTGGAGAACAAAATTGCGTGGTCTGGTTGTACCTCCGTAGCCCATAGCTGCTTGAGATGATGATGATGATGCCGACAGATTCATATGAAACGAGAATTCTCCATTATATGATGAAATATTTATAAAATTTAACAGAAACCGTGCTTAACGAGCGATAAAAATGGCGACGGTTACTAGCCATCAGAATAATGAAGTTTAATATTATAAATATTCAAACGTATAATTATGAATTCTCGTTTCTTATGATTAGCTGGCCGCATTATAAAAATAAAGCCACCAGGAAATATAAGGTCGCATAGGGATTGAATCAGTAAAGTTTGAAAACGGAATATCGCTCATAAACTCGTTACCGCATGTTTTCGCAAAATTGTCCAACCAGGATGTCTACGGAAATTGAGTCATTACTTTATATATGAAATTTGTGAAATATATTCTCCCGCGCCTAAATAGTCCTTAAATTTATTTTCCTTCCGAAATACCAGAAAGACAAAGGTTAATTACAATAACAAATCAACACAAAATTTTATAATATGCATCGCCAATATAAAAAAAGTCCGTCAAATAGTATTAAGCTTGCTTCTCTCTAATACCTAATATTTTTTATTTTTGAGAATTAATCTTTTTTTTTATAGAAGATAGGGATAGTTCTTTGGTTTTGAAATTATGATGGAGGAAAGGGGCTACTTGCACAGTCTACTTTTGTAGATAAAAACAAAATGGCAGCGTGGGTACCGAATTCAAATTACTCGAAGTTGTTACATGTGTACAACTTTCAGTAACGTATCTGTCCTTTTGATAACGTATCCCTATCACCTACACAGTTTAATATAGTCAATAGATTTGGACAAATGAAGTCATTTAATTCTACACCAACATATGTATATCAATTTTAAGAGAACAAGCAGTTAGTTTCAATTATAAGACAAGTAGTGGACCAGCTACCTTATGAATATTTACTTTTGTAAGAACATATTCTTTAGTTTTAAATTCTAAGACAAATCATGGACCAACAAGTGCATCAAATTTTAAATGAATGAGGTTCGTTAGTTTAAATTTTAAGACAGTGGTTGGTATATCACCAAGCTCGACAATTTTTCTACATTTCAATTCTTCTTCGCTTTACAAGTGCTTATTTCTATTCCACAGTAAACACATCTCATTTACTAATTAAATCAAAAATAATAAAATACTGAGGTTCACATCATTAAAAGAAATAATTGTCATATCATACTTACAACAAAACAGCTAAATTATCACTCAAACGATAATTTTCTTGAAAGAACAGTATTATGAATTGAATGGTCTGACGGTGGCGGTTAGCAGTATCAGCGATGTTGGATCAAATTAGAGGCCCTATATAGGTAGATGTTGGCCATCTTTAAATTGGACGCCATGTTTTGTTGTCGCTCGAATTGTTTTGGGTGCAAAGCATAATGGTATTGCACGAATACTTATGGATTCCAGAAAAGGGTAGGGTAATATTTGGAACAGATTTCAGTTCTCACGATTGGAAACACTTTAGAAAACGGCGAAAAAGGAAAAGAAATTCAGGACATTTTTTTAAAAAAAAGTTAATATTTTTTGTTCTGCCGTCTGTTCGTCTGTAGATATCGGACTTTTTCGTTTATGCAGATAAAAAAATCCTTTTTGTGTTGAATGGGTATTAATGATATATTACGATTTGCATCTTTTGAATCTTCCAAAAATTATAACTGCATCCTCTAGCGGTGTAAAAAGTTGAAATTTCCAAAATTTCAAACGAACATTTCAAACGAAGTAGTAATGTTACAAACTTGAAATTTTGGTGTTGAAATGTGAAGGTTACGAAGCTATCATTGGCAACAATCACTTGACCTTTTATACCCAAGGGGGTGGGGTGCAACGTTTTTTGTTTTAGCAGAAAATTGTATGTTATTAAAGATTAAAAATTCTTTTTGGGTTGGACAGGTATCCATGAAATATTACAATTTCAATTTTCCGAATGTCCCAAAAGCTATAATTGCGTCCTCTAACAGTGAAAAAAAAATCAAAAAATTCTAAAATTTAAAATGAATATTGAAAACGATGTGGTTATGGTAGAAATTTGAAATTTTGGTTGTGGAATGTGACAAAAAAAGATAATTGGAAATCTCTTTATTTAGTTGGTACTAATGAAATATTAATCGCGTTTTCAAAGGTAGTTTTAATTTATATTATGGAGATCACTAAATATTCAAACGGCAAAACTTTTAAAGGATGTTTCAATAGATCTGTTTGTGATAAATTTCGACGGTAGAGTTCTGTTATGGCAGAAATTCCTCTGACAGCAATGATATACTTTTAAAATTTTTTATAAATTACTAATAATTTTTTGATAGTTACTAATAATATACTACTATGTTCATTTTACCCCATCATACTTTAAAAATAAAAATAAATAACCCCTCAAGCAGCTGTTTGCCACAGAGGTCTGACAGGAGCCTGTCAGTTTATACGCCGTAGTAGAAGGTCCGCTAGGATGGCTGGACTTCAGCAAAAAACACAACACAAACATCCATAATTAAAACTTTTAAGGAGTAAAAAAGTAGGCAAAGGAGGAAAGTCATTCTCTTTGAAAACGAAATTCCCAAATGCGCCAGACGCGATATGCATGCTTCTAATTATTTTACACATTCGGTACTCTCTGACAGAAGAAATTCGAACAATTGCATAATTGGGAAAAAAAACTCTTAATATTTTATTAGTGCCCGTACAACACAAAAAAGGTTTTCATTTATCTCTTAAAGCAGAAAATTTGTATAAGGGGACAAATCATTACTAATAGTGTAAACCACTTAACCATTGCATGCTTTCACCAAAAGTTTGTTTCTAGTATAAATAGATCGATTGCAATATTTGTTAAAAGATTTTGTATTTTTCAGCTTTTTTTGCCATTAGAGGCAACTTTTCGAATTTTTATTTACCATCTTTAACACTTTCTGACAGTGGAATTTCCAATTGATGGGAATTCGAGAAATCTAAATATTAATATTTAGTTAGTACATGTTAAACAAAAATAAAAGAAATTTTCGTTTATTTCTTAAAATAAAAAAGTTTCATTTTTCCACCCTCTTAGGGGGTAAGAGTGGGTAAGAGAGCAAAGCCTTGTTGCCATTGAAAACCTTCTGACTGTAGCACTATACTACCAAAATTTCAGATTTCCATTGTAAATAGCTTGCTTGCAATATTCGTTTGAAATTTTGGCATTTTCCATCTTTTTCCACTGCTAGAGAGCGCTATTAAAGCTATTGGAAAATTTCAAAATTGCGAATCGCAATATTTCTTGATACCTGTCCAACCCAAAAATAATTTTTTATTTATCTCTAAAAGTCAAAACTTGACTGTCTATAGACGGACTGACAGACAGTCAGACGAACAGATAGACGAACAAACATTGGCATAGGCAAACGACAGAGTGAAAACTTTAACTCGTTTTAGAAACGAACCTTAAAGAAATTTTTTGTTGGTTTTCAGTTAGTTCGTTTCACTTTTGCAGCCGATTGCTGTCTTCTGACGGAGTTTCTCCGAAAAAATATTCATTAATTTATTTCTATGAATGGAATTTTTACGCCCAAATGCAGCGCAATGAGGCATTGATACCATATGGAAGATTTAATAGACCAAAAAAGTGGTAGAAATGCATAAAACTATAACAACTGAGGATAGTTAACTAGGTAAACACACTAACTCATAGGCTTTCGTCTCGTGGTACGACAAAACATTGCGCCCATAAACCATGTGACTCAATCAACCAAAGGCAGTCAATTACCGAGATGGCCAGCCTCTAACTATACAGGACTGCTATTTCACAGTAGAGGTCCTGTAATAATTAGAGGCTGCCTATCTCGGTAATTGACTGGCATTGGTTAGTTGAGTCACATGGTTTATGGGCGCCATGTTTTGTCGTACCATGAGACAAAAACCTGTGAGTTAGTGTTAGTACCTAGTTAAATATCCTCAGTTGTTACAGTTTTATGCATTTCTACCACTTTTTTTGTCTATTAAATCTTCCATATGTTTCAATGCCTCATTGCGCTGCATTCGGGTGTAAAAATTTCACTCTAAGAAATAAATTAAGATATCCATCAGAAGATGGCAAACGGCTGCAAAACTGAAACGAGCTAACTGAAAACCAATAAATAATTTCTTTTAAGGTTCGTTTGAAAAACGAGCTAATGCTTTCACTTTATCATCTACCTAGGCCAGTATCTGTTCGTCTGTCAGTCCGTCTTTCTGTTAACTGTTGTCTGTCCATCTGTCTTTCCACCTGTCTGTCCGTCTATAGATAATCAATTTTTTTTACTTTGAGAGCTAAATGAAAAATTCTTTTTGGGTTGAATAGGTGTCGAACAAATATTGTGATTAGCAATTTTGAAAATTTTCAATAACTTTAATAGCACCCTCTAGCGGTGGAAAAAGATGGAAAATGCTAAAATTTCAAACGAATATTGCAAGAAAACTACTTACACTGGATATCGGAAATTTTGGTAGTCGAGTGTTATGATCAGAAGGTGTTATGATCAGAAGGTTTGGTAGTCGAGTGTTATGATCAGAAGGTTTTGCCATGTTAGACAAAAAGAGGGGTGCGAAAATGAAACTTTTTTAAGAGATAAACGAAACAATGCTTTTTATTTTGTTTTACAGACAATAACAAAATATTAATGATTTAAACAATATTTGATAATTTTAGCGTTACCTGTAGACGTTTCAACGTCTATAAATCAATCCAGCGTTAGTTCATCAGGTTAGAATGCTCTGGCATGCTTCTGGAGAGATGCGGGTTCGAACCCGTATGTCGGAGGATTTTTTTCCACAAAAATATTTATATTTAGTTTTTCGAATCCCCATGAGCTGCAATTTCCAGTGTTAGAGAGTGCTAAAGGCGGTAAATAAAAACTCGAAAGGCAACCTGTAGCGGTTGAAAAAGCTGTAAAATACCAAATCTTTAAATAAATATTACAAACGATCTATTTTTGCTAGAAACTTAAGTTTTTGGTCATAGAGTGTAATTTATCAAGTGGTTTACTCTAATAGTAATGATTTGTCCCGTCGGTAAAATGCAACTTTTCTGCTTTAAGAGATAAATGAAAATTGTTTTTGCACATTACAGGAGCTAATAAAATATTAATAGTTTATTTTCTGAATCATACAGTAGTCCGAATTTTCACTGTCAGAGGGTACTGAAAGTGTAAAATAACTAGAAGAACGCATATCGCCTCTGGCGCATATGGAAATCTTATTTTCAAAGAGAATGAAGTTCTTCCCTTGCCTACTTTTTCACTCCTTAAAAGTTTTAATTATGGATATTCGTGTTGTTTTCTGCTGAGGTTCTGCCAACCTCATGGATATTCTACTATGACGTATAAACTGACAGGCTACTGTCTGACATCTTACAAGCAGCTGCTTGAGGGGTTATTTATTTATTTTTTTAATATATGATGGGGGAAATGCACATATTAGTATTTTATTAGTAATTATAAAACGTAAAAAGTATTTGACTTTTAGTTCTTAAATTTAAAAAGTTGCTTCGCTCTCGCTTCTCTGAAAACAGTGGGCAGATCATTGCTGTCAGTGGAATTTCTTCCATAACAGAACTCTACACGCCGAAATTTCTACTATAAACAGATCACTTGAAACATTCGTTAAAAGTTTTGCAGTTTCGATGTTTAGTTATCTCTAATGATATAAATTAAAACTACCTTTGAAAACGCGAATTATGTTTCATTAGTAACCAACTAAAAAGAGATTTCCATTATTTCTTAAAACAAAACCGTTCCGTTTCTTACCTACCTTGGGTTTAGAGTCAACTCATTGTTGTCAATGGAATTTTTCAAGATTGTCACATTCAATGACCAAAATTTCAAAATTCTAGCATAACTTCATCGTTTGCAATATTCGTTTTAAATTTTTGGTATTTTTCGATTTTTTTCCACTATTAGAGGGCGCAATTATAGCTTTTGGGAAATTCGGAAAATGCAAATTGTAATATTTCATCAATACCTGTCGAACCCAAAAAGTATTTGTAATTTATCTCTAAAAACATACACTTTTCTGTTAAAACAAAAAAAGTTGCATTCACCTCCCCCCTGGGTCAAAGGGTCAAGTGCTTGTTGCCAATGGCAACTTCCTAACCTTCAAATTTCAACACCAAAATTTTAAACTTCTAACATAACCACATCGTTTGGAATATTCATTTGATATTTTGGAATTTTCAACTTTATCCACCGTCAGAGGGCACAGTTATAACTTTTGGGAGATTCAAAAAATGCAAATCGTAATATATCATTAATTCCTATCTAACGGAAAAAATTTTTTTATTTTTCTGTATAAACAAAAAAGTTCGATGTCTACAGACGGACAAGACAAAAAAGCGAAATTGCATCTTTTTTTGAAGGAAAACGAAGCCCTAAAATTTACTTTTCCGTTTTTTAGCCGTTATATAAAATGCTTCCAATCATGAACATTGAAATCTGTATCAATTATTACCCTACCTTTTCATGAATCCATAAGTATTCGTGCAATACCATTCAGCTATGCACGCTGAACAATCCGAGCGACGACAAAACATGGCGTCCAATTTTCAGATGGCCAACCTCTACCTATATAGGGCCTCTACTGTGAAACATATAGTAGCGCCATCTCTAGTTCATTTAGAGAAAAATTTAAATGAGCAAGTTCCGAAATTTATATTTAACTGAGAGCAGAGTTGTATTCGGCAATTTTTAAATTTTCTGTGTTTGGGGGAGTGGATATTAAAATAATCTAAAATGGGATGAGTTGAAAATTAAAACGAAATATTTCTCATTATATAATTGTTAATAATAATATTATTTATTAATAAAAATGTATATAAACCCAATTTTGTTTTTACACGGATTTTGATTTAACACGGTTTGAAAAAAAATTACAATTCTCTTTTTACACGATTTATTTTGATCTAAAACGGTTCAAAAGACGCCTTTTTAAAAATCTCCATTTGAATCTAATTCTGAAAAAAATATTTCTATTCAATATTCCTCCCCCTCCAAAGTAACTCGGAGTTGGCAAAATTCGAAGCGACTTCGTAAAATATAGGTGAGTTGTGAAAATTTTTTTATTTTTTTTTGGAAAATTAAGGGGAGTAGTCAAAATCGAGGCAACTTGGCAAATCTAAGGCAGTTTGGAAAATGGAAAGACGACAAAATTTAGAGCAGTTGGAAAAATTCGAAGTCACTTAATAAAATACAGATGAGTTAGCAAAATCGGGACAACTTAGCAAAATCTTAGGGAGTTGGCAAAATTCTGAATGAATTGGTAAAATCTTGGGGAGTTGGCAAAAACGGGACAACTTGGCAAAATCTAGGAGAGTTGGCAAAACTTAGGGAGTTGGCAAAATCTAGGTGTAATTGGCAAAATTGGGAGTGACTTGGCAAAATCTTGGGGAGTTGACAAAATTCGGAGTGACTTGGCATGGCAAAATTCAGGTAAGATGTCAAAATTATGATTTTTTTTCTGTAAAATTATGGCGAGTTGGCAAATCTTTGGGGAGTTTGCAAAATCTAGGGATAGTTGGCAATATTCAAGTGAGATGTGAAAATTTGGGATTTTTTTCTGTAAAATTATGGCGAGTTGGCAAAATCTAGGAGAGTCGGCAAAAGTTAGGGAGTTGGCAAAATCTAGGGGCAGTTGGCAAAATTCGGAGTGACTTGGCAAAATCGTGAGGAGTTGTCAAAATTCAGGTGAGATGTGAAAATTTGGGATTTTTTTCTGTAAAATTATGGCGAGTTGGCAAAACTTAGGGAGTTGGCAAAATCTAGGGGCAGTTGGCAAAATTCGGAGTGACTTAGCAAAATTGTGGAGAGTTGACAAAATTTAGGTGAGATGTAAAAATTGGAATCATTTTTATGTAAAATTATGGCGTATTGGCAAAATCGAGGCAACTTCGCAATGTCTAGGAGAGTTGGTAAATCTTGGGGGAGTTGGCAAAATTCAGAGTGGCTTTGCGAAAATCAGGTGTGATGTAAAATTGGGAAATTTTTTCTGTAAAATTGTAGCGAGATGGCAGAATCGAGGAAACTTGGTAAAACTAGGGCAGTTGGCAAAATTCGAATCCACTTGGTAAAATACGGGCGATTTGTGAAAATTGGGATTGTTTTTGTGAAATTAAGGAGAGTTGACAAAATCGAGAAAACTTGGCAAAATCTAGGTAAGTTGGCAAAACTGGAAACCAATTGGTTGTGAAAATTGTGCCTTTCTTATGCAATTAAGGAGAGTTAATAAAATTCGAAATGACTTGTCAAATTCAGGGAAGATGTAAAAATTGCGATTTTTTCTGTAAAATTACGGCGAGTTGGCAAAATGTAGAGTAGTTGGCAAAATTCGAATCCACTCGGAAAAATATAGGCGAGTTGTGAAAATTGAGATTTGTTTTGTGAAATTAAGGAGTGTTGACAAATTATTGAGGAAACTTAACAAAATGTAGGGCAGTTGGTAAAATTCGAATCCACTTGGAAAATACTGGCGAATTGTGATAATTTGAATTGGGTTTGTAAAATTCGGGATAGTTGCCTAAAATCGAAAAAAAAAATGGTAAAATCTTTGGGAGTTTGAAAAATTTAGGAGAGATATAAAGATTGGGATTAGTTTCATGAAATTAAGGAGAGTTGGCGAAATCAAGGGAAGACGAGATCTCAGACGAGATGTAAATATTCGAATTATATCTGTGAAATTATTGCTATTGGCGAAATCGGAAGTTAAATGGCAAATTACGGTTAGTTGGCGAAATCGGAAGTTAAATGGCAAATTACGGTTAGTTGGCGAAATCGGAAGTTAAATGGCAAATTACGGTTAGTTGGCGAAATCGGAAGTTAAATGGCAAATTACGGTTAGTTGGCGAAATCGGAAGTTAAATGGCAAATTACGGTTAGTTGGCGAAATTGGAAGTCAAATGGCAAAACGCAGGAGAGTTGTAGAATTGCCTCTCCCTTCCACGGAGTGAAAATCTAAGTAAGTTTGCTCAGTAGGAAAAATTTGAATCTCGAGTTGGAAAATTTTTGATTTCTCCTCCCCCCAACCAATAGTCCTTCGCTACGCCCCTGACTGTAGTGAGATTAATTCCTTCCACTCTAGTTCTTTATCTGCTGTTCCTTCATTGGTCATTTGAAATTAAACATCTAAGAGGAGAAATTCGATGATCCAGTAGTAATCATATCATCCATTTTTGGCAATTCCATTTTTGTTCGGCATGAGACAACCAATATGTTGCCATATTGAATTGACATAACTTCAGCCAAAAGCAAAAAAAAAAATTGATACAGTTATGTGATCGTGGTAAATTCAGGATCTTTGTCTAACCCAAACTTAGTAAAGAACCACTAGGAAAAGAACTATATTCTTAAGGAGCAGCAACAAAACTCTCTACTTAAAAACGAAAACAATATATTTCGATGAGTAATGAATAGGAAAAAAAAATATTTTTAAGGAATCAAGAAATAATCATGATTAATAAAAAATACATTTTTATCTCGTTTAAAAAATACGTGATAATGTGTTTTCTTTCTCATCTGACTCTAGACATCACACTTTTCTCTTTTAGAGGTAAATTAAACTTTGCTTTTAGGTTGGATAGGTATTACTGAAATATTACGATTCGCCCTTTTCGAATCTCTCAAAAGCTATAATTGCTTCCTCTAGCGGTGAAAAAAATTCAAACTTTTAAACGAATATTACAAACGATGTATTAATGCTAGGAATTTCAAATTTTGACTGTGGAATGTGAAGGTCATGAGGTTTTCATTTGCAGCAACCCCTTACACCGAGGGTGGGTGGAAAATGCAACTGTTTCATTTTACGAGATAATTTGAAAAATATATTTTAGTTGTTAATACTAATTAATTAATATAATTCTCATATTTTAAATCCCTAAATAGTTTTCATTTAATCGTTCGAGATCACTAAATATGGAAAGGCATAACGAATGTTGTCAGTGATATTGTCTAAATATGGAAAGGCATAACGAATGTTGTCAGTGATATTGTCTAAATATGGAAAGGCATAACGAATGTTGTCAGTGATATTGTCTAAATATGGAAAGGCATAACGAATGTTGTCAGTGATATGTTTATGGTAGAAATACAAAATTTCGATGATAAGAGTAACAAGAGTTACTCCGCTGACAGCAACAATCTGGTCACTTTCCTTAAGTTGCGTGAAAAAAGTGACTTTTTAAATTGAAGAAATAAAAGACAAATATTTTATATATTGTGTAATTACTAATGAAATACCATCATTTGCATTTTCTCTATTATCCATTAGTTCGCATTAAAATGTTTACGAATTGAAAGAGAAGGTAAACAAAATAACTTAATTCTCTTTGAAAACCAGGTTCCCATGTACACTTGAGGTAATATGCGTTCTTCTAATTAATTATATTATGAACTGGCAAAATCGTTTAGTTATGCACCTAGAAATGTTTGGTCAAAAAATTGGAAGAAATGAGCCAGACTCAGTATATTGATTACTTGTTTTATGAGCCTGATTTAGAGCTTTCTGAAATATTAAAAATAACTCGCAGACCCTCCATTACTTTCTTCGCTACCCACAATAAGTCCAGGAACCACTTAGCTCGATAATATAGAGAGAAGAGACAATTTAAGTGTTTTTAGTCTCCCGGGACCAACACGTCCCGGGAGACTAAAAACACTTAAATTACTCTTCATAAGCATTTGGTTCTACAGGGTGATTCAGAATTCATCATCAATATTTAGTGGGGAGGAATTGAATAAGGAAAGAAAGAGATTTCACATAGGAAAGTATGGGGGCAGACGAACGCATGGTGGTGTAGAGGGCGCTGTGTGTACACACCTCTCATACAGAAGCACAGCTGTTTGACGCGTGCAGTCAGTTGTCATTCAACAAGGTGAATTTGCAGAAGTAACATGAACCGGTATACGTGGAATGAATGTGCAGATATGCATGTAACTTACGGTGCGGCAGGAGAAAGATGTCTTCGAGCCAGGCAATTGTATGCAGCGCGCTTCCCAAACCGCCGTGTGCCACAGCATCAAATGTTTTCACGTATTCATCGCCAACTGCGTGAAACAGGATCGTTTGCTGCTAGTAATGTTAATCGAGGGAGGCGCAGATCGGCATGGCCAGTAGCAGTAGAGGAAGCTGTCCTACAGGAAATCGAGGAACAACCTGGTGCTAGCACACGAGGTATGGCTAGGCAGTTTGGAATTTCGCAAGCAACAGCGTGGCGGATATTACACGATGAAGGGTTACATCCGTTTCATCTGCAAAGAGTGCAATTATTGGCAGCAGACGACCATCCCAAGCGTGTTATTTTTTGTCAGTGGTTCATGCAGAGAACAGCCGTTGATCCCAATTTCCCAACGTATGTTCTTTTCACCGATGAGGCGTTGTTCACTCGAGAGGGTGTCTTCAACACACACAATTGGCATGTGTGGGCTCATCAGAACCCACACGGTACAAGACCTGGAGCTGCGCAACAACGTTTTGCTGTCAATGTGTGGACTGGGATTGTCAGTGACTGTTTGTTGGGCCCGTATTTACTACCATCCCGTTTGGACGGTGCCAAGTACCTAACATTTCTTCAGACTGTGTTACCGGATCTTCTGAACGAGGTTCCTGATGGTAGTCTCCGGCGAATGTGGTTCCAGCATGACGGCACTCCTGCACATTTCGCAAATGCTGTGCGTGCTTACCTACGCAGACAGTTTGGTGGTCAATGGATTGGCCGCGGTGGACCGGTTTCTTGGCCACCACGTTCACCGGATTTATCTCCAATCGATTTCTTTGTATGGGGTGCTATGAAAAACATGGTGTACGAGATGATAGTGCTATGGATCTGTAGCACGCATATCAGTTGCTGCCTCAAACATCCGGGAAATGCCAGGCATCTTCCACAGGGTCCGGCTGTCCATGCAACGCCGTTGTGAGTCATGCATTCTAGCACATGGTCGGCAGTTCGAGCACCTCTTGTAAGTCTGTACAACCAATGCAAAGAAATGTTACATGTAAGATAATAAATGTTTTTTTCTTACCACTTCCTTCTTATGTGTTCTTTCCATCATTGAACTGGGGTCATTTTGCCCTACTACATGGCATATGCGCCCATGCTTTCCTATGTGAAATCTCCTTCGTTTCTTATTACCTACCTCCCCACCAAATATTGATGATGAATTCTGAATCACCCTGTATAGTGATCAAAGCCGATGCAATGAGGGTGCAAAAACTCGTGTTATACTTGACCCCACACTTAATGCTTGTCTTGAGTATTATACTCATTTCAAAAGGTATAAGAAATCAATTCTAAATAAAGGAAAACGAAAATTTATCGGCTTCTGGCAGACCAGGATCTAGAAGAAAGGATAAAGGATGGGGAAGAGGCGTTCTGTTTCATTGGTCTTTAAACAAACTTTCAAAAAACTTTCAAAAATACGCGTAATATTCAGTATAGATGCTTAATATTTTCCCCTTCTATTCCAGTTACTAGCTTTCTGATAATAGGGAGGAGGGAAAAGGCATGAAACAGTCGCCCCTCCCCTTACCTAGACCCGGTCCTGGATTGTGGTATTAATTGAATTTCGTGACAGATTATGAGGCTGTATGGATGACGAAAATCGATGCTTTTTTCATTCATTATATATTAAAATATTATTGTTTATTTTATGTATTTATTATATTATGTTATGCATTTTGCCATGGCTAATATTTCAACTTTAAAATTTACGCAATTTAAAATATAATAAATTTAGTTAATTAATTGAAAAATTTTATATCACGTTATTTAGGTTAATGCATTTTTTATACGTTTGCTCAAATAGTTATGACACATTATAAACAAACAAAAAGCCCCGAATTGGAAAAATGTGTTGTTTCACAAACTGTTCAATAAAATTTCATTAGTTGTCTATAAAGTGTCACAATTTCTTTCCCAATCTCAAAGGCTGTCATTCATTCAATTTATATCATCCTTTATTCACTACTCAAACAAAACTTCCATAATTTTTATACAAAAGTTAATAAATTTATTTTCAACGGAGTCATTCATTTACACAAATAATCAATCAACAACACGAAACATAACATTTAACATAAAAACATGAATTTTATATTTATAAGAATCGCCGTCATCTGAACCCATCAGCAAAAGTGTCTTTTTCTGAAAGTTTGCGTAGATGCGGTTACCGCAAAAAATTCGTTTCCATTGCACTAATTTCATTGGAATGTTGAAGAAAGTGTTCATGTCTATCCGACACCTCTGGCCCCACAAAGCATGAATCCTGATATCCATTATCCTTTTTTGAAAGCGTCTCACTCGACATGGCCAAGTGAAACGATTTTTATAACAGTCGGCATTGATCCTTGCCACTTTATACACAACTGCTGATTGTCAGCAAAGGTCAGTCATTGAGGCAGCCGAAAGGCATCTAGGGGCAGATGGTAGCGTCTTCACTCTTCCAGCCGAGAGTTTCGTTGGCATTCTCTTTCTCGAGCCAGTTCAGGAGAGGAGCAAAATATTCCATAATTGGCTGGGCGTCCATCTTGTTGGTGGAGCCACCGGTCATGATTTTCATGGCTTCAGACCAATGCTCCGAGCTTCCCAGTTCCATCACTTGGCTGCAGAGGGGAAAAAGTCAAGGTAAATAGAAATCCTAAATAAAGTTTGTTGAAAGATGTTAAACAGGTTGAAAGCAAATAATATCTATGCAATTTTAAGACTACTGCCCAAATCATTTAACATTATGAAACCACCAACCTTTGGACAATTAATATTTAATAAATATTATTATTAACATTAAGGAGTCAATTCACTTATTGGAAAATAATTTCTTGGAGTCTTGAGCTTCTTAATCCATCAGGATTTTACTAATTCAGGATGCCTGCGTTAATTTGAACCTGAAATTAAATTTTCAATTTCATTCACCCGTATTTTGCTTTTTGTTTGTTTACTCAGTTACCAAAAATTCTTAAAATCATAGAGTTCCAATTCCCATATTAACAAGAAACTGATAATCATTCAAAACAACTGAAGACGTACTTAAAAGTGCCTATTTTAAATATTATAACTACTTCGGAATTGTTGAAATTAATACCCGAAATTTCATTATGATCCTTACCAAGAAAGATATTTACCTCCCGAGTATCATTAATAAATACAGAAAAAATTGTCTCTTGTTAAACATTCTCGGTTTCCATTCTCTATCATTATACAACTTCTTTCTGTTCATAATTAATCATAATATTAACAAATAATGTGAAAAAATACAGTCAGTCGTGTCTCACTTTTGAGTTCTTAACTACATGCTTTACTTGCACCCATGCAAGTCTCCAAATTCTGTCTGAGAGTCAGCATTACATTAAGCAGATGTTTAACTATTTTGTAAGTCTTCTTCATCATCCATAGATTATTACAGATAAAATCTCAAATTATCGGGAACAACTACTAATGTTTTAAATAATTATTAGAATTGTGAATAAAATAATCTAATTCAATAAATTGTGATAATACAGTAAATTTTAATTTCGAATAATTATTTTTGAAGGTACAAAGTTTCGAAACAATAAGACTGTTTATTTATCATAATTATTTTGTGTCAAAAATTAAAAAAATTAAACTATTTTGTTAGGTTTATTTGCGTATAGCAAATTTTGCTCTATTTCTTTTCCTCAATTGCTTCGAGTTTGTCTTCCTTTTGAAATTAGAAGTTGTATACCTGTGCCACGAACATTTGAGAGTTTATGTGTGGGAACAAGATTATAGTAGTAACCTAGTTACAGTTATCATTATATTTACATTTTTTAAAAATCTTGTTTACCATATCGAAATTTTAACACATAATGTTCTTTCTAACAGTTAAACTATCAGCACAAGGTATCTAAGTTTAAGCTCTAATAAACCTTCCATTAGCTTTATGTTACTACTTTGTATAAAATAAGAACACTCTTTCTGAAATATCGCCTTCCTCTTGATTGCCTTGCCCCGTATTTTGTGAAACACTGAGTTAATTATTCAGTCCGTTCTTCGAAGTTTTCAAATTGTCCATTTTTAAATCAGTAGTTTTCAAACTCACAGGAACTTTGCTTGATTGGTAAAAGGATCTTAACTAGTGGTGCCAGTAGAGGCGTCAGCATTGAAGTGTTACAATTTGTTTATTTAAATAACAAATTATATTATTTTCAATTTTTTAGAAGGAGTAACAAATAAGTTGCAGATGTGCTTGATCCAAAGCGTGATTACTCTCTCTTCAAAGCACACTTTCTCCTGACAATCGAAAGTAAACATTTAAAAATAATATGAATTGTGAGGATACTACCAAATGCAATGGGATACGTCCATATTATGTGAATATAAAACCATGTAAAAAATCCTTAAATTTTAAAATGAGATTAGTAAATAATAATAAAATAAAATATCGATTTTGAATAATATTTATGTAATATTTCAAGAGTGGTTGAAGCTAAAATACTGACAGCAGACAGTGCTATTGCGCTCTTTTAACACTGTTTCGAAATTGATCGAAACTGGAAAATCATTAAGCAAACTTCTAAAATCACATTTATTTTAGTTAATTTGTCTATATTTTTAAGTGAATTTTTCCCCCAGTACTAGCAATACTGCTATTATATATTCAGCTTCCAAAACTCTAAATAGTGAAAGAATAATTAATAAGCAATGCGCTGTGAGCAAAATTATTCCCCATGAATTCTTTTCCTTTAAGTCTCTGATAAATTAATTTTCATTTGCAAAGTGTGGTTTTTATTTTTATTTGATTTTTTTTTTCAATATTTATTTTTGAGATATGTGAACAATTTTAAAGTGCCTTCTTGAGATCTCTCCAAGTTGATTTCAAGAACAGAATTCCACTCATGTTTTTATGAATCGTCTAAGTAAGGAATCTTACCTGAGGATTTGGCCTGCTTCTTTCGACCGGTAGATGTCGCATTTGTAGAGTGGTCCGGTATGCCCAGCTGAATCGCAGAGAACTTTATGGAACTGGAACTGGATTATAAAGCTGACAAAATACCTATACAAAGTGAAAAATAATGAAAAGCTATCAGTTGTAAATATCGTAAGAATCTGATGCCTCATAAGCAGCTTTAATACTCTTTGATATCAGCTGTTGTATTTAGTTGCTCTTTATCTTTGTTTGCCATATTAGAAAGGCTTTAACTCAAGCTTTTCAAATGTCCATATATTTTACTCTTGCATCATTCATGTTTACTCTTTCATTTTAATCTGTTTTGCCCAAAGAATCACCTGACAGAACTTTAAAAAGGAACCTTTCAAAAATCAGAAACTGATTAATAATAAATACAGCAGCACAAAAAAGGACCTCAGATCAGGTGAAGTTGAGCATTGATTTGCATAAAAACTGCGATTGCAGTTAGATAAAATTGCATTCTTGAATTAATATCAATATTCATGTTTATGTAAAAACAGAGCTTCCATTGAAAATATTAATAGAAAAGCCCGGACATTTTTTGGGTGTTTCGAACAAATGTTGCGCACCTTCGTTGTCCAGCATGGTAGCTTCTTCAAAGAGCACTGAACAACACGACACAAGACAAATAATTTCTTGATGTCATTATTTCATCCAATGACTTTCAATATTGGATCACGGTTTCTGCTGCCCTTAACTATTAACATATTGTTACGACAGAAGAATCTGGCAACCGAAAGCAAAGTTTCAGCGAACGAATAAGAACTTTGGGAGAATTTGGAGAAGAAGAGTGGAGCGTTAACGGTCGTTTTGTATTGTAACGGTCGTTGTATTGTAACGGTCGGTGAGTTCGAAAATGGACGGTGAGCTGTTCTGAGACAGTGCGCGTAAGTATCAAGAGTAACTTGATGTGTTGTGTATACGCGGAAGGATAAAAGTGGGATCTTTTATCGTTAAGTATCAAGAAGTAACTTGATGTGTTGTGTATACGCGGAAGTATAAAAGTGGGAACTTTTATGGCTAACTTCGAATGTCTACACGGACTGTCTTTTTGTTCGGCTAGTGTGTGAAAAGTTATTAGCACAGGACGAGAATTGGTTTACGAGTGAAGATCTTCGGGTGACCTGGTAAATCAAGTAAAAGGTAGTATTTAGTAAAATACACAGAGCTGATGTGTGCTCATGCAGGAAGATTGATGACTTGTGCATGCTAATAGTTGATTCGTTAATAAGATACTTCATCCATATTTCCTTTGTAACAATTTACCTTGTATTGAATTTGGTTTTGAAATATAGCTTTTAATACTCACGCTCAGTGGCTATCCATTTTTTTGGTAATCCGCAACATTTGGTGTCAGAAGTGGGATAATTTATTGAATGCCGTTAACTAGAAGTATGGATGAATTAGTAAAGTTGATGACTGATATTAAAGGTGAAATTGGTGACCTTGCTAGACAAAGTGATAACTTGAAAGCCGATATGACTGATATTAAAGGTGATCTAGCTGCCCAAAGCAACAAAATTGGTGACCTTGCTAGACAAAGTGATAGCTTGAAAGTTGATATAGCTGCCCAAAGCAATAAAATAGGTGACCTGGCCGCACAAAATAATGAGTTGAGAACGGAGATAGTTTCTCAAAAAGATGATTTGAAAGCCGAAATGGCCGCACAAAATAATGAGTTGAGAACGGAGATAGTTTCTCAAAAAGATGATTTGAAAGCCGAAATGGCCGCACAAAATAATGAGTTGAGAACGGAGATAGTTTCTCAAAAAGATGATTTGAAAGCCGAAATAGCCGCACAAAATACTGAGATGAGAGCTGAAGTGGCTTCTCAAATTGATAAGATTTCTGATAAGTGTAAGGACATTATGACCGAACTAAATAGTGTAAAAGATGATCTTGATAGTGTTAAGTTTGATTGTAAACATGGAAAAGAAAAAGAGAAAGGCAACGCGTATCAAAATGTGAATCCAAAACCAATAGGTGAAATTTGCAAAACTAATAGCACTGGAGGTAACATTACAGATGAACAATGTTTTAAAGATGCTAACCATAAGAATATTGTTGAGCAGTATAAAAATTATAGGAACAAAATTATGCAAGAGGCGAGAGCTGGTAGAGATGTTGTTACAGTTACAGTTAAGACAACGAAATTGGTTGAAGATGAATATATCTCCAGCAGTGGGCGCTATAGTACAGATGAACATAATGCTGAGGCGGGAAAGAAACGATGCAGAATCAGAAAACATTCCAAGATCCTTTGCTATCTGAAAAAGAAGCAATTTAAGAAACGATGCGGAACCAGAAAACATTCCGGGATTCTTCGCTGTCTGAAAAAGAAGCAATGTAGATTCAATTCGTTTCTACAAAATTCGATGGACAGGAGAAGCTCGCTGGGGCAGCGGCGTTCTGATGAAACCATATGGATTGAAGAGATCTCGAGAGAGATGGAGAAAGTGCGAGAAGACTGCGAGAGGAAGACTACAAAAGAATCGAATCTTCGCAAGAAAGGAGAATCTCGAAATGTGGATCTGCTACTGGAAATCAAGAAACGTAGAGATAGCACAGATAATGCCTTTGACCACGCAACTACTGGTGATGCATGGCAGAGTGTCTATGTCGCTGGTGACATGTCTAGGAACTGTGAAGAACAATCAGAGAGCTGTGAGACTCTACAGTATGCTTTGCACTTCAAAATACCTAGGTATACAAGTCTGGCACGATCTGAAGAGAGATCCACACGAAAGGTATTCTATTCCTCGCTCTCAGCAAAATGCGTCATGGACAATTATCGCAAAGGCAGAGTAACGAGTGGTAATGAAGGGGAACGAAACAGAGTTTACGTTTCGCAGAGTGGTCCGAGTAAAGAAGAGGCGTCCATTCATCATAGATACAAAGTGCCATTCGACTTTACCGCGGAAGTCGGAGAGATTTTTCCGAAGCATATAGCCACACTCGAATCGTTTATAGAAAGTGGGGATTTAAGGAAGAGGAATTCCGAAGGATGGCTTAGAAGCATAACAGGTGATGCTAGTAAAAGAGCTTCAGGCAGAGACAGTACTTCAAAGACTAACTTTCTGGATGAAACTAAGCCTCAGAGTTACGATCAGAGAGAAGTAAAGCCCTCAGACAATCTCAACGAAACCATGCTGAATTTCTTTTCTGAACAGTCAATGTGCAGATTTGGACATTATAACCATTTAGATTATAAGGATATAGAAAAGTTTTATCACGACTACAAGAGCTCTAAAGTGGACAATATCATGTTACAGAACT
Source organism: Ryuthela nishihirai (assembly GCA_038380435.1). Taxonomy (NCBI): domain Eukaryota; kingdom Metazoa; phylum Arthropoda; class Arachnida; order Araneae; family Heptathelidae; genus Ryuthela; species Ryuthela nishihirai. The sequence goes on from JAWZYU010000001.1 coordinate 25,440,021, forward strand.
CGTCGCTGATCTCCAGAATGAACAATTTGGCAATCATGACTGATATTTCCCTGGCTAATTACAATGAGAGCTCCAAGAAAGTGAATTCGGAAGAAACGGCAAATATGACCTCCTCGGGTCATGTGTTTTGCTGGAGACCCGAGTGGCGCCATCGGATGGTAGATAAAAACAGCACAGGAGGTGTCGGCAACAAAGTGAGTCTTGTCTTGGCTCCTGCACTTGCTGCTTTAGGTCTCAAGGTCCCTATGATCTCCGGTCGTGCTCTCCAATTGACGGGAGATACTCTGGACAAATTGGAATCCATCCCTGGCTTCACAGTCGACTGCACTAAAGATAAAATCGAGCAGATGATGGAAGACGTCGGATGCTGCATCGTAGGACAGACAGAGGAGCTGGTGCCAACAGATAAGGAGATTTACCGCTGCAAGGATCTGACGGCTACCGTAGATAGCGTTCCTCTAATGAGATGCTCAATTGTGTCCAAAAAGCTGGCTGAAGGAGTGTGCGCTTTGGTTTATGATGATGAATTCGGAAAAGGAGCTATTGATCCCATCAGTATAGAAGATGTTGCTGTTGATTTAGTTAAGAAAATGGTTGCAGCATCACAAGCTCGTGGAATGAAGAGTTTGAGTTGTTCAGCTGTTATCAGCAACATGGATTCACCTCTTGAAAACTCTGTTGACAACTCTCTGGAAGTGATGGAAGCTGTTCAGTGTTTCCTTGGTAACGGATCCTTGGAACTGCAAGAGCTCGTCGAAGAGTTAGGAGGAGAACTTCTGCGTTTGTTGAACATTGTGGATAATAGGGTAGATGAAGCATCACGTGTCTGCAAGGTTCTGCATAACGGCAATGCTTTGAACAAGTTTCATAACATGTTAATAGAACAAGGAGTATCTGAAGATGTTGCAAGCTGGCTATGTGAAGGTAAAACAGAAAAAATATTGCTAGCAGCCCGACACATCACTGATTTCACTTATACAGGAGAAAGAGGTAAGGTTGTCGGATTAGAAGCTGCAGTTCTAGCAAGAGTATGGAAGGAGGAGATGGACCGAAGAGCTAAAAAGAATTATGGAGCTGATATTATAGTTGTGAAGCACCTTGGGGATCAAATTGAATCAGGTGAAATATGGCTGAAGGTTCATCACGACAGTTCTGAATTAAGTGAAAGTCAACTGACAAAAGGGTCATACTGGAGGATGAAACTCCTCCCTAGATTTTATGTCACTAATGACTTTCATTCCTTGTTACTGTTGATAGAAGTAAAAATCCAAAGAAGAAAACTTTCGACAAAGAAGAAAACTTTTTACAGGTTTTGCACGAAAACTCTTAGTCGATTCTTCTCCCTGCGGAGACATAAACGTGTTCACAAGGGCTATAGGCCTTACACGTATTATATTTGTGGACGAGGCTTCAGTCAGAAAAGAAATCTAAGTCATAATGAGATTCGCTTTCATTTTGACACAGACGTGGAATACCGCATTCGTCGACGTCCAGCTACAAAGTGCAAGGTGGTTCACGTGGATCGTTTAGCCCCGTTTCATCGAAGAACTGAAGAAACTTTGGAATCCAGAATTGTTCGGGACGAACAAGACCTAGGAAGGGGGCAGTGTTACGACAGAAGAATCTGGCAACCGAAAGCAAAGTTTCAGCGAACGAATAAGAACTTTGGGAGAATTTGGAGAAGAAGAGTGGAGCGTTAACGGTCGTTTTGTATTGTAACGGTCGTTGTATTGTAACGGTCGGTGAGTTCGAAAATGGACGGTGAGCTGTTCTGAGACAGTGCGCGTAAGTATCAAGAGTAACTTGATGTGTTGTGTATACGCGGAAGGATAAAAGTGGGATCTTTTATCGTTAAGTATCAAGAAGTAACTTGATGTGTTGTGTATACGCGGAAGTATAAAAGTGGGAACTTTTATGGCTAACTTCGAATGTCTACACGGACTGTCTTTTTGTTCGGCTAGTGTGTGAAAAGTTATTAGCACAGGACGAGAATTGGTTTACGAGTGAAGATCTTCGGGTGACCTGGTAAATCAAGTAAAAGGTAGTATTTAGTAAAATACACAGAGCTGATGTGTGCTCATGCAGGAAGATTGATGACTTGTGCATGCTAATAGTTGATTTGTTAATAAGATACTTCATCCATATTTCCTTTGTAACAATTTACCTTGTATTGAATTTGGTTTTGAAATATAGCTTTTAATACTCACGCTCAGTGGCTATCCATTTTTGTAATCCGCAACAATATTATAAAATGATGTTCCTAAAGGAATTTCCTCTGGTTGTACTTTTTTCAATTTCCGCCAGTGTAGTTTCTATATTCCCGAGTGCAAAGATATTTATTGACTGAAAACATTCATCTGAATTAATATTGTTATTTTCATTATATCTGAATCATCGAGTTGCAGGAGGCGATCTGTTGAATCCAAACAAACTCCTTCGTAAAAACTTCAATTGTTCTGATCTAAAATTCATTTTGTTGCCTTAAAACATTTGGAAGAAAAGTTTACGTTCTTTTATTTTCAAGTGTATATAAAGCTTTGTTATTTTTACTTCAGGTAAGATGCAGAATAGCATTAATAGAGCCAGAGGCCTAGGAACGTGTTGGCATCGGGGCAGTTGCCAAGGGCGCCGGAATCACAGGGCGGTGCTACGGCGGCACGAGCCCTTCCACGATGTCTGACGTTTATGTGCAAAATAAAATCGAATGATTAGCTGCCCGTACTTCGTTGAATTTTAATTCGTATTGTTTATACCATCTTATTGTCAAGACAGCATATTATAAATTTTCGTTACTTCGTACAAAAACATTTTTTTTCGTTTGAATGGCGGACAATTAGCCGCCCCCTTCCCCCCCGCACCGCGCATGCCATAAAACAACTTTGAGGCGCAATTTCCAACTGCTCATCTTACTTTTACAAATGACTTTTTCTTTGAGCGGGAGTTCATAATTTGTACATTGTTATTGATTTCCTGAATCTAGAGAAGCGCTACATTCATTAACAAGTGAAGATTTGGAAGCCAAGGGTGTTTCATTATCAAAAGAATATCCTGAAATAAATGGAGATTAATTAACAATTGAAATAAGATGTTTAAAACACCAAATAAATCAAATTTTGATAGTGGAAAATCCATCTAAATTGTATTACTTGGAGGTATTAAACATACTTGCCAGATGGGAATTACAAGAAAGTTACCCAAATAAATAATAAATACCCTTCAAGCAGCTACTTGCATAGAGGTCTGACAGGAGTCTGTCAGTTTATATGCCATAGTAGAAGGTCTGAGAGGATGGCAGAACCTCAGAAGAAAAACGACACATACATCCATGCATTGGATGGGGCTCGAACCCAGGTCCCATTAGATTAATAGCCAAGCGTGCTAACCACTTGGCCACGGGATGGCACCCAAATATATTGTTAATAGTGGCTCTAAAAATATTCTTGACCATGTCAATAACAGTGGCTACAGCCGAAGGAAGTTTCAGCAAATTAAAACTTGTTAAAAATTATTTAAGATCACCATCAGGACAGGAGTGTACATCATTTCTTTATTTCCTATCAATCGAGAGAGAACTGACTCAAAAAATTAATGATGATGAGATTATTAACGATTTTGCCAATGAAAAAGTAAATTACTTTAAAAATAATTACTTGCATAATTAATTGCAATTTCTTTGCAATTATTTATGTGCATTTAATATTTATTCATGTAAGTGTATTAAAATAATGACAATAAATAAATATAATATAAAAAACGTGTATTTTTTTATCAATAACTGAACAAAGGCGGACAATTACAAATTTGCCAAGGGCGCCGAAAGCCTAGCTACGCCTCTGAATAGAGCCCTGCCCTAATGCTGATATCCGCATTTAAAAACTCTCGGCTAAAAAATCAATGCTAACGAGGGTAGTGGATAAAACCTCGGATAAAGAAATTTATGAAAGCAGATTTCGTAGAAGTAAATCAAATCATAGACGAACTGTACATTTTTCTTTGTAGTTGTAATTATATACCACGGAATGCATGCTTTATATGAAAATTAATACATCTCCAAATTTTAGTCATAAGACATGGGCCATTAGTTAACTTCCCTTGTTGTCCAATATTCATTAGTCTCATATATACACAGTGGTATCAGAATAATATGATTACCTGCCAAAGTATATGTATGGTAGGTGGTCATATTATTCTGATACGACTGTATATATAAATGCCTTACTAAATATTGGACGAAAATTTATCGAAATGTAATTTTGAAAACTCTTCTGAGTTAATTTTGCTCTTTTAAATGCAGTTGTCTGTTATTACGGGAACCCATTTCTTTTCAGGGCCGTCCCTTGACCGAGTGGTTAGCAGGTTTGGCTACTTGTCGCCTTCCTCTTGATTGACTTGCCCCGTATTTTGAAACTACTTTTTTTATAAAATTATAGTAAATGTTAATGTATATATAATATGTCAATGCATGTATATGTATAATGTATGTTAAGAAAAATTTTCCCGGCTCTCGAACTCAGATCCCTTGGCTACTTGTCTAAGGGACCTGAGTTCGAGTGCCGGGTAAGTTTTCCTGCTGAGGTCTCGCCATCCATATAGACCTTCTGTGGTGTATACACTGACAGGCTCGTGTCAGACCTCTGTGGCAAGCAGCTGTTTGAGGGGGTATTTATTTCTTTTTTACTACCCAGTAACTCCTCCTCTACACATCACTATGCAAAATTCATGATTTCCTCTACTGAAAGTTTTACAGATTTAATTAGTTTTCTACGTAACACTCTAGTAATTTTTTCTATATATATTTCTGCTTAGTCAGCAAAAAGTAGCTTCTTTACATGTTTATTTTCTTAATTTGCACTTTATCCCGATGATTTTTTTTTCAAACAGAATATGATTCTTGAATTTTCAACTTAGATTCCTTTTTCCATTACCGATGGGCTTGGAAAGGCTGCCGTCCGTCGGATGGGACGTTAAGCCGTGGCCCCGTGTGCGGGAGAGCCATACCCTGTGCACGTTAAAGAACACGCTGGATGGCCTTGACGGGAGGCTACCATCTGTCTCCCAACAGCTGTTCCAGTGGGTGTGGATCCCCCAACCTTCTCCTAATCCCCCAACCTTCTCTGAACCTTCGGGGTCCATGTGACCTGGCCATTTAGCCCATGGTGTGCAAAAAAGTGCGGCTCAGAGGTAAAACAACCCAACCCAACCTTTTTCCATTACCACACGTAATTTTTTCATTCATATCAGCCATCAATAATGGAGTAATGTTTGACCATGTTTATGCATATCTAATCCGTGATTTTATCAGCTATTCCCATTGACATAAATTTCTTTATCCGAGGTTTTAACCGCTACCCTCGTTAAAATTGATTTTTTATTCACCGATAGATTTTAAATGCGAATATCAGCATTAGGACATTAGGTATATCAGCATTAGCTATTCATGCTATTTCTGCATCTTACTTGAAGTAAAAATAATAAAAGAACGTAAACCTTTCTTCCAAATTAGGTCAGAACAATTGAAGTTTTTACGAAGGAGTTTGTTTGGATTCAACAGATCGCCTCCTGCAACTCGACGATTCAGATATAATGAAAATAACAATATTAATTCAGATGAATTTTTGCAGTCAATAAATATCTTTGCACTCGGGAATATGGAAACTTCACTGGCGGAAATTGAAAAAAGAACACCCAGAAGGAATTCCTTTAGGAACGTCATATTATAAATATGTTAATAGTTAAGGGCAGCAGAAACCGTGATCCAAGATTGAAAGTCATTGGATGAAATAATGACGTCACTGAGAAAGACAACATGCAAATGTATGACGCGCGTATTTAAGGACTAGGGCGTGAAGAAAGAAGTTATTCGTCTTGTGTCGTGTTGTTCAGTGCTCTTTGAAGAAGCTATCATGCTGGACGATGCAGGCGCGCAACATTTGTTCAGTTAGCGGAGTTTGAGCGAGGTCGTATAGTTTGTCTTCGAGAAGCAGGTTGGTCTTTTCGTCAAATTGCACACCACGTTGGACGAGAGGTATCGGCACTGGTATGATGGTGGCGTTCACACACATATCAGAAAATCACACACATATCACACACATATCAGAAGAGCATTCACACACTCGCAGACGTGGTTCCGGGCAACAGAGTTACGGACGCACGAGAGGATCGGCGTATCATGAGGGTGGTGGTGGCAGAGCGGATGGCTACAGCATCACAAATTCGATTCTCTGTCGTACCAAGGGTGTCTACAAGAACGATACGCAATCATCTTTTGGAAGCAGGACTATGGGCACGCGTGCCGCTGGCACGGTTACCACTGTCACCTCGTCACTGTCGAGCACGTTTGCAGTGGTGTCAAGAACGAGTTCATTGGATGTAAGAATGTCAGTCTGTGGTCTTCAGTGATGAAAGCTGATTCTACTTAGGAGCATCTGATGGTAAGCGTTTGAAAGCGACAAGGTGAGTGGCTTCTTCCATCGTGCATCCGCCAGCGACATACAAGGCCCACGCGAGGCATCATAGTGTGGGGAGCGATAGCTATCACTCTCGTACGTGTCTGGTGTTTGTACAAGGTACACTGAATAGCAATACGTATGTCAGCGTTATCATACAGCAGGTCGTCTTGACATATTTGAGTGTAATACCAAATGCGCTATTCCAGCAGAATAACGCCGCCCACACTAAGTCCGGGCAACTCAACATACTCTTCAGGCAGTGCACCAACTCCCTTGGCCACCAGGCTCTCCGGACTTGTCTCCAATCGAGCATGTCTTGGACTGGATCATACAAAGACTCTTCCGTGGCCACCGCAGGCAACGACCATCGCTGAATTATACGTCCAAGTTGAAAGCGCATGGAATGGTATCCCCCAGCGTAATATCCAACATTTGTACGACCGATTGCATGCCTTATTGGACGCTTGTATTGCTGCTCGAGGAGGTTCAACACCTTATTAAAATGTGCCCTCTGTAAAATGTAATACTCATAAAAGGTAAAAATAAACATTGAATCACTTCACACGTGTGATCACTGTCCTTTCTCAACAAGTTGTTTCTACTAAGTAAATCTCATAGATTATACTTCAATTGTTATTGGTGTTCTTTTTTCAATTTCCGCCAGTGTATTTTCAAGTGTAATTAATTATAAGAGAAGCATTTTATTTGTTTTTGATTTTGGTCTCATTCCATTACTTACCGAATATAAGGAACATTGCCTGGTACGTGATATTTTGCTCCAGGATCGAAATCAGTGTCCGTCCTTTTCACAGGGGGGCAGATGCCTTGATATTTGAGCCTAAGAAAAGAAAAGTGGATTTAATAACTTTATTACAATTTATTGGAGACATTTGTGCCACATATTTGTTTATGTAAATTTCTAGCATTTTTATTATTATGCATTGTATTAAGATAACAACTTTGGATACCAATTATGATCTTAGTTGTTTGGTAGTGAAATTTACCTCCCTGTTATTCGGACAAGTGTAAAGCATTGTTAAACTGTGTCTTCAGCGTTATTCAATTTAGAACGGTGAAGTGGCCTACGAATCATTTTTCCTTGGTGGGGGAAAAACAGTCGGAATTGTTTTCGGACTGTGGGGAGGCAAATTTCATTTTTCGACATATATTTATTTATAACATTTTGAGTAATATAAATAAGAAGCATCTAAACTAAAAGAAAATTTGTAATCTCGCTGGCTGGTCTTTTTCGTTTTTACAAAATCTCGTTTGCATATCTTTTTAACGTATTGCTCATTTCACTCAAGATATTTTATAGAATGCCTCGGTAATGTATTAAAATATTACATATTTTTCCTGGTGCGTTTTAGTCAATGCATAGAACGTCTGATTTCATACTTTATTTCTGAAAGGTATAAATGAAATTACCAACTTCATTAGCTTTAGTTTATTTAATTATGATCTGTACAAAAACCTCTATCTGTAATAAGTGAAACATTTATTCATGTAAGGCATTACATCATGAATAAGGGTATTTTAATTAAATTCACTATGGCATTAGCTCTAGTTGGCCAAAAAAGTGCAGAGTTATGCATAACTTGGGCGAAATTGTTTAGTTTATAAATGAATGGATATTGGTCACTTTCAACGAGCTTAGGTTATTTCTATTACGAAATTAGCAGCCAATACTTTTAAACCCCAATATAGACCCTCAAAGACTTTTGGTGCTAGACGCGAAAATAAATAATTTAAAATACTTTTGTTTATGATTTATATATTCCAAAATCAAAAATCTACAAGTGGCAATATGAATTCATACCATCTATAAGAAGACGAGGCCACATGTGCAGAGCGGCTGCTATTAAATTTCTGCAATTTTTTCATTTAACAAAATTCATAACTAAACATGTATAACCAACTTTCAAGGTGTTTAAGTCGTTCATTGTGTTATCTATTTTCGAAGATTGTGAAATAGAATAGGTTGACAAGTCTAGTAACTCAGTCAGCGATTTTCTTTTTATAGGAACATTTGTTAGGTTTTTGAGACAAACATTAAATTGAGCAATTATCTTCCAAACAAAACAAAAATGTTCATATGACTTTTCTTAAATTTTTATTTTAAATCAGTTTGAAATTCGAATGGTAAGAAAAATTAAGTTGTGGAATAAAAGGCAGGAAAAAAAAGTTTTTTTCTTCAAATTTTCTCGCCTTTGTCGAGTTGGGAATTTATGACAACCAGAAATCTATGGTTTTCATATAAAAAAATATATATAGTATATATTTTCAAATAAACATTGCGTACAATATGTTGAGATTAAATCTGGAATTGAATGGGGTGAATGTATGGTTAGCTTCAACGATATGTGGCGGGAGAGAAAATTTATTGCCATAAAGTTGCCAGCAGCCAAAATTACTTTGCAAATGCCGCCCACTGGTCATTAGTCGGGAACCCCTGGTCAGTATAATAGTTGGAATTAAAAAAAATTAAATAAAGGTATTTTTGTTTATGAAACAAATCTTGCAGAGAGGTTTCAGAGTTGCGTAATATTGCTCTAGCATATAATGCGCTTTCTTATGGAGAGATACTGTCTCTACTAGTATAGAAGTAGGATACTCAGATTAAGGCCTTAAATGCAGCTGACACACAACTGTATGCTTGAAGGAACAGTAGCAAAAGACTATAACTACATAAGTATAACAGTGTTATATAGGTATCAAATTTTATGTGACTGCGTTTCATTTTTATATGCATTTACCACACAATTAACGCAAATTTAAGCAGCAGAAGCCGATTGGCAGTTTTTTGCAGCACGCAGAGCTATATTAGGAGGGCCCAGTGATGCGATAAAAAAAATCCATTTCTTTGTTTTGCGAAATTTCAGCATTTCTTCTGTTGATAGTTCGTATTTACAACTTAAAATGGTTTTTATTTCAATTCCGTAGAGCTTCTACCAACCTCGCAAAGTTTTTTTCCTTCACGTAAGGTATTACATGATCTTCAGTCAACATCATTAATAATAACTTTTTGATGCTTGTGATACAAGTAACATCCAATGCCACAATTTTGTAATGTGTAAATAAGTGTTATTATTCAATAAAAAGAAAGTCTTGCTCTTCACCACAGCGCCTCTTGTCAATTAGAGCTTGACTAGCTTTGAAATCTACTTCCGAAGACACAACCTACACCTTTCTCTTGGGGCGGGGGTGGCTCAGTCGGTAGCGGGCCAGGCTGGTAATCTGTAGTTCCCAGATTCGAGTCCCAGCTGGGTCAGTGTTGAGATTTATCTCCGCAAAAATTCCCCGCCCTGCCCACGGTCAGTAAGGGACACCGATGGGCTTGGAAAGGCCGCTGTCCGTCGGATGGGACGTTAAGCCGTAGCCCCGTGTGCGGGAGAGCCATACCCTGTGCACGTTAAAGAACACGCTGGATGGCCTTGATGGGAGGCTACCATCTGTCTCCCAACAGCTGTTCCAGTGGGTCCCCTCCCACAACCTTCTCTGAGCCTTCGGGGTACATGTGACCTGGCCATTTAGCCCATGGTGTGCAAAAAAGTGCCGCTCAGAGGTAAAACAACCCAACCCACCTTTCTCTTAATAGTGCAATCTTGTTGAGAGATTTCATCCTCTTTTATAGCTGTCCAATAGGTATCGATCCCTAATCTTGTTCGCAACTCTGAAATCCTTTTGATCGGGATGAGAACTTTCGGATCAACGCGATCCGATTCTCTTTTATGTCTCTAGCTGGCATTTGCGGCATTCTTTTTAAACTGTATTATAATATAAAGTGCATTATAATATAAGCGTATATTTTGCAAATATAATAGAGTTTTGTTTCGTCAAACACTTCTTTTTTTCATTCAGCAAACAATTTACGAGACTTAATGACTTTGAGAACGTACAAAGTCAGCGGCATTGTCCCACGGTTCATTCCGAAAGATAACATATTGAAAATTCTGTCACCGAAAAAATGGTATTTTCTTCTTGTTAATTATTCGTCAAACAAAAAAAAAAATTGATAATTATGAATGGATCATAAAATTATGCTTCATAGTGATGTTTCGCAGGAAATGTGCCGGTTCTGACGGAAAATTCTTTAATGAAGAGAGAAACATCACGTGTCCCATTCCTCCCTCATGTCCTATTTAAATAAATCTGTTTTTTACTAATGTTCAGACTAAACGAATGATCTGCGGCTTAAAAAATCATTGCGGAACATTGGCCTAGAATACGTCTACTAAATACTTTTCACTGTTTTATGTAGCTTACTTTTCACTGTCAGACGTAGCAGATCTGTATAACTCCCATTTTGATATCTTACCTGAGTTCCCACCACCTGCTGTTCATCTCTTCCGGTTTGATGTCTCCACTGAAAAGCCCCCACCTCCACAGGTCAATTAAGTAGCCAGAGGGTAGGAAGGATACTTTTTCAAGAGCCGTCCTCAGAAGGAAATTGAGATCACCCTCTGTAAAGCGAAAATAAATGATTAAACTTCATCTTTTGAGTTGCGTTTTACAAAGAGAAATTATTCAATAAATATTTATATACTTAAAATACAGGTAAAATATTTACGCAGATTTTGTGTTTCAAAAATAACTAGTTAATAAATACACTCAAAAGGACCAGCAAGATATATGTATATACGTATATGTACGTAAAACCTTGAAGTGGAAATTTTTAAAAATTGTTTGGAAAGTTGATGAAGAAAAATGCGTTTTTGAAAGAGATGTATTGATGCTGATTGTATGAGTGAATATTGAGAATAAAATAATATCGAAAATACAAGAATATGTTGAGCTTTGTGTATAATCGGTACTCCGCATGTTCATCAAGATTAGATATAAGAATTCTCCATATTATCGGCACTTACCGCGTTCACCCTAAGGAATGAATGCAAATAAATTTTGAAGTACAACAAGGATTTCGTTTCTAATTTTCAGCTAGCTTCATTTTGAGTTAAGAATTCTGCCGGTTCGCGAGAGATCGCCGTGCAATTCTTTAACCCTATTCAATGCCACTAAAATATTATAGTGATCTTCCTATTCCAAAGTCGAATATTTTTCATCGATGCATGCATATAACTCTGACCAATGTAGTTACGTTTCCAATTTTCTATATAGAATAGCTGAGAAAAAGATCTATCTGAATAATGCAGACGATGTTTGAGGCGTGTTGACTGAACACAGAAATTCCCTCTCTCGTATCCAAAGAGGGTTCAAAGTTTCCTATTGCATATAATAACATGAATTTTAAATTTTGTCCATCAAATCATCAAACACTGGAGAGGTTCACGATACAGAACCTCGAAATATTTTGTATAGCAGTCCATTTAGGTTTTATACCATGGCTGTTGATTCTGTTGCCCTATTCCGCTATTTTCCATGTAAAGTTTGCTGCATGATTGAAACTAAATCAGAATATTATATTGCCAAGTTTTGAAACCCAAAGGGAACTAAAATGAGAACCAACAGCAACATTATCAGATTCAAAGCCGGATGGGTGGCGAAACTAATAAAAATGTGAATCTATACACTGAGATGCCAGTTTATTAGGTATGCCTACCAAGTAGAGTGTTGGGCCTCCTTTGGCCTTCAGAACATCCCGAATTCTTCAGGTCATGGAACTTACAATACGCATGACTGTGTCGCGCAGTTGCTGCAAATTCGACGGCAGCATATTCTCGCTGCGAACAGCCCTTTCCACTTCATCCCAAAGATGATCGATAGGGTTTAGATCTGAGGATGTGCAGGCCAATGAAGCAAGGAAATCTCGTGGCTTGTTCCTGGAACCTTTAGGTAACGATACTTGCCTTGTGAGCAGGTGCATTATCGCGCTGAAATTGTCCATCCCTGTAAGGATAAACTGTAGCCATGAAGGGATGAACTTGGTCAGCAAAGATGTTCAAATACCTCGTGGCATTCAGATGTCCTTCGATGGGTATCAGGGAGCCTAATGTATGACAGGAAAACATTCCCCACACCATCACACCGCCACTACCAGCCTGTACTGCTGATACCAAACAAGATGTCTCCATTGCTTGCACCAAATTCTGATCCGTCTATCAACATGACGCAAAAGGAACTTTGATTCGTCTGCCAGACTGCCTTTTTCCCGTCCTCAATAGTCCAGTGTCAATGCTCCTGTGCCCACCTGAGACGCGCTTTCGTGTTCTTCGTTAGCAACATCGGCACTAGACATGGTTCATGACTGTTATAGCTCATTCAGAAATAGGTCCGATACGTGGTGCATCGGGATGACCTTCTGCACACCAATGTTTAATTCTGCTGTGATTTCCCTGGTTGTGGCCCGTCTGTTTTGCTGGCAGGATTCTGGCCAATCTCTCTGACCCTTTTGATTCACAAGCTGTTTTCGTCCACAAAATCACCGATCACGGGTAGTTTTTTACTTTTCGCACCATTCATGGTAAACCCTTGACACGGTTGTGCGTGAAAGCTCAGTAGGACGGGGGGCGGCTCAGTCGGAAGCGGGACAGGCTCCTAATCTGCAGTTCCCAGGTTCGAGTCCCAGCTGGGTCAGCGTTGAGATTTATCTCCGCAAAATTCTCCGCCCTGCTCACGGTCAGTAGGGGACACCGATGGGTATGGAAATGCATGCTAAAGAACACGCTGGATGGCTACTATCTGTCTCCTAACAGCTGTTCCAGTGGGTTCCCTACCCCAACCTTCTCTGAACCTCGGAGTCCTTGTGACCTGGCCATTTAGCCCATAGTGTGCAAAAAAGTGCCTCTCGAGATAAAACAGCAAAAGCAACACAGTAGGACGGCCGTTTGGGAGATGCTAGAACCGATACCTGTAATACCAACAATCATACCAAGTTCAAAATCGCTCAGGTCGCTCGTTTTACCCATTCTGATGCTCAATCCAACTCTAAGTGATGCTCGAAGAGCTGGTCGGCCTGATGTATACGGCACACAGCTGCCCGTGAAGTATTACGTGTTGGAAAGAACTATTTATTTTGCGAGAGGGATGGTGTAACTAATAAACTGGCATCTCAGTGTCAATATTGAAAAGGCAACTGGTACAGTCGCTCAAAAAGATACTTTTTTGAGCCACTGTAGTATTCGAAAAATAATATGTAGGTTTCGAAATAAAAAAAAAATCTTTTCCCACAGATCTTCTTTTAATGTGGACATTTTTCCATCGAATACATAACTGATTTAGAAGCTTTTGTTTAAGGGGAATGTTTTAAAGCAAGACAAGGTAACGTCTGGTTCATAATTGATACCTAACACGGTACAAATGCCTAAAAAAATCAGATAAAAAATGACCGTCTTAGAGGCAGTGCAAACCATTTCATTGTTGTGAGTAGTACATTTGGGAAGTTGTGAATGAGGTTGGGTTGTTTTACCTCTGAGCGGCACTTTTTTGCACACCATGGGCTAAATGATCAGGTCACATGGACCCCGAAGGCTCAGAGAAGGTTGGGGGAGGGGACCCACTGGAACAGCTGTTGGGAGACAGATGGTAGCCTCCCGTCAAGGCCATCCAGCGTGTTCTTTAACGTGCACAGGGTATGTCTCTCCCGCACACGGAGCCACGGCTTAACGTCCCATCCGACGGACGGCGGCCTTTCCAAGCCCATCGGTGTCCCCTACTGACCGTGGGCAGGGAATTTTGCGGAGATAAATCTCAACGCTGACCCATCTGGGACTCGAACCTGGGAACTACAGATTACGAGCCTGGCGCGCTACCGACTGAGCCACCCCCGCCCCTGTGAATGAGGTAAGAGTTACAAATGGACATACATTTCGCAGGAAACGTTTGACGTGGGTTTAACTATCATCATCATCATCATCATAATCTTCTCTACCTCGGATTTATACCTAGCTTCTAGTATTAGAGTTAATAGTATGTATATAAAAACTCTTTTTACAAATGTCGCTTACATATTGTAATAACTGTTGCTCACACCGCAGCCTTCATCTGGCAAACTTTGGTAACTCCCAACGACACTTAAAGCGGATGAAAGAAATTGTCTCTGATTAAGTTGAGAGTTCTCAATGTCACTTCTGAATGACTACCGGTCTCATAATGACTTGGTTCATTATTTCGTCAGGTCACTTTTGATTAGTTATATTTCCCTTTTCCTCAAGGCCATTTGACGTGAAGTAAAAATCAACTGAATAATGAATGACTCGGCTAATTGTTTCGTCACGCAACTGATTAAGTAATTAAACTAGCAACCACCCACCAACTGGTCTTTTAACAGGAATCAACTTCCGGCACTTTGAAGTTTGCGTTTCTTCCGTGCATTCAAAGTGTCTACATTCTGCAGATGGGATTACTGGGATTAATGCAACAGTTTAATGATACAACATGGAAGTGATATTTTACAGGATTTTTCTTATAAGAAAGATATAACCAAACCCGGATCTAGAAAAAAATCTAGGGGTTGGGGGGTACCAAGAAATACAATCGAGCGGAAAAAATGTATAACAGGGAGGGGGGGGGGGGAACCACAAACTTGATTTCCAATGCACTATTAACATTTCGCCTCGATTTTACGGTTTTTTAAAAACTTTCTTGAAAAATGCATAAAATGTAAATAAGTTTAATAATTGTTTGCCTCTTTTTCCTAACTCGCATCCCTAAATGGGGGCATGGCCCCTTTAACACCCTCTAGATTAACCAATGCTATATGGTATGGTAGATGTTATTTAATTGCAAACTAAGCCCCCTGACGTTTTTCTAGATCAGTAGCTGATCACAATAACATACTTCCCTTCCCATTCTCCAATAAAACGACTTTTCTTTTCTTCAAAAATTATGCTTTGTCTGGTGTGATGACATGAGCTTCCTTTATTGCTCCTTTCGACACGTGTGTTAGGTCCGTATATCAATACTTATGTTCAACCACTCTCTTTAGAAAGACGGGAATTAAAATGATAAGTAAAAGATCAATTTTGATATCACTTATGCAGCATTTTACACGAGAAAACAAGAAAACACTAATTTTCACTACAAGCTACAAGTTTATACTATTTTTAGTGACGTCACATCGCAATAAGCTGTAAGATGTTGCTTGGTGTTTGAAAATATTCTTTTTTTTGTGGGGAATACGTACGATAAATGAAAATGATCATTTATACTTTTTTTAATTCAGTTACTAAAATTATCTGCTGACAGCACCTGAGGAACACTGCTCTAGAGTTGGGCTCTATTTTATTTGTTACTTTTACGTTTCAGGTTCTTCCAAAGTCAGAAAGTTTAGTAAAAAAAAGAGCGTTATATCGAACCAGAGTTCAGTGGGTGTTACTGCACAGTTACTTGAATTTTATTGCTTAAAATGTCCATTTGCAATGGTTTATTCTTGGGTGCCCTGATTATTTTAAGTAATGTTCAGTCTGATTTCTTTTGTGGATTCACACGTATCCATAATATGGAATCAGTGAGTTTTATTTTAGAACCGAGAGATGGAGCGGTAGTTCTACTATACGATTTACAAAGAAGTGAGTGCAATTTGAATGTAGGTTCCTTTTTATGAAAACTTTATCGTTGAATTATAACCTTTGCAGGAAACGAGCTTAGCAGTAATATAAATTTGGTTGTTTTACCTCTGAGCGGCACCTTTTTGCACACAATAGGTTAAATGGCCAGGTCACAAGGACCCCGAAGGCTCAGAGAAGGTTTGGTGAGGGGACCCATTGGAACAGCTGTTGGGAGACAGATGGTAGCCTCCCGTCAAGGCCATCCAGCGTGTTCTTTAACGTGCACAGGGTATGTCTCTCCCGCACACGGGGCCACGGCTTAACGTCCCATCCGACGGACGGCGGCCTTTCCAAGCCCATCGGTGTCCCCTACTGACCGTGGGCAAGGCGGGGAATTTTTGCGGAGATAAATCTCAACGCTGACCCAGATGGGACTCGAACCTGGGAACTACAGATTACGAGCCTGGCGCGCTACCGACTGAGCCACCCCGCCCCAACAACCGAAGAAAAGATGCCACATGCACATGAGTTCTAGCAAGAACATCTCGCAGATGTAATTCCGCCACAGCAAATAATTCCACAACTTATGCGAGAAATAACTACTTTTTCTAAAGTGCATTGTTCTCAGGTTCAGTTTATGGAAGTGAGCAATTAAAATGCTGTTTTTGATTTCGGAATATTTTAACGGGCACAATGGGAACATCATTTCTTTTACACTGATATATAGTTATTAGAAGAGTTGCGTAGCGTTTATCAAAACAAATCGAAAATAGCTTTGAAAATGCTAATTTATTTCATAAGTGTATTTTTAATGAATTATAGGATAAACACTGAAATTATTAATTTAGTAAAATCTAAGATAAATTTGAAAACACATACTCTCTTTACTAGTACCATAAACGGGAGGGGTAACAGTTGTTAGTTTTCATTCACAAGGGGGGTGGGGGTGACTCAGTCGGTAGCGCGCCAGGCTCGTAATCTGTAGTTCCCAGGTTCGAGTCCCAGCTGGGTCAGCGTTCAGTAGGGGACACCGATGGGCTTGGAAACACCGCCGTCCGTCGGATGGGACGTTAAGCCGTGGGCCCGTGTGCGAGAGAGCCATACCCTGTGCACGTTAAAGAACACGCTGGATGGCCTTCACGGGAGGCTACCATGTGCCTCCCAACAGCTGTTCCAGTGGGTCCCCTCCCCAAACCTTCTCTGAGCCTTCGGGGTCCATGTGACCTGGCCATTTAGCCCATGGTGTGCAAAAAAGTGCCGCTCAGAGGTAAAACAACCCAAACTCATTCACAAGGGAGGGCGGATTTTCAGATTCCACATTCTCTCTCGATGAGAAAATCTGGTAACTTAAAACTATTCAAGAACTGACGGATGATTCTAAGATGAACTTTGAATGAAGATTTGATAATTTACTGTGAACGTTCATTACAAACGTTGCAAAAGAAGCAAATATTTTTTTCGCGAGACACATCTAGCTCCCGAGTCATAATTTGTACAGTTGCTCAAAAAAGTATCCGAACACTATGGTTGATTACAGAATTCAGAAAAAATATCTGGCACCGATTCTTTTAGAAATTAGTGCTCTGTGACCCTTCGTGTTACGTGACACGAAGGGTCACAGAGGGAGTTGACAGAGGTCACAAAGGGTCACTTCGTGTCACGTGACACGAAGGGTCACAGAGCACTAATTTCTAAAAAAATCGGTGCCAGATATTTTTTCTGAATTCTGTAATCAACCATAGTGTTCGGATATTTTTTAATATATATATAATGCGTATGAATATATAATGCAATGAATATGGAGCGTGTGCAGTTACCGTTCACAGCAAACTGGAGCGGTTGCGGTTAATGTTCACAGCACATTGGATCGTGTGAGCTCACAAAGACCTGGATCGTGTGGGCTCACTCACGGAAATATTGAGCGTGTGCAGTACACGTTCACAGCAAACTGGAGCGTGTGCAGTAACTGCACACGCTCCAGTTTGCTGTGAACGATAACTGGAGCGTGTACAGTTGCTGTACATGCTCCGGATATTTTTCCTGAATTCTGCAATCACGTGACACGAAGGTTGCCAGATCACTAATTTCTAAAAAACATCGTTGCCAGATATTTTTACTGAATTCTCTAATCAACCATAGTGTTCGGATACTTTTTTGAGCCACTGTACAGTCTAATCTGATCTACTATAGTTCGCTGCTGTCCTGTTTTCACTTAGGAACATTCACTCAAAGAAGGCATACTGGTATATTTGTTACGTCTTGTGACTGCTACACTAGTAAAACTTTTCGTAAATAAATTACGACGAAATGAAGCAATAAAAGTGTCTCGTTATTTATTTTAAAAACTAATAGCGGAAAACAAACTTACAGGAAAGATGGATGTTCTGGTATTAAGGGAATTTTTGTATCTCTGCAAGTATGAACGCAAAATTATACAGGATATCCGAAAAATAATGCTGGTGTTTCGAGAACCAATATGTAAGAAAATATTATAGTTATTCAAAAAAAGTAATATTTAAATGGAAACTGCACCTCAAATAGTTGGGGCGGGGGTGGCTCAGTCGGTAGCGCGCCAGGCTCGTAATCTTTAGTTCCCAGGTTCGAGTCCCAGCTGGGTCAGCTTTGAGATTTATCTCCGCAAAATCCCCGCCCTGCCCACGGTCAGTAGGGCACACCGATGGGCTTGGAAAGGCCGCCGTCCGTCGGATGGGACGTTAAGCAAGTGTGCGGGAGAGCCATACCCTGTGCACGTTAAAGAACACGCTGGATGGCCTTGACGGGAGGCTACCATCTGTCTCCCAACAGCTGTTTCAGTGGGTCCCCTCCCCCAACCTTCTCTGAGCCTTCGGGGTCCATGTGACCTGGCCATTTAGCCCATGGTGTGCAAAAAAGTGCCGCTCAGAGGTAAAACAACCCAACCTCAAATAGTTTTGAACATAATTAATAAATTCCAGATTTACAACGTTTATGACCTGAATATGTTAAATTGTTATTCCAATTCCACTTCTTACCATACACGCTGCACAGCATGTCTCTTTTTTACTTGCTAAATGGTTTCTCTTATTGTGGCTTGTAAATGACTCAGGTCTCGAATTTTGTACATGTAAACACAATTATCTTACGAAACCTCACATGAAAAAACAAAGAGTGTCAAATCAGGGTTTTTTGGTGGCCACAGAATTAAACAATCCCTGCCAATCTAACTGACAAGAAATGTTGTACTAAGAACTTCCGTAATATCTCTTTGGATATTCGCCAATTATGTACAGAACTATTTGAGGTACGTTTTGAATTAAAATATCACTGTGTTCAAAATGTGTATTATTTTCTGAAGTATTGGTTCTAGAAATTGTAAAAAAAATAATCCATATTTACTAATCAATTAGGGGCGGGGGTGGCTCAGTCGGTAGCGCGCCAGGCTCGTAATCTTTAGTTCCCAGGTTCGAGTCCCAGCTGGGTCAGCTTTGAGATTTATCTCCGCAAAAATTCCCCGCCCTGCCCACGGTCAGTAGGGGACACCGATGGGCTTGGAAAGGCCACCGTCCGTCGGATGGGACGTTAAGCCGTGGCCCCGTGTGCGGGAGAGCCATACCTTGTGCACGTTAAAGAACACGCTGGATGGCCTTGACGGGAGGCTACCATCTGTCTCCCAACAGCTGTTCCAGTGGGTCCCCTCCCCCAACCTTCTCTGAGCCTTCGGGGTCCATGTGACCTGGCCATTTAGCCCATGGTGTGCAAAAAAGTGCCGCTCAGAGGTAAAACAACCCAATGTTAAAGAACACGCTGGATGGCCTTGACGGGAGGCTACCATCTGTCTCCCAACAGCTGTTCCAGTGGGTCCTCTCCCCCAACCTTCTCTGAGCCTTCGGGGTCCATGTGACCTGGCCATTTAGCCCATGGTGTGCAAAAAAGTGCCGCTCAGAGGGAAAACAACCTAACTAATCAATTATTTTTGTCTCATATTCTATAGATAGCAAAAAATAAAAATAAATATATCTACAATAAAAATGTAATACACCATATTATATTGTATTATAACAACATAAAATTGTACAGTTCTTCCGATAGTATTTTGCAAGTATTTCAAAATACAATATTATTAAACTTAATGTCTCCCTCTCTCTCTCTTTTCCTAGAAAAGAAACCCTGTTTGAAATGGATAACAACTTACCTGGATCATCTGCGACTTCTTCCAAAAGTCCAATGGATTTCAAATGCTTTGGAGTAGACACAGAAAGAGCAAGCACGTCACCTATCGCTTCGTGGAATCCTGAAAAGACAAAACAATCATGGATGATTCATTCGTTTTACGAAGAAGATAGTCCAGGTGCTTTCTAGGAGCATTTATGTATATTTTGAAACAAACTTTTAAGTTCATCGAATTTCTTTACAAGAAGAAGACTTCGAAATTGGAGATGCAGACGAGAGTTATACAGAATCAATTCCGAAGCACCAGAGATGACTTTAGGTTAAGAGTTGAATTATTTTATTCCCTGGGGGGGGGGGGGGGGTGGCTCAGTCGGTAGCGCGCCAGGCTCGTAATCTGTAATTCCCAGGTTCGAGTCCCAGCTGGGTCAGCGTTGAGATTTATCTCCGCAAAATTTCCCCGCCCTGCCCACGGTCAGTAGGGGATACCGATGGACTTGGAAAGGCCGCCGTCCGTCGGATGGGACGTTAATACGTGGCTCCGTGTGCGGGAGAGCCATACCCTGTGCACGTTAAAGAACACGCTGGATGGCCTTGACGGGAGGCTACCATTTGTCTCCCAACAACTGTTCCAGTGGGTCCCCTACCCCAACCTTCTCTGAACCTTCGGGGTCCCTGTAACCTGGCCATTTAGCCCATGTGCGGTTTTTTAGCCCATGGTGTGCAAAAAAGTGCCGCTCAGAGGTAAAACAACCCAACCTACTTTATTCCCAGGAGTCACGCTTTGTTGCTCAATGAACAGTTTTAACTCGTACGAAGGAAAAAATGATTAATATTGTTGCGCACTGATTGGCATCATTCTGCAACTGGAGTGCAGGGTACGATTCCCAAGCCACGATCGTAGCCATTTCCATGGATGGTTGAGTCATGGAAAAAGGTCAACAAGTGCAGCTGGTTCAATACCTTTGATGATGATGATCATCATGATGACTGATCAGGATGGCTTTGAAGAAGGCTTCCATCTGTCTCCTAACATCTGTACAGTGGGTTCTATTCTCTAAGCCTTACTTGTTTCGCTTTCAGCATCAAGCAATGCACAGACATCACTATGGCATCACTGTTGGCACACCGTGTGTAAAATAAGTGCTTATCAGAGATACAACAGCCCAATCGGAAGTCTCATCGGGGAATGACAAACGAAGGAAAAAATCTCAATTTTGGAACTCGAGCCCAAGATTTTGGCTG
Organism: Ryuthela nishihirai; assembly: GCA_038380435.1. Taxonomy (NCBI): domain Eukaryota; kingdom Metazoa; phylum Arthropoda; class Arachnida; order Araneae; family Heptathelidae; genus Ryuthela; species Ryuthela nishihirai. The sequence goes on from JAWZYU010000001.1 coordinate 25,461,307, forward strand.
ACGAATCTTGAAGTATACAAACTATTTTGATAGGATGAGTTTATTCAGAATAATAACTGATCTTACAATTAACAATTCTCCTTAGCAAGTCCAGATCTACAAAAGAGGAAGAAAAAGTGGAAAGTTGGGAGTGGGCGAGATCGAACAGAACCGGACGGAACCAGAAAGCCATTCTGGTATAAATTGTTTCCATCCAATTTAGTCGTTTTTTTTTTAGCAAATTTTGAAAAATATGAGAAATATATATATTATATGTTTAACATTTTTTTTCTCCTCCGTTCAGGTTATTGGTATTCTTAAATGGGGATGATACGAACAAGATCTTCTGACCCTGCTCCGTATTATCCAATTGTTGTGTGGAATAGTTAACATAATAACAATCTCTAGTGCTTTTGAATCTGATAATAGAGAGATTTATTCGACATTTGGTCTGGAAGAATTTTTGACTTATTTTGTAATCACTAATGATAGTAGTCCCTTCAGAATGAAATAAATCCCTTCAAATCCCTTCAAATAAGAAAAACATTTAAATCTTTTACGTATTGAATAGAGAGGGAAACGGTGAACTTGGAAAAATTGCCCTCGGTCAGAAAGGGGACACCGACGGGCGTGGAAAGGCTGCCCCTCGATCGAATGAGCCTTAATCGTGGTCCCATATATGAAGGAGAACCACATCCTGCGATTTGTAGGGAGGTTGCAATTTTCTTCCTAACAGTTGTCCAGTGGGTCTTCTCCGTTTATCCTACTCTGAGCCCTTGAGGTCCTTGTGACCTGCAAATTTAGCTCATTGTTTGCACAAAAGTGCCGCAAAAAGGGGAAAACAACTCAACTGTCAAGAAACGAAATAAGAAATGATTTGAGATAACTTACCTGGATTGGCCCCTTCCCTGAACACGTTAGGCTGTCTGGCATATTGCAAGAAGTACTGAATGTGACCCATTTCGTGATGGACGGTGATCAAATCCTCCATCGTGATGTCTGTGCATTGCTTGATACTGAAAGGGAAACAAGTAACTAAGTAAGAGATTGAAATCAATTACGAAACCAAACAAGACACACGATACATACGGTGTATCCAGTTATGTAAATATTCATTATGTTAATTAGAATTAATTAATTCATTTGAAAATCGAAGAATCATGTTAGGATTATTTTCATAAAGCTGTAATTTATGGTAAGTCCAGGGCAGAATCTACTGAGAATGCTAGTAACCGACATACAGGAGATAAAAATATTAAGCACACATATATGTATATGTCCAGTGGATTGCTTTACCTAACCTTCTTCAAACTTTTGTAACTTTGTTACGTGACCATTTAACCCATTGTGTGCAAAAAAGTGCCTCTCAGTGGTAAAACAGTCCAATCAACGTAACAGCAAGATAATCTATTGCAATTATTATTGGAGCTTGCGTTAATTGTATGCCATTGTGACGAGTGTTGAAATTGTTAATTTTACTTTATGAGAACTGTAGGTCAGGAACAGTTTAATAAGCGAGCATTTAAAAATTGGTAAGGGAATATTGATCAATGATGCTGATTTACACGAAGGCTTATGAAAACATCAGCAGCAACGATATATACTGATCAACGAGAAGCCAAACTTCCGACTAAGTTCGCCTTATCTCCTAAAAATTGAAGTACGTTAACATTGTACAATCAAATTTTGGGACAATTCCGAGCGAGTCTAGAGATTATAGAAGTCTCGATTCGTTGCGACTGAAGATTGCCAAGACAACATCAGTTATACAATCTAATACTTAAAGGACAAACATCTGGAATACGAACTTGCAAATTGCAGCTGGAAGTTTAATCCATAGTAATGTTGATAATAAACTTGAATCCAAAGAGGGGTTATTGCAATAATAAGATTACAATTTCACTTTATTGATGCAAAAATTTCTCTACTGAGAAATGATTGCCAATCGGTGAAGTCATCTGAAGGACCAAAGCAACGTTTTCCACTGACCAATGGAGTGATGTGGATCTTGATGCTCAGCTGAGCAGTGTACTTTGCGCTCAATAAGACTCTGAGACCGAGAACGGAGAAATATCTGGTTAATAAGATTTTGAGGGCGAGAATAAGTAGGTCTGTGGTTAATAAGACCCCTGAGACAGAGAACGGAGAGGTATGATGTTAATAAGACTCTGAGACAGAGAGGGGGAGGTATGTGGTTAATAAGACCCCTGAGACAGAGAACGGGGAGGTATGTTGTTAATAAGACTCTGAGATAGAGAGGGGGAGGTATGTGGTTAATAAGACCCTGAGGCCAAGAACGGGGAGGTATATGGTTAATAAGACTCTGAGACAGAGAGGGGGAGGTATGTGGTTAATAAGACCCTGAGACCAAGAACGGGGAGGTATGCGGTTAATAAGACCCTGAGACCAAGAACGGGGAGGTATGCGGTTAATAAGACTCTGAGACAGAGAGGGAGGTATGTGGTTAATAAGACTCTGAGACAGAGAGGGGGAGGTTAATAAGACTGAGACAGAGAGGGGGAGGTTAATAAGACTGAGACAGAGAGGGGGAGGTATGTTGTTAATACGACCCCTGAGATAGAGAACGGGGAGGTATGTTGTTAATAAGACTCTGAGATAGAGAGGGGGAGGTATGTTGTTAATAAGACTCTGAGACAGAGAGGGGGAGGTATGTGGTTAATAAGACCCCGAGACCAAGAACGGGAAGTATGTTGTTCATAAGACTCTGAGACAGAGAGGAGGAGATATACTCCCGAGAACGGGGAGTATGTTGTTAATAAACGAAGTGAGTATGTAGGATTTTGTTTTTGGGGGATGAGAGATCTAAACTTTTTTTAATAATATAGATTTTTTACTCATAAAAGTAAAGAATAGAGTACCTTTGCCATTGAACTTGCAAAACGAAATAGCTTATCTGCAGGAAAATCAATAAATTAAATTAAATATAGATCATTCAGCCACAAAAATGGAATACATCGAATAAATTCACAAAACACATAACATTCAGCTAATTTGAAATTCCCAAGTGTTTTTTCAATTCGTTTTACAATCTAGTGAAAGAATCCGTATCTAGTATTTCTTTTCGGATAGCATTAAATATAAGTGGTAGTTGATATGCGGAGGTACGTTTTCCGTAATTATTTCGTAAAAATAAGCATTTTGTAATACCCTTGGTTTAAAGTCTTGTATTTTTATTGTGTTGAATTTTTAGTTTTCATGTTTCGTCAAAATATTTTTAATTATTAAATTATATTTATATTACTGTAGGATAAAAGGTTTAAATATTTTAATCTATCTGCTTGAAGTTTTATGATATTTTTTGCAAATGAAACGGAATAATATTTTTAGCTATTATAGATTGCAGTTTTTCTATTTTATTTATGTTAGTTAAATTAGTTGTTCCATTCACAATTATTATTCCATAATTTAAAATTGATTCGTATATTACTTATAAAATAATACACAGGTTTCCATATTTAGTATGTATTTTAATTTTTGAATTTTTATCGCTGATATTTTCAAGCTTTCACACATATGGTATATATGAGCACTCCACCTAAAATATTCATCGAAAACGATTCCTAGGTATTTTATTTAGAGAGTATGGTAGGAATTTAAAATCAATATCAATCTAAACGGAAAATATATCAGGTAGTAAATTTTGATTAATATAAGTAATCGCAACCATTGATCTTTTAAATTTTAAAGGGCATTATTATTCTATTTATTCATTGTCTTACTAAGAAAGTATATGTCCTATTTTTAAGGGGGGAGTCGAAATTCCATAGTCTCCCCCCTGTTCGGAAGCATGGTCGGCAATAAAATCATTTCTAGAGGAGGAGGGAAGAGAGAAGGGGCAGAAGATGAGGCTCCTTTACTCTTTTTGAAAATATTTCATTTTTTAGGTTTTCAGGATATTTCAGGCCTATTGTTATGCGTCAGCGTATTTTAATGACACTGAAAATTTCTATGGGAAAATGGGAAAATGCTTCCGTGGCAACCTGCTGCCAGGGACAATGTTTGCACTAATCAAGAGAAGGAATTCCTACAAATATTGTCACCGGCAGGGACACTTTTACTGAGTTTCAGAAGGTTAAAGAATTAACGAACGATAGCCGTGGCCGAGTGATTAGCGCATTTGGCAACTGATCTAAGGGACCTGGGTTCGAGCCCCGGGTAAGGCATGGATGTATGTGTCGTTTTTCTGCTGAGGTCCTGCCATCCTCTCAGACCTTCTACTTTGGCATATAAACTGACAGGCTCCTGTCAAACCTCTGTGGCAAGCAGCTGCTTGAGGGGGTATTTATTTTTTATTTTCTAGTAGAGTTAGGGTTGGGTTGGGTTGTTTTACTTCTGAGCGGTACTTTTTTGCACACCATGGGCTAAATGACCAAGTCACATGGACCCCGATGGCTCAGAAAAGGTTGGGGGAGGGGACCCACTGGAACAGCTGTTGGGGGACAGATGGTAGTCTCCCGTCAACGCCATCCAGCGTGTTCTTTAACGTGCACAGGATATGTCTCTCCCGCACACGGGCCACGGCTTAACGTCCCATCCGACGGACGGCGGCCTTTCCAAACCCATTGGTGTCCCCTACTGACCGTGGGCAAGGCGGGGAATTTTGCGGAGATAAATCTCAACGCTGACCCACTGGGACTCGAACCTGGGAACTATTTAGTAGAGTTACTGATAGATAATAAGCCTCTTATTTCCTAACACATTTGAGTTGAAAATATTTTGATGATCTACTATTTACCGATAATCTTTTCCGTTACAGAAGTCCCAGGCTGAAGCGTGGCAGATAATCTCTCTGTCTTTGGGCTTTTCGATGATCGAATGTTTCCAGAATTCCTCAGGCATCGACTTCAATCCCAGCGAAGTGAAGAATTCTTCGGAGATTTTGAACATTTCTAAAGCTGACATGTTCTGCAAAAGAATCAAGCAATTCATTAATACCTGAAAATAAAGAACATAAAATCTTATGCTTTGAAGCAGAATTTTTTCACCAAAATAAATTTGTTCTAAGTTGTATTTAACAGATATTTGATGTAAAAAAAAGATTCAAATCTTTGCTGATATGATAAAATTCGAAATAGAATATCTTCCGGAAAACCGCGCTTATCGTCGTATACAAAGCAACGACATCTATCCAATGCGAAAAACCCAACAGCTACAACAAAATAACTTAAAGCAAAGCCATAAAAAGAGAGAAACCATTTCTGAAGATACGAAAATAAATTTTTTTCCTAATTTTTTATCCTACGCACCAAAAGTATAAAATGCACAACTTACTGTAATATGCATTTTTCAGTTAATCCTTTCAACATTTTTCTATCTTTATTCTAATATTTATATCCGTACGCATCACACCGCTTAAAAGTGATTTAGAGAAAGAAAAGACGGCATTTCTTTACCCGGTTGGGTTGTTGTGTTGTTTTACTTCTGAGCGGCACTTTTTTGCACACCATGGGCTAAATGACCAGGTCACATGGACCCCGAAGGCTCAGAGAAGGTTGGGGGAGGGGACCCACTGGAACAGCTGTTGGGAGACAGATGGTAGCCTCCCGTCAAGGCCATCCAGCGTGTTCTTTAACGTGCACAGGGTAGGGCTCTCTCGCACACGTTGCCACGGCTTAACGTCCCATCCGACGGACGGCGGCCTTTCCAAGCCCATCGGTGTCCCCTACTGACCGTGGGCAGGGCGGGGAATTTTGCGGAGATAAATCTCAACGCTGACCCAGATGGGACTCGAACCTGGGAACTACAGATTACGAGCCTGGCGCGCTACCGACTGAGCTACCCCCGCCCCTTCTTTACCCGGAGAGTATCATTTGGTGAGCCTATTGTATATTCTATTGCAATAATCACTTGTATAATACTTATATGCGAATAAATTATTATTATTAATTCAGTCAGTGATTTTTAAAAGTTTCTATCACATTTTCATTCGTTGGCTGAATGATGATTGAATCCTAGAAAGGGATAACAATTTAATGTCTGTATCTTTAGATTTTAATTCTTTGCTTTTGGGATATGAACTAATTCGAAGTCAGGCAGCTTTGAAACTAACTGAGACAGAGCTGGCCCAAGACAGTTTGCATCCCCTCAGGTGAATTTAGTTTTTTCAACTCCAAATATTTTTATTGCTCCCTCCCTCGAAATTATTTTACCACCTCAAGAAAATTGCTTTTTTCCTTTCAAATTGATTTTATTCTTTGAAGCCCCAAGAGATTGTACTATTTTACTTTTCTCAAACTATCTTACATTTTTTGTGGCTTTGAGTATAATTTTCTACCTCGATATTTAAAAAAAAAATGCCAGCTTAATTATTAGTTATACAATTCCTCTGCTCGCAAAGTTATGTAAAGACCTTAGTACTTTACATTTATTGTACTTTTATTTTGAATAGAAATGAGAGCAAACCCATCCAATTACTAGCATGTTGCTCCAAACAACTGCTTGGAATGCTTGTGCTGTAAGGCTGGCTCTGAATCGATGTAGAAATTATAGATATAATAATAGAATTTAATAATAAGTCGCAAGTATCGGCTTCAGTGTGAGTGATGTATGAATTCAAGATAATCCCGGAATGGAGACATCCATATTTGAACAATGTGTAATATCCTGACGTTATTAGTTGTCGTAAGTTGTCGATTCGCTGTTGAATTTATGAACTGTGGTGATACCATCAATTCGCAAAGATATTCCGAAATTATGGACATTGAAGGAAAACAATACAGTCAAAGTTCCCAGGACTTTTGAGCAGGAAGGAAAGTCGTTTTGTTGCATTACAAAACCATCCCCTATACTGCTCAGTTAATATAGCAACAACGTTGAACAGGTACCGATGAGGGTGCCTAGAACATCATCATCATCCTCAAGCAGCCATGGGCTACGGAGGTTCAACTAGACCGTGCAATTTAGTTCTCCAAGCAAGTCTATCCTGAGCTACATCTACTGCATCTGGCCACTGCATACCAATTCTAACAAGGTCCTGTTTGACATTGTCTGCCCACCGCATCCTAGGTCTCCCCCTCTTTCTGAGGCCTTTAGGCACACTGTTCATAACCCTATTCGCCAATCTATAATTAGTCATACGGGCAACATGGCCAAACCAACGGAGTCTCTCTCTGCACAATATGATGCTTAAAGGAGGTTGCAAACTCCTTTGCCTAACCTCATCATTAGTTACAAAGTTGAACCACCTAATGCCCAAGATACTGCGTAAGCATCTGGAATCAAAAGCATTTAATCTAAAATACAGACCTCTCCTCATGCGATTTTCATATTTTCAGTTCTCTAAAAAAAGAATGAAAATGAAAGGAACGAAGAAGTGTATTCATGGCCACGGAATTCTTCAATCAACAGCGAAATGCGCTCTAGGAATAGGATATCATACTGCTAACTTCAACTGGGAGAAATGCCTCAACAAGCAGAGAAAACATCTATAGATCAATAAATCCTTTAGGCTTTATTTTCGACTTGTTTACTTCTCATTTGAATCATCTTTATATTTAATCCATTTTTAATTATTTTCAGTTGGTTAACGCCGATTTTTTTTCGGATCGTTTTTGGGAAGAGATTGAAATAAACCAATGTCATGTAACATGGGGGGCGGGGGTGGCTCAGTCGGTAGTGCGCCAGGCTCGTAATCTGTAGTTCCCAGGTTCCAGTCCCAGCTGAGTCAGCGTTGAGATTTATCTCCGCAAAATTCCCCGCGCTGCCCACGGTCAGTAGGGAACACCGATGAGCTTGGAAAGGCCGCCGTCCGTCGGACGGGACGTTAAGCCGTGGCCCCGTGTGCGGGAGAGCCATACCCTGTGCACGTTAAAGAACACGCTGGATGGCCTTGACGGGAGGCTACCATCTGTCTCCCAACAGCTCTTCCAGTGGGTCCCCTCCCCCAACCTTCTCTGAGCGTTCGGGGTCCATGTGACCTGGCCATTTAGCCCATTGTGTGCAAAAAAGTGCCGCTCAGAGGTAAAACAACCCAACCCATGTAACATGTGCAAAAATATCTTTGTGATGTTATTTATGATACGATTTTGGAAAAAAAAATAAAAGTTGAGGGAGGGGGGAGCAATCGATGCAATCGATCAGGAAAAAGGCAAAGGGAGCAGTCAAAAAACTGGATCTCTATTACAGTTTAACATTTTCCCCTTCGTTTCTGAGATTTTAAAAAAATTTCATAAAAATGCATGAAATGTGCACAAGTTTAATAATTTTTGTTTTCCCTTACCCTTACTATCATTCTCAAGGGGGGGGGGGGGGATGCCCTACCCTTCCCTAGATCTGGCTTTGATTAAGAGGATGAAAAAAATTTAAATATGAAGAGTTGACTCACCTTAGCTTCCATGACGGGAGTGACGTCAACAGAGGGTTTACCAGAGAATGGTTGGGTGATATCCAGCAGCGAAACCCATGATTGCGCCCACATATTGCCTGGAGAGAGAAATTTCAACTTTGTTAACATATCTCGTCAATTATTGAGGAAATAGGAATGAAAATGTCGAATACATGATGAAAAAAAAGACAGCTTAGTTAGTAAAATCAACATAAAATTTAAACTAATGGAGAACTTTATTTAGTTTCCTATTGAAATTACCGATAACAATGAAACATACTGCATAGATTTAGACCCTAATCGGCTGGTGGATAGGATAAACAGATATTACGCTGAAATCATTACTTTATTGATGCAAAAGGTCATCCAGAGCATAGTGAATGTCATAGGAATGTCATTCACTATGTGAAAACATAGTGAACGATCACTATATTCAGAACATAGTGAATGTCCGCTACGAATGATGGCATTCCAACTCAAATTGTAAAACAAATTTATGAGGAAATTGAATATGCATTATGTTATATAATAAATTATTCATCAGAAAAAGGCACCTTTTCGGAAATTTTAAAAACAATTATAGTGATACCGATTTACAAGGGAGGTAAAATAGATTTGCTAGAGAATTACAAACTTATATCCTAACTCTCAGTAATTTTAAAATGTGTGAAAAGAATTTAAACAAAAGATGCAAATTTTTGAATAAAAATCTTTTTTTCTGTTAATTAGTTTGGGTTCAGAAAAATTAGGCACTGTGGCAGTTCTTGAATTCACATCAGTTATTTACAAAAACCTTTAATGATAGTATTAAAACTGGAATATGTTTTTGGATATCAGAAAGACATTTGATTTTATTTATCATGGAAATTTGATATACAAAATTTAAGATGCGAGATTTAGAGGAAAAATGCTTTCCTGATTTTCTAGATATTTAATCGGAAGAAAACTGAAAGTAAAAATTAACAAGAGGGTAAATGAAGGAGCTGACATAAGATATGGAGTACAGTCGCTCAAAAAAGTATCCGAACAACAACACTGCAAACTGGAGCGTTCACAGCAAACTGGAGCGTGTGCAGTAACTGCACACGCTCCAGTTTGCTGTGAACGGTAACTGGAGCGTGTACAGTTGCTGCACACGCTCCAGATATTTTTCCTGAATTCTGCAATCACGTGACACGAAGGTTGCCAGATCACTAATTTCTAAAAAACATCGCTGCCAGATATTTTTTTATAGTGTTCGGATACTTTTATGAGCGACTGTACAATCACGAGCCATCCACGAAATAAAAACAACAACGGCTCCCATCGAAAGCATTTCCCCCATTTTCCACACTTCTCAACTCAACGTAAAGTACGGGTGTATGACCAAAATAAGGATTATATCTCTAGTTCTTTATCTGTTGTTCATTTATTAGCCATTTTGCAATTTGAATAGAAACATTTGAGTGGAGAAATTCTGATTCGATACTCCAGAAATTCTTGTGTCATCAACGGTCAAATTTATCTTATGATCAGCATGGGCCATTCTGAATTGACAGGGGCGGGGGTGGCTCAGTCGGTAGCGCGCTAGGCTCGTAATCTGTACTTCCCAGGTTCGAGTCCCAGCTGGGTCAGCGTTGAGATTTATCTCCGCAAAATTCCCCGCCTTGCCCACGGTCAGTAGGGGACACCGATGGGCTTGGAAAGGCCGCCGTCCGTCGGATGGGACGTTAAGCCGTGGCATCGTGTGCGGGAGAGACATACCCTGTGCACGTTAAAGAACACGCTGGATGGCCTTGATGGGAGGCTACCATCTGTCTTCCAACAGCTATTCCAGTGGGTCCCTTCCCCAACCTTCTCTGAGCCTTCGGGGTCCATGTGACCTGGCCATTTAGCCCATGGTGTGCAAAAAAGTGCCGCTCAGAGGTAAAACAACCCAACCCTGAATTGACATAATTTCAGCCGAAAACAATAAAACTTGACGCTGTTAAGTACAATTTCCATTAGAGCTTTCTGAAATATTGGATATCGTATAGGATCCCTCATTTACCCTCTGGGATCACAGATTGGACTTCAGGGACCAAGATTGATAGCTACTGCATTAAACGATATCATCAACAACATATTATATTTTAAAATGGCAAAATAATTTGGTAATAAACAAACCGAAAAGGAAAAACTTGTTTAAAAAAATAAATAAAAGACACACTGAATGAATATGAACAGAAATTCTTAAACTAGGTATAATGATACTGATTTTAAATGTCTTCTGCAAATCAACAGCTTCTGAAACCGGCTTTTGATATGCAAAATAACTGTGCATTAAAGCCTGCATTCTGGTCGTAAGGGGGTTGATTTCACACGCGTTTGAGAATCGTTCTTATTGAAATGGCCAGAATCTTAAAAAATGCTAATGAAAATCTTATCATCAATCAAATCTCACAAAAACGCTATTTGTCTGAAAGTTTATACTGAATAGCGTTTGGAAATCTCGAGGCCAAATAATCCCAAACAAATGTAGCCAGATGTTATCTTATATTGCCGACTTGAGAATCTGTACATTGTTTCAAGCGAAGGGTTTGTTGGAAGGAAAACAAAATGGAAGGATGATAAAAGGCTTACAAATGCAAATGAGGATAGCTATCTACATTATCATTCTGAAGACACTTGTTGTCGATATTATATTGTTTTTCGACAGTCAACATTGCTCTAACTACCTTCCGACTTCATTGTAACCACTGAAGTATTGCTATCTGCTTCCGCTATCAACAGAAGGTTTCTTCGAGGAGGTTTTTTATGCTAAGCTGATAGTGATGTGTGTTGTCACTTACAATACGCCACGGGAGCATCTTAATTGGTGTAGGTCACATATGACCCGGACCTAGGATGAATGGAAGTATATACTGTTGACAGATGAATTCCGATTTGCACTCCAGAGTAATTATACTGCAGTGGATTTAAAGCAGTAGTTCGCAACCTTTTTTGGGGGTAAATTGCTAAGTAATACTTTACTAATGCCTTCTTCTCCCATCATAGAAGGCTATGTAGGTTAATTTACGAAGTATTCGATATTCTGTTGAATCTGTTGGGAGAAAAATTTATCGAAATACTTGTAAATCTATTTAATCTATCCATTGAGCAAGGAATTTTCCCTGATGTTTTGAAAAAAGCTACTATTGTTCCTATTTTTAAAGACGGTGACCCAAAGGAATTAGAGAATTATAGACCTATTGCATTACTCTCAGTAATATCTAAAATGTTTGAAAAAATAGTGAAAAATAAATTATATGAATATCTGGAAAAAAAAAGTTTTCTCAGTAGCAATCAGTTTGGGTTTAGAGAAAAAATGGGTACGGATGATGCATTATTGCAGGTAACAAATACGATTTACACAGCTATGAATAACAGTGATCATGCATTAACAATCTTTCTGGACATTAAAAAAGCATTCGATACGGTAAAACATCAAAAATTAATACAAAAATTACAAGCTGCTGGAGTTAGAGGAGTGGCATTGAATTGGTTTCGCAGTTATTTAGCTAACAGAAGGCAAAGAGTAAAAATAAAAGATACATACAGTGCTTGGACTAAAGTTGAATATGGAGTGCCCCAGGGATCTGTTCTGGGTCCTTATTGTTTATTATTTACATTAATGATCTAGATTCCATTAACCTAATAGGTAAATTAACTATTTTTGCTGACGACACTTGCCTGACATATACTGGTTCTGATTCTTCGATTATTTTTAAACAAGCAAATAGTGATCTAGAATTAATTAGAAACTGGACCACGAGTAATTCTTTAACAATTAATCTGACAAAGACAAATGCAGTTTATTTCTACTTAAAGAAAAATAGTTCTGTTACAGATATTTTCCACCGCAATAAATTGAAATATTATGATACGAATTGTTCATCGAAAAGTCACTGTGATTGTCCTCAAATTCCTTTTGTGCCGTCAGTGAAATATTTAGGTATTTGGATTGATGCAGGCCTAACTTGGAAAGTGCATGTAACATGGGTAAAAAGAAAGGTCATCCGTAACCTGGCCCGCTTATATCTTGTAAGACATTTAGTTTCATTTAAATTTATGTGTACACTGTATTATGCAATAATCCATTCTCAGCTAACATATGGTATAAAATCTTGGGGAGGCATGTATTTCAATAATTTTAAACAACTTTTAGTGCTACAAAAGAGATTTCTTCGCTTATTAACAAAAAGCCCAAAAACGCAACCTTCATTACCTTTGTTTCGAGAAGCAATTTGCCTTTACGCTATGATTATTTTTTCGAAATAATTAAATACTTTTACTTTAGAAATGATAGCATTAAAACTGATACGAATAACCAATTACGACGAGATAAAAACATAAATTATGAAATTCCTGCATTACATAAGGAAATTTTTAGGCACTATTATTTGTATTTAGCACCGAAATTTCTTTCCTCTCTCCCAGTCAGCATGAAAAATATCACGAATCATCATTTGTTTTCTAAAGTTCTCAAGAAATACGTTTTGAAACTGGATGATGTGGAAAATTTTTTGCATTAATCTACTATAACTGTTATATGTAATATAGATATTGAATGTTTCTGACTTTCTGACTTTCACATTTCTGGATTACTAAAAATTTTTTGTTTTGAGTTGTTTTCGTTTTTTTGTGTATTATTCAATGTGACGACTGATGTTTTCAATTGAAATTGTTTCTATATTGAGATCTCACGAACGAGCCTGCTCTTGTGAGACCTCAAAAGTTTTGTATACTGTAAAACATTATCTGAAATAAAAATTATCTATCTATCTATCTATTTCCACAATGAAACTCAAGGCAACACCTCCAGAAATTTCTAACACTCTCCCTCCCCATCTTTGGTTACCACTGATTTAGAGTATTTTAAACTTTTGGATTACATTAAAACGTATCAAATGAAAGCTGATATCAAATGTTAAGTATGCGTTTATCATTCTATTTTCCAAGGTATCGAGATATTTGAAAGACTTCCTTAACTTTCATAACGGAATGCATATATGTTGTTCTTGGTGTTGCAAGTGTTTGAACTTGAACACATAAGTGAATACGCGATTTTTTAGAAAGTTAAAAAAACGCTTACCGAAGAGATGAGCTGGGATCGGTCCATTTTCTCGAATTTTCTCAGCTCCATATTGTTGAATGAGCTTCCTTCTGACGTAGGCATGCAGATGTTCATAAAGAGGGCGCAGCTGTTCCCATAAACTATCGAGATCTTCTTTGAAAGTTTCCGATTCATAAGATTCCCGCCATAAATCACCTGTATCAGAAAATCCTGAAAATAAAGAGAAGGAAACAAAGTTAAAATGATTTTTTACATTTCTGTGATTTTCTGTGATTTTCGGCTGTCAAACTTACGGCCAAAACCATTTTACACACCCCGCGAAAACGTATACAATAAAGATAGCATGGAATGTTAAATATGATTGTTCATTTTTTAATTTTAAATCACTGAATTAAAACACGAATTTAGAAATGCTACACTCAGTTGTAGGGATGGAATAAGGAGAGGGCGGACTTCCGGGGCATGCTGGGAGAAACAATCACCCTGACATTCCTAATCATTGAAATTCTTTTTACTATTCACCGAGAGGCGGGGGGTGGCTCAGTCGGTAGCACGCCAGGCTCGTAATCTGTAGTTCCCAGGTTCGAGTCCCAGCTGGGTCAGCGTTGAGATTTATCTCCGTAAAACTCCCCGCTTTGTCCACGGTCAGTAGGGGATACCGAAGGGCTTGGAAAGACCGCCGTCCGTCGGATGGGACGTTAAGAGTTGGGTTGTTTTACCTCTGAGCGGCACTTTTTTGCACACCATGGGCTAAATGGCCAGGTCACATGGACCCCGAAGGCTCAGAGAAGGTTGGGGGAGGGGACCCACTGGAGCAGCTGTTGGGAGACAGATGGTAGCCTCCCGTCAAGGCCATCCAGCGTGTTCTTTAACGTGCACAGGGTATGGCTCTCCCGCATATGGGGCCACGGCTAAACGTCCCATCCGACGGACGGCGGCCTTTCCAAGCCCATCGGTGTCCCCTACTGACCGTGGGCAGGGCGGGGAATTTTGCGGAGATAAACCTCAACGCTGACCCAGCTGGGACTCGAACCTGGGAACTACAGATTACGAGCCTGGCGCGCTACCGACTGAGCCACCCCCGCCCCTTGAGTAAAAAGAGAAAGGAGAGAATCTTCACTGACCAAACGAGAAAATAGATGTTGGATGAAGGCTGAGAGACAAGAGAGACCAGAAAGAGCAAATTCTAATTCTTTGGATTTATTGGTGAATTTTTGGGATAAAGTTCCGAGGACCCTTAAAAAGAATAAATTCTGGATATTCTCGAATAAACTCGAAAAATCTCGGAAGAGTTTCTGTAGATTTTTCTGCCATTTTAGTTAGCATGAAAAGAAAAAATATTGACGTTTGTAAATGACTCTATAGATCAGGGAGGTCCAAACGTTTGGATCTTGCGATCGACTTTTAAGAAAGAAAATCTTTCGCGGTCGATCATACTACATAAGTCATAATAATGATTTAACACTGCTTGACCAGTTAAGCTCCAAATAACAAATAATATGATTGTACTAGAATTACACGATTGTACTAGAATTATAAAATAAAATAAATAAATAAATACCCCCTCAAGCAGCTGCTTGCCACAGAGGTCTGACAGGAGCCTGTCAGTTTATATGCCATAGTAGAAGGTCTGAGAGGATGGCAGGACCTCAGCAGAAAAACAACACAAACATCCATGCCTTACCCGGGACTCGAACCCAGGTCCCGTAGATCAGTAACCAAGCGCGCTAACCACTCGGCCACGGGACGACTGCAACTAGAATTATACACCTTATTAAAAAATCCTTTAAATCTAGCTGCAAATTCGCTCCAAACACTAAGACTTGTGATACAATAGTGTAAGCTGACAACCAGCTTTGGCAGCTACACGATCTACTTTTTGGCCACCTCTGCTATAGATCAACCAGTGAATTAAAATCCGTCTGCATATCAAAATGGAGTTACCATTTCGTATAAATCTTGACAATGTTAGGTGTTGGCTCTCCAATAACGAACACAAATTAAGATTCAGACATGAATATTTCACTGTAAGGGAAAAGGCAACTGCCAAACATTAAAGTCCACAGAAGAAATAAAAAAATGAAAAAGTACAAACATTACAGTCCACTGCAAGATATTCTTGTGTATTGTGTGATGATGGCGGGGGGGAGGGGGGTACTATATCTTCCCCATACTCACATAAATGCGCGGTTTCTTCATGGTACATCTCCGATAGCCAATTATACACCATCCTGCTCTCAGTGAGAAAGGGGACATTGATGGTCTTGAAACGGTCTCCATTCGTCGAATGACCCCTTTAAACACTGACCAGTGTGCAGAAGAACTGTACACCTTTTATCCAATCTCTGAACCTTTGGGATCCTTGTGACCTAGCCTTAAGATCTTTGTGCGCAAAAAATGTTTCTCTCATCCAACCCTTCTTGGTACGCTAGAGCTTGACATAAATTTTGTAAAAATACAGCATTTATTCCTGTTAACCCTTTCAGGACCATAAGGTTTCTAAGAGTAAATATTAGTATGTAACTGTTTATTTTAGTTTGTTTAGACGTAAAATAAATAAAAATCATAAGAAAAATACATAACAATGTGTAGTTTTTTTTTTAATTTTATGGGAAATATTTTTCCCAAGGACTATAAAGGTAACACAAATTATAGTTAGGCTTATTATGCAATGTCTTTTATTTATTGGTTTATTATAACAAAATGTTAACTAAATTAATACAAAATTATGAAATAAAATTACTATACAAAACGATGTGCTAATTATGATATTCTGCGAAGCAATTTCTTTTGGTAGTGAGGCAAAGATGGACATTGCACATAGTACATATATTATGCGTCCTGACAGTTCTGTTTTTGTTTTCTAAACGTTCCCGTTTACGTAATTGCGTTCGGCATACGTTCTATTTTGACATTCTGTATAAAAAATGCAGATAAGGTTATAATTAAATACGACAATCACCAATTTTAAAATGGGAAAAATGTTTCCCTTAGTCGTGAAAGGGTTAACACCTTTCTTCCTTCAAATATTTACCCTCCTAAGTTTCGCTGTAGATAATACACGAAATAGTGAGGGCAGAATTGAAGGTTGGTTGTTTTACCTCTGATATATAATGGGCTAAATGACCAAGTCAGAAGGACCCGGGGGGTTGCGAGGGCTCAGAGAAGATTGGGGGTAAGGGGAACCCATGGACAGATATTAGAAGACAGATGGTAGCCTCTCGTTAACGTGCTCTTTAACGTGCACAGAAAACCGCGGTTTAACAGGGCTATTGGACGGACGCGGCCTTTCCAAGACAATCGGTGTCCCCTTTTTCACCGAAGGGAGGGTGGGGATTAGCGGAGATACATTCTGAGGGAATTGGTCGCTATCGATGTTAATCAAATAATGTCTCATTAATGATTTTTGGGACCGGATTTACGCGAAAATTTTTACAAACAAGCAAACTGAAATTGTTCATGAGAAGCTGGGTTGGGTTGTTTTACCTCTGAGCGGCACTTTTTTGCACACCATGGGCTAAATGGCCAGGTCACATGGACCCCGAAGGCTCAGAGAAGATTGGGGGACGGGACCCACTGGAACAGCTGTTGGGAGACAGATGGTAGCCTCCCGTTCCAGGCCATCCAGCGTTTACCACATCAATCTAAACTAGTCAAGGCCATCCAGCGTTTTCTTTAACGTGCACAGTATATGGCTATCCCGCACACGGGGCCACGGCTTAACGTCCCATCCGACGGACGGCGGCCTTTCCAAGCCCATCGGTGTCCCCTACTGACCATGGGCAGGGCGGGGAATTTTGCAGAGAAATCTCAACGCTGACCCAGCTGGGACTCGAACCTGGGAACTACAGATTACGAGCCTGGCGCGCTACCGACTGAGCCACCCCCGCCCCTTCATGAGAAGCAATTGCGATAGTTATTTTCATAGTGCAAGTTAAGCGAATCAAAATCAGAAATCCGCGAATTTCCCTTTATGATAGGAATTATCTTTCTGAATTTGAAATGTTTCTACATAGAAGGGTCTCATGGCGACTTTGAAATAATTTGCTGCACATAAATTTTAATACACGATTTATTTATTTTTTTATTAAAATTTATTGTTTCATAGTTAAGGTGAAGGTAAAAAAAAATATGCAATTTTAAACTGCGCAAAATAAATCTTTTTTTTTGCATTTCAAAAATTGAAACAGATATTTCTAGTTACCAGTTGGCAAATAATTGAATTTTTAAATAATAACTGTTTTTGAATTTTTTTAAATCAACTTTTTTATAGTAGTTTTTAAAATTCTTTTGCGTTTTGTTATTTACATCAGCAACTAAAGAAATAACATTCTAAACATCTGAGAAAGAATTTGGGGATTAATTTTCACAAAATAAATTTAAAATGTACATGATATTCACTTGCGTTCTGTTTTTTATTAACAAGAATATCCAGGAACAAGCGAAACATTTACCACTTTTATACAAATAGCTTTGTGATAAAAATAAAAATACGTGAAGCATTTTTTAATCTTTTCCTATCTCTTTGCTTCGCTTCCAGGAAGGAAATGATCCTTAGTGGTCAAAAGGTCACTTGCAGTCGTGATCATCGTGGCTTGAGAAAGACTGAATCATTCCTTCAACATCACCATATCTGATAAACATTGTCTCGTTCTCAGAGATTTGCCTATACTCTATTTCTACTCTGTTTCTAAACCTGTCCCTCGGGTTTTCTTGTCATTTCATGCTCTTAATTGAACTCTATTGAGAGCATCTTTAAAAACTCGCATGGAGATCTCATTCGGCATTAATCGATCTGTTTGCTATCAACAGAATCATGCCTTTAAATTTTCTGTCCATTTTCATTCTTAAATAAAAAGCAATAACTTTCCACTTTCTCTCCGTTTCTTTCTTATAAATAATTATTAATAATTGTTCATTTCCTTTCTTTTGTAAAGAGCTCTCCGGTCGTATTTAGACTTCGACGGATCTTCATGATTCCGTTACAATTCCACCTTGGTAACTTGAGGTTTCCATGTTTGGCTGTTCAGATGCTGATAGTTTCTGTGCCTTCGATGAGAGAGGGATAGCCACGGGAGAGTCGCTCTCATTCTGATGGGACATGAGTTGGGTTGGGTTGTTTTACCTCTGAGCGGCACTTTTTTGCACACCATGGGCTAAATGGCCAGGTCACATGGACCCCGAAGTATCAGAGAGGGTTGGGGACCCACTGGAACAGCTGTTGGGAGATAAATGGTAGCCTCCCGTTAAGGCCATCCAGTGTATTCTTTAATGTGCACAGGGTATGGCTCTCCCGCACACGGGGCCACGGCTTAACGTCCCATCCGACGGACGGCGGCCTTTCCAAGCCCATCGGTGTCCCCTACTGACCGTGGGCAGGGCGGGGAATTTTGCGGAGATAAATCTCAACGCTGACCCAGCTGGGACTCGAACCTGGGAACTTACAGATTACGAGCCTGGCGCGCTACCGACTGAGCCACCCCCGCCACGATGGAACATGAAGCCGAGGTTCAGTTGTCAAGAGAGGAATCGTAAGAAGAACGCACTGGTTGATCTTGATGAGAGGTTCATACTACCCTTAACAGTTGTCCAGTGGGTTTCGTTTCACACTCATTTTTGTCTTCCTTCCGTATTACCAATGGCGTTTACCTCTGTATAGCTAATAAAGTTGTCCACGTCAAATCGAGTTTACCGTGTGACTTTTCGTTTCAAAATCCCGATCCCTGCAACGCCAGAGAATTACTTAAAATCCAACGATGCATATTTTGTTTCATATAAAGAAAAGAGCTCAGACGATAGCTCGTCACGCTCGCAATCCGCTGTTTGCAGGTTCGAATCTCACCTGTGCCAGCGTTGAGATTTATCTCCGTTAATCTGCCACTCTGCTCTCGGTCAGAAAGGGGCACCGATGAGTTTGTAATAGCACTCGTCCGTCGGACTAGATGTAAAGCTGTGGTCCCGTGTGAAGGAGAACCGTACAGTCGCTCGAAAAAGCATCCGAACACTATGTTTGATTACAGAATTAATAAAAAATATATGGCAACGATTTTTTTTGTAAATTAGTGATCTGGCAACCTTCGTGTCACGTGATTGCAGAATTCAGGAAAAATATCTGGAGCGTGTACAGCAACTGTACACGCTCCAGTTACCGTTCACAGCAAACTGGAGCGTGTGCAGTTACTGCACACGCTCCAGTTTGCTGTGAACGGTAACTGCACACGCTCCATATTCATTGCATTATATATTCATACGCATTATATATATTAAAAAATATCCGAACGTATGGTTGATTACAGAATTCAGAAAAAATATCTGGCAACGAATTTGTTTTAGAAATTAGTGATCTGGCAACCATCGTGTCACGTGACACGAAGGTTGCCAGATCACTAATTTCTAAAAAAATCGTTGCCAGATATTTTTTATGAATTCTGTAATCAAACATAGTGTTCGGATACTTTTTTGAGCTACTGTACGTTGTGCACGTTAAAGAACACACTGGATGGCCTTGACGGGAGGCTTCCTTCTGTCTTCTGTCCAGTGGGTCGCCACCCCTAGCCTTCTGTGAGCCCTTGTGGTCTGGCCGTTTAGTCCTTTGTGGGAAAAAAATTGCATTTCAGATGTAAAACAATAACAATCCTTATTGAAATTATTTTAATTTTATGCTGTCGTGTATCTCATCTCATCTTAATAACGTTTTCTAGTTGTGAACTAATGAATCGTGATTTGCAACAAAAATAGGTCATTCTCAGCAGCAGTGGAGGAACTATACAGGAAAGGGTTGATAGCGAAAGATTCACGGCGATTATTGGAGAAGGAATATCCCTGAAGGGTTAGCAATCTGTCATCCGTAATGTTCCCTTTCCTGATTCTCAGGAGCAATGGTGAAGAGATCGCTTCACTTACCATTGAGTCTGGCCGCTTCGTTGCTTAGCTCCACGAAGCGAAGATACTTCCCCCTGATTGGCTTTCCGGCAGCGTCTCTCCACGCCTTCCACACGTGCACGAGTTCATCGTAGTCGCGTGACTTGGTCAGGATCCTTTGCAAATCTGGAAGGAAGTTACAATATGAATCAGATACACCTCGTTACGAATAGGCAAAAGTGAATTACGCATATAGAAATTATGTAAAGGGACAATCTTGTAATTAGTTTCATTGTAGTATTCCTCATATCTTGGTACTAAATAGTCTTATTTAATACCAAGATACAATGTAGCTTTTAATAAGAAAGAAACATTGTGTCGATGGTTGTGCATCTCACACTATATACAGGACCATCGATAGGAATCATCCGGCGTATGGGGAAATCGTGTAACTTGGTTATAATTTTTAGAGAGTCATTGTGATTGTGGCATTACAGATCTCACATTTCCAAGATCCCTACGGTAATTAGGATTATTATACGAAAGTTGGGTTGCTTTACTTCTGAGCGACACTTTTGTGCACACAATGGGCTAAATGGCCAGGTTACAAGGACCCCGAAGTATCAGAGAGGGTTGGGGGATAGGACCCACTGGAATAGCTTTTGGGAAACAGATGGTAGCCTCCCGTCAAGGCCATCCAGCGTGTTCTTTAACGTGCACAGGGTATGTCTCTCCCGCACACGGAGCCACGGCTTAACGTCCCATCCGACGGACGGCGGCCTTTCCAAGCCCATCGGTGTCCCCTACCGACCGTGGGCAAGGCGGGGAGTTTTGCGGAGATAAGTCTCAACGCTGACCTAGCTGGGACTCGAACCTGGAAACTGCAGATTGCGAGCCTGGCGCGCTACCGACTGAGCCACCCCCGCCCCCTTCAAGAAGAGACTTGGCGGAAGGACAATACAGTGGTTCTGTAGGCGCCGGTGTACCTCAGTCTCCGCAAAACTCCCCGCCCAGCCGGCGGTCACCAAGGGACACCGAAGGGCTTGGAAAGGCCGCCGTCCTTCGGGCGGCCGTGGTCACGTGTGCGAGAGAGCCAATGCGCGTTAAAGGACACGCTGGATGACCTTGACGGGAGGCTACCATCTGTATCCCAACAGCTGTTCTAGTGGGTCCCCTCCCCCAACCTTCTCTGAACCTTCGGAGTCCTTGTGACCAGATCATTTAGCTCATTGTGTGGGAAAAGTACCGCTCAGAGATAAAACAACCAACCAGTGCTTCTGTATACATATATAAAACCACTAGGACAATGCTGACAGTGGTGCCATCTGGTGAAGACAAGACAAATTACTCTTTCACTCACAACTTCGCTCGCTTCTCCGCAAAAATTCCCTGCCCTGCCCACGGTCAGTAGGGGACACCGATGGGCTTGGAAAGGACGCCGTCCGTCGGATGGGACGTTAAGCTAAGCGTGGCCCCGTGTGCGGGTGAGTCATACCCTGTGCACGTTAAAGAACACGCTGGATGGCCTTGACGGGAGGCTACCATCTGTTTCCCAAAAGCTATTCCAGTGGGTCCTCTCCCCCAACCCTCTCTGATACTTCGGGGTCCTTGTAACCTGGCCATTTAGCCCATTGTGTGCACAAAAGTGCCGCTCAGAGGTAAAACAACCAACCCAAAAATCGCTCGTTTCTTTTAAGAAAAGATTTCGATCGGATCAGGAAGAATAAATAGTAGCATTGCAACGCAAATAAAAAATCTACTATATTGTTTGACAAAATAAATTTTTAACCATATATTACTAATAATTTATCGTTTATTTTTTATGTAAAAGGAAAAAAAATCTTCAATCGTTAAACACCGAGTTGAAATAATGATGGAAATATTCTTTCAAAATCATATTAAATATCGCCAGTACCGTCGACAGGGTGTAGCATAAGAGGCAGCCCTGCCTCACGGCGCCTGTGATGGTCCACCCATTTACTTTTACTTTTCCTTAACCAGTTTTGCTTAATTTACGTTATATTTATCATTTTGGGGATTATTATTTCATTTTGTGGACATTGCAATCCTCGTTCCGAGCGTAGGAGTTGCGCATGCGCAACTCCTACGCTCAGGGCGCGATCTAATCTGGCGAGGCCCTGGATATCGCAATTCAATTAATTTAATTATTATGCTCAACTAATAATTATGTATCCAATTTCAGTCATAGGGGAAGAATCTCCTCCCCTTTTGTCTGCTAACTAAGTATATTGTTATAGTGAAGTGCAGAACAGGCATGAATTGCTTCAGCTTTACAAATGTAACGGTAAAAATTGTCATTAGTCGGTGGGATCCGAACCCACTATCTCCTGATAATAGATCAAGTGCTCTGAACGCCGAGGTATCGGTGGCAGATCAAGATTTCCTTCAACTGATGTTATGAACTTTCCCACCCAGTTTCCTCATCCCAACCGGATCAAGACAATTTTTCCTCTATATTTGGTATTGACCTAAAACTAAGACTGATTACCTCCCAGAGAGTTGAACAAAAACATTTAAAAATTTTCTTCAAGAACTACACTTGTAATATGCATTTATCAGTGACGTACGTAGGCAGTTCATGTGGAATGGGCCCCTCTGAAAATAAGGTGGGTGTTTTTTAGTGAAATAAGGAATGAATAAATGTTTTAAAAACCTGAAAGATTGATGCTTTCGATTACTAACATTAATCAAATTTTACTCCCTGATATATTATCCGTGAGGATTGAAAAATTCCTAACGCACTCTCTAAATTTTTGATCCACCCCCGATAAGAATGTCCCTGCGCAAGCCACTGGCGTACATGTATAAAATAAAAAATAATTACAAGTTTAAATGTTTTTAGCATCTAACACTTACGTCATCCAAAAATGTAATTTCTAGGCTGATAAATCTATTCTAAGAACTTTTAAATCATGCCTGGTTTTTGAAACAGGTTTCTCGTCACGAACCCTGTTTCGTTGAGTTTCTCTTTTAGGAAACGTCGGAGTAGCAGGTCAAGGGTCAGAGGTTGCGGCCCCGTTTCTATTCTCAGAGATGATGACACGATCATCGAGTGTCTGTTGTTACCTACAGAAGATCCCTGAAGGAGTTTTCTTGTGGTGATTGACAGCACGTTCCGTTCCTCCGTTGTGAGGAGTAATTTGCCACGTCTTTGACAAAAAGACTTCAAATTTTTGTCTTTCAAACAAGGTTGCGACGAAAGCGGACTCTTCACTCAGCGTCAAAAGCAGAATTGTCAAACATCAAATTACTCTCAATAACACGTCAAAGAAGTCATCGATCATCCGCTGCTCCTTAAGAGGAATTTCTGCACCTGTCACTCTGTCACTAAAATCTTTAGAGCTCACCAGTCCCTTGACGCAATATCTGGTAATCAGTTCTCTTTTGTTTAAGATGGATTCGTTTTTCATCTTCCACATTTAGCTTTGCGAGAGGTTGGTTCATGTGCTTTCTATTATTTCCAGTTGAATGAGTTAAGATTAGAAAGATGCGCTATTGATTGACACATGTCAGCAGAGATTCAGGTGAAGGGTTCACTTGCGATTCTATGCTTTTTGTAATCTTATTTCTTTCTGGACGTAGCCATCAATCTCTCATTCCTACCTGGCATAGTTCGATTCAGAACGACATCAAATTTCTTAGTTAACGGTTGGGTGTTTTACCTCTGAGCGACCGTTTTTTTGCACACAACAGGACTCTTCACTCAGCGTCAAAAGCAAAATTGTCAAACAGCAAATTACTCTCAATAACAGTTGAAAGAAGTCATCGATCATCCGCTGCTCCTTAAGAGGAAATTCTGCACCTGTCACAAAAATCTTTAGAGCTCACCAGTTTCGAGGGCGAGGTCAAGAGGACCTCAAGGCTCAGAGTTGGATTGGCGAAGGGGGACACAATGAACAGCTGTTAAGAGACAGACGATAACCTCCCGTTATGGCCAGCATGTTCTTTAGCGTAATTAGGATATGACTCTCCTGCACATGGTCACACGGTTTTACGTCAACACCGAAAGAGCCCATCGGTGTACCCTTTCTGACCGGAAAGTTTAGAGGAGATAAATATCAACGCTGGCAAAGGTGGGTTGCGTTAGGTTGTTTTACCTTTGAGCGGCACTTTTTTTGCACACAATGGGCTAAATGGCCAGGTCACAAGGACCCCGAAGGCTCAGAGAAGTTGGTGGGGAGGACCCACTGAAACAGCTGTTGGGAGACAGATGGTAAGTAAGATGACACCTAAAGGCCATCCAGCGTGTTCTTCAACATGAACAGTGTATGGTTCCCGCACACAGGGTCACGGCTTAACGTCCCATCCAACGGACGGCGGCTTTTCCGAACCTATCGGTGTCCCCTACTGACTTTGGGAAGGGCGGGGAATTTTGCAGAGATAAATCTCAACGCTGACCCAGCTGTGACTCGAACCTGGGAACTACAGATTATGAGCCGAATGTGCTACCGACTGAGGGGGGTCTCTGTTCCTTCTGAGTTGAGCAGTCCTGTGCAATTAATATATCAAGATTCAAGTTTCAGGTTTACCTCTGAGAAACTCTTTTTTTATGCTCTCTAGATCCAAGGGGGAAGGCAGGCATTTCCCACCTTTGACAACGCTAGTAAAGGTAATGGAGGCAAAAGTATTAAACTTGTGTATATTCCATGCATTTTAAAAGACCTCTAAATCAGAGGAGAAAACTGCTACGCTGAAATGAATTCCATTCTCTTGCCCCCCCCCCCCTACCCTTTCACATTTTTCCGCTCAATTGAGTAACTTGCTTACCGCTATTAATTTTTATATTTTAGATCCGGGCCAGGATAGATGCCTGTCAGTATAATATGCTGTGCCGTCCCGTGGCCGAGTGGTTAGCACGCTTGGCTAATGATCTAAGGGACCTGGGTTCGAGCCCCGGATTAGGCATGGATGTGTGTGTCGTTTTTCTGCTGAAATCCTGCCATCCTCTCAGATCTCCTACTGTGGCATATAAACTGACAGGCTCCTGTCAGACCTCTGTGGCAAGCAGCTGCTTGAGGGGGTATTCATTTTTTTTTTATAATATGCTGTAGAGAAAGTCTATGAGAAAGTCGAGGTTTAAGTAGAGAGACAACCCAAGAAACATCCATGCTAGCAGGGATGGTATAAATTATCAGACTCTAACACACAAAGTTCTGAAACTGGTTAATGCCTTCAAAGTATGAGAAAATTTATTTAAAAAAATTAAATTAAATATGATTTATAATTAAAAATGCCAAAGCGTTTCCATGCAACTCAGTAACAGAATAGTTTTAGAACTTATATCAAGGGAATTTTTCCTCTAGTAGCAGTAGTGTATTACCTTCTCTATGAAGATATAAAATTTGAAATATTATTACTATATTTATTCCGGGAGCATTGAAAGAAGGACTCTTCTTTGCCCTGGCTGCACATACCTAAGGACGTGTCTGTCAAGAGACTTTATACCAGTGGCAGCACATGACTAAACGTTTTGGTTGGGCATAGCCTAGCACAGGAAGGACTAGATGTAAAAAAAAGTTTTGAGAGATGCCTGATATTGTATTGAACCAAATCGGAATTAAAAGGCGTTCTATTATGCATATATTCTTTTTTTTTCAGCTATTCTCAAAGCGCATTATTTAACAAAGTATTTCGGAAAAAAAAATCGTTCCTTTTCTACTTCAATGTTCCATTTTGCCTCTACGCTCTAATCATTTCCTATATATGTATTTACTTCCTCTCCGTTTTAGCGATATTTAAAAAAATAACTATTCGTAAAGAATATGTCTATATAGATTTACTATTTTTTAACTCCTTTACGATTGGGGGCAGGGGTGGCTCAGTCGGTACGCGCCAGGCTCGTAATATGTAGTTCTCAGGTTTGAGTCCCAGCTGGGTCAGCGTTGAGATTTATCTCCGCAAAATTCCCCTCCCTGCCCACGGTCAGTAGGGGACACCGATGGGCTTGGAAAGGCCGCCGTCCGTCAGATGGGACGTTAAGCCGTGGCTCCGTGCGCGGGAGAGCCATACCCTGTGCACGTTAAAGAACACGC
Organism: Ryuthela nishihirai; assembly: GCA_038380435.1. NCBI lineage: Eukaryota > Metazoa > Arthropoda > Arachnida > Araneae > Heptathelidae > Ryuthela > Ryuthela nishihirai. The sequence continues at coordinate 25,487,618 of JAWZYU010000001.1, forward strand.
TGGATGGCCTTGACGGGAGGCTACCATCTGTCTCCCAACAGCTGTTCCAGTGGATCTCCTCTCCCAATCTTCTCTGAGCCTTCGGGGTCCTTGTGACCTGGCCATTTAGCCCATGGTGTGCAAAAAAGTGCCGCTCAGAGGTAAAACAACTCAACCCAATCTCGCCATTCTAGTTGTATTTTAAAAAACTATATATTATGTCTAATATATAAGTTTACTATTTTTTCGACTCCGTTCCGATTATAAGTTTATACCCACATAATCACAATATCTATAAAATGTCCATCACATATCTAATACGACTATAGGATATCCATTACGCTTAAGATATCTTCTGGATATAATCAGTATATTGTGGTTGTGTGGATATTTATTGTTTTAGACTAACATGTAAATTATCACGTGGAAAGTTCTTATTTTGTTTATATTTAATTTACAATAGTAATGTAATATATATATATGTTAATGTACTTTGCAACAAATTGTAAAGAAAATATGTGGTAATAAAATTAATTAAAATAAACTCTAGAAAAAATAAATATAATGAGAGGGGTTAGTATCGAATCTACAGTACTGTGCAAATTTGTTGGGACAATAGGAAAATGGAGTAACAAAGACACAACTAAAATATTTATTTGTTTAATAGTGTAGTTAATAATGAATGTGACCCCCCCCCCTTAGCTTTAATTACTTCTTTCACCCTCTCAACCATTGATGCCACTAGCTTTCCATACATCTCCTTCACTTCAGGGTCGTGGTACCACACCTTCATGACACTTTCTATCATTTTGGTTTTCGTCGTGCAATCCATCTTAGATATGCGGGCTTTAATAATTGCCCACAAATTTTCAATGGGGTTTAGATCTGGTGAATTTCCTTGCCATTCCAATACCTTCAAATGTTCCTGGGTAAAGAAGCTCTTAACAAGCTTAGAATTGTGGCATGGAGCCAGATCCTGTTGAAATACACCATCGCCGTTAGGAAACAGCTTCTGCAGTGTTGGGACCATTTTCGCCTCCTGAACGCCTATGTACTTTTTGCTGTCCATCATTCCTTCAATGGGGTGAAGCGTCTGTGGCCTGGAAGCTGCACGCTCAAGTTTAGACTTGCAACAGAAGGTTACGAACAAGTTTACACTTGCAGCAGTTTAGACTCTGCAGCGGTAGGGACTTAGCGTTCCATCGCTTGTCCCAACTAATTCGCACAGTACTGTAAGTCCTTTAACTTGCAAGTTTAAAAAGACAATGTATTTAGTTGACTGAACTACTCATTATTGACGATATGTTATTTAAAATACATTATTAGGGGACACCGATGGCTTGGAAAGAGAATTAGATTTCTCTTTCCAAGCCATCGGTGTCCTCTAAAATTACCATTGTAGACCAAATGTCTATTGTAGACCAAATGTTCAAAATTTTATATTTTCTTATCCAATGGTGTTCTTAAATTCTATTGTAGACCAAATGTTCAAAATTTTATATTTTCTTATCCAATGGTGTTCTTAAATTCTTCATACATAGGTATCCTTCCTTGGCAAAATAAAAAGTTGGCAACCCAGTTCAAACAAATATTGTCAGGGACGTTTAGGGTTGTTGAGCCTGTTGCAGTCAAATGAAGATATTCGCTAAGTAAGAATTGGTTGCTTTGGTAGAATCACCCAATCAATTGTCACGGACTACTACAAATTAGGGAACTACCTATTGCAGTTCAGAGATATTGTAATTCAGCGCATGCGCATTTGTGTCATCTCTTTAATAGATAATGCTAAGATTCCGGACGGTGGTCGTAATGTTAAAATTCCTATAGAAAATACGAAAGCAGCCGACATAGCCATGATTCGCAAAGTAAATGCTGTGATTGTCTACGTAACAAGGCAAATAATGATTTCAAAACGAATATAAAAATGACCTTACGTTGATTTAGATATGAGAAATAATGAATGCGAAATTCGCTTATTAGTTTTTGCGATTTCTTTTGGTGGAGAAGTACCCCAGGTGGACTAATGGCGAGCCGCTTTTGGTATTTAGGGTTGGAACTTTCATAATGAATGTCTAACACGCCATTTTGGAAGAGTAGCTTGTTTTAGTGTGTGTATGAAAAAGAACGTCTAAATGTCTCAGACAGATGGAGAATGGTCGAAACAAATAAGTGATCATGAAAGTGTCCGGAGTCTTTGGTGCCAATTGCCTCCCATCGCAAAACTCTGAAAGCAGTTTGAAGCCGACTTTCTCTGGGTTTTGGGTTGTTTTACCTCTGAGCGGCACTTTTTTGCACACCATGGGCTAAATGGCCAGGTCACATGGACCCCGAAGGCTCAGAGAAGGTTGGGGGAGGGGACCCACTGGAACAGCTGTTGGGAGACAGATGGTAGCCTCCCGTCAAGGCCATCCAGCGTGTTCTTTAACGTGCACAGGGTATGGCTCACCCGCACACGGGGCCACGCTTAGCTTAACGTCCCATCCGACGGACGGTGTCCTTTCCAAGCCCATCGGTGTCCCCTACTGACCGTGGGCAGGGCGGGGAATTTTGCGGAGATAATCTCAACGCTGACCCAGCTGGGACTCGAACCTGGGAACTACAGATTACGAGCCTGGCGCGCTACCGACGAGCCACCCCCTCCCCGACTTTCTCTGGAGAGCAGGTCAAGGTTCTGGACCCATAGGAATAGTAATTCCTTTCTAAATTCCTCAGATTGCTAAGTCAGACTACAGTACAGGAAGCACGGGGACGATGACAGCTCATTTCTGCGTTTAGGCCCTATTGGATCTACAGAGAGGCAGGCGTTAATTTCAAACTGTGATCAGAAGACTTTGTAATTGCGGACTCGTGGTGAGTATATTTATTAGCCTCACAATACAGAAAAAAAAACGGTTGAAATGGTGTCAAGAACATGTAGTGTGGTTTCTCGATCAATGTAATCATATATTCTTCATATCTGAGTCACAGTTTTCCCTAGAAGCTGATTCACGACGCATACTAATCTGACCACAGGTGTGGTCGTGTAATCAGCTCATATAACATTGCGTGGAGAACACTTTTTTTGTGTGTGACAATCTGAGCTGGGTTGCATAGGAGATGGTAATAACCTTCGTGGGTTTCAAGGATATGCTCGTGATCCTCAAAGAATGAAGTGCAAGACGCCTTCTTTTAAACCTCGTGCACTTGTGCGCAGTTTTGTTTCATCAGGTTTCACTTAATAATAGTTCGCGGATTATTAAGGATGCTCTTGCAATTGTACAATTACAAAATTAGAAATATATATCAGTTAAAAAGCCATTCTTTTATATCGAATGACAGTCGTGAAAAAAATTCAGAAATGAAATTAAGCTTAATGTACAGTCGCTCAAAAAAGTATCCGAACACTATGGTTGATTACAGAATGTAGAAACGATTTTTTTAGAAATTGGTGATATGGCAACCTTCGTGTCACGTGACACGAAGGTTGCCAGATCACTAATTTCTAAAACAAATTCGTTGCCAGATATTTTTTCTGAATTCTGTAATCAACCATAGTGTTCGGATATTTTTTAATATATATAATGCGTATGAATATATAATGCAATGAATATGGAGCGTGTGCAGTTACCGTTCACAGCAAACTGGAGCGGTTGCGGTTAATGTTCACAGCACATTGTATCGTGTGAGCTCACAAAGACCTGGATCGTGTGGGCTCACTCACGGAAATATTGAGCGTGTGCAGTTACCGTTCACAGCAAACTGGAGCGTGTGCAGTAACTGCACACGCTCCAGTTTGCTGTGAACGGTAACTGGAGCGTGTACAGTTGCTTTACACGCTCCAAATATTTTTCCTGAATTCTGTAATCACGTGACACGAAGGTTGCCAGATCACTAATTTCTGAAAAAAATCGTTGCCAGATATTTTTTCTGAAATCTTTAATTGACCATAGTGTTCGGATACTTTTTTGAGCGACTGTATTAATTTTTGTTTTACCTTTTGTTTGTTTTTAATCCATTGTCATTCAAGTAACTAAGATAAATAATAAATGTAAAGGGCAGACTATGAAGAGAAAGAATGATCAATGCTCACTCTCCTATATCTAAATATTAAAATGTACCATTCCTTTTTTTTCTCTTCCAAAGTATATTTAAGTGTTGTGTTGGTATAACAAAAGTCAATCATGAAATATTTTATCAGGAGGAAATTTCAAGCGCCGGAAACATCGGTTTAACAAAGTAGATTTAGAGATTAACATTTTGTATAAAATTTGTGCCTTATGATAAGATTTTCTACAATATTCATTCGATATTTTAAGAGTCAGAGATGTTTCAGTATTTAACAACAGCAATGTTAATTATAATTAACTTATACAGAATCATTGAGTATCTAGAGAATAATTCAACTGACTTCCAAAATATAACTTATTTTTAAATGGTTTGAAACAACACATATTTTATGAGTTTTTTCTTCGCTTAAGTAACTTTAGAGGTTAATTAATATAAATTATAACCAATCAAATTTACATATCTCTTTAAATATTAAATGAATATTGTTGAAAATCGAGATTTAGATAAATATGATTAAGCTGTAATCACTTATGCTTCCCCAATATGGACGAACGCTACCTCCACGAATGCGTGAAAGATTCAAGTCTCGCAAAACAAAATATTGAGATCTGGGGTCGATGCCCCTTGGTTTGTTACAAATATAGACACCTTCATAAAGACTTGGGCATCGACCACATATATACTCATATTAAATGTATCTTAAAAGCGTTTTTTTGAGACCGTTAAAAAATTCCCAATGAGATTATTTCTTCCATGTTATGTGTTGGGTTGTTTTACCTCTGAGGGGCACTTTTTTGCACACCATGGGCTAAATGGCCAGGTCACATGGACCCCGAAGGCTCAGAGAAGGGTGGGGGGAGGGGACCCACTGGAACAGCTGTTGGGAGACAGATGGTAGCCTCCCGTCAAGGCCATCCAACGTGTTCTTTAACGTGCACAGGGTATGGCTCTCCCGCACACGGGGCCACGGCTTAACGTCCCATCCGACGGACGGACGGCGGCCTTTCCAAGCCCATCGGTGTCCCCTACTGACCGTGGGCAGGGCGGGGAATTTTTGCGGAGATAAATCTCAACGCTGACCCAGCTGGGACTCGAACCTGGGAACTACAGATTACGAGCCTGGCGCGCTACCGACTGAGCCACCCCCGCCCCGTTATGTTATGATCATGAAGTTCTTAATAAGTACAAGAGGCCTAAAATGATGGCTTTCTCTGAGGAAACCTACTCGTTTTAGGTCTCTTGTGCATGATATATGCTATTTTTTGTTTGTGTTTTATGTTAGCCTCTAGATAACTACCTTATGGTGATAACCACCCTGGGTGGTTTACTTATTATTTAGTTTTACTTATGCCAACTGGGCTTATTCTCAGACCGAAAATACTGAAACATCTCTGACTCTTTAAATATCGAATGAAAATGATATGATATATGGAGATGGTAATGGATAAAGTTTTACCTGGAACAATGTATATCCATATACGATCTACGATATGATTAAACTGATTACTTTACCTTAGGCATAGTTTTCATAAAAAGCTTATTTAGAAGTTTTAGAACTTCAATTTTGTCTTTTCACTGATCTAACACGAAAATAACCCTAGCAAGTGGCGTTATAGATTTCGTAGCCGAAGTATAAACATAATTATTTAAAATAATCATAAATTTGTTACAATATTTAAGAGGTTGGGTTGTTTTACCTCTGAGCGGCACTTTTTTGCACATCGTGGTCTAAATGGTCAGGTCACATGGACCCCGAAGGCTCAGAGAAGGTTGGGGGAGGGGACCCACTGGAACAGCTGTTGGGAGACAGATGGTAGCCTCCCGTCAAGGCCATCCAGCGTGTTCTTTAACCCGCACACGGGGCCACGGCTTAACGTCCCATCCGACGGACGGACGGACGGCGGCCTTTCCAAGCCCATCGGTGTCCCCTACTGACCGTGGACAGGGCGGGGAATTTTGCGGAGATAAATCTCAACACTGACCCAGCTGGGACTCGAACCTGGGAACTACAGATTACGAGCCTGGCGCGCTACCGACTGAGCCACCCCCGCCCCATATTTAAGAGGAGAGGTAACTTTAGTAATTAAGAGGCAGACATTACCTGGTTCTAGAGTGAGAGTGCAATTTCCTTCTCTTGCAGGCTGGGATCCGTTGTCCGTCGGAGGTTTGTAGTGACATACTTTGGCTGTTCCGTAAGTGTTCTTCATGTCGGCTTTCAGTCGGTTCAGCTTTAATGTATGAGAAACAAAAGAAAATCCAGTTGATTGTAGAATTATTAGATGAGTTCATTAGCAACTTCATTATTATTTATTACATTAACAATATAATTATCATTGAACAAATTTTATTTGCCAGAAATATACGTATTAATAAAGCAAAACTAAAATGTGACTCCAACAAACCGTTAGTGAGAAAAATGAAATGATAATGTTCTTAACAATAAATGACAATCACAGAATTACCTGTTGACTTAGGGGCGGGGGTGGCTCAGTCGGTAGCGCGCCAGGCTCGTAATCTGTAGTTCCCAGGTTCGAGTCCCAGTTGGGTCAGCGTTGAGATTTATCTCCGCAAAATTCCCTGCCCACGGTCAGTAGGGGACACCGATGGGCTTGGAAAGGCCTCCGTCCGTCGGATGGGACGTTAAGCCGTGGCCCGTGTGCGGGAGAGCCATACTCTGTGCACGTTAAAGAACACGCTGGATGGCCTTGACGGGAGGCTACCATCTGTCTCCCAACAGCTGTTCCAGTGGGTCCCCTCTCCCAACCTTCTCTGAGCCTTCGAGGTCCATGTGACCTGGCCATTTAGCCCATGGTGTGCAAAAAAGTGCCGCTCAGAGGTAAAACAACCCAACCTGTTGACTTTCTTAAGTCTATAAATCAATAAACGTTTTGTGGAAAAAATTTCGTCGACATACGGGAGTCAAACCCGGATCTCTCCAGAAACATGCCAGAATATTCTAACCTTTGAACTAATGCCATCTCTGTCTTTTTCCACTAAGTATGGTTTTAACTCTTTTCCCGTGATTTTCGGCGCCTGCACTAGGCGAATGATTATACTATAGTGATTATATACAGTACCTTGATTATTTATTTCCATCTTATTCAGCGCTATAAAACATAGTTGCCACTCGAGATTATAGTTGGCGCCAAATGCAGGTGCCGAAAATCACGGAAAAAGAGTGAAAAGTCATACTTAGCGGAAATAAGACAGATCTGGCATTAATTCAATGGTTAGAATACTCTGGCATGTTTCTGGAAAGATGCGGGTTCGACTCCCGTATATCGGCGAAATTTTTTCCACAAAACATTTATTGAAATGTTAGTGTTTGCCTAATTAAATGGTTAATTGTTCTGCAAAAGCAACATAAAAGAAGTCAACAGTGTTCTTTTAACGGCTTAAGTGTTAAGGTCGCAGATGCCGCCAGAGTCACCAAACCTGGCACCCGTCTCCAGAGTTGCCATTAGCATTTTAAAGAATAATGATATTTACAGTGACGTAATCAGAAACCATTTTCGTGGGAGAAAAGTTAGATGGTGGTGGTGTGGAATGAAAGAGAAATATACAACGCACCATAATTTTTGTTTTGTGTTTCATGAATGCAAACTTTTGCACTTTACATTTCGGGCACACTTATTAATACTGTAGAAGTTCTAGAATTTCGAAAGCGGAGTGTCGCTTTTGTTTACAACGTGCACATTGTAACATTACAGATATACTACAGAGATACATATATAAATTACTGGAGGCATATCTGGGATAGGCACCATGGGCTACAATAGAGCAGAGCAGGTTGAGCAGATACGACGCTGGTAATGTAATTTTACCATAGTGACAACCGAATTTGTAAAGTCGTTATACCCTGCACGACATTGAAATTGCCCCACCCAGAAAGATTGGATTGCATTGTTTTACCTCTGAGCGGCACTTTTTTGCACACTATGGGCTAAATGGCCAGGCCACAAGGACCCCGAAGGCTCAGAGAAGGTTGGGGGAGGGGACCCACTGGAACAGCTGTTGGGAGACAGATGGTAGCCTCTCGTCAAGGCCATCCAGCGTGTTCTTTAACGTGCACAGGGTATGGCTCTCCTGCACACGGGGCCACGGCTTAACGTCCCATCTGACGGACGGCGGCCTTTCCAAGCCCATCGGTGTCCCCTACTGACCGTGGGCAGGGCGGGGAAATTTTGCGGAAATAAATCTCAACGCTGATCCAGCTGGGACTCGAACCTGGGAACTACAGATTACGAGCCTGGCGCGCTACTGACTGAGCCACCCCCGCCCCCACCCCACCCAGAAGGAGTGAGGGGATAGGGGTGAAATGTAACACACACATAGCAATACATATTGGCATACCATGATTTAATTTGCAGTCACTTATAGTTATTAGAAGATGAGATAACTAGCACAATTTTGACTGCCTCAGTAGATCGTTGCACCGCCATGAACGGTAATACAGGCAGCAATATGGCATGGCATGACGTCATACAATCGACGGATATGGGTTTGAGGAATTGCACATCAAGCAACATTGACTTGCTGCCATAATTCATCGAAATTCCGTGCCGGCTGGTGAGAGGATTCCACACATCGTCCAATGGGGTCCCACAGATTTTCTATTGGGGATAAATCTGGAGATCGTGCTGGCCATGGAAATACTTGAACATGTTGCAAACATTGTCTGGAGACTCTAGCAGTGTCTACACGGGCGTTATCATGCTGGAAAATGGGCTGCTGGATGTCTCCCAAGGACCGTAACAAAACGGGCTGCAGAACTGCGCTAACGTATCGTGCAGCTGTCAGTGTTCCCGTGATGAGGACCAGAGGTGACCTGCTGTCATCTCCAATAGCACCCCATACTGTTATTGTTTCATATGTGTTCCATTTAAATTACTACATTGTAATATTACATAAAACAAAATTTCATGAAATATGTAAGATTCGTTTCTTATGTCACCAATGTTTTTCAATGTCTTCTCTTTATAAGTATTGAACTATCTGTTACTGATAACTTCTACAAACCTAAATCTAAATATATACTTTTAGAGAGATAAAGTAATTTTTTCAATTTTACTTCGCGGTTAATTTTTTTTCGCTTAGAATGAATCACAGTTGTAATGTGTAGAATGAATCACAGTGTTAATTAGAATAATTCTAATTCCGAACTCTTAATATACCATGACTGTCATAATGAATTATGAAATCATTTCCAAAAATAATTTTTAAACATCAATATACTAGTGTTTCAATATACTATATGTTTTAAACATCTATATAGACGTTAAGTTGTAACCCAAGCGTCGGCAACAAGACACTATTCGACGATAGGATTAGAATTGCAATGTAGTATTTGTAATGAAGGTTAATATTTCCCATAGTCTTGCAAAACGAGAAAACAGTAAAGTTTACAACGATAATGTTTTACATTTTGCTTAAAATATTATTTATACCCGAGGAAGGCATGAAATCAAGGCCTGATCAAGGGTGGGGCATCCCCCCCCCCCTTTAGAATGTTGGTAAGGGAGGTAGAAGCAAAACAATATTAAACCTAAGAACTTTTCGTTCATTTTCCAAAAATATTTTAAAGAGCTCTGAAACGAGGTGGAAATGTTTACTGCAATGTGAATAAAGTCTCCTAGCTTCACATTTCACTTTTTTTCGGCTGGATTGCGTCGCTTGCCCCCCCCCCCCCCCCACACACACACCCGATTTATTTTTGGTAGATCCGGACCTGGGTATGGATCTTCTGTACTTGTGACCATAACTTAAAGTATCATCTAAAAGAGGAAGATGAAAGATCTTACTCAGGTAAGTTCCGTCTTTCCCGATTTCATCTCACATCCATTGCTTAATTTATGACGATCCCTTTCTTCTAAATGCAATTCGACCTTGAGATTATCCTAACGAAACAACATTTCTAATCTCGTCGTTGTCTGCTTTCTCACCGTGTGCAGGATTAAGGCAGAGGGAAAAAAATCTGAAATTCTTCCACAGGGGTTGAATAGAACTTCTGGTTTCGAGGTTGACACCGACTGTACTGCTTCCTCAAATGAAAGTTGCAATCGTTATGTTAAAGAAACAGGAAGATAGCTAGAAGAAGTTAATTTAGTTACGGCTCTTTCATTTCCTCGATACTTTATCATCGACACCTATAAATATTCTAGCAAAAATGTTTTAAACATTTGTTCCTAAAGCGTTCTTAAAGACTACCCTCGGCTCATTTCCCTTTTTTACAAGGAACTTTACTATAGAAAAGATTTTTATTCTAATTAGAAATAAGTTGCTTTTTAAGGCAACCAGATAAAAAGTCTTGCTTTTCAATTGGTCGGTATTTGTTTATGGCAATTGATCCTTTGGATTTCGCCTTCCTTTCCCATTTTAAATGGAGCTTTACGAGAACTGAATCCTGTTGGCATCCTTCTTGCGGTTTACTTCACAAGATAATCGGCGCTGATTTAGCGTTTCCTGTTCCCTTTAAGCACAGAGATGAAGAAGAAGTTTCCAGATTCAGATTCCGTTTTCTTTTCCTAAAACTGATTCAGTTTCAAGCACTCATTTAGCAGATCCTGGATGAGACAATAAATGGAACAAATAATGGAAACAACATCTTAAACCATAATCAGTGAGGGAAATTGTACGCATATCAGAGAGGAAATCGAAATGTAGAAAATAATTCTCGTGAAATCCAAAAGCAAGGAACTGTTTTGTACGCACTTTATTTACTTATCTACAATTTTTATCATATTAAAAAGATTAAAATCGTATATTTTTACATATATTTAAATACACAGAAATAGGAACACTACCAGACTTGTGCATCATTTTTTTTTGCTGAATTTTGAAGATCGAATGCAAAAGGTTAAAAGAAAAAGTGAACGTGTTCGAAATGCAACAATCCACTCTTATTTTTTACGATATATGTTTCGATTTGAAAAATGTTTTGTCGATATTGGTTTTATATTATTTTTTAAAGGACAAAGGTAACCTAGAAGTTCAATCAGGCTAGTCCTGGTTTCTCAAACAACGTACAAACATATACATAAACATGCAACCATCAGGAGACTCGAACCCAGACAGCTGTAGTGATAGGAGGAGCCAATGCGATACCACTGAGACCGTGAGGGTTTCGTTAACTATTGATTTCTGAGACCGTGAGGGTTTCGTTAACTATTGATTTGTCTACCTCTACCCTTAATGAATGATCTTTAGAGCTCCTTTTGACATTGGAGACTGTGCGTTGTGAAGCTGTGGCAAATTTAGGAAAACGATTTGAGGCGTATTGAATATATGAGATACAAGTGAACATAAATCACGGAAAGTAAATGCTAATTTCTGCTGATATTGGCAAGAACTTTCTTTCGGTGATCTATAGCAACATTAGTTGTGATGAAGTCGAACCAGTGCTTGACATGAAACACAAATGCGCCATTCTTTAATTAGTGTTTCTTATTTTTTTTAAATGAGCTAATGTTTTCCCTTTGTTTTGGCTGCCGGTTGGGTTGTTTTACCTGTAAGAGACACTTTTTGCGCACAAGGGCTAAATGGCCAAGTCACAAGGGTGCAGAAAACTCAGAGAAGGTTGGTGGTGGTGGGAGGGGACCCACTGAACATCTGTTGGGGGGCAGGTGGTAGCTTCCCGTCAAGGCCATCCAGCATGTCCTTTAACTTGCACAGATATGGCCTAGAAGTTCTAGAATTTTCGAAAGCTGAGTGTCGCTTCTGTTTACAAGGTGCGCATGCTCTCCACGGCTAAAATGTACCATCAGACGATGACTGGCCCAGGTGGAACGGCAGATTACGAGCCTGATACACTACCGACTGAGCCACCCCCGTCTCTGCCACAGTTTTTTTTAAACATTATTTATTTAATCATAAGAACATATATAAAATACAAAATACATAGGACCCACAAAGCTACGTAGCTTATTTGTAGCTAATTGAATAATACATTTCATAATGCATATACACATGTTCTTTAAATTAATAATTTATTTTAAAAACAATGAAAATTGAAATAAGACGAAATGTAAAATGCAGGAACTTCATGAACGATACAAAATTTAACACAGTTATATAATTTATTTAAGATAATATTTTAAATTTATTCTTAATCTATTATAGCTATTAACTTTTATAATTTCTCTTGGAATAGAATGAAAAGTGTGTGGTGTTTTATACTCACTGATACATCTTCCATAATTCTTTTTAAAATTATATAGTTTGTACTAATTTTAAGCTTCTAATCTAGTATTTTTACAATGATCTATTTTTTTAAACCTATTATCAAAATAATGTTTTAAGATTATATTTTAAATATATAAGTTTTTTTATTATAACAAGTTCAGATAATGTAATCTTTCTTAAAGTCATATAATTTGATCAAGTTTCATAGGTATATTATTATTTGGCTATTATGTATTTAAAATTTTCAATTTTCTTTATATTTGTTTGGTTTGTTGTCCCATGAATGGTTAGACCATAAGATATAATTGATTCACATACAAATTTATAAAATAAAATGCAAGTTTTAGTATTAAATGTATATCTTAATTTTTGAATTTTAAAAGCAGATAATCTGAGAGTTGGAATTCACCTGGGATCTATAAATTACAAAACCTGACTGTTCTACGGACTGAGCCATCCCTTCCCCTTTTGGCTGTCTGACCGCCTGTAGGTATTCAACTTTCTGTTTTCACAGATAATTTTAAAATTTCTTCGTTGGATAGTATTGATGGAATATTACGATCAAGTGTTTTCCGATCCACCAATTGCTTTAATATTGCAGCTTTTAACTGTTGAAAATTTTGCAGAATTTCAAAACATTAAATAATACTCTAAACGTTCGATTTATGTTAAAAATTTGAAATTTTGAATATAGAATGCGATGATCAAGAGGTTTACTTTGGCAGCAATGATTTGTTTCTTCAGCCATTGGGGGTGGGGAGGAGCAACTTCTTTGTCTTAAAAGACAAACGAAATCAATATTTTTGCGATCTGTAGGTATTTGCTTAGTTTAAATTTACTGTTAGGTGGCTCTAAACACGAAAATATAAAATTTCATTTGGTTTAAGAACGGCCCTCTCATATATGCCACAAGAGATATGATAGTATTTTGTTTATTTGTGCATAGTCACGATTCTAGATACAAGCTGTCCTCATCTGTCCTGAAATTCTACATGCCATTGGATTATTTTATCTCTAAGATGCACGTTTTTTGCACACAGTGGTTAAATGGCTAAGTCGCAAGATCCCCAAAGGCTCACAGAAAATTAAGGAAGATAACCCACTCGACAGCTGTTAAAAAACAGATGGAATTCTCCTTTCAAGACTATCTGGCGTGTTGTTCAACTTGCACAGGATATATCGCTTCTGTATACTGGGACTCTACATTCCAACCGAATGGCGGCGACCTTTCCAAGCCCATCGGTATCCCCTTTCTGACAGAGGGCAGAGTGAGGATTTAGCAGAGAGAAATCTCAACTGCTGGAACAGATAGAACTCGAACCAGGGAACTGCAAATTACGAGTTTTGCAAAGAAGACGACTAACGCACTCAAATGAGAGGCAACCAGGCATTCCGCACCAAGTTATCAAATAAACTGCATAAAAGCTGATTATCGGAACGTGAAGGTGAAAATTAACATGACAGGGAACGTAAACGTTAACATTAACATGAACGTTAACGTGAACGTCAAAATGACAGTGGATGTGATTATTAGCATGAAGGTGAACGAGAACATTAATATGTGATTAGTGTCTACCTACCCTCCATCTCTGTGAAGTGATGTATATAGCTAATAACATCGTAAACAGTAAAATTTGATGTCAGTGATTTTTCGGCACTCCATTTAAATTATTGACCATAGTTCTTCCTGATGTTTTGATGTACATGATGTGCCATTTATGCTTCAAATCCTTGCTTCTTCCAAAATGCAGTTGGCTGAGAAATATTTTACAAAGACTTTTAGCGTTTCATTTCAGAGACGAATTCCTTTGACATTGAAATCCGAAACGAATTTTCCCTCCAGACCAGTAAACAAGATGATTTTCCTTCCCATGAATTTCATGTAATGAGACTTTTGATGCCAATTGCGTGATCATAGCAAAGACTTCTCTCACTAGGTGACGTGCATCACTTGGGTGTTCGTTTTAATGGCCTTCATCATTACCTTTTAGCGAATCAGATCATTATCCTTGAACGAATTTTCTCATTACTTTTTTACTGAATCTCTTTGGTTACCCTTCAGTAAACATCATTATATTCAAAGCCACATCATACCATTTCAAAATACATTCTAATTTTAAATATTAATCATTGGCAGTCTCTTTCCTTCATTGCAATGCACTTCTCCTACAGTTCTGTTCCGATTCTGAGGAGTTATTTGAAGTTTTAGATTTGTACAAATAAGACTAGAAAAAAAAATTGTTGGAAAACTTTCCAAAGTTCAAAAAGAAACAACCAAGCCACAAATATAAAGTGTAAGTCTTCCTTCGTAAACTGTAATACTAAAAGGTTGCGATACCGGATAATTTGAAGAGATCTTGATTCCAAATATATTTTCTCCCCATTCCGCCCTGTTTCAGAAAGGGTACACCAATGGGCTTGAAAAGGCCGCCGTCCGTCGGATGAGACAATAGGCAGTTGCCCCGTGTGCCCCGTGAACCATACCTTGTGCACATTAAAGAAACTGAGACAACTGAATTGTCTCAGTTTCGGATTGTCTCAACGGGAGACTACCATCTCTTTCCTATAAAAGCTATCCAATGGATCTTCTTCCCCCAACTTTCTCTTAGACCTTGTGGTCCTTGTGACCTGGTCATTTAGCCTATTGTGTGCAAAAAAGTTTCCCTCAGATTAAACAACCCACACCAACACTTTTTCTTTCCTTTTAAATTTTTGATTAAACCAAGAAAATTGGCAGCTTATCTGCAAATTATGACAGAACAAAAGAGCATGCATAAAACCGGGATTCGAACCCCGATGTAGCAGTTGAAGTGCCACCGTGAGCGAATGCGATGTAACAACCTTCGGATCGGGTTCTTCGCAGATCCCATTGGTGAGATTACGTTGCTTATGCTGAAGCTTGTCTAAGGAATAAACTCAGCCTCTTTGAATTTAAAATGCACTTACATCATCTTCGGAAATTGTGATGTTCTTTGACTTTCATTTGTTGCAGGCGCTGAGAGGATTGCATAATGGAAACAGAAAGGATAATTAAATCCTTGTTAGTTATTTTTAGCCTTTAAAGAAGAGAGATTTTGATCTAGTTGATTGCGTATACTAGCAAAGATTGCAATTTATTTCTCCCGATGCTTGTTTCTAGGCACAATCCTTTGAAAAGGTCATTGCTGATAGTTATATGTCTTAATTAAGTTTGGTATTCCCAACAGTCACCACTGAAGTAACGCTGATATTGGAAGTGAAGGTGAATCATCAGCATAGCTCGAATGTGTGGGGGTGCCTCAGTCGGTAGCGCGCCAGGCTCGTAATCTGTAGTTCCCAGGTTCGAGTCCCAGCTGGGTCAGCGTTGAGATTTATCTCCGCAAAATTCCCTGCCCACGGTCAGTAGGGGACAGCGATGGGCTTGGAAAGGCCGCCGTCCGTCGGATGGGACATTAAGCCGTGGCCCCGTGTACGGGAGAGCCATACTCTGTGCACGTTAAAGAACACGCTGGATGGCCTTGACGGGAAGCTACCATCTGTCTCCCAACAGCTGTTCCAGTGGGTCCCCTCCTCCAACCTTCTCTGAGCCTTCGGGGTCCATGTGATCTGGCCATTTTAGCCCATGGTGTGCAAAAAAGGGCCACTCAGAGGTAAAACAACCCGAGTGTGGGTTTTTCTGACCTTTTATCATTTTGCATATCATTGCTGGACTGTCTAAGACTGAACAGAACTGGATTACACCGATTTCAATATCAGTTTTAATACTAATTACTTGGCCTCAAAAACACTTTTACCATGCAGAGAAAAAGTCCCTGTTCTCCGTAATTCATTCCATGTACTCTAAATATTTTCCAAGCGCAAACATATATTTTTTTAAATAAAAAAACTGTAATGTCTCAGTTTCGAATGGGATCGAATGGCTTGATAATTTACAGTGTTATAACAATAAACAATAGGGTAATTGGATACGTAAAGTAGGAAAGTGTTAAGTAGCAAATTGTAAAATGAAGGAAAGTTTTTGAAAAGAATTATTCGAAGAATAGCAGGAGAAATGCTGTAACAGCTGTGAAACGAACTGATGATAGAATTGTTCTACGGAAAATAAGGAGCCGAGAACTGGTAGTAAATGGATTGATGCTAAAAGTCTTTGCAGTCTGTTTAGCAGAAGAAGTTATTCTTCTAAAAATCGAAAGCTATCGAATGTTGATTATAAAAACTTATCCAATTTAAAATTCGTTTGTGTGAAAAGAGTGCGTGTCAATTGAAAGACATCGGAGGAGATGAAGACGTGTTTTTAAGACACTTTAAAAATCGCGATATCAGGAAGAAAAGAAAACATTTCATCAAACATTACTACAAACAGGCTCTGATTTAGAAACAAAAATGGAGTGTGAGAGAGCAAGAAACACTCTTGAACCGGAAAAATGTAAAATATGGAGCAAGAGATTCGAATTTCAATGCAGTATAAAATTTTCCCCTTCGTTTTACAGGTCTTTAAAAATTTCTTAAAAATGCATTATATTTAAATAATTTTACTGCTTTTTGCCTCTCTTACCCATATTAGTGTTCTGAAAGGGGGATGAGCATGGTTCGCTTGGTTCGCTTGCGAACCATGCTCATCCCCCTTTCAGAACACAAATATTCGCATGGTTCGCTTGCCCCCCGCCCGATATCCGGCCCTATTAACAAATAATCGTTTTCTCTCATAACAAACCGAGTAAATGACGGGAAAGAAACCAGCGAACATATCAATTTCATTTTGTTTTAGTTTAAAAGGGAAAAAAATAACATCTGTTTTAATTAGGAAATTTGAAAAAAACAGGCACTTCGAAGGTAGGGTTTTATCAGTGATGGATTCTGGCTACAATAAATAATCATTCATTAACTATAAATTGACAGACGGGAGGGGTTTGGCTCAGTCGGTAGCGTGTCAGGATCACAATCTGCAGTTCCCAGGTTCGCGTCCCACCTTGACCAACGTTGAGATTTATCTTCGCAAAACTTCCGCCCTTTCGTTGGTCAGTAGGGGACACTGTTGGGTTTGGAAAGGCCTCTGTCCGTCGGATAGAACATTAAGCCGTGGACCGTGTGGGGGAGAGCCATGTCCTGTGCACTTTAAAACACACTCCGGATGGCCTTGATGGGAAGCTACCATCTTTCTCCTAAGAGCTGTTCACTGACACTTATTCCTCTTCTCCCAAACTTCTCTGAGTTTTCGGGGCCTTAGTGATCTGGACATTTAGCCCATCGTAATCTGTAATATCGTGTGCAAAAAATCGTGTGCAAAAAAATCGTGTGCAATCGTGTGCAAAAAAAAATGCGTCTCAGAGGCAAAACGACCCAACGGAGTCCTAACTGTTCGAACGTCGTGAGTTATCTCTGCTGATCCCACTCATAGAGCTGGGTTTCGACCTTCCTCATCTTCGTGTGCAAGTTAAAGAAAGCATTGCATGTCTTTGATAGAAGGCTTCCATCTGTCCAATGGATTCCTCTCCCCAACCTTCTTGAGCCCTTGGGGTCCTTGTAACCTAGCCATTTAACCCATTGTTTGAAACAAGTGCAGCTCAGAATTTATGCCTAAAGCTCATAGGGATATGAAAAGATTTTAATGATTAAATAAGACTCAGTCCCTATTTACATGAGACAGAGTATCTGGCAGAAACACAACGGTAATATCATTTTAGCTCATTTTCAAAAAACCATCTACTCTTTTCAGATTTTCGTCTATCTGTCTGTAGGTATCCTTTTTTCCCTCTTAGATAAATTAAAAATTATTTTTGGTTGGATAGGTATCGATGAAATATTACGATTCGCATTTTCCGAATCACCCAAGGGGCGGGCGCGCCAGGCTCTTAATCTGTAGTTCCCAGGTTCGAGTCCCAGCTGGGTCAGCGTTGAGATTTATCTCGCAAAATTCCCCTCCTTGCCCACGGTCAGTAGGGGACACCGATGGGCTTGGAAAGGCTGCCGTCCGTCGGATGGGACGTTAAGCCGTGGTCCGTGTGCGGGAGAGCCATACCCTGTGCACGTTAAAGAACACGCTGGATGGCCTTGACGGGAGGCTACCATCTGTCTCCCAACAGCTTGTTCCAGTGGGTCCCCTCCCCCAACCTTCTCTGAGCCTTCGGGGTCCATGTGACCTGGCCATTTAGCCCATGGTGTGCAAAAAAGTGCCGCTCAGAGGTAAAACAACCCAACACAACCGAATCACCCAAATAGCTTTAATAGCGACCTCTAGCAGTGAAAAAAGTTGAAAAAAAAGGCCAGATTTTAGATGAATGTTACAAACGATCTGTTTATACTAAAAATTTTGAATTTCGGTGACAGAATATGATGATCAGATCACACTAACTGATTTGCGCCTTAACTCCAGGAAAAGCAGCAAATACAATCTTTTTCTCTTTACGAGATATATGATAAATTCCTTTTATATGAGTACTAATAAAATATTATTCTTCGTAAAATCCCAATCCTCCATTACTTTGAATTTCTTCTGTTAGTGAAGGTTAAAGCCGGAAAAATGAAAAATTTCATTCTCTATGCAAAAGAGCATCTCATATTTGTGAGAGGTAATATGTATTCTAATTGAAGGATGAAAGGGTTTTTAAAAAGTTGTCAGAATGATCTGTATAATTATTATTTTTTCTTTTATCTCAAAATCAGTACAAATGAATATTATTTACAAAAGATCTCATTGCATAGATTTGCAGATCGTGTTTCTGACAGACGTGTTTTAGTGGCTATTATTTTTAACAGAAGTAACACTCTGGACTAAAACTATCATATTGTCACATACGGAAAGGAGAACCCTTAACTGGTGGGCTGCAGAAGACAGCCAAGTTCATAATATTATCCAAAACTAGAGGTTTTTTTTAACTCTTCGAAAATAAAAGAATATATCGTAATAGACATTGGGTTGTTTTACCTCTGAGCGGCACTTTTTTGCACACCATGGTCTAAATGGCCAGGTCACATGGACCCCGAAGGCTCAGAGAAGGTTGGGGGAGGGGACCCACTGGAACAGCTGTTGGGAGACAGATGGTAACCTCCCGTCAAGGCCATCCAGCGTGTTCTTTAACGTGCACAGGGTATGGCTCTCCCGCGCACGGCTTAACGTCCCATCCGACGAACGGCGGCCTTTCCAAGCCCATCGGTGTCCCCTACTGACCGTGGGCAGGGCGGGGAATTTTTGCGGAGATAAATCTCAACGCTGACCCAGCTGGGACTCGAACCTGGGAACTACAGATTACGAGCCTGGCGCGCTACCGACTGAGCCCCCCCCCCCGCCCTACGTAATAGACAAAATCATTGTATTAATTATTTGTAATTAATATAAGAGATTATAATTAATCATTAAATTTCTTTCAATGAAGATATTTATTAATTTAACGAACGTCAAAAATATTAAACCATTTTCAAAATAAGCTTAAATTGTTGATTTACAATTCCATTTTCTTACCTCGGTGAGTTTGTCTTCTGGCAGAGCTGCGTTGCCTAGCACCGAGAGGCTCTTGAACCATCTCTTGAGCAGAGTGTCGTTGAATGTCTTCCAGGCGAAAGATGTGGCGTTCTTCCAGGCCTCTTTGTGGAACATCGAATATTCCAGGGTCTGCGCAAGCTGGGGGGGAAACAAGGAGGGAAATCACACGGAGGAAAACATTGATCGGATCACACATTGAGAGAAAAATCATTTCATTTGCACTGTGATTTAAGTAACATAATGAATGTAGCATTGATAGCAGAGGGAAAATTTCGTTACAAATTAATCGAATGTCAACTTTCACTGATATTTTTTAAAATTATAAACCAAAGTATGTATCTTAACGAAAAAAAATTCAGTAGATTAGGATTTCCTTATTATATTTCACAGAATAATTTTTATAGTGACTTATTACATACAGTGTCAACAATTTTAAAATGTGGCTCGTAATTTGATAATGTTACAAAGTAAAAGGATGAAACTGAGCGTGAGTTCAATTAAATAGTATATATGTGAACAAATCTACAATCTATCGAGAATAACCTTATTACCAAATCTTACAAACAACTAAATGCAATTATATACAAAGTGATGAACTTTTCTTACAGGAAAGTTAAGACCAGCTCTGTCTACTCGACTATCATATTACCTCTTCATTTGGATTGCCATGTTTCTTGTATAACCTTCACTTCAGCGTAAACAATCCTTTGTCTTTTCTTACTAGTTTTACTAACAGAATTCTACACTAACCAACTCTTTTAACCTCTCGCGCACTCACCACGTAAAACATCTCTTCTTTGGGATATCTTATTGCGTAAAAACTTAGATTAACTGCGTTTCCTTTGGCACTCCAACTGCGCTTCATAACAAAACTTTATTCCTTATTCTTTTCAATGAGGGGCGGGGGTGGCTCAATCGGTAGCGCGCCAGGCTCGTAATCTGTACTTCCCAGGTTCAAGTCCCAGCTGGGTCAGCATTGAGATTTATCTCCGCAAAACTCCCCGCCCTGCCCACGGTCAGTAGGGAACACCAATGGGCTTGGAAAGGCCGCCGTTCGTCGGATGGGACGTTAAGCCGTGGTCCCGTGTGCGGGAGAGACATACCCTGTGCACGTTAAAGAACACGCTGGATGGCCTTGACGGGAGGCTACCATCTGTCTCCAACAGCTGTTCCAGTGGGTCCCCTCCCCCAACCTTCTCTGAGCCTTCGGAGTCCTTGTGACCTGGTCATTTAGCCCATGGTGTGCAAAAAAGTGCCGCTCAGAGGTAAAACAACACAACCCAATCTTTTCAATGAAGTCGTTCGATATCGTTGGTGACGTAATTCTCATGCTGAAGCATACGCGAGCGTTCATGACGCGTTTAGCGTAAATTCATTGTAACACTTTAATATGTCGTAACAATATGGCTCTTAAATTGATAATGATATGGTTTTCAGATCATAGGATGCAATCAATATGCCTGTACCACCAACTAGGTATGCATCCAGGATTTAGTTGTTTTTTGTGGGCGGGAGAAGGAGGGTTAGGGAATTTAGAGTCAGAAAATTTAGTTTTCATGCATGTATATATTGTGTGTGGGGGGTGTGGGGGTGTGGAGATTCCGAGAATTTAGTTTTTAGGGGGAGGTGTCTGAAAATAACACTTGAGTAAGGTTTCCCGATTACTGAGATATTCCACTGGACAGGAAAGGTAAAAATGATATTCTATATGAGATTAAATTTTATAGCTGTTTTTTTGAATCTATTTGTTTTAATGAAATTATACAAAGATGCTTGTTTTGAATTTAAAAGTTTCAAATCATGTTGACAAATTTAAGATTTCGTATAAGACGATCGTATTTTCATTCAAGGGAGTGGGGGGGGGGGGGGGGTCCGGACCCCCTTCCCATCGGGTACGTCCCTGCCACAGACTACTAACTTACCTTATAGATCATCTACCACATGAAAAATATCACACGAATCATAACATTTAACTCAATTTTTATATATTCTGATTTTATCAGATATAAGATCTTAGCAAGTTGCGAGATGGAAGACATTTGAAGGGGGTGGAGGTGGGGGTGGGGAGTCTTCCGAAATGGCCCAGAAAGTCATTGCAATAAATACTGATTTATTTTTTCCGAAATTATTTTTACCAAGAGTGCAATATGATTTCTCCCCTTCATTCTAGTAGTCAAAATTATTTTTACCAAGAGTGCAATATGATTTCTCTCCTTCATTCTAGTAGTCAAAATTATTTTTACCAAGAGTGCAATATGATTTCTCCCCTTCATTCTAGTAGTCAAAATTATTTTTTACCAAGAGTGCAATATGATTTCTCCCCTTCATTCTAGTAGTCAAAATTATTTTTACCAAGAGTGCAATATGATTTCTCCCCTTCATTCTAGTAGTCAAAATTATTTTTTACCAAGAGTGCAATATGATTTCTCCCCTTCATTCTAGTAGTCAAAATTATTTTTACCAAGAGTGCAATATGATTTCTCCCCTTCATTCTAGTAGACAAAATTATTTTTACCAAGAGTGCAATATGATTTCTCCCCTTCATTCTAGTAGTCAAAATTATTCTTGCATACTAATCTATGTGTAATACAGGATGTGCCATTTAAAAGGCAACCCAAGGAGCAGAAATGTTTAATCAATGGAAAAAGAAACACTACGTTTTTCAAGGGAAACCCATTAACAATACTACGTATCAGCACGATGGGGCGACTGCTCATACTGCGAACACAAAACTGCTTTCTTGCAGGACTTCTCTTTGGGGGCGGGGGTGGCTCAGTCGGTAGCGCGCCAGGCTCGTAATCTGTAGTTCCCAGGTTCGAGTCCCAGCTGGGTCAGCGTTGAGATTTATCTCCGCAAAAATTCCCCGTCCTGCCCACGGTCAGTAGGGGACACCGATGGGCTTGGAAAGGCCGCCGTCCGTCGGATGGGACGTTAAGCCGTGGCCCCGTGTGCGGGAGAGCCATACCCTGTGCACGTTAAAGAACACGCTGGATGGCCTTGACGGGAGGCTACCATCTGTCTCCCAACAGCTGTTCCAGTGGGTCCCCTCACCCAACCTTCTCTGAGCCTTCGGGGTCCATGTGACCTGGCCATTTAGCCCATGGTGTGCAAAAAAGTGCCGCTCAGAGGTAAAACAACCCACAAAACAACCCGCAGGACTTCTCTGGTGATTGCATCTCGGGAGTGACTTTTGGCCACCATGATCCCCACACCTCATACCGCCTGGCTTTCATCTGTGGGGATTTTTTAAAGAAATAGTCTCTCGCAATAATACACGGAGCCTGGAAGAATTACACATCACTTTGAACAGTATATCGCCAGCATTGAGAGACTCTTCGAAAAGTTGCTAGAAACACTGTAAAAAGTGCAGATGCTTCTCTTCAAGAAATTGGTAGACATGTTCAGCTTATGCGGAAATTGCATTGAAACTTGTTTAGTACATTTATATTCCTGGTAACTTTGAAATTATATTGGCAGAGTCATCTGTTGCGTTTTAAATGGTACACCCTGTATATGTAATAAATAATTTCCCTTTTTTCCCTTTCGATACAATTATTTAAATTATCTTTGAAAATGTTACCTTTGACCCTTTTGAATGATTTCCGCCCTTCCTAGCAACCTACAACTCCCGTCCAAAAATGTGAAGCACAATTTATGCAAAATAGATATTTTGTACAAAATTCAAGTTTCTTTTTTAAGTGCACTGAAATCAAAAGCGTTTATTTGGAATCATTTTCAGATTCAAAACATAATAAAAAAATAAAAAAACCCTCAAGCAGCTGCTTGCCACAGAGGTCTGACAGGAGCCTGTCAGTTTATATGCCACAGTAGAAGATCTGAGAGGATGGCAGGACCTCAGCAGAAAACAACACGAACATCCATGCCTTCATCCGGGGCTCGAACCCAGGTCCCGTAGATCAGTAGCCAAGCGCGCTAACCACTCGGCCACGGGACGCATCCCAAATATTGCCTGTTTCAAACTCCGGTTGTATTTCACTTTCGTTTTTTGACCTAGGAAAGGTTACGGCGGCCAACTTTCATTTGGTGATATCAAACGTATCATTTTAAAAATATAATCGCAAAATATTCTTCATTTTTCCTTATCATATATTATTCACTGAAACGTTTTTAGTTTTGCACATCCCTTAAAAAATTTTAATACTCATTGTTTGATCATTACAACTTAAATTTCATTCTATATAAAGCTAAAACCAAATTTAGTGTATAGTTTAAATATTTATCTGCGATAATACAGAATTTTTCGTTATAGTAGATTTTAATATATTAATAATAATTAATAAGTGATCAGAGTAATAAGCCATTTTAACACTTTGCCCTTGGATGGAAAGTAAATTATAACTTGAAAAAATTGAAAATTATAACAATAATCGACAGGGAAAAGGATATGAATGGTCGGCTTTGTGAGAAGAGGTCAGTATACCGAACCCCACTAGGAAAAAAGGGAAAAATTCAGGTTGTCCTTGAGTAAAAAAAAAGATAAAAGTCCAATAAAGACACAGGAAGCATTATTTAGATTTGAACAATAGAAATAATCTACTCAGTCACAAAGACAGGATGATGGATTTTATTGTAACAATGTTTTGTGGTTCATCCAGAAAAATTAACCACAAAATTAATAAATCTCAAATGTTTGCTTTAGTTGAGAATCTGTAAACTGTGCTATGCTGTCCTGGGGACGAGAAATAAAACCCAATTGCATTCTTTTACCGAGCGAAGTGCGATCAGATCTCTTCTCTATAGAATTACTCGGATTGCACTAAAAACTGAAAAAATCATTCGCACTTTGGTTTCTTCTTTCTGTAATAAGAAGAATGCGAACGAAAACTGTTGCTTTGAAATAAATTTCGGCAGAAATATTTTTAAGAAGACAAAGAATTGTGAAAGAACATTTGTTAACATTTTAAATATTTCTAATATCAATTTGAGAATAGGTTAATGCAGAGAGGATAGGATGAGTTGGGTTGGGTTGTTTTACCTCTGAGCGGCACTTTTTTGCATAACATGGGCTAAATGGCCAGGTCACATGGACCCCGAAGGCTCAGAGAAGGTTGGGGGAGGGGACCCACTGGAACAGCTGTTGGGAGACAGATGGTAACCTCCCGTCAAGGCCATCCAGCGTGTTCTTTAACGTGCATAGGGTATGGCTCTTCCGCGCACGGCTTAACGTCCCATCCGACGGACGGCGGCCTTTCCAAGCCCATCGGTGTCCCCTACTGACCGTGGGCAGGGCGGGGAATTTTTGCGGAGATAAATCTCAACGCTGACCCAGCTGGGACTCAAACCTGGGAACTACAGATTACGAGCCTGGCGCGCTACCGACTGAGCCCCCCCCCCCCCGCCCCCGGGATAGGGTGAAGAACAATGATCATGAACAATTGTTTGCTTGCCATTTTGCTTACGACCAGAAAAAGTATTTCCAAAATTATTTCCATTGAAATAATGTTCCAGTATATTATACTGCAATAAAATAAATTTCTTCTAATTAACTGAAGCTGACTGTGTTGAGACACATTGGCGAACTGAAAAAAGAGCAAACACGAAAAAACAACCACCGAAATTTTGCGGAAACGAAGAAATGATATAAACGTGTTTTTTGGAATTTGGATATTTTTTTCTTTTAATGCTTCATTATTTACAAAAGAAAAAAAAAAAGATTTTCATCGTGAAAAGAAATGTCAGAATTAAAGACTTGAGGCGTGAAGAGCTGAAAACATAGCTTTTGTGTATTCGACATAAATATCTATTGGTATTATGAAATACGTAATCTAGTTCACAAGCGAAAAGCATTCAGTTCATATCAAGCAAAGTAATTGCTCATTCAGTTGCTATTAGGGTAGGGGGAGGGAAGTTGGGGGCCGGAAGGAAACACTTTGGTGATTGGTGACGCCAAGGCCGATAGCTTAGCAATAAAAGATAAACGTGGAATATAGAGCAATCGTCGAAAAGAATTGGTGTCAAATCTTAAACATTAGAAAACATTCAATTTAAAAAGGTTGCGAAATGAAAGTGATATCTGAAATATTTAGGAAAATAAGTGGAGTGTACTTAAACTGGAGCGGTTGCGGTTAATGTTCACAGCATATTGGATCGTGTGAGCTCACAAAGACCTGGATCGTGTGGGCTCACTCACGGAAATATTGAGCGTGTGCAGTTACCGTTCACAGCAAACTGGAGCGGTTGCGGTTAATGTTCACAGCACATTGGATCGTGTGAGCTCACAAAGACCTGGATCGTGTGGGCTCACTCACGGAAATATTGAGCGTGTGCAGTTACCGTTCACAGCAAACTGGAGCGTGTGCAGTAACTGCACACGCTCCAGTTTGCTGTGAACGATAACTGGAGCGTGTACAGTTGCTGTACACGCTCCAAATATTTTTCCTGAATTCTGTAATCACGTGACACGAAAGTTGCCAGATCACTAATTTCTAAAAAAAATCGTTGCCAGATATTTTTTCTGAATTCTCTAATCAACCGTAGTGTTGGGATACTTTTTAGAGCGACTGTACTTCATATAATTCTGATTTTAATAGTTTTTTATGTTGCTGAAGAAGCATTTGATCCCAGTGAACCTTCGAGGCATAACTGCCGAAACGATCAATCAAGACAATGATACGAGAAGACGAGCCGACGCAAGATCATGGAAGGAAAAAATAGCAAAAAATTAAGGGACTGTGAAACATGTGATACAAAAAAGATTGATAAAAATGTGAATGCCTAGGAATGCTTTTTTCCATATAAATCCGAGGTTCTCAAAGGGGGTATTTTAGAAATTTGGGAGAGAAGGGATTTTTCGATAGAAATAACTTAAATGGAATTATGAGTAGTTCTTAGATTAGTATAGATATCCATTTCTAGTATATGCACTGGTTTCCATAAATTAAGGAACAAATGTAAAAGAAAAAACGATATCGTAAAACTCCGACGATATATATGGACGAAAGCAATGCATTATATGTATAATAGGACGAAGGATTGACGTATGGTATGCAAATGAATGACGCTGACGGCCGTATATGCAAATGCTTTGAACGTTAAAAGCGTGAGTTCAAAAGTTGTTCTCCTCCACTTCTGCAAAGTGCGAGTAGAAATTTCGAGAGAGCAGATATATTGGATATCTCAGTCAGACATCATTTATCGGAAGAAGTACAGTGGCGAGCTATAGGTCGGCTCGAGGCAGACCAAGGTCAAGCAGATGTTTCCATATAGTTTAATGTGAGTCGCTCAGTGGTGCATAGACTTTGAAAGAGATTCCAAGAAGGACAGAACTCATCCAGATGATTGAGTATTGAACGACGACAGGCAACAACTCCAAGAGAGGACCTACCAGAGGAGTAGGATTTCAATACCACATCAACTGCGATTGGAACTGCGATTTCCGCTACGATCATACTCTAAAGTTTTCATTAAGTGTTCCTGTCAGCAAGGCGGCCAATGGTCTGCATGCCTCTTACACAATGCACACCATTTTGCACACCACTATAAACTGAACCATTTTACCACTTAAATATCAGCTTAATTTCAGCTCACAATCAATAAACTGGTGCAGGCGTTATGTCAACTGAATCCAGAAGCCATGACAGTCCAAACTTCAGCAACCATGCTCTTCAGGATGAATAGAGATTTTCCCTCCACGGCGCTTCCTGACGTCAGTTGATATGTAGGGAGCCAGGAACACGCTATCATGCCATAAATAGCCGTGAATGGGACGCCTACCGTGGTGGTAGTGATATGGTTTGGGATGGGATATCTTTGGATGGCCACACATATCTGTAGATTCTTCCAACAGGCTATGTCACTGGTCGCAGGTATAAAATAAAAAAATAAATAGAATAAATACCCCCTCAAGCAGCTGCTTGCCACATAGGTCTGACAGGAGCCTGTCAGTTTATATGCCACAGTAGGAGATCTGAGAGGATGGTAGGACCTCAGCAGAAAAACGACACACACATCCATGCCTAGATCCGGGGCTCGAACCCAGGTCCCTTAGATCAGTAGCCAAGCGTGCTAACCACTCGGCCACAGATATTAAATCCTGGACTCCTTTGTGCGACAATATGCGAGTGGAAAAACTGAAACCTTCCTCCTACAGGACGATATAGTGGGAGTTTTAAGGAGATAAATCTCAAGGCTGGCATAGGTGGTACTCGAACCTAGGAACTGCAGATTATGAGCCTGGTGCCCTGCCAACTGAGCCAACCCAATACCACCTACAGCTGAAAGCCAACCACCTTCGGAATACGTCCAGCAACATTTTCGCTTTTTCGATTGATATCTGGAGAATGGCGCTATTAACTCTATCGAATGGCCAGCCAGATATCCTGACACAATCTGATGTAACATGCATGGGATGCTCTCTGGAGATGCGTTTCTCCCCTGAATCTTGCTCCTGCAAGCCTCCTGGAGCTTTGACGTGCTTTGGAGGAGCAATGGAACTACACACAACACTGCTTTAGTCTCATCAACAACATATTGCTGTGTGGCCTTCATAGCGGTAAGAGTTGACCACACTCCATATTAAACCCCTTGGGCTATCTCAATTGAGCTACAAGCTTTTACCATGCAACTGTATTCGTATATAATTTTGGAAAAAATGTTATTACATTTTTTAAATGTTGTTTTTCTGTACAGTGTTTATATACACATATCTTCCGATTCACAGGCTCTTGGAGGAAAACCGGGATTTCAGATTGTTCCTTAATTTACGGAAACCAATGTACGTATTAGAAGTTTATGGGTACAAAATGCTTGTAAATTTGCGTTCACCGTAAATATATTCCCACTAGTTTTATACAAGAAAAATACTTTGAATTCCATGAACAATAAAATTCGAAAGAGTAAAGGGGCGTTAGAAAGGGTGAAAGGGGCGCTGGCCTTCACATGGTTGGGTTGTTTTACCCTTGAGCGGCACTTTTTACACACAATGGGACCCATTAGAGAGGTGTTATGAGACAGATGGAAGCTTTCCGTCAACTCCATCCAGCGTGCCCTCTAATGAGCACATGGTATGCTCTCCTTCATATGGAGCTACAGCTTTGACTATGGCCTTTCCAAACCCATCGATGTCCTCTGCTGACGAATGGTAAGGTGGGAGTTTTAAGGAGATAAATCTCAAGGCTGGCACAGGTGGTACTCGAACCTAAGAGCTGAAGATTATGTGCCTGGTGCCCTGCCAACTGAGCCAACCCAATACCACCTAGAGCTGAAAGCCAACCATCTTCGGAATACGGCACAACAATGGCTGTCCTAGTGGTACCATCACGACTCCACGCGGATGTACTGTGTGCTTGGTTGCAACAGCAAATCGCTCCGGCTATGGAAAATACTCTTTTGTGCGAAATGATGTTTTGTGAAAATCATTTCGATCAGAATTTCATCGTCGCTTTCAAGAACTCCCAATGTAAATGGAATTTTGGAAAATTTAATAGGTAAGTGATTTGGTTTTACAGTTGAAATCTCAGTGATATCTGAATGATAAAATTATTCGCTTTTGCAGCTGACATTCGCTGATATTTAGTGATTCGCTGATATTTAAATGGTAAAGTGATTTAGTTTAAAATTGACATCAGCTGAGATATTAGTGCTAAATTGATTTAGTTTGTAACTGAAATTAAGCTGATATTTAAGTGGTAAAATTGTTCAGTTAATAGTTTATATTTCGCTGATATTTTAGTTGTAAAATGATTTGGTTTATATCTCACATTTCACTGACCTTTAAGAGATAAAATGATTTGGTTTTGCAGTTCATATTTCACTGATATTTTAGTGATACAAATGATTTTTATTTATAGTTCACATTTCGCCGATATTTACTTGGTAAAATGACTTAAATTTGATATTCACTGATATTTTAGTGGTAAAGTAAGTAGTTTAGTGGTAAGTAATTAGACTTTATAGTCATTACATTTGAACTGATATGTCATTACATTTTGAATATAAAATGATTTTGTTCAAGCTGGCATTTTATTAATACCTAGAGTAAGAATGTATATGCCATTAAATGTGATTGAAATATTATATTAATGGTTGGTTTTTTTTAGCTTAATTTGATAAGTGTTACTAAAATCTTAAATTTATATGAGAGATAAGCAGTCTAATTATGACAAGGCAGAGATGTAAATTACATAGTCCCTATTATTTATATGAATCACCATTTTCAGGTACCTTCTATGCTTGTTTATTGACATATCTGGTAGTCTATATATTAGTGTATACCATTTATCTGAATCACTACTCTGCAGCTTTTGTGTTGTTTTCTGTATATATCACCAGTTTTTTCATAAAACTGGTGATATATACATAAAATTTGCTCATATGATTTAATTGAATCACTAATCTTGTCCACTCTCTATCATATATATTATATAATGAACCATTTCTCATTTCTAGGAAAGCACATATATTTCTTCATCTAATTCAAAGTATATGATAAAAATGTATCACCGAATTTGATCATATTGTGTTTTTTTGCCAACTTTTATTTCCAGCACTCACAGAGTAGTTAATGTGTATTTTAAAGTTATTTGAATATATATATGTATGACTTAAATTAATCATTACTCCTCTTAAATTTCTATTTCCTTTATATTTTTTCCGACAACTTTAGGAGTTTTAAACATTTCTTCATTTGAATAAGTATATTATTTCATTAAATCACACAGGCTAATTTTATGCGAATATTTCCTCACTTTAAAAGCTTTATTCATTTCTGCATTAGGTTTATTATATATATAATTTAATTGAGTCACTCTAAATTTTGTGCAATATTTAATATTTTTCCACTTCTCTTTGGGTTGGATTGTTTTACCTCTGAGCGGCACTTTTTTGCACACCATGGGCTAAATGGCCAGGTCACAAGGACCCCGAAGGCTCAGAGAAGGCTGGGGGAGGGGACCCACTGGAACAGCTGTTGGGAGACAGATGGTAGCCTCCCGTCAAGGCCATCCAGCGTGTTCTTTAACGTGCACAGGGTATGGCTCTTCCACACACGGGGCCACGGCTTAACGTCCCATCAGACGGACGGCGGTCTTTCCAAGCCCATCGGTGTCCCCTACTGACCGTGGGCAATTTTGTGGAGATAAATCTCAACGCTGACCCAGCTGGGACTCGAACCTGGGAACTACAGATTACGAGCCTGGCGCGCTACCGACTGAGCCACCCGCCTCCTTCTCTTTGGGAGATTTATGTTTTTCTTCAGTTGGTTTGCTATATATGAATTAATTTATTTACTATTAGTTTTGCGAAATTCTCAATATTTTTTCCACTCACCCTCTAGGAGAGTTATGGATTTTTTTCAATTGGTTTAGCATATATCATTTCATTATTTACTTCTAAATATTTTGCAATTTTTAATATTCACCTCCTCACCTTTAGAAACTTTATGAATTTCTTCAATGAGATTTAGCATATATGTTATAAATGAATGACTCATTTTGCTAGTTTTATGTATTTCTTTTCCTGATATACCGTATTTGCCGGCGTATAGGACGCACTTTTTCCCCCTCATATACGCCTAAAATATGGGGTGCGTCTTATGCGCCGGTATTCAAAATTATGAGTTGAAATTTCAGTCTAAAACTTTTGGTTTATATCAATATACATATATAAGTATTCTTTTGCATTTTGTCCTTTTGTGAAAGAGTGGTTTCAAATAAATCGTTTCCATATTTTTTTTTGTTCTGTAAAAATAATAAGTTGCGTGATGTATTTTATGCTTCACTACTGACAGAGGGAGCATTCCAATAAAATAGAGTTCAGATCCACTGACATCTCAAGGTTACGATTCACCCAATGTGCGCAAGTGTGATCACATTTCACCGGCATATTTTTTCGAAAAGCGCGAGCATGGCGCGTCGTTACCGATTACAGCGCCTCAAGGCAACCAAAACGTAAACTTTTAGTACCGAAGAAGCTTTCTCATGTTTTTGCTGCGAAACATGGCTCAAAAACAACGCAGATTCTGCTATGATGTTGCATTCAAGCTACGAGTGATTGAGTATGCTAAAGAACACGGAAACAGGGCAGCAGAGAGGAATTTCGGATCACCGCCAACAGAAAAGATGATAAGAACTTGGAGAAGACAGGAAGAAGACCTAAAAAAAGCTATGCATAGTAAACATAATCTGCGACATGGAATTGCAAAATGGCCGGAACTAGAAGAAGAATTAAAAACTTGGTTATTAGTCCACCGAAGCTCGGGATTTTCAGTTTCCACAAAAATGACTATTCAACAAGCAAGAGCGATAGCTACTAACAGAGGCATCGCTGATTTTACAGGATCAACGTCATGGTGTTCTAGATTCATGAAGAGAAATGACTTACGTATGTGGACTAAAACAAAAATAGCACAAAAGATGCCAACAGCATATGAAGACAAGATTATAGAGTTTCAGAAAATTGTCATTAATGCAAGAAAAAGTGGAAATTTTGAACTTTCACAAATAGGAAACATGGATGAGGTCCCACTGACGTTCGATGTACCCTCAAACAAAACAGTAGATTCCAAAGGTGTAAGAGGTGTTATTGTTAAAACTTGTGGACATGAGAAAACGCACTACACAGTCGTGTTGTCTTGTTGTGCCAATGGAACAAAATCGCCTCTTTCGATTTTCAAAAGGAAAACCTTGCCCAAGGAAAAAGTGCCTAAAGGTGTGTTTGCGCACGTTCATCCTAAGGGCTGGATGGATAAAGGGGGGATGAAGTTGTGGATAGACAATGTGTGGTCTAGGCGTCCTGGTGTACTGTTAAAGAAACCTGTCTTGCTAGTATGGGATCAGTTTCGGAGTCATAGAACAGAAGCTGTAAAAAATAAAATCAACCAACTGAAAACTCAGTTAGCTGCAATTCCAGGTGGACTAACGAGCCAGCTTCAACCTTTAGATGTCTGCATTAATAAACCATTTAAAGGATTCATGAAGGAGAAATGGAACAGTTGGATGCAGTCTACAGATTTTGAAGTGACACTATCAGGAAGAAGGAAGAGACCTAGCATTTTGCAGATTTGTGAATGGGTCAAAACTTCATGGAATGCTGTGAAACATGAGACAGTTGTAAAGTCATTTAAGAAATGTGGTATTAGTAACTCACTTGATGGCACAGGGGATGATTTGTTATACGAAGACTCAGTTTCTAAAAAAGAGGCTTCAAGTGGATTTTCATTTAGTTCTGGAGATGAATTTCTGGGTTTTGAGGATGAACATTAAAAGGTACCAACTACAATGTTCCCTAGTTACATTTTTTGTATACATAAATAACTATTAAATGAGTACAGCAAATCTTTATGGAAATTCATGAAACAATGTGGAAATTTTTTCCCCTTAAAAATGTGTCTAAAAAGGGGGGTGCGTCTTATACGCCGGTGCGTCCTATACGCCGGCAAATATGGTAATTGCTAATCGCGCTGATTATTTTTTGTACAAATGTTTATGAACAATTACTTAAACTTGTAACAATTGATAATTTTCACACTATTGTAATTTTGGTTTGTTTGAAGTCGTGAAAGATACATTGTTTATACCTGAGATTTTATTTATTTGTTTTCAGTGAAAAAATGTTATTACAAGAGGAATTTTGAATAACTACTGTCCACATCAGAATATTCCAAAAGTTCCTTATTGTTTTTTAAAATTGTTATCAGAAAGGATACAGCGATCGAATTTTAACTACGTTTGTTTTACTTTTGTGCAAAATTCGGCAGATATATTTTCCGTTTTTTACATTTTGTCGAGGAATTATTTTTATTCAAATACTGATAAATTGCATCTACGTTAAAAAATGATTCATTTGAAACCATCGCCTATAATTTCCCTTTCAAATGAAGTGAAATGAATGAATGATGAATGAGTGTGAATTCAAATGAAGTGAGGTGCCGAAATAACCAGCAGCGATAGCCCAGTGTGTGTGACGTCAAAAACAGGTTGGTGGGCTTGTTCGTTCTAGGAGATATTGGCCAACACCCTCCTCTCCGCCATTCACCACCACCACCTCCATAGAAACTGGGTGTGGGGGTGGCTCAGTCGGTAGCGCGCCAGGCTCGTAATCTGTAGTTCCCAGGTTCGAGTCCCAGCTGGGTCAGCGTTGAGATTTATCTCCGCAAAATTCCCCGTCCTGCCCACGGTCAGTAGGGGACACCGATGGTCTTGGAAAGGCCGCCGTCCGTCGGATGGGACGTTAAGCCTTGGCCCCGTGTGCGGGAGAGCCATACCCTGTGCACGTTAAGAACACGCTGGATGGCCTTGACGGGAGGCAACCATCTGTCTCCCAACAGCTGTTCCAGTGGGTCCCCTTCCCCAACCTTCTCTTAGCCTTCGGGGTCCATGTGACCTGGCCATTTAGCTCATGGTGTGCAAAAAAGTGCCGCTCAGAGGTAAAACAACCCAACCCATAGAAACTAATGATAGCATTCATTTTTCAGCTGAAGCAAAATATTACTCCTTTTCAAATCAAAATTGTGATCGTCAGTTGCTTGTTTCCCGCATAACATTGAATTGAAGTAGCAATATCTCCATATTTTCTTCACGGTACAACATAAACAATTTATTACATGCCAGAGGACTACAACAAAGCCAATGTGGAGATAAGTTTAGAGGTTGATACCAAACAGCATGTGGCGAAAAAAGGTTTTTTCTGCCTCGAAAATAGCATGTGCCTCGATAAAAATTGAAACAGGTTTTCTGCTAAAGCAGTGATGGCATAGACTTTGTTACCATGGAAAATAGCACACTCGCCTCTTTGGAAAATGCATTACCCTGTTGAAATATTAGAGAATTTCCACGTTATGTCAATGGGGATCTAACTTTGTAGCTCTATAACTTCTGAAATAACCATTTCAGAAGTTAATTTTACTGAACGTAAAGATCATAATCAAATCTATTTAAAAATCAATTTTCAACAATATTTGAATATTTAAAAAAGCTGTTCGAAGTTGGAATATTTCACAACAGTAAATTGTTAAAAAAATGTCCCTTTCAGAACACATTGTTGTCCCTTGATGACGGAGGGTGATTATCTCAGAAATTAATTAAACATTAGATAATAAGATTTGTGACAAACAGTTTATCAAAATAAAAATTCATTTTTAAACGTTTTCGTAATGATTATTTCAATATTTGATAATTATGAATGATTATAGAACAAGACAATCCATTGATAAATATTGCATCTGCTATAACTCCTTAAATGAATACTGAATGAATTTTTCGAAAATCTAGATTTAAATTGATTTGAGCATAATCTTTAATTATCTTCAGGCACATTTTCCTGTTAACTGCATATTTTATAGAGCTTCGAAGTTAGATCCCCATTAATATAACATGGAAATTCTCTAATATTTTAGTAGGACAGTGTAAATTGTCTAGTGTGCGTAGGCTTCTCCTCTGATATTGCAGCGATTGCTTCTCCTGTGATATTGCAGAGTGAATATTGTGAAGTGTTAAGAGAGCGTAGGCTTCTCCTGTGACATTGCAGAGTGTATATTGTGAAGTGTTCAGAGTGTGTATGCTTTTCCTGTGATATTGCAGAGTTAATATTGTGAAGTGTTAAAAGAGCGTAGACTTCTCCTGTGATATTGCAGAGTGAATATTGTGAAGTGTTAAGAGAGCGTAGGCTTCTCTTGTGACGTTACAGAGTGTATGTTGTAAAGTGTTCAGAGTGTGTATGCTTCTCCTGTGATATTGCAGAATGAATATTGTTAAGTGTTAAGAGAGCGTAGGTTTCTCCTGTGATATTGCAGAGTGAATATTGTGAAATGTTAAGAGAGCGTAGGCTTCTCTTGTGACATTGCAGAGTGTTATTGTGAAGTGTTCAGAGTGTGTATGCTTTTCCTGTGATATTGCAGAGTGAATATTGTGAAGTGTTAAGAAAGCGTAGGTTTCTCTTGTGACATTGCAGAGTGTATGTTGTGAAGTGTTCAGAGTGTGTATGCTTCTCCTGTGATATTGCAGAGTGAATATTGTGAAGTGTTAAGAGAGCGTAGGTTTCTCTTGTGACATTGCAGAGTGTATGTTGGGAAGTGTTAAGAGAGCGTAGACGTCTCCTGTGATATTGCAGAGTGAATATTGTGAAGTGTTCAGAGAGCGTAGGCTTCTCCTGTGATATTGCAGAGTGGATATTGGGAAGTGTTAAGAGAGCGTAGGCTTCTCCTGTGATATTGCAGAGTGAATATTATGAAGTGTTAAGAGAGCGTAGACTTCTCCTGTGATATTGCAGAGTGGATATTGGGAAGTGTTCAGAGAGCGTAGGCTTCTCCTGTGGTATTGCAGAGTGAATATTGTGAAGTGTTAAGAGAGCATAGGTTTCTCTTGTGACATTGCAGAGTGTATATTGCGAAGTGTTCAGAGTGTGTATGCTTTTCCTGTGATATTGCAGAGTGGATATTGGGAAGTGTTCAGAGAGCGTAGGCTTCTCTTGTGACATTACAGAGTGTATATTGTGAAGTGTTCAGAGTGTGTTTGCTTCTCCTGTGACATTACAGAGTGTATATTGTGAAGTGTTCAGAGTGTGTTTGCTTCTCCTGTGACATTGCAGAGTGAATACTGTGAAGTGTTAAGAGAGCGTAGGCTTCTCCTGTGATATTGCAGAGTGAATATTGTGAAATGTTAAGAGAGCGTAGGCTTCTCCTGTGATATTGCAGAGTATATATTGTGAAGTGTTCAGAGTGTGTATGCTTCTCCTGTGATATTGCAGAGTGAATATTGTGAAGTGTTAAAAGAGCGTAGTCTTCTCCTGTGACATTGCAGAGTCTATATTGTGAAGTGTTAAGAGAGCGTGGGCTTCTCCTGTGACATTGCAGAGTGTATATTGTGAAGTGTTAAGAGAGCGTAGGCTTCTCTTGTGACATTGCAGAGTGTATATTGTGAAGTGTTAAGAGAGCGTAGACGTCTCTTGTGACATTGCAGAGTGAATATTGTGAAGTGTTTAGAGAGCGTAGACGTCTCTTGTGACATTGCAGAGTGAATATTGTGAAGTGTTTAGAGAGCGTAGGCTTCTTTCTGTTATATTGCAGAGTGAATATTGTGAAGTGTTTAGAGAGCGTAGGCTTCTCCTGTGATATTGCAGTGTGAATATTGTAAAGTGTTAAGAGAGCATAGGCTTCTCCTCTGATATTGCAGAGTGGATATTGGGAAGTGTTAAGAGAGCGTAAGCTTCTTTCTGTGATATTGCAGAGTGAATATTGTGAAGTGTTTAGAGAGCGTAGGCTTCTTTCTGTGATATTGCAGAGTGAATATTGTGAAAGGTTTAGAGAGCGTAGGCTTCTCCTGTGACTTTGCAGAGTGTATATTGCGAAGTGTTCAGAGTGTGTATGCTTTTCCTGTGATATTGCAGAGTGAATATTGTGAAGTGTTCAGAGAGCGTAGGCTTCTCCTGTGATATTGCAGAGTGAATATTGTGAAGTGTTAAGAGAGCGTAGTCTTCTCCTGTGACATTGCAGAGTGTATATTGTGAAGTGTTAAGAGAGCGTCGGCTTCTTTCTGTGATATTGCAGAGGGAATATTGTGAAGTGTTTAGAGAGCGTAGGCTTCTCCTGTGATATTGCAGAGTGAATATTGTGAAGTGTTAAGAGAGCGTGGGCTTCTCCTGTGATATTGCAGAGTGTATGTTGTGAAGTGTTCAGAGTGTGTATGCTTCTCCTGTGATATTGCAGAATGAATATTGTGAAGTGTTAAGAGAGCATAGGCTTCTCCTGTGATATTGCAGAGTGAATATTGTGAAGTGTTTAGGGAGCGTAGGCTTCTTTCTTTGATATTGCAGAGTGAATATTGTGAAGTGTTTAGAGAGCGTAGGCTTCTCCTGTGACATTGCAGAGTGTATATTGTGAAGTGTTCAGAGTGTGTATGCTTTTCCTGTGATATTGCAGAGCGAATATTGTGAAGTGTTAAGAGAGGGTAGGCTTCTCCTGTGATATTGCAGAGTGAATATTGTGAAGTGTTTAGAGAGCGTAGGCTTCTCCTGTAATATTGCAGAATGTATATTGTGAAGTGTTAAGAGAGCGTAGGCTTCTCCTGTGATATTGCAGAGTAGATATTGGGAAGTGTAAAGAGAGCGTAGGCTTCTCCTGTGATATTGCAGAGTGAATATTTTGAAGTGTTAAGAGAGCGTAGGCTTCTCCTGTGATATTGCAGAGTGGATATTGGGAAGTGTAAAGAGAGCGTAGGCTTCTTTCTGTGATATTGCAGAGTGAATATTGTGAAGTGTTTAGAGATCGCAGGCTTCTCCTGTGATATTGCAGAGTGAATATTTTGAAGTGTTAAGAGAGCGTGGGCTTCTCCTGTGATATTGCAGAGTGAATATTTTGAAGTGTTAAGAGAGCATAGGCTTCTCCTGTGATATTGCAGAGTGTATATTGTGAAGTGTTCAGAGTGTGTATGCTTCTCCTGTTTATTCTTGTCCTCTTATTTCCCGACCTGACTGCGGCAAACTTTTTTGTGTCTCAAGTTGACATTGAGACTGAGAGGTCATCAATTTCATAAACGTGGATGACAACGTGACAGCAGAACGGAATGCCGTCACTGCAGACGAGTTTGCCGGTCTTTCCAAAGTTATATGAGCTATGCAATAAGTGTATTCGGTCCCTCGGGGACTATTTAGAGGAAAACGGTTAAGAACATGTTGCTCTATGCATCGTTGTTTTTATTTTATATCGCTCTCTATACTTTCTTGCCGTTCAATGTATGAAGTCAGTCAAACTAGGGACGGGGGTGGCTCAGTCGGTAGCGCGCCAGGCTCGTAATCTGTAGTTCCCAGGTTCGAGTCCCAGCTGGGTCAGCGTTGAGATTTATCTCCGCAAAATTCCCCGCCCTGCCCACGGTCAGTAGGGGACACCTATGGGCTTGGAAAGGACGCCGTCCGTCGGATGGGACGTTAAGCCCTGGCCCCGAGTGCGGGAGAGCCATACCCTGTGCACGTTAAAGAACACGCTGTATGGCCTTGACGGGAGGCTACCATCTGTCTCCCAACAGCTGTTCCAGTGGGTCCCCTCCCCCAACCTTCTCTGAGCCTTCGGGGTCCATGTGACCTGGTCATTTAACCCATGGTGTGCAAAAAAGTGCCGCTCAGAGGTAAAACAACCCAACCAAACCCACTCAAACTATTTGTCTAGGCTATTTTTTCATAAAAGGAAATTTCTTTGAATTACAGTAGATATATATTGTTTAACTATATCTGAATTCAAGACCTATTTCGGTACATTGGTTTTAATTAATATTTTGACTCCAAGTGTTCCTAGTTCATCCTGAATGACAATGGAGAGACTTTGACTGAAATCTTCAAAAACCTGAACAATAAATGCTTGTGAATTTTGTATCTATTGCAGCAGGAACTCTTTCGAAAGGTTTTGGTAACCGTGTTTTGCGTGACTGGACATGCTTTATTTCTTCGCAGAGAGTCAATTTCGGAATTGCCAATCTGTTAGTTGTCTAAGCTAGAGTAACATGTTTTCTTTGATGTTGTGAGAACCAGTTCTCCTGACCTTTTCCTTGTGAGAGTTGTTTCAAAGCATCACCACAGACGAAGAATTTCATCTTCACTGCTCCAAACTAGTTTCAGGTTTGCTTTTCATTGTGTCTTCTATGTACAAAGCATCAGAATTCCGACTTCACCCTCTGCACGAGAAATACGCCCTCGCAATCACAAAGGCATCTTATTGTTAAAAATTGGGTGGAAAACATGAATTTAACTTTTCGTGTCGAAAACATTCATCTACACCTTCTTTTCCAAAACCTAGAATAAGGACTAGCCCCGCCAACTCGTTTTCATCTGTCCGTAGTTCACGACACGTGTTATTTCTTTAACATCGGTTCAAGTGGTCTCCGATATTCCAAAGCAACAAGAATCTTGACAGCAGCCTGCTATTATACCCCCACATCGTGCAGAGTCTTGGATTTTATCTGTGAAGACAGCGTAAGTTTGTTTCTTGCAAGATATTTGTAGAACTGAAGTATCATTCGTATTAGAGATTCTTTGCAAGTCCATCGACCCCAAAGGCTATTTTTTGCGATAATTCGGTCGGCGTTCAGACAATTGCTTTCTTCTTGGTTTTCTTCCATTGTGAAATGATGCAATGTGTTGCATTGCCTCTGTTGATGTGGTGTCATTCTAGAATGTTCCCAAACGAGTACCTTTTACATTTTTTGTTTATCTTAACTCTGATTTAGGTGCTTTGTTCTTCTTTTGATGTTGCATCCTTCAAAGATGCTCGATTCGGTGTCTGAAGGTTCTCGCCTGCATAGGGTTGGCTCAGTCAGTAGAGCGTGAGACTAACGATCTGTAGTTTCCAGGGCGAGTCCGAACTGTGTGTTGAGATGTGTCCTCGTCTAGGTGACACCATTGAACTTGGAAAGGCCGCTGTCAGTTGTATGGGACGTAAAGACCTGACCCCATGTGCAAGACAGTTATCATGCCTTGTGTGTTTGCTGCTCTGATGGCATTTAGTTCTGTTGTCTCGTTGTCATCTACCGTATCAAATTGGTGACCTCTGAGTCTCAATGTCAACTTGGTGCAAGTTAACTAACACGCTGGATGATCTTGACAGGAGATTACCATCTATTTCCTAATAGCTGTTTAGTAGATCTCCTTCCTCAACTTCTCTTAGCCTAGGAAATTATGACTTTGCCATTTGCCCAGGTTGTGCAAAATAGTCCCTCCCATAGGTCTATTTTGTCCAATGTCTTTTGGAAAGAGTGTGCACAAATCTTTCTAGAAATGTATCTTGCTCCTTCTTGGTGATACTATAAAACTACTTAATATTAAGTATGATATTTCTTTATTGTCTCTACCGGACAGCTAATAGGTGGAGTTAAATTTTCGATTTTCCACTGTATAATTCTAATGTCACGAAAGATTCACCAGGCCGTAACATGAGTGGCTACTAACTGTAAACCAACTAACCTTATCTGGAGGGGCGGGGGTGGCTCAGTCGGTAGCGCGCCAGGCTCGTAATCTGTAGTTCCCAGGTTCGAGTCCCAGTTGGGTCAGCGTTGAGATTTATCTCCGCAAAATTCCCCGCCCTGCTTACGGTCAGTAGGGGACACCGATGGGCTTGGAAAGGTTACCGTCCATCGGATGGGACGTTAAGCCGTGGCCCCGTGTGCGGGAGAGTCATACCCTGTGCACGTTAAAGAACACGCTGGATGGCCTTGATGGGAGGTTACCATCAGTCTCCCAACAGCTGTTCCAGTGGGTCCCCTCCCCCAACCTTCTCTGAGCCTTCGGGGTCCATGTGACCTGGCCATTTAGCCCATGGTGTGCAAAAAGTGCCGCTCATAGGTAAAACAACCCAACCTTACCTGGTTTAGTGCGGTGCGTACCTGATTACTAAGCTAGTGGGCATGTCTTTGTATAAGTGTTTGAATATTGTATGAGACACCAGGACAAGCTAATAAAGCTTCTAAATTATCTCCGTCCTTAAAAAAAAAAACTGGGGAGACTCCGAGGCTGCATAGTTCATACTTCACAGTTCTCATCGCTCATTGGCCAATGACCTCTCAATCGCTTTTCAGTCAACCTATGAGAGGTAAGAATTGTGGGAGCGTCAACTGCGCAGTCTCTTAGTCTCCATTATTGGGATTTATATTCCTCTTTGACGAGCGTAAGAGGATCTTCTCTTCCTGAAGTGAAACTAAAACGTGTTTAATGAAAACAACATGTGTGCAATGCATTAGGCTGCCATGGAAACAGACTAGCCTCAAAAACAAGGCATCGATGATCCTGTTGAGTAACAGACAGACTTTAAGACCTCTGGGCAAATGAATAAATTTTTAACTGAAAATCTCGTATTGAAATGAAAAAAAAAATGCCGACACGATATTTCTGAGTGGATGTTTGTTTAAAGATCACAGATCGACGACGAATAGATTAAAAGAACAAATCCGTTATTATTCATGATCAGCGATAGAAAAAAAAAATTCTTCCTCAGAAACCCAAAGAGAAAATGGTTTCAGGAAAAGCCTATCATAGAGAATTTTATGCTTCTTCATGGGGTGCAGAAATTATGGCGTTGTTGATAATACCTTTAGATCAATGATTGGTTATTTGTGTGATGATCTAAGTGTGATTGATAGTAGCGTTAGCAATGACATTTCCCATTTAAATCATTTCTTTCAATATCACATCCGATATAGGTGAGATCCTCTAAAGTTTAATGCGTTTCTAAGCGTGCATCGATATCAAAAATAACTTAGAAAGTTTCTTTTTTTTTGTTGCTCATTTAACACTTTTTGGATACAAATGAGAGTTTAACGAATTTAAAAATAAAACGATTCTAAACTGTTGACTGAAAGTATTTCTAGTACTTAAGGTCAGTTGTGTGTGGATATTAGGTATTTTGAATAAAGTATACCAATTTCATTTGTGTGATATATTTCGATTCACCGGGATTGCTTTTTTTGCGAAGATAATGACTTAAAAAGGGATATTTTTTAGCTCTGTTAGTGTGATTTCGTTGAATAAATGGTAAACATTTTAATGAAGCTTTTTGCGCTGATTTGAAGCTAAAATGATAATCGCATGATGGTTGTGGAGATGACAATAATGTGATTGAATTGTTTTGTTTGCTACTGCGATGTACGAATGAAGAGTATTCGCGCCATTCTCAGTTGGTGGCAAAATATTGGCTTGCTTTGAGTCCGATCCTAGAAGAGATCAGGACGGATCTTGGGGGGGAGGGGGGGTCCATGCTCACCCCCTTTCAGAATGCTAATATGGTTAATAGTGGCAAAAATTACTAAACCTATTTAGATTTCATGCATTTTTCAAGAAATTTAACCTGTAAAACGGGAGGGGAGAGAGAGACACTCAAATCGCACTTGAATATTCCCTCGAGATAAAAGGGGTATCCCGAGGACTCATTCACACACATTATTAACTCAAACCTTTTTTTTAATAATTTTTCCATTATATTAGCTTTTCTGAGGAAAGAAATAAGAAGAGAGAGTACGTCAGAGGCTTCTGTGATTTTTTGTGAGGTTCTAAAATATTTTTTAGGTTAAATTGTGCAATATTATAAGTTTTTAATTTGTTGGAAAATTCTTCTCTTTCTTTTTTTAGTTTGCTACATATAAATAACAGATGATTGACAGTTTGGGGAGTATTGCAATGGGGTCAGTTAGGGGATGATGTATTTTTCAGATGATATAACATTGAATTTGTTAAAGCCCTGTTCACTTTGATACGTAATATTACATTAATTTCCTTCTTAGTTAAGCCATAGTTATGAAATTTATTAATTATAGGTGTAATTTTATATCTATCAGAATTTTGTACTTTGGATTCATACCAAATTTGTAGATCCTTTATGCAGTTTAATTTATTTTTGTTTTTATATATATGAAATATAAAAGGTGCAGTTATAGTATGATTTAAGTCTTTTGCATTCTTTGCCAGATTGTCAACATGATCATTAAATTCAATGTTGCAGTGGGAAGGTATCCACTGTAGATAGATAAAGTTATTGAGATGAAGATGATGAAACATTAGAATATATAAATCATTTAGGAAAATTGCAAAGTTGCTTTATGAGGATTATTCGAAAAAATTTGCAAAGCAGATTTACAATCTGTAAGAAATGTCATACATCATTGGAAAGACAGTCTCTTTCGTGGAAGGAGAAAATCCTAGGTTTTAGTCAGGACAATCTCAGCTTATCAGTTCACAATAATACAATACTTTAATACAAAATACAAACACAAACAAAATGCAGATACAGTAGAAAACAACTGATAAAGGGGCGGGGGTGGCTAAGTCGGTAGAGCGCCAGGCTCGTAATTTGTAGTTCCCAGGTTCGAGTCCCAGCTGGGTCAGCGTTGAGACTTATCTCCGCAAAACTCCCCGCCCTGCCCACGGTCAGTAGGGGACACCACTGGTTTTGGAAAGGCCGCCGGGAAATGGGACGTTAATCAGTGGCCCCGTGTGCGGGAGAGCCATACCCTGTGCACGTTAAAGAACACTCTGGAAGGCCTTGACGGGAGGCTACCATTTCTCTCCCAACAGCTGTTCCAGTGGGTCCCCTCCCTCAACCTTCTCTGAGCCTTCGGGGTCCTTGTGACCTGGCCATTTAACCCATGGTGTGCAAAAAGTGCCGCTCAGATGTAAAACAACCCAAGTGATAAAGGAAAAGGAATAGAATTTTGATCATAACTATTTTGAGCTAATGGGTTTTTACAACATTGTAAAAACAATTTTAAAATAAATCAGTATAACCTAATATTTTCCTTAGAACAAAATTTGTGAAAAGAAGGGTCGGAAAACTTTGGGTGGGGGGTGGGGGGTGGAGCGATTAATGCCCTTGATGAAATTGCCTTAAAAACAGTAGGAGGACAGTTTTTTGTCAAGGAAAACTTTATTGTTTATGTATCTAAGACCTCATTCGTTCTAAGGAAACGATAAAATATTATATATAAATATAATATATATATAGTTAAAAGTTTTTTACTGGAAAACGAAGAAATAATAATAATAATGAAATTTCACCTATAGCTAACGAAATGTTTTAAAACATCAGCAACAAATTGTAATCCGGCCTTCACACAAATTGCCCATAAATATATGGGGTGAAATTATTCTAAAAAAG
Organism: Ryuthela nishihirai; assembly: GCA_038380435.1. Lineage (NCBI taxonomy): Eukaryota > Metazoa > Arthropoda > Arachnida > Araneae > Heptathelidae > Ryuthela > Ryuthela nishihirai. The sequence continues at coordinate 25,531,864 of JAWZYU010000001.1, forward strand.
AGTAATACTATAATAAGTTAGAACTGATTTATCTACTGGCTCTCGATGACCATGATTGGGTGAAACCTTATTGGAGATAACATTACCATATTGGGGGAAAAAATCTGTATGTGTGTTTGTAGGAGTGATCAAGGTTCAAGGTGTTGTAAGTTCCTCTTTAAATCTGTCCCTCGTTAAATGTATTCGTCTCGTGAGCTTCAGTTGCAATTCACTTCTTAATCGATGCTTTAGAAATCAAATAACTCCTTCGTTTGGCTATTAAAATATTTCGGGGCTCAATTCGATTTTGTGCATAGAGGCAGAGCTTCTTTAGGGACTTACCGAATTTCTTCGATTCTAAGACGCACTTTTTTCCCCATATAAATGTCTCTAAAAACGGGGTGCGTCTTAGAATCGATGGCGTCTTGGAATCGTAGTTTTTGTTTCTAATTTTCCCGCGCTTTGCACACGGCACCACTCGTTTTGTTTTTACGCGGAAACCCCGCCTCCAAGTTTAACCGTTATCGCATTTTCCAATTCCATTGGAGAAATAAAGTGGCCTGGGTGTTTTCACAGGCTTTCCAAATGTGAAGCCACTTTTATTTCATTGTAGTGGAGCTCACTCAGCGACAATTAGGAAGTTGGGGCCTGGCTGCTGATTGACAACCTTCCGCTGATACCTTCCGGAAAAAAATGAAAGCGCCGGCATCAAAATTGGCGGAATGGGTATCAACAGCTTGGAAGCTAATCCCAGAAAGAATAGTGCAGCAGTCATTTAAAAAACGTTGCATTACCAACGCTGTCGATGACTCAGAAGACGATATATTATGGGATAATGGAGATAAATACGGATCAGAAGAATAAGACTCTGATATTAATTCAGAAGGAAGTAATGAATGACATATCTACTGATAAATAGGTACTATTGTTGTTACTAAATTGAAATCTGTTATAATAAATATATTTGTTAGATATATTTTAACGTTTTATATTATTTTATTTGTTTTCTTAGAATCAAAGCTTTTTTCTGTTGCTGTACTGAAATTAAGGTGCGTCTTACAATCGATGGCGTCTTAGAATCGAAGAAATACGGTATTAACTTAGCAGGCTTGGTTTAGCGAACTGTGAATGTTTGTTTAAAAAGTCTAGATCAGCGGTTGAAAATCGTTTTTTTCGTACTACCAAGAATTTTGCAATTTTTTCTACTAGTACTAGGCAAATATGAGTTTAAAAATATCGTTTTGCTAAAGACAAAAGCATTTTCAAACATGGCCTGCAAAATAGCATTTACTAGAGCATCGAAGCACACGGGTGATTCCTCCGATCACAGTGCAGGTGCATTTTACCGATCTTAACAACCAAGTATTGAGCAAGACCCGAATAAGTACGAATACTATTTACGAGTTAGAATAACTTTGTCTTGTGCATTATGCGAATCCATGTGTGAATGACCGTTGGCTCACATACCAGTGGCAGAAGCATGGTGTACCAAAATTTGGGAATCGCTGCTCTATATGGTTTCAGCTTGCTGTTATTATTAATAGTTTATACAATCAGTTTTCTAAGCGATTAAAAGGCGCATAAAGGCAGAATAAAGTATAAGTTATTAAATAGGAATTTAAATAAGCTTTTTAAAAATCCAAATAATTTCTTTCTTATTAAATATGTTGGCCGAGTGGTTAGCGCGCTTGGCTACTGACCTAAGGGTCCTGGGTTCGAGCCCCGGGTAAGGCATGGATGTATGTGTCGTTTTTCTGCTGAGGTCCTGCCATCCTCTCAGATCTTCTACTGTGGCATATAAACTGACAGGCTCCTGTCAGACCTCTGTGGCAAGCAGCTGCTTGAGGGGGTATTTATTTATTATTTTATTATGTTCTACTAATACAGGGGTTTATCCAAATAATGGAAACACCGACGGCGACTGGAGTACACGCAATGTGCCGTATGCATATCGCAGGGATGACGTCACCCGCGATGTGAGGTATATAAAGGGGAGAAGTACGATGTCGGCAATCGCTTAGCAGTGCCACAGGTGGTGAAACAGCTGTTGGGTGTAATTGTCGACAATGTCAGATCTCAGTGACCTACAAAAAGGCATGATCATTGGTGCACGTCTTGCAGGAGCTTCAGTAACCAGAATGGCAGAAATAGTAGGTGTAACACGAGGAACCTATCGAAGATTATGACTACCTATCGAAAAGGTCAGGGCGTTGCCTCCAAACATGCAAATTGTGGATGCCATACGAAGTGGTCAGATGGGGATAGGCGAACGTTGGCAAGGATTGTACAACGAAGCACAAGACCATGGTACCGCAAATAGCAGCAGAGTTGCACACCAGTCGGAATGATCCCGTTTCCATCATAATAGTTCGTCGGGAACTTCATCATGCCGGTATTTATGGCTGTGCTGCAATCCACAAACCTCTGATTACCAACATCAATGCAACAAAACGTGTAATATGGTGCAATACACGAAAAATTACATCAAAAATTTTTATTTTAATACATTTACACATTAAAAGCATATAAAAACTGGATTGCTAAAGACTGGCAACGTGTCATCTGGTCTGATGAATCGTGCTACACATTGTTTCCCTCCACTGATAGAGTGTACATCTGACGAAAACCTGCAGAAGCGTTAATACCCCGACTATTTGGTTCCGACTGTTAAGCATGGAGGTGGATCCCTGATGCTATGTACCTGATGCCATATTATGGCATTCCTTAGGACCATTAGTTATTATGCAGGGTCTTGTCACATCCGCAACGTACGAAACCATTCTCGGGGACCACCTGCACCAAAGTTGCGGTCATTGTTCCCTAATGACCGTCGCTGGTTTCAAGCGAATAATGCACTCGAGCATTGTTCGAAACGTACCAAGTTGTGGTTTGCAGAGCATGAAGATGAGGTACAACAGCTACCCTGGCCACCACAATATTATTGAACATATGTGGTTGTTGTTGTTGGGTTGTTTTACCTCTGAGCGGCACTTTTTTGCACACCATGGGCTAAATGGCCAGGTCACATGGACCTCGAAGGCTCAGAGAAGGTTGGGGGAGGGGACCCACCGGAACAGCTGTTGGGAGACAGATGTAGCCTCCCGTCAAGGCCATCCAGCGTGTTCTTTAACGTGCACAGGGTATGGCTCTCCCGCACACGGGGCCACGGCTTAACGTCCCATCCGACGGACGGCGGCCTTTCCAACATATGTGGTAATATTAGAAGCGAAAGGGCAGATCACATTTTGCACCTCCAGCATTACTGGCACAGTTGGACCATGTTTTACAGGAAGAATGGTCCCACATTTCATTACCGTATGTGCATGACTTGTATAAGTCTATTCCAGGTCAAATTGCGTCTGTTCTGAACGCCCGAGGTGGTCCTACAGCTTATTAATAAAATGCTCTCCATAAAGAGTAAATGTTTCCATTATTTTGATAAACCCTGTAGTTCTGATTTTTCCACTTCCTTCGACTGGAAAAAGGGAATGGTGAGCTATTAAAAGAATTCAGAAGTTGAGTTAGAATAGTTTACATGTTAACTGACTAAAAATTCTGGAACCGCATTTTTTGCAAAGGTCCCACATAAAGCAAGTTAACTTCTCATCATTGCTTTATAGGTTGCCACTAATTCACACTTAAAGTTTGCGAAATTCAGTATTTTCTCTTGATTGGTTAAGCTTCAACGTTTCTGGGGCGGGGGTGGCTCAGTCGGTAGCGCGCCAGGCTCGTAATCTGTAGTTCCCAGGTTCGAGTCCCAGCTGGGTCAGCGTTGAGATTTATCTCCGCAAAATTCCCCGCCCTGCCCACGGTCAGTAGGGGACACCGATGGGCTTGGAAAGGCCGCCGTCCGTAGGATGGGACGTTAAGCCGTGGACCCGTGTGCGGGAGAGCCATACCCTGTGCACGTTAAAGAACACGCTGGATGGCCTTGACGGGAGGCTACCATCTGTCTCCCAACAGCTGTTCCAGTGGGTCCCCTCCCCCAACCTTCTCCGAGCCTTCGGGGTCCATGTGACCTGGCCATTTAGCCCATGGTGTGCAAAAAAGTGCCGCTCAGAGGCAAAACAACCCAACCCTTCAATGTTTCAAACGTAATCTGTTAAAGTCAGAACAATCATTGTATCAGAAAGGCTTAAACAGTGGGCCTAAAAATCAGACGAAAAACTCGCTCAGAAAAATAATTTGTCAATCAGGGTTAAGAAACTAAAAAAGAAACGCGAAAAAAACTGGAGCATGTGACTTATTTTCCTAGTATTGTTTTGTAAGCGAGATATAAAAAGAGGTCACGTAACTGCCGAGTTAAAAAAGAGGCGAAGTTCTTCTGTTATGAGCAAAGTGGAAATCTCATCTATCAAACGAAGGCAAGCATTGCTGTTGATTCGGAATCGTTTTTGTTGCAGACAGAGGCCAATTAATTAGAGAGCATTTGTTGGGAACGACCTTGCTCGATTTTGAAGCGCACCACTTGCAAAAGTATCGGCAATGCAGTTCCTGTTCTGCAACGGAGAAGGTCGTTTGCTTTCACCCACTGAGGGCCGGCATCGTTCTTTCTCGATTCGGACGAATCGAGTTTATTTTCGCATTGTTTCGTTTGTCTTCTTGGCTGTGTCGGTGCTCATTCACGAATTGGAAATGGAAACAAAACGCGCATTGTGAAAGAACGATGCGTGACCACTTGGCCAATCCAGGTGCCGTCGAATAAGTGACAGGAAAGATTTCTTTTGAAAGGAATGAAAGGGAAACCTTGCCACCGATAAAGGAAACACTTGTAAGAGGTTCTGGTTTTCAGTTTCATTATCAATAAGGAAAAAAAAAAGTCTTTGGTAAAGTGATCAAGATACGAGGCTGTGCAGCGAGTTGCATGTTGAGCTGTGGTGGAAAACGATCTGAGGTCTAAAACAAAGTAAATTCTAGCTTAAATCGCAACTAATGGGATCACAACGAAGGAGTTGTTTTACCTCTGAGCGGCACTTTTTTGCACACCATGGGCTAAATGGCCAGGTCACATGGACCCCGAAGGTCCCGAAGGCTCAGAGAAGGTTGGGGGAGGGGACCCACTGGAACAGTTGTTGGGAGACAGATGGTAACCTCCCGTCAAGGCCATCCAGCGTGTTCTTTAACGTGCACAGGGTATGGCTCTCCCACACACGGGGCCACGGCTTAACGTCCCATCCGACGGACGGCGGCCTTTCCAAGCCCATCGGTGTCCCCTACTGACCGTGGGCAGGGCGGGGAATTTTGCGGAAATAAATCTCAACGCTGACCCAGTTGGGACTCGAACCTAGGAACTACAGATTACGAGTCTGGCGCGCTACCGACTAAGCCACCCCCGCCCCTACAACGAAGGAGAAACTCAGGGCTGCTGTAGGTGAAAATGGGAAGGTTGGATTGTGTGCGCACAATGAGAAAAATGGCCAGGTAATAAGGACCCCAAGGGCCCAGAGAAGCTTAACAGTCACATCCACCTGCGGAATTCCACCTAAGCTAAGCTACCGTTAGGACTTTGCGATATGAGGAACCTAGAAAAAAAAACCCATTTCAAATTTTAATGTACAGCAGTTGTGAATTTGCATTTAGTCGTTGTAATAATGGCCAACAATGCCGCAAAAAAAGCTATCTGCCTTAAGCATCTTGTGCCTCATAAGTAACATACTTCGTAGTCTGTTATTTTTAGATATCATTAATGATTTTGCTATCGAAGAGATCACGAAAAAATGCATTTCACTATTTAAAGTAATCTATTACGCAATCGTCCCGTGGCCGAGTGGCTAGCACGCTTGGCTACTGATATAAGGGACCTGGGTTCGAGCCCGGATTAGGCATAGATGTGTGTCGTTTTTCTGCTGAGGTCTTGCCATACTCTCAGATCTCCTACTGTGGCATATAAACTGACAGTCTCCTGTCAGACATCTGTGGCAAGCAGATGCTTGAGGGGGTATTTATTTATTACGCAAACATTGTTCATCTTTACACAATCATCATTGTATACCAATATTAAAAAAATGTTTTCGTCACATCCGTTTCATGTTCATTTTTTAATGTTCCTTTCACTAAGAATAATAAACATACATTCAAATTTTTGTGGCTTCATAAACTAGACATATGTAGCTTAGGGCCTCGAAAGGTCAAAATCCAGTCGTGGTCTCATCAGAAAGACGACGACCTTTGAAGACCCATTGGCGTTATCTTTCTCGCTGAGGAGAAAGTAAGGAAAGAGTCACATCCACCTGGGAAGAACCTGGGAAGTGCAGGGTCTGAAGAGTGACCCACGGAATCAGTTCTCTCTCCAGTGGCGAAGACTTAATAGCTATCAATGCAAAGAACGAAAGACTCCAACAGCTATTAACAACTACTGCTTTCACCAGCAAGCATTTCAGCCATCTTGCTACGCACATTAAGACTCCAACAGCTATTAACAACTACTGCTATCACCAACAAGCATTTCAGCCATCTTGCTACGCACATTAAGACTCCAACAGCTATTAACAACTACTGCTATCACCAACAAGCATTTCAGCCATCTTGCTACGCACATTAAGACTCCAACAGCTATTAACAACTACTGCTATCACCAGCAAGCATTTCAGCCATCTTGCTACGTACATTAAGACTCCAACAGCTATTAACAACTACTGCTATCACCAACAAGCATTTCAGCCATCTTGCTACGCACATTAAGACTCCAACAGCTATTAACAACTACTGCTATCACCAACAAGCATTTCAGCCATCTTGCTACGCACATTAAGACTCCAACAGCTATTAACAACTACTGCTATCACCAGCAAGCATTTCAGCCATCTTGCTACGTACATTAAGACTCCAACAGCTATTAACAACTACTGCTATCACCAACAAGCATTTCAGCCATCTTGCTACGCACATTAAGACTCCAACAGCTATTAACAACTACTGCTATCACCAACAAGCATTTCAGCCATCTTGCTACGCACGTTAAGACTCCAACAGCTATTAACAACTACTGCTATCACCAACAAGCATTTCAGCCATCTTGCTACGCACATTAAGACTCCAACAGCTATTAACAACTACTGCTATCACCAACAAGCATTTCAGCCATCTTGCTACGCACATTAAGACTCCAACAGCTATTAACAACTACTGCTATCACCAACAAGCATTTCAGCCATCTTGCTACGCACATTTAAGACTTCAACAGCTATTAACAACTACTGCTTTCACCAACAAGCATTTCAGTTTTTTTTCTTCGTGTCACGTGACACGAAGGTTGCCAGATCACTAATTTCTAAAAAAATCGTTGCCAGATATTTTTTCTGAATTTTGTAATCAACCCTAGTGTTCAGATACTTTTTAATATATACAGGGTGATTCAAAACTTATCGTTCAATTTCGTGGGGAGGTAAGGAATACGTCAGGAAACCGATTTCACATAGGAAAGAATGTCCGCAAATGTACGCATGCGTGTGTAGAGGGCGCTGTGTGTATCCAACCAGTGTACAGGTCGCCCGACCACTCCCGCTGTCATCAGTGTACGAGCTGACTTACTAGTGATAAGATGAATCGTTTTACGCATCAAGAGCTAGCGGATATGCATCTCGCATATGGGGCAGCTGGCGAAAGCGGCTGCCGAGCTAGGCAAGTTTACGAAGACCGATACCCCAACAGAAGAATACCGCAGCATCAAATGTTTGCACGTGTGCATCGCAATCTGCGCGAACGTGGTTCACTGCGCAGCAACATGCAGGATATGGGGAGAAGACGACTGACGCGCGGACTGTCAACGTCGCAGAACAAGTTCCTACAGTCCATCGAAGATAATCCGAATACCAGCACACGAGCTATTGCTAGGCAGCTTGGGGTCTCTCAGTCAGCAGTGTGGCGGATACTGCACGAGGAACATGTGCATCCTTACCATCTGCAAAGGGTGCAGTTACTGCATCCTGACGATTATCCGAAGCGTGTGGAATTTGCGCAATGGTTCATGCAGAAAGGTGCCGTGGACCCCAGTTTTCCAGCTTCTGTCCTTTTTACAGATGAAGCTTCATTCACTCGTGAAGGTGTGTTCAATACACACAATTCACATGTGTGGGCTTACGACAACCCGCATGGTACGAGAAGTCACGCTGCGCAACATCGTTTTGCCGTAAATGTGTGGGCTGGAATCATTGGTGACTGTTTGTTGGGACCTTACTTGCTACCGCCCCGATTGGACGGCCGGAAATACCTAATATTTCTCGAGACAGTGTTACCGACTTTTCTGGGCGCTGTTCCTGCACATATCCGCCGAGATATGTGGTATCAACATGACAGGGCCCCAGCCCATAGCACAATTGTTGCGCGTGATTACCTGAACCGAACATTCGGAGCTCGATGGATCGGTAGAGGTGGACCGATCGCTTGGCCACCCAGGTCACCTGATTTATCGCCCATGGATTTCTTTTTGTGGGGGGCCATGAAAGACCATGTGTACGAGACCCCCGTCGACAGTGAAATGGACCTAGTTGCACGAATAGTGGCCGCCGCAGGCATTGTCCGTGATATGCCAGGCGTTTTTGAAAATGTTCGGAGGTCAATGCAACGGCGCTGTGAATCCTGTGTCTGTGTAAATGGTAGCAATTTTGAGCACCTACTGTGAACCTATACTTTACCTTGTTGGAATAAAAGTCACATTCGTTACCACTTAACTGTACTGTTTCCTCGTGTTCACTTTACTTGTCCATTTAGTTCATGTAGATGACGTTTGCGGACATACTTTCCTATGTGAAATCAGTTTCCTGACGTATTCCCTACTTCCCCACGAAATTTGAACGATAAGGTTTGAATCACCCTGTATAATGCATATGAATATACAGGGTGAATCTGAAAAAGTGGGCAAAACTTTACGGGGTGGTAGAACGCAGCTATACGAGCAATATTCGTCATAGAAAGTATGAGCGGAACGCAAACGGCGAGCCGCTAGGTGGCGTTGGAAATGGTATAAAAGGGTCGGTCCTCGCACCCAACGGCATTTCTACCGTGGATTGCCGAGAGGATGGCTGGTTATACTAACCACGAAATGGCAGATATGCACTTTGTGTACGGTGCGGCGGACGGGAATGCAAGTGAGGCACAGAGTATCTCCTCTCCTTCTTGTGTTCATTCTTTAAATGTGACAGTGGAAAACTACCTTTTAACTTCTCACCGCTTGCGTTCCGATCATACATTCTATGACGAATATTTCTCGTATAGCTGCGTTCTACCACCCCGTAAAGTTTTGTCCACTTTTTCAGATTCACCCTGTATAATGCAATGAATATGGAGCGTGTGCAGTTACCGTTCACGGCAAACTGGAGGGGTTGCGGTTAATGTTCATAGCACATTGGATCATGTGAGCTCACAAAGACCTGGATCGTGTGGGCTCACTCACAGAAATATTGAGCGTGTGCAGTTACCGTTCACAGCAAACTGGACCGTGTGCAGTTACTGCACACGCTTCAGTTTGCTGTGAACGGTAACTGGAGCGTGTACAGTTGCTGTACACGCTCCAGATATTTTTCCTGAATTCTGTAATCAACCAGTGTTCGGATACTTTTTTGAGCGACTGTAGGTGGTCATATTATTTTGATACTAGATCGTGTGGGGCTCACTCACGGAAATATTGAGCGTGTGCAGTTACCGTTCACAGCAAACTGGAGCGTGTGCAGTAACTGCACACGCTTCAGTTTGCTGTGAACGGTAACTGGAGCGTGTACAGTTGCTGTACACGCTCCAGATATGTTTCCTGAATTCTGCAATCACGTGACACGAAGGTTGCCAGATCACTAATTTCTAAAAATATTGTTGCCAGATATTTTTTCTGAATTCTGTAATCAACCATAGTGTTCGGATACTCTTTTGAGCGACTGTACAATAACAGGGTGGTTCCGAATCAACGTTTAATTTTAAAACAGCTGCAGTTATTCAGATTCAATTACAGCTCGGCTTTCGAAAAATTTCCATTCCCATTGAATATACGTTTAACGTTACATTGCAACACATTTTAGAGAAATCGATCTCTTCCAGCTGCTGCAGCGCTTGATTACAGTTAATAAGTCAAAATGTGTTGGCTTCGTGAGTTGTATGATTAGTGTTGGCACGCGACGAAGCTCAAAGCTATGATCCCCCCCCCTCCACCACCACCCCTCCTTTAACCCTTCTCCGCATTCGCCAGTATCCAGTCACTCGTCTGGTTGCTGCTGTTGACAAGGCAAAGAAAACACCTTGACGTGATAATTGCATGTTTTGAAGCAAAAGGAATACAAAACTGATATTCGCTCGGGAATTCCCTATAAAGGATGCAACTACTCAAATATCGATCGTGCAATACACTATCTGTAAATGACACGTGTTATTCACGGACATAGAGGGAAAATCGCACGCTGTTTCATGTACCTATGGTCTTATTTATTTCACTGTTGTGTCAAAAAAATGATTCTTATTACTTTTATTCAAACAATGCAGCTGTTGAAATTGTTCGATTAAACATATATATTATTCACAATGTTCATTAAATATGTGTTAAATTTAACTTTGCACAGATTCTGAATGTTGTTAAGTTGTTTTAACATGGGATGTTGGCTCTGTGCCACTTTGGTATTATTATTCAGAGTATAGATTAAGTTGCCATTAATGTTAGTGGAATGATATCCATCAGCCAATTCTTGGTGTGCAGAGTTCGTCTTTGCAATTTGCTTCCTAAAGATTGCTTTTGAAATTGATGAACTGAGCACTAAACATAAATTTCACAGAGGGTGCTTCAAGTGCCAACAGGCAGAGCAAATGTGCCGGAGTGCAAGGGACTGCAGAGCAAATGGTCAGATGCCGGGTGGCTCAGTCGATAGTGCGTAATCTGCAATTCCCAGGTTCGAGTCCCGCCTGGATCAGCGTCGAAATTTATCTCAGCAAAACTCCCTGCCCTATTGTCTGTCAGTAGGAGACACCGATGGGCTTGGAAAGACCGCCATCCGTCGGATGGAACGTTAAGTCGTGGCCCCGCGTGCGAGAGACCCTGTGCACGTTAAAGAATACGCTGTATGGCCTTGACGGGAGGCTACCATCTATCTCCCAAGAGCTGTCCAGTGGTTTCACTCTCCCCAACCTTCTCTGAGCCCTTCGGGTCTTTGTGACCTGGCCATTTAGCCCATTGTACGGAAAAAAAGTGATGCTCAGAGGTAAAACAACCCAAAGCAATTGGTCTGAGCTCATTTTCCGGATAAGGCAAAAATATTTTCTTTGTCCTGTTGCTTAAATCTTTCTCTTCAGTGAAGGATATTTTCGGAAAGTAAGTCTTTGACAGATTACTTTCACCCTAATACTTTCATCGTATTTATCGTGGTAAGGTTTCGAAATTTCAAATTTTTTAATTCTCTGCTCACAGTTTTCCTTGAAAATGGATTTCTTAAGTACTGCCAGCCGTCATCTCTCTCAGCTGACGAACTGCAGCAGCTCCGTTTTCCTGTAAAGTTCGTGCTCCTGTTCCTATCTGTTAGAATCTTATTTCTCCCGCATTTGCCACGACTGAAGGACTTTTTTGAGACTATTCTATTCCCCCTACAATGGGGATATTGTGCCCGGTAATTTTACGCTGAGTTCTATCATCTCCTTTAAGGATGCTCCTACTCATCTCCTTCCAACGATCAGCCCTTTTCGAAGTCAACCAGTTCAGTCGCATTCCCTCCCGCCATGCCTTTACAACTCTCAAAGCACTTCGTTTCTCTACCTTGGCATTTCATGATATGTTGGGCAAGATTTCATGTTCATAATAATTTGACCGAGCAGTGTCGGAGTTGTACAAGAAAAACAACAGAAAGACTTTCGAAACACTTTTTTTCTTCCTTTATTGTGTTTTGATGTTAGTTATTAAAGTAATCATACTTCTTTGTTACTGGAATAAAGCAATCTGACACAAATCACATGAGATTGGATTGTTTTACCTCTGAGCGGCATTTTTTTGCACACCATGGGCTAAATGGCCAGGCCACAAAGACCCCGAAGGCTCAGAGAAGGTTGGGGGAGGGGACCCACTGGAACAGCTGTTGGGAGACAGATGGTAGTCTACCATCAAGGCCATCCAGCGTATTCTTTAACGTGCACAGGGTATGGCTCTCCCGCACACGGGGCCACGGCTTAAAGTCCCATCCGACGGACGGCGGCCTTTTCAAGCCCATTGTCCCCTACTGACCGTGGGCAGAGCGGGGGTTTTGCGGAGATAAATCTGAACACTGACCCAGCTGGGACTCGAACCTGGGAACTACAGATTGCGAGCCTGGCGCGCTACCGACTGATCCACCCCCGCCCCAAAAATCACATGGGCCGGACCATAAGTGTCGCAGACTAGATGCAGCACGCGAGCCGCAAGTAGACTATAAACACTAAATTGTAATGCAAGCTTATTATGCAGTGAAAATAATGTCTCTTATCGAAAAAAACTGTTCCTTAACTCTTGGTCATAGATACATTACAATGGGTGAAATGATCATTGAAAAAATAATGCAGATTCTGGAGTGATATATTTTTTATTAAGAAGTGATTTTGTATTATTTGAATGTTCATTTACATCTTATGCCAATATATTAATTTAAAAGAGGATACGAATGTGGAAACTCTGGGTAATGAATAGGCAATGTTTATTGTAAACTCTGAGACTGTAAACTCAAGAGTAATCGAAAAAAAAGGAACATGCTTCAAATATTCGTAAAAGTTTAAAGATAAATTTAAAATGCGGATAGTTACAATGCATTGCATATTCGTATTGTTATTAGACATGTATGGGAAAAGCATTTATTCACCCATAAGAGTGTGATGCCGCAAAAGCAACCTTCGATAGCGGAAACAAATTGGCAGGAAGACTTTTTGTAAAAAGGTACTGCTCACAGATTAAACATCCCAACACAACCCTCTTAGCGGCGTATTTTTATAACTAAAGATAGCATTGTCTATTTAATATTACGATCGATAGAAAAAGTTTGAAAGATGATGATTCGTAGTGCATGAAACTAACGCTATTTCCCTTTCAAATTCAACTGAGGATTCTACATCTCCTCTGTTATGAGACAGTAGTTCGAATCTTATTCGTTACTCAGATGACTATTCTGCTTCACCCACATTGATGTCGAATTGCTTGTTCAAAAATCGTCTTCATCCATACTCCAATGGAACCCAAAAGACTTAACATGCAGCCCTGCAGAACATTCTGTAAAACGTTGACGACAATCTTTATCACAAAACTCTTCAGGAATCCGTTTGAATGAGAACGAAATTTTTGTCTTGGTAACAGCGTAATGACAAAGCGTGAGTGGGCACTGAAGAGACTAGGAGAATGCGCAGTTGATGCTTTTACAGTTTTTAACGGTCATTGGTGAATGACCTATCGATCCCCTTTCAATCAACCAATGATCTAGGGGCGGTGGTGGCTCAGTCGGTAGCGCGCCAGTCTCGTAATCTGTAGTTCCCAGGTTCGAGTCCCAGCTGGGTCAGCGTTGAGATTTAACTCCGCAAAATTCCCCGCCCTGCCCACGGTCAGTAGGGGACACCGATGGGCTTGAATAAGGCCGCTGTCCGTCGGATGGGACGTTAAGCCGTGGCCCCGTGTGCGGGAGAGCCATACCCTGTGCACATTAAAGAACACACTGGATGGCCTTGACAGGAGGCTACCATCTGTCTCCCAACAGCTGTTCCAGTGGGTCCCCTTCCCCAACCTTCTCTGAGCCTTCGGGGTCCATGTGACCTGGCCATTTAGCCCATGGTGTGCAAAAAAGTGCCGCTCAGAGGTAAAACAACCCAACCCAACCAATGATCTATGAGGACTGTCAAGTGTTAACTGCGCAGTCTCCTAGTCTTCCCTGTTGTTCTCTTACGTTGAGCAAATGAATAACAATAACAGCTAATCACAGAGGAGGGTTAACATGTCTCACCAATTCCGTCTCCTTAGCTTCTGCGCTGTGCTCCGTTTTCCACAGATTGTGGTAATAGAAAAACAATTGGGAATAAAAGGAAAGGTAATTGCTGACTCCTTTACTTAAAGTATGATGATGTCAGAGCTGTTATTGCTAACATATTGGTACCCTAACATGCTTTACAAGTATTTTTGTTTCTGTCAGTTGTAATGACTTGTAAGCTCTTTTTCTAGCTTTTCAAGAAGCCATCACATTTGCATGAGATTATGGAAACCTATCATAAGAGGTGAAAGAATTCGAAAATTGGGTCAGATTCATAAATTAACGCGAAAGTAGATATTTTGTTTTCTTTTGTATCTTTCTCGTCTAGGTGTTGTTCATATCTTTTGAGTTCTTACAAGCATTATCGTATTGTAAAAAGATATTTTCCTGTTATATTCACGGATTTCACTGAAATTTCGATGTTAAAGGCACACGTATTTCAGACATGAAATTGGATTCTGGCTGATTTGAGACATGAATTCTGACAAATGATTCAGACACATCAGAAAATCCAATTCATGTCTTTCTCATTCATGTCTGAATTTTGATGATTCTGAAAAAGAATGATTCTGGCTGATTTCAGACATGAAAATGTAAAAAGGGAATCCGTACTCAATGTCTAATTAATGTAGTCCTTTGAACGATTAAAAGAGGAGGCTGCTAATGTTGTTTTAGACCTTCTTCATTTGAATGCAACACGATGTCCTGAGTAGCAACATTGTCAGGAACTACGTAATGTGCATGATGTATGTTAAGATGAGACATATTTTTTAGCCTTAAGCTGACCTCAAATATTAGCTGTGAAATTCGAAACCAGTTTTGTCTTCTTATTTATTATTTAATGGAATAAATTAAAACCTGTTATTGCTTCAAGATACAACTTAAATATTTCACTCAGAGCTGCCAATTGTTAAACCGTCGCCAAGGTTTTGGCAAACGGCTTAAACTAGTGAGACGTAATCTTCGTATCATGCCTAACGTAAGCCTTATCAGCTTTTTGAAATTACTTACTTATTCAGATTATTATCCTACAGAAAGAAAATAATGCAACTGACAATAATTATACTTAAAGTTAAGGCACACTATTTCCAATTGCAGAGGAGAGATTCCTTAACAAAAGAGAAAATCAATTTAATATTAATGAAATGGAAGTCGAGTAATTTCACTTGGCATGAGAAAGAAGTAGGCCAAGACCATGGAACATGCTAACGTTACACCCACCCATGCCCTTGAAGAGCTGCCAAATAGAGAAGGTCATGGACATAACTTTGGATGGCAACAAGGCCTGGGAGTTGCTCTGCTTACAAGTCATTACAGCTGACAAAAACAAAAATACTTGTAAAGCATGTTAGGATGTCTCTTTTGCTTTCAGGTTCCCCTTACTCGAAAACTGTCAGATATCAACAGATGTACTTCTCCGTTTTTTGAAGAGAGGAAACAATAAGACAACTTTTCATCCAAACTTTGTAGTAAGGTGGCTAATATTTTTTTAATTCTGCGGGGTTCGTAGTACAGAAGAAAATCCTTCTCGTAAAGATCAAGGATGATCATAAACAAGAATTTTTTAATAAATAAAACAAAGAACAACAGAACTTTACTTTTCGACTCTTTTCTGTACTTGAGGGTTGCTTGCCGTCTCTAGACAGCATTTCTCACAACTTTCTTTTATTCATTACTTCTTCTAGAAGGCCTCTTTATCTCATCGCTTCCTCTAAATCATCTCTCCATTCTGCTGTCATAATCTCATGCAGATGTTATGGTTTCTTGAAAAGTTCATAGATTAGCAATATCAGCTCTGCCATCAGGATACTTCAAATAATGGAGTTAGAAATTATCTTTCTATTATCCGCAGTTCTGTTTCCATTACCATTAGGGCACAGCACACAAGATAAGGAGGCGGAAACCCTGCATATGTGAATCACATGGGCCGGACCATAAGTGTCGCTGACTAGATGCAGCACGCGAGCCGCAAGTACACTATAAACACTACAAGACAGCATTTCTCACTACTTCCTTTTATTCATGATCTTCTTCTAGAAGGCCTCTTTATCTCATCGCTTCCTCTAAATCATCTCTCCATTCTGCTCCCTGTCCTTCCTACCTCTTCCACTGGGTTCCCATTTCTTTGCCCATATTCTGATTCTATTTCATTCATACTCGTACACTACTGGTACACTATATCAGTACTTGTATAACATTACTACTCGTACACTATATCAGTACTCGTATCACATTGCACTTCTTGAGCTTCTTTAATTCTTTCATTTTCTTTCATTTCTCATTTTATTTATTCTAGTCTTCCCCGCACATTTTCTCCAGAAACCCACCTCAACTGTCCTTCTTACCTTAAAGGTTAGCCTTTCTGTCAGCGTCCACGTTTCTGATTCATATCAGATCATTCTCTACAATTGTAGCAAAAAACTACATTTATTCCTTGGGGATAAACTTCCATCTCACATAATACATGAAAGTAAACGTTTTTATTCTTTCCTTTGTTATTTTTGTTCTTGCTGTCTCTTCCTCCATGGATCAGAGACTTCAGATGATTCAACATGTCCACCTTTCTCTATATTTCTGCATCTACTCCGATAAGTTTTATTCCATTATCATCTGATCGCAAAAAGGGATGATCTAGATTTATGAAAATATTCTGCCCATCAATCCCTTTGAATGATTTAATTTCCTCTGCTTCAATTATGCTGTTCTCATCCATGATGATGTTTTCAACACGATTTCTTTTATAGGCTCTAAATTTCCTCCTCCTTATCTTGTGTGGTGTGCCCTAATGGTAATGGAAACAAAACTGGGGATAATAGAAAGATAATTTCTAACTCCATTATTTGAAGTATCTTGATGGCAGAGCTGATATTGCTAATCTATGAACTTTTCAAGAAACCATAACATCTGCATGAGATTATGGCAATCACTCAGCGAATAACAGGTGAGAGAATTTGCAAAATCGGACGTTTGTATAATAAACGACCATTTGCTTCAACATATGCGACAGTTTATGCAACGAAATCTGAAACTTTAAGTAACATTTACGCAGTCGTATCAGAATAATATGACCACCTACCATACATATACTTTGGTAGGTGGTCATATTATTCTGATACGACTGTCTATGTTTTGTTTGGCTCAAATGATGGAGCGTAATAAGGATCTTTTATTCAATATTTCAGTAAATCCGTCCCTTTGCTTGCTGATTTTTGTTTCATAGACTTTTCAAACGAGAATGATATTGAACTTCGAAAATGAACTTGATCCACGAAACAGAAAAGAAATGGCGGCTACAAGTGAATAATGTATCAGCCAGAATCCAATGTATCAGCCAGAATCCAATGTATCAGCCAGAATCCATTGTATCAGCCAGAATCCAATGTATCAATCAGAATCCATTGTATCAACCAGAATCCATTGTATCAGCCAGAATCCAATGTATCAACCAGAATCCATTGTATCAGCCAGAATCCATTGTATCAGCCAGAATCCATTGTATCAGCCAGAATCCATTGTATCAGCCAGAATCCAATGTGTCGAAGTCTCAAACCAGTAGAGTTATTTGGAACCAATTTCCAACATCGTATTCTTCTTTCTTTTGTGATTATTGATATCATTGTCGCATTATAATCACCGAATATGCGACTCTGTGACAGGACAAATATTTCGTGTTTCAAACCGGACATTGGTTTCAGTATTCTTAGGTATTTTTCTATTAGACGATATATCGTTCCTCAACTACTGCATCTCTGGTTAGATCGACAAAACAAATAAAAAGTATACAAACCTCAAAAGATACCTGCTTCATTTCTCATAAATAAAATTTTTCTATCATTGGTTCGTGACGCACCAATGGTGGATTCATTTAGATTGGGGTTGTTTTACCTCTGAGATGCACTTTTATTTGCACACAATGGGCTAAATGGCCAAGTCAAAAGGGCCCCAAGGACTCAGAGAAGATTGGGGAAAGGGGATTCACTGCGCATCTGTTATGGGACAGAAGGAAGCCTCTTATTAAGACCATCCAGCGTGGTTTTCAATGTGCACAAGATATGGTTCTCATGAACACGGAACCATCGTTTAACATCCCATTATACGGACGTCGTCATTTCAAGCCCACCTGTGTCCCCTTTCTGACCGGGGGAAGGATGAGGTTAGCGAAAACAAATCTCACATCTAGCCCAGTTGGGACCTGAACCTAGGAACTTCAGTTTACGAATCTGGCGCGCTACCGACTGAGCCACCCTCCCCAATAGGGACGTTCGATGCATAATTGTATTCTAACGGCAGTTGAATAGTTAATTTAAATTATTTGTTTTTTAGTAATGATACACAGTCCGATGAAGTTAAGGCAGTTTGATTAGCGTTACTTGCCTGCTTCAAAGCATCTCTATTTTGACTTAGGATAGCGCATCTTACAATAAATCACACAGACACGCATTCTTTTTTTTATTTCAAACGGTATTGGTTGGGAATTCAACAGGCGATCTCTTGCTAAGCCATTATAGGATATTTCATGAGCGATGTAAGAAGTTGCATTGTGAGCAACCCAGAAAACAGAAGTACAAAAATAGCTTTTCCTCACTATTGTTCAAAACGAGGCCGTCATTGCCGCTCGATGTTGGAAGAAATGTGCAAAAGCAACAACTGAATTATTTCACCTCTATTTGGAAACAGCTCGAGGTGAGAGAGAAAGTGATCGAATGCCGACTCTACCTGCATGCCTGCTTTGGCTTTTGTTTGCCCTGACCCGAAACAGATGAAGCGAGGCACTGGCGAAGCGTGACTTTTTGGAGTAAGGGAAGCCATTACCAAAAGCTGCGCTGCAACTAAATCGGAACGGCGTCTTGATACTCGATGTTTCGAATCATGGAAGAGGAACACTGTTCTGGTACTCGATGTCTACAAATCGTTGAATAGCAACGTCGTTCCGGTACTCTATTTTTCCGAATCATTGAACGGGAACGCCGTTCGGGTACCCAATGTTTACGAATCATTGAGTGAAAGAAGTTATGTATATTTTTTAAAATCAAATATTAGTGTCACATTGATTGCAAAACTAAGTCTAGTAACTAGAGTGTGGGGAGGGGGAGGTTGCGAATACAATCTACTCCTTATTGAAGAAAGTTTTTAAAAAAAACTGTTCATTGTCGTTCCTGTGACCAAGTGAATAAGCCTGTTTGGCTGCTAATGTTATGAACCTGAATAATAAAGGTTATGAACCTGGGGGTGGGGGTGGCTCAGTCGGTAGCGCACCAGGCTCGTAATCTGCAGTTCCCAGGTTCGAATTCCAGCTGTGTCAGCGTTGAGATTTATCTTCGTGGAACTCCCCATCCTACCCACGGTCAGTAGGGGACACAGATGGGCATGGAAAGGCCGCCGTCCGTGGGATGGAACGTTAAGCCGTGGTTCCGTGTGCGGGAGAGCCATACCCTGTGCACGTTAAAGAACATACTGGATGGCCTTCATAGGAGGCTATCATCTGTCTCCCAACAGCTGTTCCAGTGGGTCTCCTCCCCCTAACCTTCTCTGAGCCTTCAGGGTCCTTGTGACCTAGCCATTCAGCCCATGGTGTGCAAAAAAGTGCCTCTCAGAGGTAAAACAACCCAACCCATATCTCCGCACAACTCCCCGCCTTCCCACGGTCAGTAGGGGACACCGATCGGCTTGGAAAGGCCGCCGTCCGTCGGATAGGACGTTAAGCCGTGGCTCCGTGTGCGGGAGAGCCATACCCTGCGCACGTTAAAGAACACACTGGATGGCCTTGACGGGAGGCTACCATCTGTCTCCCAACAGCTGTTCCAGTGGGTCTCCTCCCCCTAACCTTCTCTGAGCCTTCGGGGTCCTTGTGATCTGGCTATTCAGCCCATGGTGTGCAAAAAAGTGCCGCTCAGAGATAAAACAACCCAACTTATGAACCTATATAATAGTTCAAGCCCCGGATAAAAGACATTAATATTTTCTTTCTGCTGAGGTCTCGCCCTTCTCACAAATCTTCTCTGAGGCTTATTATACTGACAGGCTCCTGTCAGATTCCTATTGGCAAGCTGCTGTTTGAGAGGGAATTTGTTCATTCATTTCTTCATTAACTGATATTAATAAAAACGTTAATAAAATTTGTGAAAACTCCATACTTCCAAATATTTTTTTCCAATCGTCGCTTCACCACAGACTGGATATAAAGATTCCTAAATTTCATTCTTGCTATTTTTTTTTAATTGCCATTGTGTGCGTGCTTGAATAATGGCATTATTGTTATTAATAATACGGTACAATTTCGTCTTCCGATGCCGAATTCTATAAACACACATGTGTGGAAGTTGCCTCCTTCTTATACTAGAATTAAATCGTTTTAACCCTCAACAGCATTTTTGTGCATCCATAGGCTTAAGGTGCAGGTCAATAGGGCTCAGAATTAAGTAGGGGAAAAAGGATCCACTGAACAATTGTTAAGAGACGGACGGAAATCTCCCGTTAAGATCAACCAGAGCATCCTTCAACGTACAGTCGCTCAAAAAAATATCCGAACGCTATGGTTGATTACAGAATTCAGAAAAAATATCTGGCAAAGACTTTTTTAGAAATTAGTGATCTGGCAACCTTCGTGCCACGTGATTGCAGAATTCAGGAAAAATATCTGGAGCGTGTACAGCAACTGCACACGCTCAATATTTCCGTGAGTGAGCCCACATGATCCAGGTCTTTGTAAGCTCACACGATCCAATGTGCTGTGAACATTAACCGCAATCGCTCCAGTTTGCTGTGAAAGGTAACTGCACACGCTCCATATTCATTGCATTATATATTCATACGCATTATATATGTTAAAAAATATTCGAACACTATGGTTGATTACAGTATTCAGAAAAAATATCTGGCAAAGACTTTTTTAGAAATTAGTGATCTGGCAACCTTCGTGTACGTACACGAAGGTTCCCAGTTCACTAATTTATAATTCAATATTAACATACATCATGCACATTACGTAGCTCCTGACACATAATAGGTGGGACCGCAGACAGCTACTTTAGTAGTCCTGATGTAAACTAATGTTTCACGATTAATATGATACGTATACCTATTCCCTATGTTCGCGAGATGAGTGAACAACTGTTCATTTACCATTAAGTGGTATGAAAGCCCCTAATCTCGACTAAACCTTTTCGTTCATTAATACATTTTTTTAATTTGAATCGTACTCGCTGAATTTCTTTCGAAAACTCAGTGACAAAATTAATAAATTGTGCAATTTCACATTTTTGAAAAGCGACAGAATTTCTTACATGAATTATTTTAAACTTTCCTTCCATTCCGATATTTCGGTTCTCTATTTCTCGATTCGTATTTAGAATTTGCATATACAGTAATTGAAACTAATTTCAAGTTCGAACCTGTATTCCATTAGAGGTAAATTGGGTTGGGTTGTTTTACCTCTGATCGGCACTTTTTTTGTACGCCAAATTTTAGCTAGATGGCAAGGACACATGGACCCCGAAGTCTCAGAGAAGGTTGGGGAGGGGACCCACTGGAACAGCTGTTTTGGAGACAAATGGTAGATTCCCGTCAAGACCTACCAGCGTGTTCTTTAACGTGTACGGGGTATGGCTCTCCCGCAGACGTGGGCACGGAAACGTGGGCACAAATTAGTGAGCTGGACCTTCGTGTCACGTGACACGAAGGTTTGCAGATCATTAATTTCTAAATAATCGTTGCCAGATAATTCTTCTGAATTCTGTAATCAATCATAGTGTTCGGATATTTTTTAATATATATAATTCCTATGAATATATAATGCAATGAATATGGAGCGTGTGCAGTTACTGTTCCCAGCAAACTGGAGCGGTTGCGGTTAATGTTCACAGCACATTGGATCGTGTGAGCTCACAAAGACCTGGATCATGCGGGCTCACTCACGGAAATATTGAGCGTGTGCAGTTGCTGTACACGCTCCAGATATTTTTCCTGAATTCTGCAATCACGTGACACGAAGGTTGCCAGATCACTAATTTCTGAAAAACATCGTTTCCAGATATTTTTTTGAATTCTGTAATCAATCATAGTGTTCGGATATTTTTTGAGCGACTGTACCAACGTAGCTGAAAGCTACGTTGGTACAGTCTACGTTGGTACACTAGACAACAAATCGAACCTGCTTTTTATAACTTTGGTCAAAGAGTATGCTTTAGCTAATTTTGGGGAACTGAATTCAAATAAGCCTGTGAAAACAGCTGGAACAGTTTTCTTTTTTTTGGAATTATTGATTGATGTATTTCAAATTTCATTGAATACGCAAGTAGTAGCATAAATGAGAGTTCTGGCACAGTAAAAGGGGCTCGAGAATTCTGTGAAAATCCATGGGAAAAGTTATGGGGGATAAGGTAACAACTATGTTTCTTGTGGTTTTTTGTGAAAATATGTATTGAAATGCATAAAATATGCATAAAACAATATATTATTTTTTTTTCATCTAGTACCCTCTCTTCATACATTCACAGATATTCAAAGTCTATCTTTTCATCAGAACTACCGAAAACGCCATTTTACCTGTTGATTTTGTCATATGTTTCAAACAAATTTCGCAAACCTGTCTGACTTTGTTAAAATTCTCCGATTTACCTGGCATTTTACAATCAAATAATCCAGTGAAATGTATGATAACTCAACAAACCACATCGTTTTTTATCTCTTTCACACCCACCTCATTTTTTCTGAAAATTAGTTAAACAGATTAATTTAAATCTCGTCTGCCCAAAAAATTTAAATTATTTTTTTCACACCCGGTTTTTTTCCGATTTTCATATATATTTTCAGAAAAAACCACAAGAAACACCAATTTACATGGCGCTTTTACAACCGAATAATCCAGTAAGTACGATAACTCAACAAAACACATAATTTTTATCTCATATACGCACACACACACCTCATTTCAACCTAATTCAGTTAAACTAATTCACAAATTAGTTTAAACCCCATCTTCCCAAAAAAACTTAAATTAGTTTTTCACATGCTAAAAATCACTCCCGTTTTTTCTAATTTTCACACATATTTTCACAAAAAACCACAAGAAACATACTTTTTATCTTATCCCCCATAACTTTTCCCATGGATTTTCATAGAATTCTCGAGCCCCTTTTACTGTGACAGAACTGTCATTTATGCTACTATTTAAGCATTTTTGGGAAATGAAAATAAATGCGACTATTTAATTAAATTGCAACTTAAAACTCATTAATTAATTACATGAATACAGTGAAAATGATTAGGAACATCATAGTTATAGACCACTGAATATAAAATAACAAATGAAATAATATTGAAACGCAAAATAAGAAAACATCGGTAAGGATCTTTCATACTTACAAGAAGTTCATTTTTGTCTTTTTTGTGCTGAGGTATCTTCGTTCTGCAAGAACCAGCAGTAGTCACCCATCATTGCTGGGTCTCGCCTGCCTTGGTATCTCTCCTCCATGGTTCGGTTATCCTGGTGATCTCTTTCCCCTTGCTCATCACTGACAGTTCCTAAGTTCTTGGGAAAGAAGTCGAGATGCGAGTGCAAGAAATGAATCTTCAAAGTCATTCGGTAGTCAAGATTTTCGTAGTTTTTGAGAAGATCTTGAATGGGCTGATGGAGTTTTCCTTTTTTTTGATTCCCCAGAAAACCTTGAACCACAGAGTGAAGGATTTCCGTGCAGCGCGCTCCTTCATATTCAGACTTTCTTCGAAGACAGTATCATTCAGTAGCTTCCTGATCTGAGGACCAACAAAGATCCCTTCTTTGAGTTTGGCATCACTTAGTTTTGGAAATGTTTCCTTTAAGTGCAAAAACCCTTTACTAGTTTTCTCCATAGCCTTTACAATGGGGGCTGTTATGCCCCCATTGAGGATGCTGATGAGGATGAGAAAGTTCCAGAAAAGAGGGGGAGACCTAAGCCTCAGAAAGAGGGGGAGACCTAGGATGCGTTACGCAGATAATGTCAAATAAGATCTCGTTAGAGCTACTGTGGCCAGATGCAGCATATTTAGCTCAGGACAAATGTGCTTTTGGAGATCTAAATTGTACAATCTGGGTTGAACCTCCAAGCACATGGCTACTTGAGGATGATGATGATGATGATGATAAAACTAAAAAAGTTGTGAATAAAAACGAAATTGTCGATAAAAATTTTTTAATCATTGACTAATTTTTTGATGATTAATTTATTCAAAGAATTTATTCAAAACTTTTGAATCCGATTCTTGTTAATGGGTTATTTTAAGTGTCGAGCTTAGTGGGAGAATGAAAGAACCCGAGAGAATGGTGAGAATCATGAAGTATTCGATTAGCCTCATGTCTACAGTCATCTGCTGTGATACTTTACCACTTAATTATTTCTTTAATGCTGTGAGCTTGAGTGACAAATCTTAGATCCCATCTTATGAGGCAGCTTGATTTGCCCATTTCCCGACATAGATGGTACAGTCGCTCAAAAAAGTATCCGAACACTATGGTTGATTAGAGAATTCAGAAAAAATAGTCTGGCAACGATTTTTTTAGAGATTAGTGATCTGGCAACCTTAGTGTCACGTGATTGCAGAATTCAGGAAAAATATCTGGAGCGTGTACAGCAACTGTACACGTTCCAGTTACCGTTTACAGCAAACTGGAGCGTGTGCAGTTACTGCACACGTTCACTCCAGTTTGCTGTGAACGGTAACTGCACATATTCAGTATTTCCGTGAGTGAGCCCACACGATTCAGGTCTTTGTGAGCTCACACGATCCAATGTACTGTGAATATTAACCGCAACCGCTCCAGTTTGCTGGGAACGGTAACTGCACACGCTCCATATTCATTGCATTATATATTCATACGCATTATATGTATTAAAAAATATCCGAACACTATGGTTGATTACAGAATTCAGAAAAAATATCTGGCAACGAATTTGTTTTAGAAATTAGTGATCTGGCAACCTTCGTGTCACGTGACACGAAGGTTGTCAGATCACTAATCTCTAAAAAAACGTTGCCAGATGTTTTTTCTGAATTCTCTAATCAACCATAGTGTTCGGATACATTTTTGAGCGACTGTACTAACAGCGAATCAAATAATATGCGGGATGTCTCTAAGTCGCATTAGTTAAAGCAAAGGCTAGTCGCTGATGGTGAAGTGGTCAGCACACCTTGAATATTCCGGAAGCGTAGGTTTGCATCCCACTCACCGTCACGACTAACTTTCACGAGTCCCATGTCCAGAGGGCATTTCCTGTGATACTTTACCATTGAATGATGAGAATGTTAAAGTGTTTTATGTGTGTTTTTCTAGAGAAACTGCAGGAGTGTTTGTGAAAGGCAATCAATACTTTGCAAGTATAAATGAACTTGACGAAGTGGTTCATGACATTTGTATTGAAAAATGAACTATGAATCATGTTGTGGTTTCGTGTTGCCTCTGTTATTGAAAGATGGCCCACAGGGAAAAATCTTCAAAATCACTATAATAAACATTGTGCCGAATATTTTTCGAGAGAGTCCGTTCACTTATTTTCTTAAATGGATGCTAATTTTGGATTTTCCAAGCTTAGAAGATCTGTTTCTGGCGTGAAATTTTAAAATATCCGCCTGCTTATTTGTTAGTTTGTGCATCATCCCGATAACAGTCAAACTCCCGCGCAAAAAAAAATACCTCCTCAAGCAGCTGCTTGCCATGGAGGTCTGACAGGAGCCTGTCAGTTTATATACCACAGTAGAAGTTCTGAGAGGATGGCAGGACCTCAGCAGAAAAGCAACACATACATCCATGCCTTACCCGGGGCTCTAACCCAGGTCCCTTAGATCACTAGCCAAGTGTGCTAACCACTCGACCACGGGACGGCTAACCACTCGACCCGCGCCAATCGACTCTAAATCTGATGCTCAGGCTATGAAGGAAGGAGTAAGTGGAAAAGTTCTTTCATTCCCCTGGATCTCTGAAGGATCTCGACCCGGAAGCATTTTTTTGTATTAATAAAATTTAACCTGATTGTTTTAGCTCGTTATTTTATTAAACGCTATTGAAAGATCATTTTTAATATTACAGTTGCACATTATGAATTATTTGTAACTAAGATAGGGGCTGAAAATATGTTCGTACTTGAGTTGGAATCTGAGTTGGCCCCAACAATCACCTGATGCTCATTTTCGTGTTGCCTCTGTTATTGAAAGATGGCCCATAGAGAAAAATCTTCAAAATCACTATAATAAACATTGTACCGAATATTTTTCGAGAGAGTCCGTTCGCTTATTTTCTTTATATGGATGTTGATGACACAATCACCTGATGCTCATTTTTTCCTGGCGGTGAGAAGCAAAATTATTAAATCATGGTGAAATCTATTCAATGGTTTTTCAAGCATTGGTCATTTCATCTCCTTGCATCAAATGTAATATAGGAGTAAAAGAAAAATAGAGAGGTTCCTTTTTATTCTTATATGCTATATTACCGAGCAATCGCAACGTTTTCTTGGGCAGAGTTTTCAGGGTTTTTTTCCTAGCCTTTGCTTACCTACAAAGGTCAAGAAACAATTACTTAGTATCAGTCAACTACCCAAAGGATCAGTTTAACAGCAGGTTTCCACGTGTAGTATATGTGTGAGACCTACTGATAAGTCCTTTTGTACTTAAAGATATAGTAAATCAGGGACAGGCAACCTACGGCACACGAAACAAGTTTGTCCGGTCATGCGAGTGAATGGAGATGGGTATTAATATTTTCGCTTGTTTTGGAACTGGTATTTAATTAAAAACATTTTATGTTCTTCTTGCAGATAATGTAGGAGTGCTTCTGAAAAACAATCAGTAATTTGCATATACAAATGACCTTGAACGTGGTTCATGGCATTTGCTTTGAAAAACGTGGTATGATTTATTGTTGTGGCCCGCATGTTGCTTTTGTTATTAAAAAAATGATCCATAGTTAAAAAGCTTGAAAATTTCTTTAATAAATATTGTGGCGAATATTACAGAGCCAAAACAGCAAAAACCTATTTAGAAAAGAAGGAATCCTAAAATCGTGGATTTCTTCAAATTCATTTGAGACAGCTTAGTAATGCAAAGGAGAGTTTTTGTGACGAATAAAAAAGTAACGTTAATAAAGTTTAATTGTAAAAATCGAACTAAATTTGTTACACTAATTTAAAAAGAAATCCACCATATAGAGAGTGTTCTTCATAATGCCTGCGAATTGAGATGCTGTAGCCAACAATCGCAAACACCTTGAGTTCATCGTTGTTAAGAAGCGACAATGCAAAAGCACTGTGAATGTGCGACGCCAATGTTATTCACGAACATCGGAACTGACAATATTAGGGACAATATTAGGGTGCTAAACGTTTTTTAAGCCAATTATTATTCACGAACATCGGAACTGACTGGACAATATTAGGGTGCTAAACGTTTTTTAAGCTTCTGATTTCACGTTATGCTTTCTTCATTTTTGCGTCACAAGTGGTCTGTTCGTTATTCCATTCGAATGAATGGACCTGCACCGTGTGGAAACCATGACCATTCAAATTACTTCTTTCCCATGTAAAAAAAAACAATGCACAATTCCAACGATGCCTTTGTTGTTAGTTAATTAAGGTACTGTAGTAGATCCTCAGGAACGAAATCAGCTGGAGATGTGGTTCTAATCTTTAAAAGGTAGATTACGAAATGTTCGTTAGATCCGTTTAAAAATTAAGCTGGAATTAAGGAATGGACGCGACTAAATTAACAACTGTTCAACATAACTAGAAGGAATGTTAAATAAAGTAATTAGTGACATCGACCTTCAAGTCCATAACAATATTGAATAGGAGAAAAATCGTTTGTTTTTACACATGATTGTCAGAGCGATTGAGAGAGTTGTCTCAGAGATACCCCAGCTTCGATTCCTACACTGGGAAGATCAGAATCCAGTAAGTACATCCAACGTATCACTTCGGCTGTCAATTCATCATCATGTTGGAAGTCATCTATAACATCATGCCTTGTGCCCAGAGATGCCTAAACTTTGCACAAATCTATTCTTGAGACCATGTTCAACTGATGCTTCCCTTTGCCTTATCACTTTTTTTAATGCAATGTACATATTTGACAGTGCAAAACTCTATAGATGGAAGATACAAATGCAATAGTTGCGTGCACATTACATATTAATTTTCACCTTCAGGCGCCGTCGGTTTTTATTGAACATCCTTCGAAGTCAATCGCTAAGGAGGGTGATAAGAGAATTTCAGTTTGAGAGGAATACAGGAAGTTGATGAGTTGGGTTGTGTTGTTTTACCTCTGAGCGGCACTTTTTTGCACACCATGGGCTAAATGGCCAGGTCACATGGACCCCGAAGACTCAGAGAAGGTTGGGGGAGGGGACCCACTGGAACAGCTGTTGGGAGACAGATGGTAGCCTCCCGTCAAGGCCATCCATCGTGTTCTTTAACGTGCATAGGGTATGTCTCTCCCGTACACGGGGCCACGGCTTAACGTCCCATCCGACTGGCGGCGGCCTTTCCAAGCCCATCGGTGTCCCCTACTGACCGTGGGCAGGGCAGGGAATTTTGCGGAGACAAATCTCAACGCTGACCCAGCTGGGACTCGAACCTGGGAACAACAGATTACGAGCCTGGCGCGCTACCGACTGAGCCACCCCCGCCCCTAGTTTGAGAGAAATACAGGAAGTTGATGAATGAAGGACTGAATGCTGATGGGGAAGAAAGATTTTCAAAAGCGGGAGTGCACAAATTGCATCCTTTTTCACAATTTTATACTACCCACTTGAAAGTTTGAAAATATGCAATTTTTTTTATCTGTCTCTACTAAAGTGAATGGTGTTTTAATAAGACGAAAATTTGAATAGCATCATCGAATTTGCTACATAGTCATTGGAGCCGAATGTTGAGCAGCTCATTTCTGTGATCCAGTCCCATACTTCTCATAGTGCTTCGAAGCCAATTTCGGTTTTGGCGTTAAATAAACTTTATATAAATGTTTAATATTTTTCTTATTATTTTGTATCTATAGATATGACAAGTAAAATGTGATAAACAAATTTAAATTGTAACCCCTCGCAACTGTTGCCCCACAGGGAACATAATATTTTTCTGTTCAGCCCGATACCAAACACATTTGTGCACCCCTGAACTAAAGATTTTTTCAGTTCATCTATAAGGATAACATTTTTACAGAATTCACCTTTTTTTGATTTCCTTGTTTGAATGAGGCTTACAACTTTTAACTGACTTTAAAAATGCTGAAATCAAGTCTTACATTCATCTTGCTTTGTCTTAAGTACAGCCTTGGAACTTAGCTACCGACGAGGAATGAAAAATTGAGAGGAAATAGGTTAGAAAACAACCTTGGAGAATAGTGGTGAAAGTTCGACCTTAATTTTTTCAAATTTTGAAACCAATCGGTTTCAAAATTCTAAATTAATTTTAAATGACATTGAAGAAGTCATCAAATCAAGGAACATCTAATTTTATAAGATTGAAAAAAAAGTGTCAGAAATTTCATTCTGACAGGTAGGGTTGTTTTACCTCTGAGCGACACTTTTTTGCACACCATGGACTAAATGGCCAGGCCACAAGGACCCCGAAGGCTCAGAGAAGGTTGGGGGAGGGGACCCACTGGAACATCTGTTGGGAGACAGATGGTAGCCTCCCGTCAAGGCCATCAGCGTGTTCTTTAACGTGCACAGGGTATGGCTCTCCCGCACACGGGGTCACGGCTTAACGTCCCATCCGACGGACGGCGGCCTTTCCAAGCCCATCGGTGTTTCCTACTGACCGTGGGCAGGATGTGGAATTTTGCGGAGATTTACAAGCCTGGCGCGCTACCGACCTCGCCCCTAAGAGGTAGGAGTTTATCACTAAGGAGAAATACGGATTCCAACAACATATAAAGTTAAGTGATCGATTTTTCAGAATGTGTAAAATCGAGCATAATAAACCTGATAATAGAGGAAATGGAGAGCGATGATTTGATCTTTTTTTGAAAAGATGGCGAGGGGTAATTGAAGAAGAGAAGAATGATTGGTGAGGAAGAGAAAGGCTTTCTGATCCTTATCTTAAACATGCGTAATCCTTAGCATATGCTGATCGCACCACATGTTGTCATAAGCTTATTGATACAACTGCTTTCTACACTATTCATTTTTTAATCCCAAAGTTTCTGTTTTTTTTTTTTAAATTTCATACATAAATCAGCACTGGATGGTTCATTTATCAGATGTCATGGTATTTTTATTTTTTTAAGCCGATATACCTGGTAGTCATTACCAGGTTAAAAATTCTATTATTTGACAATATTTTTTTATTCTATTGTTTGACTATTATTTTTTCTTTATACCTTGGAAATTGTATTATTGTAACAACAATGCTAACTCTTGAGTCTCGGCTTATTAAAATAAAAACATTTCACGTGAACTGACTGTGTGCACTGGACTGGAAAGAGCTATCTGAGTTAGGGTTGGGTTGTTTTACCTCTGAGCGGCACTTTTTTGCACACCATGGGCTAAATCGCCAGGTCACATGGATCCCGAAGGCTCAGAGAAGGTTGGGGGAGGGGACCCACTGGAACAGCTGTTGGGAGACAGATGGTAGTCTCCCGTCAAGGCCATCCAGCGTGTTCTTTAACGTGCACAGGGTATGGCTCTCCCGCACACTGGGCCACGGCTTAACGTCCCATCCGACGGACGGCGGCTTTTTCAAGCCCATCGGCTGAGCTAGGGTCTTCAATTACAGTCAACTATATTTCCAATGACTATTGTATGGTATAATGCTTAAAGCCACTAATAAAGAATGATTGTTTGGTAGCTCAGTGGTCAGAGCACGTGACGTGTTATTAGGAGATGGTGGGTTCAGATCCCACACGACTAATGACATTTTTTTTATCTAACATTTAAGTTGTTTATATTTTTGTGCATTTTTGCCTCAGTTAGTTCTGTTGTTGCCTTCACATTTATAATTTTTGTTTTTTAATTTTTTTCTTAAGTTAAAAGTGAACACTATGGTCATATTTTTTTTTCAATAACTGGATGGACAATGAATTTGTCCCTTGGTGTTGATAATGTAAACTCTTATAGTTTCTTTTTCCCGTTTTTAGTTTTCTGTTTGGATTTGTTCTCGATGTATTTAAGAAAAAAAAAAATTGTACAGTCGCTCAAAAAAGTATCCGAACACTATGGTTGATTACAGAATTCAGAAAAAATATCTGGCAACGATTTTTTTAAAAATTAGTGATCTGGCAACCTTCGTGTCACGTGACACGAAAGGTTGCCAGATCACTAATTTCTAAAACAAATTCGTTGCCAGATATTTTTTTCTGAATTCTGTAATCAACCATAGTATTCGGATATTTTTTAATATATATAATGCGTATGAATATATAATGCAATGAAATTGGAGCGTGTGCAGTTACCGTTCACAGCAAACTGGAGCGGTTGCGGTTAATGTTCACAGCACATTGGATCGTGTGAGCTCACAAAGACCTGGATCGTGTGGGCTCACTCACGGAAATATTAAGCGTGTGCAGTTACCGTTCACAGCAAACTGGAGCGTGTGCAGTTACTGCACACGCTCCAGTTTGCTGTGATCGGTAAATGGAGCGTGTACAGTTGCTGTACACGCTCCAGATATTTTTCCTGAATTCTGCAATCACGTGACACGAAGGTTGCCAGATCACTAATTTCTAAAAAACATCGTTTCCAGATATTTTTTTTGAATTCTGTAATCAACCATAGTGTTCGGATACTTTTTTGAGCGACTGTACACTTTCTGAATATTTCATGTGCCTATGATTTGAGTGTTACTTTTCTTTTTGAGAAGAAATCAATTATTATTATTGTTACTTAAATGAAAATTAAGAAATTTTGACGCTTTTCTGACAAAAAAAGTTACAGATCGAATATTTTGTCTAGTTTATTTTCAAAACTAACTTCCATGCATTTCCAGAAGAAAGAGATTAGATTATTGCGAGATAAGGATGAACGCGAACCTCTAAATGACCTTCGTGTTCTGAGGTCTTCTTTGGAATTCACATCACACTCCTCTGATGGACACGAAAATGAGGAGCTTACCCGTTCTTATCGCCTTGAGGAACTTTGGCTCAATAATAATGGACAGGATGACATCACACATGAAGTTCTGACCCCACGTGGGAAGGAAAACAATTCCGAAACCGGAAATGAGCAGAAGTAAGAGCACATCTCTTTTTTTCCCTTCTGGAAGAGGAACTAGGAGAAAGAATCGAAACTTTCTCTCTGCTGTTTCTTGAGAACTCTTGACAGCAGACTATCTAAATAAAACTTTCAGATTACTTTTATTAACACTTTTAATTCATATTGTTTCCTTTTCATATTCTTCTTGAATCTTCAATACCGATTTTTTTAAGTGTTTTTTCAATATCAACCTTGGGTTTTCATCATAGTTTCTCTGTTTACAGAAATGATTGTATTGATTGCGATTTATGTAGTAATCGTATTCACTCATTGTTCTTCAGTGATCATTCTTTGAAAAATAAATCTTTATTCATAAAAAAAAAATAAGAAATTCAATGTATTCATCCTCTGACCATAAAGTTAATTGGCTTATTTACTGCAAATGGAATAAAATTAATTTAAATAAATAATTTTAACCATTATTTTGGTTTTTCA
The DNA here is from genome assembly GCA_038380435.1 of Ryuthela nishihirai. NCBI lineage: Eukaryota > Metazoa > Arthropoda > Arachnida > Araneae > Heptathelidae > Ryuthela > Ryuthela nishihirai. Next base: position 25,564,435 of record JAWZYU010000001.1, read on the forward strand.
TCATAAATAGTTACTGATAATGATAAATTGTTTTAGTAAGGCTAAATCTTTTTTGATAAGCGCTTCTTAAAATAATTTATCCCCTAATTGCTTTTTCTCTAATTTTCGTATCATTTGGTTGACAAAGTCGATTTTCTGTAGAATGCAAAATTGGATCTTGTTTTCATCGGCATTAGAAAGGTTTCGCATTTTTGAAACCCGCTGAATGGCCATGATCCATGTAGTCTCTAGGCAGTTGTCCAGGCATCTGTTTTTGACCATTCCTCTGAGGCTTTTTCTGTAAAATATTCTGCACAACTCATTTGACAGGGAGTCTTTTACTAATTAGAGGGGGCGGGGTGGCTCAATCGGTAGCGCGTCAGGCTCGTAATCTGTAGTTTCCAGGTTCGAGTCCCAGCTGGGTCAGCGTTGAGATTTATCTCCGCAAAATTCTCCGCCCTCCCCACGGTCAGTAGGGGTCACCGATGGGCTTGGAAAGGCCGCCGTCCGTCGGATGGGACGTTAAGCCGTGGCCCCGTGTGCGGGAGAGCCATACCCTGTGCACGTTAAAGAACACGCTGGATGGCATTGACGGGAGGCTACCATCTGTCTCCCAACAGCTGTTCCAGTGGGTCCCTCCCCCAACCTTCTCTGAGCCTTCGGTGTCCATGTGACTTGGCCATTTAGCCCATGGTGTGCAAAAAAGTGCTGCTCAGAGGTAAAACAACCCAACTAATTAGAGAAGAGGTTAGGCTTCTAAGAAAATTTTTAAATGACAGCACTGGCAGATTTCACTGACAAGATGGCAGAAAAGAAACTCAGCAGGTGTCTAATATAATCTTTCCTATTTCAGTGATCCAGCATGTTTTTAGCTTGCATTTAGTAGATGCTGCTCCTTCGTAGATTTGGAGGTTTTAATAGCCGATCTGAAAGAGGTATCCTTTGCAAAATTAAATAGTGCTACCTTTGTAAACGAAAAGAAGTACTGAAACAAAAATACTTTCACAGTTGGACTGAAACCTGCGGAATAAGTCGTTGCTGATTATCGATTCAGCCACAAGTGTGACCGAAAACACATCAATGGAATGAAGATTAAAATGCAGTTCTCTGATTCATATAAAAATAATCAATGGGAGAGGGAACAAGGAAAATAAAGGGAAATTTACGTTAAAGTTTTTGGTTGTTTTACCTCTGAGCGGCACTTTTTTGCACACCATGGGCTAAATGGCCAGATCACATGGACCCCGAAGGCTCAGAGAGGTTTGGGTGAGGGGACCCACTGGAACAGCTGTTGGGAGACAGATGGTAGCCTCCCGTTAAGCCTATCCAGCGTGTTCTTCAATGTGCACAGGGTATGGGTCTCCCGCACACGGGGCCACGGCTTAACGTCCCATCCGACGGACGGCGGTCTTTCCAAGCCCATCGGTGTCCCCTACTGACCGTGGGCAGGGCGAAGAATTTTGCGGAGATAAATCTCATCGCTGACCCAGCTGGGACTCGAACCTAGGAACTACAGATTACGAGCCTGGCGCGCTACCCACTGAGCCACCCCTGCCCCTGTTAAAGTTTTGAGAACAGTTTTAATTTGATTTGCAACCAATGAATATCCTTAGGATGAGACAAACGATGCCATTGCGTTGTTGGTTTAGTTTGAATCTTTGTCAGTTTTATGCTCATTGCCTCACGAGGGATTCCTTTTGAACAGTGTACAATCAGCTACAACACGAGTAGTTAAATACTGAAAACCCGGTGACCACCTGTAAAATGTAAACTTTAGGAAAGCCGAAACTTAAAAATGGCTAAAGTCACATATTTCGTGTTATCCACAGAACACGAAGTTCGCGTTATATCTTTCTGGGAACAGAAACTCGTAAAGAGCACAAAAGATTAAAAACAATCATCTTTTTTTCTCAATAGACTTGACTATGATGATCTTACGCTAGTATGGTCGCCTTCAGACGAAAATGAAAACATTACAAATTAAATTTTGTTTTTTTTTTATATTAAAGGTATGTGACATTTAAATAGTAAAACAACCATATAAGTAATTATGCTTTGCTTATTATTTCTATATGTAAAATGCGTCCTATCACAAAATGGAAAGTAGCTGACATGATTTGAGTTCGAATCCCCTGGTTTAAATGCCCATAAACCCTCAGCTGTGGTGCATTTAGCGACAATGAAACCCATTCAGGGCCAGATCCTAGGGGGGGGGGGGTGTATGGCCATGCTCCTCCCCTTTTGAAAATGTGCGTAACCGGAAAGAAAGGGGAAAAACTGAAACATGATCTTCAAACATTTTCAAAGATCACTAAACTAGAGGGTTGAATTGGGTTGTTTTACCACTGAGCCGCATTTTTTGTACACAATGGGCTGAACGGCCAGGCCACAAGGACCCTGATGGCTCAGAGAAGGTTGGGAGAGGGTACCTACTGAACAGCTGTTGGGAGACAGATGGTTAGTCTTCCGTCAAGGACATCCAACGTGTTTAACATGCATTGAGAATGGCTCTCCCTAACAAGAGGCCACGGCTTAACTTCCCATTCGACGGACAGCGATCTTTACAAACCCATCGGTGTCCCTTACTGACCATGGGTAGGGCGGGGAGTTTTGCGTAGATAAATCTCAACGCTGACCCAGCTGGGACTCGAACCGGGGAACTACAGATTACGAGTCTGGCACGCTACCGACTGAGCCACCCCTGACTCAACAAAACTAGAGGGAATCGTTAATATTGAAACAGCATTTAGTTCATTCCGACTGATCTTGCCACCACCACCCCTCTTTTATTTTTCTCTGTGCTCATTTCATATCGTACAAAAATTTTCAATAAAACTGTTTACCTTGAAATTTAGAGAATGTTTTGGAGTCTATGAATCTCATCGTAGCAGTGAAATTCTTTAGGTGCGAATGAAACTTTCTGAGACTGACTCGCTTCTCAATGTATCACATCACTGCAATGTATCACATCATTGTGGACCTCAGCAGGGAAAAATGGTTGCTTCACTTGAAAATAAGATTAAGTTACGTCGCTTAGAATCATGTTCAATGTTTGACCAAATAAATGTAACAATTGACTGATCATAAACTTAAGATTATCATATGTTATTTATCCCTTTACATCAGGTGTTGGTGGCCACAAGTACATGATCATTAGCTTAATGAACCTTAACATTGCCTTTTAACGAATCACATCATTATCGTTCAATGACTTTTCTCGTTATCATTCAGTGAATCACCTCATCACTTTTCAGTGAATATCATTATTATCCTTCCATAAACATGACCATTAATAAAAGCCATGCCATATCCTTTCTACAGTGAAATTGCGATTTAGCAGGTAGTGAAATATCATATTAACAAATATATTTTCTGGTCGCAATAAAGCTCAATGTAAACAAGATGTTATAGTCCAGTATTTAGTGGGGGCGGGGGTGGCTCAGTCGGTAGCGCACCAGGCTCGTAATCTGTAGTTCCCAGGTTCGAGTCCCGCTGGATCAGCGTTGAGATTTATCTCCGCAAAATTCCCCGCCCTGCCCACGGTCAGTAGGGGACACCGATGGGCTTGAAAAGGCCGCCGTCCGTCGGATGGGACGTTAAGCCGTGGCCCCGTGTGCGGGAGATCCATACCCTGTGCACGTTAAAGAACACGCTGGATGGCCTTGACGGGAGGCTACCATCTGTCTCCCAACAGCTGTTCCAGTGGGTCCCCTCCCCCAACTTTCTCTGAGCCTTCGGGGTCCATGTGACCTGGCCATTTAGCCCATGGTGTGCAAAAAAGTGCCGCTCAGAGGTAAAACAACCCAACCCAAATCCAGTATTTAGTAGAGCGGGGTTTGGCTCGGTTGGAAGCTCGCCAGGCTCGTAATCTGCAACTCCAAGGCTCGGGTTGGGTTGTTTTACCTCTGAGCGGCGCTTTTTTGCACACCATGGGCTAAATGGCCAGGTCACATGGACACCGAAGGCTCAGAGAAGGTTGGGGGAGGGGACCCACTGGAACAGCTGTTGGGAGACAGATGGTAGCCTCCCGTCAAGGACATCCAGCGTGTTCTTTAACGTGCACAGGGTATGGCTCTCCCGCACACGGGATCACGGCTTAACGTCCCATCCGACGGACGGCGGCCTTTCCAAGCCCATCGGTGTCCCCTACTGACCGTGGGCAGGGCGGGGAATTTTTGCGGAGATAAATCTCAACGCTGACCCAGCTGGGACTCGAACCTGGGAACTACAGATTACGAGCCTGGCGCGCTACCGACTGAGCGACCCCCGCCCCAACTCCAAGGCTCGAGTCCCATCTGTGTCTGAGTTCAGAATTTTCTTTGCTAACTCTCTTTCTGCGCTCGGAGAGAAAGGAGACAACTTGGGATTTGGAATGGTCGCCGTTCGTTGGATTGGGTGTTAAACCGTGAGCAGTGTTGAAGAGAAACATACACATTTCACGTTAAAGAACATGATGTATGGTCTTGAAGAGAGTTGTCCATCTGTCTCCTACAGGTGTTCAGTAGATTCCCCCCCCCCCAACCTTCTATGAGTTCTTGGTTATTGTGACCTGACCGTTTAGCGCATTATGTTTAAAAGAAAGTGCTGCTCAGAGGTAAAACAACCCAGTATTTAGTGAATATCTATTTAGCAAATAGCCCACATACAGTGTAAGAAAAGTTGGACATTTCAGAACTCGTTACCTCCATTTCCAGGCGATGATGGAACAGATTGAGGGATATGAAATGGAATTAAACTTTAAATTCGAGCGATACTGTTTTATTTTGCATTTTATAGTATATCTAATGCAAAACATCTGGTGTTTCTATTTCTTCCAGAGCTTTTTCTCTTGAAGTAGAATCATTCATAATCTGAAGTTCACTTAATTCTGCAAACGTCTATACCTGTGATGTTGGGCTTTTAAAGGTTGCCCATCGTTCGCCCCTATTCTAAACTGTGGTCCTCTGTGAGGGATAGAGAGGAGCATTCTCTGTCTCTGTGTGCATTAGAAACACTTTCAATAGCCTCGTTATATTCGTATTTGCCTGTCACACGCTTAGTTAGTTCTCTTACCGAATCCAGTTTTAACTCTTCAGGTTCTTGTGACTGACTCGTTGGGGCGGGGGTGGCTCAGTCGGTAGCGCGCCAGGCTCGTAATCTGTAGTTCACAGGTTCGAGTCCCAGCTGGGTAAGCGTTGAGATTTAAATAATATAAAAAAATAAATACCCCCTCAAGCAGCTGCTTGCCACAGAGGTCTGACAGGAGCCTGTCAGTTTATATGCCAGAGTAGAAGGTCTGAGAGTATGGCAGGACCTCAGCAGAAAAACGACACATACATCCATGCCTTATCCGGGGCTCGAACCCAGGTCCCTTAGATCAGTAGCCAAGCGCGCATTTATCTCCGCAAAATTCCCCGCCCTGCCTACGGTCAGTAGGGGGCAACGATGGGCTTGGAAAGGCCGCCGTCCGTCGGATGGGACGTTAAGCCGTGACCCCGTGTGCGGGAGAGCCATACCCTGTGCACGTTAAAGAACATGCTGGATGGCCTTGACGGGAGGCTACCATCTGTCTCCCAACAGCTGTTCCAGTGGGTCCCCTCCCCCAACCTTCTCTGAGCCTTCGGGGTCCATATGACCTGAATCGTCACACCATTTAGCCCATGGTGTGCAAAAAAGTGCCACTCAGAGGTAAAACAACCCACAACGACTGACTCGTTTATCATATTATGCGACAAAAAAAGTGTGGCTCAGGGTGAAACGGCAAATAATGCATTTAGGGTACTGTTTTCCATTTCGTCTTTTTGAACTATAGTACTTTTGTGTTTACTATTGTAAAAAATGGAGAAGCATGCATTGGAAGCATTTGAGACAATGCCACTAAGAAGGCGAACAAAAAGGCATTTCGTTGTGTCAGCTATGAACGAAATGGAGGGACCAATCGCACCACCGCTTGTTTTTGCTTGAAGATTAAAACAAAAAGGGAACTATCAGTTACTTGCCAAACAAGTTATCTCAAAGTTCACTAATTGGTCGTGTTACATCTCCACCATCTTGGAAATTATCTGAGCTGTCCCGAGCCCAGTTCAACACTGTCCACTGTCAGAAGACATTGCCAAAGATACGTCCATGACCTTTTGAAAGTCATATATCCGTCAATGAGGCATTAAACCAAGAGGTGGGGGTGGGTCTTTGTGCAGGTTTGTTCTGCACATTCTGAAGAATACACTGAATTCTTTCGACAACAGCTTTTCCCATCTACCTCCGAACCGTTGTACAGTCGCTGAAAAAAGTATCCGAACACTACGATTGATTACAAAATTCAGAAAAAATATCTGGCAAAGATTTTTTTAGAAATTAGTGATCTGGCAACCTTCGTGTCACGTGATTGCAGAATTCAGGAAAAATATCTGGAGCGTGTACAGCAACTGTACACGCTCCAGTTACCGTTCACAGCAAACTGGAACGCGAAAAGGGACGCGAACGCGAAACTGGAACGCGAAAAGTTCTGTCAAGACTTGACAGAACTTTTCGCGTTGAAAGCGTGTGAAATATCTTTATTTCTTTTCATGTTGAGTTCTCTGAACCACTCTTCATTTTCCAGATGAATCATTTTTCCACTGATGTGCAAGATGAAAAAAATTCTACTTGAGAAATCGTATCCACAATTGAGCACACCGTGCAGAGAAGAAAAAATGGGTTCAGGGGTATTTTTTTCAAATCTTTTGATTTATAGTTATGTACGAAATATTCAAGGTCTGTCTCGATCGCTTAATGGGTTGGGTTGGGTTGTTTTACCTCTGAGCGGCACTTTTTTGCACACCATGGGCTAAATGGCCAGGTCACATGGACCCCGAAGGCTCAGAGAAGGTTGGGGGAGGGGACCCACTGGAACAGCTGTTGGGAGACAGCTGATGGTAGCCTCCCGTCAAGGCCATCCAGCGTGTTCTTTAACGTGCACAGGGTATGGCTCTCCCGCACACGGGGCCACGGCTAAACGTCCCATCCGACGGACGGCGGCCTTTCCAAGCCCATCGGTGTCCCCTCGATCGCTTAAAGGCCAGCCTTCATATACTATCAGAGTCATGATTGCTGCATGCGGTCACGCCCCAAACTGAGCATGTTGACACGATATTTTTAAATTATCGTTATAATCATTCAGCATTATACTCAGTTGCAGACCTGGATGTAGAAAAAACATAAAGCGCGGGAAAATAATAGAGCCAGAAAACGATAAAAGTGGTGGTGGTGGGGGGGGGGGGGTGAAGAGACTCGATTTCCATTGCAGAGTAACATTTACAGCTTCGTTTAAGAAGTTTTTAAAAAAGTTTTGGAAATTTCGCGAAATATGCACGAATTGCATAATTTTTGGCCTCCATTTCCTTTACTGGCATTCTCAAGGGGAGAGGGGGGGGGGGGCATGGTCTGCATGTCACCCTCCTAGATCCGGCCCTGATTGGTTGCTTTTCTAACTATTTACTTAAATGGTACAAATCAAGATTTTAATAAAGATACAAATAATATTGTGTTGACGGTTTTCATTTTGTTGTTTTCTGTACACAAAAATATATTTTGAAAGTTACGAAAATATTCCAAAAAGCAACTGATACAAATCATAACGTTAACAAAGAATATATCATTCTACATATCTAATAATCTCAGTTATTATGATGCGAAGATAATCTTTTCCCATGATTAAGAGAGAATTATTCATTGCACTTCGCCAGGAGGAATTCAGCCGACTTCAGGACCAGCCCTTTGCAGCTTTTGACCTCCTGACAGATTTGGGACGGGGGTGGCTCAGTCGGTAGCGCGCCAGGCTCGTAATCTGCAGTTCCCAGGTTCGAGTCCCAGCTGGGTCAGCGTCGAGATTTATCTCCGCAAAATTTCCCGCCCCGCCCACACGGTCAGTAGGGGACACCGATGGGCTTGGAAAGACTGCCGTCCGTCGGATGGGACGTTAATCCGTGGCCCCGTGTGCGGGAGAGACATACCCTGTGCACGTTAAAGAACACGCTGGATGGCCTTGACGGGAGGCTACCATCTGTCTCCCAACAGCTGTTCCAGTGGATCCCCTCCCTCAACTTTCTCTGAGCCTTCGGGGTCCATGTGACCTGGCCATTTAGCCCATAGTGTGCAAAAAAGTGCCGCTCAGAGGTAAAACAACCCAACCCAACCTGACAAATTTTTTTTATGAAGTAAACATCCAAAGGAGATAAACAAGACCCAATTTAGAAGTCAATTACTCGAGGCTGCTGTTCCTTGAAAGTTTCACGCCAAACTCTACACTTTCAAACACCGTGTTATGCTCAACGCAGAGAGCTATTAATAATAATCAAGCGTTGCTATGCCAAGGTTGTGGCGCCCAGAGAAATAGGTCCTTGTCGCTTGGCCAGGTGTTGCAGATTTCGTTTCTATTTCTCGGTGGCAGTTTCCATTTCATCGGGTGACTTAGGAGATGACAGATTGCCCCGAGGTTCGTTTGCAGTAGCTGCGGAGTGGCACACTGCCCTCGAATGGCACCGCTGCCTCGAGAGAAGACGTGAGTGACGTGCGTGGGACTCGAGATGCATCCGCCCTGGGATGTAGGGCGGAGATGCCTCTGCGGTACATTGTGCATTGTGACAGGCACGAACATCGCATTGTTTGGGGTCATCACCTGGACATCGGGGACAGGGGCTTGGAAGGGTTGAGATTTTTGCTCTCTTTTTCTTTCCCCTGACTTTCGCTCTTCTCTTATTCCCTACAGGCACGTGGAGATGAACGAACAGATAAATGGCAAAACGAAAATCAGGGCAGTTAAAAACATCAGAAGATTCAAAGGAAGGACAAAAACAAATTAGAAGTTAACTTATCTTGAGATCTCTGATTCTGTTTTTCCTTATCAACGGTAAAGTCTGTTGATGTCAGGTTCAAAGCTCTTGTCGCAGATGAAAAGTTTTTTTTCTCTTCATTTCAAGAATTCAAGCGCTGGATTGTAAGCCATGGTCAAGAATGATTTCTCTCACTTATACTGTGCACGTTAAAAACATGCTGTATTGTCTGGCCTATGGATCCATTTCCCCTACCCACTCTGAACCCTTGGGGTCCTTGTGATCTGGCCACAAAAGTGCCGTTCAGAGGTAAAACAACCCAACCAATTCGGGAGAAATTAAATATAGATTTATTTTAAGTTAATCAGTCATAAATATAAATCGCCCCAATTTTATTCGGGCTGGGGTGGCTCAGTCGGTAGCGCGCCAGACTCGTTATCTGTAGTTCCCAGGTTCGAGTTCCCAGCTGGGTCAGCGTTGAGATTTATCTCCGCAAAATTCCCCGCCCTTCCCACGGTCAGTAGGGGACACCGATGGGCTTGGAAAGGCCGCCGTCCGTCGGATGGGACGTTAAGCCGTGGCCCGTGTGCGGAAGAGCCACACCCTGTGCACGTTAAAGAACACACTGGATGGCCTTGACGCGAGGCTACCATCTGTCTCCCAACAGCTGTTCCAGTGGGTCCCCTCCCCCAACCTTCTCTGAGCCTTCGGGGTCCATGTGACCTGGCCATTTAGCCCATGGTGTGCAAAAAAAGTGCCGCTCAGAGGTAAAACAACCCAACCCAAAGCCCCAATTTTATTAAGCAATGAACAATTTAACTTGAATCAATGGAAGCTCAATTAAACAACAGAACAATATAAACCATTATTGTTAATGAAGCTCCCTCTACGAAATTCCTGGAAGTTTCAGATCCCACTTCTGTAACCATCCCGTGACCAAACTGAGTCAAGCAGTTTTAATATCTGAAGGTGAGTGAATTTAGTCTCCAAGAAGGCTACAAATTAAGGACTTGTTTCATAGACTCAGAGACAGAGAATTAGATTTGAGGAACATCATAAGATTAAAAGACTTGGGATAGGGATGCGTTGTTTTATCTTGGAACCTCATTTTTTTTTGCTCATCGTTCACCAGTTGTTGAATTTAAGCCTAGAGGGAATGTACAGAGACCTGGGATCATAAAAGATTAATGTTAACGCGAATAGAGGAATTTTCTATCCCCGGGTAGAAAATTGATGTTAACGCGGATAGCCGATAAAAACTATTGGAACATGAGCAAATATTATTGCGTTATTGATAGCTGACATGAATGAAAAAATTACTTTAGATAATGAAAAAAAAAGCTGATTTGAAAATTCAATGGTGACATTCGCTTTAAAAAATACATTGAGATAAATTCACAAATTAATAAATATATATTTTTTGTGAAAAAAAGCGATCTTTTTGCTGAGAAAGCAAATATAAGTTAAAAAAATTACTCGAATATTTCTTTGAAAATTGGAAAAAATCTGTTAAAAATTCACTCGTGGAAATCGTGAAGCTTAAAGAGTGAACTGAAGAGGAGACGTACTGGTTAATAAGAGGAGTGATTTCCCATAATCGCTGATAAAAGTGGCCTTAAAAGAGCAAATTTTACTGAGAAAGAAATTAAATTTTTTAAGATATTTTTTATTTAATGTTTAGTAAAGGTATATTTTTCTGAAATATAGGCTATTTTTATCACACTATATTTTTTCATTTAATTATAAGTTGCTAAAAAATCATTAGAGTGATTTCTTTCACTCATGTGAGCTATCTGATGCCATTTCTCTATGCTGCAAACCTACATCAGACTTTAAACATTTGCAAGACCTCGAAGTCTGTTAAGGATTTTTGTTGTTGTTTTATCTCTGAGCGGCACTTTTTTGCACACCATGGGCTAAATGGCCAGGTCACATGGACCCCGAAGGCTCAGAGAAGGTTGGGGGAGGGGACCCACTGGAACAGCTGTTGGGAGACAGATGGTAGCCTCCCGTCAAGGCCATCCAGCGTCTTCTTTAACGTGCACAGGGTATGGCTCTCCCGCACACGGTGCCACGGCTTAACGTCCCATCCGACGGACGGCGGCCTTTCCAAGCCCATCGGTGTCCCCTACTGACCGTGGGCAGGGCGGGGAATTTTGCGGAGATAAATCTCAACGCTGACCCAGCTGGGACTCGAACCTGGGAACTACAGATTACGAGCCTGGCGCGCTACCGACTGAGCCACCCCCGCCCCTAGTCTGTTAAGTAGCTAATGTGTGTTGATGCGGATCAAGTTTTGTGGTTAAGACCTTCGCGAATGCGAACAGAACTTTTGCTCTCTGCTAGGGGTTCTAGGAAGTTAACGCTGGACCATTCTTAAACAGTCTGTCATCAGTACAATATTGGAGATAGCTCGAAAACCCCACATATATTGCATATAAATGCGAAGAATAAGCATAGACATATCTCTATGCCACAACCTTGGAGACCCTACTGCTTGAGCATTGGGGTTTTGGTAACGTGGCAGAAAAGATTTCGGTGCATCATAAAAGTGCCGCTGAGAACAAGGAAGAAGCTTTCCAAGGTCCAACAGAGCAGCTTGAAATTCTTTGTTAAGTGGAAAAGAATCCAAAGAAAGTGCGAATAGTTCTGTCGGAGCAGAGAGTCTATTCCGTTTCGAAAACAATGGGCTTAAAATAAAGCGAAAGTAAATATTTAGGATCAATCTATGAAGCATTTTAAACGCAAACACGAAAGCTTAAAAAACGTAAAGAATATAAAATAATCTGGTGTTATGTGGTTGAATGTGATGTTAACTTATCAACTTCTCTTTGTGGATGAATTGCGCTCCTTTCCAGATGTCGCGCTTCGCTGATTGGGAGGAGCGTGACTAAGTGGAGCCATTCCTCACTTCGAAGACTACTTTCCAAGCCATTCCTCACTTCCAAGCACCGAGACTAGCGATTTTCTTCTTTAATCGTTAAGACCTCTGTCACGAAGCAGCAAAATTTAGGTTACATGGAAAGGTAAACATTTCAGTTGGTTAACTGATATCAAATGAAATCATGAATATGACGTCAAATGTTTTAGCAGGAAATAGGGTTATGGATATGAAATAGAATGTGAAAACTTAAAGAATTCTTCAAGTTGAATAAATTTCTAAACAGAGAATGTTTCATGGGTGAATTGCCAACGGAAGGGAGCTACTTAAAATTTTGAGGTATGACAATAAGGGGAGAAAAGGTTTAGAAGGATATTGCTAATAGGAAAAAGTCGGAGTCAGGACACTGCTGACAGAAAAGATTTCGAGTCGAGGGAAGACAATGAGGATAGAAAAAATTCAGTAGAAGGATACTACTAATAGAAAAAGTTCTGAGGCTGATAGAAAAGGTTTCGACATAGGGTAACGAGAATAAAAAAGGTTCCGAGGAAGGACATTGCTGATAGAAAAAGTTCCGAGGTGGAACACTTCTGATAGAAACGGTTTCCAGGTAGGAAAATGAGGGTTAAAAAGTTCCGATGAAGGACGCTGCTGATAGAAAAGGTTTCGAAGTAGGGCAATGAAGACAGAAAAGATTCTGAAGAAAGACAATGCTAATAGAAAACGTTTCAAGGTAAGACACTGCTAATAGAAAAGGTTTCGGGGTAGGACAATGAGAATAAAAAAGTTAGGAGGAAGGACACTGCTGATAGAAAAGGTTTCGAAGTAGGGCAATGAAGACAGAAAAGATTCTGAAGAAAGACAAAGCTAATAAAAAACTTTTCAAGGTAAGACACTGCTAATAGAAAAGGTTTCGGGGTACGACAATGAGAATAAAAAAGGTTCCAAGGAAGGACACTGCTGATAGAAAAGGTTTCGAAGTAGGGCAATGAAGACAGAAAAGGTTCTGAAGAAAGACAATGCTAATAGAAAACGTTTCAAGGTAAGGCACTGCTGACAGAAAAGGTTTCGGGGTAGGACAATGAGAATAAAAAAGTTCCGAGGAAGGACACTGCTGATAGAAAAGGTTTCGAAGTAGGGCAATGAAGACAGAAAAGTTTCTGACGAAAGGTAATGCTAATAGAAAACGTTTCAAGGTAAGACCCTGCTAATAGAAAAGGTTTCGGGGTACGACAATGAGAATAAAAAAGGTTCCAAGGAAGGACACTGCTGATAGAAAAGGTTTCGAAGTAGGGCAATGAAGACAGAAAAGATTCTGAAGAAAGACAATGCTAATAGAAAACGTTTCAAGGTAAGACACTGCTAATGGAAAAGGTTTCGGGTTAGGACAATGAGAATAAAAAAGTTCCGAGGAAGGACACTGCTGATAGAAAAGGTTTCGAAGTAGGGCAATGAAGACAGAAAAGGTTCCGACGAAAGACAATGCTAATAGAAAACGTTTCAAGGTAAGACACTGCTAATAGAAAAGGTTTCGGGGTAGGACAATGGGAATAAAAAAGTTAGGAGGAAGGACACTGCTGATAGAAAAGGTTTCGAAGTAGGGCAATGAAGACAGAAAAGATTCTGAAGAAAGACAATGCTAATAGAAAACGTTTCAAGGTAAGACACTGCTAATAGAAAAGATTTCGGGGTAGGACAATGAGAATAAAAAAGGTTCCGAGGAAGGACACTGCTGATAGAAAAGGTTTCGAAGTAGGGCAATGAAGACAGAAAAGGTTCCGACGAAAGACAATGCTAATAGAAAACGTTTCAAGGTAAGACACTGCTAATAGAAAAGGTTTCGGGGTAGGACAATGAGAATAAAAAAGTTCGGAGGAAGGACACTGCTGATAGAAAAGGTTTCGAAGTAGGGCAATGAAGACAGAAAAGATTCTGAAGAAAGACAATGCTAATAGAAAACGTTTCAAGGTAAGACACTGCTAATAGAAAAGGTTTCGGGGTAGGACAATGAGAATAAAAAAGGTTCCGAGGAAGGACACTGCTGATAGAAAAGGTTTCGAAGTAGGGCAATGAAGACAGAAAAGGTTCTGACGAAAGATAATGCTAATAGAAAACGTTTCAAGGTAAGACACTGCTGATAGAAAAGGTTTCGGGGTAGGACAATGAGAATAAAAAAGTTCCGAGGAAGGACATTGCTGATAGAAAAGGTTTCGAAGTAGGGCAATGAAGACAGAAAAGGTTCTGGCGAAAGTCAAAGCTAATAAAAAACGTTTCAAGGTAAGACACTGCTGATAGAAAAGGTTTCGGGGTAGGACAATGAGAATAAAAAAGGTTCCAAGGAAGGACACTGCTGATAGAAAAGGTTTCGATGTAGGGCAATGAAGACAGAAAAGGTTCTGAAGAAAGACAATGCTAATAGAAAACGTTTCAAGGTAAGGCACTGCTGACAGAAAAGGTTTCGGGGTAGGACAATGAGAATAAAAAAGTTCCGAGGAAGGACACTGCTGATAGAAAAGGTTTCGAAGTAGGGCAATGAAGACAGAAAAGGTTCCGACGAAAGACAATGCTAATAGAAAACGTTTCAAGGTAGGACACTGCTAATAGAAAAGGTTTCGGGGTAGGACAATGAGAATAAAAAAGTTAGGAGGAAGGACACTGCTGATAGAAAAGGTTTCGAAGTAGGGCAATGAAAGAAAAGGTTCTGGCGAAAGACAATGCTAATAGAAAACGTTTCAAGGTAAGGCACTGCTGATAGAAAAGGTTTCGGGGGTAGGACAATGAGAATAAAAACGTTCCGAGGAAGGACACTGCTGATAGAAAAGGTTTCGAAGTAGGGCAATGAAGACAGAAAAGGTTGTGGCGAAAGACAATGCTAATAAAAACGTTTTCAGGTAAGACACTGCTGATAGAAAAGGTTTCGGGGTAGGACAATGAGAATAAAAAAGGTTTCCAAGGAAGGACACTGCTGATAGAAAAGGTTTCGATGTAGGGCAATGAAGACAGAAAAGGTTCTGAAGAAAGACAATGCTAATAGAAAATGTTTCAAGGTAAGACACTGCTGATAGAAAAGATTTCGGGGTAGGACAATGAGAATAAAAAAGTTCGGAGGAAGGACACTGCTGATAGAAAGGTTTCGAGGTAAGAAAATGAGGGTAAAATGTTTCCAAGAAATTACACTGTTGAGAGAAATGGTTTCGAGGTATGACAATGAGGATAGAAAAGGTTCCGAGGTAGGACAATGCTGATAAAGTTCCGAAGAAGGACAATGCCGATATAAAACCTTCCGAGGTAAGACACTGTTGAGAGAAAATGTTTCCAGGTAGGGCAATAAAGATGAAAAATATTTCGAAATGTTCTGAGTTAGTGCGCTGATGATAGAAGAGTTTCCGAGATAAGAGAATGATGGCAAAGGAAGTTGCCAAATAGGACACTGGTTAAAGAAAAACGCTGAAAGCGTAAAACTGAAAAGATAAAAAATCTGCTTTAAGCAAAAAGGTGAAAAATGAAATGATTTTGATGTTAGAGGCAGAAGACACAAAAGAGCCCGAGGAACTGCACTGAAGATAAAGAAAGTGTTTCGGGCAATGCAGATAGTAAAGAACCTGAGGAAAAACACGAAGAGAGAAAAGGAGTCTTCAGCAGGACATTGAGGACAAAAAAAAAGGTCGAGGAAGGTTATTGAAAATGCAGAAATACTCTAAGGCAAAGTATGATAAATCGAAAAATGTCGGAGAACTGAAGATACGAAGAGCGAGATTCAGAACACTAAAGATAAAAAAAAAATACCCAGAGGAAAAGGATAAGGAAGCAAAGTAGTCGGATTCAGAACGCTCAAAATACAAAGATCAAGGACAGGACACCAAATATGTAAAGAACTAAGAGAGAATTGAAGATAAAAGTTGTAGGAAAGGATATTGAACTTGGAAATAACCAGCACTGAGATCTGAAGATTCAAATAGTAGAAAGTAGAGAGCTGCAGACGAAAATTGCATAATTAGAGCATTGAACATGGAAAGAACCAGGGTCAGAGAACTGAATACAGAAATAACTAGAGCAATTAAAGTGCAAATAACCAGTACCAGAGGGGCGAGTGGCTCAATTGGTAGCTCGCCAGGCTCGTAATCCGTCCGTCGGATGGGACGTTAAGCCTTTGCCCCATGTACAGGAGAGCCATACCCTGTGCACGTTAAAGAACACGCTGGATGACCTTGACGGGAGGCTACCATCTGTCTTCCAACAGCTGTTCCAGTGGGTCCCTTCTCTTAAGCTTCTCTGAGCCTTTGGGGTCCTAGTGACCTGACCATTTAGCCATTGTGTGCAAAAAAGTGCTGCTCAGAGGTAAAACAACTCAACCAGTACCACAGCACTGAAAATACAAAGAGCCAGAGATGGGATACTGAAGATACAAAGAACCAAAGGCAGAACACTGAGGAGGCATAGAGCCTTTATAGAAGTAAGGAACTAAAGACTCAAAAATGCAGAGAACTGAAAATACAAATAGCTTTAGGCAGAGCTCTGAAGAGATAAAAAAAAGAGCCCAAAGCCATGCACAACCAAAAGCTGTGCCCGAACTGTGCACTGAACAACCAAAGCCGTGCACCGTAATTCTAAAACATTAAGTTCCAAAACAGTACGAGACAAAACACTAAATATCCACATGTAACCGAAAATTGCTTTGTATCTTTCATTAAACTCAATCTGTTTAGAGCAATAGGAAAATCCAGTTACTTAGCCCATTAGCAATATTTTTAATGATTCACAATGGACTAAATACGAGTAGGAAACATGGGCGCCGGCAGAAATATTTTCAGGGGAGTGGGAGCAAATTTATTTTAGGGAGGGGGAAAAATATTTCCTGCAGAGGGCTAAAAACAAATCACTGTTTCAAGATGGAAATATTTCTATTGAACCGTTCATTAATGAGTGCAGTTGCAAATAAGGGATCATAAATACATCATACCATAACTAATGATGCCCATAAACAATGCAAAAAACTTTTTATTAAAAATATACGAAAAGAATGTTTTTTCATAGAAATATATAAAAATAAATGAAATGCTTTATTTAATTTGAGGATAAAAATATTTAATTATGAGGGTAAAGGAACAAAACAACTATAGGAAACGTAAAACTGACAACCACAGGAAACGTAAAAAAAAAAACCCCTAAGATTTACATTTCTGTAAAGCAAAAAAGTAAATTTTGGTATAACTTATGTTATTTAGCATAAATTAATTTTTTAATCATTTTCCAGGGGAAGGGAACTGTCCCTCTTCTAGCTCTCTCCCCTGTCAGCGACCATGGTAGGAAGATGAAGAGAAGAGTGGAATGGTAGGAAGATGAAGAGAAGAGTGGAATGGTAGGAAGATGAAGAGAAGAGGGGAATGGTAGGAAGATGAAGAGAAGAGGGGAATGGTAGGAAGATGAAGAGAAGAGGGATTTTTACAGTTACACGATTGATAAACAGACCAACTGGACAGCTGCTGCTCTAGGAAGAGAGATGGGAAACTCTCGTAAAAGATGGCCAGTGAAATTTTGACGAATGAGGAATATTGAACGAATTAAAACAAACTATGATTTCAGTTCAATAAAAAAAGATCAGTTTTTAATTTTACCAAATGGAAACATCAATATAAGAATCCAGTCCTTTTAAATAAAATTTTATGCAGACCATAGGAAGAAAAGAAATTTTGAGGGGAGAGCAATTTTAAAGAAATATATGACGGATTTACTGCTGTACTTTTGCGTTGAGTTGTTTACCTCTGAATGCTACTTTTTCACACACAATAGACTAACTAGCTAGGCCACAAGGACTCCAGCAAGCGATATACCGGACACTGTTACGAAGTATGCAATTACTTGAAATTTATTTATAGACTTAAAAACAATTAAATGCAAAACAATATTCATTTCTAATCTTCAAAATGCTTTTACCGTCTTTGAACTCCCAAGTGGATATTAGAAAGGTAAGATCGGAGGAAGAGTTTAGAGCCTCCCCCCCACTTTCCCACTGGTTTTACTTGCCTGTTATTGTGTGGGAAGAACATGATTTGGTAATGTTCTCTCACATACAGCTGCAGTTTAGCAAACAGAACCGTGAACACTGTGCTGCTTTATGTCCGAAAGAAAAGGGTCAGACCTAGAATAAAGTGGGTGAAACAACACTGCAAACAATACCTTATTATTAACAATGGAGCTGGTATTAGTGATTGGTGATAGTCGTAGGAGACAATAGATTCAATACCAGACGAGTGTGATAGCAAAAAGAAACTATGAAATTTATAAATAGCTAGATATTTTAGGGTGGGAAAACACTCTAAAAAATTAAAGATTTTTTCAAATGACTGAAATGAAATTTTTATGCGACGATTATAAAGCACACTTTTAAATGTAGCAGAGATAATTATTTTTTGAAATGATGCAATTCATTGCCATATTCAATGTCCGTCCATTTTTAGTTATCCAGTCAGTATTACTCAACCTTAACTCTTAATTGGCTGGGAATAAAGATGGCTTTACTAGTGAAGCAAAATGGGTGAAACTCAAGAAATAGTCGAAGTTTCTGTTAAATAGTAATAATGGGACATTTATTTGTCTACGTTTCATATATTTTATCCTGAGTTCCAGAAATATGAAACGCATTAACCATGGAACCCAGAGAAGATTTCAAAGCTACATTCTAGACTATTTTACTTATCGATTCTTTCCATCCATGGGGAGAGAGGGTTAGCTCAAGCTGTAGCGCGCCAGGCTCGTAATCTGCAGTTCCCAGGTTCTAATACCATCTGGTCCAGCATTGAGATTTATCTCCGCAAAACTCACCGCCCTGCCCACGGTCAGTAGGCGACAAAGATGGACTTGGAAAGGCCACCGTTCATCGTATGGAAGGTTAAGCCCATCCAATGAGCTTGTGTATAGGAGTATATATATATATTGCATATATCCTGTGTATATATCCTTAACAGTAAGCTTACATCTGTCTCCTACAGCTGTTCAGTACAGTCCTCCCCCAACCATCTCTGAGCCTATGGAATCCTTGTCACTTCAGCATTTAACTCATTGTGAACAGAAAACTGCATCTCAGAGGTAAACCCAACTCTTGCCTTTAACTCTACTTAGCAATCAACAATGTAGAATTATTGTAATTTTCAATATGATCCAAGATTTTAATTCTTTTTTAAAATGTTGAAAAGGTAGGATGCTACGAAAAACGAAACGTGGAATTAAAAAAAAAATAAGTACTTCTCTACACAAAGGGCGCAGACCAACAACAATGATCTGGACAACCTTCGTGTCACGTGACACGAAGGTTGCCAGATCACTGATTTCTAATAAAATCGTTGCCAGATATTTTTTCTGAATTCTGTAGTCAACCATAGTGTTCGGATTTTTTTTTGAGCGACTGTACATGCGTTCTCATACAAAGACGTGTCCTATGAAGACCGAATTCACTACTGACCACTATCTCAGTTGGAACTAACACAAAGTTTGCCTTGCTATAACGGTAAACTGCTATGCCAGTTAAGGCATTATAGATATGAATGTAGACTATACTATCCTATTAGAATACAATAATTACGATAAATTCGGTTTTGACTTTTAAAAAAATAAAAACAGGTGTTTTAATCAGCTTATATGTATATGAGCATAGAACGAAAATTTCCTTAACTAAGTCACATTCATTAATGATCATAATCTGAGAGAATTTAATAGAGATCTCGTTTGACGCAAAAAAAGTGTATATTTCTCCTTAAAATTAAACATAATGAGCACATGTCCCAATCACTTTTAATCCCGTTGTGAAAACCTAACCCGAAAACTAAGTTGTGTGGCACTGAGAGTTCAAAATGGCGAAAAATAATGAATGTGGATTGTTAGGAGCGGAAGTGACGCCAGCTTCCACCCGGATGTTCCTATTTAAAAATAATGACACAGATCAGTCATTTTCAATCGGTGGTCCACGAACCCCTTGTGGTCGGAATTCTATCTCCGGGTCAACATGTATCATCTGTCACCTATTGACTATTTTTTAAACATGGCCCGCCCAACCAGCGGCTTATTGCAAAAGAAGCTCATGAAAGAGGCTCATGAAACATATCGTCATTACACTGAATCGGACTCATTTCTTGCAATGTTTCGATCAAACATTTTTAGGTTCATAACTAAACGATTTTGTCAATTCATAGTACTCATTGAAAATGCATATGTTTTCTTTTTAATTAAGATATTTTCTTGATTCCTTAAAAAAATTTTTTTTCCAAATCGTTACTCAATTAAAGTGCACGTTTTCGATTTTAAGTACAGAATTTGTTTCCTGTGGTTCTTTAAGAATATATTTCTTTTCCAGTGGCTGTTCACTAAGTTTGAGTTGGATGAGCCTGTTCTAAACTATTGGGATCTGTACAGTCGCTAAAAAAAATATCCGAACACTATGGTTGATTGCAAAATTCAGAAAAAATATCTGGCATTGATTTTTTTTTAGAAATTAGTCTTCTGGCAACCTTCGTGTCACGTGACACGAAGGTTGCCAGATTATTAATTTCTAAAAAAAAATGCCAGATATTTTTTCTTAATTTTGCAATCAACCATAGTGTTCGGATACTTTTTTTTAGCGACTGTACAGTTGTCAGTTAAGTGTCCATATTGATGTTCATTTTATTTACAGATAAATGAAAAAAAAAGTTCTGGTTCAGATAGGTAATAATGAAATATTACTATTCGTAATTTCGGAATATCGCATTAGTTCCGCAGTTTAAGTAAGCTAATATTCAAACATTTTGACTAAAATGATAGAATTTCAAACTAATATCGTAAATAATATGGCGTACTGGAGGTTTGCTATTCAGCTGCTAGAGGGGCTTCAGTAAAAGAGTCTCATTGTCAGCCTTAACTTCTGTACTGGTTAAGCAAGGAAATCTAAATCATTTGAAAAGAGTCTTCCATATATTCTCCAGAAATGGCTGCACTTCCTATTCCAAATATCACTGAACACTACAACAGCCGACGAAAACAATCCATCCATCATGGGTCCCGGATTGGATCTGAAAGACCACAATTCGAGGAGATAGGAAAAAGAGACTCAGGTAGGTTTTAAAATGTTCAGTCGGTATAATCTTTTAAGATGCAAGAAGCTCAATATTCTGAAGAAAGTGTTATAATAAAATTCTGAGCACAAATTTTTTTCAAAGCGTAGAAAAATCACTTCAAAGGTCGGAGAAAACTTTAAATGTTGCTTTAATAAAAGAAGTTTCAATTAATATAATGGCATCATAGCGAAAGTTTTGTTTTACAGTTTTTTAACTCGGAAAATAAGCAATTTTATTCAAAGAAGTTACCGTAGCAAACACTACCACAGATTCTACCTAAAAAATGGTATTTTATCATTAACTTAAAATGCAAGACATTAAATTTTTTACTGTAAGATCCCTTTTAATTTTCAATCTGTTTCACTACAGACTTCTTTGCAATGTTTTGTTTTCAGTTGCTCCATGGGATTATCGTTTTTTTCTGTAAAGGTTCAGAGTTCAGAGTCCCTCCAAAAAATCAGAATCTGTAACTCATAGTTTTCTAAAAAAATGCTCATCTAATACGAAATTAAACTCGTAGCATATCTCGGAAGTTTACCACATTCTTGTTATTTAAATAACATATTATTAAGTTAAGATACAAATTATTATTTTTATAAAAAATATCACGAATAAACACACATAACAAACACGACACCTTGAATCAATACCGAAATTGAAGTCCTACCTGTTTTTTCTTGTTCTCTTCTGTCAGATTGGTAGCGTAGTTCCAATGAGCATTCACCAGTCGGAAGCATTGCTCGGAACTTGCCTTGTCGTGGTAATGAAGGAATTGTACTGCAGCCACACCATTAGTGTTGTTACCACTCAGATAACGATCACCTGTTCTGATCTCGAGTCCATCTGTCTCCTCTTTCTTTTCAGACTCCAAACTAACTTTCACTTCGTCTGTGTTAGTCTCTGGGCTGTCTGCACTGCTCGATGAAACACTTACAGTTGTTGTGTCCAACGACAATTTCTCAGCGATATTCATCTTCGAGAAACTTCCAGTTGTGAGCTCATCAGTCGAGAGTCCCAGAGTCCCTGTCACATCAGGTACATCTGTTGGCGATTCTCGCAAGTTTGGAATTTCTTTATCCGTGACTTCTTTGTTTTCCGTAGTGGCAGCATCTTCTGCAACTGATGCCAATGTGATTTCTTCTCTGTCAGGAATCGAAGAGGCTATCTCTGATGTTTCGTCAGCTCTAAATTCAAGCGGTTTCAGTTCAGTACTCGTTTCTGCTGCTTCAGAAACTGTCGTTGACTCTTTTTCTGCACTTGGGTCTGTCTTTGAAGCCGCAGTTGTTAAAGCGGATTCGCTTATTTCTGGCGAAAGATCTGTACTGCCTGAATCTTTTACTATTTCACCATCAATCGTATCATCAGAATTGAAAGCTGCAGTTTCTTTAGTAACCGGTTTGGTTAAACTTATGTCAGCTTCTGGGATCTCAGATTCGGATTCAGCCGTGACTTCTGAATCCCTTAATTCCGAATCTGGTTCGGAGGATCCCAACACTGAATTTATCGTTGTGGTGAAAATTGCAACTTCCTCTTCTTCTAATTTATCTGTAGAAATTTCGGGATCTTTCGAAGCTGTAGATTCTTTGACGACGTCGGTTCTAAACATCAAATCACTTAACTTTTCATCTTGTTCAGTAGTGACGATCGCAGTCTCTTCTTCATTACTAACGTCTTCGCCAATGATTTCAGGCGACTTCAGATTTTGTTCTGGTTCCGGTGATTCTGACTCAACCTGGTCAGTTGTTTCTTCTGGCAATTTCGAGACTGTGGATGAATCTTCTTCGCCAGCCACATCGCTATTTGTCATCACATTTATCCCCGCTGTAGACTGATCTTCAATCTCAGTTGCATTTTTATTCACGAAGGTACTCGTACCCATATTTGGTTCTTCGGTAGACTCCGGTTCACTCTCTATTGCATCTATGCTCTCTGAATTGCCTCTAATAGCAAGCATTAGTCCCGAAGAGGAATTCTCTTCCCCCTCAGTAGATTCAGCATGGAGTGTTGTCACTCTTATTCCTCTGCTAGACTGAGTGGCGAGTTCTTCTCTCTCACTACTTAGTGAAGTGGCTTCGTTTTGCTCTCCTGTAGAGGCTTCATTTTGCTGTCGTGTGGTGACTTCTTCATTATCACTTTGAAAGGCAAGATCTTGATTCTCTTTTTCTTTGGGAGTAGCGGGCTCTTCAAACTCTTCTGTCGAGGCAGCAACATCCTTTATCTCTTCGTTACTGAAATCATCACTGTTAGCATCTCCTGAATCGTCCCTTGAATCAACGTTCACTTGGGAACCATCCTCTCCTGCCTGAGCTTCCGCCTCAGTTGTCGTTTCCGGGATGAACCGTTCGGATGTGTCCGCTGCTTCCTCTGCGCTCGCAGGTTCATTCTCCAAGACTTCAAGCACATCTTCCTTAACAACTTCACTGACCTCAGTGGGCTTCGCGGCATCACCATCGATCAGTGTCGATTCTGGATCAAGAGGCTTCGGAGCAGCATCCGCGAAACTCAGCAACACGAGCACGAGTGCACAAGCCAACCTACACTTCGTCATCTCCGACTCGATCTGTCTCCCTCGGTAGCAGCGGCAGGGATCACGCGATGGATGCGGATCAACTGGCAGCCTGCCGAGATGGCTTAACATTTAGAGGAGCGCACGTTGGCAGCTGGGGCAGCCGGTTCCGCAACTTGGGAGCGTTGGCCAGGTTGTCACGTGACCTGCCTGCCTGCCGCTGGCCTTGTGGCGCTTGCCGATTAGAGTTAACTTTCACGTGTCACGGTCAGTGCATGAACCTCGGAGACGACGCCAAAACCGGCGCCGCTTAATAGCCATCCCTTGCGCACCGAGCACAGACCGATTGCATGATCGTATCGGTTGGACTTGTTTCGCCCCGTGTGTAGCCAAACGGGAGGATAGCGACCCCATCTTCTTTTGGTGGGAAACGGCGCTTCGAGGAAGCAGGAACAGATGAGTTATAACGCTAGCTGCGGACAGCGCAATGACAACGCATTGGGGGGGGGACAAAAAAATAGGGGTGTGAAGTCGATGACAGAGGAAAAATTAGCTTAACAAATGATAAATGCTGGATTAATTTATGCTGCATGCGTTTCGTTTAGGACTTCGTGTGCCATGTTAAGTGACTTATGAAACCTTTGTGAAATTTATCTGCATTGTCGCAGATGTTGGTGGACGAGGAATTTAAAATATCTCGAATCTAGGGAATGTTAGAGAGAAGATCTGGGTGGCATAATTTGTTGTGATAGTGAAGTAGGAAGTGAAATATGCTCGCTCTTTCAAGTTATGGAGAGCTGTTCGATGATATTCCCAAAGAACACAATTGAGGGAAACTCTGTGGAATTAATATATCAAAAGAAGATATTTTTAAATGGATATTTTTAAAATAAAGGAACCCTCCCCCCTACACACAGAGATAACCTAGGAGTTATATTGGGCTTGTCCTTGTTTTTCTCATACAACATACAAACACATACACAGGTACAGTCGCTCAAAAAAGTATCCGAACACTACGGTTGATTACAAAATTCAGAAAAAATATCTGGCAACCTTCGTGTCACGTGACACGAAGGTTGCCAGACCGTTCACAGCAAACTGGAGCGTGTGCAGTAACTGCACACGCTCCAGTTTGCTGTGAACGGTAACTGCACGCGTGTGCAGTAACTGCACTCGCTCCAGTTTGCTGTGAACGGTAACTGGAGCGTGTACAATTGCTGTACACGCTCCAGATATTTTTCCCGAATTCTGCAATCACGTGACACGAAGGTTGCCAGATCACTAATTTCTGAAAAAATCTTTGCCAGATATTTTTTCTGAATTCTGTAATCAACCGTAGTGTTCGGATACTTTTTCGAGCGACTGTACGCTAACCATTAGACCAGTCAGGTATGGGCTTGTCGAGAAATTAGCTTAGCAAATGATCTGTTAAGTATTGATAATAACCAGGGCATTGGATTTATTTTTTCATAATTTGCTTTCTTCTTGCGAAAACCAGTTTCGCAAACAAATTTAAAGCTTTTTAATAAACTCTTTGATCGTTTCGATACCTTAAGTAAAAATAAATACATAAAGGCGAGTTGCTTGTAAGTTATCACTGCTAGGATTACGAAAGAATTTCCGTTTGTTTTTTGCAAAGAATCCCCAAATCCTCCATGCCAGATTTTGCGAATCCTTTGCTAAATCTGGCTCGGAAGCGAAACACATCACCATATAGCTAGAGTGTTGGAAGCTCGGGACCCTTCATTGTTTTTTGTGCTGCTCGCGCCCACTTATCTTAATTAAAAATTTTTAAACGTTTTTTGAAATTATTGTTATTGTTATTGATGCAAACTTTTAAATAATCTAATTATTAAATTTTTTTCAATGAAGGATTGTATTTATGAGTAATGTTTTCAGTGTGTTCTAACGTTTTCTTACGTAAAATCTTTTTTTTTCTCAGAAGAATTGGCACAATAGGATCTTATATGCTTGCCGAAATATCGCCAAACTTTTGAAACTTAATTATGTACTGTTTTTTACATCAGCTCAACAGCAATATAAAGTAATTTTGGTATTTACTACAAGTTTCTTATTGTAGCCTGCAGGATTGCAAAACATCTATTGTACTGCCCTCAGTCTGAGAATTTCTGAGAAGAATGATTAACTGATTTTGATAATTAAATATTGTCGTTAACATATATACTACAAAAAATAAGCAAAATTTTACTGGATTTGTAAGGTTACGAAAATGACTGCTCTTTGTGATTTCGTGCTTTTCTCCCAAATTTAATATATTTCAAATCAGTTTCTCCTAAACGTATCGACGATATCAGAGCTAAGAAATCTTAATACGTCGAAATATTTTTCAGAAGTTTCTTTTCCAAGTTGCGATCTTTTTCTAAGTCTGAAAACAGAAAAAAAATAGCAGTGATTATTTTTCCAAATGATTAAAAAATTGCATAGTGGCCATTTTTTAAAGAGCTATCATATTGAACATTTCAGTTCTTGTGACCTGGCCATTTAATTTCAATTAGTTAGCATCTAAAAATCAATTTTCTAATACAGTGGTTCTCAACCTTTTATTCTTCACGTACACCCTAAAAATGTGCATGTAACTGGCGTACCCTTTACATAGATAGATAAAACTATAGTTATAGTATAATATAGTATAATAAACTTTGGACGAACATTCCCTTCACCCAGGGGAAGAATATAGGCTCTTTGCAAATTCGATGGGATCAACCAAAATTGGGGTGGGGGTGGGGGTTGAATTTCTCAAAATCCCATAGACTTAACATTAACGGTTGAAAGTTATCCAATAATGAATACCTTTCATTATTGAATTAACATTAATGGTTGAAAATAATTCAAGCAACTATTGCCACCAATAAATTTGAAAAAAGGAATACATCAAACTAAGCTATTTTATGATTTCGCGTGATTAAGCATTAAGAGTTGAAAGTTATTTAAAATAATTCTTGCCACCAATAAATTTGATAATAATAAATAATGAACGCATCAATACTAATTTTTTTCTCATTTCGCGTGATGAACCCATTGTTCAGTTTGTTGGGTCAAGAGCGCGAATGTCCATGGATACTGAAGTCATTCTAATTAAGTGGGGCGGGGGTGGCTCAGTCGGTAGCGCGCCAGGCTCGTAATCTGTAGTTCCCAGGTTCGAGTCCCAGCTGGGTCAGCGTTGAGATTTATCTCCGCAAAATTCCCCGTCCTGCCCACGGTCAGTAGGGGACACCGATGGGCTTGGAAAGGACGCCGTCCGTCGGATGGGACGTTAAGCCGTAGCCCCGTGTGTGGGAGAGCCATACCCTGTGCACGTTAAAGAACACGCTGGATGGCCTTGACGGGAGGCTACCATCTGTCTCCCAACAGCTGTTCCTGTGGGTCCCCTCCCCCAACCTTCTCTGAGCCTTCGGGGTCCATGTGACCTGGTCATTTAGCCCATGGTGTGCAAAAAAGTGCCGCTCAGAGGTAAAACAACCCAACCCATTCTAATTAAGCACGAGCGGAACACGAGAATCTTTGTTGAAATGAGAGCTTTAAAAACTAAATTCGTATCGGAAATTAAAATCATTAATTTAATTTTTCAAAAGCTAATAAAAAAATATGATTATCTCATTAATAAATCTTAAATATTATGCTTAGTAATAAATGATTTTGTTTAATAATAATAGTAATTTTTTGTACCTTTACATTTTTTATGCACTTCACAAAACAGTTAATTTTCTTTTGCTATTTAGTTACATATGCCTGGCAAATTGTATCTGAGGAACTCTGATGGGTAGGAATGATTTTAAAATTTGATTATCTGAGAGGAAATTCTGCTTTTTGCTTTAGACAAGGGCTTCTCAAATGTTTTTGGGGTACGCTTTGAGTGTTCAAAAGTCTCTTGAACTAGTAAAAAACTAAAAATAACAATTGTTATACTACAACTATAGTTTATCTATCTATACAAGGGATACGCCAGTTACATACACATTTCCAGGGGGTACGTGAAGCACAAAGGTTGAGAACCACTGCATTAGAAACTTCTGACGTAGGGAGGATTATGGGTACCTCGGACTATGCCCATTTCTTTCCTCCCTTAAAAGAGAGGGAGGAAATTTTAACGGAAGGGAATTGATCGTAATGATTTTTATGCCAAATGAAAGCTTGTGATGTGAGGAGTGCCATCTACACTATATTCTAAAGAGTTTCTGACCAAAGAAAAGACGAGGAAATCTGCCAGCAGTGGCGCACCCAGAGGGGGGGGGAGGAACTTAGGTGTCCTGGCACCCCTAAAGAAAAAGGAAAAAAAAACACTAGAAAATTTTCCAAAAATCTTTTCCTAATTAAAATTTATTTTTTATATTTATGTTGTGTCGTGTCTCCTATTTCTATACTACTTATGAATTAGCGGTCATATAAGGTGGGAATACCCTCTAGCTCTCGGGAGTCACGGCCGCTGTGAACACATGGCGAACGAATCGGGCGGACCGAGCGCTACTTCGTTTGCCCTAGTCCCCCCCCCCCCAAGATTAAATCCTGAGTGCGCCACTGTGTGCTAGCAATAAATAAACATATATTTAATTACAATAATGACGATCAGACATCATGGGAGTAAGGAAAAAGATGAAATTTTACTGATATTGAATGGGGAAAATGAATACCAACGCCCTTAGATTAACAGTTTTAAAAGCATTCTGCTTTACATGGGAATTAACTGTTTGCTCTTTCTATTCTGTCACTGCACGAACCGAGCAGAGGATAGCTGCAAGTTAATGCTTTTCGAATATCGTTTTCGTTCTGTAGTCATAACAAAAGTGTCATTTAACTTTGCAACCTGTCACAGGAGGTTCATTGTGATGATCCTGTTACGTTACTTCATAGCAAAAAAGAAAAAGATAATGAAATTGCTTATTACGACATGCTTAACTGAACGTCTATGTTGAAATAATTCTGATTCTTTACATATTATCGAGTGATACGGAAATACTAGAGCATTTTTGTCCATGGCATTTGTTTTTGTTAAGGATCTCTCATTAATTAGAGTCACAAACAGCATGTGAAGGAAGTATTTCACTTCTGAAGCTGTCTCGAAAACAGTCTGGCAAAGTAAATTTTTAAAATTTAAAACTCTTTACAATCAAAATGTCATGTACATCCATTCCTCTACTAATGCGTTCTTAAACATATTAGTGTAACGTAAAGTAGTCTTAATCGAATACAAAACTGTCATAAGAAAAAATGTAATAGTGGGAAAAACATTGGAATTCGAATCATCGAACTGACATATATTTAACTTTATTTCTTTATTATGACTACACTTTAGTTCAGAGGCGAAGCGTAGTGGAAGCAATTGAGGCAATGAGACTGCGCAGTTGACGGAACGATGATTCTCGTAGACCATTGGCTGATTGAACTAGCATTCACTTTCAATGAGCCTATCTATGATGCAATTGTTTATCCATGACATTATTTTGTATGATTGACAAGTAACTGATAATTCGGTAAATCAATCACCTGTAAGAATCGTAGATGTTTCAACTGCGCAGTCTCAAGGTCTCAATTGCTTCCAGTCATGCTTCGTGCTCGCTTTTTGTGTTTTATTAGTTTATGCATATTTCCTATTTGTTTTTTATTTTAACAGAAAAGAAGTAATTAGAAAAAGAAACAAAAAGCGTCTAAATGCAATTTTGTTAATATATGTTATTATAGATGATTTTCGAGCAATGAAGATTGAAAATGAGACACTGATTACAATAGAAAACAAATTAAAACTTTTTTTTTATATAACATTGGTCAAATAAGATGTTTTCAACTAATTTTGGGTGCTGAATTCAAATATGGCTGTGAAAAATCTGCACCACGTAAAGTTTTTTTCTAAATGACGAATTGATATATTTCAAATTTCAATGAATACGCATATCTGGAAAATGAAAATAAATGTGACAATTTTATTAAATTGTAAATTAAAAATCATTAATTAATTACATGATTACAGTGAAAAAAAATTAGAAACATCATAATTATAGACTACTGAATGTAAAGTAGCAAATGAAATAATATTGAAACGCAAAATAAGAAAACATGGGTAAGGATCTTTCATATTTACAAGAAGTTCATTTTTGTCTTTTATGTGCTGAGGTATCTTCCTTCTGCAAGAACCAGCAGTAGTCACCCATCATTGCTGGGTCTCACCTACCTAGGTATCTCTCTTCCATGATTCCGATATCCTGGTGAAATCTTTCTCTTTGCTCATCACTGACAGCTCCTAAGTTCTTGGGAAAGAAGTCGAGATGCGAGTGCAAGAAATGAATCTTCAAAGTCATTCGGTAGTCAAGATTTTCGTAGTTTTTGAGAAGATCTTGAATGGGCTGATGGAGTTTTCCTCTTTTTTGATTCCCCAGAACACCTTGGACCACAGAGGTGAAGGATTTCCATGCAGCGCGCTCCTTCATATTCAGACTTTCTTTGAAGACAGTATCATTCAGTAGCTTCCTGATCTGAGGACCAACAAAGATCCCTTCTTTGAGTTTGGCATCACTTAGTTTTAGAAATTCTTCCTTCAAGTGCAAAAACCCTTTACCAGTTTTGTCCATAGCCTTTACAAAGTTTTTCATAAAACCCAGTTTGATGTGTAGTGGTGGGAGCAAAACATCAGAGGGGTCAACTAGAGGCTTATACCTCACATTACTCTTTCCAGGAATAAAAACATCTGTTTTGTGTCAGACTTTTTTTTTTAGTTTTCCTTTCTGACCCTACTGTCTCCCACACACAGAAAGCAGCAAAATTTTGTGAAGCCTCCTTGACGCACGAGCAAGAGAGATATATGACTTTTAGGTCATTACATATTGTCCACTTAAACTGGTCATATTTTACAGCAGTGAGTATTTTTCCATGCTTTCATAAGTTTCCTTCATTTCCACAGCGTGTGTCACTGGAATGGAAGGTTTTTGGTTTCCTTTATGCAAAAGGACAGCTTTTAAGCTGAATTTTGACAAATCTATAAATAGACGCTATTCCTTAGGGTAGTGAGTTGTTCCAATTTCTTTTATCAGCGCTGAAGTATCTGTGCAGAAGCACAAAACATCTTGCATCTCGTAATAAGCAGATAAAGCCCATTTTCTCTTTCTGAACAGAGAAACTCTGGTACCCTTTGTCAGCAGAGTCTACTCTTGAAGTTTTGAACTAAAACCTCAGCTTGTTGTTTGATAGTCCTAGGTCTCGAACAAGATCATTTAGTTCATTTTGGTGATCAGATGAGGCTCGTATAACTTTTTAGGGGTGTATGTAGGATCAGGATCTGTATGTGCCTCAAAGTCTTCCTCTGATGAATGTGAATCCATCTCTTCCCAGTTGGTTGGAGGTGTTGGTATAGGAAGATCTTCTCCATGAGGGACTAGCCTTATGGCTGAAGGCACATTTGGATATTGTATTTTGCTTTTGTTCTTTTTTGAAAAGCCCGACACTTTAGTTAAAAAAAACAGCAATCATGCAAGTGACTAGATGGCTTACACCAAATCATTGGAACGGCAAAGGGAATGGATTTTATCTTACCTTTCAACCATTCACACAGGCCAACAAAGCATGAAATGCAGCACACACGTGGAGCTCATGTTTTGTCCTGATCTCCAACATGTAAATTATAGAAATATAATCTATAATATAATTATAGAATATAATCCAAAATACAAATTATAGAGTTTCTTCACAATCTTTGTCAAAGTACGACCCTGGGATATTAAAATATAATTTCCCCAAACGTAACAAAACTTATCTGGCACATTAACACATCCGAGACGCTGTCTTTGTGCCATTTAAACGCTAAAATTCAGTCTTCAACGTACAGCACGTGTTCATCCTACAATTATTCAGGAACTGAAATCAGGAGCTTAAGGGTTCCTCTCTCACTCTCAAAAAGGAATTTTTTCCTCTAAATTTGATATCAATATTAAGAGTGACTCAATGATCTTTTAATCTTTGATAATCAGTCATATTTGTTTGCAATCGAAGCGGGATATTAAAGCTAGGATAAACACCTACGGGCAGACAAAATGGTGATCAATGACCTTCGAATAGCGTACAATGTCTTTAACACGTGTAAATCGACGTTATGTACAGCGACGGAATTTGAAAGGGTTAGGATCACTGGGTTGTCAGATCTGGATGGTCAACACGCCAAATCACCGTTCATGTAGATAGGGATGTCAGAACAATTGGAAGCTATTGGCAACAAGGGTACAGGAGTGTTCTGGACACGTCGCCACATCTGTTGCAGAGGAAGGGCGTCTGGTTCACAGACGTCTGGTTCTTACTTTTCCTGCAGTGCGGGAGGCAGTTTCAAAGGTTTAAAATCGTCACGAGTCTCCAATGACTCGTAATGTAGTAATTCGAATTCAGTTTACTGGATGGAGTTACCAGTTCTAAGTCTGATCTTTTCCAACAGTGCGTCACACAGTCAGATCATTTGACAATTCGTAAGAAAAAAACACTCGTGACTCGTTTAAAACAAAAACAATAAGCGACATATAGAGCGAAAGACAAGAACGAGTCACCTGTGACTCGCAGTTCACCGCAGGCCAGATTCAAAAATTCTTTGCCGTATTGAATACACAAGAACCCACAGTTCCCCATGTAAAATATATGTTTAGGGAAAGTGATCCTTACAACACAAGTGTGTATGCGTGTTTGTGTGTGTGTGTGGGGGGGGGGGGGTAGCTCACCAGACTCGTAACCTGCATTTCCCAGATTCGAGTCCCACCTGTGCCAGCGTTCAGATTTATCTCCGCAAAACTTCCCTCCCTGCCCTCGGTCAATAAGGGACACTAATGGGGGTTTGCAAAGGCTGCAGTCCCTCAGAAGGGCGTTAAGCCGTGGCCCCGTGTATGGGAGAGTCATACCCTGTGCACGCTAAAGAACACGCTGGATAGCCTTGACGGGAAGCTACCATCTGTCTCCCAACAGCTGCCAGTGGGTCTCCTTCCCCAACCTTTTCTGAGCCTTCGGGGTCCATGTGACCTGGCCATTTAGCCCATGGTGTGCAAAAAAGTGCTGCTCAGAGGTAAAACGATCCAATCCAAACCCCAGAGTCCGTTTCTCTTAAATCTAGAAATATTTATGGAAGCTACTGGCAAAGAGACAAAAGACGTAAAGTACTCTTTAAAAATATATGTAAGAAGAAAAATAATATAAGAAACTATTTACAACCCTCCCCATTTTTTAAAAAAGTAAATGGACTTAACCCTTTTCTCGGAAGTATAAAGTGAAAATTCGAACGACTAGATCAGTGTCTCGCAAACTGTGTGCCGCGAGAGATTCCAAGTGTGCCGCGAGAGATTTTGAAATTGACACTAGATATTCCAAAGATTTCATTTTGATTGACTTGTGTTATCGACGTGCTTTAATAAAAATCTTTCAGATTTTATCAACTGGGATCGTGTAAGTATTTATCAAGCTTTTTCCAAATTTTGGTATTAATTTTTGATTATTTCAAGCCATAGAATGGACAAATATTTAAAACAAACACCGAGTTATGAATTAAAGAACGAGAGCAAATCTTCAAGTAAAACCAGGCTGATGACTCCAACAAAGCGCAAATATAATGACGATTATATAGAGTTTGCTTTTATTCTTTTTTAGGTGTGCCGCGGAAAAAAAAATACATTCAGTGTGCCGAGGAAAAAAAATTAGATTCAGTGTGCCGAGGAAAAAAAATTAGATTCAGTGTGCCGCAGAGTAAAAAAGTTTGCGAGACACTGGACTAGGATGAAATGACCAAAAAAAAAAGTGATATATTATGACAAAAAATTAAAGTGATTTATTCTTCCGTTAAAATAAACCCTCACTCACTCAGCTCTTGCTGTAATGTTAGAGTGTGCTAAAATTAGCTTCGGTGTTGCTGAGAAAAGCCGATTATCGAAATCACTGTTTGATAACTCCGCCATCAGTCGGCGAGGGATTGATGTATTGCCTTCATGAGGCGATAATAATTCTCAGGATATTATAATCTAAAGCATTTTGTTATCATTAATTAATTTATGGTTTTGATTACTTGACTTAAATTTTACCATTGATTAACTGAACAGAGAATATATAATGGTCTGTGAATGTATTTAAAATGAGGAGGTTTTGAACAGAATCATTCAAAATACGAAACTTCTATTTCTTCTTCGGCCTTGATAACGAGACCGACATGCAAGAGGAAACATCGGTTCCGTATTCATCACCAATGTCCGCTGTGGGGACAGGAAGAGCAGAGGTCACAGTGCATGGATATGAGGAGCCACGGATGACATGACTCGGTGAACCAAGTGGAAACAATTTGCGATTGCTGCGATTTGCATCATCATCCGTTGTCTACCCCTTCACTGAGAGACAAGGAAAGGGAATCAGCATCCCGAGGAAGAGGATTTTGCATTTCCAAACTTTTTAGGGCAGTACTATCGATGAGTGTTTCTCAAAAGGCAGACTACAACTAAGTGATTTTTTTCCCTATGTAAGCAAATAAAAACGATGAAAATATCAGGACTTCTTTAAATAAATGTTGATGAGGAGTGGATTGGGTTGTTTTACCTCTGAGTAGCACATTTTTGCACACCATGGGCTAAATGGCCAGGTCATAAGGACCCCGAAGGCTCAGAGAAGGTTGGAGGAGAGGACCCACTGGAACAGCTGTTGGGAGACAGATGGTAGCCTACCGTCAAGGCCATCCAGCGTGTTCTTTAACATGAACAGGGTATGGCTCACCCGCACACGGGGCCACGGGTTAACGTCCCATCCGACGGACGGCGGCCTTTCCAAACTCATCGGTGTCCCATGAGGAGTGGTCAACCAAACTAAGCGAAAATACACTAGAAAATAGGAAAAAGAAAACAACAACAGATCTCTTAAGACAACAAAGTCTTAATGAGCCGAAAGAAAATTTCTCTACTTAAAAATAAAAATATACATTTATAATGAGTATTGAACGGGAGGAAAAAGTTATATTCCTAAGTAATCAAGAAAACATCTTGATTAAATTTTTAAAAAATGTACATTTTTAATGAGTACTATGAATTTACAAAATGGGTTAGTTATGGACCTAAAAATAAAAAGAAGAGGCGAGCAAAATTGGAAAGAAATGAAGCAGAATTAGCATATTGATTATTTGTTTTAGGAGCCGCGGATCGGCCACTCCTGGTTCAGACATTTTCATCATTGGACTATAGAGTTGTTAATAAAGGAAAACGAAAGCTACAGGATTCAGCCAGATAGATTTTCTTCATGCAGCTGCCATTTATTTCTTCTTCCAGGAGTACTTCTTAAATAAAGTTAGCACGTGTTACAGGTGGAGATTGTGGATGAGCTCTTGATGCACTCACTTTAAATTAGGCATTCACAGAGAAAGGGGAATGACTTGAGTGACACCGAATATAATCACGATTTTCGCAAATTAAAAAAAAACTACTGTAAACTATGTGCACTAACCTCAAACCACCGCCTCAACTAATAAATAAGAACTTAAAGCAATTCTCCTTGGTCAAGGGGTGGCTCAGTCGGTCAGGCTCGTAATCTGCAGTTCCCAGGTTCGAGTCCCAGCTGGGTCAGCGTTGAGATTTATCTCCGCAAAATTACCCGCCCTGCCCACGGTCAGTAGGGGACACCGATGGGCTTGAATAAGGCCGCCGTCCGTCGGATGGGACGTTAAGCCGTGGCCCCGTGTGCGGGAGAGTCATACCCTGTGCACATTAAAGAACACGCTGGATGGCCTTGACGGGAGGCTACCATCTGTCTCCCAACAGCTGTTCAGTGGGTCCCCTCCTCCAACCTTCTCTGAGCCTTCGGGTCCTTGTGGCCTGACCATTTAGCCCATGGTGTGCAAAAAAAAGTGCCGCTCAGAGGTAAAACAATCCAGTCTCCTTGGTGAATTGAGGAGGTTTTTTTATTCTGTATTTATCCTACAGTTAGAGCTGTAAGCCGTCCTGTGGCTGAATGGTTATTGCTCTTGGCTACTGACCAAAAGGGATCTGGGTTCGAGCCCTGGATAAGGCCATGGATGTTTATTTTGCCTTTCTGCTGAGGTCCCGCCATCCTCAGACACCTTCTATTGTGGCGAATAATCTGACAGTCTCCTGTGAGCACTCTGTGGCAAACAGCTGCTTGAGGGGATGATTATTTTAGAGCCGTGCGATCAAATGGAGAAACAATCCAAACCCTAAACAAATAAAGCTCAGTGAGATAACTTTACCTCTGAATGGTATTTTTTTTCAGTGTTCTAAATGCACTCCCCGTGCGGATGGGAAGAGAATAAGAGTGAAACCTGGAGAATGAAATTTGGATGAATCGGACCTTCCATAAGAACGATTAATCCCTTCCAAATAATATTGTATTATAATATCAAAGTTTACATTTATAAAAATTAAGTATATGGTGACTGGGGTTACTTCAAAATAACAAAGCATCCCCCTCTGATTTTATTCCGCGAATCTCTCTTTTGGTAAGGTACAGTCGCTCAAAAAAATATTCGAACACTATGGTTGGTTACAGAATTCAGAAAAAATATCTGGCAATGATTTTTTATTAGATTATTTAGAAATTAGTGATCTGGCAACCTTAGATCACTAATTTCTAAAAAAATCGCTGCCAGATATTTTTCTGAATTCTGTAATCAACCATAGTGTTCGGATACTTTTTTTTAATATATATAATGCTTATGAATATATAATGCAATGAATATGGAGCGTGTGCAGTTTCCGTTCACAGCAAACTGGAGCGGTTGCGGTTAATGTTCACAGCATATTGGATCGTGGTGAGCTCACAAAGACCTGGATCGTATGGGCTCACTCACGGAAATATTGAGCGTGTGCCGTTCACAGCAAACTGGAGTGTGTGCAGTAACTGCATACGCTCCAGTTTGCTGTGAACGGTAACTGGAGCGTGTACAGTTGCTGTACACGCTCCAGATATGTTTCCTGAATTCTGCAATCACGTGACACGAAGGTTGTCAGATCACTAATTTCTAAAAAAATCGTTGCCAGATATTTTTTCTGAATTTTGTAATCAACCATAGTGTTCGGATACTTTTTTGAGCGACTGTACAGATGAATGGACGAAGTGAAAGCATTAGGTCATGTTTTCTGAAAACGAGTGATTAATCACATAAAATCGAATCAAAGTATTTATTCTTCTGTCTCACAATTTTTAGTTTTTTACTTAATAATAGTTTCACTACACTGCCGTATGTTTAACACAAGTTTCAAAGAGCACGGGGAGCTCAATTGGTAGCGCTCCAGGCTCGTAATCTGCAGTTCCCAGGTTCGAATCTCAGCTGTGTCAGCACTGAGATTTATTTTCTCAAAACTCCCTGCCCCACTCTCAGTCAGTAGGTGATACCGATGGTCTTAGAAAGGCCGCCGTCCATTGGATAGGACGTTACGACATGGCTCCGTGTACGGGAGAGTCCATATTCTGTGTATATTAAAGAACACGCTGGATGTCCTTGACGAGAGACTACCTTCTATCTCCCAATAGCTGTCCAGTGTGTCCTCAACCTTCTATGAGCCTTCGGGTCCTTGTGACCTGTAATTTAGTCCATTGTGTGTAAAAATGTGCATCTCAGAGGTAAAACAACCCAACCGAGTTGGATTTCGTTGTTTTGGCCATTTAGCCCATGGTGTGCAAAAAAGTGCCTCTGAGCGGCACTTTTTTGCACCTTGGTCCCATTGGTCCCATTTGCAAGATAATCTTTAATTTTTTGCTTAGTTACAAATTAAAGTACGTCCTCAATGGCCTTGATGAGAGACTTCTTCCTGTTTCCCAACAGCTCCCCAGTGTGTCCCCTTTCTCCTAATCAGACATTTGGTCCCTTGTGATCTATGCATTTATTCCGTTGTGTGTCCAAAAGTGGAGCTCAGAGTAAAAAGAATCGAATCCAGGAAGAAAGCCTGTAATGATGAGACTTCAAGCTCACATCACCACTACAAAGAAAACCGAACAAGAACAAGAACTGAAAACATGTTTAAAGCAAAGGAACGACAGATTCACACAAATCACGCCATCATCAAAGAACTCAGACTATTAAGGACAGAGTCTTAAAATAGCTTATGCGGATAGGACACACGTGCGAAGGTTACTTGATGGCGGATGTAGGGATAAATATTTTTTGAAAAGTGGTCTGATGAAAGTATTAAGCAAAAAAAAGAGAAAGTACGTGCTGAAAGCATGAATGAAGGTTCTGTTACATCACATGTAAGAGGAAAATGATTGTTATAGCTCTATAAGCCATGAATGAGATGGTTCAAAAAAAAGTAATAAGAGTACTGTCGCTCAAAAAAGTATCCGAACACTACGGTTGATTACAGAATTCAGAAAAAATATCTGGAGCGTGTACAGCAACTGTACACGCTCCAGTTACCGTTCACAGCAAACTGGAGCGTGTGCAGTTACTGCACACGCTCCAGTTTGCTGTAAACGGTAACTACACACGCTCAATATTTCCGTGAGTGAGCCCACACGATCCAGGTCTTTGTGAGCTCACACGATCCAATGTGCTGTGAACATTAACCGCAACCGCTCCAGTTTGCTGTGAACGGTACCTGCACACGCTCCATATTCATTGCATTATATATTCATACGCATTATATATATTAAAAAATATCCGAACACTATGGTTGATTACAGAATTAAAAAAAAATATCCGGCAACGATTTTTTTTAGAAATTAGTGATCTGGCAACCTTCGTGTCACGTGACACGAAGGTTGCCAGATCACTAATTTCTAAAAAAATCGTTGCCAGATATTTTTTCTGAATTCTGTAATCAACCGTAGTGTTCGGATACTTTTTTGAGCGAGAGTACATTAAGGCTAAAATGAGGTTAACTACTGTTCATTTACGGTATGATGAACGTTGACTCTAATTAAGACTTGAATCATTTATAATAGTAACCGACAAAGAGAAAAATTATTTTATAAACGATATCGTTAAAGACAGAAATACTTGATTTGTGAAGTCATATTTGCAGCATTTACAATGTTATTTGTGCCTAGAGAGGTACTCAGGATTTAGTTTCGGGGGGGGGGGGCGGAGTTCTGAGAATAAGACTTGATCAGGGTTTCCCAATTACAAAAATATTCCACCGAACAGGAAATGTTAAAATGATATTCTATGTCGAATAAAATTTTACAGTTGTTTATTTTTACATATCTACTTCTAGTGTCGGTAATAAAATACGTGGCTAAAATAAAATTATACGAAGACAACAGTTTTGCATTTCAAATCAGGTAGACAATTTTGAGATTATCTGTAAGACGATCGGATTTTTCGGGAGGTGGGGGGGAGATGCAGACCTGGAACCTCCCAGTCTCTACCAGTGATGAAACACTTGATCACATATATTATTTGGGTTTTCCTGAAGGTTAATATCTAAAGCGAGAAAGGAGTATGGTCTTCAGAACCTCTAATGTATAATATATAACAGTATGTGAAAAATAGAAACAAATGAATACCATGCACTCAAAGTTCAGGCGACCCATTGGCAACAAAACCATCCTTTTCTAATCTATAATTTAGCCACTTTTATTTTAATGCTTACTTTTCTCCAGACGTTTTTCTACATTAGGGTTGCCTGCGTCTAGACATCTTCTTTCACTTCTTTCTATAGTATCAGTTTTCCTCTCAAATCCCCTTTTTTCTCTCATCACTTCTTCTATATTATCTCTCTATTTCTCTTTCCACCTTCTTCCTCTTCT
Organism: Ryuthela nishihirai; assembly: GCA_038380435.1. NCBI lineage: Eukaryota > Metazoa > Arthropoda > Arachnida > Araneae > Heptathelidae > Ryuthela > Ryuthela nishihirai. The sequence goes on from JAWZYU010000001.1 coordinate 25,603,384, forward strand.
TCTTGAAAAAAAAAAAAAATACCCCCTCAAGCAGCTGCTTGCCACAGAGGTCTAACAGGAGCCTGTCAGTTTATATGCCAAAGTAGGAGATCTGAGAGGATGGCAGGACCTCAGCAGAAAAACGACACACACATCCATGCCTAAATCCGGGGCTCGAACCCAGGTCCCTTAGATCAGTAGCCAAGCGTGCTAACCACTCGGCCACGGGAGTGGGTTCCTATTTCCACATATACTTTGCCCATTTTCCATCCTCTATTCTCTTCCTATGTGCAAACCATTCAGTCTCTTTTTCTCCATATTTTCTCGATATCTTCCGGGAATATTTCCAGATATCTATTTCCATTTTACTTCTTACCTTAGATGTTACTCTTATTGTTATCATCCATGTCTTCTGTGTTCGATATGTTAGAGGGGCGGGGGTGACTCAGTCGGTAGCGCGCCAGGCTCGTAATCTGTAGTTCCCAGGTTCGAGTCACAGCTGGGTCAGCGTTGAGATTTATCTCCGCAAAAATTCCCCGCCCTGCCCACGGTCAGTAGGGGACACCGATGGGCTTGGAAAGGTCGCCGTCCGTCGGATGGGACGTTAAGCCGTGGCCCCGTGTGCGGGAGAGCCATACCCTGTGCACGTTAAAGAACACACTGGATGGCCTTGACGGGAGGCTACCATCTGTCTCCCAACAGCTGTTCCAGTGGGTCCCCTCCCCCAACCTTTCTGAGCCTTCGGGGTCCATGTGACCTGGCCATTTAGCCCATGGTGTGCAAAAAAGTGCCGCTCAGAGGTAAAACAACCCAACTCGATATGTTAGAATACTTTTTACAGTCCATCAATAATAAATTCACAGAATTCCTGTTAACATAGAACTCAAAAATTAATTTTGTTTAAATAATGAGTTTCATCATGAGTGGAACTCGAACCACATCTCCCAGTTACATGCCTCTGTTTTTACTGCTAAGTTATGAACGGTTAGTTCTTCTGTCAACTAATCCCCTCACGGCGAAGCATATTTTTAAGCGAAAATTATTTCACGTACTCTATCGTTCTGTGATATACATAATTCTATCTCCTAAAACTGGGGCAGAGGTGGCTCAGTCGGTAGCACGCCAGGCTCGTAATCTGTAGTTCCCAGGTTCGAGTCCCAGCTGGGTCAGCGTTGAGATTTATCTGCGCAAAATTCCCCGCCCTTCCCACGGTCAATAGGGGACACCGATGGGCTTGGAAAGGCCGCCGTCCGTCGGATGGGATGTTAAGAGCCGTGGTTCCATATGCAGGAAAACCATATCCTGTGCTCGTTAAAGAACACGCTGGATGGCCTTGACGGGAGGCTACCATCTTTCTCTTAACAGCTGCTCCAGTGGGTCCCCTTCCCCAACCTTCTCTGAGCCTTCGGGATCCATGTGACCTGGCCATTTAGCCCATGGTGTGCAAACAAAATGCCGCTAGCATTTATGCTTTCTTTGCTTTTGTTCTCACTTCTTCCACGGATGTGCCATTATCCTGCACGATGTATGCCGAATGCTAAAACGTTTTTCTCACCATATCTCCCTCCAATGCAAGATCTTTTCCATAACTCAAGCACTCAGATAATTTGTTTATTTAAAATTTGCATTTCTCCCTCATTTTATATACACTGCAGGAAAAAAAAATTGGAACACCTAGAAGGATTAATGCCTTTTTATTGAAACGCAGGCAGCTGTTAGCACACACTGAGATGTGCGATTCATTACATTATGAATAAAAAATACGGAAAATTACTACTCTACCTACCCGGTATAATTAGTATGATGTTGACCGCCCCGCGCAGCAATGCAATCATGAACATGGCGAGGAAGGCTATTGTACAGCTCTATAATGTCCGTCTGAAGGATAGAACACCAGATAGCAAGACGTCGCTGTTCCATTTCAGCGACAGTAGTTGGCACACTTCTTGGATGTTCTTGGAGCTGTCCGACCCATCATGTCCCAGACGTGTTCAATAGGTGAATGGTCCGGCGAGCCATGGTAGTATCTGAACGTTTTGCTTGTGTAGATACTGCAGACTAATGCGGGCTGTGTGAGGACGGGCGTTATCTTGCTGGAAAAAGGTTCCGTGCTGCTGAACAAATGGGAGAGTCACTGGCTGCAAAATGTTGGTAACATATCATTGGGCAGTTAGAGATCCCCTTGTGGGAACAGTTTTGACCGAGATGTCCGACAAATGGCACACCACACCAAGACACCAGGTGCTGGAGCTGTGTGACGATGTCGCACGCAGTGGGTGGCGTTTCTTTCCCCTGGATGACGGCGAACACGTTGTCTACCGTCGTGCTGATCAAGACAAAAACGAGATTCATCGATAAACACCACGGTACTCCACTCTTATTCCTTCCAGTTCTGTCTGAGGCGACACCACTGAAGACGTGCTTGCATGTGGGCAGAGGTGAGGGGCAAACGCAGTGCCGGACCATAAGTTCGCAATGAAAACTGTAAAAGCCTGCTGTTTACCGTCCGCCTGGTAAGTATTCGATGTCACCTGTTGCTAGTCCCTTTGCAGTTGCGTTGTAGTCGCGAATCTGTCACGCAATGCCATGCGTCACAAATGGTGGTCCTGCCGCTCCGTGATCATACGTCGTCTTCCTGATCCTTGTCGGCGTGTGTTGGATCCTTTTTGAACCCACTGGCGCCATATGTGTTCGATGGTGCTGGGATTGCGGCCAACAAGGTTGGACACATCTCTGTACGACAAACCAGTTTCTCTAAGGCCGATGATTCTTTCATGCTCAAAGTCTGTTAACTATTGGTACGGCTGTCGACGTCTGTGTAAGGGTTTAGAACAATTTCCACAACGTTTTGTCAACCAGGGAGTTTTGGTTGCCTTTATCTGTGTTTGACTGATCTCTGCCTGTGACGTTAGCTCGCGCCTGCCCAATCGTTTAGATCGTCCTGTGAACGTAATAATTTCCATGCAGTTTCATATACCGCAGCCTCCCTAATTTTCGTCACATTTGCGTAACTTCTTGCAAGTGTTGCATTTTTTATTTAATGTATTTTTCCCATCAGAGAGCAAGCTGCAAGCCTTGATATGAGAAATCCATCTCATTCGTTGTAGATCCCCTTCCCCAAACTTTTCTGAGTTTTGGGGTTATTTTGATCTTGTCAATTATCTCATTGTGAGCAGAAAAAAAAAGCGCAGTTCAGAGGTAAAGCAATCCAGTGCAATTGTTGTAGAAATTGCCAAGATAACAACAAGCTTTTCAAAATATCTACATATGTATTGTACTTCAAAAACTCAAAAATTACGCAAATAAAAAATTATTAATATCAAACACAATTTTCATCATCGATATATTTAAATGCTGTAGGGTTAATAAAGGAATAACAGTCTTAACGATATTTTTAGTTTTGGGAAAATTATAGCTTCTACTAAATATAGCCTCTTCCTATCTTAATGGGGGCGGGGGTGGCTCAGTCGGTAGCGCGCCAGGCTCGTAATCTGTAGTTCTCAGGTTCGAGTCCCAGCTGGGTCAGCGTTGAGATTTATATCCGCAAAATTCCCCGTCCTGCCCACGGTCAGTAGGGGACACCGATGGGCTTGGAAAGGCCGCCGTCCGTCGAATGGGACGTTAAGCCGTGGCGCCGTGTGTGGGAGAGCCATACCCTGTGCACGTTAAAGAACACGCTGGATGGCCTTGACGGGAGGCTACCATCTGTCTCCCAACAGCTGTTCCAGTGGGTCCCCTCCCCCAGCCTTCTCTGAGCCTTCGGGGTCCATGTGACCTGGCCATTTAGCCCATAGTGTGCAAAAAAGTGCCGCTCAGAGGTGAAACAACCCAACAACCTATCTTAATGATATAAAATATTTTGAATACATTCAGTGGAAGAAATGGAGAGGAACAGCGATAGTGCTGAGAAGGCAGACATGGGCCTTTTGGAGACGCAACAGGCCATTACCTGATCAACATTTATGTCGAATGTATTTTCCAAACGTTTTGCAATAGTAATAAAGAAATAGAACTTTATCATGTTTGAATTTCAAGAAGTAAAATTTATAAAATAATAACAATGACCGAATCTTAGATTCTGCGAAATGTTTGACAGTTAATTCTAAAATTCTAGTAACTTTGAAATTTTAATACACGTATAGTAGCCGTCCCATGGCCGAGTGGTTAGCGCTCTTGGCTACTGATCTAAGGAACCTGGGTTCGAGCCCCGGATAAGGCATGGTTGTATGTGTTGTTTTTCTGCTGAGGTCCTGCGATCCTCTCAGATGTTCTACTTTGGCATATAAACTGACAGGCTCCTGTCAGACCTCTGTGGCAAGCAGCTGCTTGAGGGGGTATTTTTTTTTATTATTTATAGTTCGATATTAAATGATTGTATCAAAGCATATAAATTGATGAGGAAACGCTGAGCTTGCCTCTGACAGCTTCCTACTTCCGAAATCAAGCTTCATCTCTATCTGAGTCTCTTGTGTCATCCACGAAAGAAAGTCGAGATTTGGAACGGACGCATTAAGTGACCACTGAGCTAATGTCAGATAAGATCCAAGGAGAATTGGTTTGACAAAATGTGAAAGGATTCTACTGCTGCATTACGAAAAGCTCAGATGGAAGCAGAACTTTCTCCACACTTTATTTTGTAATGTGCATACTATAATGGGAACTCCTTTTATTTCCTGTTACTGAATCAGATTCTTTGGTAAGACAATATAGGACACGCACGTGACTGAAATTGCGATCGTGCAAAACCTCTGTCAAGGGAAGAGGTCCCAAAGGTTTCATCCATTATCTCCGGGAAAACAGATCAGGTGTACAATGGACCTTGCCTCTCGCATCCGTTGCAAAAGAAGAGAAAGTGATTAGGTAGACGATTTGCATCTCAAGATGCAGGGAGAGTCGTAAAAGGATAGTTGTCGTGACACTCGTAAAGATGATTGGGACATCGTAACTGGTGAAGAACAAATGTGGTATTTTCAAGATCAGTAGTTTAATGTCATTTGCTGTCAAATTCGTTGGCGTAAAGTAACTGCTGAAGCGGATGGATTACTTAACAGAAAGGTTTGGTACTTACTGAGGTGGAAGTGATGGATGTTCCCTTGTTCGAATGCATGAAGTACATGATCTAAGTGGATTGTGTTAAGTAATTTGGAACCCCATTAAGAAACAATAAGAAAAATATGACGGTTTTTGAATTTCTCTTTTTTTTATTCATACGTACTGGTTTCGATGAACGTTGAAATCAGCGGTTATGCTCGCTCTAAAACCTAGCAACTGAAAAAAAAATAGCAACTGCTTCGTGAACTGTAGAATTGAATTTCAAAGTATGTATAATTCTGCTTTTCGTTTTCCATTTACTTTCGGTAGTTCTTTCATTATGCATGTTAATTGTTTATGATTCATTATGCATGTAAAGCATAATGAATCATTTGAAGCAAAAGTTACTTTAAAAAGTACGCTGAGTGAGTTGGGTGAAAAATCCCAACCAGTTCTTTTCTGATCGTCACGTTTTTTGCACACAATAGGCTAAATGGCCAGGTCACATGGATCCCGAAGGCTCAGGGAAAGTTGGAAGAGGGGACCTATTAGAACATCTGTTGGAGACAGATGGTAAGCTCAAGTCAAGGCCATCCAGCGTGTTCTTTAACGTGCGCAGAGTATGACTCTCCCATACGTGGACACGGTAACAGCGCAGTTTCTTCCAGAGACTCTTGTTCCCGCTCAGGTTACGCCGCGTCCTAAATCACGGAAGAACGTGATTTACCTTGCCTGACACAATGGGAAGTGATCACCTCCCCCATTATAATTGAGTTTCTTATTGAACAGAATACGAAAGAAATTAACTATTTCACCAAAATAAATTGAAAGAATTTTAATCTGGAACTCAACAGAAAATCTAAAGGCATCCAAACCAGTAATTATGAAAACTTTCACTCAGAAATCCAGCGAAGTACACTGCTCACAAAAATTAGGGGATATTTCAAAATGAATATGAAGCGATAAGAAAGAACCATTTGATTTTTTTTAATTTAACAAGAACATCAGAAAAGCAAACGACAAGTCAAAGAAAGTTGTTCGATTATGCAAATGAGATGCAAAACCAACTTTCATTTCACTGGTGAAAATGCAGTATACAAAAGGCTGAAAGTACTGGAGTATCTGCACGTTCCCTGATCTTGAAAGTGCACATCCTGCAATTTCCCAGCCCTTGCAATGTCCCTGCAACACGATTTGCCCGAATGCGTAGCCTGGAGAGCCATAGGACGTCTTGAAGCTGGTCAAACACAGATGACAGTGGCAACAGCACTTGGAACATCCCAAAGCATGATTAGCAGACTGTGGAATCGCTTTCAAGAGACTGGCACAGTACGAAAAAGACCAAGGCAGGGTCGCCCATCTGCTACAACAGCAAGAGATGACCTTATTGGCAAGAAGGAACAGGCGCAGCAATGCAACAGAGCTGCGGGGACAGTTTCTTGCTGCCACTAGACGACGGATATGCACCCAGACCATACGAAATCGGCTCCATCGTGTTGGACTGCATGCCCGGCGACAAATGGGATGCATTCCGTTATCTGCTGAACATCGTAGAACCCGTAGAAGGTGGGCTGATGAGCATCGTCATTGGACCCGTGATGAGTGGTCAACTTCTCTGATGAGTCACGGTTCAGTCTGCAGCCTGACAATCATCTTATCCTGATCTGGCGTGAACGAGGAATACGGGAGAATCCACATTTCATGCGAGAAAGGGACTCCTTCGATGGTAGTGGAATCATGGTGTGGGCTGGCATCAGCATTGGTGGTCGTATCGACCTCCACGTCATCAGAAACGGATCGCTGACTGCTGTCAGATATCAAGATGAGGTCCTGCACCCTATAGTGGTATCCTATGCTGGAGCAGTTGAAAACAACTTTCTTTTCATGGACCATAATGCAAGGCCCCACCGTGCGCATCTCGTCAACAATATGCTTCAGGAGGCAGGAATCGAACGCATGGACTGGCCTTCACGTTCTCCAGACCTGAATCCAATTGAACATGCTTGAGACGCACTGGGAAGACGTCTAGCAAACCGTCCAATGCCTCCCACAACACTTCTTGAGCTGGAAGTTGCCCTGGAGCAAGAGTGGCAGAGGATCCCACAAGAACTGCTGGACATTCTGATCCTGTCCATGCCCCATCGCTGTCAGTATGTTTTGGCAGTCTTGGGTGACCATATACCCTACTGAACAGTCAATGTGTGGCACTCTCGTCCAGTTTGACATGCTTCTTTTCACCCCCACCAATATGTCACTTGCTACTCAATCACGACAATTGAGTTTGCATCTCATTTGCATAATCGAACAACTTTCTTTGACTCGTCGTTTGCTTTTCTGATGTTCTTGTTTAATAAAAAAAATTCAAATGTTTCTTTTTTTTATCGCTTCATATTCATTGAAATATCTCCTAATTTTTGTGAGCAGTGTATTAAGCATTGCACTACAAAACACATTAGCAAAAGCAAAAACCAACAATCTATTATTGAAGATAACCGACTAATTTTTATTGATAGAAAATTTCAGAGAATGGAAAGAAGACCTCGCCACATCACACACTTTGTAGAAGTTATTAAAATTACTGCTGTGATGCCAAGAAAGCTAAATCAAAATCAATACAACAAATAGAACTTCGCTTCTAAATTTAATGCTTACATTCCCACTACAAAAATTTAAAAAAGTCTAGAACCAAGAGATGAATGGCCAAAATTGGCACTACAGCTGAAAGAAGACCCATCTGCTCTTGTATCAAAATTTTCACACCGCATATTCCCTTCCAAGCAACAAAAAGGGATTTGCAAAATAAAACCTTTGCTTAATGTTTAAAAACATTGTGAAAAAATTTTCTCTAATCCTCCCAAACTGACGACCTTTCTTTCTCAATGAATTACGAAATGCTATCAAAAGCTTGAAAATAAAATCACTAATAAACTTATAAAACGTTTATCCCTGGAAAATCAAATATGCCTACTTAATATCTTTAGCAATATCTGGACTTCCCATCTCATCTTTTATAATCTCAAGTGAATGAAGTTAAATTTCTGGGTCTCATTATTGACTCCACCCTCAAAACGAAGCCTCACTTTGTAAAAGGTCGTTGAGAAAGGAAAAAATCATCTCAAACTGCTGAACTGCATGAGGTCCTTATGCTGACTATTAGACTGCTGAACTGCATGGGTATCGTAGACTGCTGAACAATATGGGGAAGAGTTGGGTTGTTTTACCTCTGAGTGGCACTTTTCTGCACACCATGGGCTAAATGGCCAGGTCACATGGACCCCGAAGGCTCAGAGAAGGTTGGGGGAGGGGACCCACTGGAACAGCTGTTGGGAGACAGATGGTAGCCTTCCGTCAAGGCCATCCAGCGTGTTCTTTAACGTGCACAGGGTATGGCTCTCCCGCACACGGCGCCACGGCTTAACGTCCCATCCGACGGACGGCGGCCTTTCCAAGCCCATCGGTGTCCCCTACTGACCGTGGGCAGGGCGGGAAATTTTGCGGAGATAAATCTCAACGCTGACCCAGCTGGGACTCGAACCTGGGAACTACAGATTACGAGCCTGGCGCGCTACTGACTGAGCCACCCCCGCCCATATGGGGAAGACATACATGTGAGATAATTTTCTCTCATGGTACAACAACATTCTTAGGCCTAAGTTGGACGATGCTTTGACTGCATTCTCAGGATTATCCCAGGAAATAACCAAGAAACTGGATATTATTCAAAACCTAGGCAATGCAACTTAAAACTTACCTTAACATTGCTCAGAATGCAGAAACCATTTCAGCCCCATTGTCATTGAAAAGACAGAATCTATCAAGGAGATTTAGTGCAAGACGTAATATCAAGTTCCCACGCAGCAAGCTAAAGGACAAGATTAAAAATAAGAAATACAAAGCCAACGTTGCTATTGAAATCAGAGTTCACCCTCTTTATTTTATGACGTCATCAAATGTCATCAAAACAATCCATTCACAGTAAAACCCCACCCTGGAAAATTTTCAAACCAAAAATTAAAACCACAGTTGAAGGGATAGGGAAAAAATCAGAACAACCAAAATAAAATTTAACTTTAGCAACTATTCACCACGATTACAAGTTTTGTAAACAAATGCACAAACTTCAAGATAATCTTAAGACGGCTACTGGTGCAATCTACATTCCTTCACAGAATCTTTAAAAAAAAGCTTCAAAATTAAAACAGAAACTACAGTTATCATTGTGGAACGTCTCGTCATCCAAGAAAATATCAAATGGTGTGGATAAGAAAATATCAAATGGTGTGGATAAGAAAAAAAAATATTTTTCTTTGTTCTGGGTTCGAGCCCCGGGTAAGGCATGGTTGTATGTGTCGTTTTTCTGCTGAGGTGCTGCCATTCTCACAGACCTTCTACTATGGCATATAAACTGACAGAATGCTGTCAGACCTCTGTGGCAAGCAGCTGCTTGAGGGGGTATTTATTATTTTTATTTTTATATTAAATGACTGCAGATCAGCTCTGATCTCATTTGAAAAACAATCTGAGCTTTCCATTTACCCTCAACTGACAAATGATATTTAAAAAAAATTACCATACATGAAAATCTTATCAAAATTAAATTTTTCTACAATGGATCCTTATCCATTGTTCAATTTTAGGCAATGAAATTGTAGACAAGTTAGCTAGGGACCCTGAAAATATCAATTATGAAACTGATATATCTCCTCGCGCTGAACCCATATATAGAAAAGTGAAAAAAAATCATTAGGGAAGAAAAACAAAGATGTTTCACCATCATCGCTAATCAAAACTCACACATACGAGGGACATGTATGAAGATATAAGTTCTATTAAACTCAATAAACTTAACAGAAACCAACAAATCAAAATCACCAGACTTTCACCAGAAAATCACCAGAACTGGTCACTGTCTTCTCAATGACAAAATGTTTCTCCTTAAGTTTATTAACTCCCCACACTGTAACAAAGGTGCAACCAATGAAAATGTGGCCTATGTACATATGTACAGTCGCTCAAAAAAGTATCCGAACGCTATGGTTGATTAAAGAATTCAGAAAAAATATCTGGCAACGATTTTTTTAGAAATTAATGATCTGGCAACCTTTGTGTATTGTACACGAAGGTAGCCAGATCACTAATTTCTAAAAAAAATCGTTGCCAGATATTTTTTCTGAATTCTGTAATCAACCATAGTGTTCGGATATTTTTTAATATATATAATGCGTATGAATATATAATGCAATGAATATGGAGCGTGTGCAGTTACCGTTCACAGCAAACTGGAGCGGTTGCGTTTAATGTTCACAGCACATTGGATCGTGTGAGCTCACAAAGATCTGGATCGTGTGGGCTCACTCACGGAAATATTGAGCGTGTGCAGTTACCGTTCACAGCAAACTGGAGCGGTTGCGGTTAATGTTCACAGCACATTGGATCGTGTGAGCTCACAAAGAACTGGATCGTGTGGGCTCACTCACGGAAATATTGAGAATATCGCGGATATACAGTTGCTGTACCCGCTCCAGATATTTTTCCTGAATATTGCAGTCACGTGACACGAAGGTTGCCAGATCACTAATTTCTAAAAAACATCGTGGCCAGATATTTTTTTCTGAATTCTGTAATCAACCATAGTGTTCGGATACTTTTTTGATCGACTGTACTTCTAAACTGCAACAAGAATGAAGACCTAAGAAAAGCCTTCTTCCAAAAATTCAAGACAAATTTTAAATTGTTGATTTCACTCTCCAAAACCTACTAGTCCACAAGATTCTATACATAATATTTAAAATATTAAAATTTCTAAAAGATAGTGATATCCTTCACAGAATTTAAATTTTTATTAAACTTTGATGTTAATTCACAATTTTGTTGCCATTTTAATCTTTTGATTTGAATTTTGTATTTGTTTAACTAGGCCTACTTTCAGTTGCCTGGTCGGTTGCTTCCCTGCAATTCACGGCATCAACGAAGGGATTTGTATTCTTCCTACTCATGATCGTTATCACTCGGTTTGCCCGTTAAGAACGTCGGTGTTTCTCTTGATCCTCCTTCCCCCCTGAGAAATCTCGTGCATTTGTCGCTTCTTTTCTTTTCCCAATTTTGCGACGCCATTAATAATATTTTATACTAAATAAGAAAGTTATTGCTATTCAAATTTAAGATTTTTTTTGCTTCAGTTGAGAAGGATGTGAATGAATATTTTACGAAATGGTGGCAAGTGTTATAAGAAACCATTTCAATACTTTCATGAGATTTCTGCTAAAATGTAATTCAACTTCAAATATACTATTAATTTCTTTTCCCTTCATTTTATCCATTTACTTATCGTTTGGAGGATGAGGAGGCCGAGTCGAAAGCGCACGAGGTTCGCAATCTGCAGTTCCCAAGTTCGAGTCACAATTGTGCCAGCGTTGAGATTTATCTTCACTAAATCTCACCCTTTCCTCTGCCAATAAGGAACACTGATGGACTTGGGAAGGTTGCCGTCCGTCGGATGGGACGTTAAACTGCTGTCCCATGTGCAGGAGAGCCGTACCCTTATCACGTTAAAGAACACGTTGGATGGCCTTGACGGAAGGTTTCCATCTATCTCCCAACAGCTCGCCTTCCTTTAACCCATCCTATTCTTCCTCAACCCTTGTGGTTCTTGTGACCTGGCCATTTAGCCCGTTATGTGCGAAAAGTGACTCTCAAAAGCAAAGGAGAACTAACCGAAATAACATACTAATCGTTCGATAAAAATATGCAGGATAAATGGGTACTTCATACGTAGAGAGTAATTTCTAGAAAAAAGCACGGGAACGGCGTTCTCATGGTGAAAAATTGATTAATTTCCGGGAGCATTATTACCACAGTTAAAATCTTACGAATTAGCCAGCAGGTGATGTTAAAAGAAATGTATATATATGTTACCGCTAAAGTGCAGAAATCAGTTATTCTACAGATTATCTAGGTATTGTGCAGATTAACTAGGGTGATCCGTTAACGTGCGGAAAATTGTTTCATTTCTCAAATTACCTAGGTAATCTGCAAATTACCTGGATAATCTGCACATTACCTACTAGGCACTCGTTAAAGTGAAAATAAGATCTTTGCTGGAACAACAGGAACGTTTCTGTACGCTTAAATTAACATAATGTTATTTATCTAGTGTCCGAGAGTAGAGTTGAAACCAGGGTCATCCCTCTGTCAACATGAATCAGTCTTCCGAATTATAAAAAACGCCCCCAAAATGAGCAGGCCAAGTGAGAACGAATCATTTTAGTGATTCGTTATCAAGAATGAATCACTTTACCGATTCGTTCTCACTTGGCCTCCGCTCATCCGGGGCGTTTTTTATAATGCGGACGAGTGAATCACGTGACACGAAGATTCATATTCAAGAGATTCACCACTATGAGAGAAACAAACTTTTGAACTTTAACGATATGGAAGCCGTTAATGTGCACATTACCTAGGTAAAATGCGGAAAACTCTTGATTCCGCACGTTAATGGAGCAAATCAGTTAATCTGCAGATTAGCTAGGTAATGTGCACATTAACGGCTTTCGAGCTTTAGCGGTAACATATACATATAAATACAGTAATCTAAAGAGCTAATTTCATAAATAAAAATAAAAGAGCTGATAATTAACCTTGCAAAGAGCATTTTCAATTACGAATTTAGGAGGTTAAACATGCAGCAAAGTGTTGGGAGAATGCTGGCTGCGAAATCGTGTTCTCTGCTTCGTTGTACATGGCTAATTAGAAGCAAAATTGGTGGGAGTTAGAAACCCTAAAGGTCAATCATCCAGCTAAGTGGTAGCAGGATGATTTCGGTCAACCAGGTCTAATTGTGTAGCAGTTTGTGAGCCACTTGACACAACATTTTCTTGTAGAACATGAAATGATTAGAGTGCTAAACCATACTAAGATATTGAAATGGTTAATGTGATTTCACATCTACAGCATTCTGCATGTAAACAAAGGAAACAAATATTCCTATTAAGTAAATTGTTGAAATTTCAATTCAAATATTAGCAATGGAAAAAAGCATATAATAATGTGCATTTTGAATAATAAGATTATTTCATTTCAGTCTAGAGATCGCTAGTGGCCACATTTTCAAATATTATTGTTTTGTATGATGCATTGGCAATGTCTAGAATCTCTTAACATTCTTAGCCAATTTCTGGAAAACAATTTGTTCTTGAAATTAATAATACTGAAATCCAAAACATTTTGGGTTGTTTTACCTCTGAGAGGCACATTTTTGCACACCATGGGCTAAATGGCCAGGTCAAATGGACCCCGAAGGCTCAGAGAAGGTTGGGGACCCACTGGAGCAGCTGTTGGGAGACAGATGGTAGCCTTCTGTCAAGGCCATCCAGCTTGTTCTTTAACGTGCACAGGGTATGGCTCTCCCGCACACGAGGCCACGGCTTAACGTCCCATCCGACGGACGGCGGCCTTTCCAAGCCCATCGGTGTCCCCTACTGACCGTGGGCAGGGCGGGGAATTTTGCGGAGATAAATCTCAACGCTGACCCAGCTGGGACTCGAACCTGGGAACTACAGATTACGAGCCTGGCGCGCTACCGATTGAGCCACCCCCGCCCCAAAATCCAAAACATAATCATTACGTTGATATTTGATTAATTCTACATTGTATTCCTATTTCATTCACGAACCTTGCAACTAATTCCAGGGTGGAGTAGAATTTAACAGTCGACGTGGGAAAATAAAATCATAAACAATTATTGTGCAAAATGAGAAAAAAATAAGTGCGAGAGAAATAAAATCTATTTTTCGGAATCTGACCCTTCATATTGTGACAGTCTTCTCTTATGCGAAGTGTAAATCCCTTCTTCACTACCGGTTTTTGAGTGATGCACATAACACACAGTTCTACTTCAGCGAATTTTTAAGCTTCACCCACTTTCTCTTAATGCCTGACGACGCAGCCATTATCTCCGTTGTGTAGCTGCCAGCTTTCTTCCCTCTTAGCCGAGGCCTGTCAATTGCAGAAGGGCGGAGCACGGCCATAGCAAATAACGTTTTTTTGTTCTGCAAATTACCGAGTTACTTTTCGCCTGTTCCTCTGCTCTCAGGTACGTCATGGTTCAGAAGCTCCATCTGGAGATCGCACTGCCACCGCCGGACCTGACCCGTTCTCTTCATTCGCAATGGGAAGAAGAGATTGCCGTAATGGAGGGGGAATGGCGGGGAGGATGGTGAGAGGGGGGAGGGGTAGTATATAGAGAGGGCAAACAACAGTGAAAGTGATTCGTGACAAAAGGCCTAGCTTAAGCGCGTGGGACAAGACTGGCTATCGGATGTGGGTCACTTCCCGAGAGTGGTATGTCAGTTAGGCACACTTCCATCGCCAAGTAATGCCTTAATGGCCAGCCTCAGTTTGGTAAAAGGCAAGGGAACGTTGGAGGGGGGGGGGGGGTGATTACTAAAGAATGGCAGCTCAGGACTGTTTCTCTCGTAGTAGAATGGAGACTTGACCGCTTTTAGGGCATAATCATGTCTTTCTGTGGAGGGTAAACGTCTAAGTCGACCTCGTCCATCTGACTCTCAGAAAAATACGATTTGGCAAAGTAATGTCCGTCGTCTGTGTCGAATGGGGGCGGAGAATCTAGGATAAGTCGTGATCCTTCAGGTTTGCTCTTCCTACAGAATGTAGTATTCAACTAAACCACACCGTTCGTCTCTTCGGGGGATCTGCACCGTTAATTTGTTAAAAAATCTGATTTGACTGATGCTGAATGGATGGATGGAGAGAGAAGCGTAAAAAATGATACGAGGTCCTTTTAACAGATGGCTGATGTTTTGGCCATGGCCCAGTAGAAAGTGAATGTTTCGACACTTGGTTCCCTTGACTCGGGGCAGTTGAAGCGTAAAGGCAGAAGTGGCAATCTGTTGGCAGATGGATGAGGATTCTTGCATCAACAGGAAGTGATGCAGATGCAATTCTTGTGAGAGGCAGGATAACGAGACGCGACATTGTCAGAGGATTCTGGGAGGAAAAAAGACAACGGAAACAGCAGAAGAAGAAAAAACAGAATGAAAAGAGAGACAAATGACAGACAAGGGCTGCTAACGATGCTTAATCTTTGTTTCTTTTTTTTCTTTGCCTTATTGATGTAATCTTAACCTCTTTGCCTCATTGTATAAATACTTTCCATTAAGATTTTATTATAATTAATAGTTTCGGCATCGTCTTATTGGGAATATAACCACGTGGGTTCACTCAAAATAAGTTTTCATGCATTTCATTTGGAATTGTTCCGATATGAAGATCCATTTTGCATAATTCGTACACATACAGAAACGGTTAGGTAACAGCTTATTATCATGACTAGCACTAACTGAGGATATCACTTACAAAGCGACAGTTTAGCACTGATAATGAGTGTGGCATTGAGATGCAAGGATGATAATTTGCATTATAAGAAGTGCACTCATTAATAACGGAAAATATTTTTCATTTGAATAGTGATAATTATTTTTTTTCTGTTCATTTTTTAGTTTATTCAACAACACGTACATATACATCTGTATTGCATCTGCTATTATATGTCATTTAAATTTTGCAAAGATCAAATATTTCTGTTATTTATACAGTCGCTATAAAAATATCCGAACACTATGGTTGATTATAGAATTCAGAAAAAATATCTGGCAAAGATTTTTTTTTAGAAATTAGTGATCTGCCAACCTTCGTGTCACGCGACACGAAGGATTACATATTGATTATATATTGATTACATCAATAAGTCCTGTGGCCGAGTGGTTAGCGCTTTGGCTACTGATCAAGGGACCTGGATTCGAGCCCCATCGATGTTTATGTTGTTTTTCTGCTGAGGTCCTGTCATCCTCATATATCTTCTACTATGGCATATAAACCGACAGGCTCCTGCCAGACTTCTGTGGCGAGCAGCTGCTTGAGGGGGTATTTATTTTTAATAAAATTTAAAATATAGAAAAATATGAGTGAACACAAAAAGCCACAGGGTTTGCTTGGGCCACTAAAGGAAATTAATACTGAAATTAATAACAGCTTACTCACTACAAAGATAATAAATAATATGTTTTCGAAATATTTTCATTGTACATTTTTTCGAAAGATGTATAATAAATTTCTACCTTACACTACGTTATTCAGCATATGTGCAACATTTTCCAAAAAAAGAGAAAGCTCTTTAAGTTCCTTTTGAACCTATAATTTTTTTATTTCTTAATTCAAAAGCAACTGAGTGAAGATTTTAAGTGCGATATTATGAGCAATTTCTTCTGTGGTCAAAGGAACTGTATATCCTTGGCCTTTCTCTCCGAAAAATATGTAAATTCGGCTATATTTGAAAATTAAAGCAATCCTGCTTAAAACATATCATCACTCTAAAAATAAATACATGTCTAATAAGTTGGGTTGTTTTACCTCTGAGCGGCACTTTTTTGCACACCATGGGCTAAATGGCCATGTCACATGGACCCCGAAGGCTCAGAGAAGGTTGGGGGAGGAGACCCACTGGAACAGCTGTTGGGAGCTGTAGACAGATGGTAGCCTCTCGTCAAGGCCATCCAGTGTGTTCTTTAACGTGCACAGGGTATGGTTCTCCCGCACACGAGGCCACGGCTTAACGTCCCATCCGACGGACGGCGGCCTTTCCAAGCCCAATCGGTGTCCCCTACTGACCGTAGGCAGGGCGGGGAATTTTGCGGAGATAAATCTCAACGCTGACCCAGCTGGGACTCGAACCTGGAAACTACAGATTACGAGCCTGGCGCGCTACCGACTGAGCCACCCCAGCCCTATGTATAATAAGTACTATATTTAGCATAGAGTAACAATTGGAATTACTTAAAATATCCATTCTTTTGTAATGTTTCTGTTACTTTTCTGACACTCCTCTGAGAAAAGGGGGCAGATTGATGCTGTCAGTAGAATATCTCTTAACATTCTATCACCGAAATTTCGAATTTCTACCATAAATAGGTCACTTTTCAACATTCGTCAAAACTCTTGCGTTTCCCATATTAAGTGACCTATAACGATGTAAGTCGAAACTATCTAAGGGTGAGAAACGCAAAACAATTGCTTTTCGCACCCACCCTGGGCGTAAGGGGTCAACTCATTATTGCCAGCAGAATCTTTCGAAATTTCAAAATTCTAGCATAAAAAGGTCGTTTGAAATATTCGTTCAAATTTTACAATTTTTCCACCATTCCGAGGGCGCAATTACAGCTTTTCGGAGATTCAGGAAGTTCGAATTGTAATATTTCATCGACACCTATCAAACCTAAAGAGAATTTTGAAGTTACCTCTAAAAACAATGATTGTTTAAAATCACGCTATTTTTCAAATGTAGTCCCTCTGATCGTAAAAAATTAAACTTTTGGAAATTTCTGAACATGTGAATTGTAATATATTATTATAATATAAATTACTTCTCAAGGAACTGCTTGTCTCATTGATCTGACAGGAATTCGTCTGAATAATACAGCCATGGAAAAAGATCTGTGAGGAAGGCGACTTCAGCAGGACATGCATTGCTTTATCCGGAGACCTTTTGGGCCACTTGGGCCATAGAATGGTAATATCTTATAGGTAAAAATAAAATTCACGTCCAATTTAAAGAGAATTTTTCGTATATCCATTAAAAGAACAACAAAAAAGTTAAATATACAGTTTATAGAAGGCAGAAAGTCAGAAAGACCAGCAAAGTTTTGAATCTCGGGAAAACCTTGATACACGAGAGCTGGAAACGTGAAAATTGGTGTCTGGGAGTGTTTCGGGCTGGACATTTCGGAAACGTTACGAAATTTCGGATTCGGAGGGTCCTTCGAGGTCAAAGATCAATTTAGATCCATCGGTGCTAAAGAGAACTGAAAATTAGCTCCTAGAGGTATTTTGGGTCGTCGATCTCGAAAATGCTGCAATTTGGTTCTGATGGGAAGGTGAAATACAGTTCTACCAGTGCTAGAGGGGTAAAAATTGATTTTTAGTTTTTGAGTTGTAGATCTAAGTAAATATGTGAAATTTTAGATGTGAGGATGCATTATTTCAAACAATTTAATACAATAAATGTATATTTCAAAGGTTTATGTAAATTAGTCTTTCAGTATATTTCAATTTATCTGAGACTTGCATTTCTCTCTGTTAAACATTCAATCATCTATAACGTTTTACATGTAAATCGAATATTATTAAAAAAATTGAGATTAAGATACACGTGATTCATACTTTTAATTTATCTTCAATTACATTTTCTCATCAAACGCTTGTTTTAGAAGTTGTAAATCTTCGAAGTAAGCTTCCACTGACATAACCTGGAGGGGTTAGTTATAATTCAATGGCCACAGACTGTATATTTCCTCAAAATCAAAGGGCATTATTTTAACAAAAATACTATATTTAAAGTATTTGAAATGTAATAAATTATTTAAAGGAAAATTTTAAACGATGTTCTTTAATTTTGAACAGCAGAAGTTGTGAGAATTATTAAACAATGTAAACCACTGAAGCAGCTTCTTGCCAGAGAGGTCTGACAGGAGCCTATCATTGTAAAAGGTACTCAACAGAGCAACACAAGAAAAGAAACATCGCTCCCTCATCTGGAGCTCGAACCCTTTTATCAGTAGCCAAGCACGCTAGCCATTCGGCCACGCGAAGGTTACTAACCTTATTTTTAATAAACATAAAACTTGAGGTTAAAATATGAATTTCTTCTGTGGCCAGGAAGAACATGAGGAAGGGAAATGAGACCATTACTTTTACACTGTGACTAAACCTTTATGGGTTGGGTTGTTTTACCTCCGAGCGGCACTTTTTTGCACACCATGGGCTAAATGGCCAGGTCACATGGACCCCGAAGGCTCAGAGAAGGTTGGGGGAGGGGACCCACTGGAACAGCTGTTGGGAGACAGATGGTAGCCTCCCGTCAAGGCCATCCAGCGTGTTCTTTAACGTGCACAGGGTATGGCTCTCCCGCACACGGGGCCACGGCTTAACGTCCCATCCGACGGACGGCGGCCTTTCCAAGCCCATCGGTGTCCCCTACTGACCGTGGGAAGGGCGGCGAATTTTGCGGAGATAAATCTCAACGCTGACCCAGCTGGAACTCTAACCTGGGAACTACAGATTACGAGCCTGGCGCGTTACCTACTGAGCCACCCCCGCCCCACACCTTTATGGTGTAGATGGTATAATAATTGTTTCTTTGTGTGTGTGTGTGTGTGTCTGGTTAGTGTGAATTACTGAAATATCTTGGTTTGGAATAGAGCCGCTGTGCATTCAGGTCAAATACAAAGTTCTAAAATTTTACTTCTTTGAAGAGCAACAGTTTCATGTCTTCCAATGGCATCTGGAGCAAGCGAAACCCAGAATGCTAAATCTGTCTTCAAGATCGAGTCTTCCGTCAGCTGAAGGAAATGGAATGAGATAATCCCATAATGGATGAGGAGGTCAGAACCGAGTGTGGGGTGGGCAATTGTTTTCGCTTTCGAGAAGGAAAGCAGCCTCGATTCTGGAACTGCTCTTACTCGAGTTAATCTCGATACTGAGGATTATTTTGAGATATGAACTAGGAGAACAAACAATGCAAAGGCTTCATCTGAACAACAGCAGAGGAGGTAGAAGCCTTCTGTAATGTCACTTCAATGCCAAAGGAGAATAGTTCTTGGCGAAACATTGGGTCGTTCATAGGCCGTCTGAGAAGAGTTTTATGGACTGAAATGGTTTACAAAATGGATTCAGTTTATATTGGTTAAACGTCGAACTCTCACTAACTTTACTTCACGCTTCTAGAGCCAAATGTACAAGTGGATTATGTTGATATTTGAAAATTACGAAAAGGAACAATTCTTTTTACTTTTACTGAGTTAGTCATCTAAGATATAGCTACTTCGCATTTTAACAATTTAAAGAAAGTAGATATTTATCAAAAGTACTTTCATCAAGCATTTTTAACCTGTCCTTAATCCACAGGGTAAAGCGGAAACATTAGCTTGGGCTGGGTGGGATCTGAACCCACATTCTCCTAATGACATGTGCTCTGACCGCTTAGCTACCGGCCGCAGATCAATCCATCCTCTACTACTGATGTTATGCTGCACACCATCTAGCAACCACTGTCATTTTAAGTGCATTTGGGGATTCTGTCTCCACGGCCTTCCTAACCGCTGACACGCCACAAGGGCCTTCTGGCTGATGCTTTATTTTTTGTGAGCAATCAGGATCTGTATCACTTCTAGTCCAGTCAATAGTCCCTCTACACCTATCGTAGAGATATCGATCGTGCGTATTAAGTACAGCTTAATAGTGAATAAATATACTTGATGAAATCAACCGAGGGCTGTGAAATTAATACTTTTTAACCTTTAATAATACTTTTTAATACTTTTTAATTATAATACTTTTTAACCTTTAATAATACTTTTTAATACTTTTTAATTATAATACTTTTTAACCTCTAATAATACTTTTTAATACTTTTTAATTATAATACTTTTTAACCTCTAATAATACTTTTTAATACTTTTTAATTATAATACTTTTTAACCTTTAATAATACTTTTTAATACTTTTTAATTATAATACTTTTTAATACTTTTTAATTATAATACTTTTTAACCTTTAATAATACTTTTTAATACTTTTTAATTATAATACTTTTTAACCAGAGGACAAAAGACAGATATTTCTGAAAGGTACAACTGTTTTTAACTGTATTAATATTTGGCTTCTAAACATTTTGAAAGAGATTATACTTTGTTTTAGGTCACCATTTTCAAGCAATTACTTAACTGCAAATTTTATGCATTTTGTTTGTGGTGCATTTATTAAATCTTTTAGTAGCAAAGTTAATCTTTAATTATGAATTCATTTTGTGATATTAAAAGAGAAATAACTGTTCGAATGGATTTGCCCTCCCAATCCTTGAAATTCTTCTCAGTTCAAAAGATCATAATTGAATTCTTTTTGCTAAGTATAAATGAAGATATCGTGTGCATATCATATGTAATCAACATTATCTACATTTTTAGATAAACAAACGATCGTCTACTATCTAATTTTCGGCTATAAAAAAAACACACAAAAATTTTGGTATATTATCGTAAAATGAAAGAACATTAGCAAATTCGTAGGATACTATTTAAAGCTGAATGGTTTTAAAAAATGTTGTTATTGAATTAAAACTGGGCGTTTCTAAATATATTGCTATTTCGCGTTTCAGCACCTACAGAGAAGGATTTATAGCTCCCGCGCACCTGGGCATACGAAGAGGTAGAGGGCACTGATGTACGGTACTTTCATTTTCTATAGAATTTTTTTTATTTTTACAACTATGACGACCAGAACCATGAGAACCAGAATGTAATCGAAATAAACGTCAGAATTTTGAATAAAGTACAGCTATGTTACCAAATATTGCAAAAATTAATCTAATGAATTTTTATTATACATAGCTTACAATATATAATATTTAATATGCAGTAACATTTAAACATCATATTATTCAGTTTCTTATTTAAAAATTTTTCTTCCTCGCTTTCTTTGTTATTGGTTTGAAAACAAATTACACTACATGAAGTAAAAAATGCAACACTTGCAAGAAGTTACGCAAATGTGACGAAAATTAGGGAGGCGGTGGTATATGGAAATACATGGAAATGATTTGGTTTGGAGGACGATCGAAACGATTGGACAGTCGCGAGCTGACGTCACAGTTGCGAAGCAGTCAAACACAGATAAAGGCAACCAAAACTCCCTGTTTGACAAAACGTTGTGAAAATTGTTCTAAACAGCTAAAGATATCCTTACGCAGACGTCGACAGCCATTCCAATAGTTAACAGACTTTGAGCGTGGAAGAATCATCGGCCTTAGAGAAGTTGGTTTGTCGCACAGCGATGTGGCCAACCTTGTTGGCCGCAATCCCAGCACCATCGTAGATATATGGCGCCAGTGGGTTCAAGAAGGATCCAACACACGCCGACAAGGATCAGGAAGACGACATATGATGACGGAGCGGCAGGACCACCATTTTGACGCATGGCATTGCGTGACAGATTCGCGACGCAGGGCATTGCGACGCATGGCATTCGCGACGCATGGCATTTGTGACGCATGGCATTGCGTGACAGATTCGCGACTACAACGCAACTACAAAGGGACTGGCAACAGGTGACATCGAATACCTACCAGGCGGATGGTAAACAGCAGGCTTTTACAGTTTTCATTGCGAACTTATGGTCCGGCACTGCGTTTGCCCCTCACCTCTGCCCACATGCAAGCACGTCTTCAGTGGTGTCGCCTCAGACAGAACTGGAAGGAATAAGAGTGGAGTACCGTGGTGTTTAGAGATGAATCTCGTTTATGTCTTGGTCAGCACGACGGTAGACAACGTGTTCGCCGTCATCCAGGGGAAAGAAACGCCACCCACTGCGTGTGACATCGTCACACAGCTCCAGCACTTAGTGTCTTGGTGTGGGGTGCCATTAGTCGGACATCTCGGTCAGAACTGGTCATCATAAGGGGATCTCTAACTGCCCAATGATATGTTACCAACATTTTGCAGCCAGTGACTCTCCCATTTGTTCAGCAGCACGGAACCTTTTACCAGGAAGATAACACCTGTTCCCACACAGCCCATATTAGTCTGCAGTATCTACACGAGCAAAATATTACCTATTGAACATGTCGGGGACATGATGGGTGGGACAGCTTCAACAACATCCAAGAGGTGTGCCAACTACTGTCGCTGAAATGGAACAGCGACTTCTCGCTATCTGGTGTTCTATCCCTCAGGTGGACATTATAGAGCTGTACAATAGCCTTCCTTGCCGTGTTCATGATTGCATTGCTGCATGGGGCGGTTCAACATCATACTAATTATACCGGGTAGGTAAAGTAGAAATTTTCCATATTTTTTATTCATAATGTAATGAATCGCACATCTCAGTGTATGCTAACAGCTGTCTGCGCTTCAATAAAATGGCTTTAATTCTTCCAAGTGTTATAATTTTCCCCCCGTAGTGTATTACAAATTATCATTGGAACACTTCCATGAGGTGCGAATGGTAAGTTATATTCAAATACACCTAACTTTCAAGTAAGCCTTTCGTAGCGAAATGTTCTACAAGTAGAATGAAATATCCTTAAAAAATTTCCCCTAATTCCCCCCTTTTTTTTTGAGAAACATTTTTTAATGTTTAGAGTTCTGGAAGCTGAGACATTTATTAGCAGTGTTGCTAATTCTAAGAATTTACTTAAAAGTTATAACAAATCGCTTACTAGAATAAACACAATATCAGGTTGGGTGTTTTACCTCTGAGCGGCACTTTTTTGCACACCATTGGGTAAATGGCCAGGTCACATGGACCCCGAAGGCTCAGAGAAGGTTGGGGGAAGGGACCCACTGGAACAGCTGTTGGGAGACAGATGGTAGCCTCCCGTCAAGGCCATCCAGCGTGTTCTTTAACGTGCACAGGGTATGGCTCTCTCGCACACGGGGCCACGGCTTAACGTCCCATCCGACGGACGGCGGCCTTTCCAAAGCCCATCGGTGTACCCTACTGACCGTGGGCAAGGCGGGGAATTTTGCGGAGATAAATCTCAACGCTGACCCAACTGGGACTCGAACCTGGGACAGATTACGAGCCTGGCGCGCTACCAACTGAGCAGCCCCCAGAATATCAGGAGTTTCTGTAATGTATTAGTTTCCATAAACTTTGAAAGAGGTCATAATAACAACGTCTGCTGTAAAAATGTTTCGGATTCAATAACTCTTTAAATATTAAATGAATGTTGTTTTAAATCAAGATTCGAATAAATTACATCGAGTTTGGTAATTTATTTTTCTAATAAGCTTATTTTTAAAGTTATGAAACTTTAACCCGTGTTTTTTATTTATCTTCAGAGCATAAATGTTTTCTAATGAGTTTTGTTAATAAGATGTATATTCTCACAATCCATACCTTTTTTTCGATTGGCAGGAGAGGAACTTCTTTAACCGCTCTTGGATAATGGATATTTGTAACTAGTTCAATATTTCTTCTAAAAATTGAAAAGAACATAATTTTGTTGATATTTAAAAAAACAAAGTATAACACTTAAATTTGTCTTCCCTGTTACATTAGCGCCTCTAGGAAAGTGTCTAATGTGTCTTATGGTAATCCTGCCCTGAGCAGATATTTTACACAAAATTTAAAGGAAACCCCGTTTACCACACTTGACATGAATCATAGAGAATCGGAAAAGAACTTATTGCAAACTCATCGCACTTTTGTGCCAGGGGCCCGCAAATGCTTTTGCAGCAATATCTTGGAAGTTCAAATACGGACTTTGCAAGCTCCAAATATCTACAATCAGGGTGAGTATACATATATAGGGTGGCAATAAAAGGTTATGTTTTAGCAAGGTTATTCGAGCGTTGCTGAGAAGACGTGCTCCATGACGTCACAGAGGGGGTTGGGTTGCTTGGGTTGGGTTGTTTAACCTCTGAGCGGCACTTTTTTGCACACCATGGGCTAAATGGCCATGTCACAAGGACCCAGAAGGCTCAGAGATGGTTGGGGGAGGAACCCACTGGAGCAGCTGTTGGGAGACAGATGGTAGCCTCCCGTCAATGCCATCCAGCGTGTTCTTTAACGTGCACAGGGTATGGCTCTCCCGCACACGGGGCCACGGCTTAACGTCCCATCCGACGGACGGCGGCCTTTCCAAGCCCATCGGTGTCCCCTACTGACCGTGGGCAGGGCGAGGAATTTTGCGGAGATAAATCTCAACGCTGAACCAGCTGGGACTCGAACCTGGGAACTACAGATTACGAGCCTGGCGCTTCCGACTGAGCCACCCCCGCTCCCTCACAGCGGGGGAGCACAGCTAAAGTATTTGCATAACTGTCTGTTCTTTCGTGTCTTTGTTCTTCGTCTGGTGATCTCTCTGTGTGAAGTCTTTCAGATAATTTTTGTTGTTTTTTTTATCATGCAGTACTGTGCAGTAGCAAAAATTTGTATGAAGTGGGAGCTGCATTGTCGGCGTGCAGAAAAATTCGATGTGCACATCATGCTAAGATATGTGGTAAACGTTTCTCACATGCCTGTTAAGATCGGTCGCCTCTAAGATTTATGAAGCGAACTCTTACTACTACTTGTTAAACGTAAACTAAATGATAATGCCATTCCAGATAAAAAAATCTGTAACATAAAAAATTCAGTCTTGTTACGATGACCGATTCTACTCCCACCAGACGATTGTTATTATTGGAAACAATGAAATGATTGTTGGAATAAGAAACCGATCGCTCTGAACACTACGACAGTGTACCCAATAAATATAACAGCATTTTCTCATCTAGAGTCGCTCAAAAAATATCCGAACACTATGGTTGATTACAGAATTCAGAAAAAATATCTGGAGCGTGTACAGCAACTGTACACGCTCCAGTTACCGTTCGCAGCAAACTGGAGCGTGTGCAGTTACTGCACACGCTCCACTTTGCTGTGAACGGTAACTGCACACGCTCCACTTTGCTGTGAACGGTAACTGCACACGCTCCACTTTGCTGTGAACGGTAACTGCACACGCTCCACTTTGCTGTGAACGGTAACTGCACACGCTCAATATTTCCGTGAGTGGACTCACACGATCCAGGTTTTTGTGATCTCACACGTTCCAATGTGCTGTTAACATTAACCGCAACCGCTCCAGTTTGCTGTGAACGGTAACTGCACTTGCTCCATATTCATTGCATTATATATTCATACGCATTATATATATATTCAAAAAAATCCGAATGTTATGTTTGATTACAGAATTCAGAAAAAATATCTGGCAACGATTTTTTTAGAAATTAGTGATCTGGCAACCTTTCGTGTCACGTGACATGAATGTTGCCAGATCACTAATTTCTAAAAAAATCGTTGCCAGATGTTTTTCTGAATTGTGTAATCAACCGTAGTGTTCGGATATTTTTTTGAGCGACTGTAATTCATAATTTAAATACCTTGGCAAATACTCTACTGATTCATGGGAGTAAGAACTATGTCAATGCGTTAGAGTCAACGCATTAGAAAATTACTGAAGCAAGTCCTAATTGCTACTCAAAACTACATAAACCAGTGGGAAAATCTCTGCGTTGCAAACAAGATTAAGATCAAAGCAAAAGAGTGGAATAAACATAAATAAAAATTGATCCAGCAGAATAAAAATTTCAGAATTAATCAAAACAAGAGAAAAAACCCACAGACTTTTCGTTGGATAACTCCAGGAAATATTTTCTTAGTAAATTCATAACTGCATTTATTCCAGGTCACATTAAATGATTTTTGGAAGGGGCAATATTTAAACCACTACTCACGGAAGCGAAATATTATATTTTTATTATTTTCATTAAGACTATTAACATAGTTTGTAAAAGGATAAGTTGAAATATAGATCTGGTGTTTCAATTCGATCGAATTTATTTTTAAGCGCAAGATCAGAATAATTTCTCAGAATAATCTACGTAATAGAAATTCTATAGTAATTCGATATAACTTAAAAATGATGTAAATATGATATCCGTAATATCAACGTATATTCAAAGGGTCATTTTATTAGGGACAATTCCACATTATGTTAATAGTATGCAGATATAGAACTCATTAACTCCTTAAATAATGCTTTTATGAATACATATAGCTGAAAATAATTTTAAGAAAATAATCAAATCTATTTAAATCTCAATTTCCAATAACACTGGGCAGCAAATTTCATAAAATTCATGCCTCTGAGATAAAATTAGCCATTTCTTAAAATTTCAAGGTGCTGAACACGAATGTGACACTGACAAGGCGGTGTTGCTGCATAATGGAAATCGTAACTTCCATCCATTCTGGTCGGACACGCTGTCTACATGAAAGAAACGAAGGACTGTACAGTCGCTCAAAAAAGTATCCGAACACTACGGTTGATTACAGAATTCAGAAAAAAATATCTGGCAACGATTCTTTTAGAAATTAGTGATCTGGCAACCTTCGTGTCACGTGACACGAAAGGTTGCCAGATCACTAATTTCTAAAAAAAAATCGTTGCCAGATATTTTTTCTGAATTCTGTAATCAACCACAGTGTTCGGATATTTTTTAATATATATAATGCGTATGAATATATAATGCAATGAATATGGAGCGTGCGCAGTTACCGTTCACAGCAAACTGGAGCGGTTGCGGTTAATGTTCACAGCACATTGGAACGTGTGAGATCGCAAAAACCTGCATCGTGTGGGTCCACTCAAAGAAATATTGAGCGTGTGCAGTTACCGTTCACAGCAAACTGAAGCGTGTGAAGTAACTGCACACGCTCCAGTTTGCTGTGAACGGTAACTGGAGCGTGTACAGTTGCTGTACACGCTCCAGATATTTTTCCTGAATTCTGCAATCACGTGACACGAAGGTTGCCAGATCACTATTTTCTTAAAAAATCGTTGCTAGATATTTTTTCTGAATTCTGTAATCAACCATAGTGTTCGGATACTTTTTTGAGCGACTGTACAAGCGACGGACGAAACGTCGCTTTGCCCGTCGCTTGTACAGCTGCTCAGGATCATCTCTGGCGAGCGTCCAACATTAGTCAGCCAACTTTGAAGTGGAGCAGTTTCCCTGGTATCGTTTCTTAATCGTTCCAATGTCCTGATGAAAACGTTCACCGTGCTCATCACTAACCATGTCACAGTTGTCGGGGAAGAAATCTAAGTGGGAATGGAGAAAGTGGATCTTTAAGGACATATTGCAGCCAAGTTTGTGATACAGAGACATGTCCGTAACCAGTTTCTTGTAGTTGTCTGCCCTGACATTCCCAAGAAATTTAGTTGACACCAGACGAAATACGCCCCAAGCCTTTTTCTCGTCACCCTGAAGCAGGTTGTCGAACATCTGGTCTCTGATTAATCTCACGGATCTGAGGACCCACAAAAATTTCCTCTTTAATTTTCGCTGTGCTGAGTCGAGGGAATTTGTCAGCCAAGTACTTGAAAGCTGATGCAGTCTGGTCCATGGCTTTTACGGGGTTTTTCATCACACCGAGATAGATGTGTAGGGATGGTAGCAGGATTTTGTGCGTTTCTGACAGTGCTGGGTGTTACACATTCTTCTCTCTGACCTTCAGAGATTTCTTCTGTGGCCAGTTTCTCTTCACATAGTGGAAAGTCTTTGCTCGGCTGTCCCATTTACATGAGAAACAGCAATACTTCGCATATCCCAGCTGTAGATCCATCAACAGAATCATTACCTTGAAGTCTCAACAGAGATGCCAACCATACTTGCTGTATTGAAGACAGTTCAGCAGTTGTTTTAGGCTGTCTTAGGTTTCTTTCATGTAGACAGCGTGCCCGACCGGAATGGATGGAAGTCGATTTCCATTATGTAGCAACACTGCGTTGAGACTCAATTTCGAGGAGTCTATGAATAGTCGCCATTCTTGAGGGTCATGTTTGATTCCGAGGGCATTCATCAGGCCATCTACACCGGAGCAGAACACAAGGCCATCTTCCTTTTTGAAGTAAGGCACAAACTGCTCATGACGAGTTCGAAACGAAGTCACTCGGACATTTTCCTTGAGAAGATTCCATTGTTTAAGTCTTGATCCAAAAATCTCTGCTTTGGCCTTGGACAGCTCCAGATCGCGAACAGGATCTTTCATTTCTTCTTCGGTGAGAATGTGTGGCGTAGATGACCCACTGTGTCAGACGTATGGATCAACACTAGACACCGAATTTTTTTTACCGAAGGCTGCAGAGGTCTCGATACCAGTTCGTCTCCCTCCTCAATGTCTGAATCGATGGAAAATTCTTTTGGAGGTTTGGAAACGGGAAAGCCTTTACGGTGCGGAATTGGTCAGAGAGCAGATTGTATATTCGGGTATGCTATTGTCCACTTCTTTTTCCTTGTGATGCCTCCAGAAACAGGTGGAACCATGCAGAAGTAGCAGTCATTTGCGTGATTGCATGGCTCTCTACAACCCATAGGAACAACAACACTTTGGAAGATTTCTTGCACATGTACTTCATCATATGTGTGTGGCCCAGGCCTTGTCCTGGTTCAAAATAAAACCCGTACACCGCTTTCCCTATTGGAGTAATGGACCCTTTCTGGCTTGCAAACATCACTTCCCCACAAATGCAACAAAATGTATCTGCACTGTTAACAGAGTTACGAGGCATCACTACTGCTGGATTAAAACTGCAAGGATCACTTGTGTTGTACTTATGACTCAGGGGTAAATGGGAGTCGCTCAAAAGATTTGCTCACCTTACGAGACGTCGCTTACAACTAACGATGGCATCATCTTTTGTCTGCAATCATAATGCCACGATGCCATGACTCAAGTACATTGCATCAGACAATGATGCAATACCACCGGGGGTGTGTGTATGGAGGGCTGATGCAATACAATGCAATATGTTGCAATCTTAATATTTAAAATACAGCGTTACGAAATGGTTACCAATGTTCTCAATGCGGACTGAGTCGTTTATTCATGACCATCTCTGTCTCTCCTAAACAAGAGCCAATCGACAAATTTTATTGCCATTTTCGTGTTCAGCACCTTGAAATTAGTAATGATTGGCTATTTTCATTTCAAAGCCTTTTTGTGTGTTGCCCATGTAATATGCGTTCAATATTTCAAGAGATATGGAAATGTGGAAACTGAAATGCTTTGCAAGTTAGCTCTTTCTGAAAAATATCATTCAGAATGAGCGAAAATTAACCAAATTTTCAAGTGAACTGCTGAAAACACTTAGACGTAAAGTTCAGCATAACAGTTATCGCTTTAGTTTTAACTTATTTTTATTAGCATTTGAGAGCAATATCTTAAACTGAAATTATTGCACCTAAGTATTCCAATTTTCTTAACTTTAAATAGAGAAGAAGTATTCCTAGAAGTCTAGGTTAAAATAGATTTCAGATCTTTAAATTGGCGTCAGTCACACTTTTTCAAAAAATGATTATTTAAGATGTTCCCGAGTTCTGTATCTCAGTTACTATTGACATAACTATGACAGAACTGTACTGTCACCCGCAACTTTTTCCTCTTCGAGGCATACGGTATGAACTTAAAATGTTCCGCGTTTACTAAAATAATTATCTTATCTAGAACTGCATGTCAATAGCTTGATGATCTGACTTCGAAATTTAATGCCTTCAAACAAATATTTTTGAAAGAGTGGCCGAAAGAAGATTTTAGATTCGAACCAGGAACAATCTACAAGCTAGCAATACGCAGTTCCGTATTCTCTAACTGTAGTTGCGACGAGTAAGAGATTTCACATGATTGACCAAGACCCAATTTTTGTTTGAACAATAACAAAAATTTTGAATTTATTTAAATTCAACACTTAACAAAGTTCCACCACTGGCTTATAAAGGTGGATGATTTTACATTACAATTAATTGACTAAGTACTCACTCCATTCAGGTAAGCTTAAGTTCGAACAACATTCAAACAAAATAATGAAAATAAAACTTAAAAGTGAAAGTGACAACAAGCAGAGTAAGTTAAATTAAAATAACTCTACCATTTTGAAGTTTCTCCGGAACGAGAACTGTATTCTGTTAAGTTATTGTGATGTGCACACGGCGTAAATTTTCATGAAACACCCACTCCAGATTTCTCTGATCGTGGTTTTTCCCAAGCAAAGCAAATTTCTTTAAATTTCGCCTAACATACTTAGGTAAAAGTTTATCATCTCACTAATTTAAGAGATGTCTAATTTAACACTTTCCCTCCCTAAATCATGGCCTAAAAGTCAGTCCAGTGAATTTCACTAAAGTTGGACTTAGCAAAGATAGCAAAAGAAAGATAGAAAAAGACCAAACCCTGGTCTGTTAGTCTGATCAACCCACACCGAACTGTTCCTCCCGGGTCGAGCGTGACAATATCTTTCTGGCAACCCTGGGAACTCTCGACCAAAAAGGGCCAATCAGAACCGAGCCCTGGGCAAAACCCGACTCCATTTCCATATTTCACAAGTGAGATGGAGCTCTGCTGCCAGCCAGCACTCTAATTCCTCTCGCAGGTCAATGTCTGCTTTTTGGGCGAGCTGAAATTGTTTCACAAGACACCTCTCGTCTCCGTACATTAGTCAAGTTTCCTCTCGGCAACCAATGTAAACAGATGAAACGGAACCCTGAATGTAATTCGCAACGGAGATGTTGCACCCATTAACCTCCGAAGACATCTCCAGACACAAAGTGGTTGCATCAGGATAGAAATGAAATACAGTATATAAAAAAATTAAAATCAATAAAATCAATAGGTCTGCGACCTATCATTCCTCCCTTCTTAAAAACAAGCCAACACCCTGTGTGTCGTCACTTATTACATTCCGAAATGAAAATTTTGGAGTGGTACCATGTATTGAAATTTCGAATAATTCTCTCCATCACAACAATTTTCTGGTTTTCTTCAAAAAAAAACAACATAAAATTTTGTTGAACTGGTGCTTTCGATTAGAGAAGAATTCCCAGTTTCTTCACGTATCACACAATATTTCTCCAACATTTAAACACCGGAAACAAAAGAAAAATGAAAAGCGTGAGTAGAATAATTCCATTCATATATATAAACACATAAAATTACTCTTAATATCTATTTGTTTATGACAAAATATTCAATGCAAATGTTTAAAACATGGTAATTAACTCTATATATCAATGTCAACTTATAAGCAGAACAATAGCTTATTTATGATAGATGGCAAGATAAATATTGATTACAAGATATAATATACTTTTAATTTACACATCGTAAATATTCGCAATATAATATATAGGACAACTTAGATTTGTCTGATCTTACAAGCAGAAAAATCATCTCTCTTCAACTTAGAATAACCCACATCAACCATCTTTCCTAGTTTCCATATTCTCAAAATTATCATAAAATTTCAAACTAATACATCGTTAAAAGAAAACAAATCAGTGCACATCTTTCTTATGAGGATACCAATGTTCTGTCAAAAATTCTAAAATTTATGTGTTATGTTTACCCTGTTTCCCAAAAAAAAATCTTTTAACTTTATAGCCAGAAAAGAAAAGTGGGGACGGAAAGATTCCACTTCCAGGACTACCATAGAATGATAGCGGGTCCTTCCGTCTTCCTCCCCTGTCCAGACTAGCATCCCATGTCAAAGAAAGGGTAAACACAGTTTGCTAAACATCCGTCTGAACCCATGCAGTTTGGGCTTGCTACATGTATAGGGAGACGTCTCCAATCAAAAAGAGCTTGAAACATCTGAAAGCGAAACTAGTGAGTGGATTCAAATCCTTACTCACCTTTATCATCCTCACACTCTTCTACCAGAGTTAATTGTCATCACCCCTTTCACCGTCACAGAGACCATTTGATATGGGCCATCGATGTGGTCGGACTTCCACAATCATCCAGCAAATTTATACTCACCCCCTAAGTCGTGTTATTCCCATGTGTTGAATCCTCCAAGAAAGAAGATAAACAAAAATTAATTTCCTTAGAAAAAGAGAGCGAAAGAGTCCTCTTCTAAGCTACTATAAGGCATCATCACAGTCGAAACCTTATTTCTATTGGCACTGAGCCAAAATTTGCTCCTAAACTTCACAGCTAATCGAGATGCAGGCAAAGTTCAATTCTTTCCATCCCCGTTACGTCATCTCCGTAGTTTCGTTCGTTACTCTCTCCTCAGCTACGGGGCTGCTGCAGAGTAATACGATATACCGCAAGTTTACTGATTGACCTGTGCTCTTATCTCGAAGTTGGATCTACGTTCTCTTCATAGACTAATAACATAAATTCAACTCTCCAATATAAATCACTGTCATACACTTTAAACAATTTCTTTAGTTAAAATACTTATTTAACTTTGAAGACACACCACATCTCTGACATTCCTCCACTAACTCAAAACAAATGTTTACATAATTTCCAAAATGTTTAATCAATTTCTACTTAAATAAAATTCTACCCTTAGTTACAAGTTAATATATTCTTTAACAGTTCTGGCACTTCACCCATTTTTCTCCAGAGACCCTTTCTGTCTCCGTAGATAATTCTTGTTTGCTCGGCTCCTTGCACATCCACAAGAAAATATTAGCCACAGTTTTTTCTCGCAGTTGAAGAAATAGAAGAAGGGAAATTCTGACTAGTTAGTCCAGATGTACCTGCGCGCTTGGCTCAAATGAACTAAGAGTCAGAATGGAAGATTTCACAAGTTGGAAAGAGCTTTTTTTAGAAGTGGAACCAAAACAATTAGAGAGAAAGTTCATAGTGAAAAGATATAGTCCTTTCTCTGGTTTTCTCTGAAGTTCTCTAATGCTCATTCAATCGATCTCATTCACGCCATAGCGGAACGACATTCTTTATATGTGCATTCTTCCAGGTTCCGATCACATTGTATATTTTCTTCTGAAGATGCCAATTCAATTTCGTCGGGTAATTTCTCTTCTGAAGCAAGCAGTATCATGGGTTGTGCACTAGAAGATTCTTCAAAGTCGGCTTCTTCGTGAACTTGTGAGTTCTCACTTTCTAACCAATCTTCGAAGCATTGTAGAGATTGAACTCTTCCGAAGGCATCCCTAGGTCGTAGATTATATCTAGACGTTTGTCGTGTCTCTGTTTCTACAACTTTGGGTATAGTCTGTGAACTCTGGTCTTTTCCAGAATACTCATCCCTTTGCAATAGTGTTAGTGGTATCTTAACAGGTAAGGATTCGATTGATTGTTCCTCCGTCATTACAGGTTGTTTTCTCTGTCGTCCTCCATACGTTGTAATGTGAAATCCTTCATCCTCTGCTCTGTCTACTTCTTCCCAAATTTGATCGATGCGATTCTTAATTATTAGTTCCCTTTCTGGCAATCTGGGCAAGGTTTTGGATTCCTCTTCACCTACAAATTCCTCAAATGGTCTGTGTATATTTGCTTTAAACAAACGATCCACGTGTACAATCTTCACTTTTTTCGGGTCGCGAATCAAAGAAATCTCAAACGTGACAGGTGAGAGCTGTTTTGTGACCCTGTATGGTCCACTGGACAGTCTCGCTAACTTCTTACTTCGTCCTGGTTTTACTACTGGGGTATATAGATAAACTGAGGAACCTAATTTTATCTGCTTATCTTTCGCTATCTTACTTCTTTGCAAATGTTGTTTTTCAGACGCTTGTTCAAGATTTTCTTTCACAATTTCATATGCACGTTGCATCCTTCCCACAAATTGTTCCGAATAGTTTTGAACATCTGCATACGAAAATTGTGGTGGGGTTGTGTGTTGCAATTTAAAATCATCTGCAGACAGAGGTTTAACTCTCTTGTTTCTACATTTAGGAACATCAGTGTGTCTAACTTTGACTGGTTCAACAGTTTCCAGTTTAGATCCCTTATTTAACCACACTGGTTCGGAAGAAAGGTTTGCTACTCTAACACTCAATGTACCATCAGCGTTAAGAGTATTCACTGATCTAGCGACACAGAAATCTTTGAATCGATTCTGTTCATTGGGTTGAACTAGAACAATGTCTTTACTTTGAAAAGGATATATGTCTTCAAGCTGGACAGAAATTATCCTTTCGGTTCTAGGAAAAATTCTTTCCTTTCTTATAATCCTAGCAAATTTTTTCTTTTTGGGTACAGTAGAAATACAATTTACATGAGCACCTCCATCATTCATTTTCCTTTTGACTGTGTTCCCAGTTACTGTTAAAATTCCTCTTCCCACATCAAAATTAAATCGGTGATGCCTTAACAAATCTATCCCAAACAGAGTATTGTACTGTTTACTCATTTCCTGTCGTGTCACAAAAATCGGATACTTGAAAGATTTGCCAGAGAGTTCAAACTGGATTTCATAGCATCCTTCAATCGGCAAAGATTCACCTGTTATTCCGAATATTTTAACATCTGTTTGGATCCGTCTCACTGGCATTTTAGCACAAACTCTTTTAAATGTTCTCATATTCATGAGAGAAACCGACGCTCCCGTGTCAACGAGTATGCGAAGGGGAACATTCCCAGATGATCCTTTCACAATGGGAAGATGTGAATCATGTTTTGTTGCGATGAACCTAACTGCAGGGAAATTTATTATTCCTTTCTCTGGAGCCGATACGCCCTGCTTTGTTCGACTCCCTCTGCGTTTAAAGGATTAGCACTAGTGTTTGCGCACCTATCGATTTGATAGTTCATTTGTTGGTCTGGATCATTCCTTGCAATGCGAAATTTCCTCTCTCCTCTCGCATTTGGCACACAAAATCTGGGATTTTCTCTACTTTGTCCAAATACCGAAATTTGAGGAGGCACATTACGATTTCTGACTTCAGGAAATTTTGGGTTAATTCTTTTTGTACAATTCCTCGCAATATGTCCCTTTCCACGACAAGAAAAACAAACTGTCTGCGAGTTTGTCCATCTTGGAGTTTGTCGGGGAGAGTTTCTCCCAAAATTAACTCTCCTGCGAAAAACTTGAGGTTCACCTCTTTCTGACTGCATACTACAGAAAGTTTCTTTTACTTGTGTCTGGGGGATGTATGTATTATGATTTCTATATTCCCCAGGGGTAGTTTTCGAATCTACTGCATTAATTCCCATGTTCTGAATCTGTTCGGTCAAAAGTTGAAGTGTTTTATCCGTTTTATCACACTTGTACCTCAGTTCCTCCATAATTACGTATATTGACTCGGAATCATTTACATTTTTATTTCCCTGTATTGCATTTACTTCTCTCGTTTTGGACATTAACAAATTATTTTGTTGTTCCTGCACAGCAAAATCTAGAGCTTGATCAAAATTAAGGGGATTCCTGCTCAATACAGGTCGTTTGACTTTATCCGAAAGTCCCGCGACAAATTGACATAAAAGTGTTTGATCTCGAAGCGTTTTCACTTCCTGTGATTCCTCCGATTTTTGTGGCATATATTTATGCACCAAAGCTCTCAATCTAGTGGAGTACGTTATCACATCTTCCTGAATAGTTTGTTTTGCTGTGGTGAACTTATGAAGTCTCACCGAAAGAGGTTCCTTTGCATCGAATCTATCGATTACACACTTCTGAAAATTTCCCAATTGTGTTTCTTTCCTAAGCTCAGAAGACTCAGTTAAAAATTCCATCGCCTTTCCCCTGAATTTAGATTTTATAACGGTTAATGCGACCTGATCCGACCATCCTGCGATTTTCGACACTTCTGACACAGTTTCGAAAAATTGTTCAGCCGTCCCGCCAGGATCTGTGGCATTATAGACAGGAACCAAATTAATGAATCCGGCAATGTTCGCAAAAGAGTTTTGGGCACTGTTGTTTCCATTGTTCGCACTAGGGACTTCCTGGGTTTCTATATTAATCGTGGGAGGATCTGATGTTTCGGTCGTGGTGGGTGACGAAGCTTGTGCCATTTTTTTTTTCAAAATTTTACACACTAAAACTTATTTTCTACTTTACAACTAAAATTTAGTACTTAATATGCTAAACTTTTCTTAAAATCTTTTTCTCAGCATTAACATGAGCTGGGAATAATTATATCTTAACTCTAATCAACTTAATCAGAATTGGAAACAAATTCAATACCCTTAATGCAAATTGATTGTTGTCACTTTCTAACAGAATTATCTTACTTTAATATACTCTTGATACACTTGATTTTTCATAAATATTCCAATTTTTCGTCACAACAAAAGTTTGAGATTATTTATCAATTTAATAATCTATTTACCTCTCTACTCAACTTGGTCCTTTTTAATAATCGTTTATCTCTACTCAACCTGGTCCTGTCGCAAGGACGCCAGTCTGTCACCCGCAACTTTTTCCTCTTCGAGGCATACGGTATGAACTTAAAATGTTCCGCGTTTACTAAAATAATTATCTTATCTAGAACTGCATGTCAATAGCTTGATGATCTGACTTCGAAATTTAATGCCTTCAAACAAATATTTTTGAAAGAGTGGCCGAAAGAAGATTTTAGATTCGAACCAGGAACAATCTACAAGCTAGCAATACGCAGTTCCGTATTCTCTAACTGTAGTTGCGACGAGTAAGAGATTTCACATGATTGACCAAGACCCAATTTTTGTTTGAACAATAACAAAAATTTTGAATTTATTTAAATTCAACACTTAACAAAGTTCCACCACTGGCTTATAAAGGTGGATGATTTTACATTACAATTAATTGACTAAGTACTCACTCCATTCAGGTAAGCTTAAGTTCGAACAACATTCAAACAAAATAATGAAAATAAAACTTAAAAGTGAAAGTGACAACAAGCAGAGTAAGTTAAATTAAAATAACTCTACCATTTTGAAGTTTCTCCGGAACGAGAACTGTATTCTGTTAAGTTATTGTGATGTGCACACGGCGTAAATTTTCATGAAACACCCACTCCAGATTTCTCTGATCGTGGTTTTTCCCAAGCAAAGCAAATTTCTTTAAATTTCGCCTAACATACTTAGGTAAAAGTTTATCATCTCACTAATTTAAGAGATGTCTAATTTAACACTTTCCCTCCCTAAATCATGGCCTAAAAGTCAGTCCAGTGAATTTCACTAAAGTTGGACTTAGCAAAGATAGCAAAAGAAAGATAGAAAAAGACCAAACCCTGGTCTGTTAGTCTGATCAACCCACACCGAACTGTTCCTCCCGGGTCGAGCGTGACAATATCTTTCTGGCAACCCTGGGAACTCTCGACCAAAAAGGGCCAATCAGAACCGAGCCCTGGGCAAAACCCGACTCCATTTCCATATTTCACAAGTGAGATGGAGCTCTGCTGCCAGCCAGCACTCTAATTCCTCTCGCAGGTCAATGTCTGCTTTTTGGGCGAGCTGAAATTGTTTCACAAGACACCTCTCGTCTCCGTACATTAGTCAAGTTTCCTCTCGGCAACCAATGTAAACAGATGAAACGGAACCCTGAATGTAATTCGCAACGGAGATGTTGCACCCATTAACCTCCGAAGACATCTCCAGACACAAAGTGGTTGCATCAGGATAGAAATGAAATACAGTATATAAAAAAATTAAAATCAATAAAATCAATAGGTCTGCGACCTATCAGTACCTAACAAAGTGGCTGTTGAATGGCGTCTATAACAATAAATATTTCCCTGATGGCTAGATAGACCAAAAACAGTTAAATAAACTGAAATTGTAATTTTACACTTTTTCTGCCAACAGAAATTTGTATTACCGTACGCTTCTTATAAGCTTTGCTTACCGTCTTCTCCCCGCTGTGACGTCAAAATGCCAATGACCGTCAAGAAACGCTTCCTCGCGGTGTGGCACCACCATTCCTTCATTCACCCTGTTTCCAAGGACCTGCCCTACCCAATGCGACCCATCGACTTGCTCTCCCCAAGTTAAAGTAATATAAAGGCAATTTAAATTTTCGTAGTTTTAACTGTTTGCGCTTTGTGGTGCCAACTAGGATGCGACGATATTTTCATAAAAATATTTATATTGTTAGTGTATTTTAAGCATCGTTATTGGATTGGATTGTTTTACCTCTGAGCGGCACTTTTTTGCACACCATGGGCTAAATGGCCAGGTCACATGGACCCCGAAGGCTCAGAGAAGGTTGGGAGAGGGGACCCACTGGAACAGCTGTTGGAAGACAGATGGTAGCCTCCCGTCAATGCCATCCAGCGTGTTCTTTAACGTGCACAGGGTATGGCTCTCCCGCACACGGGACCACGGCTTAACGTCCCATCCGACGGACGGCGGCCTTTCCAAGCCCATCGGTGTCCCCTACTGACCGTAGGCAGGGTGGGGAATTTTGCGGAGATAAATATCAACGCTGACCCAGCTGGGACTCGAACCTGGGAACTACAGATTACGAGCCTGGCGCGCTACCGACTGAGCCCCCCCCGCCCCCCCTTTTTTTTAAAGCATCGACGAGCATAAGCCTACTCGCGAGCGACTCGTTGCGTAAGTCTGCTTTATATGAATCATAAACTAAATAAAATATTTGAAGATTTTACCATCGTTTGAGTCGGTTCGTGATCCCTTCTTCTGACAACTAACAATGCCTTCCTAACCCCATTTTGACTCGTATACCACACTTCTACACGAACAGATTTTTATTTTAGATTAGTACCAAAGAATATGAACATTATTACACGAAAGCCATTCAAGAAGTTAAGCTCATATTGGATCAGATGGAGGGAAGCTTTATACAGTGTGAGGCTTAGTGTTTTATGACCATCATGCGATTTTATCATTTGGACTTTCTACTTCATGACGTCATGCTTCGTCTAGTTCAGTTGATGGTCTAAGAAGTACAGTCGCTCAAAAAAGTATCCGAAAACTATGGTTGATTACAGAATGCAGAAAAAATATCTGGCAACGATTATTTTAGAAATTAGTGATCTGGCAACCTTCGTGTCACGT
Organism: Ryuthela nishihirai; assembly: GCA_038380435.1. Classification (NCBI taxonomy): domain Eukaryota; kingdom Metazoa; phylum Arthropoda; class Arachnida; order Araneae; family Heptathelidae; genus Ryuthela; species Ryuthela nishihirai. Next base: position 25,642,765 of record JAWZYU010000001.1, read on the forward strand.
GATTGCAGAATTCAGAAAAAATATCTGGAGCGTGTACAGCAACTGTATACGCTCCAGTTACCGTTCACAGCAAACTGGAGCGTGTGCAGTTACTACCATCTGTCTCCCAACAGCTGTTCCAGTGGGTGCCCTCCCGCAACCTTCTCTGAGCCTTCGGGTTCATGTGACCTGGCCATTTAGCCCATGGTGTACAAAAAAGTGTCGCTTAGAGGTAAAACAACCCAATACAACTCTCCAAATTAACAGCTGACATATTTTGATTGGATACTTAATAAAATGCATGTCAAAGAAATATTTGTGGCGTTAACACACGTGAAGGTACACAATAATGTTTTCCGAATTAGAAAACCTTTGGGTTCTTGCATTCAATTGATATTGAGAAATCTTGGTGCACCAATACACTGAAGTGCCATTGAATTTGGGATAGGAGACGTTATCTGAATTCAGTACCGCAAGTCCCGCACTTTCGCGCATGCGTGGCTGAAACTCTGGTCATATATAGCTGTCAGCTTTGACTTCCCCAAGTATTCGTCGTGAGAAGTATAGTGGGAAAGGCGCAAGATTTAGATGCATTTGATAGAGGGCAGATCATAGGTGCCCGACGGATGGGACACTCGATCTCCGAAATTGTCAAAGAACTTGGATTTTCTCGTATGGTAGTTTCAAGAGTGTTCGAGGAATACGAAAATTCCGGAAAAAAAAAACAAGCACCCTCAGAGGGCAACCGAAGGACAACGCAAAGCACAACAGCAAAGGACAACCAGCCTTAAATGATCATGGACTTCGCTGTCTGACCCGCATGGTACAGACAGATAGGTGCCAGACATTATTTGAAATCACCTCCCATCTGAACGCGGATTTCAGCCTGGAAGTCAGTGCACGGGCCGTGCAACGCTCACTTCGTTGTCTCGGCTTCGGGAGCCACCGACCTACGAGAGTACCACTTCTAACGGCACGACATCGTGCTCAAAGCCTTGCCTGGGCTAAAGAACATCGAAACTGGACCATCGAAAATTGGCAACGGATAGCCCGGAATGATGAATCCCGATTTAAACTTCATCACGCCGATGGGAGACTGAGGATATGTCACCAACCCCATGAAACCACGGATCCTGCATGTCAGGTCGGAACAGTAAAGATGGTGGTGGCTCAGTGATGGCCTGAGGTGTCTTCAGTTGGACGTCTGTGGGATCTTTGGTATGTGTACCGACAACACTCAATGCTTCCAGGTATGTAGAACTCGTGGCTGATCATTTACACCCATTTGTGGCCATCATGTATTCCAATGGAGATGGCGTCTACCAGCAAGACAACTGTTCATCTCACAGGTCCAGGTTGGCTACTGCATGCTTGCAGGAGCATTCTGCTGATTTTGAAATAATGAATTGGCCAGTTAGAAGCCCAGATTTAAATCCCATCGAAAATCTTTGGGATATCGTCGAGCAGAGTGTTCGGACTCCTTGTCCCATCAGTGACGACCTTGAGAGAATTGTGGACAGCTCTGGAAGATGCATGGGTCGCCATACCTGTGGAACATTTACGCAAGCTTGCGGAGTCCTTGCCTCGACGTGTGGTGTCCGTTATCAGGGCCAGAGGGGGTCCAACACGTTACACGTTATTTGTTCAAATAAAAAAGTCTAACATCGAAATTAAGTTTATATATAATTATTATATTATGTTACACATCTTTCAAGTTATAACTTATTTCATTAAAAATGTTATTTACATTGAATATAATATATGAAACAAAATTTGTGCAATAGAGGCATTTAATATGACGTTTTGCAGATAAATTATTTTACAATTAGAGTTTTATAATTTTATATTTAGACTTTAAATTTTATAGATTTAAAATTACAGGTAGTAAAATTTTATATTTTATAATTATAATTATATAATGCAAATTTTAATTTCAAGCTTTTTTTAGTCATTATTTCCCTGGGGGGTTCGCAACACAGTTTTTTAACTAAAAGGGGTTCGCAGAACAAAAAACGTTGGGAACCACTGGTGTAAGTCAATCTCTGGAATGAAATTTGTATAATTCAGAAATGAAGTTCGCGCTCTCTTAGGGCTCATTATTCGCACTCTTCAAAAAGCTTTTCGAGAGAGAGTTGAGCCAGTTTCCACTTTCGTTACCATTTGCTATAACGTTCAAAAGGTTGATAATTGCTGAAAGGCAAAGTTCACCGAATATATTCGTAAAAACATCATTTGGAGAGCTTAGGTATAAACCACGGTAACTAACATCAATAACAGAAATTAATATTGAAATCAGCAGTTCTAGTCCGTCTTAGGGTTGTATTGCATTGCAAACACACAACCATACACACAAGCCCGCCATACACACAACCCACGGAGGCATTGTATCATTGTCTGATGCAATGTACTTGAGTCATGACAATCATAATTTCACTTTAGAAGAAATCCAGCACACTGTCACATTGGAGCTTTAAAACTATGTCAAGTACGCTCGCTCAAAAAAATATCCGAACACTATGGTTGATTACAGAATTCAGAAAAAATATCTGGCAACGATTTTTTTAGAAATTAGTGATCTGGCAGCCTTTGTGTCACGTGACACGAAAGGTTGGCAGAACAGTAATTTCTTAAACAAAAACGTTGCCAGATATTTTTTCTGAATTCCGTAATCAAACATAGCATTCGGATTTTTTTGAATATATATAATGCGTATGAATATATAATGCAATGAATATGGAGCGTGTGCAGTTACCGTTCACAGCAAACTGGAACGGTTGCGGTTAATGTTCACAGCACATTGGGACGTGTGAGATCACAAAAACCTGGATCGTGTGGGCTCACTCACGGAAATATTGAGCGTGTGCAGTTACCATTCACATCAAACTGGAGCGGTTGCGGTTAATGTTCACAGCACATTGGATCGTGTGAGCTCACAAAGACCTGGATCGTGTGGGCTCACTCATGGAAATATTGAGCGTGTGCAGCAAACTGGAGCGTGTGCAGTTACTGCACACGCTCCAGTTTGCTGTGAACGGTAACTGGAGCGTATACAGTTGCTGTACACGCTCCAGATATTTTTCCTGAATTCTGCAATCACGTGACACGAAGGTTGCCAGATCACTAATTTCTAAAATAATCTAAAATAATCTGCAATCACGTGACACGAAGGTTGCAAGATCACTCAAGGGCCATCCAGCGTGTTCTTTAATGTGAACAGGGTATGGCTCACCCGCACATGGGGCCACTGCTTAACTCCCAGCCGACAGACGGCGGCCTGTTCCAAGCCCATCGGTGTCCCCTACTGACCGTGGGCAGAGCGGGGGTTTTGCGGAGATAAATCTCAACGCTGACCCAGCTGGGACTCGAACCTGGGAACTACAGATTACGAGAATGATGCGCTACCGACTAAGCCACCCCGCCCAATTTGGAGAGTAACGGAGTTCAAGTATTATTCATCTGATATCATTTCAATTGGGATTAAAATAGGAAAGTTGTGAAGCAAATGTCATCTGGACGAAAATAAACTGACGACTTCTAGAAAGAAAGTTATGGTTTAATAATCATGTTCTTGATGCTTTAGTTGTTTAAAATTCCGAGGAATGTTTTGCGACATCGTAGGTTTAAACGAGAATCTCTACGCTGTGCAACTACGTAGATATTTATCAGACGTTTGCTCCTTGGTCCAACTATACATAAGGCGGTACAAAGCTTTTCTCTGGAGCAACTGGGGGGCGGGGGTGACTCAGTCGGTAGCGCGCCAGGCTCGTAATCTGTAGTTCCCAGGTTCGAGTCCCAACTGGGTCAGCGTTGAGATTTATCTCCGCAAAAATTCCCCGCCCTGCCCACGGTCAGTAGGGGACACCGATGGGCTTGGAAAGGCCGCCGTCCGTAGGATGGGACGTTAAGCGTCCATCCTACGGACGGGCCCGTGTGCGGAAGAGCCACACCCTGTGCACGCTAAAGAACACGCTGGATGGCCTTGACGGGAGGCTACCATCTGTCTCCCAACAGCTGTTCCAGTGGGTCCCCTCCCCCAACCCCAACCTTCTCTGAGCCTTCGGGGTCCATGTGACCTGGCCATTTAGCCCATGGTGTGCAAAAAAGTGCCGCTCAGAGGTAAAACAACCCAAAAAACAACTGGAGCAACTGGTGCACTGGGAGCTTTGTTCTGGGGCCCCCCATAAGTGAATGAGTCCATTTGAACTCTTTACACTAGTATCTCAACTTCGGGATAGGAATTCAAGGAAGTTGGTACTGACCCAAATATTGAAATAGCAGTTGTAATATTTTTTTTTTCCTTTCCTGTAACAATGACAGAAACTGAGCGATCGTTCGGTAAATTAAAATTAATCAAGGCATACTTGAGTTCAACCATGTTACAGGAAAGATTAAGTGTCTGTGCCACATTATCAGTTGAGAGAGAAACGGTTCAAACGTGTTCATTTCAAAATGTAATTCAGAGCTGGGTAGATTCTACTAACTGTAAATAGAGAAACGAATATTTTTGTGTAAGCTTATTTACAGTATTCAGATTATAGTTTTAGATCTAGTATATTAAGAATTGTAATCTTTTTTTGTGAACTTGGAGTTTTCTTTAATAAATTAAAATAAGAATTTAGAAATACTAATATTTTATTTTAATTTCATAACAGTTTTTAAACTAAAAAAAATTCAAAATAATGGTTGGGGGCCCCCGAAATGAGATTTACAATCGGGTACTTTTGCATTTTGCATAGTCTTGACTACACTAATTTTAAGCTACCTGGCGAGTTCGTGTTATTCATAATAAGAGATAATGATTGGTTGTTTTTACTGGTTTGCTTTAAATTAGGAGAGTTGGAAGTTAATAACGAAATTTCATTCAAAAAGAAAATGTCGGTCTAATGTTATCTTCCACTATTTCTTCCCTGACAGCTTTTTTTTCTTGTTCATTCATGGACGAAGTTGTAAAGATCCTGAGGCGGATAAGATCACTACTAGCTTTGAACACTGAACAGCTGTTTAGGGCAATTAGCATAATTTTCATCAATGAAGCAAGTGATAAAAGTATGGTAACTTGTTTTACCAAGGTTTCGAGAGAGTGAAGCTCTTTAAGAAATGATGAGAAGTGAAATCTGTTAAGATGACCACTTGATATCACTAAAAAGTGACAATCGTACAGAAATTATCAGATTTCGCTGAAAAAAAAAACGTTATTCAGCGTCTGTATTGAAGCAATTACTCTTAAAAATTGCGTTCATTGGCTTTGATACCCCAACATCCTAATATTCTCTCCTGAGGATAAATAAAATGAGACATGATAATTTCGCTGCAGATGATAGGATCGAAATGTGTAAGAACATCCTATGAAAGGAGTGCTGTTTTTCTTTTTTTACGAAAGAGAGTTCGAAATAGTCAGTCGTCAGAGCAAGACGTCTTAGAGTTTGTTCTGCAGGCTAGTGATTTACATTCTTTCTGTAGTTGAGCAATTTCAGGAAGCGACAAGGTTTTAAACCCCTGGGGTGCCTGTGTCTACTGCACATTGAATCTCTTTTACTTTGCGTTAAGAAAGCTTTCAATTTGTCAACAAAGCCCTTCTAATGGCTATCCACAGTAGCGGTGTTGAATGAACAGCGAAGCGGTTTTCAAGTCTTTAGAGTCTGTTCTGCTAGGTCCTGGTGTAAAGAAACAAGATGAGGCGGGGGTGGCTCAGTCGGTAGCGTGCCAGGCTCGTAATCTGTAGTTCCCAGGTTCGAGTCCCAGCTGGGTCAGCGTTGAGATTTATCTCCGCAAAATTCCCCGCCCTGCCCACTGTGGAAAGGCCGCCGTCCGTCGGATGGGACGTTAAGCCGTGGCTCAGTGTACGGGAGAGAACCATACCCTGTGCACGTTAAAGAACACGCTGGATGGCCTTGACGGGAGGCTACCATCTGTGTCTCCCAACAGCTGTTTCAGTGGGTCCCCTCCCCCAACCTTCTCTGAGCCTTCGGGGTCCATGTGACCTGGATATTTAGCCCATGGTGTGCAAAAAAGTGTCGCTCAGAGGTAAAACGACCCAACCCTAAAGAAACAAGAAGATAAACCAATTATTTACCTGGAAATATAAAGGTAGTCTGCTATGTGATCTTTGCATACTGTTTTTTACAATTCATTCTGATAAAAATTGAATTTCAAAGTCATGGAAAACGCTAATTGTAGGAATTTCAATCTCGAAGACGTTATCCAGGTCCTGAGAGAAAGCTCTCAGGAGACCTGAGTCGACACGAGGCAATGTGAACGCATGAAAGCAAAGCGAGATAAAGTTAAATCTATTTATAGATAAACTTCCAAATATTGAATTATGGTCTAGCTCCAGAAATTGATGATAGATAAATGGAGCTATTTTTCAGAAGTTATATCTTGGAAAAAAGCTGAAGTAACATAAATGTTCTTCAGAAACTGATAAATCAACTGAGAATATGGAAACAAATGAGAATGAAATGAATTTTGAAGAAATATTAATCATCATTTGACCATCAGAGGCAAAATTGCCACGAGTTGAGGAAATATATGTACCACATTAAACATAGATTTTGATGGCTTTCAACCCCCCCCCCCCAAAAAAAAAAATACATAAAATACTGTCACGTGACAGTATTTTATGTTTATATTTTAGTTTATACGTGTCACGTGACACGAAAGTTGCCAGATCACTATTTCTAAAAGAAATCGTTGCCTGATATTTTTTCTGAATTCTGTAATCAACCGTAGTGTTCGGATACTTTTTTGAGCGACTGTACATCAAGTAATTGTGCTCAAAAGGAGATACACACTCCCCCTCAACAATTCCGACAAACAAGGGAAAAATTACAAAAAATATCCAGTGAAGAAAAGAAACCGCAATGTGCCATCCGAACGAGACCTCATTAGAAACAATTAGGGTAATCCTTAACAATTTCCAAAATCTGAAACTTTCAGATATTTTGAACAAACACAAAATATTTCATCAAGAAATTAAAAGAGGTTACAGATATGCTAAATCAAATTAATATAGGACTAGAGTATTCGACTATTTAATTAATTTATGCAACAGACATAGATAAAAACCGAACTAATAATTATTTTCAGATTGTATCGTAGAACTGCAATGGGTTAAAGCAGGGGGTATTTGAGTTCCGACACTTTCTTGAAATCAATAACATTGATGTTAACTTGCTAGGGTTGGGTTGTTTTACCTCTGAGCAGCACTTTTTTGCACACCATGGGCTAAATGGCCAGGTCACATGGACCCCGAAGGCTCAGAGAAGGTTGGGGACCCACTGGAACAGCTGTTGGGAGACAGATGGTAGCCTCCCGTCAAGGCCATCCAGCGTGTTCTTTAACGTGCACAGGGTATGGCTCTCCCGCACACGGGGCCACGGCTTAACGTCCCATCCGACGGACGGCGGCCTCTTCAAGCCCATCGGTGTCCCCTACTGACCGTGGGCAGGACGGGGAATTTTGCGGAGATAAATCTCAACGCTGACCCAGCTGGGACTCGAACCTGGGAAGTACAGACTACGAGCCTGGCGCGCTACCGACTGAGCCACCCCCGCCCCAACTTGCTAGGGGAAACTCATTTAAGACAGTAATGTCCTCACATACCTAACTGTGTGGTCTACAGGATGGATGGAGAACATAATAAATGGGAAGGAACAGCTTGTTGCTATTAAAAGAAACTTGCCCCACTTTCACTCTCATATTCAAAACCTCAAAGGTATTGAGGCTACCTTGGACATCCTTCAACATCCTGAATTTGGTGATCTTAGACAGGTGGCTGCTTATAATCCCCCCCCCCCAAATGCACAACTGTATACTTCAGATCTAGACAAAATATTTTTTACAAGATTTTCTTACTGTATTAGCAGGTGATCTCAATGCTTAGTAACATGTTTCGGCATTCTAAAACCAAAAATAAAAATGGGTAAATCCTGTTCGATTATACTACACATAAACATTATACTACACATAACATGATGTGATAATAATGGGGCACTTTTTTCCACTTATGAAATTTACACAACTCATTAGCTGAACTCTGATCACGAACCAGTAATTATCGCATTGTCTCTGAAATAAAAGAAGTACTTCATGAGAAAACTGTGATAAACTTGGATAAATTCCAATCCATTGTGGATCAAAACATTTCGGGATTCTTCGCTTCGAAGAGTCTTGATTTTATTAATGATAATATAGAGTTTCTGTAACATTTTGCATGATGCCACCAATAAAGCAAACCCAGTTCCTGTGAAATAAGACATTAATAAACTTCTACCGGATTTATTGGCGGAAATAAAGAGAAGAAACAAGATCAGAAGACAGTGGCAGACTTCCAGAGATGAAAATTAAAAAAAACGACAGTAATGTAGTCTGAAAAATTCATTCAGAGAAAAAATTTAATCTTTCAGAAAAGATAAATGGACATCTAAGGTGATATCGCTTTCTAACAAGGATAACAGTATCTGGAAGATGACTAATGCCTTCAAAAGGCCATTTGTGGAACTTCCTCCAACACATAGCATCGATGGATACATATTGGTGTTCCAAACCCTCCCTGCTCTGGAGACGAAAGAATGATATTTTCAATTTTTCTTGGCTAATGAAATGTTGATATACATGGGGTATCTTCTCGTGTTGCTACTTAAAAATGTTAGCAAGGGATGTTGAATGTCTTGGTGAGTGTCCCATAAATCAGTTTGTGGCTTGTTTTCAGATCCAGTTCAAGTCTTCTCCATTCCAGGGAATGGATATTACGATTTGTCAGCCTTTGTTCGTATGTCAAGTTGAAGTAACCTGGTAGTCTTTTAGTTAACCATCTCTGTGGCCTTTATGATCAGAGAGGGGCGGGGGTGGCTCAGTCGGTAGCGCGTCAGGCTCGTAATCTGCAGTTCCAAGGTTCGAGTCCCAGCTGGGTCAGCGTTGAGATTTACCTCCGCAAAATTCCCCGCTCTGCCCACGGTCTGTAGGGGACACCGATGGGCTTGGAAAGGTCGCCGTCCGTCGGATGGGACGTTAAGCCGTGGCCCCGTGTGCGGGAGAGTCATACCCTGTGCACGTTAAAGAACACGCTGGATGGTCTTGACGGGAGGCTACCATCTGTCTTCCAACAGCTATTCCAGTGGGTCCCCTCCCCCAACCTTCTCTGAGCCTTCGGGGTCTTTGTGACCTGGCCATTCAGCCCATGGTGTGCAAAAAAGTGCAGCTCAGAGATAAAACAACCCAACCCAACTTATGATCAGAGAATAACATGTGTGCCATGCGAGGGCACCACACTGGCGAAACATATTCGAGAACGGGTCTAACATATGTGACGAAAGCATTGCCGAGGGTAACATGATTGCACTTTTGATAGCTTCTTAGAATCATGCTGGAAAAGCGAATGACCTTAGAAGCATGGTATATGTCCTTAAATGGGCAAAAAATTTCACATGTCGTCAAATGCTTTGTTCTAGAGCGCAACTGGGCAACTGGGCGCTAATGCTAGTTTTTTTTATTTCTTTGCCTTGCTTTCTTAATTGCATTACTTTTCTGTTCTTTCTTATTATTTCTTCCGTTATAGTGAAAAAAAAAACTTAACTTCAAAATAACTTAATAACAAAAATAACGTAACTTTAAAATAATCAGTTAAACTGATTTAAGTCTAAAATTATGATATTTATTGCTTTGTGAAATAGGAATTGCAAAAAAGTAATACTAGAATTATAAATATTAAATTACAATACCTTTAAGTGACTGAAAAACGTTGTCTACTTTATTTCAATAAATTGGTAAAATGAAAAATTAATTTTTTTTCTTATTTCGAAATATATTGATTTCGAATATTATATTTCGAATATATATATTTTCGAAATATATTTATGCATACGAATGAAAATTTTGAAACCTTGATTAAATGTCAATAGAAGCAATTTGTAAAATTATTCCAAATTCACTCGAAATTTTTATATTATTTTCTCCTTTTTTTTCTGTTTTTTCGAGCATACATTTTTATTCCACGATTCACGATGCAATCAACGATGTTTAAACTAAAAAAGACATTTTTGCTTTCGAAAAACAAAAAAAGAGAAAACCAAAAATCTCATTCGAGTGCAATGTCCGTCTCTCTTGGTTGAACCTTGTTTACATCGCCGACCTTTCAACTGCCGAAACAAGAAGATGAAGATGATGATGACGAGATGATCGCTGCACGTGACAGGCATACGCCTCGAGGGAAGCGCGAGAGTTGTCGCCTTAGCAACTGCCGTAATCGAACAGAAAAAAATGTCTCTTGCAGAACCTGATGTCATCGCAATCGAAATTCCATGCCGAACATTTCGGCATCATTATTTGTAACAGCAAGTTCCATCGTCTTAGTAACGCACTCTGCGCCGCGCGGAGATGTTCTTCCCACGCGATGCTGCCTTCTTCGTGATAATGGCAGAAGCAGAAGTGTTTGTCCGGAAACGGGTCAGACGTACGACGCTTGTAAGAAGCCTCAGTGTTGACCTCCTAAAGTCCGCCATAATGGCGATATCAAAAACGCACTTTTCCGGATATGCAATTACAACATGTAGAAGTGTTGTTGTCTTACAAAGCCCACGGGCTCCACTTCTTCATACGTTCTCTCTCTTGTGTCCATTTGCAAATGGAACAATTTCGCCCTCAATTAGTCTGACTGCATTCGTTGCAATTTACGTTTTCTAAGCACCGTAGAAAAGTTCGACGTATCAAAAGGAAATGAAATTTGTCTGCATCTAAACACATTAAGCTCTAGAAAAGAATTTCACAGAGCAGCAGAACGAAAGAAATTAACTTATTTTGCGAGTGATTTTTTTTTCTGTTTAGTTTACAATAGCGAGGTATCATCAAGTGGGAGTTCGTAGCATTCTTCCCACTCAGTCGCCGTCTCTCGGCGTTTCCCATTCCCACGTGTCGCTATTAATCATTCTGACACTGCAGATAAGGAACGCGAAAAAAACTGCTTCCGTAATAATTCTTTTCTTGAGTCTTTGGATAAATTTCGCGTGTTCGTTGTTCGCTTTCTCTGCTCATCATGAATTTGCGTGAGAAGGAATAAATGGCTCAGAACATTTCGATGATTCCTTTTTTTTTCGTCTATTAATCCGTAAATGTAGGAGAGCTCCAGAAGACTTATCAAAAAAGGACAGATAGTTCCACGAAAAGTTCCTTTTGTTTCCTAAACGTTGTGTTGGTTCAGACTTCTCGTAATCATTATTAACTTTGTTTTAGAACTCTGAATAATGGAAAGCTTCACCCTTTTGATGGGTTAAGCTTTCCTTTATCTCTATCAAGGTAAGAATTGTAAGGGGAGGGGGGAGAATTCCCACCTGTTGCCAGACTGAGTTTCCCTCGCTCCGCAGGGGCGGGGGTGGCTCAGTCGGTAGCGCGCCAGGCTCGTAACCTGTAGTTCCCAGATTCGAGTCCCGGCTGGGTCAGCGTTGAGATTTATCTCCGCAAAATTCCCCGCCCTGCCCACGGTCAATAGGGGACACCGATGGGCTTCGAAAGGCCGCCGTCCGTCGGATGGGACTTTAAGCCGTGGCTCCGCGTGTGGGAGAGCCATACCCTGTGCACGTTAAAGAACACACTGGATGGCCTTGACGGGAGGCTATCATCTGTCTCCCAACAGCTGTTCCAGTGGGTCCCCTCCCCTAACCTTCTCTGAGCCTTCGGGGTCCATGTGACCTGGCCATTTAGCCCATGGTGTGCAAAAATAATGCCGCTCAGAGGTAAAACAACCCAACCCAACCCTCGCTCCGCTGTTCTGCGCTGTTCATATGAAGAAAATGATTTGCCACTTTCTTAATTCTAAAATTCACCTATATCATCACATATTCATAATTATACACAGAAATAATAAAACTACACATCAAAAATTTTAGAATATGTATAATTGAAAAGAAGAAAATTGGAGCTTATAAATAATCTTTGATGAAGTCTTTTGCATCTAAGGCCGATCTATTAATTTTTCTAGAAGGTCAGTCTCCACTCTCATTAATGATCCATTTTCTGGTTTGTATTAAACAGCACGGTACCAAAAAGAAAGGTAAAAAGATAAGAAGTAGTACAAATTACAAATTGTATTGCCAATATTGCTGAAGGCAGAGACATGGTTTCTCTCTTTACACTGCTCTCTTTCTAAACTGTTATCTCATTGTGTTTTGTGTGTTGTTTTAAACGTGATGTACATCCAGGGCCGGATTAATATAATGACCAATCCGGTAATGGCCGGAGGGTCACTATGGAGCCCCCTCCCCCTTTTTCTTCTAAATATGCGCCTGACATCGCATATTTAAATTTACTAGCCATAAAGGCTGATAGGTTCCTCTACGGAAGCTCTGCTGTGTTAAATACCAGAAGTAAATATGTAAAGGAAACCGCATGGACAGCGAGGAAACCGCATGGACAGCGAGGAAACCATGAACGACGTCAACGCAAATCACTTCTGTGTCTGAAGTAGGTGATGTGCGATCTTCTTCTTCAACGTTACACAATATTCGGTGGTCCTTATTCAGGCTTACCCATTTTAATTATGGACAAAAAGAAAAAAAAAATTTTCTTTTTTTTAAGAGTATTTTATGAATATTTTTTTTGATTATATATATTTTCTCCTTTTTTGTATATATATATGTTTTTTGCATATTATTATTATTATTTTTTTTTCCAGTTTATATTTTGAAAATTTTTTGGTAGTTTCTCTCTTTTTTTAATTTTTTGATGTTTTCTCTTCTTTTTTTATAGTTTATTCTATTTATTTGTTTTTTTTTAATGAATTCTAATAAGAATTTAAAGATTTTTTATCTTTGTAGACTGCTTTGGGAAATTAAGAATAGTTTCAACATTAAAATCTATAATACCAATTTTTTCTAGTTCTTTAAAAAATTAATTTCTTTCAGTGTTGTATTTTTCACAATTTAAAAGAAAACGAGATGCATTTTCATTTAATTTGCATTTAGTGCAGTTTGGATTGTTAATTAATTTTAGATAAAATTTTTTCCCATTTAAAAGTGTGGTTGTCAGTTCTCAATCTTAAAATAGTTTTAATTTCTTGCCTATTAAATGGTAAGTTTTGGAAATAATTTATTTTATTAGATAGATTTGACCTAAAATTTGGTTTTAATAAAGAGTGTAGTTGAAAAAACCTATTCACTTAAGTTAAATTCTAAGTTTTTAATCTCCTTCTTAATTAATGTAAAGAATTTATGCAAAGGGGTTATAGAAGATAAGTTATGTGTAGCTTTTGTTATTGTATCTACGTGTTCATTTTCTGGGATTCCAGAATGGCCTGGTATCCAACTTAAATAAATTGTGTTATTATTAATATTTAAATTTTTAGTATTTAAATTTAGGATTGAATTAATATAAAAATTGTATGAAGAATAAATAAATTCTTGATTTAAAGCCAAGAGTGCACCTTTGGAATCAGAAAAAATGACTATATGTTGGTTTTTAATATTTTGTAAAATCCAATCAAAAGCCAAAAAAATTGCATACATTTCTGCCTGTAAGATAGGTGTATTATCCGGTAGTTTATGTGCTATTGAATCTTTGTAAGAGGGGATGTATACAGCAGCAGTTGTTGAGCCTGTGTTTTGAAAATAGGACTCATCTGTATATATTTCTATAAAGTTGTTAAAATTTTCAAGTTTGTAATTATAAAATAATTGAGTTATTATTTCATTTGAAGAGTTATGTTCAGAAGCTAATAAAGGAATATCTGTAAGTATTTTTGGGGTTTGAAAGCACCAATTTGCAATGAGAGGTGGTGTATCTCCTTTTAAGTCATTTTTTGAAAATTTTTTGAAATACTGAAACATTAATGTATTATTTTTTAATAGTTTATAAAAAGGGTGTTCAGGAAGTTTAACTAGACATTAATGCAGTGTTTTTGATCTATATATTTCTAGCTTCAAGCATCGATTTGGGAAGTTAATTTATTAAGTTCTGATGTGTTGATTGAGAATTATACCCATTAATATTATTTTACTATATGTATCTGCAAAGTTCTATAGTAAATACTCTAATATTCAAAGAACTTTTTGCACTCTTTGATTCAATTAACGTTTTATTTAAAACTTTTTTATATGTACATAAATCTACTGAAAGATGTCAACACCAATTTTGTACTGTTATGATTAGAATAATATAGCTGTTACTCATTCCACTGTTATGATTAGAATAATAACAACTTTATTCTCATATTCATTTTTAAAACATTAGATCAAAAATTTACAGTCAAATTATAAATGGAAATAGGAAAAAAAAATAAAACGAAAACGAAAAAAAAAAAAAAAATTGATATCTACGAAATGTTGTCCAGGGGTTTAAAAATCCTGTCCAGGAAATTAAATAAGATACATACAAATGAGAAAATATATTAATTAATTATGTTAATAAATAATAATATTGATAATTAATTATATTTTATTAATTAACATTCAGAAGTTGAAAAGATACGGAAAATGATGAGACGATATCAACTATGGTGACTATTCAACATTGGTAACTTTTTTTTGAAAACCCTCACCCCCACTAAGAAAAACGTTTTGTAGGCGCCCATATGAAAACAGAGACTCATGTTCAGGGCTAGATTTCCCATAAGGAATACCTAGTGGCGCTAACCAAATAGGGGCGACGGAATTCTATTGATATATCTTATTTACGTGAAAAATAAAATAACTTTTAGAAGAGTCAAAATACACTTTCGAATATTCAATGCTTCAAGAGCGGTTAACTGCACTCTCTCTCCCTTGAGAAATAAAATTCACTATTAAAAGATGTGGATTGGAAGAATATAATTTGTTCATTCAAAGAGCTGGGTCAGCGTTGAGATTTATCTCCGCAAAATTCCCCGCCCTGCCCACGGTCAGTAGGGAACACCGATGGGCTTGGAAAGGCCGCCGTCCGTCGGATGGGACGTTAAGCCGTGGCCCCGTGTGCGGGAGAGCCATACCCTGTGCACGTTAAAGAACACGCTGGATGGCCTTGACGGGAGGCTACCATCTGTCTCCCAACAGCTGTTCCAGTGAGTCCCCTCCCCAAACCTTCTCTGAGCCTTCGGGGTCCATGTGACCTGGCCATTTAGCCCATGGTGTGCAAAAAAGTGCCGCTCAGAGGCAAAACAACCCAACAGCCCAACTCATTCAAAGAGCGGAAAAGGAACTAGAAAAATATTTGAATATAAAAAGAACTACTTTTATTATTTGTGTTACTCTACATTGAATATTTTAAATATATGTATATAAAATAGAGAGTTTGTCTGCGTGTTTGTGTTTCTGTTTGTTCGACATTTCCTCCTAAACGGGCAGAGCTAGGACCACCAAACTTCGTCTACTGCTTCGTCTCACCGTAACTTAGTGCACTGTAAGATTTTAAACCTCAGATAATTAGGCCCACCCTCAAAATTTGGCAACAAAGCATCTGTCCATTGATTACTTGGCGCATCGATAACGTACTACTCCATTCTTAACTTTCGGTCCTCCATTCCTAAAGTAGATGACCCCAGCGCCTCCAGAAAATTTTGACGCTTTTGTCGGGGTCAAACCTGACCCAAACTAGATCGGTAAACTCTGAGCAGCTAGGACTAAGTGGAACCACCACATCAAATTCGGGACTGATCGGTTCCAGGATAGAGACCCACTGGACAGCTGGTATGAGAGAGAGGGTTGTCTCTCGTCAAGGCCATCCAGCGTGTTCCTTAACATGCACAGCGTGTTGTTTAACATGCAGGGGTTAGATCGCCCATCGGTATGATATATAATATCGATATGACATATATAAGCCCGATGGGAAGCCCAGATCACTAATTTCTAAAAAAATCGTTGCCAGATATTTTTTCTAATTTTTGTAATCAACCATAGTGTTCGGATACTTTTTTGAGCGACTGTACAGCTGGACTAGCAGAAGCCGCAGTCTGTCTGATGAGACGCTAAGCCATGATGCCGTGCGAATTAAAACCCATACCTTGTGCTCGTTAAGGAACATGATGGATGGCCGAGACGGAGGCTAATAAGTGTCTAATGGGTCTTCTTCCCCTAGCTTTCTCTAAGCCCTTGGGATCCTTGTGACCTAGCCATTTACCTAATTGTACACAAAAAAGTGCAATTACCAAACTCTTGTACTGCAATACTAGTGGTACACGAAGTTTCTGCCAGTGGTACGCGTACAGTCGCTCAAAAAAGTATCCGAACACTATGGTCGATTACAGAATTCAGAAAAAATATCTGGCAACAATTTTTTTAGAAATTAGTGATCTGGCAACCTTCGTGACACGTGATTACAGAATTCAGGAAAAATATCTGGAGCGTGTACAGTAACTGTACACGCTCCAGTTACCGTTCACAGCAAACTGGAGCGTGTGCAGTTACTGCACACGCTCCAGTTTGCTGTGAACGGTAACTGCACACGCTCAATATTTCCGTGAGTGAGCCCACACGATCTAGTATCAAAAGAATATGACCACCTACAGTCGCTCAAAAAAGTATCCGAACACTATGGTCGATTACAGAACTCAGAAAAATATCTGGCAACGATTTTTTTAGAAATTAGTGATCTGGCAACCTTCGTGTCACGTGATTCAGAATTCAGGAAAAATATCTGGAGCGTGTACAGCAAGTTACCGTTCACAGCAAACTGGAGCATGTGCAGTTACTGCACACGCTCCAGTTTGCTGTGAACGGTAACTGCACACGCTCAATATTTCCGTGAGTGAGCCCATACGATCCAGGTCTTTGTGAGCTCACACGATCCAATGTGCTGTGAACATTATCCGCAACCGCTCCAGTTTGCTGTGAACGGTAACTGCACACGCTCCATTTTCATTGCATTATATATTCATACGCATTATATATATTAAAAAATATCCGAACACTATGGTTGATTACAGAATTCAGCATTAGCAAAACGATGTTTTGTGTAAGTTCATATTTACCTGCTACTGGTACAAAAGAATTGTTAAGTATTTGGTGGTACGTGAACGAAAGGTTTCGAAACGCTTATATCAATTGTAAAATGCTTGTTAATCTTGTTGTCTACATATACATTTAAATCAGTGCAATATCATTTATTAAAACCATCATTTTCAGCATCATTTTTATGAGCGTTGCCAGTGAATTGATAGGTAAGGCCTAACAGCAACCTAGTAGTCAGTAAATTAGAGCGTTTATAAAGGAAACGCTTGAAGTATAGGTATTGCAATAATACTTATATTATGGAGAGCAGAGCCGGATCTAGGTGGGGGGGGAGCCAAGGAGGCCATGCCCCCATCTTTACAAATGCGAATAAGGGTAAAAGAGGCAAAAAATTATTAAATTTCTTTATATTTCATGCATTTTTCAGGTCATATTTTGAAAACCTCTAAAACAAAGGAGGAAATATTGTAATGCATTGGAAATCAAGTGTCTTAACCTTTTACATTTTGTCGTCTCCATTCCGTCGCCCTCCCCTTCTTTTTTTTCTAGATCGGGTCTGATGAAGAGTAACGAATTTGATATTATTAGAGTTAAATAAGTTTTACGAATGCTTTGTAGTGGGATTATTAATCATGGATAATTTGATAAAGTATATTGTGTCTGGCTTGTAAATGATAACTAGGCGTAAACTGGAAGGAGAGCTGTGTACCAATCCCTAGTGATGATGCACAGAACCGGCCAGGTCTAGCACCTAATGTCCGACCCCGCCTTCTCGTGGTGCAGGCCGTTAGTACCTTTCAAAAGAGATATTCTCTTTTGAACGGAAGGGGAGGGCTGCCAGTTCAGTATGGCCTACTGATCTGGTCATCTATGGCCACTTTTTTCTTTTTTTCCAACCCTGCTGAGGAGTGGTCAACTTCACAGGGTCCTGGTGCTGACCATTTATACCTACTAGACTGGACTTGTTTATGGATTTGAGCTTGATTATGGATCCTGGACTTGCTGCACTGGTGGGCCTCTGTTGAGGGAGAGTCTGCCGCTGTGTTTTCTGTTTGCTTCTGGGTTGCCAGCTCTAAGTGAACAGAGGCATGGGATACCTTATATCAGCTGGTGGATAATCCTAATCAGAGGCCATCGCAGGTACCCGAACCTTACTTAGCTAGTTGGGCATCGTCAAGCCTAAACTGGAGTAATGTGTCTCAGGCAGGCCATATGGTTCTTGAAAAAGTCCACTTGAAAAGGTGGTGCCTGAAGTTCCTACCAGCATCGGTGACTTCAGCCTTTAGCGGAGGAGGAACAGGTCTTTGCCCCATGCCTGCGATCAGGGGGCTGTTTGATATTGTTGGCCCTACCAATCTCAATAAACCTAATTTCTTTAAAAATCCTACTAATCATTTTCTCTCTGCAGGAACATGGAACGTGAGGACATTACATAGAGATTATTCTCTTGATGTCCTCATGCAGGAATTCCAGCGCTATAACCTAGATATTCTAGGCTTGCAAGAGACCAGATGGACAGGTAAAGGTGAGATACTTAAAAATAACTTTAAATTTCTCTTTACAGGGAGGGAGGATGGAAAGCATCACCAAGGCGTGGGTCTGCTGCTCAGCAGACATGCTAGTGATGCTTTTCTAGGATATGAGTGCATTAATGAAAGGTTTCTTACAGCAAAATTTCAGACAAGCATTAAAGACTTGAATGTTATCTGCTGTTATGCCCCCACTGAGGATTCTGATGAGGATGACAAGGATAGGTTTTACAGACAACTTCAGGATATTTTGAATTCTGTCAAGAAAGGAGATATTACCCTTGTTCTTGGTGACTTCAATGCCAAAGTTGGTACCGACTCTGACCTTTGGGGAGGAGTAACAGGCCCTTTTGGTATTGGTAGCTGCAATGGCAATGGGCAACGTCTACTACAGGTAAGTAAACTAAATGGTTTCAGAATAACTAACACATATTACAAACACCGCGACATACATAAATACACATGGGTTTCACCTGATGGGCTGCATAAGAATATGATTGATTATATATTAATTAACAGCAAATGGGCTAGTTCTGTTAGAAATACCAGGGCATATAGGGGAGCTGAAATGGGATCTGACCATTACCTTGTTAAAAGTGTCTTGCAAATTAAACTTAAAAAGTGTTGTGCTAGGGTTAAAAAATTTACCTTTAATACTGAAGCTCTGAAAGACCCAGTTATAGCTAAAGCTTACCATGATAGGTTACTTAGTCATTATGACAGTCATGGTTTGCTTAATACTGAAGTTGAGGAAGAATGGGGCCATTTTAAACAGGCTTTTTTGGAAGCTAACAGTACTCTTTTAGGGAAAAAGGAGCAGAGGAGGCAGAATTATTTAAGTGATAAGGCATTTGAGCTTATTTCAGAAAGAAGGAACTGTAGGAATGTCCTTAATCAGTACCCTACTAGTCCTAATAGAAAGCATTACAAAGAACTTAATAAACGTGTAAAGGATCAGTTAGCTACTGATAAGAATCTTTGGCTTGATGGCCTTGCTGACAAAGCTGAGGAAGCAGTTAGACAGCACAACAGCAGAGAGCTGTACCAGATAGTTAATGTTTTGCGTGGTAGAAAACGAACAGGTATACAGGGATTGAAGGATAAACAAGGCAAGGTTATAGAAGGTGAGGATTCTGTCATGGCTAGGTGGGCTGAGCATTTCAGTGATGTTCTAAACAATGTGGTTAGTTCTACACCCATTGTTTGCAATGATTGATTGTTGATTGTTGGCTTTAAGAGATGCATTGTTGGCTTTAATGTTGGCCCTATAACACAATCTGAAGTTAGTTTGGCTATTTCTAAACTTAAACTTCACAAATCCCCAGGAGTGGATGAAATTACTACGGAAATGCTTAGAGCTGGGAATGTTTCACTTACCATTTGGATGACTGAAATTCTGAATATCTTTTATGATAAAGGCATGGTTCCTAAAGATTTTACCAGAGCTATTATTATCCCTATTTTCAAAAAAGGTGATCGCAGTTCTTGTGATAACTATAGGGGTATCAGCCTACTCTCCGTTCCAGGTAAAGTTCTTTCCATGATTGTGCTTAATAGAATTAAGAATCTGGTTGACAGGCAATTGCGTGATGAGCAATGTGGATTCAGAAGTGGTAGGGGATGTGTAGATCAGATATTTTCACTTAGGCAGATTCTTGAGAAATGTTTAGAGTTTCAGAAACCTTTCGTTGCTAGCTTTGTTGATTTCAAAAAGGCTTTCGACTCTGTTGATCGTCATAATTTGTGGTTGATTGTGAGGTCATATGGTATACCAGACAATTTAGTTAACATAATGAAAGCTCTCTATAACACTGAGTCATGTGTGAGGGTTGGTAAGTCTTGTAGCAATTGGTTTAGCATTACTTTTGGTGTTCGACAAGGGTGCATTTTGTCTCCTTTTCTCTTTAGCTTGGTTATTGATTATGTTATGCGAAATTCACTTCAAGGGAAAGATTTTGGCCTTAAATGGGCTGGAGATACGAAAATTTCTGATTTAGATTATGCTGATGATTTAGCCCTTTTGGCAAATGATGTTGATGAGATGAACTCTTTCATTCGAACTGTTGATGAGACTGGTAGTACAGTAGGTTTTGTTATAAACAGAGAGAAAACTAAAGTGATGAAAATTGGTCAGGCAGGTTGTGATTCAGTTAATCTGAATGGTTACAGTCTTGAGCAGGTGTCACAGTTTAATTACCTAGGGAGCTGCGTAACTGATACTGGTGATGTGCGGCATGAGATTAACAGACGAATAGGTATTGCTGCCGGGACTTTTAAGAATCTATGGAGATTGTGGAGAAATAGGCGTATACACCTAAAGACTAAAATTAGACTGTATAATAGTTTGGTTCTTTCTAGGGTTAGTTATGGTAGTGAAACTTGGACGCTGTGTAAGCAAGATAACAGGAAACTAGATGCTTTTGATTCTAGATGCTTACGCAGTATCTTGGGTATTAGGTGGTTTAACTTTGTAACTAATGATGAGGTTAGGTAAAGGAGTCTGCAACCTCCTTTAAGCAGCATATTGTGCAGAGAGAGACTCCGCTGGTTTGGCCATGTTGCCCGTATGGATAATTATAGATTGGCGAATAGGGTTATGAACAGTGTGCCTAGAGGCCTCAGAAGGAGGGGGAGACCTAGGATGCGGTGGGCAGACAATGTCAAACAGGACCTTGTTAGAATTGGTGTACAGTGGCCGGATGCAGCAGATGTAGCTCAGGACAGATATGCTTGGAGAATTAAACTGCGCGGTCTGGTTGGACCTCCGTAGCCCATGGCTGCTTGATGATGATGATGATGATGATGATATTGTGTCTCAACTTTGTGATTCAAGTTAAGTTTTAAGAGAAAGCTAATCAGTAAGAAACAGTCTTAAGAAACGTATTTCAGAAGTAATTTTTTTAACTATTGGTACATGGCTGTATCTAGCACATGCATTGAAATTTGACCTAACCCAAAAGAATGAGTGTTGTATTAATGATCAACAATTCATTTTTCTACATAAACCACAAATGGCCACATCGCAAGAAAGATAAGACTCAGAATAAGATTGGTAGAAGGAGGCCCATTAAATATTCTAAGACCCAAAAGAAACTGTTTGTCAGCCTCTAGATCGCTTCTTTTTTTTTTCTCCAGCACCTCCAGATGTTATTCAGTTGGTAGCTGAGCTATCGTCACTTTCTTCAGGGCACTCCTAAACTCTCAAGAAACATCAACTTCTCAAGCCGTGATAATTTAAACATTTATTACTGTTAAAATTAATATTAATTTGATATAAATTTTGCGTATGCACTTTCCATTATAAATATATACTTAATTCTGTTCTTTATTATTTTCACTAATAATAATCATTATTACTACTTAAATATTATATTTCATTGTTTGGTGTAGTAAAGACACTCCCAACTCGTGAGCTGCAGGTGACTCATTGCAAAATATCTTGTGGCTTATAAAACAAAGAATCAATGTACTTCTTGAATCTGGCTCATTTCAATTTTTTGACTAAATATTTAGGTGAATAATTAAAATTCGATTTGTCTTAATTTCATAAAAACAATCCCAATTTTCACAATATTCCTGTATTTTACCAAGTGGTTTTGAATTTTTCCAACTACCCTAGAGAAACTCCTCCGTTATAGAAGAAATCCTAATTTTCACATCTCGCCTGAACCGCGACTGAACTGTGAACTGTTTAAATACTAGCTAGTTACTGACTTTACCAAGGCACTTCAAATTTTGCCAACTCCCCTAGATTTGGCCAAGTTGTCCCTTTTTCGCCAACTCTCCTTAATTTCACAAACCAATCTCAATTTTCAGAACTCGCCTGTATTTTACCAAGTGGATTTGAATTTTGTCAACTGCTCTAGGTTATGCCAAGTTACCTCGATTTTGCTAACCCGCTATAATTTTACAAAAAACGAAATTCCCAATTTTTACATCTCACCTGAATTTTGTCAACTCCCCAAGATTTTGCCAACTCTCCTCAATTTCACAAAACCAATCCCAATTTTCACAATTCACCTGTTTTACCAAGTGACTTCGAATTTTGCCAAGTTGCATCGATTTTGACAAATACCCTTTTTTTTGCCAAGTTGACTAGATTTAGCTACCTCCTCTTAATTTTACAACAAAAAAAAAACAAATTCAGAATTCCCCTGGATTTTACAAAGTCGCTTTCAATTTTGCCAACTCCAATTAACTTTTTGGGGAAAGTCTCCCCCCATAGCTACGCCCCCTGATTTTAGTATCAGAGTTTATATCAGGTGGTTTATTTATTTCGTATGGGGAAAAGTATATAAGTTGGCTTCGTTTAAAATTGCTTAGTGATTTTCAGGAACCTATCCCTGAACAAAACGAGGTCTCGACTATCCAATGGGATCGTGCATATGTTAAGCTTAGTGATTTCTTGCGCATTGAGTCATAGCTGAACGTGGCATCCGATGGACGATGATAGCTCCAAGATTAATAGAACAAAACTTTAGTACAGAGAGCAGGGTGCAGAGTAGAAACGGAGAAAAACGTGCCGTTGCTATACTTGGGAGCCGAACCTGGGACCCTTTTGCTAAGAGAATAGTATAAACCACTGCTGGATTTAGTACTACACAGTTTTAATTCCAATTGAATACAATGCTGAATGGTAAATCAAAGATATAGGGGAAAAATAAAGTTTGGCTTCTAGTTATCCAAAATTAAATATAACAAAGAATAAAAAATATTATAAAAATTAAACTTTCAATCAAAGTATATTTATAAGGTTTGGGTAGACATCCAAAATTAAATACAACAAAGAAAAAAAAAATTATAAAAATTAAACTTTCAATCAAAGTATATTTATAAGGTTTGGGTAGACATCCAAAATTAAATACAACAAAGAAAAAAAAATTATAAAAATTAAACTTTCAATCAAAGTATATTTATAAGGTTTGGGTAGACATCCAAAATTAAATACAACAAAGAAAAAAAAATTATAAAAATTAAACTTTCAATCAAAGTATATTTACAAGGTTTGGGTAGACATCCAAAATTAAATACAACAAAGAATAAACAAAATTATAAAAATTAAACTTTCAATCAAAGTATATTTATAAGGTTTGGGTAGACATCCAAAATTAAATACAACAAAGGAAAAAAAATTATAAAAATTAAACTTTCAATCAAAGTATATTTATAAGGTTTGGGTAGACATCCAAAATTAAATACAACAAAGAAAAAACAATTATAAAAATTAAACTTTCAATCAAAGTATATTTATAAGGTTTGGGTAGACATCCAAAATTAAATACAACAAAGAAAAAAAATTATAAAAATTAAACTTTCAATCAAAGTATATTTATAAGGTTTGGGTAGACATCCAAAATTAAATACAACAAAGAAAAAAATATTATAAAAATTAAACTTTCAATCAAAGTATATTTATAAGGTTTGGGTAGACATCCAAAATTAAATACAACAAAGAAAAAAAATTATAAAAATTAAACTTTCAATCAAAGTATATTTATAAGGTTTGGGTAGACATCCAAAATTAAATACAACAAAGAATAAAAAAAATTATAAAAATTAAACTTTCAATCAAAGTATATTTATAAGGTTTGGGTAGACATCCAAAATTAAATACAACAAAGAAAAACAAATTATAAAAATTAAACTTTCAATCAAAGTATATTTATAAGGTTTGGGTAGACATTCAAAATTAAATACAACAAAGAAAAAAAAATTATAAAAATTAAACTTTCAATCAAAATATATTTACAAGGTTTGGGTAGACATCCAAAATTAAATACAACAAAGAATAAAAAAAAATTATAAAAATTAAACTTTCAATCAAAGTATATTTATAAGGTTTGGGTAGACATCCAAAATTAAATACAACAAAGAATAAAAAAAATTATAAAAATTAAACTTTCAATCAAAGTATATTTATAAGGTTTGGGTAGACATCCAAAATTAAATACAACAAAGAAAAAAAAATTATAAAAATTAAACTTTCAATCAAAGTATATTTATAAGGTTTGGGTAGACATCCAAAATTAAATACAACAAAGTAAAAAAAAATTATAAAAATTAAACTTTCAATCAAAGTATATTTATAAGGTTTGGGTAGACATTCAAAATTAAATACAACAAAGAATAAAAAAAATTATAAAAATTAAACTTTCAATCAAAGTATATTTACAAGGTTTGGGTAGACAACCAGAATTAAATACAACAAAGAATAAAAAAAATTATAAAAATTAAACTTTCAATCAAAGTATATTTATAAGGTTTGGGTAGACATCCAAAATTAAATACAACAAAGAAAAAAAAATTATAAAAATTAAACTTTCAATCAAAGTATATTTATAAGGTTTGGGTAGACATTCAAAATTAAATACAACAAAGAATAAAAAAAATTATAAAAATTAAACTTTCAATCAAAGTATATTTATAAGGTTTGGGTAGACATCCAAAATTAAATACAACAAAGAAAAAAAAATTATAAAAATTAACTTTCAATCAAAGTATATTTATAAGGTTTGGGTAGACATTCAAAATTAAATACAACAAAGAAAAAAAAATTATAAAAATTAAACTTTCAATCAAAGTATATTTATAAGGTTTGGGTAGACATCCAAAATTAAATACAACAAAGAATAAAAAAAATTATAAAAATTAAACTTTCAATCAAAGTATATTTATAAGGTTTGGGTAGACATCCAAAATTAAATACAACAAAGAAAAAAAAATTATAAAAATTAAACTTTCAATCAAAGTATATTTATAAGGTTTGGGTAGACATCCAAAATTAAATACAACAAAGAAAAAAAAATTATAAAAATTAAACTTTCAATCAAAGTATATTTATAAGGTTTGGGTAGACATTCAAAATTAAATACAACAAAGAAAAAAAAATATAAAAATTAAACTTTCAATCAAAGTATATTTACAAGCTTTGGGTAGACATCCAAAATTAAATACAACAAAGAATAAAAAAAATTATAAAAATTATACTTTCAATCAAAGTATATTTATAAGGTTTGGGTAGACATCGAAAATTAAATACAACAAAGAAAAAAAAATTATAAAAATTAAACTTTCAATCAAAGTATATTTATAAGGTTTGGGTAGACATTCAAAATTAAATACAACAAAGAAAAAAATTATAAAAATTATACTTTCAATCAAAGTATATTTACAAGGTTTGGGTAGACATCCAAAATTAAATACAACAAAGAATAAAAAAAATTATAAAAATTAAACTTTCAATCAAAGTATATTTATAAGGTTTGGGTAGACATCCAAAATTAAATACAACAAAGAAAAAAAATTATAAAAATTAAACTTTCAATCAAAGTATATTTATAAGGTTTGGGTAGACATTCAAAATTAAATACAACAAAGAAAAAAAATTATAAAAATTAAACTTTCAATCAAAGTATATTTACAAGGTTTGGGTAGACATCCAAAATTAAATACAACAAAGAATAAAAAAATTATAAAAATTAAACTTTCAATCAAAGTATATTTATAAGGTTTGGGTAGACATCCAAAATTAAATACAACAAAGAAAAAAAAAATTATAAAAATTAAACTTTCAATCAAAGTATATTTATAAGGTTTGGGTAGACATCCAAAATTAAATACAACAAAGAAAAAAAAATTATAAAAATTAAACTTTCAATCAAAGTATATTTACAAGGTTTGGGTAGACATCCAAAATTAAATACAACAAAGAATAAAAAAAATTATAAAAATTAAACTTTCAATCAAAGTATATTTATAAGGTTTGGGTAGACATCCAAAATTAAATACAACAAAGAAAAAAAAATTATAAAAATTAAACTTTCAATCAAAGTATATTTATAAGGTTTGGGTAGACATTCAAAATTAAATACAACAAAGAAAAAAAATTATAAAAATTAAACTTTCAATCAAAGTATATTTATAAGGTTTGGGTAGACATCCAAAATTAAATACAACAAAGAAAAAAATTATAAAAATTAAACTTTCAATCAAAGTATATTTATAAGGTTTGGGTAGACATCCAAAATTAAATACAACAAAGAAAAAATAATTATAAAAATTAAACTTTCAACGAAAGTATATTTATAAGGTTTGGGTAGACATTCAAAATTAAATACAACAAAGAAAAAAAAATTATAAAAATTAAACTTTCAATCAAAGTATATTTACAAGGTTTGGGTAGACATCCAAAATTAAATACAACAAAGAATAAAAAAAATTATAAAAATTAAACTTTCAATCAAAGTATATTTATAAGGTTTGGGTAGACATCCAAAATTAAATACAACAAAGAAAAAAATTTATAAAAATTAAACTTTCAATCAAAGTATATTTATAAGGTTTGGGTAGACATTCAAAATTAAATACAACAAAGAAAAAAAAATTATAAAAATTAAACTTTCAATCAAAGTATATTTACAAGGTTTGGGTAGACATCCAAAATTAAATACAACAAAGAATAAAAAAAATTATGAAAATTAAACTTTCAATCAAAGTATGTTTATAAGGTTTGGGTAGACATCCAAAATTAAATACAACAAAGAAAAAAAAATTGTAAAAATTAAACTTTCAATCAAAGTATATTTATAAGGTTTGGGTAGACATCCAAAATTAAATACAACAAAGAAAAAAAAATTATAAAAATTAAACTTTCAATCAAAGTATATTTATAAGGTTTGGGTAGACATCCAAAATTAAATACAACAAAGAAAAAAAAATATAAAAATTAAACTTTCAATCAAAGTATATTTATAAGGTTTGGATAGACATTCAAAATTAAATACAACAAAGAAAAAAAAATTATAAAAATTAAACTTTCAATCAAAGTATATTTACAAGGTTTGGGTAGACATCCAAAATTAAAAAGAACAAAGAATAAAAAAAATTATAAAAATTAAACTTTCAATCAAAGTATATTTATAAGGTTTGGGTAGACATCCAAAATTAAATACAGCAAAGAAAAAAAATTATAAAAATTAAACTTTCAATCAAAGTATATTTATAAGGTTTGGGTAGACATCCAAAATTAAATACAACAAAGAAAAAAAAATTATAAAAATTAAACTTTCAATCAAAGTATATTTATAAGGTTTTGGTAGACATCCAAAATTAAATACAACAAAGAAAAAAAAATTATAAAAATTAAACTTTCAATCAAAGTATATTTATAAGGTTTGGGTAGACATCCAAAATTAAATACAACAAAGAAAAAAAAATTATAAAAATTAAACTTTCAATCAAAGTATATTTATAAGGTTTGGGTAGACATCCAAAATTAAATATAACAAAGAAAAAAAAATTATAAAAATTAAACTTTCAATCAAAGTATATTTATAAGGTTTGGGTAGACATCCAAAATTAAATACAACAAAGAAAAAAAAATTATAAAAATTAAACTTTCAATCAAAGTATATTTATAAGGTTTGGGTAGACTAGTTGCCGTATCAACATTTTAGCGCAAACAGCTTTTCCGTTGTTTGTAAATTCGGTCCATATGCGGTTTCAACAAATCATGTTTATAATAGTTTTGGCTAAACTTGAACATTTAATCTTAAATATCAAAACTTTGGATTATATAAGCTTCCCATATTTAATATTCTCTCAAACCTACTTTGACTTTCACTTTCATAACATATTTTCCAAATTTTTATGACATTTTCAATAAGTATTCTACTGTTAACCGGATTCGATACACAAAATTTTGCATCACACTAACCATTCTTTTTGTTGCGCAAATGAAAACTGAGATTAGAAATAAGGGACACATGAACCATTTCGGTTGTTAGGAGCTATTAGAAATAAAATTCATTTCTCCATGAAAATAAACCAAAAATTTAAATCCTAAAATCTTAATATTTCTATTTCCTTAGAACGTTTTATTAAATGTAACTGAATAATAATTTAGCGATGAATCGATTCAAATGTCGCTTGTTCAGACGCTGAGAAATTGTTTAAAAAAATTGTCTCTTTTCTTCGCCGGGTTGTGCTGTTGTTATTGTTCAGGATCACTGAAAGTTAATTGCAATGGAGCTCATACATAATCAGGAAACATAAAACAGGGCCACGACATTCGTCATTTGAATTTCAGGGCAGCAGAGTAGGTCGGGTGAGGCAGAAAATTTTCGACTCTCTTATATGTAACACAATTAATTGGCGCTGAGGTCACTTTGTGTGAAAGTCCTTTGCCAATTATTAGCATTATGAACACGTAAAAACTGGAGGGTAAATAGCCAAGCAAGGAAAAGAGAAACTAATGTTTGTAAATAGGTTGATTTGATTTCTAATATATTGTATACTGTATTTTTTATATTAGAATAATGCAAGTAATACTTTTTTATATTAACGTATAAATGTGGTTGTTAGTTGACATTTTGATTTAATTTTCAAATTTTAAGAACAAGTTACGCTTCCAACAGGAGTCAAATAATCTCATCGGGATTAAATCCACTTATGTTTCAAAATGTAACATTAAACTGCATCTAACTACACTGGTCCGCAAAAGATAAGTTACAACCACATTTTATGTTAATAGGAAATTAGCTTCCAAATTCAACTTTTAAAATAAGTCTTTTATGGTAAAAATATGTGAAGATAAATTAACGATCTCAATTAAACTATCCAAATCTCACATTTCAGCAATGTTCCTTAGGTATTTAAAGAGTTGTAGAATTTTGGATTTTCGTTTTAGAGATTATTTTGCTATTGGTAGGAAGCAAATCTCATTCATCCTATTAAGGACGTTCAGTTGATTCATTAATATCTACTCATAACGGTTTAATAAATAACATTTTTTTTCAACATGTGACGTTTCTTAAACTACCCGGAGTTCTGAACCAACCTGGCTTAATATTAATGTATTTGGTCTTAACTATTCTATTTAACGAAGCAATAATTATTTCGCAAAACCTGTGTAAACGTCTGGTTATGAGTGACCAACGAAGTTTACGTGACGCATATCTTGGTGTTAGAAATATTTCATTCTTTTTTTCATTTGTAACATTTAGGGCAGAGAAGAATTTTAGAAACTATTCCTAACTTTTACAGACATGTTTTATGAAAGCACCTGCTCTACTAAGAGCGAGACCATGTTTAATCACTGCTTCATTACAAATGTTACGATTGGATAAGCTGATCGACAGTTATGATAAGTATTGCAATAAGTCTGGTACCTACGTGTAAAAATAATATATGTCCGAATGTTTTCTGTATATTGACTTCGTTTAAATACTTGTACTCCGCAGAAATTAAACAGGAAACTTTACCTTCTAGTCTACACTCGAATCTAAATGCATGATTGCATATCGCAAAATTTTGCAAAAACAAAATATGCTTATTTTTATGAATAACTTAAAATTAAAGGCTAATAGAATGTAATGACTCTGAACAGGCTAATATAAACATTTCAACGACTTATGTTGTTTACCAGGCTGGTCATAAGATCTGGTGGTAGTACAGTCGCTCAAAAAAGTATCCGAACACTATGGTTGATTACAGAATTCAGAAAAAATATTTGACCACGATATTTATAGAAATTAGTGATCTGGCAACCTTCGTGTACGTACACGATATTTCAGAAAAAATATCTGACCACGATATTTATAGAAATTAGTGATCTGGCAACCTTCGTGTACGTACACGAAGGTTGCCAGATCACTAATTTCTAAAGAAATCGTTGCCAGATTTTTTCTCTGAATTCTGTAATCAACCATAGCGTTTGGATACTTTTTTGAGCGACTGTACATCCCACTCTTCCCGGAGAGCGGTTCGTGGAGCAAAATCGTAGACTATATTGACGACCTCCAAGTGCATCCCACACATGTTCTATATTGTTCAGATCCGGAGAATAAGGCTGGGGCATTTACATCCGCTGGATATACTTATTTTCGAAGAATTCCTCGACTGTCTGAGCCCCATGAGGATGAACATTATCATCGATCAATATAATCTGATGACTAACAGCCCCCATGGAAAGCTTCACTTAGGGATGAAGGATATATTTCCTATAACTAGTCAGAATGCCTCCAGCAAAATCTTGGAACAGTGTGCATCCATTTGACATAATGCTGCCTCAGACCGTCAAACTACCCCCACCATAGTAGTGTTTTACTCTGATGTTAGAGGGTTGGTAACGAGTTCCTTGCTCTTTCCTGATCAAAACACGTTGATAATCAATCTGAAGACTGAATCGTCATTGCCAGTGAAGAGCATATGCATCCATTGGTCTAGGTTTTCTTCACAATGTTGTCTACACTACTTTAATCGGGATCCTTACATGAGGAACTGAGGGGAATGCAAACCATTGGTCTTCTGGCATAGTAGCCTCTTTGGTGAAGCCTCTGTAATAGTTTGCATCGAAACCGTTTTCCTAATGGCTGCAGAGAGCTCCAGAGAGAGTTATGTAGCTGACGTCACCTATGACGTCGGACTCTTAGCGCAAGATAGTAGTCATCCTGCGCTTTGTTACTCTTGCATTCGTTTATCGCTGACGTATGTCTGTTAGAAACGTCTCCAAAATCTTGAAATCACTAATTGAGATACATTTATAGTTCTAGACACATTAATTTGGATTCGGCCGGACTCTAAGATCCAATTATTCTACCTCTATAAAAGCATATATGTTATGCCTCTGTATCATTCTGTTGTTACGAAACGCCCTAACAATATGAACACAACGCTTGCTCAACAGGAAATGAGTGGTGCAGAATCAGAGAGAGTTTTATAGCACCACGGATTTGCTTTTCAAGTTACGTGCTCAAAGTTTGTCCAGTCAAGTGAATTTTGGGAGGAATAAAACTTTGTGTATATTCTATTTTATTCACGGAGAAAATGTAACGTTAATAATTTCAGTCGTTTGTGAGATATTTGACAGTTTGGAAATTATCCTTAATTTTTGGACACCAGTGTACTATACGTTAAAAAGCTGTAGCTGTTGTAACTACATGTGATAACAAGTCTTGCAGAAAAAAATATTTTTTTCCCATTTCGTAGCATGAAAATGATATTTAATTTTCTCTAAAATAAAATACAATTGCATTTTTTCGGTGTTTAGTTACCTGTTTTCATTTAGCATTATTTACATATGAAAAAACACTAGAAAATTGAAGAAAATTATTTCTGACGTCCACGATATTACCTGCCTTTATCCCTTATGATAATTGCTTACCCTTAATGATAATGCTTAGCGAACTACAATGTTAGAGGGGTCTTAGTGGGACTTATAAGAGAAATTATAACACATAAAACGGATGAAAAGAAATGTGGAAACTTCGAAACAGAAAGAGATGATATCAGCGAAGAATATGGACGCATGGGTAAGGATTCCCCGGGAGAGGGGACGATACCAGAATGTGTGTCAGAAACTTTTGGGTTGGGTTGTTTTACCTCTGAGTGACACTTTTTTGCACACCATGGGCTAAATGGCCAGGTCACATGGACCCCGAAGGCTCAGAGAAGGTTGGGGGAGGGGACCCACTGGAACAGTTGTTGGGAGACAGATGGTAGCCTCCCGTCAAGGCCATCCAGCGTGTTCTTTAACGTGCACAAGGTATGGCTCTCCCGCATACGGGGCCACGGCTTAACGTCCCATCCGACGGACGGCGGCCTTTCCAATCCCATCGGTGTCCCCTACTGACCGTGGGCAGGGCGGGGAATTTGCGGAGATAAATCTCAACGCTGACCCAGCTGGGACTCGAACCTAGGAACTACAGATTACGAGCCTGGCGCGCTACCGACTGAGCCACCCCCGCTCCTTGTCAGAAACTCAACCTGGGAAATAGCTTTTACTTTTGAAAATAAAGTAAAACAGGTAAAATTTATCTGCCAAGCCACACACAAGATTACGATATTAACATCAATAATATGTGTTGTCTTTGAAGTCTGACAGATGCGACATTTGCTTTTTTTGCTTTTTAATTATATGAAGCTCAACTACCGCGTGAAGTCGGATGGTTCAGAAGTTCTTTATTTCGTCAATGTGATTGCTTACTAAGATCGCAATAATTCTGAGAATTCTAGAAGCCATGTGTTGGAAGATTTGTGCATTTAGGAAGCAGAAATATTAATTGACAGCTGGTCGCTCCAGTGATCAGACCACAACTTGTTTTCAGCAGGTTGTTGGTTCGTATCTTGCAAGTTAGATGCAATTTTTCAATTGAAAACCGTGGAGATCGTAGTATTAGTTAGAGTGTTTTAGTAGACAGTACTTTTTTTATTCTTTGTTACTAACCATCATAAAGATGTAAATGCATTAAAATTTAAATAGATACCTATCATTCTCTATGTGCCGTAAAAAGTAGGAAATAAATCCTAAAATGTATCGATGGTGAAATTAGTCACTGAATTCGTATTCACTTCAAAGGAAGATAAGGCGCCTGCAATCTCGCTGAGTAGGGAAATCGGCGCCCTATCTTCCTTCGAAGTGAATACGAATTCAGTAAACTGATTGCACCGTCGATATGTTTTAGGATTTATTTTCCATTTTTATGGTGCATATAAGAAGACAGGTAATTTTTATTTTTTTATTATTTGTTTATAATTTTTTGTGACTAAAAACATCTACCGTCAGAAACATTTATTTGATATATGACTCATTAACATCGACCACAGGGGCAGGGGTGGCTTAGTCGGTAGCGCGCCAGGCTCGTAATCTGTAGTTCCCAGGTTCGAGTCCCAGTTGGGTCAGCGTTGAGATTTATCTCCGCAAAATTCCCCGCCCTGCCCACGGTCAGTAGGGGACACCGATGGGCTTGGAAAGGCCGCCGTCCGTCGGATGGGACGTTAAGCCGTGGCCTCGTGTGCGGGAGAGCCATACCCTGTGCACGTTAAAGAACATGCTGGATAGCCTTGACGGGAGGCTACCATCTGTCTCCCAACAGTTGTTCCAGTGGGTCCCCTCCCCCAACCTTCTCTGAGCCTTCGGGGTCCATGTGACCTGGCCATATAGCCCATGGTGTGCAAAAAAAGTGCCGCTTAGAGGTAAAACAACCCAACCCATCGACCACATTTCCCCCCCCCCCCCGTTTGTAGAGCAATTCTTGAGGTAGTCCATGACAATGGAAACGTTTTAAGCTTTAATTTGAGATATAACTTGTTAGGGCGACAGCCCCAAAATATCCATCCGTTTTTGAGGGAGGGGAGAATGGTGTAGGGGGAGGGGGAATAATTCGACATCTTCTACGACGGTCTTCATATGAACATTCATTTGACACATGACTCGTATCTGTAGGATCTCGCATTCGGATGATATAGCAGTAGAATGACTTTCGCATTTCCCCTTTTTAGGGGGAAAGAAATCTAGCGGATATATTTTTACTGTCCACAACATTTCCCACATCACGAGATTATATTTGACATAAACTTGCTACGTTGGGCCCCCGAGTTCTGAAGATATGGCGGAACAATCGTTTTAATATATCCCCTCTTTTTTAGGGGGTGATTTTTATAATCTGTAACACTACCCAAGCACAAGCTTTCATTTGACGAATAGCCCGTTACGTATGGACCTTGCATTCCGAAAATATAGCGTAACAGTTAATTTCATGTTTCCTCTTTTTTAGGGGCAAAAATATATGATCTGGCAACCTTCGTGTCACGTGACACGAAGGTTGCCAGATCACTAATTTCTAAAATAATCGTTGCCAGATATTTTTTCTGAATTCTGTAATCAACCATAGTGTTCGGATACTTTTTTTTAATATATATAATGCGTATGAATATATAATGCGATGAATATGGAGCGTGTGCAGTTACCGTTCACAGCAAACTGGAGCGGTTGCGGTTAATGTTCACAGCACATTGGATCGTGTGAGCTCACAAAGACCTGGATCGTGTGGGGTCACTCACGGAAATATTGAGCGTGTGCAGTTACCGTTCACAGCAAGCTGGAGCGTGTTGTGAGCACACGCTCCAGTTTGCTGTGAACGGTAACTGGAGCGTGTACAGTTGCTGTACACGCTCCAGATATTTTTACTGAATTCTGCAATCACGTGACACGAAGGTTGCCAGATCACTAATTTCTAAAAAAATCGTTGCCAGATATTTTTTCTGAATTCTGTAATCAACCATAGTGTTCGGATACTTTTTTGAGCGACTGTACTACTCTGACAGGCTCTTGTCAGATTTCTGTCGCAAAGCATCGACTTCAGGAGGTATTTATATATATATTAATTTATGACACTCCACGCGTCACAAGATTTTATTTGCCACACAAATCATTACGTTTGTCCTTTTCGTTCGAAAGATTCAATGAACAGCCGTTTTGAGAAATTCACAAACCGACAAATGACGAACGAAAAGTAACAGGAAGATAAGTAATACAAATGTCCGAGTCATTTTCAGAACCTTGCTTCTATTTTCAGCACTTGAATGTTTGTTGGAAGATAAATTTTCTGTGGAGGACAAATTACTTTATTTTCAAAAGCAGATGCCATTTGAATGTTATTTCCACTTTCAAGGGTGAGCTTCTGTCACTCTCACATAGGTGGCACTTTAGTCAATTTTAAAGAAATTTGCATTATTTAGAGAGAGAATTAATTAGCACTATGAAGAATATCGGAGATGACAAAATTAATTTATGTTAGCGCTTTCTGTTCAGTCTTAATAGTTGGAAGATTTATTTTTTCATTAGTATGATTAGTAGTGGAGAATGGATTGTTTTGTGGGTTGTTTTACCTCTGAGCGGCACTTTTTTGCAGACCATGGTCTAAATGGCCAGGTCACATGGACCCCGAAGGCTCAGAGATGGTTGGGGGAAGGGACCCACTGGAACAGCTGTTGGGAGACAGATGGTAGCCTTCCGTCAAGGCCATCCAGCGTGTTCTTTAACGTGCACAGGGTATGGCTCTCCCGCACACGGGGCCACGGCTTAACGTCCCATCCGACGGACGGCGGCCTTTCCAAGCCCATCGGTGTCCCCTACTGACCGTGGGCAGGGCGGGAAATTTTGCGGAGATAAATCTCAACGCTGACCCAGCTGGGACTCGAACCTGGGAACTACAGATTACGAGCCTGGCGCGCTACCGACTGAGCACCCCCGCCCCTAATAGTGGAGAAAGTGTATAATATATTCTATAAGATATCTGTGATATATTTATGAGATCATAGTGTTGATTCACACGTTATTGATGGATTAATCACTCAATGGTGTGCGTTAACGTAGATGCATCAATTGCTTAGTTTCATTGTCTCAATTGTTTCAGTTCACGCGGCTCCATTGATAACACTGATTTACAAAGTTTTTTTAACACGAACAATTGTAGCTCTCTTTAAATATTTTTCAGGTGCTGATTTCAGATCTGATCTTAAAAAAATCGTACTACGTCACGCTTTCATATTATTGGTCATTTTGACTCCTAATTAAGATCTTCCTGTAACAATACCTCCATGTAACTGGGAGGATACTAGATATTTTACTTTTTGTTGCTGGCAACATTGATTGCAAAGTGGGAGAAAACATGTAACAGTAACCTAACCTGAGACCGCCATTCTTGTTCTTTTCATTGTAGGAGGAACACGTGATGTACTTTGAAGAGTGAATTTTGGCTTTTAAATGGCACAAAGGCAGCGTCGCGGATGTGTTAATGTGCCAGATAAGTTTCGTTATGTGTGTGGAAATTATGTTTTAAAATCTCAGGGTCGTACTTTGACAAATATTGTGAAAAAAATCTATAACTTGTATTTTCGATGTCAAGTTGGAGATCAGGACAAAACATGGGCTCTACATGTGTGCTGCATTTCGTGCTTTGTTCGTCTGAGTGAATGGCTGAAAGGGAAGATAAAATTCATGCCCTTTGCAGTTCCAATGGTTTGGCGTGAGCCAACTAATCACTTGCATGGTTGCTATTTTTGTTTAACTAAAGTGACGGGCTTTACAAAAAAGAAAAAAAGGAAAATACAATATCCAAATGCGCTTTCAGTCATAAGACCAGTTCCTCGTGGAGAAGATCTTCCTATACCAACACCTCCAACCAACTGGGAAGAGATGGATTCACATTCATCAGAGGAAGACTTTGAGGCACATACAGATACTGATCCTATATACACCCCTAAAAAGTTAGACGAGTCTCATCTGATTCAGCAAAAGGAACTAAATGATCTTGTTCGAGACCGAGGACTATCCAAACAACTAGCCGAGGTTTTAGGCTCAAGACTTCAAGAGTGGAATCTTCTGGCCAAGGGTACCAGAGTTTCTGTGTTCAGAAAGATAATTTTGGTTTTATATGCTTATTACGAGATGCAAGATGTTTTGTGTTTCTGCACAGATAATTCAGGGCTGGTGGAAGAATTTGGAACAACTCGCGACCCTAAGGAACGGCATCTATTTATAGATTCTTTAAAATTCAGCTTAAAAGCTGTCCTTTTGCATAAAGGAAACCAAAAACCTTCCATTCCAGTGACACACACTATGGGAATGAAAGAAACTTATGAAAGCATGGAAAAAATACTCACTGCTATAAAATATGACCGGTTTAAGTGGACAATATGTGGTGACCTAAAACTCATATTTCTCTTGCTCGGGTTTCAAGGAGGCTTCACAAAAGTTTGCTGTTTTCTGTGTTTGTAGGACATTAGGGTCATAAACGAACACACTAAATAATTCTATTATAATGATAGATAATAGAGAATAAAGACTGGCCCAAAAGAGATGTTTTTATTCCTGGAAAGAGTAATGTGAGGTCCTCTAGTTGAGTCCTCTGATGTTCTGCTTTCATTCTCCACTGCACATCAAATTGGGGCTTATGAAAAACTTTGTAAAGGATATGGACAAAACTTGATAAAGGGATTTTGCACTTGAAGGAAAAATGTACATAACTAAGTGATGCCAAACTCAAAGAAGGGATCTTTTTTTGGTCCTGAGATCAGGAAACTAATGAATGGCACTGTCTTCGAAGAAAAACTGAATATGATCGAGCACGTGCATGGAAATCCTTCACGTCTGTGGTCCAGGGTTTTCTGGGGAATCACAAAGAGGAAAACTACCATCAGCTCATTCAAGATCTTCTCAAAAACTATGAAAATCTTGACTGCCGAATGTCTTTGAAGATCCATTTCTTGCACTCGCATCTCGACTTCTTTCCCAAGAACTTAGGAGCTGTCAATGATGAGCAAGGGGAAAGATTTCACCAGGTTATCCGAACCATGGAGGAGATATACCAAGACAGGTGGGACCCAACAATGGTGGGTGACTACTGCTGGTTCTTGCAGAATAAGCACATAAAAGACCTCAGCACATAAAAGATAAAAATAAACTTCTTGTAAGTATAAAAGATCCTTAGCCATGCTTTCCTATTTTGCGTTTCAATATTACTTCATTTGTTATTTTATATTTTGTGGTCTATACCTATGATGTTTCCAATTTTTTTCAATGTAATCATGTAATTAATTAATGAGTTTTAAGTTGCAATTTAATAAAATAGTCACATTTATTTCGTTATTTATATATTCATTGAAATTTGATTTCATGAGGTTGAATTCATTATATTCATTGAAATTTGAAATACATCAATCCGTAGTTTAAAAAAACTGTATGTGCTGCAGATTTTTCACAAACATATTTCAATTTAGCACCCCAAAATTAGTTTAAAACATCCTATTTGACTAAATTTATAAAACAAAAAGTTTCAATTTGTTGTCTAGTGTAATCAGATGGTGTGGCTTGTTGCTGCTTTCCTGTATGACGAGGATCTTTGCATGAAAGACACCTGCGCCGCTCTGCAGGGGAGCTGCCGTCCTTCAGTGGATGATGACTCTTAGAGGAAGTCATTTGTCACGATTCAGTGGATGATGACTCTTAGAGGAAGTCATTTGTCACGATTCAGATGGACAGATTATATGTAAGACATAACACATTTAAAAATCATGTGAATTTAGAACGACTGGATTTATGATGTCTATCTCACTTGCAAATTACTGTTGCCGGATGCAATGGCAACAGAATCTTACGAAGTGCGTTCAAAGAGTTCTTGACATGCCTCTGTAGAACGAAAACCATTGCACTAACCTCAACGAAACTTTTACTGTCCTTCAAAGTACTCTTCTCCAGCATCTATGCAAAGTTT
Organism: Ryuthela nishihirai; assembly: GCA_038380435.1. Classification (NCBI taxonomy): domain Eukaryota; kingdom Metazoa; phylum Arthropoda; class Arachnida; order Araneae; family Heptathelidae; genus Ryuthela; species Ryuthela nishihirai. Next base: position 25,681,234 of record JAWZYU010000001.1, read on the forward strand.
CAGACATCTACGTCTACTCTGGAATGGTTGATGTTACTACTGTTGGGAATACTGCTCAACTCTGAATGAACGCATTTTCCAAGATCTTGCACCCTTGAAAAAGGGTTCCCAGCAAGTTCCTTTTTAATTTTTGGAAACAACCAAAAATCACATGATGCAAGATCTGGGAATGTGCAGGATGGGGTAGCTGTTTGATATTTTCCTGCTCAAGACAGGACGTCTTGAGCAGCTAATTAAGGAGTAATTAAAGGTAATTCATGCGACCTCGACATTATTTTATCCAGCCCGCGATAATTTTTTCCCATATGAGAGAATTAAATAGAAGAGTAATGCATAGCTCTCCTCCCATTCATTAAGAAATCTCTGAAAGATATAAATTTTTTTGGTACAGTGTACGAGATTTGTCATGCAAAACTTCGGAATAAAGATAATTGAAAGCTTTAATTAGACAAGTGTGGAAAAATCCTCGCATCCGCCTCCCGAACTCGGAATCTCTGGTTAAGCTCCAGTTGCCCCATCATTTGAGCTAATTGTGGCGAAATTTACACTTGTTTAAGAAAAGTTATTATGGTTGTGCTCTGAAGCTTTAAGGGGCAGCTCAGTCGGTAGCGCGCCAGTCTCGTAATCTGTAGTTCCCAGGTTCGAGTCCCAGCTGGGTCAGCGTTGAGATTTATCTCCGAAAAATTCCCCGCCCTGCCCACGGTCAGTAGGCGACACCGATGGTCTTGGAAAGGCCGCCGTCCGTCGGATGGGACGTTAATCCGTGGCCTCATGTGCGGGAGAGCCATACCCTGTGCACGTTAAAGAACACGCTGGATGGCCTTGACGGGAGGCTACCATCTGTTTCCGAACAGCTGTTCCTGTGGGTCCCCTCCCCCAACCTTCTCTGAGCCTTCGGGGTCCATGTGACCTGGCCATTTAGCCCATTGTGTGCAAAAAAGTGCCGCTCAGAGGTAAAACAACCCAACCCTTGTACCTGTTGAGACAAGGGTTGGGTTGAAAGGGTGAAACAATCCTCCCATCCACCTCCCTGTTTCGAACTCGGGATCTCCTGGTTACGCAATGACATTTCAGATAAAAAATTCTAATTATCAAATCATATGACTGTAATTTACTTCTTATGATCTGAAATATTCTTCTATGATCTCAGTAACCTTTTTCGTTCTTTGTTTATACTCTTCAGATTTCTCTATTTCCTCTTTCATTCGGAAAGCGCAGGTCACTTTACAGTAAGTAGGAATCGCATCTTCTGAATATGATAATATTATCTATAAATCAAAATCGGATACAATGATCTTCTCTCTCAAGGATCAAGTACTGGGGAAGGAAGGTCAGTTATCACAAATCTAACCATTAGTTTAAAAAAAGTGATCACAAAATAATAACTTTTCATCATTTTTTTCTTCTTCCATTTGTTATATCCGTTTTCTTCTCTTGCCATTATTCCAAAATGTTGTGATACAAGAAAGCTAGATAAATTTTTGCGATGGTTTTAGAAAAGAAATACAAACGCTTCAGAAACGAAATTGGATTCATTTGCAGTTAGTACAATGCAAGGAAAGAGAGTTTGTGACTGAAAAGAAAGGAAGACAAAGCCAATCAGTTGGGAGAGCCTTGACATGACGTCAACATAATGGGAAATGAAAGTATTGTGGCATGAATGGCTGGAAAACACTTTGTTTCTGGTTCCTTCCATTCGATGAAGGCAATTAGGAAAGAAAAAAATCATTCATACGACTAACTCGGTTCGCATGGAGGGCAATATTATTTTGGAGAATCTGATTGACTCAGTTGGCCGTCATGTGTGTCCTATAAACAAAAGAGTTCAGAAGGTCACCTACGGAGATATAAATTCATAGCCTGTTGAAAGTAAGTGAAGGTCATCATTATGGAAACTCTTTAGACTGGTTCTGACTGAAACGTTTATGCTCATTGGCAAAATATGTTTTCCGTGAAATTTGTTTTTTGAATGTTTCGTTTGAAGGCATTTTGGAAATCTCATTGGTGCTTAATGGAAATTTTCATTGTTGAACTGGGCAACAAAACTAATTATTATTAATCGTTTCAATCATGGATAAATAATATAGTTAAACCTAAATACGTACAAGTTTAAAAATCAGAACATTCTGTTTCCTATCGATAATCAACCAAAACACAAGTGATTGCCACGTGGTTTAAACTCTGAAGGGCACTGTTGCCCATTATTTAACATTGAAATGCGAATTGCACTTTTTTTGTCCTTAAAAAATATTTTGCGCTGCTTTGCAATTTGTAAAAGTATTTTTTATCTCGTTTTCAAATAAACGAACTATTATTTTCACTTTGTCGATAGTCTTTCCATCTGCAGACGCTTTTTGGTGTTTTAATCGATAAAGTGAAATAAAAATATATCGGATAGGTACTAATAGGATATTATAATTTACAGTTTCTTAATATTCGAAGAGTTTCAGGTCTCCAGGTTCGATCCAGGTCTTGTTAAATTTCCAACGTTAGAGGACTCTAAATCTGGAAAATGGGAAAAACTTACACAGATTTTGCAAGTACTCCTGCAGTAATTAGGAAAGCGCGAAATATTCGATCAGTCCGGCCTCTCGGAGTCGAAGGGCGGGGGTGGCTCAGTCGGTAGCGCGCCAGGCTCGTAATCTGTAGTTCCCAGGTTCGAGTCCCAACTGGGTCAGCGTTGAGATTTATCTCCGCAAAATTCCCCGCCCTGCCCACGGTCAGTAGGGGACACCGATGGCTTGGAAAGGCCGCCGTCTGTCGGATGGACGTTAAGATTTATCTCCGCAAAATTCCCCGCCCTGCCCACGGTCAGTAGGGGACACCGATGGCTTGGAAAGGCCGCCGTCTGTCGGATGGGACGTTAAGCCGTGGCCCCGTGTGCGGGAGAGCCATACCCTGTGCACGTTAAAGAACACGCTGGATGTTCTTGACGAGAGGCTACCATCTGACTCCCAACAGCTATTCCAGTGAGTCCCCTCCCCCAACCTTCTCTGAGCCTTCGGGGTCCATGTGACCTGGCCATTTAGCCCATGGTGCGCAAAAAAGTGCCGCTCAGAGGTAAAACAACCCAATCCAACTCGGAGTCGAACGCGGGATCTCTTGGTTAAGCGCCAGTTGTTCTGGCAGTAAGTTCATGATGGAGAAATTCACATATTCTGAAGGAAGGTTATGATGGTTAATCATGCTTTCTTGCAGTTCTGTCAGCTAATTGGTAGAATAGGGGCCCCAATTCGCTATTTGCACCGACTTTGAAGCTTCTATAACCATATCAAGTATTAACATATCTTCGGCTTTTCAGCGTTTCGTTGTTTTCATTTCAATAACCCACGATACATTAATACTTGATATAAAAGCTTAGTTGTAGCCTTACACTTTGAACTACACGATATAACTACATAGCATGATGAACTACATAACCTGCTTTAAGCATATGTTAATTATCCTCGTCTAAGTTCAACTTGTAGAGAAACTGGAGCGTAACCAATAGATTCCTGATCCGGGAGTCGAAGTTTGGAAATTTTTCATATTTTCTTAATTACTACAAAATTACTGTTAGTGATATTTCTTTCTTTCTATGAAAAATATTCAATTCATACTAGAAGTTAATATTATTATATTATGGTGGGCAAGAGATGTACAGTCGCTCAAAAAAGTATCCGAACACCATGGTTGATTACAGACCTCAGAAAAAATATCTGGCAACGATTTTTTTAGAAATTAGTGATCTGGCAAACTTCGTGTCACGTGATTACAGAATTCAGGAAAAATATCTGGAGCGTGTACAGCAACTGTACACGCTCCAGTTGCCGTTCACAGCAAACTGGAGCGTGTGCAATTACTGCACACGCTCCAGTTTGTTGTGAACTTTCGTGTCACGTGACACGAAGGTTGCCAGATCACTAATCTCTAAAAAAATCTTTGCCAGATATTTTTTTCTGAATTCTCTAATCAACCATAGTGTTCGGATACTTTTTTGAGCGACTGTAGGTTAACAATAACCACTTACCCTATGGTTAAAACGACTTTTTGACCTTAGATATAAACAAAAGTTATCTTTACCTCTTTGAAGGACGCTAAAGTTGGAGAAATGGCAAAACATGTTTCTTTGAAAAAGGTGGAACCTATATTAACCTGAGATCATTGGACTTTGTAATTTAATATGGTATTATATAAGTTTTTGAAGTTCACAGTCTATGATTATTTAATAACTATGCCTATATATACATATAAATTATTACTTCGTAAAAATAGATTGAGGCAAATATTCTCCTCCCCTCCCCCAAATGTGCTCAGTGTTCTTTACACGACCAACTTTGTGAATAACAAATCAGTCGCAAAAGCAAAGCGCTAACAGAAAAAAAAATGTAATTTCTAACTCTCATAGTTTCTAACTAGCTACTTTGATTTTGAACAAAAGAGTACAATGACAACGTAAGACTGAATAACGTTTATAACATTATAAAATATTTCAGTTTCATTCTTATACAATGCAAAAATACAAATACCCCCTCAAGCAGCGGCTTGCCACAGAGGTCTGACAGGAGCCTGATCAGTTTATATGCCAAAGTAGAAGATCTGAGAGGATGGCAGGACCTCAGCAGAAAAACAACACATACAACCATGCCTTAAATCCGGGGCTCGAACCCAGAGTCACCTATAAGACCCATACCTGGTACCTATAAAACCCATGGTCGAGTGGTTAGCGCGCTTGGCAGATCAGTAGTCAAGCGCGCTAGCCACTCGGCCATGGGTCTTATAGGTACCGAATATTACTAAAACGTAATACGACAAATTCGATTGTGGCCGAAAGTTTTCTTGAAAGACAGATAATAGAGTTTTTTTATTAACGTAACATCGTTCCAGTGACGTTGTTTCTTCTGAGGGAAGGGCCTTACTCTTCCGAATAGGACATCAGTCACTGAACAAGGTGACATTACGTCACCTGTCATTCATTGTGGCATTCGTCTAAAATGTATCAGATCATCGGATCATCGAATACTGACCTATAAAGAAAGGTATAGTAAGTGTAGTCATCTCTGAGCTCTTATGTAAATTCTGATATCCCTCACAGGACCTATTATACTAGAGACATTACATAGTCAATAATACTGCTCTATAACTGTTGAAATGCAGTGCAAGTGTATTTGCAGATATCCTCGTTTTTGAAATAGATATAGTTATTTCCAAGCCATTCATCTTACTCATACATTCAAGATGATAGATGAAGAGAATAGAATAATGGAGAGCGTTCTTGAAAGAATGAGGAAGAGGATCATGCTCCTCCTCAATTGCAATGAAGGAGAATGTAAGAGAGGGAATGCCATTAGGTACGTCCTTTCAACTCGTAGCACTCAGCTTCCTGTGATCCATCCGGGGAGACGTGTGTGGAGAACGAATTTCTACAATGTGGCTGAATCCCTGCGACCTTTAGTTGGTCTAGTAGTTAGTTGAGAGGCCGATTGGTCAACCCAAAGTGCAGATATTGTTGATGTGAGTGGATGCAGATGTTTTATGCATTTGGCCTAGATTTGTCTCTCGGATTCCCGGATATCATCCGGATTCAATAGTAACCGGTTTTGATTTCAGGAGTCATCGCAGATACAATTTTTTACCATCTGAGTGCACTCGACTCTCCTCGTCAAATTATTGTCAACATTTGAAGCGTTGAGAATTTCCAATTTCTACTTTTCAGTTTATTAAACGATCAACAGAGGAATATATTCTCACTTAGATATTTAGAAACCACTAAAACACATTTCGGTTATTGCAGAAAGGAATTGTATTCAGAAAGTACAATACTGAGTATACGAATTTTGGTGCAAAATATTTTTATATTGAAATAAAATTTCAGTTTATGAGAGCCTTAAACTATTAAAGGAACAAACGTTTCAGAATGTAGAATCGTACAACCTTATTGTACGCTATTATAACTCTTGAATACAATGCAAATGTATCTTGACAAAGCAAGATTTTTCTTAGAGAATTGAGACTGTGTGTTAAAAATTGAGAACATAAATAACTTGTTTTAAAAAATTTACTTTTCTCAATTTAATTTTATCTTGCTTTCTACTTTTTCATCATGAAAAATGGCGATTTGAATTGCTCATTTACTGAGTATATATTCCGCACTTTTTAAGATTGTGAAACTAAACGCATGATCGTCTTTTCCAGAAAAAGTTGTTTTAAATTTTATGCATCTTTACAAACGAGTTTTAACTGCCTTGATATTTTATATATCTGAAAAATGATGCTAATAAATGATTCAATTCAATTCAAATATTCCAGACAGCCTTCATTTTTTGTCAAAAACTGTTTTTAGAGAGCATTAAAAGTTTTTTTAATTATACTTTTTGATTTTATATAATTTATTATTTTAGTCTTGCGTATCAATTTAAACGACTAAAAGGGGCGGGGGTGGCTCAGTCGGTAGCGCGCCAGGCTCGTAACCTGTAGTTTAGCCATTTAGCCCATTGTGTGCAAAAAAGTGCCGCTCAGAGGTAAAACAACCCAACCTAAACGACTAAAGAACAAACCTAATGAAAATAATTATGATTTAATGCTTAGAACAAAACTTTTCGTTTATTGAATTTCATTCATTAGAAATTATCGTCATTAATGCAGCATAATTCTTCTCAAAACTGCCTGAAAAAATAATAAAATATTTTATCAGTTGAAGGAAGAAAATGCTTCCAAGTAGACCCAGATTAGAAAAAAAGTCAAGAGAGGAGGTTGACGGTTCAAGAGACAGAATTCATATGGATTTAAATTTCAGGGTAATATTTTCCCTTTCGTAGGGTTTTAAAAGTATTTCACGAAACTTTCGTGAAATATGTACAAGTTTAATAATTTTTGGCTATCATTACCTTTACTTGCATCCTCAATGGTCACTCAGGACTGTCAAATAGCGAGTAATCATGCTTTCTAACGGGATTTGTGCACCCAAACCACGACACGAGAAAACACCCGACACATTATAGAACAGCCAGAACCCTTAACAATAGGAACAAGCAATTTGAGCTGTAAGCTTTCTTCGTCATAACTGATCATCTATAGCTCGCCAGTTTTGCTTTGTACATCGCACTAACGCTCGAACGTACTGATTTTGGAGTTGGGTTTCGCCCACTATTGCCTTTGCAGATGATATCTTCCCTTCAGATTCCCATGCAGACGTTAGTAAATTGTTCCTCGTGAAATATTAATGAGTTCAGCTGTCTTAGAGACCGAAGCTGTTGCTAAACGCGCTCCAGCAATCATGCCCCTTTCAAAATCGAATCATTATCATCATCCTCAAGCAGCCATGGGCTACGGAGGTCCAACCAGACCGTGCAATTTAGTTCTCCAAGCAAGTCTATCCTGAGCTACAACTACTGCATCTGGCCACTGCACACCAATTCTAACAAGGTCCTGTTTGACATTGTCTGTCCACCGCATCCTAGGTCTTCCCCTCTTTCTGAGGCCTTTAGGCACACTGTTCATAACCCTATTCGTCAATCTATAATTATTCATATGGGAAACATGGCCAAACCGACGGGGTCTCTCTCTGCATAATACACTGCTCAGAGAAGGTTACCGACTCCTTTTCCTAACCTCATCATTAGTTACAAAGTTGAACCACCTAATGCCCAATATACTGCGTAAGCATCTAGAATCAAAAGCATAAAGTTTCCTGTTTATCTTGTTTACAAAGCGTTCAAGTTTCACTACCATAACTAACCCTAGAAAGAACCAAACTATTATACAGTCTAATTTTAGTCTTTAGGTGTATACGCCTATTTCTCCACACTCTCCATAGATTCTTAAAAGTCCCGGCAGCAATCCCTATTCGTCTGTTAATCTCATGCCGCACATCACCATTATCTGTTACATAGCTCCCAAGATAATTAAACTGTGACACCTGCTCAAGACTGCAACCATTCAGATTAACTGAATCACAGCCTGCCTGACCAATTTTCGTCACTTTAGTTTTCTCACTGTTTATAACCAAACATACTCTACTACCAGTTTCATCAACAGCTCGAATGAAAGAGTTCATCTCATCAACATCATTTGCCAAAAGGGCTAAATCATCAGCATAATCGAAATCGGAAATTTTCGTATCACCAGCCTATTTAACGCCAAAATCTTTCCCTTGAAGTGAATTTCGCATATCATAATCAATAACCAAGCTAAAGAGAAAAGGAGACAAAATGCACCCTTGTCGAACACCAGAAGTAATGCTAAACCAATTGCTACAAGCCTTACCAACTCTCACACACGACTCAGTGTTATAATAGAGAGCTTTCATATGTTAAGTAACTTGTCAGGTATACCATATGATTTCACAATCAACCACAAATTATGACGATCAACAGAGTCGAGATCCTTTTTGAAATCAACAAAGTTAGCAACCAAAAGTTTCTGAAACTCTAAACATTTCTCAAGAATCTGCCTAAGTGAAAATATCTGATCCACACATCCCCTACCACTTCTGAATCCACATTGCTCATCACGCATTTGACTGTCAACCAGATTCTTAATTCTATTAAGCACAATCATGGAAATAACTTTACCTGGAACAGAGAGTAGGCTGATACCCCTATAGTTATCACAAGAACTGCGATCACCTTTTTTAAAATAGGGATAACAATAGCTCTGGTAAAATCCTTAGGAACCATGCCTTTATCATAAAAGATATTCATAATTTCAGTCATCTATGTGGTAACCGAAACATTCCCAGCTCTAAGCATTTCTGTAGTAATTTCATCTACCCCTGGGGATTTATGAAGTTTAAGTTTAGAAATAGCTAAAATTCGAATTATATTTCAATATAAAAATATTTTGCAGCAAACATTCATATACTCGATACCGTACTTTCTGAATACAATTCTTTTCTGCAATAACATATGTTTTTAGTAGTTTCTAAATATCTAAACGAGAGTATGTTCCTCTGTTAATACAATTTGGCTGAAAAGCCTGAAAAAACTCCACACTTCAAATACGGACAATAATTTGGTGAGGAGAGTTGAGTTAATTCAGACGATAAGACATTGTATCAGGATCATGCCAAAGACGGTTCCGTTTCGACTGTGCCAGTTTGGGTGAAGATAGGTTTAAGAAAATGCCATAAGATCGGAAAGACAAGTGGATCTGCTGCAAACGTAAAGAAAAAGCTAGAGGAGAATTAAATAATATAAGGGGAGGATAGATATGAAAAAAAGGGAATAAACATTTTTGCCTATTCCGATAACATAAGTTTTTGAACGCTGGAAGGTGGAAGAGAATATAACCTTCCGACATGTAAAGCCAATGAGTGACTCTGTTACAGATGAAGACAACATTATACAGTCATCAGAATTCATATCTGAGAAATATGATCAGATTCTGAATAAAAGAGTTGAATCAGAAAAAAGAAATATAGATTAGAGCAAGAGGTTAAAAAGAACCATGAGGTTATTGAACCATCAGAAGATAAAATTAAGGAACTGGTTATAGCAAATAATAATCTAGAGCAGTATAATAGAAATAAAAATATCGAGATTTGTGAAATTGAGCAAGAAAAAGTGGAAAGAGAAGTTCTCTGGGGATAATTGAGAGTCTGGCCGAAGAGTTAAAATTGAATCGTTGTCGAAAGAAAACATTGATGTGTTACGTAGAATACGACCCAAAAACAGGGACAGACTTCGAATATTTTGGTGCAATTTAAGAACTGAAGGCCAAATGGACTGAAAAGAGAAAGATTCTTTTGAGATGTGGAAGAGTGTTTGTAGGAAAAGGGGATTCGCCTATCGACATAAATGAAAATTTGACGCAAACGAATCCGGATTTATTTTGGAGAGCGAAGAAAATAGCTAAGGAGAAAAGTTATAACTTTGGCTCAAGAACAGTAGATTTTTCATTAGAAAGATAGAAAGAATGGAAATGAACAAGCAATTATTATTAATAGTGTTCAAAGCCTAGAGGATTTGGTAAATGAAGGCTAAAATATTTTTTATCTGTGCTCAATTTAAATTTTTTTTGCTTCTTTAAATACTTATACTGGATAATTTTCAGTATAGTGAAGTAGATAAGGAATTGTATTGAGACGACTTAACAGATCTTAATGTTTGGTTTCAAGGGACGGGTGATAAAACATTAAAACTGATGTATTTAAATAATAACTCACTGAAAAAATATTGGGATAATTTACTAGTTTATATTGAACTTCTTGAATTGCAGTCAGTTTTAATCATTTTTGTTGAAACCAAGCCCGGACTAGAAAAAAATCGAGGGGGGGGGGGACAAGAAACACAATCGAGCAGAAAAAATATAAAATGGAGGGCAAGAGACTTGATTTCCATTGCAGTATAACATTTCACCCCTAATGTTATGTATTTTTAAAAAAAGTTCTTGAAGAATGCACGAAATATAAATGACTTAAAAATTTTTTTGCCTCTTTTATCCCTACTCGCATTCCGAAACTATGGTAACTGAACAGGAATTATCTTTATTTAATACTGAAGGGTATAATAAGCTTATTTTAAAGGCAAATGGAAAAAACCAACGGGGGATAATCATTTTTATCTAAACGAAATAAATATAGTACAGCTGAATGAAACTATTGCAGAATCAGAAGAAGAAACAATTACTGAATTATTAATTGATAATACCGAAATTATCATCTCATTATATAGGTCACCTAGTAAAAATATTAACTAGTTTCTAAAATATTTTTCGACTATTTATTAAAAAAGGATGGAATTAAAAATTTAATTATTGTAGGTGATATTAATATTGATGTACAAATACTAATAAATATGGTTCTGATATATATTTAAATACTTTGATTGAATTTGGTTTAGAACAAATTGTTAAGGGATTTACTAAAGAAGACGAAACATTAACTAAATTTACAAGACATAAATTGATGACTTTTTTGGTTAAAACAAGCAGTTTTGATGTTAAAAGTTAAATATATAGAAATAAATTTACAGACCAATATGGTATCTTAATTAAGATAGGGAAAAAGAATTTCATCTAATGGGGTTACATTTTTTAAAGAGGATTCAAACCTAGGTTTTAAAAAATTTTATAATGATATTTTATTATATTTTATGATAATTATAATTCAAAAATTTCAAATGACACAGTGGAATGATATAGTTGAAGAAGAAATGAGCACAGAATTAGTATATCAGAAATATTAAGTAAAATTGATGAAATTTGGAAAAATCTCGTTGTTTAAACAAATTAATAATTGTGAAACTAAGAGAATAAGGAAAGAGTGCATTACAAATGACATTATTTAGGCAATTAAAAAAAGATAAATTATGGAAAAGGTATAAAGATAGTATTAATAATAAGCAAAATTATGATTTATATAAAATGAAAAAAAATAGGTTAAGCACCATTAAAAGGAACCAAAAACACATATTTTATGCAAATAAATTAGCATTTAATAAATAGAAAAGATAGAAATTAGAAATACCAGGTTGTGTGAAATAATTAATGATATTATTGATGATAAAAAAAGAGGATATCAATCGACGAAAATGTTGAAAGACACTTGATTAAAGAAAAGCTTTCCTTTAATCAAGTGTCTGTTTTATTTTTTTGTTAATTTTTTATAACAACTGTTAGTGATCTGCAAACAGAATTTGCGACGATGAATACTATACCAGATAAAGTTTCTGAATTATGTTGTAAAAGTAAGAATTCTATATATTTTACATTAGCTAATAACTTCGACGTTGCTAATATTATAGATTACTTAAAACACAACTCATGTCCTTGATTTGACAATATTAATCCTAAATGTATAAAGGAATGTAAATGCAATTTTGCGCATATAATAACAAATTCTTATAAATGAAATTTTTGAAAACTCGCAAACCCCAATAGCTATAAAAATTGGAATTATTCTTCCAGTATATAAAAGTGTAACAAAAAAGATTTTTTTAATAATTCTAGAACAATCACTCTATTAGCAATTTTTCATATGATAATGGAAAAATGCAAAATAAATTTTCTGTGAAGTCAGCAATTTGGGTTTCGTAAAGGTATGAGAACGCAAAGCCTTTGGAAGATCTTATAAATAATATAAATATTAATTTAAATATAGGAAAGTAATGCAAACAAGATCTTATTCGATTTGAATTTTACAATCGCCAATATACCTTCAATGAAGGAATTACACAGTCTTCTGCCTGAAGACCGTGTGAAATTTAATGATGCAATCCTGGAAAGGTTCTACTTGGAGAGAGATATTAATGAACATATTTGTTCTGCACACTGCTCTAGTAAGACTATTGTCTTAGAGTCAGTCCAAAGTTTAAATTAGCCCCAAAGCATGGGATGGATTTACATTTAGATAAAACCAACACTCCTATTAAACCAAAGAAGGGTGCTGGAAAACACTCAAAAAGGGGAAAGGGGCGTAAGAGAGCCTTATCTCCCAATGTCGATTCCAACTTTGCCTCCAAGACTAGATTTTCGGCCTTGCAGGAGGAGTATTTGGATATACCAGCCTTTGAAATGGAAGCTTCAGATTCTATTTCTACTCCCAAGGAGATTAGAAATAATAAAGGAAAAATCCCCATAATCATTATTCGTTCTCCTAAGAACTGGATGAACACTCACAAGGAATTGACAAAAATTGTTGTAGAGGAATTTACTGCTAAGACCTCTGGCGTAACAGTCAGGTTACAGACCAGATGTTCAGATGACTATAGGTCATTTGTTCGATTCTTTGAAACCTCAAAACAGCAATTCCATACCTACAAATTGAAAGAAGAGAAAAATCTCAGGGTAGTCATAAAAAATCTAACTCATGACATAACTTCCGATGTCCGTATTGCTCTGGTTGACTTGGGCTTTACAGTCATAAAAATTTCACAGATGAGACGTGGGAAAGAAAAAAGTCTCATCCCTGTCTTTTTGGTAGAATTGCAAAAAGACACAGTCAACAAAAAGATATACGATGTCACTGACCTCTTTCATCTGAAGATTCACAGTGAGAGCTACAGAACTAAGAAAACTCCAACACAGTGTCATAATTGCCAGTGCTATGGCCATGCACAAAGTGGATGTTTTAATCATCCACGCTGCGTGAAATGCGCTGGTAATCACGTAACAAAGTGCTGCCTTAGAAAAAAAGGAAGAAAGTCCACCTAAATGCGCCAATTGTGGCCTTGGCCATACGGCCAATTACAAAGGCTGTCATACTATCCTACAAAAGAGCTAGTGACTACTCCAAAGGATAAAACTAATATTGCCCCACCTGTAAAGGCTGTTAGTACTCCTGTCACGCCTCAACTTTCTTATGCAAGTGTTGCATCTAAAGGCGCACCTGCTCCCAAATCCGTTGGTAAAGAGAAATCTTTACCTAAGAGAAAACATCCTACTGATGTACCTCCAATGCAAGCTCCTTCTACAAAGAGCAGTTTGATGCCACCATCTTAAACGATTTGAAGGAAATCTTTTTGATTTTCAAAAATTTTAATGTCTCTAAGATCTTATTAATGGCTAAGTCATTAATTAATGAATATCAGAATGCCAACGGCCTTATGGGCAAACTCACAGTTGGGCTAAAAGCGTTCGACTATTTACTCTCTTCGCTGTCCTCAAATGGAGCACAACTGTAAGAAGAACTACCTCAAGATCGAATATGACTTGGAATGCGAATGGCATTCTCACCGATTTATGGCAGTTCAGTCACTTTTTGTCTGACTTCCAAGCTGATATTGTCCTTTAGGGCGAAACCCGCCTTAGAGCTTCTGATAAATTGAAGATTCCTAACTTTGAGGTCTACAGAACGGATCGACAGCATAACAGAGGTGGAGGTACTGCTGTTATCATCAAGAGATCCATCAAACACCATCTTTTACCAACTGTAGACTTCGATACGTTGGAGATTACTGCTATTGCAGTCAACGATGTCCTTTTTGGAAATTTGAATATATATGCGGCATATAAACCGCCCAACTCTGATATTATTTTAAATGATTTTAAAATAATTTTTATCACCAACACTCCTACAATTTTGGCAGGAGATTTAAACTCCAAACATATTACCTGGAACTCCAGATCTTGCAACAAAAATGGACATATTCGATTTGATATGCCACAGCCAATGGCATTATTGTGGACGCTCCCAGTGAGCCCACCTTCTATCCTTACAACTCCATGCACAGACCAGATATATTAGATCTGGTCGTGTTCGGAAATTTTTTACCATCCTATGAACCTTGTGTTCATGATATTTTAAACTCTGACCATTTACCAGTCTGCTTAACTCTGTTCTCGTCTGTCACCTTTGTCCCAGACAATTTTAGAGTCGTAAACTGGGAACTCTTTAAAACTACAGTCAACGGAAAAGTCTCCGGATCCTGTAATCCTCTATCTCTCAGGAAGATTGATGATTCAATTATCACCTTTACTGATCTTTTGAATCAATCTAGAATTGATGCTAGTACCTTTCATAAACCTTGTAAGGATTTCTACATACTTCCCAGATTTCTTTCTGATCTTATTAAAGAGAAAAACAAAGCCAGGCATAAATGGCAGAGATCTAGAGAGACTCGTGACAAGAATGCTTACTATGCACTTAAGATCGAAGTAAGACAAAAGCTCTTTTACTTGGAACAAGAAAATTACCTCACTTTCTACAAGTGATGGCTCCATCTGGAAGATGGTTAAAACCTTAAAGAATCCTTATGTTAACTACCCCCCAATCCATGGAAAGGATGGATTGTGTTACAATGAGGATGATAAATGTGAAACTTTTGCGGATGTCCTTGAGATTCAATTTCAAGAAAATTCTGATCTCACCAATGATAACACCTGTGATAAAGTGGAGGAAACTTTTCCGTTTCTCTCAAGTGAACAGATCTAGAATTTGTTTTACATCTCCATCTGAATTGACTCAGGCCATCCGCAAATTGAAACTCAATAAGGCTTCAGGTCCTGATGATATATCCAACAAGATGCTGAAGAACCTCCCGAAAAAAGCTATCACGCATTTGTGCAACATTTACAATTTCCTCCTCCGGCAGCCCACCTTTCCGGAGGTTTGGAAGAATGCCTATGTTAGGCTCAGCCACAAACTGGGTAAGGATCCATCCTTAGCTGACAGCTATCGCCGAATAAGTCTTTTATCCTGTTCAGGAAAGTTGTTTGAGCGAATATTGCTCAACCGACTGGATGAATTCCTTTTAAACCATCCTATCCTACCTGAGTCGCAGTTCCGATTCAGATGTAAAAGATCGACTCAGCATCAAGTCCTCAGAGTGTGGAGAATATTGCTGAGGTACTGAATAAAAAGGAAACTGTTGCTGCCGTCTTACTAGACGTGGCCAAAGCTTTTGACCGTGTCTGGATGGATGACCTCATCTACAAACTGATCACGATTGAAATTCCTTCGGGCCTTACCAGTATCCTTCAATTTTATCCTTCAGATGCAACCTTCCAGGTTCACATTAAATCCTCTGTTTCCACAAAAAGAGTGGTGGCCGCTGGAGTCCCACAAGGCTCTCTCCTATGCCCCACTCTCTTCTAATTGTACCTTTTTGACATTCCTTCTTTTGACCGGATTGTCATTGCTCAGTATGCTGATGATATTGCACTCCTCTCCCCTTCTTTGGGAGTTGAATATGCAATTAGAAGACTCCAGAGTTGTTTGAATGAGTTAGACTCATGGTACGATAACTGGAAGATGAAAATTAATGCAGATAAGAGTAACGCAATACTTTTTAGTGGCAAGAGGATTAATAACCCTCAGACCTTACTTTTTATGAATGAAGACATCAGATGGCAAGACATCTACTGTGAAATACCTTGGAGTCACTTGCAGAAGAAACTCAAATGTGATCCCCACATTCACGGGATAATCACTAAGGTGAATACCGTCCGATGTCAACTGGGACCTCTTCTCAGAAGAAACTCTGTCTATTCCATTGACCACAAGCTTTTGCTCTACGACATGATCATACGTCCCATCATATCATATGCTTCCCCTATTTGGGCGAACACTACTGCCACCAATATTCACAAGATTCAGGTCTTGCAGAACAAGATATTGAGATGTGCGGTCGATGCCCCTTGGTTTGTAACGAACAGACAAATCCACAAAGATCTGGGCATCAACCATATTTACTCTTATATTAAGTTTCTTTCACGTGGTTTCTTTGACTCAGTCCAAAGCAATCCACATGGAATTATATCCTGCTTGCTTGACTACAATCATGAAGTCATGAATAGTTACAAGAGGCCTAAAATGATGGCTTTCAGCAAAGATAGTCATCCATTTTAGGTCTCTTGTGCATCCTTACTACTTTTACTATTGATTTTTATTGCCCTTCCGGGCCCACCATTGGTGGTTTATTTTTAATGTGTTTACACTGATGCCAAATAGGCACATGTTCAGATGGAAGAGGTTATGGGTACCCATGTACCTGGTACTCTGATAATCAATTACCGATCTACGATCTACGGAAAGAAATGCTTTGCTGCATTTATGCACTTAAATAAAGCATTTGATTCCGTTGACATTGACAACTTGCTATAGAAATTACATTTACTTGATATTAGAGGGAAAAAACTACTTATTACATATAGATATAGTTATGATTATAAATGATAATTATAGTGATAAATTATATATCGATTTTGGAGTTCTATAGGGATCTATTATCGGCCTCTGCTATTTCATATATACATAAATGATTTGGCTAATATTAATTTCAATTGTAAATTATATATGTGTGCTGATGATACAATGCTAATAAATTTCTATTCAGATTTAGAAACCGCTATTTGCAATCTACAAAATGATTTTAATAAAGCAGTTAAATAGTTTGCTTTTAACAAACTGAGTGTAAATGAAAAAAATGTGTACATGTTTTCAGCATTGTATGCTTAATAGAAGTATTACTAAACATCGAATTAGCTGCTGTAAGTTGAATGGTTTATTATCTGATGTATATAATTGTCCTACAATAGAAGAAGTAAATGAAATAATTTACCTAGGCTTGAAAATGAATTCAATTATGAAATGGAATAAACTTATTGACTGGATGTGATCAAGATTTCGATTTGTGGCATTTAAAATTAGAAAACTTAAACTGTTTGTTGATATATATATAGTTAACTCTTTTAACCTATAAAGTACTTTTTGAATCTATAATTAGATTCGGAATAGCAGTTTATGGGACAGCCTATAAGAGAGAATTAAATAAAATTAAAAAACTACAAATTAGTCTATTACAAGGATTGTATAATCCAGAAATTAAAAATTCCATTTCAACAAAAGATGATATTTTTAGTTTGTTCAAAATTTTACTCTTAAAACTTTACATGTGTTTTTTTTTGTATTATCAATAACGTCTTCAATAATAGCTATAAGCAAAATATTTGCCCCCATACGTTTACTACAAACAAGGTTAAGGTTTTTTAAAGCAACCAAATATTTTGTAATAATTACGGAGAGAATATCAAATTACTTATTTATCTTGCTTCCTAGAGCAATTGTACATATAAATAAAATTTCTGAAATTAAAGAAAATTGTTTGAGTAGTTGATAAAAAATATTTTTTTTAATCGGAAACGTTTATCATTTTATTGGCTTTCTTTTTATTTTTTCTTCTTTTTCTCCTTTATTTTATGTCATGATATTGATCTTGATCTTATCTGTTAAAACCATATACATTTTCGTTGATAAGCTTCGGCTTAGTAATATTTTTTATGCAAAATAATTGAATAGCGATACTTGGAAAATACATTTGAATTTGAATTGAAAAAAAAATAATTATCTGCAGTTACGCTGGGACATTATAGACATAACGCTAAGCATGCTGGGATGTTATCTGAATGTTTCATATCTTCGTCAGTGAACACCACTGTTTAACATAAACCGAAGGCTTTTGGTAAACCTTGGTGATTCCATTTTGTTGTCCATTAACTGTAGGTTCTTATTATCAAAACTGCCAAACAAGTAGAAGCAAGACTATTAATTCTTCGTTCTTGCTTCCCTATCTTCAGTGCTATCTGGTACCAACAGCCGTTGGCAATATCCTAAGCTGCCGAACCCTTACTGAAACATTGTGGCTAGGGCTACTCTTTCAGTAGGCAGATATTTTGTCTTATATCTTAGAGTGTTGTAAGCAAATTACCTTCGTCTTGGGAGGTATATCCTTGTATGAAAAAGTTTGTTCAATCTAGATGTTACTTCCAGGATCTTCAGGCGGATAGTTGCGTGAAGAAATCCAACAATGCAAAGTTATGGCCAATGTAATCGTGATAAAAATATCAAATGCGCGTACAACACTGAAGATTATTTTTTATTTAAAAGATATTTGAAATGTCTGTTCAGGAGCTAGATCGGCAATTTTTCCGTACTATCGAAAACAAAATAATAATAATAATAATAATAATAATAATAGTCTCCACTTCAATGTGCACTCGTCGTTATTCTTCCCTTAAGAATCCCCTCCCCCCGTTGAACTTTTCTCTAACATCCTGTATATCAGTTTTTCTCAATTGATATTCCATGAATTGGGACTCAAAGGTCTGCGAATTGAACAGATTCTACTTCACGGAGCATAATTGCTTCGTTCATCTTATTTTATTGTCATTACTGCTAAGATTTTTTGTAACATTCTTTGGCCTGGACTTTTATAATTCAAATATCTTTTTATTTGTAAATATTTCAGCTTTAAATGCCAATTTTAAGCTTGATCTAGGCTTCGTTCATCCCTTTATTTACTTTGATATTGGATTAAAATAATGACCAAAAAATTATATTAAATCAGTTTAGAATGAATCAAATAATTTTGGGAAAGGGTACGCAGAATGAGAGAGGTTTCGTAAGTGTTCCCCTAAAATGAGCAAGAATTCGCAAGTGCTGCCCAGAATGCTTGAAAAACACTGCTTTATATAATTCAAAACACGAAAACCCTTTTTTATGGTAATGAAACTTTGATTTTATAGCATTATCGTATCTGAACTATATTTGTACAAATATGAATAAAGAGTATTGTTGTTAGCAAAGTCGTTCAAGTAAGTTATTTCTATTTATCTTCAACAAATGAACAGATGAGTGATTAGATGATTATTGCAAGGACTTAAAGATTTACAATCTGATTCAATATAAAAATGCTCACATCTCTTTATTAAGTTCACTTTACATTGCCAAAGCAGCAAATTTGAACATCACCCATTAATTCATGATGTTAAATCTAACAGATATAAATGAATATGACAGATACTAAATGAATAAAAAAAGTCCTTTTGCTTCAACATCTTTTTTCACTTTGGATTAATCATCACCATTTGATACTTAACCGTTTTCGTATTTGGAGTTTTCTTTTAATTCCATTTAACGTTCAACTTTATCAGTTAAAACTAAATTCAAGTTAGAGCATGATCCTCTCTGTACAGATTATTAAATATGTGTAAGCCGTCCCGTGGCCGAGTGGTTAGCACGCTTGGCTACTGATCTAAGGGACCTGGGTTCGAGCCCCGGATTAGGCATGGATGTTTGTATCGTTTTTCTGCTGAGGTCCTGCCATCTTCTCAGATCTCCTACTATGGCATATAAACTGACAGTCTCCTGCCAGACCTCTGTGGCAAGCAGCTGCTTGAGGGGCTATTTATTATTATTTTTTTTATTAATAAACTTAAGAAAATTCAGCAAATAAGCCTAAAGTTCGCTTTTCCTCAAAGCATCAATAGCAGCCGATCAGACACAAAATGGCAAAGAATTCGGACGTCGTGATCCAATTATGTGATGCAGGAAAAAGAAAAATCAGTGAACCATTTCGTGCGCTTAGGTAAGGACAATCTTGTCGAGTTGTGTGCTCGCATTCAAAAGCAAAAAAAACCTATTCATGCAATTGTATAATCATGACAGACAGATCATGATCTGCAAAGAATCAAACTGAAATAACAATAATAATGGGTAGCAATGTGTGATTAGAACGATTGAAGAGCCGAATGAATTGGCAAAGAGAAATATTTTGTACCATTCGTTGTTGTCGCGATATCTTCCTCGATGGTGCAGTGATCTTTCTGTTCTGAAGCGCGTCGGGTAAATAACATCTCGAGGAATGAATATCGCACACTCGATTGTCTGCCATCAGTGTCCATCGGCAATACTTTCAGTTCATTCAGCCACCTGAGACTTGGGTACATGATCATGATGTCACGTTTCTTTCGAACCCCACATCAGTGCTTCATCCGAAACATTATTTTTAGAAGCTTTCATCCGTGGAGTTGATCTGCATGTTGTCATACAACTCTGTCAAATTACTGAGTCTTTTTCTTTCCATGTGTCAAAAAGAGGTAGCTTTCTGGAAATGTTAGGGAAAAACAAGACCACTTTTTTTTAAAAGAAATTTAGTTCGTGCACCAATAAAAAAATCAGGAACTATTACTTGGAGCAAAATTAGAGCAACAATGCTCCAATTTTCAACATAGCAGGAAACAATTTTACACTCAAATTGAAAACAGGAACAAAGAAAATGTTTTGCTTTCCAGATAACAAATAAGTCATCGTTCGTATTCTTTAGTTTGGACAAAACATTTGCAAAAGAATTTCGAAAGAAAGAAAAGCTTGTTAAATCCAGATATTGATAGAGATAGCAGAAAGGTTTTTAAAAGTTAAAACAGAGGTTCTTAAAATAACTGAGGTTCTTAAAATTTAATCGATTGTGGGTCACTATTATATTCTCTATAAAGCTATTAAAACACCATTTTTAGTTAGTAAATGAGATGGACTCTTCATCATATCTTTAGTATTCACGTACCCCTAAGGGTTTCGATACTACTTAAAATGGTTTGTAAATGGTAGTTAGATAGTCACTGGAAGGAGAGCTATGCACCAATCCCCTGTGATGATGCACAGAACCGGCCAGTGCTAAACACCTAAAAGTCCGACCCCGCCTTCTCCTGGTACAGACAGTTAGTACCTGTCAAAAAAGAGATACTCTCTTGCAGAAGAGAAAGAAAGGGGGGAGGGGCTGCCAGATCAGTGTGGCCTACTGATCTGGACTACTATGGCTACTTTTCTTTTTTTTTCCTACCCTGCTGAGGAGTAGCCAGCCACACAAGATCCTGACCATATACACCAGTGTCTCGCAAACTGTGTGCAGCGGCACAGTAGTGTGCCGCGAGAGATTTTCAAATTGACACTAGATATTCCAAAGATTTCATTTTGACTTGACTTGTGTTATCGACGTGCTTTAATAAAAATCTTTCAGATTTTATCAACTGGGATCTTGTAAGTATTTATCAAGCTTTTTCCAAATTTTGGTATCAATTTTTGATTATTTCAAGCCATAGAATGGACAAATATTTAAAACAAACACCGAGTTATGAATTAAAGAACGAGAGCAAATCTTCAAGTAAAACCAGGCTGATGACTTCAACAAAGCGCAAATATAATGACGATTATATAGAGTTTGCTTTTATTCTTTTTTAGGTGTGCCGCGGAAAAAAAATTAGATTCAGTGTGCCGCAGAGTAAAAACGTTTGCGAGACACTGATATACACCAACCGAACGGAATTATGGCTCTGAGCTTGATTACTGGTCCTGAATTTGCTGCACTGGTGGGCTTCTGTTGAGGAAAAAATGTTCGCTGTGCTTTCTGTTTGTTTGTGTTTTGACAGCTCCAAGTGAATAGATTCACAGGATATGTTTTATCAGCTAATGAATAATCCTGATTTGAGGCCATCGCAGGTACCTGAACTCTTGGTTCTATGGGCATCATCAAACCTACATCGGAGGAAATCTTCCAGTGTAGATGATTGTAGCCTTTATTAGTGAGGGAGACAATGCTTTGCCTCATGCCTGCAATTGTTAGATATTGTCAGCATTTCCTATCTCAATAAACACAGTTTCTTTAAACATCCCACTATTCATTCTCTCTCCATAGGTAGTTGAAATGTGAGGACTTTGCATAGAGATCATTCTCTTGATGTCCTCACACAAGATCCATTAGTTCAAATTTAACTCTTAAGGAGAGAAAAAGTAGGTCAATGAAAAATTTCATTTTCCTTGAAAATGAGATTATTGTATGCATTCTTCCAGTTCAGACTTTACAAGTCTTCCATGTTTGGTTGAAAATTAATTTTTGTTCAGTAACTTTGTATCAGCATTTCTCCACCTTTTTCTTCTTGCAACACTCCTATACACAAAAAAGTTTCCATAGTATATTTAAGCTGCACCTGTCTTCAATATTTATGTCTTTGAATTTTGCTTCTTTGAATTTCGCTGTCTTTGAATTTTGCTTCATCCTTAGCACAGTTTTCAACTACCTTAGCTCTGTTAATAAATTCAAGTTTGCAACAGTGGATCTCAATCTATTTTGTGTCTCATCCTATCTTTTTTGTTAACTTCATACCACATTTAAAAAGGTAAACCAAATTCTTCAATATGTAAATAGAAATTCAAAAATTAATTCTTTCAAAAACTTATTTGAATGTAATTCAAATAGCAAAATTAGAGTCAAACTAGGCTAAAATTTTATTATTGAATTATTTTAGTAAGTCTACTTATTACCTGCTCCTTGTTAACCCTTTCACGACCAAGGGAAACATTTTTCCCATTTTAAAATTGGTGATTGTCGTATTTAATTATAACCTTATCTGCATTTTTTATACAGAATGTCAAAATAGAACGTATGCCGAACGCAATTATGTAAACGGGAACGTTTAGAAAACAAAAACAGAACTGTCAGGACGCATAATATATGTACTATGTGCAATGTCCATCTTTGTCTCACTACCAAAAGAAATTGCTTCGCAGAATATCATAATTAGCACATCATTTTGTATAGTAATTTTATTTCATAATTTTGTATTATTTTAGTTAACATTTTGTTCTAATAAACCAATAAATAAAAGACATTGCATAATAAGCCTAACTATAATTTGTGTTACCTTTATAGTCCATTGGGAAAAATATTTCCCATAAAATTCCAAAAAAACTACACATTGTTATGTATTTTTCTTATGATTTTTATTTATTTTACGTCTAAACAAACTAAAATAAACAGGTACATACTAATATTTACTCTTAGAAACCTTATGGTCCTGAAAGGGTTAACAACATTTGCAAATAGTGTGTCAGAAAAATGACGATGGGGTTTCGTGAAACCATATGTAGGGAAATAATTTACATATTTAAGAAAAATTAATATTTTAATTGAAAGCATACCTCGAATAGTTTAGAACACAATTAGGGAATTTTCACATGTACAACATTCCTGACCCTGTATGTGTCTTATCGATAGTCTTCTTGCCAGACATGCTGCAGCATATCGTTTGTTACTTGTTCAATTGCTTCTCTTATTCTGACTTTCAAATGATTCAGGTTTCGAATTTTGTCCATTTAAACATAATTTTTTACAAAGCCCTACAAAAATTAATAAATAAGTAAATAAAAATTGAAGGGTGTCAAATCAGGGCTCCTTGGTGGCCGGCTGACTATAGAATTGAACCACCATTGCCAGTTCATCTATCAAGAAATGTTTCACTAAGAACTTTTATAACATCTCTTTTGGAAATTCATTAATTATGTTTGAAATAATTTCAAGTATGCTTCCAATTAAAATATATCATGGTTGAATACATATGTTGTTTTTCTACATATTGATTATCAAAATCCCACCATTATTTTTCTGACATCCTCTGTATATTAAAATGTGTACAATCAATTTAATCTAAGACAGATTGTATCTAGACAATATATACTACAGTTTCTTCCATATATTTCCTTGGACTGATACATTAATAAGATGAGATAATGAAGCCTTGCTTAACTCCAGTATAGTATAATAATAAAAGATTATAAAGGTCAAATTCTTAAAAATTATCTTACATTTCTCTTTTCAGGAAGGGAAGATTACCATCTTTTTTTTTAAAGGGACCTGGGATCGAGCCCCGGGTTATTGAACTTTATTGAACAACTGAACATATTGAACAAACAAAAACTTTAACAATAACAGTAATCAACAACACAAATTCAGTGCATGTACATTCTTAGAGATAAATCCATATTGGCAGGTACAATGAGGCAGTCTCTTTCCGTCCTGCAGCAATTCATTCATTTACAGTCCATTTTTATATGAAAACAAAACCTTTAAACACTAAGAACACTCACGCAAAAAACACACGTACAAAGAAACAAAAAATTTCTGATTATTAATATTTTTTAGCTTTTTTAACGTTCTCCCCCGCTGTTTTTGCTTGTTATTTAATTATTTTGATAGTAATTCTATATCCTCTATTTTCATGTTAGCCTATAGCCATTCTAAAATCATTTTTATGTTTTTTTTCCCATTCTTATATTTATGGGGAATGGATTATAGATTCTCGGTCTATAAAATATAAAATGTGTATGTGAAATTTCCTTCTTAGACTGGAACAAATAACTTACATCATTCAATACGTTTACAGCTTTCTTGAATACAATATATTTTTTTCGACCAATTTGTCCCTTCTATCTTTGTTATAATACGTCATTATATTCAATAACTTCCTTTGTAAAGCTTCAATACCATTAATTGATGCTAAATAGGTTCCACCTTAAGTTATTAAATCACATTGTACAGTAGACTGAATCCATGCGTATTATAACTTCAGCATAAATGAATTTGACATTATCTTTCTTATATAATTTATATAAACAGTATCTTAATTTTTTGGTCAGCATATAAATATGAGTCTTCCACTTTAAATTTGAATCAGTCTAAGATATTTTATCGTTGTAATTTTTTCAATGGCTTTACATGAACATGATCTGTCTTTATCACATATTACCAGGTATGTATAAGTTATAGGGAAAATAATCTATCTTTGCAAGTGAATTGCAAGATTGATATCTTTGCAAGTGTTCTCAATATTCAAACTTTATAGGTTATTTTTGAATCAGTTTGTTATCAAATCTATATCATGACAGATGTCCAGATACAGTTCACTACTATTTGAATTTTTGAAAACAATTGTGGTATCATCAGCAAATGACACACCTTCTCCTTTTTAATTCAAGTTGAAAAAATCATTAAAATAGATTAAAAATAAAATAGGTCCAAGTATTGAGCCTTGTGGTACAGTCGGTCAAAAAAATATCCTGTATATCGTGTACAGTACACAAAGGTTGCCAGATCCCTAATTTCCAAAAAAAAATCGTTGGCAGATATTTTTCTGAATTCTGTAATCAACCATAGTGTTCGGATATTTATTTGAGCGACTGTACATAAAATGAATTTTTAACAGTGTCAGTCTTACTTAAATTAATATTTACAAATGATTATTAAAATTTTCGGACAAAATGTTTAGGTCATAGTTCTTGGACAAGTTTAGTCCCTTTTTTAGGAGTATTCAATAATTTATTTAAACATTGCCATTCTTTCCTAGAATTTCCCTTACATTTATCAAATTCTCTTTGATAATAATTAATTTTAGCTATTTTAATTTGTTCTGCTGTAAAGTTTCTAATACTTTTATTTCATCATAACAATCTGTAATATTAGGATATTTTCGATTCGATTTTCGAAAGATTAATCGATTCATTCGTTATCGAAAGGATTTTTTCTTTTTACTTTTTAGTTTTATTACCAGATCTTGCTGTTTACTATACTGCTTTTTATTGCTATTTGTATCTGATAAACAAAATCATTATATGCACTGTCTAACTCTGCAGAGTTGTAAAAATTAATATTTAAATGTAATTTAAGATTTTTATTCACGTTTCTAACGCAACATAATCTACTTTTTACTAACAAAAAATGAGTAGCCTTAATATTTATCCAATAACTTTACCCAGTTTTAATATTATTGGATAGTGATCAGTTACATTCTTGACGTAAATCACTGAAGTGTACTGACCGAGATATTTCTATGTTTTTTAAAACTATGATCAATGGAAGATCTTGAGTCTTTAACTATCCTGGTATGATTTGGTATTAAAGAATGATAACCGTATTCACACAGTAAATTTAAATATCACAGCGTATCATTTGTATCTTGTAATAATCAATATTTATATCCCTAATTATTACACTATTTTAAATTTTATTTTAAATGGTGGTGTTTATGTGATCTATATATTGCCCAAATGTTCACATCCAAATTTCTATCATAGACATACACACTCTGAAGTATTCATTTTAAAAGGCATTTTAACGAAGTTAAAGACATTAGTTTGATAACAGTGTAAATACACCACCAGGTTGGGTTGTTTTACCTCTGAGCGGCACTTTTTTGCACACCATGGGCTAAATGGCCAGGTCATATGGACCCCGAAGGCTCAGAGAAGGTTGGGGGAGGGGACCCACTGGAATAGCTGTTGGGAGACAGATGGTAGCCTCTCGTCAAGAACATCCAGCGTGTTCTTTAACGTGCACAGGGTATGGCTCTCCCACACACTGGGCCACGGCTTAACGTCCCATCCGACGGACGGCGGCCTTTCCAAGCTCATCGGTGTCCCCTACTGACCGTGGGCAGGGCGGGGAATTCTTTGCGGAGATAAATCTCAACGCTGACCCAGCTGGGACTCGAACCTGGGAATTACAGATTACGAGCCTGGCGCACTACCGACTGAGCCACCCCCGCCCCAAATACACCACCAGATCTGTCTCCTTCCTTACAATCATAAAACATATCATAACCATCAATTTTAAATGTATCAACTTCGTTTTGCGATACCTAGATCTCACTAAGCACCGAAGTATCAATTTAGTAATTACCCATTTTTAATAACAGTAATATTTCATTAAAATGGGCATGAATATTTCCAACATTAATATGAAAAAATAATAAAATGCACAGTATTATCACTATTTATATATTGTAGGAACTCATTATCGCTACACAATTCGGATGAACTTAGCTAAACTGCTCTCTAAAACGTCACTTGTCCACACTAAGTTATTATCCGTATTATTAAACGTATTTGTAGCCATTTTAATTCAACATCGATAACTCCTCTTTCTCTTGATTCTCATTATCCTTGAGTTTTCATGTTTTCGAATGAAAAATTTCCCATTTTTAGTCCATACAAATTTATAATGATGCTTGTGCTTGTAACCCGTCCCATTGCCGAGTGGTTAGCGCGCTTGGCTACTGATCTAAGGGACCTGGGTTCGAGCCCCGGGTAAGGCATGGATGTATGTGTCGTTTTTCTGCTGAGGTCCTGCCATCCTCTCAGACCTTCTACTATGGCATATATAAACTGACAGGCTCCTGTCAGACCTCTGTGGCAAGAAACTGCTTGAGGGGATATTTATTTATTTTATTTATTGTGCTTGTATTGTTTCGTTCATAGAGTAGCTTCAAAAAACTATCTCCAAGGCGTAGATTTGCTTCTCAGCAGCAGACACGCAAGTGATGCTCCTCTATGAATCATCTCTATGAAACATCATCTCTTACAGCTAAATTTCAGACAAGCGTTAAATACCTAAATGTTATCTGCTGTGATACCCCATTGAAGACTCCGATGAGGATGAGAAGGGTATGCTTTATGGACAACTTCAGAATATTTTTAATTCTGTCAAGAAAGGATATATTATCCTTGTTCTAGGTGACTCAGTGCTAAAGTTGGTACTGATTCTGACCTTTGAAAAGGCATGATAGGTCCCTTTGTTATTGGTAGCTGCAATGGCAATGGGAAACGTCTCCTAACGTAAACGGTAAGTAAACTTATTGGTTTGAGAATAACTAACGATTATTACGAACACCGCGACATACATAAGTACACATGGGTTTCACCTGATGGGCTGCATAAGAATATGATTGATTACATATTAATTAACAGCAAATGGGCTAGTTCTGTTAGGAATACGAGGTCATATGGGAAGCTGAAATTGGATCTGACCATTACCTTGTTAAAATTGTCTTGCAACTTAACCTTAAAAAGTGTTGTGCTAAGGTTAAAATATTTACCTTTTATTGGGAAAGACCCAGTTATAGATAAAACTTACCATTATTATGACAGTAATGGTTTGCTTACTACTGAAGCTGAGGAAGAATGAGGCCATTTTAAACAAGCTTTTTTGGAAACTAACAGCACTCTTTTAAGAAAAAAGAAGCAGAGGAGACAGAATTATTTGAGTGATAAGGCACTTGAGCTTATTTCAGAAAGAAAGAACTGCAGGAATGTCCTTAATCAATACCCTAGTAATCCTAATAGAAAGCATTACAGAGAACTTAATAAACGTGTAAAGGATCAGTTTGCTGCTGATAAGAATCTTTGGCTTGATGGCTTGACTGACAAAGCCGAGGAAGCAGTTAGACAGCACAACAGCAGAGAGCTGTAACAGATAGTTAATGTTTTGTGTGGTAGAAAACGGATAGGTATACAGGGATTGAAGGATAAATAAGGTAAGGCTATGGAAGGTGAGGATTCTGTCATGGCTAGGTGGGCTGAGCATTTCAGTGATGTTCTAAACCAGCGCTGTCCAACTAGCGGCCCGCACAAGGTTTTTTTGTGGCCCGCGAACAAAATCAAGTTTTTACTAGAAATTTTAAATAAATATCTGTAGTCCACTTTATAATTTTTTGTCAACTTATATTAGTCTACTTGATATGCAAGCTTCAACTTACTCATTCTATAAAGTTTACAAAACATTCTTAAGATGATCGGCAAACTTCTGAAACCTTTTAAGAACGGTGTGGCGTCATCAAACAAATGTTTTTAAGAAGCTGCAGTAATAAGAAGCATCTAAGGACAGCACGAATCGCTCTCACTGCGCATGCATTGTCGAATGTTGCACTGTATGTGCACCAGGAGACATTGTGTGGTATTTCGCTGAGACTAAACGACGTAATGGAAAAGGTTGTCAAAATTACCAATTTAATTCGTGGCGGAAATCGTTCTCTTGCACACAGAAAATTTAAAGCTTTTTTGGACGAACTGCATGCTGAGTATGGCGATCAGCTTTTACATAGTAATATTAGCTGGTTAAATGCTGGAAAATTCCACAAGAGATTTTTTAACTTCGAAAAGAAATTCATCTTTTTCTCACAGAAGTGGGCACCGATGAAGATTTAATAGCAAGTTTTGTTGATGAAAATTTTCTATGGTCACTTGCTTTCCTAACAGACATTACAGATTATTTAAATGTCTTGAATAAATCCTTACAAGGAAAATATCAAAATGTGTGCTGTCTTTATAATCATGTTACTGGGTTTAGAAACAAACTACAATTGTTGAAGTCAAATTTGCAGGAAAACAATTTAATTCATTTTGAAACTTGCAAAGAGTTCTACGAAGAAATGAAGCAACTTAGTAAAATAGTTAATTTTGAAAAATTTATTCTTAAATTAGATATCCTAATTGAAGATTTTAGTAGAAGATTTTCTGAATTTGATGACCTTAAGCAAAGTTTAAATTTATTCAGTAATCCATTAAACATTGATATTAGTACAGTAGATCCTAAATATCAAATGGGATTATGTGACCTTGAGGCCGACCGAATTATTGCATCTAATAGAGAAACTGAAATATAATTGTTTAAAATTTTGCTTAAAGAAAAATATCCAAAAATGAAAGATTTTGGACTCCAAATAATTTCTATGTTCGGAAGTACATATATCTGCGAGCTCGCATTTTCTGATATAAAATATATAAAAATCAAGATGCAGAAACTGCTTGAAAGACTTTACACTTGAACATATACTTCGGCTCGCAAAAACAAATATCGATATGGACGTAAAACAAATTATTGCCCAACAACTACGACCACAATGCTCCCATTAAATTTATTAAATATTTTATAAGGTTTAAAAAATTTATATTGGTTTATTATTACTTAAATTTTTTTGTATAAATAAAATAATTTTTTGAGATTTATTATTACTTATTATTTTACATATAAATAAAGTAATTTTTTGAGGTTTATTATTTTTCGTATAAATAAAATAATTTTGTAAGGTTTATTTATTATCTATTATTTTTCGTATAAATAAAGCAGTTTTTTTAGGTTTATTATTACCTATTATTTTTCGTATAAATAAAATAATTTTTAAGGTTTATTATTACTTATTATTTTTCGTATAAATCAAATAATTTTATGATGTTTATTAATACTTATTTTTCGTATAAATAAAATTTTTTGAGGTTTATTATTACTTATTATTTTTCTATAAATAAAATCATGTTTTGTGGTTTTTGACGTTTATTATTACTTATTTTTTGTATAAATAAAATAATTTTTCAAGGTTTTGTGGTTTATTATCACTTATTATTTATCGTATAAATAAAATAATTTTTGAGGTTTATTATTACTTATTATTTTTCGTAGAAATAAAATAATTTTTAGGGGTTTTCACATTCATTATTACTTATTATTTTTTCGTATGAATAAAATAATTTTTTGAGGTTTATTATTACTTATTATTTTTCGTAGAAATAAAATAATTTTTAGGGATTTTTCACATTTATTATTACTTATTATTTTTTCGTATGAATAAAATAATCTTTTGAGGTTTATTATTACTTATTATTTTTCATATAAATAAAATATTTTTTGAGGTTTTTGTGGTTTATTATCACTTATTATTTTTCGTATAAATAAAATATTTTTTTAGGTATATTATTACTTATTATTATTCGTATAAATAAAATAGTTTTTTGAGGTTTCTTATTTCTTATTATTTTCCACATAAATAAAATAATTTTTTGAATTGACATGAACTGACTTTCAATTACCTATCCTATCCTATTTTTTTTGGCCCCCGAAATATTGGCAAAGGAAAAAATGACCCGCAGTCTTAGAGAAGTTGGACAGCACTGTTCTAAACAATGTGGTTAGTTCTACTTCCATTGTTTGTAATGATGATAGATGCATTACTGGCTATAATGTTGGCCCTATAAGACAGTCTGAAGTTAGTTTGGCTACTTCTAAACTTAAATTTCCAGGGGTAGATGAAATTTTCAAACATAAATTCCCAGGGGTAAATGAATTTTCAAACAAAAATTCCCAGGGGTAGATAAAATTACTACGGAAATGCTTAGAGCTGGGAATGTTTCGGTTACCACTTCGATGACTGAAATTTTGAAGATCTTTTACGATAAAGGCATGGTCCCTAAGAATCTTACCAGAGCTATTATTATCTCTATTTTTAAAAAAGGTGATCGCAGTTCTTGTGATAACTACAGGGGTATCAGCCTACTTTCTGTTCCAAGCAAAGTTCTTTGCTTAATGGAATTAAGAATCTGGTTGACAGACAATTGCATGATGAACTGTGTGGATTCAGAAGTGGTATAGGATGTGTCGATCAGATTTTTTCACTTAGGTAGATTCTTCAGAAATGTTTAGAGTTACGGAAACTTGTGGTTACTAGCTTTGTAGATTTCACAAATGCTTTTGACTCTGTTGACCGTCATAATTTGTGTTTGATCCTGAGAACCTATGGCATACTGGACAAGTTAGTTAACATAATGAAAGCTCTTCATAGTAACACTGAGTCATGTGTGGAGTTGGTAAAGCTTGTAGGAATTGGTTTAGCATTGATTCTGGTGTTCGACAAGGGTGCATTTTGTATTCCTTTCTCTTTAATTTGGCTATTGATTACACTAGACAACAAAATGGAACTTTTTTTATAACATTGGTCAAATAGGATGTTTTCAACTAATTTTGGGGTGCTGAATTCAAATATGGCTGTGAAAAATCTGCACCACTTAAAGTTTTTTTCTAAATGACGAATTGATATATTTCAAATTTGAATGAATACGCATATTTGGGAAATGAAAATAAATGTTACTATTTTATTAAATTGCAACTCATTAATCAATTACATGATTACAGTGAAAAAAAATTAGAAACATCATAGTTATAGACCACTTAATATAAAGTATCAAATTAAATAATACTGAAACGCAAAATAAGAAAACGTGGGTAAGGATCTTTCATATTTACAAGAAGTTCATTTTTGTCTTTTATGTGCTGAGGTATCTTCCTTCTGCAAGAACCAGCAGTAGTCACCCATCATTGCTGGTCCCACCTGCCTTGGTATCTCTCCTCCATGGTTCGGTTATCCTGGTGAAATCTTTCCCCTTGCTCATCACTGACAGCTCCTAAGTTCTTGGGAAAGAAGTCGAGATGCAAGTGCAAGAAATGGATCTTCAAAGACATTCGGCAGCCAAGATTTTCGTAGTTTTTGAGAAGATCTTGAATGTGCTGATGGTAGTTTTCCTCTTTGCGATTCTCCAGAAAACCCTGGACCACAGAGGTGAAGGATTTCCATTCAGCACGCTTCTTCGAAGACAATATCATCCAGTAGCTTCCTGATCTGAGGACCAAAAAAGATCCCTTGTTTGAGTTTGGCATAACTTAGTTTTCGAAATGTTTCCTTCAAGTGCAAAAACCCTTTACCAGGGTTGTCCATAGCCTTTGCAAAGTTTTTCATAAGTTCCAGTTTGATGTGGTACTAATTGAAGCAAAACATCAGAGGTGTCAACTAGAGGCTTATACCTCACATTACTCTTTCCAGGAATAAAAACATTTCTTTTGGGCCAGTCTTTTGTTTTGTAGTGTTCCTTTCTGGCCCTAGTGTCCCACAAACACAGAAAACAGCGCAATTTTGTGAAGCCTCCTTAAAGTCCAAGCAAGAGAGATATGACTTTTAGATCACCACATATTGTCCACTTAAATTGGTCATATTTTACAGCAGTGAGTATTTTTCCATGCTTTCATACGTTTCCTTCATTCCCATAGCGTGTGTCACTGGAATGGAAGGTTTTTGATTTCCTTTATGCAAAAGGACAGCTTTTAAGCTGAATTTTGACGAATCTATGAATAGACGCCGTTCCTTAGGGTCGTGAGTTGTTTCAATTTCTTCCATCAGCCTTGAAATATCTGTGCAGAAACACAAATCATCTTGCTTCTCGTAATAAGCAGATAAAGACAAATTTCTCTTTCTGAGCAGAGAAACTCTGGTACCCTTGACCACAAGATTCCACTCTTGAAGTCTTAAACCTAAAACCTGAACTTGTTGTTTGTAAAGTCTAGATCTCGAACAAGATCATTTAGTTCTTTTATTTCAATCAGATGAGGCTCGTCTAACTTTTTAGGGGTGTATATAGGATCAGGATCTGTATGTGCCTCAAAGTCTTCCTCTGATGAATGTGAATCCATCTCCTCCCAGTTGGTTGGAGGTGTTGATATAGGAAGATCTTCTCCATGAGGGACTAGCCTTATAGCAAGGCATTTGGATATTGTATTTTGCTCTTGTTCTTTTTTGAAAAACCCAACACTTTAGTTAAACAAAAATAGCAATCATGCAAGTGACTAGTTGGCTCGCTCCAAACCATTGGAACTGCAATGGGCATGGATATTACCATACCTTTCAACCATTCACTCAGGCCAACAAATCACGAAATGCAGCACACATCTGGAGCCCATGTTTTGCCCTGATCTCCAACATGACATCCAAAATACAAGTTATAAGCTTTCTTCACAATCTTTGTCAAAGAACGACCCTGGGATTTTAAAATATAATTTTCACACACAGGACAAAACTTATGTGGCACATTAACACATCCGCGACGCTATTTTGTACTATTTAAACGCCAAAATTCAGTCTTCAACGTAAAGGCCATTCCTCCTACAATGTAAACAACAAGAATAGAGGTCTGAGGTTAGGTACTTTACATTTTTTTCTCCCAATTGGCAATCAGTGTTGCCAGGCACAAGAAGGAAAATATTTAGTATCCTCCCAGTTGCCTGGAGGTGTTGGTACAGGAAGATCTTAATTGGAGTCCAAATGGCCAATAACATGAAAACGTGACGTGCTAGCCATTTTTTAAGACCATATTTGAAATCGGCACCTGAAAAATAGTTAAAGGTGTTAATAGTTAAGGTTAAAGGTTAACATAACACAAGTGTAACCAGTGTTATGTTATGCGAAATTGACTGCAAGGGAAAGATTTTGACTTTAAATTGTCTGGAGATCTGAACATGTCTGATTTAGGTTATGCTGATGATTTAGCCCTTTTGGCAAATGATGTTGATGAGATGAACTCTTTCATTCGAGCTTTGATAACACTAATAGTAGAGTAGGCTTGGTGATGAACAGAGAGACAATTAAAGTGATGAAAATTGGGCTCTCAGATGGTGTTTCAGTTGCATTGAATGGTTGCAATCTTGAGCTAGTGTCGCTTTAATACTCTTGGGAGCTGTGTAACAGATGCTGGTGATGTGCGGCATAAGATTAGCAGATGAATAGGATTTACTGCTGGAGCTTTTGAGAATCTATGGAGAATGTGGAGAAATAGGCGTATAGACTGTATAATACTTTGGTTCTTTATAGGGTTAGTCTATGGTAGTGAAACGTTGGACACTTTGCAAACAAAATAACAGGAAACGTCATGCTTTTGATTCTAGATGCTTATGTAGTATATTGGGCTTTAGGTTGTTCAACTTTGTAAGTAATGATGAGATTAGGCAAAGGAGTCGGTAACTTCCTTTGAGCAGCATATTTTGCAGATAGAGACTCCGTTGGTTTGGCCATGTTGCCCATATAGATAATTATAAAATTAGGGAATAAGGTTATGAACAATGTGCCTAAAGGCTTCAGAAAGAGGAGGAAACCTAGAATACGGTAGGCAGACAATGTCAAACAGGACCTTGTTAGAATTGGTGTGCAGTGGCCAGAGACGTGTTTGGAGAACTAAATCGCACAATCTAGTTGGACCTCCGCAGCCCATGGCTGCTTGAGGATGATGATGATGATGATAAAATTTAAAATGAAGTTGGAGGAGAGGTGCTCTAGGAATTTGTGGACCCCTCCCCCAAGGGATTCGCTGACCAGAGTTTAAGAACCGCTGTATTTGAAAGATAATATGCATTCGGTTGCAAAGATGATCTACTTTTTAGTTATTAAAGAAACCTTGCCGTAGAAAATTGAAGGTGGCTATCCTGAATGTTTTTCCCACTAAACCTGAACGACTAAAATAGAAATCTGCAAGAAAATGTTCATGGTTAAAAGAAGATAAAAAAATACTTTTTTTTTTCTTTTTTCAAAGCAAATATGAAACACAAATATTCGATCGAATAAAAATATAAAATATACTACATAATTTTATTTTTTTTAAATTTTATTTGCCTTTACTCTAGACCGCAAGAAAACCACTTCTCAGAAAGGTACAAGAAAATGGTTCTCTTGAAAACATGCTTGAGTACTTAGACTAGAATGAGAGAGAGAGGATTGACCATTACTTTTTCCTGTGGGTGGAAGATACCATGCGATTTCATACCAGGATCGTCAGAGGGCAAAAAGTATACCTTTATTGTCTTAATTATTCTACGACGTTAAGCTTCTAACAGCACAGACTGCTTTTCAGACTACTGTATTCTTCGAAAGCACTAGACTGCAATGAAGCTATTACCTTTCACTCTGCAACACAACATGAATGAGTAACGGTGAGCAGTTGAGAGATGGAAGAAGCGAGACATTCTATCTGCAGTCAAGAAATGGGATGATAATTTCCCTCAAACTGAAGCGCAAAACTACCTCATTCAGTCTCTGCTGCTCCACTCTTCCACTGGGCTCATGGTCATTAATGGTCTCTCCGCTACTTCTTGATCACTCAGAGAAATGTGTGTCCTGGATTAAATGTAAAGATCACTGGACGTCTATCTCATTGATACTAATAAAGCAAGACAATAATGCTGGGATTTATCATAGAGCTGCTGAAGGAGCAGTTCTTCCAATCACAGGTATTCAACAAATAGACAGAAAAATAAATCACAAATAATAATCTAAGGCCAAGATATATTGCATCCCATGAGTAATATTTGTGTGCACAAAAGAATGTTAGCTATTTAACAAAGTTATTAGGTTTTTGCAATGTTCGTTTCCCAAATTCTTCTCCTTTATTTCTTTTCATGTTCTCCTTTCTCTCAATATGCAATTCTGCTTTCATTCCATTCATATTCCTTTTCCTTCCACAAAGGATTTCTTATTTCCATCCATTCTCCTCCGTCAAAATTTCCCCACTTCCCTTTCTTTCATATTCATTTCTCTTCTACTGTTTCCCAGTTTTCCTCTGGCCTTCTTCAAAGGTTTCTCGCTTTTCTTTTTACATATTCCTTTATGCACTAATGAAGGTTTCCAACTTTCCTTCTTTTCATATTCCTTTATGCACCAATGAAGGTTTCCAACTTTCCTCCTTTTCATATTCCTCTAGTTTCTACTGAAGATTGTTCGTTTTCCTTCCTGTCACTTTTATTTTCCTCTCACTAATAGTTTTGAAATTTGATTTCTTTCATTTCTTTCTCTACCATTAAAATACCTTTCATATTTCTTTCTCTTTCTTGGGGGTTTTAATGTTTTTCTTCCTTTTACGTTCATTTCTCGTTCACTCTCTTTCTGGAGGTCACATAACCCCTAGAAAGTGAAAACCTTTAACAGAGACTAAAGGAATATGAAAGAAAGTGGAAAACCTTAAATGAGGGCTATAGGAATATGAAAGGAAGTGAAAAACTTCAATGGTAGTCTCCATTAAAGGTTTTTCACTTTCTTTCATATTCCTTTAGCCTCCATTAAAGGTATTCATTTTAATGGTTTATTTATTCTTTAAAAGGTGAATTTTCTACATTTTACGGCGCATATAGGAAGCTAGGTTTTTTAAAAAAATTTTTTGCAGAATTTAAAATACTTTTTCCACTTCTTTTTCCTTTTTCCTTCTGCCAGGAAATGAACGAAAATTGACTTCCAAACAAATTATTTCATCCCATATAAATCTTTTTATAATCTCGCTTAGTTTAACAGTGATTTGTATAAATAAGAAAAGTCCATGTGCCTACCCAAAGGTGCTGGAATTTTTTTTTTCTTTGGCTACATCGATGTTTTTTTCTGATGGCGTTTGACCATTTCCAGCGCCTCTTCCTCAAATTATGTTTCAGAATTTAAATTTTATCGATGTTTAATGCGCATTCTGCGTAATATTCAGATATAAATTGAATTAACATGTTTAATATTTTCAGGATAGATGATTCGAAGACAGATGAAAGTGAACTGGAGCGTGACAGAATGGAGCTCCAGGAGTAAAAAGAAAAATCAGTTTTCCGAAAAGATACGCCAAAATGCATTCTTTTCTAGTCAAGCACATCCCCTTTCTCATCACGCAGCCTAGATCAACAACCGCAATCTTCGCTCGTCACATCCTGCAACAACCCCATCGTCATCGTAACGTTTACAGGAATTGTGAATGAAGACTTGGGAAATTTTTATAAAGACTCAATACCACATGTATCTGGGTTGTTTTACCTCTGAGCGGCACTTTTTTGCACACCATGGGCTAAATGGCCAGGTCACATGGACCCCGAAGGCTCAGAGAAGGTTGGAGGAGGGGACCCACTGGAACAGCTGTTGGGAGACAGATGGTAGCCTCCCGTCAAGGCCATCCAGCGTGTTCTTTAACGTGCACAGGGTATGGCTCTCCCGCACACGGGGCCACGGCTTAATGTCCCATCCGACGGACGGAGGCCTTTATCAAGCCCATCGGTGTCCCCTACTGACCGTGGGCAGGGAGGGGGGTTTTGCGGAGATAAATCTCAACGCTGACCCAGCTGGGACTCGAACCTGGAAACTACAGATTACGAGCCTGGCGCGCTACCGACTGATCCACCCCCGCCCTCACCACATGTATCATTTGCAAAGAGAGATATACTGTGAATTTCGTTAAAATGTTTTTTTTCCATCCATATCCGCTTGATAACAATATAGAAGCAATGTTATGGGTGTAAATTATATCCATTCCCACCATGGATTCAAAAGTGAAAAAAAAAGTTTTTTCTTTGAATAAACGTTGGAATTTAATCTTTCGTAATATTAAAGTTTCCTTTCTATTCTTTCATTCGTAATTCGTGTTTTTTGTTGTCCACGGATTAACCATACTAAAGATCAGCAAACGTTTTCAGTTCATACCGTCACTCAGTAGAGTAACTTTAATGGCGGATGGGTATTTTCGGTCCATTATTCCAAAGAACCATTTATCAATGCAGAGAAAACGGCTTATCAATGGCAAAGCGTAACTTGTAGAGTTGGCGAACATAATATTAATTAGATATTCTGAACCAATGGTGTGCCCAGAATCTTCCAATTGGGAAAGGGTTGGCATTGTTTGAGTGCAATTGGCGTTTATAACTTAGTCTCGGATTTTCGGGAACTTCCTTAGAAAATATACGTTTATAACACCAACACCGCTTCCATCCTCTCCGAACCTTGGGCACGCTATTGTTTTGAACAAACATTAAAAATCTATATATAGTTCGGAGGCGTCGAAAAAAATTTCTCTAGGAGGATCTTTTTTTCCCCCGATATTGGTTGTGGTGAAACCTTAGAATACGTTTAATCATATCTAGTGTCGTTTTTATTAACTGTATGTTTTTACAAAACATATAGCAATTTTAGCAATATTTTTATTTGTTAGGCTAATTTTTAAATAATACCAAAAAGTTGTTTCTTCGGAAAATCTAATAACCAATGTGAAAATTTTGGGGGAATTGAAATAAAAACATTTATCGCGAAATATTTTTAAAAGCACGATTTCTATTGCTCTTTGGATACAATTAACAGTGTTCTTTAATTTTGCCCAAATGCATCAATTACGCGATGAAAAGTTCAAGACCAGATAACCTTTCCCAAATTAGAACAATTTATGATAGATTTTTTTTTTATTATCACAAATATCATCATACCATCTGTTTCCAATAGTGAATCGCAAAAAGGATTTATTGAAATCAACGCCATCTTCCCCATTCTCCGGATTTGTTTCCGGACGACTTCTTTTTCTTTCTTAAGTTAAAAATGAGTTAACTTAAGAGTTAATGTAAGAGTAAAATGAGTTAACTTAAGAGTTAAATTAAGTTTACTTTTTAACTTCTTAAGTTAAAAAGATGAAAGAGAAACGATTTCAAACCATCCGAAATAATGCTATCAACAATCTCAAGGAAATAATTTTAGGAGAATTTCAAGAAAGATTGAAAAGTGATGTTTAAAAGAGATTAAAAGAGAGCGATTAAAAGAGATGTTTAACAACTGTATATTGTAACCATGGTGACTATTTTGATTGATTTCCATAATTAATTTTTTTCTGAACGTTTTGACTTTGTTTTAGAATTTTTATGTCATTATTTTTCAGACTCACTGTGTACAATCGTGACACGAAGGTTGCCAGATCACTAATTTCTAAAAAAATCGTTGCCAGATATTTTTTCTGAATTCTGTAATCAACCATAGTGTTCGGATAATTTTTTGAGCGACTGTACGTAACATGATTCATTGATTAAGATAAATGCATAATATTAATTCAATTATGAGCTAAAAATGCATAATACAGTATGTACTAATCAGTAGTCAGTGTAAAACACAAAAATTCCCATAAGTGCAATATTTTGAAAGATAAAATGAAATTTATTTGAAACAAAAATTGAATGAGTGCTTCTGGCATATGAAAACGTTTAACATATTCTACAGGTAAAATATATTCCTATTTTAATTATATGTTTCTGAGTTTTATTGAATCATGACTGTAGTACTGTTTCGATGATTTAATGTTTTTTAAAATTTCGCCACAATAAAACTTTTAACTTTGCTACGTGTATTTTTAAAACTGTTTGGTGAAATTAGTGACAAGTTAAAGAAATATACAATATATTGTTCCAAAGCCTTAGAGAAAAAAAAATTAAAATTATGCATTTGTAATAACTAAATGCTAAGAAAATATTAAATTAATATCATCCTAGTATCAATGTAAACTTAACCTGAGATATTTTTTGATTCATTCCAAATATTGAGGATGTAATGCGAAGTGAAAATGAAAATGGACAGGGAAAAGCCGAAATCATGTTTATCAATCCTAAATAGCCATTGAGACTCTTCTTAGACTTTGAAAGGTTTCATTGCCATTTTATACTTTCCACAATCTTCGTTTCTATGTAAAGAAAATCAAGTGGCAAAATGTTTTACTGACCACGTTTACGGAACATGACACTGCAACGCTCAAGAATACTTACTTTTTCGGCTTTCAGACCTTATTTTTTACTTATCTTCCTCTTGCTTTTCACTCGTCATTTGTCAGTTTCTGGATTTGTCAAAACAGTTGTTCCAGCATATCTTTCGAACGCAATGGGCAAATTGATTTATGTGTCAAATGACGCGGTGAGTGACATAGGCTATAAGAAATTGACTGCCATGCTTTCTTCCCATCTAAAAAAGAGGAAATATGAAAAGGATTGTTCCGCTATATCTTCGGAACCTGAAGGCCGAAAGTAACAAGCTATGCATCAAATGAAAGTTTGTGGCATGGGAAATGCTAAAGGTTAAAAACATTTCCACCCACTTTCATTCTCCCCCCTGCAAAAGGGGAAATTTGAAAACGGTTGTTCCGTTATCGCTTCCGAATGCGAAGGCCTACAATAACGGGGCGGGGGTGGCTCAGTCGGTAGCGCGCCAGGCTCGTAATCTGTAGTTCCCAGGTTCGAGTCCCAGCTGGGTCAGCTTTGCAGATTTATCTCCGCAAAATCCCCAGCCCTGCCCACGGTCAATAGGGGACACCTATGGGCTTGGAAGGCCGCCGTCCGTCGGATGGGACGTTAAGCCGTGGCCCCGTGTATGGGAGAGCCATACCCTGTGCACGTTAAAGAACACGCTGGATGGCCTTGACGGGAGGCTACCATCTGTCTCCCAACAGCTGTTCCAGTGGGTCCCCTCCCCCAACCTTCTCTGAGCCTTCGGGGTCCATGAGACCTGGCCATTTAGCCCATGGTGTGCAAAAAAGTGCCGCTCAGAGGTAAAACAACCCAAGCCTACAATTACGAGTTTGGTGTCAAATGAAACTCATATGAGGCAGTCTTTGACTATTTCGAATTTTGCCCCAGCCATTCTCCCCCACCCACAAAAAAGGCGACGGGTTTTCGCGGAGAAACCAGCCCTTTTTGCTTAGCCTTAGCGAGTTACATTTCAAATTAAACTTGTGATGTCTCCAACGTTATAGGTTACCTGAAACATGAGTCCAAAAACAGGCGAGGAAAATTGTGGTCAATGTTTATGAGTTACATATCCAATGAAAGTTTCTGAAGGCAGGTGTTTTAATGACAAAAAGTCTCATCTTTGTGATTCTGTAACAGCAGTAAATATAAAGATATATTCATTACTTAACGATTTATTGGTATTTAATTTTGTATACACCCTATATTATCTTGAGACAAATGAATCCACAGCTCATCATTGATTTAATGAGTATTTAATCACTATTAAGCTATTTAAGTAACAGGACGAAGATGGGTGTAGAGAAAACATTGTCTTGAGCCGGGTGGGATTTGAACCCACGACCTCCTGAGGACATTCGTGGA
This sequence comes from Ryuthela nishihirai, assembly GCA_038380435.1. Lineage (NCBI taxonomy): Eukaryota > Metazoa > Arthropoda > Arachnida > Araneae > Heptathelidae > Ryuthela > Ryuthela nishihirai. The sequence goes on from JAWZYU010000001.1 coordinate 25,722,549, forward strand.
GTTCAGATCCCACTGGACTCAAGACAATGTTTCCTCTATACCAGGGGTGGGCAATTGTTTTCGTATCTACACTGCGCATGCGTATTGACGTGGCCGTCCTAGTGGAAAATACGAGACGAATCTTGGTCGCGCACGAGAAGGAAATCTCGATTCAAGGCGGATTTTTCTGACTGTCTTGGCGGGACACAAAAAACTCTTAGCGGGCAGAATGTGGCCCGCGGCCGCTATTTGCCCACCCCTGCTCTATACCTATCTTCTTCTTGTTACTTAAATAGCTTAATAGTGATTAAATACTCATTAAATAATAATCTCCAATCGATACTCAGTTAAATCCATCATTGAAGCATATGTGACTTGACTGTAGAAATGACATTTGAGATCATCTTCGCACAGGTTCGGAAGATCAGTAACAGTATTAGTATACACGATATCTTTGACATAGCACCAAAGGAAAAGGTCAAGAAGGGTTAACTTTGGGAATCGCCGAAGTCAAGAACATGGTCAATTAAAAACAATCCAAAGCCCAGAAAATTTGCTCTCCAGATACTAAATATTCACAAGATAAAGATAGCGTGTAACGCTCCAAACCATCTTGTTCAAACAAACTCCATCTTTTGTAATTTTGTAACAGCGTTTACTGCATTACGCCAGACATGCTTCAATAAACATGGATTGATTATCCATTGCAGAACGTTCATACAACGAACTGCGTTCATGTGAAACTTGTGTACCAATCTGCCATCTTTCATGACTATTTAATAGTAATAAGCATAAAGATACGTTTATTACTTCGAGATTTATCACTCTTTAATTTTGACATTATTTTGTGTATACCTGTATGTTGTGCTACTTATTAAACTTTAATGTTATTTTCTTTTTTTTAATGAGAATATTGAGGTACTTCATAAATGTAACTATAAATTTTTAAGTTACACAAAGTGCTTCTAAATAGTGAAAGAAATACAAAATAAGTATAAATTAATGCATATCGGTCAAATTTAATTTTTGAGCACCTCAAAATACCAAACTTCGCTTACGAGCACCCAAATAACTAATTTCCAATTTCGGCCTCCTCCCCCTAATCCACTTTTCCGAATATAATGTACAGTTGCTCAAAAAAGTATCCGAACACTATGGTTGATTAGAGAATGCAGCAAAAATATCTGGCAACGATGTTTTTTAGAAATTAGTGATCTGGCAATCTTCGTGTCACGTGATTGCAGAATTCAGGAAAAATATCTGGAGCGTGTACAGCAACTGTACACGCTCCAGTTACCGTTCACAGCAAACTGTAAACTGAAAACTGTTAAACGGTAACTGCACACGCTCAATATTTCCGTGAGTGAGCCCACACGATCCAATGTGCTGTGAACATTAACCGCAACCGCTCCAGTTTGCTGTGAACGGTAACTGCACACGCTCCATATTCATTGCATTATATATTCATACGCATTATATATATTAAAAAATATCCGAACACTATGGTTGATTACAGAATTCAGAAAAAAAATATCTGGCAACGAATTTGTTTTAGAAATTAGTGATCTGGCAACCTTCGTGTCACGTGACACGAAGGTTGCCAGATCACTAATTTCTAAAAAAATCGTTGCCAGATATTTTTTCTGAATTTTCTAATCAACCATAGTGTTCCGATACTTTTTTGAGCGACTGTACCACTTTATGAGCCATCTACCTCTAGTGGTGTCCTTAGAAATTCTATTGGGAGTGCTTGAAGTTTTTAATTCCAATAGATCGGAAAAAGGGGGAATCGGAAAGAGGAGGGAATCGGTAGGAGACTGCCTTAGAGAATATATTCCATTCAAGCCAATCAAGGTAATTGGGGGGGGGACATAACTTCGAAATAACACCCATTTGAAGAGGCCCGAATCTAGAGAATAGAGGACAAGAGAGTAGATTTGCACTCCAGTATAACATTTTCTCTTCCCTTTTAGATGTCTTTAAACAATCATTTAAAAATTAGTGATATATGCACAAGTTTAATACTATCTGGCTTCCATTTTCCTTACTAGCTTTCTCAAAGTGGGGGGGGGGGAGTACTTGGTTTCCATAGATCGGTCCCTGACTTTCATTATGTTACTGTATTTCTCAGACCTTAAGTTTCTGGGGCGGGGGTGGCTCAGTCGGTGGCGCGCCAGGCTCGTAATCTGTACTTCGCAGGTTCGAGTCCCAGCTGGGTCAGCGTTGAGATTTATCTCCGCAAAATTTCCCCGCCCTGCCCATGGTCAGTAGTGGGGGACACCGATGGGCTTGAAAAGGCCGCCGTTCGTCGGATGCGACGTTAAGCCGTGGCCCCGTGTGCGGGAGAGCCATACCCTGTGCACGTTAAAGAACACGCTGGATGGCCTTGACGGGAGGCTACCATCTGTCTCCCAACAGCTGTTCCAGTGGGTCCCCTCCCCCAAAATTCCCTGAGGTTTCGGGGTCCTTGTGGCCTGGCCATTTAGCTCATGGTGTGCAAAAAAGTGCCGCTCAGAGGTAAAACAATCCGATTCAATCCAAAACCTTAAGTTTCTTAGCTCGGCTCCGATGACTGTGGGTCTCATTCTTCATCACTATTCCAAGCCTTACGTTTCTCGTATTTTGGACATTTTCTCTACTGCGCATCCAAGAATTATTGTCAGAGGTGAAGCAATCTAATCCAATGCTCATGGTAAACAATTCTCACGTCGTCTGCAGTGTTTCCGGTGATTCAGAATTTCTGCACCATTTCAATAACAAGCGAACTGTTTTTTACGAAAACATATTTTGCCAATGAGCATAAACGTTTCAGTCAGAACCAGTCTAAAGAGTTTCCATAATGATGACCTTCACTTACTTTCAACAGGCTATGAATTGATATCTCCGTAGGTGACCTTCTGAACTCTTTTGTTTATAGGACACACATGACGGCCAACTGAGTCAATCAGATTCTCCAAAATAATATTGCCCTCCATGCGAACCGAGTTAGTCGTATGAATGATTTTTTTTCTTTCCTAATTACCTTCATCGAATGGAAGGAACCAGAAACAAAGTGTTTTCCAGCAATTCATGCCACAATACTTTCATTTCCCATTATGTTGACGTCATGTTTTTCTAAAGTCATGTCAAGTCCATTATGTTGACGTCGTTTTTCTAAAGTCATGTCAAGGCTCTCCCAACTGATTGGCTTTGTCTTCCTTCTTTTCAACCCCAAACTCTCTTTCCTTGCATTGTACTAACTGCAAATGAATCCAATTTCGTTTCTGAAGCGTTTGTATTTCTTTTCTAAAATCATCTGTCGTGCACCTGTGCCAAATGTGATGGGATGGGCCAAATTTCGTGGCCGCCGGAGGACGATGAATTAGTCCCTTGATTACCTTCACCCTTTATGCGGTGAAATCATAGGTTTGCGAATTGTTACAATCGTACCGACGAATGCCTCAGATTTGCTGCGCCAACAATTCATCCATCAGAGTTGTATAGAGAAGACACAGTTTATTCACACTTATATACAATCATGTGCTAGGGATGCTCTCGACTCCGTAGGCCTTTGCTGCTTTGCTGCTGCAAACAATTATGCAAATAGGTGGAGAACCGCATTTTGCAGATCTTCGCGTTACCGATCTCAAACTCGGCGAAAGGATATATAACCTTTTCTTACACTGTGGTTCACACAGAACTGTATTTGATTCACCAAGAATCTGTATTCTCACATAGAATCGAACCGTTTCTTTAATGGTTTCCTTTGAGTAAGAGTGGTGTCCTTGTCGCGTGTTCAAACGTCCTTCCTGTCTGACCGCTACGCTCAAGAATACTCTTTCCCTGTTGTGTGGCTCATCTCCCGCGCTCACACTCGCGCCCCAGGCTAGTCGTAAAAGTCCTGAAAGGACTTTTGGGACCCGTCATCTCATGCAGGCAGCCAGCTCAGATCTCAAAACAACATCTATCAGTCACATCCCCACAATAGCACTTCCAAGAACACACTTTATACATAAAAATTAAACAATAAAATGCAACCATAAATAAAAATAAATAAATTAGAGGGACATGATACCAACACAAGTATTTATCTATCTTTCTTTTTTCATAATATTGCGAATTATTTCTCAATGTTCACTCATTTAGGAAAACAATTCTATTAAACGTTTTTCTAAAGTTTCAAAATCCATATTTTAATTCCATATATAATTAATCAATTAATTGAAATAGTTTTACAGGTCACACAACTGACTCTCAGAAGGTATTTGAGGAAGACATCTCACTGGATTGATGCTAAGGTAACTTAGAGCCCTTCCGTCGAAGGATTTCTTGTAGACGTGATCCCCATTTAACATTTCATCCTTCAGACTGGGTCTCTCTCAGCACAACAGTAACAGCTTTCTCACAGAGGACAAGGCGCTAAAAATCAAAAAACTTGCATCGAGAGGAGGAAATTTAAACATCTAAATTCCATATCATGAAATTTGACTAATCAGCGACAGCGTCCATTCATGTCACATGCGTTTTGTATCGAAGGAAACAACAGATTTAGATAAATCCATAATGGCGTAGATTAATTTACTATTACTTAATAAAATATACCCAGTCCGTGACTAACACGACTTTTAAACTAGGGCTGATTTTCGACTTTCCTGGATTCCCCTCCAATAGGGGACCACCTTGTCGTGGTGGGGGGGCCTAGGGTCCAGCAACCCGGTCGAAGGCTGTGCCGACCGGATTGGGTCCCCGGTTGGACATAGCCAAGACCAACCGAGGTCGAGGATGCCGTTGACCGGTTCCGTGTTGACCGGTTGGACGGTGACGGCGTCTGAGATCTCACCTCTCAGGTGCTCTGGGTGAGCAGTTTGAGACTCTTCTGAAAAGATTTGTACACCAGTAGGTCGAGTCCTCACCAAAGTCTGGGCCTTACTAAGAGTCTTCACCCCGGACGCCGAGCTAACTTGGATCTGTATATCCTTGTTCATGGCTAACCGGGGAACAGATTAAAGTTAGGTTTCTTCCGGTGGTCAGCTTTCCTTCTATAGGACTGCTGCCATGTGAGGCTGGGGTTGAGGTGCGCCTATAGGGGTATTCCTTGCCCCCGGCTCTAGATAGCACGGCTTTTCATAACTGGTAGTGTCGTATAGGCGGAATCGGGAATTGCCGTGGTTGCTTAAGATCGCAACACAAGGTGGTCGCTCGGTATAACACGATTTTTCCACTGCTTCTTTACGATCGTAATTCTATTGTGTTTACCATATAAGAAGACACCTTGGATGCTTCCTTTATCTCACCATCTTCAGCACTTCCAAAAAGATTTTTTAATATCCCTATAAAAATTATTTTGTTTAAACAGCTATAAATTGCAAAGCTGCCCTCCTTTCAGAACACTAATAAGGGTAGTAGATACAAAATATTAATAAACCTATTTTATTTCATGCATTGTTGAAGAAATGTTTTAAAAATCTATAAAAACAGAGGGACAAATGTTATATTTTATTAGGAATCCAGTCTCTTACCCCCTATTTTAAATTTTTCTGGCTCGATTGTGCTTCTTGCCACCCCCCTCGAATTTTTTCTAAATCCGGGCCTCATAAATGGTAATATATTTGTAAGCAAAGATTATTAATTATCGCTGACCGACGACAATGCATGCATATAAAAATTCACCCTGATTGGTTAAAACTTATTACGTATAGTAAAATGTTTGTAAAGAATATCATGTCCCTCTAATTTACCGTATATTTCCGCAGATAAGACGATAGTTGAATCATAGAAAAAGGCCCCCAAAATTCGGGTCGTCTTATAGGACAGATACAAAAAAAATTAGATTGAAATTTATATAAATTGAAACCATTATTACTAAACTATTCGAAAAATCTATCATATTATTTAAATACGCTATATGATAATACATTACATTGTAATAGTAAAACAATACTAAAGCAAAATAAATATTAAAAGTTATGTTTATTGAGCTACTGAGGAAAAAACGGACAAACCGTAATTATTTACTAGTACAGAGTAGGGTATGTCCACAAAATAGAATAGCCCATACGACGCTTTTGTGAATAGTCAAGATCATTTACCCGAATCAGTGCGAATGTTTGCGAATAGGACATAATTCCGTATACGCTATACAGTATTATTATCCAGATGATGATCGCCGATCTAAACTAAATTCATAGGCCGTTGATAGTTTGGGGTCGTCTTATAGGACAGATATATGCTAAAACTATAAAACTTTGACGAAAATTTATACCTCGTCTTATCTGAAGGTCGTCTTATCTGCGGAAATATACGGCAAGTGCATAATTGGAACTGGTTGACTTTTTCCCGATTTTTATTTTCAGAAATTACTTAAATTTTAAAACATAAGAATTTCTATTTTAACTTGAAGGAGATGTCGAATTTTAAATTGTCAAATTCTTTGAAATATCGGACAATTCCTATTTCCCCGATGTCCACATCATCATTCACTGGGTATTGTCCTCTGTCGTTGGTTAATGAATTCTTTTATGCCCACTCAAGTTTCTTCTCAAGAATTGCACGAACTGTTCGCTTTTCGAGAAATTTCCCACTAAATTATTATAATTAAATAAAAATATCGTGTAACACTTATAAGTGCATTTAATCTAATACGAGATTGTTTCTACGAAGTGTCTCACAAAGAATCACCGAAAATTAAATTTATTTTGGAAGCTCTTTTAACTATAAGACCAACATCAGCACAAAAAAATACTCCTCATTCAGTTGCTTGCCATAGAGGTCTAACAGGAGCCTGTCAGTTTAATACGCCATAGAGATCTCTGAGGGAAGCGAGACCTCAGCAGAAAGACAACACAAACATCTATTCTCTACAAGGGACTCAAACCCAGGGCCCTTGGGTCCGTAAACAAGCGCGCTAACCACTTTGTTACGGAACAGGACAAAACTCTCGACTTCAGGATTTTTTCTTTCAAAACAAAGGAGAAGATTATTAGACGAAACGATCGATGCCTTGTGGTTTTCAAAGTGTCAGTTTGAAGCACAATTCGTAAATGGCAGTTTCAATAATTAATTAGAATTGTTGTATTAATAAATACTAGATATGGAACAGAGAAATATTTGTTCATTAATAAAACATTTTTTTTAATATATGAACATTAACAGTTTAGTTTTATAATAAATGCAATGAAAACACAATTTTTGTTTTGTAACTACAGTTTTGTTGTTTACTTAATAAATTGCTTTGTTAGTAATTACAATTTTTATTTTAATATTTGGGAAAACGGTGATATAAACCGCTATTTTACATACAGTTAGAGTTTTTGAGAATATTCGAGAATTCATATAGCTGATTCCCGATCCTCAATAATTTAAAATTGTCGAAAAATCAAAAACCCTACACCGAACTCTGTTATGACATCAAAGCAATTAAAAACATAAGAGATCCTGATAAGTGAAATGGAGACCTTATATTAACACCGATATTAAAGATTGATATAGTTCAAATTACAATACAGAAATAAAAATGGTAATACATGAAATTATACAAAAGATTTAAAAATGTTTCTTTTCGTGTCGATTTAAATCAGACTTCCGTACAAAACTTTTCACAGTATCTACACATGATTGGCTTTTGTAGCAAGTGAATTCGTCTATGAGTAGACAGACTGTTCTGCTGACTGAAAGACTTGTTACAAAGATCGCAAGGAAAGGGTCGTTCTGTGTGGATACGAAGATGCACTCTAAGATAATTCTTTAGTTTGAAACACTTTCCACAGTGGCAACACTTGTGAGGACGATCTCCAGAATGGGTGAGCACATGATACTTCATGTCGGATGATCTATCGGTAAAGACATAAAGAACAAGAGAATCTCTGGCGTTTTACTTCCCTCGATGTCTTTTCTTGTGTTTGGTGAGCAATTTTAATGATGTAAACCTTCGCTTGCAAATATCACACTCATAAATCATTAATCATTTCCTGATTTGGAAAACACTCATAAATCATTTCCTGATTTGGAAAAGAAATAAATAGCGTATTATTCTTTGAAGATTGCAAATAAATTTCTGAAATATGTCGACTAACTTGAAGATTTATTTATGATAATAAACTATGGAATGACATTAACTGAAATATGAAATTCCGATAAATGAAAGAAAAATATTGTAATAACTAAAATGCAATGAAGTATACAACATTTTAATACTAGTCAAAATGCTTATGGGAAAATCCAAATTACTTTAAAAAAAGAATAGTAAAAAAATTAGAATGATTTAGTGGAAATATTTTTAAGAGAAAACTGTTAAAATTTTCCATTTTCAGAAGACATATTTTCTTATTTGATTTAATTAAGTTTTGCTTGTGTTACAGATAATACTGCAAGTCAATTAGTACATCCATGTACATTGCTAACCAATTATCATCATCTTTTTGTACATTTAATAAAAACACACATATGTCATTATTAGGCAAGTTTGTCTCTTTGAGTTAATGATTTTATAAATAAATGTAGTTAGAAGAATACCATAAGTAAAATATGCTTTATATTAAAAACAAAAAATTCTTCTCACACAGACTAAAATATCTGTTAATAAGAGGGTGAATACTACACTATTGCATTTTAAAAAAATATAAACTCAACTTTTAAAAGTGTTGTTTAATCATGGTTGAACAAAACTCAACTCTCTAGTATCCACAAAAGACAGTTTATTAAATTATATGTCAACTTGAAACAGAAAATATGTCTATTTATCTTCACTTCCTCAAGAAAGTACGGATTTCATTTATATTTTAATCGTATTTAGCTTTATATTTGCTGTTTTGAGCATATTTCATTATGATATTGAAAACTTTGTCATACACCGAAACATGATAGGATGTTACAGAATTTAGCTTCTTTTGTGTTCCACAAGTTTCTTTTGTCGTCGCATGTTAAAACAGCTTAAACTTGTTCAGTTCCTTCAAAAACACTACTGTATACACATAGGAATGTATCACTGAGGACCTTTACCACTGGGGGTGGGCAATTGTAGCTCTAACACAGATCTGATGCGAGTTAACACGAGATGGCATAAATTCAAACTACTACACGATGACATCACTTCTGTCTTCTCAGCACAGGTCATGCGAGTTGTAGTTAAAGTCGCACTTTTGTCACTCGCAAAGGTTTCATTCTGAAAATGAATAAAACAAATTTTACTATTCATTGGTTCAAAAAATGGTTAAAATAGAGACGTTAATAGAGCTCCACTGTGGCATACAAAAATAAAGCCATCATGAAAAATTTAGCATTATCTAAAATTATGCCATATGTTACATCAAAGAGAGTAGATATGATATGGCGGATAAACAATTTTTACCTACTGTTCTTCGGTTAATAAAAGATAGACAGTAGAATTATTACATGAATTAATTTATTAATACAATCAGCATTTATGATGATTTACGAAAATTTCAGATAAGCAATCTTACACTATACAATCATTTTTTATTTCTTTGAGAAATAAAATTTAATACACATAAAACATTATGGCAATTTAAATATATATGTTCGTACATTTCAACCAACATGAAATAATGGAATAAAGTGCAAAACTGAAATATATTAATATGACGGCTTAATAATATATTTCATATAAAATTTCGATAATTATTGTAAGATCATCGGAGATAACACGTTACAAAAACTCCGAAGTTACATTTATCTCACAGACAGAATTAAGAACACACTTTACAGAATGAAGAAAGAAAATGACATAATTTTTACCTTAAAAAAACCAACGTTTGAAAGCCATTTTTTTTCAACTACTATCATTAATTACAAATGGCGACTGCTTTCTGTTGCCAGATACGCTTTTAAAATTTCAAACAAAATATTACAGAAACCTAACGGTTTGATGTTGGCCAAGTTAAAGCAGAGATCTAATACCATAATTTAGCACAAGAAGTAGAAAGAAACTACTTTGCTGTTCAAGATTTGAATCTGCCATTAAAGTTCAGGAGAACTCTAGATATACGGAATATTTTTGTCATCTAATGACAAAATATTCTCAAAATTCTGTCATCGTGAAAGACATATGTGCATTGAGTAATTTAGTGTAAGCAGTGTCAGAAAAAAGTTCTATTTACACTGATTTTAACTGACTCTGTAGAATATCATAGAAAGAAAATTATTCCGACAGAAAATAGATTCCTGTGTTTTCTTTGTTGCTCAAATAACCCTCGCATTGTCTCTGACAAATGAAAATTTTCATGCATCACTCATTAACCAAGTTTTTTTAGCGAAAAACACTCAGAACCTTAGTGTAGTAAAAGAATGTCCGGTAACTGTACATTATTTTCGTAAGTCGAAAATCGGCGTGAACCTTTTCCACGTGGAACTGTTGGCAGTTTAGAGCAGCACTCTCGCTACTGTGCAAAGAAATGTTTATCAGGCCAAGAGATTATAAGTAGAGTCCACCGCAATAATCTTTAGAAATGTGTTATTTCAACCCTGTGAAGGATATTTTCTTTGCAGATGAAATACCTCTCGAAATCGTGGCTCCTTAGTGATGAATAAAATATTATGTGGTGTTGTGAAAACTCTCTAGTGGTGGAAATTGTGACTGATGTATATATCCTACATGACTATTGACTTATATATCCTACACGGATTCGAGGTGAAATCAATAGACTTGTACTTCTTCTTTTGCATTCGCAGCGATCATTAGGTTTATTTGAAGCCACCCTCTTCCCTGTTGTATTCTGCTAACACTGGGCACACGTAGGGTTACCAGATACCAATGTTCTAAAAGGAGGACAAAGGGAGATACATTTTAATCTGTGAAATGAAGTGTTTTTTTTCTACTACGTTTATTTCAAGTACCTAAACAATTCAGTCAGGAAAAGACATAATACAAATTATTCAGTACACCCCAATTATTATATTTACATTCCAATTTCTTTTCATTCCTGATAAGCAATCAAGAGTTCTATTACCAGGATATTTACATTCTAACATATAAATTGTTGATATTGAGTAGTACATAATAGAGTAACTTTTACAACGTTAATAAAATGACTTTAGCATTCACTATTTACATTTACAATATTGTTTTCACGGTTTACGGAAAATTATATGATAGTCACAGATTCAAGAAATTTAAAAAAGGAAAATGCAAAAATATCGTACTTTAATTTTAGATTAAAAGAAGTCCTCATGAATTTATACAAAAAGGATATTTCATGTTTTTTTTCAAAATGCGGGGAGGACATCGGACAGAAAAAGAAAGGAGGACATATTCACCTTTTGGACACGTAAGGTAACCCTAGGTATGTGGGAAAAAATTATCTCGTGCCAGGTGGGATCAGAACCCACGACCTACTGAGCTCCTGACATGCTATCAGGAGTTCGTGAGGTTCCTAACCCACCCAGCACGAGACAATTTTCCCCCGATATCCAGTATTAACAGATTAGAGGAGCGAAAAGAGTGGCTTCAAATAAACTGACTGCACTCTTCTAGGAAATGTAAGATTGGTCCTCGATTGCTTTCGTTTGCTAACTAATGACATCTTCGCATTGGTATACTTTATTAGATTCCAATTCAATGAATAATCTCAGGATCAAATTGAATCGAAAAAATGAAAGAAACTTTCGTTTTTATCCACATAATAATTAGGATATTAAATTTTTATATTTTTGCTAAATTAGTAGACGGAAAAGTTTAAAATATTTATAATAGAGAATTAATTAATTTAAAAGGCGGTAAATGTATTAAATGAGCAAGAAACGAAAATAGATGTCTGTAAATATAAAATTGGTGAGAAATTACGTATAAGAATAGCTTCTAAGTTTTAAATATAAAACCTTAAGGATATTTATAAATACTTTAGAATCATTTCCAAATAGCTTATAAAGACATAAAATATTACGTTTGACAAAATCATTATTATGCAAATGATATTTCGAATAGGAATATTTATTCGCTTTATTTTGGATTCGAGATTTTCTTAGCATTGAAATGATTTCAAAATTGTTCTGCTACATTCAGATATTCTCCGATTAGCTCTGAACGTTTGGGGCATTGTTAATTTACAGAGTTAATAGGCACTGCTCTTAGGATCACTGAGATCAAGGCAGCAAGGGTTTAGTTAATATTAGGCAGGTTAGAGATATGGAAACAGCAGATATTCATTGGAGTAATTAGACGAAGATGATATATGTCAATCTGGATTTTTCTTTATGATAATCAATAATTAGATTCTCTCTCACATATTTCTTACTTTATTCCTTTCTTTATTCCTCATCAGCAAGTCTTATCTGGCAATCGTATTATATCCAGCAAGGCAGACTTTATGTTTTGTGTTAGCTCTATATGACGCAGTGTATATGAGGTTCTGTATGAGAAGACCTCTAATAACTAGGAGTAGCTTTTACGAATCTTCTGTGTCGTATATATCCAAATGATAAAATAAAGTCTAACTTTTTTCTATGCCCTGGGACGATATGATGTAGTTACAAAATCAGCTAAAATTGATCGGCAGACCCAGATATCTCATAAGACACTAATCAAGGGGTACCATCACTTAAAGTCTGAAGTTGTAACAAAGGTATGTATCATTTAATTCTCAGAAAGAATAAAATAATAATGCATAATAACGCAAGTCTCCACGGAGAGCGATTACTCTTAATTCAACTACTTCTTGACAATGGAAACTCTAACTTTTAAAATGAATACGGATTTTGAGGCTGTATATTATGTTATCAATCGTATATGGGGATTCTTCGATGTTATTTGAAAAGAAAATCAGATTCAACTTGAAAAGAAGCTTTTACAGAACCTACTCAACAAGATCGCCGGCGCCCTATCTTCCTTTGAAGTGAATGCGAATTTCATGACTGATTGAACCTCGATATGCTTTAGGTTTATTTTCTACTTTTTAGGGCCCATACTGGAAGATATGTAATTAACATTTTTAATTTATTTATATTTTTATTACTAAATACACCAATCTTCAGAAACTTTGATATGATATATGATTCATAAATATTGATCACATTTTACCTCCCCCAATTTTTGGAGTAGTGTTCAAAATAGACCATCAGATTGGAGACATCAGAACGTTTAATTTAAGACGTAACTCGTTAAGGGCTCTCTATTATAATAAATAAAATTATATTAAATAATATAACCTCCCGCGAAAATCAGCCCCTTTTTGAGGGAGGAAAATGGTGGGAGGTGGGAAATTTGGAAATAGTCTACGACCATTCTCATATCAACTTTCATTTGACACATAACTCCTAATTTTAGGTCCTCCCGTTCGGAAGATTAAGCGGAACAATGGTTTTCATATTTCATCTTTTTTAGGGGAGAATGGAACATGGGCGGGGAGGGGATATTTTTTATAGCCTATGACGTTCCTCGCGTTGTAAGCTTTGATTTGATACATAAATCATTAAGTTTGAACGTGGCGTCCGAAAGATATGATGGAACAACTTTTTGTGTGAAAAGCACAGAAACCGACAAATGACGAGCGAAGAGCAAGAGGAAGATAGGTAATAAAAGCAGTTACAGAGTCTGTTCGGACAAATCTTGACAGTTTCTTCAAGCATGCGTTACTACGCTCAAAGAGAACTTCTGGTTCAAGTTTGGGCAGTTTTTTGGATTTGAGTGCCATTATTCCTGAATCCGCCTTCGAATATTTTTAAGTCGCCTATCGAAAAAAAAAATGTGCCGTGTTCTTTTTCATTTTTTACAATAAATATTTCAAAGTAAAATATCTTCCATATATTTTTAGATAAAGACTGAAATTGCAGTGTTGTTTGATGAAGAAGAATCTATTTCTAATTTTAGTAACATTGGGTTATACAAATGAACACTAGAAATCATAAGTAAATAAGCATAATTTTGAAATTAATCATCTCAAATTAATTTTTATTTTTTGTAGCAAGATTAGGAATGACTTTAAGAGGTAAGGAAAAATATTAGAAATACTCGTGTAATACGTCACAAATATTCTCACATATTCATATCTAGCGTTCGATTGTTTCGAAAGAATTCCATAAACACCAAACAGAATTCATTGGCAATTTGGCTTATTGGACTAAAAAAATGAATTGTTTAGATTATTTAGATTTCCTTTGAGTGCAAGGCGACTTCCTCTTCTAACATCTTTCCATCGAAATGTCATCTTTCACCTCAGCCATATCATTTAGGAAGGATCGTGCTGGACTTTACCTCAACAGCAACATACTCTGTTCTTCGGCAACAAGGTACGAAATCAATTCTTTCTCTGACTTCAATGTACTCAATTTTATATCTAATCAATAATTTTTCCGTTTGACTTAGATGATAGGGGAAGTTGCGGATTGTTGATTAGTCCTTCGAAAATTCCTCGATAACACAGACCTTAAGTTTGGCATTACATTGGAAGTGCCAAATTCAACACCTACAGATTCACACTTTACTGTATTACAGAATAATCAATAAATACCGACTCAAGCAGCTGTTTGCCACAGAGTAGAACTGTTAATGAAATCAAAAATATAATTGTCGTCAAAACTATTCTCATACGGTTATAATACGGTAATACAAAACTATATTCATATGGTAAAATAATTTATAGAAGATATATGTCGCGAGAGAAACACATATAATTGTTTTATATTTCCTAGCATATGAGAATAATAAATTTCAAATATGTAAATGAGTCTCGATTCTAAATATTTAAGCAGTTAAAGGTTTCTATTTGCTTATGAAAGTGTAACTCACCGTTGGTTAAAATGGCTTTGAATGTAAATCTCATTGCTCTTTTCACTGCTAGCAATCTGCTTTGCAAAAAATGCTGCAATGTCATATCACTTTTCGCGGAATATTGCATTCGTATACCACTGTTCGCGGAATAATGCCTCGGTTTTGTTGCCGGATTCCATAAACAATGTTCTTTTATTAATATGTCGTTATATTATTCTTTCATCTTTCTGCCTTTTTCTCTCTTCCATTCGAACATTTCAAATAATTTTTAGGTATTTTTCCACTTAAAAATGAGGTCCTCCTTGAGCAAGTGGTTATTATATTGCTGCGGTAAGTGATTGTATGAATTGAATATGATATTATACGAGCAATTATACGAGCATTATGTTAATCCGTCCGTAACTACTGCTATTTACTGAGCAGGGGTGGTTCAGGTGAAACCGCGCCAGTCTCATAATCTGCAGTTCCCAGATTCGGATCCCAGCTGGGCCAGGGTTGAGGTTTACCTCCGCAAAACTCCCGCCCTGCCGTCGTTCAGAAGGGGGACACCAATGGTCTTGGAAATGCCACCGTCCGTCGGATGAAACATAAAGCCGTGACTCAGTGTGCAGCAGAGCCATACCCTCTGCACTTTAAAGAACACACTGGATGACCTTGATGGGAGGTTATCAACTGTCTTCTAACAGTTGTTCAACTAACATATTAACCTTCTCTGAGTCTTCGGGGTCCTTATGATCTGGCAATTTAGCTAATTGGTGCAAAAAATGCTTGAAGGTAAAACAACCCAACTGCCATTTAGTTCAATGTTGCAAAATTTACTCGAACGCAAAGAAATGTTCCCTCTAAATTTTGGGGAATGTATCTAACTTTGAACAGATTTAACAACTGTTGATTCTTTAAAATATAGTTTCCATTCACGTTTCATAATTGCCGTCACCTTTTTAAATTAAATATATTTTTTCATCTCTCATCATTATAAATGTAAAATCTCTTTGGGTAACTCTTCGTTGGCTGTTCTTTCTCCATTCATTTGGTTGATATCTAGTGCCAATTAAAAATAATAAATAATAGTTAACCATACTTTTCTAATACTTAAATCGCTTTGCTCTTCTTATTAATAAAATCTTCTCATTTTCTTAATTTTCGAAAAATAAAATGATTTACATAAAGCGTGTATATTTTTAAGGTTTTTCGTTAAAAAAAATGGAAATCCTAGTTTTGTTAATGTTCTGAAATATGTCAAGTAAATCAGCTATTCTTTTAATGTTTTGTGCTTGTTCTTTCCGTTCAGATGACAATATTCTCCGCAAGTTCCGGTAGCAGTCATTAGGACCCAGAAGTGCCCCGTTAGGTGAAGAATATGAATATGACTGACAATTAAGGTACGTCTATAAATAATTTTCAATTATAGGACCCATTTTAATCACATTTATAGGAAAGCATTCCCTGGATGGCTCATATCTGTCTATAAACTTAGATTAAGGAATAAGTTATTTTCAGATAACTGGAGGAACAGGGATAATCCTAGAGATGGGTGGAAAGTGTGAAGTAGGACCTTCTTAGAAAGGACGGTTGCGGTGCCGAAGATAGACTTACTTAGATAGACATGTTTATCTAAATGAATAACAAGTCTGCTTTGGTCTTTCGTTGATCATGTCTTCTTTAGAATTAGATATGTGCATGTGTATTCTGTGAATTGTTTTCCCATAGGAATTTTCCCAGATATAACATTGTCTCCCGCACGTACCTCTTAGAGGCCAGTTTGCAAGATTCTGGATATGTCCACAACGAGGATGACATCAACGATGGTCTGATGCACGGAGATGTTGGCAGAAGATGACAATGCAGTTTCCTTGTAACAAAATTATGCGAAGGTTCTACGGGAGGGTTTGTTAGAGAGAAAAGATGATGTTTTATCGCGGGGTTTATAACGATGATTAACGCTAGATTATACAAAACATTTCCACTAAGTTCTCTCAACAAAAATTAAATTCTGTTTGAGGCTTTAATGGATGTTTTGTTGCATCTTGAGCCCTCTTTTTCCTTTCACACTAGCTGCCTCTGTGTGGAGGGGTTTTCTCTACGTTAGATCAAAACACTCTGACGTGGATGGTGCCTTGACGTAATAATAATAAGTTATACTTAATAGTAATAATAATAATAAGTTATACTTAATAGTAATAATAATAATAAGTTATACTTAATAGTAATAACAATAATAACCAAGTTGAAATAATCATAAAAATTTAAATGTAATTTCGCCGCAATAAATAAATTATTTAACATTATGTAGTATAAAAATAAATGGAATTCAATTAAATATTAGTCAAATTTAATTGCTTAAATTTTTATGCATGTCTCTCTATTTTTGCTCAACGGATCTGCGGTGGTCTTTGGTAAACGGGGTATCTTATAACTGTAGTTTTTCGCTATTTCTTGCAACCAGATTTTCTTCTGTTAATGAAATTTCCATTTTCAATTTTAGACTGGTTGATCGAAGTTTCACCTTTCATAGCTGCAGGAAATGCCTAATAGCTCTTTTTAAACCACTAGTTTTGTATAAAAATATAATACATATAGTCTTTGAGTGCAAATAAAACGATCACATTTAAAATCTATTTCGGATGTAATTTTATTTACTTGAAATCTAAAAATTGCTATTTTACGGAAAATCTTAATTAGTGGACAAAAACAATCATTCGGACGTACTACGATATAAGATGAAACTTTAAACGGCAAATTAGTGAAACTTGAATAAAGAAATGAAAACTATCAGTTATATGAAACCATCGTACATTCACTAGGGAATGTACGATTGATACATTCCGAATAAATTCTATTTTTTTTTTCAACTTTAGATATATCGCAAAGACATATCTGTGATGTATTTGAAAGATATATCCGTGATGCTTATGTAAAGAAATAAATTTATTTATATTATTTTATATTATAAATATAGTGGTAGTTTCGGTAATGGTTTTCACATTTTAGTTTTCATAAGGTTTTCTTTCATCATTTTTCAATTCTATATGTTTGTCAAAATGGTTCTTCTAAGATGTTGACCACTAGCAACATGTTACGTACCAAATAAAAGTCTGTTATATAGGAGGGTCTTGGATTTTAAAAAAATAATTAGTGAAACTTGAATAATTAAATGAAAGCTAATCAGTTATATGAAGCCATCGTACATTCACTAGGGAATATAGGAATGTACGATTAATAAATTCCGAATAAATTCTATTTTTTTTTCAACTCTAGAAATATCGCAAAGACATATCTGTGATGTATTTGAAAAATATATCCGTGATACTTATCTAACGAAATGAATTTATTTATATCATTTTATATTATAAATATAATGGTAGTTTCGGTAATGGTTTTCACATTTTAGTTTTCATAAGGTTTTCTTTCATCATTTTTCAATTCTATATATTTGTCAAAATGGTTCTTCTAAGATGTTGACCACTAGCAAAATGTTACGTACCAAATAAAAGTCTGTTATATAGGAGGGTCGTGGATTTTAAAAAAATAATTAGTGAAACTTGAATAATTAAATGGAAGCTAATTAGTTATATGAAACCATCGTACATTCACTAGGGAATGTAGGAATATACGATTGATATATTCCGAATAAATTCTAGTTTTTTTTTCAACTTTAGATATATCGCAAAGACATATCTGTGATGTATTTGAAAGATATATCCGTGATGCTTATGTAACGAAATGAATTTATTTATATTATTTTACATTATAAATATAGTGGTAGTTTCGGTAATGGTTTTCACATTTTAATTTTCATAAGGTTTTCTTTCATCATTTTTCAATTCTATATGGTTGTCAAAATGGTTCTTCTAAGATGTTGACCACTAGCAACATGTTACGTACCAAATAAAAGTCTGTTATCTGATAACAGACTTTTATTTGGTACGTAACGTTTAGAATATATCAATCGTATATTCCTAGAGAAGGAGGGTCGTGGATTTTAAAAAAATTCCAAATTTTACATGCCCATTTTATTCTATATAACAAAAGACGGTGTCTTTGGCAGCCATAACTCATCGGGAATCCAACATAGAGGCTACATATTTTCAGGGAGTGTTTCTGGTTGTGGTCCGAATTGCAATGCCAAATATCAAGTCGAACGACCAAAAGGGGGGCTTGCTACTGGCAAAAATATGTACCATGCTATTACTACGGGAAACCATAATCGCTGTGAAATGTATTGTTGCCATTTACTGCTCCCTAATTGTGAAAGTAAAGAGTTAAAATAGCATTTAAATCTGCTGTCATTGCCAGATTTCCCACATTTCGAAATGTATTATATTTAGGCGTTCCATTGCGGCTAGGGACTTGATTTCCTAACCAAACATGGGGTCAGGTAAGGGGAACATATCACGGGAGCCATAGGGCGGCAAAATCTGTTTTAACGGAAATAAAGAGGATGACAATGCAGTTTCCTAGTAACAAAATTACACGAAGGTTCTACAGAAGAGTTTGTAGCAGAAAAATAAAGATGTTTCGTAGCTGGTCTTGTACGGACGAGAGCAGGTTCTAATATTTTTTTTTTTAATTTAATCTTTCGAAAAATATTTCCATTAAATTCGCTCAATAGATAATAAATTCTGATTGATGCTTTAATGGATGTTTTTTAGCATCTTGATCCCTCTTTTTCCTTCCACACCAGCTGCCTAAGTGTGGAGGGGTTTTCTCCAGGTTAGAGCAAAACACTCTGACATGGATGGTGCCTTGACGTGGCGTCAGAGCTTTTCACTAAACCATCCGGCAGACATCATTCCAATAGCATATTCATTATTTTTGAGAACTTTCTATTATATAATTAATATATCATTTAATCCACGCTTAATGAATGATTTCAAAGTAATTTCTCTGTAATCTCTTTTATTACTTCATTAATATTTTCTTTCGAATTAAATTTGTTGACGATAACAGCTTCCGAACACAGCAAACCCTCGTAAGCCTGGTTACAGCTAATCCGCTTATCTTCTCATCCCGATTGGTGGACAGATAATATTGCTCACCACGCTCAACAAACTTGTTCGTTTCGATCGCTCAGTGTTCTTGTTGTTGGAGCCGCGACGGACGGGTGTTGTTCTTTATAACATATAATTTATGCTCTACTATTTAATTGAGCAAAAATATATTTTTTTAATTATGGATCCTCTCCAAACACACATGCTACCTCCTCCGTAACTGTCTCTTTGACGGATGTTACTAGGATGATAGCTGTACCTCGTGTCAATCAATGTCGGGAATCACTCTGCAAGCAATATCTGGACTCATCGGTGAAGAGTAATGGACCTCCATTGGTGTTCTGTCCAATTAACATGCATGCATGCCCAATTCAACCTCTCTCTCCTGTGACGACATGTGGGGTATACAAATTACTGGCCTTCTAGCGTACAGACCTCCCTCACGGACCTCCATTGCTCTTCTGTCCAGGTTATATGCATGCATGCATGCCCAATTCAACCTCTCTCTCTCCTGTGACGTGACGTGAGGGGTATACAGTTACAGACCTCCCACATGAAGCCTTCTGCGCAAGGTAGAAGGTAATACAACCCTCCCCGTGGCTGCTGCAAGAGAGGATCGTAGCTGACAGGGAGTAGATGTCGTGCTCCTTCGTGCTGTTAATCGCAAAAATCGGTCTTTTATTGCGGTCGTAACTCTGACCCTTCCTCGGCTAAACCTCTGAGACGTAGAATCTGTGCTAAGAAATTCATTCCACAGTCTATGGACCACAGAAGGACTCACATTCGGCCATCGTGCCATGTATGACTGACTTTAGCCCGCTTCGAGCCGGCCAATAGCTCTCCACCACAGTTCACTTGGCAGATAATGTTTCGAGGTCATTCCTACAAAATGACTATTTACTCACATTTACAACACAAAATAACCTTTCACTCGAAAACACCCGTTGTTCTGCCGCTATCCGATTACGCAAATTCAAACAACTTATAGTTATTTGCATACAATATACTCACTCGGCATTACTTTTCTGGTTACATGAACAAGTTTGGTGAGGATCACACAATGTTTTGGCAAATTATCGCGATTTGTCCAATTTTTCTTTAATTTATGATTACCAACTTACTTTATGGTTACAAACTTCTGGGAGGGGTAGGTTGCACAAAGGCGAATCGTAATCATATGGCAATGCAGGGTTGGTAATGGCATCAACATGTGCTAAGGTGCAGAGAGGATGTGAATGAAAGTGGAGCACGTAAGTGAAAAAAATGCTTTTTATTAATCACAATAGCTACATTTGCGAAATGCACAGAGGTCACAGAAGGTGTTCGAAGTTGTGACCACGAGCTGTAACACAGGCCTGACATCATCGGTGCATGGTATCATGTACATTCTGGAAGATTCCTGGCCTGTCTCGGACTTCCGAGGCAGCTACGGAGATGGTGCGATAAGTGTTCAGCACTTTCAACGAGGGTGTAACCCCAGAAGAAGTAGTCAAAGCATGATATGTCCGGCGATCTTGCAAGCCAATGAACGGGACCACCACGCCCGATCCACTGTTGTTCAAATGTCACGTTCAAGTGTTGACGAATTTCATGGCTGAAATGGGCGGGGTCCCCATTGTTCTGGAACCACATTGCACGGCAAATGACAAAACGCCACAACATCTTTTTTTTATTATAGTCAAAACAGAAGATACAATAGGTTATGGAATTTTAAGCAAAAATCTGGACTTGTTTGATAGGCCTACTTCATAATGCATTTTGATGTAAACTCTTACGAGATGGCGCTGCATTACATCCTCATTTAGAAGGCCTAGGTTGATTAGGTTGTTTTACCTGAGTGGCATTACAGGCCACAAGGACCCCGAAGGCTCAGAGATGTTTGGGAGAGGGGACCCACTGGAACAACTGTTGGGAGACAGATGGTAGCCCCCATCTAGGCTATCCAGCGTGCTCTTTAACGTGCGAAGGGTATGGCTTTCCCTCACACGAGGACACGGCTTAACGTCCCATGAGAGGGACAACGGCTTTTTCAAGCACATCATTGTCCCCATTTGACCATGGGTAGGGCGGGGAGTTTTGCGGAGATAAATCTCAAGGCTTACCAAGCTGGTGCTCGAATCTGGGAACTGCAAATTACGGACCTGACGCATACCAATTCAACCATCCCCACCCCGAAAGCCTAAGAGTAATTAGTGGAGGAAATCCTTACTTAAATATCCCCTTATAAATCTCAAAATTAAACCTAATATATTCACAATGTTTTAAGTTGTTTGGTAGTTTTTTCTGTGAGCGCACTTTTATGGTGGACAATGGTCTAAATGTGAATGTCACGAGGACCCGAAATACTCAAAGAAGACAGGGGGAACGGAAACCACTCGATAGCTGTTAGAAGGCAGATGGTAATATCCCGTGGCTTAGTCGGTAGTGCACCAGGCTTGTAATCCTTAGTTCATAGGTTCGAGTCCCACTTGCGCCAGCATTGAGATTTATCTCCGCACTCCTCCACGTCCTTCTCTCGGTCAATAGGGAATAACGATGGGCTTGGAAAGGCCGCCGTCCTTTGGATGAGACGTAAAGCCATAGCCTGCGCACTTTAAAGAATATTCTGATGGCTTTGAAGGGAGGCTACCATCTCTCTCCTAACAGCTGTCGAGTGGGTCGCCTCCCTCAACCTTCTCTGATCCCTCGGGGTCTTTGAGACCGGCATTTAACGAATATTGCGCAAACACTGCCACTAACAGGTAAAACAACTCAATTTGATCAAGGGTATCCAGAATGTTCTTTAACCCGCACAGGATACAGCTGTCCTGCCCACGGAGTCACGGCTAAAGGTTTCATTCGATAGAACCTTTGAAACCCATCAGTGTTCCCTACTTATTGAAAGGAGTGTGATGATTCAGCGGAGAAAAATCTTAAAGTTTGGATGTTTTACGTTGTTCTTCCCCGTTTTTGAACAAAATGAATTAAATGGCCAGGTCACAAAGACCTCAATGATTCCGTGTAGGGGGAAGAGGAACCAACTAAATAGCTGTTAGGAGACAGATGGTGGCTGCCCATGAAGACAATCCATTGTGTTCTTTAGCGGAAACAGGATATGGCTCTTCCATACACGCTCACGGCTTAACATCCCATCCGACAGATGGCTGTCTTTCCAAGCCCATCGGTGTTCCCTAATGACCTTGGGCAGGGTTTAGCGGTGATAAATCACAAAGATGGAAAAGGAAGTCTAAAACTTGGAAACTGCAGAATATGATCCTGACACGCTACCGATGGAGCAATCCTTCGCCCCCATTGATTCAAGTGTGGTTGTATTATTATAACTGATACATATCAGAACGGTGGAATAGTTGATTAGCAGCATTGGGTTCGGATATTGCTTCCTTCTTCTGTGAGATCACGCTACAGGTACTAAGCAATTATTAACATAAAAAGCATCAGAAAAGTCTGATCGTCATTATCTCAATTTAGTACCATGTAATATTTCAGTTGTTTAATGTTCTATTTAGTTGATCTCCAGAAGCTCCGAGAACTCGAAGTTACAGTATAATTACAATTATCGGGATGAAGCAAAACTGGAATTCACGTTTTTTTTTTTTATAAAATTCAGGAGTATCTAAAAAATTCAAAATATTCCATGAATTATGTGCTCACTGAATTATGACCACCTCCTTTCATGTTTATATAAGTGGAAGCTAACTTCCAAGCTCTTTAACTTCTAATAAAAAGGAGTTTTGTGACAGAATGGGACTGAAGATAAATTAAAATTTCAATCAAAGTTACATAAATCTCGATTTTTAGCAATAATCTCTCAATATTTAAAAGGATATGGAAGTTGGAATATTTAAGAACAGCAATGTGTTAGAATTTCACTCAGAAGTTAATTATAATTTGAATAAGAAGTATCGTTTCACATCATTTAATACAACAGATGTCTATTCGGAAAGACAATGTAAATAATTTTTCGATATTATTAAATTTTCCCAAGATTTTTTGCCGTTAAATATTCAAAGTCTGTAACTATTTAAGAAAAAAAAGCGAATATTATTGAAAATCGAGATTTAGATGGAGTTGATTAAGATCTGCAATTTCTCTTCTGTTACATTTTCTCATAAATCGCACACTTTAGAAGTTATGTGCTTCGAATTTAGTCTCAATAAATGTTTTACTTACAAAATTATTAAAATCTAACCCAAGTGCTAAATATACCAATTTTTTATTTAATCTTTTAAATAATAGATTTATTCAGGTTAAAATTGCAGATTATTTCTCAGAAATTCACAAAATGACCCAAGGACTCTCTCAGGGGTCAACTTTGTCCCAGCTTCTATTTAATTTCTACATTCAAGATATGAAAGATATATTTGATAACTCAATCACATTCATTGGATATGCAGATGACATAATTTTTTGGTCATCTGGGAAAATGATTATAAATTACAAGAAAATCTACAAAAACAGTTAAACAAACTTTGCAAATATTGTTCCATTTGGAACTTAGAAATCAACATTAAAAAAAGTTTATTACACCTTTTCACAAAAGAAGAAATTATAATTCTAAATTTAAATTAACGTATATTTCCGCAGATGAGACGAGGTATAAATTTTCGTCAAAGTTTTATAGTTTTAGCATTTATCTGTCCTATAAGACGACCCCAAACTATCAACGGCCTATGAATTTAGTTTCGATCGGCGATCATCATCTGGATAATAATACTATATAGCGTATACGGAATTATGTCCTATTCGCAAACATTCGCACTGATTCGGGCATTCGGGTAAATGACCTTGACTATTCACAAAAGCGTCGTATGGGCTATTCTATTTTGTGGACATACCCTACTCTGTACTAGTAAATAATTACGGTTTGTCCGTTTTTTCCTCAGTAGCTCAATAAACATAACTTTTAATATTTATTTTGTTTTAGTATTGTTTTACTATTACAATGTAATGTATTATTTACTATTACAATGTAATGTATTATCATATAGCGTATTTAAATAATATGATAGATTTTTCGAATAATTTAGTAATAATGGTTTCAATTTATAAAATTTCGATCTAATTTTTTTTGTATCTGTCCTATAAGACGACCCGGATTTTGGGGGCCTTTTTTTTATGATTCAACTATCGTCTTTTCTGCGGAAATATACGGTAAGTGTGAATAAACTGTGTCGTCTCTCTACAACTCTCGTGTGTGAATTGTGGGATATATCTCTATACATCACTTGGCGTAGCAAGTCTGAGGTATACGTCGGTACGGGTGTAACAACTCACCAACCTGTGATTTCATCGAAATAACGTTGAAGGTAATCAAGGGATTAATTGATCGTCCTCTACTATAGAGTGGGTAAATCGTTTGGCGTCTGGCCCAACACCACATTCTGCACAGATTAAGTAAATCATCTAATTCCACGTGACGAAGTAAAAAGCCTGAGTCGTTTCACTTACAACTGGCACACGACAGTCTTCTCCATTGCTCGATAACAATTTTTACAAAAATTAATCTGTCATTTTCAATTCTCATTAGTCGACAAAAATCAATCTGTCATTTTCAATCTTCATTACTCGACAACAATATTTTTCAATAATCAATCTGTCCTTTTCAATCTTCATTACTCGACAACAATATTTTTCAATAATCAATCTGTCCTTTGCAATCTTCATTACTCGACAACAATATTTTTCAATAATCAATCTGTCCTTTTCAATCTTTATTACTCGACAACAATATTTTTCAATAATCAATCTGTCCTTTTCAATCTTCATTACTCGACAATCATCTATACGTGCCATATATTAAAATAAAATTGCATTTAAATGTTTTTTAAATCATTATTTATTTTCGGTTAAAACGAATTACATACATGAAATATTCATAAACAATTAAGTACATCGTTAACCAAAGTGTTGCTTTAATAAAGGACTACAATTCGAAACAAAATCAATCAGGTTTGGATTTTGGAACGCATCTCTCCTTGTTTACATTATTTCTTAAGAGAATTCATATCCGACTAACGTTTTACTTTACACGAGTTATTTTGGATGCAAACTGGTTGGACTTCCGTAGCCCATGGCTGCTTGAGGATGATGATAATGATGAAACTCAATATGGGAGGGAAAATTGTGTTGTTGAGTTTTTGCCATTATTTGAAAATGGCAAAAAATAATCCATTTGATGTGGCAACAGTTTTATTGTTCAAATTTTGCAGCCAGTTGCATTGCAGCTGCTTGTGATTCGCTTCGAGAATTGATACGGACATAAAAAACGAAACATTGTCAATCTGTAACCGGTTGTGGCAATAGGTGGAAGAGAAAGACGATAAGCTGAATACGTTAAACACGAGAATAGGGAAAAAAGGGAAAACCTATTTTTTTAAATTTTTTTAGAGAGACAATTGCGAAAACGAAAGAAAAGGAGCGAGATTTAATGTTTCCGGAAGTAATTGTTCAGACTCTATCGAGGTTACTAGGTTTCGATTTAAAGTCAATCGTCAGGTTATGTGATCTACCAGAGCAAGATATAACGTTTAACCAATAGATTGCTGACAAAGAAAGTTCCGCTTAGGTTGGGTTGGGTTGGATTGTTTTACCTCTGAGCGGCACTTTTTTGCACACCATGGGCTAAATGGCCAGGTCACATGGACCCCGAAGGCTCAAAGAAGGTTGGGGGAGGAGACCCACTGGAATAGCTGTTAGGAGACAGATGCTAGCCTCCCGTTAATGCCATCCAGCGTGTTCTTATAACGTGCACAGGGTATGGCTCTCCCGCACACGGGGTCACGGCTTAACGTCCCATCCGACGGACGGCGGCATTTCCAAGTCCATCGGTGTCCCCTACTGACCGTGGGCATGGCGGGGAATTTTGCGGAGATAAATCGCAACGCTGACCCAGCTGGGACTCGAACCTGGGAACTACAGATTACGAGCCTGGCGCGCTACCGACTGAGCACCCCCGCCCCGTTCCGCTTAGGAGGTCAAAGATGGATGCTTACGAGAGAATAAAAAGTGTTTTGAATTTTGCCATTAGTTGCATAAATGCGTCAAATTTTATTACTGTTGTCTGGAATTATGTCAATTCATTTTATTTTTCCTTTTTTCATTTAGTACAATTTACGTTTTATGGAATTGAATTCATACATAACAAAAAATTATTAATTTGTTTCAGCTGTACAAATTCTATAATACAATTCTTTTATATGTTTAATTATACATTTGTTAAGTAATGAAATATATGATATTGTTAAACATATATTTGTTATTATAAGTAATACATGGAATATCAAACCCTCCAGAAGAGTATCAAACTCGTCTGTGGAATTGCAATTTTATGAAAATATAATTTAATTAAAATTTATTTACTTCTAAATGAGAATTAAATTTCACAATTTATACTGACTATTGATTCATAAGTAGTGCCAATTTTCATCACATTTATATATAACAGCAAATATATAACAATTTAATCATTTTTCTTAAGGATGATTTCAATGTCAATAATTTCACCAATCCATATTTTTAATAATTCTGAAAATTTAAATATTTTAATCTATTTTTTATGGCTTGTAAATGGTAGCTAGGCGTAAACTGGAAGGAGAGCTGTGTACCAATCCCCAGTGATGATGCACAGAACCGGCCAGGTCTAGCACCTAATGTCCGACCCGCCTTCTCGTGGTGCAGGCCATTAGTACCTTTCAAAAGAGATATTCTCTTTTGGAAGGGAACGGAAGGGGAGGGCTGCCAGTTCAGTATGGCCTACTGATCTGGTCATCTATGGCCACTTTTTTCTTTTTTTCCAACCCTGCTGAGGAGTGGTCAACTTCACAGGGTCCTGGTGCTGACCATTTATACTTACTAGACTGGACTTGTTTATGGATTTGAGCTTGATTATGGATCCTGGACTTGCTGCACTGGTGGGCCTCTGTTGAGGGAGAGTCTGCCGCTGTGTTTTCTGTTTGCTTCTGGGTTGCCAGCTCTAAGTGAACAGAGGCATGGGATACCTTATATCAGCTGGTGGATAATCCTAATCAGAGGCCATCGCAGGTACCTGAACCTTACTTAGCTAGTTGGGCATCGTCAAGCCTAAACTGGAGTAATGTGTCTCAGGTAGGCCATATGGTTATTGAAAAAGTCCACTTGAAAAGGTGGTGCCTGAAGTTCCTACCAGCATCGGTGACTTCAGTCTTTAGCGGAGGAGGAACAGGTCTTTGCCCCATGCCTGCGATCAGGGGGCTGTTTGATATTGTTGGCCCTACCAATCTCAATAATCCTAATTTCTTTAAAAATCCTACTAATCATTTTCTCTCTGCAGGAACGTGGAACGTGAGGACATTACATAGAGATTATTCTCTTGATGTCCTCATGCAGGAATTCCAGCGCTATAACCTAGATATTCTAGGCTTGCAAGAGACCAGATGGACAGGTAAAGGTGAGATACTTAAAAATAACTTTAAATTTCTCTTTACAGGGAGGGAGGATGGAAAGCATCACCAAGGCGTGGGTCTGCTGCTCAGCAGACATGCTAGTGATGCTCTTCTAGGATATGAGTGCATTAATGAAAGGTTTCTTACAGCAAAATTTCAGACAAGCATTAAAGACTTGAATGTTATCTGCTGTTATGCCCCCACTGAGGATTCTGATGAGGATGAGAAGGATAGGTTTTACAGACAACTTCAGGATATTTTGAATTCTGTCAAGAAAGGAGATATTACCCTTGTTCTTGGTGACTTCAATGCCAAAGTTGGTACCGACTCTGACCTTTGGGGAGGAGTAATAGGCCCTTTTGGTATTGGTAGCTGCAATGGCAATGGGCAACGTCTCCTACAGGTAAGTAAACTAAATGGTTTCAGAATAACTAACACATATTACAAACACCGTGACATACATAAACACACATGGGTTTCACCTGATGGGCTGCATAAGAATATGATTGACTATATATTAATTAACAGCAAATGGGCTAGTTCTGTTAGAAATACCAGGACATATAGGGGAGCTGAAATTGGATCTGACCATTACCTTGTTAAAAGTGTCTTGCAACTTAAACTTAAAAAGTGTTGTGCTAGGGTTAAAAAATTTACCTTTAATACTGAAGCTCTGAAAGACCCAGTTATAGCTAAAGCGTACCATGATAGGTTACTTAGTCATTATGACAGTCATGGTTTGCTTAATACTGAAGTTGAGGAAGAATGGGGCCATTTTAAACAGGCTTTTTTGGAAACTAATAGTACTCTTTTAGGGAAAAAAGAGCAGAGGAGGCAGAATTATTTAAGTGATAAGGCACTTGAGCTTATTTCAGAAAGAAGGAACTGCAGGAATGTCCTTAATCAGTACCCTACTAGTCCTAATAGAAAGCATAACAAGGAACTTAATAAACGTGTAAAGGGTCAGTTAGCTACTGATAAGAATCTTTGGCTTGATGGCCTTGCTGACAAAGCTGAGGAAGCAGTTAGA